>CM074193.1:2749546-7549546 GCA_037179385.1 Holothuria scabra
GTTACGGCAGCAGTAATGTGCCGAGGCTCTGACAGTGACCGCCTAACTGCTGAAAACCGACTTATCACGAGGCTCGGTACTCTCTCTCTACACGGCCTTAATGTTAGAATTGACCTTTTGAAATATCCACCCTCATTTATCCCAGTTTAACTCTTTTTACACCTATCCGTTCGTGCCCGTTTTTTATGTGTACTTTTTGCCGATCCCGATTTTCCTTTTCTTTTTCACTTTTCCGACCGTGTCCGTTTTTAGTATGTTTCTTTTCATCCAGGACCCTCTTTTTCTTTGTTTGTTTTGTTTTTCACTAGTCGTATTCATGTTTTCAAACAAACACTTTCACGTCGTGGAGTTTTCCGCAAACTTTTAAGCACTTTCTACTTTCTCTTTTCGACCCTATATATAAATATGTACGCATGCGAAAACCGCGTATGGGTACATTTGCTGTTTAAAGTGCCAAAATTCCCAACAGCCTTCCTGTCTAATAATATTACTAGCTTCACTTGACGACAAATGGCAACTATACGAAGATCAATTAGAGAGAGATCGAGAGACGGGGTTCACAAACGTTCAAGAATTTCGGTTTCATACGAGTCATCAAAACATGAGATATTTATTCTGTTAAACTGTTTTTAAAAATTGGATGAAATGTGAGATAAATCTCGGTTCCTATCGTACATAGGAAACGAATAAGTTTTTCCCCAAACCACTCTTGTTCGGACTTGGAAAATCTTTAGTTGACAATTTTTCCCAAGAAGCCAATTTACAGCCAGCAATCTTATTTATGAAAAGGTAATAACTATTTTTCAGCTTCAGGGTAGCAGTTCATCGTTCTTTGCGTTTCCTTGCAAGGTCGCACTTCAATTTGACATACACTTAAGTTGCCTGCGATGCGTCTATGTGATTGCCGCCCCTAGCAACGAGCTGAACAAAAAACGTCGAATATAATGGCATCCTTTGATTTAAAAGAAACTTTTATTGATGCGGCCCAACGTAAAAAAAAAAAGATAAAAACGTATTATTTCGTGATAGGATTGATATAACAAGTGGTATGGTTACAGCGGTTTTTTTTTTTAATGTAGCACAGACAAACCGACAAGAAAATCGCAAACAGAACTAAATTCACTCAAATTAGAAAAAAACTTGACCTTCACCTCAAGATAGCTATGCATGGTTTACCTGTATCCCGTTATAACTTTTAGAAACCCGTCGAGATGAAACCGTCATCCATCACGCCTCCCACCGACGATACGATCCATTTCCTTTAGACCTTGAACTCTTTCCCTTTGTTTTATAGAAACTAGATTATTATTAAGCTATAACCTATATATACTAGAGTTCGTGTCCGTCCACTGTCCCAATAACCTTGCTTCCCCGCTGTCGATTTTAAACTTTATTCAAGCTTAAGGAATAATTATTTTTGAAGACCTAGTATATTTATACTGTTTTTCATATCGTAAGCTATTGAATGGTCGGTATTCTGAATTAACTGTGATAAAGTCTATAAAAAATGAGATACAAAGACGTAAAAAGCTTTGCTTAATTGTTTACTTTGCAAAACATATAGCGAGAGGTCAAAAATGAAATTAAAGTTTTTTAATTTAAACCTTTAATGGCTTTTCACTACTGATATTATTCATAAACTGTTAACTTGGAACAAAGGCGAGTGCATCAGATTTCTCAGTCTCACAACGAACGTACAAAGATGGAGACGGGATTATCTGCTTATACAACCATATTTCTCCTAATCGTAAGAAAGAGAGCAAGACATCTAAATTCCACGTTCTACACGCAATTATTGTTCAAACGGGAATGTAAACTGCAAGGGACGGTGGAGGGGATGGATGATGGTGAGTTGAATGGTGCTGAGGTATCGGCAGGGAAGTAGCCAGAGGAAGCCTGAGAGTAGAGGGAGCGACTGGTCCCGCCCCCTCCCCTCCGAGGTTTTCAGTTTCGAAAAAAACCCTGGTGGGATTTTTATGACATGTTCTTAATTCAAACAGGAAAACTTCTGCTGATAATACAGTATATGAGTGTTTGTTATAATATTGGTGGTCTTCAGTTTGAGACTTTAATTAGGCACTATTACCATGACTACCGCAGGATATTTCCGGACTCAAAACAAATCTTCGTAAATTAGAGGTTCCTCTCCAAACTCTCAAGAGTAATCTAACATCATTTGTAGCATATGGTACACTCTGAGAACAAAAGCGTGAAAATCGCTCCAAAATGTGTCTAGAATGATCACTGGTAAGTATGAGTGAATTTCACTCGAAATGAGGTGAAAATTCACCCCCAAATAGAGCGATAGCTGAGGGTCTCCGCTGAATTTCTCAAGACTTCGATCCCTCCAAAAAAGAGCCTTAGACTTAAAATTCAGGTTCGACGTTTTCTCCAGGGTTGGAATGCACAAATCATGCCAATGGACGTATCTGCTTCTTTAGCGCTGGCCACATCAACCCTAATTCCAAAATGACATTTTTTCGACCGTGTTTTGACATTCTTGCACCGGGTTGTAAAAACCAGATAAAATATCCCTTACATAGGAGTAACTTTAACTAAATTATAATCCTAACTCAGGTTAATTTTCAAACAGATATGAAATTTCTGAAAAGTCGATTTAGCCAGGCCATTTGCACCCCTGGAGAAAAATATTAGCGGCCAGGGTAAGTTGCAAGAGAAACTTTCGAAGTACACTCAAGCAGACAACTTGAAGGAATATTTTTCCATTAGGTTCCACACTAACATATAGCAATATTCTTAATTTTTAATCAGAAAACGTTTTGTTAACTGTATTGCACGGAACTGATTTATGTTTTAAACATCGTTCAATTTTCAGAACACACCTGGAATAGACACGAACATCTCCTAAACCTGCAAGACAGCAAAAATTGTATTTGATGAGCATGTTTCAGTTTACAAGCTTTAAATATTTCATATATAATTATGAGTGTTGATATTTTCGACAGATTTGATCGATGCAGATTCACTCGGTGCATAAATTTCAGTTCTGGCTCTCTTTAAGACGGTTGCAGTCTGTATGACTTCGTCAATTCAACCAGGCCATGTCTTCTTGGTTATTTCAACAACCACTTAAATGCTTAAAACCGTGTCTTATTTTCTATATTTTGACCATACTCTGAGGGATGTTTGTAACAATCTCTTAAAAGATGCTGGCGAAAATATCTATCAGTCTATAGCTATGAATGGTTGGACCATAAAAAGCTTAAGATACTTTTTTCTAAAGACCTCCTGACCCTCTGAAGGGCCGTTCGGCGAAAGCAAACTTTGAACTGCTTACCAAAGAAGCTATACGTCCACTGAAGGACAACGCTTGACCAACCTTACGTTCCTCAGACCATTTATGTCATTGGTCTGTCATGTATGGCTCCATTTAAACTGGATGAAAAGAACAGACACGACACATGATCTTAGCCACAACCCCGAAATGTTTAAGATCTGTCTTCATGTATTTATGAATGTGATACCTGCCATCTTTGTTCAGTTTGTTAAACGTAAAGTGAAGACCCATCCTATGTTGATCATGCAAAAGACAGCTACAGTAGTTTTTACTTACATCATGAATAAACATGAGCTACATATGCAAATTTGTGAAATGTAATAACATATTGTTTTTCCTCAGGATAGTTGTATTCCATAATGTGAAATATGATTTGCTTAGTGCTCAGCATAACCAATGGTAAAGGGAGAACAAGTCAGTGAGCCACAACTGGAAAAAGGCCGTGGTCGGCTCGACCTAAAACAATTGGTTCACATCGAAAAGTTTTGTACAAAAATGATCATTTGCTCATTCTATATCCAAAATTTTTTAATGTCCTAAACAGAGTAAGTTAAATCGATTTTGCCTTGGAATGATATGTAAAGGTGAGAGGAACTCATGAAATGCCGATTTTCAATCGAAATACATGATTTTTGACGTTTTCAAAATTTTGTGACGTCATAATTTGGGGGATTTCCCCAAAATAATGGGCCTTTGGGCCTTTACTTCACGCGTTTTACGACAAAAATGAAGATCCAGATACAACCAATTCTTCTCCTCCTGTTACCTGTGACATGCAGCTCCCAGAAACGCGTTTAGCCATGTCAATATTATTGTGGCAAGAAGTGTTAATCCTTTAAATTATGTAAAATTGGGATGAAAAACGCTTTTCGCCTATAGACATCAAATCCCATAAATTAATGATTTACGACAAAAGTAAGGGGTGTGCCCAGTCAAAAAAGCATTCACTAGAAGTTCAATAGTATGAACATCACAAATGCAGTTTAGCCAGACCTTAAAACACAACCGCGAATACTACATAAAACGAAAAACTAAAAATGCAAAATGCGCCCGCACACTGTAACGCATTTCGGAGGTTTATGATCGAAACTTTTCGATATGAGAAACTAGGCTGTTAAACTCTTTCTAACATAGTAACTAATGGCATAGGATTTATTTTGGCAGTACAATGTAAAAATGTCTACAGAATTACAGAACAAAATGAAAAAAAGAAATAAAAAAGATTGAAAAAGGGGCTTACAACCGTTGAAACTAGGTTGCCACAACTTTTCTGTAATCTTTATGTATCGCCTTTTTTGTTTTGTAAATTCGCACCCAATTTTTAGCTTTTTAATTTTTCGAATACACAAACAACAAACACCAAAGGAGGCGCCAGCAAGAACAGCTAGAAAGCAATCACGGGATAATTCATAAACAGAAAAGACACTTTGTATAACATTTCACATCCCATTTTATCACGATGAGTCATCTTATACATGACAAAAGATCTTCCAATAATTCCAGTGGGTTTATATCTTAGGATTGTAATGTAGGTTTTTGTCAGTAGAAAAACTGGTTCAAGTTAACGGACCTTTTAAAAACTCTTTCGTTCCCGAGAGGTTTGTGCAGTTGCATAATGAATATAGACTATGACGTTTTCTTTCAAGTTGATGACGCGGCATATAGATGTCCAATATGACGTCATCACTATTCTTTATCTGAAGCCACCTCGACTACTCCCGAAAGATTTCTATTCTTTGAAATGAGCTATTTTGGAAGTTGCAATCAACCCCCTTAACGCAGTCAACTCTTATTCCGAACTATATTTCTCTTAGCAGTTTTTAGCATTTCTCGAATGACACAGCTCTTTGATTGACAGCAAATTATAAAAAAGCAGAGTATATTGTTGCTCATATTTAATCAACATGATCTATACCGAGTGTTCTGATTACACATTGGGCATTGTACCTTGTTTACTCACCCTGAAGTCATAAAATGGAATTATGTCTGGATGAGGATAAGTTGTACACAGTTGTGGGAGGGGCTTGAGAACAGTAACAAACAATCTAAAATTACGACATATCTTTCGTTGGGAATTCATTATTAAATGTCAAGCTGTCAATTAAAAACACAAATTTTTTTTGGTGCGTTACCCTGCCGTTTTTTAAATACGTCTTCGCAAGTTCTGCGATTTTAATAGTCTCATTTAGGATATTCTTTCCTAAATATAGGTTAAAATTTACGCAGGGTAACGGGGAAAGATAAGAGTCCATTAAGTTATGGTCTCAGGGCAGTGCGGTAGGTCAAGTGTTTTCCTACAGTGGACGCTACAGCTTCTTCGGAAAGCAGTTTAAAGTTTGGTTTCACGGAACGGCCCTTTTCCCGAGGGTCGGCAGGACTTAAAAAAATTAAGTATTCTTCAACAGCCACGTTGGGGTATAGACTCAGCATGTAAAATATACAAGACTTCCTCATGAACATCATCCGTTGCTGAGTTGAACTTTTGAGACAAGGACAATCGTACGGATTTTGGAGGGAAATGCAACATAATAAGACCTGTAGGTTTTGTAATCACCGTATCACCGTATTATATCCTAAGCTAAGAGCATTGAAATGACTGAAAACAACTTTTTGAAACGGTGGCGCGCTTCACGACGTACGGTATTCGCGAGTCTCTAGATGTGGCTATAGGTCTGTCCCTTTTTGACTTCAAAACATCAAGAACATTTTCACTAGACAACATTTCCATTACAATCCATCAGATATTGACTAATTTGCATTACACAGATAAAACTCAAGAGTGAATTTCACTCCAACTGAGAGTGTTCTGAGGAAGGGAGTGATTTCACCCGAAGCGGTGATAAACTTCACTCCATTAGAGTGATATTTCGTTCCATATATGTAAAACGTAGCTCTATTGGGTCAAATTTTCACTCATTTTGGGGGAAAATTTACTCTAACTAGGTGTACGTGATCATCAGAACCCTCCTCTTGAAGTGAGTTTCACTAAGTTTTTGATTTCATAGTATAACATCACGAATAAGCTGCACGTCATTTGCCGAGTGGGATGAGAGACTTACAAAAATGTTGAGTTTATTATTTCGTTGTAAACGATCGTTCCTTGGACAGTTTAAAAGCTGGTGGTACACGAAAGATTAATTTTGCAAGTGGTTATTGACTTTGAAAACCGTGGGACAAAGTTTTTAAACGCGGTCCCTATGGCTTGATGTCACCAATTGTAAAAATGAAGCCTTGGTTATAGGGCTCCCTATCTGCAGGTTAAACAACCCCTTACTGCTCGTCAAAAATCGATGAATTAAGAAGTTATGGAAAAGGAGCATACAAATGATTCGTATCACGATAACAATTAAACTTAACTTTCGTCCGCATGCATTGTTAATGTAATTATACAATCATTGTCCTACAATCGCCGCCAAAAGTAAATGAAAGAAACTCCTTTCCTCCGTTTCAATGTTGTAACACTCAGGACTGGTCAGTTTTTCCCCACCAACATTGGAGTGGGGGAAAGGGGGAAGAGCGGCTACCATGTGAGATAGATAAAAGGCAACGAAACATCTGCTACGGAGGAATTTTGTTTCATTTGTTTTGGCGGCGATTGTAGATTATTAAACTGTTATTTATTATTGTACTGAAGCACGCACCCATTCTTCTGACCATCAGTTGATGTTTCACCGCACGCGGCGGACGGGGTTGTGTAGGCTTTACCCCCCCCCCCCTTTTCTGCCGTTGTTATTTTCAGCGGCTATTTTATTGTTGAACATAATGTGCCGCTTTGGTTATTCATTGAACCCACTTCAAATTCCCTCCACAGCCCCTGTGGCCAGGTGGCAGCACAACTAAATCACATTTTGTAATCGGTTTTCGACCTTTTGTTCATTGAATTCCTCACTTTCCAAAACTTTTTATACGCATCTCAAGCTTAAGGGACAATCCCTAAGGCAAGTTATAAGTGAGGGTCTACAGAATTTTTGTCCCTCCTGTAAAACCGTAAATACTGTAAAACTTCTTATGCAAGCTTCTATGACACTACGATATGTCAAGTCACAAACCATAGCCGCGTATACCCGCAAAGCGCGCTCTGTATGCACAACCCTTCATAATATTTACGGCTTCTCATTCACGAATTTGTGGTATAGTCTGCTTCAACGCTGGGCTTCTCAGTCCTATCAGGAACGATGGTAGAATGAAAGCAAGAATTGGTCATGAGGTGGTCATTTGACGTATCATCCATTTCTTTTGTGGGGTACCAATAGCCTACGTATTACTCCGGACAGAAAGACGGCCGTTATCTTCGTCCCGAGAAAGTTCAGCTTTAAAAATGCACCCCTAAAATATAGGCTGTGGAAAGGTGTTTTGCATCAAGCATCACATGTTGCATTAATTTGCTGTTCGCTCTGTCCCTTCGGTCGTTTTTACTCCTTAGTCACTCTGGCCATGACCCTTTTTTCATTTGACTCCCTGGTCACTCTGGCCATGACCGTGAACGAATTTGCAAACTGGTTGAGACCTGCTGTTAGGTCATTGTCTTCTGTCGAGTTCAAGTTGCTCTCCTGAAGGGCGTTCATTCTCAACAAATCCAACCCTCACATTTTCTGTGATACGATTGACCTCGCTGTGGCCATGGTCAAGTCAACGTGATAGAATATATCGGCTACTTGGAGGTCATCTGCGTGTTGTTAATACCGGGATAGCCAATGACTGGGATATCGACTCGTAATTCTATCGATTTTTCAAGGACTTTACTTGGTCACGTAAGGTCAAAACCGTCGTCAATATTTTACTTCCCAGATTAATTAATATACATGATTACAAACCTCTCTTCAGCAAAGATTCTGCTGTTTATCGTCTGGATAGCCTTTTTACCTGCGTAGCAGGTTGTACGGCATATTCCTTGTTCAAAGGAAGTTTCTGTAGCTGAGGGGCTGAGAAAGCAGAGTCCGCTTCGCGGGGTAGGTAGCTTTATATGACTTGAAAGTGCGAGCGTCCTTATTGGTGTAGCCTAACTGTGTGTATGCAAGGAAGCACGCGTGTGGCTGTGTGTATCTGTCTCCCTTTCTATCTGTAGGCTACGTTTGTCTTTCCGTCACGTTTTTTTTTTTTTTGGGGGGGGGGGGGGTTCGATGAAAAGAGAAACCTATGCTTTCATGATGGCGTGTGTAGGTGCGTGTGTAGGTGTGTGTTTGTGACACTTTGCTTTTTTACACGATGTCTTAAGAAGGGAAGATCTGAGAGTTCTCAAACTTGGTACACAGATACCCCATATTGAGAGGGAGAACCCTACTTATTTTGGTTGAGGTCAAAGGTCATCTGGGGTCACAGAGGTCAAAAACCGAAATCCTTGTTTACACAATATCTCATGGTAGAAAACTTGGATTCATTTCAGACTTGATATGTTGATGCATTATGATGTAAAGAAGAATCCTACATATTTTGGTGGAGGTCAAAGGTCTTTTGGGGTTAGAAGGGGACAAGTCTTGAACACTTTTTAACACAATATCTCAAGGTAGGAAGCTTGGATTGACTTTAAACTTGATATGTTGATGCGTTATGATGTAAGAAAGAACCCGATTTATTTTCGTGGAGGTCAAAGGTCATTTGGGGTCACATGGGGTCAAACCCTGAAATTCAAGGTAGGAAACTTTGATACATTTTAATCTTGATAGATTGATGCGTTATGATGTAAGAAAGAACCCGATAAATTTTGGTGGAGGTCAAAGGTAATTTGGGGTCCGACGGGGTCAAACCCTGGAATCCTTGTTTACCTGATACATCATGGTATGAAAGTTGGATTCATTTCAGACTTGATATGTTGATGCATTATGATGTAAAGAAGAATCCTATATATTTTGGTGGAGAGGTCATTTGGGGTTAGAAGGGGACAAATCTTGAACACTTTTTTACACAACATCTCAAATTTGAAAATTTGAGTTTTTTTTTAAATTTCGTCGAAACATTCCTTTTTAATCCACCGATTTCAAGGATGCGATCTTGCCCAGTTCTCTCACCCCAAACAGTACCAATTCTCCTAACCTTCTTACTGAAGTCCCTTCCACAATTGTCTGAAATTCATCCTCATCCAGACACAATCTCAGTTTATTGCTCCAGGGTGAGTATAGAAAAACTCAATTTATATAATCAAAACACTCCCAGTACCATTCATGCAGTGTAATATAAGCTTTGTCATTCTGCATTGTTTGAAAAAGCTGTCAATCAAAGAGCTGAGCCAATTAATAATTCTGCACCCGGGTACCAAATTTGTAGTTTGGGACTTTGGGGTGAGCGGTTTGGCCGTATAAGTTAAGTTTTTGCAGTGGGCTGTTTTTGAATTGCTTTTTTGGTGTAAATGCAAAAAAAAAAAAAAACGTTGATGACACACTAACTTACTTGGGGGCAAACAATGAACCGATGGCCGCACCCCTAAGAATTCGCCCTGCAGGTGTAGCAGACTACGCGCGTATTCGACGGGTTGACAAATCAGCTGTCTGCAACCAGGGAGTTCTAACAGACTCCCTGCTGCAACTATCGGTCGGTGATGCTTTGTTTTGCCCCCAAGGGGAGCGAACCTTTTGCTGTGTAACATCATATACCATAGTCTAATAGTAAATGCGCTTACTGCTCGATACAAGCTGACACCGACATGCAGTATACTATATACAGGGCTCAGTGTGTATATCCCGCGTTGTGCCAGGTAATTCCACGCGGCAACAAAAAGTAAACATTTCTTGCACAAAGATAGAGTTTTAAATGTGAGATGGGGGCAGCAAACCATAAACGTGAGGGAAAATATTTTTCTGTCCGAAAGACTAGACCCAATCATGACACCACCATGACTGACCCCACCATGATCCAGAACATTTTGAAAAATCGAGACCCCTTAGAAAGAAGAAACTAAACATTAAAAGGTCCGAGGGTCGTGAGGTTGATCAGTTAAGTGTTGTATTTCAGAGGAAGCAAGGGTGGCGCCAAGATTTGCCCGACAAGGAAGGGCATAGCTCCCCGACAGGAGGGCCAGCATTTCGAGGCCCCGACAAAGGCGACGAAGTAGTCCCGGGCGGGACGTGACTGGGCAAACGGAATTTGAGAGGGGGGAATTCTTTTTCCTTCTTCTTAAAAAATTCTTAAAATTCTAGTGTTGATTTTGAAGAAAATTTTACATTTTTGAAAGAAATCAGTTGGCTTTTGTAAGGACCACTAAAAAGTTGGGGTGTTTATTGAAGAATATGTCCTTCATATGGGCAAAATAAAAACGGTATAAAGGCGACAGCTGAAATTATTTTGTGGTTACGCATTTCATCGCACTCCTCAGATGATGTTGGAGGTTTGCCCGAAATATTTTTCTCTTTTTTGAACGGGGATTTGAAAATTAAGAGCTTACTATATTGGAGAAATGTCCGAATTAAATGAAAGAAAAATTTGTTTTTGGTGAGGTTATAGTGCAAAGTTTGGGTTTATTTTACTGAATTATATGCCTTTCAACTGTTCAAGAGCAAAATTAGGTAGAATGACGGGTTGATGAACAGAGTTGGCTTTGGGTATTCGTTGTACGGAGTAGCCTATCCGTCAAAATTGGAAAATTTTGCCACAATTTTATGACAGAATTTTAGGTTTTATCGAAGAACCTGACCTTCTTTTGAGAAAACTTTAGTAAGGGTGATTCTCAGTTTGGTTGGAGTAACTGCCTATAATCACTGCAGATTAACGCTCTCGGCCCATATTGGAAAATTTTCACGAGGAAAAAGTTTGGGTTTCCTTATAATTGTAGTGTAATATTTGGTAGCGTTTCAGTTTGGGAGGGGGAAGAATTGTTTTTTATATTTCCCGACAAATGTAACCCAGACTGCCCAAAAGACCATCTTAGTGGAGCGCTCAGAAATTTTTGAAGAATTGAGAACCCCCGGCAGGGTGAAACAAAGCAGTCATTGTTTTGAGCTTTCTTCAGAAATAAAATTTTCACTTCAATTTCCTTCACGTTGCCCCCAAAAGAAGAATAAATTACAAACATGCATTGTTCTGGTAAGCATTCGACCACATCACTATAGAGGGAGGGCCACCATCAGATGGTGCGGCGCGAACGGAAAATTGTTAACTAATCTTCCCTCGGACAGTCCAAATGGCATTTCCAGACTTGCCACTAGAAATGAAGCAGTCGTTATGTTGAGCTTTCCTTTGAAATGAAATCTTCATTTTAATAGAAAAAACCAATAGAAAATTACCAGGGAAAACTATGCAACGGGATTGAAAACATACTAATGTTTTTGACGGCCTAGCTGATTTTCATTACCGTGGCTAGATTCGGCTGTCGGAGCAGGCCAAATGGGAGACCATTGAGCACTGCATGCACCTGAACAACCGCTAGTCCGTTTTCGTAAAGAAAATTCGGAAATGATGGTAAGCAAAATCAAGACGATCGTCCGGCTGACTGCAGTTTATCGGGCTTACATCTTTTATCGTGCGTCTATAGATGAGGGCTCCCCAACGAAATTGGATTATCGCAACGACATCGGAGGGAAGCCTTCCCCGTTGCCCGCGTAGCGCCTCTGTGGCTGCAGCCTCCTTTTGGCTGCCGTCAGTTGGTTTTTCGTAGCGATGAGCTGAACGAAAAGACTTCGTCCGCTCCGCGGGCTACCTTCACGTCCCCGGTCCCCCGCTGGTGCCACCCTTGGTTTTGTCTGAACGTGGAACTTCCAGCTCCCTGGTCTGCAACACAAGTCTTGGTTATATGCAACTCTCTGGTGTTATGTGACCTTGCGCTAACGGATTGAAGATGGGAAAAGATACATGGAACGAGGAATAGCAGAACTAGTAAGAAGTGATTAAACCCGATTTCGTGTTGTATTAAATTTGCGTTGCAAAAGAAAAATAGTTCATGGTCATCCATCCAGTAACTTCAGTCCTTTACGTTTTCATTTATAGGCCTCCCCGAAAAAACTGGCGTCCTTTCCCGACGGGGGAGGAGATAGGACAAGGTACAAGGAATGAGGTATAACAGAGCTAAGAAGAAATGATTGAAATCGATTCCAATATGTATTGAAACAGCGTTACAAAAGAAAAAAATATGTTCAAGATCACCCATCCAGTAACTTCAGTCCTTGAAGGGCTTTTTTCATTATTTGTCATTGTTTGTAGGCCTACCCTACGAAACTGCCGACCTTCCCCAACGGGCAGGGGCAGGGTTCCCGATGGTGCTACCCTTAAGTCGCGGTAGGTTCTTTGGGAAGCAGTTTCATAGTTTGGTTTCGCCGAACGGCTCTTTGCCAGACAGTCGAGAGGACTTTAGGAAAAGTACTTCTCCTGTCCTTCATTTCGGCAGATTTACTTTGATAGCATAGGCGGCCGAAGCCTTTGGGTGGGGGGGGGGGCAGGCCCCCAGTAAATTTTTATGAGATTTTGAGGCGCATAGCCCCCCCCCCCCATAACTGAATGTTGCAAAATAAATTTTTTCAACAGTAACAAAACAAATTTAAGTTGCTTTTATTACATTTCGGCTATTCTTTGGCTAAAATATTACTTTTCAGAGTGCAAAAGTTGCAAAGCTTCCGGGTGCTTCGCCCCCTGGACCCCAACATTTACGATAACCTGTAATAGAGTTTATTTTCGCCCTTCAAACAGTTGCAGGGTATTTTGCATTTGTGCCCCACTCTGAATTTCGGAATAAATTGGAATAAATTCAGGTAAACAGTGAAAAGCTTCATATCTTCGGAATCTCTTGACTTTTTTACTCGTCTGGTTTCTGGATGGATAATTCTCAAACAGATTTAGAGTGGCTAAAATTGTCTACCTTGGTGTGGATTAAAGTGTGCTCCTAGCATCTGGCATGTTTCTACCTCATATAGGGATTTTTTCAACTCCTGGGGATGCACAAAATCGTTCCCAAATCATATTTGGTGAGGTGGGTAGAATATTTGGGTCTATTAGCTCAAAAAGCTACGATCGTTACTTCACAGATAATCACAACACAATGCTCGAAATTGTCAAATATCCAAATTCTTTCAAGCATTTGCAATTGCCCGAAAATGGAAAAGTATCATAGTAAGGGTAACATAGTTACGAAGGTTAAGAGATAAAAAATGACGACACATATGGGAAGCATGTGGCTTAAAAGAAACAATTATTCTTGAGACTGTTTTTAGATCTTGTGTAACACAATACCCGAAATGGTCGATTATTTTAATAGCTTCAAATCTTTGCCGAAAAACAGAAGACGCTTTATTTAAAGTACAATTTTCATGGAAAATAAAAAATATTTGCGACACATTTGGGTAGAAGTGAAAAAAGGTTTTCATCATCCCGATTTCACACTGTAGTCTTGCAAAAATTTGCCCGAAATGGTCAAATATTTGGGCAAAGGTTAAAAATGCTGGGACGTTTTCAATTGCCAAGTTTATTGAACGGATAGACAGGAAGGTATTCAGGTGCCCAAAAGTTTGCCATCTATCCTGATCTAGAGTTAAACTAAACGGACAATGGTTATGAGAATCGGGTAATTTGTTTTTCTATACTTTAATGTTGCAGGGTGAGAATGTCCCCGTAAGTCTGCTTGAAAATTCATTTCAACACACCTTGTAACGTGACAATTCTGTCAATAAGTGTTACTAATAGGAGAAAAATCATCTACTTCATTTCATCCAATGGTAGTGGTACATTTTATTTGATTCTTCTGATCAAAATAGCGACTGCTAAGATTCCCCTTTAAGCCTGGGAAATGTCATTTCGACTGTTTCAGGGGTCCGATTTTTCAAAATTTTCTGTTCGCTTCGCTCCAACCAGGGGTAGAGCTAAGCGTAGATAGTCTTCCTAGCAGCATTTCATTTTGAAGTGAACATTTTTTGGGCAAACAGAACCTCGAATTAGCGACTTCTATGACCCTATGTGCATAGAAAATGACAATTTTGACTGTCTGAAGTGGTCAGATTTTTCAAAATTTCCTGTAGGTTTCGCCCCAACTTATGGTGGTGCTCCACTTAGACCGCTTCATAGCAGAACTTAAGTTTCAAGTGATCATTTTTTACAAAAGGGAAATCAAAATAGCGACTGCTTAGATCCCCATATAAGTCCGGCAAATGCCATTTTCAACTGTCCGAGGGCTCGGATATTTAAAAATGTTTTGTACGCTTCCCGCCAACTAATGGTGGCGCCCCGCTTTGTCTTTCTGTCTGGATTTTAGTTTGGAACAAACCTACGTTTATCTGCAATTGAATCTTAAAAAAGCGACTGTTGGATTCCCTTCACAAGCCTGGGAAATGTCATTTTTGACTGTCTGAGAGGTAAGAATTTTCAAATTTTCTGGGCGCTCCACTTTGACTGCCGTACGGGCAAAATTACATTTTGCATGCAAAATCTTCTGCCTCCAAACTGAAATGCTCACCTACGCCTCTGGAAATACCTTACGCAGGCGTGCACTGGAACAGCTGCTTGCAACATTGAGTAGGATTCCGGATTTGCGATTCTAGGATACATATTCCAGTGGAGTAATGAACTGAGCTAATCAGTTTCTCAAAAGTGTGTTTTAATCTTTGAAAAGTCACCGATTTTTCTCACCAGAATTAGAGACAAATAAACGTGGCAAATGCCATTTCCAGCCATCTAGGAGGTTTTAAAATCCCAAATTTTCTTTGTACGATCCGCGCCAACTGATGGTGGCGCTACGCTTAGATAGTAAACTCAAGCCCCATGGACCCCTACCAGGGCTTTGCCCCCTGAACCCCACCAAGGGCCTGAAGAGGCCCCCTCGACCCCACGCCGATGGGGTTTTGTGCAAAACCGGACGCCCTTACCGCGTCACCATTATGTCGGCTGCCGAAAACTTGTGCCCCCAATAAAAATCAAAACCACGGTTATGTACGTTTCCCGAGAGGATACTGTTAGAGATTATCGTTGGTCCTTGATGAATGATAGTGCACAGCAAGTTATGGCCAAAATGTCCATGCATCTGAATGGGGCATTACCAGGTTCAATATTGGATAGCCTGGCAATTTAAACATCCCCACGAAAAGTAATGCGATGAAGAAATTCTCCTTAAGGGTTATCTCAACGACACTTGACAACTTAAGATACTGCGGAAGAGAGTTTAATTTCTCCACGAAACCATTCCAGTATGTAATGAATAGGCTTTGGTATTCACCTGTGGCAGTAACTGAGAATACTATACTAGCAAATTCTCTTAGAAAGTCAATACAAAGAGTTCTCTCCAGTTAATAAAAAACATGTATGTTAGCAGATCCGTCGTCATGAAAGGGATCGCAAAAGAGGGCTAAGCCCCCATGATTTTCCCCATATAGGCCTAATTTGATTATTTTCCTTGACTTGTTACTTGTAGCCCACACACTTTGTCACCTTGAAAATTTTCCTGGGTTTTGCCTTCTTCTCACTCTGGCTACGAGCGGGAACTACAATCTTGGACAAAACTGTTGGGACACTTTGCCATAATATTCTTGAATTTCAGTTCAAAGACTTACATGGATTCCCCTCCCCCGCTCCCTCTTTCAGTGTTGCACTGAAAGAGTGACTGTATGCCGTGAATAGTCTAACTGTGGTCAACATTGCGAAGGGGAGCGGGGGTGTCCTAAGGAGTTTTGTCCAAGATTGTCTGAGCTCCACGCGTATTATTTACGAGAACAAATTCAATAGAAAATGCTTCATTTTTCGGGCCGACTGTTTCGGAAAAGTTTTTTCGGAGGCATATAGGTCTGAGGATTTTAGCACGAAGAGTTAGTAGCATAAAGAGTTGTTTTAATGTGTTATTTGATTCATTTGTAAACATTTATTTAGAGTCGGGACGATAATAAAGAATAGACTGTTGCAGGTATTCTTGGGGAATTTGCATCTCGTAAGCCATGGGCAGAGGTACGGGCATAACCCCTACCAATTCCTCCTCGTAATACAGATGCAAAAACAATTAAAAAACATGTTTAAACTTGGAGGAGGCAATTTTATAGCCAATAATTTAATATTTGAAATATGGAAAGAGACTTTTGAATATTTTTCAGGGACGGGTAATCGCCAGGATACGTTCTATTCCGATAAATACTATATATATACATATAACCAAAACAATTTCTTGGATAGAAAAGTCTTGACTCCTATTGCAAACTGGTGTTAAGGAGACGAGATTTTAACTGAAAGAGCGCCACGATCTACCATGGAATGTTAAAGGCACATCTGAGATGAAGTTCGCATGTACGGCATATTTTTTTCTTGAGAAAACGCGGTAAATTACTTTAAAATGAAGTCATAGGCAGGAAACATCGGTGCCTCTGTTCTCCAAAATGCACTTATCAGGTAACACGTCACTTTTTTGAACAAATTTAAAATACATAAACACGAACATTTTTTCAATATTCTTTTTTATTTTAAGACAGTGTAAACCAAAAACAAGTCACTGTTGAGAACAGCTACATGAACGATCGGGCGCTTAAACTTATTCCCTTTTGCAAATCAACCCATCAAGACAAAATGACACATCCTACTGTGTGACGCGAGTAGTTCTAACTTCCCGAAATTCTCAGACAATCTTGGACAAAACTGTTGGGACACTTTGCCATAATATTCTTGAATTTCAGTTCAAAGACTTACATGGATTCCCCTCCCCCGCTCCCTCTTTCAGTGTTGCACTGAAAGAGTGACTGTATGCCGTGAATAGGCTAACTGTGGTCAACATTGCGAAGGGGAGCGGGGGTGTCCCAAGGAGTTTTGTCCAAGATTGTATGCTGTATAGGCTGTATATATTACCGGAGGTAGGCCTATATAAAAATATCAAACCAATTCTGAACGGCACCTACCAAGATTCTTGCAAAGGCATTCTTTAGGTTACTTTACTAAGAACAAGTAATTAGCATAGGCCTACTGAAGATAAAGACCTACAAAGAAGAAAGCCTATGAATTGGAGTCTAGACAACTCCCTCATCGTCAAGTAGCAAGTGGCCTAGGTCAGCAGTTGTGCTTGGTGCTAAGCATAAGCTGGAAAACTGCTTGATGTTCAGCATTAGCCGGAAAACATGTCAGTGAGTCACAACTGAAATATACCCTTGGCCAGCCTGATTTAAAGGGACAATCCTCTCACCCCAAACTACACTTCTAGTATTGGGTAACAGAATCTCTCAATTGGCTCAGCGTTTTGATTGACTGCTAATTCAAACAATGCAGAGTACCAAAACTTATATTACACAGCACGAACTGTTCTGATGGTGTTTTCATTATACACATTGAGCTTTCTATATTCACCCTGAAGCAATAAAATGAGAATGTGTCTGGAGAAGGGTGAATTTCAGACAATTGTGGGAGGGGCTTAGGCCTAATTAAGACGGTTAGGAGAATTGGTACTTTTTGGGATGAGAAAATTGGGCCTTTAACCAACAAACTTAAGCCATGAAAACCTCATCTAACCTGACCTTAACCTATACGAACCAAACTCAAACTAATTGTGGCCGTTCTCTACAAGCATCATCAAGCTACCTCTACCGATGGTTACAGGTTTAAAACTAAGTTGGTTTGAAGTCTTCTTACAAATAAGACCAGCTACTACGGAACCTCCGCTAATTCAATCGCCTCTAGGCAGCAGCACCATTAATTACACAAGGAAAAATAAAGTTTGAAAACATCTCTGAAACAGAACAAACGATTTCAAATCCACAAACTGCAAACACAGCCTTACACAGGCACACGATACTTCATGACACTGGCACCCTCACAATACCCAACAGCTCGCGATCGTCTATCGCAAAGAATCGACTGGTCTCTTGTTTTATACACACAATGTACTGTAAATCCTCATTGAGTTAGCTGTATGTGGAGAAAGTTTACACAGTAAAACTCCATTGCGATTGTCGCCAGATGAGAAGCATTTCGACTTGCTTGTAGTCGTAGTGCGTTACAGACATGTAAAATACGGAGTACAAAGCGGATGGGTTACGCATTGCTATATCATTAGTGTCTATATATGTGTACATTGTTTTAGTCTGATCTAAGACAACAACGGGTGTGGCTTATAATCGCAAGCTTAGAGGATTCTCTCCAAGAATGCAATAAACTTCATAGTTATTTACGACTTTTTAAATTATTGAACACTTGATGACCCCATAAATTTTAGTAACAAAAAAGTCTGAGACTTTTGTTTTGTAGAAACACTGTGTCAAGCAATATTGTAAAAGCATGCGGTATAAGTAATTGTCGTCGCTCATCTGTATGGATGACTTGTGATAGTCAATATCGACTTTGCAATCCGCGGTCTCTCGCAAGGTTTTGCCTCGGTGAACTTGAGGCCGGCTCCATAGTTTTCCCTTTCGGGAAACCAAAAAAAATCATCCGCCGCCTATACGGGCCTTTAACATAGCAAGTAAAAGTGTACGCCTGCATAGCCTGCGTAGCGCCTGTATGGCTGAAGCCCCCTTTAGTTGATTTTTTCCCCGTAGCGATGAGCTGGAGGTAAAAATTCGTCCGCCCCGCGGGCTAACGCCTTCATGGATCTTCGACGTTGCGAAAACGAATCGTGTTTTATCGCCATGCCTACGTATACAGTTAGCTACTTTTGCTTTGTGGAGTTATTTTATAATGTTTCATTTGCAGTGATGAACAATGAAGTAAACTAACTACCATAATCATATACTTAGTTTGAATCAGTTTTAAAAAAATGCAGGAACGTAGACAGTTTGTCTAAGAATTTTCCAAGGATTTTGCCAGGGCTTCGGTCCTGACTCACTTGTAAGTTGTAGTTGATGGTACCTGATCCTTTTAGGCAGTCAACTCTGACCCCAAACTTCATTTTTTGAAGTCTTCAGAAATTCTCAATTGACAGCCTTTTTATCGGAAGCAATTTCAAAAAAGGGGGAGTATTGTAGCTCATATTACGAAGCATACACTGTACTGAGTGGTTTAATTACACATTGGGGGGCATGAAGAGTGTATACTCACCGGTTAGTTAGTTAGATGGAGTTTCGCGGCCTAGTTTCCAACCTATTAATTCAAGTCGAGCCGGCCACGGCCCTTTTTCCAGTTGTGGCTCACTGGCTTGTTTACCCTACTCATTGCGGAACATCTCGCACAACGGCAGTAGGTTCTTTGGTATGACTCGATCTTGGAATCGAACCCGGGCCTTCCGCGTGGGAGCCGGATGCTCTTACCGTTAGACTAACCACTGAAGAACTGAACAGAGATTCTGTCTGGATGTGGATGGATTTTGCAGTTATGGGAGGTGCTTAAGTAAGTAGGTTAGGGGAATTGGAACTAATTAGCAGGGGAGAATTATGCCTTTCGCTCTCTAAAAACTCCCCTGGTAAGATTTAACCAGAATTGTGGTCACATATTAACCAACCATTTTCTGTTTACAGTAACCGAGAAAGACTGGTTTAAATTTACTGCAAAAATGTTAATATTTGACCACAATTTAGAATAATTCGTCAATTTTTACCAATGTTATGATAATTTTGACCCGCAACTTACTTCCTAGTACTTTTAACCAGCGAAAGGTTGGTTAATCTTTGACCATAATATTGTTTAAATCTGACCGATGCGTTTTTAGACTGTCGCTCAGCCCGTTTTTACTCTCTCTTTGCCAGTAAGGCGTTCTATAATAACGATGTTAAACGGATGGGACATTTAAATGACAAGCACAGTTGAACTAGAAATAGCGAATTGTCGTATCACATAATATCTACATTTTCTGATTTTTTACTTTTTTATTTATTTATTTTTTTTTTGCCGTTCATGACGTCTATCGGAATCCGTGCAAGCGTGGACGGATAAAGAATATTACTTTACGTAAGCGTCTGTAATCCTACCACGCAAATACTATGATATTCTACTCCATACCAGGGAGTTGTGTTGCAACTCCCTGCCCATACACACGCCTAAAACGTTTAAAGTGATTTTTCGTTTGATACTTCAGTTCTCTAACCATTCATCAAAATTCTTCCCTGCTTGTATGTACTTGGCCTATTGAAATTGGAAAGTCTTATTTGTAATGCTGCTAAAATAAGTTCAATGAAACTATTGACGAATTCTTGGAAATGTGAAGGACTCACGTGCAAAACAAACAAGTCAATATTAAGCAAAACCCAGTTTTGAAGGTCACTAAATGACCAAAAAGAAATGAAGAGGGCGTTTTTTATCTTTTATAAATAGAAAATGCATCCGTTTTCAACCTTGAATTTTATTCAACCCGGGAAATTTCAACATACTCCATCTGTTGAACTCAGTTCACCGTCCAGTGAAAAAAAACCACATCAATACGTAAATTGTTTTGAAACCTCGAGAAGTGTTCTGGGTAGTGGGTGTGCTAGTGTGTGTTTGGGTTGGATGGGACCGGTTGGTTGGGACCAATTACTCCCTGTTGGGACTGAGGAATGAAGTATTTTAGTGTGTCCTAATAGACGGTGGCAAAATGTTATCATTGCTAAGTAACGGCGTAGCCCCTACGTATACATATTGAACTGTCTTAAATGGTCAATCCTCTCACCCCAAACTATAGTTCCTGTAGGGGGTACAAAAACTTTCTATTGGCTCAACTTTTTGATTGACTGTTCATTCAAACAATGCAGATTAACAAAGCTTATATAACACAGCATGAACTGTACTGAGAGTGTTTTGATTATACACAAAGAACTTTTCGATACTCACCCTGAAGCAATAAACTGAGATTGTGACTGGATAAGGATGAATTTCAGACAATTGTGGGAGGGACTTCTGTAAGAAGGTTATTGGTACTGTTTGGGGTGAGAAAGCTGGGCCTTTAAATCTAATGAAGGAGTTGCTAGAGCCTCCTTGAGTCCTCGATCTTATTGTTGGCAGAGCCTAGAAGGTCATGTAGAAAAAGACATAAAATGTTGCAGTACAAGGATGGAGGCCATCAGAACTCAAGCTTACGGTCATAGGCGGGATTACAGGGTGGGGGGCACGGGGGCACCCCCACTTTTTTCCAGAACTTAATTTTTTTAAGTCTTAGTTTGATTGTTTTGGCTACAAAAGTACAAACTGGAACAGACAGAGCGACGCGAGTGAAACTCAGTCAAGTTGCTTAATGTTTAAACAGATCATATACTGCATTGAAAACTAAATAAAAACAATATTCTTCCAATAAATGTCGGAACGCCGTTTTTTCGATACGCTTCGCGTGTACCCGGTTTAAATATGTCAGGATTCATGGTTACTTCTTGTAGAGCACCTCTTCCATTGTCACTGAAACTTATCACCATTGTCCGGGCCGTACACAGCTGAAGGTCTACCGTAACTAGTGAAAGGGGGAGGCAGGGAGGCGGTCGTCTGCTGGTCCCCTTCTCTGACCAAGTGCCCCAAGCTTTCTGAAAGGACGATGATCTTATTTGACTCTAATCTGAAGCTCCACTCTTTTTCGACTGAAGTGAAAAGGGGCCACCCTTTCTCTAATTTCCATTAATTTCTCTATTCACTCTAAAAAATATTTAAACGATTTTGTTTAAAAATTAGGATACTCACGAAAATGAGTATTTCTACTCGAAATAAGTGAGTACTTCAACTGAATTTGTGCAAAATTTTACACAAATTGCTGAATTTTTTTTTTTTCAATTTTTTTACACAAATTGCTGAGTGTTGAGATGTCTCTAAAGTCCATTTTCGGCGTGTTCTGCACGGCGTGTTTTTTCGGCCCGCTTCGCGCGCCACTTTATAGGTAACGGCTCTGTGGAAGTCACCTGAAAAGACTATATAGGAAACCAGAGTTTGTTTGTGCTTCAGTTAGAATGTCTTAAGGGGGCCACCGTTATTCAGGTTAAAAGTGGCCCATTCTTTCTCTAATTTTCGTTCAATTTTATTACTGAGATGCCTTAAACGTTCAATTTTTAGGCGCGCTTCGCGCCCCATCGTAGACAAGGGTTGCACCCGCATCACATGAAAATCCCCCTAGCTTTCCGAAAAGAAGATCTGGGACACCAAGAATGGAGTCCCTGAAGAACCTAAATTTTAAGTAATCCATTTTCCCTCCCGGCACCCTCTGCATTATCGATTCCGGCCAACTTTAATCATACGGAGTAAAGATGTAATTGAGGAAAGTCAAATTGTGATATTTGAGTTCTGGTACGTGACCATCTTATGTAATTTAAAGTTGAAGATAAAATACATCAGTTTAATGCCTACAATTTCGTTAATACCCAGGAGCTTTCGGGGGCTTCAACCCTGGACCCCCACCTGGGCTTTGCTCCTGGACCCCACCAGGGGCCCTAAGGCTGGCCCCTGGACCCCACGCCGTTAAAGGGAGCGCTGCGCGCTAGGGCGGCCCCTTCTGCGCCGTTTGGTAGTCTGCCCGAATTTGCCCCCCACTTTCAGACATCAAATCCCTCCCTGCTTACGGTTCAAGCCATTGAACCTGAACGGTCATGGACTGCTTTGGGTATCCGAGACCGTGCTGGCCGTCGTTCCGGGTCAAATGTTTCTAAAACATAAAATGAACATCTGATTATTAAAGTTCAAGAGCAGTCGCCTCAACTTGAAGAGGTGTAGTTCATGATTGGCTCTCGTCAGTCATGTGACAATATTTTCACTTCGAAATTAAAATGTGAAATTTACTAGGCGTGACTGCTTGGTTAATCTTGAATTTGCAATATTGAAGCACGTAAGTATTACAAAAGATACTTACTTTGAAGAAAAAATAAAAAAAGAAATTGCAGTGGCGTAGCCAGGATGGAATTTCTTTAGGGGGCCTAGGTAACAAGCAAGGGGGGGGGGGGGACTGGTAACTCCTAGAGTCAGGCGCTGCAAGACTATCTAAGCGGAGCGCCACCATCAGTTGGCGCGTATGGTACAAAAAAATTTAAGCTTTACAAACCCTCCAGATGGCCGGAAACGGCACTTCCCACGCGTTTTAAGCTGGATGTATCCAACCTTGAAATACATATCTTATGTCTGCCTCTTCTCAAATAATTAGAATAAAAAAATCAATCTATGAAAAATGGTAATACATACACTTTTTAGGAACACCAAAACTGGGCATTTCTGATCTGTGGCCTGGGGGATCAGACTAAAGGAAACCGGTATCTCACTTTCCCTTGGGGAAAAATATTTGAACCCCATGGCAGAAGTTTGGATCATGTGGGAAACACATGAAATCCGGACCTTGTGGACATTTTACAAATCCGCCCGCAAGGCAGTGTGAACTAGTAAAAAGAAGGCTTGTCGAAAAAATCGTTCTTCAGTGGCCCTTGTCATGGGCAGGAGTGGGGCACAACCAGTGGCGTAGCTACTGGGGTGGGGGGCAGGGGGAAGTTGCCCACCTGGAAAAAAATTTGGAAAATTTGATGAAATTGTGGGAATTTGATGGATTTACTTACCCTAACAAAAATTTCTCAAAATTTTTGTTAGAATAAGAAATTTTGAGACATTTCTCATGCATAATTCGTATTTTCATGCAACAAATTAACCCAGATTTGAGATTTCGTTAGTGTCGTTAACGGCCCTACTCGCCTTCCACAGAAATGTCCTCGCCGCGTAGCAGATTGAATGTTCTCTTGTACACGCGCGGTTTACATGATCAGTGCATTTCAGTGCACATGAAGCTGTTATTCAGGAATTTAACAACAGCTGATGCAGTACAACTAACACTGAAAGGCTGTAAACCCCAACTTGCACAGTCTCTGCGTTGTACACTTTGGGAATTCAGTAAAACTAAAAGGATGTGGAAACTGACAAGTCACTAACTTAAACCGCGAGTTTATTATATTGTCCTGCAAGCTAGTAGTAGCTATGCAGATTTTACTCTGTGTCCATAACATGGATGAGGCTGAAACAATCCATGGCCAACGCTTAACTCAAAGTTAGTCTAGAAATTAGAATTAACGGGATCCATTGACATACTTAGATTTTGTTACTTAGCCTCATCCTTGGAGGCTTACAGGCTAGTTTGTAAAAAAAAAAACTTTCTGCTCACTTGGGGTGTAACAATGAACGGGTCCATGAGTACCTTGTTGCCTTCTTCACTTAACACATTTCTGTTCTAACAGGATATCCTGTGTGATCGAGCCACTATAAGGCCTCCTTTTTAGCGTACGAATGGGGGGGGGGGGCATTGGGCTATGCCCCCCCTCACAGATGTCATTTTTTCTTTGTTCTTAAAAATAAGTAGTTAAACTTTAGTAACACAGATTTTACTTCAAAAGATAGTATATGTGGCACCAGGTTGCATATAAGGACACCTAATTTTTCAAAAACTTTCAAAGGAGAATGATTGTCTCTGCAAGTACGCACCTCAGTGATGCCAATTATTTAATTCCTACAAACAGGCAAATTCTGTCAAATTCCAATTTTTACTTTTAGAGGTAAACTCTGTTCCCCACAAGTGGCATCGATAAAAATAAAGACTACATGTTTAGATTCTCTTTACAAGCATGGATACGCTATTTTTGACCATCTGAGGGGTCTGATTTTTCGAAATTTATTTTGCGCTCCGCGCCAACCAGTGGTGGTGTTTCGCTCATTCTTTTGGGCAAAATAACATTTTGGGTCTGATAACCCCTTAACTCTCTGATCACTTTGCAGTTTGCGAACATATTTTGAACGAAGGATTTTATTCGCAAACGACAAAAGAAGATAGTGACTGGGTAGATTTTTCGTATAAGTCTGGCAAATGCTATATCCTGTCATCTGAGGGGTCTAATTTTTCGAAATTTTCTCTACGCTAAACAATGGTGGCGCTTCGCTTAGATAATCTGTATGACAAAATAACGTTTTGTGGCCAAGAAATACCACAAATTCTATACCGATCAATGCTCTCTTATTTCGACTCCTAAAAGTGTGCAAATTTAATGACAAGTTTCACTTCGTAAGGTAGCATAAATGGCATAAGAATGCATGTAAAGACACAAAAGTTTCAGGCTCATCCTCATGAACCACCACGATTCAACTTTTTACACGGGTCCTGTCAAAGTTGAAAATCTTGCACCATTTTGCATCTAGGCTCCTTGAAAACGTCAAAAAATTTCCGGACACCCCTCCCCTTAGACCATACTGCATAACCCCCCCTTCAGAAAAATCCTGGGTACGCCACTGCGTTAATACATACAAATAAACCACATATTGTTGACCAAAATAATATACTAAGAGCAGTTATTTCCAATTGCTCTATGTTATACTTTAAGATTAAAAATTCAGGTAATACAGGAATACAGGGACCGCGGAGACGTGGAAGGGGGAGGGGGCTAGGGGGGCTTTAGCCCCCGCACTTACATAATGACATTGTAATGTTGTTATACTTGTAAATTTGCCTTTTTATATGAAATACATACACATTGATTGGGAAAATTTGGGGGAAATTTCATACCTTTGGCCCCCCTGGAAAAAATCCTAGCTACGCCACTGGGCACAACATAGGCCTACTTGATAAGGATGGAAGGGAATAATTATTCGAATGCAGCACCTTACCCTGATGGCATATTTTGTGTATGATAAAGTATAGGAATGGTCGTGAAAGAATGGTGTTCAGTGTATGATTGCCTTGTTTTTAGTAAATCAAACAGTCATCCGAAAGGCAGAAAGGGTCTTAACCTAACAAAGTCACATTCGAGTTTGTCGTCTAGACGTTCGTTTATCGTCACAGTGAAATGCAACAAACTACAGTACAGATTTTATACGGTATCTAATTTAATGAAAGGAGGCATTTTGAAGTTATTACTTGATTTCATACGTGCGCACACGATGTGCTTGACGCACGGTCATGCACGTTTTCTTAATTGTTGTGCATTTTATTTATTTACTGTTTTTGAAGGAAATACTTCAAAGTTTATTTCTGTTCAAACATTTTACTTTTTCCAAATTACTTTATCAGGACGCAAACAATCTAGGGGTGGGGCTGGAGAAAACCTGGGGCCCAACTCCCCTCCCCGTGGCTACGCCACTGGGAAATTGCTGCTTCACAATAAGGTTGACTGCTTTTTCCCTTTTGAGAAGAGAGATGTCAGATTTTAACATAGGTAAAAGTTACGGATCCAACAGTGCCTATCGTATGCAGATATGAAAATAAATCTAAGGATTCACCAGACGTGGGATCCATGTTGAGATTTCAGTGACCTGCCTTAGTTGAATCCGTTCTTGACAGGCTTTGCTTGTTATGGCGAATATTGTTCCATCACTGCGTGGCAGGGCAGTCTGAGTCTGAGTGTCACACATGCCACGCCCCATTTGGTGCAGTGTCGTGTGGATGCCAAGATGATAATGGTCAAGTTTATTACAGTCGCATTACCTAGAATGGGCTAATACCCACGAAACACACACGGGGCCAAACCGTCGTCAGATGGAAACCTATGTATAGGAATGCACTGTAAAGTATGCGTGGGTTTAGCAATTAAACACTTATTTTCCCCCATTCTTAAAAACACGATTTCGCATCTTTCGCTGTTAGACACCAAGCAATAAAACGTGTTTTTTTAAACGAAATGTTTAGGTTATTAGTCACGGGCGTGTGTAGCATCTACATGTTTTCAAATTGGGGTTTAAGTTTTAGTAAAGCGTTTAATTCACTAACAGCGTTTTGGAGGGGGGGGGGGTAATGGACAAATGTCCACGTCACCCAGATATCACTCAGGATCTTACTGGAGTATAAAGATTTGATGAGTGCCCAAATATGATTAATTTTTCACATTTTATATAACTTTTTTTTATTTGCCCCGTTTCAAAAACAAATAGCACCCAGGGTGCTAGGGGTGGTCTCCCGGTTGGGTCCTTTACAAAACTCAGTCAATAGAAATCAAAACAACTTAAAAACGGAACTTTTAAGAAAGAAACACAACAAGCAAAGAAAACAAAGGAAAACACGAAAACGAAAGAAAAGACAAAAAAAACCCACTCCCGAAAAACATTAACAACTACAAAGCATAAAGAAGGTTCACACAGACGGCCTGCCTACAGTGTATAAAGGTGGCTCAAATGAAAACTGTCAATCCACCCATCCCACTCATTGAAAAAATCATCTAACTTATCCTGGGTTTTGCGATATAGTATTCAACATTAAGGTAAAAACTGACTTCTCTCATAAACAAAGAAAATTTTAACCCCTTGAAATTATATTTGTTTCTATAAATAAAAAATTTAAGCCAGATGATGAGTTTGTTAATAGCTTTCTCACTGTGATCGTTATAAAACCCAAACAAAATCGTTAAGTCATTTAGAAAAAGCACCTTAGCATATTTGAGAGAATAAAATCACGGAGAGATTGCTATGAGGGACTACATTTTCACACTTACAAAAAAGATGTATAATAGTCTCGGGCTCTCTCCTGCAAAACGTACATAGATCGGAAGCTGCAATATGTATTTTATGTAGTAAACGGTTTGTTCCTAGTACTCTGGTAACAATTCTATATTGAAACCATTTATACTTGCTCTCCAACTGAAGACAAATAGGGAGTTTATAAATAGTTCGCCAATTATCAAAATTATAGTTTAACTCCAATTCCCATTTATGATTAGAGGTCATGCTCACATTTTCATAATTTAAAATTTCATAGAAATCCGTGGAGCCTTTGAAATGCTTTAATAAAATATTGAAAAGACTAGGCCTAAAAGGACCATAATTTTTGGAATAACTTCTCCCTGAAAAATACTTGTTAACGGCGTTGCAAACACTATTGTAAGTCATAAATTTAGTTCCAATATGAAATTTCTCTTTAAAAGTGTCAAAAAAGTAGAAGATTATCCTCACCCACAAAATAACATAAAAGATTCCATTTTTTATACCAATCACGTATAAAGAACGACTTCCCATCAATAAGAATTGTATCACTAAACCACAGAAACGAATCACAGCTTGGGCTAACGAGCTGTTTAGAGACCATTTTCTTCTTTAATCTGAGTAGAGCCTTCAGTACAGTATGTCGTTATAGAAAGGATTGTATATGAGTGGTTCCTTTTTCACTTGTAATCAACTCCCCCTTCATAAAGAAATTCAACGTAATCATTCAGAAAAACCTTAAACATGTTATTAAGCTGGGACTTAGGGTCAGACAAATAAAATCTACGGAGCCATGTAAGCTTCAAAGCATGAATAAATTCCCAAACATTGATCATTTTTAACCCACCATTCTCATACGCCTGCAGACACAATTGCCTTCTTTTAATACGGTCATACCCACCCCAGACAAAAGAAAACAGCAGACTCTCGATTTTTTAAGGAAAACATCGCAAGGATTTGGAAGGTTTAAGAAGAGATAATTTAGTTTCGGAATCAAAAGACCCTTAACAACTGTAACCCTTCCCAAAACGGTAAGTCTTCTTCGGGACCATATAGAAATTATTTCCTGTACATCGTCTAAGGCTTTACTGTAATTTATTCTAACCATATCTTCAAGGTTTAAAGAGAAAGTACTCCAAGAAAGGAAAACATACCACCAGGATCCCATACGGGACGACGAAAACCTTCAAATTTCTCATCAGAATAACATTTGACCCCAATCCAAATTACCTTGGTTTTATCGATGAAAGAAGTGAGAAATTGTCTAGCACCTGTAAAGTGTTAAATAACTTAGATTGAAGTCAATATAACATTTGTTTGTAGTCCAGCAAACATTTGTTTGTGTGGGATCAACATACATCAGGCCCCCATCTGGGTCCCAGCTAATTTTTCAACAAGTCTAGAGCAACAATTTAGCCGCAGCCCAGCTTATTCCAGGTGCCGAAAAATATGTTTATCCATCAAGTTACAGCCAAGATAATGTTCAGTTAGTCTCAGCTAGAACGGAGCTACTCATGGCAGAGCCATCATGATAACGTAGAGAGAGAGAGAGAATGGATGGAGGTTCGGACCTTTACACGAGGGCATAGTACCTTTCAAGGGAGCCTTCGGGAATTATTTCGGTCTCGCACTCTTTGACCTTCGCGTCAGATTCGAAGGGACATGAAAAAGTACGGTATCAAAAATGTGTCCACATGCCGGAGCGACAAGGGATATTAATTTTGGGCTAAGTTTCTCGGAAAAGGGGCAAGACTATGGAAATTGTCATAGTTTGTTCCATGGTTGAGATGCCAAATGTTGAAATTTATTCACTTAAAACAAAATTGCCCATTTCTTAGTATCTTGTTATTGGAGGCTTGCTGTACAACTTAACTCACAGTACTTGGCTTCACATTGAGATTCAACTTAAGAGAAGGGTTCAAGGTGACATCAAGTTCTGATATGTTACAGGAGTACTTATTCCAAGCATTTCTGTGAAATTGGCATTGAAATGTGATGTGTGGCTCTCAAGATATGGGCGGGTAAATGTGTCACATCTTCAACAAAATATGAACTTGAAGCAAGCACAGCTGACATCATACTCTCATGTTAATGGACAATCTTTTTTCTTCTTTAAACTTAGTTACTTTTCCCTTAACAATCATAAATTACAGTATTGGAATATGATTGCATATGCGGCATGAGAACTTTACAATCTTTACATTCCCCACAGGGAGGTCCTAATGCTTCCTTATAACTTAATGCACGGTCAATACAAAAGTATGAAAAAAGCGCAAGGGAAACCACATTTCTAAGTATTCAATGTTATGAAGTGAGGATATAACCTCTGCTGCCCTTAACTTCAAACTAAATTGGAACACATCAAGTCTACTGGACTTTTCACCCACGAGTGACACTGTGTAGTTTTTTCCTCTTTCACAGATGAAAATTAAATTTTTGGTTGAAATTCTTGTTTAAAATGGTTTTGAACTTTGAACGCCTCCTGTTAGCTTTCAGTGGTGGTCATGACTTTGAACTCACGAATAACTTACTCACAAATTATTGTTAAATTTTATAAGCCGTCATATATGTTGCAAATTTCTTTAATCTTTTTATGTTTATGAATTAATACTAGTATTTACCGTCATATGCCTTAATTTTCGGGAGCAATTTTTGGAAATACGAAGTTTTTCTGAAGACGTCATCATAAGGCCACAGAGCAAGTTTTCATAGGCTGCGAAAGCGGGGGAGAGGGGGGGGGGCAGGGGGAATGCCCCAATATTTTTATGAGATTTTTGGGGCCGGGGAATGCCTCGGCCCTCAATAGGTGAATGTCGCAAAGAAAATTTTTGAAAAGTAATAACACAAATTTAAGTTGCTTTTATTAAATTTCGGTTATTCTTCGGCTTAATCATTACTTTTCAGAGTGCAAGAACTGCCAAGCTTCCGAGGGCTTCACTCCCTGAACTCCCACATTAACGATAACCTGTAGGATAGTTTATTTTCCACCTTAAAACAGTTAAAAAACTTTTTGCATGCTATCTTTCTTTTTCAAAACATCTTTCTTCTTCTCAAATCAAGGCCTTTTAAACATACTGAGCGAGGAGCATGTCCCCAGTCCCCTTATTGGCCCCAATGGCACACATTTGCCCCAGTAATGTCCCTTTTAGGAATATTAGTAACACCTATAAAGAGGTACTTTTTTGTTTCCAGTAACCTCTAAAAAGCCTAAAAACGGTCAGAGCAAGAAATAGCTAACATAACATAATAAAACATAACATGACATGAGACGACACGACACGGCACGGCACGTACGGCACGGCACGGCACGGCACAACACAACACGACACGACACGACACCACACCACACCACACAACATAACATATCATAACAGGTTAAAGGGCAAAGGAGTGCTGAAAAGGCCACATAAGATGCCCTGTAATCCCACCCTCTCCCTAAAAAAGCAAACCACCAACACCTAACGTGTCCCGAAATATTAGATTCTACCACAGTCATGGAAAAACTTGTCAATATTTACCTTAAAATGGAGTTAACAACCCACTTAGGCATTCTGTTTTCCTCACTAACAACCCTTTGAGAGAAACTGAACTTCCTAATGTCAAGTCTAGCAAAAAACTTTTCAGGCTTTTTACAATGATACAATGATAATGAATGTACGTTTGTATGTAGTACAGTTGAAATAAACAACAACAACAACAACAACAACAACAATGGCCTCTAACCCGAGGATTACTTTGGACCTTTAAATAACTATAAGCTAACAAAGGATTTCCTTCAGATAGAAATTGGTATACCTGGGGCATGTCTCCCCGCCTAATCGTTCTCAGCTCCAAAGTGGTAAGCCCAAGCAGTTTAAAGTTTGGGGATAAGGTAGATTTCTAACCTCGGGTATGAGTCGGGTATCTCTCTTCTGAACTTGCTTTAAAAGCAATTTGTCCTTTTCAAAGAAGGGACTCCAGGCCTGTGCAGTATAGTCGAGATAGGGTCTAACCAGCTGCTTCTACAAATTTAGCACGATTTCTTTACTAAAACTCTTACAATTCCTCCTGATCAACCCAAGCACGTAACCCTATTTGCCCTTGCAACAGTAGCTGCACACTGCCTAGATGGCTTTAAATCTCCCGTTATAACTACACCAAGGTCTTTATCAGAAGTCACTTTGTTCCAATTAGTACCATTCATAGCATAATCATAGCGGGGATTCTTAGAACCAAAGTGGAGGACTTTGCACTTATCAGCATTAAAAGACATTTGCCAAGTCTGAGACCATGAAAATAACCTATCCAGATCATTCTAACATAACATAACATAACATAACATAACAGGTTGAAGGGCAAAGGAGGGCCAAGGCCCCATAAGATGCCCTGAAGACCAAGCCCTAATCAAAAGTCAAACCACCAAAGCTTGACTACAGCCCCAAACAATCAGATTCTACCACAGCCATGGAAAAACCTGTCAATGTTAACCTTAAAGCAGTGAACTGAGGGGGAGTTTACTACCCAGTCTGGTAGACAATTCCACTCTTTGACAACTCTATGGGAGAAACTAAACTTCCTAATGTCAAGCCTTGCAAAAGGCTTTTCAAGCTTTTTACAATGCCCACGCACCCGAGAATTACCTTGAACCCTTAAATAACTACAAGTCAGCAGGGGATTTCTTTCACAAAGGAACTTGAAAACCTGGAGCATGTCTCCCCTAATCCTTCTCAGCTCCAAGGTGGTAAGCCCAAGATGTTTAAGCCTAGCATGATAGGGCAAATTTCTCACCTCAGGAATGAGGCGAGTGGCTCTCCTCTGAACCTGCTCTAAAACAAACTTGTCCTTTTCATAGAAGGGACTCCAAGCCTGAGCTGCATAGTCAAGATGGGGTCTTACCAACTGCTTATACAAATTAAGTACAATATCCTTACTAAAATTGTTGAAATTCCTCTTGATCAATCCAAGCACTCTATTAGCCTTTACAGCAGTGGCTGCACACTGCTTTGATGACTTTAAGTCCCCAGTAATTACAACACCCAGATCTTTCTCAGAGGTGACATTACTTAAAACACAACCATTCATGTTATAATCATAGCTAAAACTTTTGGGACCAAAATGAATGACCTTACACTTATCTGCATTAAAAGACATTTGCCAGGTCTGAGACCAAGAAAATAACCTATCCAGATCTTTCTGCAGCAGTAAGGCATCATCCAAAATTCTGAAGCAATAAGGAATCATCCTTTTCCCCAACCTTCCTATAGAGCTTAGTATCAACAGCAAACTTACTTATACTGGAAGTGATAGAGCTATCAATACCATTTATGAAAATTAGGAAAAGAAGTGGGCCAAGAACAGAACCTTGTGGTACACCACTTGAGACTTTTCTCCAAGAAGAAAAATTACCATTGACAACAACTCTCTGAGACCTATACAATTGAGCCACGAATTGATCCACTGAGCGCACTTTCCTTTGATGCCTAACCTATGCAATCATGAAACTTAGCAAATTTGTAACACAAGACCTACTGGGTAGGAAACCATGCTGAGTCGGATTGAGTAACCCATTATCAAAAAGATGCTTTAGCAAACAGTCTTTGATTAAGAATTCCATAATTTTGCACACAACACTAGTTAAAATGACTTGCCTGTAATTACAAGGTGAACTCCGATCCCCCTTTTTAAAAAAATTGAGTAACATTAGCAACCCGCCAGTCAGAAGGAACAAAATTTGAGTCAAGACATTTCTGGAAAACAATTGATAGCGGAACTGATAAAACCTCGGAGCATTCATGAAGGATGACGGGATGGATCCCATCTGGTCCAGGAGCCTTACTTGCTTTTAAACTCTTTAATTTTTTCAGGAACAGTTCCTCGATCAGAGACCACTGTGTTACCGTGAAGACTAATCGGAACCCCTACAAAACCCCATGACAGACGACTCCTTGGTAAAAACAGATACAAAATAATCATTCAACAAATTAGTCATATCCTGATGATCACTAACTAACGAACCATACACGTCATGAAGTAGCCCAACCCCCTCCTTAACATGCTACTTAGACCTGACATAGGAATGGAAAGATCATTTTGGGTTAATCTTAACCTCACTGGTCAACTTTTCTTCAAACCTAGCTTTAGTGTCCTTAATCAAATTTTTAACTAAGATCTCTTGACTCTTGTAGGCAGTTAAGTCATCAGACTCCTTGCTGGCCTTATAACGTCGCCAACACTTACTTTTCTTCATCCAATGAAAAATTTCTGTTCAGGTTTTTAATGATATCAAAAAAAGGCCGTGGTCTTCAGCTAAGGTGTGTTTCCGTCCAATTGTCAGGGAGTGATGAACTTTTTTCTATAAATCGTTCCATTCTATCGAAACTTTCATTGGTTTAATCCTTCCGAGACGGTCTATCTAGGGCCCGAGGTGTTGTAACAATTAACTCACTGGTCTATCAGATCAGGAGGAATTTGAAGAGTTTTAGTTAAGAAATTGTACTAAATTTGTATAAGCAGCTGGTTAGACCCCATCTCGACTATGCGGCACAGACCTGGAGTCCCTAAAAGGCCTCCAAAGGCTTAAAGGTGAAGAGCAGTCCCTCCAAACTTATTTTGAAGAAAAAGCTAAATAACACAATTTTCATCTTATTTCTCTTCAAAGTATCTTTCATTACATTTTATGACTTTACTTTTGCATATTCAAGGTAAACCAAGCAATTATTTCTGGTTAATTTCACATTTGAAGAGAAAAAACATTGTCACATGACTCCCAACAGCCAATCGTGAAACTGGACAGTCTACTACACTACCTCAATTTGGGATGACTGCTCCTGCACTTTTTAAGCTGTTGGGCTTCTTTGGAGCTGAGCTTGAAGAATTAAGGGAGACATGCTCCAAGTATCCAGACTTCTATCTGAAGGGAATCCTTTGTTAGCTTGTGTACCGGTAGTTATTTAAAGGTCCAAAGTAATCCTCGGGTCAGAGGCCATTGTAAAAAGTTTGAAAAGTCTTTTGCTAGACTTGACATTAGGAAGATCAGTTTCTCTCAAAGGGTTGTTAGTGAGGAAAACAGAATGCCTAAGTGGGTTTGCTAACTCCATTTTAAGGTAAATATTGACAAGTTTTTTCCATGACTGTGGTAGAATCTAATATTTCGGGACACGTTAGGTGTTGGTGGTTTGCTTTTTTAGGGAGAGGGTGGGATTACAGGGCATCTTATGTGGCCTTTTCAGCACTCTTTTGCCCTTTAACCTGTTATGATATGTTATGATGTGTTGTGCGGTGTGGTGTGGTGTCGTGCCGTGCTGTGCCATGCCGTACGTGCCGTGCCGTGTCGTGTCGTCTCATGTCATGTTATGTTATGTTATGTTATGTTATGTTATGTTATGTTATGTTATTTAAGCTTTTTCTTGCTCTGACCGTTTTTAGGCTTTTTAGAGGTTAATGGAAACAAAAAAGTACCTCTTTATAGGTGTTACTAATATTCCTAAAAGGGACATTACTGGGGCAAATGTGTGTCATTGGGGCCAATAAGGGGACTGGGGACATGCTCCTCGCTCAGTATGTTTAAAAGGCCTTGATTTGAGAAGAAGAAAAATGTTTTGAAAAAGAAAGATAGCATGCAAAAAGTTTTTTGTTAACTGTTTTAAGGTGGGAAATAAACTATCCTACAGGTTATCGTTAATGTGGGAGTTCAGGGAGCGAAGCCCTCGGAAGCTTGGCAGTTCTTGCACTCTGAAAAGTAATGATTACGCCGAAGAATAACCGAAATTTAATAAAAGCAACTTAAATTTGTGTTATTACTTTTCAAAAATTTTCTTTGCGACATTCACCTATTGGGGGCCGGGGGCATTCCCCGGCCCCAAAAATCTCATAAAAATATTGGGGGCATGTCCCCCTGCCCCCTCCCCCGCTTTCGCAGCCTATGAAAACTTGCTCTGTGGCCTTATGATGACGTCTGCAGAGAAACTTCGTATTTCCAAAAATTGCTCCCGAAAATTAAGGCATATGACGGTAAATACTAGTATTAATCATAAACATAAAAAGTTTACAGAAATGTGCACCATATTCGACGGCTTATAAAATTCTCAGTTTCATAGGGTTGTTAGTGAGTGGAATGGCCTGCCTGAGTGGGCTGTTAACTCCACGTCATGCAGTGCACCGTTTCAAGGTAAATATTGACAAGTTTATCCATGACTGTGGTAGAATCTAATCTTTCTGGGCTCGTTAGGTGTTGGTGGTTTGCTTTTGTTTTTTGTGCGATTTTTGGATTACAGGGCATCTTATGGGGCCTTTACAGCCCTCCTTTGTCCTTTAACCGTTTATCTATGTAGTACTTCCTGGGCCTTTTTTTTTTTTTGTTTGCACGATGAACCCACTGGTTCACCGCATTGACTTTATTTACATTATATACGTGATATATACATTGTGTGATTAACAATAATAAAAGTAGTGTAAAAAGATAGTAATACATGAATTATGTACCATACTGGAACATGACAAATTATCTGAACATTTATCCTCACTGTCAGTATTAACACTATATACAGGATACATACACGTATACAATGTATGATTAACAATAATAAAAGTAACCCTTATCAGTTTTCACAAATAAACTAGGTGTATACTATTACAACTTACCGATACCCAGTCCGCGGGGTACCCAACCCAGTGGCTGTAATATTACTGCCGCCGGGAAGTAATACCCCACATTAACTGGAACAATACATAAATGCAGCCTTACTATTTTTTAAATAGGAAGAAATTCTAATCGTCCTGAACATAAATATATACAGAAATAAAAAATATAATTTACAATTATTTACAGTTCAAGTAATTAACTAACATTACACTAATACAGGTGCAGATAAGTTTAAATAATCGCAAAACAAGTTAAAGTTTAGAAAGGTTTCTGGTTTCATTGCCCAAGTGCATCCTAAGTGCAATTTTAATGGAAGTGTCAGCCAGCATCAAAACTGAAGCGATAATTTGTTTCAGACTCCTCCTCATCTAAAACAATTACACTTCCCTGCTCAAAAATGCTCCAGAATTTACCTGAATTTCCCTTAGACTTGAAAAGGTGGTAAATCATTTTAATTTTCTTCTGAAGCGAATTAAAAAAATACTTCTTTATATCTAATACTAAGTCATCGTTTACTTCCATAGACCTATTTCCATATAGCAATTAAAAAGGATTGTGGGATAGAGTTTTGGTATTTGTCATTTTTGTCGATGGCATTTTACTGTGGTGAAAATTGACGCACACCCAAAATCATATCCCAAAATTCATTGTAATTGCTATTTGGGAATAGGTCTATGATCAGATCTATGTCAACCTCAGCTTTTATTGTCATTGTTCTACAACTTTTTCCGGATCATTGTTTTGGCTTTAAAGCGCTTGCGAAATAACGTTCAAGAAACTTACAGCAATCTATTTTCGTTCAACTAAGCTACAGTGCCTTTCGTTGCGTCACATTAAAATTGAAGGACGTACGGAAATCAGGACATGACATGATGTTGTCATGTACACAAACCGAGTGGGTGGCATGAATGCAGGGGAGATCTATTCCAGCCGTGCACCAATTATGTGCTTCACATGCACATATGTGCAGGGGGCCGTTCCACAAAGAGTTACACACAATCTTAAGTTTGATTCACCATGCTTTAGCCAACAGTAAATCATTCTTAAGATCGTGCGTAACTCTTTGTGGAACGGGCCCCAGGTCTCCGGCTTTCCTCCACTTGGCACAGGCGTGTCACCACCTTTTATTCTAAATGAAGTTATAGCCTAACGTTAGTTATACCATGGAAGTGCTGAGGTAGTACTTCTTACATGGTAAAATCTAGGCTCGAATACTTTTGGTAGAGGCAAACCACGCACGTAAGCTAGGAAATGCCTCCGTCGGTGTCGCGGCCTGCATCAGAGAAGACGAGACAAGAAGCAAATCGGACGGTAAATAAAGACCAAAGGAAGAAAAGAGTCCTAGTCACTCCAGAAATGATGTGTATGGCATAAAAGTAATTCTGGGTCCTGTTCAATGGCTAATTCTAGCCTAGCTAGGCCTAGCCTACTAACGTAACATGTGAGGCCCAATAAAAATTAAGTGGGCCTAGGCCCAATTGAGTTCCTGCACCCAGAACTTGAGTGTGCCATAGCTGTAGGATGAGGTTTATAGCCTGTTGGCCCTATAGCAGTAAGTTTGGGTTTTTGTAGGCCTAGGCTAGGCATATGGGTCGTAGCCTGCTCATAGTTATATAGCCTAGGTTGCGGGATACATACATGCCATCGCGTACGTATGCATTTAATGCACAGACCTGTAAATGGTTAGGGTTAAGTCCCATATGCAGGTGTATGCATGCATCATGCTGTGATGTCGCTTCTTGAAAAGGCAACATAGACACCCCAGTACATCAAAGGCAGTATGGGGTAAAACTGATATGTGAGTTTGTTACATGATCTGTGACCTCAAATGAGTTATGCTTTCATTGTGTTCACACTGCGTGAAAAGTAATTAACACATGCTGACTGACCTTTTAGCTAACCCCAAATGTTACGCAACTTTTTGTGTATTGAAACACATCTTTACTGTCAATCAATAAATCAGATATGAAACTTAACCTGCATGTAGTGAGCTTCTTTTCCTTCCTAGAGCAATAGGAGTTAATCAGGCAGAGAGAAAAAATGTAACAAAAAGTAAGAGGGAACGTTTCATCATGATAACTTCTGGCATTCTAGTAAACACATGTTTTCTAGAACTTTCAGTTGACAGAACTTTCTTTTGTTGGTTTGTGGTTTTGTTGTTAACTTGTGTTTGTTCTGGTTGTGAAGTGCCAGTGCCGAATGCTTTATTGAGTAGTACTGAGCGCTTTATTAAATAATGAAACTTGGTTGCATGGTTTTATTTCCCCATGTTGGTCTCTGGACATGGTTTTTCAATAATTTTTTTCCATTCGAAAAATCAGAAACCTTACTTTTAAGGAGTGTTTGTAAAGTTCTTGTCAATGCAAATTCGGCATTTTCTTTCTTCCTAGTTTCATGGGGGGAAGGGTATGTGCTGGAGCATGCAGTGGACTGGACTAGTAGACTGAAAAAGTGAGTAGCTGTGTGTTTGGTTACGTAATGGAGGAACACCAGAAGTCCCTAATTTTATTAGAAAATATGCAAGTTGTTTTCAGAAGAGTTGCAAAAATGGCTTGTACAGTACAGTGTGAATTATGTTGAAGGGGCATTTCTTGAAGCCTTTGTGTCATCTTAACATTGACAGGTACTGCAATATTGTGTTTTTCTTTACCTGTTTTACACCCTTCCTGAATTATTGAACGGGGTAACAAAAGACATGTTTTCACTCATTTTTTTGGTTTTGATGATAAGAGGAACCAATGCATTCATGATGTTGTGTATGTGTGTATATGTGTCTGTGTGTGGGTATGTGCGCGTGTGTGGGTGTGTTTGTGACAGTCTGCTTGTTAACACGATATCTCAAGATAGGAATGTTCGACAGTTTTCAAACTTGGTACATAGATGTGCCATAATGAGAGGAAGAATCCTATTGTTTTTGGTGGAGGTCAAAGGTCACCTGGTGTCACCAGGGGTCAAAGCCTAAAACCTTGTTAACGCAATATATCAAGGTAGGAAACTTGGATGGATTTCATATTTGGCATGTGGATGCATTATAGTCAGTAGATGGTCCCTATTGTTTTGGCCGAGGTCAAAGGTCATCTGAGGTCACTGGGGGTCGAAGTTGGAAAATCTTGACAACACAATATCTCAAGGTAGGAACCTTGGATAGATTTCATATTTGGTATGTGGATGCATTATGGTCAGGAAATGGTCCCTATTGTTTTTGGTGGAGGTCCAAGGTCATCTGAGGTCACCAGGGGTCTAAGTCTGAAAACCTTGTTAATGCAATATCTCAAGGTAGGAAACTTGGATAGATTTCATATTTGGTATATGGATGCATCATAGTCAGCAGATTTGTTTGTTGCAGAGGTCAAAGGTCATTTTTGATCACCAGTGGTCAGTCTGAAAATCTTGTTTATGCACTATTTCAAGGTAGGAAACTTGAATAGATTTCATATTTAGTATATGGATGGGTTATGGTCAGAAAATGTTCCATGTTGTTTTTGGTGGAGGTCAAAGGCAGAGATGCCAAGTATCCCGATTTAGGTGGAGTAATTACGATTTTCCACCCTCAATTTCGCCATTACCAAAATCCTTCAAAAATTCTGCTTTTCACATGTTAAGGATCATTGCCGAACACTAAACATGGTGCAAAGTTTAAGCCGACATTTGTATGACGGATGCAACATCTAGAGATGTCAAAGCTAACGTTTATTACTTTTTGGTACCGACAACACGTTCGTGTCATCCCACGTCACGTTATCATGTTAACACTATGGACGGACAAAATTGATGATATTCTACCCTGACAATTCTTGAAATTAGGAAGAATTGAAAACTCAAAGTGTCTAGCTCCCTAAACTGAGAAGTTCAAGCCAAAAATGTAAGGTTCGATTGAGCAAGTGGGCAAGTACTTTCTGCCTGGGCCCACAGGTCGTCCTAGCGTTATATAGTATATATAGTATATATATAAAAAGGAAAAGGTAAGACACACCGCCTAACACCAACACAGTGCTTCGCACAAAACTGTTCATGATTTCTCACCTCATACTACATTTACCCCTTCAGATCTCTTGAGAACCTTCCCATCATCTTCTCCTGAACAAACACAACAAACTTCAAGATGTCTTAAACAAAAAACCTCGCATCAAATGCCAAAAATCTTCCCCTCCGATTCAATGCTAATGACGGACTAGATCACTCTTCTCCAATTCATGACGTCACATTACATAATGGGAATTGCCCTGTACGAATCCGGTTCTCCCATCGTTGAGCCAGTGTAAAATGCTGAGAACGCCTGTTGTATGCATGCTGTACGTGAAGACGCAAGTATGCCGCATGCACGTTTTTTTTTCGTAGCACAGCAGGGGGAATCCTACGGTACAGTACATACCTGTACGTGTTGCATGTACTTGCGGCAGGGCCCACATGTTTTGGTATGCTGGGTTTTCTGATCCGCGCGTTTTTCATTTCTTGTTCAGGTTCCCCATGGAGAAAAAAAATTACAGTCTGGTCGTTGACAGATTTGAAAGCAGTTCGAACTATCCAATGGGAGAACCGGATTCGTACAGGGCAATTCCCATTACGTAATGTGACGTCATGAATTGGAGAAGAGTGATCTAGTCCGTCATTAGCATTGAATCGGAGGGGAAGATTTTTGGCATTTGATGCGAGGTTTTTTGTTTAAGACATCTTAAAGTTTGTTGCGTTTCTTCAGGAGAAGATGATGGGAAGGTTCTCAAGAGATCTGAAGGGGTAAATGTAGTATGAGGTGAGAAATCATGAACAGTTTTGTGCGAAGTGCTGGTGTTGGTGTTAGGCGGTGTGTCTTACCTTTTCCTTTTTATATATATACTATATATACTATATAACGCTAGGACGACCTGTGCCTGGGCCTAACGTTACGTTTGTGCTAGTCAGCAGCACATTCCTTTCACAAAGCAGGATCGAGTAATGAAGGAGGTCAACCAAAATCCACTTGGCCAAGAACATCAAATATATTTTTAAGGCATTTGTAAAAGACCCTCATACAACCATGTGCAATACTTTTGTGAGCTTTAGGTGTAAAGATTTTCCTACGATATAATTTTCTTCAGTATGCCTTGGCACTTTTGCTATTGCCTAACGTATAGCATTTATGTACATTTTGATCCTATCCTACACGTGTTCAGTATGTTTCTCTGTAATATCCTTGCCTAGGCCTACTGGGAAATTAGCTGCAGTGCAGTGGTAAAAGTTTTCTTTTTATTTTTATTCTTAAGCTTCTACAGGGTTGTTTGATTTTAGTCACCCTGATTAAAATCACTGATTTAAATCACAATTTTAATCAAATGATTTTTTTTTTTCAAAAAAATCATTGATTTAAATCACCTCATTGGAAAAATTTTATTTTTGGTCCCCAAAAGTTATGGTTGGTTTATTTACTGAATTCAACTCATTTGAACAAACAACACAGTTTCGAATTTAGTTAAAATCAATGTGTGCCCCCTAGTAAGGGATGCATTGGTATTGACTCCATAGACTGTCAATATTACAGTTCAAGTGAGATACAGTATTTCATTGTAATTCATAGTGATCATGAGCCTTTTTCATGAAGTTGGTGGAGAGCAGTGGGACCCTCAAATAAAACTGTAAGTATTAGACAGTATAGGCAGAGCATGCCAACTTCCCCACCAACACTGCCCTGGCCACAAGTTGGAAATGTCAGATATTTTAGTAATATTACTGTACCACAGTGTGGTGGAAGGTGCTCATTTTGTGGTTATACAAAGACATGATGCTTATGAAATTCTTACTCTATGATCTGGATATAGGATTTAATTGTTTTTGAATTTTGCCAACCTTTACAGGTATACCAGGACCCAAATTATGCCCAATGAGATCTTACAGTACCAAGTCGAAGTACTTGAAGTATCAAGTATTGATGGATGGATTGATTGATGAATGAATGTACAAACATTGTTACACTCCACACACCATAGAAATTCTACATAGTGTAATCAATTGCCAGTTCATTTGCTATTAAGACATTGTGCAATGAGTTCAGTAACAAGGGGTACCAGCTCCCTCTTTCAGCCAGGAATTGTCTTTACTCCCTACTTCAACATATTGCATACTGTATGCCTATACTCAATACTATTCTCAAAGGATTGTTAGTGTATGCATTGTATTGTTCAGTTAGCATTTTCTCTTGGGAGCATATTTTTATTTTATCCAAATTTTCTTCATTTGAAATCTTTTTTTTTGTAAGCACAACATTTTCATACAACACACTACTTTGGTCATGTATCCAGTATTATTTGGAACCAGGGAGTGGTTGCCTTATATGTTTTGTGTATACACTGCTACAGTGGGCTAAACTGCATAATTTATTTTCATTTTTCAATACATTTTTATGTGTGTGTGTTTTGCAAAGGATAGCCCTTACAGCTGAAAACTTCATCTTTTTAGGTTATGGAGTACACACCAGCATCCAGGAAATTTTATAACATCATACCTTTAAGAAATTTAAAAAAATCAAAAAAATCTTATTGAAATCATTAAAATCCGATTAAAATCATTAAAATCTGATTTTTTTTATTTTTTTTTTAAAAAAATAATTAAAATCAACAACCCTGAGCTTCTACCAATATTTTATTTGTTCTAGAACATGATATAATGCATACAGGAGCGTATTTTGCCAGCAGGGTGGTATCTGCAGCATGGGAATTCTCCCATATGTATTAGTGTTACGAGAAGCTGCTCAAAAGTTCTCCCATATTAGTCCCATTGCGCCATTGCAAAATATTGTCTCGACTCTACAGTCTTTATAGGGTACATTGGTTCAAGCCTCTGCATTATAATCTAACTCTCAACAAAGTCTTAAAGTCTATCAGCTGAAAAGGATTGGGTTGGATGGGGGGTTAATTTAGAATGTTGTGAACTCTACTTTTGCAAAGCCCTGGCCATAGGGGCACACGTTCGCATGCCCATGAGAGGGGTCCACCTAAATTAAAGTTGGCATGATTCCTATTTCTCATTTCTGGAACTTGGCATCTCCGTCAAAGGTCATGCGGGGTCCCCAGGCACATGTGTCAAAGTCTGAAAATATTGTAAACGTGATATTTCAAGGCAGGAAACTTGGATGGATTTCATATTGAATATGTGAATGGGTTAAAGTCAGAGGATGATCTGTATTGTTTTTGGCAGAGGTCAAAGGTCAGCTGGGGTCACTGGAAGTCAAAGTATGAAAACCTCATCAACATATTTAATATGTAAATTCATTATGGTTAGGTGATATAAATAAAGATTACACCTAATATAGCACGTGATGTGACAAAGTCATTCACATGCACTTTACATGTAATAAAAAGTAATAAAAAGTAAAATTAAAAAGTAATAAAAAAGATGATGGTCCCTCTTTTTTGTGGCGGAGGTCAAAGTTCATCTGGAGTTAGTATGGGGTTTAAGTCTCAAAATGTTGTTATATGCCATGTCTCAAGATAGGAAACTTGGATAGATTTCATATTTGGTACAGTTTGTAGATGGGTTATGGTCAGGAGATGATCCCCATTGTTTGTGGTGGAGGTCAAAGGTCCTCTGGGGTCACCTGGGGTCAAAGTCTGAAAATCATGTTTATGACATATTTTAAGATATGAAACATGTCATATTTTATATGTGGATGCCTTATAGTCAGAAGGCGTTCACTTTTTTTTGTAGCAGAGGTCAAAGTTCATCTGGGGTCACCAGGGGTCAAAGTCTGAAAACCTTGTTAACGTGATATCTCAATTTAGGTAGCTTGGATGGATTTCATATTTGGTATGTGGATGCATTATGGTCAGGACATGGTACCTAATGTTTTTGGTGTATGTCAAAGGTCATCTGGAGGTCAATGCTGGTCAAAGTCTGAAAATCCTGTTTATGTGATATCTCAAGATACGAAACTTGGATAGATTTTAATTTGGGTACAGTGTATGTGGATGCATTATGGTCAGAAGATAGTCTCCATTGTTTTTGACAGAGATGAAAGGTCATTTGGAGTCTCCAGGGGTCAAAGTCTGGAAACCTTTTTAAATATGATCTTTCAAGATAGCTGTTTGTCCATCTGTCTATCTGTTGTTTTTCTGTCTAGCTATGTTTGGCTTTTATGGAGGTCAAAAGGTCATCTGGAATGACAAAATTATTTTTTGAACATGCTAGTAAAACACAGATTTGAATGAGAAGATAATGGTGCATGATGGCACTCTTTGAAATGGAACATTTATGTATCATCGAAACCTCAATGCTTTTTTGCATTCAGGTTTTTTTTGGGGGGGGGAGGGGGTTGGGGTGAGGCAAATACCATTGCCTTCCAAGATTGATGCTTCTGACTGTTGTTAAAACGATTGTAATTCACAATTCAAGGTTCTGCTCAGTTTTAAGTGCATGTCAAACTTCTCATATGCAGTCCCCTGGCCCCTGGAAGTGTTCAATATGGCCATGCATAGAAAAATTTTGAAATAACATTACTGACAGTAATTCAGTATCATGTTTTTTTCAAATGTAGGTAAGGACCAGAAAACATCACTATGATATAACTTTTCCTGACTTCCCACTTTGTAAGAAGAAACAGAAGCATGCTTGCAAGATGCTGGACATCAAAAGCATCAAACAAATTTCATCAATAGAACATAATCTGGTATGATTATTTAAGAACAGCTTTTACAGGTTTTAGGAAGATGTTAGCTTTTTGAACTTCTGATATTGAAAGCAGTATACAGTATGATTTCCCAGACTGAAGAGTACTGTAATTAGCAAACATGCTTGAGCAGAACCTTAGATTTCTAAACAGTGTTCTTAATCATGCATATGTTAATGGTTCACATTCTTTCAAATACTTTCTCTCTGACTGTTCAGGAATGACTTGTAGAGAAAGCTGCATCATGTGTTCTCGTTCCCAGTTATTGGAAGCCAGGGTGTATAGCTAGGATTGTGTCATGAAGAGGGTTTTTGTGTCTGTTGGGGGGGGGGGGGGGTGGGGAACCATGTGAGGGAAAAGTCTAAGCTGAGTACAACCACAACTGCAGTTGGTTAAATTGTTAATGTCTGCGGTATGACCAGTCCAGCATTTAAACTCCAGACCTGCATCCTACATGAGTGTTCCTGAGAAAGATGGTTTAATGTTCGCAACTTTTTTTACAGTACACACAGAACAATATCATTTCAAGCTTGAAAGTTGTGAATATTTATTCTTAGTTTATTACATTTTTGAAGTATTAATGGCCTTGAAGAGCCTGCAATAGCTGTCAAATCTTTTTGCAGATGTTCTAGAGTATTCCTGTGGAAAGTACTAGAAGAGTCATGTCATAATCCTTTGTCTCCTTTCTCTTACAATGTAATTATGTCCTTGAATTGTTTTTGTGTGTTTGCTACAAGACAATGAATCAATGAATTGTTTTGGAATGGACAAGATATGAAATGACTAGTCTGGACATCTCATGGGTTGTTTGTGTTTTGTAAATTGCAATCTCGGCTTAGGTATGAAGGTAAAATCAGGAAAGAATTAAAAAATAAAAAAAATTAGAAAGAGAAAAACATGCTCATTTAGAGTTATTTTAAAGTTAAAATGTCATTGAGTTTAATGCTAGATTAGTTTCTCAAAATACATACTGCATATTTGTTTCTATGGCTTTTCTTAGGTGATTGAGGTAGCATCGTCATATTTCAAGTTTGCCTTTTTCTTACAGTATGTTGATGAGGAAATTTCACAGATGCAGTGTGTGGGACAAATATTGTACTATACACCCAGGAAGACTTCTCCAAAACCTGGATACCACCCCAGATTTTGAATGCTGGAATCTGAAAATGTTGGGTAATGAATGAGTGAAAATAAGTAGTACTAAATTACACTTGTAGCAAGCTATGACATTCATTTTAATGTAGAAATGAGATACTTGGTCAAGTTTAGTGACAGAATTCTGAATAGAATCAGGATGTGATCCATACTTATTTCTGTTGGGTGAAAAAAATTCTGGAAACATTTTTTTCAATATTTTGATTTAAGCATGGTTTAGAAGTGTTGTCAAAGCTTAGAGCGGGGGAGGGGGTTTCAAAGAACGGTAAGAGGTACAGCCCGGTTAAGAATTCACAAAGGAGTAATGACTTTAAACATGGGACCTACTGCCATTGTGCTTGCTGCTCAGCATAAGCAGTGGAGTAAGGAATTCAAGTCACTAAGCCATGACTGGATAAAAGGCTGTGGCTGCATGACCCGACATAGACCAGTTGGTTAGAAACTGAGCTGTAAATCTCCATTCAACTACCCATACCAGAAATGAAAGTAATCACATAAACTATTTTGAACCACAATTCTGAGAGACATTTAAGGGCTAAGATTCAAAACATAATTGAGATTTGTCAGAGCACCTGTCACATGTACGATCTCTGTACAGGGAGTAATTCTCACATAGAAACATTGATGCAAATGACAAATGTCTGATAAAAGTTTAATTAATTGTGTTTTCCAAAGAGAATAAAGAAGGAAAATAAAGTCATTTCAAAGACAGTTCCTTTAAAACTCTGCAAATCAGGCATTTCAACAGGGACCCTAGATTGGTATCAGTTGGAAGTCACCCAAGTATAAGGTAATCAATTGTTCTGCCTGTTGAAGCAAACAAATTTTCTGTTCTCTGATAGGAGAAAGTGGATTATATGGATTATAGGGACCATTTTAGATTAATCACAATTTGTGAACTTCAAAGCACTTGACACCTCATGTTTACTCTATACAGTATTAAAACTCAATTGAGCTGTGAAGGTTGAACCTTGTGATTATCCAGCAATATTTTCTGTATCTACTCAGTGCTATGATAGTGGTACTGTTGGTATGTTCAGGAGTGTCAGGTCCATGGTCCCACATGGACCATATACTGTAGCCCATGTGATGATGACATGCTAATTAGTAAATCTTCTACATGTTACATGGTGCAGTATTGAAACTATGCTTCAATAGTATTGTGGTAGTGGTGCTTTTGGGCTGGTTATAAATTTTGGGTCAAATGTGATCCCTCCTGGGGATGGGTAGGCCTATATGACCAGTTTGAAGAATCATGGAAAGACAGCATATACTGTAGCATTAATATCCATTACAAAATACTAGCCAATGCAAAGATAGTGTCTGTTGTAGCACTCCAACTAAATAAATTCATTTCGGTAGACTTATTGTTGCAATCTTGGAATCTAGTGTCACTTAAAGTAAAATGAGTTCTCCAAGGTGCTAGTAGTTCTTCATAAAAACCAAATATTTAGATAAATCAATAGATGAAGCATTTATTCCATAAACCCACCTCTTGGAAAAATGTATAAAATTGACAGGTATCAACCCCTTTAATACTGAAGAGTCCATCAACCATACTGAGTGATAAATTGTATTCTGTATACAATATATACACAGTACAGGTTACATAAATTTTTATGGAGGTGTCCATCTTTGCTATAGTCCAAGAGGGTGTATCCATGTAGAAGTATGTATTCATCATGTCTATTTGGTGTCCAAAACAGGACTACACACCACAGGTGTAGACTGAGTTCTTTCATGATCATGCTGTGATGTCTCTTCTTGAGAAAGCAACATAAACACCCCAGTACATCAAAGGTGGTGTGGGATGTAACTGATATCTGAGTTTGTCTCATGATCCATGCCTTAGAACTAGCTAAGCTTTCATTGTATTCACACTGCATGAAAAGCAATTAACACATGCTTGATTGACCTGTTAGCTAACCTCAAATGTTACGTAATTTTTTGCGTATTTTTGTTACTGTCAATCGATTAATCAGACGTGAAGTGTGACTACGTCAAGTGTGGGTGTAGTGAGCTTCATTTCCTTCCTGAGGCGATAAAAGGTAACCAGGCAGAGAAAGAGGATGCTACAAAAAGTAAGAAAGAACGTTACATCATGGTTGTATTGTGCAATGGTTTTGCAGCAAAATAATGCATGTAGTGAAGGGATCAATTACTACACGTTTTTCGCTACACTGCACCAGTGGTGGTCCCATTAATTTGTTGATGCAGCTTTTAAGCAACATGAAGCAGGTTTTCTAAAGATGGATTTCAATTATTCTAAATTGCAAGTTGAACAAAGCCTAGTCAAACATGCCAAAGACAAACAGTCAAACTTAAACAATCTCCATATCCTACATACAAGTCAAGTTATGGCTCAATTCAGTTTTCAAAAATTCATGAGCAGACCTTTTTTCAAATAATGCACAAAACTGTTTAAAATTAGGACTCCACAAAATTAGAATTTTTCACATTTTCTATAAATATTGAATATGAATCTTGACTAATTCTAATTTTAAACACTTCATGGTGTAGAACCCTTAGACTCTCTCGTTAAGTTCATTACGGAATAAAAGCCTTTCAGGAGATCCATCCAGGTTTCCAATGATAGTACCTGATTCCTGGTTCATTACTCCAATTAGCTGCTTCAGTGAGCAGCAATTTTACTTACTGTTCTGGTACAATGGAAGCCCAACTTTGGGGTTCAAATAACAACTAGCAACAAATACTGAAATAAGTGATTACAAAAAAGGGATCAAATTACCTGTGGTGCATTGAAGGGCTACATCTCCTTTCAGTTTATTAGCTCTTAAGGAAGGAGATAAAGCACTTACCTTTCCTTTAAAGCTATCAGGATTGACGACAATAACTCCTAATTGTTGTACTCTAGAAAATTTAAGACCATATACAAAAGGGATTAGTAAGTGACAACAATAGTTCTTATCGTCTGCTAGATCTCATATACTTGTAGCATGATTTCAACCATTGCCATAATATTGCCAGTTGTCAAAGAAATAACAAAATTATTCCGTTTCTGTAAATGCCAGTGGCCACTGTTTTGATGGGTTCATTCGAGCTTCAATTAAGATACAGAACATCATCACTTTTGTTGCTGTTTCAGGAACAGTCCAAAATCTTTTCAAAATTCATATACAAATGATGTTAGTCTCTGCATTCATTGCTGAAAAGTGATGTCAGTGACAAATGGAAAACATTAGAGTAATAAAAGAATCTGATCACTTTATAGTGCAGTTAAGTCATTTTGTCCTATAGGCTGATTCAGGTGCCACACTTGTTTGCAATGCTGATAGCTTCAAAGCATTGTCAACACGCATTCTTTGTTTGAGGATTAGGCTAGTATGAAAGTGTTTATTTCTCATTGAGAGGGCTAAGTGAAACAAACTAGCAAGAGGTACTAAGGGACCTATCAATATGAAAGTAAAAGGGTTTCAAAAATTTTCATTTTGTTGTTGTCCAAATCAGGTGTGAAGTTTCATAAATGCGGTTCTTTAATTTAGCTGTTAACATATTGGTGTTGAGGAAGGAAACTCCTTCTGGACCATTGGTAGTTCATAAATTGAAGCTTGAAATACCTAGACAGCTGCATTATTCGATCACATTTTTGTTGAATATTTTGTAATACTTGTAGTTTATTTTTACATGATGAAACGATCCTTCTTACTTTTTGTTACACTTTCCTAGTCTGTCTGATTACCTCTTATCACCTCAGGGAGGGAATGAAGCTCACTACACCCACACTTGATTTAGTCACATTTCACATCTAATTAATTGATTGACAGTAACAGATATATTAAAATACACATAACATAACATTTGAGGTTAGCTAACAGGTCAATCAAGCATGTGTTAATTGCTTTTCACACAATGTGAATACAATGAAAGCTTAGCTCATTTTAGGGCACAGATCACGTGACAAACTCAGATATCAGTTACACCCCACACCGCCTTTGATGTACTGGGGTGTCTATGTTGCTTTCTCAAGAAGAGATGTCACCGCATGTAGGGTAATATAAATGTGATTTCCCTGTTTTGCTGGCAAAATAATTTCCTTTTTTGAAAGGTAAAAGATGCCAAAATAAAAGCATGTCAATAAAAGTTACTTTTGAAGAAAGAAGTTAGTGTTAGCCTTGTATCATTTTCCTTGTTGTTAATGTGTGTTTTGTTTCAGACACAAAAAGATAATCAGGATTCTTTATAGGTGTAGCCTACCTGTGAATCCTAAAGATGCTTACATCCTCTTACCTACTGTGATCACAGTTTTTATTTTAAAAACTGATTTATATGTCTCTTAAGGACTGGAGGGAGTCAAGGTCTTCTCTCAAGGTCTTCTCTAAAAATTGTCAAATTTGCTACCATTGAGACCTTAAAGATTACTATTAATTTTTTTGTTACCAGCTCCTGAAATGGCCTTCCTTTAAAATGGAAACTTAACCTGATTACATTTTGTTGTTGTTGTGTTTTGCTAATACCAGATGCAGTAACCTTGAAATTGCAGTAACCTTGAAATTGCCGCAGTAACCTGAGAATTGGATAATATTTCTTAAATCTCGCCTAGCTTTCATTTTGCTGTCCGAGCTCACTTCATGCAAACATGTGCTTTGCAGTATTTTAACCCTTTACTGTTGTTTGGGTCCTTTTGGACCCATGCGGAGAGCTCAGCTGTCACCCATCTTTACTGTTTCACGCGGAGCTCGAAACTGCGAGTAGCTACCCGAAAATTCGGCCACAACAACGAGAGAGACAATAGTTTAAAGTCATGGGGTCAATGGCGTATGGAAGCAGATGCGGGGCGGGCTACGTCCGCTTTTCTGCTCCCTCCCGAGGCGCGCAAATATGCCCGATCGGAGCACAACGGTTAAGGGTGAAACTCAAGTGTACACGTCTGTGCAACACATCTTTGTCTGAGATTTGTGTATGAGATTGAAAAGTACCTCAGAAAAGGAAAAAATAGCATAAAACTTTGAAAGAAAGGGAGATTTGTATTTGAATGGGATGAGTCAGATTGTGGAATTTTCCACATGACAGTATTAAACAATGTAAAAGTCATTCAGTTTTTAAAACAAAATACAAGCAGAAGTTAATACTATCTAATATATCTTCTCCTTGTTTACTACATCTCCTTTACTTGTTTCTTCGGACTCTTCTCCATGTTCTTCTTCCTCTCGTTTCTCTTTGTTCCTTCTTTATTCTTCTATTGTAGGGCACTATGATTTCACTTGAGCAAAAATAAGGACAATATGAGCAAACTCCACAAAGGGGAGGTTAGGTGTAATAAAATCCTCCTTTACATGTTCATTTGTTGAAAGAAACCACTATCACCTCTTGAAAACTTAACTCCTGGCCTGTGAGGAACTTTTTCCAGTTGATTACACAGCCTATTAACACATCAGATAAGCTACTGAAATGTCCAGTGATTGCAGAGTTAAATCTTCTGCTTAGGGTCTCACTACTCCATTAGAGGAGTGTTCTAGAGCGCCAAGTGCATACCCTCAAAGAAGTAGTCCTTTTAGCTCTGGTTTTGACCAAATTTTGTCAAGATAACCTGCCAGCTGGGTGATGAAAGTCCATGAATATAAAAGAGTACTTTCCAGAGTGTGGATGTTGAAAATTTGGGTAAGATTGACAGTGATTTTGACTGTTTAAAAAATTGCTATCAAATGGGGGAGATTTTCCGTTTTTGTGAAGAGGCTAGGGGTGGGTGTACCCTACAAAAACTTTAAGTCCTTCTAGCTCAAAATCTAAACGGTCATGGTATGGAAATTTTGTAGTGCCATGATGGGCAAACTTGTCAGCGATCAAGTGATGGTTGTCTTGACATAGCTGTGAACTTTGACACGGCTGCAGCGGCCTCGAAAGGGAGCTAATTTAGTGTGTAAGTCAATGGGGAAATTATTGGGGGTGTGAGGCCTTAGATTATGAACATGAAGGAGGGTTCATATGTCACTGAGAATAAATCAGCCATTTTCAGAGAGACCAAATTTAATTGGATTTGGTAACATACCCAGTTTATGATTCCAACACCACAATTTGGATCTAAATTATGGGGTTTATCTGTAACTTTGATTAATGTGTTTGTTACTTCCAGGTTTCCCCCAGGAGAGGGACAGAAGGGTAAAATTTCCATTTTTACTGCAAAAGAGGAATGTCTAAACTTAATCATAAACAAGAAGCCTTTAAAACCCTTCAAATTGCACCTTGTAGGGGCCTAATTGAAGCAATCTTTGTCCCTCTGAACCCACTTGTACTATTCAGCCCAGAACAGCATCAATTTAAACTTGGTATTTTGTAGTTTTAAATCCTCCCTTTCTGGTGTTTCTGGTAGAAACCCTGACTACCTTTCCTCAATTCATTGTGTAAATTATTTTTGTAGAGGAATACAGTTAATTAATATTTTACTCTATGAGATTCTGTTTTTCCTTCATAATTGAATATGTTAACAATTATGTTAACAATTATCTTAAAATATGTGCAATGTAATTACAGAATTTAACTGTTATGTGCTATGAACTTTGGGATGATGGAGTAGTTTATAGTTAGATAAGATTTGATGGCCCAGTTTCCATCCAATTGGCTGAAGTCAAGCCAGCCACAGTCTTTTTCCCAGTTGTGGCTATTAAACTGGCTTGTTTTCGCTATTCTATTGCTTATGCTGAGCACTAAGCACAATTTCAGTAGGTTCCATTTTTAAAGTCTCCATATGACCCGGTAAGGACTCCAACTCCCAACCTTCCAACAGCAAGTTGGATGCCTTTTACCACTTGACAATGCAGTCGGTACTGTAGGGTGATGGAAATAAATTGTCGGTGTCAGCAGTTAAATTGTGAGCTATGTCACCCTGAAAACAAATTGCTTGGTGCATCTTCTCCAAATTTCAGCAGGACTGTTACATTGTGTAATTATTTTCGAAATGTTTGTCCTGTATAACTCAGGAGCTGCTGGATCTGCTCCCTTTTAATGTTGCACCAACAAAATCACAGACAATAACAGACAGTCTGTCACAATCAAGTCTTTTGACTCACAATTTTGTCATTCATTGCCACCCTTTATTAATTTATCATAGCTCGTATTACAGATGAACTTGCTATCACCCTCAACAACGTGGCTGGAGGGCATATGAATATATTTTGAAACTTTATCAAGAGATTTAAATATTCAGCCTTGAACCAGATTTCTGACTTTTTCCTTCCCTCATGCCCTACCTTTACGAGCCTTGCCTCTAGCAAGTTAATGATGTTTACAACTGTGTTCTCTCCAGGATATGTTTTAGATAGATTGCATTTTTGTTAAATGACATGGAAGAAGAATATAAATCATTGCTGGATGTGAATCAGTATTCTTTAAATTTGAATTTTAATCTCAAATTTTGAACAGAAATACTTTACTCTAGTTTTTCAGACTGTCCCAAGGGTGCACCATATATCAAAAATTACAATCAAAACAATTCTCAGATATGTTTTTACAACCTGAATATGTATTTTTTCAGCTTGGCTGAAAAGTTTCAGCTTAGAGGCTGTTTTTGGGGGCTTGATATTGAAATCTTTGTCAACTTTTGGAATTATAAATCTTAATGGCTGCCATTTATTTAATTTTTCATGCATTTTATGAGACTGTTTTTTCAGAAGTATGCAGAGTGATGGTTTTCATGCTCAGTGCTTGAGTTCCTTCCCTGACCATTTACACAATTTGATGGTAATTTTTGTACAATATACACATTCATACAAACTAAATTAATTGTGTCATGGCTGCTTGACAACAGGGTTTTGATAAGGTGCTCTTACATTTTCATCACAACAATTGCAGATTGTAATTTGTCTACATTCTGCATGCAATTGTGAGATTGCTGCATGTGCAAAAGCTGACATGCACACAATACAGCATATATGCTGTACATTCCAGCCAATGCCACCTATTCACTTGAATAAGTCAAAATATCTAATTATCCCCCAGATAGATATATAAGTCAGCTTGAAAGGGGAAGTTTAAGGAATAATTTAATTTTCATATGTGAAAGAGGAACCAAATCTACACTGTGGTGAAAGTTCCATTCAAGTCCAATATGTGTTTCTCAAGGTATCAGAAAATGAAGTTACTAGATTTATGTTCCGATTTGAACTTGAGGGCAACAGAAGTTGTATCACTTCCTCACATGGACAATGAATGCTTTTTTCCTTTGTTTTTTCAGACTCTTGTGTTAACCTTGGAGTTGATTGAAATAGGACCTCCCTGTGAGGGATGCAAAGTTTGTAAATTCTCAAGCTCTTAATTCATTGGCTGGGCTGTTGCTGCTGTATGAATGCATCCAGTGCTTGATGGGGGTAAGCTGAAGATAACTTGTGATTGGTAGAGATTACTGGAAGGAACTTTTAAAGGGGGGGGGGGGTGGCCGACTCTCCAAAAACTCAGCGACGTGTTCACAGACCAATATGCTCGTGATAAGTTAACCATGGTGATCGGTAAATTCTCGAATTCGCTTTTTAAATTCTTTCGTGATGTGGGAGGGTATTACCCAGCAAAGAATAATTTAGCAACTTTTCAGTGATGTTTTTCAATAGCAAACCCAAAGGTTTGAGTTTAAAAGTTTTTTGCGATCTTGTTAGGTAACAAGCCATAGCATGGTGTGCTATTGCTAGACGCGTTTCGCCCAGAAAGATTAGTTTCGGGGCTCATCAGTAGCAGGGTAGTGTTACGGTAGGCAATGTTTGCCAAGAATGTCACGCAAACGATAGGACAAAATTATCCAAAATAATACAAGAAATTCATTGGTAGAATTCAATGTAGACTTTATGAATAAAGGTATCTCTCAGATTGCCGCGGTACGTCGATATAAATTAGTGGCAGGCATAAGAGAGTTACGATGCGGTAGTCCTTTTTCGGTATAACCTTATACACCCGCGGTATTTGCGGGGCTGACTTGTCTGTCAAAGTTAACTATTGAAATATATTTAATCGTTGTAGGATAAGTGGTAGCGAGAAGAGATGTAGGGGAGCTCGTGTTAACCAAAGTTATAGCCAGAACGCTTGGTAGATGGTGCAGCCGATGTGGCAGTGGAGCGTTCTTGTGCTATACTGATTGCAATTCAGATAAACAGGTCACGGCATGCAGAATGCGGACGTGAAAGAAAATACCCAATTGAGGCAATCTGATTGGCTAACACGATATTTGGCAAATCAAGGTTATTTCGAGATCAAACAGCGGGTCATTTTGTGCTAAGTTCGGGTAGAAAAATGCGCCTTTTTTGGCAAAGTATAGCACGTATGATCCAAATAAAAAAGCGGGATGCTAGAATATATCGTGATAGATCTTCAAAATAAAGTTGAGAAGCAAAGGTGACCGTTCTCAAGTGATAATTCAGAAAAAAGTTGCAAAAAACATTTGTACCGTTGGTTTAAACCGTATTGGTACTTCGGTATTTTAGCGAATACAAGAGTTCTGTTTGTGAGGATGCGAAGTTCCACTAAAGTTAGTGGGAGCATACTTGGAAGCAAATGGCCTTTCTCCTGTGTAAAATAGAGAAAGATCACAACCTGAGGATCGTCTAGGATTCAAAATGTACCAGTCAGGCCGTCTCACATCAGAGATGGAGATAAGGTGCTCTTACATTTTCATCACAACAATTGCAGATTGTAATTTGTCTACATTCTGCATGCAGTTGTGAGATTGCTGCATGTGCAAAAGCTGACATGCACACAATACAGCATATATGCTGTACATTCCAGCCAATGCCACCCATTCATTTGAATAAGTCAAAATATCTAATTATCCCCCAGATAGATATATAAGTCAGCTTGAAAGGGGAAGTTTAAGGAATAATTTAATTTTCATATGTGAAAGAGGAACCAAATCTACACTGTGGTGAAAGTTCCATTCAAGTCCAATATGTATTTCTCAAGGTATCAGAAAATGAAGTTACTAGATTTATGTTCCGAATTGAACTTGAGGGCAACAGAAGTTGTATCACTTCCTCACATGGACAATGAATGCTTTTTTCCTTTGTTTTTTCAGACTCTTGTGTTAACCTTGGAGTTGATTGAAATAGGACCTCCCTGTGAGGGATGCAAAGTTTGTAAATTCTCATACCCCTTATGCAATCACATTCTGATAATTTGGGATTGTTGAGGAAAAACCTGGTTGAAACGTTTATAGCAAAGCAAAAGACTGCTCATTAATGTGAGGATATATGATGTCATATGTGCTTGCTACAAGTTCACTTTTTGTTTAAAATGTGACAACTTTACTTGCTCATGTCTGTGAGAACCATGCATTTGATTTCTATGCCACTTTCTCCAAAATGCATAGAATAAGTACTCCTCTAACAAATCAAAACTTGGTGTAACTTAAAACTCTTCTTTAAATAATCGTTAGTTACAATATGCAGAGAGCATGCAGAGGTCTCAAATTCCCCTTTCCCCCATCATGGGTTATAGTGCCAGGATTTGGACAATACCAGTTGTTCCAAATAGGGGACCATAATACCCATACCGAAACTTCTGGGCAATCTTTAAATAATAATATTGAACATATCTTGGTGTTCAGGATACAGTACCTCTCAACCATCACAGTTTCATCATGTTCTTAAAAGTATTTGGCTTAAAGGTTAATTATTTCCAATTTTGGTCTATAAATGCAAAATTCATCAGTGCACTTCAGTAAAACTAGAAACTATTAAAAACAAGATAGGATATATGCCATTGGAATTCATGTCTAAGACTTCATTCCATGCTCAATAAAAAGTGCATTTGGAATTGCCTCATCATTACCCTAGCTATGCTATCCTAACAAACAAACATCATAAAGAGCGTCATTACATGAAGCAAAAGTGGCAAGCTATCCTCCCATTTGATAATTTACAGGATTGGTCACTATTTGAGGTTTTGTACCATTGATGCCAATTATTCTCCAACAGTTGTATGCGAAGAAAAGAAATTTTCTTTAATCTGCAATTTTATGAAATAATTGATGAGTATTAATATCAGTCGATTAGAACCTTTCAGTCTTATCAGATTTTTTGGCCTTGGTGCCTGCGCAAAATTTACTCAAACTATCCATTTTGATGTCAGTTTTATGTACAGTATAAAGTGAAGGCTGTTTTTAACTTAAGAGATCATAAACACAAGCATGATTTATTTAGACAGGGTTATGTCGCTATACTTTTAAATGACTTCATCTCAAGACGAAGTTTAGGAGACTTGTGAAGTCTGAAACTCTTAATTCATTGGCTGGGCTGTTGCTGCTGTATGAATGCATCCAGTGCTTGATGGGGGTAAGCTGAAGATAACTTGTGATTGGTAGAGATTACTGGAAGGCACTTTACAAATAACTTTTATACCAGAGTTAATTGCAACAAGTCACTCAATTTTGCAGTCAAGTCGAATCACTTCCTAGTTTCAGTGTGACTCTACTTGAGTCATTGTATTATTTATATGTGGAGAATATGATGAAATCCTGGAAACTCATTCTTTTTTCAAATTGGTGAGTCTAGTCAAGTCTTGTTACAACTCTGCTGTTTTCATAACTATATAAATAGTTTGTAGCAATGAAATATTATTTATCTGATTCCCAGACAGTTGGGAGTTGTTTGGCTTCTTTATTAAGTCGTCACAAATTGTAGAAGTCTATTTCATGAGTGGCACTTCAGAATCATATCACAATAGTTTTCTCCCTGAATTGTAAAATTTATCAGGAGTAACTGATTGCTTTATCTTGGATATTTAAAGAATAACTTGCATCTGTCCGACTATTGTTGGTGAATTAACCGTCAAGACTCCAAATTTGGGAGAATAATGGATGAGGCTAAGCCAAGTCTGTTTTTCCTTTCAAATTTGAAGTTGAGATGGTTTATTCACCAACAACAATCTTGCAAATGTGATTTATTCCTTTTCTTCCACCCAAAAATGTCCTCTTTGGGGTTTACTTTCTAGTGGCTTTCTAGTGGTTTCTGCAAATTATTATCACGGCTGGTGTGTTGGAGAATATAACCTATCAGTGCTTAACCAATCAAATTGCAGGATTCTAAATAACCAGTCAGTAGAGGTGGTAGAATTCATATTTTGGCCTGAAATATGATAAAAAACACTCAGAAGAGAACAGAGGAGAAAGCTGCAAAAATATGCTGTTGATTCAAAATGAGTTTGGGGTGACTTCTCTTGTCCTGTAAAGTTCACATCCTCTGGATTGAGATACTGTAGCTTTGTGTGTGTGAGATTATCAAACTTCTCCTATGTATGATCAAGTGGTTAGACTTACATTCTTTTTGCAACTGGGAGGTCTGGAGTTCTACTCCAGGAGAGATTATACCTTAGCCTTAAAAAGAGGGAACCTACTGCCATGATTGTTCTTGGTGCTTTATAGCATTAGCAAGGGAGTAGGGAAAACAAACTAGTGAGCCAAAACTGGGAAAAAGGCTGAGGCTGGCTCAACTTAAACCAAATGCTTAGAAACTGCCAGTGGCAAAAATTTTGTAACCATGTAAGTATAACCTAACCTGTATTACATTTAGAGTTAAACATGTAAGATTTATGCTATTGTTTCATACGCTGCATCTTGTGTAATGAGACAAAGTCCATGCAAGGTGTCAACTTGTGTGAGTCAGCAAAACTATCTGTATTCCTCCCCTGTGAGTTCCAAGTAACATTTCAAGTTGTATGTTTGTAATCTATGAAAAGGCTTTTTTTTTGCAAATTACTGGTACCAAGCTATACCAGCAGGAAAATCTTTCACCATAGCTGTCAACCTGCTTAATGAAAAACAATTAACCTGACAATTATGCCGAAATAAAATGATGATAAATAGCTTGCATATTCATTAACTTTTTACCCGAAAGGGAAAGTAGCCTATTATTTGTGCAAATGTATGACTGATTGAGATTCCAACATAGATAATGAACCAAACAGTTTGCACAAACCCTGTAAATGTCTCCAAATTAGTGATTATATTAAGAGACCTTGAAGTATTTGGGATGTTAATGTGGACTATTTCCTGCACATAATTTTTTTAGACAGATAGTTAACCTTGCAATAAGTGGTGCATATTCTAGAGTGCAAGTCATTAATACCTCTGTGGCCTTGGTAATGACAACAAGAATATTGCCTTCCTCTATGCATCTTTAACTTATGGAAAACTTTGCCTTGAAAGGTCAGGGCACTTTCCTGAGCCATATGGGTTGAGTTCACACTTATAGCAGCACCACAAGTCAACTTGAGGTGAACACTTCAAAACTTCAGCAGGTAGAAATGAAAGTTTATTGGAGCATAATTTTTTCCATCCAGATGTCCTTTTCTATTCAAGGTAAAAAAAAAAAATAAAACTGTAAGTCAAGTACTGCATGCTTTGATATTGCTTGGAGGATCATGAATAAACAAGTGAGCAATGAATATATTTTACTTTTAAATTCTGTTGATTCTATTCAGTATCATGTTGATAAATGGATGTCTTTTAACTTACCTTGGATGACATGATCCCCTCATGTTTATGATGAATTGCTACGGTAGTCTCAGTGTTGTAATATCTGAGTCCTTGTGTCTCATGATCTGTTAAGTATTTCAGAACTTAAGTTTTCAGAGGTGAAATGCTGAAATATTGATAAAGGCAGTGTGGGCTTCTTAAAGGAGAGGGAGAAGAGAGGGATTGTCAGGAAATTTTATGGTTATCTGAAACATTTTGCACATGTTTTTTTACAAGAACAAAACTGAGTGGAAAGATCAGTAAGCAGTATAGTCTTGAATCAGATAAATGCGAGCTGCTTCATAATTTGTATAAAAAAAATTACTTTTTTTACTTACTCCTACTAATTTTTACTTTTGGTTATCCATGTGGGAAATTGTAGTTATCTTGGACAGCAGGACAACCATGAAAATCAAGCCTTGTTTTTTTTTTTTTTTTTTTTTTTTTTCAGCAGGAGCTTCAGAGACAGGGGGAAGGGGTCTCTTTTTCTGCATGGCTATTGTGGGAAGCCTGAAACTATAAACATTTGGACCTATATTTTCTTGTACAACATCTCCCCCTGCTTTGATGATCAGCCCCCCCTCCCCCAGCCCCTGATCAGCACTGCTGTGTGTACCCTCTTCTTCACCATAGAGTATATAATTTCCCAACTCCAGGGTATAAAATACCAAAGAATTTTTTTTTTTTTCATTGTTCAGAGGTTCAGAGATTCTCTTCCTTTTCCATCAGTGGTAGGAATTATTTTGATAGAAGCAGATCTCTCATGTAGAAAATCTAAACCCAGACCTAGAGACCTCTACTTTGGTTCGAAAATACAGTCTCATCTTCATTGCAAACTTAACTAGCCTGTCTGTTTGAGTTACTCTATCAAGTAATAAATCTGTGAAGGTTTTATTTATTCTCCTTATAATTCCAGTCTGATACAAAAGAGACATTTTATCAAGAAAATGCTTTTAGAAATTAAGTACAAGTCTGATCAGTTGTGATAAGTTTTAACCAGTGAAACAGGAGAAACAAAACAGGTTTGTCCTTGATTTGTTAAAAGGTCAATTCTGTTAATGTACACTCTGCAAGCAGATGAAATAATCTTGTAACGCCATTTAAACGCCATTTACATCACTTTGAATAATTTTCAGAAGACAAGATAAGTATGTCTTGCCATTTAAACACCCTTTTAAGCAATAAGGCTCTAAAGGTAACATCTGTATTGCATCTTAGACCTTCAAGGAAGATTTGTACATGGGATAATTGTCATTTGCAGAAGTATTCTTGGCAAGATTAGAAGGAGTGCATATGAAGCGAAGGTCCATCCTTTCTGGAGAATGTATGTCACTAAAGCTAGCTTATCACAGATGAACATATCTCTCTTTGTGCTGAATGTTAGTGATACACACCTGGAAAGATTGATCAAACTTGTTGAGATAAAAGATGGAGAACTGTTTGAATTCCATGCCACAATTATATAACGGCAGTCAATTGCCACCTCACACTACAATTGTAGTAGCCTACTGAAATTCTTAATTGACAGAGCTCTTTGATTGACAGCAAAGTAAAAAAAGGAGACTAATGTAGCACGTATTATGCAGCATGAACGGTACTTAGAGTGTTCTGATTACGCAATGGGTCATTTAATCTATACTCACCCAGAAAAATAAACTGAGACTTTGGATGAGGAGGAGTTTTAGAGAGTTGTGGGGAGGGCTTAAGTAAGAAGAAAATTGGAACTGTGTGAGGTGAGAAAATTTTGACATTATAAATCAGGATAATTGAAAATCCATTTTAGGCTATCAGCCATTCATATTGTGTAGCCATCCAAATTTCCATTTTTTACATATATGCCAACCGTATTCATAATATGAAAAAAATGACAAAATTTCTCTTTAAAAAATCTTTAGAACATAAAACATCTAAAACAGGGCAATGTTGGGCATGCAGTGATAAGGCACTGGAAGTGCCATGTCATAAAATTTACAGTAGGCATAAGTTTTGGCAAAAGATCTCCCTGGCAGGACACTACACAGTGGACCATTGGATACTCTCCAAGTTGGTAGTCTCCCAGCCAGCAGATCTTTCAGCCATCACTAAAAATTGACATCTGTGTGTCTTTTCCTGCAAAGTCAAAACCCTAACAACTGAATGAATGTCAAGTGGGTAGAGAACCTGACTTGTAGCTGGGATGTCTGGACCTGCAGCTCCTGGCTAGTTCATACTGAAGACTTTAAAATGGAGCCTATTGCTAGTGTGATATGGTGCTTAGCATTAGCAATGGAGTTGATGCAGAAAAACAAGCCAGTGAGCCACAACTGGAAAAAAAGGAGTAGCAGGCCTGACTTAAACCAGTTGGTTAGAGATTGTTCCTAAAACATCATCTAACTAATTAGAGTAACTAATCAAGATTTGTTTTAAGAAATTTTATGCTTCTTATAGAAGTATTGCATTTATTGTACACAAAATGTTCATTGCGTACAAAATGTCTGTGAAAATTCAAATGTATGTGACCTTTAGAAAGGAATAAGACTCTTTTATAAAGAAATTCGTTGCATTCTTATCTACTTGACAAAAACTTTTAACATGCAAGATTTAGTAGTATGAAGTACTGTACTGTATTTTGGAGAAGAAAAGCCATCTTGATTTTTTTCCATTGAGACTAATTGGTACATGGTAACCTATAGTTTGGATGTTCTGTTTCCCTGCGATTTTACCTCAATATTTATGTACCCTGTCAGAAATGTACCTTTTGATAGAGTTATGACAGATATAGTTATATATGCAGGCCTTAATATGCTCTGAATCAATAAACTAGAATTGTTTTATTGAGTTTTAGACAGCTGTGGTACTTTGACTGTAAAATACACCTAGTTTGGGAGAATTAGAATGGTCTGGGGTGATGAATAATTAAGAGAACTTTATAAATTAATTGGAATTTTAGGAAAGGGTGATTAATATTTATACATGTAAAAACATTCAAAACAAGATAGTGTGGGGAAAGAATTCTAGTGCAAGCAGTGCCCCAGGAAAAGGAAGAAATACATTTTGGGAAGGAAAAAGACAGCTTTCAAGATGAAACATTATGTTAAAAGAGTGCATGTATAGTCCTTGATGATGCACAGAATATTAAAGTTCATGGGGTTAACAAAATTGTGACAAAAGGTGCATCCTGTAATTTCCCTGAATTTGAGAGCACATCCTGAAAAACACAGTGTTAACTTGTGGTTTTGCCTTATCATAAACACAGCTGGGTTAAACTAAAGTTGCAGTGTACGTGCGACCTAGTCTTCAGGGTTGATTATGTATTGAAGTTAGATAGCTTTTAAGCACTATGCTAAAGTATAATTCTGCCTTTAAGTCAGGCCCCTAGCCAGAGTAATTTATGTTGGAGCATGTCAATATAGGAAATTCACCATTCTGGGGCCAAAGGGGAGGGTGTGAGCTGCTCCCCCTTTGAAAGTGTTTTAATACAATTTTCAAGTAGCCAAGGTGAAAAATGGTGCTACTGTAGATATCCTTTTATTGACAGAATGAGTTTTGAAAGTTTGTGGCAGTTGTTTGGACAAATTAGCTTATTGTTCATTGCAAGACCCAATCAGGATATGGTGTGTACGTCCTACTCCCCAATGAACACTGTGACTTTCTCAAGGATCAAAGAAAAGTAAATCAATTAAGTCAAAAAACAAGAAAGTAATTTATACAACATTTTCATCATATGATAACATGTTGGATAAAGTACAAAGTGAATGTGATCCAGTGGAAAGTACTTCTGACTTACCTTTAATGAGCAATGTTTGACTTTGAAATTTACCATGAGAAGCAGATAAAGAGACTCAAGAAAATATGTCCATTGTTCAAAATAACAATAGGAAGAATGTTTCTTGTTTCTTAGATACATTTGAGGCAAATAAAACAATTAAATGAGAAGACACAAGTTTAATTGCAACTGACATAAATTTTTAAAGTGCCAAAGAGTCATATTGAAATGCAGTAACTGATAACCCATCTTTCATATTTATAAATAAGTGGGAGGCAGCTATCATGAAAATGTATGTATAGTATTTTCCATACATGCCTTCAATATTAGTGAAAAGACATGTAGGGTGTCTTTCTCCACATGTAAAAACTTGGAACTACATGATGTAATGTGCAGTCGAAGTTCCTGCTATAGAGACAAGCATAGATTTACAGGGTTGTAACAATGTACCTGTGTCGGTACATAGAAACACTCTGGTTATGATCCAACTGCAGTTACCCAGATTATGGAGTTTCTACCTCTTCTTCCTCTATAATAAAGTTTTTTGTGTTTATGAAAGTCCTTATTTCATTGCAGCCAGTTAAAAGTGATCAGGCGTGAAATTGTAAGTCATAGGTCATTAGATCTCTCTGCATGAACAACCTCTACAATTGGCATGAAACAAAGCCGCTATTCAGCTTTGATGGTCTTGTAATATCATTTCTTCTAGTTACCTTGAACTGAATGAAAAGAACAGACTGGATGTTGCTGGGTATTTGTAACAGAGGGCAGTATACAAGAATGGTTGATTGCCTCTTCATGGAGGAAGGCAAAAAGGGAAACCATTTCATGATACTAGAAACCTTATAGCCATCTCCAGTTGGTCATTCTTCATTCAGAATCTATCAGAGAAGTTAGTGTTCAGGTATCTTGAAATGAATGAATTACTTAAAGGGGTTTGAACCCCTTTAAAAACTGTTTGCTAAATAGAGCAAGCTTGGTTAAAAGGAGATTAACTGTTGCAATTATATAGATAAGCTTCACCCAAGAAAAGACCTTTTTCTCTTGTAGTTCTGGCTGAAATGTCCTATTCAATTTTAACAGCATGTAGTTGATATTTAGTGTTTCCAAGCTTTCTAATCATGATTTGGATGACAAATATTCTGCAGTCAACTCACCTTCAGTAAACAAATATCTCAACATAGTTTAATGAACCGATTTTACAGTTTTAACACTGGGATTGCTAAAATAAATCCTGCTAACTAATTAGAATTAAAACAAAATTTGCAGCTAAAAAATTGATTATGAATTGATGACATTATGGATGCAATTTACATGAAAAATGCCACTCAGCAATGGGCAGTCACAAAGCAAACAAGTGCGAGCTTACAAGTCCTTTGGTACCTGCTGTCATAGGGACATCAAAGAGACTCCCAGTCTTCATGTCTAAGTGTCAGGTTTTCATGGCAAGCGATTTTCTTATTCCTTTTAAAAAGCTATTGATGCAGTGTGTGACCCACACTCTGATCTTCATAGCTATATACAAACCTGTTTATCATTCTCATGTATACCCCCCCCCTCCACCCACCCACCCATCTTAAAAGAAGGGTTTATGGTCATATCAAGTGTTGATATGTTAGAGGGGTACTTATTCTAAGCATTTTGGTGAAATTTGCATCGAAATCCAATTTGTGGTTCTCAAGATACAAGCAAGTTATGTTGTCACATTTTCAACAAACAGTGAACTTAAAGCAAGCACATTTGACATCATATCCCCACATTAATTGACAGTCTTTTGTTTTCCTTTAAATTTGAAATCCCCATGGGGAGGTCCTATTTCTATTAACTTCAAGGTCAACACAACAGTCTAAAAAACAAAGGAAAAGAAAGCATTTCTTGTCAATGTGAGGAAGTGATAAAATCTTTGGTGCCTGCAATATCACTTTGGAACACAAATCAGGTAACTTCATTTACTGATATCTTGAGAAATATTTTTCCAATTTGAATGGACATTTTTTTAATTTCATGTTAGTGATGCCATTTGCTCCTAGTGCCATTATGAGATACAGCTTAACCAAAAGGACAGAAACTGAGCTGGAAAACCTCATCTAACTAACAGATGTAAGACTGGAAAAGCAATACTTTATTCTAATGACAGGGACTCTGCCAGAAGCACAAAATGGGAAGGGATTTATTTATACTGCTAAATCCCAAGTCCAAATTGCTGCTGTCCAGGCTTAAAAAGGGCAAGAACAGTCATTCCAAACTGAATTAGTGCAGTAGACTGTCCAGTTTCATGATTGACTAGCCATGTGACAACATTTTTTTCCATTCAAATGTGAAATTTACAAGATATAACTGTTTAGTTTACCTTGCATATGCAAAAGTTAAACCACACAATATAATGAAAGATACTTTCAAGAGAAATCAGACAAAAATTGTGCTATTTAGCTTTTCTTCAAGATAAGTTTTGGGGGACTGCTCTTTGGTTGCAATTGGGTTCAGGGAGACAAAAGCTTGCTTCAAAGCCCATGTAAGATAAAGATTAGATAAGATCAACTTTATTAAACCCCACAAGGGTAACTGAATGCTCGCATAAAACAGAAAAAATAATAAAAGAGGATTACAAAAATATATACACACAAACAACACTTAAACAATAAAAGAGAAGAACTAAGAGAAAGCATAAGACGTAAAATATGAGAAGTAAAAGTATAAGACAATAGGAACCAAGAAGGCAAGAATTAGCGTTTGAAATTAAGATTATGGAAGTTGATGCATTGTGGTATAAAAGAGGAGGGGTGTCGATTAGTAATGGAGTAGGGTAATCTCATTCTGCCACTTCTAGGAATAACCGCATTATGTAGGGTGTAACTCCAAGGGTTCTAAAGGTCATTTATCTATGTGAATTCAAACATTGCTGCAAAAGTGTTTTTGTGGAAATGGTCTTACCCACCTTCTGCTGGAAAGGGGGACATATCACCTTTCCCTCTCCGAATGATTTCAGCTTTATATTAGGAAGGAAAGAAGGATCCATAAATTGTAACCTCACTGGCCTATGTTGTAATATTTTTGGACCCTACCAGAGACCAACGATAGACTCCTAGATCCCCACCCTTTAAAGGATGTGTCCCACAATTTAGAAAGTCTAGCTACCAACACTGTTAGACACATACCTTCTGTTCATATGGCAACTGTGTGTGATGCTCTGCATAAGAAACAGAGTAGGGAAAACAAGCCAGTGAGCCACAACTGGACAATGCTGTGGCTCGCTCAACTTAAACCAAAAGGTTGGAACTGGGCACTTAAACTCCATCTAACTAACTAACGATATGACAACTGTTTGTCAGCATTTTCCTATGGATCCCAAAATTATCTTTGTATGGGGAAAGGAAACAGACAGAACAATATATTTCTATGATCCAGCTAGAAATATTTTATAACTTATCTTTTGCATTCAGATTAAACCGATAGCTGTACAACCAGCTCGGCTGCCGTTTATTACTGCACCTGTATTGGCTGCACTTGGATGTACATACAAGTACATATTCAACACCTGCTGTGGAGATAAATTATTGTATTACATCATACAGACTTTTAAACATGTAAACTGGCACTAGGTTGTGGCTCGGGACTGTACTTTTTTCCAGTGACAACATGAAACATTGCACTATAAAATGTTAAACCGCTCTTTAAGAGCCCTCCTTATAATGTCCTTTGGAATGAAAATGAAAAGGAAGGAATTACTTATAATTGCAATTTTGCATTAAATTTTGTTAAGTCTTTGAATGTGACCATTTGTAACCATGCGTGCACTACTTCTGGTTGAGTTAATTTAGGAAGGCCATAGAAATGTCAAGTGGTAAGGGCACAGAAAACAGATGTGTTGAAAGCTATGAATATTTAATGAAAATATTTCACAAGGAAATGAAGTCTGTACTTTTGTACTTTTAAAGGTATACCTAAACACCAAAGTGATGGGGATTTATTTGTTTAAAAACTAAGGTGAAATTAAAGGTACTGGACAAAGATTTCACAACCATGTTATTACTGTACATGATTTGTGTACAGAATAATTTTGGAAATAAGGAGAGGAAATCTCAGGGGGTGGGGGTTAAGGGAAGTTTCCAAGGGGATGAGTTTCCTGTAACAGCCCTATCAGACTCAAATATACTTTTCTACTCTTGCATTCTCAGGTTGAGGCTTCTGTGTGGCAATTGAAAGCTAGACCTCATTAATGGAGAATGTGTGTCCACTCTCCCAGCACCTTTATGACTACTTCTTGTTTTCTTTTAGTGTTTCTAAGCAAAAAACACAGATGCCAATCAAAATTAAGACAGGCTTATAGAATTTGAGCAGTTGTTTTGAAATGTTTTTCCTTGAAAAATTAAGGTTTCTTCTTGAGAGAAACTTTAGGGATGCAAATTTTTCAAATGAAAAAGACAAAAACATTTTCATTTTATAACACAAAAATATTATCCTTGCAAGCCTTGATGTTTAGATCATCTAGGTTTGCTACAAGTCATATTACCAAGGTAGTTGTAAGGATATGGTAGGTGTTGCTGTTTCATTAAGCTTTTACAGATTAATATGAGGTCAGTCATATCCTTAGTCTACTGTAAATATGTAAAAATCATACTCCTCACAGTGATTTGAGGTGAGTGATGGTAGGTAATCGCACTCACACACCTCACAACTCAAGGTCTGTCATTGTTTTATTTCTGTACTAAAAATGAATTGGGGAATCAATTCTTCTTACTGAAAGGACACTTGTTTGTGTAGCTGTCCTTGAACAATTCATTGGAAACAAACGCTCATTTCTAGTGACTCATTTGGTAATGGAATTGAGTTCATTCAGTGCTCAAGGATGTAATCACACTCCCTGAAATCCTCCAAGGTTGAAAGAAGTCAATTCTGATTTGAAGTAGCCTTCAAAAGTACCAGCTAGGGTCAGTTTTATTGAGATACATTCAAAGAAGACAATATCTTCAGAGTCCAACCAATTGGTTCATGGACTTGGCGATGGGTCAGGTTTCAGTTATCTGAAGGTGAAAGGGTAATCATAAAACATCAGTTATTAAAGGGATCTCAATTTTAGAAATGTTATCTGGGAGCTACATTGTTGAAATATCACACTTTATTTTGTAACTATGTGGCTAATTAAACAAGTATATTATGTGTGTGTGTGTGTGTGTCTGTGTGTGTGGGGGGGGGGGGTCACGTATTGAAAGTGCATACATATTAAACATGCTAACTGATAACCAGCACAGTTTCATGATAGACACTTTGAAGGTCAAGAGCAGTCCCCCCAAACTTACTGTGAAGAAAAAGCTAAATATCACAATTTTTGCCTTATTTTCCTTCTAAGTTACTTTCCTTACATTTTATAACTTCACTTTGGAATACTGAAGGTAAATCAAGCAGTTACTCTAAGTAAATTTCACATTTGAAGAGAAAAAATGTTGTCACATGACTCTCAACAACCAATCATGAAACAGTATACAAATAATGAATGTTTATGAGTGCGATAGCGGTGAATTACTTCTTGGGTTGAAAGATTGCCACATTCTATTCAACGAGGTGAAGTGGAGTTGAATATAGGTGGCCATCTTTCAACGAAAGAAATAATTCAACGTTATTGCACGAATTAAAACATTCATTATTTGTTTTATATAACACCTAATTTTCTAAATATTCCTTGGCTAGAATTTGATTTTGCCTAACGTTAGCCTACCCCAGTCTGAGTTTTGTCCTGTCGAAAGAACGCTAGTACTTGCGTGTATGTATTACTCGTACGATATAAAGCTGCAGTGAACTTGCGTACATCGTACTGTTTTTTTTTTTTTTTTTTTTTTTTGGCTTAGCCTAGCCTAGGCCTAGGCCATGGTCTGTACTACTGTACGTAACTCTCAATCAATGTAAGCGCGCCCGCCTACTCGCGACTTAGCCTACGTTCCGATAAAGTAGTAACTTAGTAGCCTAGGCCTGGCCTATATTTCATTTTCTTTTAGGCCTAGGCTAAACACCTAACGTCCGAAATAGATTTTGGCCAAAATTTGATAAGAGGGCTACTTACTCGTACATTCAAGCATTCGCTGTCATAACCAGTTGTAATCCAAAGTGAAACCTTTTGGCGCGGTAGGCCTAGGCCTAATTGGATTTGTTTACGTTTCGTACGTGTGCCATCGCGTCTGCAACGTACTTGTATGTAAAGCATATGCAATACAACCGGTTCACAACGTGAATTATCAGTTCGCAGCGACGTAGTTCAATGTGAACCTACCATAGAGTAGGATAATAGGAACTAGAGGGCGGACTCCCCAAAACAGCTGTGATCGTATGGACACTCTAAACCCATATTCTATCTGGGCAACAGACCGATCGCTTACATAGAGATTCATACAAATCACATGCACATGAACGTCCAAAAATTTGATTTCTGATATCATCTACTTCTATCAGAAAAAGAGGAGGATGTAGTATTTCTCATAAATTGTAAGTTTCTTTTGATGGTTTCGTATTTTATTCTTGTTTAAGTTGAAAAAGACGCATTTTTCTTCACCTAGTGCGAACACGTTCCTGTACGTAACACAGTTAGTATACAATAGGCCTATGTACGTAGTATACAGTATATTACGCCTAACGTTACTGGATAGTTTCTGAATCTAAATACTCCACTTTCCTTCTGTAAACTTTGTGCATGGAGCCTTTTCACGATGCAATGAGATGTTATATAAACAAGAGGTCTTTTTACACTGGTGGGGCTAGGAATTTAGGTCAGATGGGGCAAAAATGGCCTACAGGGCGTGTAATTATTTAGCAGCAGGCTGTAAAACAGTAGGGCCTTAGTTAGAAAGAGCTGGCATGCAATTTTGGTCTACTAGGGTGAGGGTTGCAGTAATTTTAACCATTCTTTGCCACTTTCTTTAAAACTGTTAACAGGGGGTAGGGTGTCTAGAGTCCCCAAGTATATGTTTGAGACAAATTTTTGGAGTCAAATTTGTAACTGACTAAGGTCCAATGCCTCAAATTCATGTACATTTGTAGGCTACAGTATATATCTACTGGGGGCTAATCAAGCATGATTCTGTTGCACTGGAAATAAGGTACATTATTTGGGGAAATGGTGAAATATGTTAGTGCTTAATTCCATGATGCAGTTTAACTTACTTTACCAACACTTAAAAGAAGAAAAAAAAACATTGAATACCTGATGCCAGTCTTGCAGTTGTAGGCTACTATATGTACTATGCTACGAGTTGCATTTGGTTTTAATACATCATGGTAAATGATAACAATCTTCACCCCAAACTACAGAAACTGATGGTTTCATTTTTTTCTTGCACTTGCAGGGAGAGACCCAAGGGATGTCAGATTCATAGTGCTGCTGGCCATGAACTGTTTCCTGTACTTTACGCTGGATGTGGTCATTTCTGAAGGCATCTGCCACACAAGCAGATAATGAAGTGAACAAAGACATTTAAAGCTTGATTCTCTCACCCCAAACTATAAATTTTGTAGTTAGTCCACATCCACAGAAATTGCCAATTGGCTCTACTCTTTGACTGAAAGCAAGTTCAAAAAGTGCAGAGTACAGAACTCATACACACTGTACTGATGAGAATGTTTGATTACACACTGGGATCAAGTATGATCACCCTTAAGTAACAGACTGAGATTGTGTCTGGATGAGGATGAATTTCAGACAGAGGAGGGATCAAGGGGCTTAATGAAGAAGGTTAAGAGAATTGGAACTGCTTGGGTGTCATCTTTTAAGTCCAGGTTCATTTAACCTACAAAGTGTCAACTGACTTTTAATTATCATCATGTACTCCTTGAATATTTTGAAAGAAAATGTTAATTCTGGATCACCATACCTTGCAATTACTGGAGTTTAGACAGTTGAGGGAGACATTCAACCAGCCAAAGCAAAATCATGGGGAGCAATAATGTCAGCTGCTGGTGAAAGACTGCATTCTTTATTATACTTGACAACAGTTTTAAAGACTTCCAAGTGCCCAGAGAAATTAGAGAAGTACTGTAACATGTGACTGTGATTGGACTATTTGGTTGGTAGAACAGAACCTATTTAACATTGTTTGAAGAAGAAGTAGATCAGACAAATGTATACATGTAGGCCTATTCAGGTTTTGCTTTTAATTCTTCATGCATGCCAGTAAACTAGTGCTTCTAGTTTCTGCCGGTGATGTAACAAATCACGACTCATGTCACTTCCTCTCAAAATGATAGTGACTCGATAGAATTCAGGAGTTATTTCCACATTGGAATAGTACAGTGACTTGAGTCAATGACTCGAGTAGAGCCACTTAAAAATTTCAAAACTGGTGACTTGGGTCACTAGATTTAGTGACTCGATTACAACACTGGTTTCTGCTAGCTCACTGTTGCCATTATGACAGGCTGAGAAGTATTTTATACAAGAGGCACATATAGTAGGCTTTAGTTTGCATATCATGGTACCACTTTGCAGCCTACACCTTGAAATATACATTGGGAAATTGTGGAGTGACATTTCAAAAAAATTCAAAGGTGCACTGTGGCTATTGCCAATCTTCCCTTTCCCAAATTTTGCACTCCTTTTCAAATGATTAGAAAGAAATTGCACCTGTAGCCCTACTACATCATTATTCCTTATATCTGTAAATTACAGTAAAACATCTGTATGTGAAAAAGGAAGAAAAAGAATACAAAAATAAAATAATGTAGTAAAGATAGAATGTCTGTTCAAGCCTTCTCATTTCAGTTTGGCATCTATAGTTACAGTATTTTAATTATTAGCTGCCCCTAACTCACAAGGCTGAGTGAGTCACTTTCATGCGAACTTTTAGTCACCCGTAGACAGAAGGGAGTAACTTTAAATAACTTTTTCACCCCCGTATATCAAGCTGACTGATTCAATTGGCAAAAATATTCTGGTTCATATTTTCAGTCAACCACTTACAACATATGACTAACAGCTGACCAGCTACTAAAATAAAATCAGTTACGTCATGCCACTTGTGCTGCCCAGTCTATACTACTTTACTAGGCATAGTTTTTAATTTGTGAATGAAAAAGAGAAAAAAAAATGATAAAAACCCCTCCCCACCCAGTGACCCAGGTATTCAGTTTAGTAGAATGATATGCCCTCCATTTTTCAATCTCCACAGGAAATATGTAAAATCAAACATGAGAAAAATGTTGGAATGTTAAGAAAGGCCAAGTTTGCGACTTCATTTGGGGACGAGTTGTCTCCTCTGTTCGGAGTTTCATTAGGTGCCGAGCTGTCTGAGTAGCCAGCTTCATTAAGAGGCCGAATTGTCTGTATAATTATGAAGGGCTATATGCTTTTAGTAGGTGCCGAGTTGTCCGACTTTACAAAAGCAGTGGGAACTATGAGGCCGTTTTGTCTTACAATGGCGAGTTGTCCTTGCCTGCATGAGTGCGTTCCTCGAACGTTACTCTTTTCATCACTGAAAAGCAAATTCAGCCCCTCGTTGACCATTTCTGTTGACGTGAAAAGTTAGAAAATATTTCTTTACGCGTCAAAACGAACAGCTTATGCCACTTTTTAGGATGAAATACACATTTTACAAGGACAAATAAGTCGCAGGAATTTGCCGAATCGATTTCTCCCATACAGTTCGTACACGCATGATGGCTCCACGCGTGAGTTTCGCCCAAGTCATGCCCAGAGTGAACAGGGATGCCGTGTCTCCATGCAATCACAGACGATTTACGTACGCGCCATTGGGAGTCCGTACTCTAGTTCCTATATCCTGCTCTATGGAACCTACGAACTTCATACGTAGGTCTTTGTACCGCATAGCCTACTATCAGCACTCTCAGGACTACTGTGCTATTGCACGATGGGATGGGGACTACTATTGCACGATGGAGACTTCTATTGCACTTTGGCTGGATCGAATCGTGCCGATGGTGGGGAGCCAATGACTGGCATGTGACCATCAATCCTCCAATCAGATGAAGACAAATTAAGAAGGTGTTATGTAATATGGTCTATTACACTCAGTCAAGTTGGGGTGACTGCTCAGCTTGCTCTTTAGGTTTGTCAGAATGTAGGGATTTTGAAATATAGTGAAGTTGGAAAATAAAGATGTTGGAACATTGTTAGAATATATAGGACTATACTCGTATATAGACAGTATAAAGTATTAGCCAGAGATTGATTCAGTTTACAGTAGGCAAGTCACAACCTTCCAACTGTACCTAACCTGAAAAAATTTAGGGGAGTTTCTTAAGGCCTTATCCTCTCATCCCAAATAGTTCCCATGTACAGCTAGCTGGTCACATACAGTTTCTTGACCTCATTCTTATCCTTATGAAACTTCATGTTTAATTCTCTAAAGCACTTAATCATTTATTTCCATTCACTTACAGTACTTTCTACTTGTGCTGACAGTTCAGATATTTCCAGTCTGAAGCTAGCTTCAACTTGAATAAACTTCAATGATAACTTCTTGTATTTTGGGTGACTCAAGTATTCTTTTTATGTTGAGTCTATAAAGGTCTGCCTAGAGCCCATGTTACACTAATTAAACAATCACCAACATTTAATGTTTTTAAGGATTGATCTGTATTTCCACACAGAGTGTGACTAAAAAAGTCTTTAAATTAGGTATTACATGGATCTTGCACCATGAAAATCAGTTCAGATTTAGTGAAGTTATGAAAAAAATTAAAAAAAAAAACACTAGAAATAGATTTAAAAATTTTGAACCAAATTAACTGTCAAAATGTTGATATTTGGGACAGAAGACATATCAGATAGGTACTTCATGTTTCAAAATTGTGTTTCTAATTTACAAACAATCATTATTTCTTCATTTTGGCACCAGTGTGGTACAGTTACCCCCTAGGCTTTATTTGGACAGTGAACATCTGGTAGGAAAAAGGTAAGATTTAATATTTGTCATTTTCTGTTGTTATAAAAATCAGTCTGATCAAGTCATGACGCTATTGGCAGAGTCATGACAGCCACTCTCAAGGGGTAGAATTTTCTAATGTCTATCCTGAACTAAAGTATATATTTTCTGCTGCTTGCTTGGGATGATTTTAAAACAAAGGTGGATCCTATAAGAGAGTAAAATGCATCCATTCTTTAGATATGTTTTCCTTATGCACCTTTAACGCCCATTTCTGTAGTCTGGAATCACAGCTGTCTGTGTTGACTTGAGACTCGTTAGGCCTTGCAAGAGATGACTTGTTACTGACATATACATCAGAATTATGGTACAAAAATGCCTTAAAAACTAAAACCATGGAAAAATGATAAACTCGACTGCAGAATCGACACAGAAATTTTCTTTTGTAGAGTGCTGCACTTAATATGATTGAATACCGTAGTTTTTAGCAACAGACAACATTATTGAATGGTTTAGTTATATTCAGTGTATTTTGTTTATAAACACATTTACAAAGATGCATATAAAAATCAGAATGCAAAAATGCATTGAGGTTCCGATGATACATAAATGTATATTTCAAATTTGCCATCATGCACCATTATCTTCTCACTCAAATGTTATACTAGCATGTTCAATAGATAGTTTTGTGATTATAAAACAATAGGGACCATCTCCTGACCACAATGCATCTACATACCAAATATGAATTCCATCCAAGTTTCCGATCTTGAGATATCGTGTTGACAGTATTTTCAGACTTTGACCCTGGTGACCTCAGATGACCTTTGACCTCCATCAAAAACAGTAGGCACCATCTCTTGACCATAACCCATCAACATACCAAATATAACATCTATCCAAGTTTCCTATCTTGAGATATCAAGATATAATATATAATTCATCTACATACCAAATGTGAAATCTATCCAAGCTCCTGATCTTGAGATATTGTGCTAACAAGATTTTCTTACTCTGACCCCTGGTGACCCCAGATGACCTTTGACCTCCGCGAAAAGCAATAGGGACCATCTCCTGGCTCTAAAGCATCTACATACCAAATATGAAACCTACCTTAGCTTCCTATCTTGAGATATCGTGTTAACGAGATTTTCAGACTTTGACCCCTGAGACCCCAAATGACCTTTAACCTCAGCCAAAAACAATAGGGTTCTTCCTTTCAATATGGCGCATCTATGTACCAAGTTTGAAAGCTGTCAGACATTCCTGTCTTGGGATATCATGTTAACAAGCAAAGTGTCACAAACAGACACACACATGCACACACCAACACACACGCCCACACACACATAAATACACACACTGCCATCGTGTGCATAGGTTTCCCTTTTGCGAAACCAACAAGATGCATGGGGAAATGTGGTAGAGTTATAAACAGGACACTATAGAAAAACAGTAATTACTGTATTATGTTTATCATAGCTAGCAATGGCCTTCTGCATGCTGACTAATATGAGCTGCAGAACTCTACATGTGTTTGAACTTGCTGTCAATCAAAGAGCTGTGCCAACTGAAATGAGAAATTCTGCAGACTTCTACAAAAATCGAAGTTTGGGGTGAGAATTGACTGCCTATAACATTACCTCCTCATGGGAGCATGGAAGTACTACCTCGGAGTAGTACTTCCATGATGGGAGGTATGTAAATGAAACAACAATTTTCAAATCCACAAGAATCTACTCAAGTAGTCAAGGTCAAACAGTTGAACATTTTCTTTTGAAACAGATTAAAGCCTTTCAAGTTTTACATTTGCAATGAGCCATTCATTTTAAAACTGAAGTCTTGTGAACATTTCAGTCTGGGATCTTATTATGGTAGTATTTTTTACTAATTGTTACAGCTTCCTAAGAACCTTGTCTGCACAAAGTGTAATTAGGTAGCTGGTTTTAACAGACATCTATCTTTGTAGCAAAAGTGCAAGACAACCCACAAAAAGTGATGATTTCCATCAAGGTCAAAGGTCACTGGTATTGCACTTCTCTGGTGACAACATTAGTGTTTGATGTTTAGGGCAAAATTTTCCAGTACAACTTATATGTACCATCTTTGTCCTTAATACTGCTGTGAATAAATTTTCAGAGCAGTGTCATGCAGACAATATCATGCCACCATGATATGCATTAACAAGAAGGAAGTTCATGTTTTTTAATATTGCAGAAGGACATTTTTTGATTTTGTAAAATAGTCCTGGAATGTTCCAAAAGATTATGAAATCTGCTAAACATTCTGCGGCTACTGTTGTCATCATTTCCAGGAGTTATCTATCTCATTGCAATAGAGTTTGAAATGAAATTACTTCATTGAGGGTGTTACTGTATCGGTGAATAGAAGGCCAATGGCACTTCTGAAGGGCTATGTAGGGGGATCAAGTGGGTATGACTGTTGGAGACTAGACGCAGTGCTCCAAATGAATAATGGATGAGAAACATTTTAGTTCATTTCAAAATGACCATGATATATTGAATGATTGGAGGTAACTTCAATCAGCAGCTGGTAAAGGAATCACTACTTAACTATATACACAAATCTGCTGATGACATGCTTCTGCTATTAGAACTTCTGCATGGTAACCAAGGTTGAAGCCTGCAGGCTTGTGAGACTCTTGTAGATCGGAAAACTAAGAGTCTTAACGCAGTCCCCTGATTGGTCAGTATTTGATAGGCACCAAAATATATACATATTAATGAGTGTAATGATTTTAGTTGACCAATGAGGAGTCTGTAAAGGTAAACATGACAGCACCAACAAAATTATGGTTAATCTGGACTATGTGGTTGAGTGAGCATACGGTAAAAGTTGTCAGGTACAGTGTATTACTAACAGATGATGAGAAACAAGATGGAAGTGACCTGGGGATCCAGGACTAGGGAATCATAACCAACAAGTCTGCATGCGGCAGACGGATAGTTGTAGAGACCTTCTATAGTACAATGGATGGTAAAGTAAATAAGTAAATACAATCCAACAACATGGAGATTCATCAAGGTCTTTTTATAAGATTTGCTAACTTTCATTCCATTCCTTTCAGAGCTTGCAGGAACAGCTGTAACCTTTCTAAGGCCCAGTTCTCTCACCCCAAACAGTACCAATTCTCCTGAACTTCTTACAGAAGTCCCTCCCACAATTGTCTGAAATTCATCCTCATCCAGATACAATCTCAGTTAATTGCTTCAGGGTGAGTATGAAAAAGCTCAATATGTTTAATCAAAACACTCTCATACCATTCATGCTGTGTTATATAGGTTTTGGTTCTCTTGTTTGAATCAGCTGTCAGTCGAAGAGCTGAGCCAATTGAGAATTTCAGTACCAGAATTTTAGTTTGAGGTGAGAGGTTTGGCCCTTTAATATAAGGGTTGTTCAGTTTTAACCAGTGCGGTTTAAACTGCCCGGTTAAAACCAGTTTTAACCTTGTTTAAACCGGTCAGTTTTGACCACATAAAAGTGGTCAAAACTGGTCAAAACTCAAAATTTATTATTTTTCAACTAAAATAGATCATAACTTGTCCAGTAAATGTCACAAACCTTAGCTAAAGCTAAGAACAAATAAAACAACACAGTAGGGTAGGGTAAACTGGGGTTTTTCAACGTACAGGGTATTTCCAACCGCGCCTAAGCCTTTTCTGCAAATTCTAAATATCTTGAAGAAACAACAGTTCCAAAGACTTTATCAACAAGTAATTTGAACTTATGGCAGTTAAAAATCACCCACCTTTTGACCTGAACTAATCATTTAAAACAAAAAATCTGAACTCAAAAGCCAAATGCAGATGAACTTGGTTAAAAATTGTGTTTTCCTATAATGGTCCGTAAGCCACATTGCTTATTTCCACATATCTTTATACCCACACTTTTGATTATTAAGTGGTCAGACTTGGTAAACTAAATAAAAATAAGTTGGAGGGATGTTGTCACAAACAGAACTTGCCCCGAAATCGTCTGTGCTTTCTTTTAGTGGGGAGGTTGAAAATCACCCAACACTTTTCAATGTTTAAGCCTTTTTTCGACCACCTAGTTTTAAACCTTCATAAAATCATGGAAATTACAGAAATTTGATCAATTTTTATTTTAAGAGGCATAATTTATGGTCATTTACCAAATGTAAAAGAGCTTCATTGGTAGCTTTTATCACAACATTTGGATGATTACCTCTTATGACCCTCATGAAGTTAATTTTACCATAAATTTGCATGATTTTCAATAAAGGGAGGTTGAAAATACCCTAAGGTAGGTTGAAAATAGCCAATTTTCGACCTCTTTTGTTAACATTTCATATCCCCAATAAGTGGAAACTAATAAAATCAAGGACACAAATAAATTGTAAGTACAGTCATTGGAGGTGTTGACCAAATGTATGTTGGTTCAATTACCTTGCTTGATTTAATTTTAAAAACCAAAACCCCTTAAGTGGTCAAAAAACCCCTAATTTACCCCTATAGTGTAAGCTTTCTTTGAACTAAAATACACATTTATTTCACAGGATCCACAACAAACATTCAATTTACCTTCAACTACCACTATAAAATAAAACATTCAGAATACAGAGTTGGAAACATTTTGAAAACAATTACAATTACTTTTTTAAATTAAATATGAAAGACCTAGGCTTATGCAGTTAGATAAGTTTGGTTATAGACTAGTACACATATATCAAAACCAGCACAATAGGGCATAGTGTAAGCTTTCTTTTTACTTTGCAGTGCACATAATCTGTATAGGGTACTTTCCACATTGCACCATACAGTATGTATATGAGTATACAATTTTGGGGGTCAAATTAGTAAAATATAATGAGAAACACACCAATCAGCAAGCAAACAAAACCTAAGTTTTACTACTGAAACATACAAAGCCATTCCTATATCACAGTTGGTTAGATGTATGAATTTATGCTTACTCTTTGTAACAAAAGAAGGTTTTGACCAGTTTTGACTGGTTTAAACCTACTTTTGCCCGGTTTAAACCAGGTTAAAACGGTTTTGTGGTCAAAACCGGTTTTGACCACTTTTGGAACAACCCTGTTTAATATACATGCAAGTAAGATAGAAGCCAGACTTGCATGAAACCGTATTGTCTCAATAAACAGGAAAAGATCATGTCGGGTGGTCTTACCCTCAGAAAAATTAGAAAGCCTTGTTAAAATATACTTAAATGTTTGTATGGCCTTCCCATCATTGTTCAAGGAGAATGTTTGGTATACACTTGATAATAGCTACCAGCATGATTCTGCACTCCAGATTTCAACATGAGCTAATCATACAACTTCAGATCAAGTAGGTCTTGCTAAATGTCAGGCCTAAGATATTTGCACTTTAAATAAAATGTGCTTCTGTGCCTAGTGACAAAAGAATTTTAAGATATTTTGGGGACCCAGACAGTCAAATTCAACTGGTAAATAGGCATGCAGATGAACATACAACAAAGTAATAAACAAAATGGTGTACATGTCTTAGGGTGATATAACAGTGGTCCTTATAAAGGTACACGTATCACTAAACATACAATTAACTTTTGAGATTCAGTTCAAATATATATGTTGTAAGCAGGGGTGATATAATGCTGGGGAGGGGGGGGGGACAAGATGCCCAATGAACCCCCCTACAAAGATGATAAATAGCTAAAGAGGACAGGGAAAGAACTATATTCATTTCATTTCATTTCACTTATTTGTTTTTCACATCATCATACAATATTTGTATTTGTAGCTTTACTAAATGTTCGTCTTTCTGTGGTGAAATTTTTAGGGTATGATTTGGCAGTTTTCAATTTTTTACAACTGTGGATTGAAGAAGTTTTCCTATTTCTGAAGAGTGAATATTACTGAGCATACATTCGTGGCCGTTCAGGACTCTTTCTCTTCGGTACGGTGCCTTTTTGCCCAACTCCATATCACCAACCAGGGCATAATCTCTCCTGTATGGATCTGTTATCATATTTGTGTTCTATACCATTCGCACTCTTACTTGATTTGAATGTCATGTTCAGGGTGAGGATGTATCAATATAATGTATGGTCTTGGCTTCATGCCAGCTTTAGTCCCACTTTCATAGCTAGTTTATTGTTTTTGAGGTGAATAGCACAGAATTTGGAGTGGAAAGCTATGCAGATATTATACTTAAAACTGTTCAAACGTGTAATCTAAACCAATCAGAAAGTGATATGAAAATTTGTGAAAGTCATGGAACTGTTGCACATGGAAACAAAGCTCTCTTTCCAATAGGATTTTATAAGACAATACAAAGTGAGGGTATGTTAATCCCTCCTTTTGTTGAAAGAAACTTTTCTTGTCATGTCCTTTAGTTTCTCTTCTCAGTTTGTTTGACTTTATGCCCCTAATGACAATGTGATCCTTTCATATTTACAGAATACTTTGCACACAGACTTGGTAGTCACAATGCTGTGAAGTGTAGGGTTGCTGATAAGGGTGTAATACTGTAGTTTATTTTTCTTCTAGTCTAGATGACTGAATAATGGACTCTAACTGGAAGTGAACAAATTCCTTCATTATTTTAGTTCCTTCAGTCACTAATTGTAGATTCATCTCTCCATGCAGGGTGGGGCGGGGGAGGGGAGGGGGAAGGAGAACTCTGAACATGTGAACATGAAAGCTAAAACTGAAAGCTAGAAATATCTACAATTCATACCTGCCAACTGTTTTCCTTGAAACGGAACTGTTCCATTTCCTGAACTTTGAAGCCCTTAAAAATCAGATCGTTCTATTTTTCCACCTCTTAGTAGTACCAATAAATTAATTCTATAAAAAATATGCAGAATGCTGAATGTTGTAGACTTCCACTGTGGATCACCTGTTACATGTTCTGTTTTCAAGGCTGGTAACTGTGGCAATTATGTATAACGTAATGTATTTAAATTTCTGCGTAGTTTGAGAAGTAAAGGGAAATATTGCATTTTTTTATAGCAAAAAATCATATTTTTAAAAAGTCAGGCAAATAGCTAGTACCTCTCCAAGAAACATGCTTCAGCCTTCTTCCACATGACAGGTATTCTCCATTATTAGCTCAAGCCAGCTCAAAGAGCTGTTTAAGCTATTGTGATCTTCCAACGTCACTCTGTCTATCCGTCATGACGAATTGGTCACGGTAAAAATATACACTGGATTTCCATCCTTGCCCAATTACACAATTTGATGATTGACACACAGTAATACTCCATGCAAAGACATTTAATCCAAGTCAAGAAATCCTAGTCACAGTATGCAGAGCACGCAGAGGAGTTTTGATTACAATCCTGCCCAAAGTACCATGTAATTTTTTGCAACCTAAGTGGACTAGAAGCTCGGTGAAGTGATAATAATAGACCCCCAGCAGTGGGTTTGGAAACTTGATATACCTCACTTGAACAATAGACTACTGAGGTTAGAAAATCAACTTTTTTCACTGCAATCGAAACAGCATGGTCTATCTATCATGTCTGTTCACAATTGCCTTTAATGCTCTCAGGGGCACATTTGTTGACAAATTGAAATGAAACTTGGACACATTGGCCATTGGACATAGGGCTACATGTTGTGTTCAAAAAGTTGAGGTCAAAGGTCATCTAGGGATCATTAGTGGCTGTTTTGTGAATATGCTTTGAAGTGTCACTTTTCCTGCAAATAGTGCTCAATGCTCTTGAAAGTTGGTCATAATATTCCTCAGATAGTGGTTGTTAAATCTTTTACTTTACTTGTTCAGCCGAGGTCATTGAGATCATAGGTGTAAATATTTGGAAATGCTATTTTCTCCTAGACTTGCAAACTTGTCCTCAAAATTGTTCAGATGGGAGGCTGGCATGTGCTGATCACAAATATTTTGTCTGCTTTTAGGAAAAATAATAATTTTGACACCTTTCTGACCAATTTTGTGCCACCTCTCTATTTCTACCAGTCTCACAAATTCAGTGTTTCCCATTGAACCGAACTCCCTGTAAAACTGTCTGGGTGCAAGGTTGTCAATCATGTGAGGTTGATTAGGTTATTGTAAACAGATCTTGTTTGATGAGAACCCAGTAGTTTTATTGTGAGTGCATGCAAGGGCATTGTAGACATACTCAACTTCAGTAGGATGAATTAAGGGTAGAGTCACCTTACACTGTTTCTAAACTTGACTTGCTTGAGGTAAGGATGAAGAGGGTCAATTTTTTTTCTTGTGTTCAGAGAGGAAGCTCATGCTGACTTATTGTGCTCATTAAACTTTCTTTCTTTCTTGCTAACTAGACTTTCTGATTTCAGTAAAAATAGAAAGCAAGGCAACAAAGGCTTCTCACTTTAAGGCTACACCTAAAGGCCTGTATACATGGGCAACATTTGCAAAACATCCCCCCAAAAATTTCCAAAACATCCACCTGTAACAAATCCAAAACATGCTTGTTTTTTATATGTTGCACAGTGTAGACAGGGTATACAGCATGTTTTGAAAACTTTGCAAAAGAAATGTCCTGTCAATTCTTTTCAAAACATTCTCAAAACATTTTCAAAATGTTTTCAAATTGTTTGTACTCTGTCTACACTGTGCAACAAACCGAAAACAAGCATGTTTTGAGTTTGTTGCAAGTGAAGTGTTTTGAGAATGTTTTACAAACGTTGCTTGTGTATACAGGCCGTAAGAGAAAGGTAATCATTCTAAAAAGTATTTAAGTTCCTTGTCATTTCACCTGGGAGAAATTAAAATATCTAAATTGTGGGTACATCTCTTCAAGAAATAGCCATGTATGACAATTACAGTCCCTGTACCCATTGCATGGGGAGTGATTTTCTTGGCACTCGATGTCATCACTGTGCACTAATTCAACAGGTTTGAGCCATCAGCACCGATTGTGCTCTAGTCTATTCTTACCCAATCTGTCAACAACAAGTCAGGTAAATGGATCAGGCCGCCTGATTTATTTAATGGCCCAGCACAGATTTCCAGTGTATTATGTATGAATGACTTTCAAAAAAGACAAGTTTTCAGGAGTCAACATGAGATTAACATCTGCCCAGAAGTTGAACTGCTTAGAGTTATTAAGAAGATCAGTTGTGATTGAAGTTTTCTGAAATTCAACAAATTTCACCAAAGCTGTTAAGTGTTTTTCAACTCAGTTAGTTAGTTAGATAGAGTTTTACAGCCCAGTTTCCAACCTATTGGTTCAAGTCGAGCCGACCACGGCCTTTTTTCAAGTTGTGGCTCACTGGCTTGTTTTCCCTACTCCATTGCTTATGCGGAGCATCACGCCACATATCCTTAACACAAGTAACTGCTTTATGAGTGAGAACCCAGCAGTTCAATTCTGTTTTCAAAAATTTGTGACCAGACACTCTTTCAAGTAATGCACCAAAGAGTTTCAAATCAGGACACTACCATATTCAAAATTTTAACTTCTTCCATTACAGTTGGATATAAAAAGTTGACTATTCATGCTAAGTACTGTACAAGCATTTTCATGTGGTTAGTACCTTATCTGCTTTCAGTAAGTTATTGATATCAATTCAATGAGCCTCTTTAATGACCTGGAACGTGATAATTAACCAAATTATAGGTGGCAGCATTTTACCTGTAACCTTAGTGAGGAAATACGTGTCATATTCGATCTACTAGATATTGTTTCAAATACAGAGTTCAATGAAAATACCAACAATTCAAAGGATTAAATTCTAACTAGTAATTATGCAAAGGAAAACCTATTTCTTATAAGTACTCTGTCTGCAGGGGAGAATTCATGACAAAGATGGACTTTTGAAGGATTTATAATGAAGAGAATCTATCCAAGGTGTCAGCCTTGAAGAAGCTAGATAAACAACAAATAAATACTAAAGTTCAATTTACAAATGAAGATGAAGGCGTCAAGGTAAAAAAACCATTTAGGTCGGATTTGATTGCCCTGTACTTTTGTCAAAAGCAGATTGGAATTAAATATTTGGGTGAGGTAGGTCGAAAGACCTTTATTTAGCATTTAGACACCAGTCTGGGGTTGCTGTGTGAATGTGTGTGTGTATGTATGTATCACAATCTCTTTATGAATATTTTTTTTTCCTGTAGCAAGAAGGGACATAGTTGGTAAGATAATGCACAAAATCGTGCACTGATGGTTGAAAGGTCATATGGTCATCAATCTTCATGACAAGGTTTTTTATATGCAAATGACATTGTTTCACATGTAAAAAACACCAAAAATTTTGGAAATTGCCATAATTCCAATTAAAACCAATCACATTTGATATTTATTTGAAGAAAAATATATACTTTGGTTTACACAGGTCTTCATTATAAGACATATTTAATATAAGACAAATATGCAAATTTGTTCACTCAAGGTCCTGATGAACCCTTCAAGGATGTAGGGCTTATGTTTCCTTTATTTTTTCCAACTTTTGTTTCAAGAACACCGGCATTGGTTATCTGAGAGTTAGTTATGTGTTAGGTTAGGTTTTACACCTCAGTTTCTAACCGACTGGCTTGAGTCCAGCTGGCCACGCCCTTTTTCCAGTTGTGGCTCACTGTCTTGTTTTTCTTTCTCTTCCCTTCCCTTCCCTTTCCAACTGAGAATTTTCGTAGAATAATAAAAAAAAAATTGAACTTAGGAGTGAAAATTAGCTGTCTTTAAAAAGAGTAGAAAAATATTAAATTGAATTAATTCCAATGGGCAATTTCTTGTAGATTTTTTCCTTCAACTGCCGTTAATTTAATATATGTCTTTTTGTTTTGTGTCACCATAAATGTACATGGGAGGTTGATCCCACAGAACATATAGTCATACATTCTTTATCTAGTCACAAATCTAATTAATTAGCCAATGTATTGATAATTAAACTCAGCAAGAAGATAATTGGCTTTTAACTTAAAAAGAATTAAAATAAAAGCAGCATCCAGTAAGACAAAACAGTAAAATATAAGAATATCCCACCTATCCCACCTTCAGTGGATCATAAATGGGTATTTACTAATAAAAATCTCAGTGCGAAAAAGTCAACTGTAAAGGACTGTATTAAATTTACTAATAAAATTTCACTTTGAAATAGTCATCTGTAAAGGAATATATTCAATTTTATACTTTGAAGGTGCTGCTTTTTCATATTCAACTGAATGGAGGGACCACCAGACCTGTTTTGGGCAGCAGGATATCTAATAAAGGGTGGAGTTGGCTCAGTGGTTTGAGCATACTGCCTTGCATGCTGATGGTCCCAGGATCAAATCCCTGTGGAACCACTTGGAAATTTTCCGGGGTCTAAAAATTAGTTTGTTCAGCATAGCTTTTCACAGTGATGCTGAGGGGGTTTTAAAATTGGTGAATTACAAAATTGAGTATTTGGTTGTCCATTTCAGGAAGATGTCTGCTTGCTCAGTTCAGCTGTTGAGCAGTGGTGCAGAGCAAGTAACCCCCACCCAGCCTGGGAAAGTGGCTAAAGACTGGGGATACGCTCATATCCGTCGGATTGGGACATTAAATGGCAGTCCCGGGAGCAGGATTGTGAGCGATTAGTACACACCTGCCACCTGCCTCGTTACCTCTGAGCACTAGTCGAAAAGTGAAGGTGAAGTTCACCAGTGTTCACCCATGCTCACTCTGGAATAGGGTCCTTGATGAGCCAAATGGCTTCCTGACCCTCAAAACCTTAAATCATTAACAAGTGAAATTTTATTGCAAACAAAAGCTTAAAAAATGACTTCATTGTTTCTTGTTACAAGCCTGTAAAATACCATTTTCATAAATTTTCTGTATATTCCTTGCCTACCAACATTGGTCCTCTGCTTAGATAGTTTGTTGGTCACACTGAATTAATTAACGGAACAATGCAGACTTACACATCATTTTGGGTTTTGCTTATTCAATAAAAGTGCAGGAACCATTTTTCTAATGACTGTATTACATATTTGGTAATTTTCAGATCACTAAGGAAGTTGGGTTTTTTTATTTTTTAATTTGGTTTTATTTGATTTTATTGCAAACAAAAGCTCAAAATATCATCTGCAAAGATTCTACATACAAGTCTAAGAATGCCATTTTCAGCTATCGAAAGAGTCACAATTTTCCAAATTTTCTGCATGCCTAGCCCCAGCGAATGGCAGTGCTTTACTTAGAACTGCTTTTTGACAGAATCACATTTTCAGCAAAAAACCTTCTGCCCTCCCAAACTATGATATTCTTGTATGCCAATGTGTGATGTGTAGGTATGCATGAACTACATATTGCAGTTATATGTCTTAAGTTTAGGTCAAGTGTTCCTCATATCAACACATAGACCCATGTCGAATTAACGAGAAATAGAATGGAAGTGTTTCTGGCTGCGGGCAGTCTTTATTACAACCTCCTTTATTCAGTGCCGTGGGGTGTAACTGGTATCTGAGTTTGTCACGTTACTGTGCCCTCTTGAAGTGATCTATGCTTTCACTCTGTGCACATTGCCTGCAATGCAATTAACACATGCTTGACTGGTCTTTTAGTTAGTCTCAAATGTTATGCAAATTTTTGAGCATTTTAGCATATCTTGTACAGCTAATTTATTAATCAGATAAGAAATCTGATCTGATGTGTAGTGTTATTTATTCATTACCTCCCTGAGGGAGTAAAATGTAATCAGGCAGAAAAGAACAATGTTTCAAAAAGTAAGAAGGAAATCTTTCATCATGCCATGCAATATATGCAGTTATTATAGTGGCACTATCATTGGCAATAAACCTGCCCTGTTCCTGAAAATCTTAGAGAGGTTCTTGTCATAAAGATGGGATAAAATAATTTATTTAATTTGATTATTCTTTTCAGTTTTGCATACAATGTTCATTTTTTTTTTGTTCATTCTTGGTTTTGACAGGTTATGGATCCCCAGAAATCATCTTTAGAAATGGAACCTACTGCTCTTGTGCTTGGTGCTCAGCATAGGCAATGGAGTAGGGGAAACAAACCAGGAACCAAAACTGGAAAAAAGGCTTTGGCGAGCCTGCATTAGACTAATTGGGTGGAAACTGGACTGTAAAACTACATCTGACCTAACCTAACCCATAAATTATCATGGAACTAAAAACAGGAAGCAAAGCCTCTCTCATGGAAGGTGTGTGAAATTTGGCCATGGAGTTTATATGATTAGAGCACTGACTGTTGGTTCAGTATGTAGCAGTGGCAATTCAACTTTTCAGTGTTTCCTTGGGCTTCATTGATGATAGTTCATGAGGTAAAATGATGCCAGATTTTTACACCAATAGTGAAGGAGAAAAATCACTTCTTTACTAGCTGTTAAAGTAAAGTTGTAGTTTAATAAAGAGTAATTTTTCTTTTAGGTGGTAGCCAAAATTTTATTGTATGGGACTGATCTTCATTGTTAAGCCTATCTGCAATTATTCTTTGTTGCTTCTATCTTTGTTACTTTGTTGATATGAAAACACAAGTGAAATTTATGAAGTGGCTACCTTACCAAAAGAATGCCAGGGTGAATCTCTGTTAATATTGAAAACTCTCATACTGTATGTCAGTGAGCATATAACTGGAGGAGGCATATCAATGTGGAATACATAGGTCTGGAAATTGAAGCTTGCAACATGGAGGGTCGTCACACCATCCTTTCTACTTACCTGTAAGGTGTCATTGTGAGCGCAAATCCAAAACAACCTGGGGTCCACGGGGCTAAGCCAAACCCTTTCTATCACACCAAAGGCAAAAATCATGTCTGCAGGTATTTCAATGTGTAACACAAAAATATGTAGGCCTAAGTAGAAAAAATATTAATTAAACTTTTCCTTGATGCTTGATTTGCATATTTTGAGATATCAAACATATACTAACTCCTAATTTCATGTTATAAACCGGTAGAGTTATGGTGATGATTACATGAAAATTATTAAAGAAAACATTGTTCTTGACTTTTTTCCTGATCTGGTTCACACTAATCATAGTCCCCAACTTTGGTAAGAAGCACAGACTTATATACATGGACAGAGCATGTAACATGTATGTCCTTTCCGTAGATTGTCTCCACCTACTGGGACAAAAAAAGGTGCACCAAGGTGGCCGCCATGAAGCTATAAATTGTCTGATTTGACAATGACTCTGTTATATTTTAAACAAAATTGAAACTTGAGTGAGAATTAATATCATATTCCTGCAATATTTGAAGTGATTTTGACCTTACCTTGCCATATTTCAAAAATATTTCAACTTTCTTTCAAAACCTGCGAATTGACTTCAGCAAGTCCAAACTTTTTCACAAAATCATAGCAGGTAGCAGATTCTTTTTGAGGAAACTAAACAACAGAATTGAAAATATGCTAATGCTTCTCTATTGTGAGTCTTGGCTAAATTAAAGATCCGCTGAATTGATGAAATTGTCTGTGACTGCTTGTACTCAATGTCTGTTAATTGTTTCCCCCTAACATCTCTTGTGTGATAAATGGCAAACTATTCTCACTGCAACTGAACACCCTCCGAACCCTGTCTGTGTCTCGGTACATTTATGCTGGCTGGGGAAGGAGCCTAAGGGATGGGCCCCTCCCTTTTGATTATTCACCCAGACTTAATATCATACAAGGTTCGTATATTTGAATTTGTGTTGCAAGGGAAAGGATGAGCCTGAAATAGCCCCCTCGAATATTCTCGTAGATCAGCATTATTCATATTTTAGGGTATTTGTTATTGTTGATGTGAAGAGAAAGGGGGGCGGCCGAGGCCGAAAAAGCGTCCACTTCGATCAGCGCCCAGTCATGGTTCCCTGTAGAAAACCTGATTTCAACAGGCATGTGGTTAACATAGTCTTAAAGGAAGTACTATCCTCATGGTGAAGTATATACAGCCTTTAATTTGAAGACAGTGTCTTGGTCAAACTTAAGTGAAGTGGATCAACTTTAGTAAGCTAACCAATATCAGGTGACTTTCCACAAATAATCAGGAAATTATGATACTTGTGAATTTGCATTCATTGTCATTTACAGATAGACTGTGCTCAAGTTTTTATCTGGTACAGTGTTTGGTAACACTTTGGAGGTCACACCTTTTATATTTCACTTAGTGCTTTTCTGAATCTAGGGCCTTTTGATTATAAAATGACATTAAAATAAAGACTTGTCATTTCAAATCGAACTCCAAAGACAAATTTGTGTATTAACATCTGCCTGTGGTTTCTGAGGTTTTCCTTATTAGAACTTAGGGCTGTTGGTGGAAATGATTAAGCACTCCTCTATGCATGCATGCTATTTTGAAGAACTTTAGTGACCCAAGCTTACAAAGATGCAGATATTATGTAGAGTTGTACAGGAATGGTAGAGAATTAGTTCCATGCTATAATTGATTGTAGATTTATGGCTTAAAAGTGATTCTCAAATTTTGTTCAAGCCTGGTGTAGGGAATTTTAGAGCAGAGCACAAATTTAGACTGTTTGAGATAGGAGTTCAAATAATAATGTGGATTGTTTGAGATGTGTTTATCTCAACTTCTCAAGTAACATGCAGTTTTAGGAATGTCCTGTAATCTAAATGAAGGGCATAAATATTCATAAAATGACAAAAATTTTACAGCATCGATTTGCTCCTATAAAGTGATTTTTATTATCTCAATGCATGACATATCTTTGTTCATACATGATTTGCAGTGCATTCTGATCCATTGCCTATGCAATTTGCAGGTATGGAATTATATGGAATTGAGAGAATTCCCCTTTGACAAGATGAGAAGAATACAAATAAACAGTGAAGTTTTAAGTCAAATCCCATAATTTCCCCGTAAGTTTGGACAAGATGACAAATAGAAGGTAAAGTATCATGCCCTTCACTGTACAGATGTTGGGTCCAGATTAAAAAAAAAATGTACTTTAGTCATCAGTAAAAGGACTGTGGTCATTTCTTGGCAAGACTCACTATTGCATACCATTGTTGTGACTATTTGCACAACTGCTAGTAGGTGTGTGGACACTCACACAGTGGTTACTCCTTACTGGCACAACACACTGACCACACATGCTGAGGGAGAAGTCGTTCTGGGCAAGCCTGCAGTAAAGTATCAAAATGGAGGTAAATTAGTTCTGAGTGCAACACATAGGAAAGCTTAGAAAGAGCACTCAACAAAATACTGCTCAGAAAATAAAGTCATTTTTGTTGGGAGAGATTCAAGAACAGCAGAAACTGCAAATAAGCGTGATTCCACCAAAATTCTTTTGGTCATGTTAGGCCATTATGAAAAGTTCAACTCTTGTGTCATGTAATTCTGGTAAATATCGTTATGAGATGATGAGTGCCAGGCAAAAGCAGAATTGTTTGCTCAAAAGCTTTTTCGTAGGTTGATAATATAAGTCATCAACCCAAGTCCTGTACTATACTTGGAAATTGGCCACAACCCAAATTCCAAAATATGGCAGCTTTAAGACACCTTCTTTTGTAATTCTGATACCCAGATTATGAACTTTGTAACAGGTTAAATATTCTCAGTTTATCCACATAACCCCCAAGCAACCATACTTTTAGCAACAATCCTTGAAACATGTCTAAAAATTTTGCATTGCTGCACATACAAATAAATACTACCTGGCAGAGCAAGTGCTGGCAGACTTGCCAGTAACCAGTTACCCTTTCTTGCAGCTTAAAGGCTTTGGTATGACCCTCTTGAGAGCAAAGTCTGTTGCAATTTTTATACTCAATCTTAATGGCAGTGTAAAAAGCTCATCTTCCAAGCAGTCAACAGACCGCTGTGAGATGGTTTTAGCTCAGATTTGACCATCTGGATCTAGATAAAATGTACTTTCTTGTAAATTGTTTACTGCTTATAATAAGCTGCTAATAGACTCATTTTGAAATGTGTGCTTAACTATATTAGCAGTTGTGAAATAAGTTGCTGAAGACTATGCCCAGTGTGTTGGGAATGCATTTGCTGCGTAAGCAGCTATACCTTTATGCCTGCATGAATAGCATACAGGTACATTTAGCTTTGTCACTCAGCTGGAGGGCAGAGGTGGTGCTACAGGATGGGGTGGTGAGGGGGCACTCAGTTTTTGTCCTTGTCCCCCAGATGCCCCCAAGTTAAAAATATACCCTTTTTGAGAGGTAACATTCACCCAGAGATATGCTGAATCCTCAGAACTTCCACTAGTTTCACCCCTGGACCCCACTAACATGAGCTCCCAGCTTACCTCGCAAACATTGTCACTCCCCCACCCTAAAATTTGCCTTTGGCCCTAGTTTATCTGCCTCCCCTCCCATATGATTTTGACATTCCGGTGCCGCCACTGTGGATGGGTTGAATTTCTCAATCGGTCTATTTGTAGATGTAACCATCATAATCATTGCACACTTGCACATAGACCTTGTTACTTTTGTGTAAAGACTGTACACCCTAGTGGATAGATGGCGCTCTACCATTGTATGAAGTCCATGAAATTGTTTTGTTTGTATTAATTGTTCTCTGTTTTCGGCAGTTATTAATTTGGAATTGTAGGCTACTATGAAAATGTTAAAATTGGCTACAACTGAGCATAATGTGATACTTTGAGGAGTGAGAAGACCTATCCTGTGTGCTGGTGAGTGACAAGGGACGAATGTTGTTTTTATTTAAAAGCATGTAGCTCAAAAAGTCAATAGCCATGTCGTGTGAGTTTTTCATCCATGGGCCGATGGGCGTCTAAAATTTTAATGAGGAATGCGAGAAGCAGAGTTACAAAGACTCATGGTTCTTGTGTAAGTCAAGGGCAAACAGTAAATGATGGAGCCCCACCTGAGGAGGCTGTGGCTGTGATGTCAGTGTTTCGTAGAGTAGTTCAACAGTCAACGGAAACGTCATTATGAGACTGGACGCACTACAATGTAATGGACTCCTACATGCAACAGAGTATTTGTATCAGAAAGAAATTCAAAAATCCAAATCATGTCTCCCCTAATCATTTTAAATTCCAAGGGGTAAGCCCTAGATGCTAAAGGCTGATGTGATAAGGTAGATTTCATTTTGTGACACTCCAAAAACAATGATCAATTTGACAATTGATTTGGTTTAAAAGTGAGCACTGGTAAAATTAATGCATCAAATAACAACGAGACTGAATGAAGAGTTAATAGCTTGCTTATGAATAATAAAATGAATAATGCTAACTCCCCCCCCCCTCCCAATAAAAACGCAGCACAACTGAAGTATTTTCCTGATTGGATTATTTTACATAGTTGTTTGAATGAATGCAGTGCTCCACTGCTATTTAGAACCCAATGGTGCAATCCCGTAAAACATTTGACACTATCCACTCACTAATTTTCAGAGGTGCCATGTATCCTGTGCACGGGGCTATCTGACACAAGTGCCGCGAAAGTGTGCAAACGCTTCGTTGACTGATGTGGAATGTAACAACTTGCTTTAGTTGAATAAAAAGTTTCTATTTCACTTTTTTTTTTTTTTTTTTTTTGCGTTAAGACATATCGGGACCCCACATTGATCATGTATTCACTACCTGTATGTTGGTCATTTTGATGGGCAGTGACAATTCGTTATACACAAGGAAATTTTCTTGTTACTTTACATTTTCCTCCCTCAAAAATATAATCTGACCATAAAGATATCCAAAAAATGGAAATGTAACCAGCAATGGCGAGTTAAAATTTTACTTTAAAAAAAAAAAAAAAAAACACTTTTTACAATATAAATATGGTTAGCGACCTAACATCGAATACTAAAAAGGGCGAGGCGAAAGTCTGAACTACGAAACAGGGCACAAAGCGGGAAATACCATTACCAGGGGTGGATCCAGACATACCAAAAAGGGGGGGGGGCGGTGAACTAAGGGATAACAGGGCTGTGAGGTAGTTGCAATTCTAGTTTCCCGTATATTTTATTGTTGATGTGGCGAAAAGGGAGGGCTGAGGCCGTAAAAGCCCCCTCATTGGATCCGCGCTTGATTAGTGCCCAAAACCCACGGTTTATATTTACTTGGAAAACAGAGACTTAGGAAAAATTTAATCAATTGACACCTGAATGACTGGCATTATTAGAATTGCAGGGCAACAATTTTACGCTGAAAAAATGTTTTCGTATCAAATTCGTTATCTTTGCTTGGTGTGACTGCAAAATTCAAGTTGTCATTAAATTTAAACATTTTACAAATCTTGCCCTTTTGTCCCCCTGATAGCTATACCAACTGGATCCCTCTATTAGGGTATTGTTCTACAGCGTCAAGTGCACATACATTCAAAGTAGTTATTTAAATTCTTGTTTTAGACCGAATTTTGTAAGGATAACCTGCCGGTTGGATAATGAAAGTCCATGAATATGAAAGAGAGCTTGCAAGAGTGTGGATGTTGAAAATTTAGTTAACCCTTTGCCGTTGTTTGGGTCCTTTTGGACCCATGCGGAGAGCTCGGCTGTCACCCATCTTTACTGTTTCACGGGAAGCTCGAAACTACTGCGAGTAGCTACCCGAAAATTCGGCCACAACAACGAGAGAGACAATAGTTTAAGGTCACGGGGTCAATGGCCTACGGAAGCTGATGCGGGGCGGGCTACGTCCGCTTTTCCACCCACTCCCGAGGCGTACAAATATGCCCCGATCGGAGCACAACGGTAAAGGGTTAAGATTGATCAGTTGATGGTGGTTTGGACTTGCAAAAGTTGCTGTCAAATGGGCGGAGTTTCTCCGTTATGGTGAAGGGGCTAAGGTGGGTGTACCCTACAAAAACTTCAACTCCTTCAAGCTCAAAATTTTAGCGACCATGGTGTGGAAATTTTGTAGTGCAATAATGAGCAAACTTGTCAGTTTTCAAGTGATAGGTATCTCAAAAATAGCTGTGAACTTTGACAAGCGTGCAAAGGCCTCGAAAAAGGAGCTAATTTAGTGTGTAAGTCAAAAGGGTGTGAGGCCTACAACACGTGTTCCAAAATTTGGGTTCACATAAAAATTTGGGGACATCATTCCTTCTTAATCCAGCCAAAACATACGGAGGAATCACAAGAGGGACTCTGTGTAGTGGACTGTGTCTAAATTGCCTCTTTGGTGTAGAAATATGCATGTTATTCTGCTATAAAATAGGGCTGATTCCCTATTTTCGTTCGGGTTGATTATTCATATTAACGTTCATAGTGTTGTATGCTCGTGCTGTAAACAACGAACGAAAACAACGGGACGCCGTACACTACGAGCCCGGTTTGTGTAACATCCCACGCTGTGCCCCACAATTCCATGGGCCAACGAATTACCGAACTAGCTCATTGAAGCTCTCCGACAAAATTTTAAAGGTCACGAGCTTTGCCTATGTTTGAGAGAATTTGGAATTTTATCAAATGCAACTTGTGAAAAATTTATAAAAGTAGGCTATCACTGTAGTAGCCGGTGTAACCTGATGATGTGGAGTCACATATGGCAAATTTTCGATTTTGTCAATTACAGAGGCTAGCTCGGAAATGTTTAACTGATTAACGAGCACTACCAAGAACTCCATTTGTGGCGCGTGAAGCGCGCGGAAAATTCTGCACATTTGAAACAAATAATTACAAATATGGGGCTTTTATTGGTGATAACTCGGAAATTTATTAGGGTTGGGAAAACCACACTGTAATTGACTGACTTCGCAAATGGCAAATTTCCCTAATTTTCACTTTTAGAGCCAAGGGGTAACCACCCCCCCCCCTCCTGTAGCTACGACACTGATTTTACATAATGCATTAAAATTCTATGTCTCTGTAACAGAATAAGTCATTTTCGAGAACAAAAGAAAAATTAAGTAGTTGACCGCTGACCATTCATATTCTGTTGCGCTCGAAGGGCGACCCAAATATGTTGTGGGTATTTCCGATCTTGCCGTTCTGACACTGCTCTGGATAATATACATAGCACCCCATCCGTACAAAAATGATGTACAACTTGATTTGGAGTGCTAGGTGAAACATATTGACGCTATGTGCTTCGAAAGGTGCGGAATAGGGTCGTGTCCACAAGTTTGGAAATGTAAGAGATACCATATCGTATATCCTTTTCTTTTTTGTCAAAACTGACAAAAATTGTGACTAAGAGATTGTTACGCATCATACGATAGCTGATTCCATAAATGCAAACGACAGAGTTACGAAATCAGCAAATTAAGATAGATATCGTAAGAAATTACCTCCCCGTATGGTGCACTATGTAAGGTCGAAGTTCATTCGATGTCTGTTTGTACAGCAGTTATCTGTGTTATGTTGTATATGCAAATTAGTAAGTCTAGTATTTCTGTTATGCTTTGTTATGTTAACTATTATTCGTTTTTCACCCGTGATATTGTTGTGTATATTTTTAGTTGTCCTCGAGGGAGCCGAGGAGCTCGTATGAATAAATCTGACAGCTTCTAAGGTTTCGTTAAAAGCCTGTCGGCTTTTGGCTGAGATCACGTGTACAGCTATCCCGAAAATGTTGAGGTTTCGGCGAAAGCTTGTTATCCTGGACATGACGTTAAACGGCATCCAGGGTGTGGCTTCTGTTCTATTCAGCCAGTCTAGAGCAGGACCACACATGTTTGCCCTTTGAGGGCGTACTTGTCCATTTGGGACGTTTAGCTCCTTAAGGGAGCAGAACTCCTCCAGGAGTAAATGTTTGGTTTTCGCCCCTCGGCTCTTCGCCAGAGAGTCGAGGGGACTTTTGGAAAAAAATCTGTATCTTGCACCCAGCCGATACTCCCCCTCCAGTCTTACTTTATTGGCGTCTAATCCCGGCCATGTTCCCGCTGTTCCTCGGGAAACCCACGCTACATTTTGGTGGCAGCGGTGTCTGTATTCTTTAATCTAATTTCATCGCCGAAAATGCCGAATTTCGTGGTAATAAATTTTACGAGGTCGTAACTACTGGGAAGACTGTCAGTTCCTGCCTCTACTTTTGGAACCAAGATGTTGGTATGCAGTACGTATATTTGATTAATCCCGAGGCTATTTGTTTTACTTCACTAACGAGGCCAATATTTTGCCGATAAACATTTCCTGTAATCCCAAAGACGGTGTCCGGTGAGACGAAAACTTAGGGCTCTGAAAACTAGGCCTACCGAAGAAGCCGCGACCCGACAGTTCTGGTATGTCTTACTGTCATTTTTCCCAGCCTGAGAGCTGCGTCTGACATTCCCGTGTTCCTGTGTAAAAGCTATTGGACCCTCTCACTATCCCGGGTTGACTCTGCTCAAATTTTTGGACCTAAGACGGACTGGTTTTATCTTTCTCTCTCGCCTTTTCTTTTGCATCGTCGAAAACGTCTTTTCATGCCACCTACAAGATCTGAATTTTGTCTAATACGTACCCAGATTAACAGACGCGCACAAAAACAGTGTGACAGCCACGCCCTAGATGTCCTAGACGAAGATAACATTGCAGAAGTTCGTCCGTTCAAATAGGAGCTGATTATATGTGTACTGCTTTATCCCTTTACAGCTTATGTACTTCGTACATATTGTGCGGACTGTGTACATTTTGATTATATTACCTTGGGACTTTCATATGTTTTAATGGGAAGTGCTGTTGTATACATATTGGTCAGTTTCATTTTCTCTCATTATCTCACCCCTTATATTTGCGCATTTTCCCTTCGTACAATAACATTGAATGTATATAGAATGTCTAATGATGAGCGAAAAACACCTTATCGAAAACTTAATATAGATTTACCACCTACTTTCAATGGGGATGTGTTGGAAGACTTCGGTCTTTGGTCACGTAGGTTTGAGGTTGCTGTAAATGCTTCAAACGAGTTTGACAAGGCCCGTCAAGCACAACTCCTACCTACACGATTAGGGGGCGCTGCATTTAGTTATTGGAATGGCTTGTCCGACACCGTACAAGCAGGTTATGATAGAGTTAAGGGACTCATGAAAGAAGCATTTAAGAAACGGGATTTCGTATTCTCGTTTCAAACTTATATTAACGCAAGACCCAGGTTACCTAACGAACCCCTAGAAGTGTACAAAGCAGAAATCACGAGATTAGTTAATGAGGCTTTCCCCACGTATGATGATGTTGCTAAAGAAGGCGAATCTTTTAGGCGATTTGTCTTCTTTGCACGAGTTGGGAGCAACTAATTTATCCGATGCCCTTGGTATTGCCTCTAGAGTGGAAAGGGCACATGCATTAAATCGTATTCAAGCTCCCAGACCTCCGAGTTCCCTGACCAGCATTCCTGTACCGATGTCTTCCAATAGTAATTCAACCAGTAACGTGTCTAAAATAGAAACAACTGAGATTTCTGGTTTAAGGAAGAGCATTGACCGTCTAACAGATAAGGTAGAGAAGTTAGAATTAGAACTCACCGAAACAAAACGTTACCTTAATGAACCCAGTGTAAGATATTCCGCCCCAGATTGGAAGAGGGAGCCAATTTTTTATGGGAGAGACCGGAGAGATAACGATTTTCGTAGATATAGACAGGGTTCCCCCTACCGCTATAGGACTGGATCCCCATATCGTAGAGATAGAAGAGAGGAGACACACCCTTATAATTTTTCTGGCAATTTGTCACCTCATAGAACCATTAGAAGTTATTCCCCGTATAGAAGAAGAAGCCAGAGTCCTTCATGGATAGATCATGACCGTAGCCCTAGGAGGAGTAGATACGATTATTATGATAGGGACACACCCAGACGTTCCCCAAGCCCACATAGGAAGTCCCTCGATAAAAAAGTTCAGTTTAGCGATCCGTTACAACAGGGAAACTAGAAACAGTTGGAGATGAGGGCCAATCTGCAACTGACAAAAACACTGGTCCGAAAATAAGTCATGCAAAGCCATACATATCTATCGTTATAGAGGATAAGGTAGTAAATGCCTTCATTGATACAGGAGCAGACCGTACTTTTATGAGTGAGGGATTGAGAGAGAGTATAGGCTCATTATTTAAGAGACCCCTACAAAAGTCTTCAAGCATTACTACATCTATTACCAAACAGGTCATTGACACACTTGGGTGCATTGAAGTTAATCTGATGTTTGGTTCTAAACGATTTTGCCATAATGTGCAAGTAGTTCGAGGTATCGATCAAAGTTTTATAATTGGTTGGGATTTTATGGTTGAACACAGTGTGACACTTGACGTGGAGCGTGGATTATTTATAATGCACGGAGACAAATACCCACTAGTAACCCCGAAGTTGAATATACCGTTATGTTCAAATACCGTATCTTATGTTTCTCACACCATTCCTGCTAAAAGTGAAACAGTTTTGCTTGCTAGGATTGCTAATTCAGACCAAAGCATGGTTCCTAATGGCTGTTGTGGTGTGTTAGAACCCGAATGTGTTAAAGAGAGAGATTTTCTTGTAGGCAGAACGCTCACGAAGGTTCAAAATGGCTTCACCAATGTTTGTATAATTAATCCAAATAATTTTGATGTAAAGGTTAGTGCAAACATGTTTCTAGGTAATTTTTTATACCGTGTCGCAGGACAATTGTCAGTATGAAGTATTGGAGAATCACAATCATATCAATGAAAGGAATGCAGGTGATTCGGTGAATGGTGTATCAAATAAAACTGAAGATAGCCCTCCAGTACTTGAATTTGATGAGTCTAAGTTCACAGCTGAAGAAGTTGCACGGGTTAAAAACTTTTGAAATCATATTCTGATATATTTAGTGACACTCCAGGTAGAACCAATTTAGTTCAACACAAAATTAAAACCGTAGAAGGCGCCTCTCCGATTAAACAGCGTGCATATAGAACTTCCCCTCCAATTAAAGAAGAAATTAGGAAGCAGGTCAATGATTTATTAGAAAAAGACATTATTGAGGAAAGCCACAGCCCCTGGTCAGCCCCTATTGCAATGGTTCGGAAGAAAGATCACACCTATAGATTTTGTGTTGATTATCGCAAACTTAATCAACTCACCATCCGTGACTCCCACCCCCTACCCAGAATTGATGACCTTCTAGATTCTTTGTCAGGTTCTAAATTTTTTTTCCACTTTCGATCTATCAAGTGGCTACTGGTAAATTGAAATGGAAGAGTCTTCCAAAGAAAAAACAGCGTTTAATACAGGATTTGGACTCTTTCAATTTAAAGTTATGCCTATGGGCCTGTCCAATTCACCTTCCAGCTTCTCACGCCTAATGGAGTTAATTTTTAGAGGACTTCATTGGAGTAAGGCTTCAGTTTATTAAGACGATGTCATAGTTTTAGGGAGAACTTTTGATGAACACTTAACCAACCTGGAAGGGGTGTTTAACCGTTTTCGTTCTGCGGGATTGACACTTAAAGCTAAAAAATGTGATCTCCTAAAAACTAAAGTCCGATATCTTGGTCATGTAGTAAATGCTGACGGAATAGAACCAGATCCTAGAAATGTGTCAAAAGTGTTAAAATGGCCAACCCCAACAAATGTCACTGAAGTCCGTTCATTTGTAGGTCTAGCCCAGTATTATAGAAAATTCATAAAGAACTTTGCAAGGCTAGTCGAGCCCTTACATCAATTAACTAAGAAAAATGTACCCTTTCAATGGACAGAAGAGTGTGAAAATGCATTCCAAGAACTTAAGGCACGTTTAACCTCTTCACCAGTTATGGCGTTCCCAGATTTTAGCAAAGAGTTTAAATTATACACAGCTGCTTCGAACTCTGCCCTGGGTGCAGTTCTTGCCCAGCAGCAAGACACTGGTGAAAGGGTTATTGCTTATGCGAGTCACACTTTAACAAAGGCAGAAAGAAAATGGTCATCTTATGATAGGGAGTTGTACGACATAGTTTGGGCAGTTAGGGAATTCCGACATTATCTTGCTTTGAATCCATTCATAATTTTTACAGATCATAAACCCCTCTCAGGTCTCCGCAAAATACCAGTGGAAAATGATCGCACTGGAAGAAGGGCTAGGTGGTCTTTCGAACTCGACCCCTATGACTGGAAAATTTCTTTCCGACCTGGTCTCTCACACGCCAATGCAGATGCTTTGCCTAGATGTTGCCCCGACCCCTCCCCTTCTAGAGATGATTGCCCCGACCCCTTAAATCATTCACCTCAGTCGGAAAGTGGAAAGGTATCTCTCACCGAGAGAGGTATTCAAACAGATTTTCAGGTTGTAAGTGGAATGTCGTCTGACACTCCAACTGTAAAAACATACAATGACACAAGCAGACAGACAGGTGACCATGGTAACCAGAATTCCGATAGTTTCCTTTGTTTTAGTCCGTCCATTGAAGAGCTGATAAAAGCTCAAAGAAGTGACAAAATACTTAGCCAAGTGTATGAATGGGCACTAAAGAATGAGAAGCCACTTAAGTACACCTTACGAGGTCAACCCTCAAAGTTGAAACGTCTATGGTGGGAATTCCCCAGGTCACGATTTGTTCAAGGAGTCCTATGTAGACAGGTACGTCGTAAAGGTCTAGGGTTTACGATGCAGACTTTGGTCCCACAAAGTCTTATTCCCAAAGCTCTTGAAACATTTCATGGAAGCGCACATGCTGGTCACTTTGGTGTAGAACGAACCTTACAAAGAGCTCAAGAGTTGTGTTATTGGCCAGGTATGCGTAGCGACATAGTAAATCATTGCTCACAATGTACGGCTTGTGAAAGCAGACGCAAGCCTAATCCACCTTACAATGCACCCTTAATTAATTTTACCCCATCCAAGCCTTTTGATCTTGTATTTGCTGATATAACGGAATTACCTATAACATCTAAAGGTAACAGATATATCCTTGTATTAATGGATCATTTTTCTAAATATGTGAATATTTATGCAATGCCAGATCAGACCGCTACTACAGTTGTTCGTTGTATTTTTGAAAAATATATTACGCAACATGGTGTACCCTTAAGAATTCACACTGATCAAGGAAAACAGTTCGAAAGTGATCTTATGCGTATGTTATGTGACAACTTAGGTATTCAAAAGTCCCGAACTACAGCATACCACCCACAAGCCGATGGTTTAGTGGAACGTTTTAACCGTACTATAAAGGAACAGTTAGGAAGGTATGTTGCTACAAGAAGTTGTGAATGGGATGACATTATCCCTCAGGTAGAGTTTGCATATAATTCATCCCGGCACAGTACTACAGGATTTAGTCCATTCTTTCTCCTTCATGGAAGAGAAGCTAGAGCCCCTGCATCGACATGGTTGCAAATTACCCCACCCATGTCCCATGCTACTGTAGGAACTCCAGCCGATTACGCAGTCTCCTCACACAGAAGACTAGCCACTGCCTTTAAAGAAGCTTCACAATTAAGCTCAAAAATGAAAGTTGTTCAAAAATCAAATTATGATAAAAATACCAGATTTGAACCATATTCTTCCGGAGATTTAGTATGGGCTGACTTACCTAGAAACAGAAGGGTTCAGCTGGCACCTAAGTGGGAAGGTCCCTTTATGGTTTTAAAGGCACTCCCAAATGATTTGGAAGGTCCTCCAGTTGTGTATCAGTTAAGAGATGTTAAAAACCCACTTAAACCGCTGCGGACAATTCATTACAGGTCATACAGGTCCCCTGTTCCGAAAAACGGAATTGTAGTTCCGACTTCCAAAGAGGTTCCATCCTCTTTTTGGAACCGCCCCTGCCTCTGCTTTGTCCGGCTCATTACCTATTCTGTTTAGTCCTCCACTTTCACGATCGATCCAACTACCGCCCTTTACTCAGGCTCAAGTTAATGTAGCCCCTGCAGCTTCCATTGGGTCTTATGACCCCTATCACAAGCCGAAGACACGAAGTGGGCGTCAAACTAAGCTTCCCGCCCGTTTCGCTGATTACAAATTGTATTGATCATCACTTATAGGTCTATGATTAAAGGATGATGACGACTGGAACGAATTTGACTACTGGGTTTTGTATCTGTTGATTTATGTATGATTGTATGTTTATTATAATTTGTGCTTTATGTATTTTTCTTCCATTTGTTTGCGCACAGACAATGTCGAATAATATAAATGACGAAATGCAATGAATCAATGTATATGAATGAAAGAAATATTTATAGCAACATGCATATAGGCCTAAGATAAACGAATAGATGAAAATGGAAATTAATGTATACATTGGTAATGTAATATATTTTGAAAATAATGAATGGAATGTTTTACTAGTGCAATTGAAAACTATATAAAAAAATCAATAGTGTACTGGATAGGTTTATAAATGAGGACATTTCTATTTAAAAGGGGGAATAATGTATGGTCGAAGTTCATTCGATGTCTGTTTGTACAGCAGTTATCTGTGTTATGTTGTATATGCAAATTAGTAAGTCTAGTATTTCTGTTATGCTTTGTTATGTTAACTATTATTCGTTTTTCACTCGTGATATTGTTGTGTATATTTTCAGTTGTCCTCGAGGGAGCCGAGGAGCTCGTATGAATAAATCTGTATCTTGCACCCAGCCGATACTCCTCCTCCAGTCTTACTTTATTGGCGTCTAATCCCGGCCATGTTCCCGCTGTTCCTCGGGAAACCCACGCAGATTATCTGGAAGTCAGTTTTATAGCCACTCGGTTACCAGGTTAAAATTCCGGCACCCTTTTAGTGCGACAAATCCATTACGTTCTTAAGCTGGCTTTGTTCCGAACATTGAAAGTCAAGAGCAAGTCGTCCAAAACTCATTTTGAATCAACAGCTAAATCTCACAATTTTCTTCTTATTTCTCTTCAAAGTACCTGTTTAATTATGTTAGTTTACCTCCAAATAGCAAATGTAAAGCAAGCCGTACCTCTTGGTAAATGAGAAGAAAAATAACTGTGACATGACTGTCAAGAGGCAGTTTAAGACCCTCCTTGGATTCGACAGCAGCGTAATGAATGCAATCTTCAAGTTAATATGAGCAAAGACTGTGTCGTGATGTTGGCAGGCGCTGTACGGCCCCCAACCATATGGCAATACGTAGCATGGTGGTATCATGACTCAGACACTTAATGTAATCTAACCTGTGGATAAACACATTTGAAAGAAATATTTAATTCAAAGTTATGTGTTTTTTCTTTACAAGTTTTCTCATTAACCTCTGAGTGTGTATTTACTGCGAAAACTTTAGAACTATAAAAACAGAATTCCTACGACAAGTAGTCTAGTGGATCAATTTCGACGAAGGTGCTTTGAATTGATCTCCCAAACATATACTCACGTCCATAGAAAAGAATTAGAAATAAATTAAGAAATATCATAAGTGAAAATGAAGTTATCATTAAAAGTAAGTCATTAAGAATAAGATCCTATTCACCATAATTTGGAACAATATTTTAAAAAAATTAAAGGGCCTTTTGAGCAAGTCCCGTTGGGGTTACAGGGGGCAAAAGTAAGGCTGAGTAAATTTTCATCTCCATGCTTTTTCGACGTATTCGGAGGATTTTGTTTAGTTTCTCTTTCTCTGGTTTCTTAAATGTGATTATCTTTAAATCATCCAAATGCTGTGCTACGCAAGTACGGACTCGAGCTACATTTCACTCTTCGCACCCTCAGTTGCTTTCAGGTAGGCTTAAAGGTCAGCCGCAGTCCCCCAAAAGAATATGCCGCCACCACAAAAAAGTTTTTGAATCTCCTCCCCATTTTGATTGAGGGAAACCCAATTGATAAACTGAGCTCACTTCACAGATCAGAAAAGCTATAAAAAGCCTAAGGATCATGTGTCCTTGGATCGCACTGAGGCGGACCAGAATTCAGATAATCACATCTGCTTTGCTTGACCTTGATTGCCCAGTTCACAACTGTGCCACACGCGTCTGGTCAGGAAGTTTTCATTCATGTTATTTGAAATCCAAATCAAAACATCTTCGCCTGACTATTAACCTTCTCTTCAGCAGTGGTCAGCATAGCCTGCGTAGCGCCTCTGTGGCTGCAGCCCCCTTTAGGCTGCCGCCCCTCAGAGCCTGCCTGCGATGGTCAGAAATTCCGTTCAATGAGCCCAAAAGTTGATCGTCTTAATATTCATGAGCACTCGCCACAATTGGTCTATTCCTGAGGTAGGCAGTGCTCAACGACTAAATCTTGGCATTGCTACGTTGAACACAAAGACGTTTAAACCAAAAACAAAAACATAGGCTTATTACCTCCGTTAAATGCTTTTAATTTAGATGCAAGTCTTGATCATGGGCAGCCTCTTTCAAACATTAACAACTTTCATCAAAGAGTGGATTTAAAAACAGTAATCTTGTGTTTTCCCGTGGCTGTGGGATCGGTTGTTCTTAAGTAACCGCTGTACTGTGTGTGTATGCTTGCACGGTACCACACAATACCAGTTTCAAATAACATGGACCACAGTGACTCCGTGTACTGTTGTACAACGGTGCAAGTGTTTGCCTGTTAAATAAACATTAACAGCCTTGCTTTAACCAATCCACGTAGACTTATGTAAATGAGGTTTCCGTAAGGCCTACACAGGTATTTTTAGCAGGGGTGTAACAAATAAATGTAAAATATTCAGACCTGAAGGCAGGTGAGATAAGTCTTAGAGGACGAGGCTGACTGGCTTTCTAAGAGGAGCATCATCATCAGTTTGCGCGAAGCGCGCGGAAAATTTTAAAAAGTCACAACCCCGTAGATAGCCGGAAATGGCATTTCCCATGCTGATGTAAGCAAGGTCTAGACAGACATTTTTAGCAGGGATGCAACATATTAACGTGAAGCACTACAGGTCTGAAGCATGGAGATAAACCTTTAAAGACCAAGAATAGTCAAGCGGATCGCCATCATCAATTGTTTCGAAGCGTACAAAATTTTGAAAATTTGCGACTTCAAATAGCCGGGCCGGAATTGGCATTTTCCAGGCTTGTATAAGCCCCCCTCTCCTTGTGTGAAAACTTTTGCTTCTGGTGAAATATCGATATCAGCTTGAAATAAAGACGAAGTACTAGGAATACGAAAATATAGTGCGGAAAGTCTTAACAATCTTTTTATTTTATAGTTGCTATTCTCATGGTAACCCTGCCTTAAACTGTTAAACAGATAAATAAACCTTTATACACTTTTCAAGGAATGGTTAACTGAACGATTGGCAAATGATACGAGTAAAGTGCACTGGTCGAGAAGATAATTGCTAATAATCTTAATTGAATTTTCACGGCCACAAAGTTACGGACATCATCAATGAGCTACACTGTGTAGGTTGTGGGCAGAGGATTCTCTGCCAAAAATAGGCAAACACAGCATCGTAAATCTAAGCGAGCGCCACGATAGATGGCGAAGAGCTTACAAAAAATGAAAAATCGCGACTTCTCAGAATTTCCGAAATAGCATTTTTCAGACTTGTAAGTTACACCAGGGAGGTGCTAACTCTAAGCAGTCGTTACTGTCAACTCTCGTTCGCAATAAAATTTTTACTCATATAAGAAATGAAAAAAGTGCAACACAACTTCAGAAAATTACCACATAAAACGTACCATTTCACTTTGTGGACCAAAACTTTCTGCTCTTTATACACATGGGTACTCTCCTGTCTGCAAATGTAATCTAGAAACAGGTAGTTTAAACATTTTCCTGGCTAGAATCATCCCACAAAGTTTTGCAGCCTCGGTCCGAACGATACTCTACCATACAGGGCAAAATCATGTCCAAACTCTCAAGTGAAAGTGAGGTATGTATAATTGTTTTGTGTAGGCTCTCAGAATGTGTGGCCAAATTTCATTTTGTTTTAGAATATTTCATGAAAACTTTACAGTGACTATGATGCTTTTTTGTTTTTCTGGCAAATTCCGGGAAGGATTCAGACACCTTTAAAATATTGAAAGATTAAAAGCATGGTAGGTATATGACTTAAATAGCTGCCAAATTTTTGTAAACCTCTGCCCGAAATTCAGATTTTGCGAAAATTTGGTAGGCAGTCTTCTACCTGCTTCATGGTCCTAGGGTTTAAGGTGGGGGGGGGGGGGTCACCTTCCCTTATGATTTTTGTGTGTCTTTATATAAGACTTGCACCAAAAGCAATCTTTAAACTAAAATTTGTTTTAGGTATTTTGCACATTGAAAGGAACTAGAAAAATTTGTGAAGGGTTTGACGCGCAGTGTCTTGCTTCAACTACGCTAGTTCTTGTGAACGTGTTGTACCATGTACCTAAACACCCAGGCAGAAAGAGATTTAAAATCTCTCAGACGGCCAATACTTGGGGGTCATGGGTGTATTCGCCCACCTGACCTATCTCTGTCGCGTGTGTATACACGAAGTTTCAATAGTGGGACGCAACGACTGACAGATCGCTGTCATGGGGAAGGTACACCCTCCATGGGCATACTTCCCATATGCTTTTGGAAAGTCGAATGCAAAATTTCTTACATTCGACAGCATTTTGTAACATGCATGGTCACCTATTTAGGCTCGCATACCATAACAGAAAGTTGTCAGTTTTAGAATTTGCATGAACCGTTGGATTCACAACAAAACCTCTCTACAAATCACTAGGGAACGAGGCAGTTCGTCTTCAAATACGTTAAAATCGTTTGCGGCTATGCGTCTGCGTCTATATCAGAAGAAATATTGGTATATGTAGTAACATTCAGTACAGTGGCGTAGCTAGAATTTTTTTCGGGGGGGGGGGGCAAAGGTATGAAATTTCCCCAAAATTTTTCCGGGCAATGTGTATGTATTTCATATGAAGAATGCAAATTTACAAATATAACAACATTACCATGTCATTATGTAAGTGCGGGGGCTAAAGCCCTCCTAGCCAACTTGACAGAATTTGCCTATTTGTAGGAATTAAAATATTGGCATCACTGAGGGACGTACTTGCAGAGACAATCCTTCTCCTTTGAAAATTTTTGAAAAATTTGGTGTCCTTTTATGCAACCTGGTGCCACACATGCTATCTTTTGAAGTAAAATCTGTGTTACTAAAGTTTCACTACTAATTTTTAACAACAAAGAAAAATGGCATCTGTGAGGGGGCATGGCCCCGTGGTCCCCCCTTCGTACACCACTAAAAGGAAGCCTAACAGTGCCTCGACCACACAGGATATCCTGTTAGAACAGCAGTCTGTTAAGTGAAGAAGGCTTCAAGGTACTCATGGACCCATTTACTGTTACACCCCAAGTGAGCAGAAAGCTTTTTTCTTCGAACTAGCCTGTAAGCCTCCAGGGATTAGGCTAAGTAACAAAATCTAAGTATGCCAATGGATCCCATTCAATCTAATCTCTAGACTAACTTTAAGTTAATCGTTGGCCATGGATTGTTTCAGCCCCATCCATCGTTATGTACACAGAGTAAAATCGGTACAGCTACAGTGCTACTAGCTTGCAGGACAATATAATAAACTCGTGGGGGGGGGGGTGTCTACGTTGGTGACTTGTCAGTTTTTACATCCTTTATCTGAACCAGATTGATATAATTTTAAGTACTAAAAATATGTGTTTCCTGTTCGGTGATTTTAACATTGATATATTGAAGTATGGGGAAGACCTCTATGCCACAGATTTTTTAGACCTCATGTACTCTTCATCTTTTGTGCCTCTTATTTGTAAACCTACAAGAATAACTGATTCCTCTGTGTCGCTGATTGACAATATTTTTTGTAATGATATTACTCTCTTCTCCTCAGCTGGTATAATTGTTACAGATGATCACCTACCTATTTATTGTATTCATCATATCAAGAGTCCGCGTACGTTTACAAATTCATTATATCATAATCGGGACCTGAGTCCTCGTTGTATTACAAGTTTTTTTCCACGCTTTAAATAATGTTAACTGGGACTGGCTTTATGTAATTTCAGACGTTCACAAGGCTTACGATAGTCTTATTCAGGCCGTGTCTTATTTATTTGATTATCATTGTCCTGTAAAAAATGTGAAACGCACCCGACCTAAACATCGCACACCGTGGATAACTGGTGGAATTCTTACTTCAGTGAACACTAAAAATAGACTATATAGAGCTTACATTAGTAACCCTACTCCACATCGTAAACAAAAATATTCAGTATACAAAAACAAGCTTATATTGTTAGGGTGGCTAAGACGTCTTACTATAAACGTAAATTTGAAAGTTGCAAATCAAATATAACAAAAACCTGGCAAGATATCAATGCTATCATTAAACCCACAAGTCAAAGTACTGTTATATCTTCTATAAATTATCTTGAAGAAACTTTAAGTGATAGTAATGGTATTGCACATGCATTCTCAAGTTACTACTCAACGGTTGCATCTAAGCTTGCAGACAGTATCCCTGCTGGATCATGTTCGTTTCATAATTACCTTCAAGAAAACTCTCCACCCGACTCTCTCTTTTTGTATCCAACTTGTCCCTCTGAAATTTTTAAAGTAATAAAGGCTATGAGACCTACCTCATCTAGCGGTGTTGATAAAATCCCCATGTATGTATTGAAGGAAGTGTCAATTGTTCTATGTACTCCTATTTCATATGTTTTTAACTTATCTTTGTCTAATGGAGTAGTCCCTGACGGTACAAAGGTTGCTAGGATTATTCCCGTATTCAAATCTGGAAACAACAGCTTACCTTCTAACTATAGACCAATCTCCATATTACCGTGTTTTTCCAAAATTCTTGAAAAACTTGTGTATAACCGACTTATTGAATTTATTGATAAACGTAACGTTATCTCTTCAAGTCAATTTGGGTTCCGTAAAAATTATACTACTTCTATGGCAGCTATTGATGTAGTTAATTACATAATTGAAGGTTTCAATAATAAAAAGTACACCCTAGGTTTATTTTTAGATCTCTCAAAGGCCTTTGACACAGTCAATCATTGTATTCTTCTTCATAAACTTTCACATTATGGTATTCGTGGTATTGCTCACGATTGGTTTTGTAGCTACCTGAGTAACCGTAAGCACTTTGTGCATGTCAATGGCGTTGCCTCTACTTGTAATGATGTAACATGTGGTGTTCCACAAGGTTCTATCCTAGGTCCTTTATTATTTTTAATTTATATTAATGATCTCCCTGCTTGTTCAAAAAATCTTAAGTTTTGCCTTTTTGCTGATGATACCAGTATTTTGTTTAAGTCTGAAGACCCGACGTATTCTGCACAAATTATCAACAAAGACATGGAAATAGTTTGTGATTGGTTTAATGTAAACAAATTATCTCTTAATACCAGTAAGACCCATTTTGTATTTTTTCATTCTTACCAATACCGTTGTAACAAAACAATTGACATCATTATTAACAATGTTAATATTATTCAGAAACAATCTGTAAAATTCTTAGGCCTCTATCTTGATTCCCAATTAAATTGGAAGGATCATGTTAATGTTATTTGCGGGAGAGTAGGTAAAGCTGTTGGAGTTCTATACAAGATAAAAAATATTGTTCCTAGGTCAGTCCTTATAACTCTGTATTATTCACTGATTTATTCTCAACTGTCATATTGTAACATTATCTGGGGTAATGCCTCTTCACACTGCACCAATAAGCTGTATGTTATGCAAAAGAAAGCAGTTCGCATTATCACCAATTCAAATTTCTTAGCTCATACTTCACCACTTTTCTCCCAGTTGCAGATTCTCAAAATCCATGATATTTTTAAGTATCAGCTTGGTAGCTTCATGTACAAGTACTCCAATCAGTTGCCCCCCGACATATTTTGTACCTTCTTTTCTCTCAATTCTAATGTCCATCCCTATCCTACCAGAAGCAATGCTTTCATTCACATTCCTAAAGCAAACACTTTAAGCTATTGTAAGTCCCTCCTATTTACTGGTGCTACTCTTTGGAACGGTCTCCCAAATATATTAAAAGCCTGCTCGTCAACTAGTAGATTTTCTAAGTGCTTTAAGGATCATCTGCTTAACGCAGCCAAGGATTAACCTGATGAGATGGTGTTATATGCTCAGTAGTGATGTATGATTAACTTGTTGATTTTCTTCTTCTTATTCTCTTATTTCTTCTTAAGTAATCCTTTTTCAATATATATATATATATATATATATATATATATATATATATATATATATATATATATATATATATATATATATATATATATATATATATATATATATATATATATATATATATATATATATAACGCTGGATCCTACCTTAGGTTGACATCGACCTTAAGTCGACATATAAATATTTCACATATTTGAATGTATCTGCACATACAGACACTAAAAAATTCAAATAAAATACCACCATAAACTTCAACAGCGCCAACAATAATATGTATGGTATATTTATTATGTATGACGTACGCACAAGTTATAATAAAATAAACAAAGTATTAAAGGTATTTTGCAATACTCACGTGTTAACTTAATGTACATTTTTAGACAACGCAAGATATAACACCCCTTTTTTCACGCGCAAATCTACATATTATACATTGTGTTTATTACGTCTATATAAAGACACAATAAAGAGGGCGCCATGAAGGCATTATACATGCACTTATTTTATTAAGAATGTATGCAGAAGGGGTTGAAATCGTGAACCAAACATTAGGTCGACAAGAAAATGTTGACCTATCGTAAATGTCGACCTTATGTACATTTTTAGACGAAGGAATGTCGACCAAAGGTAGGATCCAGGTAAATATATATATATATATATATATATATATATATATATATATATTGTACCCTTTAGGTACCCGATATAGGGGGTCTGCCTGTACAAGCTTTTAAGCTTTTTTCAGATCTCCCCCACAATTTAGTGTCTAATGTAAATACTGTATCATGAGTATGTATATATTATTGTGGAAATCTTCTCAATACAATACAATACAACACAATTCATAAAGTGTACAACGCAGAGACTGTGTGCAAGGGGACAAGTTCGGGTTTACAGCCTTTCAGTGTTAGTTGTACTGTATCAGCTGTTGTTAAATTCCTGAAAAACAGCTTCATGTGCACTGAAATGCTCTGATCACTATAAAAACCGCGCGTATACAAGAGAACATTCAATCTGCTACGCGACGAGGACATTTCTGTGGAATGCGAGTAGGGCCGGTTCATGGGACAATGACGAAATCTCAAATCTGGGTTAATTTGTTACACGAAAATATTAACTATGTATGAGAAATGTCTCAGAATTTTCTATTGTAACAAAAATTTCTCAAAATTTTTGTTAGAGTAAAAAAATTCTTCAAATTTCCCCAAATTATTCCCCCCCCCCCCCGGTACCCCAGTAGCTACGCCACTGATTCAGTAAGGTCGTTAACACGCGGAAAAACCGTGCTCGACTAGACTTAAACTAATTGGTTAGAAATAGAGCTTTAAAACCTCTAAGGAACTGAAGATCCCGGAGAGAGTGGAAATTCCGTTAATTTGATAATCAATTTTGAGAGAACATGTTCAAAAGTGATTCTTGGTCGAAAAGCCCTCTAACCCCATCTCACCCTATTTCTACAGAAATATAGCTAAAATGCCTCTGGTGGAAAACTGGAAATCGAGCCTAGGTAGCCGGGTCATATCCAAACGAACAATCAACCATGATTGGATTGATATAAATTAGATGTCACTAAAATTACTAAATAGATAAGATGAAGCGAGCGAAAGTTTTGGCAGCATACAAAGACTTTCAAAAAAGGGGCTAAATGGTGCAATTTAAGTGAGAAAAGTCTACGGCACTTGATCTACCTTCAAATTTCGATATGGACCCGTAGGAAAAAGCGTGCCAGAGCGAGGATGAGAAAATTCCAACTGGAATTTCATATTTTCCAAATTGTCGGTCTGACGATTTTGGGGGGAGTGAGATACCCCCACACTTCCACTCCAGACGACTTTGGCAATAGTATAATTTTCAGTAGTAGGCACGGTGTGTGTAGTGATGTTCATTTTTGTATGCGTACGAGATGACCGGTGGAGAACCAACCCCCCACCCCCACCCCCCACTTCTTCAATACATTAATTTCAGACAGGGTGTGGAAAAGATCGAGCAGCCATTTGAGTCAAAGGTTGGGTTTTTCATTAACACAGAAAACTTTCAAGCATAAACTTCTTTGCCTGAAAAGCACAAAAGCATCATATATTCGAGGAAAATTTCAGGTTTTCATGAAAAATCAAACAATTAACAAAATCGACGAACATTCCAAAAGCATTCCAAATTGGGCGGAATGGTAGAATACACAGGCATAAGTTACAAAAACGTTCTGGGATGATTTCAATTGTCAGACTTCACAGACAGACGAAATGGACACAGGTTTGTACGCAATGGTACCGTCGTGGAGAGGGGCATGCTCCTGAGTAATATATTGGAATCAATTTGATGGCCTATTTAATCGACATTTATTTGTGAGGATGAGTGAGGTGTGGATGTACACAAAAGTTGAAATGGATTTCGAAATAATTTATTTTTTTACCGTAAATTCCGTTAAATTGGGCGGTATGTCCGGTCCAAAAAGTTCGTTGCGCTCCACACCAACTGGTAACATTTACTTTGGAGTAGGGAAAACACGCCAGTTTAGCTTAACAGGAAAAGGCCCCAGCTGGTTCGACTTAGACCATTTGCTCAGAAATGAGCGGTAAAACTCTAACTAACTAACTAACCAATCACGATTTTTCTTTTTCGCCCGAAAGACTATCTACACGGAGCCCAATGATGAATTGGGAGTACATATAATTTTGACTTCTCAGATAGCTGAAACTGGCAATCCCCAGGATAAGGATGTAAGTAGAATCTTTGTAGTCGCTATTTTTAAAATTTTCTTTGCAACAAAGTAAATGATTTTGAAACAGATTATCTGTTCATATCAACTGACGTAATTGTGATGCGTAGATCGTTTTATAAAAATTATATAGACCAAAGCTCCTTACCTCTTGAGAGACCTATGCGGGCATAGACTTCTGTTCAGTATAAAGTAATCCATCAAAATTATTTAAAAAAGTTTAAAATAATAAAAGTTATTTTGGCGTATTAACTTTGAAATTTGCATAACCAGGACCGTAGACATGGTATTATACTAGGGGTGGAGGTGTGAACTTTCGACCCGTTGGTGCTTTTTCCGATAGAGTGGAGGTGCCTTCGGACCCGTTTCGGAGAGTACAAATACCTATTCTTGTAAACATTACTGTGGTCCAGAAACAAGAATCTCGCTTCCACCCTTAATAGTTTCTCTGGAAAACTATAGGCCTGTATGGCCTCGAAGTTTGTCCAAATTTCTCATGTGTTTTCATGTAAGTTTCTTCTGTCATTTCTCACATCGATAGACGTTAAGGACGTTTCAATAGATAGGAAGCAAGATGTGGTTAAATGATCTTCTCAGAAAGGGGTCTAAGAGGAAAGTGTCTCACCTGGATTTTTTCAATTTTAAAAAGAGTCTGAATGGGGGAAAAGTGGAATATTTGATACATTTTGAAGTATACTGTTACAATAAACACGCCTTTTATAGGGACTGTAGCCTACCAAGATCACATTGATACAAAACATGAACCTATATTTCCGTTGAATGTGTAAGGATGGGCCAGGCCCATAGCCAGGACACTTTCAATGAAGAAACAATTTTCAAGGAGAAGTCCCCTCCTAAAGGCATCACCTGACGGTGGCAGGTCGCACCGGGATCATCTCGGCCAGGTACACAAGTACAGTCATATTCACATAATACACCGAATCTATATTCTGGGACGGTCTAATAACACCATTTTCTTTGGTGTCCGATTTTACTTTTTGATGTTGTCCTCCGACACAATCGCCAACCTCTGGTAGCGGTTCTGATCTTTTCAGTGATAATTGTAGCAGGTAAGACATACATTTAATTTGATACGGTGTTGTGCCCTTCAAATTTTTAGTTTTTATATTCTGAGAAGACAGCTCGAAATATGTATCAAGTTTTGTATATTACTCTGTTACTCTAATGTAAATGGTGCTGATATTTTGTGAAGTCTTTAACTCTACTGATTAAACCCCCGTTTCTATAGGCCCTTGTCACTTTAAATATTTAAAGCAAATAGGCAAACTGGACAAGAGAAATGGGGGTGAGGGGTTCATACCCTTCCCACCTTTCCCCGGGTTTGGCAACAGTCGGGACAAGTTCCACAGGTAATAAAAACTTTACGGTCAAATTAAGCGTCTCATTTTTCTGGACAACTGTCCAGTACGGTTACCGTGACTGTAAAGTAAAATGCACATCATTTACAAAACTCCCTCTTAAAAATTGCAAGTAAAGATAAAATCTTGAATGGTATTACTATCTCTTTCCTGAAAAAGGAAGAAAATGTTTCCAGTTTTTAAACAGTAATTTATTGAACATAATATGTAGCGATCATCTTGGACATTTATTGCCCTTCTAATGGCTGTCTTGGTCAGGACGAACGGAAATTTTGTTGTTTTTCAGATTATGTAAAATAAGGGCTTGTCAACCGCTTGTGAACTAAAAACTACAGTGTGAACCCTGCATTAGTTCCTTCTTACAAAATGATAAACAGTCAAAATTGGATGCGGTGATGAGAGTTTTCAGAACGCATGACTTGCTAGGGTACAGTCAGCTACTGGAAGAAAAACACCATCGTCTTGGACGAGATTAGCATAATGGAGACATTTTGACGCGGTTAACTAATAACGTATTTGTGGGAAAATGTTTTCGGTACGTTCCGCGCGGTCAGCTGGTAGTGGAAGATATACTTAGATCTCTGTGTTGACTTATAGGCGGGAGATTGGGCAAGACAAGTGTTTAACTTCCTAAAATACGACAAATGTCCAAGCTTATATGATGTTTCAGAATCGAGGAATTTTGTTCATTTACTTTCGACAGTGGTTGTCATCTGAACAATACTCTCGTGTTACTGGCCTCCGGAATTCTGAATAGATTTTCGCTCATATTTGTCACAGTGACTCTCTCCACACGTTGCTGTAGAAGTTACTCATGAGTGCCACATTGGATTGATAACTGTCATACCAGGCTCACCTTGTTGGGGAACACTGCTGCTCCTTCCAAGGAAATTTGGAAATCAGCAGACTCGGGAACATGAACTGCCATTCTTACCATTAACCCCCCTCCTCCTCCCAAAAGAATGGATTTTGCAGCAACACAAGCCAAGCCAAAACTTAGCAAACTTTCAGGATTAATTCTGTTTAAGTCCAAAATCTCAACTCTCCCATTTTATATTTAGACACCTTAAAGAGGTTAAACATTTCCAAATGGAAGGGGGGGGGGGGGGCTTTTTGTGCCTGTTAACCCTTTACCGTTGTGCTCCGGTCGGGGCATATTTGCGCGCCTCGGGATTGGGCGGAAAAGCGGACGTAGCCCGCCCCGCACCGGCTTCCGTAGGCCATAGACCCCGTGACCTTTAGACTATTGTCTCTCTCGCCCTTGTGGCCGAATTTTCGGGTAGCTACTCGCAGTTTCGAGCTCCGCGTGAAACAGTCAAGATGTGTGACAGCCGAGCTCTCCGCATGGGTCCAAAAGGACCCAAACAACGGTAAAGGGTTAAGTAGATCTTTCATTTTATTGCGACATAAAAGCACAATGAGAAAATTGGAAAATTGTATTCAATAAGCCAGTTGAAGCCACGGCGTACTGTGCCTTAAGTATGAAGGCATGGGGAGGGCACATTTCCTGAAATTTAGGGGGTGTGTTACTGAGGCCAACATTTTTTGGAACGCTTTGCGACAACAAATGGTGGCCCTCCGCTTTAGATGTTGCTAACACGATGCAATGTAGAAGTCATTTAACCTCTGCTGCGCATGCCCTCAAACTCACTTTGGAGGGTAAATACTGCACTTTTAACATGTATTACAGTGAGACACAACAGAAGACGCGTTTGAAAATTTTTTAGGGTCCTTGGGTAAGAAATTGTACGGAAAGCTGTAAGGGGTTCCCCCTTAGAGCTTACTTGTGCACACTTTGACTCAATATTGAGACAAATTCCCTAAAACTTACCTGGTTTGGGAATCTATAAACCCTACTTATCTCATCTGGGAGATGAGGTAAGTAGGAGTGAAATAGATTTGTGGTAATTGAAAATTACTGGACTAACTTTGACATATTTCAAAACGAAAGGGAGAAAAAAGACCATGATATAATGGAAATACTTTTCCGAGGGGCAATTGATAACAGTATTTTATACAGGCGGTGGAAGCGGGGCCAGGGGGCCATGCCCCCCCCCCCCCCCCCAATATTTTTGTATGAGATTTTGAGCGAATGGCTCCCCAATAACTGAATGGCGCAAAATACATTTTTAAAAAGTTTTACATTTCGGCTATTCTTTCTGTCTTTCTGTCTTTGGCTCAATTATTTTTTCAGAGTGCAAAAGTTGCACCCCACATTAATGAAAACCATTAATGAAATTTTCGCCTTTCAAACAGTTGCAGGGTATTTTTCAATTGTGCCCACTCTGAATTTCGGAATAAATCCAGGTAGACTGTGACAAGCCTCATATCTTCGGAATCTCTTAACTTTTTACTCATCGAGTTTCTGGATGAATAATTTTTAACAGATTTGGAGTGTCAGAAATCGGCTACCTTGGTGTGGGCAGGGAGTTGGTGTGGATTAAAGTGTGCTCCTGTATCTGGCATGTTTCTATATCCTGTAGGGCCCGTTTTTCAGTTCCTGCGGATGCACAAAATTGTTCCATAATCATACTTGGTATGGTGGGTAGAATATTTGGGTTTTATATGGTCGGAAAAAATTTGCACTTTGCACGGCCATTGCTGCCAGTCATTGGCCAGTGCAACCACCAAACTTGGTCAGTGCAGTCTCAAGGGTCGTAACCTTACCACTATTACCTCACAGAACCTCACTTAGCTCTTGTGTGAAGTGGGAATACCCAGTGGCGTACGAGACGGGTCAGGGAGAGACTGCCCCATATTTCTGCAAAATCTAAATTCGAGCAGGAGTTTGGAGAAAATTCGGGCAAGAATTTGGAAATAATTCGGGCAGCCCTTTAATTTTGAAAATGGGATAGTTTTTGCAGAAAATTCCTTAATGTGGCCGAAGAATAAAAAAGATACACAGGAAAAGGGAAAGAAACGTCATATAGTCGCAATAAAATTTTAATGAAAAACCAAGTCAAGATTCCAAAAAGTCGATACACCTTCGGGTATCTCAAAAAAGCTATTATTCGTGACCTTTACTTCACAGATAATCACAACACAATGCTCGAAATTGTCGAACATCCAAATTCTTTCAAGCATTTGCCCGAAAATGGAAAAGTGTCGTAGTAAGGGTAACATAGTTACGAAAAATTAAAGAGATAAAACAAAATATCGCGACACATTTGGGAAGCCTTCGGCTTAAAAGAAACAATCATTCTTGAGCCTGTTTTTAAATCTTGTGAAACACAATGCCCGAAATGGTCTGTTATTTTAATAGCTTCAAATCTTTGCCAGAAAACAGAAGCCGCTATATTTAAAGTAAAATTTTCATGGAAAATAAAAAAGATCTGCTACACATTTGGGTAGAATGTGAAAAAGGGTTTTCATCATCCCAACTTCATACTGTAGTCTTGCAAATCCCGAAATGGTCAAATATTCGGGCAAAGGTTAAAAAAATGTTGGGACGTTTCAATTGCCAAATCAATTCAACGGATAGACGGAAGGGTGTTCAGATGCCGAGAAGTTTGTCATCTATACTACTATAGAGCCAAATACGGGCAATGGTTATGAAAATCGGGTAATTTGTTTTTCGATACTTTAATGAGGCAGTGTGAGAATGTCTTCTCATAAGTCTGCTTGAAAAATTCATTTAAACACACCTTGTAACGTGGCAATTTGTGGCAATTTGTGTCAATAAGTGTCACTAACAGAAAAAAATTATAGCTACTTCATTTCATCAAATGGTATTGGTACATTTTATCTGATTCTTCTGATCAAAATAGTGACGGCTAAGATCCCCATAGGCCTACTTTTTAAAACGTAAAATCATATATAGTCGGAAGTTAGGGCACACAATTTTTTCAATATATTGAATTTAGCCAAATTCCAATTGAGTGAAATTCATTAGCATGTTTTCAATTCCGTTTTTAGTTTTCCCCCGAAAATATACGGGACCATGTCATCGATTGGTAGTGATACAATCTACATCGCCCTCACTTACCTCCTATTCACCTATGAAATCCCCACTTACCGCAACTAGACCCTGGTAAACTAATAGCACAGTAGATTTGGGCGCCCTCCCTCGGAGGACGCCCTCTCCTGTCCTTCCTCAACTTACCACCAGACTGGTGGCAATTTTATGATTAAAAGCGACTGCTTAGATCCCTCTATTAGCCTGGGAAATGTCATTTTCGACTGTCTGAGAGGTACAATTTTTTTAATTTTTTGGACGCTCCGCGCAAACTGGTAGTGGCGCTACGCTCGACTGTCTTACGGGCAGAATTACATTTTTCGGGCAAAAATCTTCTGCCCCAAACCGAAATGCTACCCTACGCCCATGGGACTACCTACCTTACTCAAGCACTTGAACAGTACGATTCCGGATTTGCGATCATCTTAGGATACAAAGTGTCATTTAGCATGGTAACACTCTCCATGATCTTCAGCAGACGCCATCTTGTTGTTTACGTGCAGTTCTCCCTTCCTTTGTTCTAGATTCCCAGGGCACTTCCTGTTTCCCGTCACGTGTTACCGGTGAGCGTGACATATTACATCGCTTTAGTTCCACGTGCACACTGTTACCCATATTTTCAAGTGAGGCCAATTTCACCTTTGCAGCCTCCTCATTGGTCATTTAGATCAGCACACCCATTTACATTGTGCGTCATAACTTTTGACCAATCAGGGCTCGAGGTTTCCAAGACCGGGCCCGTAGCTGGTCACTCCTGCAACAGACCTCGAAGCAGAAGCATGTAGTCTCCTTGTATACATATAATTGATTTAAGCAATCTTTTTTTGGGCTGGCCATTGATGTTTGAAGTTGGAACTGAATAAAGATCACTTATCATGCTAAAATAGAACTGAAATCTTTACTCTTCCTGCCTGTGCGTCTATCTCATCTCGTATCGCCATAATCAAGTTCCCGCACCAAGCCTTCGCTATACCATTGGCCCATTATCTCACAATAGTCCAGTGGAGTAATGAACTGAGCTAATCAGTATCTCAAAAGTGTGTTTGAATCTGAGAAAAATCACAAACTTTTCTCACAAGAATTAAAGACAAACCTGACAAATGCCATTTCCAGCCTTCTGGGAGGTTATAAAATCCAAAATTTTCTTTGTTTGCTCTGCGCCAACGATGGTGGCGCTATGCTTAGGTGGTAAACTCCAGCCCCCTACAAAAGTATCCAGCCCCCCCATAGCCCCACCACAAAAATCATAGCTACGCCACGCCACTGCCCTGGACAACTTACTGGGACTTTCCCCTGAACCACACCAGGGGTCCTTAAGCGGGCCCCTGGACCCCACGCAGATTGGGGTTTTGTGATTCGCGAGAAACCGGAGGCCTTACTGCGTCACCATTATGTCGGCTGCCGAAAACTTGTGGCCCCCAATAAAAACATCTTCACCGCCTATGCAGTTCGGAAGCATTATGCAAGAAAATGGCCAAGATTTTCATTTTAAAAACTGTATTTTAGAACATTTCTCACCGAGACATTCACCCAAATCAGTGAATCAGTCATTGAAAAGTGTGAACTGTTGCCATCAAAAATGGAGTACATTGAACTCTTGCTTAACGACACGTTAGCGAAAATTTCTTGTCAGGGCTCGGGGTCAACCATCAGTACACAGATACAGGTCAAAACTGACCACTGCAGACGTCATTATCATTCAGCATATCAGGTGACACATGCTGAAGTCCATGGCTGAGGGATTCTGCAGTAATGGATCATGGGTAGAGGTTTACGAAACACAGTAGAAATTCCCAGATATGTCTGTGCACACTTTGCAAGTTCCAATGACTTGGAAGTAGTAAAAATGGCAGTAGAACCAGCGAGAGGGTCCATTAGAGTGGAAGGGTAAGAATTTCTTTAGATCTAAGTTGATGATTTATGGTATTGTTTATTGTTATTTGTGCCCTTAACATCAACTAGAGTGTTCCTTAATACCCAAGTAAATCATATCTCTAAATGAATCTTTCATGGAATTGGCCACACATTCACATCCCCCAGCCTTTTCATACCGTTCTTCCATACTGTGAAGAGGGCTTTATTTACCGATTTAAAACACATTTTTGCAATTTGGTCTACTTCCCCACTGAAAACAACATACAGTTGTTTATCAACATCTTGTTTATTAAACTTCAGTGCTGATGGTTTCCTAAAAAAAGTTTGAAAGAAAGTTTCACAAGATGTCCCCAAATTTCTTGTTTTCTGTCAAAGGTATAACCCTATTTTTTTAATTTCATCCAGAGACGGAATTTCTGAACATATTTTCATAAGCGTTGCTACGTCCAAATTATGTACTTTTGCAAAATAATCCTTAAAAAAAATCCATAAAGACAGTTGACTTTTCTGTGGGTTGTGACATTTTAATATAAAGCCCAACTAGTATTGAGTGTTCAAAATGTATAAGAGGCGCAATATTACCTGTCTAAAGTCAAAATACCAAAAAGGTGTATTGTAAATTAAGAACCATCCTTTAAATTTTTTTAGGGGAAAAATATTCTCCTTGCTGGTTCTCTTGACTGAAATGGACTATATTTTCTATGTCACACAGAGAGGATTGTTCAGGTCAATTCTAAAAGTAAGCTTCTTTATTCAAAGCAAATATTGGCCAGCTAGTTTTCAACATGCAGGTATCAGAGTTAAAAAAACAATATGCAAGAAACGCTCATAATTAAAAGCAACATTCTTAAACACAACGCCCTTACCAAAATCATGTTCTTATACAGAGACATATCCAGGTTACCAAAGGGGGCTGCAAGTTTTGGTTGATGAATGTCCAGGGAAGGGGAGGGGGCACCAGCATCAGTTTTTGTAATTCTTTCATCTGCATTACAAAAAATACAAAACCACAATACATGCAGATTATGAGCAGATTTTGAACTAAATCTAACATGCAGTCACCTCTTAACTTGAAGTAGTGTAGCAGACTGCACTGTTTCAAGATTGGCTATATTTAGAGTCATGTGATAGTATTTTGTTCTCCTCAAATATGAAATTAACTAGGTGTAACTGTTTGGTTTTCACGATGAATATGTAATATTGAATTCCTGAAATATTATGAGCGATACTTTGAAGAGAAATGAGAAGAAACCCGAAATTTAGCTGTTGCTTCAAAATAAGTTGACTGCTCTTCACTTTAAATGCTTCTGGTCATTGTACAATAGACAAAAAATTAGAGAATCAAAATCACACTCTCACTTGCCTATGGACTGAACTCATGTATAAGCCTTTATAGCTAGTCACTAGTTGTGTAAACAATGTTATAAATCATATTAAACACAGAAACACACCTCCTTGATTTTCAGTCACTGCTAGAAATTTGCTCTTTGGAAAACTTCATAGATTATCATCCTATAAATCAGCATCATCTGAAAGTGACAGTTGAAATTTGCTGGCCACAAGAACAAAGAGTCATAACAATTTTAGGACATCCCTCTTGGTGAGGAAAATTCCAGTTTTCCATCAAAATCATCCATTCCTTCGCTCAATATGTCTGAAGCATATATATCTCCTCACTAGCATAATAATTAAAGGGATGACATATTCTGAACAGCAAAACTGCCCTGACAAGATTCTGATGTGGGTGCTCAGGCCATAGTCTGGACGAAATCCAAAGGGCAGTTCAAACACTCCCTACGTACAGATCCGCCATCATATTTAACACAAAGTGTATTGCATGATCTGGAAATCTTGGTAGGCTATGGCCCACGTAATCTATTTTCCAAACACTTCAATCAGGTCTTAGCTTTAGTTTGGTTGTATACATAAGGTCCAAGTCTTGAAAAAACGGAAAATAGCAACATCTCTTCCTCTTGTCACTGTCTACCAACGTAGATTTTGCCGTGAAAAACTTGGTCTGGAAAAGAGAAGTGGTTTGTTTAGATCAATAGTAGTACTCAATGCTTAAAGGGCCAGACCTCTCACCCAAAACTACATTTTGGGTAGAGGGGTACCAAAATTCTCAATTGGCTCAGCTCTTTGACTGACAGCTAATTCAAACAATGCAGAGTACCAAAGCTCATATTACACAGCATGAACAGTTACTGAGAGTGTTTTGATTATAATTTGAGTTTTTCTTTACTCACCTTGATGCAATAAACTGAGATTGTATCTGGATGAAGATGAATTTTAGACAATTGTAGGAGGGGCTTATAAAGAAGTTTACAGTAGGAGAATTGGTACTGTTTGGGGTGAGAGAAGTGGGCCTTTAACATTTGGGCAGCCCAATAGAAAATGCAATTCAAATTCTTAGAGCCATCAACACCTATGAGGAAAACAATGTACTGTCATAGTGTGCACTTGAACAGGGTGAATGCAGACACCCTAATTCAGAATTAGTTATATCCATGGTACCTGTATTGATCAGGGACAGGGAAATGGTAGGCTTTACCCAACCCCCTTCCCCACATTTTCTGCTGCAGGCATTTTTGGCCGCCTTACATTGCTATAATGTTGTTGAACACATTGGGCTGCTTTGGTGGTTAGTCCCCCCCCCCCCCCATGTAATTTTAAAGAAGGAATACTTAAAATCAAAATAAATACTACAAAAGAACAAGCACTGAAAGTCTTAGTCTGATTAAAAAAGTTTGAATAACCTTAAAGGGGCAGGAGCAGTAACCCCAAATTGAAGTCATGTAGTAGCTCTTTTGCATGATTGGCTGTTAAGAGTCATATGACTGTCTCCTCAAATCCTGAAATTAATTAGAGGTTTCTGCTTGGTTTAACTTGCAAATGCAATATTTAAGTTATAAAATATGAAAGATTCTTTGAAGAAAACTTAAAAAAACTGTGGTATCTTAAGCTTCATTGCTACAAAATTAGTTTGGGGGACTGCTCTTGACCTTTAAAATTTTGGAGATTTTACAAGGGGGACACAAATTTGGTCTACATTGCTGTACATATATAGGTAGGACAACTTGTAAGAAGCTGTGATAATCACAACATATCATAATTAGGAAATATATATGCTTAACCAAACAATGCCATGAAATAGGTAAAGCATTTTAGTGGAATCTTCTGACACTATCAGAAACAATTGGGGCAATGTTTGCTCAAATTTTACTATTTTGCTACAATTGTTCACAAAACAAGATAACAGTCTACCTTTTTCCCTCATGAGAAGTAAATATTTTCTGTTTTCAGTTGACCTAAATCCAAAGACCGTCCATGAGTGGGAGGGGGGCAAAGGAAAATCTGAGAGGCCAAAATAAATATTTCCTCATGTCCCAACAGCACTATCATTTTCAAAAAATATCAAACAATACATGTTTTTGATCACAGAGGTGCCAATATAACCAGCAATATATTAAATGAAAGATTAATTACAGTATAATTATGCAATCCTGCTTACCTAATTCTGAACTTTGTATTGTCTTTTGAGGTAGCGCAATACCACTGATTGAAAATAGATCAATGTTAGTCTCCACTCATAGACAGCCAACAGGTTTCACTGTGCACTTCCCAATCCTTCACGTTATCATGTTGATTTTAACTCCCAATGCCTGAATCAAGTTATTCACAGTACTTGCCATCGATTCTAGACAAATAAAAACAAGATGCACATTTTAGCAATGTTACACATAGTTGGCATTTTAACAACTTTCAATTGGAACCTTTTTAAAATTGGAATCATGTGATTGTTTTCCTCGTAAAATTGTAGTATATGATGGTACTATGGCGATTCAAAATTACAAACCAAAGTATTTACGCCCAGGAAGAATCACACTAATTATACAAAATCATTCTGCTTAAAATTATGTATTAGAGACATTTCTTATCCTTCAAAACAATTACACCCTTTATCATGATGCTTTTGGTCACTGTTTCAAATGATATTGACTTTTTTATCCAGTTAACTCACTACATGGCACTGGAATAATTAAAAAAAAAATGCTGTGATGTGAGCCTGTTTTGGAATTAATTAAGTTTTGAATATTGATGTTTTTCTGTTTGAAATGAATTTTATCAATGAGGTCAGGGGAGACTGGTTTATTTCAGCTTGGCTGGGGCAATCCCATCCTCAGAGAACAAAATGAAGAGCATCATAGCTTCAAATTAGGTACTGGTTTTTTATAGTATGATTAGGAAATATTCAGGAGTACTTAAAGCTTGTGGAAGAGACTAATTACATCAAATTTAGTGGAACCCCCGAGGCAAAATAGTATTTCCTTAAATATATCACCCTCAGTTTTGGACATTTATGACACTATCACATGTACATGATGTACATTATTCACTGTAATTTATGAAAGTTCCTTTTGTGTAAGGTTAATTTTCACAGCCCAATCTAACGTGCAGCCAATGTGGAGGGCAGCATTTTCTGATTAAGATGCTCCCAAGCAATTAGCTGCTTGACAATTTGACCCATTGCTTGGGGCAAGGATGATGCAGTACAAAGACATATCTATATGATGGTACGCAGACACATTGCACTGTGCACTGCAACTCTGGGGTCCTTGCTACTCCGAGATCCCTTATAGTTTAGCCTGGGAAGACACCCAGTTACCGTGTGTTGCCACGTGGAGGCACTATAAGAGTCTTAGTGGTGGAGAGGCTTTGCACTGGCAGAGAAAAACCAACACAATCTTCTCTTTTTGCCGAAGCTAGCCAGTGACAGCACCAGAAGGTTGCTGCACATTACGCATCACACACACTCTGTGGCATATTGCCACCAACACACACCTGTGGAGAGATAGAGAAGCAAGGTTAGTAGTTAAGGTTGATTATCTCTTCTGTAGATGTCTTCTTGAGGAAATAAAGCATGCATGTACCTGCAGGCATGCAAAAGTTACACAGCTATATCTCTGCTGGCCAAAGTAACTGGTAACATACTGCATTAGGCACATATTGCCTACCTAGCCCTAATATTGCAGTGGCCAGACAGGGCGTATAAGGCCTATAAGTCTGCCAATTTATCTTCTCCCTATCTACCTAGCTTAATTGCCCACCCTTCTTATTATAGCTACCAAATATATGTCCTTAGGCAAATATGCAGCAGCACATTTTATGCTTCTTTTCCATGTTGTCTTCATCCTTCCTCAGAGTATAAACCTTGATCCTGTGGAAAAACAAAATAAAAAGAAAAAAGCTTCGCTAGGAAGCCTACGTTGTCCTTCTGCGTTGTTAATGTGGAGAAAGAAAAAAGAAAAATAGCCTCACCACGAAGCTTTCGTTGTCCTTCTGCATTGTTGCCTGTGAAGAAAGAAAAAAAAAAGAAAAACAGCTTCGCCAGGAAGCCTACTTTGTCCTTCTGCGTTGTTGCCTGTGGAGAGAAAAAAATGAAAAAAGAAAACAGCTTCGCCAGGAAGCCTATGTTGTCCCTCTGCGTTGTTGCCTGTGGAGAGAAAAAATGAAAAAAGAAAAACAGTTGTACTTCTGCGTTGTTTCCTGTGGAGAGAAAAATATAAAAAAAGTTTTGCTAGGGAACCTATGCCAATTATAATCTTCTCCCTTTTTGCCTAGCTTAATTGCTGGACAGGACGTGTCAGGTCCATGCGTCCTGAAAAATCATCTTATATTATTTTCCTATAGTAACTGCTGAAAAGGACGTGTGAGGTCCATACATCCAGCTCTTTAAATAATTTTGCAAGGGCGCTGATGTTCACATGTTGTCTTCATTCTTCTGTCTTCTACGTTGTCCTCCTGCGTTGTTTCCTGTGGAGAAAGAAAATGAAAAAAAGAAAAACAGCTTCGATAAGAAGCCAACGTTGTCCTCCTGCGTTGATTTCCTGTGGAGAGAATGAAAAAAGAAAAACAGCTTCACCACGAAGCCCACGTTGTCCTTCTGCGTTGTTTCCTGTGGAGAGATTAAATGAAAAAGAACCTAGCCCTAACATTGCAGTGGCCGGACAGGGCGTATGAGGCCTATAAGTCCGCCAATTATTCCTCTCCCTATTTGCCTAGCTTAATTGAAGGACAGGACGTGTCAGGTCCATGCGTCCTGAAAAACCGTCTATTATTTTCCTAGTAACTGCTGAAAGGGACGTGTGAGGTCCATAAATCCAGCTCTTTAAATAATTTTGCAAGGGCGCTGATGTTCCCACGTTGTCTTCATTCTTCTGTCTTCTACGTTGTCCTCCTGTGTTGTTTCCTGTGGAGAAAGAAAATGAAAAAAAAAAAAAACAAAAACAGCTTCGCTAAGAAGCCAACGTTGTCCTTCTGCGTTGTTTCCTGTGGAGAGAAAAAAAAAAAAAAGAAAACCGGCTTCGCCAAGAAGCCTTCGTTGTCCTTCTGCGTTGTTTCCTGTGGAGGGAAAAAAATGAAAAAACAAAAACAGCTTCGCCATGAAGCATACGTTGTCCTTCTGCGTTGTTTCCTGTAGAAAGAAAAAATGAAAAAAGAAAAACAGCTTTGCCTGGAAGCTTGTATTCCCACGTCGTCTTCATTCTTCTGTTTCTGCTGTTGTATTTTTGGAAGTGAAGCAAGCATGTGCCGAACATACTGCAATAAGACATATATTAATTATGGCCTACACCTAGCCCTAATAAGCAGTTGCTGGACAGGGCGTGTCAGGCCCACAAGTCCAACACATTTGCCTATGCCCTAACCTTGCTATGGACCCTACTGTTTATACACCTAGCCCTAAAACTGATCTGCTATGTAACCAGATTCATATGGCCAACCAGTCACATAACTATGTTCTTGAGCATGTATGCAATGGCACTTTCATGCCTCTTTTCCCCGTTGTCTTCATTCTTCTTCTTCAGGGGGTTAGTTTCTGTGGAGAGAGTAATAAAAAAATATAAAAACAGCCTTGCCAATGTGCTATACATCTGTTTCATGTCTTCTTCATTCTTCCGTCTTCTACGTTGTCTTCTGCAGTGTCTTGTCTTGACAGGAATCTTCTTTTCACCGTTGTCTCCATTCTGCTGATGTCATCAGTATCTTCTATGTTGCCTTCTTCATCCTCCTCTTCTTCATGCCTCAGTAGGTCCTGTGAAGAAACTAAGTCTAAAAGTTAGACAATAAAAAATAATATCTGTAAGGAGAAATTAAAGCAATAAAAATGCCTGGAGCCAAAGTGAAATCAAGCAATATATTAAGTTGATTTTCAACTCTGGCAACCCCCTCAGGCAATCATGCTTATAACAAATTATATCTGTAAGAGAAAAGTAAAAGCAATAAAAATGCCTGGAGCCAGAGAGCATGCTCATGCAATCAAAGAGCATGATTTTTAACTCTGGCAATCTTCTCAGGCACACTACATAAAAATTTTTTAAAAAACATAACATCTGTAAGAGAAAAGTAAAAGCAATAAAAATGCCTGAAGCCAGAGGGTGTGCTCATGCAATCAAAGAGCATGATTTTCAACTCTGACAATCTTCTCAGGCACACTCTGCATATAAATTTTTAAAAAATAAAATCTGTAAGAAAAAAGTAAAAGCAATAAAAATGCCTGAAGCCAGAGGGTGTGCTCATGCAATTAAAGAGCATGATTTTTAACTCTGGCAATCTTCTCAGGCAACACTGGGTTTAAATTTTTAAAAAAACATAACATGTGTAAAAGAAAAGAAAAAGCAATAAAAATGCCTGAAGCCAGAGGGTGTTGTGCTCATGCAATCAAAGAGCATGATTTTCAACTCTGACAATCGTCTCATGCACACTCTGCATATAAATTTTTAAAAAATAAAATCTGTAAGAAAAAAGTAAAAGCAATAAAAATGCCTGGAGCCAGAGAGTGTGCTCATGCAATCAAAGAGCATGATTTTCAACTCTGACAATCTTCACAAGCACACTGCATATAAATTTTTAAAAAAAATAAAATCTGTAAGAAAAAAGTAAAAGCAATACAAATGCCTGAAGCCAGAGAGTGTGCTCATGCAATCAAAAAGCATGATTTTCAACTCTGACAATCTTCACAAGCACACTGCATGTAAATTTTTAAAAAATCTGTAAGAAAAAAGTAAAAGCAATAAAAATGCCTGAAGCCAGAGAGTGTGCTCATGCAATCAAAGAGCATGATTTTCAACTCTGACAATCGTCTCATGCACACTCTGCATATAAATTTTTAAAAAATAAAATCTGTAAGAAAAAAGTAAAAGCAATAAAAATGCCTGGAGCCACAGAGTGTGCTCATGCAATCAAAGAGCATGATTTTCAACTCTGACAATCTTCACAAGCACACTGCATATAAATTTTTAAAAAAAATAAAATCTGTAAGAAAAAAGTAAAAGCAATACAAATGCCTGAAGCCAGAGAGTGTGCTCATGCAATCAAAGAGCATGATTTTCAACTCTGACAATCTTCACAAGCACACTGCATATAAATTTTTAAAAAAAATAAAATCTGTAAGAAAAAAGTAAAAGCAATACAAATGCCTGAAGCCAGAGAGTGTGCTCATGCAATCAAAGAGCATGATTTTGAACTCTGGCAATCTTCTCACGCACACTACATATAAATTTTTAAAAAATAAAATCTGGAAGAGAGAAATAAAAGCAATAAAAATGCCTGAAGCCAGAGGGTGTGCTCATGCAATCAAAGAGCATGATTTTCAACTCTGACAACCTTCACAAGCACACTGCATAAAAATTTTCAAAAAATTACATCTGTAAGAGAAAAGTTAAAAAAATGCCTGAAGCCAGTGACTATGCTTAAGCAATCAAAAGGTGATTTAAAACCGTTGGCAATTTTCTCAGGCACACTGCATATGAATTTAAAATTACCACCAGTAAGGCCAAAATTAGAATACAAAGTATAAATGTTAAAAAACTATTACCCATAAGAAATCATTAAAAGCAATAAATGCCTGAAGATAGAGAATATGCTCAAGCAATAGATTTTCGCCTCCAGCAATGATGCTGTATCAAGTGCCCTGCTAAAAATTCAATAGTTACATTACCCAAACAAAAATATCAATTAAAATGCATGTTGCCAGAAGTAAGTTAGTTAGTCTGGCAGTAGTTAGTTAGTTAGTTAGTTTGTTAGTTTGTTAGTTCGTTAGTATATTAGTACATTTATAGTTTAGTTAGTTTGAAATACAGATTCAAACATAGTTCACTTTCAAATTGTTATAAATACAGTTCAAATATTGTACAGTGTAAGTTTTTCCTTTTAGTCGCCTCTTACGACAGGCAGGAAGTACCGTGGGCATATTCTACAGCCCCTGGCCCACAGGGGGATGACTGCAGCCAAATAGTGTATTTCATAAAATAAATGACCATTTCCAACACTTTCTTAGGGACAGAGCAACATTTTTGAAAAAAAGTATTTCTCTAAAGAGAGGATGAAAAGCAATAAATGAAAAATACCTGAAGCCAGATACCATACTAATGCAAAATAAAAGAGGTGGTTCCACCTCTGGGAATGATACTAGGCACACTGCATAAAGGTTATTAAAAATACCAATAGAAGAATACAAAAGACAATTAAAATGCTTGCAGCCAGAGTATATATACACACACAATAAAAGGTGGTGGTTTCAACCAATGACATCAGGCACATATAAGAGAAAATTTAAAGCATTACAAATTGCCTGAATCCTGAGGGTGACACTCATACAGTGAAAGAGCGTGACTTTCACACCTCTATCAGTGTTATCATGACACACACTGCATTAATTTCTAAATACTACTACCTGTAAGAGAAAATTAAGCACAATACAAATCTTCTCAGCCACATGGCATACTGTATGTTTAAAAACTATGACCCACAAGAAATAATAGCAGTAGCAGTAACATTGCTATAAAGCCAGAAAAAAAGCTCAAGCAATAAAAACGTGATTTCACCCTCTGAAAATGATATCAGGCACCCTGCTCAAAATCCATTACTAAATTCCTTTAGTCGCCTCTTACGACAGGCAGGAAATACCGTGGGAATATTCTACAACCCCTAGAAAAAAAATAAAAAGCAATAAAAAGTGCCTGAAGCCAAGAGAGTAGGATACCAATTCCACCTTTGGCAATGATCTCAAGCACACTAGCTGCACATGTTATGAAACATTTACCAAAAAAAAAGAGAATCAAAAGCATTACAACGCTTGCAGCCAGAGAGTACAAACGAGATCAGTAAAAAAGGTGGTGGACAATTATTCTACCTGCTGCCAGGGAGAAGAAACATACAATAAAGGAGTAATGTGAACCAATGATTTCAAACAGCATATTTTTAATTATATTATCATAACAAGCAAAGTGAAAGCAATGAAAATGCATGAAACCAGAGGGTATACTCAAGCAATAAAAATGTTATTTCTACCCCTGTGAAAGATTTGAAGCACTCGGCATTAGCCTTCAGGGCTTGAAAACACTACCCCAAAAATAGAGAAATAAAGCTACATCATAATTAAACTGCCGATGGCCAGAGAGTATACTGGTGCAATAATAAAAAGGTTGGTATCCACCACAATTTAAAAATATTCTTGGACGCACTCGTACTGTACCACATTGATTTTTAAAGGTGGTACTTCCACCAAATGCCTCATGCATTCCAAGAAAGAGAAAAACTAAAAGAAATAAAAAAAGAAAAGGAAAGGAAATTTCTATGCGAGGAATTAATAAACGTTTCTTTACTCACAAGGAGTTAGCTGATTATTTTCAAGGTATTTAGATGATATACAACATTGGTAATTTATTTTGTCTTACAAATGTTTCACTTCATGATTTCTTTTGGTGTCATTTTAACAAGTAAATCGTACATGATTGTAAAAGAAGGAAAAAAAAAGGTTATTTAAGAAAGCACTAAATAAAGAGAAATTTAAATTGAAAAATGTCTCACACCACAGAGTTACTGTATTAGTCATGCAATGAAGGTGATTTCCACCTTTTGCAAGAATCTCAGGCACATTGCACACAAAAATGCCTCGGGTGCCTTTTTCCTGTTACCTTCTTCTGTCTTCTGCGTTGTCGTGCCAGGCAGTACAAAGAGATGTTGCACACTTCTGTACATGTTGCCTTCATCTTCCTCCTCTTCTTCCATGGGGAACACATCTTGCAGGTTCTTTAAAGATAAGACTAAAACAGACATTAAATACATGCACACAAAAGAGTTACATATGTAAATATCTAGATATAACTTATTACCCAACGAGAAAAATAAAACACAAAATGCCTCAAACCACAGAGCTGATATACTCATGCACTTATGAGGGTGACTGCCACCTTTGGCAATAATACTCTGAGGCACCCTGCATGTAGATTATCACAATAAATTATTCAAAATACTCTTACAAATGTCTTACAAATGCCCTCTGCATAGAGATTATTAGAATAAATTACTCCAAGCAAGAGAGCATCCTTATGTACTAAAAAAGATATCTTCCACCTTTGGCTATAATACTCTCAGAAACCCTGCATGGAGATTTTTAAAATAACTTTACGAAAAGAGATGGAAAAAAAACAAAATGCCTGAACACACTGGGTGACTTCCACCTTTGGCATTAATACTACTGTGAGACACCCTGCATAAAGATTATAAAAATAAATTTCACAAAAAATAGAAAATATAAAAACTACAATAAAATTTCACAAAAAAGATCATGAAAAAACAATTAAATGCTTGAAGTCAGCGAGCAACCTCATGCACTTAAAAAGCTGACTTTCACCTTTGGCATTAGTACTCTCAGGCACCCTGTATCGAGATTATAAAAAATAAATTTCACAAAAAAGATCATGAAAAAACAATAGATGCATTGTGTCAGGGAGCAAACTCATGCACTTAAAAAGGTAACTTTCACCTTTGGCATTAGTACTCTCAGGCATCCTGTATCGAGATTATAAAAAAAAATTCACAAAAAAGATCAGAAAATAAATTTCACAAAAAAATAAAAAAATTAAAAATAAAAAAAAAATAAAAATAACAATAAAATTTCACAAAAAAGATCATGAAAAAACAATTAAATGCTTGAAGTCAGGGAGCAAACTCATGTTTTAAAAAAGGCGACTTTCACCTTTTGGAATAATACTCTCAGGCACCCTGCAGAGAGATTATAAAAATAAATTTCACAAAAAAGATCATGAAAAAACAATTAAATGCTTGAAGTCAGGGTGCAAACTCATGTTTTAAAAAAGGCGACTTTCACCTTTGGCAAAATACTCTCACACACCCTGCAGAGAGATTATAAAAAATAAATTTCACAAAAAAGATCATGAAAAAAACATTAAATGCCTTGTGTCAGGGAGCAAACTCATGCACTTAAAAAGGTGACTTTCACCTTTGGCATAAGTACTCTCACACACCCTGCAGAGAGATTATAAAAAATAAATTTCACAAAAAAGATCATGAAAAAACAATTAAATGCCTTGTGTCAGGGAGCAAACTCATGCACTTGAAAAGGTGACTTTCACCTTTGGCATAAGTACTCTCACACACCCTGCAGAGAGATTATAAAAAATAAATTTCACAAAAAAGATCATGAAAAAACAATGAAATGCCTTGTGTCAGGGAGCAAACTCATGCACTTAAAAAGGTGACTTTCACCTTTGGCATAAGTACTCTCACACACCCTGCAGAGAGATTATAAAAAATAAATTTCACAAAAAAGATCATGAAAAAACAATTAAATGCCTTGTGTCAGGGAGCAAACTCATGCACTTAAAAAGGTGACTTTCACCTTTGGCATAAGTACTCTCACACACCCTGCAGAGAGATTATAAAAAATAAATTTCACAAAAAAGATCATGAAAAAACAATTAAATGCCTTGTGTCAGGGAGCAAACTCATGCACTTAAAAAGGTGACTTTCACCTTTGGCATTAATCCTCTCAGACACCCTGCATAGAGATTGTAAAAAAAAACATATTAAACAAAAAAAGATCATGAAAAAACAATTAAATGCCTTGTGTCAGGGAACAAACTCATGCACTTAAAGAGGTGACATCCACCTTTGACAATAACACTCTCAGACACCATGCATAGAGATTATAAAAAATAAATTTCACAAAAAATAAAAAAAAAATAAAAAATAACAATAAAATTTCACAAAAAAGATCATGAAAAAACAATTAAATGCTTGAAGTCAGGGAGCAAACTCATGTTTTAAAAAAGGTGACTTTCACCTTTTGGAATAATACTCCCTACAGAGATTATCAGAATAAAGTACAATAATAATGGCAAAGAAAAATAAAATGGCTGAATTCAGAGACCAAACTCATGCTTTTAAAAAGGTGACTGCCAGCTTTGGCAAAAAAAAAAAAATTTAAACACCATGTAGAGAGATTTATAAAATAAATCACTCAAAAAGTCAGTGAGCAAATTCATACTCTTAAGTACCCTGCAAAAAGATTATCAGAATAATTACTCTAAAAAGAAAGAAAAACACCAAATTACCTTAAGCCAGTGTGCATACTTATGTACTGAAAAAGGTGATTTCCACCTGTGGCAATAATATTCTCAGACACCCTGCATAAAGATTATTAGGAAAAAGTAAAAACTTAGTAAGAAAAACAACAGTATTCCCAGCATACTCCTGCAATAAAGGTGATTTCTACCTTTTGCAACAATAATATTTGACACATTATACATTAAGAATGTCTTGTGTTTTTCCTGTCATCATCTTCATCCTTCTTCTTCTACATCATCTTCTTTGTTGTCTTCTGTTCTGTGGAGAGAAAAAAAAAACAGCCTGGCCAGGCAGTAAAATGAGATGTTGCACGCTCCTGTTCATGTTTTCTTCATTCCATCTTCATCTTCTTCTTCATCCTCTTCTTCCATGTATAGCACATCCTGTGAAGAAACTGTATAAGACTAAAACAAAGATATTAATACATGCAAACAAAACAGTTACTTATGTAATTATCTAAAATAATATCTGAAGCCTGAGAGCATCCTCATTCAATAAATAGGTGACTTCCACCTTTAATCTCAGGCACCCTGCATATAGTATTGAGATGTTGTATGCTATTTTTCCCATCAATCATCTTTTGCTATGCTTCACATCATCTTCTTTGTTGTCTTCTGTTCTGTGGAGAGAGAAAATAAAAACAGCCATGCCAGGCAGTAATAAGATATGTTGCACACTTCTGCACATGTTGTCTTCATTCTAGCTTCATCTTCTTCTTCACCCTCTTCTTCCATGGGGAACACGTCCTGTAAAGAAACTTACACTAAAACATAAATATTACAACATGCAATGTATACATCTTGACATAATTATCCAGAAAATAAAAATCAAACAACGAAAAGTATCTAAAGCCTGAGAGCATCCTCATTTCAATAAAAAGGTGACTTCCACCTTCAGGAATGATCTCAGGCACCTTGCATATAGTTTAAAGATGTGGTATGCTATTTTTTTCCCCGTCAATCATCTTCTTCTGCTACGGTCTACATCATCTTCATTCTTTTCTCTTCTGTGAAGAGAAAAAATAGAAAACAGCCTTGTCAGGCAGCAGAAAGACATGTTGCAAGCTCCTAGCTGTTCATCTTGTCTTCATTCCATCTTCATCTTCTTCTTCATCCTTTTTTTCCATGGAGAGCACATCCTTTAGATCCTGCAAAGAAACAAACTAGAATATAGACATTAATACATGCACACAAAACAATTACATTGGTATACATACTGACATAGCTACCCAGAAAAAGATTACAACACAGAACAACAAGACAAGACAACAGAAGAAAGAAGATATTTTTTCTTTTCTTTGTTGTCTTCTTTTGTCTTTCTTCTTTTACAGCTCTTTGTTGTATTCTGTGGATGTGAAAAATAGAAACCATTAAAACAACCTTGCCATACAGGAAAAGAATTATAAGCATGATGTTTGCTTTGTCTTGAATATCATTTTCTTTGTCTTTTTCATCCTCTTCCATGTAGAGCACATCTTGTGGAGATGTATTTTCTATATTGTCTCTCTGTAGGTCCTGCAAAGAAACTAATATTAAACAGTAGACATTTAATGGATGTACCAATACAACTCCACATATAGGTACATCTAAACATACCAAATTTCCTGTAAGAGACAAATAAGGAAATAAATGCGTACAGACAGAGAGTACACTCATGCAACAAAGAGGTGACATCCACCTCTTGCAATGAAAACAGGCATATTGCATGTAAGTTTTTTTTACGTATTTTTTTATCTGCTCAGGCATTTGCAAAATCAACAAAACCAGTGCCAGCACCACAATTGCCAGCATTACCATAATAATGACGAACACAAAAACAATAAAAATGACGATAACAACAAGAATGACACATGAACACAAACCTGAAAATAAAAGAAAGAAAATACCCACTTTTCTACAAGAAAACCTATCAGTGCCTAGGAATGTGCGGTTGGTATGACACCGTGGATGGTTCAGTGGTTTTGAGAAAGTCCTTGTTTGCACATCAACTCGAGAATCATCCTGGTAGATGACTGTGAGAGCCGTCATGGTCACATGAGGAGGATGGTAACTGTAAGAAATTTGCAAAAAGGAATAAATCAAATGTATCTTGAAAGTGTATGAGTGGTTCTACATATGTTGATATAGGAAAAACATGTTCATAGTTAACACTGATCAACAACAAGGGTGTACATAAGCTATTCAAGTCTACATGTTAGTTGGTGAACCTCTCAAAACCTGGTCAAAACATGGTGGCAGCAGATTTTGACTGACGTCACCAAAACCTAATTAGCTACTCTGGTCAATTTCACTTTCTCAGTTTTCTCAGTCACTGAAATGTACATATTAGCAATTGATCTGAGATGTTAAAAGAAACTGACTTCCTATTAAAGGTCAATATTCTCTTTGTATGCGCATACCTTCGATGCCATTCGATTAGCTAAATCGGTATTAAAATAATTTCATGAAAAAGAAACATTAGAACATGACCCTCTGGAACATATCAACATATCAAATTTGGTTCTGGACTATTCCTTTTTAAATACAGCTCAGTCTGCAGAAATTGTTACATTTTCAGAAACATATTTCCATGTTTTACCCTCATCTACAGTCCTTTACAGACAGGACAGGAGAGAGTTTTTAGGTCAGATGTCTCCCTAATTTCAACTCAAATGGACACTCCCTGTTGTTTATCATTTTAAGATGAGTTTTTGATGTTGAGGCTTTCAATGTGTCAAACAAGAGTTTTTTCTTTTTGACAGCTGCAAAAAAATAATACCAAATGGGATGAAAACCTGCAAACTGTAGTTGGTATAGGCATTTAATTTACAATTTTATGTAACATTTGAAAGGGTAACTTTGCTTTCCATTCCATATCCCAAGTAAGGCAAAACGAGGCACAACCCGAGGGATCATAAATATAGCTGCAAATAGCTTTAGCGACTGTGCTAACTCTTCAGTATTATGCCAGCAAAAGTATTCTGCATACAAATGTTTCCATTTCTCAAGTGTATAAGTATTAATCTAGTGATATTAATGATTGGACTGGATAAATGTTACATAAAATGTAAAATAGAACCAGCTACAATGTTTCTATATTGTAAGATTTGAAAATGCTCCGAATGACACACCGAGAACTACACATTTTATGCCTTGCAGCTACATATCTAGGGTGATGTTATTTATGAGCCTTTTCAACATACCCTTTAACTACAAATAGACAGTCCCATCCACTGTGGAAAAGCCCTTGACAATGAATGAACCCTACAACCGACTAGATGGTGACTCAACACATGATTTCCTTGGTGTAGTGATTACACTTTTTAATTAGCGGAGCAAAATAGATTTGCCGTACCCGGAACAAATTCAGCATGACAGCCAACAATGGGCCAATAATTTTTTTCCAACCACTGCCATACTGCTTATATGTACATAATTGAAATTAAAGGTCATTGCAATTCCAAATGATTACATTTTTTCCCTTGAACTTTTCTTACCCCTTTGCAGTAACAAAATTATGACTAAATAATCCATGAACAGCAAAGATGCTAAATTCAAATAAAAAAGCAAACACAGAGAGAAATAATTACATCACTAACCACTGATTTTAAAGCAGCCTATATTTTATTAATTGTTCAAGTGATGAGACCTGTAAATCTAAAGTTATAACACCCACCTTACTTTTACCTGACTAGAAACCAAACCAAGCTCCGCTCTCCTACTAGGCTCCATCCTCTCAAATTCTACCACTTCCATCCACTCTGGCACTTCACAGGCTTCCTCTCTTAGCTTCAAAGAAAATTGGAACTCTATGAGAACTTTGGATAAAAGCACTTTATACCACACCCTTAGGGTTAGAGAGCAGATGTCCCAACTTGAAGTAGTGTACTATTAAAACTGTTGTGGTTAATGTTTGAGAGGCAGGTGACAATATTTTTTCTCCTCAAATGTGAAATTTACCAAAAGTGACTGCCTGGTTTTCATTGGATATACAATGTAAATTTAATTTCTAAAATATTATGTAAGAATATTTAGAATGAAATAAAAAAAGAAAGATATGAGATTTAGCTCTTTTCAAAAACATTTTGGTAGACCGTTCGTGGAATTATAATATTTAAAAAAAAAACACTTCATTGGACCAATGTAGTTTCCCCTATCCCTGATGATAAACCACAGAAGAAAACACATTGTATATTTGGATACATGTGACAATTAATTCAAAACACTGACAATGGACACACCAGACTGTTAAACAGAGCTTATAACTAATGATTAATGATTACTCATTTCAGTCTCAAGTTGTGATTGATTCCCATGTAGAAGACAGGCTGTCTTGTCTTGCAAAAATTCCCATGTGTGAAAGTGGTAAATATTTTCAAATGATTACAGTTCAAATATTAATTAGATGATGTTTTCTTCTGGAAATTTCCAGATCCAATACAAATAAGTGTGTGCACAGTAATTGTTAGATAATGACAAGCTGACATACCAATATGATATACAGAGGAAATAAAATGTATATATATATATATACACATTGCACATAAACAAAAATGTTAATAATGACGATGACAAGAACAGCAAAAATAAAGGACAACAACAGTCACAATCATCACAATTACAACCACCAGCATAATCACAACCATCACAACAACTACTATAGCAACAACCACATATATATACACATTGCTCATAAACACAAAAATGTTAATAATGATGATGACATGAACAACAAAAATAAAGGACACTAACAGTCACAATTATCACAATTACAACCACCACCTCAATCACAACCATTACAACAAGCTACCATAGCAACAACCACATATATATACACATTGCTCATAAACACAAAAATGTTAATAATGATGATGACATGAACAACAAAAATAAAGGACACTAACAGTCACAATTATCACAATTACAACCACCACCTCAATCACAACCATTACAACAACTACCATAGCAACAACCACATATATATACACATTGCTCATAAACACAAAAATGTTAATAATGATGATGACATGAACAACAAAAATAAAGGACAACAACAGTCACAATCACCACAATAACAACCACCACCACAATAACAACCACCACCACAATCACAACCATCACAACAACTACCATAGTAACAACTGCAACCACCACAATCATTTATCATCAGCACCAAAACAACAACAACACATGCTTTCAAACCAGAAAGAGAGAAAAAATACCCACTTTTCTACAAGAAAACCAATCAGCTCCTACAAAGGTGTAGTTGGTACGACCCCTTGAATGGTCTTGTGGCTCAAAGGCGGCCTTTGTGGGAACACCAATTCTGCATTCATCCTGGTAGATAGCCATGAGAGCCTTGCCCACATTGGGAGTATGGTAACTGTAAAACAAAATGCAAAGAGGAATGAATAATATGTATTAACTACTGGCAAATGCAGGGGTACATATAGTGATATATCAAACATATAATTACCATTGATCAACAACAATGGGGTACATAAGATGGCACATTTATAGGATAGGTTATAGTTGGTAAACCTCTGTCAACCTTTCAGTCACTGAAATCAAATCAGCTATTGTTCTACTCTGCTGATCTAATTTCCAGGAGTTACTGCCTAGTTTCCCCAATAAATATGCAAAAATGAAGATACATTGAAGAGATATAAGAATAAATTGTGAGATTCTGTGCTGTTGTTTCAAAATAAGTTTGGGGAGAGATTGTTCTTGCCAATGACAAGTTGGAGAAATTAATATTTAATTAAAACCAAATGGGTCAACTTTTTGTCAAATTCTTTTTTGGTTGAGCATCTATCTCCTCTCTTCATATTTGCAGTGACACTTTAATTTCTGTGCTTTCTAGCAGAGTCAAGTGTGAGGAAAGGAATCTACAAATTTGAGATGGATTCACAATATATAGGCCTAACAAACACTTTTTCATGTGAAAAATGAGAAAATAACCAAATCTGTACTGATTGCTCACAAAATAGTCTTTGATATCATTCTGTACAGTGCACAGTACTGCAGACAGTGAGAAGCAGCATAAAGGACTGAAGAATCATGAAAAAAATGTGTTGCCACCTAAAACTCACTTTGATACCAGGACCCTGTTTTTAGGTAAATAGCCAAGCATACACAATGTCATACATCTAGACCATGTTAGTTAACAGCCTGCTTGGTGGACAAGCATTTCCTGTACCTATACTGATTGAGAGGCTATGAATGTAACATATGTTCATTTTCATCTGTCCATTTAAAAAACATGAACACTTGAGACAGCATTAATTACGATGGGTATACCCATCACTTCAGAGAGAAATGGGGGTGGAACATTTCCCCTCTTTTTTGAGGACAGGGTCAACACATTGGAAACGCTACTTTCTATTTTTAATGGAAAACACTATTTTTTAATGGTTTTCCATAAGAAATCTTTCCCAAATAACCAAAACCTATTTCTTCTTTAGATCTATGTGTTTTGTTCATCTCAAATGCCCTTGGATTATTTCTGAGGAATGGGATTTTACAATGTTCAAATGCCATAATTCTTTTGTGCTGTACTTGCAGTTGCTTTGATTTACACTCTACATCTCAACAGCACTGGCACCGAAGGGAATAGAAGTGAGAATGCCACCTCCCCCACCTACTTTCTTATTTCTCCCAAAGAAGTTAAAGGATATAATAATACAGAATGAAGTGTGCCTTTGACCAAGTTTTGTTTCCATTTAAACTGTGTTTATCACAAAAGGTTTTCATTACCAGTAGGGATGCTAAATTCAAAAAAAAGCAGCAAACCTTGAAAGAAATCATTCCATTTGTGCTACTGAGTAGCCACTGATATTAGAAAAGCCTAGCTGCTTCATCAACTGTTGAACTGATGAGACCTGTAAAACTGAAAAAATACGCACCTTACTTTCTCCTGACCAGGAACCAAGCCAAGATCAGCTGTGCTGGTAAGCTCCATCCTCTCAAGTTCTACCACATTCGTCCCTTCTGGCACAGCACAGGTTTCCTCTGTTTGCTGCAAAGAAAATTGAAACTCCATTACATTTTTGGATACACTGACTAAAACATTTTAAATGAATACTTCATTGTTTCAATGTGAATTACACAATCAGAATTTCTTACTACGTACAAACAATGATCACACATTTCAGTCTCAAGTTGTCAAGTTGGCCTCCATGTAGAGGCGGAGGTCTTGTCTTGCATAGAAATATTGAAGATATTTACCCAAATTCTTGTTTGTGATATTTGCAAACATATATTTGCAAATGATAACAGTTCAATTGTTTAACAGAAAATTAGGTCACCCAAACTTAAAGTAGGACAGGACTCTTGCAAATCATGTGACAATATTTTTTCTCCTCAAATGTGAAATTTGAATGTGCAAATGCAAACCATGCAGAAGATCTGCTGTACGTGCAGCTTTTGAAAGGTATTGGTTTATATAGTCTTTGCCTAGTCTAGATGCACAAATTTCATTTGGGCAGTACTAGTTGTGAATTTTTTAGTCTGTAAGCCTAGCCAATGTAATTATACTAATTGACTGCTAGGTTGTCTTAAAAGTCAGGTGCACCTATTTTGAAGCAACAGCTAAACTTCACCATTTTCTTTTTATTTTTCTTCAAAGTATCTTCCATCCTATTTGATGACTTTACTGTTGTATATTCAAGGAAAGTTAAAACTCTCTTGTAAATTTCAATTTGAAGAGAAAAGATGTCACATGACTCTCAAGAGCCAATCATGTAAAAACAGTATAGTCTATACTGAACTAACTCAAGTTGGGTTGACTGCTCTTGCTCTTTAAGATACACCTAGGCTGCCTTAAGCTTGGTTTCATCAGTTGGGCCCAGGTTTTACTTTGCCATATTCCTTAAAGGGATCAGTTCTCTCATCCCAAACACTATCAATTCTCCTAACCTTCTTACTAAAGCCCCTAGCTACACAATTGTCTGTAATTCATCCTCGCATCCAGATACAATTTCAGTTTATGGCTTCAAGGGGAGTAAAAACTTAATTTATGTAATCAAAACACTCTCAGTACTGTTCATGCTGTGTAATATAAGCTTTGATACTCTGGATTGTTTGAATTTTGCCTGCCAATCAAAAGAGCTGAGCTAATTGAGAATTTCAGTGACCCCATACCAAAATTGCAGTTTAGGTGAGATGTTTGGCTCTTTAAGACTATACATAGCCTACCAGTGTTTTTGCCGGAGGGGGAAAGGGGATTTCCTCCCCCCTCCTGAAGAAAGTGGGTTCCCCCCTTTCATTTCCATAAAACCCAAAAAAGAGCATTTTCATGAAATTCTGAACTAAAATGAATAAATGGCCTTGTTAACCCTTCAGATTGCATCAGTTACAGGGGTTTTGAACCAAACGTCTGTCCCCTGAACCTTATAACTTCAGTGAACGTTAAGACAGCGTCCAACGTTAGCCTATTTGAACTCGAGGTTTAGCAGCAACAAATCCCCCTTTTGTGTTTTTGGATAAATCCCTTGCCTACAGAACATTGCGTAGGCTTTGCCACATGTGGCATGTCCTATAGTGTTAAAATAACGTTAAACTAACTAGATTAAACCAGAACTTAGGCCTACTAGCAAAGCCTTGAGTAGCCCTCGAACAGGCTGTGTGTTCGTTAAACGGCCTAAGCTTATTCCTCTCGTGTTGTTGGAGGAATCTGCCTACCTAGGCCATGTAACGAACACCAGTCCTGTTCGTGGGCTATTGGTGTAGGCCTATGGATGTATCAGTAAAGGCTTAACGTCATGCCTATAACGTTGGGTCTTGATTTCCAACTATCTTGGAAAAATCACATTGGCTTTCTTTGCTCTAACATCTCTAAAGTTATTGGTATCTACCATAAAAATACTCTGAAAACATTATATGATTCCCTTATTCTCTCTAAATTGTCTTATTGCAATATTATCTTGGGAAATGCTTTTCCCTCTCATTTAAACAATCTGCACGTTCTCCAAAAGAAAGCTCAGTGTTCGCATTATTACGAACTCTAGTTGTTGTGCCCACAGTGCCACCTTTTTTCAAACCTAAAAATTCGGTTTTCGATACCTTCAAATTCCAAGCCGGTGTTGTTATGTATATGTATAAATATGTTAGCAGATTGTTAACAAGCAGTTTTGATAAATACTAAGTTTAACAGTGATGTTCATACCCATAACCCATGTAACATTCCTATATGGGACCCTTAGGGGCTCCATATCTTGGCCCTTAAGGGGCCCATATGGGTTTGCAACCGGGATTAAGGGGCCTATATGGGTCCTTTATTGACCCATGTGACCCATATAGGATAGTTCTGGGGCCCATGTTAACAACTGAAATGTGGAGAAAATATGAGTCAACCCTGTAATATCCCTCAGGCATGTGGGCTACCCATATGGGCCCCTTATTAATAGCAGGTGCAAAATTTAATGGGCCCCATACGGGTTTACCAATATGGGGCCCATATAGGTTTGTTACCTGGGAACACACACGTTTCTCTCAACATCTGCATACAAATTTTTCCTACACAGAAATACCATGCCGTCTTTTCATAAATACCGGGGTCATTTTATGGAACTCACTACACAGAACCTTAAAAGATGCTAAATCTGTATTTTCTTGCAAGACTAAATTAAAATCCCATCTGCTTAGCGATTATTCTTCGTAGATGGTTTTGGCTTTCTTTGTTTCTTTGTTGTCCTATTTTGTCATGATTTATTTTGTTTTTTTCTTTTTTGTAAAGGGGGACTGCTCACATAAGCTTTGCTTTTTCAGTCCTCGAGCCTCCTCCACCACCTTGTTTTAATGTTGTATCATTTTGTATACAAACTGTGGAAATAAAGTCAAACTCATATCCGAAAGACCAACGCCACCGGTAAATGATCAGATAAAAGGCAGAGTGCCTGTACTTTTGTTGTACTGCACCCACAATATAAACCGTACTACTTGTGTGTTAGAACAGTGCACCCAAGGTATTAGGAGAGCGGAATACGACAATAGATCCAAAGATATTATAAACAATATGATATCTTTGAATAGATCTCTTATTCTACCAGCCCAGTTTCCAACCAATCGGTTCAAGTCGAGCTGGTCAAGGCCTGTTTTCCAGTTGAAGCCGTATACGGCTCTGGTTTCTACCACCTCTGCTGACTGGTTATTTAGGATCCTGTATTCTGATTGGTTATACACTGACAGGTTATTCTCGAATACACCGTATTCTCGAATACACCGGCCGTCACGGTTATAATAACATGCAGCAACCACAGACGTCAGCCTTGCATAGAAGCCTTGGTTAAAAGCTTATTTCGTCTTTTGCTAGACATGAGATTAGGAAGAGAGGTAGTACTTCCATGCTTGAACACGGTTGTTAATGAGTGGAATAGCCTGCCTGAGTGGGTTGTTAAAGGCATATTTTCATAATCCCAAACAGTTCCAATTCTCCCAACCTACTTACTTCTAGCCCCTCCCACATTTATCTAAAACTCATCTTTATCCAGACACAATCCTAGTTTATTGCTTCATGGCTTGTCCCAGTGGACATGCAAGTTCATGTGTAATCAAGACACTCTCAGTGCCCATGTTGTGTAATTTAGCTATGATGCATTGTTTGAATGTGATGCCAATCAAAGAGCTGTACCAATTGAGAATTTTGATATATGTATACTGAAACTGTAGTTTGGGGGTGACGAATGACTGCCTTTAACCCCACATTAGTGTACCGGTTTGAGGTAAAACATTTACGAAGTTTTCCATGACTGTAATAGAATCTGATCTTTCTGGGCTCGTTAGGTATTTGTGGTTTGCTCCTTTTTTTTTGGGGGGGGGGGGGGTGGATTGCATGGCAACTTATGGGAGCTTCTTATGTACTTGATAGCTAAGGAAAACGTTTTGGCTACATAATTTTTCCAGGTCTACAAATGTGAAATGATGCAATATTTGTGACACAAACGCTTTTCAAACTTGGATCACGAGGTTTTACCTGCCATGAAAACCCCTACCAAACCTCTACCAAAACTTTTCCGTAAGAGGAATTTGCTCAAATATTGAATAAATTGGTTCGCAGAACCTCACATATTCAAACATTTTTCAAAGGGACTTAGATTGTTTACTCAGTCTGAAATATTCCCAAATTTGAATAATTTTCCTTTACGGTTAGCTGTAATATACAAACTATCTCAATGACCGTCAAGTAAACTAAAAGTTTTCCAAATTGGGTTTTATTTCCTCCTTCTGTAGAATATTCCAAACTTTTCTTTCCTCAAACACTTCCCAGGTTGCTGAACCGGACCTCAGTCTGGGTCAAGAATTGCTTCCTCGACTGTTTACGACAAAGACCCCCTGGTCTCTGGGAACATATACCAGTATACAGAGATATGATTTAAGCCCTTGGCATTTAGAGATAGAATCAGAAGACAGAAGACCGTATATTTAGTTTGGGTCCGTAACAATGAAGATTCCCAGTGGAACATACTCAAACAATTTTGTAACCCAGCGAAATTGAGGGATTTTTGATAGTTCTAGCAGACAGGTCTTTTATAAAACTGTAATGTCCCCTGTTACGTCCCTCTGGCCCACAATCGAATTCTAAAAATATTATTTTGTAATGGAACAAAGCGGTTGAAGTCAAATGATACTAAATTTTGCGCTAAGTTGCACGTGAGGGCATTTCACAAAATTCTCAAACGGAAGGTGGGACCCCTGCTCTCCCCAAACAGTCGTTTCCATAACTTTAGTCAGCAAACAACTTACCGAAAGAGGCAAGATAGATTTTATTGTGAAAATATGCACTTTTGTAGGGGGGGGGGGGTCAGGTAAAGAAAGTTGCGTCAATGAAATGAGACCGTAAAATTTTGAATGGCGTTCTTCCCCTCGGCTTCCATGGTTACGAGTTTACTTTGAAGCTTATCAACTGTAACATTAAAGTAGAGAACTTACCTCCGCTTGAGCTGAAGCATCTCCCCGCTGTTCACGACCAGGACCAAGCTGGTGAGATAAATAAATCTGTGCAACGATGAAAGCTAAAAACATTGCTGAAAGTAAGGAAAGAACGTAGTCGACCAAAAACACGACTGAAAATGTCATCAAGATGGACTCGGAAAACGCAATCTCTCTTTAATTGTTTTAGAACCTCACGATATGCAGAAACGGCACTATACGTTTTATCTGATGCAAGTCTTATCGAGAAGTGAGCGAAAAATTTAGGTTACAGGTGCAAAAGACGCTAGACTATGGCTTCATGGTCAAGTACAATAGCATTAACTTTTAATTTCCCGCCATTCGGATCCAGTAATAGTGATGTCATGTGATTATTCACATCTCTCGTCCAACAATGTCATCACAATAGCAGGGAACTTTGTATCTTATGACGTTGCCACACATTTGCTTTTATGGATTTCCATATTATTAGCATAAAAAGAGAAAATATTTTAAGAAGTATTGCAAAAGAAAAAGCACAGAAACGAACAATGGGTAAGCCAATAAAAGAGAGGGGAAAAAACAACAACACAGAAACAAAAAGGCTTACTCGCAGGTCGCCTAACCTTATTGTAATGCCAAAAGAAAGAGACGGGTTCAACAAAAGCGAAGTACGCCTTGCAGGCAATGTAATGATTTGGTACTACTTGTTGTGCCTTTGCTACTGCTTGTTTCTTTCGTTTCCTTGCGAATTGTTCTTGCTTTTCAGCCATTTTTTAAGCCATCAACCATTTTCTTTTTAGTTCACATTTTTTTTACATCCATGTTATTTATCATTTCCGTCTAAAAGAATAACATGAAATGAAATAAAATAAAAATGTGATGGACAAAACCTTAGCCTGTTAGCCAAGGGTATTTCTCGCCCTTAGAAAATAAAAAATTACCATTGTCATAATTCACTTTGCAACATTCCCCATCCCACTCGGTTTTGCCTAATTGGGGACTGCAGCTCTACCCAATCGGGCAGATTTCAGTGCCTCAGTCGGGCAGAGAAAATGCTCTGGTTTGGGAACTGGAATCGTGAGAAAAGTCACAGGTCCCTGAGAGAAAGAGTCCCGTCCGGCCATGTTTCAATGATTAAACTATCAGATGTCAAACAAACCAGAGACTGGGAATATTTTTAGCCTTGACGGTGCCCCTAATTCTGCCCCTTCCTTCTTGAAAACACCGTAACTGAGGGAATTACCAGAATTACAAGCAAGATTGTGAATTTACCTTGCCGGAGGAGGGGGCCAAGTGCATTGGTTATTTTGATCGACTCATTACCATTGCTTGTTCTAGTTTTTCTATTCCCACATTAAGGTACTAATAAAAGGAACATTTTCAATGCAAAAATAATGGGTTGTCTAATATAGAATATAAAGAGGAGTGAGACACGGAGAAGGGGTCATCAGTCTTCTGCGTTCAACGTTTACAATGTTAGTGTTAAAAAAAATCAGGGATGTCAGTGGCGTTACCAGACTTTTCATCCGGGGGGTCTGAGAGGACAGTGTTCAATTAGTGGAGCCGGAAAGAAATGACTCTATCTAAGCGGAGCGCCACCACGATTGACGCGAAACGTACAAAAATTGGAAAATGGCAACCCCTTAGAAAATGGAAAATGGCATTTTCCAGACTTGCAGGTTTTTCCAGACTTGCAAGTAAAATCTGTAAGCAGTCGTTATTTTGAGCTTTCGTTTGAAAAAAAAAGAGAATTCTGCCCCACTCACAAACTGAAACGCCCCGAATGTCCATGTCAATATATTAAATATAATACTTCAAATATATGGGAAGCCAAACTGTTTCCGCGGGAGAATTTCCCAATATGGCGCCTTAATCTGCATGAAGACATTGAGTAACCCCAACAAAACCACGAATCCCCCCATACTTGATTTTTTCTTACAAGAAGATTAAATTTTTTCGATAAACCCCCAAATCTGTCATAAAGTTACAAATTTTTCCACTAAAAACTTCAGATTGTTAAAAGTGGCAAAATGTCCAATTTCTATGGATACTCAGTACAATAAATAACCAAAGTCAACAAGTCTGTTATGCACCTCAACATTGTATCTAATGTTGTTCTTGGAAGGCACATCACAAAAAACCCAAGTTTTTTTTTATAAAGAGCGGTACCAAAAAACAAATTTTCTTCCATGAAATTTCAAAATTTCTCCAATAAAATAAGCACTTAATAATTTTCAAATCTTCGTTCAAAAAAGGAAAAACTTGTCGGGCAAACTTCTAGATTCGTGTTGAAGCCTTAGTAAGTAGGCCTAGTAGGATTTAATGCGTAACCCCAAAAGATATTTAGCTGCCGCCTTTACGTTTTTTATTTTGCCCATATGAAGGACAGCTTTTTCAATTAACACCCCAACTTTTTAATGGTCCTTACAAGAGCCATTTTTTGCAACAGTGTTAAATTTTGTCTTCAAAATGAACTCTAGATTTTTAAAAATTTGTTGGAACGAATGCCAAAAAGATTCGCGCGCTACGTTCGCCTTAAAATCTGCTGAGTTATCTCCCACCGGGACTTACCCAAAGTCTATGTCGGGCCTTGAAATGCTGGCCCCCTGTCGGGGAAATCCTGGTGCCAACCCTGTTCACACCTGTGGGTTGGCGGTTATAGGATATACCCACGGTATTTCCCGTCTGTCGTATATAAGAGGCGACTTAACGCTAAAAGAGAAACAAAAATTGAACTTGAACCTATAGTACTCGGAAATAAATTAAAAGTTTGAACTTGTTACCAAGTTGACTGACACTATATAACACATTCGTGTTGGTGTGCTGTTTAATCACCGATCCAACGAACTAACATATGTGTTTTCAACTAAAGTGCATTTAAGTTCGCTCATCGGGTGTTGGGAATGAAGAGAAGCATCACTGCTTTGAACCCGGAACTGAAACAAGTGTGTGTGTGTCTTAGACTAGCTTTGTATTGGCGTCGCACAGGTCTAGTTTTTTTTTCAAAGAAATACGAACTTTTTCAATGACCACTCCTCCTTGGTCAAGGAAGACCGTTTAATGAGGCAAATCGAAAATAAACTTCCAAATTAGTGTAACGGTATGGGGATGGGAAAACCCACGTTTCTACTTTCGGGTCCTTGTAACTGTTGAGAGAGGGAGTCCAATACCAGGGGTATCCGCGCATGAGAATGAATGCCACCTAACAATAAATTATTTTGTAGCATTTTCGCCACATTCGACTTTCGCCTGGGGAGGGGGTCCGTCGTGTTCCCAAACATTTACACGATGCGACTGGAAATCAGGTGTCCAAGGTTTTCGGGGGACTGATTTGTAATCTCCGAGCTGAAAAGTTCCCCCTACTTCCTTATAATGGAGGGTAATGGGGTTAAAGGGATGGTGAAAAACGGTTTCGGAATATGCAATATGATACTTCACATTATATTTGGGGCAGGGTGGGTCCATAAATGACACGCGGATTTGATACGATGCACGTTCATCACATAACAGATACTGTGGGGTTTTTTTTCGTGGGTGCATGGGGGATACTTTTGTGGGTGCTGGAGTTTTTAAGCGTAAAGCTACAATGGGTTGGTGCGGAGCGTACAAAGAAAATTTAAAATTTTAATTCCTCCCGGATGTCTGGAAATGGCATTTGCCATGTCTAATTGTCTTTAATTGTGATGAGAAAATTAACGATTTTCCTCAGATTCTAACACATTTTTGAAATACTGATCACCTCAGTTCATTCCACTGGACTATGGATCCTAGGATTGCAAATCCAAAATCATGCTGTATGTTGCAAGTAGCTGTTTCAATGCACGATTGAGTAAGTTATTTCCGTAGGCGTCACGGAACATTTCAGTTTTGGAGCAGAAGATATCTTCGCCCGAAAGATGTAATTCTGTCCGAAAGACAATCTAAGCAGAGCGTCACCACTGGTTGGCGCGGAGCGTCCAGAAAATTTGAAAACTCGTACACCTGAGGTGGTAAAGAATGGCATTTCCTACGCTTATAGGGGATCTTATCAGTAGCCATTTTGAGGATCATTTTAATAAAAAGATTCACATTAAACTAAAACTTTGCTAGGAAAGAAATTTTGAAAAATCGGCCCTTTCAGACTGTCGAACAGGGGCGTAGCCAAGATTTTCTTGTGGGGGGGGGGGCAAAGTCGACTCATCGTCCCCAATCTTGACCGACAGGACTATCTAAGCGGAGCGCCACCGTAGGTTGGCGCGGAGCGTGCAAGAAAATTTCTGGTTTTAGAAACCCCTCAGATGGCAGGAAATGGCACTTCCCGAATGTTTTATGCTGTATGTTCCCAGCCTGGGAATATGGATCTCATTTCTGAAATTTCTCAATTAATGCAAAAAAAAAAAAAATCAGTCTATGAAAAGTGCTAAAACATGTTTCTAAGCGGAGCTCTACCATCGATTGGCGCGGAGCGTACCAGGAAATCTTTGGCTTTACAAATCCCTCAGATGGCCGGAAACGGCACTTCCCTAGTGTTCTAAGCAAGAATATGTTCAACCCGACTTCGAATTTTTCTCCGCTTCTTAATTGAAGCACTTGTCAAATACTGAGGGGCTGAACATACCTTTAGCCCCCACTTTTCCATATTTCATCGCCGCCACTAGGATGCGGCATTTTCTTGAGGGAGTGAAGCGCCCAAGTGAGGAGTCGAGCGACCGAACGGGGAGAGGGCGTGGTTCTCCCCCTCCTACCACAAGGAGATTTTGCAATTTTACATCAAAATTGAGCAATCTTGTGAACACCAAAGCTGGAATTTTTGGACATTTTCAATCTTGTATCAATGTTTTCCTTATTCCCTCGAGAGTTAGTATGTGGCTGTATGAGGGTTACTATACGAGTCAATGGGGCCTTAGGGAATTGTGTTGCACTGAAACAAAACAGCTTCTCATAAGGCTTACATTGTCTAAACCGGCGGAATTGACATTTTGCCCTGAAGAACGCCAAAACTCCATTTAAATAAAAAAAGGTCTGGGCGGGAGTATGTGCGAACCCCCTGGCTACGTGCCAGCCTCCCCTTCTGGAATTTTTTGCTGTCTCGAAGAGCTTAGATGCAATATGGTGCTATATTTTGTTCTTTTTATACTAGATTCCAGTGTTCTCCACAGGGGGTTTTAGAGGGGCGACACGCCCTCCTAGTGAAATTGGCCGTCCACCCAAAATAGTTGCCGCTCTCCAAAAAATTCAACTTTCATTTTTAGTTCATTGCTTCATTATACATATACAAGTCATAAAGTATGAAGGAAAACTTTCTCTTCCCTCCAGGCCTGGCACCACGATTTGCCCGACGAAGAGCCACTCTCCGAAAGGGGGAGGGGTAGGGTGGGTAGCGACCCCAAGCCCCGACAGCCAGGATGCCATCGATGTGTTGTTGAGGGAGATTTGAAGAAAACCTGTGCACTATACCTGCCATTGGGAGTCATATACGACATAAAATTTGTATATGGTGGAGGAAGATATTTCCGCACTGATTTAACCGTGGAAAAGCGGGCGAAATTTTTTTGGGTTAGCCTACACTAAAAAGAATCTGTATTTATTTAAAGCTTATATAGGTCAATTTTCCCGGCATTTGGGCCCTATCGGGCATAACTTATATTGTACTTCCTTCTTCGAGTCCGTACCGCACGACTGACACATTCCCGACATGTACATTAATCCATTTATTCTACTTATTAATTTACTTGAAAAGATGGGGAGGGTTTGTACTTCGTTAGCTCTAGGTAACGGAACTGAGGAAGAGTGTGCAAAGCGTACCGAACATTTTGGGTTTTATCGCAGAAATAACTCATTTGAAAGCCAAAATACCTAAACCGACCGTGGGAAGGCGGCAGATTATTCCCGACAGGGGACGGGCCATGCCAGCGACCACAAGTTCCGACATTCCCTATGTCGAGGGGGTGGTGAGAAGGGAATATGAAGGAGCATAACTATCCCTGTAGCCTGGGACACATTTTGCACAATGTCACTTAATATTTTAAAAGCCGAGTTGCGCAATGATGGTGTTCTTTTGAGTCTGAATCGTGAAATTGCAAAGCGCGCGAAATTTATTGGTAGGTTTACAAAAATAACATACCCTATGTAATCATTAAGAACAAAAAGAAAAAAAAATAGAAACTATAGGGGTTATAGACCCTTTCGGCAAGTTCGGGGATAACATACATCGTGTCGAAACCACCTGGAATACCAGATAAAATAGCCAAACTGATGTTGAAAAAATGAAGGAGAGCAAAAAAAAAAAAAAAAAAGAAGATAAACGGCAAGAGGAGGAGGGGGGGGGGGGGAATGGGGTATTTTTTTTTACAGATTTCCGGGGGGCTCTTAATCGTTACGATAAAGTATGCAGTCCCCGACGACGAGTAGTCTCCCCGATGGTTTACCTGTTTTTTGCTCTCAAGGGACAATTTCCCTAATAAAACCCCATAATTTTCGGCGCGCTACGCTCGCTGTGGACTCGCCCCAGTTTTTTCAATACTTCCATTCCACATATCTTGGGAGTCCTGCTAACCTTACCAAGTAACGGGTAGGCAAAGTATACAGGTTATGTAGAGGTCGTAAATTTCATCCCACATCACAAAGCCTAGTTGCTCTACTCTTGTGTGTGTCATGCGATAGGTCAGTCGGTGAGCGACTCACGGAGCATACCCATCGGGACCCCAAAATTTCTGGGGGGGCACTCTTCCCCCTTGCCTCCCCCCCCCCCCGGCTGGCTACGCTAGTGCTGTCGAAAATGACATTTCCCAAGCTTATAAGGGGATGAAGCAGTCGCTATTCGATTAGAAAATTACCAGATGAAATGTATCACTACAAATCGATGAAATTGTCTTGGATATTTTCGTGGGAAAACTATAAAACGGAATTGAAAACATGCTAATAAAGTTCACGCTATTGCGACTCTTGGCTAAGGTCAATAAATATTGATGAAGTTTTGTGCCTGCCATAACTTATGACTAAATATATGATTTTACTTTTGAAAAAAACGTAACATTACAAGATATGTTTGAATGAATTTTCCAGCAGACTTACGGAAATTCGTTCTCACCCTGCATCATTGAAGCATCGAAAAAGGAAATTACCCGACTTTCACAACCGCTGCCCATATTTGGCTCTAGGGCAGGATAGATGGCAAACAATTGGGCAGTGCACCTGAAAACTCTTCTCTCAATTTGGCAATTGAAAACGTCCCACCATTTATTAAGCTTTCGCTCCAATATTTCACCATTTCGGGCATTTTTTCCAAAATTTAAGGACTGTCCTAATATTTTCCAAATTCTTGTCCGAATTTTCCCCAAATTCCTGTCCGAATTTAGATTTTGCAACAATTTGGGGCCAGTCTACCCCCTGCCCCCGTCTCGTACTCCACTGGGTATGTCCACTCCACCCAAGAGGTGAGGTCATGTGAGGTAATAGTGGTAACTTTGCGACCCTTGGGACAGCATTGACTAAATCACTGGCCGTGAAAGTGCAAATTTCTTCACACCGCTTTGGCTCAAATATCCTACCAACCACACCAAGTTTGATTTTGGAACAAATTTGTCCATTTCCAGGAAATAAAAAAATCTCTACAGGAAAGAGAAACAGGCCAGATGATATGAGCTGGAAAGGAGCACGCTCTTGCACGACTGTAATCTAAACCAAAGAAGCCAGTTTCAACCAATCCAAATCTGCTAAAAATTATCCATTCAGAAACCCGACGAGAAAAAAGGCAAGAGGTTCCTGAAGATAGGAAGCTTGCCCTAGTCTACCTAAATTTATTCCGACATTCAGAGTTGATCAAACGCAAGCGTATCTTTTTCATAGTAGCCGGGTAGCCCGGATTGAATATTATCACCGGCCAGCACGAATATAATTTTTGGACCAAGTCTCTGGGTGGGGGGGGGGGGTTGCCAGGGGAAGGGCGATTCAGAAAGGGGTAACAACAACTTCGTACGAAATATACATATATGCCAATTGAAATGCAGCCTTTTGTTTCCTTCTCATCATATAATAATTCAGTGAATGAGTGAATGAAATGTACCATTTATTTGCGCTAAAGTGTCCAAAATAAATAAGTTTTTTCCTCGTGTAATGTCGCATAAGAATAAAGTCAGCCTATCGTTCAATTTTAAGAACACTGGACAGATGCTCCTTTTGATAACTTGGAACATTTCCCGGCTTAATTGGCTCCCCATCGTACGGAATTGATGTTGCCGCGCTTGTGACCAGGGCATCGCCGTCTAAGCTGAGATCACCATGAGAGTCGGTGCATTTTTCTTTTCTCTCACATTTCCTTGCGAATTTATCGGACAGTCATCACTGCCGTCGTCCCTAGGCAGCAATACCGAGCTTTCGATTGAGTGAACGTGGACTTCGTTCTAGTCGATGAGCTTGCCTTCTTGGACGCGTCCACTGCTATGGTGCGTCGACTGTTAAAGCCTGTTTCGATTTCCCAGCGCTAGGGTCGACGTGGACGAGTCGTATTAAAATGGCGAATTTGCAGTCTAGCCTCGTGTAATTTTTCAAATTTGTTCAACGATGTAAATGCATGTCTACTACACGGACGCCAGTTAAGTACGTTGGTATGTTTTCATGGAGAATACAGCATATTTCAACTTTGAGTTTCCTGCTGTTGAAGTTGCAAGAAAACGTCCAAAATAGAGCACATTCCCCAATGAAATATCAATCCCATATGCATTTTAGGTAAAAAGTGACCCCATTTGTACAAAACAAATCACAAGGAGGGAAACTAGCACGTATTCTTGTCACTTAATCCGTTTTCAGATATTCTGTGACGTCACACATGTGAACGTTCGTTGCAGTTTGGGACGAACGTCAAAACCGCGGTGGACACGTTCTCGATTTGGCTAGTGGACGAGGGAGACGACGTGACGCATGCGCAGGGGCTAAAATTGACGCAATCTCGTAGCAGTCGACTAGGTGAACGTGCAAATCGAAAGCTCCCTAATATCTCATGTGACGCGTAGTAAACAAGCAAAACCAGAGACACTTCCATTGAAAACTCCTGTTCAAACATTGGGGGTGTCCGCCTTCAAACAACAACGTCGTATCAAATAGTTCAAAAGTGAAAATGTAATTCATGATATACAAAACGAAGACTTGGTTTTTCAGCCCTTTTCTGATTAAGAAACACAAGAGAACGAAAGAGCAAAGGGGCATATTTGGGCCGGGTCTCGATTCGCAAACTTGACGAAGATTACTGCAACAGCAGGGGCGGTGCCAGGGTATTTTGATAGGTTAACAGGGGGAAAGCAAGATCTGAATGCTCCTTTTTCTTCTTTATCTTCTGTTTTTATATAGTGTCTTGCTAATATAGGGGACGGTCCCCCACCCCCACCATTTCATACCAATATCACTGTGCAAAAACACCCCGCAAGCACCCTTTTATTGTAATAACAAAAACGCATATTGAACTATCAAACTTTCATTTCGAGATGTTTCTATTAATTCAAAACACCTTTTCAGGCATTGGGAGTGTTAGCCTTACTTACAAAAAATTACATTACGGCGTGGTTTCATGAAGCCTTTCAATAGAAAAACGCAATTTCTGATATACAAAACCAAGCCCGACTTGGATTTTCAGCCCTTTCACAGATACGAAACACAGTGCAATATTTCCTGCGATTAATATCCCTTTTTACATTATGCTAAGGATCGAAGGTATTAAAATTTATGTCAATCTGAGATTCTACGAATACCGAAGGAAAACATCAATTAAAGGGGCACATTTCGTTGGTTTTAATTTACAAAACGACGACTGTAGCAAGCCATCTGCTGGGAAGGGACTATTCTAAATGTTAAAACTCTCTCATGACTATCAAACACCTTTTTCAAAGGTTATGTGTTTTTTCCGGTAAGATATTGGCAAAGTTTTCATATAAAGTTTTTCATATCAAAATTAAAAAACACAAAAGCTCGCTTTGTATACAGCTCATACTTGATGTTGCTACTATTTCAATAAAGACACAACTGTGAGTACGCCCTCTATTGAGACTACACACATTGCATAGCCGGGCTACATTTAGGTACTAAGGGCGAGTATGACCGGTGTAGATGGGCAGCAAACAAGAGGGAATTATACCTCTGTCTTCCTTCCACGCACGCTTCGAACGAATCGGAGAATGCAACTTGGTCAACATGCACTTCTTATCGGTTGTCTTTTGGTAGAAGGCCCAGAATATGAAAGTTTCTCTTGCGATAGCCTATTTGCAGTATGTTATTTCACATTCTCTTTGTGGAGAACTTAGTTTTGCTTCTTCAAATGCGTTCAATGAATGCAGAATATACTGTACTGTATTGCATTGCGCACTGAAATATAACGACGTACCGTTGAAATTGTGTATGTTTTGTATGCCACCGTGCGTTTGAACATTTTTAAACTATACCATGTGACCAATATCCACCAATTAGTACAGCCAATGCTTTGAATTGAGATGGAGATTAACTGTCAACCATGAATGACGTCAAAAAATAGTTCGCACAATCAAAAAATCGATCAGACTACGAGAGACGTTCATTCTTGGGGGGGGGGGGGGACTGCTCCCTCCCTTAAAAGTACACCTCAAGTCAAAAAAATTAAAAAAACATAAATACCTCAGAGCATGAAAAAATGAATTCTAGCAGTCCAACTCCCATCTTCATATGACATTCCTGAGCTGAGATATAAAATGTTGAAGTTTATTAACTTCAAACAAATTGGTCGATTATGCAATGATTTGTGACTTTCTTGTTGTACAACTCACATAACATGCTTTGTTTCCCTTTAAAATTAAAAATGTTTTTATGACCTTGAACGCTTCCTGTTTGCTTGCACAGCATGTGGCACAAGGAGGGCTTAATTGATTACATCACGTCATAAGAGTTAGAGTGCTATCACATCTTGGTGCAGGGTGCAGTAACGTTCGGAAGAAATACAATATTTGTAATTTGAGTAGTACAACAATGACATCACAAATTATTGCGCAATGAAACATTTTCATTTGAGTGAATAAACTTCAACATTTTATATCTCAGCTCAGGAATGTCCTTTGAAGATGGGAGCTAGACTGTTAGAATTTATTTTTCATGGTCTTTACTCTTAAATGTAAATTTTTGAATTTTTTGACTTGAGTTACACTTTAACACCTCCGACCTAAACGTAAACACACGGCTTATCTGTCCTTGACAAACTAAGTTGTTTAATATACTTAGCCAAGTCCCTCGTAAGTGTTCCTCGGGACCTCTTCAAAATCCAGTACTTCAGCACAGTACAGTATAGCGTATTTGCCTTTTTTCTAATACGCCCTCTATCGGTCTATTAATTGTATTGTCTCGTCGAGAAGCGGTACCATGAGTACACCGAAAGAGGGCGTATTAGAGCAAAGGAAAATACTATATGCTGTACTATGCTAAAGTACTGGAGATTTTGTACAGAAAGTTGTCAGCTCCCCGCGGAACACTCACGAGAGACTTGGCCAAGTCTAGTTGTTTAGAGGAGGGATGAAAAAGAGAGCAGACCACTACTTCAGTTCCATCATCCCGAAAAATATTGACTGACAGATACAGGGAGTTGATAAAAAAGTGGATGCTATTCCTGACTGTTTTACTTGAAAATATGTTTCAAACCGAGTTTGAAGACAATGAGTTGAATGCAGTTGTCTAGTTTTAGGGCAAACTTTTGTTGTTTTGCTGCACTGCCTGGAATGCCTTGTGAAACATATAGGCTTGTAGATAATGGCAGGAAACACGTGCTACCGTTCAAGGCTCTCTTCATTCCTAGACAAAAATGATGGGACAATTTTGCCTGAAGGTGACAACACCTATGTATGACCAGATTCGCTGGTCTTTCCAAATCCGCTCCCCATAAATCTTTGTTGTCCTGGACAAAATATACCAAAACTTTCAAGAATTCCAGCATTGAACTGGGAAGCGGGGGACTGTCCCATGTAATTTTTTCCAGGACTGAAGCTCACAATTTTAATGGTCATGAACAGAAAATTAGAAAAAGAAAATAAGAGTTAGCAATATGATCTTTAAAAGATGGGTTTGACGTCAAATCAGGTTTTCGTATGTTAATGAAGTACTCATTTTTAACATTTTGTTGAAATTTGAGTGAACATACCATGTGCAGTTGTCAATCTCAAGGTTAAGTTATCACATTTTCTATAAAAAGTGAACTTGAAGCAAGCACGTATGGTATCATAACCTCACATTAATGAACAGTCTATTTTTCTTCTTCAAAATTGAAACACAAGTTTCTTCTCAAAAATTCCACACTATCACAATTTGATTACATAAGTGGCATGAAAACTTTACAAACTTTGCATTCCTCACGGGGGTCCTATCCATGTTAACTTCAAGGTGATCACAATGGTCAGAGTTTGGTAGTCAGCAATCTCAAACTAGGCAAAGCATACCAACAGTTTTAGGTTTGAATCATTTGTGAATTACTCATGTTAAAATGATCCACTTTTTCATAATTATAAAAAGAGAACATGATAATGTGTTAGTGATGCAAAACCAATGAAAGTGTGTGGTGCTTTCTCTCACTGTACTAGGTTGTGTACCTTCCAATTTACCCCTATATAGACTTGCCCCAAGTCTCATCGACCAACACACCTCGACCGGTAATGCCCGCTAACAAGTTTTTTTTCACTCACCGCTTCGAACATTGTTACAATGAGTCATTATAACGATCTTGCGTGGCAGATTCTTGTTTATACCCTGTGCACATATCAACAAGCGGAGATCTAGCTCACTCGAGACACCTGTAGCTTTTGCAACTGGTGAAGAAGCATTTGGGCGGTCCGGTTTTTAATCACTAATTCTGGTAGCCAATGAAAAGCTTTCTATTTGCAAACAGACAGAACGATGTACCGTTCATCACACGGCGATCTTAATGAATATCCAGCAAAAGTCGCACAATGCCGAAGATGATTGGATAATACAGTAAACTATCTTGAAATATACTCATCTAGATTCTTAGATGAATAAAACAATACAGAAGTTAAAGGCCCAATTTTCTCATCCCAAATAGTACCAATTCTCCCAACCTTCTTAATTAAGCCCCTCCCACAATTTCCTGAAATTCACCCTCATTCAGACACAGTCTCATTTTACTGCTTCAGGGTGAGTATAGAAATCTCAAGGTGTATTATAAAAACATTCTCAGAACAGTTCATGCTGTGAAATATAAGCTTTGGTACTCTGCACTGTTTGAATTAGCAGTCAATCAAAAAGCTGAGCCAATTGAGAGTTTCTGTTACCCTATACTACAAGTGTAGTTTGGGGTGAGAGGATTGTCCCTTTAAAGATGAGGACGTAACAGTTGCAATAGATACTGCAAGCCGCAAGTTTGAACTGGCCGCTCAGCAGGCTCGTGTGAGTGAGCTGTGTGCAGTCTTCGCGAACCGTTGCAAACAGGTGTTACAGCACTCGCTCGTGGAAGTTGCAGCAACTGGGCAGTGAGAAGCAATTTGAATAGTTGCAAAGCAGCTCAATGCGATAGAATCACCGTGAAGAAAAGGAATAGAAATAAAATGAAAGGTGGATGGAAGGAATACGTGAGAGACTTGGGGCAAGTCGAACCCCTATACTGCCTACAAGATCTGAAGTTTTGGTTATTCCGCAGAAATAATATGTGCATATGCAGGATGTGAGTGTCAAGCTTCCTCACCTAAGGGGTGTCTGGTCCTTATTCCCATTCTCTTTTGACATGCACACAATAGGTCTTCAATCACAGAAAAACTAAAAAACTGGCCGCAATTTGCCCCCAAAATCCCGAAGTACCAGATACTGAAATTCCAAATGATTTATGTACACAAGTTTGGTCCATTGGAAGGCCTTGGAAACTTATCTATGTTATGCTGTACGAAGCATATTAGCAGGTCCAAAAACAGTTAAGTGGAGAGATTGGTCCATTTATATCCTAAGGATTTAAAACCAATCTCCCCCCATCTCCCCCCCCCCCCCCCTTGGTGAATACTTCCTTCGAATGGCTGTGTAGATATAATCTGGCATGTGTATTTGTTTATAGAAAAAAATGAACACTATTTTGTAATGTTTAAAGGCAGTCACTCGTCACCCCAAACTACAGTTTCAGTATACGTACATCAAAACTCTCAATTGGTACAGCTCTTTGATTGGCATCACATTCAAACAATATAATGCATCATAGCTGAATTACACAGCATGGGCACTGAGAGTGTCTTGATTACACATAATGGACTTGTATGGCCACTGGGACAAGCCATGAAGCAATAAACTAGGATTGTGTCTGGATAAAGATGAGTTTTAGATAAATGTGGGAGGGGCTAGAAGTAAGTAGGTTGGGAGAATTGGAACTGTTTGGGATGATGAAAATGTGCCTTTAAATCCCTCAGACAGCACCCGGGTGAGGGAAAGTTACACAAAGTACTGCAAAATGGTAATGAATATAGATAACACATCTTCATTTCCTTTTTACACTTTTGTAAACTCTGTCATTATTTCCATTTTTGCTTCAGAAAAGCCTAGCATCCACTTTAAAAGAAAATCATTCTGTTAAAACTGGTAGTGGATAAAAGAGAGGGGTTGCCCCACCTTTCTGACCAGCAACAAAAATCAGTTTAAGTTATGAGCAATTTCACATCTCATGGAATAACATTTCAGTATGTTTACACTTATGCCAGGTTTGTTTCATGTTATCATACATGAGATATCCAACCATTTCCCTCCTTAGAAAATAAAGACATAAAACGGTTCTTCTCTTCACACGTTATCTCCTTTGTGGCAGAGTAAACAAATTTGGTGATTTTGGTAATTTTTGCCAGAATTCGTTCATATTGGCATTAAATTAAAAATTGAAATGTAATCGTGATATATCTATTTTTCAACAATATACTGCAAAACAAACTTAAAGGCAGTCATTCGTCACCCCAAACTACAGTTCAAGTATACATATATCAAAACTCCCAATTGGTACAGCTCTTTGATTGGCATCACATTCAAACAATACATCATAGCTAAATTACACAGCATGGGCACTGAGGTGTCTTGATTATACATTAAGGACTTGTATGGCCACTGGGACAGGCCATGAAGCAATAAACTAGGATTGTGTCTGGATAAAGATGAGTTTTAGATAAATGTGGGAGGGGCTAGAAGTAATTAGGTTGGGAGAATTGGAACTGTTTGGGATGATGAAAATATGCCTTTAAGCTAAAACCTCCTTTTGTAAGAATATTTGCTTTTTGAAGTTGAAAACACTACTGATTCGTGAATCAGGTTTTGCTGATTTTTCAGCACGCCAGAAAGGAGAAAACATGTTCTATACCTCCTTTCGAAAATTCCTGTCAATGGACATACCACGCTAAGCACTGCTGGGAGCAACCGTCCCCAACTCCTCATTTTGAGAAATATGCAACTGCTTTTCTTCAAAGTTTCTTTCACTAAGAGTATTAGAACCTAAATGTTGTTCATTTAGATCAAAGAAAGTGTTAATTTGATAAGAATCCTGTATTAGTGACAAAAATAATGTCATATGACTAAACTCAGGGTTCCAGCACTTTCCAGCAAACTAATTTCCGTGACTTTTCTAGGACTTTCATAGAACCAAAAAAAATTTCAATAACCATCCTCTTGACATTTTACATCAAAATTGACCTGAAGACAATTAAATTTTGATATTATGAAAGAGAATACTATGATATTGCAAGTGAAGTGAAACAACATCACTTTGTAAAAAAAAATCCATGACTTTTCCATGATTTCAGACATATTGCTGAATTCCAAACCTTTTCCAGATCCTTAAATAATTTTCCAAATTTTCCAGGACTGGGGAATTTGTGTAGTTAGTTAGTTAGTTAGATAAGATTTAATGACACGCCAACACGAATCTGTTATATAGTGTCATACTGTTTAAATACTGTTCAAGTCCTCCATTTAGTCGCCTATTACGACAGGAAGGGAATACTGTGGGCATATTCTACAACCCCTAACCCACAGGGAAAGGACTTTGTGTAAACAGGGAAAAGAATGAAGTGGCAGGTAACTGCACTATATGGTGGGAGTGGGGGGAAGGGGGGAGGGAGTATTTCCCTCTGTAGTAATCTTATTCCCACCATGGACTGGAGGTTGTATGAATATGTCCACAGTATTTCCCACCTGTAGGAAGACTGGACTAAACGGAGGGACTTGCACCACATTTGAAACCATTTTCAAGAACATATTTGAACATGACCTTTTATATATTTGACATAATTTAACACATTGGTGTTTGTCTGTTATTAAATCTAATCCATCTGCTCACTAACTGTTTAATATTTTTAGGGTGTAAAAATCATTGTAAGAATAACAGCATGTGTTTTGTGCTTTCACATGGGCAAAGTAACAACAGCAAAGCCATATGTTCCTTGGATTCACCAAACAATCCACTGACAAAACTAACCATTTTCATATCAGTTTCATATTATTCCCAAATTTATTATATGCAGGAGTTGATCGATTCGCTAGACCTACTGATATTAACCCTAAGTCACAAGTGTCAGGGGAACGTCTTGATTTCTGGAGCTATTCACTTGCAGCTCCTTACCAGGTGTGATATCTGGGGAGGGGAGGGGGAGGTGGGCAGCTCCAGGCACACCACTCCTTGTGATTTCTGTTAAGTCGAGTACTTGACAATGTACAATGTATTTGTATAAATTTTACCTCTTATGTCAACCACTGGCACCAATTTCTCTCGCTCCATTCTCCTCAGATAACGTGGCAAGTTGATCAGAGGCTAGATGTTAAATAAAATCTCACATCTTTTTTAAGGAAAAATGCACTTACCAGGTATGCAGCCACATGGCAGTATGATAGGGCATGTGCCCAAAAAATTTTCCAAGCCTTGAACTTGAAAAAAAAATATTACCCCAATTACCATCAATTGTGTCAAAATTGAAAAATCTCACGACATTTTGCATCTAAGCTCCTGGAAAAAGACAAAAATTTCTCAAATGGGAAGAGGTGTGTGGAGGTGACCACCCCCACAGGCTGGTAAAATTCTGACTATCCTGACTTAGCTAATTTAAATCAGGTTACAACAATGGTGCCGGGCCAACCCCTTTATTCCACCTGAAGGATGACATATTTATATTCTAAAAGATGAAACCAACTTGTAAAAGATTAAATTTGTTAAATCGTCTGTCACAGTTTGAAGAAATTGGTTATTTATTTCAAATATCACACAGAAATATGGAATTGATAATGCTCAAAGACAAACTGACATGATTGCGGCATTGCATTTGACAGTCAATTCAATATAACATTGTATGGATCTGCAGTGAGAGGTTGTAGTCTATACTTGGTAATGATGCTTTAATCTCAGTCAGAGCCTCCAGGGTTCTGGCACACAGAATTTGATGCTTTAACCATCGTCTCAGCCTTGAAGGTTTAGCTATGCTTGAACCTCTGTCTCAGCCTTGGAATTTTCAGGCCACAGAATTTGATGCTTCAACATCAGTTTGAGTCTCGGAGATTTAGTAATGCTTTAACCTCTGGCTTGACCTTGGAGTTTTAGAGCCACAGAGTTTGATGATTGACCTTAAGCTTGAGCCTTGGAGGTTTAAGGCATTAGAGGGAGAAGCTGAAACCTCTGACCTGGCCTAGGAGGTTTAATCTCTGGTAAAAATGTCTCAATGGAGCATACTGCAAAACTTATTTAAAGGAAGGTCCATACCACACCACACTTTGTTCCTTTAGGGACAAGTCACAATTTCATTATAACTGCATATGATCCATTTAATATAATAATCACAATTAACCTTTAATAGCACCATAAGTAATTGCAGTAATAGATTTAAATATACCTAGGTACTGGACCTCACAACCCTGCACATCCCATTAGTCTCAACTCCATGCTCAACCAACCATACAATCCTTGCCTCACTGCCTGGATACACAAGCAATATCCTTCCAATACCACCAGTCCTTCTCTGTACAGTGTTTTGGCACTGAGCTTCTTGGCATTCTACTACCTCTCTGCTCTTTATCCAATCCTTTGAGGTACTATCCTCCACCATTCATCACCTTGCATTTGAGAGGATGTGCAATGCCAATTGTTCTTCATCATCTAATGATAATCCAGTTTCAACTTCAGATGCAATCTTCATCTTTTTGTTCTTTTGCTTAGAGCTCACAGGACTGTGTGGTTTTCTTTTCTTTTGAACAGGTCTGTGGACACAAATAAAAATGAACACATTGGGTACTTCATGTAAACATATCTCTCAGCTAGTTACTATCATGATGGAAACATTCACTTAAATGGACACCTTTCATCAACTTAAATACAAATGCATAATGAGGAAGAAGTTTATTGAAAACATTTCACCTCTGTACCATCTGCTTTAGGTGCCTTAAAATGTTTTGTTGTACACTAGCTGACATTTGAAAAATACCATGACTGCCCTACACAAGTAATTAATATGTTGGTCGAACAAGGTATACCTTTCATGTTGGGTAAGCATCCAGCACATCAAGATGCACCTACTTGTCCTATTCACTTCTATCAATTTATTTCAGGTATTTTTGTCCTTCTGTTTGAAGACAACATAATGATTTTCCCACAAGCACAGTCTATCTCCTAGCTGAACCTTGGCAAAATCTTCTGTGCTAGGTTTTAACCCTTCCAGTTTCTACAAAGTATGCATTGCTTATATAATCATCTATCTGATAGCTGAACCTGAGCCAAATCTGCTGTATTTAGTCTTAACCCCCCACATCTTGCCAAATATGCACTGCTAATGGGATAAAGTCTACTGGCTGTTCCTTAGCAAAATCGACCTTGTTTTTGACCTTATAATATCTCAGGAAGTATGCACTGCTGATGGGACTGTGGCACTGATTACACTCACCTTTCTTCACTGTCATTGCTAGATGAAGAGGATAAACCATCATCATGGGAACTGCCTGTTTGGTCCTCATCCTCTGATGTCTCTGTTTCTCCTTCATCCTGTTCATCTTCACCTTTGCCTTCATCCTCACTATCACTCATTGGGTCAGGTAGTTTACTAGCATCAAATTCTTCAAATTCATTGTCAAGATCCAGTTGTGCGACCATATCTCCCTGTTTTGAAATTAACAATTTTAAATTCAACTTTGATTACATTGAACTTTTAAACAAACTTGTTCACTCTAATGAGTGAAAAAAATGTAAAAAATAAAAATAATAAAAATATAAATAATAAATAAAATAACTGACATAATAACATTATCCATATCATTTCTCATAAGAACCTTCCTTTTCAAACTTAAACCACAAAATCTTTACAATTGTGTTCATGAAAACCTCGCCTTTATTCAAAGTGATTCAACTTTGAAACTACTACTTATCAAAAAGATCATGGAATTAACCGTTTACCGTTGTGCTCCAATCAGGGCATATTTGCACACCTTGGGAGTGGGGGGAAAAGCAGTCATAGCACGGTCCGCATCAGCTTCCGTAGGCCATTGACCCCGTGACCTTAACCTACTGTCTCTCTTGTTGTTGTGACCGAATTTTCGGGTAGCTACTGGCAGTTTGGAACTCCGCGTGATACAGTAAAGATGGATGAGAGCCGCCCTCTCCATCTGGGCCCAAAAGGACCCAAACAACGGTAAAGGGTTAAGGACTTGGCTGTGAATACAAATCTTAGTCTGACCAATGTAACATTAAAATGATAGCACACAGAAAGAGGATGACAAGTGAGGTCATAGGTGTAAGGAAGGGCCTTCAGTTCAAGTTTAAGCAGGGGCATGCTTCAAGTCTATATGCTTGCCTGAACCTTAATGTATGTTTGGTGAGCATACAGTATTCTGCCTGAGAATTGCAAATATTGAAATATTTTCCTTGATGGGGGAGGGGAAATTGTGATGAAAGGCTTGACTTCTACAAAAGACATGATTGCAGCTTTGCTACTACTGAATCACCTAACAACTCTTTGAGAAGGTATTCATCTAAATGACTCTATGACACTGATACCCTTGTGGGGTAAATTTCATAATTTTGGGTTTGCTAGATGTTGGGAATGCCTTTGGAATAACTATACCCAGATTTAAAATCAAATGATTGAATTGTTTATGACTTTTGCAGATATAACACATAAAAAAAAGAATTTTACTTAACTACTCCCATAGTTTGCAGACATGATTCAAATACTGTTTGTATGGTGTCTTACTGGGGTGACGGAAGGGGAAGACTTAAACCTTTCTACACCATGTTTGAAACCAAACTTAAACTTCGAAATCTATTTGAAATTAAATTTGATCTTAACCTTTTAATTTGGCTAACACTGGGTATAACACATATGTGTTGGTGTGTCATTAAATTCCATCTAATTAGCTCTAAAACCCCTTTTGGATGGATATCCAATGCGGAAACCAAACATTACATGTAAGGGGGTTCTGTATCCCAAAGGAGTTTCATCCCCTGAGGGCACACCTAGACTTGTATAACAAACGTCTCAAACCTCAGGCCTTTACAGTGACATAGCTACAGGGGTGGGGGAGAAAAATTTGGAAAAATTTGGAATTTTGCCATTTGAGACAACAGTCGACTACAGTGTGGTTTTCCCAACTGTTCCTTCATAAATTTCTGAATTCTTTTCAATAGGCTCAATATTTGTAAATATTTGGCTAAAAAGGCAAACTTTCATTTGTTTTTCATGCAACCCAAATTGCAATCTTCAATGCAGTAAGCGGTCGCTCATATATCAGTCTACATGTAAACCTTTCTGAACCACTACAGTGCAATTTCTCTAAGTTTTCTTCAATATAGGTAGGCTCTTCATTTTGCAACATTTTGTACAGTCATAATTTTGAATGTTGCTGGGAAGCCTCAATTCACACTCCTTAGAAAACACTTTGCAACAGAAATGATCTTCAGTCCACAAGCTATCTCAAATATATATTAATAGGAAACACAGATTCCTCGACAGTCCCCCAAATTTTCAAATTTTCTAACATGAATGCCAGGACCTAAACTATTTTCTGCAGAACAAGCTCCAAATGTTGGAAAAAATACCCTTAGAACAATCTCGTCAGGAACTGTTCTCAGGCTAATTACATGCCCAATTGAGCATTTGAAAATGACCATGGAGGTTGATATTTGATAGCACTTTAGCTCAGAGTAAGCTGAAAGGAGATGTAGCCCTTCAGTGCACTTTAAGTAATTTGATTCTTTTTTTGCCAGTACTTATTTCAGGATTTGTTTAAGTTGTTAATAGAACCCCAATGTTTTTGGGCTTCTATTGTACCAGAATGGTAATCAAATCGGCTGCTCATTGAAGCAGATAATAGGAGTAATGAACCAGTGGTCGGGTACTATGATTGGGAACCGCAGTTTTTCTCTAAAAACTGTGGTAGCCATGACGGATCTCCTTAAAGGCTAATATCCCGTAATGATATTTACAGATATTTTTTTTAAGAACTGTAATTTTGGCAGGCTCCACCAATCATGTTCCTCAAGTGGTAGTGTTCACACTTCAGAAAAAACTAGAACATTTGGTTGCTTGCTCCCTGCCCCCCCCCCCACCTGGAAAAAGTCTAGGTGTACCACTGGACCTTTACACTGGGTCTGTCCTAAGTGGATTCCATTATTCTAGACTATTTGGGTAGGGTAGATTCTACACTGATACCAGTAAAACTGCTGAGAAGTTGTGCACTAGTTGTCTACATCACAGTGCAATGTGCAAATATGGAGCAGTGAGACAGACTGCACAGTAAGAAGTGATGTAAACTAAAAATGCAAATATACCACAAAGCACTGTACCTCATCTTCAGATTCATCATCTTCATCCTTCTTCTGCTTGGCCTGTTTCTTCTTTAACCTCTCTTCCTGAAAGAAGAGTAAACCCACCCAATGTAAAAACTAAGAAAGTTGCAGGGTCTGTAAATACATAAATTTATATGACCTTATGACTGTTTGATAAAAAATTCATTAAAAAGATTAAAAGATGGCTACAAATCCAATCAAAATCTATCAGAAAATAGTGAAACACGAATACCACTTTTGCACTAAACATTTGCATTTTGTTTTATAAGGTTTTACTATGGTTACACGTACACCAAGCTTCATTTTCAAGATCTAGGTTGCCCCTCCTCACCTTCTATTTATATTATGTTGCCCTACTACTTAAGGGAATTGTTTGTCAACTCAACAGCATGATGGGATGGATAGAAATGAAGTCAAAACAGGTGTCACATCATCCTTAACTTGCCACAAGCAAGTCTGGATGCAACATCAGGTATGGATATGAGAGATTTGGGGACAGGAGAAAGACACATGACTAAAGGTTATATTTAGCAGTCAAAAGACTCATTATCATTTTATGGACTAGGTAATCTTTGCAACAAAGGCAACCTTATTATGCAAACCTGTACCACGGAAAGAGGTCCACGAGGTATGTGTTACATTTAAAATCCAGTTTGCTTTATCATAAATCTTACTACAGTTTTAAGAGAAGTATGCCAGGAGGTTGCCTTTTCTTTTGGACTAAACTATTTACTATTTTGCATATGTATACACTTAAAGTGAAAATTCAAATACACACACATGTGCAAATCAATGTCATAATTTTTGCATAGGTAAAAGAACTTAAAAAATTGGTTGAGAACTTCAAAGTGGTTCATAATGAGAGCGGTAAGGAATATTCAAATATTTCCACCAGATTTTTTTAAGAGGAAGTCTAAATCAACCATTTCTGGGAGGAAAAACTGCAGATTCCTCCTGGAATTCTGTCTGTGAGCCCACTAACCCAAGGGTAAATTGTTTTAATTGCTACCTTCACTGTACTAGCTATTGAAGGAGTGATAGTTCTCCTTCCTTGCAGGTGTCAAAGTTGGCATCACTTTCCCCCATGGATTATACTACCATTTCACAACTACTAAGAACCAGTGCTGTAGTCAAGTCTGGACAGTCTGAGTCACGAGTCCTGCAATTTTCAACTTTCAAGGACTCGAGTTTGGACTCGGACTGGAGTCCCTCTACTTTCTCAATGGGGAAAAATCAACCTCTTTGTCTGAGTCCTTTAAATTCTGAAATCATGAGTCTTGAGTCAGAACTGGACTTCACCCATGCTAAGACCCAGAGAAAACTATTAACTATTTTTGTTACTTTACATAGTCTATCTAGCAAAGTAAAGTTATGTAAAGACTTTAATATCAGTGAAAATAAAAGTCATAAATATATGAATTGGTGAACTGCATAATAGCCATTCATTAAATACAAAACTCAACATCAATACTTATAGATGGCTTAACTTTCAAATTTATATCTATATAGATATAATTCAATTTGCATCTTAAAAATTTATGACCTAACACTTTTGTATATAATGCACAAAGCCATCTTACACCAGGATACCAAGAATTATTTTTTTTACCTTTAGTGCCAACCATTGAAAGTGATCTTTGAATAATAATTCAGATAATAAAGCATTGTCATGTGGTATCATCCTCCAAACACCTTTGTTATTTGATAGATATAAACTCAATGTGCCCCTTTAAGGAGCAGAAGAAAAAGTATCCAATTACTGACACATATTTTGAAATATAATTCCCATCAATAAGTTGCTAGTCCAGAATTAAATGAGTGATAGTTTCTGGTTTTTTGTTAATTCAGATTACCATTTGAGATATATAAATTTACAAATCAAATTTAACATTTGCAATACCCATCCCATCCCATCAATTTCCCTATTCCATGTCTCTAACTGCTCCTTTACCTTATGTTTAGCTTTAACTCTTTCTCTGTATCTCTTCTTGTCTTCTTCATCAGCTTTCTTCATATATTCTTGGGCCTCTTTAAGGTCAAGACCCTTCTCATATTCTTCTTCCTCATCCTTCTCATCCTAAAAAATGAATATTGAACACAGTTTACACTCCACAACAAATTATTTCATGGCACAACTTAGAGGCCTAGTTCTCTCACCCCAAACAGTACCAATTCTCCTAACCTTCTCACTTAAGCCCTCCCACAATTGTCTGAAATTCATCCTTATCCAGTCACAATCTCAGTCTCTCTCAGTCTCTCATCCCAAAGAGTACCAATTCTCCTAACCTTCTTACTTAAGCCTCCCATAATTGTATGAAATTCATCCTTATCCAGTCACAATCTCAGTCTCTTGCGCCCAGGTGAGTATAAAAAAGTCTTGGGTGTATAACACTATCAGTACAATCCATGCTGTGTAATATAAGCTTGGGTAATCTTAATTGTTTGAATTAACAGTCAATTAAAAAGCTGAGTGCTTTGGCTTGGAGAGTTTCTGTACCCCCTACAAGAAGTGTAGTTTGGGGTGAGAGGATTGGCCCTTTAATCATTTAAAATATCTTTTTTAACCCACAGATAAACACTGAGCAACTTCCATAACACTGATTTTTAAGACAATATTTCACCGACCATACAAAAACTGGAAGAGTGGTATGTTTGCATCTCACATTTTAACCCTATTGCTACCAGTTGCTGATCGTCGACAAACACAAACTCAATGTACAGACCAAATGTAGCTGGTCAGCGACTCATTTTTATTTTAACCTGAAATAAACTGTATATTGCCCTATTTTTTCTGAGTTTTGTTCCATCGTACAGAAAACAAAAGTAATATATGATGTGGTATACCACATGATATATGTTCAAGTTGAGTTTTGGGCTAAAAATCAAGTACTAGTTGGCATTGAAATGGTCTCATTTGTAGCCAATACCAACATGTCCGGCTTCGACGTTGATCTGAAAGAGATTTCTGGCTGACAGATTCTGAATCCTGCCATGACTGGGCATGAAAAAGTTCTGATGATGACTTTTAAGTGAATCAAGTTAATTGAGAGGTATGTCTCAGCAACTGACCCTTTTCCAAAAAGCAATCACAAAGGATTGTGGGATATAGGGCTGTGAACGTATAGCGATTAATCGCTAAACGATCGCATGTGGAATAAACGTTTAGTACAAAGCCTCAAGAGATTAATCGCAAAACCTGTTTTTGACATTTTTTAATATCCATCTCTACACTGTGATGACCCCAGTTTTTTTGTTAAATGGAACATTCTGGGCATGTTTGAACCTTGTAGGCTTCAAAGTTTCAGAATAATTTGATTTTACCATGCAAGATAACAACTATTATTATTTCTGCATTACATTCAGTATCAATCCCTGCATACTGAAATAATTTTTTTTTGTGATAAGGTAATCGCGATTAATCGCTAAACGATCGCATATTTTTGAGGTTAAACGTTTAGTTGTTTTGCTACACGTTCACAGCCCTAGTAGGATAGGTTTCAGGTATGCATAAATTTTGTCAATGACATCATACTGTAGGAAGAAAAAATGTCCAACAACAATCTATCCCACAATCCTTTGCAAAAGCTATTTGGAAAAGTGTCTATTAAAAATTGTTACTTTTTGGCCTACAGTAAGATCCGTTGGGTTAGGGTAAGGATACATGTGGCTGCAAGTCCCCAATTAGACCATGGACCTCGCAAGACAGGTGAAGGTTACATCACATAAAGTTTGACTTTGTAATATGGTGAACAACTTTTATGAAAAAAACTTTCCCATAGAAGGTGCATTGAAAGAGTTATTTAGAAATTAAAATGACCATTCGTTCTTTAAAATTTGCCCTGGCAGAGAGGTGAAGGCAGAAAGCAGTGACTGGTAACAAAAGGGTTCAAAATTTTTATTTTTTAATTTTTCTACACAATCTTTTTAGTCTTTGTGTAAACTACTGAACAAAGTTTTAAGTTTGCCAGAGAAGAAGACAAAATACAGCCATAAGTTAGGAATAAACATGTACCATCCATTCCTACCTTTAAGTTTTCTTTTCTGCTTAAAAATTGCCTTTGCTTTAAGCCTTCTCTGTGTGAAAATTAATTCACACATACCAACTGGCATCAAAGGCATAAACTCATCTCATTTGCTTAGTAAAAACAGGGAAAAGCTGGACCAAGGTCCTCTCTATACCGCACAAACATGCATGATGATGTCCCCAACTTTTCCATTGAGCCTTAATTGCCAAGCTGAATATTTTTAGCAGATCTTTTAAGCTTTACATATTCTGACACCAAATGACCTTTGGCCTTCAAAAATAAAATAAAAAAAAAAATACCAGTGGTCTCATGTTTCTAAAAAACACCTTTCACAACTGCTGTCATCCATACCTTCATAGGAGAGACAAGATTTGCATCTGAAAGTGAACTAATTTTATCCATCCATAACACCATAGAATAATCTTATGCTGTTTTTCTACACATAAATATACAAAACCAATGTATACAAACCCTCCCTAGAAACCACTCTTACCTTCAAGTCCACATTTTCCTCTTTAAATCGAACTTTGGTATTTATCTGTTGTTTAGCTAACTTCTTCAAGGCTGCTACCTTGGTTAAAGTCTTCTTTTTCTTGGATCCTGTCTCCTGCATTGTTTCATCTTTATCACTCTCCCCTGGAGACTAAATATTTTTTAGAAATATATTAATTGTGCTGCTGATGACTCACATATTTTTGGCATGAATTCAATTTAACAATATATTTAGTGGTAATTATTCCTAAATTTTGCTTCTTCACATAATAGTTAATGAGCAGGTTTCAAAATTAGGTAAACTAATAACAGGAAAAACATTTTCATTTTTATCTGGAATTAATGTATGAGTTTTCACATCAGGAGGGGTTATATCAGAGGTGGGATAACTTATTTTTCTGAGATGGGATAACTTAGGGGAGGTACATTTACCTAACGAGTCAGCATGGGCAGTTGGGCAAAGGAAAACATAAGTGACACAGTAACTGCTTGGGAGATACTCTGCCCTTATTCCATTGTAAATTATTCCATTTATCAGATCTTAAGTGAGTGTTTTGTTTACTCATTTACAGGGAAAAAGTGCATTTGTTTTACAAGGGAGTTTCATCCTTTTAAAACCAATATTTATTGGCAAAGAGTGATAAATAATAACAAAAAAGGCAGTACAGTAGCCTTCTTTTCAAGAAATAAGTTCCCCTCAGATAGAAATTCAGTTTGTTTATTGCTCAAGAATAATTTGTTCACCCAAACTTTCAACATTTCAAAAGATGCAACTTCCATAGTTCTTCTTGTGCATAATATTTTGAGGATATGAAGCTACAGTATTGCTGGGGTTTATTATTGACACTGAATGATATGATAATGACTTGAGCCAGTTACTTTAAATGCCATGTTGGAGCATTTTAAACCCAATATTTACATTCAAAGAAGGGAAAGAACAAGATTTCAAAGGACAGTTTTTATTTCAAAGAAATATCGACCAATTTCTTTAACACTCAACTTCATTTTCAATTGATCCAAAGTCTGAACCATAAGATCACAAAGCTGAAATATCTATCAATGCATGCCAATTTTGTTTAAAGGGCAATAAAACTCCACCTTACCTTTAATACCTTAGTCTTTAAATTTACATTTACATTTCTTATCGATGTTACTGACTTTATTCACTATATCACCATTAATTTTTTTCAAAAATACCAGGGTTTATAAAATTTCCTAAATTACTGGATTGACCCCCTCCCCCCCCCTCCGAAAAAACCAAACACTGATGTTGGTTTGGTTGATTTTCAAGGAGTCACCTAATTTGCTTTCATCTGCAAGGATGGCTGCCAGAGTCACTTACACAGACTTGTGGAGCAGCGTTTTGGCTTTTATAATTATTTAGTTATGGTGAAATGACATTGACAAAAAGAATCTGTATGAAAAATCAATTCAACAATCCTTTGTCATCATTGGTATTTCCTTTTCTTGGCAAAAATACACACCATGTGTGACTAGTTTGATATTCAGAACTGCAGTTTTCAATTCAATGTCATGTCTCAGTGTTAGCATGAGGAATATGGAACTGGAAGTTAATAAGGCTGAATTTAAAGGGGAGCATAACTGGCATATTTCCAACTATTTTTGGCAAAGCAATGAATTTTGCAACCACAAGTTTTCATTTCCAAGCCATGAATTATTTTCTTTAAGAATAAACTACAATTTTTTATTTCCTGAATCCAGCCCTGATTAGGTCCAGAATAAGACATTACTTTCCTGATTGATGATTGGCTTGCATATACATCCCCTGTTTTGGACCGTGAAAAATGAATTCTAATAGTCCAACTCCCATCTGAATAGGACATTCCTGAGCTAAGATATAAAATGTTGAAGTTTATTCACTCAACTTAAAATGGTATATTGTGCAATAATTTGTGATGTCATTGTTGTACTACTCAAATTACAATCTTTGTATTTCTTTGTTGTTGTAAACGCTACTGCACCTTGTACCGAGGTGTGATTACTGCACCTTGTACCAAGGTGTGATTACTGCACCTTGTACCAAGGTGTGATTACTGCACCTTGTACCAAGGTGTGATTACTGCACCTTGTACCAAGGTGTGATTACTGCACCTTGTAAATTCCTTTTCTTTCCACTAACCTCTTCATCCTTGATACCAAATACATTCTCTTTCTTCATCACTAGAAGATCATCATCATCATCTTCTTCATCACTGGCTGGTTTCATCTCCTTTAATTCTTTCAGTCTCTTCTCCTTTCTCCAGTCCTTACTACCTCCTAACTCCACATTTGATAAACTGGTTTCCTCATCCCCATCAGCTGAAGTTCCAACCTCCTGCTGTCCATCACTGTCCAAAGCATCTTTCTTAGCTAACTTCTTCTGTTGTTCCTTCTGTCTCTTTTCCAGAAATCGTACTCTTGGAGTGAATGGAAGACCCAGAGATCTGGCAAATGAATGCATAAAAGAAATGCATGAAAAAAATTTAAATGCTGTAAAAACAAAACTGAAATTTTCCAATTTTGAAACTACACCTATGCTATAGAAAAATAATTTTCATGTGAGAATGGACCTAAACTATATTTTCAGTCACCATTAAAATTAATGTTAGTTAGTAAAGACATTGAATGTATGGCATAATGTTTCTGGTATATGCATGAGTCTTTTCTCATCATTAGTTTGTTCGACATTTTAACATAACTGCTCTCTGGTAGCATCAAGTATTCAGATCTTTCAACAATGAAATTGCAAGATTTCTGTTCCATTGTGAGACAGTATACCCGTTAGCCCACAGAAACAAATAATGCATATGTTTATACCTCTTTGTTATATGGCACCTCAGACTTTTAACATGCTAGCACAAAACAAATTTATTATTCTTTAAGGGTGGGGGATGCTTTCTCTCTACTAGACCTAGATGCACGCACTGAATTGCTTATTTGTGAACAATTACATATGTAAGTGCAAAAATATTCATCATGCAATGTTTCATACCAGAAGTACAGTAACAAACTGGATTCAATTCCTTGGTTAAGACAAAGCTACAGCCCTTATTTATTCTGCTTCTTGAAAAACCATTTGTGATTCAGCAATCTGTTGCATAGAAGGCTTTGGCAGCAATCCCTAAGATAATGAGGGCATAGGGACATGTTTCCCCAATATTTCAGAAGTTATTCACTTTGATTTACCACAGTTATTTCTTTGCAAATGAGGTAATGCACTTCCAATAATGAGAACAAATAAATTGCCACCCTTGATTAAAAGGAAAAATTGCATTTAAAAAGCTCCACCACAGCATTCAAAGAAAATTGCTTTAGTTATTATCAAATCATTTGATCTCAACAATAAACCCCAACAATAGCTTCATCTCCTCAAAACATTATGCACAAGAGGAGTTATGAAAGTTGCATCTTTTGAAATGTTGAAAGTTTGGGGGAACAAATTATTCTTCAGCAACAAGAAACTGAATTTCTATCGAAGGAACTTTTTTCTCAAAAAGAAGGCTACCATACTGCCTTATTTTTACTTATTTATCACTCTTTGCCAAAAAATATTGGTTTTAAAAGGATGAAATCTCCCTTTAAAGAAAGGAATCAATATTCAAACCAGACATAAAAACAATGGGTAAGATGATGTTTTACTAATTTAAGTCAGGCTCACCACACACAGCCTTTTTTCCAGTTGCTGCTCACTGGCTTGAATGAACACCAAGCACAATGACAGCAGCTTCATTTTTAAAGTCTTAGGTATGACCCAGCTGGGATTTTAATTTCAGACCTCCAGTTCCAAGACAGATGCCCTAACCACCTGACCATGCAGTCAGTGCTCATAACTAATTTTTGGATTTTTTGTATGTGCTTATATTTGTGAGTACAAATGAATTAGCTAAGGGAGAAATTTTGCACCAGACCTATGAATATGAAGAAGGGGAATTCCCTAACCCCAAAATATTTGATGGGATTTGGTCAAAAAACATGTGATCTTGATTAATTGCCACAGAAAGATTGATCCCCCCTTTTACACAACAGGATTATTTTCTCACCTTCAACTTCCCACACTTACTTCAAAACATGGTATTACTCACATAGCAAATTCTTCTAAAGGCAACTTAGACACATCAAACACATCTTTATTCTTCATAAGAAAGACAGATTTGACGTAACTGACAAATGATCGTTTCCCTGATTCCTTGACTTCTGGATCCTGTGCACAGTACGATTGAAGTTTCCTGTAAATCACCATCTTTTTGTTGGGGTTGACCCTAAAAGAGATTCAGAAAAAAAAATCATTATTAACTGACCATCACACTAAGCCTAGAACTTGACATTGAATAATTATTACCTTATTGCCATTACATCCAATCCTCACATGATATTATTGAGAATATCATTCCTGGAGACTTCCAACCCTAAACTTATTCCATATTCTTACACTTACCTTCTTCCATGATAAATCATTTAAGATAATGCATACATTGACAAGGCCTTCAGGAAGGCATCATCACAAAAGAAAATAAGGAAGGCATTATCACACAACAAATTATCCATTACTCAAATAAATATCACTTTTCTTTCTTTTTATACCAGCAATGGAAGACTACAAAGCTAAGGTCTCCTGTGTACTGGGGGTAGTAGAATATGCAGTGAGTGTCCATAGTATTACTGGCCTATTGTAAAAGGCAACTAAAAGGGAGGACTTGCGCTGCTTTTGAATCGTATTTAAAACCAAACTTGAACCACATTTGAAACTATTCATAAACCTTACCTTATTACTTAGTTGACACTACATAATGCATTTATGTTTGGTGTGTCACAAAATCTCATCTAGTTAACTAACTAGCTACAGAGCTAAAAAGAAATTCACTTGTCATGAACATAAGAGTTTTCTACATGTTGCAAATGATGTCAACATTGTGTAGAATTTCTTTCAATGTCCTTGATCTATTGTAGGCAGCAATTAGTAAGAATACTACACTACAACAATCCAATGACATTCATTCTACATAGCTTGACAGAATAAGAAGTGATCATTTCCAACATAAAATGGATACAAAGCCACTCCTTTATATAAAAGAAAAACATTTATTTTCAAGTTTCTGACAATATTTCATGTTGTATCAGCTTCCTATTGTATTCCTGATGGAAGAAATCCAAAGCCTCCTTTCCTTTGCTGTGCAAAAAGGTTTAAAAATTCCACCTTTGGTAAGTTTTTTCAAAGAGAAATTCATTTACAAATTACACACACACGCCTACGTACATGACCTTTAATTGTCATAGCTTGAAAGAATTATCACAAAAGCTCATAAAGAAGTCCAGTTTAATCCCTTCCAAGCTAAGAATGTACATTTATGTAGTCCAATAATTTTACAGTCCGTTAACTACATACATTGTTTTTTTTAAGTATTTTTTTGAGATTTCCCACACTTTACACAAATTTCATCTACCCACAATATGAACAGCTTGAAGTCAGTGCTATTTTACAACATTTAAGTATACACGGCTAGTTGCCCTCAAATATAACATGGTAACCTTCACGAGAGTTACCCTAATTTAGGGGTCTACTGCATCTACATGCACTTTGAGAGACAAGGTTAAAATTCATAAGAGAAAGAAAGAGAATGATTCATCTGATATATTTTCCAAAGATTTACAAGAAAAAGATAATACATATTTTCCAGCCATAAAAATCTTCTTGCAAACATTAACATTGATGATAGTGTGAAGAGTTATGTCAATTTATTGTTAATTGCCACAGCACCCAGCAAACACATGCATGTTACACCATTAGCTGTGGAAGGGTTAACAAGACTACTAATTGAACTCTTAAAAGTTTTGAAAGCTGTTAGCTGCAGGCTAGGCTTAGAACAGACACATTTGAAGAACAGCAAGAGGATGAAAGTTTATACCAAAAAGTGAAATGGTGGTTACAGATCTTCCCATTTCATTGCCAAGGAGGAATTCAATATATACTTGTGTGTACTGCAAATAAAGTAATATGATGCTAGATCACCTTTGTCTGTTACAGTCATGGGACTGTATACCATCCCTGCTGCCAACTCCTCTGCTTACCTTGTCCTTCACCAAAACACATCCTTATGGAACACTCTAGAATTACTTCTTCAACGTTTCAGACACTTTGACTTCAGAGTTAATAAAGTCTCACAAGTTTAAAACCAAAAAGTTTTACTGCCTTTCTTAAAACTTACTCAATTTTCTGTATGGGAATCTTGCGATCATTCAGCTGCTTTACCATTGCATATTCCTCTGAAGGGAGCAGAAACAAAAGAGATTCTCCATTTTCTTGATATCTTGCTGTTCTACCCACCCTGTGTATGTACGTACTTGCATCTTCAGGACAATCTAGTTGTACTACCCAATGAACAGCTGGAAAATCTGCAAATCAGAAAGAAAAATATCAAGTAGTACCGAAACCTCTATCTGTCTACAAACACTTGAAATTCTGAAACTATTTCATCACATGATGGCTAGTTTTAAACCATTTGATGTGTTGTGAAATGCCTACCAGACACGACAACCATTTCTTGTTCAAATTTGACATAGTAAAGATCTTTGTGACAGCTTAGCTTTTTAGAAATATTATTGTGACAGAAAAGCCTTGCCATTGCTGTATGTTCAACGTTTGAAGCAATAATTGTGAGGGCAATGTTTAACTGCCAGACTTGATTGCTACTTTATGACACAGAATAATATGTAACATGTGGATTTTTAATTAATTTTTAAATCCATTCTAAAGTCAGTAATACCAACCTAATCCTCTAGCAGCAATGTCTGTAGCAAACAGGACAGCTGAGTCCTTCTTACAAAACTCCTGATAAATTGAAACCCTTTTAAGTTGATGAAGGGTTCCATACAGGGCCATCACCGTTGTACCTGGACGCAACTTGCAGAAAACTTCAAAGGCGTACTTGACCTAGGAAGCAATTCACAAACAGTGAATACATTATAAGGAAAAACTTCTTGACAAAAGGAAATAAACACTTCATTGAGCAACATAACAGAATACCTCCTCTGTAAATTACAATGTAGGCCTAAAAGTCAAAGAATTTCTAACACTTGGGTTCAAACTAAGGAACCATTTTGGGAACACCTAAAATGGTATTTTTACAATGATACCCTGGTACCAAGCTACCAACACATGATGAACCACTTTGATGTCATTATTTCTGGCTCCTTATCATTTTATTGTCCCACAATATGACTCCTAACACTGGCATGTACAGATTACTGATGTCAAGAGACACAATTGTGTATGGTGTGGGAATATTTCCCCTCACCCACCTACTCCCTCAAACCACCCATTACCCCATCCACCCACCTACTGACCCCCCCCCCAATTTTAGCAAAAATGTTGATCCATTGAGGAAAAATGAAACAAGAAATTTTGGCCTATTAAACTCAGCTTTCTGAAAATTCTTGATTATCTACAGGTAACTGATGTCAGAGTTTTAACATTGTCGTAAAGTAAGACACTCCCATGGATGTAACTTCATCAGTCAAAAACATTGAAATTAAGCAGACCCCCCTTCCCTCACAAACACATTCTTTCTTATAGCCACTAAAGATATACCTTTACAAAACTAACCTGTTTACAAGTTGCCATAAAAACCAGAATCTTTTTGGTTCGATGAGCTTTGATGAATGAAAACAGAATGTTTATCTTCTGATGTAGCTCACAGACGATGTAGCTCTATGGATAGAACAGACAAATAATTCAAATGATTATTCTGAAGCCAAATATAACAACATTGTCAAAGTTACAGCATTAGGCTTTTACTATGAACTCATGCCACTGCACCATTCTGTGCCTACAACTTCAAAAATGTACCCAGAATCTGGGTTTGTGTGTTCCACAGGTCTGACTTGAGCTCAGTAAGAATATATAAAACCCAAACTATACCTCCCCTCTCCTCATCCCTAACTACGTTTTGAGGAATTCATCCTAAGCTTGCAAATACTGGATAGCAAGAAATTTTGCAGCATACTATAAATTTTAAAGTCTGCTTATTTTAAGTTCAACCTTTCTCTTATCAGTCTCTCTATAATGTTTTCAGTAAAAGAATATTTACATGATCATAACTTAAATTTCTTTCTGTCATTTTACCTGTTCCAATTGTGCTGGAGTACTGTGTTCATGGTGCTCATGAACGGCCACATACTTGGGGTCTCGTAAACTCAGCCGAGCAAGATCCTTCACTGATCTGCAGAAGGAAATGGAATCCTCCAAGCATGTAAATAATATACTTGTACAGACTTGTGAAGATGCTGTTTGGAATTAGAGCCACCTACTTATTTAACAGACAAAAAGTCCAGGGTCTGACAAGAGTTTTGCAGGGTTCATACACATTCAATCTGACAAAATTCCATGATTTTTCCATGACTGTCAAGGACCTTGACTTACATTTCCAGTATCTTTAAAAACAGTGAGATCCCATAATTCCATTTTTCTCCTTCCAAAAAATGTATCTGAGCATAAAGAAGATCACAGCAATATGTCCACCTTATAAAATTCCCTGACTTTCTAGGACCCTTTGGAAAATTTCCAGGATCTTTTGAAAAATTTTCCTGACTTTTCAGGATTCTCAGGACCTGCATAAACCATTATTAAGTAAGACACATGTAACCATATTAGCAGTTGCCTGCTAAGTCAGTCCTTGATTTTCAGAAAAATTTATGGTTGTCCTTCGGGCAACCATTTCATTTATTTCAGCTGTCCACAAGTAAAATTTGGTTGTCCAAAACAAAACACTAATTGTGAGCTTGGTGGACATGTATTGCTCCTGCACAAAATACCATCATCTGCAAACTTTTGCAAGAATTGCTCGTCAAACTGCATATACACTATATGCAATTAACTATTCATATATACCATCATGACAAACACAAATTTTATGTATTGATTCATTTGTGATGAAAAAGCAATTCAGACAAACATGATCAACTGGATAAAGAGTGCCATTTTGTTCTACTTCCACATCACGCAATGATTGAATACCATTTACTTACTACAAATGAGCAAGCTGCTCACAGAATGTTACAGATGAAGCATTGTAGCTTGGTTGTGCAAATGAATATTTAGTTTTCAAAAGCAATCAACAGTTGAGAGTCAGTTCCAATAAGCAAGTTTGGTATAAATTGATTTTGATGGCTAGGCACATGAGCACATCCTCAAAATTGTCTGAATAAACAAACAAGTTCCACACTTATAACATGGTAATTAGTAAGTTACATGAAGTTTCACAGCCGACTTTCCAACCAACTGGTTCAAGTCAAGCCGGACGCAGCCTTTTTTCCAGTAGTGGCTCACTGGCTTGTTTTCCCTACTTCATTGCTTATGCTGAGCAATGCTGGCAATGGGTTCCATTTTTTAAAGTCTGCAGTAGGACTTGAACTCCCAACCTCCCTACTGAAAGTCACCTGCTCTGATCATTTGACCATGCAGTTGGTCAAGTGCGGTGTGCATCTAAGCTGTTATTCATTTACGATGTACTACTCTTTCCCTGTAACTGCAAAGACTAAATCAGATGCTCTAACCACTTGACCCTGCACCTACAACACATATTACAAAATTTCAGTTTACATGAAAACCTACTGAAATGATTCTTTCTCCATCCATCTAAAACATATGGAGGGATCTCAAGTGTGGTTTTGTGAGGTGGATTGTGTCTAAATTGTCTTTTGGAGTAGAAACTTGCATTTTAATCTGCCGTTAAGTAGGACCGAAACCCCTATTTTTCGTTGGATTTGGCTAGACAAGTCGATAATGTTGCTTGCACATATTGACAAAAAGGGAAAACTGTGTGCTATGTGCTGAACTATGTTTTTGTATCCAACTATGCTGTACACCACAATTCCATGTGGCAACACATTACCAAACTTGCTTTTGGGGGTTGAATTTGTACTGGCTCATGTTGAAGTATGTACTTCAAAAGCACAAAGTACATGAACACCTGCTATAAAGGTTATACTACCTAAAGAAAAGCACATTTCTGCTCTTCATGGAATTCCTGAAACCCTTTCATTTCACTTATTTTAAAACCCTGTCAGTATCACAGCAAATAGCTGTGGTACTATCCCCACAGTTCCCTCTCTCATTACCACAACAAACAGTTTTGTTTATCACCATAGTTACCAGGTAATTCTTCTAGGATATGATGCAAATCTAGAAATACACTCTAAAACCAGAAACCATAATTCCGCTTTATACATATCAAAATAACTTACTTTGTCTGTGTTGCACTAAAGAGTAGTGTTTGTCTTTTCACTGGAATGTGGTCTAGAATGGCATTCATGGTAGCTTTGAATCCAAGATCTAAGATTCGGTCTGCTTCATCCAGCACTGGAAGTATAGAAGTTGATACACACATCTAAATGAACTGTGACTTTCAGAACACAAATAGGTGAATCATTCTTAAGTCATCAGCTGATTGAATTAATATGTAAATTATATGCAGATTGTGTGACAGCTTGTTACATCATAACCCTGTGTTGGCAATGATTGAATGAGCAAGCAATTCAGAAATCTGGAAAATCCAATGCAAATTATGACCACTAACTTTTTAAAATAACAGTCAAAAACTGACTTATGTCCTGTTCTCTGACTTTTTCAGGGAAAGGGGGGGGGGACAAGAAATAAGGTACTGATTGGGGATGGGGATTTCCCCCAAATGTTTCAGATATTTTAAAAAACATCACAGAATTAATTACTATAAAGCTAAACTGGAGGAAAATGCACGGATACAGTTAACAATAGAAAGTACTATATCAATCAGTAGTGTTTATACCAGACTGGAATTGTAAGAAAATTATGACCCACACATCCAAGACCTTAAATGATATTCACTTTTGTAATTCTAGAAATATTGTCATGGATGAATAGTTGATAGTGAGATGAAGAATTTCTGTGAAGTACCTTGGAAATCCCCGTAATGTTGTAGAAAAACTACTTCAACAAATCAACAATCAACATTTTACTCGATTATCTCCCCCTCACCTCCCCCCTGCAAATATGTTTTAAACCTTTTTTATTTCAAAATTTTAAATGTTCATCATTTGCATCAATCATTTCATAGCAAAATATGTTCCTCCTTTTTATAAACTCCATAATAATATGCTGGGACTAATCCTAAAAAAGTTTGACATTTTGCACTTTTGTTCATCAGAATTTAGATTCAGAATGAACTACTATAGGATGTGATTTTTTACCTAATTTCAATTATTTACTAATTTCAATTAATATTGAACCTATAAATTCACTTCCATTCTATAAGACTGCACTTTTCTAGCTTGAAAACACTTCTGAACTTTGTACTGCCTGACTGCTAAGGGTTATTTGAAACAATATTGGAACTTCTCACTCTTATATAGCTAGCACTATATAACTCTTTTGTGTTGGTGTATCATTAACTCTCATCTATAACAAACTAATGTTTGTCATTGGCATCTATCTTTTCATGCCACAAGACTTTCTTTATTTGTATATAGACCATATAGTTATATGCTCAGACAAATCAAAAAGTTTGAAAGTGATTCTTTATGTAATTTCTGTAATTAACTAAGTGTAATGATTATTAAACCAATAATTCCACTTCACCAAACTGTGATTTTCCCTCTCCAAATTCAACAAAAACACTGCATTAGATTAAAGGCAGTGTGATGTACATCTGGTATCAGATTTGACACGTAACTTCAAGCCATCTATGCAGCCACTGTGCTTACACTGCATGAAAAATTATTTAATACATAACTGACTGGCATGCAAGATAATCCCAAATGTTACATAACTTTATGTAGATTTGTTATATCTGATACTGTTAATCTATAACTCAGATGTAAAAGCTGACTGTAGCAGGTGTTTATGTCTTGTGCTTTATATCCTGCCAGAGGAGAAAAGATGTAATCAGGCAGAGAAAGGGGATGTTTCAAAAATTTATAAGATCACACCCCTTCTGCTTTGGATAAACTTTTTTTTGATGGCATCAACAATTAGAAAGGAATATTTCAAGCATTCCTGTCATGGCAGACTTGTAGTTTATCAAGTCTTACTCCTACTCAAAATTGACTCTCTAAATTCCCCAAGAATCTCATCATTTCTTAGTAAACATGAATTTTCAATGCTAGCTCAAGTATAACTTAATGTTACTTATATCACTTATTCATTACCCAACATTTTCAGATTCCTGCATTCAAAATCTGGGGTAGTATCCAGGTGCTGCAGAAGTCTTCCTGGGGTGCATATAACAATATTAGTCCTACTTATCTGTGCAGCTTCTTCTTCAACATCCTACAAAAAAAGGCAAAGGTGAAACACGTCAATGTTACATTTATCATCTTTGAAAAACTTTACGTCATAAAGTAGAAGAATCTGTCAGTCAAGTAATGATAGGAAATGGCTTGGGTCCTTCAGAATTAATTATAGTACTAATTTTGACTACCACTACCACAGATGGCTGCAAAAAGTCCTACACCTCATGATAAGCAGATTAAGTTCAGGTCTCAAATCAAACTCTTTTAACTATCCATGCTTCAGGCAGACAAATGAATTGAGGAGATGGACAAAGAGGGCCATAAAATCTCACAATCACATGGTAAATGGATTCATGTTTTGACCAACTAATACTTTAATATTGTAAAATTTCTCTCTTGTGTTTGAGTCCTAGCTGTAATGCTTACATATCCAAAAGCAATTACCTGACCACGGGTCTAGTCTTTTTATATTTGCTCAATGCAAAATGGCACATTGATAAATATGCTCACCATAGGACATTTGAAAGCATTAAATTGTTCAAACACATACAAATGTTCTTTGTACACAGCACTTCTCAAAGTTGTCTTGTAACCAACAAATAAAACTTTAAGGAAATGATTTCACTGTGGAAAAAACAGAATAGCTTCCCCTGTAAATGTCACACACAAAATAATACAAACATTACACCAGAGATGCCAACATTTACATACAGAAATCAGGGAGGTTTCACACAGGAATCAGGGAGATTTTTTAGAATTACATGCAACTCAATGGGGGAAAGGCTTGCTTGAATAAGGGGGATTGTCATATTTGCTAGACAAAAATCCTTGAATTTTCAGGGAGCCTCCCTGAGAATCAGGGAGAATTGGCATCTCTGTTACACACAGACATTTCCAAAGGACTAGAGTTGTATCAGATATCCTGTCCTGCCAGACTATCAGACCGATTAATGGAAGACCACGAAGGTTCCTGTTCCTATAGCCTGCATTTGTTAGCCTGCATTTTCAGAATCCCAGCCACATTCTTTTCAAATCTTGGCCAGAATGACCTTCATGATGAAAAGAGAGGGGTAGCTCCTCAAATGAAATCAACACCTAAATGTAAAAGCTTTTAAATTTCTCTTTGTCTACTTTAATTACTGGCACATTAGGTAGTTGTAGTTTATAGTGGTACAGACAATAACAAAACATCCTTTATTACAGTGGTCTTAATGCACACTTCGAAAATCAGTAAAGATAAAAATGAGACAATTTGAAAAGTTGAATCACAGGAGACAAATGGTAAATGAATGGGAGTTACAGAACTGACAATTTATGAAAATTTTAAACCAGCTACCCACTTACCACCAACAGCTCACGAACTGTGATGACCTCCTTGCACTTGCAAAGACAGAGGCAGCAGAGCCAATTTTGAAGTGTGAGGGCTAATCATTGAAGCGGCCACAATATGTCCAATAAAATAACTGCAGTATAAGGCTGCCCAAAATTCCCACAGCAAAAAAGTGCAGGGGCTAAAGCACCCTAGCCGCCCCGTCTCTGTGGTCCCTGAAAGACTCACAATAGCTTGCAAGCCATTGGTTAGTAGCTAAGGTAAAGGTACTTTCACACCACTAGCAAAGCAAATCAAACAATAGAAAAACAATGTAAATACATCATTGAAAAAAAACTCTTTTCAAACATGCTTGATCTGTTCCGACCGTGTCAAGTGTTGTCCTTAAGTGGATGTATAGCTTCTTCGGGAAGCACATTACAGGATATTAGCCTTTAAGGAGATCCGTCATGGCTACCACAGTTTTAGGGAAAAACTGCGGTTCCCAATTATAGTACCCGACCACTGGTTCATTACTCCTATTAGCTGCTTCAATGAGCAGCAGATTTGATTACCATTCTGGTACAATAGAAGCCCAACAACTTTGGGGTTCAAATAATAAATCCTGAAATAAGTGCTGGCAAAAAGGGAATCAAATAATACTTTAAGTGCACTAAAGGGCTACATCCCCTTTCAGCTTTTGCTGAGATAAAGTGCTATCAAATGTCAACCTTCATGGTCATTTCAAATGCTTAAATGGGCATATAATTAGCACTGAGAATAGTTCCTGACGAGATTGTTCTAAGGGTATTTTTTCCCACATGAGTTTACAGTTTGGTTTCCCCGAACAGCCCTTTGCCAGAGAGTCAGTTGGACCTCGGAAAAAGTACATGCTTGATCTGTTTTGCCGCGCTTTGCTTTGCTTACAGTGTGAAGGCACTTTAATGGTTTTACACTGTCTTTCATTTAATACATAATATCTGCACCTTTCCACCAATGATGAGTCCTGCTGAAAACTCATGCTGCTTTCCAATCTTGTACAAGACTTCAAATGTCTGGTATGCAAGTTCTCTTGTTGGGGAAATAATTACAACACCCAAACCATCTTCAGCTGTCCACCTGTCCTGAAACAAACATTCCAGCATCTAGAGAAGATAAAAAATGGAGTAGAGCATTAGACCACAGAAAAAAAAAATATTGATTCTCATTACTGACTTCTGAAAAAATTCATCCCACCATCCTTTTTCATTTTTTAATTACAAATCAATTTTTAATGTTTTCTTTCTGAGTCCTATTTTATACAATATTGTGTACAGTGTACCCAGAGTGTCCATGTGAATTAAGCCCACTTGGTTGCAAGAAAGAGAAAAGTGTTTGATAAGGAGGTTTGACTGCAGTTATTTGGGGCAAGAGGTTTCTCCAAAGGCATCAGAAATAAAGACAGGGACAAAATTTTCTTGAAAAAGTGCACATCAAAATTATCATATCAGCTCTGAAGAGTTTTAGTCAAATGTCATTAAAAAGTTAAAGAGAAAAAATCCTTCTGCACTCCAAAATCAACCCTGCAAGTGATAATAATCATGTTATTGTTTTCTGTGGCCTAAGTTTCCTTACCCTAATTTTCAAGGCTTACTGGAAAATGGTAACAATCCTCAAAATATATTGTTCCATAATGTCATGTGATTGTGCACTATCCTGGTACAAATTCCATCTTGGGCTATTCCATTTTACACAGGGTTGCACTACTTTAATGTCAGGTGATTGTGTACTATACTGGTACAGATTCCATCTTGGGCTATTCCATTTTACTCAGGGTTGCACTACTTTAATGTGGTTATTTTACAAACAAAATTACATTTGTTTTTCCATCTTTTAAATTAAAATACTGTTGTGTATACATGTATGAAGAAGGTTAAACAACTCTGGACCTGTGCATTAGACCAGCATGATGTACATTTGGGGTTAATGCTACCACTGGATGCATTCAGGATGTGCCCTTACGTGCATCTCTTGAAATGACTGTTTATAATCTGATGCTAAAGCATGGTCAACCTTTGCTTAACCTTTATTTTTGCAGTAGTTTTCTTGGCTTGCCCAATCGCTACCGCTAGGTTGTCTGTCTCTTAAGCTAAAACAGACAGGGACCAGTTCCTGTTGTAAATAAACAACTTAGTACAATGTGGAGTCACATGGCTATCAGATACCAACTGATAGAGTTGAAACTCTATCCAGTGTCAAGTATTTGACTAAAATCTTGAAGGACAAGTGGTGATACAAGGTAGAAAATGTATATCCCTGCAGCAAAGTACATGTAGTAGCAGAGATAATTGTACCATCAGTTTAAATGGTTGCAAAATTTCAAAAAGAAAGAGATAAAGTTTTAATCAAGTAGTCAAAGGTTTTACAGTATTCCACCCAGAGTCAACATGTCACTATAAAGGCTCTTCAATGCACATAAAATATTACCTGTATACATGTGTGTTTTATGTGGCTGATCCCTGGTATGGGGTTTCCCCTTCAAGTACTGCATAGGCTAAAGTATAACAGTCAATATTTCTATTTCACAAAATTCATGAGGTTATATCTCAGCTCTAGTTTCTTCATTTTAGTACCACTTGCAGAATTTTGACTTGTCTACCAGTACAGAACTACCTACAGTAGTTGCAACAACTATTATGATGGAGAAAGAATCTTGATTTTTATGAGGCAATGTGTTCATTTCAAAAAGACTCACCGGTACTAGAAATGCTAGTGTCTTCCCAGAGCCTGTTTTAGCTGCCCCTAAAATATCATATCCTTGTAAAATAGGTCCTATTGATGATCTTTGTATTTCTGTTGGTTCTTCATAGCCAGCATCTTGCAAACCCTTCTGGGTCTTCTTACAAAGTGGAAAATCAGCAAAAGTTTTGATGTCTTCGGATTTTATCTAAAGTGAGGAAGATAAAACATATTCAGTGATAGGCAGTACAGGTAACAGGCATGTGACAGGCAGTGCCAGGCAGGTTCAGCAGTACAGTGAAATATTGGTACCGCTATGGCAAAGCACCCAAAACCAGTATTGTGGACAGGACCTATCCTCAGCTCATTGGTAGGAAAGCTGGGCCATGTATGAAGCTAAATATGTTGTAAATATTCACACAACTTGATAAATGCAAAAAACAGGAAACCTAAGGATTAATGAGAGCAAGCTTAACAAGGTAAATCAATGTTATTGACTAAAAGCCCAAAGCCATTTTAACAAATACTATGAAAATGTAAAGAAGGGCACATTTTATGGGCACCTGCACAGAAATTTAGCAACATTGCACCATTTTCTTTTCAAGGTGACAATCATGATTAAAATTCATTCAGACTTCCTATGACAGAGCAGATTGCACTAATGTACGTAAGTGTGATTATAGCGAGATGGCTGCCTGCTATGGTTTTGTGCACAGAGCAAGATATTAAAGTTCCTATTACTTCTCAAGATACACCTAGCATTTGGCAAGCCTAAGTAAAGCCTTACGTAACTGCTTCCAAGACAGAAATATAACACGAGAGCTAACGTCAAATGCTAAGGTTAAACCTAGGCCTAGATGCGAACATAAATGTCATGGCAGTTCTCCAAACTACAAGCACTTGCGAGGTATGACAGTACAGTGTGTGTACCACAACAAGATGGCATCTGAGTTAAAGGTCATGGAGGGTCCACTATACTACATAATAGTGTACAGATGCTAGTGCTTGGCCTATGGATTAACTGCTATATGCAAGACAACAATTTCAAATAAAATCTTTTTTACTTTAATGAAGGAAATTTGATGACAAAATTAATGCCATTTGAAGAAAATATTAATTTGAATTCAGAAAGGTATTTCTCAACATATTTAAAGAATTTCTACTCTTTAATACATACGTGTATTGTACAGCAAACGATGTACCATCAACTTGCATACAAACTTTTTCAGATTTGACATACTCAAGTAATCTTTTACAAAACAATAAAATACATATTAATGCCAAAATAAAAACCACTCATTTTAGACCACATCATAACCAAAAGTGACCATGAAGTCTCACTCCTGTCTGCATGACTCACTCTACATAATGAACTCAATTGTAGAGCAAACCACTCACTGAGAATCAAGAAACATTGAATGAAAGAACTGCCCTAGAAAATGAGAAGCGTGACTAAGGTACATGTACTGTCCATGATGTCATGGACAGTACAACACCCTGTCTGAAGGCAAAATAATTGGCAAATACACTGAAATGCCAAGAAGGGGTTTGCAGTGAGGATTACCCACTAAAGGAACCCCCAAATTTTTAATTATATTCTTGATAATGATCCCTTGAAGACCACTGACTGCGACACTTTATACCTGAAAGTTGACATCTCAAACACCCTTACCTGGAATAGACATATTTAACACATCACTTCATCAGCAAATAAGTCTTTGGGTTTTATCAAAAGAAATTTATACTCCTGCTCCAGGAGTATTAAAGCTAATGCCTATCTTACGCTCATCAGCTTTTTATTGGAGCGCTCATCTTCTCAAGGAATCCCCACACTGTCTCCCCATTCAATAAGTTTGAGCAAATTAAATGTAGGGCTGCTAGGTTTGTTTGTAATGACTACTCCTCCCATAGTAGTAGGGTTGTCGCACGCACACAGAATTTTTCTCCAAAATTCTCTTGAACTATTCACATCCCAACACAAAGCCTGCGTAGCGCCTCTGTGGCTGCAGCCCTCTTTAGGCTGCTGCCCCTCAGAGCCTGCCGGCGATGGTCAGAAATTCCTTTCAATGACCCCAAAAGTTGATTGTCTAACTATTCATGAGCACTCACCACAATTGGTCTATTCCTGAGGTAGGCAGTGCTCAACGACTAAATCTTGGCATTGCTACGTTGAACACAAAGACGTTTAAACCAAACAAAAACATAGGCTCATTACCTCCATTAAATGCTCTTAATTTAGATAGAGGTCTTGATCATGGGGAGCCTCTTTCAAACAATAATAATTTTCATCAAAGAGTTGATTTAACCCTTTACCGTTGTTTGGGTCCTTTTGGACCCATGCGGAGAGCTCGGCTGTCACACATCTTTACTGTTTCACGCGGAGCTCGAAACTGCGAGTAGCTACCCGAAAATTCGGCCACAACAGCGAGAGAGACAATAGTTTAAGGTCACGGGGTCAATGGCCTACGGAAGCCGATGCGGGGCGGGCTGCGTCCGCTTTTCCGCCCACTCCCGAGGCGCGCAAATATGCCCCGATCGGAGCACAACGGTAAAGGGTTAAAAACAGTTATCTTTTGTTAAAAAATATCGAACTATCTTTTTCCGTGGTTGTGTGATCGGTTGTTCTTAATTTACTGCTGTACTGTTTGTGTTTGTATATGCTTGCAAGGTACCACACAATACCAGTGTTGAATAACATCGATTGCCGTGACTCTGTGTAGTGTTGTACAATGGTACAAGTGTTTGCCTGTTAAATAAACATTACCAGCCTTGCTTCAACCAATCCACGTAGAGTTATTTAAATGAAGTTTCCGTAAGTTTTCTACGCAGTTGAACAGATTTGGTGTCCAACGCCAGGGGACGTTGATTTTTTTTGTAGTGATGAGCCAAACGAAAAAATTTGTCCGCCCCATGGGCTAGCAAACACCCAGGGTCGCTAAAACAGCATGTCTAAAAACTGAATTTACAACACTCAAAATTGTTGAAATTTTGCCTACAAAGTAAAATTTGTACAGCTAAGACATATTTTTAATATAATATTTCACCAAATAAGCTTTAAAACAAAAAGGAGAAAAACTACGTCACAATTTCTAACGTTCCCTTTGAAGCATCGTTGCAATGGTGCACAGTCAAAAAGTGTGTTTTGGTCACACAAAAAATCCCACACATAGCCACCTTTGAATTGATCATGCATTGGGGCTGAACCTTTGACCCCTACAACCTTAATATTATCAGAAAGAAGAAAAGAAACTCTAGTTTATAATGGAGGGAAGTGATTGCCAAAACTAATCTTTCTTTACCATTTTTGGGCTTAAAACACTGGAGACCTGAACAAAATGGGTTGCAGAAATATCTGCACTAGCTTCCGGGTATCATTCTGTATTGCTTTTTATGATCTTTCCATTTCCGAAGAAAAGAAATTGAATGTTTGCTCAGCCCTGATGCACGCTTCATTTAAATGGAACGGCCCATTGATCCCTCCTACAAATCTTTTGTACTGAGCCGACGTATTTGTATGTTTATGTATCAGCCCATTTTTCAGGTTAGCGACACATGATTTCCCGCCAATATGCTTACATACAGTTCTGCGGTGTATATACCTGTGCATGCAATGCCGATGTCTGGTTAGTGAATCACATACCTGTGAGCGTAAACTTATGCATGTATACGGATTGCTATAGAGTAAACTATGTGTAAGCAGGCTACATGTGACTTGTTGGTGAATTGTACTTATGAAGAACACAAGCCATCATGACACGGACACGTGATCTCCGAGTGTCTTGCCCAGTTATGTTGCATATTCACGGCAGCACATCTGGGGTACGTAACACAGTGATGAATAATCAAAGCGTCTGAGTGAGCAGTCATGATGTTGTTTTTGACCAACTTTGCATGCAGAATGTAAACGTAACACTGAAGCATACGGTTATTTGGTGAAATAGGTAGGATTATGGAGACATAAAATCTGTTATATTTTGAAAAGTAATGGTCGGATTGTTGTAAAATTTGGTATGGTTGCCTACAAAAGGGTACTTAACAATGTGAATCACTCAAGTTCTTGAAGTGTGACATTTTTCCTGTTGTCATATTTTTAGTGCGACAACCCTAATAGTAGCATGACTGAAATGTTGAAAGACCTAGGGTGGGATAGTCTCAAAGACAGGCATACTGTCAACAGGCTAGCAATTAACTTCACAAAGCCAGATTGGGCCTCCTAGTCTTGCCAATCAACAACCTACAACTGGTCCAGCAGCCTTCTAGGCATCATCACTCAAATAGTTTTGCAAATATACTGACCAACAAGGACTGCTACACATATAGTTTCTTTCCCTGGATAGTTAAAGACTTTCACTTAATCCTCCAAAATATAACAGATCTCGAGAACACCAAGCAGCTTAAGAATGCACACTTAAGGATCCTCAGACGGGCTGACTAACCACATGTGCACAATCAACCATGCATGTTTGACTCCACTAGAAGTGTTGTGCAGTATTCATCCAGATCAGATAGGCTCACGCCCAGGCCTAACGTTACATCTTATTCTGACATTGTGTTACAAAACATAACAGGTTAAAGGGCAAAGGAGGGCTGTAAAGGCCCCATAAGATGCCCTGTAATCCAACCCCCCCACCCCCCCCCCCCCCCAAAAAAAAAAAAAAAAAACCACCAACACCTAATGAGCCCAGAAAGGTTAGATTCTACCACAGTCATGGAAAAACTTGTCAATTTTTACCTTAAAACAGTGCACTGATGTGGAGTTAACAACCCACTCATGCTATTCCACTCATTACCAACCTTACATGTATCTGAATTTCCTAATGTCAAGTCTAGCTAAAGACTTATCAAGCTTTTTACAATGGCCTCTAACCAGAGTATAACTTTGGACCTTTAAATAACTAGAAGCTACTGTAACAAAGGATTCCCTTCAGATAGAAACTTGTATACCTGGAGCATGTCTCCCCTAATCCTTCTCAGGTCCAAAGTGATAAGCCCAAGCAGCTTAAAGTTTTGGAATAAGGTAGATTTCAAACCTCAGGTATGAGTCAGGTAGCTCTCTTCTGAACTTGCTCTAAAAGCAATTTTTCCTTTTCAAAGAAGGGACTCCAGGCCTGTGCAGCATAGTCAAGATGGGGTCTAACCGGCTGCTTATACAAATTTAGCACAATTTCTTTACTAAAACTCTTACAATTCCTCCTGATCAACCCAAGAACCCTATTTGCCCTTGCAGCAGTAGCTGCACACTGCCTAGATGGCTTTAAATCTCCCGTAATAACTACAACTTAGAGGTCTTTCTCAGAAGTCACTTTGTTCAAATTTGTACAGGTACTGTACCATTCATAGTATAATCATAGTAGGGATTCTTAGAACCAAAGTGGAGGACTTTGCACTTATCAGAATTAAAAGACATTCGCCAAGTCTGAGACCATGAAAATAACCTATCCAGATCATTCTGAAGCAATAAGGAATCATCTTTATCCCCAACCTTCCCACAGAGCTTAGTATCATCAGCAAACTTACTAATACTGGAAGTGATAGAGCTATCAATATCATTTAAGAAAATTAAGAAAAAGAGTGGGCCAAGAACAGAACCTTGTGATACACCACTTGAGACTTCTTTCCAAGAAGAAGAATTGCCACTGACAAAAACTCTCTGAGACCTACCATTGAGCCATGATTTGATCCACTGAGCACACTTGCCTTTAATGCCTAACCTATGCAAATTTACCATGAGTCTAGCTAGAGGTACTTTGTCAAAGGTTTTTTGGAAGTCAAGGTAAATGACATCAACACTGGAACCTGAATCGTGAGACAAAGAAACATCCTCAAGAAAGCTTAGCAAATTTGTAACACAAGACCTACTGGGTAGGAAACCATGCTAAGTCAAACTGAGTAACCCATTATCTAAAAGATGCTTGAGCAAACAGTCCTTGATTAAGGATTCCATAATTTTGCACGCAACACTAGTTAAACTGACTGGCCTGTAATTACAAGGTGAACTCTGATCCCCCTTTCCTAAAATTGGAGTGACATTAGCAACCTGCCAGTCAGTAGGAACAAATTTGAGTAAAGACATTTCTGGAAAACAATTGATAGCGGAACTGATAAAATCTCGGAGCATTCATGAAGGATGACGGGATGGATCCCATCTGGCCCAGGAGCCTTACTTGTCTTTTAACTCTTTAATTTTTTCAGAACCATTTCCTCAGAGAACACAATGTCACTTATTGAAGAAGAGTTATTGGAACCCCTACAAATCCCCATGACAAATGACTCCTTGGTAAAAACAAATACAAAATAATCAATCAACAAATTAGCCATATCCTGATGGCCACTAACTAATGAACCATTCATGTCATGAAGTGGCCCAACCACTTTTGGGTTCATCTTAACCTCACTGGCCAACTTTTTTTCAAACCTAGCTTTAGTGTCCTTAACCAAATTTTTAACTAAGATTTCTTGACTCTTGTAGGCAGTTAAGTCATCATACTCCTTGCTGACCTTATAATGTTGCCAACAATTATGTTTCTTCCTTGTTGCCCTGAGTACCTCCCTAGAAATCCAAATAGGCCTACTTGTCACCTACTGGTGCCTTCTTGAGTGGTATACATAACATTGTAACATCAGAAACAGTACTCCTGAAAAATTTCCAAGCTTCAGCAAGACCTAAGTGAGACAAATGTGGGACCCAATCTATGCTAAGCTCCTCTTTTGCATGACTTAAGTTAGCTTTAATGAAGTCAGGAACAGTTTTGTCACTACTCGGAGGTTTACTGAAACAACATGTCAAAACTAATAAGATCATGGTCACTACATCCAACCTTACCACCACTACTCACATTTCTGACCAGTTTTTCATCAGTACTTAACACCAGATCTAAACAATTATCCTCACGAGTGGGAAACAGAACATGCTGAGTGAGCAAACAATCAGACACCACCCCAAGAAACTCCCTCCCATGTACAGTAACCTGCTAGTGCATAAAAGCCAATCAATATCAGGAAAGTTGAAATCCCCAAACACAACCACCCTCTTAGAAGATAGTTTCTTCAAACTTTGAAGCAAATTCTGATTATTATCAACACCAGAGATAGGTGAATGGTAAATGGTGCTAACAACCAAAGGAGTACCCCCATTGATTGGACTAAGTTCACAAAACAAGCAGTTAGAAAAACTAACAGAAAACTTGTCAGTGACTTCAACACAATTCATACTGTCCTTAACATACAGCAAGACCCCTCCACGTCTACCACCAACGTACAGTATCAACCCTATCCTGCCTATAACCCTGGAACGGGCCTGAATTTCAGAATTACGAATATCACTATGGAGCCAACTTTCAGTCACCCCAACTAAGTCAGGATTGTCTATGGAGACATGTGCAAGAAACCCATTAAATTTATTGGAAATGCAGCGAACAATGGCAAACATGACCCTCAAACTACCAACCTTCCTAGATAAATACTTCCTCTCACTAATTTTCAAATCAGTCTTGGCTAAATTTAAATCTGATACATGCCTTGTAATGGAGTGTTGCAATTATTTACAGTAGGCCTAGGCTAGGGCCACAGGTGGAGAAGGAGTGCTTACACTGGTCCATACTGGAAAGTAGGGTCTTTCACAGAAAGATTTTTGACGTACAGAAATTTACGCCAACAAATTTGGCATACGGCGTACTCTGCCGCTAAAGGGAAAATTAAAACAGTTCGCATAGCCTACAATTGCAACAATTGACGTGGCGTTTAATTCCAAACACCTCCACCTTGGCGTGATTCTTTGGCCTAGCCTATGGCAAATGTACTTTCTGGTGTGGACACTGATTCTGCAGACAATGCACTTGAGAGTTTTGCTTTTGGGAGTATTACTATTGGCAGGCGGCTCTTATTGGGTTTCCTTACCCACAGTTATAGGGTTAGGGTTATGTACACATAGTGATGGGGTAGGCTAAGGGTTACATACGCACAGGCCTAGTAAATGGTTAGGGTTACGTACGCATAACGTTAGTAGGCTAATACTGGGTTAGGGATAGGCATACATGCATATGCAAGCCTATGCATTGGTATGCCACAAGGCTAGTATCAGTAATAAGAGAGTAACTAAATTAGGACCTAGGCTAGGTAGCCCAATCTGTAATGCCTAAAGCCTATTCAGTGTGTGTAACTGTTGGTGTTGCAGCGTTACACATTAGCCTAACGTTAGTCGTTACTAACATTATCATAGCGTGATAACAAATCCTTCGCTTCTTCAGCTTCAAGCTCCCATTTTTTCCTGCTTCTTTTCTTAAGTTTCTCTTTTAATTCTTTCTCTTTTTTACGATGTTTCTTTGCTTTAATTCTCTCCTTCAACTGCCTAGATTCGTTTTCCATGGTTTCGTTTTTCCACCCATGTGAGTTGTGACTTCTCCACAGTCATAAGTTGTAAATTACAGGGAGTTTTGTTTTCATACAACACCCCTTAACTCGTGCACTACACATTTCTCATACATCCGGACTTTTTAATTCGACCAACCTAACTGCACGAAATTACATTCCTTTTCAATCATTGCGCAATCGGTTCGTTACGAACATCGCCTACAAGTCAGCTAACACAGCCAAGGACGACTCATTATAAGATTCAAGAGGTTGTAAGAAGGACTAGTATCAGTAGACAATAATTGACCTTTCGTTTACAAGTCAAGTGCATTTTCACTTCAATATTGAATGAGTAAAATGATTGCAAAATGATCAGAAAATAAGCAGATAAAATGTACCACTAACACTGGATGAAATAATTATAAAAAGTAGGCTGACCATTGGAATAAAATATTCATTTATCATCCTATGGCTTTATCAGGCAAGCTATGTTTGGAAAATATCAGTTTTGATTTTAGTTGATAACCTCTATTCGCCCGAACCTTACGCATAGACAGGCTTACCAATTATGGTCCAATATACTTGAGTCCCAAATCGCTGGAAATCTAACACTTCCCAAGCGCCCTTTATTATGGCATCACAGGGGGAAAATAGATAAAAAAAAAAACAGTCAGAAATGATGCTCAAATGGTGGAGTAGGGGCGGTTTTCCCCGGTCTCTCACCCAGCTTGGCCATGGGTGCCTGTCAGTCTTTCAAATACGTCTACTGATAGCACGTCATGCAACAACTTGCTTTTACCTAGGACCACAATATTTTATTTATAAATTCTCCAAAAACCCGTTTGGGGTTTTTAAGTCCTTACAGCTTACCATACTGCCATAATAAGCAAAGGCGCATGAGGCGAGGAAGGGGGAAAGACTGCTCCCATATTTCCGCAAGCTTTAAACTTCAAGAAAGCCGGGAATCTGGGGGAATTTTGGCAGCTATTGAGTTTTAAAATATTGGCATGAATTTAATTACCCAGAGACCTCCTATAAGCGTGTCTGAAATCTTTTAAATGTATCCCCAGGAAAGAGAAAAACCGTGTTTAAGTCACAATGAAATTTTCATGAACATTCAACAACTTGAAGATTACAAAAAATCGCTACACATTCGGGCAGCTCAAAAAGCTATTATTCGCATAGGCGGCGGAAGTGGGGGCCAGGGGGCCTGTCCCCAACATTTCTTTTATAAGATATTTGGGGGTATGCCCCCAATAGCTCGGAATGTCGCAAAATAATTTTTTCAAAAGTAATTACACAAATTTAATTTGCTTTTATTACATTTCGGCTATTCTTTGGCTCAATTATTACTTTTCAGAGTGCAAAAAATGCAAAGTTTCCGGGGGCTTTGCCCCCCTGGACCACCACAATAACGGTAACGCGTAGGAGAGTTTACTTTCGCCCTTCAAACAGTTAAAACAAAACTTTTTGCAAGCTAATTTTCTTTTTCAAATTATCTTTCTTCTTCTCAAATTAGAGCCTTCAGGTTAAAACATACTGAGCGAGGGGCATGTCCCCTAAAAAGCCTAAAATATCAGAGCTTCCGGGGGCCCTGTTGCGGCCCCCTGGACCCCACGAATATTGCCTCGGGATTTTAAGAAGTACCCCCTTCCTTTGGTAAAATGCCCAAAACACTTTGGATCTCTTGGAAATGCCCTAAAATGATCAATCACATGTTCAATTTTGAGTAGCGTCCACATTTGGCCCTGCCCCCTAGAATTACTGTAAAGTATGTTTCTCCTTAATCAAATGCCATAGTATTTCCCGATTCCATTCTCGTCCCTCACCTCACCCCACTCCTGAATTAAATTCATAGTTTAGAATCCTCAATTTGAATATGATCTTCCACCATTTTGGAGCCTCTCAAATCACTAAAATAGCTGAGCTTCCGGGGGATTCTCCCCCTGGACCTCTTCCGGGACTTTGCCCCTGGACCTCACCAGGGGCCCTTAGGCTTTACGTAGTCTTGTTCCACACGATATCCGAAAACTGGTCGAATACTCGAATTCTATGAATATTTGCCCGAATAATTAAAAAGTATCATAGTTTTCGAAATTTTCATGGAAAATAAAAAAGATATTGACTCATTCGAGAGGCCATATTCCTTTGCCTGATTCTAAATCTTGCGCAACAGAATACCCGCACTGGCCGTAATTTCCTGAATTCTTTCAAAACTTTGTTCGAAAAACAAAAAGCAAGAAGTAAAATTATCATGGAAATAAAAAATAATTATAAATATTTGCTGTAAATTTTGGACGCCGACGGATTTTCCCCAGTCACATGGACAGACTCAGGTCAACAGTACTAGTTAGCACGGCCGTGGCATTTTTTGGGAAGGCGAGGGGTGAAAAAAATTAAAAAATGAGAAAATTGGACAGGGAGTTACCACGGAGAGAATGTGCCACTTTTTGCTGGGAAAAACTTCGGGCACTATGTACACATGGGAAGCCGTTAGTATTTAGTGATAACCACGATGAGCAAATGTAACCATTTTGTTTATGATATTATATACTATTTAAGTGGAGCGTCGCAATTAGTTAGAGTGAAGCGCAACTGACATTTTTCGCAAAAATAACTCCCAGAACACCGGAACTTGGGATTTTCAGGCCTTGGAATTCCCTTTTGTCTGTTTATTTACACCTTCCCCCTGCCTATGACTATCGTTTTAATATGACAGTAAATTTATTTTACGGACAAAGGGATCCGAGTGAAAACAAATCGCCCCCCGTTTAAACACAAAATGATGTTGAGAATATACTACATTCCACTCCTTTGCGCAAAGTAATGCTCAAGACTATAAGCGAGTTTTAAATCAGGCCTAGTATTTTTTTTAAAGCTGCTCTAATATTTTGCAGAAGTTCACTTACTTTTCAAAAGAGAATTCCATATTCGAAATCTGCTATGAAGGGTTATCAAAGCCTCCCAACATTGGGCTTGTTGGGTCAAGTACAAAATGCAGAAACGCGTCATCAACACAAGCACCAGATCGTGAGCTGCATGAATACTTTGCAGGTAAGTATACCACTACAATATTCCAATTGGGGTCAAGAGATATCTCAGGGGCCGGGATGTCCTGGGGCCAGATGTCCTGGAGCTGACTTGTTTCAGGGGCTGTGTTGTCCGGGCCAAGTTGTCCCATGGACCGAACTGACATAACACTTTTCTGTTTAAACCGCAAATGATTCATAAGAGGTTTGGTTAGGTTAGATGGAGTAGCCAGTTTTACTGCCCAGTTTGCAACCCATTGGTAAAAGTCGAGCAGGCCACAGCCTTTTTTACAGTTGTGGCTCACTTGCTTGTTTTCCCTACTCCATTGCTTATGCTGAGCACCAAGCACAATGGCAGTAGGTTCCGTTCTTAAAGTCTTCGGTATGATCCGGCCAGGACTCGAACCCCCGACCTCCCTACCGCAAGTCTGATGCTCTAACCACTTGACCATGCAGTCGGATTCATAAGGGGGAAGAAAGTTTTCTGGGATATTATATTTTTGGCATAAGACAGGTCTATTACAGCAATAACTCAAACTGTCCTTCTCTTTCCTTTCATTTAAACGTCCTGGATGCAGCTTTGTATATCTTTGTTGTGGAAAATGGCAAAGATCAGGACGGAGAGCCAAAGTTCAACGAAAGGAAAATTGTGGTGGGAGCGAGATTTGATAATGAGGCACGTCTCTTTATTTTTTATTATTATTTTAAATAACATTATACTTTATTAGATATTCCTGCTGCCCAAAAGTGGTCTGACGGTTCCTCCATTCAGTTGGAAAAAACATTCAAATGTTCAAATGAAGTTTGGACCATGACACCCCCTAAGCATGACACCCCTAAACGTGACAATCTCGCGACGGTTCAGGATTGATGCTATTGGCCACGGCAATCATTGCAGAGGGCGGAGTTGACATATCCCTCGTTACTATAGACTGTGGAAACGTTATATAAAATGTACACCCCTTAATTAATATTTGAAGCAAGACAAAAAATGTGTGCAATCGAATCACAGTTTGTCATATCATTGTCTGTAGTTAATATATTTTGCAATTTTTATATCATGACCGATTCCAGCCGTGCCCGATGCGGTTTTTATCAATTACCGGATAGCGCATTGCCGTTGCTGTATCAGTGTACGGTGAACAAACCTTCATTTCTCTACAAGAGTGAAAGTTTTGCTGTTGTCGCAGCGTTTGTCTTAGTCGTTGCCATTGACGTTACCGTTTCCCGAGAAGAGGGAAGATTGTTTGGTATCTGCAATTTTTACACGCTCTTTCAACTATACGCGCTTTCAGCGGGTACTGTAGGCAATTAGTGCACGGTCGGTACCCATTAGTTTTTATCCGCAGCACATATATGGAATGTATGCTGGCCCACATGTAAAAGTGGCGCCGCCAGATTACCTTAGCGGAGCGTGGCACCATAAGTTGATGTGGAGCGTCCAAGTTTCGTTTTCGTCAACCTGAATCCACCTCCCGTGTCGCCGGACGCGGAGCTTCCTAGACCGTTTGACAAAAGAGTTCTGACTGTTTGAAGGTTTAACCACATGAAAAGCAAACTTTACCAGAGGTTGCCAGCTACCAACTCTTAAATTTGTATTGAACTCTGCTTCGACGGTGCATTTTTGTCAGTATTGTTTTTGAGTCGACCCAAAATCCACGAATGATCAGAGACTAATCGGTTACAGACCCTGAACTGGCGCCTTTGTTCATAAGCCTAAGCTCGAAAAATTGAGAATGTTGAATGTCAAATGCATAACGATAGACAAAAGAGTGTTCTGTGTAAAGAACGTGTTGCAAAACCGGAAGCACTAACCTCACGCAAACTCCGTTAATCAATGGAATTTTCTGAAAACGGTTTCAAGTTTCTTTGCAGATAACCAAACACAACGACGCACATGTCAAAATCACACTCCCTTCGACCTTCCTATAAACGAATGCCAATAGTCACATACTGGTGGCGTGATCTGGTCGGGAATAGCTAAGTCTGTCAGCTTTCAGCTTTCATCTTTCAAATTAATTTCTTACCTTTATCATGGACGATCGTACAATAAAATAGGTTGATTCCCTCAGTTTCACTGAATATGAGGGTTAACACTGCAATCAGATAATAAATGAAGACGACTTTAGGCTGATGGTTCCTACTAAAAACCGTCATCATTAGCTGTTCGGATTCATCTATAGTTGTATTACCACGCGGAATAACCGAGTGTAATCAGTGTATAGCATTTTGTCGGATATCAATGTTTGTATCTTTGCAGCACAGGGCTGAAAATGCCCCACCAAAGGATTAGATACAGAAATATGTACATCGATAAGTTTAACAAAAAAAAAAAAAAAAACTGAAATACTTATTTTGCTATCTCTTGTCTGTGGAATATTCCAAAAGCTTCTCTTTATATAAGACTGTTTTTCTCTTTGTAAATATAAGGTTCTACAGTTCTTTATAATCAACATTTGACCTGGGAAGTTTGGGGACAGAAGGCCTTTTGCCCGAAAAATGTAATTCTGGCCGAAATACTTGGCGGAACGCCACCATCATTTGGCACGTAGAGTAGAGAAAATTTGGAAAAAAACACCCCCCCCCCCCCTCAGATGTCAGGAAATGACATTTCACAAATATTTAAGAAGAATCTAAGCAGTTGTTATTATGAGCTTTTGATTGCAATAACAGGAAAAAATCAACAACTTGCAAAGTTATCAGAAAATGGACAGACAGACAGATGAAATATATTACTACTATTGGATGAACTGATCCTGTATGTTTTCAGGGGAAAAACTATAAAACGGAATTGAAAAGATGCTATACTCTTTATTCTATGGCTACTCTTTAGTCAAATTAAGGATGAAATTGTCTATATGACTGTCTGATCTCCCAAATATAAATGATTTTATTTCTAACACCTTTTGAAAAAATGTCACGGTATGAGGTTGCCTTGGTTGAAATGAATTCAGATTTATGAGAAGATTCTCACATCACACTGTATTATTATGGTATTAAAGAACAAATTACCCGATTTTCATCACCGTTATTCTAAGTCGGTTTTAGGGGCAGGATACATAGTTAACTACTGGGTACTGGGCACTGCACCTGAACACCCTCTCGTCTGTCCTTGTAATTAATTTTGGAACTGAACACGTTTCAGCGCTTCTTTCAATTCTCGCCCAATACATTATCATTTCGGGCAATTTTTTTTTGCAAGACTACTGCTTGAAGTGTTGTTGAGGAAAAACTTTTTCCCACGGCAAGCTGCCCAAATGTGTTCCAAATCTTTGTTATGCATTTTCTATGGAAAGTTTACTCTTAAAATGGCGTTTCCTGTTTTTCTTGCAAAGATTTGAAAGTATATTCAAATAATCGACCATTTTGAGAATTATGTTGCACAAGATTTGAAAAGAGGATAAAGAATGATTGCTTACTTTTAAAGCCACATGCATCCCAAATGTGTCGCGATTTAATAATCTCTTCCAATTTTCGTAAAAAAAGTTATCCTGGCTATAATATCTTTGTGTGTGTGTGTGTGTGTTGGGGGGGGGGGGGTGTTTGGAAGAAATGGAATATTCGACTATTTTAGGCATTGTGTTATGAATGGCTTTGAAGTAAAGCTCGTGAATATTTTGCTCTGCCCGAATGAGTACTTAGCGAATTTTTGTAACCCTGTTGACTAAGGTTTTTTCTGTGTTAGGGAATACCCTTTTAAGATTTCGGGCACATTTGGGGTTTTCTGAAAAACTATGCCCGAATTTTAGATCTTGAGGAAATTTAGGGTGGGCAGTCTTCCCCCCTGTCTGCCGTCTCGTACGTCTATGGAGACTACCCATTATAATAAAGAGTCCGATGTAAATTTGGGCATGACCTGTTGAACCAGTTTTCCTGAAATTGACGATCATTTCCAAATAATAGTGCCACCGGGAAGGTGTTGTCCTACATAAGCAGTATTGGAGTGCAAACGATAACTGACCGCAGTATATACCATATAAAAACATTTCACAGGTTAAGCTGCTGGAGTTAAAAACACAAATGGTCTAAATTTGTTTAACACCATGGAAATTGAAATTTTCAAGTAGTCCAACTACCAGATTAATCAAAGCCTCGCATTTTATTCTGTGACCGTATCGCAAAAGTAATCTTTTTGTCTCCACCGTCGGTGATATTTACGCAGTTGAATAAATGAATGGGAGACTTGCTCCTTGAAAAGGACAGGGAATACGCGAAAGGAGACTTGGACAAGTTTAAAAAATCTACACCAATCCCCCATCAATGAAACGAGGCAATTTTAGGTACGTTTGGCAGACATATGAGCTTTCCTGCTTGAACGTGGAACTGCTGTACTTCTCCTCATTTTACGCAAGTTCATGGTTTTTGGAGAAAATCACGTTTCATTCACGCACGACACACGCAGGCAGGCGTCACATTATAAGTCCAAGATTGCAAAATTTTTCTATGCAAATCTCAATTAGCGCAAACCTGTGGTTACCTAGGACTAAGTGGACAACAAAACCACTTTATATTATTTTTTTTCATTTAGATGGGTTGAATAAAATATGTTCTCTCCATTTCTTGGCGTTCAAGTATTTATGGATCATTAGTAAGAATCAAACTAAACCAATGCGTGGAGTAGGGCTAAACAGTCACGTTGTAACATAGCAACGCAGTAGGTAAAACTGATTACGTTTATTATGTAATATTATGTGTATTATGCAAACTGAAAATACGTTTCTTTGCTCGATACTTGGAATCGTTTTTGTTGACGGAAGATAATAAAAAATGGCAACGAATCATTGCCAAGGGTATATTGAATTTTCCGGCATTTTTGTATCAAAAGTGGCTCAAACGACCACTCCATATATAAAAGTGGTCGTGACGGAGACTGACATGTGAAAGTAATTACCTTATATCTCAATAAGGAAATATTTGAAAGCCTATACAGCCGGGCCGAATATTTCCTTCCGTCACTTTCAGGAAAACTATGGTTCTCGTCTTCTGATTGAATCAAAGAATCTCTCTTTCAGATGAACATCTGAAAATTTCATTTTTGGTGGAAAGTTCTAGAATTGCAAACTGGCTTTCAGATGACACTTTTGTCTAAGAATTGCGGAAAATGTCAATCCACCGAAATAATATTTCCTTGAAATGTGGTGGGCCGTAGATGAAATGTTTTTACTCTATATAGTCAAAGCAAAATATAAATACTTTACAGAAAGCTAGCACCGGGTAAGATTTGTATCTATTAAGAATTTGTTTCAGAAACTTGTATTTTTTAATCTTATATGTGATAATCTGTAGTATACAAAAAAGAAAATGAAATGCTAGTACGACTAGAGAACACGAAATAAATAAATAGAGAATTATAAAAAGTAATTTTCCCCGATAAATCCAAATCGATAAAACCAATGAAGCAAACAAAATATCATTAATACAAAGGTCAAAGAAGTATTTCAAATAGCAAATGTTTAAAACTTTAAATGTCCTTCCATCTGAACTCTCCTGCTTTGCGCCTCTGTGCCAGTTGTCGCGTGGGCTACCACAATCCGATGATTATTCGCAGCCTTAAACTGAATGAAAATCCTCGCCCAGTTCCCTGGAAAAGTGGAAACAGGAAGGTGTCTAGTTAAACTATCATTGCACTAAGAAGTTTGCCGATGTTTTCGCAGATAAAACTGCGGCAAAACACGAAGACCAATTGTCGGGCGACGGAATAAGGCTGCAGACGCAATTGGGAATTCCTCTTTGGGTCAGGCTTCCCCGAAGGACGACCATGAACCAAGACTTGCTGAATCTCGTTGGAGCTTTCCCTGTGGTGCCATGGCTCGCGAAGTTAACTTATATGACTACAGTGGATTTTATGATTCCAGAATTTTTATGAGAGGACAAGTTGGTACATGAAGCAGTGGGATACAAAAAATGCAACGAAAAGGCCCTCAGTACAAACCTTTAAAACATTTGCCTAAAAGGCCCCCAAACATTCCAACTCTCCTAGCCTACTCCTAATCTAGTTCCTGGTTCCTGAAATGTCTTAAACGCACTCTCTTCCAGACACAAGCTCAGATTATTGTTTTCTGACAATCAAAGAATTGTTGGAATTGATAATTTCTGTGGACTACCGCAGAAAAGGGACCGTAGTTTGAGGTGAGAGTTGACTGCCTTTATAGGGCAACAGCATTTGCCTTTCTCTCAGCCAAGAAATAAATACATTCACTGCACAAAGCGAATTGGTAAAGCTAAAATAAGTCCAAAAAATAATACCAATTTAACCAACTTAAACACAATATTTGCTTTAAAAACCCTCTTTCGTATAGAGCAGTTCCCCTTATAAAGAAAAAAGTATTTGTTCGAGTCCCAACGATTCATCATATAGACTACACCACTGGGCTCTCCAGTAGATGAAGCCATTGCCTGTCTCTAAAAATTTTGCTAGTCTGCAGCCCAGATTACACCACAACCCCGCCGTCTGGGCCAGGAAGCTGTCAAACGAAACAGGTTGTTGAATCAGGAACTCAAGAGTTGTCAGGAGACAATGCCCCGGCGGACCGTATTAGGTGCTGTTACTGGCACACTTTAATTCTGAATGTATGTGATAAAAAAAAACCCTGAACAAGTGGAAATAAATATCACTTTTCCTCTAAATTTTAAATTTTTTCTATACTTCGTTTCTTCTCTATAACTTATACCTATGTTGCATCATCTACGTGGGCACATTTTCAAACAACGGAGTCTCCATTTACTAGGAAATAGATTCCAATTTCCGAGTGCAAAATAATTCTTTCGATTGCTCTCACTGAGGCTGACCGTTTATAAACTTACGCGTCAAAATGAAGAAATTCAACCACTTAAAGAACGCTAAAAGGTAGTAGTAAGTTTACTGCCACATGAAATAGGGAGGTCATGTTATGGGTAAGTTAATAAAATTTACGTAAAGTGCAACCGCCTGGAATCTGTGTTATGCATCTGTTAGTGACGTCAGCATTTAGCAAATTTTAAAGCTTAGGACTGTATTTGATATTACTTCCCGGTCAATTCTGGGAACGTATTCTACTCTTTATCCAATGTGAAATACAGAAGCAATTTAAAGTCTCAGTGTGCCTTTAACCGTGCATAACTTGGACTCGGGTAAAGGTCAGGCTCTTAAACCTAAGGACGATCTTTGATCCGCAATCCGAAAAGTTAAAATTGATTAAACAGCTCTGTGACAAGAAGAACCAGAAAATCAGAATACTACGCAGTTGCAGGAGGTGACGTTTGGTATTATAGGTAAGTAATAAAAAATTAGCTCTAGGCGACAAAGATTCTATATTTCCGTCATAAAATTGGTTCCAGCCTGCTGCCAGCTACCAGTTTTCTGAAATTTGATGTACGTGATCTGTTATTTTCCTGCTTTTTAACTTGAGAAAAGCAGGTCAATGGGAGCTGTATGACGCATGTTTTGAGAAGGTGAACCTCTGCTCCAAGCCTTGTTACAATTCACAATTACCATTTTGATTCTGGTAGAAAAACTAACCTAGACACCGTTCCGGTTTCATGTGAAGTCTATAGTTGTTCTTGTTTGCTGAAAATATCGTGCGCATACTAACTTTATAGGCCTATTGATGTTTTCAGGTACTGCTTGGCACTAGAGTACTATTTGTGATATTTTGTTAAGATAGATGATTGGTTGTACGTCTGTGGAGCCTATCTTGGGAGACAGGGTGACCTAAACATCCGTAAAAGTTGATCCTAAAAGTTGGAGACGACGAAGTTACTGTATTCAGTCATGACAAGATTGTGCAACGCGTCAGTCTTCTATCTGCTTCTCACGAGTTTCTTGGTGATTGCCTCTTCGGCTCCTGTTCCGAAACCCGACGAAAACGTTGTTTATCACACAATTCACGTGAATGGTTCTGTAGGCGACTGTGGTACAAACACCGAAATAGAATCAACTGGTGGAACTATTATATCATTTGGAATAGCTCCCTGGACCGTTAATCAAGGTTTGTTTAATCGAATTACCTCTATACATCCTCACATTTTTATTTGTATCCTCATAGTATATCATGCAAAATAATAAATCTTGAGAGGTTCCACCTCTAACCTATTCTCATATTTTTAGCCCTAAGCAAACTCCTAGACATGGAGTCAGGTATATGGTATATTCGTCTCAAGACATGACTATGATACGTTAGAAATAAAAAGGATTGCACCGTAGTTAGATTGAACAGTCGTCAGTGGGAATACAAAAAATGTTAAAAAGGAGCCATTTAAGGGACAATCAGATTTTTTCCCTCTTTTAACTGATTATTTTCCAGAATCAATGGAAAGGTCTTTCAAATGAGAAGAAATGTTACATTGTGTGTTATTTGCTGTTGAATGGAAACTTTCTTATGTTTTCGAGTAAAATAATCCACACAGGCGCAAGATTAGCTAATTTTATCCATTCGGTGACCAATCACAACATCAGACCATGATATACATATCACTTTTGTTATTTGTTTTAACTCATTGTATGATTGTGGTGCAGAATGAAAGTCATGAAAAACTAATTGTTTAAGTAAAAGAAATTCTGATCGTCCATTTGAACGGGCCTTTACATAAAATTGACCAGGTAAGATAAGAATAACCAGGTAAAATTGACCAGGTCAGATAAACTTATCTCAATTTCAAGTTTTGTAATCCAACAGACATTTCAAAGCCATATCAGTGGTAATAGTATGCTCTTAATGAGCAGGTTATTACGACGTTGACCTTTCCCAAGAACTAAAATACGGAAAGATTAAAGCTGGTCCTATCATCTGTAACCTTAGGAGTTTCGGCTCAGGCAAGGGAAACTTTCCCAACCAGACTGGCCTTTATTTGGGAGACTTTACTGAAACCTAAATTCAATAATATTTCGTTCACTCATCGATCACACTAGTACATTTTAGACTGGTTGCACGTGCTTATACTCTCAAATTCATCTCCACTTTTTGTAGGGCCTGTCATTACAGTAGTGTCATGCATGAGAGTTCATTTTCGAGATCAAAATCAAAGTTGTTATATAGATATGCGTCATCTGGCTAGTTTCAGTTTGTTTTTATGGAGTAATATCGGAAATACCGTCAATTTCATGACCCCGTTGGTCTCATCATAATCGCTTTAACAGTGTTCAGTGAATGTGAAGATACATAAACATTGAAACAGGTGTTGTAACTTCGGTTGTATGAGGAAGAGACCTCAACACAAGGCAAACGTAACTTCAATCCTCGCAAAAGCATAGTCGGTTAAATCACAGACATCCCGCAAAATAGTAAAATATGTCCCTTCCAACTCGTCTAAGATAGTGAAACCATGTTTCTGCTAATTTTACTTCCCACCGTGACCCCTTCCATATTTGAAGCACAAGAACAATGGCGGCAGGAGAAAGTTACAATTGTGGGGCAAACTAAGGGCAAAGGAGGCTCAGGGTTAAGGAACAAAGTCCTGGTGGGGCCCAGGGGACGAAGCCCCTGGAAGCTACGATGTTTTCATTAGCATATCTCTGGGTGAAAAATTAAATTGTAATAGATGCATAGTACCGGTACTTATTTTTTTGGTCGAGCAAACTCAAGGTTTCCAACTGTTTTCTTCTGGAGTACCATTCCACATTTCCCGGATGTCACCGAGTACCACTATCATCAACCTTCACCTGAATATTTTACCATTTCGGGCAAATGTTTTTCAAGACAACAGTATGGGTATCAAGTAGAGCTGAGGAGAACTCATTCTACAAAATATCCCAATGTGTCGTGAATCTTTGATGTAAGACTATACTAATCAGTGGCTTAACCAGACTTTCTGGGTTGGTCGAGCTAAGGAGAGTTGTGAACTGTAGAAGTGGGGACAGTAATGACACTATGTACGCAGAGCGCCAACATCAGCTGGCGTGTAGTCTACATAAAAATGGCTAAAAATACCTCTAAGATTGCCAAAAAGTGGGTGCTACAAGTCTTACTAGTTTTAGCTACGAATTCTGTATTTTCGGACCCTAGGTTGGGAATATTGACGTGGCCAAGCTGGCCTACAGTTGAAGTGGCTACGGGTATGATTATTTGTAACTGGCATTTTGGGTAACATAAATTAGGCATTCTTCAATCATAATTTCTTGGAAAATGTGCTCGTTCAGCTTTAAGTCTGCATATATAATTAAACCTATTTTGAATGAGTACCAGATCTATTTGGGAAGGGTGGAGCAACTTCTAGGAATGGAGCAACTGTGGACGCAAGGAAAAATATTCTTATTGATACATGCCACGAATGTACACGTAAACGTTAAGTAAACTTCGCCAACAGCTTCAAAGTAGCTTAACCCACGGAACTATTACGCTTCATGCTTGACAGAGTTTAGGGGCAGGTATTCATCACCCCAAGTCCAATTCTCTCAACCTACTCCTTCTAGCCTCTCCAACAGCTCTCTAAAACTCGCCCTTATCCAGACACAATAGTTCATTTCTTCAGGTGAGCATACACATTGCCGTACGGGCCGGGGAGGGGGGGGGGGGGCTGGGGGCCGCTCCCCAAAAATGTTAGAAACCTGACTTAATCGGACAGATATTTTGTATCAGTCGGGCGAAAAATCGGACAGTTAAATTCTATACTCCAGACTCTAGAGCAGAGGTGGCGCGCCACGGTGGCTCTCAAGAGGACAATTTCTCTCTAGTTAGAACCCGAAATTTTCGGCGCGCTACAAGCGCTTTAGAGTCACTCCAGTTTCTTCAATAGTTCCATTCCGCATGATAGCATAAGTCCTGTCAACTTTACCAAGTAACTGTAAACAGAGTACACAGGTTATGTAGACGTACATTTCATCCCCTATCGGAAAGCCTGAGTTGCTGTTCTCTAGTGTGTGCCATGCGGCAGGGTCATTTGGTGACCGACTCACGAAGGAAAGTTTGGCTATTTCATCAGGAAGTTCGGGTGGTGTCCACACAATGTATGTTATCTCCGATACGGTCAACAACCCCTACCGTTTTATTTTTTCTCTTTGTTCTTAATGATTATATATGTGTTCTGTGCAAACCTACCGAAAGTTTCGCACATTTTTCACAGTTTGATTTTTTGGAAAAACAATGAATCAGGGTGGATTTATTTTCCTCTTGTATATAAGAAGTTTATGCAATATATGCCTAGCAATGGAATAGAGTAGTACACAGGTTTTCTTCAAATCCCCCTTACCAGTTTCTTGACGGCATTGGGGCTGTCGAGACTGCCCCGTTGGCAGTGGCGGCGGAACCGGGGGCGGCTTGGGGCATCCCCCAATGAAAAAAGTGAGGGGGCTAAAGTATGTTTAGCCCCCCCCCCCACCATATTTGCCAAGTACAGACATGAGATCCATATTTCAAGGCTGGGTACATGCAGCTTACAACACTCGGGAAGTGCCGTTTCCGGCCATCTGGAGGGTTTGTAAAGCGAAAAATTTTCTTGTACGCTCCGCGCCAACTGATGGTGGCGCTGCCCTTAGATAGCCTTCCTGGCACTCAGGCCCCCAATATTGTTTCCGTTCCGCCGCGACTGCCCGTGAGGAAAATTTTAGTGCCACCCCTACTCTGGAGTCGGTCAAAAAATCACCGCCCTCCCTGAGAGAAATGGTCCCGCACAGCCATGAGCACACAAGACCCCAACGTGTAGTCAGGTGGTTCCCAAGGGGGATTGATTTCATACTAAATAGATAGATAATGGCAATTTTAACATTGCTGGCTCCAAAATAACTTGTCTGTCTGTTCGTAAAACCAGTCAATTTTATAGTTCAAAAGGTTAATGAGCTAATGCTGTAGGCAGGAGATTACCAGCACAGCTTCTCAAGCCCAAACTACATTGTTTCTGTCAGACAATTGAACCTTATAGGTGTAAGAAGCTATTTTCTTGGGGGAGGGGCTGTTAATTGGAGACAGAATTGAAAACTTTAGGATCCATGGTCCAGTTTGGTAAAACAACGCAAAATTTTTAAGGGAATGTGAAGAAAATTTTTTCCAAAAGGAACAAAACTTCGTTTTCGCCATTAAATTTACTGAAATCCTGAGGGAGAGGGAAAAGTATGTCAGTCCATCACATTTAATTGGGGAGCTGCCACATTTTTACTACATGACATTAGTCTTCCTCCAGGCGCCTGCTTCCGACTCCTGCACGTGTACATACCAGGTTGGTATAAGGGGTATATGGAGAAGGTATGTGGGACGTCTCTTTAGTGAGGCGTGCTAGGGGCCAAATTTACGCGGATGTTTACGAAGAACATCGTCTTATCATTCTGGTGAAATTTCCCTTCATTTTTCGTGTTTGGATCTGACGAGATAATAATATCAATTCCAAATGACACAATTTCTATGTTAAGTAAATTTGAAGCAAGCAGGCGTTATGTCATAGATTCACATTAGTTCTGCTCTACTTTTTAAGCTCACTGTAGGTCGTCCCACCCACCCCCTTCACCCCCACCATTGAAGTCATTTAAAAATTAATGTAGATTGATTGACATTGCCGAAGCTTTTACTCATTGTTTTCTTCGTTCTAGTGAAATACCGCAAGTGATATTATAACGGCTTATTATAATTTACAGAAGGTCATAGAAATAAGAAACATATTTTGCAACTGAGTTTGAAAGTTGACTAATTTTTCCAATTGTTTTTATTTCATTATTAACAGGACTGATAGACGAAGAAAATTGTCCGGAACCTTTATCACCACTTTGTTCAGGTTCACCCGAAGGTAATTCTTTTCAATTTTAGTCGTCAAAATGCAAGTCGTTACATTATACTTCTTCTTCTTCTTCTTCTTCTTCTTCTTCTTCTTCTTCTTCTTCTTCTTCTTCTTCTTCTTCTTCTTCTTCTTCTTCTTCTTCTTCTTCTTCTTCTTCTTCTTCTTCTTCTTCTTCTTCTTCTTCTTCTTCTTCTTCTTCTTCTTCTTCTTCTTCTTCTTCTTCTTCTTCTTCTTCTTCTTCTTCTTCTTCTTCTTCTTCTTCTTCTTCTTCTTCTTCTTCTTCTTCTTCTTCTTCTTCTTCTTCTTCTTCTTCTTCTTCTTCTTCTTCTTCTTCTTCTTCTTCTTCTTCTTCTTCTTCTTCTTCTTCTTCTTCTTCTTCTTCTTCTTCTTCTTCTTCTTCTTCTTCTTCTTCTTCTTCTTCTTCTTCTCCTTCTCCTTCTCCTTCTCCTTCTCCTTCTCCTTCTCCTTCTCCTTCTCCTTCTCCTTCTCCTTCTCCTTCTCCTTCTCCTTCTCCTTCTTCTTCTTCTTCTTCTTCTTCTTCTTCTTCTTCTTAAAAAAAGGTGACACATCCAAAGGACATTCTTTCACTACGCATGCGTCGAGAGGCTAAAAAGGGCTAAGTATGCCCAATAATAAAAGTGACAGGGTCTTATGGATAGAGGCAACCTTCATTACATTGAAGGGAAGATGATTCCAATCCTTTACGGTTGGAAGCAGAAAACTAAATTTATAATTTAGCTGTGTAACTAAATTTACAATTTAGCTGAAAGAGCAGTTTCAGCTGTATGGTTGCTGCTTCATCTTTTACATTTATTCTTGCTCAGATATCTTATTGTTATGCAAATAAAACGACTTAGTTAGTTAATTAATGAAAATATAACCTGGAACTTTGGTTATTTCAATGGATGAAACTTCTAAAACATGCATAAAGATCAAATGTCAAATGCGTGGATGCATTGCGCTGCTCAAATAGTGTGTGTCTTTGGAGAAGCCGGTTTACATCTTGTCGGACTGTATAAATAATCAACTAGAAACGTCCACATACAATTTTTTCATTTCCCCTAAGCATGGAAGTACTACCTCGGTACTACGAGGTAGTAATGCCATGCATTAAGTTATCAACTCTCAATCAGAACAGTTGATTTTTTTCCGGCGGATATTAGTTGGTTCTGCATACGTCCGTTTAATTTTACGGCTGGCCTACTTTGAACAATATGTATTTAGATTGCGTCATTGTTTTAGAGTTGAAATCTCTTTTCCCTATACACAGTTTTCAGTCTCACTGGGGAAACGAAGGAAAGAGTCGAAACACCTCCTCAATCTCAAAAAGAATATGGTATAATCAATTCCTTGCGATACATCATTTCATGCATAACAAATTGCGCCAATCTTTCATTAATTTGTTTTCTAATTACGGTACGATATGAGTTTACCGATCATGCATATGCATTATAATGACATCACTCTTTCACCACGCATAGACACATGGAGAAGAATACCATGACCATATCATGTAAAACAAAAAGAATCAGTGATCCATTTATTAAACAAGTTTAGCCTGCTGAGGTTAACTTAAGTTAGATCAATTTTCAGTTTTAACTCACTGGCTTGTTTTCCCCAATCCAATGTTTATTCCGAGCGTTTCAAAGTCCTCGGTATGACCTGGCCACAGTGACGACGCTCCAGGGAACTAGAGGGGGCATTTACTCCCCAGATTTTACCCTTGCCCTCACCTGCCCCCAAGTTAGGTCAGTTAGGAGTTGGGCTAACCGAAAGAAGTAAATAGTACACCGCTCAACTCAAGAGACTAAATTTTTCATCCAGAGATAGGCAAAACTTCAGAACTTCCTGGGCCTCGCCTTCTGAACACCGGAACGGAAGCTATGGGCTCGATTTCACGCTGGCCTGAGAATTTTTGCTTCCCAACATTATCATTTGCCCTTAGTTTGACATTCTGGCGCCGCCATTACCCCTCCAGCACTCGAACTTCTACTTAGCCTCCTGAAGGAAAACGAATAAGGTCGGTTTAGTCAGTAGTTTGTCCAATCACTGGGCCAATTGTTCTGGACTTAGTTTAAAACAAAAGCTTTGTGAGCACCAACAATTGGGTGAAGGATTAATAAACTCAAACTATAGATGACACAATCACTACTAGTAATTGCTGATCCTCCATTCATACAGCGTTATATTCTTTGGGGTTGAAGACCGAAATATAACATGTTACACGTTAGGCTTGAAAACTATTTTTCCATGAAAAACATACTATTTTTCATCACAGAAATGTACATATTGTTGATCAATCAAAGTGGGACGAATACACCTTTATGCTTCCAGTTTGAATACACCCCTTTATTTAATACCGGTTCGAGAACCAACAGAAATTTACCACAGATGCGCACTGTTTAACAGGGAATTGGCTGGTGTTTTAGCATTGTATTTTTCTTCGTTAGAGTTTAAGATTAGGTTAGGAATTAAATCCATCGTTAGCCAGTGAGGAAATTTCGTGTTAAACAGTGGGCATCAGCCCGTAATTTCAGTTGTAACAGGTTAAGGATGTGAAGTTACTGCAATAGTTCCGCAATTTTACCCGTTTTCGATGCGCGTAAACTTCTTTCGTCCAGTGGATGTCAAACGGGGGGGGGGGGGGGGGACTAGGAGCAAAGCAGGTCCTTTTTTTGGGGGGGGGGGAGATTTTCGAGCCCAGAACGAAACCGACCGCGAGGCGCCCGATGTGTAGGGTCCAGAGGCAAAGTACCCGAGGGGCCCATCCAAGTGGAAATCTCTGGAGGCTAGGAGGGTTTAGTGTATCTCTGTGTGACAAATTAAGTGTCAGAAGAGGTATACTACTAATTTCTTCAGTTGACCTAACTCTTAACTGACCTAACTTTGGTGCTGAGAATGAGGGTGTGGAACGGCAAAGATCTGAAGGAGAAATGCCCTCTCTTTCCCCCTTGTACATCCTTGACTGCTCACGTCACATTACATCTATATGAGAAGGTGGGAGGAATAAAGTAAATTTTAGAAGTGGAACAAATATTTGCACCCGTGTTACTAAATGCATGTTCAAAACGCATGATTTGTATGGTGGTTTTTAAAGCAAATGTATATTGATACGCAGGCCTAGACCCATGAAGTTTGACCTTTAAAACTCTAAAACTAAAAGTACATGTTTGTATTGACATGATGTCGTGTATTATAAAGCAGCGTTCAAGCAATCACAGTTGATTCGATTCAAGGCTAAAGGTAGACCACATTGCATGGTATCTCAGGGCCGTCGGAAACGGGGCGGGGGGGGGGGGGGCTGGGGACTACAGCCCCCCCCCCAATAATTTTGCCATATATAGTTTTTTTAATACAATGAAAACGTCAAAAAAGTGAAAGACAAAAATTAAAAGTAATGAACATTACTCTAAAATTACATCTCCTATCAGTCATCCGTGAACCGGCGATAAACAAAACAGAAAAAATCAATTCGATGGATCAGACAGCCATAGAACTTGGCAGTAGAAATGATCCAAACATTACTTCATCACTTCACCTACGCTGCCTCAGATCGAACTATTCGTAGGCGAACAACGCAGGCAACATGTCTGGAAAGTCTTCTAATGTAGCAAAGCAAACTGGACCCAACTCATGGTGGCGTACGTGTAGCGTATCTGTGCTATACCCATCTTTTCAACATGCACAAGTCAGCCCCCAATCCAAAATTCCTTCCGACGGCACTGCTCCATCAAAGTTGAGAAGTCTCGGGATTTTTGCTTGTAACTGAAGTTGCTCCAGTTTTAATAATTTATATTCATCATGATCTCATGTTGAAAGTTATATAGTAAAATAATTTTGAGAATACGTATACAGGCTCATTTTCCAATGATTAGCTTTAATACATTACCTTACCATTTCATAAACTGTTACAGTGGTACATTTTATTTGGTACTTTTTTGATCATTTTGCCATTTGCTCATTTTTTTTTGTTTGAAGTGAACATTTTATTACAACGAAAGGTCAAAATAACGACTGCTTAGATACTATTAACAAGCCCTGGAAATGTCATTTCCGGCTGTCTGAGGGGTTGCGATTTTTCAAAATTTTCTGTACGCTCCGCGCCAACTGATGGTGGCGCTCCGCTTAGATAGTCAGCCCGAGTCAGCCCCCCAATCGAAAATACCTTCCGACAGCACTCTATCTGCATGAGCGGTATTTGGTTGTCGCAATTAACTGGCCAAGGAATGTTCTATTAATCCGATGAGGCTGTTGCATTTTCTCCAACTTTTTCGCACTATGCAGTTATCAAATGCAAGCCGCTCTTTCTACCCCAGGGCAAAGGTTGGTAATCTGCACGAGCGGTATTTGGTTATCGCAATTAACTGGCCAGGGAATGTTCTATTAATCCGATGAGGCTGTTGCATTTTCTCCAACTTTTTCGCACTATGCAGTTATCAAATGCAAGCCGCTCTTTCTACCCAGGGCAAGGTTGGTAATCATGGGCGTCCGCAGAAATCTTTATAAGGGGGGGGGGGGGCAAGATCATTCATGGATGATTGAATTGTGTACACTATCTAAGCGGAGCGCCACCATCAGTTGGCGCGGAGCGTACAAGAAAATTTTGGGCCTTACAAACTCTCCAGATGGCCGGAAATGACACTTGGCGAGTGTTTTAAGCTGCATGTACCCAGCCCTGAAACAGGAATTTCATGTCTGTAATTCTTAGATATTTAGAATTTTCAATGTTAAAAATTGTTGAAGGGAAAATCATGGATGATTGAATTGTGTACACTATCTAAGCGGAGCGCCATCATCGGTTGGCGCGGAGCGTACAAGAAAATTTTGGGCCTTACAAACCCTCCAGATGGCCGGAAACGACACTTGGCGAGTGTTATAAGCTGCATGTACCCAGCCCTGAAACAGGAATTTCATGTCTGTAATTTTTAGATTTTTAGAATTTTCAATGCAAAAAAATGTTGAAGGGAAATCTGCCTCTCGGTAACGGTCTCGCACGCCTATGCACGATAAAACTTACAACTGTCAATCAGCCTATATAGGCCTATGTCCGTTACCTAATTATGAACCATGCATACACCCCCTCCCCCACCCCCGTATTCACCTTGTATATCCACGTTACACCCGCGCGTCACCACTTGAGATCAGCACGGGACCAAACCAAGACCAACGCATTCATCAATGGTCGGATGCCATATGCACACTAAATACCTGACAACTAGGCTAGTACATAGTTTTTACAATTACAAATTTCCAATAGATATCACGAATGATGGTCCCCAAATTACGATTTCACTATTCAGCATACTGCACCATCTTCTCTTTTGCTATTCCTGGTCAAATGTCCGCATATTTCACGAGTAAAAGCTGACGCTGTGAGTGAAGGTATTTTGATGATTTATTTTTAATTTTTTTTATTTTAATTTTTACTTAATTTTTTCACAAGTTTGATTTTCCGGGGGGGGGGGGCAAGTGCCCCCTTGCCCCCCCCCCTTGCGGACGCCCATGTTGGTAATGTTCGTTAGGAGGGTCAAACATCTTCATGCATTGAAACACCCCTGCGTCACGCAATTGAGCCAAAGTTTCATAAATTTTGCATGTTTTATGTAGAATCTGACTCACCTATTCCTCATCTGTTAAGTTGCTTTAACGTTACATTTGGAGAAATTTGACGAACTCCCGTGTCGCAACTTGACGAACATCATGCACATATAACCAGCACTGTCCGGGACCAGTGGGTGCGTTTTAAAATCATGAGCGCATTAGGGTCTAACCACGGACTTCCTATGTACATGGTCAGAGCATGTAACGTGTACGTGTTATGCGTAGATTGTCGCCACCGCCTGGGTTAAAAACGGCACACCAAGATGACCGATGTGAAGCTATAATTTGCATGATTTGACAACGACTCTGTAATATTTTAAACAAAGTTTAAACTTAAATGCGAAACAATATTATATTCCTATAATATGAGCAGTGATTGGCATTATTTCGAAAATATTTCAACTTTCTTGAAGAATTTGTTGTTTTCAACTACTTGAGCAGGTCTAAACTTTCACACACAAAACCATAGCAAAAAGCCATCTTGTTACGCCTCTACACACACGTACGGTAGAAGACAAACTACGCGCATGCAATACTGCGCTGTCCATGTGGGCCTCTATAGGAGGTCCGTGGGTATACAACACAACATTTAGAACTGAATCAGCCCGCGGAGCGGACGAAGTCTTTTCGTTCAGCTCATTGCTATAAGGGGGCGGCAGCCACAGAGGCGCTACGCAGGCTAGGACTGAATGTGGACAGGTGATATCTTAGATAAGTATGATGATTATGGCAACCCAAAAACGAATCATAAACACGAGATCAGTGGTTGAACTTAAATTATAGACCTGTATTTTTATATCGTAACTTAGTGACAAATTCCTCATGACATCAAATTATAAATCTGAATAACATATTCGCTGATATAGTCATCGATGCTAGGACAGGTTATTGATGCCCATGGCACTAAGCTTGGAAATGAATGATGACAGACATTTAAATTACAACAAATCAAAAATTATATGTGTTGCGTAGCAATTAAGCACTGTTTCTGTGTGTGCGTTTTTCTTTTAATTTTACAAGGTATTGTAAAGTTACAACATCCTGTTTGGGCGTGACTTGAGTATATGAGTAAACTGTCATCAATGAACGGCTGATAAGCTATGGATATATTAATGGCATGAATCATTTGGTTATTATAATTTAAAAGGTCGACCGAATCAAGGAATCGTTGACTCATTCATGGAGGTACTATTCGCCGAGAGGCCTGACTTACCCGCCATCATCACCGGTGTACCCATTGACCACGGACTCTCTGTATACATGGACACAGAGCATGTAACACGTAAATCCTATCTGTAGATTGTCGCCACCGACTGGGGCAAAAAAGCGCACCAAGATGGCCGCCGTGAAGCTTTAATTTGTATGATTTGACGATCGATCTGTAATATTTTCACCAAAATTTAAACTTGAATGGGGAATAATATCATGTTCCTGCTATACATATAGTGATTTTGACCTTTACTTGTATGATATAGAAAATATTTCAATTTTCTTGCAAAACCTATCGACTTACTTGAGCAAGTCTAAACTTTCACACATAGCCATAGCAGACAGCCGTCTTGCTACGACTTTTTTAACACGTAAGGTCGCGACAACGTACCGTGTTGTACGCTCTGTCCATGTATAGGAAGTCTGTGCCATAGACCTTTTCTCAAATAGCAATTACAAATGATTGTGGGATGGGATTTACGTTTGTATGGTTAAGTAGTTTACCACGGTAAGACGTCATTGAAAAAAATGAAGCATGCCGAAACTGTTTCCCACAATACATTGTAACTTCTATTTGGCAAAGGGTCTATGGAAGTACTGCCTGTACTTCCATGGTGTGAGAAACTGTTATACATTGAAAGCACCACTTCACTGTGATAATACTTCCGGGTATGCATTAAAACAAATTGCCTCCTTAATTTATTTACTTTTGCGTAACGTACATAGTTTTAACATTGCGTCACATACTTTATTACATTCCCGACTTCGTTAGTCAAGCTTTGATATGCCATTTGCTTACTGAGAAAACCGTTTAAATAGGGGCAGGGATGTAATCCCTTCGGTACTAAGATACTTTATATGTTATAAGGAAATTGTCTCGAAAAAATATGGAGGAAAGGCCAAAATTCCTCCACTGATGAAAAAGCAACTTTTTGACGATGCTTTTGTTTTAGGGATACATAATCGGGTGTGCCATGTCTTTGTTTTTTGGACCGACACCCCTTGGAAGCGACTTCACCAGAGAGGACGTGTGCACTTGTAGTTTGCCACAATATTCTGTCAGTGTCCCTCACCAACCATTACCCAGTGGTGTAGCCAGGGGGTTGGTTTTAGGGTTCGAACCCCTCATGACACAACCTTGCAATGCAAAAAACACCTATAATAGCGGGTTTTTCTCTCTATCCTTAGACTTGTCCCTCATTTCGTGTCCCAACCCCACCCCCATGGCACCAAAATCCTCCCTATGACAAAATCCTGGCTACGCGCCTGCCATTACCACTTTGATTTGTCAATTAAAACGGTCAACCCTGGTTGGAACAGATTGCCCAATGTTTGCAATTTGTTTCCATGTTTAGGCCTACGGACCTATGGATATAACTAATTTTATAACTGAAAATCTTCGTTTTAATAATGGACGCGAAGATAAAGTTCACTTCGTAAGATGTTAAAATCAAAAATATGGTGCACATAAAATAAAATAGTCGTTATTTCGTTTGCCCAAACCATGTCGCCACTAATTCTTGTCATCTGAAGACGTGCGGTAATTGTAATTATTCTTACAGTTCGCAACAGCCCAGTAGTTAATTAAGAATCTTAAACTTGTTGTTATATCAATTTCCAAAACAATTCTTAATCTAACATTTAAGTACGAGATTCTCTCATGTTTATGTTCAATCATTTGCGATAAATTCTGAAATTATGGGCGGACTACGAGGCTGGAGAGTATGATCTTTTCTCCTTGGGAACTTGAATTAATATCAATTGATTCCATGTTTTGGCAGATGGATACCTCAACCCTTTCTTTGAAGGAGACATTGTCCTAGACAAATGGACTAGGAGAATGATCGAAGATTCTGCTGCATCTATTGAAAGAGAAAAAGAATTGGCCAAAGAGAGGCGGGAAACCGGAAGAGAAGACGAGGAGGAGAACGACCTAGGCGGCCACAGGAACCCCCAAACAACAATTGTAGAAAGGGAAAACGGACGTGTCGTTATAACGTCGTCAGTGTCATCGTCGTCGTCATCCTCATCTACTCGTCGAGTAGAAAATACTGGAAGTTCTAGGCGAGTCCATGTTACTTCCAACGGTGGCTTCATTCGTCAGGAACACTCGTCGTCGAGTACTAGAGTTACCACTGTATCTAGGTCAAGGTCAAAGAGGGCGCTGGTTAAGCCAAAGGAGTTTCGATGGCCTGATGGTGTGATACCTTTTACAATCGACGACAACTTACGTAAGTTACAACGCAAAAAGTTGCTTTAAGGTCTAGGCCTATATACACAAGGGAACGGCCTATATATATGTTTTTTGTGCAAATGACGCCCGGTTCTTTGTTGTTAAATTTAAAATTGCATTTTCTTGTCGAATTTCATGAATGGACTTATTTAAAATGATTATGCAGGCTTTTAAACTTTCAAATAATATCAAAAGCATAAGTTTGGTACTATTCGGTGGCTTAAAAATCACCATTTAAGCATCAAATTATAATCATTCACTTTTACAGAATAAATTCTATTTTAATGATCACGAGCCAAAAGGAAATCTTCCTTTTATGAAAAACAGTCGTATTTTCACTGTTTTTTTTTTAAATTTATGAAACAGCCGTCTTATCAGGGGTAGGGCTAGGGTTTACCCGACCATGCAAAATTAGGGCAAAGAGTCCCTGACACTGAAGAGGACATTAACTCGAACTCAAAGTCTCGACAAAGGCAATGGGTTGCCGAGAGGACGCGAAGAGCGCCGAAATTTTGCCTTCAAGGCTTTTATTGAATGTATAAAACTTATAGTGAAAAATGGACCTTGGAAAAAAATTGTTTCTGTTTTTATTAAAGAATGTGTCCTTACTTCAAACAAAATCACATGGAATGTCCGCATGACTGAAGTTACAGAAGGTCACTAGGGTAAAATCTACATAACTTTTTGATTAGAGAAGTAGTGGTTCATCGATTCTTTTCTACGAAATTGAAAAAAAAATGTTGACATTGTTAAACGGCTTTTTGGAATCAGGAACTTTTAATGCAGAAAGTTTGGCATTTTATGCAAACATGATGACTAAGGGTGGAGGGGCGAAAAAATGGATGATCATTGAAAGAGTCTGCCTTTCAAAAGAAAACTATTTAGAACGTCGGGGTGACTGAAATTCGGGTTGCATATTTTTCTCGTAGGCCTATATGGATCGCTTCTTTCCGAAAAAATGGAAAATACCCCATTTTGTTTCTTTTAAAAAATAATTAAAAATTTCGATTTCAATTCAAAAGTTCAATTTGAATTAAACAGAAATAAATGTTCTTGCAAAGTATTTGAAAAATTAGGGCTTCTTTGCAACAAAATTGAATAATTTGGGGTCTTTATTGAAGAGTTGCCTCCACTGTTTGAACAAAATCAAGTGAATCGTGGGGACTAGTAAAGTTTGTTAGGGTAAAATATTTTTAATACGAAATGACTTTCACAAACATTTGAAAGTTTGGATCTATTAGTGAAAAAAGTGAAGCTTTGGGATCTTTCGAGGTTTTATTGCGAAAGCACGGCGACCGTCCGCTTGGTTACGTATTTTATCCTAGGGATTAAAATTCCCGCAAAAACTTCATCGCTTCCCCGATGGCGGGGGGGGGGGGGGCAGCCTTCGACATGGGCATAGGAGTATCAACTTAGAGGAATAACACTTAAAACACCTTGCAAAAGATTATTGAGTAGACCCCCTGAACTTATTTTGTAGCAACAGATTAACATCACAATTTTCTTCATATTTTTCTCCAAAGTGTCTTTCATGATCATATTTTATAACTTAAATATTGAACATTAAAGGTCATCCAAGAAGTAAATTCTAGTAAATTTCACATTTGAAGAAAAAGATGCTGTCACGTGACCCTCAACAGTCAATCACGAAACCGGACAGTGTACTACACTACTTTAAGATGAGGTGACTGCTTTTGCCCCACAAGCGACCAATAGTGGGGTTTACACAACCAACTTCATTTGCAGCAAGGACGCACGGCCTTTATTGGATCATGGTAGTATTACTTCCATGATTGGAATATCCCTGTCCTCAGCACACTGGTTTTATTACTCAACTTTTGTATAAATAGTATTTAATATTCTCAATCCTTCTGGAAAGAAGGAAGGCAATGTAAAATAGAACAGATCGCATTCATATGACGAATTTATTACTACCTGGTTTCGTCAAAAGCTTTGAAGATTTGTAATATGGGTAGCTGTTTATAGAACTTTAGTGGATTTGTAAATACACAAAGTTTTCTAAATTGTCGGTGCAATTTATACTTTGAATAATAGAAGAATTCTGCTGTTCCGAAAAGTTGGGCTTTGTTTTGTTTGTAAAGCTAACGAAGGACGTCACGGACATGTCTCAAAAGTGGAACTTTGAGTGAAAATAGCTCATCATCTGAGGTCACAGTTTAGCAAATGTATTGAAGGATTATGTCGTGGCTGGAGATATCCGTTGTGTGTTGTTTTTAAGATCACCATGCAGTCAAAGGTTGTCAACAAATCTTTTGATAGAGAGTAATAAAGGGATGGTGTGAACCTCAGATTTCCTTTGAACTGTTTTTCAATTCAGCAGGAAAATCGCCAGTCTAACGGAGTGCAAGCGTACCGAGCATATTCAGAGAACGTCCCCCAAATGCCCACATTCATAAGAAATCTCTAAGTTTTAAGATACCATTACATCTTTTCAACCTCTGTTTAAACGTAATTGATGGAAGATCGAAAGTATTCTGAAACAGTGAAGCTGCTCAATGAAGCGTTTATTGGGTAGCCCCCTAAAGTTTAGGTCGCGAAAGAAAGCCCGTTAGTAGAAATATTTGCAGAGTAGCAATTGGAGAACAAGCATTTTTGATCAGGTCGGGATATCTAAACCTTGAAACAAAAGTGACTTTGATGAGAGAGATTGTTATAGAATACGGTTTTAGAATAAGTGAGTTCGGTAATTCGTTGTGTGTGTGGACGCGGGGAGGGCGGGCTGTGCACATGCGCACATCCTCCAAATCATCGGGAAAAACAAATCACTTCTGCACCTTCAATAAGTCTTCCAAAAGTTAAGTTTACTTGAAAATTTCGTCCAATTATTAATTTGTTATTCAACAATAATTTGAGGGTGTAATTTATGCAGTGCATTGTCTCTAAATTACCGTTTTTGTTTAAAAAAATTGCATCTTAATCTGCCTTGAATTAGTGCTTAAACCATACTTTATGTTTATGTTCGATTGGACTTCGATTGGGAACAAATCATGGCGACGTGGTACACTGTGCTGAACTTAGTTTGTATATATCTTGCGTTGTGTCCCATAATTCCATGCGGCAACGAATTACCGAATTCGCTTATTAGGTAAATACCAAAGACCATCATCATTATCTGATGTGCTCCATCATGATGATGTCGTACGTAGTGAGTAAGAGTATGTAAAATTATAGTAATATGATGTAAATGGTCTGAGGGCACTGGGTGAGGTTGATGAGTTATGTGTTGTCCTTTAGTGGACTAAGCCTCCTTGGGAAGCACAACTCCTTCGGAAGTATTGTTTGGTTTCGCCGAACCGCTCTTCACCAGAGAGTTGGGAGGACTTAAGAAAAATTATAGTGATATTTTAAGTTTTGTCTCTTTTCAGCCGGTGATTACAAAACTGTTATACGGATGGCGATGCGTCACTGGGAGAGAAATACATGCGTTGATTTTGTTCCTAAGTTGAATCGTCATGAAGACTACTTGCGATTCGCCTTTTATCCGGGGTATGTGAATTAATGATACATTATGCTATGTGTAAACTGGACACATTTAAGGACATATGTGTCTCAACAGGTTGGCAAACTTGACACCTTGTTTGTGTTCGAAAATGCTTAATTTTGCGACGCATGTGTCCTAAAATGTGTCCAGTGTACATAGGCGTACGGGAGCATCTCAGTTTTGGGGGGGTGCAGCGGATTCTCTGCCCGAAAAATGTAATTCTGCCCGAAAGACTATCTAAGTGGAGCGCCACCATCGGTTAGCGCGGAGCGAACAAAAAATTTTGAAAAATCGCAACCCCTCAGACAGCCGGAAATGGCCTTTCCCAGGCTTATAAGCAGAATGAAAGCCGTCGATATTTTGAACTTTCGTTTGCAATAAAATTTTCACCAAAAATGAGCAAATCTACAAAAAGGTCGGAAAACTCCCAGATGAAATGCACCACTACCATTGGATGACTACATTAAGCTATAATCATTGGAAAATGAGTTTGTTTGCGCGTTCTACAAACTATTTTACGTCAAGCAGCATGAGATTATCATCAATATAATTTTGAAAATCGAAAAACTTCAGAAACCCTCGAAAATCCAAAGGCATTGTCATGGAGGGCGATAGACAGACTCTCAGCGCTCCGCGCCACCATGGCTTGGCCCGGAACGCCCCAAAATTTTGGCCCAAAGCGCCTCCAAGATCGCTGGAAATGGCACTTCCAAGGCTATTTAAGAGTTCCCACAACTCAGTAAGTTGAATCAATACGGTGAGATGTGTTACCCTAGAGCTGTGTAATCAGAAAGAAAGGAAGGGGAAAGGGTGTTGACAAGGCACTACTTATATATGCTTCCCCGATCCAGCAATCGGTAACTGAGGTTCGTCATTAAAAACATTTGAGATGTGAAAAAACATAATATAATGATATATCGCCCCTGGGAATGCAGTGGCGTAGCCAGGATGGGATTTTTTTTTTGGGGGGGCTAGGAAACAAGTGGGGGAGGGGGCTGGTACCTCCGAAGGTCAGGCATGGCAAGACTATCTAAGCGGAGCGCCACCATCGGTCGGCGCGGAGCGTACAAGAAAATTTTGGGCTTTAAAACCCCTCCAGATGGCCGGGAACGGCACTTCCTACGCGTTTTAAGCTGCATGTACCCAGCCTAGAAAAACGAATCTCATGTCTGCGACTTCCCAAAAATTGAGAATAAAAAATCAGTCTATGAAAAATGGTAATACATACATTTTTTATGGACCCCAAAACTGGGCACATCTGATCTGTGGCCTGGGGATGAGACTAAAGGGAAGCGGTATCTCCCTTTCCCTTGGAAAAATTTGTAAACTTCAGAAGCACGTAGATCGCAAATGCGGCAATATTTGAATCTAAGCGGAGCGCCACCATGAGTTGGCGCGGAGCGTAGAAGAAAATTTTGGGCTTTAAAACCCCTGCAGATGGCCGGAAACAGCACTTCCCACGTGTTTGAAACTGAATGTACTCAGCCGCAAATGCGGCAATATTTGAATGGATTTCAGCTAACCTAAGGCAGTACCTTACCCTTTAACAGGAAAACCAAAAGTAGTTTTGTCCCCCTGTGAAAAACTTTCGTTGCGTTAGATTTCCTAGATGCAAAATGGTGCTATGTTTGGCAAAACTTTCAACTGATTATAGGCCTAAGATTTAGGATTTTCCCTTTTGGGGGAGCATGAAAAATATCAAATTGTTTTTAGTTTTTGTAGATATTTTACAAGAAACATACATACTCGCAAAGGAACAAGTGCAAAATGGTGCAGTATTTGTCCATCGGTACATTACATAGTCAAAATTAAAATACTACGAATAAATCTCTCAAAATAATTGAACCGCAAAGCAGAAGTATGCATCATGTGGGAAACACATGAAATCAGGACTTTGTGGACATTTTACAAATTCCCCAGACGTCAGTGCGAACTAGTAAAGAAGGACTTGTCGAAAAAATCGTCATACAGTGGCACTTCGCATGGGCAGGAGTGAGGCACGACAAAGGCCTAGGCCTACTTGTTAAGGATGGAAGGGAAGAATTATCTGAAGGCAGTACCTTACCCTTACCTGCTTACGGCATATTTTGTGTATGACAAAGTATAGGAATGGTCGTGTAAAAGTGGTCTCCAGTGTACGATTGCCTTATTTTCAGTAAATCAATCAGCCATCCGAAAGGCAGAAAGGGTTTTGACCTAACAAAGTCACCTTTAGGTTTGTCGAAGAGACTTTCGCTTCATCTTCGAAGTGAAATGCAATAAACGACAGTGCAGATCCCAAACGGTATCTAATTTAGTATTATATTTAGTAGGCATTTTGAAGTTATTACTTGATATCATACGTGCGCACAAGATGTGTTTTACACACATTCATCCATGTTTTTTTTTTAAATTTTTACACATTTTATTTATTTATTGTTTTGAAGGAAATACTTCAAATTTTATTTCCGTTCAAAAATTTTATTTTTTTCAATTACTTTATCAGGACGTAAAAATTCTGGGGGGGGGGGGGCTTGAAGAAAATCGGGGGGGGGGGCTAGGCCCCCAGGCCCCCGTGGCTACGCCACTGTGGGAATGTATAAAACATTACCTGGTCTTGTATCTTTCCGGGGAAAACCGTAGAACGGAATTAAAAACATAAGTACCGTATGTCTGCGACTCTGTTGCGACTCTTGCCCGAATTCTAGTTCCACTGAATTGATACAACTGTCTATATGACTCGGCCCGATGTCCCCACTGTATATAAATGATTTTTCTACTCACGCCGTTTGAGAAATACCCGGTTTGTCACGTTGCTAGATGTTTTTACATGAATTTGTGGGCAGACTTACTTGCAGGTTTGTTCACACTAAATTCCTATGAGTGAGAAAACAAGCTACGCTGATTTGTTTACCATTGCCCAAATTTCGGTTCCACAGCACTGCAGGTTAAAAAGTTTCGCACAATTTTAAGAGGATCATTTTGAAAAGTGCAAAATCGTTATCTCATTCATATGCTGCCCAAATACCTCTCGACCAAGTACGTTTCAGCCTTCTGGTGACTATTGGTAATTGTCATTTAGTAATATGGTGCGTCACAAGATAGCTTTTGATTGATTTGTTCGTGCAAAATTTTGGGGACTGTATACATCCTCTCTCCCCTTGTAATCTGCCAATTAAAAATATCCCAGAACTTTTTTGCAACTTTTGCCCGAATATTGTGTCATTTCGGGCAAAGGTTTGCGCAAGAATATGAAGTGAGGCTGACGAAAAATTGTTTTTTCAAAAGCTGCCCGAATGTGTCGTGAATTTAGGTATCTTTTAGAGTTTTCATAAAAATTGTACCGTGACTATGATGCTTTTTTATTATTTTTTCGGCCAAGTGTTTGAAGGAATTCGAGCGCGCCTAGGAGTTTTCTGTGTAAGTCGAAACAAACCAGGTTTTAAGACTCAAACGGCTGCCCGAATTTTTCCAGATCCCTGCCCGAATTTTAGGTCTTGAGAAAATTTGGGGGGGGGGGGCAGTCTGCCCCCTGCCCTCCCCCCCCCCCGCCTCGTACGCCTATGCCAGTGTACAAAGGCGTTTACGCACTACACGTGTGGTGCTAATTCAATACTTAAGGCCTGTTGACGCAGGACACATTCCAGGACACACCTGCCGCACCATGGTGACGAAACAACTGGGCACGAATGTTTTGCCCCTGTGTACACTATAGGCACATGTCGCGGACACGAGTTGCAGCACATGTTGCCCTTTGGGTCTGTCCTGTACACACTGGCAACATTCTCGGACACGTGTTTTGGTAACTTACGTCCGATACATAAGTCTTGATATGCGTCCGATGTATACAGGGTTTTACTCGACCCCATAAAGAGTTAGTCTGGACAATTTGATCGAGATGATATGGACGTCAGAGGGCCCTTAAGCCACGGTTACACTTCAACGGATTTGTACAGAAATTCGATCAGATACTTTTGATAATTTATTAAAATCTTCTCCGTCTCTTGTCGGAAAAACACAACATTTACCATCCTGTGTAAAAATAAGATTTGCACCCCAGGGCTACCAAAATTTAATTTATACTTATTTTTTCGTGACGTTCGATAAAAGCTGTCTGTCGATGTGACGTCTCAAAAATCTGTCACCGGTAACACTTCATTTTCATTGACCTCTGATGCAAATTATATACAGTTACACTGTTTCGCAAAGTTATGGATCTTTCCGACCAGTGATAGACAAAAAATTAATACAAACTCACAAGATTTGGATTGGAATACAATCCGAATTCATTGTCGTATGACCTCAGTTTTATGGTCCTTAAAAGTACAGACACTGAATGGGGTTTTTCTAGACCAACGGTGTAGAAATATTTCAAGTCAATGGCAACTTGAAAATTTTTTGGAAAGCAAAACAATTTTCAGGGATTTCAACCTCTGATGACCTCTAGAAAATCAGAAATCCTGAAAAATACATGCACGATTGGAATTTTAAGCATATCCTTCTTGTAAGGAAAATGTTGCATTTAAATACACTAACATAGCCTACAAACGTGAAACCTTTATTACTGGTACGCTTTGAAACTTAAGGCCGTGCATGCCGCTATAGAAAACAAGAAGTTTGTAAGTTAAATCGTAAATCCTAAGGGCCGTAGTCTGCGAAGAGGGGATGGGAAGGGGAACTTCCCCCGAGATTTTTTAAATTTCACGTACCATAACTTGGTAAGTGATTTTAGTACTCTACATGTAGTGTTGAAATGTCCCCCAGAGTTTTGGTCCAGGCACGGTCTGGTATATAAAATACGACTGGGTATTATTATTATTATTATTATTAAGTCTTGTCTGCCAGGCTATCCAAATGCTACTAAATTCTGTAAAAATAAATATCGACAAACCACGAAGTCGTCGAAAGACATGTACACACTTAACCTTCACGTTGACTGTTAGTTTCGGCTGTAAGGGACCGCTGGTGGTCCAGGTGGATGCCTAGTTAGGAAATTATTTCGTTGTCATATAATCCATAAAAGTACTGTCAAAACATTTGTGAAATAAATAAAATGAAACATCTAAATAGTTCTTTTTTACTTTTAAGTCTATAACGGCTCATATCTTTACACTTTTTTCAAAACCGCAGCTGCTGGTCGTACATAGGCAGACAAGGTGGTGAACAAATTCTCTCCGTCGGATTTTCCTGTAACACTATGCGGACCTTGGTCCATGAAATTGGACATGCTGTCGGTCTGTGGCATGAACAGGTAACGAAAATGTCATTATTATGTAATAACAATAAACATGCCATTACATGAGCAATAAACAAAATTAGTTTATCAATGAAAACTTTATAGGATGTAACAACAGTTTAATATTTGAGGTCGAATAACATCCATATTTTGACCAGAACGATGGACCTTCCTAAAAAAACCCAAAGACTAACTACACCTGTAAATGCTAAATATGGAGAGGGGTGGAACGGGTGTCTTTGATTGTAGTGACAGCATTCCGTGGGACTACAACCATAGACCTCCGGATGAGTCGAGGGGAAAGGGCCAAGAAGAGACCATCTGTAATGGCGCTTAACTTATTTATTCGGAAAATTTGATTACAGAATTTGTCCTCCTGACAAATTGGTGACCACAAGCACTGCCGGTAAAATGTGCAACCATTTAGGAATTAACTATTTTTGGGAGTAACGAGTAACGTATTTCCCCTGATTTGATCGATCAAACATTCCCTCGGTCTCGTGAATTTTGCAGACGCCCATGAACAATGACTACAAAAAGCAGGGGAATGTGAAAAACATATAATTTCAAAAAGTTGTTGGACAAATACCTCATACAACAAAAATTTCACGGGAAACGTTGTAATGTAATGCTTGGCTCTCTGAGACGACTCCTATCACGCAAGGGAATAATTACAAATACCTAAATAGCTGACAGATGAGTAAAATTTGTGTACGGCGGGTTTGCTAGGGTCAATGCCGTAACTTAGAGCTTCTAATCAGCTCTCTGTATCGGGACTCGAATTTTATTTTCTTGTTTCCATAGAGCCGAAGAGATCGAGACAAGTATATCAAAATAGTCAAAGGTAACCTTGCCCCTGGGACTGGAGAAAATTTCAACAAGGTCGTTATTGAAAACATCACATCCCTTGGATTCCCTTACGACTTTGATAGTGTTATGCATTACGACGGGCTCGCTTTCACGGGGAACGGTGACCCTACTATCAAAGTTCGGAGAGAATATAGAGATATCCCAACGACGGAACTGGGTATGAAGGATCGGTTGAGTTCCTTGGATATTGCACAAATCAATGCTATGTATGAATGTAATCAACGAAAATACGATGCAAATTCAGGTTTGTAGAAAATCCGGATGTTTTTTAATTCAGTTTCCTTTTTCTTTTCAAGTTAAACTAATACATTGATTTTAACATTTAATGCACGTTTGTAGTTGATAAAAGTCGGCGTTCCCTTCGGGACCATCATATTTTTCCGTAAAAATGACATTGACATAATGCAGAGCAGAACTATAGTAGCGAAACTGAAAGGAGTGGGTCTGGGTCAGCACTTTTTTGGGGCTTGTTTCAGTATTGAATTTTCAATAAAATTCTTACATTTCGATGAAAAGGATAAATTTCTACCGCTGTTTTATGAGGCTGGTTCGTTTTCACTTCAAATTATAATTAAAGGGGTTACAAAATAATTTTGTCGAAGTACAATAGGACTCTGGTGAAAAGAGATGTAAGAGGACACGATAGTGAAACAGAAACATGCATGGGATGTTCATTCTTTCAAACCGACCTCGAGACTTTGTTACATCAGGGAGTTTTTCCTAACAACTCCTTGGTTACATGGGAGTACGGTAGGGGCGTCGATGGAGAACGCCGGACTCATGGTGGTGGGCGGACAAATTCATATGGAAAACTCTTTGCTATTTCCGTTTTGCACTCCGAATCGGCCGTTTTTTGAGCTAAATTTTTCCTATTTTGGGCGATTAACTTGCCAAAACCGTTTTTCGGATCTCGTTGTTTTTTTCCTTTTCCTTTTTTTGTTGCGAGAAAATCAAATTTAACAAATATGATGTTGAGGTGAAGGGGCTCAAGGTAAAAAATCGCGTCTGCCCCAGATAGCATTAAACATCTTCTTACGTTGTTAAAAAATAATAAAGGTGATAAATGAAGCGTAAAACAAAGGGATTATAAGACGTGTAATTTTCGATAACTTATTAAGCTAAAATTTGACAAAAATGATGGGAAACATCTGTATCAAATACAATTATAGTTCTTTACCCGTGACTACACCCATGCAGGAGAAGTACAAATGTTCCGATAGGGGAAGGGGTGCCAGGCAGGTATTGTCTTGGAGTGGAATCGTACGGGTGAAGAATTACTAGGCAGACGGTCTGTGGGATGTTTTCCTTGCGGCAATTTTCCAAATGTGAATTCTTGTATCTCTTTCCCCTTTCGTCGGAGAATTCATTTCTTTCCATTGTACAGAATTCTAATCATATAAAATATAATTCTTCCACTGAGCAGATTGTTTCAAGAGTAAAGCTGGTAAAGGTCAAGAATACCGAGGAGAAATCAATTACACTGGAGATTTCATCACGTGTCAAAAATGGACTGATGACTGGCCTCATAAACATACTCAGTACAGCAAAAAGCAGAAGAGGAACGAGAAAAATGGATTAGGAGAACACAATTTTTGTCGAAACCCGGAAGGAAAAAGAGCAAGACCGTGGTGTTTTACCAATCATAAGAAATACAGGTGGCAGTATTGTCCAATTACGATATGTAAAAAGTGATGAAATATACGCTAGGTAGGACGCAGGACGTCGTCAACCAATGAACAGATTGCCATTTCAGCTACAAAATGTACCGAGTTACTAGTGGCATGCATACTTTTAATCATTGTTTTAAAAATTTGTCATCTCGTTTGAAGAGATGGGAATGTTTCCCGAGTTGAAACGAGTAGGAACAATTAGTGAAAACTTGACATGCAAATCTCTCAGCGGTACACCAGAATTGCTTGACATGAGGGTCCAATATCGGACGGGACGGGGGAGTAAACCCAAACAATGATAAAGACGATTCAATTTCAAAAGGATGTTGAGGGATAAAATTTTGCGACGAGATTTTTCTGTATCTGTTTACAAAATCATGTGAGGTTACTGTATTAGTCATAGTTGGATTTTATGGCTCAGTTTCTGATCAAAGTGATGTAAGTCCGGCCGGCCATGACCTTTTCTTCCATCATGGTCCTATCATACTGACTTAATTTTCCCTACTCCATTGCTTTTGCTCAGCACCGAGCACAATGGCAATAGCTTCCACATTTAAAGTGTTTAGTATGACCCAGCTAGGAATCAAGTTTACAAAAGTTGTGGAAATGTGGGCTTTTGTTAAGGAAAAAGTTAAAAAATTGGATCGATATTGAAGATAATTTGGAAATTGTTGAATTTAATTGAAGACTATTGCATGTTTTTGTTTTTTTAAAGATAATCTACCTCTAAGTTCTAAGAGTAAAATCAAGCAGATCACCGGACGACTAACCATCACTTTCTCGGATTTACAAATTGGCTCACCGAAGAATTCCCGATTCTCTGTGTGTGTGGAGGAGGGGGGGGGGGGGGGCTGCTGGCGCCATCCCAGAGATATCTGTAAAATTATTCACTGTTAACTTTTGATGTAATAATATGTAAATATCTTGTTGAATTTTTTAAGTTACGAACCACCACAAAATATTTTAAATTTAAGGTGCGTGAATCTGAAAGGAAATGGGACAACTGCTTCCCCCAACTGAGATTTCCATATCTTAAACACACAACGTGCTAAGTTATGATGGCGCTCTACATAAGCAGTGTTTTAACTGCCTCCTGGTGATTTGGCACAGGCTTCCACCCTGTAATATTTAATGTAATAATGAACACATGCCGATTAATGTCATAATAAACACATGACAAATTTCACACAAATACATCATGAATGCTTGTTTCTGCTTCCAGTCCCCTCTTTCCTGGTAAAAACTCTATTTCCAATGCTGGTTGTAGGGTTATATTTTTCCCAAAGTACACTTTTTTCTTAAGTTCAGTGTTAGCTTGAATTTAGTTTGTAAATTACAAGTTTTCACACTATACTACCAGTCTCAACCATACTAAGATGATCTTTCATGTTGCTTCAAGGTAACTTCAAAGATGTTAATTTGAAACCATCTACATTGACCAAACCTATGCGCAATGCATACGATATGGTTTTGCCGAAGAGATTTTTTTTTCCATTTAAATATTAATTGCATCAATATTAACCAACAGTATTTCATATGTACTATTGGGCTATGTTGTGTTATGTTTTTTAGTCTACACATCAAGTATCCCATGTAAAGTTTGTACTGTGTATTCAATACATGACTCAAAGAATAAATCACCAAATGAATTCATCTTACATCACATCAAGTATCCTATGTAAAGTTTGTACTGTGTATTCAATACATGACTCAAAGAATAAATCACCAAATGAATTCATCTTACATTACATTTGTATTCATTTTATAACAAATTTAGAAAAAAGAAATAACTTTAAAAAAATCATATCTGGTCAAAAATTTCCTTACAAAAAATCATATGTCAACCAACCTGCATATGCCATCATGAAGGTTCATGAAAAAAAAGGAATTTTCATTCATGAGTGGCAAACCTGGCAAGACTTGACAAAACCAATTTCCCAAGGAGGCTTTGTCCCCAAAATGACAACACTTAATGACTGACCAACTTCAGGGTATTCCAAACATTTATATCACAGGGTATAAACAAACTAAGAAGTCAGGGTTGACACTCTGATATATGTCCTCACTGGGCTTTTTCCCAAATCATTCCCCAAAATTGAAAATGAGGCTAAATATTGGAAAATTTTGTAGAAAATAAAAATGAAGATAAAACTTGGTTGTGATACCCTTCAGTGCCTGAGCTTTAGAGTCAACACTCAAGACTGAGAGCATAGCATCTATCCCTTTGAATCGCAGTCCCTTTTTCATTTTTAATTCTGTCAAAATTTGTGCCACAAAAAAGCATGATTTTGCCCTTTAAAAGGTTTGCATTTAAACATGGAAGGCATTTATCATCACCGTAGACAATTACAATTCTCCCAACCTAACCTAATTACAATTCTCCCAACCTAACCTAATTACTTCTGACCCATCTCACGATTGTCTTAAACTCATCTTTATTCAGACACAATCTTAGTTCATTGCTAAAGGGAATACCTTGTTGAACACACAAGACTACTACATGTAATCTAAACATTCTCAGTACATCATGTGCAATGTGATGTGTGAACTACTCTGCATTTTTCTTAATTTGATGCCAAAGAGCTGAATTTCTGTAGACTATCAGTGAAATTGTACTTTGGGTTATGAATGATGGCTTTTAACACTTTAGCAGGTCCAAGGTCAGAGAAAAACAAAACAAAGAAATAAATAAAGAAAAAGACTCCTTTAGGCTTGTTCTTCAAACTGATTTCATCATCCCCCTCCAAGGTAGTACTTCCATGATTTAAAAACTGATTTTGTAGTACTTGTTCTTTCATATGTAATCAACAGAAACAATGCATTGTAAACCAACTGCAACAGCTAATACCCCATTGTTAAAGCATGGAAGTACTTCCCACGACTAAAGAAGAATATTGCCATAGCAACCTCACTCCCTGTGGATTCCTAACAACCTAAGAATAGTAAAGTTGCCCAAGCCTAATGTAAAACTCATTCATTTTAACAACTCCCCCCCCCCCAAAAAAAAAAGTAGAAATGTAACATGCAGTCTGTTACACTGCTATTCATATCTCATAGTACCATGGCAGAATGATTACTTCAAAATAGGAAAAAAAATTATAAGGCAATATAATTGCACAGTTTAATACCTGACAATAAATCTACTCGGATGTAGTTAAAAAGATCTTTTTTACAAACTGTACATAAGCACCTGTGTATCATCCAAAAAATGACAAACTTATAAAACTAATGATAGCAATGTTCAATCATTCTTCATTTATTTGAAGTAAATACTTTGACTATACTGTAAGGTAACAAACATTTACTGAAAGACAAAAGTTTTTAATGTTTTCCTCAAGTCCACCAATTTAACAGTGCATGGTTTCACATTTTGCTGTTATATGGATAATATATTAGTTCTGAAATGAAACAGTGACTTACAGCAGTTTATGTGCACAACTTTGCCAGAATGTGGTCAAACATTACATATCAGAAGTTGCATATTGTGTAAAGGGAGAAAACTAAGAGCCTAACAATCATGAAACTCATCAAAAGCGTGCAATGACACTAAAGTGAATATTCCATTGTAATCTCATTAATTTGTTAGATGGAATTAAACAACACACCAACACAATATATTCTGTCAGCTAGATTAAAAGGTTAATTTCAAATACTGTTTCAAGTATGGTTCAGGTCCTTCACTTGAGTCACCTCTCATGACAGAAGGAGAATCATGTGGGCAAATTCTTCAACCCTCAGCCCACAAGTGAAAATGCAATGAAATTTATCCAAAGCACACATGATTGTTTTCAGTCAATATATGTAGGAATACTTAAAAGAAGGGTTTAAGGTCACAAACAGGATTTAATATGTTATAGGGGTACTTATTCTCAGCATTTCAGTGAAATTTGCATTGAAATCCCATGTGTGGTTCCCAAGATATGAGCACATAAAGTTTTCACATTTTCAACAAAAAGTAAACTTGAAGCAAGCACATATGACATCACATCCCCACATTACTGGGCAGTCTTTTGTTTTTCTTTAAACTTTATACTGGATTTTCTCCTCAACAATCCCATATTATTAAAATGTGATTGCATAAGTGGCATGTGAATTTTACAAACTTTGCATCTCCCACGGGGCGGTCATACTATTAACTGCAAGGTTAACACAACAGTCTGATAAAACAATGGGAAACAAAGCATTCCTTGTCAATCTGAGGAAGTGATATAAGCTCTGCAGCCCTAAAACTCACTTTTGAACACAAATCTACTGACTTTTTTTACTGGTATCTTAAGAAATACAGGTCCGATTTGAATGGAACTTTCACCACACTGTGTAGATTTTCTTCCTCTTTCACATATGAAAATTAAATTTTTGCTTAAACTTCCCCTTTAATGGGATGAAATTTGAACTCAATTGACTTTGCAATGATGGCAACATGAGTGCCATGTAAGCATGACTGGTGACTGTGGTGAAATGACTGACACAATTTTACTTGAGAGCAAGTCCAACAGGTGAATTACACTTAAAAGTGACTAATCAGTTAAAAGTGTTTTTACCAGTTGGACATGTTCCCATATAAATTTGGTAAAAGCAATAATATGTACAGTCTTGATAACTTAGATGTTCAAGACAAACCCATGGGACACATTAATTGCCTTTTAATGCTGTGGATACTTGGAAAGATTACACACAAGCCAAGGTTGATTAGTGATGAATACCCTTAATGACATTTGGATACTGTATGAGCAGAGGAATAAAGAGAGGAAAACATGCCTTATTTTCTGTAGGAAAATTTGTACCACTTATACAGGCCTTGAATTTTGAGGTGTATGAGTTCTATTGCACACTATCACTCTCCTCAAATCCCTGTAAGGTGAGTAAGAGTAGGAACTTAGATGAATCTTAAAAGCTAAATAAAACAGCACACCTACCACACTTGTAAATTTCTGAGAAGTGTTAGTTGTAGCACACCTTTATGAGTCTAAAAATCAAGGCTTGCTTTATATCAAGCCCAGCGTATCAAGGGAGGAAAACTACCTAGCTACGTAAACTGACACTATACAAAGTTGACATCTAAAAGCAATAATATTTACATTTCATACTTAGGAAATTCTTGCTTAGCTGAACAACTCAGTTATATTTTAAAAGCCACCACCTTCTGTGTCAATAGTTAAAATTGGGCATGGCTGACAGCAAAATTGCTTGCTTGATGCCTCAATGCAACACATTGAGAGTACAAGACCTGTTTGCGTATTCCAACTCATATTAGGTGAAGAAACTTGAACCCATCTTCTGACTAGGCAAACAAAACAATTACCATGCTTATAAGGAGGCACAGATGAGCTAAACTAACCTCCCTGGGATTTCATAAGAAAGTCATGGAAGGGAGGTCTAACTTTTCTAACCAAGGTGTATGTCATAAAGTAGTATCACACATTAAATTACGATGAGTCTTCCTGAAAAATGCAGTGGTTACTTGAATATGAAAATGTTTTTTTGAAAACAGTTAAGATATTCAAAATGCCTTAGCACTATAAACATCAAATTGAAAGTTCAGTTAAATTGGTAATGATGAATATTGCCAACTGACCAAGATAGCTATATAGATAACTGGTTGGAGTAACAGATGCTATTGGCGATGTACTGTAGGCCTACTGTACTCCCAACTTTCACAAATGAAGTCCATTGGAAGCAGATCTATGGGAACTTGCAGAATATGTGAAGACCTTGATACTGAACAAAATACATACATTTGTTCACATTAACCATTCCCCAGGAAGTTGACACATTGTATAGAGTTGAACTGCACATTGTGACATCGTTGGTTGTCTCTGACATGTTTCTTGTAGCTTAACGAGGAAAATGATCCCAGCTATAAAGTGCAAAAATAAAACAATTAAAAGCAACATTTAGTATTCCTAAGAGATGGCTTCTAAATTTAGATTTAAGGAAAATTTTTATTGCAGACAATCTACATGATTCCATCTTACCTCTTTTATGAGAAATGCTCATACATTTAAAACATTATCAACATGAAGAATAAAATATCACCTCCACAAAGAGAAAGCACTTGAGGGTCTAAATTAAATATTGTGTAACAAAAGTCAACTTATATTTCTCAAAAAAATGTTAAAAGCTCAGGGAGTTAGTTAAAAGGTGACTAGTTTCATAAAAATATCTTCTACAAAGTTGAGGAGAATGCAAATAAAAATCAGTTCACAAAAGTTTCTCCACTTTATGAGGGGAAAACTGTATCTCAGTAAGAACTGGTACTTAGAAGAAATGCAAGTTCTTCTAGAAATGTGGTGAATTATGGAAAAATCATTATGATTGATTGATTAGTTAGTTAGTTAGATAAAATTTAACAACACACCAACACGAATGTGTTATATATAGTGTCATACTTTTCAAATACTGTTCAATTCCTCCCATTTAGTCACCTTTTACAACAGGCAGGGAATACCATGGAGATATTCTACAACCCCCAGCCCATAGGGGACAACCATTGAGGAACTTGCTCCATTTTGTGGTGCCAGCAACTCCCCAGACATGGGATGAGCAATAATGGCCTTATATGCGCATTTAGGCAATTAGACAAAACAATGCTGTACGGAAAAAAAAAACATGCAAATTTTGTTACCCTACATGTGATTTCAGCTTTGTGTTGGATCCAAAAGGAAGATATTCAATATTCTAATGGTACAAAATTGAAAGGGCAAACAGGACAATCCAGTACAAAGAAAACAAAAGGAATCTGAATCAATGTACCTACTGTGCCAACTTCATCTAGGTGTGCAAAAAATCACACTCCTCACAGTGACTTGAGGTGAATGATGACATGCAATTACACTTTAATGCCTCAAAATTCAAGGACTGTGGTTTGGTATGTTTCTTTTTTCACAGACCCTTGGGAAAATGCTACTGAAGTATATTTTTAAAAAGAGCACCTTCAAAGTTACACTTAGGGAGCATTTTCTGCTGCAGTGAAACCTCTGCACCAACCAAACCCTGAGACATCTACGATTCCTTGAATGTAACTCTTTATACTTAATTTAAATATGATAAACAAACATAAATGTTAGTGAAAAACAGTTTAAACCAGTTATAAAATGTTTTTCAATCCTTTGATTTTAGTACTATTAGATCATTATCAATAAACTGAAAAAGTGTGTGGTACATACAAGCCTATCAAGCACACAGATTCTGAAAGGTTACTTAGTAAGATTAGGGTTCAATGACACACTAATTTTCCAGATATTAGCTAGTTCAGAAATTCAATTGTGCATGGAATTGTGGGGAATGGCCTGGGATACACAAACCCAGCTTATAGTGTATGGCATTCCCTTGCTTTTTTCCATAAAATATTAAACAAAAATCTGAATAGCCAACCTGAATGAAAATAGGGACTCAGCCCTACTTTACAGTAGATTAAAATGCATATTTTACACCAAAAAGGCAATTTAGACAAAGTCCACTCCAAATAACCACACTTATGATTCCTCCTAATGTTATGGTTGGATTAAAAAAGAATGATGTCACCAAACTTTCACGTAAACTCAAATTTTGGAACACATGGGCAGGGTGCAGGATTTGTTTGTTTATCTCCACAATTTGGAGGATGAGAGCATGTGAGCATGTGCATAGCTACCAAAATAATTACCAAACTCTCTTATTTAAAGTTCTCCTTTTAATTACATCTTACCATGGGCATTTTCCACAGTCTGCAGGGGAGAAATCTGTAAAGGCCCAATCACACTATTGCTAGCAAGCACTGTGTGCAACTTCAAGGTGGCAATTTTTGCTGCCCCCAGTTTCCCTGCAGTTGGCACACATCTGACAATATCTCACATGCACCTTTACCAGACTTGCCCATACTTGCTCTTGCCTTTCCATGGCAGTCTGCCTGGCCTGCAGCCCGGTTTTGAACCTGCTCAAAACCTGGTTTTAGTTGCCTGAGTTTGTGCACAGAGTTCACCACAAAACACAAACAGAAGGAATGAGCAGCCACCAGCCTCAAGCAGTTAGCTTGTTTTTGAGCTGCCTGTAGAGCTGTGGCAAGTCTGGGTTAGAGTCTGTGAGATATGGGGATGGAGACTGCAAACTGAGAGTACAAATCCTCGCAAGGAATGGTGCTGGTACTGCCTAATTTTGCGATGCCTCACATTTCTGGGAACATGGCGTGAGGCATATGTGCAAAAAAGAGTTTATGCTACGGACCTGTTCCAGCCTTCCTGTTACAAATCTGAAGTTTGACAGAGGGCAAGTTGCTGGTGTTCTGAGAACACCTCTGTCAAATATTCCCCTCAGAGGAACTCATTCCTTCACTGCCATCAGGGGCAAACCTCTCACATTGTACACAACTCCATCTTAATGGAATGTAGCTGGCACTCAAGTAACTTGTGGTGTCCCTATGTATCCTAGAACCAATAGTCTAATACCGACCCCTCTCACGCCTGACACACAGAGCACACACAAGGCCCATCCAAGCACCAGACATCTAACAGGCAAGTTCCTTGTAAAACTCACTAAAAGTTTGGCCTACACATGTATAGAAATTTTCTTGCATGCAATAAAATCCTTGCCAACAACAAACCCTGAGAGCTTGCCTAGAATAATATGACCATACATTTTTTTACTTTGTACTCACCACGGATGATGCGGTATGTACCCGCCACACATGATGCTACTGTTATCTTGTCATACTGATAGCTTGTTTCATTTCTTTCAGGGTCTGCCTCCCATTCATTAGTAGCAACTTTATAGCACCCTACAAGCAAAAGAAGACATTGATTCAACATTGAGTTTTTTAAGGGGAATGGACATGTAAATTTCATACCTTCTTATTTGATGACAAAAATACATTACACAGCAGCATTCACTATTAAAATCCAGTCAAATTTGAATGTTATATGACTCTTTGTTTGTGTACATTACATTCCAAAGACAGTTGTAACATTGGTATGTCTTGAAACTTTAACACATATACCCACTGAATGTTTCAATATACTGTGTGCTTTCCTCTTTACCGACACATTTTTTAAAATACTTCAAGAGAACAATGTTGTGAATGCACTGATAATGTTTTGTGTCCTATTTGTGCTGAGAGCGAATCTTACAACCATTCTCCTATTGTCCCAGTGTGGTCAGTCAACAAACCAATAGTTTTCAAAAGAGGATACAACCTACAAGTGCATTCATGGTTTTGCTCCTTATTATCTACAGGAACTCATATCCAACTACAAGCCTTTAAGTGACCTTCGTTCCAGTTCTCAATCTATTTTCAATGTACAATCATCTGTTACCCACTCTTACAGTGATCGAGCTTTTGCTATTATTTCTGCCAAACTGTGGAACGATCTTCCATCTTTTGTTAAGAACTCTTCTTCTATTGGACAATTTAAAACTAATTTGAAAACTCACTTGTTTACTATTTCAAATGGACTCCCTGTTGGGCAGTCTTCAGCGCTTTGAGACTCTTTGTGTAAGGCACTTTATAAGAACTGTATTATTATTATTATTATTAATATTATGTACACAGCTTATAATGATTCCTTCAATGACATTTTGCTGTTAGTCAAATTAATATGACCTGCACCAAAGATCAATGCAACATTCCTATGAGACTGACAATGTAAAAAGGTACAAAAGCAGCGAATGACCGAGAAAACCTGAACAATTAATTTTGGATAATTTACTCTTCCTATGGATTGTATCTCCTAATTGGTAAGAGGCTTTTCATATGACATCATGATACTCCCCCGGGGCCATGTTGGAGTACATGTAACTATTTAGAGGACCACATTCGATGCGCTTGCTGGATGAATGTGTACTCACTACATATATCACAATTCACAATGTGCAGTGCATTCAGCACAATGTGTATATGTCAAGATTGTTCTCGAGCATGGCAGAACTTTGATGTAATTGGAAAGCCTCTATAGTAGCAATGCATTTAGTTCACAATATATAAATTGATTTGGTTTCTCACAAACCAAGGTGGTGCCACAAATTTTTTGGTCTGCCAAACATAGGCTATTTGAAAATAGTCCAAAACACAGTCGATAACTCAAAAGCTTGCACTCAAGAAATTTTAATTCACTGCAGGCTACTGTGGCCAGTAGCAAGTTAGTTAGTTAGATGGAGTTTAACAGCCCAGTTTCCAACCTATTGGTTCAAGTTGAGCTAGCCACAGCCTTTTTTCCAGTTGTGGCTCACTGGCTTGTTTTCCCTACTCCATTGCTTTTGAGGAGCATCACGCACAATGGCAGGAGGTTCCATTTTTAGTCTTTGGTATGACTCAACCTGGGAATAGAACTCGGGCCTTCCACATGAGATGTGGATGCTCTTACCGTTAGACCAAAGATGCGGTTTTGTGGCCAGTAGCAGCACTACTGGTGGGGGGTCATTCCTCAGTTCTGAACAAAACTATAACCATCATGAGACTTTTTTATCCAGAGATATGTCAAAACCTTTAAACTTTCAAGTCCTTCCCTCAGGACCTAAACAGAGCTTTGTTTCTATCCACTACAACAACAGAAAAAAAAAAATTGGTGAGACAGTGCGTGTTACAATATGGTTTAGGGTGTGGAAATTGTCAGGGCCATTTAAATAACAACCAGTATCCCAACCAGAATGCAAAAATGCATTGAGGTTTCGATGATACATACATGCTCTTTTCAATAAAATGCTACATTTCTTGTAACAACTGGTGACCCAAAATAGCCTTTGTCTCCACCTGTAAATGACTGGTTTTTCTTTCATACTGTGCCTTAAGATATTATGCAAACAAGGTTTTCAGAGTTTGATGCCAGGTGATACCAGATGACCATTGACCACCAAAAACAACAGGTACAGTACTTTCAACTCACCATAACACATCCACATACTAATTGGGAAATCCATCCAAGTTTCCTACCTTGAGATATCCCATTTTGACAAATTTTTCAAAGTTTGACTGATCATGACCCCAAATGTCCTTTAACCTCCACAAAAAATAACCTTATACAGACCATCTTCTCACCATAATTCATTTACATACTAATTTTGAAATCCATCCACCTTTCATACCTTGAGCTATCCTAAACAAGTTTTTCTGAGTTTGACCCCTATGACCCCAAATGACCTTTGACCTCTACCAAAATCAATAGGGTTCTTCCTCCCATCATAACGCATCAAAATATCAAGTTTGAAATCAATCCAAGCTTCCTACCTTGAGATATAGCGTAAACAAGAAGTTCGGAGTTTGACCCCATGTGACCCCCAAATGACCTTTGACCTCCACCAAAATTTATTGGGTTATTTCTTACATCATAACGCATCAACATATCAAGTTTGAAATGAATCAAAGTTTCCTACCTTGAGATATAGTGTGAACCAGGATTTCGGGGTGTGACCCCATGTGACCCAAATGACCTTTGACCTCCACGAAAATACATCGGGTGTTATCTTACATCCTAACGCATCAACACATCAAGTATGAAATTGATCCAAGTTTCCTACCATGAGATATCGTGTAAACAAGGATTTCAGGGTTTGACCCCATGTGACCCCAAATGACCTTTGACCTCCACCAAAATCAATAGGGTTCTTCCTGATATCCTAACACATCAACATATCAAACAGGTGAAATTGATCCAAGTTTCCTACCATGAAATATCTTGTAAACAAGGATTTCAGGGTTTGACCCCATGTGACCCCAAATGACCTTTGACCTTCACGAAAATAAACTGAGTTCTTTCTTACATCATAACGCATCAGCCTATCAAGATTGAAATGAATCCAAGTTTCCTACCATAATGTATCATGTAAACAAGGATTTCAGGTTTTGACCCCATGTGACCCCAAATGACCTTTGACCTCCACGAAAATACATCGGGTGTTATCTTACATCCTAACGCATCAACATATCAAACAGGTGAAATTGATCCAAGTTTCCTACCATGAGATATCTTGTAAACAAGGATTTCAGGGTTTGACCCCATGTGACCCCAAATGACCTTTGACCTCCACCAAAATCAATAGGATTCTTCCTTACATCATAACGCATCAACATATCAAGTTTGAAATTAATCCAAGTTTTCTACCATGAGATATCGTGTAAACAAGGATTTCAGGGTTTGACCCCATGTGACCCCAAATGACCTTTGACCTCCACCAAAATCGATAGGGTTCTTCCTGACATCCTAACGCATCAACATATCAAACAGGTGAAATTGATCCAAGTTTCCTGTCTTGAGATATCGTGTAAACAAGGATTTCAGGGTTTGACCCCATGTGACCCCAAATGACCTTTGACCTCCACCAAAATCAACAGGGTTCTTCCTGACATCCTAACGCATCAACATATCAAACAGGTGAAATTGATCCAAGTTTCCTACCATGAGATATCGTGTAAACAAGGATTTCAGGGTTTGACCCCATGTGACCCCAGATGACCTTTGACCTCCACCAAAATCAATAGGGTTCTTCCTGACATCCTAACGCATCAACATATCAAACAGGTGAAATTGATCCAAGTTTCCTACCATGAGATATCGTGTAAACAAGGATTTCAGGGTTTGACCCCATGTGACCCCAAATGACCTTTGACCTCCACCAAAATCAATAGGGTTCTTCCTGATATCCTAATGCATCAACATATCAAACAGGTGAAATTGATCCAAGTTTCCTACCATGAAATATCTTGTAAACAAGGATTTCAGGGTTTGACCCCATGTGACCCCAAATGACCTTTGACCTTCACGAAAATAAATTGAGTTCTTTCTTACATCATAACGCATCAGCCTATCAAGATTGAAATGAATCCAAGTTTCTTACCATAATGTATCATGTAAACAAGGATTTCAGGTTTTGACCCCATGTGACCCCAAATGACCTTTGACCTCCACGAAAATACATCGGGTGTTATCTTACATCCTAACGCATCAACATATCAAACAGGTGAAATTGATCCAAGTTTCCTACCATGAGATATCTTGTAAACAAGGATTTCAGGGTTTGACCCAATGTGACCCCAAATGACCTTTCACCTCCACCAAAATCAATAGGATTCTTCCTTACATCCTAACGCATCAACATATCAAACAGGTGAAATTGATCCAAGTTTCCTGTCTTGAGATATCGTGTAAACAAGGATTTCAGGGTTTGACCCCATGTGACCCCAAATGACCTTTGACCTCCACCAAAATCAACAGGGTTCTTCCTGACATCCTAACGCATCAACATATCAAACAGGTGAAATTGATCCAAGTTTCCTACCATGAGATATCGTGTAAACAAGGATTTCAGGGTTTGACCCCATGTGACCCCAGATGACCTTTGACCTCCACCAAAATCAATAGGGTTCTTCCTGACATCCTAACGCATCAACATATCAAACAGGTGAAATTGATCCAAGTTTCCTACCATGAGATATCGTGTAAACAAGGATTTCAGGGTTTGACCCCATGTGACCCCAAATGACCTTTGATCTCCACCAAAATCAATAGGGTTCTTCCTGACATCCTAATGCATCAACATATCAAACAGGTGAAATTGATCCAAGTTTCCTGTCTTGAGGTCTCACTACTCCATTAGAGGAGTGTTCTAGAGCGTCAAGTGTTCACCCTCAAAGAAATAGTCCTTTTAGCTCTGGTTTTGACCAAATTTTGTCAAGATAACATGCCAGCTGGGTGATGAAAGTCCATGAATATGAAAGAGTACTTGCCAGAGTGTGGATGTTGAAAATTTGGGTAAGATTGACGTTGATTTTGACTGTTTAAAAAATTGCTATCAAATGGCGGAGATTTTCTGTTTTTGTGAAGAGGCTAGGGGTGGGTGTACCCTACAAAAACTTTAAGTCCTTCTAGCTCAAAATCTAAACGGTCATGGTATGGAAATTTTGTAGTGCCATGATGGGCAAACTTGTCAGCTATCAAGTGATGGGTGTCTTGACATAGCTGTGAACTTTGACAAGGCTGCAGCGGCCTCGAAAAGGAGCTAATTTAGTGTGTAAGTCAATGGGGAAATTATTGGGGGTGTGATGCCTTTAGAGCAAAAGGTGATTTTCTTCATTTTTGATGTAAAGACACCTTATTTAGACTTAAATGACTTGTTTTAATGTCTGAAACATGATTTTGGGGAGACGTCTTAGAATTTCGCGCTTGAGTGATTTTTGGGTCAAAATTACAGTTTTCGGTAAAAAATAATACCCAGATTGGGATTGTGACAAAGATTGCCCTGTCATAGTCTATTTTGTCACATTTTTGGAAAGTAAATGAATATTTAAGAGTAGCTGAATGTTACAATGGTCATTCTACACTGCCATAGCCTACCTGTCGTCCAGGCACCCTGTGTAAATAGTAGCTGGGAAGCTAGTTCCACGAACAGCTACTTGGCGATTAACGTCAGACAGCATGCTGCAGGTAAGTGTGTGATGTTGTTCATAGGACTGGGTATTGTAATGACATTTTGAACTCAATTGCAATGATGTAGTCTGTTGGAGGGGGTTATTTGTACCATTTGTACATGTAGCAAGGGGATTGGAGGGGTAAAAACATACTAACTCTAGGTTAGGCTACCGTTGCTGTGCACTGCATTTACCACACTGTACTGTAATATGCAGTATGTACGAAAGAGAATGCAGTACTAGCCAAATCTCTGACTCTGGTTAAAACTTATATGAGGTCATTAAGGACCCTACAGCAATTTCCATCTAATGCATTGTCACTGTGCATGACAAAATAGCCCCCCCCTGCCTAGTGTCTCCATAGGCCCTACAGCCAACTTGCAATATTTTTTAACTTTAAGTCTACGTTAGACCTAGGCCTAACTCTGTTTCTAATTTCAAAATGCTGTTCTTCCTCCAAATATTAATTTATCCAATTTTCTTGCTGACTTGAATTTATTTAATTGCAGGTTATATTTGATTGGTACCAGCCAGGTGTTTAAGGAGAAACATATCCCAACTGACTAGTTTTTAATGCAACATTGTGTGGCAGCCTGCATTGGAGGAGTTCTCGAGCAGATCAACTTTCTTTTGAAACATGAAATGGCAGTGTGGGCTGCTTGCTCCTAGGCCTATAGATAAAGTCACTATTTGGGGGTTTTAAACATGCCTGCAACCTTTTTAAATGTAAGTCAACAATTTTCTTTCCTTCTCTTTTATGCCTGCAATTCAGGGCAATTTCAACTTTTTAGTTATTCCTAAATAATGGAGACTGTACTTTTTTGTGGTAGGCTAAGTGACAACCAGACCTAACTCAGTGACTGACAAACCTTAGTGGGGCCAGGGATATACACTTTGTTGCACTTGTAATTTGAAGCATCTAGGTATGTGAAAATGAGTAATCTGTTGCTGTACACATTACATTGACTTCAAAATTGAAATACAGCCACCGGAAGGTAATACTGTCAAGAGGAGAAATTAATGAGAATCACATTCTTTTGTGAGGATTCTTTTAAGGTTCACATTACCAGCTCAGTTTTGCATCTCTCCCTAACCCACTTTATTTTCTGACTGCAGAGTAGCAGGTAACACATGTGAGCATTATGTATTCCATGTTATATAATGTTGTGGTGCATTTACTAGCTTTCACTGCATCAGGCAAGACTTGGCTAGTAGTGTACCTCAAAGTCTGAGAGGAAATGAGACTTCCATTGGTTGTGTGTATTGTTAAAAATTTTAGTTATCACACCTTTGTTAAAGCAAGAAACTATTAATCTATATTCTTGAACAAACTTACCCAGCCAAGCTGCCATGCTGGAATGATCTGATTAACCATTTAACATGATTGGCCAGCACCCATACAGACTTGTTCAGGAGGTGTTTACTGTTAGGCCAACAGAAATTCCAGCAAATTAAGGGTTAAACAATGTCACATTTTTCAGACTTCCTGCATGGTGCTGCATAAATTTAACACTGTCACTGATGTATTTATGTTTTAGATAATGATAACTTAATTATTTCTTAGTCTCAGATAAGTGTAAGGGAATTTTTCTTCTGCAGATATGCTGTTAACTGCTGTCTGGGGATGGGCCAGCATCAAAGGAAATCTGTCCAAGACAGCTGTTTTGAACAGCGCCCTCAATTGGTTTCTCAACTTTTTAACCTTTTAGTCCTCCTGAGACAGTCTGAATAGTGGACTTTTTCATAAAATGTAACAAAAATGCTAATTGTACATGACCTACATGGATATCAAGTCAGAAAGTTTAACTTTTTCCATCAGATTAATGATTTTTATTTCCCCTTTCCTTTTTGTTCTTGCAGACTTGGGGGTGTTGTTACCTTATGGCCAGATGATCTGCATCACCCCCGCCTACGCTGAGCTGAGACATTCTTGAAGATTAATTTCTTATATTTTTGTACAGAACATGCTTTACCACAACAGAAAACCTCAGTTGGGAAAGAAAATGAGTGCCACAAATGGCTTTGCAAGTTATTCAGTGTGAGGTATGTGGAGATTCTCACACACCTGAGTGTAGCTGTGAATGCACAGAAAAGGGCATATGTCCAGCATAGAGTTGGGTGTCCTGAAGTTGATATAGGAGGGATAGAAAGTTGAAATATGACAAGACTTGAGTTGACAATGTGTATAGAAATGAGTATGAAGTGTTTGTAAGAGCAAATCTAAATGTCACATTTTTTTAAGGTCTCACTACTCCATTAGAGGAGTGTTCTAGAGCGTCAAGTGTTCACCCTCAAAGAAATAGTCCTTTTAGCTCTGGTTTTGACCAAATTTTGTCAAGATAACATGCCAGCTGGGTGATGAAAGTCCATGAATATGAAAGAGTACTTGCCAGAGTGTGGATGTTGAAAATTTGGGTAAGATTGACGTTGATTTTGACTGTTTAAAAAATTGCTATCAAATGGCGGAGATTTTCTGTTTTTGTGAAGAGGCTAGGGGTGGGTGTACCCTACAAAAACTTTAAGTCCTTCTAGCTCAAAATCTAAACGGTCATGGTATGGAAATTTTGTAGTGCCATGATGGGCAAACTTGTCAGCTATCAAGTGATGGGTGTCTTGACATAGCTGTGAACTTTGACAAGGCTGCAGCGGCCTCGAAAAGGAGCTAATTTAGTGTGTAAGTCAATGGGGAAATTATTGGGGGTGTGATGCCTTGAGATATCGTGTAAACAAGGATTTCAGGGTTTGACCCCATGTGACCCCAAATGACCTTTGACCTCCACCAAAATCAATAGGGTTCTTCCTGACATCCTAACGCATCAACATATCAAACAGGTGAAATTGATCCAAGTTTCCTACCATGAGATATCGTGTAAACAAGGATTTCAGGGTTTGACCCCATGTGACCCCAAATGACCTTTGACCTCCACCAAAATCAATAGGGTTCTTCCTGACATCCTAACGCATCAACATATCAAACAGGTGAAATTGATCCAAGTTTCCTACCATGAGATATCGTGTAAACAAGGATTTCAGGGTTTGACCCCATGTGACCCCAAATGACCTTTGACCTCCACCAAAATCAATAGGGTTCTTCCTGACATCCTAACGCATCAACATATCAAACAGGTGAAATTGATCCAAGTTTCCTGTCTTGAGATATCGTGTAAACAAGGATTTCAGGGTTTGACCCCATGTGACCCCAAATGACCTTTGACCTCCACCAAAATCAATAGGGTTCTTCCTGACATCCTAACGCATCAACATATCAAACAGGTGAAATTGATCCAAGTTTCCTACCATGAGATATCGTGTAAACAAGGATTTCGGGGTTTGACCACATGTGACCCCAGATGACCTTTGACCTCCACCAAAATCAATAGGGTTCTTCCTGACATCCTAACGCATCAACATATCAAACAGGTGAAATTGATCCAAGTTTCCTGTCTTGAGATATTGTGAAAACAAGGATTTCAAGGTTTGACCCCATGTGACCCCAAATGACCTTTGACCTCCACCAAAATCAATAGGGTTCTTCCTGACATCCTAACACATCAACATATCCAACAGGTGAAATTGATCCAAGTTTCCTACCATGAGATATCGTGTAAACAAGGATTTCAGGGTTTGACCCCATGTGACCCCAGATGACCTTTGACCTCCACCAAAATCAATAGGGTTCTTCCTGACATCCTAACGCATTAACATATCAAACAGGTGAAATTGATCCAAGTTTCCTACCATGAGATATCGTGTAAACAAGGATTTCGGGGTTTGACCACAAGTGACCCCAAATGACCTTTGACCTCCACCAAAATCAATAGGGTTCTTCCTTACATCATAACGCATCAACATATCAAGTTTGAAATTAATCCAAGTTTCCTGTCTTGAGATATTGTGTAAACAAGGATTTTGGTTTTTGACCCCCTGTGACCCCAGATGACCTTTGACCTCAACCAAAATCAATAGGGTTCTTCCTCTCAGTATGGGGTATCTGTGTACCAAGTTTGAGAACTGTCAGATCTTCCCTTCTCAAGATATCGTGTAAACAAGCAAAGTGTCACAAACACACACATACACACACACGCACATACACACATACATACACACACACGCCATCATGAATGCATAGGTTTCTCTTTTCATCGAAACCAAAAACCTGTCCCACAATCCTTTGTAATTGATATTTGCAAAATGGTCTGTACCAATGACATCACATCCACAGTCTTGTAGTCTGTTAGAACTGTAATATTTTAAAAAGACATGACACAATAATTGGTAAGTACCTCATCATCCTCATTTTTATTTCGTTTAAACTCTTCTCTGGTCCAGGCAGCAAGTTCCTGCCTCTGGTTGATATCTTCCACAGATCTAATGGTCTTGAAGGCATCTCGATACAGACTGATTACTTGCTGCCTCAGAAGAAACTGAAAAGAAAAAGTTGCACCTAGTTTTAAGTCCAAATTGACCAATAAATCAAATGATTGCATAATTCCATAAAACTTTGAACTTCAATTTTACTCTTCTCATTTGTGTGAACCAAAGAATGTCCCCCCCAAAACAGTAGTTTTCCCATCTCATTGGTACCTGTTTCATTGGACCCCCCATTAGCTTAATTTGCGCCATTAGTCCTGTGCCCCCTTTTCATCATTCAAATAACAAATAACACAGGGACTAATAAGATGGGGGGAGGCAAGAAACCAATGAGATGGGGACAAGGTAGACAAGGGGCTATAGACATTATCCTGATGAAAGTATCTTAGCTGAATAAAGTTCACATGTGACAAAGTGTATATCCAAGGAGTACAGCAACGACGTCTCTAGAGCACAGTCGGGTTTTGGACTGTCAAAAGTTATTTTGAAGTTTGATTAAGCATTGCAATCACCTAAAAAATCAAGGTTATTTGAAAAAAAATGCACATTTTTGACAACAATTACAAAGAAGGCTCAATTTTTTGGCATACATTTGAAAGAGCACTAACAAATTAACACTTGTTGCTATGCATTTACCCTGCCAAGTTTTTATTCATTTTTTCTTTCTTCTCCTTTCTTTTAGACTAAACTCCATAAGTTATATGCACTTTATTCATGAGCAAACTCCATTTGTTTAGCCAGCCAGGCAAGATATGCACAACAATGTACATGATCTCTCTCAGGAAACCAAAAGGGACATGGTTTTTTATTGACAAATTTCTTTCATTACTGTGGTAGAAACTTATTGCACTTTGATAAAGTACACAGTATTCAACCACTACACAGTATTTAGCCACCTAAAATTTTTGTATTCTACACTTTAGTCAAACAATAATCTCTATTAAACTATGTCTGTAATGTGAGGTACTGTACCATCCAACATCATTTACAAAGTTTGTTGAAAAATGCTTTTTTCATGGGTACAATAATAGGGTGTGCAAAATATTTCCCAAAGAAAAGCCTTCCTTAAAAGTAGACTTTAAGCTTTATTGAGTTTTCATGGTATCTGCTAATCTTATTATCAATGTGAAATTGGTTAGAAAAATTTGGGCAATATACTGAAAGGAGATTTCCACCTACACATTCTGCTGATGGAAATTGAAGGTGGCTGAATACTTGACACTGATACGTAGGCTGCTGTTTGAGGGGCTTGGTATTCAACCACCTTATGGTACAGTACATGTTGGTGAAGGAACTGAGGAATATTTATTGATGGTGTACACAACATGAGAAGTAAAGAGAATTTAACTAATATTTTCAAATTGGAAGAGATCTGTGAAGTAACAAAACTTAAATGGGAAAGAGAACATTTTGACTGGGTTTTGCAGTGCTGAGCTTAAAAAAGTTTGAACAAATGTAACATCAATCTAATTTAAGGAAGTGAGGGAGAAAACCAGTAAACACAATCTTAATTTGCAAAAAAAAAATATAAATGGATAAAGCATTATCTTAAAATTACAAAGCATAATATAAGGTGGCTGAGTTCTGGCACACAAGGCTGAATACTGAATCGTACTGGATGGATACTGGGCCGAACTGGGGATTTTCTACAGTGAACCCTCTCTAAAAGAAATGACATACTCTTACTGTTACTTTTGATATATGTAATTTGCTGGGTTTTCTTATAACAGAATATTTTTTCAAGTCTCTTGGTAATTTTGGCTGCAAGAAAATACTTACACAGCTGAATACTGTGTTAAACTGCCTACAGGCTAGAGCACTTCCACAAATAAACAAATGGTACTAATTGGGTTTCCGTACATGAAAGTGGCATATGCATTCACATACCTGTAACCCTAACCCTAACCTATAACACTTACCCAGTATTACTATGCATATGTAACCCTAACCCTATTTACTATACGGACGTAACCCTAACTCAGTAACTGTGGGTAGGGAAACACAATTATAGCCAAATAAATAAATAAATATGTTTACAGTACTTCTTCTTTTTGAATCAGGGCAAATGCCTGGAAGGCTATCCTGTCGTGTAACATAATGTGAAGCTTTGGAAGTTGGATGAAGCAAAGAATACTAGCAATTCTGGATGTTTAAGGACAAGAGCTGACCCTTAAAAGAATCTACAGATGGAGCACAGCATACATGTTCAAGTAACAAATTCCAACTGGGTATAGTATGTGGTAATTACCGTAATACTGTAATTTATTAGATGAAATGTGGAGTGGCGGTACAAGCATTTATTCCTAGTGCTATGAGTATTCGGGTGGGCAGAACTTCAAGAGTCAATCAGGAATTTAGCCACATATTTGGTAGTAAAATGTGTAACATAACATAACATAACATAACATAACATAACATAACATAACATAAAGGACATAACAGGTTAAAGGGCAAAGGAGGGCAATAAAGGCCCCATAAGATGCCCTGTAATCCAAAACCCCCCAAAAAACAAAAAGCACACCACCAACACCTAACGAGAGAAAGGTTAGATTCTACCACAGTCATGGAAAACTTGTCAATATTTACCTAAAGCAGTGCACACTGATGTGGAGTTAACAGCCCACTCAGGCAGGCTATTCAACTCATTAAGAACCCTATGAGAGAAACTGAACTTCCTTATGTCAAGTCTAGCAAAAGACTTATCAAGCTTTTTACAATGGCCTCTAACCCTAGGATTACTCTGGACCTTTTAATAACTACAAGCTAACAAAGGATTCCCTTCAGAAAGAAATCTATATACTTGGAGCATGTCTCCCCTAATCCTTCTCAGCTCCAAAGCGGTTAGCCCAAGCAGTTTTGGGAATAAGGTACATTTCTAACCTCAGGTATGAGTGGAGTAGCTCTCTTCTGAACTTGCCCCAGGAGATATGTCCTTTTCAAAGAAGAGACTCCAGACCTGTGCAGCATAGTCGAGATGGGGTCTAACCATCTGCTAATGCAAATAAGCAGCTGGATAGACCCCGGTATATTTCTGTATAGATGATTAGGAGGCAAGCCTCAGTCTTTGAGTTTCAAGACTACTATATGTCCCATTTAAGTTGTTTAATGCTGGACTAATGACTGTAGTAGTTGAAGGTAAATCTGGCTGTTCTACTCTCGACCTTTTCAATATCCCTACTGGATTGAGCATAAGGGTCCCAGACATTACTGCAATAATCTAGGATGGGCCGGACACAAGCAAGATAGGTGGTTTCTTTAGTTTACTTTTCGCAATAAGTAAAGTTTCTTCTTAACAGGCCCAAAGTCCTATTTGCTTCAGCTGCTATTTTGTTAAAATGACCCTCAGTGTGAAACACTTAGATTTATTGAACCCCATTTGCCAAGTTGATTACCATTGACACAAATGGTCAATGTCCTGTGCTAAAATATCAGTATCATCAGTGTTTTTAATTTCACATTGATATGAGATACAATTATCAGGAAATAGCTGGTCCTTGAACAGGACGGTGAACTACGCTTAAGGATAGTACCTACTAACAGTACTTGGGCCATACGCCTCACGTAATCACGACAATGTGCCTAATGAGCACAGTGCACAACTCGTAACACCTTTAAAAAATCACCTAGGCCTATAATTACTTTACTTGCCATGGGCAGCCCATTTGTCTCACTTGGGCCCTGCTGAGGTGTGGAGTGTTTTCTGCGATGTTGTTTCTGACACAACAAAGTTGTGTATCCCACTTAAGAAAGCTGTGGTTAAAAATAAGCCTATTTGGATTTCTAGAGAAGTTCTTAGAGCAACTAGGAAGAAACGTAAGTGTTGGCATTGCTATAGGGCCAGTAAAAGCCCAGGTAACTTAGCTGCTTACAAGAAGCAGGAACCGTTAGTTAAAAATTTGGTAAATGGAACTAAAACTAGGTTTGAAAAGCAGTTGGCCAAGGAGGTTAAGATAAACCCCAAAACTTTTCATGCCTATGTGAGGTCTAAGCAGAAACTTAAGGAGGGTGTGGGGCCTCTCAAAGGTGATGATAATACTTTGGTTAGTGACCATCAGGATATGGCTAACTTGTTAAATGACTATTTTGTATCTGTTTTTACTGAGGAATCATCTTTGTTGGGGACTTGTAGGGGTTCTGATGTCTCTTCTTCAATCAGTTATGTCATTTTCTCGGAGGAACAAGTTTGTAAAAAGTTAAAGAGTTTGAAAGCTAGTAAGGCCCCTGGGCCAGATGGGGTCCACCCGGCCATTTTTTGTGAATGCTCTGAGATTTTGTCAGTTCCTCTTTCCATCATTTTTCAGGAGTGTCTGGATTCAAGTTTTGTTCCTACTGACTGGTGGATAGCAAATGTTACTCCAATTTTTAAGAAGGGGGATCGAAGTAATCCTTGCAATTACAGGCCTGTCAGTTTAACCAGTGTTGTGTGCAAAGTTATGGAATCTTTAATTAAGGATAGTTTCCTTAAGTATCTTTTAGAAAATGAGTTACTTAATCTATCACAGCATGGTTTCCTGCCAAGCAGATCTTGTGTTACTACAATAACTTACTGAGCTTTCTTGAAGATGTCTCTTCATCTCTTGATTCTGGGTATGGTGTTGATGTCATTTACCTTGACTTTTCAAAGGCTTTTGATACAGTTCCATTGGGTAGGCTAATGGTTAAACTGCATAGGTTAGGGGTTCAGGGCAATTGTGCTGATTGGATAAATTTGTGGCTTCATGGTAGATCTCAGAGATTTGCTGTCAATGGTAACTTCTCCTATTGGAAAGAAGTCACAAGTGGAGTACCACAGGGTTCTCTCCTTGGCCCACTTCTTTTCTTAATTTTCATCAATGATATTGATAGTTCTCTTACATCTTGTTTAAGTAAGTTTGCAGATGATACTAAGCTTTATAGGAAAATAAGCTTTTTTGATGATGCCTTACTGCTGCAGAAAGACCTGGATAGGTAATTTTCTTGGTCTCAGACCTGGCAAATGTATTTTAATGCAGAAAAGTGTAAGGTCCTACATTTTGGTCCCAAAAGTTTTAGCTATGATTATAACATGAATGGTAGTGTTTTAAGTAAATGTCACCTTTGAGAAAGATTTGGGTGTTGTAATTACTGGAGATTTGAAGTCATCAAGGCAGTGTGCAGCCACTGCTGCAAAGGCTAATAGAGTGCTTGGATTGATCAAGAGGAATTTCATCAATTTTAGTGAGGATATTGCACTTAATTTGTATAAGCAGTTGGTAAGACCCCATCTTGACTATGCAGCTCAGGCTTGCAGTCCCTTCTATGAAAAGGACAAGTTTCTTTTAGAACAAGTTCAGAGGAGAGCCACTCGCCTTATACCTGAGGTGAGAAATTTACCTTATCATTCTAGGCTTAAACATCTTGGGCTTACCACTTTGGAGCTGAGAAGGATTAGGGGAGACATGCTCCAGGTTTACAAGTTTCATTGTGAACGGAATCCCCTTCTAACTTGTAGTTATTTAAGGGTTCAAAGTAATTCTCAGGTGTGTGGGCATTGTAAAAAGCTGGAAAAGCCTTTTGCAAGGCTTGACATTAGGAAGTTAAGTTTCTCCCATAGAGTTGTCAACGAGTGGAATTGTCTACCATTGGGTAGTTAACTCCCCGTCAGTTCACTGCTTTAAGGTTAACATTGACAAGTTTTTCCATGGCTGTGGTAGAATCTGATTTGGTGCTGTTGTCAAGCTTTGGTGGTTTGACTTTTGATTAGGGCTTGGACTTCAGGGCATCTAATGGGGCCTTGGCCCTCCTTTGACCTTCAACCTGTTATGTTATGTTATGAATGATTTTTGTCACAACATTCAACCTTCTTGACTGGACTTTCTTTATATGGAGGGAGGCAAGAAGGTGGAATTTGGAGGTTAAAGCTGACAGCAATATTAAAGCAATCACAGGATTTAAGAATGCTGTGCAGTCGGCCTGAAGTGGCTTGCCGAAGCAGGCAAAGTGTAAAATTAAATCCTAGGCAGAGTAGCAATGCAAAAGTGATACATTTAATGTCATCCATTCATTGTAAAGTTTTTGCTTTATGAGAAAAAATGTGTAAAATTGATGATGGAAGTCATTACCTCAACAGGGCAGAAAATGACTTCTAAATCTGTTAACATAAAAAGGGTCATAATATAAGGAAATTCTGAAATTTTTCCCAGTAAGCCTAAACTTCAGATGTGGATGTGGATTGGATATAGGCTAGCCTCGGCCATAGCTAGGCCTTGCCTGTGGAAACACAACAAAGTGCAACAAAGTCATAACTTGGGACCTCTGATTCACTGTGGCCAAGGACTCTAGAGCGGAGTAAAACACAGTGGACGTAGCAAAGCGTCCTATTCAAGGACTAGCTTTAGCAAAAAATAGCCTGACACTTGAAACTGTCACTAGTTGTCGCTGAACTGGTTCCAACAGTGGCCTAGTTATCATTCAGAAAGTGAAGATAATTTATGCAGCCTAAAATGCTTCTTATGTAACAACATGAAGACAAATTTTACTCTTTTCAAACTTAATGCATGCGACGGAAGCCTGGTAATCATTTTATGGATCAATCGTCTCCGACAAACGGGAACTCCAACTCCTTCACATGATTTTTCGGACTACGAAATGGTCTAGTGGCGTTAGGCGTGAACTATGTGGTTCGCTTTGCTAGAGGCTAACATTTTATCCCAGGGTGTGAATGGCCACCTTGGCTTTTTAGGTTTTTATCTTACTTGTTTAAGATCAGTTTTCGGAGTTTAACTCTTTGTTGCAGTCAATAGCAGTCATCAGACCTGTTCTATTTTAAAGGCATATTTTCATCATTCCAAAAAGTTCCAATTCTCCCAACCTACTTACTTCTAGCCCCTCCCACATTTATCTAAAACTCATCTTTATCCAGACACAATCCTAGTTTATTGCTTCGTGGCTTGTCCCAGTGGCCATACAAGTCCATAATGTGTAATCAAGACACTCTCAGTGCCCATGCTGTGTAATTTAGCTATGATGCATTGTTTGAATGTGATGCCAGTCAAAGAGCTGTACCAATTGGGAGTTTTGATATATGTATACTGAAACTGTAGTTTGGGGTGACGAATGCCTGCCTTTAGGTGGATATCAGAATAACAAAAGATCTGTCCCGAATATGTCACATTTGGTTATTCTTCCATTGCTATAATTTGGCCATTGCCCCCCTGGAAAAACAAACATTGCATAAAGTTTGTAGTCAGGGTGACCCTGGACAGAGTTAACTTCTTTGGTCTTTTCACTATATCCGAGTGATACAGAGTGAATAGGTTGAACCGTGTTTAAGTTATTACGCGAACGTCATACGTTGAGTCGAGTTGATGATATCAACATGGCCTCCTTTTCCGGACTTACGTGTAAAACCTTCGCGCCGATTTCATTATTTCTACAGTCTCTGAGGAGATGTAACTCTAAAAATGTTGTGCGAAATGCATCAGCGTTTACCTTCCACCCACAAGATCCAGATAAATCTCTTGGTATGGAGAAGGGAAACTTAAATATAACATTTAGGTCTTCATCGTTTTCTGCCAAGTCCCAGGGTCCTAGGCCTATCTAACGTACACGGCCTGATTGTTTGATAGCCTGTCATTTAGGCTTAACGTAACCCTAACGTTAGGCCAGGTCTGCAATGTGTTCATTCTCATAATATCATAATTCATGTCACAATGTCGGTATCAATGTCCTAACAGTAGGCCGTTATAGGTGTTGTTATGGATTAACGGTTTGACAAGGGACCAACAATGAATGGTTTTAAAGCCTAACACTATTGCTAAGTCAGACTGTGTCAATGAAAACATCAATACAGGAGACTACAAACAATCCCAACAGTAACAGTTAGCCTAGGCTTAGGCTGGCCTTTGTGTACAAAGGGTTCTGAACAAAGTCACTCATGCGTGACTTCATACTGAGTAGCTAAGCCTAGACCTCTGATAGACTGTAGTTCAGGAGTGTAAGCTGTTTTACCAGTTAGGCCTAGTAATAATAACATTTCTCGTTTTAGCAGCTACAGGCCTCAACAAAAATGATGGGGCAAAGGAAGTAAACCAAGCGGTGAATAGACCACCATCCCCCCACTTGCCCATTTTATGTTGCGCCATGGTGCAAGCCATGTAAAGCCCACGCCAAAGGTACGCCAAGGTTTTTGTGATCTTACGCCAGGATTTTCTGTTCATATACAATGCTACATAGCAATGTGCAGGCCTGCGCACATACGTACAGTATACATACATACATGATCTTGGTACAATGGCATTGAATATACAACTACAAATATATGGTACACACACAGTAAGTAGCAATGCGTATGGGATTGTACATACTTATGACTGTATACATGTACGTAATGCATACACACCATTCATTGACAATACAAGTATTGTAAAATTTATCATCATACAAAGGGAATTACCCGGCGTGCCGGGATGACAGCTTGCCTGCTGCTATGCCAAGAAGGAGTCGGTGCTCATGCCAAAGATCTTTGTGCTGGAATGCACGAAATGCAGACCGGATGTTGCGGGGTTTGTCCCATAGGTCTAGTGAGTTTTTTGTCGAGGATGATTGGAAACCAGTACAACGGTACCTGTAGGAATTTCCAAATTTCCGTTAGTTCTTGATAACAAGCAGGTTGCCATTTTATTTTTCAAGTTACAGGAAAGTAGTAACAGTTGAATTTGACTGACCAGTATACTGGCAATAAAGATTTTTTCCCTCAAGTAGCTCATATGAGGGAGGGGGAGGGGTAATAGATATTCTGGCTGCACGGTGAGCCATTTCATTTACTTCCAGAATTTAGTGTACTGTTATGGGGAAAAACAAAGAAACTTGGCCATCTTGTTTTCATGCTAGAGGGTTGGGGTGGTATATTTCAAGATGTACCCAATGGTTATAACCACAAAATTTTCCTTTTTTTGCATGAATAAACATAAAATGATGATTAAATGTTACCCCGGTTATGTGGTTCGATGACCTAAGGGTTTTATAGTATTATCATTCAACGTGACTTACCTCCTTCTCACGTTCTTGTACTTACAATCTGTATCTTCAGGCGTAGGCCTAGGTGTGAGCATTCCCTCATCTGAATTGCCAGAAAATATCAAGGGAAAAGATGAGGACAATGCTGTTATGTTGTGGCTGGTTGATCGCCTGAATCGCATATCTATTTATACTCAATCACTGACTTACCTTAGTCAAGTCACAGTAACAACAATATGTAAACAATAAATTAAATAACTAATAGCATATATATATCACAACCTGGAAAGAAATGCTTCAAAGTCATTCAAAATAAAGGAAACACTATAGGTTAATATGTATGTCAGGCTGGAATAATAAACCATCAACTCTCTAATCTCCTAGCCTGCACTTACCATTAGCCCATAAATGAACAAATATAATGTCTGTCTGTCTTATCTACCATCTCACATCGCTTAAGTTCCTTCACATCATCAAAAGTATAAATGCAGAATACAGTGAATACTCAGTACCATAAATAAACCATAAAAATGCTACTTGAAATCTGTAGATTCCAGTTATCTCAGTAACGTCAATATCTAACGATCAAACACTGTGGTCTCCAGCATAAACATACTGTTATAAGTAATTGCGCAATATATCGCAGAAAACATACCCGTATCACTACTCAGTTTATATGCCCGCAAGTACTGTGACAAACCCCAGTCACTGAGTTGATAATTTCACCGTTCAAGCACTAAAATTAATAGATTCATCTCCCTATATCTAGTCCGAGTCTCATTTCATAGTTAATATTCATATTCTGGTATAAATAGCTCAATGACATACCTGAATTGCCAGGAAATATCAAGGGAAAAGATGAGGACAATGCTGTTATGTTGTGGCTGGTTGATCGCCTGAATCGCATATGAGACAAATAGCTGATATCGAGCGCATTCCAGCCAGCCAAACATAAACAATATATTCGACGCGATGTTAAAGTTGTACGCGACCGTTTCAAAAAAGGGGCGCCATTTCACAATGAATGTTCAAAGTCGCTATCCAACATCAAACTATAATTTGGTTAAAAACAATGTTATATGTAGGCCCCTAAGGATTTGGATATAAATATGACAACATACTTGAAGATTTCATGAAATTGAAACCCTTAACCATTTTTGAACAATGAAAATTTCCTTTTAATAGAGAGATTTTCTATTTACACTATTGACCATTGACATACATTGAAATAGCGTGGAGCTAGGTCAATGGTTAATCCTGGTGAGGTCAACGGTAAACTGCGGTGCTATTTAAATATTCTGAAAAATAGCAGTGACAAGTGCATTGCAATAGCTCATAGCTAGGATTGTGTCATGGGGGGGGGGGTTGGAACATGACATGGAGGAAAAGTCTAAGGGGAGAGAGAAAAGACAGCTACTTTTGGTGTTTTTTTGCATTTCAAGTTTGGGTCATGTAGGCTACCGCCAAAACCACCCGTGAAGCAACACCACAGGATGTAGGGATAATGAATAAATTAAACATTATAAAGCCCATCTTCGGGCTTTCTGTAACAGTACGGTTTCAGAAATTTGGAAAGCCTTTTTTGGCTTGTAATTTATCTAGTATATCTGTTTTCCTCCTCCCCTGAAGGCTGTTTTGATCTATCCCCCTCCTCAACAAATATTTCTCACTTGAAAGCTATCCCTCCCCTTTCCTTACCCTGCTCAGCAACAGGTCTTTTGAATAGATTAATGAAAGAAGTTAGCAACATAAACCGACAGTCCTCGACAAAAAAGATGGGAACAATGGGACAAAGGAAGCAAACCAAGCAATGAACAGATCACCGTCCCCCCACTCCCCCAGTTAATGTTGTGGCAGTCTAAGGCATCCTGAAACTTCAACATTAGTACTGGTGAAACAGCATTCTTGATGCATCAAGGACTATTAAAAAGGCTACTTTTGTGCCAGCCAATGTAGGCCTCTAGGCTTTTTTTTAGATCTTCAGTGCTGAACTAAATGTGGTAGCACATCTGTATGTGTGTTGCCAGTGAACAGGCCTGCTGTATTCATCATGTACATGTATACATAGGTACATAAAATGGCTACGGATTGCTTCTGATGGCTGATGACCCTTTAACGTGTGTTTACTACACACCTGCATGTGCACTGTATGGTGACCATGCATGCTTTATGTATATGTGTTCTTAATTCTGTATTGTACTAATTGCATTGTTTACACAGAAAATCACAGAGCATTTTTCATAACCGTGTAATCACTAATCATGCATAGAGAAGTGAAGCAAGCTGATGCTGGAAAGTTCCTATTTAAACCACTTAATTTTTGTGCCAGGCATCCTATTTCTTTTTTTTTTTTACACCACTTTAATTACCATTGTATGAAATAAGTGCAGTGCATATGTGCAAAAGGACAGAAAATCAAGCCATCAAATTGCAGTGTAAGGTCTAAACTGCTTGCCAAAGGTTTTGGGGGCAGCATACATACTTTCCAGAATGGGAACTAGCAATGCAGATGAAGTCCTTGTCACCCATGACTAGGCGTCAAGGTTAAGGGTCCTTGGTGGTCTAGGGGCAGGGTCTGGTGGTGGTGGAGAGGGCAACCCCCCAAAATTTCTGGGTTTTAGGGGTTACAAAGAGGCCATTTCACATGAAATTGAGTAGACAGATCTTCGTTAACATTTCACGACGTACTGGTATTTTGATAAGTAAAGTACTGGTACTGATTAAGTACAGTATCAACTATCAAAAGGTATGGAGAATGGTACCCATGGAAAAAAGCAAAGTACTGCAACAAATGAAATATTAGTGAATTTTAACATCATAACCCATTGGTAAATGCCTTGTGCTTAAAACATTAAAATATGCTAAACTAGCAAGAGGAAATGTTCATTTCATAACCATTTTTCATGATTCCATGCATGATGATAACCACGGTGCCAAATTTATACCGCTCAGTTTGTAAGAAATTAGCCTACATACAGTACCAATTAGTTTGCAGAATTTCTTGCCATTTTCATATACATTGTACTTAACACTACAGTCCCAGTAAAGTAATAAATGTCGAGCTGCCAGATGCTGCCCGACGCACCAGACTGTCTGTGTTGGTGGAACGAATGGGGTGCTTTTTTACGTGCTTCGAAATGAACACGAGTAGTAGATGAAATTAGCTCCAAGATTTTAAGTGGTAGACTTCTAGTAAAAATGGACCTAGTTGGCTATGTAAAATTTCCAGGAAGGTAGCTGCTTACAGCGAAGCCGTTGGCTTACTTCGGCATCCTTATGTTGTGGTTTGCTAGAAGTAGTAGTCACTAGAAGTTTATGTTGAACACCGGAGAGCTAGAGTGCTTCTGGCGAGGGTATGCTATCTGGTGTGTTGGTGTCTCCATGAAACACTATGCAGCTAATGGTGGTTGGTCAGGTGTCCTGACGTCATAAGGCTGCTCTCGTTAGCTAATGTTTATGTATGAAGAAGTGTGTTGTGCACTTAGAATGTGTGTCCAAAGTGCTACAAACTGCATGATCCTGCTCCATTGGGAGGGGTAGGGCGAGGGGGTGGAGAGGGAGGTGGGATGCAGTCCTAACTAATATTTAGCAGAAAGATAGCTTTGGTCATAAAATATCTGAGGTACCTTAAAAAATTTCCATTGCCCAGGTATGATTGGTTGTTTTTGGTTGCCATAACTGTGCTAGACTCATGCCAACCACCAGGTGTAGTGCCATATGAGGGCCAGAGCTGAAATTTAGAACATGTCCTTTCATTCTATATAGGTAAAAATTATTTCAGACAACCGCTTTCTCTCTTTGAGGTTGTCCGATGGACAGGTAAATTTTATTTGTAATTGAGTAATAGCAGCCAGTGTTCTGGCACAGGGGGAAAGAGGGGGACTCGACCCCCATTCCAAAAGAAGTTGGGTAAAATCCCCCCCCCTTTTCCAGGCTTTGACAAATCCCCCGCCCGACAGTCCGGGGGGACAGGTAAAAAAAGCAAGGACAAGGGAACTGCTCGGTATTGTAGCCTGCCATGCAAGCAGCACAGAAGTCTTTTTCACATAGGAATTCAATGGCTTGTACTAGATAATTAGTTAAGGACGCAGTGCATATTCATGCGGACAAGTGGACTTTGGAAATCCCTAGCCCGATGGACAAGTAATAAAAACTGAATTTATCGAAGCCTGCCTTTTCATTGTCATAAGAATTAGAAATTTTCAGTATCTTTGTTCCATTTTCTAAAGAGGACACTTTTGCAGCAATGCTTGAACTTACATAAATAAATGGCCTCTAAAACACTTCAAACAGCACCTTACAAGGGCCTTGAAGCAAGCTTTTGTCCCCCTGAACCAACTTGTAACTTAAGCTTAGGACAGCATCAATTTTGAATTGGGGTTTAGTGGCCCCCACCTTTTTTGTATTTCTGGTGGAATCCCAGGTAGCTGTCAACATCTGCAAGCAAGAATGTTTTAAAAATGTTAAGAAGAAGTGGTATTGAGACTATAGTATGAACTACAGTATCATGAGTCATTGAAACAGAGAATACAAATGGAAACTAACAAATCAAAATCTAATGTTTGTTGTCTTTGTTAGAGACATCAAATACAAGTGTTTGTACATTTTTCACTTTTGCTTGGAGAACAAACATTTTTATGGACAACTTCAATTTGGCTCTAGGTTGTCTGATGGACAACCTGATATTTTCCTTAAAAATCAGGGCAAGGACTGTCCTAATTTTTGTAAATAAATAACTTTCACATTTTAAAAATTGTCTTAGTATTCAGGCACTGATTGTGCAGCTCCATTGGTGTGACTATGATGTTACAGTAGCTGATGTCATGTGAATGTCTCTAATTGTTACATCGGTTACTTTTTTGTTTCACGATTTGGGAATTTTATCATTTTTATGTTTGTTTTTCTTATGTTTCAGGAGAAACTGCTAAGATGAACTTATTCCAATCTCTTACAAATGCCATGGACATAGCTCTTGCAACAGATCAAACTGCAGGTTAGCTTATAAAAGATTTAGGCCAATTTATTTAGCTGATTAATAAAGTACCAGTTGTAATGGTTATTTTCCTGGAACTGTGCTTCTATTGAAATCCCTAAATTATGAAATTTATGAAAGTCACTCATTGGTTGGTTTACCATGAATATGCAATGTTTAAGTCCTGCAGTATCATAAAAAATTCTCGAAGTGACGTATGAAGAAATCTGTTGGATCTGGCCATTGTTTCAAAAGAAGTTTTGGGCATCTGATTTTGCACTTTAAAGGCAGCCTATAGAATAATTGATGGAGTACTGTTAGCTATCAGGTGCACAAAACTGCAGAGGTTATGGAAACATGAATTACAAATAGTTCCAAAGATTTCAATCCAAGTTTAAGTTTAAACTTTGTAAGTGTTGCGTATCAGCGCTGATACAGTTGGCACAATCTTACAGTAAAATGTGTTTTGGGGATCATAGTCTTTTGGCTAAAAGATTGAAAATCATAGGGTTTTATCCAGGTTATCAGTTAGCAAGTGATAAGTATTTTCTACAATATCTGGGGCATGATAGAATTTTTCCAATGCCTGATAGGTACATATTGAGGGGGTCACTGGGCAATTAACTAATTGATTAGTCAGACAGTGTATTTTTCAAGCCTTAAGTTTTAGATATTCCAGTCGTGCTACAAATCACTTTCCTCTGGAGATTTAGGGGTGTGGTAGGTGTGCTGTTTTATTTAACTTACACAAATGAATGTAAGCTTCCATTCTTCATCAAGGTGTTCAAAAAAATTCATACTTCCTATAGTGATTTGAGCAGAGTGATAATTAGGGATTGCACTTGCATACCTCAAAATTCAAGGCCTGATTTATTTTTGGTTTTAAAATATATCCTATTCTATTTTCACAGTAATTTTTGGTGAAGATGTCGCATTTGGTGGAGTCTTCAGGTGCACAGTTGGACTAGCTGATAAGTATGGTAAAAATTGGTTTGTGTTTTATGATCATTTATGGTTAGCTGGATAACATTTCATTGTATGCTGGTATTTTTGTCAGCACAGGTATGTACCCTGTATGGCCCCATGAATCAGATACAATTCTGCTGGCCAATTGGTTGGCCATGTTTTATCACTCGTATTTTCCTAAGTACTCAGTTGGACATAATCAGATGTGGCATGCATAAGTATTTCCTTTGGAAGATGTACCCGCAAAGCAAATACCGCAATCTCCCTCTCTGGAATATGAATATTCATCATCCATAAGGTATTTAAGTCCCTGTTCCTTTTCATGCCTCTCAATCTGGTCAGAGGTGGCAGGCCAAATGTGGATGATCTTTCTTTGCAACTTGAATACTGTAGCATACGGAAGGTTTAGAAAACTAGTCCCAAATGCAGAGAGTTTGTACAGTCAACTTGTTATGTATTTTGTTTCTCAATTGGTCAAGTGACTTTTCAATACGCTTTTGTTCATGCATTATTTCCATTTTGGAGGATATCTGTAATTAGAATCAGAAGCAGACTAATTAAACTGATGTGGCAAAATTAGATTAGCTTTGTGGAATGGGAAAGGGAATGGGAATAATAAGAGGTCATGGTTGCTTGTTTACTTATAAGAGCAATTTTTAGTAACATCTCCTGTAGGCTTTCAGGAGTGGAAATATTTACTGACATAACAGTTTGCATAAATTTGAGAAATGAAGCCAGACTTAAATCATTTGGTTAGAAATTAAGTTTTCAAACTTTATCTAAATAACTAACTCATAGATTTCAGGGTTTCTTTTTGAGAAAGTTTTCAACCTGGGAGACCTGAAAAGGTCAAGTGATGAAATTGCATTAGGACAACTTTCTGACTAAGTAGTTTCACTTCAAGGACCAACCCTCTCAGCCAGAACTACAATTTTTGTAGGGGGTAACAGAGATTCTCAATTGGCTCAGCTCTTTGACTGACAGCCAGTTCAAACAATGTAGAGTACCAAAGCTTTTATTACACAGCATGAACTGTACTGAGTGTGTTTATATAAACATTGAGCTTTTCAGTATTCACCCTGAAGCAATAAACTGAGATTGTATCTGGATGAGGATGATTTTCAGACAATTGTTGGAGGGGCTTCAGTAAGAAGGTTAGGAGAATTGATACTGTTTGGGGTGGGAGAATTGGGCCTTTAAATTCAAAGTTTTATAGGCTTATGTTGGCAAACGTATCCTTGAATGTTTCTAATTGTACTTCATGAGTCTGGTTCAAAAATAGTGAAGATTTGGGGGAATTGTAAGAAATGTGAAGTGGGGGGTAGGCGGTTCACTATCTGACGTTACCAAGTCGGTGAAATGCTTTATTTTTCGGGAATAGCACCCATCATTTCAATATATGCATGATTTAAGCAAAAGCTTTAAATTCCACTCTTTTGGAGGAATATGAGTCATTCTCAAATTGACATTTTAGCGGTTTTTTATAAACCAACTAGACCTGTTTCTGTTCTTGGCTCTATACGGCAGAACGTCATCAGTAGTGGCCTTTTCACAATGACGGGATTTGTCATGAGAGTTAGTAATGCAGCTAAGAGCGCCTCTAACAAAATATCGTTGTACCTTTCCTCTGTTTCTCCCGACTCCGGGTCTGGGGGACCCTTTATTAAGATAGTAAATCTTTCAGATTTGGTGCCATTTCATTGACAGTCGGATAATTGGGAGACAGACGGTGTAGTTGCTGGTCACCATGAGGTTAGAACTCAGTGCTTATTTAAGTTAGCTTTTAGGTGCCATATTTGGATGAAGGTTGTTTTGAAAACGAGTCGTGGTAGTGTTTTAATTTTTTTCAAAATGAAGAGGTGCACCCTTTGTTAAGAGGCAATGCCGTTAGTGGCTGCAGAGGCGATCTCTTCAGACCGGTATATTTTCTGGTGAAAAGTTTCTCTGTAAAGGAGTTCCCTTTTTCTAGGAAGTCGATTTCGGTGCTGCATATAGTTTAGCGTATTTACGCAAATCCCTTTTCATGAAACCTTTGAATATGGCATGTGGGTATGCAGACTCGGAGTATTGATCAAGGTATAATGAAAAGTTTCAGTGAGCAAACGGTATTGACTTTAGTGTCACGGAGGCTGCTTGATCGAAACTTTCGCCTTTTAGTAGATTTTATAATCTGGGTAGGTTACCTCAATTTCAGAGATCCTGGCTTTGTTTAGTACAGAGAAAAATGAATTTTATTCATTATTAACCACTTTACTCGAAAGTTCAGGTCCAGCTCCTAAAAGGAACATAGAGAAAAGCCCTTGCTTTTTAGTCTTTGTTTTGACAAGTGTAGCAGTCTCAATTCGCATATCAGGTCTTTCATTGACAGATGAGTAGATTGCTGCGTTCAGGCTTCTGCTGCTTGAGGTTTAATTTAATGGACAAAACCAGTCAATATTGTATTTTACATGATTAATAAAACATGTTTTATGCCGTCTTTTGTTAACATCATAAAAACATAAATAACCACTATTTGCTTGTCATAATTTACTTCCATCTATGTAGGAAAAGACCGTGTGTTCAACACTCCGCTTTGTGAACAAGGCATCGTGGGATTTGGAATTGGTATGGCATCAGTTGGAGCTACTGCCATTGCTGAAATACAGTTTGCTGATTACATATATCCAGCATATGACCAGGTAAAACCAAACAGATATAAGCTTATCACACTGAGTTAGGTAGTTAGATGGAGTTTTACGGCCCAGCTGCCTACCTATTGGTTCAAGCCGAGCCGGCCACAGCCTTTTTTTCCAGTTGTGGCTCACTGGATTGTTTTCCCTACTCCATTGCCTATGCGGAGCATCACGCACAATGGCAGTAGGTTCCATTTTTTTGAGTCTTTGGTATGACTTGACCTGGGAATTGAACCCTGGTCTTCCATGTGAGACGTAAATGCTCTACCGTTAGTCAACTTTGAGTGCTAATGGCAAAGGCACATAATTTTATGTTAATTTTGAAAAGTTTTGAAAGAAATAAAAGTATTACACATTGTATTACCTCTTGAAGTGCATGTATATCAGTTTTGCTGCGAATATGTGCAATTGTGCAACTTCAACTCTCAATTCACAAGTCCTAAAAAAAAACTCACCTGCTGGAAATTCCTGCACTGTTTCTCTTTATTCATGACATATGTTAGTGGAATCATGTTGCATAAAAGCAGACTCACCAACTATCTTCTTGTGTATGTTTCAGTAGTTCATAGTGTGCATGTAGTAGTACTTTTACTGATGTCATAAGCCATGCCCTTTCTTGACTGTAGTTTAGTACATATAGCTAGCTTAGAAGCAGCTGACATCTGATAACTATCAAATTTTTGCCCCTGCAGTGGGTGTGGCTTACCTAGTTTGACATCACTTGAAAACACTGTATGTTTTCTGTAAATTTTGCATAACGTAAATGAATCAACCAGTGTCATGGTTAATAAAATTTTGCAAATTTACGTATGTGTTGTTCATATACCTGCAGTTTGATTTCACCTAAACATGTTTGACACATTAAGTTTGCACCATAACTTACAGAGCTAATTCACTAAGTAGTGAAAAATAAAACTTGGTGTTTTGGTCATGCCAAACATTCTGTTAATTTGATCAGTGCAGTAATGGAGTTTATAAAGTAATAATAGCCTATTAATTTACAAGCACTGTTAAAACTCCAGCCCTTTTCAAACAAAAGACATCTAAAATAGATATCTTGAATTCTATCATGTCAAGTTGAACTGATATCATTTTGTCTAGTTTAGATAGCTGTGGCCTCTGAATGTCCACAGGTTTACTACCAAAACACTTGTTTAACACAAGTTGTTTTCTTGAAATCTTTGATGTTACTGCATGCTATACATGCACTATGAACAAGAGAACCGATAAATTTGCACAAAATCGGTGAAAGGTCTGTTCTTCTCCTTGTCTCCATAAAATCCACCTACACAAAATCGGTTCTACTGGTAAACCTCCAAAATTCCAGGGTCAGATTAACCTGGAGGAACCGATGATTTACCATTCTTTAACCGTCGGTGAATTCCCAGTTGATTGCCGTCACAAGCAAGGCCAAGATTTTGTGGTTTCAATCCCCAAGGATTGTCATGCAATCAATCTTACCCACAACCTCTCTACCAGGCCTGCTGGCAGACACTAATGGCTTCTTGCTCAAGTGGTTTGACCCAATATTTACACAGATGTCTTGCGTGGTCTACAAGTTCATTTTCGTGTACTGTTTTTAGAATTGGAAAGAATTTGGTTTCACATGTTTGCTGTGAAGTAAAGGAAGCCATGGTAATGTGAAAATAGCACTATAAATTGTCACTTGTCTTAGAGCACTTGCAGGGTATTTTTTATTTCAGTAGCAAGCTAATAATATTGCCATAATATTGCACTGCTTGTTGGTAAATCATGGACAAATATTTATGTGTGTGTGTAAAAGCTGTGAACAGGTTGGGGGAAAATGCTTTCAATGAAAAAACACACAAAAGAAAATAAAGGTAATGGTGACAAGTCTAGCTCCTTCCGAAGAAGGAGCAGCAGGGTTTTGCCTGGGTTTAGAATTGAAAGTCGTGCATATGATGCGTCCATACTAGGTGGATCGCCGGCCTAAGGGAGGGGTATAGGGAGAGGGGTGTCCCCCCGGTCGGCCGTTATTTCGTGCCTGTTGCTCACCAAAATTGACATGATTGGGTCGGCTTGCAATATTTAGAAAATATTGAGAATATTTCCGTTTGTTTCACAAACGGGACATCATTTTTGTAGGCGTAATATTTTCACTTCAAAAGTGGAGATACAAATCAACTGTTCATACAGTAGATTTATTTGCAGTTGATGTCACATGTCCTTTAATAATTTAGTTCTTAGGCCAACATCATATTCAGGCTATTTTTTATCCCCCAATCATGTCGGAACGAACCCCATGTAGAGCAATCATTCATGATATTCTAGCAGTTCTGGGCAGCATAACAATTGCACCGATTAACGTATCTTATGGTTTCTTTCGGATATAAATATCCCCGTATATTTGTAGTTCTTGTCCAAAACTTACGTCTTGTTTAAAAAGAATCTGTAACTGAAATGCACGTAAGTCAGGTCCCCCCAAAATCGACGTACGCATTCAGAGATTTGTGATGCCGTTTCCCGGTGAATTTGGCACGGGGCTCACCCTGCTTCGCTAGCCGGCTATATAAGCATGGGAAGTGCGATCGTCCTAACACATACTCAACGGGAAAACTTGTCTTGAGAACGAGTATTTTCACACACTAAATCACATAGGGGAAGGCGCGAGTTGTGATTGGCTGGTTAGAATCAACGCAATTGAACCAATCGCGATGCAGGGACCAGTTTAAATTTTGAAATGGATTATATGCATATGATGTCACCAAGCAAAACATGATGCCTTGTTTGGCGGAAAACGGACACGCACGAAAGTCTACTGCATGCTTGGGCCAAGAATTTTGCTGAATGAGACCACGTGCATCACTGTTTTTTTGTTTGCAATGACGTCGCATGACAACATTGCATAAGTCCTACTGTAAATAACATTACGGAAGGAATGCTAGAAATAATTTATTCAAGATAATAACTGCCGATCGCGAACTTCACAAGATTCTAGGAGCTACGTGTAAAAAACGTGCACAGACTTACAGACGTGTATGCTAAGCTTGGGGATTTGAAAAAAAGGCGAAACACTTCAGCTCGATAGTCTGTAACATGTGTTTTGTGCGGAACAGTTTGTACCGCAATTTTCGTGGCGCTTTCTGCGAGAAAGCAAGGAAAACACATTGAATGCAATTCTAAATCTAATTCCATGTAATTCTACAGCGTTATAGCGGAAAATATCTAACGATCACTTCCATGGCAGGGATAAAATTTTACGTTTGTGATTAACCATGGATCCCGTTTTGGCGGAAAGTTAAAGGATTGAGTTTACGAGAATTTTACAAAACTATGGGCAAGTTTCAAGTATATTTTAGCCCCTATTTCAGTTTGCAAATAATCGGTGGTAATGATCGGTTGAATGGCAGAATTTATAAAAGCAATGGAGCACATGACTGCAAGCAATCACAATTGTGTGCATACCGATCTTTTTAGGAAAACATGTTGGGAAAACAAGAGTTCTATGACATCATACACATTAAAGTTCCATTGCACTTATTTTAAGTTACCTCTACGTAAATATATATCCTTGTTTTCGGATTGTTGTACAGTGTAGACAGAGTAAAAACAATCGGAAAACATTTTGAAAGTGTTTTGAGAATGTTTTGAAAAGAATCGACAGGACATTTCTTTTGAAACATTTTCAAAACATTTTCAAAACATGCTGTACACCCTGTCTACACTGTGCAACAAACCGAAAACAAGCATGTTTTGGATTTGTTGCAGGTGGATGTTTCTGGAATGTTTTGAAAATGTTGCTTGTATATACAGGCCTTTAGGCTTGTTGTATACACGAGCAACATTTGTAAAACATTCTTAAAAACACGTTAGAAAACTTCGTTCAATCCATCACATTGCTTTTACACGAGCGCAAAGGACACTTTTTACTGCTGAACGCTGCGCCAAACCCGGCACTGGTACTCAGTGGCACTGGGGGACGTCCCCCCCCCCCACAGCAAGGTTGTGCCCCCAGGTGCCCCCCCCCCCATCCCATTGCAATCTGCCCCACTCAACATGTTGTGAACATGCGCACTTAGATTTTATCGGCTGAAATGATGAAAGGTGAGTGGCCAATTCCTTCGAACTACGAGCAGTCTTTCACTTGCCCTCCCTGCCTGGTCTCGCTTCGTTGCACTGTATGCATACTCCGGTAACTAAGAACGCATTAATCAGTCACTTGTGTATCCTTTGTAGGAAACTATGCTGCGGTCTAAAGGCTAATGCAGCTTGGGTATACATGTGCACTCAATTGTCCATGCTTGGGGGCTCTTCATGTGTTAAGTCTCATCTAGCTCCCAAAACCCTCTCAATGTGAGACATGAATGCAACATGAATACTGTCAAAAGTTAACAAACTTGTCTGTTTTCAAAGAGGAGTCTTGGAGAAAAATTGGAAAGCAAACGATTAGGACCACATAGGCCGCAAATACTGTCTGTATCGTCTTCACGTAGGTTTTCACCCAGCTGGTACACTAAGTACGAATGATGATAGGTTAAACGCTTTAGCTATGCTATCAATTGAAAAGAAGTTCATAAGAGAAAATTCAAATTTTAATCAACGTGTAATTAAAATGTTTGCTCATCTCAAAGAAAGACGAATGCATTGCCATAGCCACGGGAACCTCGAGCCAGTTGTAAGACTAAATTCAATGAAATAATGGTGAAGTTTGCAGTCAATTTAATGCTCATTAAATGCTATGTGAAGGCAGAGAAATGCTTGGTTCTATAACCCCAATTTTGTAAATATCGCGGAGCTGCCGGGGGCTTCGCCCCTGGACCCCCACCAGGGGCCCTATGGTGGGCCCCTGGACGTCACGCCGTAGGGGGGAGCGCGAAGCGCTTCCACGGGGCCTTGGGCGCCGTTGGTTTATTCCCACCAATACAAATTTGCCCTATGTATTTAGACCACGAGCCGCCACTGGCTGTCAGTCAGACTCAACAAAATGTTGTTCTGACAGTCTCACCATAATTATCCCTGAGTTATATGTTGTGCCCCCCTATAAAAAGTCTGTGGCCCCCAGTGCCCCCTGGTGAAAAAGACCTGGCTACGCCACTGCTTGTATTATATATAAGCTACTGCTATGTACACATTTTGTACATTCCTTATAACTGTATTCAGTTCAAACGGAGACATCGCGTCATACCGCGCCGCCAAAATTCCAGGAAACTACCAGAAGAAAATTATATGAACAGGCCCGACTTTCAAATTTATACAACTGTCTTTAAAATCACTCTGTAAATCAAATGTAAAATAAATTTGGCCACCAAAGAGTTCTGAATAAATTGATAAAAATACAGACCGAAGTAGGACAGCACCCCACGTTTATGACTGCGTCATATGCAAAGTACCAGGCGTATTAGCCTACTTAATATTGTAATTAGCCCACTTAATATTTAAATGTAGAGCATTTGAGGAAAAATGTCCCACATTTCGTAATTAGCGACATTTTTCTCACAATCTTGTCATATACCCGTCTGCTTTGCTGTGCAAATCTTTTCCAAAAAAGATTGTTTCTTGATGGGAGTCGTCCGATAGCATCCATTGGGTGTCACCAGACATTTTTAAAGGGGGTTGTATTTTGCGCAAAGAAGGAAGTTATTGTCGCATGGTGGGGTCCATTGGCGAAGCCCCGGTGGGGGTCCAGGGGGCAAAGCCTCCGGAACTTCTGAGAAGTTGAACATTTCAAATGCCTATTGTGCGGTGAAATGAATGCTTTAAATCTTGAAATGAAAATAGAACCAGAACGTTTTTCTTATTGTGGAAAATGGTTCCTAGAACAAAAATACTCTAAAAACCGTGGAATGTAATGAAGTATTCTTAGGAGGTAAAAACAACGAACCTCAAACATGACATCACACCTGTTTGCTTCAAGTTCACTTTCTCTGGAAAATGTGCCAACTTCAATTGCTAATAGGCCTATCTCGAAAACCCAACATGGGAAATGAATGCAACTTTCACTTGAATGCTTAGAATATGTTCCTCTTTAACATATCAAAAATAAATTTGACTCTGGACTATTCTTTCAAGATATCAGGCTCTATACCACAAAACAGTAATTTGTGCACAATGGGATTTTTCCAATGTACTTTGATTTTTACTTTCAACTTTTCTCCTTCAAGATCTAGAAAATAGTTAAATTTATTCTATCAAAAAAGTAACGGGAAGATTAAAGTTTAAAACGCAGAGCAAAAATCGGATGGAGAACAGAAGAAGTTAGTTGAATTTTAGAATAATGAGTGACCCTTCACTCAGTTTGAGACGTATGCAAAGATAAAAGGAAGTTCATTTTCAATTCTACCACCTCTACCCTCCGTTTTTGACTGCGAATCCTGCATTCTGATTGATTGAACTGGCCTGTTATTTCACTACACACGGTCAATAAACGTAAAAACACAAAAAGCAGTTATTTAGATGAAGTTGTTCACATATTTTCGGTGGTATAATAGGAATAAACCACATTTGTCTGACCATTACCGTCTCATAAGCCGTCTCGACTCCAAATTAGCAACATAACGGACTCGACTTCGCCGATTTAGAATCTCCACAGTATATTCATCATAATACTTAATAGTCAGCCAAATGCGATTTAGCCTATTCCTTAAATATCGGAATCATCATTTCCTAAAGTTGAAAGGCCTTTTACTCGACAGCTTTTGGTGTGATAACTACCTCTTCATAGTACTATCATGGAAGTACTACCTCCGAGGTAGTACTTTCAAGATACTATCCGATCAAGAAAAAACAACTTATTACTGACATATAGCACCGTTGAGTCAAAGGTGGATATTTATAACACAGACAAGCATATGGTCTATGTTTAGTTATGTTAAAAACCTCAGAACAGTCGACTACTACAACAATATCAACATCCTTTGAACTATTTTTTCACTGAGATTTTAAGTTAATTTGGAATAGGCCTATCCCGCAGATGCACTTCCGTTTTAATATTAAGGCATACTGAGCCTATACTGACATGACACAGTTTACCCACCCAAATGAACAAAATTCTAATACAGTTTCAATAAAAATGATTGTTCTATTCAAAAATATCATTTAAAGGTATTTCATGTTTAGATATCTGATTATAATACTATGGAAAGGTGAAGCTACATATAGCCAATAGAACTTGCTGGGGACGGCACTTAACAAAAAGTAATGGATGAAATAGTAATTTGGTGGACTCGATCTGTAATTGCAGCGAGATTAGGCATTCAATATCTTACAGTCTTTGAAGAAATATATACTTTGCAACGGCACAGAAGAAATCCTTTTTCGATTTTTTGTACATCCTTTAAACGTTTCTGTAACTGAAAAATAAAAATAAAAACTCAAAGGGGGTAGCACCCCGATCCCCCCTTTGGTGACGCCCATGGATAAATTGAACGAAAGAAATGTATTCACGTGATCATCAGACAATGCGACTGACCATAGTAATGGACATGCTGTCATGTCCATTAAAAAGCAAATTCACATAGGCCTACTTGAAGTGTCATATTAGGGCCTACGTGCTAGCCTAATTAATAGGTGCAAATATTTCGTCAACTTCTAAAAACTCTGCTAACCGTCTGATGCAAAGTGCTTAAATCGCAAAAATAAACAACGAAATCTGTTTCTATTTTTGTACGGCTCATCCAGTAAGGAGACGGATTATTGAGGATATTACGTTTCTAGGTGAATTTGGTTCATTATGCGCATATGTGCTATAAGTTAGGAGAACAGGTTGTTAAACTGTTTGAACGTGAAATGTCGAAAAATTGTAAACTGCATGGCGATCGAACAACATATGAAAATCTATCCCAGGCACCTATGCTTTGAAATGAAAGCAATTGAGCCACGAAGTTCCGAGGAACACCGTGGTCTTTGGTATGGGCAAACTTTTTAGCCTACGTAGTTTAAGAGGATATCTTTCTTTTTTTTTCTTTCTTTCTTTCATGTACCAAGCATATATTCCTGGGTCCCCGTCGATATTCTTAACGAACTCGAGCTGTAAACCTATCTAATTGTCCCCGTCCATCGAATATAAAACCTAGAGAATTTATTTTCCGAACTAGGGTCTAGCCCAAACCTAGATGAAAGGTACAACTCTTTGATCGACATGATAAAATTCCAAAACTGCAGATTACACTTACATTTGGGCGGGGCAACAAACTGCTGCAGCAGTTGAGGTTAAAGCAATACATGCAGTTGGGGGCGGGACTAGAGGTGAGAGGGTTGGGAGAACTGGAACTGTTTGGAGTGCTGAATAACTTTTAGGCCTGTTATAATACTTTTTGGGAGAACACTTTTATGAAATGTACAGTCCTAACGTCAGACATTTTACAAATACTTAATTTTAAAATTCAACAGTAAGTCTTACCATTTCTTTATAGAACAAGACAAACTTTCTGTTTTCAAAATGAAAAAAAAAAAAAAAAACAATGATAATAATCCAATTAAATTCCACAGCGTCGTTCTTTGTTCCAGTCCATGACCTAATTTCTCTACCTCCTAGCCTAAAGGCCTAGACCTAAAACTCATTTGTAATACATCCTCTACATCTCAATTTCGTCCCTTTACTGACAGACGATTCTTCTTCCACAAAAAGGACATATGTTCAGTTTTTGCCGAAAATTTATAGCAATGTAAAGAATGACCTATCCTGCCAACGCAGGGTAGTAATTTAACCCGTTAACGAGTTAAACTTCGAGCCGAGGGTCCGTTCAGAGATCTGATCATCTGACCATTGAGACTGTCACGCGGTTTGACTCTGTTTTTGTTGTTTAGCCGAACTTTGCCTAGGTCTGAGGCGCTCAGTGTGCAGCCTTATTGTGACTGAAATGCATGTTTGAACACATTAATTTTATTTTCTTCCAGTCTTGCAGACAGAAGTAAAATGTGTGAAGATGTTTGTGTATGTTTCCGCCTGATCTGGTTTGAGTTTTGTTTTTGTTTTCATGTGCCGTTTCAATGCACTGAAAAGAACACAGTAAAGTGTGTGAAGTTGTCGGCAGGTTACGTTAGTGGGCCGTTGGGTACGGTGTGCAATACAGTGAATACAATAATCACTAGTTTTCAACGAAGTATACAAATGAGTTGGCTGGGGGTAGTGCGCATGTATGCTACGTTTCACTGCAGGCTATTTCACTAGAGTATCATAGTATGTGCAACTCACATTATAAAACGGGACTGACCTCGTGCATAGAACTTTGGTCGTTGTTCTTTTTACACATTGTGGCCGCTTAAAACAGGTTTTAATGCAACAAGTCTTGATCTTGTTGACCGCATTGATGTGCGAATATTCAAAAGTTATGTTGACTTAATTTCTAAAAATGAGTGACCTCTGAGATGGTGCTACTTCAGCATTTTGGGTGAGAAGATGCATGTATAGATTACATGGAAAATCAGCATGTGCGAAGAATTTTTAAAACACCGGAAAACGTTTGAATGCGCAGGCATTCTCAAATGCAAAACGTCGTATAACAGCCCTAATAGATTTCTGCCGTATCTCTTGGCAGTACAACTTCGTTTACTAGTGCAGACAGTCTATGTCACATATGTTATCTTTTGCTGTTAACTTACTCTCATGATAAATGAGCGGCAGAACTCTGGGCAGCACACAATTTGACCTTCACGTTAACTCACCTAACTGCTTAAAGTCAGGTCGGAACACCTCCCTGGTATACCTACCAAACATGTATGTCAATCAGTGGTCTGATTTGCAAAACCACTGATACATATAAAGGGCAACACCTACATAAAAACCTGTGAAGACAAGGCTTCTTCTGTCATCAATTTTCCCCAATTTAGCAATTACCTTTATCTTTACTAATTCCAAGAGCTAAATACACAACCTCTCTTAAGGTCTAAATCTGTCAGTTCACGACCTCATCCCAAAATATGGGTCGTGTGCGTCACTGAACTGGGAATTCCCTCACTTGTTCTACTGAAGTTATTCGGAGGATAAGCGTTGTCACACATTCCAAGCATTCCAGTTAATAGCAGGGCATATGTATCATTCTTATATAATATTGAACAAAGTGAAGTATAATATCGTCATTGTAAGAGTTGAACCATGCTGATGTCCTCTCTTTACTCAGGGGTGTAAATCCATGGTTATTTGACTGAATTATGTGATCGGAAATGTATCCCAATAACCACATCAAATGTACTACTACCATTAGATGAAAAAGTCGTCAATCTTTCCGGAAAACCACAACGGAATTGAAAATATGCTGTTTCTCTACTGTGACTCTTGGCTAAATTCAAGCTCCGCTAAATCAACGAATTTTTCTATATGACTGCTCGGACTCTTTGATCTTTTGCATGATAAATAGCAAATTATTGCTCACCGCACCTGGCCTTCGCTCCTGCCCCCGTCTCGTACAGTAGGCTACGTCTATGCCAGCCAGGAAACGAGTCTATGAGACGGGCCTCCCCTTTGAATGTTTTGAACAGATGCCTTTACATAGCCTACAACTCGGTACCAGGCTTAGATGTAACCTATTGAAGAAAAATTTGGAATTCGACAAATTTGCGTAGTTTTAGGAGTTAAGGAAATGGCACCACAAGAGGAGGGGATTGGGGTCAGTAAGGCCATTCCTCCCATTTGAAAATTTTTGAGAAATTGGGTAGTCTTACATGCAATCTGGTAACACATAGGCTACGCTACCTAAAGAAGTAAAATTTGTGTTGGTTAACTGGTTAAGTGCCTATTTATTTTTAGGATAAATAATTGTTGTTGTGAGGTGGGGGAGGGATGCCCAATGCCCCTGCATGCTGCATTGTTAGAGTATCATGTAGGTACAGTGGGTGCTACTTCCAGTCTGGTGGGGTCTATGGACAAAAAACCTGGTAGATGTCCATGGGGTGAAGCTCTGACGTTTTAACATATCTCTTGATGGCAACTTTGAGTCTCGGGACAGCTACATTTAGTGCCTTTAGCAAATGGGGTTCAGGGCTTGCTAAGATATTCTGTTGGATTCCATGGGGAGAAAGCCTCATGGGGGATCAAGGGGTTACCCAGAAGTTCTGGAGTTTTAGTAAACCTTTGTGAAAAATATATTTCAGGATAGGTATATGGTTCTTTATTGGGGACATCTGGTGGCAAAGACTGACTGGCGGTAACGGCCCAATTCGTACGTTGCCTCCACTACCCATGATTTGTTCAAACTAGGTACATCTCAATCGGTAGGTTGCTGAATTCCCAACAAGTGCATTCCCATCCAAAGAGAAGAAGTGATCTAAACTCCTCAGAAGCGCACTTATCGCACCTTTTCCACAAAGATCCATGGCACCTCTAGCACAAGCTTTAGCATTAACAAGACGTGCTACCGCATCGTCCGCTTGTGCTACCGGGTATTTCAACTGAGCTACCGGATATTCGATGCGTGCTACCGAATATGTTCACATAAGCATCTCTCTCTCTCTCTCTCTCTCTCTCTCTCTCTCTCGCTCTATGCGACTTCGTAAGTACCGTGTGTTCACGGAATATGTCGACAAATCAAAGAGTTACCATTTGAATTGACAGCTCCCAGGAGGGTGAATGATTTATCAAACGTTGAAGACATTAGAGCTGTTTCAGTTACATCTGAGAACGGTTAACTGCTTGGCTTTTATAAGTTTAATATATTCGTTTAGCGATGAAGAAATGGAGATGTACTTTGTCTTTTGTAGCAACTCTCTTTACAATTTGAGCAGTATGATAGTGAGAAGTCTGGTCAGTTTGCTTCCGAAAAAATAATTGTGACGATCGCAATCATAATTGCGGTAATTAGAGTAGAATCCATAACTAGAGTAGATAATTTATCTGTCACATAGTGCCGAAATATATGAATACATTTAACAATGAAAGCAGTGACCTAATTAGACTCTTTCTAGAGGACAGTTGCGTCGCCGGGGGAGGGGAGGGGCACGAAAAGCGCGAGGCTCATCAGGTGGATTTCAGGAGTCAGTCTTAAGGCCCCTGGTGGGGACCAGCTGCAAAGTCCCGGGGGGGGGGCAGGGAGAAATCACCCATGAACTTCTGGATTTTTAAGGTTTTTGTGAGGTTAAAGTCGTCATTAAAGGGTAATTCTATTGACTTAGCACTGGTCTAAACTTGCCTCCAGGGTAACTTCAAGTAAGATATTTGGTAAAACATCTAGTGAAACTACTACCAAGATTGGATCCGGCTAACATTGTGAAAAGGGGAGATGAACTATAGAGAAAGAACTTGATGGGCAGTTCAATGGGAGTGTCTTGGTGGGGTCCAGAGGGCGAAGTACTGGGAGCTCCTGAGTTTTTAAAGTTTTGCGACGTATTAACGTGGTATTTTAAAAGTAATATTATTGTCTTTACACTGGTGTAAAAATTACTTCCAGCCTAGGGCAACTTCAATTAAGGTTTTGTTGATAACAAATCTAGTGAAACATACTCCCACGAGCGGATCCGGCTGACATTTTGAAGAAGGGGATCTGAACCAGAGAGAGAAATACAAAGCAGTTGATGTGCAGTTAAATGTGCGATTCTCTTAAGGAAAGATGTAGGATTAAGCCTGCCTGAACTGCAACCTGAGGTGTACGTCACCCTCACTCAGTTGTTGTAGTCGGTAGAGTGTGGAAAAGTTTGAAAAGAAAAAACGATCTCGGTGGGCCATGAGTGGAGTCCAGCAGTGCCCCCTGCAAAATTGTTATGCCACCAATGCCCCCTAAAATGAAAAGTCTGGTGACACCACTGCAGGGGGGACAAGCACCCAAATTTTCCAATTTTTTCTAAGGTGTTAACACGACTGTATACGACGCGGAACGTTGAATGAGGCGCGCTTAGGTTGCTCTTAAAAAAAAATTGTTAATACGGAGCTTGTGATGCAAAAATAATTTATATTCTGGGATTCATGTAAGAAAATTTAAAAAGTTGGGGGACTATTAAAGAATATGCGTTTCTGATCTAAGATACCACGTCGACTAGAGATATTACCGAGCATTCGATTGAGTGAACGTGGACTTCGTCCTAGTCAACCAGCTTGCCTCGGAACGCGTCCACTGCTATGGTACGTCGACTGTTAAAGTCTGTTTCGATTTCCCAGTGCAAGGGTCGACGTGGACGAGTCGTATTAAAATGGCGAATTTACAGCCTAGCCTTGTGTAATTTTTCTAAATTTCTTCAACGATTTAAATGCTTGTCTGCTACATGAACGTCAGTTAAGTTGTTGGTATGTGTTCATGGAGAACACAGCATAATTATTTCACGTTTGAGTCTCCTCCTGTCGAAGTTGCAAGAAAACGTCCAAAATAAAGCACATCCCCCAATCTGATATACATTTTAGGTATATAAAAAGTGACCCCATTTGTACAAAACAGAACACAAGGCGGGAAACTAGCATGTACTCTTGCCTCTTGAAACTAGCATGTATTCTTGCCACTTAATCCATTTTCAGAAATTCTGTGACGTCACACATGTGAACGTTCCTTGCTGTTTAGGACGAACGTCAAAACAGCGGTGGGCACGTTCTCAGTGTGGCCAGTGGACGAGGGTGACGACGTGAACCATGCGCAGAGGCTAAAATTGACGTAATCTCATAGCAGTCGACTAGGTGAACGTGCAAATCGAAAGCTCCCTCGGCCTATTTGTTGTTATACATAATGTTTTTAAAAGTGCGGATTGAGGTTTCCCGATGACATTCAAAATGCTTGCCTTTTTAGACAAAATATTTTCAAAAAGACGAGCCTTTATTGGGCCTTTAAGAAGCCTCTTGCACGATGAAATTGAGGTGGGGGTTGATATGCATCCATTTTTTCATTGGTGGTGTTGATCCCCCGAAGACTCTTCCCCAGGTTCGTCGGCACTGGCGCGATATAAATTGACGACTGCTGGTGAATTAATTTTTCAAACTCATTTTTCCTCAGTTTACATTGAGAGACCAATGAAATGGATTACTTGCCCTACTCTGACACACCTATGTTTGACTATCCTCCTATGTTTCGACAACTCAATGATGCATTAAACCGATGTAAAAGAGTGTCGGAACTTACCATAGGAGGCCGGAACTGTCGGAAAAGGGATGAAATAAGGGGCCATGCATGTATCATTCGTGATGTCTGTTGTTTTCTAAATTCTTTACCACAAAACAATTGCACATTTCCGCGCTAACCCAAGATTTTGTTACTGTCTTTTCGGAAGTTTCCTTTCATTTTAGCATTTTCAAATATAGTTCGGGGGCTACGATTATATATTCATGGCCAATGGCGGTGCCAGAATGTCAATGTTGCAAAAGTGGTGGGGAGGAGGGAGGGGAGGACTAAAGGCAAAGGATAATACTGGGGGTTAAATAGAGCATTTGTATGGCAGATTAGTAAGTTAGTTAAGGTGCGTTCACATATACGGTAACGGCAACGGCAACGACAATCCGGCAGTTGTTCACATGTGACAACAAAAATTATTGTCGCATACGGTAAAAATTTTACCGGATGATACTGACCGGAATTTGATGCTGACAAATTTGTTCCATTATCTGATTATCGAACAATGGCGGGTAATGGCAGTAGCGTACCAAATAGATCGGAAGAACAGGCGGAAGAGGAGAAGATGGTTACAACAGTTTAATTAAATTTGACAATGAAGATCTGAACAGAAATTGAGCCAAATACTTTTGTGACAGTTGTATCAGAAAATGTGGGTGCCCCCCCCCCCCGGAAAAAAGTCTAGCTAAGCCACCGTCGCACTGTTGCAGAGGGCATATATATACTGGAATACTTGTCCATTTTAGCATGGCTGGCAAAAACAAATAATTCAACCTTTTCAGTGCGCAGTTTCATTTGAAAAAAAAAATGGGGTTAGCATTTCATAAGGTGAGGTGCATGGTCAAAAATTGTTCCGCCCCCACTTTCATATTGCTTCCTACGCTACTGCATTAGGCTAGTCGAAGTCTTAGAAGTCAGGTCGGGTCAGCCAAATAAAATGACCCGTTTTTCCATAAACTGGGCAGATAAGTCAGATCCTCGAGGCATCTTGTAGTTGCACGCATTCAAATTTGTGCACTGTTTTGGCGGGATATCACAGAACGTCCCTATCCCTTAACGTTGCCTCCCGCCCGTCAGACAGGCTGCTGCTTGCACATATTGAAGTTGGCAGAATTTTTTGCCGTACGGCAAATGGCGTTGAATCGCTCCATGTGCGATTACTTTTTTGCCGGACGCATTTTTACCGGATTGCCGCATTGCCGTTGCCGTGCTAGTGTGAAAAGTCTTTCACTTTCTATTGTGTGGGATATTTTTGCCGTTACCGTTGTCGTTGCCGCTGCCGGACACGTCTGAACGTACCTTTAGATAATGTTTTACGGCGTAGTTTCCAACCTGTTGGGTTCAAGACTTGTTTTCTCTACTCCATTGCTTATGCCGAGCATCACGCACAATGGAAGAAGGTTTCATTTTTATGACTCGACCTGGGAATATGTAAATCCCCCCATCACCCCCCCCCCCCCCATGAACGCCGCCCGTGCTTGAAAGTATGTAGAACACTTCATTTTGATGGGATATATACTTAACGACCCACACACCAACATACAGTAAATGTGTTATTTAGTGTCATCTAGAAAAACGGGTAAAATTTTGGTGTAAAATTACCTAAAAAGAGTAAAAATTGCAGGGTCAATTTCCACTAAAATATCAAGGCAAGTGCAGGAGTCATGCCACTAAACTTATGTTTACTCTCGAGTTCTCTTGAGAAAGCCCATTATAAGGGGAAATGTATCCGTCCAAGTTAGGTTGTTAGGTTGGTCAGTGCGTAGTATTTCTTGCAAATATGTGAATATTCATAAGAGTCATCAAGTGCGACAGTCATGCAGCACATAGCAATGGCAGCTCCCTGCACATAGTACAAAGTACTGGTCTTTCATCCTCTTGAAGTAAATACTACCATAGGTGTAGGTATAAGTGTGATGTGAGCCCCAGTCAGGGCTAAATCATCCCTCACTTTACTGGTGACATAATTTTCACTCAGTTCCAATCATTGTTTAACTTGCTGCAGTTTGCCTTTGGAATAGGAATCACTCAGGGAGCAATTTGTTTTTGAAATTTTGATTTAATAGCAGTTTTGCTACTCATTATCAGGGGTGGCGCCAGGATTTCCCCGACAGGTGGCCAAGCTCCCCGACAGGGGGGCCAGCATTTTAAGGTCCCGACAAAGGCCTTGAGTTAGTCCCGGTGGGACGTGAATTAACAGATTTTGAGGTGCGCGCAGCGCGCGAAATTTTTGGCCTTCTTTTTAACAAATACTTAAAAATCTGGAGTTTATTTTGAAGACAAAGTTTAAAATTTTTTAAAGAAATTTTGGTGACCAGCATTAAAAAGTTGGGGTGTTTATTGAAGGATCTGTTCTCCATATGGGAAAAATTAAAAACGTTATATAGGTGACAGCTGTAAATATTTTGGGGTTACGCATTTAATCGTACTAGGCCTACGTACTAAGGCTTCAACATGAAACTAGGTTGCCCCATTTTTTTCCTTTTTTGAACGAGGATTTAAAAATTTAGAGCTCAATTTTGGAATTTAATGGAAGAAGATTTGGTTTGGGGGTACAGTTATTATGAAATATTTGGGTTATTTATTAAGTGGTATAGCTTTCAAGAGAGAAATTAGGCAGAATGTTGGTATGATTAACAGAGTTGGCTTTGGTTTAGTTATTGTACGAAATTGGAAAATTTTGCCAATTTAAACAATCTGAAGCTTATACTGGAGAAAACTTGTAATTTTGTGACAGATATACCTGTTTTATGGACGAATCTAAACATCTTACAAGAAAATCAAGTAGGGCGTGATCTGTAGTTTGGTTGGGGTTACTGAATATCATCATGCAGATTAAGACCCTCGGACCATATCGGGAAAATTCTCCCTCGGAAACAGTTTGGCTTCCCATACATTTGAAGTTTTATATTTTATATATTGACATAGACGTATGGGAACGTTTCAGTTTGGGAGGGGCAGAATTGTCTCTTTTGTCAGAAAAATGTAATTTTTCCAGAAAGAACACAGATTTTTTTTTTTTTAAAAATTGAGAACCTCCAGACAGCAGGAAATGGCATTTCACGGGCTCGTGCCTAAAAACAAATCAGTCATTATTTTGAACTTTCTTTCGCAATGAAATTTTCAACTTCATAATATTTTCCCAAAACGAGGAACAATTTTCAAGCTTGCGATGTTCTGTTAAGTAATCTGTTCAAAACACTCTATCTAAGCGGAGCGCCACCATCAGTTGGCAAGGAGCGTACAGAAAATTGTTAAAAATTCAAACCCCTCAGACAGCCGGAACAGGCATTTCCCAGACTTGTAACTAGTAATGAAGCAGTCGTTATTTTAAGCTTTCCATTAAGTGGAAAGTTTCACTTCAATAGAAAAAACCCAGCTTGCTAAGTGATCGGAAAATTACCAGGTAAAAGGGTACTGCTGCAATTAGTTAGATGTAATGTTCTTGTCTCTTTTCGGGGAAAACTCTGATACAGAATTGAAAACATACTAGTGTTTTTGCCTCCATTAGGAATCGTCGTTGTAGTCCATTGCAAGGTCCGCTAAAAAGATGAGATTTTCTTCGTGACTTCCCGAACTCCAGACTATAAATGATTTTTCTTTCTATGTATTTGAATTTTTTAAAATATGTCATGTTACAAGGTGGCTTCAAATGAATTTTCAATCAGACTTATTGGGAGACATTTTCACACTACTGTTTATCATCAGCCTATGTGTAGCTGAAACGGCCTGTCTGATTTTCATTACCGTTATTAGAATTCGGCTGTCGGGGCAGGCCAGGTGGCAGCACATTGGTACCGCATGCACCTGAACAACCTCTTGTCTGTTTTTGTCAGGAAACCTCACTTCTAGTGAGCAAAATCAAGAAGACAGTCCGGATGACTGAAGTTTATAAGACCCGCACCTTTTATCAGTTTAACGTGGGTATGCAGATGAAGGCTCCCCGACGAAATTGGGTTTGCTCAACAACGGGGGGGGGGGCAGGGGATGAGGGATAACAGAGCTAGTGAGAAGTGATTAAAACAGATTCAGATAGGCATTAAAATACCGTTACAAAAGAATAAAATAGTTCAAAAAGAAAAAAAAAAATCATGATCATCCATCCAGTAACTTCAGTCCTTTACGTTCATTGTTAGGCCTCCCCGAACGAAATTGCCGTCCTTCCACGACAGGGGCGGAGATAGGACAGGGTACATGGAAATGAGGTTTAACCGAGGAAAGAAGAAATGATTGAAAATCGATTCCGATATGTACTAAAATAGTATTTCAAAACAAAAAGTATGCTCACCCATCCATTAATTTCGGTCCTTGTAGGTTTCTTTTTCCCTTTTTTTTCTTTTTTTAATTTTTTATTTTAAGACCTCCCCGACGAAACGGGGGGGGGGGGGGGGCATGGCCCCCGCCCCCTCCCCCCCCCGCTGGCGCCACTCCTGCTCATTATTCAAAATTGATTAGCAATCCCCCCCCCCCCCCCGCCCCAAAATGATTAACAATTTTTTATATTGACATTTCCTAGCTGTATGTATTTTTACAGCAGCTTGTAAAAAACTACAGAATCCAAGACTGAATGGTAGATATGATAATACAGGTAGTAAAACATCATGCATAGTGCCTCCATATGACCCTTATCACATATGCAGTATAACTACACTCATGTCTCCAAGGCAATATCTGTAAAAAGCTCTAGACGATTTTATGGCATCTCCTCAGAATTTTTCTAAACTTTTTGCTTTGCTACCTTTCATTTGATGTTTGTTTGTCAATTTAATGACCAAAATAAAGCTGTGAAAATAAATTGTCCATGAAACTTCATTAATAGCAATGTAATTCCCTCATTGAAATGGTTTGTACCCAATCTCAGAAAGCCTAACAAAATGCATCCTCTTTATCCCATTCATAGCCCTAAGCTGCTAAGCATCATTTTAGAACAGGAGCAGTGGTATGACATACAGACATCAAAGCAACCAATCAGAGAACAGTGCCATCTTTTATTGACATTCATCAGATGCAACCATCCTTAATCCTCTTCATCATCACAGTCCAAATAGTCACTAGGGGGTTCTTCCTTTTTCGCGGATTTCCCTTACCTAAAATTGGGCCACCACTTACTTGTAACGACATACAAACTACCAATTAGTCCACCCATACCCATTATATTTTATGGATCAAAGCTCCATCTCGTACAAGTTGTACAACCAAGCAGAGTAACTGCCGATTTGAAGAATCAAGCTCATCCTATAAGACGGAGATTCACCCCAAAATGTCCAAACCATTTCACCCACTTTAACCTCATACAAATGAAAAAAGACGTCATCAGCTTAATTAATTTAGTAAGTAACTTTTAAAATAAACTGAGCAAGTTTTGAGGCTTCTTAAATCCTTGCATAAGTTGCTGAAAACGTGAACCTATGATCTCCTCAGTCTCCTATAAAATCTGACTTAAAGATTGTGCACTATTATATACTACTGCGCAGGTATTCCCTTCTCAAGGTAACCAGCCCAAAACGTAAAAGCTGATGGTATACAAAATCTAGATGACATTCACTTCATTAAATTGTTTCATGTGAAAAATACTCGAACTAAGCCCTGCCAAATATTTTTAAAAACTTTACTTCAGCAATTTCCTTGTACGATATGTTTTCCTTCAGAGTTGCTTCTTTTGGCTCCTGTGCTATCCTAACAAGGTTTTACATTAAGATTTCTGAGCCTAGCCTAGTCTCAAGGGCAAACTTGCATTCATCGCAAGTTGCCGATTTGGAGTGCAGCATGGCTTGGCGCAAAGTTTCTTTGCTTCCAGTAGAACCGCACAGAACGGTATATTTAAAACCATGTTTACAACCTTACATATTCACCCTTTTTAGGAGTTTAAACAGTGATTTTGAGAATGTAGAGCATGTTTGACTGACAATACTGTAAAGATTGATTGGCTGCAAAGTCTCCTGTCATTACCAGAATAATCAAGGGCAAAACCAGTTGCTTTCCGGCTCCGCGGATTTTGCCTTCGATGCCGAGGGTTATTATTTCCCCTGCACACTGTTACAGCGATCAGGGTGTGTACGTAGTAGTAAACAGTGCATCTCCTGCGGAAAATTACGGTGGTTTTATTTGGAAACAAACATAGTTTGCGGAGCAAGTGCGGGGCCATTTTTTTTTTTTTTTTTGCATGATCAGTTTTCATGACTTTCAATTTCTGATTTTATTTTCCCCTAACATTATTTCGTTCTGTGAACATTCAAAATGACACAATACCTGCTGAAATTTTGCATAGCAAGTCTGCTATTCAAGATCGAATGATGTATCGCAATTGTCAATTTTTCCTCTTTTTTCATCGCAAACTGCGATGCAAACCCGAAAAAATTGCTCCCATAAAAGTATCCAATCTGGCCCTTCTCAAATCACAGCTTCAAAGATAGTACTGAACTGAAACTTTAAACTTAATCTTGTAGGCCCCTAACTGCCTTTTTGTATTTTGCTAGATTTTTTTACAGTCAATTGCCAGTGCTCAAATTTTGTCATTGTTATAACACTCCTTTACGTGTGGAACCACTGCACGAATCACAGAGACAGCAACCATGGAATTTATTGCTGTAAATTTGACCATGAATTACTACCTTCAAGGCAGTAACCTGTGAGAAATGTAACTAGACACGTTTATAAACAACTGCTGCAGCTCAGAAAATGGGTCAATGGTTTCACTCATTCCAGGAGGCTAGTCCCTGCAGACCCATATTTTTCAAGCAAGTCACCACAATTGCCCCTTTGGGGTCATCAAATGGAAATGAAGTGTAAAACCACAATGGGTTGAAAATCGGTGAAATAGCTGTTCAATGCACCAAGTTTGATCTTCAGGTTTGGTTAAACAAATCAAGGACTTTAGAGAGAAGGAACCGTCTTTTAACGGCGGTTCTTTTGCTGTTCTATAAATTCACCGGTGATTAACTGGATATGAACCTCGGTTCTCTTGTTCATAGTGATGTTAAGACAAATTATGCTCAGTTTTAAGCCCAGCCAGGTTTTCAGATCACAGATCTGCAGTAGGGCAAAAATACTGTTGATTACTCATGTTATGTTGACATGGTCAGGGATTGATGCTTCCTTGATCCCCCAGTTGCTATCTTTAATTGCTTTGAACATCTTTATATCCACTCAGTCAGAGTACTGATTGAGTACTTAATACCTTGAACTTATTCACACTTATCCAGGGACTTCCCATATATAACCTTCTTAGAAAATACTTTTTTCTATAAACACTCTCATTTATTATCAAACCACATATAAAGAGTAATAAACATAGATGCTCACCTACGTTGGAATCTTGTAACTCAAAGTTTGACTTGCTGAGTCAGGCAAGGCTGCTGCCACATATTTTAAAACCCTTGCTGACTTAAGTTGAGAACAAGACTTCGTCACTGCCTTAGTAATAGCACAATTTCTCTTTCCTCTCAGTCTAGCTCATAGGTAGCCTGTGGAGTGGAAGGACTTTTCTATCCAGGCTCTGTAAAAAAAAATAATACCCTCTGGCAATGGAGACCAAACTGTGGCAATAGCCAAAAAATCTTACAGAAACTCGAAGAGTGATTAATTGCTTTTACTTCATAGGCCTATGGACCATGAGATAAAAAATAGTTTAAATATTCTACAATGCACTTAACATCTCTTAATAGTCTTCACTTGGGACCAGTGCATGGTGACACTGAAGGGTCTCTTCTCACAATTTTTCATAGAGTATATTTTCAAATGAGAGCTGGCATCTTAGTGGACAACAGCCACAGATGTGCTACACAGGCTACACACATTGAAATTGTGCTGCTTCAGTTCCTACCCCTGGCTTGACTTGACACTTGTAGAAGTGACCCACACTCCTTGGCCCTTCTAAATGTCTCTCAATCCCACAATCATATAATTTGTAACAGAGGACAATGAAAAGGAAATGTAATTATGTGATGATGTCACATTGACAGAAAGAGTTCATCCGACAGGCGTATGAATAGATTTGGTTTTTGAACAAATATCACTGTAGAAATATGAGTTACAGTGTGTTGTAATGGCAAAACAGTTTTTTGTGAGGCAAATTAATATCAGTTATTGATATTACATAACCACTCTTTAAACAAAGTCTGACTAAAAAACTATTGGTCCAATCTAGAACAATTCTGATGGGATTTGGAGTTGAAATAGACTTTTTACATGCCCTAATTATCTTAATTTTGGATAACCAGTCAAATACTCTGGAATACTTTGTACAGTGAACATAAAAATAACAGACCAAACTATATTCTAACCTGCCTTGAAGCAGCTCTAACAGTAATCCCTAGAGGCTGGACCAGCCCTTACCTCTTCCTTGGAATAGTGTACAGCATCAGATTTAATGGGGTCCTCACAAAGTAAGTTCTTGGGGACCATGAGGGGAATCCTGGAAGGCTGTGATGGAATGCAGATGAGGATCCAGTGTATGATAGACTCTTTGAAGCAATGTTTATTTCTGACAGTAATCTTTTTCTTCTTTTCTTTGAAATTGGTAGAACATATGAGGTCAAGAGATACATTGTTAAAATGCTGGAGAGAGAGAGAACACACCCCTGATGTTACACTTGTTAGTTTTTCATTGCTAGCTGGTGTGCAAAAATTAGATGGTTTAAACTTCCTTCACTATTCATCACTCTTTTGACTTAACATCATCAATCTGGGAGAAGTGGATTAACTTAAAAAGCATATTCTGGTGGCTGTTCACTACATTGCTTTATATTCCTCCTGACAGCCACATCAAAATTATAAATAAATTTAATTTAATTTTAAGTTGTTGTGCCTTGCGATCTTACAGATTTCCCACAATGCATTGTATCTCAAGCAAAAAATTGCATTATTTGCATCACTTAGAAAAATAGTATCTTCTGAAAGGTATTCACAATTGAGAGGCAGTTTCCATTTCCTGAAAGAAGCTGACTACATGGTCAAGTAGCTAGAGCACCTCACTTGTGACCAGAAGTTTTGGAGTTAGGTTCCTGTCTATTTAATACTGAAGATTGTAGAAGTGGAACCTGTTGCAATTGTGCTTGGTGCTCAGTTTCAGCAGTGAAGTTAGGAAAATAAGCCAGTGAGCCATATCTGGAAAAAAAAGCTGTGGCTGGACCTGCTTAAACCATTTGGTTAGGAACTCAGCTGTAAAACCTCATCTAACTATAACTAACCTCCTAAAAGAAAAAAATTCTGTATTTTTTGAAGTCAATGAGTTTTGTCTCCAGAATGTCCCTTTAGCAATGATTCCAGCAAGTGATGGTGTTTAACAATTGAGGTACATGATTTCAATGTTTTATTGTCAGTTATTTCTCTGAAAATCATGATGCAGTCCCCCTTACTTCAAAACATGTGTGAACAGTTGCTTTCACTTGGGTTTACTTGGAAAGGAAAGGGAGGGAGAAGGGATTACAATTGAATGGTTCTAAATCAACAGAGATTTAACAATAGGAATAAAGAGACCTGCCAATCAAATAGTGCCCCCAAGAAAGCCATTTTTAAGTTCAAGTTCAAAGTCCTTTTCAAGTTAATATTGTCTGACTCTTTTATGCTTCATGTCTCGCTTCTAACAGCTCCGTGGTATTGCCTTAGTAGGCTGCAGGTTTTGTGCGCCTGCCCTAGAAGATATCTGGTCTATTTGTGGATTTATACTAAACAGTAACCTTGAATCATCCATCTTAAGTTGCTGTGTGTAAAATTGTTTTAGTATAAATTTTTTTTACTTTTAGAAAAAAAGATTCTTCTCTCAGCCAAGTTTTATGTTTATATTGTATTTTCTGGCTTTCCTTTTCTCTGCAGATTGTCAATGAGGCTGCAAAATTCAGGTATAGAAGTGGTAACCAGTTTAATGTTGGTGGTCTAACGGTTCGATCACCATGGGGTGCAGTAGGACATGGTGCATTATACCATTCACAGTCCCCAGAGGCAGCATTTGCCAGTTGTCCAGGTTTAAAGGTAAGACCACAAAAACTCTTGCTGTCAGGAAAAAGGTTGGGTACTGCTGCTGTTAATGAATCAGTGCCAAATGTTCTGAAATTGTAATTTGATTTCTTTTAAGTTCACTAGAAATATTTGTTGTCCGTAGTGGCAGAATTTATAGACGCTAAAACTACATAGCCTAGCAATGGTGTACAATCATTTTTATGGCAAAAGCTATTTTTATATGTTCATACATGGTAAGTAGTTTTGGATGCAGATTTCATTTAATGCTTGCTGTTGTGTGGGATGATGGAGGCCATGGAGTTCTTCCCTGAGAATGAAGAGAGGAAATAAAGGGGAGACACATATTCATGAACAAAATCACTGGAATTAAAGTTTTATAACTTCACATGATCTGTGGGAGGGGGGAGGTCTTGACATAATGAGGGGTCCTTCAGTTACTATAGGGTAAGTTTTCATGGCAAAAATTTTCAAAGTTGAAAACCTTTTTAGTGCTCTTGATGTCTGTTCATCCTCATTAATTTCTGATTTGTATGCACATCTTTTACATTATAGGTTGTTATTCCTAGGGGACCAACACAGGCCAAGGGTCTTCTTCTTTCTTGCATCCGTGATAGAAATCCATGCATCTTTTTTGAACCAAAAGTACTTTACAGAGCAGCAGGTAAGCTGGCTGTTATTCCTGTACATTAAATGAGTTCTTTTTGGAACCGTGCAGCGTGCTCATAATTTGTGTGTAGAATGGCATGCAGCTACTCTGATTGCTATATTCTTTTATATAATACATAATTATAGCACAAGTATACAGCCAGGACCCTGAGCAAACATTTTTTTGCCACTATATTTTCGTTGCTGTCTACTTAAAACAATTTATGAAGGCATTGGTATATTACTCCCACAAAAATTTATTCCATGCTTTATACAGACACACAGAAAAGTGAAAAACAAATAATAAACCTAGAACCTCCTCAATCCTTTACAAACTTTCCCAAGGAAAGCCTTGAAGATCAGATGACTTCATGATGACTCAATAATATTTGTGAGAAAAAAATCACAGTACAAAGTTCCTGATGTGCATACAGTTGTGTATGTAGTCATATACCACAGTATTATCTGAAAAGGACTTATATTGTAAGTTTATGGAAATATTTTTTAGTTAATGTACCATGTACATGAGTTAATCTATTTCACAAAATTGAAATATATTAGGTATTTTATTTTTCATGCTTAAAATATAATTTCATAATGTTACTATTAACTATGGCAGAAAAAGAACCTAAATTTAGAGAAAAAGATGCAAAATGCTGCAAAAATTGAAAGCTCTTTTGAAAAACACTTGCTGATTATAAGTTGCTAAAACTAGGCCTGTCTGAGTACAATTGAATATTTGATGTGTCACAAAAGCTATGTTCCAAGCAAATTGCAGTTGGTGTTTATGGTTTTTGTGTGAGTCTGTAGTCACATGATCTAATTTGAATTTAACTATGTAGCTCATAGGTTGTGAATTCATGGTAAGCAGACTTTCCTTTCAGATGGAAATAGGTGCGACTCTGCAGGTTGAATGCTAGTCAAGTAGGCCTACACATGGTGTTTGTATTTAATAAATTAAATAAGGTTTACTCATTTGTCAAGTAACAGTTGCAGTCCTGAAGATAGTACTGTCTATCTGCAGTATTTAAATGTGTTGTTCCAACAACAGTGCATAACAAGTAAAAAGCCTGCACTGCAGTAACGGCATTTTAAATTTTGTAACAACAGTCTAACTTTTACTTTGTAACTGTAGTCCACTTGAGGAAATTCTTACCCTATTAGATATTTCACCCCAGTCACCACCAAAAGCAAGGTTTGGTGGGGTAATCAAATTTTACCTGACTTCCTGCTTAATTCATTCAAGCAAGCTCCAAGAAACACCCAAGCTTGATAAGAGGCAGCTAGAAGAAGATGTAAAAAAAGCTGAATAATACCAGCCAGATGTGCCACTGTTTGCCAGGTGTGAAAGGCAAGCAGGAGGGCAACTTCTTATCTGGTTTCTGTTGACCTTTGTTCACTGAAGTAAAAAAGTGTGGACAGAATTTTTATAGGCAGGGAAATTCAACGTACAAGTCTAACATTTTACAACTGAAATTGGTATCATTTCCCTTGTGAAGAATTATAATAAACTTTTTCTAAAGTCCTTCTGACTCTCTAGCAATGTGCCTTTCATTGAAACCAAACTTAAAACTGCTTCTCAAAGTACGTCCACTAAAGGACAACTTTTGACCAACCTCACGGCATCCTTGGTCTGCCAGGTATGCCTCCATTCTAGACAGGATGAAAAGAGCAGATGCGACACATGATTTTAGCCAAAAGGCAGAGAAGCTTATCTATCTTTTTAAGAATTAGAATCACTGGCACTGACACCAAACCTTTTGTGTTGCTATATCCTTTGAAGTATCCATGCTCAGGTTGCAATTGAATGTTGTAACGGCGGACAATCCTGTGGAATTTAAGATCTGAAATATTTTGTTTTTTACTTTCTGCTTCTTTCATCATGTTTTGGCATAAGAGCCAGTGAAGGCCCAGTAGAATTGAATTTGCACATTAGGTATAGACAGTGGTATTGGCAATACCAGCACTAATATGCAGTGCTAATTGCTATGAGTTTGTTTTGTTTTGGTGTATTGAATATTCATATACTAGTGCACTCTTATGGGCTGTGCCATTCAATGGTCCGATGAATTGGAATAAAGATCAATTGCATGCAACCCATCTTTACCAACCAAATTTTATAATTTTTGTTATTATTTTTATGAAAATTGAACACACTTTCGCAGAATTGGCTTATTGAGGTTTGTTTATGCATGCTTGTTGTTAGAATGTACTGTGTAAACATTCTGTGAATAGTTTGGGAAGAATAATTTTATGCATTTCCCTTCTGTAAAACAGTAGACTCACTGTAAGTTTGGAAATTATGTGTTGAGTTCTTGCTGATGCTTCAATATTCACCCCTTGGAAGACCTTTTCTCATTTTTTGTACCCTTGGACCTAGATCTATATACACTTTGACACCAAAGCCAGATAACACTTGCACATCTTGTGTAAACACACTCAAGTTAAATAAACATTTCTGTAGAATTAATGGCTCTGTAAATAGCGTTACAAACCCAGTCTCATGGTCAAGTAGGCAGTCTGACCAAACAAGACTTACCAGCAGATGGTTGGAAACAAACAAAAGGTGTTAGCATAGTTCCCTTCAATTAATAGGAAAGAAGTTGTCCACCCTGTATCAGAGTAGAAACTGCTTAAGTCATGTATTTGCCTGTGTTCCATTTCATGGTTTATTTCTCCACTCCATTGCATATACTTAGCACCAAGCACAATGGCAGTATGTTTCATTTTTAATGTCTTGGGTATGACCCGGCCAGGAGTCAATTTCCAGACCTCCTGGCTGCAAGTTGGATGCTTTAACATGTGACCATGATGGTGGTCTTAACATCAGGGTTGGTTAGTGATGGTAATTATCCACACTGGGTTTTAATAATAATAATAATAATGCTATTTATAAAGCGCTTTTCAAAAACACTCAAAAGTGCTGTAAAAAGAAAGGGGTTAAAAATTACACAGATAAAATCAAAACTTAAAGCACAGAAAAGAACAAAAAAGCTTAAAATACAAAAACAGTGATCAGTTTAAACAATTAAAAAAAAAAGGTTTCAAATTCTTTTTAAATTGATTAAATTAGTTAAAGAACGCACATTAGCAGGCAGGCTGTTCCAAACCTCAGGGGCAGCAACAGTAAAAGATCTGGCCCCATAACACTTAGTTTTAGAAATTAGAGGATGGGAAAGAAAAAATTCAAATTGCAGATCCATACTTGAGCTCAACTGAAGCCTCCTCTAATAACCCTCACAAATTCCAAGTACTACCAAAAATAAGCTTCAAATTTACCAACAAATCTCTGCAAAAGTGTAAATTCTCAATTTTGCATGAGCAAAAATTTCTCTGTACTTTAATGCTGGTACTCAGATTAGATGATCAGGTTGTGTTCCCTTCAGATCTTTCCAACTCATGAGATGGACAAGTCCTTTGACAGTTACAAACCATGATCAATCTGGAACAGTCCCCTACAATCATCTGCTTTTTCCCATCAGTAAGCAGGAAGATTGTTTACTTCAGCTAGTAGAATTTATTTCTTTCCATGTGCTGGTGTTTGGGAGACTCACAGAATGCATTTAGTAATTGACAGGTATTCAGAGTCCCTGTCTTAATGCATGATTTGTGGTGTATAACCCTTTACCATTGTTTGGGTCCTTTTGGACTCATGCGAAGGGCGCAGCTGTCACCCATCTTTACTGTTTCACGCGGAGCTTGAAACTGCAAGTAGCTACCTGAAAATTCGGCCACAGCAACGAGAGAGACAATAGTTTAAGGTCACGGGGTCAATAGCCTACGGAAGCCGATGCGGGGCGTGCTATGTCTGCTTTTCCGCCCACTCCCGAGGCGCTCAAATATGCCCCGATTGGAGCACAACTGTAAAGGGATAAGGTAAACAGAGTTCTAACGCAACTGTCTTTCTGATGACAATTCTGCTTAACATTTAATCTTATGACCGTAGAGGCATTGCAGTTGTAGCATTATGGTGGAAGAATGCCTAGATTTTTTTTTTAACTTTTGCACTTCAACATTTGGCAAGTTTGTATAACGTAATGAATGAATGCAACTTGGAACCAATGGTCTCTGTGTACTTTTAATATGGTTGCATGTGCTAAAGAAAAGATAACTGGATGATAGATTGGCATAAATATCCAACAATGCTTGAGACACATGTCAAAATGACACTCAGTCATTTCTTGTGTATACAACAAATTAAGCTTTTTTTAAATCATAATTTACTTGAAATATTTTGTAAAGTTTCACATAGATTTCTAATAATTGGTCAATTAATCCAAAATTTGAAAAAAGCCTGCTTTTGAATACTGCTCCACACAAATCTTTTTGATATTATTATTTCCATAGTGTACAGGCATTTCTTCAGATTGTCGAATAAAGTAACTAATCAGGTACGGTGAGGTACCAAACTGGATGGAGTTCAAAAATGGAATCTACGTTGTGAAATACTGCCATCATTTATAACCAGCCTTTAAATGCTTGGGGGAAGTTCATTATCATTGTAGACAATCTTGAAGTTACAGGTAGTGATTGTCTATGGTTGTTGGACATAGGTACTTACATTTCAATTTATAGTCATATTTTATGTGCTCTGACTGCTATCTGTTACAACAAATCTAGTCAATACATAAAAAGTACTGCATAGTATAAAACTGAGCTGTTGAAAACTATGTACGTAAAAGTACTTTTGATTTGTGCAGATACTGTTTCTCCATTTCAGTGTACATTGATTGCTGAAAGTGTGGAACTGTATTACAGTTTACATTACTTTATGTGCTGGTAGCAATACATTGTTGGGATATTATTAACAGGCAGGATGTTATACACAAATTTGAACAGACAATTAAGTGATAGTCTGATTGTAGTCGGACATGACTGGGGTCCATTACCTTTAAAAGTCAAGAGCAATACCTCTGAAATTATTTTGAAGCAATGGCTAAACATCACAATTTTCTTATTTCTCTTCAAAATATCTTTCTCTACATTTGTAGAGTTCTGTAATGCATTTTCAGGGTAAACCAAGCAGTAAATTTCACATTTGAAGGGAAACAATGTTGTCACATGACTCTAAACAGCCAATCATGAAACAGGACAGTCTATATACTCCACCACTGCAAGTTAGGATGACTGTTCTTGGGCTTTGAATGTTTTACTCCTTGCCTGCATGTATCATGGATGGTTGTACACTAAATTCCTCTCAATTTCCTCAATTTTACTGAATATGAGAGTGTGAAATAACATGTGGACAACAAATGAAGACAATTTAAGGCTAATGGACCCCAGTAATGGTTGCCTTCAGTTACTAAATGCCAGCACTGATCTGATTTGTCTATTTGAGTGTGGGTTTGTATGCAAGTTGAGATGTACAATAAACAAATATGGTAAACTATTGAATCTTCTATGGTGAGGTGATTGTTTACATTCTTTTTTGCATATCCTATGTCTGTTTTTCAGTTTGAACTAAATATTTACTTTATGGTATAGAAATGACCTGGTACAGTAGAATAATTACTACGAATAGATATCTGTGTATACGAATCTGAGCAGCTTATTTTGGTGACCATTAGTGGGATCCATCAGCCTTACAATGTCATAATTTTATTGGCTACATGCAATTCTTAATCCTCATATGCAGTGAAACTGAGGGAATTAAGAGGTATTTAAGTGTAAAACCATTTATTATACAGTTAAGCCCCAAAATATTGTGCACCTAATACTAAAGAAGTGTCCAACAAAGAAAGAGCAATGGTTGGACAGATGCTTTTCAGTTTTTTTTCACCAAAGGTATGGGCCTATTTGTTAATTAATTTGAAGTGTACCTTGCACTTCATGAAGGGGCAGTGGGCCCAGTTTTCACTTCATTTCATTGTTTGCAAAAGTGTAGTCACTGGTTTCATGGAAATTAAGAAACTAAAAATTCCCACCCCCCCCCCCCCCAAAAAAAAAATATAAACATGGGGAAAAAGAGTTTGAATTTTGAAGACACTTTGAACTGAAAAACTTTCTCCTGTGTCCCCCCAAAATTGAAATGGGTGATATTGTTCATAAGTGTCAATGTTTATTACTTCCAAAACAGAAGTCACAGGCTCTGGTAATCTCCAATGGTTTGGAAAACTTTCCGTTTTCCTTGTTAGGCATAGTTACTAACCAGGGAATAATTTAGTACAGAAATTTTGCATAGCATTTTTGCGATACAAGTTCCATTTTGTGTAGCAATTTTCAAAATTTGCATAGCAATTTCCACTGTCATACTTTTCTTCTGTTATGCAGTACTCTGGTTCATGCCTAGATGCTATTCACCGCTATGATACGGTGTTCAGTTATATGCTGAAACTAAACCTAATTATTGACTTAATGTGACAGCACTGTTCCACGAAAAGTCCTACATATCAGCAATAATTCTTTATGGATCTGCAGAAACAAGGCACAAAATACTGACTTCAATTCCATATCGGAGTGAATCAGCTCCTTGCTTTGCTGTAGGCCTACAGTGTAAGGGTCCTCCAGAAAGCGAGTCAAAAACATTCACTCAACAAGCTTGATGCACTGCATGCTAACAAACTGGAACAGGGCCAGAAGACAGTCAGTAACCTTATTGTTTTTCTTCCACCATGATAATAAGCAGTTTGCAAGCTTCTTAAATCCTAAGACTTTATCTAAATTTCGAGCTTGCAATCCGTTTCTAAGTGTGTTCTCAAACTTCTCATATGTATTACATACAAGGCCTACTATGGGTATTGCTACAGCCTCATTCAGGGTAGTAGTCAGAACGATGACAATTTGAAAGATGTCCAATATATCAAATTTTCACAAATTTCACAAAATAATTATGAGGCACGTGTAAAATACTCTTACTAAGCCCTTCATACTATTTTCGAAAGATCAACCCCTGTAATTTTGCCCTACGATGCTTTTTCTTCCGAGTTGTTTGTGCAAGACCTTGCACTATCCTAACGTGTTTGGATATGGAGATGTGTAGAGCCTAGGCTATCTCGTGTTTTATGACCTGGAAGAAGTTTGATCCCTATGGGAAGTCGCCGAGCTATCGTAACAGAGTGCCTTATACTTCGTACACAGCTGCATACGTTGAAGTCGCACAATCGAGAATGTAACTAGCGGCCAATAGGTGCACGTAAAAGTTGCGTGAATAGGCAGAATTACCTTGCTGTTTTGACTGGCATACTCAAGTGTCTGGGTACTTTTCTTGCTGCTTTTTTGCAGTGTTTCGTTACTTGATGTGTGTGTACTAAATATATATTGAACAGTTGTAGGCCTTCGTGCGCGTGCAGTATTCCCGACTTCATTTCCATTCACCGAGTACCAGAGCTTTTGCTCGGAAATTGTGTCGCAAATTTTGCTACACATATTTTGATTTGTATCGCAAATCTGTCACTTTGCATCGCATTTTGCGATGCGATACCGGATAAATTATTCCCTGCTAACTCAGGAATAATTAGCAATAGGTCTATTTTTCATGAAGAGGGCATTATTTATGTTCATATGGTTTATGGAGGTTATATTTGGAAGTTTCCAATTCTTTTCTTTGACTCTACATCAGAACTTGCTCAATGTTGCATTTGGTCATTTGGAGGGGAAACAATGCATGCACTCTATGTTAAACACTCACCATTTTTAGAGCTTAATGTGTATAGAACCCCAGCCATTCTCCTGTGATTGCTAAATCTCATGACTTCCAATAGCATCACTATTATGATGTGTGTCAAAAATGTTCACATGTTAGAGTGAAGACCATTATTAGATTGGAAGAAAAGGGCATATCATTGTATTATTAAGAAGGGCCACAGTACTTTCCTACATGCTTACAAAATCAACCAGCATAATGAGCAGAAGAAATATTACTACCGAGATTTATTTCGTACCCTGCCTTGCCTTGCCTTGTCTTTTTAATACAGCGGTAGCTTTTAAATGCTCACATAGTGTGAAGGTTGTAAAGTGGGTGTGTGAAGGTAGCCTGAACTGTTCAAAATAAGTAGAGTCTGTAAAGTAAGTGGGTGGATGAGATATATCGATTTAATAAATACTTAGTGGGAAGGATGCTTTGCAGAATAAATAATGTAGGAAAGAAAGTTCTGGTAAATACAGGCTCTTTGTGAGTAATAACTTGACCTAACTGAGAAAGGGCATCCCTTTTGTTAAAAAAAAAAAAAACAACGCTCTGGGGAATTTAGAAATTTGGAGGACAAAAATAGAATTGGAAGTTTCCTAAAAATTTAATAATTTAATAAAATAATTTAATAAAATCTATTTATATTATTTGAAGCATCCAAAGCTGACTTTTTCATACAAGTTTGGTAACAGTTCTCAAGTTGCCAAGGGGTGGTGGGTATTCTTCCAACCATGAGCTTTATTTCCTGTGTATTAAAACCATCTACAGTTTTAGAAATGCTGCAAGAATCCTTCTATGTCATTCTAATCATCATTGCTCAAGAAAACTTTGCAGAGTAGAATTTTTTTCTACAATGTAGTACTTCGGATACTTATTGTAAATTTTCTATAACTGTTACAATTTTGTATAAATTTTTTAATCTTCTTCTTGAAATGTCTTACTAAACCTGTTGTTCTTTGTCTTATCCTTTTCTTAAATGGCTCTTAAATGGCTACATCAGGTGTGCCTTTAGAAAACGTATCTGATTTTGGTTGGAAGGGGGTGGGGGGGGGGGGGTGAGGCAATTGCTTTATTTATCATGATGCATTATTTTTGTGCAAACACTAATTTTCAGTTATAAATACATGAACAGAGAGTGAGATATGAAATCTAATGTAGTTTAAGTGCTTTCTATTAATATTCCTGGCAGACAGAATTTTACATTACATCTACAAAATCAGCAGTATAGTTCCACAGTCTCAGGTTTATTTCAGGGTAGTGTATCACACATCAAATCAAGTCCACTCCGAGTTTGATATGTGGTTTACCAGGGTTGTTGAATTTCTTCATTTTTAAAAAAAAAATCATGATTTAAATCAAATAAATTGATTTAAATTCGATTTGTTTTATCAAATCATGATTTTGATCTTGATTTTAATCAGTGTGATTTAAATAAAACAACCCTGTGGTTTACTGAACCAGAATGTAACCAACCGACATTGTTTCCCCACCTTAAAGAACTAGTTCCAGAAAATTTGAGATTTGCTAACTTTCTAATCAAAAAAGGAAATATCACTTATTTCAAAATTCTGTATTGCTAGACACAACAAACTAACCAAACCAAGTATGAATTTAACTCATGCCAATGCAGCTTTTTGAAGTCGGATGCAAAATTCTACTATGTAGTGTCATCTGTACAGCTCTTTCCAAGGTTTACAATGAGTATGAGTAAAGATGATTTTTTCTAAAGGAGGAGAAGGGGTATGTGAATGGGGGTCATGACCAAATGTAGCTATCTGAAATGGGGTACCCATCAGGAAAAAGTTTGGGCACCCATGTTCTATGGGAAATCAGTTGTGGTTGGTAATACTTCCTGACAAACCACCTTCCTGGTGAATCTTGAAGTTATTGACATCAATTGCATGGTTTCCCCTGGATTTGAGTGGTTTAAATTTGGTACTAGTTCATGACGTAAAATGATTCCAGCTTTGACACCAACAGGGAGGGAGAACTACACTAAATACCTCTTCTTTAATTGCTTGTACAGTGCACATGACAATTTTCTGCAAGGTGGTAAACCAAAATCTGTGAGGTGGCCATCTCACAAAAGGAATGCTAGGGGAAACACAGAGTTGAAAGCATCACAAATTTGTTCTCAACTTTCTTTCATTATTGTATTAATATATATATATATGACCTATGATGACCTAGACAGAGGAAAAGAATTCCTTCTCAAATCAATACAGCATTGCAAAAGGCTCTTTGTTTCAGTGCTTACTAAAAATTCTTTGCAGGAATTACATGTTATTTCATCATTGTATTTTACAGTAAAGGTTACATCCTGTAACCACTTGATTTTTTATTTGAAGTTTACTTTTTTAGTAAAATCATGGATACTTTACGGCCTATATTCAGAAATCCTCTTAGTAGATGTTAGTGTGCCCAGGGGATTGGTAGGTTGAACACTACTACCACTAAGTTTTTAGACAGTATTTGAATCCGAGCCATCTTGATGAATTTGTTGCGAATGGACACAAATATACAAGTACGTGTGTTCCAAGACATGTTATATTTGAAAAACCTCAATCACTCCATTCCCATCTCAACCCCTAAAACAGTAAACACATATTCATATGTCCACGAAAAGATGCAATTTCCAAACTGTGATGGTAACTTGACTGATGAATTTTTTCTGTTTCTTTAAATTTCAGTTGAAGAAGTTCCAGTGCAAGACTATATGACTCCACTGTCACAAGCTGAAGTCATAATGGAAGGTAAAAAGCTTGATACTCCTCTATAAGTTTTAAGGGTGATAGTCCGGAAATGGAGGGAGGGATAGGGGTGAGGGGGTGGGGAAACACAAGTGCTTGGCTATGTGCTTTCTTATTTTGATAACAGTTTCCTTTGGATTTAAGCAGTAAGAAACTTCACTTAAAGAAAAGTTGTGATAGAGTGAGGGATGTTGTCTTCATACGTGGTCACTTTTGAGAATCGCTCTTCTAGTTTGTTCAATTGGTTTGATTCAGTGCAAGCTGAAATCACCAAGGACTTTTTGAGAAGGGAATGAGCCATGATCTGCTAAAATAAATAGCTTTCAATCAGTAGCTTTAATACTGGAAGGGCAGGGATTTTTTCTCAATACTTAGGGCTGGGGGACAGAATTTACCTCATTATAAAAATTCGCTGTGTTAAAATTTGCAGGTCAAGGGTTCATTTCTCAAATATTGGGAAAACTTATGTCCCTTATTTCCCCATGGATTGTGGTTCATGCAGTAAATCAAATGTAAAGGAAAACATAAGGATAACAACATGAACAAATTGTCAAAGGAGCTTGGGAGAAGATACCCTTCTTTTCTGCTAATTTGTGATATTAAATATATGCTGTGTAAAGGTAATTGTATTGTAAAGAAAGCTCTTACAGCATGTAAATCAAGGAAAGTCATTTGCTCCCTCTAAATTGACATTTGATGTGACTAGCTCATTTTATAGTAATTTTACTTAAGCAAAGTTTTCACATGTTGCTGTTGGTTTTGTTGCTACACATGCCTGCTTGCCCTATACCTTACCAATTGTGGCTGCCATAAAAACAGACATTTGTGTCTTATACAAATTTTGTTAGTTATTTTATTTACTCCACTGATGACCAGGGATATAAAAAGTTTCATCACCTAGGAACTACCCAACAATTTAAGATTTTTTCAATTAAGTATTAAAAAAAAAAAAAACAGAAATCAAATTTTCATATCCTTTGTGCCAAATATTTAAATTCCATATGCAAAAAGCTTCTTAGATTGAAATAGCAGTTGAGGATTAATCATGCGGCACACCTATTTATGCTTACAATTGCATGTCATTGTACCCTGAGTCAACAGACATTTTGTTTACTATGCACTTTGTCATGTTGCTGCAAATAGTTATATTAAACAACGCATGTTGTTTGCCAACATGTGTCAATTTCAAGTGTAAAAACTTAGTCTGCCATACCCAAGAAGTGTCATTATCTGTTACAGCTGCACACGATCTCGGTGAATATTTTGCTGTGAAATTGATGTTGTGTTTTTTTTTTCTTTTTTGGGGATTGATGTTGGTTTAAGATCACTGTTTATGTCAGACATATACCCACTGCTTTTCTGTTTTCAAGTCATTTGTGGTTGGAATAGTGCTAAAAGAGATTTGAATTTTATTTTAATGTGATTTACCAAATAACAAGTTAAAAAAGAACATGTGAAAGCAGATGAAAGAGATTGATGTCATTCATTTTTTAAAACCGTGCTGTTCAACATCATTGCATCTTCATCAAAATGATTGGGCAGCATTATCAGTCCTCTATCTTGTATAGCTAGAACTTATACACTGGTGACACACTTACCTCATCCCTGTGAGCAAAATAATGGAACATGAGGTTGCATGCTAAAAACTCATCCTGCATGTGCACCACGCTACGCACGAACATATGACTGGTGGACGAATTAGCTGTCTGCATTTGTCTGTGTTGGTTTGTTTGCCCCAGAAGGAGGGCATACTTTTTGCTCTGTGGCATCATATGCATAAGGTCTATTGTTTTGAAGTCGCAAATGGGTTGTTCCACAGGGAGATGTTAAGCTTATAACAAACTTCCATTCATTGCCTATCTTCAATGTGGCCAGATGGACCAAAACATGAAGTGGATCAGAATGTTTTATGGTGTGCTGTTCATTTTTATGCACATATCTTTAACACTGTATGTCAAGGCAATTGCCATTCACAGTACTGCAGCTTTGGGTATATACTCTTCCATGTAGGCCAACATAGACAGTAATTAATTTTATTAACTTCAGATCATTCAGCCTATTATGTCTCCCTTCAGTTGTCTATTTACCTCCATTTAGAGTAGTCTTGCATGAATTATCTCCTCCAGCTGGGGCTTCTGATATTCCCTTCAAATTCTTGTTATTTATAGCCTTTGTTTTAGTGCACATTTTACTATGAAACATGATTTTTTCGTTAAGTTAACCTTCCAGAACAGCTGGCAGTTCCCAAAATAGGTTAGGAAAGAGACAGTAGCCATCTTGATAATGTTTTGTGCAAACTACTTAAATCATTGTATGGATCTCGACTACTTGTACAAACTGGGAACAAAGTAATCTCATTAAATATAAGATATTAATTGCTGCTGAAAAATCAGAAATTGTTGATTGTATTAATGAGCATCATCTAAAAGGCAAAAACAAAAGCACAAAAAGAGAATGCCAATAAAACAAAATTGTTTGAATGAGGAAGATCAAATCATGTAAATAGATGTTATATCCTTAAATATATTTCAACCTGTCTCAAGTTTTTGAGAGTGAAATTGTTGTAGATAGTGTAGTTGGAGCTATTAACAGTCACTGGAAAAAGTGAAAATGTCAGCAGTCCTTATGCAACTAGCTTTGCTGAATACGGTATCTACAAATATTTAAAAAGTTCCAGTAAAGCTGCTGGCAAGTAAATTAGTGATCAAAAGCATACATGATACTACCAAGAGTGTTCCCTGACCCTAAATACCCTCTGCTGAATTGCTGAGGAGCAGGTTTAAGTCAGTGCCTGAAGATGATATCATGTGAAACACTACCCCTTACAGATTTTGACAGAAAGTGTGCAGTCGTTCATCTAATGCTTGTTTCCTGAGGCTTTGTCTAGCCACTTCCATTTCCTGCAGAAATTTTTTATTCCACCATAGCTGTTTCTCTATCTTCAGAAAAGTTCTTTGTACATAAAAAAGCAATGCACCACTGCTTAGCGTATCAACACAAGCCTGATAAGCATGTATCTACATTTTGTGCTGGAGGTGATATCTTGAGAGTAAACATTGTAGTAAAAACTCGATCTAAGGTCTTCATATAGGTTTTAGAAGTCTGTGTTTCAGTAAGGGGTCTTGTCATGACCTGATTTCGTGCTCAAATTAGAATAACAGTGGATATCCCTTACAAAAAAAAGTTTGTCATGCTGCGTCATGATCACCTGTGAAAAACAAATGCAACCACATGTGTTCATGTGTGACAAACCTGTGTTTTTGGAAACTTTTGGACACAGGTTTGTAAACCTTTTCTTGCCCTTCCGTTTGAAATCCCATGTTTTGACTCAAAGTTTAATGTTAATTCAAGTTTTAATTGGCATGGGTTTTGCCAATCAAACCTGTAATAAACCTGTGGCAAACTTGGGGCAAAGTGAGGCAAATGGCGAACCTGTGTTAATTTCACAGGAAGAAACAAGACTTGTATACAAATACCTGCAAAAACCAGTGTCAGAAACATGTAAAACCTTTGATTTGAAAATAATTGACAGATGATTTTAGTATGTAGGACAGCCTACCTTCAAAGCACAAAGCATGTTAACTCAGTGATAATATTTCAGTTTAAGGCAAGGTATTTCATTTTGTTCAAGTAAAGTATTCTTGAGTAATCTACTGGTAGAAATTTTAGGCTTCCAGTGGACATGTTTTTTCCATCTTACAAGTTTAAAAGGCAGTCATTTACCCCTCACTAAAATTTTACCAGTATTCTACAAAAACTGTCAGTTGGCACAGGTGTTTGATTGATATCAATGTCAAAAATGCAGAGCATGTACACTGCATGTACTGAGAGTGTGTGGATTACACATTAGGGCATTCTATGCTAACTAGGTATGCTCTCTAAGGGGAAATGCAGTCATCTCGGAGTAGTTTAGTAGACTGTCCAGAATTATGATTCATTTGTCAATATTGCTCCTCCTCAAATATGAAATTTACCAGTATCACAGTAACTGCTTGGTTTACCTTGAGTGTATACTGAAGTCTTATGTTTTATGAAAGATACTTTGAAGAGAGACAATAAGTTTTGGGTGCCTGCTCTTACCCTTTAAGCAGTCATTAGAGATTTCGTCCCCTTGAAGGAACGACAAAATTGCCTTCCCCTGCCTTAGGGATTATATCTCCAGATGTCACATTTTTACGGTTAACTCACTTGCAGTGGACAACAAGTGACTCGAAGCATAATGACGTAATTTTCGCAGTAATTGAAAGTTATTCGCTAAAACTGAACTTCATGGATAAGTTGGACATTAAAACAAATTTTAAACCAGAAACATCGGTCCAGGTTTGGTGGAATTAAAGAAAATTTTTAGCACGAAAAATGTAACAGAACAATGGTCAGTTCTTGTCTTCGTGCAGGGTAAATATTTGCGCCGATTAAGCAAACAATCTCTTGTGGTTAAATGACGTCAAAAAAACGGCCAGTTTGTTCCATGGTCGGCCAGTTCGTTCCGCCGTTCTTCAAATGGACAGATTTTCTCATGGTTATGTGGAATTATGTCTGGATAAAGATGAGCAAAAGACAGTTGTGAGAGGGGCTTGAAACAAGTTGGTTGGGAGCAGGGATGTAATCAGCCAAACTTGAGTGCTGGCTAATTGTCTCATGTGGGAAAACCACCCCATCCCATCCCACCCATGGTATCTACCCCTTTTTCAGCTATTGATTTTTTCATTTTTACCTCATTTTACTTCAGTGGGTGAATTTGGACCTAGTTTTATGTCTCATTATGCAGATTTGTGGTGGGTGGGAAGAGGTGTGTTTGGCTGGAGTACTTGGTGTCACTGTTCAGCACCACACACTGTAGCTACCTTCCTGGTTGGGAGAATTGGAATGTCTGGGGCAATTTTGGGTAACTGCATGTAACCCACACATGTATTAGACATCATGACATTTTACTGATTAGTGTACCATTTAGTATTACCTTTCAAAAGTGTGGGACAGATGCAGTGTGTCATTCTTTCAACTTTGTTTTATACTCTTGTCCATATCTTTTATTGTTTCATTTATAAAATCAAAACAGCTTAAATTGCAAAATTCAAATACTATATAGCCTAATTGACTCAGATGAAGCACAAGCATTAACACTGTTACACTGTTACAATGACTGCATTTGCAGTCTTGCAATGTCATTTTGGACTTTAGAGTGAAATATCCATATCAATGTATGAATCATGGTGATTTTAACTTTAGATATGTTGTAGAGGCCATCAGGGCACACTTGTTGTAATCAAATTAGCCTAGGCTACATGAGGTCCGAAGCCTAGAGTTTGTGTCAACTGTTACCACATAGGCCTAGCCTAATCCTCTATAAGTTACAGCTAAAATTTTACACAATCTTCAAGTTATGCAACTCTTTTTCAAGGTTGACTATAAGGTTTTGCCAGTTTAACATGGATTTTAAATTATGACATTGAGGTCCAATAAGTTCAAGCCTCTGAACATCAAAGTCCTTTCAAATTTTAATGTCACTATGGTAGATACTAAATGTGTAAGGTTGCAGTCTTAGAAGCAAACCACATTGTGAAATTTACATGTGTACAAAATTATGAAGTTGGCATTTACTTCTCAAAACATGTGTGGTGCATGTGTAATACTTTAACTTAGCCCTAACCAACATTTTCAAAGATTCTACTGCACTGCTTTTGATGTACAATACTTTTTTCTTTAGAGCTGCTGGCATGAGCTCACATGCCATCCTAACATAATGTCTATATGAATACGTGGAAAGTTAAAAGTCACCTTGTAAGCAGTCACATGCAAACTGTGCATAGAGTTGATATGTCAAACTTCCTCAGTGCAACATAACTAAATACTGTTCAAACTAACTAGTCAGTGCATGGAAGAAGTGTTTATGGGGTTTACATATAGAACGTACAACCTTTAATAACTACACTCACTTAGTGTGTGCAATTGGTGAGCTTGACTACTCTGAATGCATGGAAGAGAGTACATGTGTCTTGCAGGATGGCTCTACATCTGTGCGAGAATTGCCCCTCTGCAAGCTTTCTTTGTGCTGGAACTGAAACCTTTTTGCAGAATTTCCGCAATACCCTGCGGACCCTGACCATACCTTTACGTTGAAGCCTACATATGAACTTCTTGCATCCCAGATTGGATACACTGTAACCATTTGGCATGTAAAATAGCTTTAACGATCATTAGGCTAAACCATCCAATCACAGAACACCTTCTCAAAATGTTAAACACTGCAAGATGGAGGTATGGAACTTAAAATGTAAGAATGTTTGAAGCTTTGGGTCAACAAATTTTGCTATGTGCAATGCTGCAGTAGCATAGCTGAATATTCCTCATGCTCTTTGAAATGAAATGGATGGGTACTGTCTTTTTAAACTGTCTTTTCTTCTTTATCGATGAACGCTGGATTTTAAAATTGCAATTATTTCCTGTAAAACAAATAGTATTTTTATCCTTTGAAATTGCTGTTTTTTTATTACTGCAGCAGCACATTACACCCTTCAACCAGTGCCAGTCCCAAGTTGTTTTTTTGCTCACAATTAGTTACTCTAGCTTTGACAAAGTGCATTGCTTATATTTCCCCACGTGAATATTTTCCCGGAGATAATTGTTCATTAGTTAATTTGTTTGGAAGATGTGTGGGTTAATATTGTTAGATGGGATTTAGTGACACACCAACGCAAACAAGCATATACCTGTACAGTGTCAGCTAGATAAGAAGTAAAGTTCAAGTGTAGTTTCATGTATGGCTCAAGTATTACATTTTAGTAAGTTATTTTAAGCATGTATGAATCCATGAAAAGTGTAGTCGAAACAAAGATTCTGTGGGGCTGGGGGTTTAACATTTATTCAAATGGTAGTCCAAGCATATAAACCAGTGAGATGAATGATAAATTGGGTCAATCAGTGTTACATGATATGTGCTTGTAGTATGTAGTCTAGCCCATGAAATAGGCCATATTGACATGAAACATGCAGCAAAGGCCAGCAACTTTGAGCAGTTTACTAAAGAGAGAAGCTCTGCAGATACCTGTAAAGTATGAAAGGTGCTTGCAGTTAACTTTTTGGCAGGTTTTCAATTGCCTTAGAAAAGAAAAAATTAAAACTTTCTAATGTTTTTGTGGTGTTCAATGCATTGTTTCTAAAATCAGTTTGCGAAGATTATTTTTATGCAATTACTGGTCAATTTGATGCACCTACGTTCATTTCAGGAAGAGTTGTATTTTTTGTTCCCAAAGTTGACATGGTGTGAGTTTGAACAACAACCTGTGTACTCTATGCAGGCACATTTTCACTAAACCAAAACTTCTTGTCATTCAGATTTCCCCCTTTTGGGTGTATTGATCCAATGCATAGTTCCTTACAGGAAACCCTGGTTGGATGTGAGTGTTTACATTGCATATTTTGGTTGGATAGCTTTCCTAGTCTTTCTATGATGTGTATTTTTAAAGAGATTGTGCCCTACAATCTTCTACCCAAGACCCTGATTTGAACAAAAATTAGGGCAGTGCTCGAAAAATATTTTTGGAGAGAGTGGCTCATAGTGCTTTTTGGTAGTAGATCATATTAGCCTGAAACAATTTTCTTTGAGTCTAATATACCCAATTAAATTGTAACTTAAAATGTACATGCAATACCCTGGTGTATAGCCCAACAGGCATTTCAGTTATGAATTTTGGAAGCAGAACAGGGAGCCTGAAGAAGGGAACCCCAGGTGTGGCACATAGGATTTTTTATAAAATAATAAATAAAAAATAATAATATCTACCCAGGTTAGAAACATAAGCTCCTCTGAATGCTCCATTGCAAAGAGTGCTTTTTGAAAATGGCAAATTGGCTCTCAATACTAAACAGAGGATGATAGCTTGCATGAACTAAGAGTTTGTTCTCATATGAGCACAATTGGGTGATTAAATCCAGATCAGACCCTGTTTAGGGCATCAATTTGCAAGATGGAATGCTCTCATTCCCAGAATCAGATCCCCCCAGAGCTTGACCGCCTCTTCAGACTTTGCTCAGTCGAAGAAGAAAACAGACTGGAACATTACAAAAGACCAAGATGACTGAGATGATCGATGCACTTTGGCAACACAGATTCCCTGCCAAAAAAATCAAGGTGACCGAGATGATCGATGCACTTTGGCAACACAGATCCCCTGCCAAAAAAATCAAGGTTACCGAGATGATCGATGCACTTTGGCAACACAGATCCCCTGCCAAAAAAACTTATATGACATATGACCTGAATACATAATTTTCATGATGCAACTTCCTGCCACTTAACCGGAGAAGGCGATCAAATGGGAACACTGTTGCTGTTGGTTAAAGAATTTTAGATTTGATGGAGCTTGGGGAGACCAGCATCAGGGGATCAAGTGGGAACAAAGCCTTAAATGTTGATGCTAGATAGCTGGTATGATTGGTTTATATTACCACAGAAGAGTAAAATCATATGGCTACTTCGATTTATGTGCACTCCATGGTAAACACTGCTACCTGCAATGCTATTGGTAGTTTAGTGTTGAATGTCAAATTATTATGTAAAATTTGGGATCATTCTTTAGTGGGATGGATAGGATTTCATCTATAAATAACCTTTGCATGATATTTGCCCTAAACATACATGGCTGATGTTATTCAGCATTCCAAAATTGGTGTTTGTTTTTGAAGTAGTGAGGTAAATTATATTTAATGGGTAGATTTGAAAGGTTTGTCAAGTGTTTAAAAAAAAAAATGTTAGTTTTATTGATAGTTGTGTACTAGAGGGTTAGAAAGATGGGACTTAGACATAAATTTTGTGTGCTTGCTGATAATAATATTTGCATGGCTGTCTGTAGTCATTTGTGTTAAAGGTCTGGTGACATGAAGTTGACATACTTCAGTATTTGATGTAAAAAACATTGAAGACCATGAAATTAGCCACAATTCCCATCAAATCTCATAAAAACTAGACCATTTTGCTGAATAATTTTATTGTGATTTGCATTTGATCAGGCATAAACATGCTGACGTGGGCAAAATCTTATGTCTAGGGGCTATACCTGTCTATTGGTATCCTGTTAATATAACTTCAATTCAATTCAAAAAATGTTGTAACATATTTGTCCTAAGGCTTTAATTTTGGTAGTAGTTTAAATTGTGTTCTTAAAAACCACCATTACCACTTAAATTGTAAATTATGTGATGAATAATTAAGAAATGGTTAAGGATTAATAAAATAAACGCAAAGCACGGTTCAACACTTTGCATATTAAGCAACAAGATGTTCCAGTAACATTTAAACTTGGAAGATGTATGTATATCTTGAGAACATTAGAAGATATTGACATATTTGCAACTGATTTCATTGTGAAATCTATACCTTAACTGTCAAATTGATTGAAGCACTTTCCTCACATGTCTCCATACCTTTGATTTGCCTTTATTCATGGAATTGAAATAACAAACAAGCCAAAAAAAAAAAAAGAAGAGTCATGTACTGGGCAATTACAGTATCAGCAGTTGAGAACAGCAGCACAGGAAATAATCAGTAACTTGGCAATAACTGCCTGTTAGATACATGACTCTGCCTTTAATTAGATCTATCAAAAAGAGTAGAAAGAGACAATGTAATTCCTTTGAATCTCTCCCCCCTCCCCCCCCCCTCCCCCTCCCCCAATTATAACCAAAGTAGATAGTGCTATGAAAAGAGTAACAGGTGCACAGTGAAGAGGCTGTAATATAAGTACACACATAAATAGTGCAGCAGTTCTTCCATGTACATACACACTTTAACTTTGGTCTTTTTCATCATATCAAGACACTTGAAAATTTTTCGAGTGGTTATAGCTGTAAGTTTATTTGGTTAATTGAGACAGTTTATGATTAAATGACCATGCTGTATTTTCCAAGTTTTGCTTTTAGTTCATAGTAGGACGTAATGCATAACTTCTCTGAAGATTTTTAGACCACAGTTTTATCAGAAAAAGCAAAGTGTTGATTTGGAAATGTCGCTGCAAAAATGAAGACAGTTTTGAAAGTCAAGATTTGCTTGGAACTTGCTGGAATATAGCACCTGTTCTTATTTGAGTGAGTGCCATAGATCTTGATCTGCACTTATGTGCTACATGAAGCTCCAATGTAGGAATGCAAATTAATGACCCTTGATCAAGATCAATGTTCAAATAAAATGACACCATTCTCATTCATCCTACGCATTGTAGATTTGACTCTTTTACAGTTTTCTTTGGGTTTTAGAACTCATGAGATGGTCCTAGTCCATTAACTACCTCTGTTTCAATAGCTAGTAGCCTATTGTACAGGTGGCAGTTCCTGCTGCTAGAATGGAATAGGAAGTTTTAGCCAATGTAACCTAAGAAAAAATGCATTTTCTCAGGTGGAGCTTGTCTCTGTAATTGCAGCATTTAACCCCATTTAAACCAACCTTGTTGCTCTGTTACGCAAATAGTCTTTGAAGGGGCAAGCGCCTTTAACCTTATTCATCTCAAGATACCTGAACAGGAAGTTCTCTAATAGATTCTGGATTATTAGTTGCCAGCTTGAGATGGCTAAAACTTGCTGTTTACTTCTAGTGTCATGAGGGTACTACACTTTGCCAAAATCTGTGGGAGTACCACTTCACAAAAAGAATGCCATGGAAAACCCTGCAATATCGTGTTAAATTCATAGAACCTGTACTATCCTTTTCATCAGTTGACCTTTCCTTTTTGTAGATCCGAGCCCATTGCATGTATTGCAAAGGTTATATTTATCAGTACATGAAATGTCCTTGCCATTGGTGGTGTGTTTATTCAAACAGATATCTGTTTCTGTCTGTGTTGGGACTGTAATTAACAGATGTGCCAACCATTCTGTTTGTGCCAGAATAATTCTGTTTTTTTTTTTTTTTTTTGAGAAAAATATGACATTCTGCTTTTTCTTGTCAAAATTCTATTTTTTCTTTGAAATTCTGAATCATAGGCTTATTTATAATACATAGTGATATGCATTGATAAGTTTGCAGTTTGCACTTGTTAGTTCTGCATTATAAGCCATACATGTCCTGCACATATGTATACCTCCCAAGTGACCCACATTTTGCCGGTTTGGCCCGCATTTGGACACCCAAACCACAGACCCGCCCAGCCCTCTGAAAACCTGCATTTCAAATCTCGGAAGTATTCTTAGTTAGAGAACCACAGAAATTAGCAAATAATTCAGCTTACTGATAACCACAAATTCAGTAAATCGTGCCTCACATCACATTCAACAGCTTGCGCTGCTATGCAGTGCATAGGTGTAGGCCTAGGTACGAATTGGACTAAGTTTGCTGTCTCAACATCGTTATTGGCTAACCTTTGTAGCAGGTATGGAATATATTTCATGTCAATGCGTAAATAGTGTAATAAAGTGGTGTAACTCTGGGTTCAATTGCAAAAATAAATGCCCACTTTGTGGGTTATAGGCGGGGCTTGTCTTAGAGTTTCCCGAATGTTCTTAAGTGTCTTGCGGACAGTTCTTAACGGCCTATATGTTTTCATGGCTAGAATGCCATCCGAGATGTAAGAAGATATTGGAAATCACCTGCAGCTTGGTGCAACCGCTGGTGACACACGTTTGCAAACATTGAGCCGGCACCAAAATTTACCTCAAAAATAACGATTAAATATTGTGATTAGGAGAGGTTTTAGTTATTGGACATTTGTGAGTATCTGCATAATATTATTTTGGCAAATTTCTTAATACAATATTTTTCAAGGTTACTGCAAAAAAAAATCAGTACTGTAACGTTACTGAACTTTTTTGGCGGTAACCTAGCGAAATTGTGTTGACTGATTTGCCAAAAAAGTGCCACCATTTTGCGTGTAGACACTTCTAAAATTCAAAAATTTTCGAAATTGTCCACGTATACCCCTCCCCCAGGCCGGCGATCAACCAATGGACCGATCAGAAGGACCTGCCTCTAGCCTTTTGGAACTTGAGAGCTATGCATATGATATGTGTACTTCACTGCAGGTGCCAGGTATCGCCCACACTACTTGCATTCCTGTGCAAGTGGAGTGAACTCAAGTTTCCCCAGACCCCATTATTGTGACCTTGACACAAATGGTAGTTATTGTATAAGGTTTTAATTCAGTTTTGTTTTGTAAGATTCTGTTTTTTGTGGGAAATTCTGTTTTTTGGCCTTTGGACTTCCTTTTTCTGATTTGACAAGGTTGGCAGCTCTGAATTAATAATGGACTAATTTTGTCCTTTTATTTTCAGTCTGACATTTGAATTTACACAGGATATGACATATTGTAGGTTTGCTGTTGGTAAATGCATGCTAAATGTTATGTTGTTTCTGTTTATGCCACTCCTTACAGGTTACCACATATATGTTTGTGGATGTATGTATGCATAATATATTCACAAGAAGCAGATTAATAAGAGAAGATTCCCTCATGATTTGGTTCTAAAACTGTTTAATGAAGCTTGTAATTGGCTGACATTGGTAGTCAAATGACTTGATCAATGAAGTTTTGATCACTGCCTAAAAAAAAAAACAGTTTCTGCCCTGCATTTGAAGTTTTTAGCTCAAACTAGATCAAACAGCTTTTGGAAAAATCGTGGTCTGCCACAGTCACTCTGTCTGATCATCTATCTATCTATCATGTCGGTTCATACAATTGTTGTATTCTTTGGATAGTCGAGGTCAGACCAAAAATTTAAAAGAATATATACCGGAGTAATATGGAAAAGAAAAAATGAATGTCTTCATTCTTTCTGTCTTCCTTATGGTAAACTTAAGAGTCGGCATGGCTACAACTTACAAGAAATCAAAACCTAAACCGTTAAGTACTTACTGATAAAACAGTTGCGACCATTTTCGTGACCATTTGACCCCTTGATATGTGAAAAAAACTTTACAGGTTTGGAAAAAATGTTGAATGCCATTAACTCAATGAGCTGCTTTAATGTCACTTCCATCCACAATTATTCTCTATGTTTCCTCTCAGTATTATTTTGCCAATGAGTAAAAACAAATAATTGAATGAAATTTAACTGATTGTACAGATCTTCAATAAAGACTGCTATGGATGAAAATGAAAATACTTCTGACTTTGTTTCAACCTGTGATTGTACAATCACCTAAACATGACAAGTGTTTAATCCCATTCCTCTATTTATCTTCAGCTAATATAAGGAGAAAAATGTGTTAAGACAAGACCAGTCAACAGAACAGTCATTAGCCATTACTTTATGAATCAATCAGTGTCTCTTCAATTTTTACAAAATAGACCACTATGAAGTTTCTTAAATGAGAAGTATTGCACAATGGGTCAAAGGTTAAAAGGTTACACTTTTACACATGTTTATAGGCTATGGTGAGAAGCAAACACATGTAAAACTATGCACAGCCTGCTTGGAGCTCAAATGTTTTGATACCAGTTGACCTAAACAGAAAGGTAATACATGAAGTTATTTCTTCCCAATAAGTTTTCTGTCCATCTCTAATCAGTTGTTTACCTTATTGATTGAACACAACCCTGGATAAATGTGTCATCTAGTAAGATAATTACCCTTATATTTAATGAGGCAGAAACCACAAGACTGTTACTAGCATGGATTCCCACTGAGTCCTGCGTAATTTACCGAGAGGGACTGGCTTGAATATGCATATCCAGCAATGGGTCTGAGGAGAAGAAATTTTTGGGGGCTTGTTAACATGATGAAAAGCATGAACAGATGTAAACTTCAAATTCATCTATTCCCTGTGTTAATTTGTGCAGTGCTTTGGCTGTGTTTGTCTAATTCACCATTGCCTTGGTCTTTAAATCCTGTACCTTTTCTTAGTTCACTATCCTTCATCTTCAATATCCTTAGATCTTTTATTTTTGACTTGATACATACAGGAAATGATATCACCCTTGTAGGATGGGGAACACAAGTCCATGTGCTTTGGGAAGTTGCTGAATTAGCAAAGGAAAAGCTTGGTGTTTCTTGTGAATTGATAGACCTACAGACCATCTTACCCTGGGATGAGGAGACTGTTGTAAAGGTATGTCACCTTAGGTTCAATAACTTAATCTCTACCTAGGTTTTACTGATAAAAGTCGTACAGGAAATCTGTATGCTAACGACTGTGGTCATCTGGAAATAATCAGATTCAAAAACATTTCCATTGTCTTTCCTTGATACGTGTAGAGAGGTGAGGTCCGTTAAAAGTCAAATATGTAATAACTTTACAAAAATAAAACACAGGAAATACTGTAGCTTATTTTGAGGAAGCTTAATAGGTGTCTTATTTTCCGTTCGCAGCAGGGGGCAAGACCTATATTATGCTCTGTTTCTGGGACTGTGAAATGAGTCGATGTGTTTGAATTTTATCCTGCAGGGGAAGGGGTTGGTCAGTTGTGTATGGCATAATGACACACCAACACATCACCTGGAAGGAAAGGGTAGAGAAAAGAATATAACAGAACAATCATTTTGAGCAATGGGACATCTGTTCACTGCAGCTGAGTTTGCCTAGCTATGACTTTTTAATTGACTTTACATGTTGTTGTGCTGTATGGTTGTAAAGTGCAACTGAACACACTTTCGTAGAAATAATGAGGGTTTGGGCATGTTTGGAATTGCATTTTGGGCTGATACTCTTGTTCCCCTTCCCTTATTTGAATCAGTAAATATAAATTTGTCAAAATAAAAAAAAAATGTTGTAGTAAAAGGCCTTAAATTCCAAAAGTAAATAGTTGTCAGTGAGACAAAGTACTTAATATGCAGTTCATGATACTTGATACTTTAAAGGGCAAAAACAGTCATTTCAAACTCATTTTAAAGAAGTAGCTAGATCCCATATATGCAAATCTGGACAGCAAGTGATGGTCTGATTTTTTAGTCGGCCATAACTGGGGTCCATCACCTTTAAATCTTGCGATTTCCTTGCTTACCTCTATCATGGATGGTTGTACACTAATTTGTTCCTCAAATTCTCCAAGTTCACTAAATATGAGGGTTTGGAATTCATGTAAACAATAAGTAAAGACGGTTTTAGGCTGATGGATCCCACTAATTGCAGCCTACAGTCACTAAAAACAAGCGCTTAACAGATTGCTCTATACGTTTCTTCATGTCATGCTTTATAACTATGATGATCTTCCACGACTTAGACATTGCATAAACCAATGATTTTGTTTCCTAAATCTCATAATTTGGGATCCAAAAAAATTATTGTCACATGTCTGTTAAGAGCCAGTCATGAAATATGATACTTTTTCACTCATTCACTTTGGGGTGAGAACATTTCCCCTTGAAAGACAGTCACCTATCATTTGTAAAGGCAAGCCATTCAATTTGTTGCATGTTATTCTACAGTTATGCAAATCTGCACCTATAGGATTCAACATTCATTACACACTTTTTGCAGAGCATTTTCTGAAAATCAAAATGTAAAAAGAAATGTGTAGGGCAAATGTGGTCCCAAAATAACTGAAAATGTCCCCTAGCTAGTAGCCTTTTAAAGGTGTGGTGATGTGAAACAGACAAAATTGGGCATTTGATGTAAAAAGTTTTAAGCACATAGAAAATAGCTGAAATAAAAATCCATCATGAATCGACCATTTGTCAGGGTATTTTCTGATTTGTACTAAATTTTAAATACATATGAGCTCAATGTGCAAATGTTGTGATGTTGACTGAGGGACACGCCTATGGATGATGTTATTTTTTGTTTTTGCACTCACCATTTCAAGGATAGGACACTTGTAAAATGAGTATTTTCTTGAGATTTCATTTTGAAGATCACCAGTAGCAATTATTTACCCCAGTACTGTATCTGATGAATAATTACATAAGGTATAATTAATATCTAGGGCTAACAAAAGAAATATCACTGTGCAACTCCACATCTTTACTTTTGCAAAAGCAGACCAATTGCTGTAGAAACATTCAAAGTTTGGAGAAATATATCGTATGAACCATGGTTACAACATACTTACATGATTCCAGCTGATTTTACCAGCCATCTCCTTATTTGCCATGTAAAGGCAGGAATTTCTGCTAACTTGTTACATTACCTGACTATTTTGGGAGTTATGTATCAAAACTTAAGTGTTCATATTTGTTTATTAGTCAGGTGGGTTTGTATAGTATGTAGGCCTGTGTGTGTGCTTGTGTACCTAAAGGGGTGTCTTTATGTACTTGAATGCAGGGGCTGGTGACAAGGAAAGTGTTTGTCCTTTGTGAAAACTCTTCTACTTTGAATGCATCTATTTGGTGGTCTGTATGTTGCAGGTAGCTGCACTTGTTTAATTTTATGTTTTGTATTGATCATCAAAAAGTGACTGCAAAAATGAGTAAATTAATTGAAACTTGAATGTGACAAAATTTTGTAACTAAAATTTTCAATCTATGTACAGTAACTGATAGGTTTATCTTCAAGATAAAATATTTTTAGTTACCTCCTCAGACATGTTTAAATAGGATTAAGAAGACATTTGTAAGACAGGTCACATTTTCAAATAATTTTTTGGGTGATTATTGACCCCTAACAGAAGGATTTTTGGCAACATAGGTTCCCAGGTTACAGAGGCATAGAAATCCCATGGACATTTGAGAAATGGTTATATTAATTGGCCAGATTCACAAAACAAGCACTGGGCTACTCACTTAACTGATATGTTGCTCCAAGCCTTGTGAAACGTCTTAGCATTTTAGTTCTCAAACATGTACTGTTGACCAATGGTGACATTATGAACTCATCTGCTTAGAGATCCAAACTCTGGTTTTGGAATCATAAACTGGGTATCTTTTACCAAATCCAATTAAATTTAGTTTCTGTGAACATGACTGATTTATTCTCAGTGACATCTGAGCCCTTCTTTGGGTAATTAGAGGCTTACTGTTCATAATTGAAACAAAAGATTTAACTCTGCAATCAGTAGTTTATCTGCTGTGTTAATAGGCTGTGTAATCAAGTTCCTCACAGGCCAGGGGTTAAGTGCTATTCTAGAAGTGAAAGTGGTTTCTTAAAACAAATAAATGAACAGGTAAGGAGGATTTTATTACACCCGACCTCCCCTTTGTGAGGTCTGGTCCGAGTGGCCTTATTTTTAAGCAAGTGAAGTCATAATGGAATTCTACAGTAGATTGCATATATATTGCATGACAAAATACAGCAAACATGACCTTTAATTTTTAAACATCTTAAACATCTTTGAAAATGGCTACTTTCTCTGGTTAATGCCAAGTATGTCCTGGTTAATCAAAAGAAAAGCTTCAGGTGTCCCAGAATTTAATGGTTTTTGAGCCCTTATGAAAACACTGCCCCTAGGACCACAAGATACCCTGTGAGCAGATTTGGAAGGCTCCGCAACAGACCACTGTGGACCACTTTGGGGGTCCTTCAGGTAAATGTCAGGTGGCTCACCGGCAGTCCTCGGAAGGCGATGAAACTGATTGGCTGCAAAATTTTACCCAGAAAACAATTTTGTTTCTGACCCTTATGTAGCCATAGGACCATCCTACAGTGGCCAATCATGTATTCATGAAAGCTGACAGTGGACAGATATTGCTGACTGGGATGTCTCATCAAGAGACGATCAGAGATCATTGAGTCTGGTTGCTCTTGGGGGGGGGGGGGGGTGGCAAAGTCTTGCATTAATAGATTACAGTTAGTGTGAGGCCTTGAATTGTTAATGTGAAGAGCGGTTAAGAGGTGGTCATGAAGAAGGATTTGATCTAATTTGATATTGTGTGACATTGCCATCTTCACATTGTAGCAAGAAGCAAAATACTTTTTGATTGTTGAACCATGTTAGTGATCTTGCAAGTTGTGTCACAACTGTTGGCATAGAACATAACAGTTGGCTACCACAACACAAAGTTGAAACATGTAAGTCTGCAGTATATAATTACTCATCATTGCTTCTATGCCAAGCAAGTTTGGAATATTAATTAATAGGTAAATTGTTTGCCTAGAGTATCATTAATTATCAAGTTACTAACAATGGCATTAATATAAACTACCGTTTGTTATGTGCCAAATTCCTAATTGCCAAGGCATATAAAAATGATTAAATAATGTTTCAGAAATTAAACTGGAATAACACAAAGTAGAATGTATAGTATGATGAACAATCACCTATCTGATTTTATAAAAATTTTATGTGTCAGCTGTTTTTTGCATCATTAAATAGTATTTATCCTAATCTGACAAAGATGATTAGTAGCACTTAAAACACTAAGGCTTACAGTTACTTTACTTTTATGATGAATGTCTGTATTTTAGTAGATGAAGTAAAGGGTTTTGGAGACTATTTTAAAATAGGGGAGAATGCAAATAGACAGTATTACACAAAAAATATGTAGACAAAATCAGCTTTTGTAACAGGATTACTTCTAAGAACTGAAAGCTTTGAAGTGGCAATCAAAGTTTGTTTTACAAGTTCTCCATGACTTAAATTCTTCACCACAATTATACATTGGGTTAAACGGAAAAAAAGACCTGTCATGGTCTGACGTTGTGATTGGCTTTCATATGGATGAGGCTCTCAAGTCGCACATATCTGTGTTAATTTCATTACAAAGAGCAAAATGAACAAAATTTCCATTCAACTTAAATTAATTTAATGTACAGAATTTCCATTCAACTTAAATTAATGCAAAATTAACATTTCTTGCACCTTGAAAGGAGCTTCAGTATATGTTGATGCTGGCAAATAATGAGTTAAAGGGCAGGAGCAGTCATCCTGAATTGAAGTAGTGTAGTAGTCTGTCCAGTTTCATGATTGGCTGTTGGGAGTCATGTGGCAACATTTTTTCTCTTCAAATTTGAAATTTACGGGAAATAACTGCTTAGTTTACCTTGAATATGCAAAAGTTTAATCATAAAATGTAATGAATGATACTTCGAAGCGAAATCAGACTGTGCTATTAAACTGTTTCTTCAAAATAAGTTTGGGGGGACTGCTCTTTACCTTTAAAAAAGGAAAAATAAGGAAGGTCATGAAACAAAAGGCTAATATTCTCTGTCAAACACTTATTTCCTCTTTAACAAGGCAGTGAGAGAATTAAAAAGTTTATGGGTAAGTGGTAATTCAGAAAGCTGATGTGGATTAATGTATTACCCTATCTTAATTAATCTTTAAGAAGCTTGTGCAGTGTTGGATGTTTATAGTAGCAGCTATCAACCTTGCACTGTTATCAACCATTCAGTCTGTAAATGTAGCCATCAAATGTTACTTTGGTTGAGCTAAGATATAGGAAAGATACTGTAGTTTCAAGAAGTCAGGGTTAAACAAGATTGCAGACATCGTTCAATTGAAAGAATATTGGAACAGTTATCTGTCAAGACTATAAGATTATTTTTGATATCAGATTTGTTTTAAAGTGACAGTTTATCCAAGAGAATGGCATAAATTCAAAAATCATTGTGTACATCTAACTACAGTAGGCCAGTACCAGTATAACTTATAAACCTTTTAGTATAGTATTTACACTTATTGGAAAAAATAGCACTTAGCACTTGCAGAACTTTCCCAAACAGATAAACTGATAACCAACGGAAATATTGAAAAGAAACCCCTTTAAAGACAGTCAATTCTGACTCCAAACTACAATATCTGTAGTGGTCCATAAAATTCTCAATTGGCAAAGCTCTTTGATTGACGGCAAGTTAAAAACATGCAGATCGGAGTACTCTAACTCATATTACACAGCATATACTGTACTGAAAATGTTTTGATTACACATTGGGGCCTTTCATACTCACCCTGAAGCAAAAAACTGAGAGCGTGTTGAGGTAAGGATTAGACAGTAATGGGAAGGCTATTTAAGTATGTTCGGCAAATTGTAACATTTTGGGGTGAGAGGACAAGGGCTTTAATCTTAAAGTGTGCCTCAAGACAAAAATTAAAAAACACATATTAAACAGCACGGAAAATGAATTCTTTCAAGCCCAACCCCCATCTTCATATATGACATTCATGAGCAGAGTTAGGGGGCCTGTAAAATGTTGAAGTTTATCCACACAAATTAAGGTAGTACATTGCACAATAATAATTGTTGATGTCTTTGTTTATTTCTTTGTTTTTTTAAAAGTTACTGTAGCTTGTACCATGGTGTAACTCTTACTCTTATGGGGTGTTGTACAGTAATTCATTAAGCCCTCTCTTGTTTCATAAGGGATTGAAATCCTCTTTTTTATTTTCATTTGTTTAATTTTGCTTTCCCTTTAAGTTTGTCATTTTCTTTAAGTGCACACATAAATATTATTGTCACATTTGTCTCTGGTACAAGACTTCCACATCATGTTTGATTTTTATAATTATCTGTGTGGGAGTGATGGTTATTGACCTCTTGAATGTCTGCTTCCCATCTAAAGAGATGAAACCTACTGAGGATAAAATGTCTGGAGATGAATGAGTCATCCTGATTGGTAATTCCAGAAACACCTGAACAATACAGGGAGTTTTAGATGAATAATCCAGATAAAATATACTTTAAACGGAGTCTTTCATTCATACTGCTGGGATCTTATCATCCAGTCATATAAGGTCTTTCTGAGGAAGAAAGTGCTTCCATGATCCAGAAGGCTTGAGAAGGACTTCGACACTAATGAATTTTTCTCAAATGGCAATGACTTAAAAATGTATATACTACTGCTTGGTACTCAGCATATAAAGGGATGGAGTAGAGATAAAAGAAGCCAGTGATGCAAAAGTGGAAAAAAGGTCATGACTGGCCAGACCTAAAGCAATTGGTTTGAAACTGAGCCATAAAACATCATCTAACTCAGACAACAGATAGTATCTTGACTTTTATCCTCAGATTTTCATGTGATTCTGTGATATGTTACAGGCCTTGAGTTTGGATTTTCAAGATGTACCACAATTAAATCATACACCTAACGAAATTCAGGATTGTGGTTTGGTGTGCTGTTCATATTTTTGCATAGCAGTTTTGAGGTTTCTGAGGTTCTTTGTCATAAAATCATTTGAAAGGATTTGTATTTGAAGACACTGCTACATAATTTTGCCATTAGTAGTGAAGCAATTTGACCAGTTTGTGTAGCATAATGAGGTGCATAATGTTTTCCCTAAAATGCATGAAGGGAAATGTCCAGGGCTACATTACCATTGTCTTGCAAGAGTAAACTGATTTTGAAACAACAGCTTAATCTCACAATTTTCTTCTTATTTCTCTTCAAATTAGGGATTCCACCAGTAGCACAAAAGGAAGGGGGGGGGAGAGTTGATTATCCCTAAACCCCAAATCCAAATTGACTCTGTCCTAGGTTAAAGTTACACATGAGTTCAGTGGGACAACAGCTGGCTTCAAGGTCCCTGTAGGGTGCAATTTGAAGGGTTTTAAAGGCCATTTATTTGTGCAAGTTCAAACATTGCTGAAAAAGTGTCCTCCCTTTAAAAAAGAAACCAAGATATTGATGATTTTCTAATTTTTATAGAAATGAAGAGGAGGGATTTGACTGACTTTCTTTTGGAAACTTTTGGCTAGGGGGAGGGACTAAACCCCCCTTCCCTCCCTCTGCTGGAAACACTGCAAATTATCTTTCATCAAAGGTTATAACTTAACTATTTCATATTCAAGGTTAAACCAAGCAGATACAGTAAATTTCACAGTTGAGGAGAAAAAATGTCACATGACTCTCAATAGCCAATCATGAAACAGGACCGTCTGTTACGCTACTTCAACTTGGAATGGTGGCTCTAGCCCTTTAAGATTGTAAGAGCTGGCATCCTCTGACACCTGGAAGAGTTTTGTCAATGTTGGTTCAAAGCATCAAACATTAATGTGCAGTGACACACCCGTCATTACACAATTGACTTTATACACACTATGAAACAAATTTCCTGCAAAAGGACTCTGTCCCTCCTAGTGTATTAGCTGCTTTGTCTCAACATTATGGAAACCTTTGATACACACCCCATGGGTCACAACTCGGAGAATTTGATACACATTTGGATTACCACTGCCAAGGTTTTGCTGTTGATTACTTCCTCTACTTGCAAAGATTTTTTTCCAGAATGTCATGTATTTCATCTATTTTTCTTCATCAATCCTATTTTTCTTTGTCAATCCTGTAGGTTCAGAGTACTTTATCAAATAGACTGGGGACAACTGAGAGAAAGCAACAGCTCCTTGTGGGAAAAATAACAAAATAACTGCTTAGTTGCCAAGTAGAAATGATTAGTAGATTTAGAAAGATGTAGAATAAATCGGTAAAGAAAACAATCACACAGATGGGAGTACCCATACTTATGCCTTATGTTGAAATATAAATACCTCTATAGATACCTATACTACTGCAGCAACAAGGTCTTTCAGGTACTTGATTTGGTTATTTGCTAAGGAATTGTCCAGCTCATTCAATACAGTACCTTTAGTATGAAAAAAGAATGACTCGCGAAAAATTTCAGTTCTCAGAAACTGTGCACACATCAGCATGAGGAACAAAAATGAAACACTCTTTTTCATTTCTTTACATTAGTGTGTCAAATTTACAAGCCAAATGTTTCATCAAAAATTCATCGTAGTGGCTTAGGAAAACACTGCATTAAGCTTTCATTGTAAACCGATTATAATATCAATACCGGTTTAAACCAGTTTTTGTTTGATATGATTATTGCATGAGAAGAAAATAAAAAAATCAAAATATAAATGAAAATCAAAGTAATAAATTGTGAAATAAATTTATAATTAAAAAAATTGTGGAAACTCAGGCAAATTTTGGGAACATTTACAGCGTTCATGCAGGGAGCTCATGGTTGAATCTGAACGAGTGAGCAGTGTATTCATTTTTAATTCTCATTCTCCATAATGGGGAAGTCTCCGATGTTTTTTAACTTTTTTTTGTATTATTTTAGAGAGAGCACATATCTTACTAAAAAGCTAAAGATTTTGTGACAGTTTGTATCCTATTTGGAGCTCATTTTCTACAGAACACTTGTACACACTGTTTGGTGATGCTGCAATGGGTTACACTCAGCAAGTGAAGTATCAGGGAAAAAGTGGTTGAATCAAATTTTAATTATTAGGGGTCTTATTGTATCCATTATCATTTCGGGAATAATCTTGAAAGCCTACACTGCATGTAGACATATTCTTTAAATGGTATTCATTTTCATAGTGTTATTTGTAGTAATTATAGTCATATTTATGCCAATTGAGGCTGACGAACTTGATGTCTAGGATTCTAATCTAAGGCTCATAATCCTGTGGAATTTCTCCAGTTTGCATCAGCTCTAATAGGAATGTCAATGACAATTTATCGCGCCCATTTAGAGTACCTTACGTCCAGAATTGGGATATTGGAAAATGAATGTCATCCGTCCAACTGACATAACTTGTTTCTTGTTGAGTTATTATATGTTGCAATTAATTGGCTTTCTACAATCAAAATGGCTCTTTGCACAATACAATTGTAATCCTTCTTGTACTACCACACATTACATATCTTTTTCCCCTTTGAACTAAAAAATAATTATGTGAAGTTGAGTAATCCCTGTTTTCTTGCAAAGCATGTTTTAACATAGGGCTTTAATAAAGTTAACCCTTTACCATTGTTTGGGTCCTTTTGGACCCATGCGGAGAGCTTGGCTGTCACCCATCTTTACTGTTTCACGCGGAGCTCGAAACTGCGAGTAGCTACCCAAAAATTCGGCCACAACAACGAGAGAGACAATAGTTTAAGGTCACGGGGTGAATGGCCTACGGAAGCCGATGCGGGGCGGGCTACGTCCGCTTTTCCGCCCACTCCCGAGGCGCGCAAATATGCCCTGATCGGAGCACAAGGGTAAAGGGTTAATGGAGTTGATTACTTCAACATATAATGTCAGTTTGAGGAAATAATTTTAGGATGGGATTTGGACCATGAATTTACTTCCTCACTTTGTAGCACTCTTTTTGAAATATTAAACTTTGGGTAGAACATCTCTTGGAAATGAGAGTCTGTTATTTTTATTAGGCCTATATATTTTGCCCTAAGGTACAAGAGGGAGTGAAAGTCACAGATTATGTGGTCTCAATCCAACATCCTAACCAATAGGCCACAATGAGTCTCATTTTGAATTTCTGCCTGTGACTCAGGTAAGAGTAATAACAGCAATAATGGAAATAATAAAATCGAAAAAATGTGAAACTCTTTCTCCTTGGTGTGAAAAACTCAAAGTTACATGTATGGGAACCCACAAATATTCAACGTTTTTTTGAAGCTAATATGTTCATAGTTGCTCTAAAATACAAATCATTTCACTAGTTATCATATTGTTTAATATGTAAGTAGCTAAGCCTCTTACATCTCAACTATATACTGTTTTATTATAGACAAACAATACTCTAGTGATATGTTTCATACAGAGTAAATTGATTCCCTGTTAGTGTTTATAGACTATTCATTTAATGCCAGATTCTACCACCTGACTCCCTGTTAGATGTACAATATGCAATGAATTGAATGTACAAACTTACCAAGAAACAATGCTGGGATTATGTAGTGTCTGTATACTAGTACAAAGGGTATCATAAAGATGATTGGTATCATGTCTTCTTAATGACAAAATGCAATGTACAGTAGAAATTTATGTTGTGGAAATCCTCAAGCATCCATCATTTGCCTGAATTTCAGTCTTTGCAATCACCGTAATATTGATTAGAAAAGAAAGGCCCTGATATTGTTTTATGAGCCTTTATGCATACTTGTATGTTTGGCTATAAAAATACTGTGGATTTTATTCTGGATATTAAGAACATATCCTCAAGATTAATAATATATATTGTATATTATTGCCTGTGCTTTGTAATCTTTTCCCAAATCAGTTCTTCTTTTAATCAATTTGAATTGCAATCCACAAATATGAATGTACAACCTCTGTGTGTTGCTGTTGTGATTGTAGCAAATTCAATTTAAAGGCCTAACAGTGGGGTAGCCATGGGAAGGGTTTGGGGGGTTAGAAAAACCCCATGACCCAACCATGCAATGCAAAAACACCTAAAGCAGTAGTTTTTTCTCTCTATCCCTAGACTTTTCCCTCATATCGTGCCCCCCCACCCTCCATGATCGACACCAAAACCCTCCCCACGAGACAATCCTGGCTACGTGCCTGACGCCTAATCATCTCATTCCAGACATTTCCAATTCTCCTTGCCTTCTTACTAAGCCCCTCCCACAGCTGTCTAAGTTACATCCCCATCCAGACACAATCTCAGTTTATTGCTTTAGGGTGAGTATACAAAATCCAAATGTGTCATAATAATTTAAGCACTCTCTTTTCAAGTACATGCTGTTTAATGAGTTCTTGTACCCTGAAGTTGTTGTCAATCAAAGAGCTGTGTCAATTGAGAATTTCTTTGACATCTGCAAAAATTGTGGTTTGGATTGAGAGAATGAGCCCTTTAAGTATTGTGGGATCCTGCCCAAGAAGCACAGGGAGTCATGCATTCACCCTAACTTGAATTATTGTACTGTAGTACAAGTACTCTGTTTTGTGAAGGTCTCTTGCATGAGAGTCATGCGACAATAACTTATTCATCACTGTGAAATTTACTCCTAGGAGTAACTGTTTTGTTTGCCTTAAATATGCAATATGTAACTCCTGTAATCATGGAAAGAATTTTGGAGAGTAAATAGAAGCAAATTGTTAAGTTTAGCTGTTGTTTCAAAATGTGGGGCACACTAGTCCAGGGGCCCGTTCCACAAAGAGTTACGCACGATCTTAAGTTTGATTTACTGTTGGCTTTAGTATGGTGAATCAAACTTAAGATTGTGCGTAACTCTTTGTGGAACGGCCCCCAGGTCTATTTTGATGAGCTGATGTTGGTAACTTGGTAAAGGAAAAGTTTGGAAAGGTTGAAGCTGGTATGTAAATTGTAAGCTGGTGATGAGTTCTTTTTTGGGGTATATTGAATACAATTATGAAAGGAATTAAATTTAAAAAAAAAAATTCAAAGTCGTATGAATTAAGTTTAGAAAATCAAAATTTCATTTGGATGAATTTGATTTTGAGTGACCTGTGACTGGAAGGTGCATTCAGTGAATTCAGACATGAAATTTTCGGAAAGAGTTTGGATAGGGATAATTTTATTCCCTAAAAAACTTGATGAATCACAATTTATAGAAATAATTTGTCAAAGGTTCTCCTAATATCTTTTGGTGGTAATTTAAGAGGGCAATTTGCATTTCTTGTAGAAATTATTTTTCCCACCTGCACTACAATTCTGAGTGCTGTTGTTGGAGTTACTTGTGCAGATTTGCAGTGCGCTGATTGAGTCTCCATAACGCATTTGTAGGGTGCTTATTTGTAGTTCATTTGTAGGGTGCTTATTTGTAGTTCATTTGTAGGGTGCTTATTTGTAGGGTGCTTATTTGTAGTTCATTTGTAGGGTGCTTATTTGTAGTTCATTTGTAGGGTGCTTATTTGTAGTTCATTTGTAGGGTGCTTATTTGTAGTTCATTTGTAGGGTGCTTATTTGTAGTTCATTTGTAGGGTGCTTATTTGTAGTTCATTTGTAGGGTGCTTATTTGTAGTTTTACCTTTTATTTATTGATGCCTTGAGTGGAGGGCAATGAAATGTTTCAAAAAATAGGGTAGTGGAAGGCAGGGATTATCAGAACACTTCACATATGTCAGTGCATGGTGTTTTTCTGGATGTCTGCATTTGTTAAGAATCCTACTTTGTGTCTCTTATGCCACTGGTTCTATGGTATCACCGGTACCATTGGTGGAAGTACTGATGTTATCAAATATCAGCCGTACTGCGAAATGAGTTCTGGGGCCGGTTCCACAAAGAGTTATGCACAATCTTAAGTATGATTTACTGTTGACTTAAGTATGGGGAATCAAACTTAAGATTGTGCGTAACTCTTTGTGGAATGGGCTGCAGGTCTATAATGTGAATATATCATGCTCTTCCTTCATTTTTTCACGTAGAGACTTAACAATGAAAGGTGCCTAAGACTTTAAGGGGAGGGGGGAGCAGGTGATAATTTGTGTTTATTTCCTTCTTCTGACTTGACTTTCATCAACTGTTTATTCACATTAAAAAATGAGTCAAGCTGTTCAAATTTTTTGGTTGGAAACAGGAATGTAGCCAGCCAAATTTGAGTGCCGCATAATTTTCTGATCTGGGAAAAGTGCCTTAGCCCACTCCATGGCTTCTGCCCCATTTTTAAGCCATTAAATTTTCATTTTTACCTCATTTTCCTTTACAGAGTGAATTTGGGATGATGTTATTAGACATATTTGTGGTGGGTGGGGAGAGGTGTATTTTCCTGGAGTGCTGGGTAGGAATTTGGAGTGCTGGGTGGTGACAACCAGCACCACCCACTGTAGCTACTTCCATGGTTGTAAAGTTATCCCTGGCAAGTCAAAATAAAGTTGGTCTTTCACTCAACAGCGGTGTACAGTTTTTCCATGTGAATTCATATTTTAATAGTCTAAATCAAATTTGATCTACATTATTGGATCAATCATCAGTGGCCTGATATGAAGTTTTCAATCAAAATCCATTGACTTCATCTTTCGTCGGCAGAGAATTTTCTCTTCCAGCACCTCTCCCTTTAAGAACTGATTGTTTAAAAACATGTAGACACATTGGAGGTGGTTCAGGTTAAAATGAAAATTGTTAATTTTGTGTCTTAATTACTTTTAAATGACAATTCTAGAATATTTCTTGGATAATTAAAATTCCCCACAGAATCAAGACTTGACAGCCTCCACTAAACCTTTACCAATCACAACATTAGGTCGTGATCACAGATCAGTTTTCATTTTTTCGTTAGTTTTCAGTAAATGCAAGAATGTGGTGCAGAATTAAAAATGTAAAAAAATTGTAAAACACAAACTCCAAGAAAGGTTTAAGGTCATTTCAAGTTTTGATATGTTAGAGGGGTACTTATCTTAAGCATTTTGGTGAAATTTGCATTGAAATCTGATCTGTGGTTCTCAAGACATGAGCAAGTAAAGTTGTAAAATTTTCAACAAACAGTAACTTGAAGCAAACACATATGACATCATATCCCCACATTTATGGACAGTCTTCAGTTTTGTTTTTCAAACTTTACAGCCTGTTTTCTCCACTACAGTCCCATATTATCAAAATGTGATTGCCCAAGTGGCATGAGAATTTTTCAGACTTTGCAATCCCCATTGGGAGGTCCTATCCCTATCAACGCCAAGGTTAACACAACAGTCTGAAAAAACAAAGGGAAACAAAGTATTCCTTGGCAATGTGAGGAAGTGAAATAATTTCTGCTGCCCTCAATCTCACTTTGGAACACAAACCTAATCTAAATTTTCATTTGCTGATATCTTGAGAAATACATATATGTTCAATTTGAATGGAAATTCACCACACTGAGTAGATTCAAATCTTCTTTCACATGTGAAAATAATTTTTTTTCTTAAACTTCCCCTTTAAGACCTGAATTATAAAAGCATACATTATATGGAGGATAAATGCTCAAGGTTGCACAGCATTCTAAATGTTCTGTTTTTCTTGTTTTGATCAGTCTGTCCAGAAAACAGGTCGTCTTCTTATTGCCCATGAAGCACCATTAACTGGGGGTTTTGCAGCAGAAATTGCATCAACTGTTCAGGTAAGATGATGATGGTACCATCATACATGAATATTATGAGTGCAAAAGTATGAATTAGAAGATAGGACATTCCATCTTTTAAATGAGAGGAATATTTGCCTGCTAAAACTGTGTTTGCTGTAATTGTTAAAGTTGTGATACCAGTCTTCACGAATTTGTCACATGTTAACTTGGCACAGTATCTGGTACTACGGGGATTTGTGATTGTTGACAATCAAGTTTTTGTGGTACTCAAGTTATTTTGAACTTCAAATGTTATATTTGAGCTTTTGACAATATTCTTTTTTTCCACTAGTTGCTTTTTAACAGCTTTATAATCAGTTTAATTTATGTATACTGTGACAGTTTGATTGAAGGTTATAAATTATCGGGTTTGTTAACTGTCAAAAAAATAAAAAAAAAAAAATAAAAAAATACTGTCAACAGAAAGCTACGAATGAAGCAGTATTTAAATTGGGTATGGGCTGTGAAACTTACAGCTTACTGCAGGGTTTTCCAAATGACACATGTGATTAGCATCCTACCCTTATTTTACTTTTGTCAATTTTGTTTCCCTGTTTTATATAACATGTAGCAAACGTAGACTTGAAAAAAGAAAAAGTCTATGTTTGCTTATAAAGCAGTACCACTTACACCCATGAAAAGAAAAAAAAAAACGAACTACAACAATTTCAAATGAACAGTTTCATTTCAAGTAGAGACAGCTAAAACTGTGTTAGCTGTATTCGTTAAATTTGCAATTCCAGTCTTACAAATTTGTCACATGAATTGAAAGGCATCTGGTAGGGGGTTTGTTATTGTTCACAATCAAAATTTTCTGATGTTAGATTTGACGTACTGACTTTACTCCCCTGTGTTTCATTTTTTCCCATAGTTGCATTTTATCAGCATTATTATCAGTTTAATTTATGTATACTGTGGCAGTTTGATTGGAGGTTTTAAATTATCAGGTTTGTTAACTGTCAAATCTGTTTATATTGGTAAAATTTGTCAACAAACAGCTGGGAATGAGGCAATTTTAATAGAAAATTGGCTATGGACTGTGGAAGTTATAGTTGACAGCAGGGTTTGCAAATAACTTGTGCTATGAAATTTGCATGCACACCCATAGGGAGATCAAGCTAAGGCACCATAGATAAATTTCGCTATGCATCCAACTGCAGTCAAAAGTAACTGCAGTTTATCCTACGATTGTTACGATGCTGGTGAGCTGCTCTCCTATTGACAGAACTCGTGAACAAAGCTTTCCAACTGCAGCCGGCTGCTCTTGCTTTGATATAGTGACTTAATCCCTTTACCCCGGCGACACAATGGGGTAATGCATCTGCAGTCAACCGGCTTAAATTTCTGCAAGCTTAGCCACGAGAAGTAGGAAGACCTGTTAATCATGTGTCTGCGTAGCGCCTGTGTGGCTGCCGCCCCTTTTTCGTAGCGATGAGCTGAACGAAAAGACTTCGTCTGCTCCGCGGGGTAGTTCATCATATGAGAACTATTTACTACTGTATATTTTTTCGTGGAGCATAGATTCCGTTGATGATAATTCGCTTTAGGTGCCTTATCCAAATTATGCTATGCGATTTTCCCCGGCAGAACGGCAAAGACTGCCTCACAAGTTCAAATAAAACGAACAGAAATATGACAGAAAAAGCCCTGGTTAAGAAAAAAATACCTCTATCACACCTTTGTCTTTTTCATATTTCAATTTTTGAATGTTTTCTGACTCAAAAAGCAATCCTGCTTACTCAATCTTGAGGCTGTTTGTGTTACTTCTTCCAAAACATAAGTTAAAAATATCAACCAATCCCAACTTTTATTTACAGTATTCTCTTGCACGTCTGAAAATTACATCACACTAGTGATATTTGCATGCTCTAGTGTACACGTGAGTCAGCATTTTTGTCACTGACAAGCTATGCACTTTCATTTGCTAACACCCCACGCTATCGTAACCTTATTAGGAAGTCGCATACCCAGGACTACTACGTAGGTTTATTCATGAACACCCTGCCATTGAGGTTGGGACACCCTTCAAATTCCTGTCAGAAAAAAATGTCTTGATCAACGTGGGTAAACGGCGCTATTTTGGTGCTGACACGATAAAGAATTTTGCTTAGATCGTTATTTTTTCCAAGCAATTTGTTGGTAGTCGTAGTTCATACATGACACGAGGATATTTTGCTTCGTGGTGAAGAATCAAACCAACAATCTAAGTGTCTTAAATTATAAGTCAATATTTACGAAATCATTTCAACTGGATAGATCATCACGGGCATGCCGGGTACTAAGTTGGCCATGTGCACAAATATATACATAGTAGGCTTTGCTTGCAATGAAGATCTCATATCTGATTTTTTTTTTATTATTAAACAATAACACAAGTATTTGAAGTGATTGAGATGCAAATTAATTGTTAATATTTTTATTTTTTGTAGGGAGAACCAACATCACACTTATACGTACTTAAAATTGATTTGAAAAATTAGAAACCCCCCCCCCAAAAAAAAGGTCGGGAGAGGCACGCAGGGGGAATCGATCCCGGGTCATAGTAGCAAAAGACGAAGTCAATACCGTTAGACTACCAGACTACTGAGAAGGTTGCATTGTACAAAAGATATGAATACTTGCAACATGCTTGCAAGATGTCTGTGAGAATTTTCTAATTCTCGCCAATGTGTGCAACGTTTGTGCTTGTGATATAATTTTGATTTCTCAGGGCATCTTTGGCCATCACTTTGTAAAGTTTTCGCTCCTCCCGAAATGGTGGTCAAGAAAGTCTATTTCTATAAAGAAATTGGCCCTACGGCCCTCTGTCTATCTTCAAGGCCTGGTTTTCATGGTATACACTCAAGCAATTAAGGTAGCGTGCTGTATTGAGCAGGAGATGCAACTTTGTATTTTAGTATTTAAATCGTTAGTATACACTGGGCCGGCTTGGTTACAGATACTTGCTATGTTATAGCAATTAACACCCTGATGGGGATCCGGGGAGAGGGGGAGGAGAAGCTGTGGTTTGTCTTACAAAATCATAGAAATTAGAATGAAGCTAGTAAAAAGAGATATAAACTGTGGAAAAAGAATGGTTGTCAGCATATACAGGTCTGCAAAAGTTGAGGGTCCACAACACTAATTAATTAAGCCCCCGTGCATTTGCCCCCTCCCCACACACTACACATCATTTACAGCCAGAAGGTTTAATAATGGTTATAACTGCCTTGTTTGAGAGTTTGATTATAGTACAGCGGCGGATCCAGGGTTTGGAGAACTTGAAAGTGGGGGCGGAAAATTTTGGAATTGAAAAGGGCTTAGAGACCATTTTCGAGCATCTGAGGGTTACATTTTCTCAGAACATAATTCGGGTTGATTAAAGACAGCTAGGTAAAGAAAGACAGGTAAAATATCAATGGAGGACTATTTGCTTATTTCATCAATATTAAAGTGTAAAATAAAACGGAGGACCAAGTTTTTTATTATCATGTGATTTGAGAACATCCTGTAATATTTGTCTAGGTTATTAGAAATTTCTTGAGTTTGGATAACTCTCTCGAAAGCGAGTCGATTTGCATAGGCTGATAGCTTTGTTGCTTTGGAGAAATTTACAACATTAGTTCGGAAATGGTCTGAACATTATATTTTGTTCAATTTCGACACGGGAACTTGGGAAGTGTCTCGTGAACAATTAAAACGGTTTTTTGCTTTTTACACTTTTTTTTTTTTTTCAAGATTTTAGGAAAGGAATCGGGTTACGCAGAATGGGGGATCACGTGGGAACATCTTACGAGGGCTTGCCCCACTGTCTAATACAGTTGACGGGAATGGCTCAGTCGGCGGCGCGGATTCGGGTCGAAGTCAAGTAAAGGAAGATAACCTAGCGCCGTTCTAGAAGGGTGTGCTATGAGACAGGAGGTTGCAGTCACGATCTGCTGATGCTTATATTAGGCCTGAAAAAAATCTTTGGTCGCCGAAAAATAGGGGCGTGGGAGGCGGGTCGGCCCCCCCACCTGGATCGGTACTTGTACATAGTACAAAGGTTTGAGCCAACCCCATAAAGACATAGAGTCATGATAACATTTTGCAATGGCACCACGTAACACTAATGTATATGGAAGAATTTGGTTAGTTTTCACAGGCTGCATGCAGACCACCCTGTCAGTAAAATATGCTGCTGCATGCTTTAAAACATGTTCTAGAGCAAATAAAATATTGTTTGGAACTTGAGAATAAATAAAAGAAGGAAAACATTCGCCGCTGTGCAGCTTTCACATTAAGGAAATCGAAGATAAACGTGTAGGATAGGTTCACAATATACATAGTTGCTATACGTTAGGCAATGGCAAAAGTACCAAGACTTGCTGAAGAAAATTACATCGTCGTGAAAAACTTTACACCTGAAGCTCACAAATGTATCGCAGATTGCTGTATGAGGGTCTTTTACACATGGCTTGTGAATAGTTTTGATGTTCTTGGCCACGTGGAGTTTTGTCGACCCTTTCAGTAGGCCTACTCGGTCCTGCTTTGTGGATGGAAGCGGGCGATATTTGAGCAGATACGTGACATAACAGACTTCGTACGGTACCAGATCGCGATCCAGTTGCATTCGTTACAGTTGCTCAGAATGTTTTTTTTTTTTTTTTTTTGCATGATTTTGGTTATCATTACGGGCGATTTTTCATGACAAAAAAACAAAACGTTCCATATTATCTGGAATAAAACGTTAATATGTAGGTGTGTAGAAGAAGTGGAATCCAAACGTCTCGAATACCAAATACTTTCAGTACATGTGAAACGTACGTACTGAGGTGGTAATATTTTCTTCTTCACAGTCGCTTCATAACTGCATTGAAATTTCCGAATTTTTTGATAGTTTCCGTAGCTTTGTTCAAGTTACGGAAAACTGCTATGGTATAATTTCGCAAAGGCAGTGAGCGGAAAGAAAAAAAAACCTGACCTAGCACAAATCTGAGGTCCTTTTGTGCTGTTATAGTGTAAAGAGATTTTCCTAATCCATATACAAAGGATCATTGTAAGGGCAGTCGGTCGCGTTCGTCTTAAGCAAACTTTGCTCAGCAAGTGTGAGCTAATACGACTGCAGTCAACTACCTGTAACTGCAGTCGGGCGTGTGCTATTGAATTGCCAGTTAACCGCGAGCAAGACGCAGTTAGCTGCATAGCAAAATTTATCTATGGTGCCTAACAAACATTGAGACCCCCCTCTTCCCCCCCCCCTCTTCAAGAAAAAAAAAAATTGGGCTTTGAAGGATGTTTTGGTCAAGTTCTTTAATGTGGCTGCTCATGCTTTCTGTGAAAATTTGAAGTTTACCTCACATCAAAAAATTCAAAAACATGTTAGACAGCATGAAAAATGAAGTTTAACAGTACAATTACTCCCATCTTACATAGGACATTCTTGAGCCAAGATATAAAAATGTTGAAGTTTATTCTCTAAAAACAAATAAGTCCATTGTGCAATAATTTGTAACTTTCTTGTTGCACAACTCACATTACCTGCTTTGTTTCTTCTTAAATACGAAAAATGTTTTTATGACCTTGAATACTTCCTATTTGCTTGCATGTCGAAAAAAAGTCCATTAGCCAAGTGCAGCACTATCTTTGGCTCTCTCCACCTATCTCCAGAGTTGTTATTTATGCTTAATCTATCGAGCAAACAAGCTCCCAATTAGTCCCCATTGACCACAACTTCCTTACCAACAAAATACTGGAACTACTTGCTGCTAACTGTTTATTGAATCTATTGTTTGAGATTATGCACCACTGTTCAGCCTTCAGGATTAGTACAAGATGGAGAGGGGTGAGGTAGCAAGGTGTGAGATGATGACTCATGCTGTAATAAAAAATGTCCAAAATCCCGTCGAGACAGCCACTGGACGGGTTTTGAGTTTTGAGGAGGTGCAGCATTTCAGTAATGGGCTCTGTGACGGCATTTAGTGCCTATACGTTGCACTGAGAGGGCTTAATTAATTACATCACCCCTTAATAGTGCTATCACATCTTGGTACTTAAAGGTGCAGTAATGTTCAGGAAAACAAAAGAAATACAAGATTGTAATTTGAGAAGAACAACAATGACATCACAAGTTACACAATGTATGATTTTAAAAGAAGGGTTTAAGGTCATTGCAGGATTTGGTATGTCAGAGGGGTACTCATTCTAAGCATTTTGGTGAAATTTGCACTGAAATCTGATGTGTAGTTCTCAAGATATGAACACGTAAAGTTTTCACATTTTCAACATGAAGTGAATTGAAGCAAGCACATATGACATTATATCCCCACATAAGTGGACAGTCTTTTGTTTATCTTTAAACTTTAGAGTTGATTTTCTCCTCAAAAAACCCACATTATTAAAATGTGATTGCCTAAGTGGCATGAGAACTTCACAAACTTTGCATCCCCCACAGGGAGGTCCTATTCCAGTTAACTCCAAGGTCAACACAACATTCTAATAAAACAAAGGGAAACAAAGCATTCCTTGTCAATGTGAGGAAGTGATATAAGCTCTGCTGCCCTCAAAATCACTTTGGAACAAAAATCTACTGACTTCATTTACTGATATCTCGAGAACTACAGGTCAGATTTGAATGGAACTTTCACCAACCTGTGTAGTTTTGGTTCCTCTTTCACATATGAAAATTAAATTTTTGCTTAAACCTTCCCTTTAATTTGTGAGAATTAAATTCAATATTTTATGTCTCTGCTCAAGAATTCCTACGAAGATGAGAGTTTCACTGTTAGATTTCATTTTTTCTTTTTTTTTTTTTTATATTAGAGAACAATTTGTCTTGAGTTACATTTTAAATGTAACTCAGAGGATAAAGCAACAATCTTGTGGCCATATTTAAACTGAGAATCTCTTCGGTTTATCTGTGATGTAGATTTCAACTTTGCTTGAGCTGTAATCATTTCAACTTAATCGTCCATATCCTTTGTTATACATGGGAATTGTCTCAATTTGGTTAAATATCCCGTAGACAGTTTGTCTTGTTTGAACTGTCCAGGGGGCATGGTCACCACATCTGTGGGGGGGGGGGTGGTAAGGGGAAGAGGGTGTGTTGAGACTTCAGACATTGTAGGCATGTAGGTCTTAACCTTGCCCCTCTAGGTTTGTCTCCCCCAAACCCTTCCCCAACTTTTGTTTTAAAACCCTATGTCTGATAAGTACAGCTGTTGTTCATAGTAAACTAACATGAGTCCATAGCCCCCAAGTTCAGAGAGGCTAGATGCAGGTAAAACTGATGTGTCCATTGGTGGATTGCTGGCCTAGGGGAGGGGTATAAGGGGAGGGGTGTCCCCTTTTGGAAAATTTTTGAATTTTAGAAGTGTCTACACACAAAATGATAGCATGTTTTTGGCAAATCAGTCAAAACAGTGTGGCAATAGGGTACAACCAAAAAAGTTCAGTACTGCCTGTAGGCCTACTGATTTTTTTGCAGTTTCCTAGAAAAAATTGTATTGAGAGATTTGCCAAAATAATATTATATGCTCATACTCACAAATGCACAATGACTAAAACCTGCCCTAGTCACAACATGCGATCGTTATTGTGCGGTAAATTTTGGTGCGGTACCATTACAGTTTGCAAACCTCAACTAGGTGTGTCACCAATGGTCTTAACATGTTGCAAGTTATTTCCAGTATATTCGTACATGTATCTCACATGGCATTCTAGCTATAAAAACACACAGTCAAGAACAACAAGAACTGTCAAGACAGTCAAGACTGTTCGGTATCGGAAACTCTGAGAAAAGCCTGCCAATAACCCACGAATCGGGCATTTTCACCCCTGTTCTTCGTTCACCCCTGTTCTTCGTAATCTTCACTGGCTTCCTGTGCAGCATCGTATCAACTACAAAATCCTTCTTCTTACATACAAATGCATCCATGGTTTTGCTCCATTATATCTAAAGGATCTTATATCTAATTACAAGCCTTTACGTGAACTACGTTCCAGCTCTCAATCTCTTTTAAATGTGCCGTCATCTGTTACCCATTCTTATGGTGATCGTGCTTTTTCAACAGTATCTGCGAAACTGTGGAATGACCTTCCATCTTTTGTCAAGAACTCTTCTACTGTTGGACAATTTAAAACTAACTTGAAAACTCATTTGTTTACTTTGTCTTATTGACCGCATGTTGTATAGTTTTAGCGCTTTGAGACTTCTTGTGTAAGGCGCTATATAAGAACTGTTATATTATTATATTATTATTATATTATTCATTTTCGATATTGTATGTGGCATTGCATGACATAACTACACTTTTTATGCGATGACAAATATATTGCATACACACTGCAAAGGTTAGCCAGTAGCAATACTTTGACCGCAAACATAGGCTGTATGTACCCAGGTACTATAGGCCTATGCATTGTATAGCAGCACAAGCAGTTAATAAAATTAATTTGTAGTTATAGCTGAATTATTTGCCATGTTGTGTGGCTCTCAAACTGAATAGTACTTCGGACATTTGAAATGCGTGTTTTTTAGAGGGCTGGGTGGGTCAGTGGGATTGGTGTCCAAATGCGGGTCACTTGGGAGGTATGCATGAGTATCATATTTTAGTACGTTGAGAGATTTTGAAATGAGGAAAGCCTGCCAATAACCCACGAATCGGGCATTCATTTTCGATATTGTATGTGGCATTACATGTTCAAAGAACTGAGGTTAAACAAAATTTCCATACAAACTAGTGGGGTAGGTCTGAAAAAAGCCTATTGCACAGTTGTCTTATTCTTTTTAAAGGTGACTTAGGTTATATCAGAATTTTAACAAGGGAAGAGCTTAAGCTGGAGAAAAAAGTAATCAAGAAGTATCAAGTGGAATATTTCCAACATCTATTCAGCGTGCAAAGTGTACTGGATGTTATATTACTTTGTGACTTGTTTATTAGTCTACGTAAGTCTTCCCCTTTTTTTCCCTCCATTTATTTTTGAGGTGTGTTTTGTGTTTTTTTTTTTTTTTTTGAGGGGTGGAAAAAGAGGGAAGAGGAGGTTGTGGAAACCTGTAGAGATCCAAAGATAAACACCATGAAATAGATACTAAGGCAAAATTGAAAAAATATGCATGCAGAAATTATTTAGGTATGAAGGGAGGAATGCTAACATTTGAGAAAACAGTAAAGTAAGGGTAGATGATGCCTCATGTGACGATATCAGTGAATTTCGCACATTTTTATCTCAATACATAACATGTATTGAGATATTGTCACACTAGCCAGTGAATGAAGGTTCTATAGAGCAAGGTATTAATGTAACTTGATCAGTGGTCAATGTCTTTGAGAATTTGAGAGCATGATCTTCGGCCGGGAGGCAGAAGACATTGCATTTTTCACATTAAAAAAGTGATGGTTGATAAGTTATTTTTGCAAATTTTATGGTTTAACTCTTTCAGTTGTCATGGAAACTTCAATTATCTTTGCACACAGCACTTTAATTGCTTTGCACAGATACCTACTGACTGAGAATGTTTACATTTTGTAGTTAAACTTTCAGATGTCAGAGACTTGGTGTCACTCCTAGTCTGCTTAATCAAGCATGAATTAACTGTAAGATTATTTTGCTTACCCTGACCATAAACAAAAGCCATGTTCCCTTTTGAGTGAATGCGGTAGATCAACATGGTATATGAACACATTTTGCAGTGTGAAAAGGTCACCAATGTTTACAAGTCGGCCTGCCATTTCATATCGCTCTGTGCGTGTAGTATACAGACCTTTCGCTAACTGCATGCACAAATGCGGAATTACCCAGCAAGTTATATTAATGCGGTGATCTCAACTATTGGGCTCAAAAACAGAGCAGAGACCAAAACCCAAAACTCGATCTCCACAAATTGGTTTTCAAGTTCACCTATATCACCCCTCACATCAAAACCAAGGATCTTTTAAACATTGCCTACTAATTCACTAGCATCTCATCACAAAACATCCCGTACTCAAAAGATTTTCCTGAGTCCCCTGCCCATTGCCTGAAAACAGGCTAATAACCCAAACCACTCTCTGATAAGAGCATCACTTCACTAAGAATCCTCTCAAATCAAGACAATATCGCCAAAAATCTAATTGAGATCCTTACTAAACTCCATGCTGGAATAATTTATCCACTTGTGACTCCTTTCTATCACTGCCACACATGCACTGCAGTTCTTACCCCTACCGTAACTGATAACACCCGGTAATCATCTTCCCTGCAGGGTCGAAACCCTTCCAGAAATAGTATTAGGCCTACTGCTATCATAAAGCTTACTACCAAGCTAAGTCACTTTTTCACAAAACCAAACCTACCCTGGTTCCCTGATTTTTCCATACAATATCCCTAAGGGATCTTTTGACATAAACTGAACACCGTATAATTTGTCCCGACATATCATTGTTTCATGCAGTCACGTCACTGAGTTTTGGAGAGTCTATCATTTCTAAAAACCCCCAAAAAGAAAACCACCCTACTGCACTATATACACTTGCCCGTAGCGCGGTGTGCCTAGCATGGCCTAGAATAAAGGAATATTACCTGCAGTTTGCCACTGGAAAGCAAATGCATGCAGGGAAGCAATAAACGGGAGATCCGGGGTCACTTGATCCACCGATGTGTTCCCATTACAAACTTTTATCCAGGGCGGTCGATCTGATGTACCCCGAACGGTCTATCAAAATCGGTGGATCTTGATCTTGAGTGAGTGTTGTTGATCCGCTTTTCCATTAGAGTTTTATCTAGCGTGGTAGATCTTGATCAACCGCGCTCACTCAAATGGGAACACGGCTAAAAGCTCTGTAAGCAGATATTTCCCAAGAAGTTGAGAGGGATAAGTTCCTTGAGTTGGATGCAACAACAGAAAAGTTTGGTTGCCTTTGTTTTGCGTCTTGGCTCTACAAGTTTTACAATTTATGGAGTCACATTGAGGCATGATCAAAGTGTCTCTAAGTTGTGATGAAAAAATTAACCCCTCAAGCGTTGATTGAAGCGTATTTGAGGATCTATTACATACTGTATTGAATGGGTGTTTTTCTGCACACTTGTCATACAGTGTAACAATGCAAACCTCAAGATATTAGCAGAGAAATAGCTCTCACTCCTTCAGAAGTTGTTAAATAGCAAAATATTTGAATGAGACTGTGAAAATAGCATTAGGGAGAGTGATTTGAGAGAAAATAGTGTGGAATGCAGGAGGAAAACAGCTGTCATTGGACTGTTGGATTTATTAGAAGATGTCACTGATCTGCTTATCTGGTTGATTATTTTTGCTTTACTCATTTTCAGTATGGTGCTATATTGTGTACCTCACTTAGTGTTACTGTATTATTGTAAACATTGTTGTGTGTGAATTTGATCATTTTTTGAGTATGAAATGCATCAGGATATTAACAATAGATGGATAATCTTTTAAATTCAAAGCACCAAAAGGAGGACTGCATTTACATCAAATATCATCAGCAACAATATAGAAACTTTGTCTCCTTAATATCCACAAGGTATTGAGATTCTGCAGCATCACTGCTCTAGTTTAGGGAAGGGGTGAAACCTCACTTTGCTTGATTTCATGCAAAAGATGTCAGGCTTTTTTCAGGAATTCAGGGTTTCAGTTTAAAAAATAGCTTTTTATCAGTAGCATAGTCAGGATTGTGTCACAAGGGGGGGGGGGGGGGGGTTAGAATATGACATGAGGGAAAAGTCTAAGGGGAGAGAGAAGAAAAACCAGCTATTTTGGATGTTTTTGAAATTTCAAGGTTGGGTCGTGGGGAGGGGGGTGGGGGTACCAGCCCCCAAAACCACCTTGTGGCTATGCCACTGCTTCTTATGACAAAGCTAAGTCATAAGAACCAACTTTCTTTAAAGTTAAACCCTGGCTTTTTAGAAAAGCATAGTATTGTTGGTATGAAGTCACAATTTAATGATTTCCAACTTTTCCTAAAAGTGCAAGGTTCACAGACTAAGATAACTTCAGATAGCACACCATCTGCCCTTAGTTTACTGAACTGACATATTAATGGCAAGAGACTAATCTATTTTTAAATCAAATTGAACTAAAGAGATTTTTCAGCGGAATAGCCTTTAAGTGAATCTCTCAGTGTCTATATACATTGCGTTTAAAGTTTTCATGGTTTGAATATCAGCCGTGTATTGTGTATTATAAAAAATGCACACTTGTTCAAATTCTGTTTGTTGCCAATATTTGACAGGCGGAAGTGCACCAATATTTGTATCGTGGAAAAATGCAATCTATCGACATCTGACTTTTTATGATGAATCCAGAAAAAAAAAACACAACTTTTTGTCCAATTTATCAGTCATATTGACATAGGTAGTTGCAGTACTTAATCAATGCCTGTTTTTTAACAAATTAAAACCTGACAAGGACAGCTGTTATATTCCCACTTGTTGATAATCCTATGCCTTTTAAAGCAATAGCATTTAGTGCTTCCGTCAACCTTCACACAGTCGTGTTATAGATTGTTCTCCAAATGTAATCAAATGGTAGGCATAAAGTCCTTTACCGGGAAAAAGCAAGTGCATATCGTGAGGAAATATATGAAGTGGAAATGAAAACAGAAATGTGAGGGTAACAAAACTTATGTCATGTGCAGACAGTTTGTATTTGATTGTGTCTGTATAAAAATGTAGCTCTGTTTTGAAACTGATGTGGAAAGTAAGGAAAGGGCTACAGGATTTTATTATCATTCTAAAGATCATGTTATGGGAAATTTGCAGAAGGGTCGTTTTATTCTATTTTTTTTTCTATAAGAAAATGGGGAGGGGAAGGTTCAGCATCAGTTTTCTTTTACTGCAGTAATTTTTACCTACTAAATGAGGTTCCTGCTGTCAGTTAGTGTTATTTTATTAGCACCATATGTTTTGTAATATTTTCAACTAGACTACAATATTTGCTTCTCTGAAATCTGAAGAATCACTATGTGAGTTAACTCATAATGGTATGAGTTGTTTGTATTTCTTTTCTTTTTTTTTGTTATTTTTTTTTTTTAAGTTGTAGTACATGTAAGCATTTTAAGAGTTTAATGCGACATCTGTGATGTATAGTTAGGATTGATAAAATAGGGGTCTCCTGATCAAACAAAAAGTCTTGCCCAAAAATAGGGAGATTTGGAAAAAAATTCTAGGTTATACAGCTGGGCATTGTTTCACACAGGTCTGTCAACCTGCATTGCTTAGACAAAAAAGGAGAGATTCTTTATTTTCCAACCTGGAAAGTTTATAAGGAGACTTAGAGAAAAACTGGGAGGTTTGGATACAACTATATTTTCATGGATGCAAAGAACAGGGTTTGAGATAAGTTTAAAAACTGGAAAAAAACTGGAGCATCCTGGTAAAACAGGAGAGTGGACAGTCATGTGATTGTGGTAATGAGATACACAAAAGTAGATTATCAGCAGGTTATAGCTTCAATGGACTATTGATTGGCTTTTTACCCATGTAATATCAAGTTTGCATTCTTGTCAACCAATCTGTTTAACCTGGAACTCTTTCATTTGCTTAGCTTTAAAAGGAAGCCCCAAAACACAAATATTCAGATTCTCTGTCTTGAGGTATTCAAAAGATTTATGAGAAATGATGGACAAATTTGCTAATTGGCTTGACAAAATGTATTGGTCTTTGCACAAGCCCAAGTGATTTTCACATGTATTGTGAATATTTAGAGAGACAAAGTAGAATTGAGTCAATTGACCCTAAGCTGGATCATTGAGCCCATTAAGATTGGGCTTATAAGGTGCACTTCCTTCAACATACAGTAGATTATCTGAAAAAGGTTCCATTTTCTGAGATGGCAATGATTGCAAGTATAGTGCTGTCAATGGTGCTGTTAACAGACATGTGATGGTCTGTAAAAGGCAAAAATTGCATTGGACAACCACTTTTGATCTTTCAGGTTGTCCAAGTGGAAGAGTAGATTTAATTTTCAATCTACTTGTTCCTAACATCAGCAAGAAAACATGTAACAGAATTTTCTTAATTCCAGCTAGTATGGACTACAATTCATCCTTGTAACATTAAAGTTCAAAAACATGGAACAAAAAAGTAAATGTAGGCTTTCTATGGCAGAAACATCAAAGACAATTGTTCTTCTACCATTTTCCATTTTTTTTTCCGGACAACCTCAGTTTGAATCTAACTTGTCCCATTAACAACCTGAATATGTTTCCTTAAAAATCAGGCCTGAAATGAAATGGACTTTGCAGTACATAAATAGCACTCTGTCCTTATTTGTATTACCCCTGTTTCTACATTTTTTGCTCTATATTTACCATGCAGACACTAGCTAAGTCAGACCTGACTGATTTTAATTGTAAAAGAGCACATAGGTACAACAATGGGAACCCTTCAGGGCATTCTCACCAACCAGTTGACTCATTACAGCAATTATTATGGAGTTCTACGAATGTGTAGGCCTGTGCCAATTCTCACTAAAGGTGTAATCACATTGTAGAGAGTGTTCTCAGTGACATTGCAAATTCAGAAACATTTTTTTTTGGAAGTATATTCACTTTCTATGCAATGTTTATGATCCCAGGACTAGAACTCTCTGGACGGCAAGTCTGATGCTCGAACCACTTAACCATGAAGTTGCTTGGTAAAAGCATTGATTTTGTCAGATCTTCCACACTTTTCTGATGTAGGTACCATGAAAAGGGAAAATTTCATGAAAGAAATTATTTGACCAACTTAATTATACAGGTTAGGAACCCATTATACTGTACCACGAGAGCACAAAAATAAGACGGATAAATAGTGGATTATCATCAGCCAGGAAAGAAGGTCAGGATAGGATTAAAGGAGACAAAAAAGGAGGGAAGGACAATATATTCAAGAAGAACAAAAGGATCATAGGAGTACCATGTAGAAGATGAAATTCAAAGTTTTCACTTGATGATCCTGATTGGGACTGGGACTTTATTAGGGCAAATTTAAAATGAGCTGATCAACTTGAGGTCAGGCAGCAAAATTTTCATCATCAAGTGAAAAGTTGTCAAGAAGGGCAGGATGCAAAGACATTATAACCATAAAAAGTACATGCTTTTTTAATGCCTAAGTATGGCTATTTGATTGGCGATCTGTTTGTTTCTGTTTTCAAATCTCATGTGACTAAACACATGACAGTCTGTTCCATTATTTTCCAAGCAGTCTCCAATCAATGACTATTGTCTGCATGTATTTGCTCTAATTGAGTTGAGCCTTCCTTCTGCAAATGAGGAAGCTATGTAGAATGGCTGGAAACAATCATTTAAACAATGTACTAAAATTGTGCTCATCCCATTTAATTTATTTATTGGATGGAAGCATTGTCTATACACTTTTTTAGATGTAAACAATTTTTTCATTATTAAGAAACAAAACTGTTAAAATAATCTGTAGAGAAATTTTGCTGACTTTAAATGATACATTGTGTCTTGTTTAAAGTCAAATAACATAAATTTTATTATTTTGCATGACAGTTTGCAAGGAAAAGTTAACAATTAGAGTCAAAGATATTCTACAATGTTGTAACTCCTTCTCTAACAACTTCTTGTTTAGACTTTTCACTTCCATTTTCTGAGTTTAAAAACTCAAAAAAAAAAAAAAAAAAAAAAAAACAGAACAGAACTGTGATGGGAAAAATCACAAAGCAAAGCAAGTGCTTTTAAACAGTGGTGTCTGTCTTTGTACAACACCTCATTAGTTTCCATATTGTGAACATTTAGACAGAAAAGAAGGATTGAGTTATGACTCATGTCCCTGCATCTTACTGGCTGTCAGTAGTGGATCATGTGCCACATGTTCTGTTTTCTGAGTTGACATGTGTCGTGACTTGGCTTCTTCAGAAAGCTCTCAGTGGATCATGTGCCACATGTTCTGTTTTCTGAGTTGACATGTGTCGTGACTTGGCTTCTTCAGAAAGCACTCAGTGGATCATGTGCCACATGTTCTGTTTTCTGAGTTGACATGTGTCGTGACTTGGCTTCTTCAGAAAGCTCTCAGTGGATCATGTGCCACATGTTCGGGTTTTCTGAGTTGACATGTGTCGTGACTTGGCTTCTTCAGAAAGCTCTCAGTGGATCATGTGCCACATGTTCTGTTTTCTGAGTTGACATGTGTCGTGACTTGGCTTCTTCAGAAAGCAAGCAACATAGACACCCCAGTATATCAAAGGGGATGTGGGGTGTAACAGGTATCTGAGTTTGTTACATGATCTTTGTCTTCAAGTGATCTATGCTATCATTTTGTCCACACTGCGTGAAAAGCTATGAACACATGCTTGACTGGCCTGTTAGCTTACCCCAAATGTAATACATACTTTTTGTGTATTTCAATATATCTGTTTACTGTATCAATTAGTAAGATGCAAACCTGACTATATCAAATGTGTGTGTAGTGAGCTTCATTTTCTCCCTGAAGTGATGAGAGGTAATCAGGCAGAGAAGGAGGATGAAATAAAAAAGTTAGAAAGTTTCAGCATGAATGTTGGGAGTATAGTTGGGTCAATGTTTTTGTAGGAGGGTGCCCATGATCAAGACTCCCATCTAGTTAGGAATCCTAAAGGGATGAAAAGTGATCAAACTTTAACCCTTTACCGTTGTGCTCCGATCGGGGCATATTTGCGCGCCTCAGGAGTGGGCGGAAAAGTGGACGTAGCCCGCCCCGCATCGGCTCCTGTAGGCCATTGACCCCGTGACCTTAAACTATTGTCTCTGTCGTTGTTGTGGCCGAATTTTGGGGTAGCTACTCGCAGTTTCGAGCTCCGCGTGAAAGAGTAAAGATGGGTGACAGCGGAGCTCTCCCCATGGGTCCAAAAGGACCCAAACAACGGTAAAGGGTTAAGCAACTCCCATTTCAGGAATAGGCCAATATCCAGTACTGCTCATGAGTATTAAGTTGATCAACTTTTTAGCTTTGTGAAAGGAATAGCTTTTTATTGGTGGCATGCTTTTAGGGCATGTGGCAGCCATACACAGAGGCATTATGCAAGCAACTACATTATAGACTGCTTGGGCATATGCTGCAATGTCTATATAACATGTATGTAGGTCATGGCTAACTTAAAGTAGATCAGTGTTGTAGTAGGACTAAGCTCTCCATTGTAATCATTTCACAAGTGGTAAATAATGCAGTGTTTACAATGAATGGTGGGCACTAATACTACTACCATCATACATGCAATTCTCACATGCCAATCTATCAGGTTGTATCAAAATCAAAAATGCATGAACTGTAGAAACAATTCAAAACATTATGATAACAATGCAAGTTTCATTCATGCATTTCATTGTAGTGTTTAGCACAAATTTACATATACTTGAATCAGGCGACATCCTGACTAGAAATGCAGAAACTGAACTAATAATTGGTAGAAAACTGATAAAGCATTGTGTATATAAGGCCTGACATACCTTTACAATTTAAAATTGAGTTTCTGCACGCTTGGAAGAGTTCTGTTTTGTAAACAAACCAATAACGCAAAGTGAACAGGGTTGATTTTTCTTCTTCAAATGACATTGTACATTGCTTTCTTAGTACTTGAACAAAGTGCCTCCTTATGAATAACAGCACCTCAATGAAAAAACAATAAAAAATTTTTGGTAAAAGATAACAATCAAGCCTGATATTTAATAAGTGTGTGGAAGGATTGTGATGCTTTTGTAATTATATGTTGTGTGCCATGTTTTGTCTGGTATAGACGAATCAGATTAGCGCTTGTTTTTAGTGACTGCAAACCACCATTAGTGGGGTCCATCAGCCTAAAACCATCTTTATTTATTGTTAACATGAATTTATTGTTTACATGAATTTCAAACCCTCATATTTAGTGAACTTGGAGAATTTAAGGTACAAATCAGTGTACAACCATCCATGAGTCTTATCCATAGAGGTAAGCAAGGAAATTGAAAGATTTAAAGGTGATGGACCCCAGCTATGGCCGACTGAAATCAGACCATCACTTGCTGTCTGGATTGGTGTTTAAAGAGGTACGGACAAATCTGAACAGCCAGGTGATGATCTGATTTAGTTTCCCACAACAAGAGTCCATCAGTTTTTAACTTTAAAATTCTTTGCATACCTGTATTATGTAATATTGTTGTACACTAAAATTCCATTTGATTTCTAATTCCACCAGATATGAAGATTTAGAACTGTATGTTGAGTTGTTGACAATAAAATAAAGGCAGTTTTTTCCTGGATGGATCCCACTAAAATAGCCAACCTCATCAGCTTCCCAGATTCGTCTATAATCTTTAGCAATGGTTACTAAATGTTTCAATTTGCTCAAGAAACTGACAAAGTTTGAATGTTTTTCATCCATATTTATTTTTAAAGACTGCCCTCTGTAACTGTGAGCATGTGGAATTCCCACACAGAGTTAGCAGGATTCTTCATAAGTATGTTTAATCAGCTGTGCATAGGTATATCAATAAAATTCAACCTTTCATGAACTCACTTCAGATTGGCATTTATTGCTCAGCTTATGAAGGCCTTTGAATATTTTAAAATGAAAGGTTAATTTATTGAACTTCCTCTTCATATTTTAGTTGCACAGTTGAGTTAAAGTTTCAATTTCAAGAAAGGTTATGGTATTGGAAATTTGGTAACTACAATCATTAAGTTGATCAACAAAAAAGTGGATAGGAATAGTAGAGAATGAATATTGGGTTTTAAAGATAGTGTGACATGAAAATAACAAAATTGGGTATTGAATTTAAAAAGCATTAAAAACCATGCAAGTTGCCACAATTTCCATCAAAATCCATCCAAAATTGACCATTTTAATGGGCAATGTCTGATTTGCACTTAATCGTTAATAAATATGAATTCAATATGCAAATCTTGTGATGTCATGGGAGGGACATACCATATTATGGCTAATGTTTTCCTTTATTTTTACAATCTTCATTTCAAGGGCAGTTGTAACATTAGTTTGTCTTGAAGGTTTTAGTTTGGAAGTTTAAGTTGTGTCCTTGGAAATCTTCGGTATCAATTACCAAACCATAAACTAACTGAAGTATAATTAAGAGATAATTTATATAGGGTTAACAAAAGAAATGTCAGCACTGTGCAACACACCACATCATTATTTTTGCATAAGCAACATGTTTCTTCAGATACATTCAAACTTTGAAGAGGTATATCTTGAAAACTGTAAAAGATATTGAAATAATTCCAACGGATTTTTCCATAGAAAACCTCACTCCATAACTGCCAAGTGAAGTCAGGTCATTTTGCTGACATGTCACACTACTTTTAAGATGATTATTCATCATCACCCCAAATTATATTTTTGGTAGTGGGCCAAAAATTCACATTGGTTTGGCACTATGAAATGCAAAAGATGCAGTGTGGCTCATAGTATGCAGCATAAACAGTGAGTGCTCTGATTTTACATTTGATCTTGAGTAGGAGATCAAGATCAACTGTGTTGTTTGAATGCAGCTAGCACTGAAGATCAGCTTAGTAGATTTTGATCCACCTGTAGGGGTAGATCAGATCTTGAGGTGGGTGGTAGGGCAGTTGGGAATCAACATACCGTGTGTGAAGGCTCAGTGAATGAAGCCAACCAGAGTTCAAGATGACTCATGTCCCAGGGTGCACAGAAAAGCTCAGTGTGTAATCAAAACACGCTCAGTACAGTTCATGCTGTGTAAAGCTTAATTGGTACTCTGGGGTGAGAAGATTGGGCCTTTAAAATTGGGGTCTTTAGGATAGTGAGTGACTTCACTGGAATACAGGGACTTTAAAAAGTGGGGTAGTTTGCATTCATTTGTCAGACACTAGATTGCACTCCTAGCAGATCTCTGAGACAATTAACTCTTATTGCAAAAGTTGTCAAACTTTTTCAAAACTTTTAAAAACATCCCCCTCAAAGCATGCCAGTGAGCTTGGTGTAAACTAAACAGTGGATGTACAATGTTGAAGTGTTTGCTTTTACAATCTATAACAACGTGAACGTGTAGCACGATTCACTGGTTGCTTTGTTAAATGAACCTTATTCTTTGTAGAAGAATCTTAAACAAGCTTTTTGTTTGAATTTGTAGATATACAACAATCTACAAGTACTTAAATCTCCTGATAAGCCTTTGATGAAGTTATATCAAATGTTTAATAAAGATTACTTCAGCAAATACAATAATTTCATGTTTTAATATGGCAAACGATTCGAGTACCTATCCCAGTGAAACACTTATATTACAACCACAGTCAATGGTGATAAGGATCATGAGATCCTTGTATACTGACATTTGTATGATACCGTGATCTCAAGGTGAATTCATGGAGGTCAATTTTAGGGGCCAATCAATCTTCCTACCCCAAACTACATTTGTAGTGGTTTAAAGAAATAAGCCAGTTTGGTAGTTCATTTTGGTAGCAATGCACACTGCACACATTGCCCGAACCGTTGGGATGAAAAAACCGATCCAGCACCTACAGCACGTATTTCAAAATTTGAGTGAAATCATTCTTTCTTAATTCATATATAATAAAAGGAAGGATCTCGAGTGTGGCTTTGTGCAGTGGATTGTTTCTGAATTGTCTTTTGGTTTAAAAATTTTCATTTTCAACTGCTGTAAACTAGCACTTTGACCCAATCTTCGTCTGAGTTGGCTGGCACTTAGTGTTGTATGCACGTACTGACAAGAACAAGGGACGGCTGTACGCTACGTGCTGAGCTTGGTTTGTATATCCCACGCTGAGCCCCACAATTCCATGCGGCAAGGAATTACAGAACTTTCTTATTCTCAAATGGCTCGATCGGCTCTCTGGTTAACAGCAGCTGGTTCAAACGATGCAAAGTACCATTGCTCATATTACACTGCCTGTACTGTACTGAGAAGGTTTTGATGACATATGGGGGTCTTCTATACTCACCCTGAAGCAATAAACTAAGGTTGTGTCTGGATAAATTTTAAATAGTTGTGGGAGGGGCTTAGGGTAGTACAGTAGGTTAGGAGAATAATAACTGTTTGGAATGAGAGGATCAGGCCTTTTATGGTAAATGTATCATGGCATCAACCTGACTGGCAAACACTTGTGCCATTTACATTACACACAGTCATGGCGGCCAGTGTTATTCAACACTAGTATTGCGCATACCTCCCAAGTGGCCTGCATTTCGAGGGTTTAACCCAAACCCGCCAACCCGCCCAGCCCTATGAAAAACCCGCATTTTAAATCTCCGAATTATTCTTAGTTATAGAACCATGCAAATGTAGCTTCAATATATAGCTTACCGATAACAATAAATTCAGTAAATCATACCTCACAGCACATTCAACTGCTCGCGCTACTATACAAGGCATTGGTCTAGGTATGTACAAACCTGTACTGTTTGCTGTCCCAACATCACTATTGTCTAACCTTTGTAGCAGGTATGGAATATATTCCTGTCACAGCGTAAATAGTGAAAAAACGTTGTGCAACTCCGCGTTTAGTAGCAAAATGAATGCCCGCTTTGCAGGTTAGAGGTGGGGCTTGTCCCAGAGTGTCCCATTCAATAAATGTATGCCCAAAGTTGGACTGTCTTGACAGTTCTTGACATTCTTGACTGTGGTTTTCATGCCTAAGATATATGCCGAAGATATATGTTGCAAATCACTTGCAGCACTGTACGACCATCGCTAACATATCGAGTTGACACTTGCAAACTGTAGGCTGGTACCATGACCACACCAAAATTTACAGCCGGCAACAATAACAATTGAATGTTGTTATTAGGCTTTAGTAATTGTGCCTTTGTGAGTATCTGTATAAAAATATTTTGGCAAATCCAATATTTTTCTAGGTTACAGCAAAATAATAAAAAAAAAATCAGTACCGTACTAAACTTTTTTGGCGGTAACCTAGCAAAATTGTGTTGAATGATTTGCCAACAAACTGCCACCATTTTGCATGAAGACACTTCTAAAATTCAAAAAATTTCAAAAAGGGGAGGGGGGCACCCCTCCCTTATACCCCTCCCCCATTCTGGCAATCCACCAACAGTGGAAAACACTTCACATCATTTTTTTTTATTATTTTTGCTTCTGTAGGCAACATGTTGCTCTATCTGAAAATAATGATAGTATAACAGTTTGTATGAAGTCCCTGTTACATTTATATACAGCTCAAATTGACTCAATGTGTTAGTTAGAATTAGCCAGTTATATCCGAGCTCTGTGTGTGCTTATTTTGTTCAACGGTAGGAACTTACTCAAGTTCAAGTTCTTACTGTTGAACAAAATTAGCACACACTGTCAGGGATTGTGACACTTGTGTCTCCTTTTGCCCTCCTTCTTTTGCAACTATACTTTGCAGATGTATAATTTTTCAAAACAAAAGTTTATAATTGAGGTTGTACCAGTCTTAGAGTCTGGATAAGTTGTTAGGATGATGATGTCATGGTATAGGATGCTTCACCAATGGTGCATGATACACCAGCATCAATGCTGCTGTAGCTACAGTATAATTTGTAGTGTGAAACATACCATGTATTTCCCTCAGTGTTACACTACACTGTAAACCTAACATATCCTTGAAGTATACCGTAGTGTGCTTATTGCATAATGAGTATTAAGTTAAAGGGAAAATGTAGTCATCCCAAATTCAAAAAGTGTAGTAGAATATCCTGTTTTATGAATGGCTCTTGAGAATATTGTCATGATTACATATGACAATATTTTTCCTTTTCATTGATAAATTTAACTGCTACACAGTACCCATGAGCTAAAATATCATGAAAGATACTTGTAAGAAAAATATGAAAAAATTATGAGATTGTGCTGCTGTGTCAAAAGATTCTATAATTGCTTTGGCCCTTTAATTCTTCATTATTGGTAGGAAGTTCAGTCTTGGTTAATACATGTTATATTGCTATGAAAATAATTTCAAATGGTATACATGATTTATTTCATGTAAAAAACAGAAGATAGTGTCATATTTAATAAAGAAAGTCGATGCCTTAATACTTTTGTGCCATCAAAACTTGGTTTCTAACAGAAAGGAAGCAATTAGTCATAACAGGACATGACAATTTGAGGATCTGGATGTTGAGTTTGGTAAGCAAGTTATTGGTACAATTTTTTGCTCCTCTTATTGAATTTAGGATGTTTCAAACTAGATGTCAATCACTGCCACAGATGTTGTGACTCCAGACACAGACATTATACTTACAGTTTTGAGAATAGTGTATGCCTCTGGAAGATTTGTGGGCACTCCCAGGTGATTTTCTTGAGTAATAAATATCCCAGGGTGAAAGCAGCTTTTACACAATATACATTGTGTATAATCAAACCATTTGTATCACTATGCTATAAACAAAGTTCTAGTTAAATCTGAGATATAGCCTGTGAGCTATAGCAGTAGTGTTTTCCTTTAGCTGTTTTGTCAGGGTGTTGCACCCAGACAAAATTTGCAAAGGTGTTTTATAGCACTGGGACAATGAATGAGGCATGCAGACAAAAAGTTGCTCTACCCAGAACAAAGCTATTAATTTGAAATCTTTTAGAAGAGCAAACAGCAAAAGCCTAATACCAATTTTAACATTGAATGATGTATCATTACAAATATTCCTACTTATTAAAGGAAGCCTGCTATAATCAATAATTGCATTCATCGTTGATTTTAGCTAGCCTAATTTTTCCCAAAGGGGGACAACCTTGCCCCTCCTCTCTTAGGATCACTTTCCAAGACTGATTACTTCCAAGTTCATAATAAAGAGGGACAGATTCCACACCATGTCTTCTAAATTGACCCAGCTGCAATACACTGACACCCTTTTTCTCACTCAAGATCTCACTCTAAGGATCGATGGTTTTTGTTAAAAAATACTTCCACATTTCAACAAATAAACCACAGAAAGTTATGAGCAGATTATGTTAGATTTCTTTTGTTTTTTATTTTATGGTTTGCCTCTGAAATTTGGGTACAGTCTGAATGGTTGAAAATGTTTTCCTGTAGATCTTTCTTTACCCTCACACCATATGTAGGGTGTAACAATTTCACTTAACCCTTTTGCTAGTACTATTGTCTCCAATTTTCATCAAACACAAACTCAACTTACAGACTAAAATTAATGTCCCTGATTGGCGGCTATGCAATAGTCATTGAAACATTCTTGTATACAGGCCCCCGCTATTCCAAGCTGTGTTCTATCATGTATGTAAAACAAAGTATGGTAATAGATCATGTGGCATATCACATGATAGATGTTCAAAGTGAGGTTTTGAACCAAAAATCAAGTTGAAGATAGTATCAAAATGGTCTCACATGAAGCCAATACAGATATGTCCTGCTTAGGGTTTGATTCTGAAAATAATTTGAGCCCTTATGGTGTATGGGAAAGCATATAGGCATACGGGATAATTTTTGTGGGGAGGGCAAGAGCAAATTTTGCCCGAATGATGGAACCTATCATGTTTTGCCTGAATGGACCAACTGTTTTGCCCGAATTGGGAGGGCGAGTGTCCCCCTGCACCCCTGCCTTGTACGCCTTTGTGGGAAAGTGAAAGTGAATCACATGAATTGGGGGACAGGTCTGAACAATTGAACAGTGAAACAAGGGCCTGATCTTACCTTTTGGCCTACAGTAAGTTCTGTTAGGCTAGGTAAAGGACATATACACCTGCAAGTCTTCAGGTTAGGCCATGGACATTGTTAGACAGACTTAGGTGTTAAATCCCATGAAAAATTATGTTATAGTGAATTACTTTTTGTACAAAACTTTTTAAAAGAAGTTATTTTGGAAAAGTTATTTAGGAAATGCATTCATTCAAATGGTATACGTTTATAATGTGCCTGAGCAGTGAGGGAGGTATACAGTGCATGGTAGCCAAAGTGTGAATATCCCCTGCATTAACATCAAAATATTGAATGTAATGTCAGATTAATATGCAGTGATGACATCACTGGTTATCCATGATGCCCTTAATATCCAAAAAAAGAAAGAAAATGCATTACTTTGAAAATTATCATGAAACACTGCATATATGCTAGTGAGATGCAGTTCGCACCTCCTAAAAGAGAAAACTTTTCTGTTCATTTTGAAGTCGATGAGTTTTGTACCCAGAAAATTCCCTTAAACTGAGCTAAGTTCACTTCAAAAATGCATATTCAGCAGTATGTAAGTTGAAGGAGGAGGCAATATCATTTGATGATGATCCTGTTTGATGAGACAATTGTTGCTTCTTTCTGTTGCATCTTTTGAAAAATAAATGTTTTTAATCTATTTGTTATGAATTTGGGAAGGGGGAAAATTAAGACTACAGTATAATCTCATTTGTGCCACATCATGCAATACTTCCCTTTAAATGAATGGGTTGAAATTGGAGGTGGACTTATTACAGTCCATGAGGAGCAAAGAGCCTTTTAAGTGCACTTACTATTTATCAAATGGTATAGAGCCTAAAGCCTAAATTCTAATAAAGTCATCAAATCCAATGTCCCACTGCCCTAAGCAAAATAACGTTGCCTTTTAGAAGAGCTAGGGCAGCTATGAATAAATGTTTGCTTTGTAAAAACAGGAAGTTGCAACTCCCACATGAAATCTTTGTAAAAACTTGCCTTACAGTTATGTGCGGCCTGATCCATTTCAGCGAAAAGTAATTTTATTTGCTCGTTCTCTTCTAATTTATCTCTTCATTGTGCTTTACAATGGTAAAAATGTGTGGCATATCATACAGGTTTGGAACTGCTACCTGACCTTTTGTATTTGTGCTACAATGGTAATATTGTTAGTGCTTGTATTTACTCAAAAATCATAAGGGGTGACTTCAAACTCATTATACTTAGCAATAGCTTAATTCTCAGAAAACCATTCTTTCATCTTTCTTCTTTTTTTTTGGACATATTTGAGAACATATAATGCAAGGTAAATTAACCAAGAGATCCATCCTTGAAAGTTTTTACAAATCAGTAAGAAAAATATTACAACATGATTCTTAAGAGCCGTTCCAATTAAAATGGGTTGGTCTGCTTCGCTAATATAAATTGGAATGACTGAATATCACCTTCAATTAAAGGCAAAATGAAACCACCCAAAGTTAATTAATGAAACCAGACATGCTAATTAAGAAAGCTTTCCTTCCAATCATGTAACAATATTTTTGTAAAGTGTTGCGTGATAGAACTCTCTTTTTTACTTTTTGTTGCATCCTTCTGATCTGCCTGATTCCATCTAGTCTCTTCAGGGAGGAAGTGAAGCTTACCACATGCACACTTGATAAGTCAGCCTTCAAATCTGATTAATTGATTAACAGTAACAGATATTCACAAAAATGTATGTGGCATTTGGAGTTAGCTAATAGGCCGGTCAAACATGTTAACTGCCAGTGCTTTTCATGCAGTGTGAACACAATGGGAGGATAGCATCATTTGAGGGCACAGATATGTAACAAACTCAGGTACCAGTTACACGCCACACCATCTTTGAGCTACTGGGGTATCTATGTTGCATTTTTAAGCAATTTGGGTGACTGTTTATATTGCTGTTAAAGTGTTTTGATAGGTGGGTTTTGTTCGATCACAACAGTATCAACACTTCACAGTGTGTGATATTCCCAAATGATGCTTTTGGACATTTTTGTAACCTCCATATTCTTTTCGGATAATCATTTCTGCCGAACGCTTCTTGAATTTTGCCACTGTTGGCACTTTGGGGGTCTAGAAATTTTTAGACAATCATTATTTGATTTTTCGTGTGCTCTTAAACCTGAAGTACAGCATATCACAATTATTTGGTATGGTTTCTAATGTTACGGTCGAGCCATCTCCAAAGTCTCTTATCAGACTATAGTCCATTGTCATTGCTGCATACTGTATTTTCCGAGTGAAGAAGCTTGCTCATGTGCATGGGATTAAACTCTTTCTCTTGAGGGGGGGGGCTTTTCTCCACACTTCAGATCTCCAACAATGGCATAATCTCTGCCCAACTGATGCATCAAAGTCTCCTCAATTCAGCAAGATTTTGGCCAATGGGGGCTGCTCCCTTAAGTCCCTCGTTCTATATGGCCATGATGGAGGGGCAAGGCAAGGCAAGGCACTAAGCCAGGATTGTGTAAGCAAAGTGCCACTATCATGGTGTGGAGCTTGCAAGAAAATTTTGAAAGAAAACTTTAAGGAATATTGAACCATTTGACTCAATATACTGATGTCCTTGGCTCCTGTACGTTTGTCTTGGGTGTTTTGCTGTTATATATTTGTTAGGGACTATTGCCATATCGCTCCTAATCATATCAAAGATGTGTGCTGGTATGCTGCTGCCCTTCAGAAGTGAGAGGAGTGTACCATCCTGGTACTAAGCAGACTTTTGCAAAGTAACTGGCAGACAAGTAGGGGAAATGACATGAGTAAATAGGGGGTGATCAAATAGCTAGTTCATAGACTTCAAAACCAAGTACATTTTGGGGTATATTTAAAAAATGGCTTAATGGTTTGCTATTTTAATAATGATGCACTATAAATGGTAGACTAAAATACTGTAACAGTTATGGAAAGTTCATTTGTTTTGCTTTAGTTCTTACCAAGAGTGAAATTCCACTGATAACTACCTTTTCCTTCAATTGATCACTCCCTCCAATGGAAACATTATAAGGGATTTATTTATGATATCATAGGCGACAAAATTTCACTAGAGGATGTGTCGGTCTGACTTGATAAAAAAAAATAAAATCTTGTAAAATTTGTGGTACCTGACAGGAAAATAACTAGAGAAAATAAACAGGGAACCTTAACTTGAAGGACATCAAAACAAGTTGTAAATATTTTCTTTCCTCTTGTATGTTTTTAATCAAGGACATTTGATATTATAAGCTGAAGAATTTCCTGAAAATGTTTTTCATTCTTTTATTTTTTTTGTTTGTCTTGAGTTAATCCTAGATAGCCCATCTTGATACCTTAGAGACATTGTACCAAACATTTCCATGCATTGCTTAGAAGTGCTGTAGTCAAGTCTGGACTTGGACTTATGATTTCAGAATTTGAAGGACTTGGTCAGACCGTTTGGTTTTTGGTTGAGAAAGTACAGGGACTTGAGTCTGAGACCTGACTTGAGTCTTTGAAAGTTGGAAATTGCTGGCCTCTTTTCTTGAGGTCTCTAGAATAGACCACAGCACTGTTGCTTCGGTAGTGGAAGAAATAAACCCAAGAAAATTCCTTGTCATCCAAATATGGCGTTGCAGAACTTTTTTTCTTAGGGAAGATTGTGAATTTTCTCTTGTCCCTGTAAAATTTTACTGTCCATCCCTCTAATGTTCTGCCTGCAGTACTGAAACAATATTAATTATGACCCCCCCCCCCCCCAACCATCCCTTGCATCTTCAAAAAAGATTGCATGCAGTGTTTTTGCTGATACTCAAATTTCCACCAGTCGGGGGTATTTTTGCACTTCAAAAAAGCACTAACTAAGATAAAAATTCCTCAAATTTCTACTCTGAACATCTTGTGCAAACAAATGCATCTGATATGTAAAGCCCAAAGTATGTTCCAAAAGTAGAATGCTGACCAAGCAGGATTATCTGATTATCTGTCAAATAACTAACATCAAGGAAAGTAAGAGGATAAAGCCCTTTGGCCAATACACCTCATGGTCAGTTAGACCATTCATGGATACATCACTGATTGGCTTGGGTTGGCCGTGCTCAGGTGAATCATGAAGGTATGTTACTGTGGTGCAACCATGGAGGTTCTTCCATGCTGCAACAATTTTGCCCATGGAGTGGTATCATATGGCACTGAACTATTTGGAAAGTTAGGACTTCATGCAGCTACGTCTAGATGCTACAGTATCATGGCCCCGGTTGTCAGTAGGAACTGTCAAGGGCTGCCTTCAGATGGAGACATGACATTTCCAATTTTTCCCCCAGTCCAATCAGAAAACTAGTTTCTATCAAGATTATCTATACATAAAATAAAACCTTGGCATGATATCAGTTAGTCTTATCTGTCATATGTAATGTCCACCAATCAGGATCTTATGTAATACTGTTATTCTTGTCGCAATAAGAAACATGCTGTACAGCACCATGGTTCTATCCAGGACATTCTGAGTGGCAGTTGAAGTACTTTGTATGTGATGCAAAATCCAGTCCTACTTTCCCTGGTATCCTTCATAGGTGCAACACTTTCGACGTGGTAGGAAATCTCAAAAAGGTTTTCTTCCAGTGATGGTTTGGGAGTGATTGTTTTGAAATAACCACCTGAAACTGGGGTTGTCTTAGAGATGATATGTTTAACTTCTATTAATCTTCAATGGAAATTTCACTGGAGTTTGTGCTGGTCAGTACTTTGGTGCATGCTGTGACGTCTCTTCTTGAGAAAGCAACATTGACACCCCAGTACATCAAAGGCGGTGTGGGGTATCTGATGTATCTGAGTTTGTCACATAGTCTGTGCCCTAAAATGAGCTAAGCTTTCATTTTATTCACACTGCGTGAAAAGCAATTAACACATGCTTGATTGACCTGTTAGCTAACCTCAAATGTTATGTAACTTTTTGTGTATTTTAAATTTTTGATATATCTGCTACTGTCAATCGATTAATCAGACTTGAAATGTGACTATATCAAGTGTGGGTGTAGTGAGCTTCATTCCCTCCCTGAGGTGATAAGAGGTAATCAGACAGAGAAGAAGAATGTAACAAAAAGTAAGAAGGATCGTTTCATCATGTTTTTGCCCTACAAGCCGATCAGCAAGCATCACTAGTACTGCAGGTCAATGGTCATAGCCATGCAGCTGGCACTGGTTTACGTGGCTATAACTATCACACACAGTACATAATTGGTTGTGTCTGTAATTTGAAGCATGGGTCCAAGGTCCATACCTTCTGCAAATGTGCTTGGTGCTGAAAGGGCCAAACCTCTCACCCCAAACTACAATTATGGTACAGGGGTACAGAAATTCTCAATTGGCTTAGCTCTTTGATTGACAGCTAATTTAAACAATTCAGAAGCATGGTGAAAGCCAAAGCTTATATTACACAGCATGAAAGGTACTGGGAGTGTTTTGATTATATAAATTGAGTTTTTCTATACTCACCTTGAAGCAATAAACTGAAATTGTGTCTGGATGAAGATGAATTTCAGACAATTGTGGGAGGGGCTTCAGTAAGAAGGTTAGGAGAATTGGTACTGTTTGGGGTGAGAGAACTGGGCCTTTAAAGGGAAATGTTGTGTTTGTTTCAGAAGGAAATTTTGTCCTTTTAAAACCAATGTTTATTGTCAAAGAGTGGTAATTAATAATTACAAATAAGGCAGTATGGTAACCTTCTTTTCAAGACATAAGTTTCCCTCAGTTAAAAATTCAGTTAAATGTTGCTCAAGAATAATTTGTTCACCCAAACTTTCAACATTTTAAAGCACTTCCATCTCCTTGTGCATGATGTTTTGAGGAGATAAGCTATTGCTGGGGTTTATTGCTGAGACAGAATGATTTGAAAATGACTAGAACTATTTACGAGAGCTGTTTACTTTTAATGCTATGTTGGAGCATTTTAAATGCATCATTTCCCTTTAACTTGGAGGCCCAATCTTCTCATCCCAAACAGTACCAATTTTCCTAACCTTCTTAATTAAGCCCCTCCCACAATTGTCTGAAATTCACCCTCGTCCAGACACAATCTCATTTAATTGCTTCAGGGTTAATATAGAAAGCTCAATGTGTATAATCAAAGCACTATCAGAACAGTTCCTGCTGTGTAATATAAGTTTTGATACTCTGCATTGTTTGAATTAGCAGTCAATGAAAAAGCTGAACCAATTGTGAGTTTCTGTTACCCTATACTAGAAGTGTCGTTTGGGGTGAGAGGATTGTACCCTGAAAACAATGGAAGAGGAAAAACAAGCCAGTAAGCAACAACTGGTTGGAAACTGGGCCTTAAAACTCCATCTAACTAACTAACCAACCAGACCAAGGGACTGACTGCAAGAACCATAGAACTATGTATTCCCTGCAAGTAAATTTAAGTCTATATTTGCTGTAGGCTGACCGCACACAACAGAGGTAAAATAATAGGATGGCCAGAGAGGAAAATATGGAAATGAATAATAGTTGCAAAGGAAAGAGACAAATTTGAAACTCAAATAGGCAGCCTATTCTCAGAAGTTGAAAGATAAACTTTGGACAGATCTAGATCAAGTTGGCCAATTATGGACATTTATTTTCTTTTGCCGAATTCTTATTTAAAGGTAAAATCGAGCAGTCCCCCCAAACTTGTTTTGAAGGAAAAGCTAAATAACATAACTTTTGTCTTATTTCTCTTCAAAGTATCTTTCATTACATTTTATGACTTAACTATTGCATATTCAAGGTAAACCAAGCAGTTATCTCTAGTAAAGAGAAGAAATACTGTCACATGACTCCCAACAGCCAATCATGAAACTGGACAGTCTACTACCCTACTTCAATTTGGAAGGACAGCTGTTGCCCTTTAAGTCACCTATCAGCTTTTCCTACCAAGTTACATGGTTTTGTGTAGTGAAGAGAGGCATTTCCAAGAGTACAGGCAGGTTGAATATGATATCTGACAGAGGTGACCTTGGGGGACAAAATCTGAGGCAGAATATCAAAATGGTGCCAACGAACCCTGGAGTGGAAGTGCAAAGTTTTCTGGAAAGCATGGAATGGAAAGACCAGTTTAGTGGGGTCCACAGGGCAAAGTCTAAAGTCATCTAAAAACTACCTATCAACCAGGAAAATTTAGCAAATTATAATCATAGTGCATTCAGCTGCTTGTTATGGCTTGGTTGTTACTGTGACTGTTGCAACTTACACACAGTAACCAATTTCATAGCAAGTATTAAAAGTATATCGTGAACAGTGGAGTAGTGATGCTTAAATATTGCACTTGATTTTTTTGGATATTAACAGGTTTGAAAATTTCTCAAAGTGGCAGAGGGAGAACCCATTCCTTTGAACCTCCCTTCCAATCAGACTGGCAATCAGGCCCTTTGGCTACGGCCCTTACAAAAAAAATCATTGGATCCAGGCTAGTGTAGTTTGTTAGATGGAGTTTTACAGCCCAGTTTCAAACAATTGGTTCAAGTCAAGCCGGCAGTTTCCAACCAGTTGGTTAAAGTTGAGCCGTGGCTATGGCCTTTTTCCAGTTGTGGCTCACTGGCTTTTCCCCACTGCTTATCCTGAGCACCAAGCACAATGGCAGCAGGTTCTGTTTGTAAAGTCTTTGGTATGACCCAGCCAGTGCAGACAGTATATATCCTTTGGTACCATATATAAGACATACATGGCAGTATATGCTCTCTGCCCCTCATGCCATAGATCCTGCACAGAGCAACTTCAAATTACTTAATCAGTTTATGACAAATTATTTTGACAAACTCAGACTCCTAGTAGTTTTGTATTTAGTACTGAACAAAGTTCATAGGTACGATAACAGTACAGATCTTCATAGGCCAGGCACTCTGCCTTTTGGGAAGTGTAAGTCAACTTGATATGTCACAGATGGTCATACCATTCGGCAATTGATTTCCAATATAGATTTTCGTTTATATCACATGGCGTTTCTAGCCATGAAAACACTCAGTCTAGAATGCCAAGAACTGTTGAGACGAACAAGAACGTTTGATTGTTGGGAAAATCTGAGACAAGCCCAGCTGCCTCTAACCCGCAAAATGGACATTCATTTAACTATTTAATGTGGCGTTGCCTGTTATTACACTATTTACGCAGTGACAGGAATACATTCCATACTTGATGGGAAGGTTAGCTGATAGTGATGTAGAGACAGCAAACATACGTCTGTACTTACCTCCTAGGCCTATGCATTGAATAGCAGTGAAAGCAGTTGCAGGTGCTGTTAGATACGATTTACTGAAAGTTACCGGTAAGCTGTATTCATGTCGGAAAAAATACCCTTAGAACCATCTCGTCAAGAACTGTTCTCAGTACTAATGATATGTCCATTTCAGCATTTGAAAATGACCATGAAGGTTGACATTTGATAGCACTTTATCTCAGAATAATTGCTGAAAGGGGATGTAGCCCTTTAATGCACTTTACGTAATTTGATTCCCTTCTTGACAGCACTTATTTCAGGATTTGTTGTAAGTTGTTATTTGAGCCCCAAAGTTGTTGGGCTTCTATTGTACCAGAATGGGAATCAAATCTGCTACTCATTGAAGCAGCTAATAGGAGTAATGAACCAGCGGTCGGGTACTATAATTGGGAACTGCAGTTTTTCCCTAAAAACTGTGGTAGCCCTGACGGATCTCCTTAAAGGCTAATATCCGGTAATGTTGTAAATTTGCATGGTTCTCTGAGGATGCTAGGGAGATTTGAGTTGCAGGTTTTTGAGAAGGCTGGTGGAGGGGGGTCAGCAGGTCTGGGTGTTCAAATGTGGGCAAAACCTGTGAAATGCTGGTCACGTGGGATCTATGCTTCATGTTGTACAGATATTAACAACTGTGTCAACATTAATGCAATACCCAAAGGGCTGTGTCATATAAAAGACTCTTCATATTGTTTTTTTAATTGATTACATTCTGTGATTCAGCAAACATCTCTGGTTTTGGGGGACCAATCGAGACAGCCAGTTAATGTGCTTTCGGGCCAAGTCGTCCCCAAACCAACTCGTCCTCAACCAACTCTTCCCCAAGCCAAGTGGTCCCCAAGCCAAGTTGTCCCCAAACCAAGTCGTCCCCAAGCCAAGTCGTCCCCAAACTAACTCGTCCCCAAACCAAGTCGTCCCCAAACTAACTCGTCCCCAAACCAACTTGTCCCCAAGTCAAGTCGTCCCCAAGCCAAGTCATCCCCAGGCCCAGTTGTCCCCAAACCAAGTCGGCCCAAATATGAGAAATTAGTGAAAAATTAGTGGGAAATAAAATTTCCTCATTTCAAGAGACGAGCTAACACCGACTTTGCATTTGCTTTTGGTTTGTCCATTATCTTTTCCTCCCTTTTGCTAGTTAAAGGGGAGATTTCGTAACACATGAATTTTTTAATTTTTGAAGCAGTGATTTATGCATATACAGAGAATGACAAGTGGTTTAAAATATAGCATGTTAACTTTATTGTCACAATTTGTCTACCCATCATTACCAGTAACATATTTTTGGAGTTTGATAACATATTTTAAGCACAACTGATGGGGACATATTTTTAGTTTGGCAAATATAATTAGTCTTGCAGATAAATGTTTTGGCAAAAATAATGTTTCTTGTATAGATACAGTTATATTGCAAACTTGTTTCTTTTTCTTGAAAATATATTTCTGGTTGGAAGAATATTTTTGTTGCAAAATAAATTTGTGGCGAACATCATGGTAACTTTTCCAAGAAAGATATATTTTCTTGCAAATATATTTTGGTGTAAACATAATTTTTCTTTACGAATATATTTCAAGTGTTGGAAAAAAATTTTCTTCTAAATATATATTTTAGAGCAAACATATATTTTTGTTGGGAATATATTTTAATTGCAAATATATATCTTGTTGAGAACATACTCTTTCTACAATTGTATTTTTATTGCAAATTTGTTTTACAAATATAGGCCTAATGTTTGATGCTACTAAATAAATTTCGTGTTTTGTTACATAAATATTTCAGTTTTGATAATATATGTTTAGTTGGTAATATATTTTCATTTCTCACGCCATGAAAATCACACCAAGTTTCATATTGAGGACGAGTTGGTTTGGGGACAACTTGGCTTGGGGACGAGTTGGTTTGGGGGAGAGTTGGTTTGGGGACGAGTTGGCTTGGGGACAACTTGGCTTGGGGACGACTTGGCTTGGGGACGAGTTGGTCGGGGACGAGTTGGCTTAGGGACGACTTGGCCTGCTCTGGTTAATGTGATACATACTGTAAACATGCACACCCTCCGTAATTGGGTCTGAAACCAGATATTCAGAATACTACACCTTGTACCGAGGTGTGATAGCACTCTTACTCTTATGAGATGATGTAATTAATTAAACCATCCTTGTGCAACATGCTATGCAAGCAAACAAGAAGTGTTCAAGGTCAAAAAAGCATTTTTAATTTTAAAGGAAAACAAAGCAGGTTATGTGAGTTGTACAACAAGAAAGTCACAAATTATTGCGCAATAGATCAATTTGTTTTAAGTGAATAAACTTCAACATTTTATATCTCAGCTCAAGAATGTCCTGTCAAGATGGGAGTTGGACTGTTAGAATTCATTTTTCATTCTCTTAAATATATATTTTTGAATTTTTTTACTTGAGGTACACTTTGAGGGAAGCAGAGCTTAAATCACTTCCTCACATTGACAAGGAATGCTTTGTTTCCCTTTGTTTTATCAGGCAGTTGTGTTGACCTTGAAGTTAATAGGACAGGACCTCCAATACTGTGGTCTCAGGTACCCCGCACTCGAGGTAACACTATGTTACCTCATGCTCGAGTAATGTGGGAACGCCTGTTATACGGGTCGGTTTTTAAATTTCGATCCATCTCAAATTGCAGCAGTTTTTAACACCATGTTTTTTTTTTATCAAGCAAGGTCACAGGTGTTTATTGCACTGATGACAGGTATTTTCTAACATTTTACAGTAATCGGTATGTGAAATATTTGACCTTGTTGCTATGGTAACACTACCCAATCAAAGAAACACAGGGTACGTGAGAACACAGACAGGAAAACACGGGGATAACCTGCGGTTTTGCCTGATTGTAAACATGAGGTAACACCAAGTGTCGGGGGGGTACATGAGACCAAGCTTCCCGTGGGAGATGCAAAGTTTGTCAGGTTCTCATGTCAGTTATGGAATCACATTTCAATAATATGGGATTGTTGAGGAGAAAATCAACTATAAACTTTAAAGAAAAACAAAAGACAGTGCACTAATGTGGGGATATGATGTCATATATGTGCTTGCTTCAAATTCAGTTTTTGTTGAAAATGGGACAACTTTATGGGCTCATATCTTGAGAACCACACATCAGATTTCATGGCAAATTTCACCAATATGCCTGGATGAAGTACTCCTCTAACATGCTTAATCCTGTTGTGACCTTAAACCCTTCTTTTAATGAATGTTTAACATTGGCTTGTACCTTAGTTTGTATTAACGGTTTTTTGAATGGAATGAAAATCTAAACATGTATCAATTGGCAATGGATGTTATCAAGGTGATTGTAAATAAAATATAGAGTGGTCAGCTGCCAATTGTCTAAATGAATTTCTCTTCTAACACAATGGCACATGAGCCAAAAAATGGGGTTGACTTGGTCAGCCAAAAGTTTCTGAGTTGGTCATTGTTTGTTACCGTTTAGAGACCTGGGGGCCATTCCACAAAGAGTTACGCACAATCTTAAGTTTGATTCACCATACTTAAGCCAACAGTAAATCATACTTAAGATTGTGCGTAACTCTTTGTGGAACGGGCCCCTGGACACTTGGCTGGTATCCTGCATTTCTGGCCAAAGTTTATAAGTGAGTCATTGATTTTAATATTCTTTAAAAATGTATATGTATATGTATGAGGCCAACTCATTACAAAACACTTTGGGTTATTAAGGATCTTTCTTTGATGGTAGTTGTGCTGCACCCCAAACTACAATATAACAGGTACGGTAGTATGCAGGTCTACAGATAATTCTCAATTGGCAGAGCTCTTTGACATTAACTGAATAAAAAGGAAAAGTTACATTATACTCATGTGCTAAGAGTGCTGATTACACACAAGACTATAGTTAGTTCGTTAGATGAGGTTTTACAGCCCAGTTGCCAACCTATTGGTTAAGTTGAGCCACATATATCAGAGTTGTTGACTTGAGTCAATGACTTGCAACTTGAGATGACTCAAGTCCCGTTTTTTTTACTTGTGACTTGACTTGACTTGAAGAAAAATGACTTGTCAACAACCCTGACATATACTCACCAGGGTGTGCCCATCCTGAAGCAATAAAGTTGGATTGTTACTGGACTACTAAGGATGTGCTTTAGACACACATGCAGTAGGGGAGTACCTCCCAGAATTTGAACTGTCTTGGGTGATAAATAAACTGCCTGTAACTTACCATCCTTTAACAGGTAAATCACGTTTAATGTGTTAAATCACGTTTAATGTGTTAGTGTTAGCCAGTGGCATCAACGAGATCTCCAGGTGAAGTTTACAAATAAGCTCAATTAAACATGTGAACAGAAATGGTATGTGGCAATAATTAGTCTACTAGGCTTAAATGAAAGGGTTGATCATGATAAACACCAGCTTTGTGCGATGCTGTTTCATATCTCAAGGATGTGCAGTTATTTGGTAATATTTCTGTTATGATCTTATCAACGTATGATCAGTTGATTGATTCATGTTGAAAATGAAACAGCATTTTTAATGGTCCTGGCATCTTGATAAATTTGAATGGTTCCAAACTTGTTATTTTGATATTTTGTTTCCTTACTCAGTCTCTATAACTACAATATTTACAGGAGTAATTGGACAGTAACAATTAATGTAGCACTGGCAGGTTGTAATGTATTATCAGCGTTATAGACATTTAACATATTAGTTACAGTGCTGTCTAGGATATATGTTACACCGCATCGGCGTGTGAACTCCGCATCGAGGTTTTAATGCTATTCTTTGAAACCTCAATTAGCGCGTACTAATCCTCTCAAAGGCTGCCGCCCATGCTACAACAATGGCCACCGAACCGGAGGCTCCTTTTGACAGTGACAAAAGGAACACAAAACCCCTTCCTGTTGAAAGAAGTCCTGCACTAATCCCACCTCTCAAATCGATATTTGGTATTCCCTTCCTGTTGTATGGAAGAACACCGGTACGGTAGGCCTACACGATAACGTAACGTAGGAATATGCATCTGTCGCTAAATCAGATGTGGACAGAACGCTTTGGTGATGTGCGCTTGGGAGCTCCTTGGAGCTCTTTTGTGATTCGCAACCACCTTTCTCAAACACTAGTAAATTTGCGATGATTTTGAAAACGTGAGATTGTTTTCTCATGCTTAGCTTTCCATACATTAATTTTAACTAGTGTAGCTGTTATTGTTTAATTAAATTTGAATTGACAAAAGGTTTTCCAAAATTTTCAATCGGCGCGGTACATGTCAGACAGGCATGCAGTGCATGCCGTACACCGCGGGACGGATATTATTTTCAGCCTTGCCTTCCCCTATTAGGTCGTATAGTCATTAATTGTTGCGCCCGTAAATAGTGTGTTAATTTTATACTTTGCGCAGAAAGGATTATACTCGTACGTAACTTCTGACGATTGCTCCGATTTTTTTTTTTTAGTGGTACGATTCAGGACTTTCAAATGGTTATATATTCATGGCCAACGTTTCATAAAATCCCACTCTCACTGCACACGCAACATGTCATTACCCTAATATCCCGGGAAAGAAATTATTTGCAAAGCTGGTCGTCGCGATGATTGCACTGCTTTCTTCCGGGTATAGGTCAACACTGAATTTGCGAAGAGAAAATATAGCCTAACACAGTGCGTACACCATTCTGGGCATGCTTTTTCGACAAAAATACTGAGCCATGATTTTGTTGCAAAAACATGCACTTTTTTAAAAATTACACTCATTACCATGTGTGGTATGTTTAAAAATAATCTTTCGCGCACAACGACTTGGAAAATATGAACAGCCTCTTAACTTTTAAAGCAATTTAAATCCATCAAAATGGCGTCCGCCTTCTCCGCCAGTTTTGTGTTGTCAATGACGTATCAAACCTGCGTGGCAGGCTTAACACGTACACGCGGGTATATTCGGGTGCTACATTAGGTTTGAAATAAATGATAGAAAGAAAATGGAGATAGTTTCGCGGATTGGAACAGATCTTATGCAGTATACAAACAAGTTTGAGCATGGAAGTACTAGGCTACCTCGGAGGTTTGAGCACCAGCGAAAGGTTAAACGCTGTATGGTAGCCCAAACGGAATGAGCTGGAAAATGCCGTAAAAACAAATAATCAACCTTGTAAAAGACGGCGGGCAATGTTCAGACATAAACAGGAGAAAGCAGTTTACTTGAAAATCTGCTTACCTTAAAAAAGATTATACTTCTTATGATTTTTCTCACTTTCTAGGTAGTAGTAAAAAAAAAAATCGAATATTGATTGTGATGTTGCCAAACTAGTTGTAGGCCTAGACCTACAATGACTGATAGAAGCCATTCCTGAATTATTATAAGGAACTAATTTGTGGGAGCCGGGGCACTGCTGTCCCAAGGCTCTTGGTTGTTAATTGTTATGTTAAACAGGAATGTTCTTCAGTGGTAAAGAAAATACATCAGCCTACATTTTGCGACGCGCCGAGTCCGGTAACGCTCATAACGTGATGACATAGGTCTATTGGCCGACAGCTATAATCACATTATTCATTTCTTGTTGTCTAGAACATAAGGGGGTCTCCTTAATGTTCCCAGGGTCCGAAGTTTCCAAGGTTCAAAGTTCACCGTTTCCGTAGGCTACATCTCGATGACGGCGATGACTACAAGGTTGGTTATTCCTGGGGTCAATGTTCCCTGAATTGTGGATGCCCCCAAGATTCTGGGGAACTGAAGCACGGGAAGAGTGAACCTGGGAATTGGGAACATTGACATAGCCTCGCATTTGGTCCTGTCCATTGCAGTTGGGGAAGGTCTCCCAGCCCTTTATTCCGAAACCACTTTGTTCGGACCACATGACTTCCTATACATGGACAGAGCATACTGCGCGGTACATTGTCGCTACCATTCATGTGAGAAAAGACGTAGCATCATATGGTTGTCAATGGCATTTTGTGAAGGTTTGGACTTGCTGAAGTAAATCAAGATATTTTGTAAGAAAGTTGATTTTTATGAAACAATGGAACGTAAGGTCAAAATCATTACACGTATTGCAGAAATATGATAGGGCCTATTATTTCCCATTCAAGTTTCATTTTTGTTTAAAATGTTACAGAGTCGGTCTTCAAATCAGACAATTTATAGCTTCACGGCAGCCATCCTGGTGCACCTTTTTCTCCAGACAGTAGCGATAATCTACTGTTTGAAAGTGCACGTTACTGCTCTGTCCATGTGTAGGAAGTCCGTGGTTCCGACACTTCTATGTCCTGACGCTTTTACATTTAGCCAATTCCGGGCAGCCGAGTTTCTTAAGTATGTACGGTGACTGCCTTACATACCATTGCATACATTACACCACAAACCTCGTCACGAATTGTGTTTGAAAATAAAAAAATTGTCGGTTTTGAACGAAAAAATAAAACATAGCAAAACAGTCAATTTTTCAGACTAGGATGTATATGCGAGGTTTCAATTTTAACAGTATTTCGATGCAACTTGTGAGGCATGTGAAGGCCCATTTCTAACGATCCACGACATACGAACAGACATCCTTTCATAACGTTTCTCCCCTTGTTATTTTGGTCTTCAAATCTAGTGAAATACCATCTTTACGATAGAGATGTCGAAAATCCAGGGACGTCGGAAAAAGGGAGGGGGTTGTGGTGTTGAAGCAAAGGCGTCAAACATTAAGTTTTGGAAAGTTAGTAACAGATTTGTAGAAACATAAGGGTGTCGGAACATAGTGGTGTCAGAACAAATGCGTTTGGAACGATAATGAATTTGTCGGAATATAGGGCTGTAACCAAGATGATACACGTAATCGTGAAAATTGGAGGGTATGAAAGTGGGGCACCAAGAGAGTAGTGCGAAGCTATTACTCCTTTGCGCAGCACGAATTGCCTCCAGTAGACAAAATGTGTGCAAACAGAGACCAAAACACTGTTTAGCATCTTGAAAGGGTATACAGTGTAGCTATTGTGCATAGTTGTCTTCATATCGATTTACAAGAGTGAGAGTAAAGTCTTACTCAATATGAGTCAACCACTTCTTTTATATCCCTTTCAACTTGGCCTTGGTCCATCTTTTGTCTTGCTACAGTTCACAGGGGCTATGCAAAGCTGTCCTGGACTGCTATTTCCGAAAATTGGGATAAGCAGCCTTAAGCTTTTTGAGTGGCCCCGATACCCATTGTTGTGAACAACTGGAACCCATGAAACAGAGCTGAGTACGGATTAACATATCAATAACTTCAGAATTTCAGACACGTGTTCAGTCTGTGAGAAGTCGCCCATTGATTTAACCTTTTGTACACCGTTTTTGATGATTAAATACAGAATGCCCTCCAACTGTCCAATAAGGAAAACAAATCACCGCCTTTATGCCTTTACGTTGATAAGATTTATTACTTATTAGTTAGTTAGATGGGGTTTTACGAAACACAAACACGAATCTATTTCACTCCTACTTACCTCATCTCTTACACATATGAACAGCTCCATCTATCGCGGAAGATGTACTGACGAAATAAGTCTTACAGAGGGCGTGCGCTAGTTAACCCTTGACCCGTCCTTGCTTTATCGTCAGCGGAACGATGTACCTTGCGTGTTTTTTGCTAGTTATATTTTCTCGGATTTTGGATTCTTCTGGAGCCTTGCCCGTTCCTTTCACCTACGATCTTGACGCTTTTGACGTTCCAAACCTTCCCATCGAAGTTTTGATGAGTATCCTTCTTTTTAGGGGTGGTTTCTTACATCGTAGTTTTTAGGCTCAGTTTCCTTGTGTTTCGTTAGGGTTAGGCTGGGCTGCCTCCCACTGCTATGTATGATGTTTTATATGTATTTTGTATGCCATATTTTGATGCTTGTTTTTTGCTCCGAGACCTTGTCATGTTATCAATTTTTTTTTTTTCTTCTTGTTGTCGCAGTCTCGGTTTCATAATACTAATAATAATGCTACTTTACCGTTTTTAGCAGTATTTTATTCTCTAGGTCGTTAGAGTTACGTTCGTTTGCTAGGCTTTTAGCTAGTCTAGCTGTTACGTCATTTTCTAGCTGGTTGCCACTAGCTAGTGGTCACGCTTGGTTAGGTCCGACCGTGCACGCTGTTTGTGCCCGGTATTGTTCCCCGGTGATTTTCCGAGCTTCAGCAAGTAGGGCTAGTGGTCACGCTTGGTTAGGCCCGGCTGTACACTCTGGGTTTGTGTTCGATATTGTTCCCCGGTGGTTTCTTTGTGTGGATTCTCTAGGTTGTGCCCTGGTGATCTTCGTGTGAGCTTTCAGGCTGTTTCCCGGTATTCTCTGTGTGAGTTTCTTCTTCCCGGAGTTTACGGGGCAGGTTTTCTGTTTGTTCCCCGGTGATTGCTGTGCGGGACTCCTGGTGTTCCCGGTGACCACCTCGGGTTTTAGGGGTTCCCAGGGGTTTTTCCCCGGGGCTTTCCAGTGTGGGTTTCCCGGTTCGTTGAGTCCTGGTTGCCCGGTCATGTGTATTTATATGTTTATATTTTATGTGTATACATGCATGTTTTGTTTTTCGTTGCCGCTCTCAGTATTATCCTTCCTTAGCTAGGGCTTCAGACATGAATTCTCTCTGTCAGGTTTGCCGCAAGTTTCGGCCTTTCAGAAGTTGGGATAAACACACCAGCTGCCCACTATGTCGCCCGTGCGGGAAGGACAACACTTGTGACATCTGTTCTGACTGGGATGAGACGTCCTGGGCTTGTGTGAAGAAGTCCTCTACTGCTTTCAGGGTGGAAGAAGCTGAGTGGAAGGAACTTTTTTGCACCCCTCAGGTCCCACCGGCGGCTAGAGATAAACTTCAGTCGGCCAATATTGTAGATTCCAAGGGACGCTTTTTCTCAAAGGAAAGGAGAACTTCCGAAGCCGAGTTGTCCAAGATTGATATGGCGGCTAGAACAGGGATGAAATTCTCGTGGTCTTTATTACTTATTGTGGAGATTGTCAATATGGCTTTTCGACAGTCACAGGAGACATTGGTTTCCGGACGGGACACCGGGGTGTTGATCAACCCTCTGGGTCCTATTTCTCGTTTAGTTTTTGATCAGTTTGCGAGGGTTTCTGTCAAGGCTTCTATGCAGCGAAGAGCTCTTATACTAAACAACCTTACCTGGCCTTCTGACTCAATCAAAAAGAAATTTGAAGAGGTTCCCCTCCTTGGTCCGGACTTGTTTAATGGGAAGTTCGAGGAACTTTTGCAACAGGAAGTAAAGCGACATAAAGATATGAAGGATGCAGACTTCAGACCTAGGTCTTCCTTCAAGCAAAGGCCGTCCTCTAGGCCTTCAACTTCTTCGTCCTCAACACGCTTTATCAGACGTTCGGATGCCCGGCGCCCTCTACATCAGCCTCGTCCGGCCTTTCCGGGCCCAGACAGGGATTTCTTTCGCGACGCATGAGGTCAAACAATCGTCCCCCTAACAGACAGGCAGGCTCCTGGAAACCCCAACCATCCAGACCTGCGACGGGAAAGTTTTCCAAGCCCTAGGGATGCCCACCCCACCGGTCTGCTTCCGACGGTGGGGGGGAGACTAAAACAATATGCACAAGAGTGGGAAGCAATTCAACCCAAGGCTTGGGCGCTCGACGTAGTGACTTTTGGTTATTTAATAGAGTTCACAAGCGACCCTCCAGCATGAGGACTTTGGAAGATAACTCAAATCCCGACAGATCCAACCCAAAGACGGGCTCTGGAACAGGAAATCACAGATCTTCTCCAGAAAAAGGCCATCCGGCTGGCCACACACGAGGAATTACCATTCCTCTACAGATCATCCTTCTTCCTCACGCCAAAAAAGCCAGATACGTGGAGGCCCATCTTAAATCTGAAACCGCTGAACAAAGCCTTCATTCACCCGAAACGATTTCGCATGGAAACTCTGGCATCGATCATTCCTCTCTTACATCAGGACATGTGGACCACAACTGTGGATCTCAAGGATGCCTACTTGCACATCCCAATTCACCCAGACCATCAGCGCTTCCTGGCCTTCTCTTACAACGGAACAGACTATGTGTTCCAGGCCATGCCCTTCGGCCTATCAACCGCACCGAGGACCTTCACCCGGGTGACAAGGGCGGTCCTGGCCTACCTAAGAAGACTAGGCATCTCTGTCTTCGCTTATATCGACGACTGGCTAATAGTTGCAAATTCCCGACAGGAAGCTCTCAGAGATACGACGCTGGTAATCACCCTCCTTCGCCGTCTGGGCTGGATTGTCAACCTGACCAAGTCCAACTTAACCCCATCTCAGTCACTGGCTTACCTAGGGGCCGTTCTCGACCTCGAACAAGGAAGGATTCTCCCGTCCCCAGAAAGAAGGGAATCCATCAACGAAGTCATTCTGCAGCTTTTGTCTCGGGGCTCCCATCCAGCAAGCCTATGGCTGAGGTGCCTCGGGTTGATGGCAAGCCTAGTAGACGCTCTGCTTCTGCGTCGCCTAAGAATGAGGCCACTTCAGTTTCATGTCCTCAAGCATTTTGTGCCCAAGGTGGACAACCCAGAAAAGCACATCCCATTGACAGAGGATGTCAAACCTCATTTGACCTGGTGGATTCACGACCTCAGTCTGACCCAGGGCAGACCACTTCAGACGCACCGGCCCTCGGTGACTATAACAACAGATGCGTCCCTGACGGGATGGGGAGCAACCTGGGACTATCGAACTCTAGCGGGGAAGTGGACCCCTCAGGAGTCAACCCGACATATCAACGTCCTGGAGCTGGAGGCAGTGTTCCAGGCAATCAGTCATTGGAAAGACCTCCTGGCAGGAAAGGCAGTAACAGTTATGTCAGACAACGCAACCGTAGTGTCCTACGTCAACAAACAAGGGGGCACGAGGTTGGAGACACTGTGCATAAGGGTTCAGAGCCTCATTCTATTCTGTCTCGAGGCAAACATCCGGCTGAAGGCCTCACACCTAGCGGGAAAAGACAACGTCGTGGCAGATGCTCTTTCAAGGGGCTGGTCTGTGGATCACAAGGAATGGTCTCTGTCTCAGGTCTAGACAGATCACGTGTTCAGCTTATGGGGACGGCCACACGTGGATCTATTTGCAACCCCCCAAAACGCCAAGCTGCCGGTCTTTTGCACAAGATTCTTCAACCCGTCGGCGTGGGCGACAGATGCTTTGGCGCTGGATTGGTCAAACGTGTTCCTGTACGCCTTCCCGCCCTGGAACCTCATCCACCTAGTACTAGCCAAACTCCGCCGTTGCAACGCCAGAATGATACTCATAGCTCCTTTTTGGCCGAACCAGCCGTGGTTCCCCCTCCTTCTCAGCATGCTGGTGGACGAACCATACCGCTTCCCAAGGAAATACAGTCTGCTGACTCAACTTCAAGGCAGAGTTTGCCACCGGGGCCTTCAGACACTTCGTCTGTCTGCATGGCTTCTTTTAAGCAGCACCTCAGAGCGAAAGGCCTTCCTACAGACGTTGTCAACATCGCCGCGGGATCCAGGAGAAGATCGACTATTCGCACTTACGATACCAGACTTAACAGATTCAGGCAATGGGCGTCAGACCATGGTTTCAATCCCGTGGAAGCTACCCTTCTCCAGGTAACGGAATTCCTGACGGCCTTATTCCACGAGGGGAAGCAGGTCAGTACAATAAGAAATTATAGATCTGCCATCGCCGCGGTTCACTATGGGTTTGAAGACGGTTCGGGCATAGGTGACAACCAAACTATTGTCCACCTACTGAAAGGGATGTTCAACCAGAGACCACCTTCTAGGCACTTACCTCCGTCCTGGTCTATCAACTCGGTTATCAGTCGGCTGTCCAGCTCACCTTACGAACCACTATCCTCAATCAGTCTAGAACATCTGACTCACAAAACGGTCTTTCTGCTGGCTGCGGCTTCCGCAAGGAGGAGGAGTTTCCTACACGCCCTCACAGTGAAGGAGGGTTTCATCTGGTTTGACCCGAACGGCGTGAGATTACTGCCAGATCCCGCTTTCCTAGCTAAAAATCAGACGATCTCCTTTAACCCTTCCGAGACGTACGTCCCTGCTATGCATTCGGTTTCCTCAGTACAAGAGGATAGTCTGGTATGCCCGGTGAGAGCTCTCAAGAAGTACATTAAGATGACTAGACACTTAAGGACGTCCGACAACCTCTTCCTAATCCCGAGGAGTCCTTATAATTCAGCTTCAAAGGCTACAATCTCCAGATGGATCAGGGACCTCATCCAGCCCTTTACACTTCCATCAGAACATGTGAGAGCCCATGATGTCAGATCTCATGCGACCTCTAAAGCATGGTTTCAAGGTGTCCCTTTGGAAGATATCATCAAGGCGGCGGCGTGGAAGACACCGTCGTCCTTTGTTTCCTGTTACCTCACAGATACAGTTTCGGCTGAGGGGTCTTTCGCCAAGGCAGTGCCGAGTCACCACCAACAATCTTCTTCCAGACAGTCTCCTCTATCGGCTCGGTCTCCAGTCCCAGCCGTCCCGCCATGCAACCGGTGCTAATCTGTTCATATGTGTAAGAGATGAGGTAAGTAGGAGTGAAATAGATTCCCCAAAACTTACCTGGTTTGGGAATCTATAAACCCTACTTACCTCATCTGGATCCCGCCTCCCGGCCCCACTCTGGAACCTGAGAGATCTCGCCTAGGAATCTCGTCTGCACGGTGGTTTAACTTCACCTACTAATGTTTATTAACTGCTGTGTCTGCCGGTGATGTCTGGACATTCTGTACACAACCTGAACCATCCTCCGTTAGAATCGGTAAGTCCTGTGGACTTTTCCTTCTTGCTTTTAGTGCCCTCTGTTAATCAGGTGGTTTCCGTGGTTCATTTGGTGGTTTACCCATTGGTACTGCACTGGTCTAAATGTTCCGAAGCGAAGTCTCTCGGGTTCCGCTGCTGCTTAAGCAAGGACGGGTCAAGGGTTAACTAGCGCACGCCCTCTGTAAGACTTATTTCGTCAGTACATCTTCCGCGATAGATGGAGCTGTTCATATGTGTAAGAGCTGAGGTAAGTAGGGTTTATAGATTCCCAAACCAGGTAAGTTTTGGGGAATGTGTTATATAGTGTCACAATGTTGGACAGTTACATTGTTGGGGTAAAACTGCCAAAAAGGGAAAAGTACAAGTAAAAATGGATAAACGGGGACTCAAATTCTACAAAAAAAAAGAAAGCAGCAAGACGGTAGTCATGTCAGAAATTTCTACAAAGTTTACTTTCCTTGAGAAAGCCAAGAAAGAGAAAGATGAAACAACGCGATTTCCTGTGAAAAGATTTGCTACTATAAAGCACTCCGTCCCCTTTCAGTAGCTTGCCCTCTAACTGGCCTGCTTTGCAAAACCAAAACCACCACCCCTCCGCAGAAAGGATGTGCAGTTTTTTAAATATTTAAAACAGCAAAAAAGTAAGAAGATAGTGGAGCCTACTTGAAATCTCCGCTAATTTTACAGTCCGATTTGCCTGGAAATGTTCTGGACATTTCATTCCTGCATTCCCCGCGGTATTAAGTAGGCCTATCACTTTGATCATCAATAACCTGGCGCGTGTCGAAGGGGGGAAGGGAGTCGAGTCTGTGCCCTCACGTGTTGACCTTAAGGTTTTTCAACTGGTTAATTTCTTTTTTTACAAAATCCTTCCTTGTTTATCCAACAACCATTTACCTTGGTTCAACGGCCAATAAAATAACGAGGATTACAAGTTTGATCTGTCTTGACACACGTACAGTAGGGAAAGGGGTGTGATGCGATATTTTCCACAAAGGTTAAGTTTGTTTATTTGATTTTATTAGTAGAGTATACGAAAAATGTGACACAAATTTCGAACATCGGTTGTTTTCATATTTTTTTCGAGCCCTCTCGAACATCCTTTGCAACCCCTCCTGCAGAGTACTGGCCTCGAAATTCTCCTACTTCTTAAGACAGTGCTTACAAGCCAAACACCCTCCCCGCTGCCTGCTGAAAATCCTGTGCATGCCTGATAACACCTTGCCAAGGGCCAGGGTCATCGATCCCGAGGGATCCCATCAATAATCCTGACAGACTTTAAAGAACCAGCAGAATATTCGAAACGTAATATTGTAATGATGGTTTTAAGGCTCGAGAAAACGTCAATTTCAGTAGTAAAATACGAGTCCCGTCACTGAAAAAATCTTATGTTCTAGTCATCTGAAATTTTGTCCTCGCCATTTCCTCACCCTGCCCCGCAAACCAGATCTGCGACCCCTGAATCCTTGCTGATTCGAAGAGGTGAACTAAGAATTCATAATTGTCCCTTTGTAAAGTTAACCCAGTCGCGGCAACAAAGATTTCCAATTAATGAAGTTTTTCAGTGATTACTTAACGTTTCATGTAGAGATTCTTCTAAATACTTCAAGACATGGGTTTGAGAAGTTTCCAACCTTAACAATAAGTTTCATTTTGTTAAGGAATCATGGAATAGATGGATGTGTGTTTGCCAAATAAATTGGGTGTATGAAAATGTTTTTCCGCTATACTTTCAAATTGGTTGGAAACTGGGCCGTAACCAGTGTTTCCTCTAAGAAATTAAGCATTGGGTCAAAATGAGCAGTTTGGAAAATTTTGACTCAGTAGAATTGTTAGAGGCATGGCGCTGTCCTCGCGAAGCGCAAGTCCCCGACGGGTGGGGTCCAGGGGCAAAGCCCCTGTGGGGGTCCAGGGGGAGAAGCCCCCGTAAGTTCCTGAATTTTAGGGGTTTAGGGGTAAAATTTCTTTTATAATGCTCCTGTATTTTTGTATGTTTATGTGCTAGGTGATGATAAAAAGTAGTGTTCGACCGATTATGCTATAATCGGTGATGACCGATAATTTAATTTAACAATCCGACCCGATGCCGATTATTAGAAAGAGGGAAGGAATTATACCGATTTTTAGAACGAGGGAAGACATATGTTTTTCTCTATAGTAGGCGCCCCTTGCTTCGTTCATATCGTATTACCAAAACCAGTTGGATGGAAAATATTGGGGATCGTTCCGTTCGTTTCACGAACGGGATATCATTTTTTAGGGTGAATTCTGTTACTTCAAAGTGGAGATACGAATCAACCATAAATACAGTAGAATTGTTTGCAGTCGATGTCACATGCCCTTTGATAATTTAATTCTTAGGCCAACCTCATGTTCTGTTTATTTTTCATCCCCAAACCATGTCAGAATATTTGCATTCCTTTACTGTACTGCGTTGTAGTTTCGTTAATGATCTGTAGCTACTATCCCGCTTTTAATAACGAACCCCATGTACAGCAAACATGATAATCTTAGCAGTTCGGGGCAGCAAAACAATAACCCAATTAATGTATACTATGGTTCCTTTCGGATATAAATATCCCCCTATATTTTTAGCAGTTCTTGTCCAAAACTTACGTCTTGCTCAAAAAGAATCTGAAACTGAAATTCACGTAAGTAAGATCCCCGAAAAAAATCCACGCACGCAGAGATTTGTGCCGCAGATTCTTGGTGAATTCTAGCACGGGGCTCGCCCGGCTGCGCTAGCCGGTAATATGAGCATGGGAAGTGCTATCGTCGTAACACAAACTCTATGGGAAAAGCCGTCTCGAGATCGAGTATTTTCACACACTAAATCACATAGGCGAAGGCGCGAGTTGTGATTGGCTGGTTAGAATCAACGCAATTGAGCCAATCACGATGCAGGGTTCAATTTAAATTTTGAAATGGATCGTATGCTTATGATGTCACCGAGCAAAATACGATGCCTTGTTTGGCGGTGAAAACGGACAAGCACGCAAATCTACTGCATTCGTGGGCCAAGAAGTGTGCCGCATGAGACCACGTGCTTCACTGTTTTCGTTTGCAATGACGTCATATGACAACATCGTATAAGTCCTTCTGTAAATAAAAGTACGGAAGGAATGCTGGGAATGGCTTAATTTATGCAAGATAATAACCACCGAACTTCACAAGATTCTAGGTGCTACGTGTACAAAACATGCACAGATATGGGAGATGAAAAAACGGCCGAACACTGCAGCTCCGTAGTCTGCACAATGTGTTTTTGTGCAGAACAGTTTGCACAGCAACTTACCCAACACTTCCTGCGAGACTGCAAGGAAATAAACCTTGATTGCAACTTTAAATTTAATTCCAGGTTATAATACAGGGTTATAGCAGTAAATATCAAACGATCATTCCCATGGCAGGGGTAAAATTTATACATGTGATTATCAATTCATTCTGTTTTGGCGGGAAGATGAAGGATCCAGTATTTACGGGAATTAATGACACCAAGAGCAACTGTTCACTACATACAGTACAATGAATGTTATGCAAAAGAAAATTACTCAGACCGGTCGTTTGGAAAGAGAAAAAATCTGGAATAAACTTGGAGGAAGAAACAACACAAGTAGTGACATAGTGGAAACTTTATTTCGTTCAAAAGTCGAAACATGTTGAATCTTAAAAACCCCAGTAATTCATGCACAAACAAATCAAAGTACGTAGGTTTTGTGCGCTACTTCAAAATGCATGCTTGAATTTCATAACGTTGGGACTCGATCAGGATCAAACAAATTCCCTTATCAGCGGCTATCGCATTCAGTCTGTTTCCCTCCAGGCCTGAGAGACTTCTTTCAAAAATATTTTGCAGACACTGACTTCAACATTCCTTTATAGTTATAAGTGCAAATTACCTGTTTTGGCAAGATATTCGAACACATTCATGATCTTGAAATACACCTTCCATACTAAGCCCACGTACGGTACGCACTATCGTATTCCCCGCACCGCCGTGCATTTTTGCAAATATCGATTGATACCCAAGTCGGATAGTATGAACAGCAACTTTCTGGCCTGAATCTTCGCCATTGTGTGGGAGCAAACCGTTAGACAGATTATCACAGCGGCAATGCTTTGTTATACGCGGTGCACTTTTGTGTATTTTTTAATCGCCTGTTGCCAGTGGACACTATTCATATACCGTCCGAGCTGCTATTGTTCGCCATTCATAAACTACTCGGTTTGAACGGCGGCTAAGTTGCAAGTGATTACCTGATTCATGCGCGGTTGCGGTGTAACATATCCTAGACAGCACTGTAGAGTTATTTAGAAGCAGTGGCAGCACTATGAGGGAGCGTACGCCCAATCAGAAACACTACCCAGAGATCCTGTATGCTTAAACCTTGTAGCTTCTGGTGGCCTTGACATTTCCATGGACCCCACCTACAGGACGTTCCGTTTTGCCCTGGGTTTAAAAATTTTTCCCATAATGTTTCCCTTTACCCCTAGTTTGCCCCTGGGGCTTGCCACTGATTAGTGATTACTTTCCCAGTGAATATCATTTTATATATGATTTTTAAAGCATATCTGAAAGAATTATGCAAAAAGAGGACCTTTTTATAGTCAGATGTAGCCTTATAAAACTGAAAAGATTCCCAAAATTTATCTTGATTTGTTAATGGAATATTCTTTTGCAGAGTTTTAGGTGAGTACAGTCACTTCAAAGTGAGGTCAACTGAGTGATTAGTCTAACGGTAAGAGCAGCTGCCTCTTATGCGGAAGGTTCCTCTTGAAAAATGTAGCATCTATGTTGTTTATTTATACTGATTAAAAAACATGAAAATCTCAGCCCTTCCTTTCAAGCTCATAGATGAATTCGACAAGCTGGTTTCAATTCACTTTGAGGTCTTGTTTTAGCTGAAAGCAGTATAAACTGGGTTATGTGTCTATGTCTAGGGTGAATTGCAGTTGTGGGAGGTGTGTAAAAAAGTAAAGAGAATTGGAACTTTTTGGTGTGAGAGTATTAGTCCTTTAATTGTACAGTATGTGCCATTAATGCCCTATCCACTTGGCCCATGTTGTTTGACTTCTTGGTCAATTTGATCAAGGTGCATGACTTCCACAATTCTGTGTGGAACTTCACTAAAGATGTTATGGTGTATGATATTCTCAAGTTCAAAATTGTTGGCTTCCCACCCACAAACAATGTGTTCATGTATTAGAAAAGTATAATCATGTTGCTCGATGAGGTACCTGTTATGTTTCCAGCAACCTTTATTAGGCAACCTTAATTAATCCGAGTAACATGTAACAATTTAATTTGAACCACAGTGTGATATTTACAGTAATATGGACCAGTTGTGCCCACCACACTGTGTAACATGGGTTGGTCCAAAGTACTCCCCTACAGGGTTGTCCAGTATTAAAATAATTACACCCAGGATGAAAATTAGGGGATAGTACTCCTCGTTGATTGAACTTGTCCTCCAGGTTACACCTTTTGGCAGTTTGTTCTATGGTTTCCATTGTATGCAGTATGTATATAACCAAGTCACAATGTCTTAACGTAAACAATGAGTAGGCCTATCCCACTGACATACTGGCAGTGACAGAAACAATCATGGGCTGTAAGTGCATGGTTAGTATGATATTTGTTTCACATTTTTAAGGGTTTTTTTTCTGTTTTTAATTCTTGAAATGCAGCCTTTTCTGTTAAATATAGACAGATAACTATTAGCAATATCTTTTTTGTTTACAATTATCATCAAAGATATGTAATTTGATTCTTATTGCAAAGAGTTTATAGTCTGAACTTTGTGTAATCAGGACTTCCTATGCAAGGGAGCATATGCTGGTTACAAAAAGGTGAGGGTATTATGATGCTTAAGTAGGAAAAATTTCATGAAGACATATATGTACAACACAGCTTGGTTAAAAAGAGGCCAGATTGAATTAGGAAATGCTTCAATAGACTTTGTAAACAGGCATACTGTGTGTTTGTGTATCATCTAAGATAAACTGTAAAAACTGCATGGTGAAGGGTACATGTGTCAATTGCATGTAGCAAATCTACATAAAAAAATGACTTTAAAGTTTTTCAGGATAAGCTCAGTTGCGTAGCACCAGCCTGAGCAAGACTGAAGGTCCGTGAGACCAAACGTTTCTTTAGATTTAAGATTGGCTTTAAAAAAAAATTTTTAATGTGTTGATGTTTTAGCATATAACATATCCCTTCATTTATAAGCCCCTCTCTCTGATGTGTTTGATTGAATTGTTAAGAACCTACTGACCCGACTTCCTTCCCACAGCTGGAAAGAATGTTTGTTTTCCAGGAATTGAGTACGTAAAACTATTCCCAAGGAAGGGAGTAAGATTTTCCACAATTCTCCCCATAATTTCTTCTGCAGAAAAGGACAATTTTCTTCCATTTACCAAAATTTCCCTCCAGATGCCTAATTTTCCCAGAAAGGAGCCTTTCAAGCTTATCAACATTTCCTCCCCATGTTCGTTACTTTCTAGGTCATGGGAAAACTCCTAAACTGCATCCAGTTGTGGAGTTTGTTCAACCCTTAATACCTTTGTTTGGGTCCTTTTGGACCCAGACGGAGAGCGCAGCTGTCACCCATCTTTATTGTCTCACGCAGAGCTCGAAACTGCGAGTAGTTACCCCAAAAATCGGCCACAACAACGAGAGAGACAATAGTTTAAGGTCACGGGGTCAATAGGCTACGGAAGGTGATGGTGTGCTACATCTGCTCTTCGGCCCACTCCCGAGGTGGGCAAATATGTCCGATTGGAGCACAATGGTAAAGGGTTAAACGTGGGAAAAATTTAGTTACCCTTCACAATGATGTACCTAGTGGACAAATTTGGGCAATGTCCACCTGTATTTGCCCAATTGCATTTGTCACACTGTTCCTTCTGTGGGATTGGGTTTTTAGAATGAGCCTTATATGGTATTTCCTGCCTGTCTAAAGCCCTGGTTAAACTTGAACCTACTTGCACCGTATTTGAAACCAGATTGAAATTAAACCATGTATTTGAACTTACCTAATTGTTATCAAGCTGATACTTCAGAACACATGTGTATGTGTCATTGAATCCCAACTAGGTAAATCCGTCAATACTTTCTAAAAAGTTAAACAGGACCTTCTTAGCTGCAAAATCTTTCTTTTGCTGATCTAAAATGGGACAGAAATGTACTCTAAGTAGCTACTATCCTGAAAAGAAATGGTCAGTTATGGTTAGACAGAGTTTATGGCACAGTTTCTAACCAATAGACAAGTTCGAAATTGTATTTGTGCATTTATTCTTGACTGTCTGCCCTGGTCAACTTGTAACAAAACTTCTGACACTGCCAGCTGCCCATAGTGTACTGCTATGGGTGTGTATGTAACGTCCCATCAAAAGCATGTAAAACCGTTACCTTGTGACCTTTGACCTATTTCACTGCTCCATGAAGAAACTTCAGGCTGGTCAATTGGTTTAACGGGCCAATCCTCTCACCCCATACTACAATTTTTGTAAATGCTCAGTTGGCTGAGCCCTTTAATTGACAGCTAGTTCAAATAATGCAAAGTACTGCAGCTCATATTACACATCCTGTACTGTGCTGTGAATGACACGTTTGGGTCTAGCCCACAGAGTGGACCAAGTCTTTTTGCTCAGCTCATTGCTACGTAAAACCAACGTTCACCAGTGTTCGAGTCCAAATCATTTCAACTGGGTAGAAATCCAATGCAAACTTCATTTAATACATAGCTGTACGTGGATTGGTTGAAGCAAGGCTATTAAATATTTATTTAAAAGAGAAATACTGCCATCATCATGCAAGATAAGATAAGATGAACTTTATTAACCCTTTACCGTTGTGCTTCAATAGGGGCATATTTGCGCTACTCGGGAGTGGGGGGAAAAGTGGACGTAGCACCCCTGCATCAGCTTCCATAGGTTATTGACCCTGTGACCTTAAACTATTGTCCCTCTCGTTGTTGTGGCTGAATTTTCAGGTAGCTACTTGCAGTTTCGAGCTCCGCGTGAAACAGTAAAGATGGGTGACAGTCGCACTCTCCGTATGGGTCCAAAAGGACCCAAACAACAGTAAAGGGTTAAACCCCACAAGGGTAACTGAATGCTTCCATAAAACAGAACAATTTTTAAAGGACAATTTGAAATTACAAAAATATATACATACAAACAACACTTTAACAGTAAAAGAGAAGTATAAACTAAGAGAAAGCATAAGACATAAAATATGAAATGTAAAATATGAGACAATATAAACCAAGAAGGCAAGAAGTAGTGTTTGCAAGTAAGATTATAGAATTTGATACTTTGTGGTATAAAAGATGAGGGGTGTCGATTAGTAATGGAGTAGGGTAATCTTATTTTGCCGCTTCTAGGAATAACCGCAATATGTAAAACAACACTAAGTGGGTGATCATTATCTTGCATAATCTTCATCAGTTTTTAGTCTGGAGAATTCATTACGTACCTCATCTGCAGTTACAACAGTACATGTAGTTACAGCGGCCAATGTAATTCGACACTGGTATTGTGTGCCACTGGGCAAGCATACACTCAGTACAGCAACTAAATACCAACAACTTAGCACACAGCCATCAGTTAGTTACATAGAGGGACCATGGCCTTTTTTCCAGTTATAGCTCACTGGCTGGTTGTCCCTACTCCATTGCTTATGCAGAGCATCAGGCACAATGGTAGTAGGTAAGAGTCTCTGGTATGACTTGACCTGGGAATTGAACCTAGGCCTTCCGCATGAGAGGCAGATGCGCTACCATTAGACCAAACATGCCATGAGAACAGATGGTTTGATATTTTCAACCAAAGATTATTATTTGTCAGCTTTTAAACCAACTCTTTGAAGAAAAGTTGTCATCATTTGTAAGAGGTTCCCCATGATCAAGACTTCCATCTGAATTATGAGCTTTAACAGACATAGTAAGCCTATGTTTTTGTTTGGTCTAAACCACTTTGTAGTCAACCTAGCATTGCAAATATTTAGAGTCATTGAGCACCGCCTACCTCAGGAATCTAAACCAATTGCGGTGAGTGCTGATGAATATTAAGGTCATCAAGTTTTGGGCTCATCGAAAGGAATTTTTTAGTATTGCTGGCACGCTCTGAGGGGCATCAGCCAAACAGGGCTGCAGTCACAGAGGCGCTACGCAGACAGGTTGAGCTCTTGTGTATACTCATTAAGCTTGTAGCAATTAACTGAGGTTGTGTCTAGATGAGGATGAATTTGAAACAGTTGTGGAAGGGGCCTAAGTAAGTAGGTCAGGAGAATTATAACTGTTTGGAGTGAGAGGATCAAGCCTGCAAGTCGGGCCTATGCCACAGTTCTTTTTAAGTTGTCGCTGACTGGCTTGTTTTCATTTTCATCCTCTCTTTTTTCTGTTATTCTTCTGTGCTCCTGATTTTGTCTGAAAGTAGTTTTCTTTGATATCTAAAATCTTTGCTCCATTATTGAAACCATTGATGAAATCTGAGTTTTATAAAGTACTTAAATCTTTAGTAAACTGAAAGTAGAACTATAACTTAGATACATAAACTAGTATTTTCTTCAGTTGTTAAATACGGAATGTAGCCAAGTTGCAGAAGCTGAGCATCAATTTAATTTGTAGCTTCAAATAAGTACTGACTAGTAATTTTATAATTGGATTGAAAACATTTGGTCTGTACAATAGGTTGCTGTGTCATTGTAAAGCATAATTCATCTCTTTAGACTAAAACACTCTTGTCTTAGGTGGATAATTTATTACATGAAAAAATGAAATACCATTTTAAGTGAAGATCTTTGAAGGGAAAATTGCTGTCACCCTTAAGAAGAAGTAGTGTAGTAGACTTGACCCCAGGCCTCCCTCGACTGTCTAAAATTTATCCATCAGGCCTCCCACAAAACATATCCACCAGGCCTCCCACAACAGTCTAAAACTTATCCAGACACAATCTTAGTTTTATAACTTCAGGGTGAGTAAACAATACCCCAGTGTGTAATCGAAACAGTGTACAGTACATGCTGTGTAAAATGAGCTACTGTACGTTATTCTGCATTTTGTTAACTTGCAGTCAATCAAATTAATAGCTGAGCCAATAGAGAATTGGTTCTGCGAATTAACAAACATAGTAGTTTGGGGTGAGAATGGACTGCCTTTAAAGTTTTGAAAAGTTATAAACACAAACTCTGCTCTCTGCTTTCATTAGTGTCATAACCTAAGAGAATTACGATTTAAATTTTACTGCAACACAGTGAAATCTGCAGAAGAAGAAAATAGGAAGCGTCTTCAGTGTTCGAAATTAGGGCTTGCCCGGTCGCCATTTGTGACTGAAAACAGCCTCGGACGAGTGAAAAACCCTTCCTCTGTAGCCCGACAGGCAACTAAAGAAATGTCACTAATACTAATTAGTAATTACCACAGGTGTACAGGACCTTTACCCAAAATACTATCAGACTTTTAACCAAAAGTTCCTACACCAAGTCCAGACCCGGTCGAACGTTGACTCCGAGAGCATGAATGAAATTGAATATCACTTTTCTTATCGAGACAATTTATATATACACCTGACGATATGTCACCGCCTGTTCCAATTACTCGGTCTCTGGTACACAATAAAAGTGCAGGCAATGCAGTGAAATAAATACATTTGGCCAGCCTACTTCCATGTCTCTACAATTTGTAATCAAATATCTGCGTAATTTCACCATTAATTAAAAATCCTACCCCATATGCTGTAAAAAATCTATGAGCCCTCCTCAAAATTCCCATGAAAGTGGAAGCTCAAAAGTTTGTGATTTAGCCAATCAGCCAGCACGACATGGTCTGTGGCAGACCTGGTCTATGGGAATTAAGTGTAGCAATATGCCCCGCATGTTGACGAGTCAATGCAACTCTCTAATTGACTTTGGACTGCATGGAGTCTGTTTCGGAATCTCTCTCATTGAGCAATCGGAAGAATTCATGAAATTGTGTCATGGCCAAAATGTGTTGTACCTGGGTCGCAAGTTATTGACAAGAGAGTTGAGTCATTTTCGATTCATCTTACAATAATTGTCTCAGCGACGAAGTTCTGGGTATTGGCGCATGGTGCCATTTGCTCATTGAGTTTATTGGTAAAGAGGTAAAACAGAAGGGGAATATTTTCCATTCAATCTTTTCTACCCATATGTTTTGTCATGATTTGTGTATTGCAGTACCATTTTTATCAAGCAAAAAAAAAACAATAGCCATAGGCCTCCATTTTCAGAAAAATTTTTGGTTGTCCGAAACATTTTGCACACAATTACAGTACAAAACAGTAATTGTGTTTACGTATAATTGGTCTTGAAGAATAAAAAGATTTGATCTGTGCAAGACAAAAACACATTAAGTCTGAAACTGTATGATGGAAAATGCTGTAGAGTTGATAAGTCAGCATATATAGGCTTGCTACTTCTTCAATCAGATAAAAGTAAGCTTGAATATAATTCATTGTGAGGAAAGAATGGTTGTCCATCGGACAACCAACTTCCAACTTTTGGTTGTCCGTATGGAATTTTAGTTGTCCCGGACAATCGGACAACCACAAAAATCGAGCCCTGGCCATGCAGGCTATTCAAGCTGCTGGCGGACTACCCAAAACATTTTTCAACTAGCCCAGCCAGCAAGCGAAAAAAGAAGTTAAGGGAAACCCTTGGTCTTACTAGACAACCATTATCTAACTGTTGCAATAATACATTGTTTTCAGTGCATGTGTATACAGTGTGATACATTGTACAGTAACAAAGTGATTTTGTGCAAACAATGCACTCGTATTTTATCAGGCTTTTTTAAGGATGCTGCTAAAACTGTATTAAAGTCAATAATAGGATGTTATTCAGTTGCTTAAATATACATTACTTTGTAAGATGATCATTTAAGTTTCTGTTGAAGTAAACAAAAGGTCATGTTATCTGTATAGGATTATATTTGAACATTATTTGAAACCAAACTTGAACTTGAACCGTATTTGAAACCATATTTTAACCAGTACTTCTTATCTGCCTGACACTACTTAAAACATTGTGTCCCTATGTTATAAAGCTGAATCCAGGCCAACTAACTGCATGCGTATACAGTAGGTCGCAAGCACTTTAAAGCCATTAGTCGCAATTAGGTGGGCCAGCTAATTAAGGTACTACCAATGTCATCATGTAGTTACCACTGTACATTGAAGTGTTATCATTTTCTCATGTAAATTTTTTTTGAATACATGACTAAGATATATTTACTGTACCTGACTACAGGCAAGGTATCGTATGTTGTGCTAGGACATGAAGGAGCATAAAGTGTTTTTCTAGCTGGACTGTAATTAGTAAAAAGTAGAATGCAGGATGCATCATGTTGTGAAGTTTTTACTAACCAATGTGAAAACCTAGGGCCCAATGTTTCATCACAACCCATACCTGTATATTCTGTGAAATGGTCTACTCTATTTTCCTTTGCTGCCACCTTCTGATGAACTTCCGTAAAGTTAATTGTTTCCTTTCCTCATTACATGTTCTCTTCGAAGGGCATTGAGCTTGCACCTTCTGCTTGTCTCCACTAAACCATCTAATCAAGCATGCACTATCAGTTAGATGATCCTATGTAATTAGCCCACAGTTCACCTGTCAAGGAGTAAGCAGCTTTGCTGCCCCAGTTTGTCAAAGAACAGCCTTTTTTTTGTCTTGTTGAGAACAACCTCTATTAAGAGAACTTTCTCCATGGACGCTAGTCAGTTTAAAAGTTTATTCACACTTCATGAGTTCTGTAAGTGGAGATGAGCCAGTTTGACCAGGCGGGCGGGATCAAAGCGCCATTATGGCTGTGTTCCCACTTGATCCCCCATGTTGATCGCCCCAAGCTCAATCAACTGGAAAATTTGTGACCAACCGCATGAGTGTTCCCATTTGATCGCCTGCGCCAGATCTGATCCCCTCCTCCAGTTCAAGTTACAGGAAGTTGTTTCATTCAAATTATGTGTGCAGGTCAATTTTGTTTAAACACGTTTGTGTGGCGTGAGGAGCTTCACTGCGGAAGTATGTCATTGATCTCGGGTTACCTTGATCCCCTGTTGTGTTCCCACTTGTTTTCTTGCTCGCCTGCGCGCGGTCTGATCCTCCCTTAAGGGGCGATCAAGCTCTCAGGATCTGATCCGGGGAACGAGAGCGTTCATGATCCCACTTGTAAAGTGATCGCCTGCGCGGGGTCTGAACCGGATCTGATCGCCTGGTCGTTCTCAAGTGGGAACACACTCTATGTAGTACTGTGGTTATCTGACTCAGTATTATTTACGTCAAAAGACCGTCAGTCGGCGGTATTTGCTAGAGAATTCCACATCGGGCTTAACACGTAATGTTAAATGTTTTTGCTCTGATATTCCATAAACAACACTTATTTTCTTAATAATCATCTTAGCTGAACATCAGTTCTAGAGGGTGCAGCACATGTAGTCTAAACATAAAATGGTTGAAAACATAACACCAAACTCTGTTAAAATATCAATTTTTCATTTTTTATTCCACGTTGTTCACATCTTTGATTGAATATGAAACTTGTGGGAAGGAGGGACATGAACCATCATTATGGGATATATTACCCTTTAAGGAGATCCATCATGGCTACCACAGTTTTTAGGGAAAAACTGCTGTTCCCAGTTATAGTACCCGACCACTGGTTCATTACTCCAATTAGCTGCTTCAATGAGCAGCAGATTTGATTTACCATTCTGGTACAATAGAAGTCCAACAACGTAGGGGTTCAAATAACAACTTACAACAAATCCTGGCCTGAAATAAGTGCTGGCAAAAAGGAAAATCATATTACTCTAAATTCACTGAAGGGCTACATCCCAGCCCATCTGAGATGAAGTGCTATCAAATATCAACCTTCATGCATCATTTTTAAATGCTTAAATAGGCATATAATTATAATCCTGAGAACAGTTCCTGACGAAATTGTTCCAAGGGTATTTTTTCCGACATGTATATGTTAAAGATTGTTTAGGGCACTTTTTCAAACACTGATTTGGGTGGTTACAACCCTATATTCCAACGTACCACCTAAATTCTGACATCCCTATGTTCCGACAAATCCATTAGCTTGCAACACAGACTTTGTTCCGACACCCCATGTTTGGACAACTCGATCGGAGATGAATATAGAGATTTTCGGAACAAAGAGGTGTTGGAACAAAGGGGTGTCGGATTATAGGGGTGTCAGATTATAGGGCAGTCACCAATCAGGGTGATTGTATTTTCCCTTTAAGCACACAGAACCTTCACAGTAGAAGTGGATTCAGTGAAACTTGTATTTCTATTGAATATTATAGCCATCAATTGAATTTTCACACTGTAGATTTTGATATCAAATATTCAATATCAAAATTCAAATATCAAATTCAATATCAAAATATGCAGAAAATATTTCTGTTTTTTAAAGGTGAATACTCTATAAAGATATAAATTAGTTTGTATGGATATTGTATAAAAGCTGTTCACTGAGTTCTTACACTCTTTAGATTTGATATCAGTTTTAGGTGAAATTCAGTGACCTCAAAATATGCAGAAAATATTCCATTTTAAAAGGTAAATACTGCAGAAAAATATCAATGGTTTCTATAGAACTTGCATGTATACTGGATATTAAGTCATCCACTGAATTTTCACATTGTAGATTTTGATATCTGTTTTACAAAGGTGAAGTTCAATGAATTCAAAATATGCAGAAAATGTTTCCATTTTAAAAGGTGAATACTGCAGAAGGATAAAGTGAAACTTCATTGTAATATGGCCAACATGAACTCTATGCAGTGAGAGTGCAGGAAAATTTAGGATGTCACGAATATTTTGTATGAAGCAGCATGTTAACTGTGTTCTCTTTTGAAATTGTACTGCATGTCATAAATAATTTCACACGTACTAATTATCACTTAAATGAAAGATGTAAGTGGTTGTGTGAAATGTCACAAATAAAATGCCAACAAACTGTTTTATGGCTCAGTTTCTAGGAACCAAGTGGTTTAAGTTGGGCTGGCCTCGCCCTCTTGCTTCTTTTCCTGTGATGTCTCACTGGCTTGTTTTCATGTACTCCATTGCTTATGCTGAGCACCAAGCACAATTGCATTCTGTGAAGCAATTCAATAACTGTAAAATTTGCCCCCCTGCCCCTACCCATCTTACAGTACTTGACCTGACAGCTAATTATTTGTAGTATGTACTTGATATAATGTATGCGATGATTCTGTTGACTGACTATAAGGTCACTTTAATATGCTTACTAAAGGTTATTTAATTAATATAGATATGATGTTAACATTGCTTAGGACTGCAGATGGTCAAACTAACAAGTCACTTAATATACTGGCACATAATTGTAAGGCATGCCAAGGCTCAAAGGCCTGTTGTTTGAAGGGGGAAAGGCCATCATGCCAATTCGAAATAGTCTGTTCTATCCTACAGTATTACTGTACATCAATATATGAATGTCTCCTGAGAATTTTGTGACAATATTTTTCTCACTAAATTGGGAAATTTATGATGACTCCCAACCTTAAACTTTTTGCTTTGCATCAAAAAATATATTGGAAGTTACTTGGTAGAAAAAGTGGAAATTTTTGAGAACTGATTGTTATTTCAAAGTAAGCGTAGACCAATTACTTCTCTTGCCCTTTTATTGTTGTGAAGAAGTATGTAAATGAAATAGGGGCATTGCATGACCAAGCAGGTGACTTGACAACCTGTGTCTTACATTGTCACATATTAAGATAGAATGGAGTAGAAAATATTAAATGAGAAAAGAAGTTTAAGTTGTAAAAACAAAATTGATTTATTATGGGTTTAAGTGGATGGGATATAGATTTAAAGATGGAAGGGGGGAGGGGGTTAGGGTAAAATGTGTTTTGAAAAGGGAGTAACATATGTACCAACATCAAAGGGGGGAACTGGATTGGAAGTTTAACAATTCTTTTAAAGGGCCAAAACTCTCACCCCAAACTACAAGTTTGGTATGCAGGTACCGAAATTGGTTCAGCTCTTTGATTGACAGCTAATTCAAACAATGCAGAGTGCCAAAGCTTATATTACACAGCATGAATGGAACTGAGAGTGTTTGATTATATAATTGAGTTTTTATATACTCGCCTTGAAGCAATAAACTGAGATTGTATCTGGATGAGGATGAATTTCAGATAATTGCGGGAGGGGCTTAAGTAAGAAGATAATTAGTACTGTTTAGAGTGAGAGAACTGGGCCTTTAAAGATATTCCCCTGATATCTGACATGCATGTCAGACTGACTGTATGGTCAAGTTGTCAGAGCATCAGACTTGCAGTTGGGAGGTTGGGTGTTCTAGTCCTGGCCGGGTCATACCAAAGACTTTAAAAATGGAACCTACTGCCATTGTGCTTGGTTCTCAGCATAAGTAATGATGGAGTATAGGTAAAACAATTGCCAGTGAGCCACTGCGGGAAAAAAGCCATTGCTGGCTCTATACTTAAACCAATTGGTTGGAAACTGGGATGTAAAACTCCATCTACTATTACTAACTGACAGGCTTGTCTGGGTGAGAATGTTGTGCAGTTTTTGGGTAGTCTCAAAAGATGATTTTACTTCAAGGCTGGAATATTATTATTTGATTGTAAAGTGAACTGCATTTTCTCATAGCTTTATACTTTTCCTTCTTTGTTACAGGAGCAGTGTTTTCTTCATCTAGAGTGTCCAATACAGAGAGTGTGTGGATGGGATACACCATTCCCACACATCTTTGAGCCATTTTATCTGCCAGATAAATGGAGGTGCCTGGAAGCCATCAGAAAATCAATTAATTACTGACATGCCTGGAGAAATTTGGCCAACATTTTATAAGGTATTTCATGCCTATTGAATTGCTTTTTTCAATTTCAAATGCTATAAAATTGATAATCAGTAATCGTCTAATTTCTGAACATCGTCATCTTCTCGTAAATGGGTGCCCTAACTTCAGCTGTAACCAGGGCTAGTGTGCTTCTGTGTAAACTTCAAATACAAATTATAGTTGCAAAATTTTACTCAATTTTTCATTGATAGTGTAAGTTGTTAACCATAATATGAAAATAAAGGTGTTTCTTAATGCTATTCCTGATAATCTGGGGAATATTAAATTAATGTTTAGGTGCTCCTAATTCTATTCCTGAGAATCTGTGGAGAATTTTTGGAAATTTTCTGAGTTAAAGTTCCACCTTCTACTGGCACACATTACCTTCCATCCCCTCCCCCTCCCATCCATTCGGGACTTCTCCAGGTTGCATCATTTGTAACTAGGAGTTTGGAAGGCACATTAGGAAGACAGTTGCTTAAGCACTCTGTTAACCACATACTCAGCAAATCAAGTGTTTGGACAGAGAACTTGGACTCAAGTCTGAGTATTCTGTCAATGTTCGATCTGGAAGCATAGATAATGTTTACGTAGCATGTAGATGTAGATAAAGAGAAGGAATTTACTTAGGGAATTAATGCGAGGGTGCCCAAGTCTTAAATGTTAGTTAAGACCAACGTTGACATCATCACAGAAGTTGAGTGAACTATTGCCTCAGTTTGCTGCCTCTGTGGTGATGTCTTCTGAGGTAATTTAGACTGGGCATCCAGATTTTATCCCCAATTCCTCATTCATAAACACTCAAAATTAAAATGGGTGGGAATCAACAAAAACATCAAATTTTGGGCAAAAAGTTGCACCTATAGATAACATTTTAATTTTCCCAGCTTAGTTGGGGCTCTATTATGACATCATGTTTAGTTTCTTGAGATGGAGGTGAACAGCTCAAGCCAAAAGAAAGGGGGAGAACCACACAAATATTTTGACTTCCTTTAAGCAAATTCGAAATTTATAGTCATAGAATGATAGATAACTCAAAGTTAGGCACTAAGGAACCCTTTTTTCCAGGAGATAATTTTTTTCACAGAAATAAGGCATAATGTCATTGCTCAAGAATAGTTCATTGGCCCAAAAAGTTCAAAAGTTCAATTTCAAACACAATTTCTGTAACTCTTGCAAAGTATTGGAGGAGGCAAAAGCTTTACTAAAGTGTTTACTGGTGAGACTGAATAAAGCATTAAATTGTCATCTAAAAATACAATTTTTGTTGTAGCCAACAGAAATTCTCAGTTGGCACAGCTCTTTGATGGCATTATGCAGAGTTACACAGGCTTCGACAAATTCGTTTTGTATTACTTGTCCTTCGGGGTATGGGTTCCCAAAGTCTACTTGTTCGCATGAGTATGCAATGAGTCCATCTAATTATCTAGTACTAGCCATTCAATTATTCGTATGTGAAGAAGACTGCTGTGCTGCTTGCCTGGCAGGCTACAATATTGAGCAGTTCAAGTCATTTTTTGTCCAAGTCATTTTTTACTTGTCTGGGACTGTCGGGCGGGGGATTTGCCCAACCCTAGCAGAATAATATTAATACATGGCATGGATTGTAGTGAGATTTTTCTGAATACAAATTGGTTCTTGTGTAATAAAGTGAGGTTTTGTCTGGATGAGAATGAGTTTTAGACAGTTGTGGAAATAGCTTAAGTAAGTAGTTAAGCTAAATTGGAACTAGGTGGGGGGACTGATCTGAACATTTGCATACACAGCTTTTTTAGGGAAAGGTGTTGAATGAAATGGATCGAAGGAACTAACAAGATTCTACAAAATCCCTATCAATTATTTGCACTCATAGTATGGTTCTGTTAGATGTCAGAGTTCTGTTTGCGCATACATGTGTTTTAATGTGAAGGTCTGGTCTAGTGCAGTTAAATTTCTTTTGAATGTCCTTTTGCTTTTTATCTAGATCAATGTCAACTCTTAACCTCTTATGCCACAAATATTTTCAATTGAATACAAAAGAAAAACCGCAAAGATTTGAATAACATGTTTATGGTTGAATGATAGGAACTAGGAACCTACTGTGTGAATAAAACACTTTTTCATAGGTAGTACTATTGTTGAGCAAAGATTGAGATAAGGTAAAATTGTTCTTGTGTACTACGCCCAATAGGAAAAGTGATGCGCACTATGTCATACTGCACGTTTGTAACTGTGTCCCTATTGTACATTTCTGTATAACCATGTACCATTACCAGACTTGTAGGAAATAACTGTTAGGCTAGTACTGTAGGCTGCTAGATTTCATTCCATACAAATGATGAAATCAACTATTTCATGTATTGTGCAGTGGTGATCTATTATGTAGTTTGTTTGAATGAAATACAATATTGGAATAAAAAGTATTATGCCTATCATAAGACCAAGAAATCATAGATGAATTGAATATCTGGTTGCACTTACAGCCAGTTCTACAGGCAAAGCAGCCAGTGAGAAGGGGGCGTATTTCCCGAACACTAGAGGAGGTAACCAATCTGCATGAGCATGCAAAATCATCTGCATAAGCAATTTTAACAAAGGAGATCAAAACAACATGTAGGAATTTAGCATTACATGCAAGGCTATGTTCACAGTTCCTGTAGAAATTTGTAAGGGTCATTTCTTGATATGTGACCCCACATACCAAGAGTTGAAACTGTATATAGTGGAGTATATCAAGACAGGAAAGTGACCTTAGCCAATAGAGGCTTTTCACATAATGTCATGATACTCCCCATCGGCAATGTTGGAGTACATGAAACTAGACCACACCCGATGCACTTGCTGGGTGTACCGACTGCATGGTTACATCTCTATGTTTCAACATCGCTATGTTTCGAAATTGTCTATGTTCCGACATCTCTATGTTCCGACACCTCTATGTTCTGACAAAACGGCGCCAAAGTACACTTTGTCGGTACCAAAGTATATTTTTATCGGCGCCTAAGTACATTATTGTCGGTGGCAAAGTACATTATTATCGGCGCCAAAGTTCATTTTGTCAGTGCCAAAGTAAACTTTTTGGGTACCAAAGTACATTTTTGTGGGCGCCAAAGTACACTTTTGTCGGCACTAAAGTATACTTTGTCGGAACATAGAGAAGCTTCGGAACAAAGAGGTGTCGGAACATAAGGATGTCCCACGCAGCATACATCACAGTGCACATCACTGTACAGTGCATTCAGCACAATGTGTACATGTCAGGATTGTTCTCCAGCATGGCAGATCTGTGTAATTGCAAAGCTTCTTTTGAATAGCAGCTACAAGTTTTGATGTACAGTACCAGATAACAGCTAGCCTGGCCGGTTCAAGAGGAACGAAGTATTCTGTTTTCAGTTATCAGTTGTTATCAATTATCAGCTATTCACCAGTTCAGCTTTTGACTACTCTCTATACTTCTTTGTATAATACCAGCAATGGAAACAAGGAACCTGTCCTCCCACAACAGTGTTATCATTTCTCATCACATTTTCATACAAACATATATCATACCTTTTAGTATTATCAGATGGTGAAAAGGTTATGGATGAATATGCTTCACTGAATAAATACATAGATAGATTGCAGTTATCATAGATTCTTTCCAAGCAGCTAATACAAAAGATTGTGTGGTGGAATGATTGCGAGTGTTGATCTTTGCCATTAAATGAAATATGTCTTAACCCTTTAAGGGGGTCCATCCCTCCATACTGAACAATGTATTGTATTACATATATATAGGATGCACCAGTAACGTGAAAATGCTATATTTTCTTTATGGATGCCGCCATGTGCTCGCCGTGCCCCGGTCGGTGTATGCACATGTATGTTTTAAATGTGTGCTCTTCAAGCCTAGTCACTGTCCATGTCCAAAACACGATTGCATGCCATAGATTTTAAATTAGCTATGCCAAAAGCAGCTTAGTACTACGGTTTCCCGGCGAAACCATGTGTATATAGTCATGGTTAATTATGGTTTGGCACCGAAACCATGCATAGTGTAGGGGTTAAAATGCTAATATTGACAATAGCAACATGTGTCAAAGCCGTGTCCCAAGTATGCTGTTGGTATTGCTATTTAGAAGAGGGTCTATAGTCAAAGCATCACTTATGGAGAAAATGAGAATTGCATTTATATGTAAAGACAGAAATTTGTTGCTTTGTAAAATACCTAAATTTGTAAGTTGTATGCTTAAAGGCATATTTTCATCATCCCAAACAGTTCCAATTCTCCCAACCTACTTACTTCTAGCCCCTCCCACATTTATTTAGAACTCTTCTTTATCCAGACACAATCTTTGTTTATTGCTTCATGGCTTGTCCCAGTGGCCATACAAGTCCATAATGTGTAATCAAGACACTCTCAGTGCCCATGCTGTGTAATTTAGCTATGATGCATTGTTTGAAATGTGATGCCAATCAAAGAGCTGTACCAATTGATACTGAAACTGTAGTTTAGGGTGACGAATGACTGCCTTTAATTTGCAGGTATTCCCCTTTTGTAAAAGTCAATGTTCACCACATAATTCAACTGCAACTTGGCTTCAACATTTTGGATCTATGGCCAAGAACACAGTGTTTGTGAGATTGTACATGTTAACTTGAAATCAAAGCATTGACAAGTGCAGTTAACAGTCGGACATTCATACATTGTAGTCGTACACATTTTAGTCATGTGATGTACGGAGAACCAAATGAACAATACTATGATGCTTACTCTATGTCTTGTAACTGGCATTTAAAGCAGGGTATGCTCATCATCAATGTTGTGACAATTGCTCAGAGATCATATTTTTGTTTCCCTTCAGTGTCTGCATGCACTATGCATGTACTTTAAAGTCACATGTTGTGAAATTGCTCTTATGGTCACTGCTGTGCTAACCCAAATATGAAATATCCATTTCAGGGCTCGAAATAATTAAAAGCCACTATCTGGCATTGGTCGTTCTCCTCAAAAACATTTCATTGGATTATCACATATCAGTAGCCATTTCGCTCATTTTGGTTCTATGCTTTTGTGAATGTGGGACATATCGTTGTGAAAAGAAACAATGAATGAAATAAAGTGAAATAAAATGAAATTTATTTATTTGAACCCTGCCATTTCATGGAATAGCCCTTATAAACTCAATTTGCTTACCATTAAACAGTCTTGACACCACCTCTGGACAGGTCATCAGTAATGTACTTGACATTATCAATTACAGTTTTTCAGCCACTCTGAAGCTTATCCACTTTAAGTTTTTATTTATTTATTTTCAGATTTTAAGGGTTATATTAAAACTGAAGGTGTGAACATTGAATAAAACCTCAACCTTCTGCTGAGAGGTTGGGTTTAACGTGTTTAGTGGTAGGTGATTTGAATACTTGTATGGTCATTTCACTTAAAGGCAAGAGCAGTCAGGCTTCAACTGAAGGAGTGAAGTAGGCTGTTCTGTTTTATGTTTGGTGCTTGGGAGTCATGTGATAATACTTTCCCAGTATTTACTGCTTGCTTTACCTGAATCTAAAATATTCTGGTCTTAAAGTATTATGAAAGATACTTTGAAGAGAAATTGAAAGAAAGTTGTAAGGTTTAGCTGTTGCACAGTGTGAAATAAGCTTTATCTTGTCCATTGATTCTACAGCTAGAATGTACAAATTTGTAGAATTGTTTTGAATTTATTGAATAATAAAAGGTGTAACAATAAAAATTGAGGAAGTTGGATTCACATCGCTGACATAATTTTTAAGAAATTGGGTTCCCATAGTAAGTAATTTGCCTTTTACTAGGTCATGGGATTTGTTCACCAATATACTGTACATTATAATTTTTAAGTAATACGAGACACATCCTCTGTAGTGTGGCATATTTTTATGGTGAGAACTCAGAAAATCCATTGCTACCATGGCTATTGTAGTAAGAATACATGGTTTGAAAGTTGTGAAAGTTGTTTTCTGTGGGAACCATTTGCAGATCTCGAGACGCTTCAATTCTTTTAATGGGCCAATCAGTGTCCAAAGTCTTTTGAAATACAATATTGTTGGATGAGTCCAATAAACTGAGATGATGGCCTGTCATTATGAAGTCCGTTATCATCCTTTGTATTAAATTCATGATAAAACTTTCCTTCTTACTTTGTTAGATGTGGTTCTTCTCTGTCTTATTACTTCTTTTAGCCTCAGGGAGGAATTGATGCACACGGCATACGTTACTTTATGTAATCAAGTTTTATATCTGATTAATTGATTGACAGTACCAGATATACCAAAATACACAAAAAGGTATGTAACATTTGGGGTTATTAAGCAGGGAACTCAATTATGTGCTTATTGTTTTTCACATAATTTGAACACAATGAAACCATGCATAGAGCACTTGAGGGCACAGATTTTGTGATTAACTTAGATACCAGTTACACCCCACACTGCCTTTGATCTACAGGAATGTCTGTGTTGCATTGTCAAGCAGAAAGGTCACAGCATGTTCATTTTTCATATGGTTTTTAGTATGTTTGACCCTAGAGTTTGTGAATGATAGTTTTGGACGACGCTCAAAGTCACATTGTGACATTGTGTTGACTCAACAAGGGTACTGTTGTTGTGTAAATATACTCACAAACCAAAAGGGTATATGAGATGAACATATGAAGATGTTATTCATATTTATGTGATGCATTTTTGGTTTGTTTTCTTTTATGTATCCTCATATTAAAGGGCAAGAACAGTCTCCCAAACTTATTAACTTATTTTGAAACTACAGCAAAATCTCATGTTTTTCTTATTATTTCTCTTCAAAGTATCTTTCATTATGCTTTATGGCTTCAATATGGCATATTCAATGTAAACCAAGCAGTTAATCCCAGTAAATTTCACATTTTAGGAGAAATTTGCTGTCACCGAGCAAGGCATGCAAACTTTAATGTGTAGGTGATAAGGAGTAGTTAGTTACAAACCTTTAAAAGAATAGTCCAAAAGGTTATGAAAACTATTTCAAGATGTTGAAAATATTGTGAAACAACGTCCTGGCAGCAGCATGTTTTGACCTTGGAGAAAACTATAAGAAAACTTTGGATTTTTTCTGAGTTGTTCAATGAGGCCATTATGTCATGGATTCACTTTCTCTAAGTGATCCGTTCTAGCCAGATTGGCAAGTTCTGGCAGCCTAAGCTAAACGATAGCGCTAGCCTTTGTGCAGTGTTGCTGTCATTACAAGTGAAGTGTAATGTAGCATATCTTCAATGTTTCTTTTGCACTTTGATAAGCCACATACCTCACAGCACATATAGATTAGGTTGTGATAGCAGTGCTTTTTCGTAAACGAAGACAGTTGGCCGTAAAGTGTTTACAATAGGCCTAACTTAGGCCTACTGTACCCTACATACAGTCACGTCCGAAGCAACTCACCAAAGTGATCTCCACAAACAACATGGACATTGCTAAAATTTGTCTGTAAACTTCGTAAGCTCCTGGGTGGATTCCATGTACCCATCCAAGGTTTTCTGTGCACATACAATGCTACATAGGGATCTGCAGGTGCTAGTATATACAGTCAGTATACATGTTCATGATGCAAACATGGTCATTGTACATTGGCAATGCATGTACAAGTATATGGGACACACATAGTAAGTAGCAATCGGTCGTGATTGTGCATACTTATGTATATATGTGTATGTATTGCATATATACTATTCAATTGCAATACAAGTACTGAATAGCATAGTCTACTGTACGTTTATCACATGATGGGAATTAACCGGCACGCTGGGAGTACAGCTTGCCCACTGCTATGAGAAGGAGTGGGTGCTCACACCGAAGATCTTCGTGTACGGCCGAGTGCATGAAATGCAGACTGGTGTGTAGCTTTGGCAGATACGACCTGCAGATAGGAAGAGGATGCCACCTTACTTCATTTTCTATTTTGGGCACAGTAAAGCTGTAAATCGGTAACTGTTATTAGAGACCCAGGTGCATTTACATAGCCACTTCCCCATTACAGCAAATGATTTCTCAACAATAAATCTACTCTTGCACAGCTGAACTCAAATAAGAATATGACATAAGGTGACTACCTCTCCCTAGCCGCATGTGGTACCTAGGCATGTTTCCCATGCTAATGCAGCACACTCATGGACTGCTATACTCAAGTCCATGAACATAGTTTACAAGCCAAAGTGAATCCATGACGTTGGAGAAAATAAATATTAATGAGGCAGACTCCTTCGTTTTGAAGCAAAAAATTGGGGAGGTTTTTCCCCTTTTTTCAAGTTTGCAAGGGGGATTTCCCTTCAGAAAAAAATTAGAGCTAAATGTATGAGTTCTTTCAAACATACTGTGCCCCTGCCACATGGCTTTGGAATATTCTTTTAAAGCTCAGTATGTATGCTCATGTAATTGAGATGTATATTTCATATAGCTTTCAGGAGGAAATTAGGAAGCAGAGGAGATCTTCTTATCAATTTAACTAACACAACATATAATAAACATAAACAAATTAACCATACCAGAGGGAAGGGATTGGAGATGGTTTACAAACAGACAGGAACAAAAGAATCAGCTCAAAAGTGATGTCATTATGATATCAGTCCATCAATCTGAATTCATAAGAATTGTAAACTGGTAAAAAAGCTTTGAGAGTGTAATATGTCACTCCAACTTTTTTTTTCATGAGGTGGACAAGAGTGCTTTGAAGTTTGCAGATGATGATTAATATCAAATGGTGCCTGGTAATCCTCTGTTTTCTCCCAAATAGAACGATTGTTTGATTCAAGAAGCAGAACAATTTATTTCCTTATCTTTGCTTATGCTTGAGTGATTTCCAACTATATTTGGTAACTGATACCAATTCAGGGTACCTATCAAAATGCCTGATCTGGCAGGTATTTGGTTAGTAATGTTTCATAGTGCTTGTTGTTGAGAGCAACTGTTATCTTAATGGAAACAACAGCTTAATTTCACAATATATTAGTATTTCTCTTCTTGGTATCTTTCAAATTCTTTTGCAACTCATTACATTCTGAAGGTAAAACAAGGGGTTACTCCTCTTACAATTTCACATTTTGGGCAGAAAATGTTGTCACATCTCTGAGCCATTCTTGGAATTGGGTATATACTGCACTCTACACTTGTATAAAGAAAAAATTAGTGAAAAGGCTTATGAGGATAACATGGGGTATGTGAGAACAAGCTTTAGAGAGCTGAGCTAATTGAGGATTTCTGCCACGGTGAACTTCTACAAGTATTGTACGTTGAGGTTAAAATTGACCTTTTAACCAAACACTTTTAATTTCAAACCAACTGAGCATTCCATAATTGTAAACATTACTAACCACCGTTTCCTGATGTTTCGCAGTAATTCATTGTCAAGTTTCCTTTCTTAACCATGCATGCAGCAATAAGTTAAAATTCTTCCTGTGATGATAATCCCAAAAGCAGCTCTTGAAATTTTCAGGCAGAGCATTGCTCAAGCCTTTATTCTGTAATCCTTATTGTGAAGAATGTATTTTAACATTGAAGATTTTTGCTTACTTGAACACATGTGTTTAATACTATAGGAAGGTTTATTCTCAAAGGGGGAAATCAACACAATTTGGTCTTCCTGTTTAGTAATAATGACTCCTTTTAATAGTTGAAAAATCTGAATTTTTTTATGGGTGATGGATGTGTGTAACAAATTGGTGAATGAAACAGATGTCAACGGTCAACTCCTTGATATGGAGTTATTTACTGGGGGATGTTGGGGGGGGGGGATGGAAATGTTTATCAAGTATAGGAGATGATGAAATTATGAGACTTTTCGTGGTTTTACACTTGTTTTGAATTACCAATTGTGAATTAGGGGTGGGGTGGAACTTGATCATTCAAGCGGTAAGATTAATATCATCGAGTGACCCTTATAGGCTGTCACCTGGTGCCACTGTTCTGTATACAGCTTCCCAGGGACATACTGCGGGTAAGTAGGGATTACATACGTATGTTAATAGAAGGTGAGTGTCCCAGCTCGTGTTCCGAAACCAGGGGGTTTTGGGGAGTCAACGGCAACATACTGTATGGAAGGAATATCATTGGTGATGAGGAAGGAAGTCTTGTAGGGTGATGGGGAGGTATATAGGGGAAGATTTCAGATCAAGCTCATGAATACTGCTCTTTTGTTGAAACCCCAAAATACATTCAATTCACATATTCTTGAGTATATACATCTCTGTTATTTGCTCTGGAGCAGCTGTCACTTATGGGGTGATAGACTTTATCCCTTTCACAGCGAGTCCCCATTATTAGCTCACACGAGCTCAATTGCTGTTTGAGCTATTGTGATCTGCCACCCTCACTCTCGCTATCTGTCTCTCCGTCTGTCTATCATGTCTGTTCACATTTGCCTTTAATGCTCTCAGGGGCACATTTGTTGACAAATTGAAACAAAACTTGGTCACATTGGTCATTGAACATAGGGCTATATGTTGTGCTCAAAAAGTTGAAGTCAAAGGTCATCTAGTGGTCATTACTGTCTGTTTTGTGAACCTTGCTCAAAGTGTATCTCCTCCCACAATAGTGCTCAATGTCCTTGAAAGTTGGCCATAATATTCCTTTTGTAGTGGTTGTTGAGTCTTGTGTCTAGGTTTGTTTATCCAAGGTCATTTGGGGTCATAAAAGGTCAACAGGTGCAACATGTTGCTATTGCTTTGCACCTGTGAGACCAAAAGTTACCAAACATGGCATGTTTAGTTGACTTTTGAAGGGCTTAGCTGGTTGAAAAATATAGGTCATAGGTCATCCAAAGACCATGTTTTAATGTCATAGAATAAAATGTTTTGGAATGCTATTTCCTCTTAGATGCATTCTAAAATTGACCTCATAATTACTCAGAAGGATGACTTGCATGTGCAAATTACAAAGTTCTTGTCCAATTTGGGATGTATAATAATTGTGACACCTTTTTGACCAACTTGTGCCTCACCTCTATTTTTACTAATCTCACAAATTCAGCCTTCTGGTTTCCCATTGAACAGGACTCACTTTAAAACTGTCTGTGTGCATGCTCCAAGTCATATGATACTCCTTCTATTTCTAAACTAGTCTTTCTTGTGGAAGGGATTGAGAGGGTCAAATTTCTTTTATTGTGTTCAGTGAGGAAACTTTTATTTACTACTGTGTTATCACAGCCCTAAACTTGCCTTCTGCCGTCCTGATAACTAAACAGAACTGTTTTCCATAAAAGTAGTAAGCAAGGCAGTATGGGGTTATCATTTCACAGATGGTGCTCAAGTTATCTCAATACAAAACATGTATTGAGAGATGGTGTCACACTAGCCAGTGGATGAAATTTCTTTAGAGCAAGGGACTGTGACTGGATCAGTGGTCAATATCTTTTAGAATTTGGGAGCAATTGCTCTTTGGGCTTGGCCGCAGAAGATATTACCTTTCATTACATTAAAGAAGTGATGGTTGCAAAGTGTTGCTAGGTTATTTTGGGAAATTTTATGGTGAAACTCTTCAGTTGTCATGGAAATTTCAGGGAAGCTGTCATTTCTTTGCACACAGCCCTTTGGTTGCTAGGCACAGATACCTAATGAATGAGAATGTTTAAACTTTCAGATGTCCTAACTTGGTGTCTCACCTAGCTCTGCTGAATAAAGCATGAAGGAACTACTGTAAGATAACCTTGCTAAGTTGGATCATAAATTTAGGCTCTGTAAGCAGATACTTGCCCAGAAGTTATCTTGAGAGGAATGAGCTTACAGTATTTTCAATTAATGGGGTTATAGTAGTGTGCAAAATGTGCCCAGGAGGCATGTTCAAAATGTTGCTAGGTTGTGATAAAAAATTTAACCCTCAAAAGTTTACCAAAGTGTACTTGAGGATCTGTAACATACTGTATTGCATTGGTAATGTTTCTACCAACTTTTTTTTTTTTGTGTAGTAATGGAAACACTCAAGATATCAGCAGCAAATAGCTCTCACTCCTTGAGAAGTTGTGAAATACCAAAATATTTGACTGAGACTGTGAAAATGGCATTAAAGGGAGAGTGATTTGAGAGAAAATAGTGTGAAATACAGAAGAGGCACAGCTGTCATTGGACTATTGGATTTTGATCTGAGTCTACTGTAGCTGGTTAATTATTTCTGTCCTAAGTTTCAGTATGGTGCACAATGATTACATGTTCGACTTAGTGTTACAGTATTATTGCAAAAATCGTTCTCTAGCATTTGATCATTTTTGTGCAAGAAATGCATCAGAATATTAACAATAGATGCATTAATAATATTATATGCAAAGCACCATGAAGGAGGAGGAGGACATATCATCAGCAAAAATGTGGAAACTCTGTCTCCCTAACAAGCACAAAGTATTGAGGTTTTGCAGCATGACTGCTCTAGTTCCATAGTTGTCGTAGAAAAAATAGTCTTTCCCTTACAGTCATACATACACAGTAAATTCAATATTATAACCCCACACTTCCAATTATATTAGTTAAGAGTCCCCCCCCCCCCCCAAAAAAAAAAAAAATAATAATGATAATAATGCTGCTTATAAAAGATTTATCAGATTTGAAGTAAAGACAGAATAGTTTTTTTTTCTGGTTTTCTTTGTGGAAGAGACCAGTTGTCATAAAACAAGTTATTCTGTATTTGTTGACACAATTGGACTGAGAAGGAACAGGTGACTATTATTACTGTGGCAATTGGTTTAAATAGGAAACCAACTTCTAGTCATTTACAATTTGTGTAGGGTCACTGATTTGTGGGCCAGTGTATGAAATAAAAACAGGATCAAGATATTGTTAAAAAGAATGTCAATAATTTCTGTAAAGCTTGAATGGCTTCCTTTATATATCATCATGGTCTGTGGTTTGCCTCAGTTGAAAAAATATTATTGCATCATAAATTGACAAGAGATCCTACTAGAAACTCATAAAGGGGGATTTACTTTGACAAACCTGCAGTCCAAACTGATGATGTCCTTGGCCCAAGTTGCAGATGAAGGTCGATTCAGGGGGATGAAAACCTGCTTCATGGCCCTATAACTGTGCAATCGGAAGGTTTTTCTGAGGTTATTTATGTACTGTAAATTTAAACATCGCTGCAAAATTTCTGCTTCTAAAGTAAGAAACCCTCATATTCTTTCCCCACCTTGATGAAAATGCTTTCAAGGCCTAAAGTACCATGTGTTTGGTCTAACAGTAAGAGCTTCCGAATCTCAGGCAGAAGGCCCTGGTTCTGTTCAAAGCTCGAATCATACCAAAGACTCTAAAAATGGCATGCTTAATAGTATTAGGACTATACAGTAGTTCAACTTCAGAATTTATGTTTGTTTGCAATTTTTCGTCTTTATTGCTGGGGGCCGGTTAAGCAAATGAGACATATAAAATGTTCCTTTGTGGTTTACCATTTGTTAGCAATATTTTGACATTTAAAATTTTTTGTGCACCTTAATGAAACTTTATCCCATTTTTTTTATTGCATGGTACATGGAAGTTGATGTAAATAAATGTTAAGCCTTTGATGCAAGTAAACATAAATGATATCATTCCCTGGTTATTACTTGTAAGTCATTACATTCACTGTTGTGTAACAGACCATCTCCAACTGCTTAGAGGATGTCACAGTACGTATAAAGCAACCAAGGAACACAATAACTGATGTTTTGTTTTTTGACCGTTTCGAGTCACTGACTTGGATCTTTTGCCTTCCTCACCAGTTGGAGCAGGTTCAGTGAGCTGCCATTTAATACCATATGGCATCTGTAGAGCGTATCTGAGTATTGTGGTAGTATCTGCAATTACCATTCCATGACTAGATACAGGCTATATACAGCCTAGACCTCTGCATATTTGGGCATAGATATTCTGTATTAAAGTATGCCAGCATCTAGACATTGGCAAAGACAATAGTTTTGGGAAGTTAATACCAGTCCCCCTTTAATTTTGTTGCCAGGAAGGAACATGGTTCCTTCAATGAATACAATTTTGAGAAGGTATGTGATAGTCCATACCATACCACTGACCTTTTGGCCTTTAACTTGAGATAATCAGTGTTTGAAGTATGTAATTGATGATAAAAACTGTCAATCTAATTGCAGTACGTCACATGAAACATTTCACTATAGATGAATCCGAGCAGTGCCATAGTGTATTATGACTGTGTGTCAGTCATTAGTGGGCCCAAGTAGCCTTTAAATTGTCATCTATTGTCTACATGTAATTTCAAACCCTAATTTACAGTGAAATTGAGGGAATCAAGAAGCATTTCAGTGTACAACCATCCATGATACAGGTATATAAACAAGAAAATTGAAAGATTAAAGGTAATAGAGCCCAGCTATGGCCAACTAAAATCAGACCATGTATCACTTGTTGTCTGGATTTGTCTATATCCTAAATCATTTCCCTTCACTGCAAAAGAATACACTTTATATCTGCTTTTATTTGTTTATATGTAAACACAAACATATTTTGAAGAAACGAAAAAAAATGGTGGTATACAGTAGTATGTAAAGGAATTATTGCAAAAGGTCAGCAGTTCATATCCGCTTCAGTTACAAAGAGGAGGAAATTCCTCCAGCTTTGTTTTACCATAGACCTATTTCCAAATAGCAATTACAATGAATTGTGGGATAGAGTTTTGGGTGTGCGTCAATTTTCACCACGGTAAAATGCCATTGACAAAAATGACAAACACCTAAACTCTATCCCACAATCCTTTGTAATTGCTATTTGGAAATAGGTGTATAGTTTGGCATTGTGACTGCTCTGGTTGCACTGTCAGTATTTGATATCAAACATTAATCAACCTTTTTGGTAATAAATTGTAGGGCTGCTTCAGTTTGCTATAGACAAAAAACTGAAAATTTGTAATTTTCATAGTAGGAAAGCACAATGAAGGGCTTCATTCAAATTTACCAGATGTACCATTGAACTTTAGGAAAATGTATGTACATTCAAAGACAATTTTTTTACTTTTAGGTTTTCATGTATTTGGGGGATTAAATATTGTGCACCACTCAGCTGAAAAAGATAGCATTAATGACATTGCACTAAAACGAGTTATGGTTTACTAATTCGTAAACCATAATTAGTTATAGTGCAATGTAAAGGCAATTCTCATATGAGTCCGGAGGTCTGGAGTTCTAGTGCTGGCCAGGTCATACTGAAGTCTTTTCAAACGGAAGCTCCTGCCTTTGTGCTTGCATGGTGCTCAACATAAGCAATGGAGAAGGGAAACAATTAAGTCCGTGAGCCACAACGGGATAAAAGTCTGTGCCTGGCTTGACTTAGTTAAACCAATTGGTTAGAAACTGGAATGTCAAGCTCCATCTAAGTAACTCATGAGTTGAACTTGAAAGATTTTATGTACTTTGAGTGCATGCTGTCCTTATAATAAACATTCTGCTAGAATAAATGGTTGAAATAATAACAAAAATACTAATTAACCTTGCAGGGCCATTAGTGGTGTTATGTGATGCTTAGTGATCACAGACAAACTAGACACCTGTGACTTTCAATACTAACAATTTTATGTTTGGTGGTCCAACAATTAAAATCAAACATGCTATCACCTTGCTTCTTGAGAATGCAACATAGACACCCCAGTAGATCAAAGGCAGTGTGGGGTATAACTAATATTGGAGTTAATTACATGATCTGTGCCCTTAAATGATCTATGCTTTGATTGTGTTCATACTGCGTGAAAAGCAATTCACACATGCTTGACTGCATTGTTTGCTAGCCCCAAATATTATGTAACTTTTATTGTAGTTTAATATATTTGTTACTGTCAATGAGTTAACGAGATGTGAAACCTGACTATATCAAGTGTATGTAGTATGCTTCTTTTGAGCCCTGAGGTGATAAGATAATAATAATAGTGATAAATTAGGCTTATATAGTGCCAGTGAGTTCTGAGAAGGCACTGCTCTAGGCGCTTTACAAAGAAATATGGAAGACATTAAGTATTAGCAGTATTGAACAAATGAGTCTTAAGTAAACTCTTAAAAAAGGAAAGTTTTGAGCAAGTTCGTAACTCATTAGGTTATTCCATAGAGATGATGCACAGTACGAAAACTTCTATAGCCATAGGTTATAAGGCGCAGTTTGGGTAGAGTTGTATGATGTAATCAGGCACAGAAGGACAATGTAACAAAAAGGTTAGAAGGAGTGTTTCATTATGAATATGGGTTCGTTTGAAAGGTCATTTTAGGAGGAGAAAGCTAGCAAAGTTTTACTATGGATGAAATGTTTTACTTTGACCCGGTCTACAGATGGAATCCTGGACCTCCTCATTGCGTAGATTCATTTCTTCTATTGCTAATATCTTTATCAGCTTGGCCAAAGCCTTGCCTATTAGGAATATTGGCTGGCAAACACATTGAAGAAGAATTCCCTATATAATATTTTTATCTGAATTGATTGTAAGTCATTCCTCTACCAACTCTCTATATTCTTCAATATAAATGCTGAAATGAAGTTGGTGTTGGTAAAGAGGGTGTAAGTATCACATAAAATAAGGAAGGAAGCTGGTTTTGTGGGATGGTGGCAATGAGTGGTATTCTCTGCAGCATCCCTGCTCCCCAGCAAGGCCTTGAATTTGCTGAAAATAATATCAGATCATAAAACTAGGCATACAACTATGAGAGTACACAGAGCAAGTCTCCCTCCCCCCTCTCCCTCTCCCCTTCTCTCTAAAAAAAATAATTGCAATGAAAAGGTTTTGTACTAAAAGGGAAAATACAACTCTCAATAAGCCACTTCTAAATTACTCAAGAGGAGCTTAGTGAAAATGTTAAGTTCTCAGTTATTCTAAATTCACATCTAGACTCCTTGAAATATACAAAAAAATACCCCCTTCCCCTCAGTCTCTGCTTCAGACTAGACTGCATGCATGGCAAAATTCCTTTAGAGTGCCCTTCCAAATTGGTCATTCTGACTACAAGACTGCATGGGTGCATGAAGGTATTTCAGATCTTCAGTAACTTAAAGTGTATCTCAAGTCAAAAGACTTGAAAATATATATTATATAGCATTGCAAAATGAATTCCAACAGTCTAACTCCCATCATCATAGGACATTCTTGGTGAGCCTTGCGGTACACTTTAAATTTTTTCAATAATTTCAATTTTTATCATTATGCGTGCGGCTTGGTCACCTGTCGTTTGGTCTACCCCCGGAAAACGAAACGATATTCCGGGTGTCACGTGATCAACGAAGGCACCAAGTGTGCCTTTGCTATCTCTGAAAACACAAAATCACATGATTTGGGGCCTCGATTTTGTGTTTTTGGAGATAGTGAAGGCAGATTTGGTGTCTTTGTTGATCAATTGACACCTGGAATATCGTTTTATTTTCCAGGGGTAGACAAACTGCAAGTAACCAGGCCGCACACGTCATGTAGTTCAAGAAGCAAAGATGAAATTGGAAATGTATTGTTTTCATCTGATACTGTAATGTGATTTTGACAGAGTAATATATGACAAGTTCTTACACCTAGCTCTTTATGCAATAATTGGGTAATTAAGTTGAAATTCATCATGGGAATTTTTCTACACTCAGCATGGTGGTTTGATTGGTTTCAGTTTCAAGTTTGGTAAAGTAACACTGTATAAGGGTAATGATAATTACAATTACAAGTACAGATAGCTGTTAAATTATGCTGTTATATGAAAATGCAATGAGGAAATTCATCAAAGTGCAATGTGGTCATGCCTGCCTGCATGGTAATAATCTGTTCTCACAGACAATTGTATTTTGTATTTGTTTTTTAATTCTATACTGTTGCTTCGCTGGCCTCCAAGTCTTCCTTCTTCCTTCAGTTGTCGATGAATGTAAGGGGGTTGCAGGTGCCTCTGGGTTAGCCCTGGGGTAGGGGTAGTAGAGTTATGGTGGGGATGTGGAGGTAACCTGGTAACCCCTTGCAGCTGCCAAAACTAAAAGTAAACATGACACATTATGACTCAATGACTTATTTATTCCAGCTGGTGTTCAAGAATCAAAATCTTCACCATGCAGCTTCTTCTTCTTCCCGACTCATGAACAACGTACAAGTGTTGTCACGAAACCTCTTCTTGGTTACAAAAAACCTAGTAAATCTAGTTCCCTTCACTCGTGTTGCCTGAAATCGCATCCCCAATTATATCCTTAGAACTTCAGATAAACTCATAATTATTTTGACTGCCATACATTAAAAGCTTCCCCATCACTGTACAGAAGTAAGTCACTGGTTTTGGATTCCAATTTATCCTAAGTTCCAAAGCTGAAAGTCCCCCTTTGAAAGTAACAAAACTGAGCATTGCCCTGCTTATGCTAAGTTTCACAAATCCGTCCCTAACTAAAAGCTATAAAATTAAATCTGACCATGCCAGAGTAAGACATGTTAGTCCCTGTCCCATATTTTCCTGGTGTACTAACATGAAAATATGCTCACCGAAGAGTTCTCCTCTCTAAAAATCACCCATCTTTCCCTCCTGAAAATAACCCAAATTGCGAGAAGTTATCGACAGTAATTACGTACTTAGTCTATTTGCCTATTCTCTCTCTGAAGTCTAGATCTTGAATGAATCCTCCTAAATTTCTAACTTCTCAACTTTACAACTTCTTTCCTCCACTATACTCTTAGACATAGAGACACATACTACTCATTCATTGGTTAGAGTGATATAAAACTTTTCTGATTGGCTAAGACCTACCCAGACGGCACTCATTTTGTGAACTATGTTACTGAACTCAACTTCAACTGCACCTGCAGAATACTATTAAACAGTTTCTTAGAATTTCTCCCCAATTAGAGCAAGCCCCATCTGCATCTGCACAATGTTAATAACCAGTTCCTCAGAATTTCTCCCCCAACTAGGGCAAGTTTTGCTTCTCATCCTGTCCCATCACCTTGGTTTACAAATACCCCCACTTCCTACCCTTTGATCTAAGTCAACAACAGAATTAATTTGGAAGTGATTCACCCTTATTGTTTTAAAACTTTCGGAAACACAGAATCTCTACTTCCAGATTCTCAAAACATTCAACAGTTGTTTTGACTTACTCATCTTGTAAATCAGCCAACTTCTCATTTCACTGAGAGAGAAAAGACCTTTTACAATTTTTGTAAATAATATATATATATAATACAATACTCTATATATATTTAAACAGATTAAAATGCTTATTAATTTCAGGAAGAATTAGTGTGGAAGTAATTTGCAGAAATAAAGTTGGTATTGGGAGAGTGTAGCCAGAGTAAGTTCAGCAATAGATATGTCTGTTAAATGGGCAAGTGATAACAGTATGATTTTGGGGTAATCCCACCCTTGTTCAAATTCCAGTTGAACCCAGTTGACCAATTCAACTGGGTTCAACTGGTTCCAGTTGGTTTTGACCAAATTCTATTCTAACTGGGTTCTGTAAACTGGGGTCTTAAGGTTTCAAGTGGGATAAATTTTTCAGCACATTTGAATTTGGCCAAATGCCACATATTATAAGATCAACTGGATTTAACTGGTTTTCAGCTTGGTTCTAAATAGGTTCAAGTTCAAACCAGCTGGGGCAGTGGCTTTTGGGAGAGGGCAGGGCAGTCTTGTTCATTCCACTGCTTGCTTAGACATCCCATGCAAGCTGTTATATCCTACAAAGTGAAGAAGGGAAGGGGATGATTTCCTTAAGGTCAGTATCATAACTGACAGTTATGGCTAAGTCACTTATATATTTCCTTTGCCCACCTACCTTTACTGGCTGGTTAGGAAAATGGCCCAGATTGATCTTTCTCTTCTCAAAGTGCAATGTCATATGTCTTCCAATGCCAAGTCATGCAATAGTAAAATAATTGTTAGAGTGAGTAATGTTTTTGTAAGCCTGGATTAGCTTAACATGTACTAGATGCACACTAACTGTTTAGTACTAAAAGTTGGTGTTTATCTGTGTGTAGGAGCAGGTCACGTTTATTTTTAGAGAATGACTTTCAGGATGTGCTATTAATTTCACATTGCTTGGCTATGTCTTTCATATGCAGTTAGTAGTATATAGCTGTACAACTGATCCTAGCAAATCTGTACTCTTGCAAGCTTTTGTAAATCCAGTATACTGATAAGCAGAATGTGGCAGTATGGCCAGCCCCTCTTGCCTCATTTCCTTTCAAAATATCAGTGCCCTGAATAGATGGATTCCATAGTGGGAGGTTTGGACACATGTCTTATGCCAATGATACATCTCACTGGACTGTAGTTAATATGGTCAAAACATAATCAGGACAGCAAAAATTACAAGGTACTGCTTCAGAGATGTTCAATAAAAACAAGAGGTTATACAGTAAATACTCTTACCTTGGGGTATGGTTTTTACAATTGGTATGATTTACAGGGACTTGCTTCCAGCCTTTAGGAGGTGAAACCTCCTGCACCCCACACTTTGAGGATTTGTACTTGCACTGTGATGTAGATGGGAAGTTGGTCATCTGTTACAACCAAGAGTCTCAATTTGAGTCCAGCCTGCTAAAGACCTTGTTGTGTACTGCAGTTGTTTCCACTTTACAGATAAGGAGGGCCCAGGGATTCCAACAGGAACACAAAAGGGTACAGGGAAATTGATTACTGCTAAATCCCAAGTCCAGAGTGATGCTGCCCAGGCTTAATTTGGAGAGTGGGTATTGGGGACTACAAATAGCTTCAGGGCCCCTAAATGTGCAATCTACATCGCCCCTCTCTTACCTCCTATTTACCTATGTAATCCCCACTTACCCGCAACTAAACCCTGGTAAACTAATAGCACACTAGCCAGGGAGGGCGCCCTCCGAGAGGAGGCCGGCCTCCCAAGTCCTCTTCCCACTTACCACCAGACGGTTTGAACGCAACTTTGGCCTTGGTATTTTCTCCTGCCGATTCCGACCACTGGATTTCCCCAGGGGACGGATTTTTCCGATTTTTCGGATTTTTTCAATTTGAAGGATTTTAAAGTTTGTTTACTTAGGTTATGTAAGTTAAGACATTGCTGCAAAAGGTTTTATTTTTTAAGCAAGAAATACCAAACATTTTTTTAATTTTTATGGAAATGAAAAGGGGGCAATTTTATGAACCTTCTCCAGGAAAGTTGTGACAAATCCCCCCTTACTTTCCTGTGGCAGACACACTGAGGTATCTCATAGAAATTTATGCTTCTGTGAGTTCCCACAATACAAGACCTTATCAGCAGATTGATATGAAAGATTGATTTGTTGTTGCTGTGTCTGCTCTTGAAGGGAAATTGAGTGGAAAATACTCCTACTATCTTCATGTTCAATATGTTATGCAGCCAACAACAACAATAACAATAACAAAATAAGAAGGAGAAGAAAAGTGAATAGCTGTCATCGGCACATGTAGTGGTATTTTGTGTTGCAATTGCAGGTTAAGAGTCCAGCATGGGTGCAGTGAATGATTGTCTCAGTCATTTAAGTGTTTATTGAACACAGGCATAGGAAATGAATGTTAATAAAAGGTATGATATAAAAATAGATTGTTTCTGAGTTTTTACCACCCTCATCCCTCACATGAACGTAGGATGGTATTTAACATGTAGCACATGACTTCAAAGTTCAAACATGTTCTTGTTGGTGATAAGTCAACAAATTGAAAGGCGTGCAAACTAAATTTATGATGCTGTAAAAACTCCAAACTCCCTCCATTGAATTGTACTGTTCAATAATGAATTGCACAATTTGCAATATAAGTTACATGTTGTTACGTGTTGTAACTAGGATTCATAGTTTGTGTAATGTTGTAATATAAATGAGGGGAACTCCCACAGTATGCAAGTAGCTCAATTAGACTTCTCAGTTTCCTTAAAGGATATCCTGTGAGTTCACTCGCTAAAATATCATTTGTAAAAGTGTGGTAGGAAACAGAAACCTTCCAGCTTCTGTATAATGAACTTTAAACTACTCTGGTCACATAATTAGGACCAAACAGAAGTTTAAGTTTCAGTGACAAGAAAAAGAAGCGTTTGCAAGTTTGTGTGTGCCTGTATGTTTGTATGTTTGTTTGTGTTCTTGTGATGCTAAGCTTGTTTAAGAGATATCTTAAGAGCAGTGTATCTAACATTGCCAGCAGTATTTAAGTAATTCTCAATTAAGTAATCAAAGTTTGTTAAGTTTTAATTTTACTTGGGCAAATACAGTATCACACCCTGATAGTATGGGATTGTTGAGGAGAAAAAATAACATTTAAATAAAATCAATGAATGAGTATTAATGTGAAAATATGATGGCATATGTGCTTGCTTCATGTTCTATTTTTGTTGAAAATGTGACAGTTTTACTTGCTCATTTGTTGAGAACCACACATCAGATTTCAATGCAAATTTCACCAAATGTTTTAGAATAATGAGTGCCCTGTGAAATACCAAAACTTTATGTGACCTTACACCTTTCATTTAATCCTTGTGTTTGAATTCAAAGTTTGAGTGTGGAATATGTGTGGATCTGATGAATGCTCTGATATTGACCTTGTGAAAGATTAACAGGAAAGGGATCTGAAGCCCCAACTCAATGTTGATGGCCTAAATTAATTACACTTCGCTTCTACCATTTCTTATCCATCACTGGAAAAGGTCACTAACAACAATTGAGGGTGGGGTCGTACTTGGAATAGACAAAGTAAATTTTGTGACAGCCTTCAACCCATGTTATGGTTCACTTAACTTTGTACTTGCGATTATTGGATTGGGAAATTCCTGACTCCTAGTGAAAAGCTTTTCTTGGCCTTTATAATATGTGATCTATGTACTGTAGTTAGGTTCTAGTCCAGTCCTGTGCAATATCAATATAATTGTAAGTTTGTATGCATAAAAAAGCTGTCCTTGACTAATTGTTGGAAATACCATAATCTTTCAATTTCTTTCTTTTTTTATGACACAGATCTTTTCAGGGGAAAGGATGGCATGTGTCATAAAATTTTTCTTTCAATTGAAAAGGAGAATGATTGGTCACAAACTGGTTTGATTTTTAGGGTCAAAAGGATATTCAGTTTAAAAGCCTGTATTGAAAGTGTTGCAACTTTTGACCAAGAATGGTAGATAATCTTTTTAACCAAAGTTTCTCGTAGATTTAAGGTTCTTGTTTTGTTAACAAGAGTAATTATCAGAACACCGAAGCCTGGTAGCTAGCTAAAAAATGAACAGTATCATCTATGGGGACAAGACACTCAATTTGTCTGCGAAAAGTTCTGTAACATTGTCCAATTGCAGTATTAACCCTTTACCGTTGTGCTCCGATCGGGGCATATTTGAGCGCCTCGGGAGTGGGGGGAAAAGCGGACGTAGCCCGCCCCGCATCGGCTTCCGTAGGCCACTGACCCTGTGACCTTAAACTATTGTCTCTCTCGTTGTTGTGGCCAAATTTTCGGGTAGCTACTCGCAGTTTCGAGCTCCACGTGAAACAGTAAAGATGGGTGACAGCCAAGCTCTCCGCATGGGTCCAAAAGGACCCAAACAACGGTAAAGGGTTAAAATAAGCCTGTGGAGTGTGTTTACTGCAAAGCTGATGCCACTGTCTCTGCGTGTGTGCAGGCAACCATTTAGCCAACTGGTGCAGATATTTTAGATTTACCCTGTACCACTGTGCTCCGATCGGGGCATATTTGCGCGCCTGGGGAGTGGGTGGAAAAGCTGACGTAGCCCGCCCCGCATCGGCTTCCGTAGGCCACTGACCCCGTGACCTTAAACTATTGTCTCTCTCGTTGTTGTGGCCAAATTTTCGGGTAGCTACTCGCAGTTTCGAGCTCCGCGTGAAACAGTAAAGATGGGTGACAGCCGAGCTCTCCACATGGGTCCAAAAGGACCCAAACAACGGTAAAGGGTTAATACAACACTATTCAGGTTAATTTAAAGGGCGAAATCTCTCACCCCAAACTACAGTTTTGGTACCGGGTTATCAACATTCTCAATTGGCTCAGCTCTTTGACTGACAGCTACATCAAACAATGCAGAGTGCCAAAGCTTACATTGCACAGCATGTATGGTGCTGAGAGTGTTTTGATTACATAAATTGAGTTTTTCTATATTCACCCTGAAGCAATAAACTGAGATTATGGATGAGGATGAATTTCAGACAATTGTGGGATTGGCTTCAGTAAGAAGGTTAGGAGAATTGGTACTGATTGGGGTGAGAGAACTGGGCCTTTAACAGGTTTTGGTCAGCTGTATATATTTTGGAATAGGAATGAACTTCCGAGGTGAAATTATTCTTGATAACCCCATCACTCAGTGTAAATTTGTATTTGAACAGCTCTCTCTGGCTTGCACCATATTTAATGATTTTGTTATCATCATGGAGTCAGTGCCTAAAGACCTGGTCAAGTAATTATATGCTATTCACATGAACTGGCTGTCACTCCAGCTAGAATAGCACCAAGTATGTGGTGTCACATACCCTACCTCAAAGTAACAGTGTGTTACCTTGCAGTCAAGTTACATGGAAACACGGGTTAACTCATGGTTGGTGTTTAATTGACCCACTTCAAATCGCAGGGTTCTGCAGTTTTAAACACCTTGTTTTCTTCAAGATTGTTCACAGATGTTTATGGTGCTGATGATGGCCATTATATTGTAACATTTTACAATAATTGGTATGTGAAGTATTTGATCTTGTTACAATGTCAGCACTACCCAATCACCCAAACTTGGGGTTCATGAGAGCACAGACTGGAAAATGTAGGGTTAACCTGCAGTTTTGCCTTATTGTAAACAAGGGGTTACACTGAATGTTGCAGGTTACGTGAGACCAATCCTCAAGAAACTCCATCTTTAGGGGTTAGCCAGAGTTAGAGAGGGTGGAAAAGGGTAACTTCTACATCTAAACATAAACTGGAGTCAGCATTTACTTAACCTTCCTCCAGGGGTGGGTTGAGAATGAGTTAATTTTTGGTGAAGAGCCAATCAAAAACTGTCGACAGAAGGGTCCAATTAGTGCACAGTATGTCATTATACTGTAACCTGTGTGAGAGGTATTTAATGGAAGGGTTTACCTAATTTAATATCAAGAATAAATTGAGTACCATTCAGAGTAGGTGGTCTCGCTTGATTGGAGTTAGTCAGGGTTTGCAGGCTGAACACTGAGTCTGAGCAGTTCCTGGTTTAAATGCAGTGACGACCTTTCAAGGTCAGAGTTAGAGGTGACTTGTGCTCACAAGGTATTAGTCTTTACATCCAGTTGATGTGAAGGTGGAACATTCATTGTTAAACTGACAACTATTAAGACATTTAACCATCCACTTGCACAGTTTCAGCAGATCAAGTTTCAGTGTATTTATTCATTTTACTAAGTCAATACATGACTTATAGGTACAGCTTGTTTTCTGTTGTTAGTTGAATATGAACCTAAAGATGTGTGTGGGATATTGACCCTTCTGCTAATATAATTTTTGTGTGCTCAAATTTCAATATTTGTATAGTATAGGATGGCTTGAAATCAAGAAGTGGACTCAACTTTGTAAATGAAAACAGAGAGGCCAACAAACCTGCAGTGATGACTTTTGGAGGAACATGTAACACTTGCATAAAATATACTTTTCTTTCAGCCACATAACCAAGGGGGTTTAATGGGGGCTAAAATCACCCCCTATGACCCAAGCAATTGTCTCCAAAAAACAAAAAAGTGATTACCATAAATGTTATTACATTTGATGCACAAATATTGCAATATTGTGCCTCTGAAGACCTATAATTGTTTTTTTTTTTTCAAAGATGTCTCCTTATTTTGTCTTCTTAAATTATGGAATCCTTGAAGCTACTTAGACACAAAACACCTCAAAAAGATCTTTAAGTGCACAGAAATACCAAATAGATAGTTCTCTGGAAATGACACTTGAAGGCTCTCTTACACCATGACACATGTGGATGGTTATATGTGAAAGTTCTTTCAGAAATTTTTTTAAAGATGCTTTCTTTAGGGAAGACTCATTTATATAACCGGACAGTATGGGCAGGTGGGCAAAGGAAATACATAAGTGACTTGGCCATAACCACCAGTTAGATAAATGACTCTGCCCTTGGGGTCCTGCTTTTGGTGGGTACTGAGCATGAACTTATTGCAGAAAGCCCCCTTTTCTTGGTATCAGAAGAGGGGGTTACTGCTCCTCTTTAGAGAGAAAATCATATCCCCCTCCCCCCCAAAAAAAAAAAGAAAGAAAGAAAGTAAAAAGCCAAAAAAACCACCTTACATAGAGAATATAATTGCAAGGCAATAATAAGGATTAGTTTCGAAATGCAATATGAGAGGTCACACTTTGTTTGGGGCAGGGAGCTGCTACTGTATAGGGCAGCTCCCTGATTTGGGTTACTTAATTTAAGAGGTGTCCTAGACTTTATCAAAGTAATCACAGTCACCAACGTTTTCTACCATATATTTGTGTACAGGATTAGATTCCCCCTCCCAGAAAACTAGACAGATTCACATAGATCAAACAACAGGGCTTATACTATGCTTGAAATGAAGAGAGTTTAGGCTTGAATTTATTTGGTACTGTTTGTGTAATACAAAAAGGTTTTTCTAATTTCAAAATCAGCATGCTAATTTTTTTCCTCTTTTTTGTAAAATTGAAATGTTGTGGATTTTTCAATCTTCCTGACTGAAAGTTATAAGCCAACAAAAGTGTCAACTCAGCATAAACACTTTGCTGAGTTTTGAAAAATTTGAAGGGGAAGCCTGCATGAATAACCCTATGCAGTTTGGACAAAAACCATTTACGGGCACTTGTAACACATTTCTTTGTTTACCAGTGTTTAGGAAGTGGATTGCAAGCTCAGTTTATCATGATAAATGTATTATTAAAGGCTTGATCTTCTCACTCCAAACAGTACCAGTTCTCCTAACCTTAAGCCCACCCTCTGTGCCTCCCTCACAATTGTCTGTAATTCATACTGATGCAGACACAATCTCAGTTTTAGCTTCAGGGTGGGTATAGAAAAAGCTCAATGTGTGTATTATCAAAACACTCTCAGTACAGTTCGTACTTTGAAATTGGTACCCTGCATATTTTGCTGCTGCGAATCAATTAATGGAACCAATTGAGAATTTTTGTGGACTACTACAAAAATTGTAATTTGGGGTGAGAGTTGGGGTAGAATGCAAGGCAGGAAGGGGGGCAGGTGGAAATAAATTCCCCAGTCGAAAGTTTTGGGTGGAAGTATATTCTACCCCACAAGGGGCATATTGGATGAAAATATCTTGATGACTTAGATGGAGTTAGATGGAGTTTTACAGCTCAGTTTTTTAACCAGTTGGTTTAAGTTGACTCAGCCACACCATTTTTTCCAGTTGTCACTCACTGGCATGTTTCCCTACTCCATTGCATGTGCTGAGCACCATGCACTAGATGGCAGTAGGTATCACTTTTAATGTCTTCACTATATGACTTAGCCAGGGTCAAACTCCAGACCTCCAGACTTCAAGGCTGATGCTCTAAACACTTGACCATGTTTTAGTCAGATATACTTTTTCTAAAGTCCTCCTGACCCTCTGGCAAAGGGCTGTTCAGCAAAACCAAACTTTAAAGGGGCTCATTGAGTTGATATCTATAACTTAATGAGAGTGTTAAAGGGTCACCACCACATGACAATGCTTATAGATAGCATAATAAGTCAAGTTTCATGTCCAGTAGGTATGGGAAAAGTTAAAATTTTGATCTTGTAATGTCCTGATTTGTAACGGTTTTGTGCACAATTTGAAAAAGTGTCTGGTCACATATTTTTGAAAACCGAATTTAACCATTAGGTACTCACTTATAAAACAGTTATTTGTTTGTAGGAAATACGGATTGTCTAAGATTGACCATTTGTCATTGGTATGTGGAGAAAACCGAGCGGGTTCGGAAAAATTTGTGGAATTTAATGAACCAACTCCATGAGCCGCTTTAAACTGCTTCCCAAAGAAGCTATAATACGTCCTCTGAAGGATAACACTTTACCAACCTCACAGCCTTCAGAGTTCAGACTATTTACATCATTAGTCTGTCATGGCTCCATTCTAGACTGGATGAAAAGAACAGATACTACACATGACCTTAGCTAAGGCCGAGAAGAAATCAGTTGCTGAAGAAGTTTCCACAAGACTGTTGTGCTTATAATAAGCATAGAGTTTTTACATCAAAGATTTCCCCAAAAAGTTGAATTATTGCATTGTTTTTAAATATGCCAGCATGTAATGCTTGTGTGCATAATTAAAAAAAAAGTGTCTGATAACAAATTTTTGAAAACTGAATTGAGCCCTTATTTCTCCTCATGCAGTAATATGATTTTGATTGGTATGTAGAATATGGTGATTGCCTTGTTTTGACCACTTGCCATTAGTTTATAACTGTATAGGAAACTTTACAATTTATAAAAATCAATGAATTTGATGAACCAACTCAGTTTACTGCCATAAAGGGCAAGAGCAGTCTCCCCAAACTTGTTTCAAAGCAACAGATAAATCTCAAAATTTTCTTCTTATTTCTCTTCAAAGTTTTAAACTAATCAGTAACTTGAAGTGAATTTCTTATATGAAGAGAAAAACTACTGTCTCATGGCTCTCAGCTAGAGCTAAGAAATAGGACAGTATTATAGAACAGTAATATACTACACTTCTCTGAGCTGGACGGACTGCTTTTATGTGTAAGCCTGTACATGGCACAAATGCATTGTTGGGGGTTTTGTATTGATCCAGACTCTTTATATAATGTTATGATAATCAATTCATAAAGATTTGATACATTTTAAAACGTTTTGGCAATTATCAGATTTTGATTAGATCATGTACTTCTTTCCTTCTGTGTGCAGGCCATTATATCTTTTGAATCTTCGAGACAATCACAAATGGAGTTTCTTTTCTCACAAAAAAATGTTCTCATTTTGCTTTGTCTTTGCAGGATGTTGTGTACCGATGTAAAATGAATTATTGACACTGTCTTGGCCTCGTGGATACTGAAGGTCTCTCAAGACATCCATTCATGGAAACTTTTTCTTGGAAAAAAGGAATTGGCTGGTTACCTTGCATGCCCACTGTTTTCATATGAGAGTTTGGAACACTATTGATTTAATCATGACATAAAAGACTTCATATTGTGGAGAATACTTGTATTTATTGGCATCATCTGTTACATGATGACGTTTTCATTTTTTCCACAAAACAGAAGAAGAAACCATTAATAAAGGGAACTGGAATTTTTTTGCAACAGGAAAGTAAATGCCTTACTCAGTGGATGAGCTAAAACTTGAATTTGTCAATATATAGTGTTGGGGCTATTATGCATATTCATCATTAATATTGCAGAATGCTGTTCAAGTTCAATAAAGCACAAGTATAGGTTCAGGTCCTCCCTTGTACTTGTGTCAGGACATATTCAGCTCCCAACCCATTACGCTAACTCTCTTGATACTCCCAAAACCCTGATTTTGAGGCCTTCTTCAGGGTATTTCTTCTTCCATAATTGTAGATTGAGATAAAGAATCCCTTGTACAGTGGAAGAACAAATTGCAAGTAGGTGCCAGAAGACTCCTCTCCTTGAAGATATGGTGTAACTAGTCTACACAAGGAATCTTTTTGCTGTTATCTCAGTGTAGTCAGTCAATAAGCAGAGTGGTTAGTAGAACGTAAGGGTATTAAACACTTCACTTAATCAATCAAGAAGGTGCTATATGGAAAACATAGGGCCAGATCTTGTCATGCACAGGGGATTTAACAGTGGAGACCAATGCACAGGTATGTATTCACTTAAGGTCTGTGAGTACATATAAAACTTTCTTATACAAAAAGTAAAGGAATGAAATAATCCAAAATTATAAAATTCCCAAAAGTCATTGGTTTGGGAGTCACATGAAGTGTTCCAACCTATTGATTCAAGTTGAGCTGGCCACGGCCTTTTTTCCAGTTTTGGCTCCCTGGCTTGTTTTCCCTGCTCTATTGCTTGTGTGGATCATCACACACAATGGCAGTGGGTTCCATTTTTAGAGACTTTGGTATGACTCAACCTGGGAATAGAACCCGGGCCTTGCACATGAGAGGCGGATGCTCTTACCATTAGACCAAACACAAGGTATATAATCTAATGGTAAGAGTAAACCAAGGAGTTCTGCGTGACTTTAACAATCCAGTAAGACAAGTATTTGACTCATGTGTCTCTTTAGAAACAATGATTCATGAAATTAAACAACCTGGGTACTTTAATCCAAACTGGGGAGACTGCAGGGCCAGTTGACTGCATCACAGGGCAAACCCCAAACCTATTTTGAAACCATTACAAGATATTAGCCTTTAAGGGGATCCGTCATGGCTACCACAGTTTTTAGGAAAAAACTGGGGTTCCCAATTATAGTACCCGACCACTGGTTCATTACTCCAATTGGCTGCTTCAATGAGCAGCAGATTTGATTACCATTCTGGTACAATAGAAGCCCAACAACTTTGGGGTTCAAATAACAACTTACAACAAATCCTGAAATAAGTGCTGGAAAAGAGGGAGTCAAATTCTGAGATAAAGTGCTATCGAATGTCAACCTTCATGGTCATTTTCAAATGCTTAAATGGGCATATAATTAGTACTGAGAACAGTTCCTGACGAGATTGTTTTAAGCGTATTTTTTCCGACATGCAGCACATAAATCACAAATTTCTCAAGAGCCAATGATAAAATACCTTGAAAAAGTCTACTACACTACTTCAGGTTTGGGTATCTGCATTTTCCCTTTAAGTGAATTGGGTGGTTATTGAATTTTTGTCAATAGGTGCTGTGCTTTGCGTAATAATTCTAATCAGGACATGGATCTGTTTGCTTGTCTTCAATGTCTGTGTAAGAATCATGTTATTGTCATAGACTTGATATTGTCAGTACTCATATCTCAGAATTTTCAAATATACCTGTGTTGATAATCTGTGGGTTACAACTGACAATGACATTTAAAATTTTAAACATCTCAGTCTATCTATGACAACCCACATTTTATTGCCCAGTTGATTGTATGTACTTGTTTTACTAATGTCCACAAACTTTCAGAACTGTATTATCATCATGGCAGTGCTTCCTGTAAAGTGGATTCATCCTGCTTGGCAGAAATTTTGTGCTCCTTATCAAAACTCTCATGGAGCGTAAGGTAGGTAGTCGTAAAGGTAAAGGGCAGTCACCCAATCTTACTTTGAAGAAAAAGCTAAATAACTCAGTTTTCATCTTATTTCTCTTCAAAGTATCTTTAAGTACATTTTATGACTTTACTATTGCATACTCAAGGTAAACCAAGTAGTTTTTTCTGGTAAATTTCACATTTGAAGAGAAAAAACATTGTCACATGACTCCCAACAGCCAATCATGAAACTGGACAGTCTATTTCACTTCTTCAGTTTGGGATGACTGCTCCTGCTCTTTAAGCTTCCATGATATCAGTGGCCAGCTATGTAGGGCAGCACAAATTTCAACAAAAAGAATTTACATGACTGAGAATGTAGTGTTTTAAAAGGAATCGCCGTCCTTCCCCTTGGATATTTACTAATCATTCTAATTACCCACTGATGCCCTTCCCCTTGTAATATCTACCAATCATTTTAATTACCTACTGGTTTGGAAGAGGCTAAGGAAGATTTCAATTATTTAGCTCTTTCTCCATAGTATAGATTTGTTTGTTCAGCCATCATTGGTTGTAAATTGATATCATCATATTTAATAAAATGGTGCAAAAAGTACCGCATGAATTAACAGCTTTTTCATTCCATTTATTAATTTGTTATATGTTACCCTACCAAAACAAAGCTAATTGAAGTGTATGGAGGAAGTGTACATGTGTGTGTGGGTGGCACAGTGAGGGGGAGGGGAAATCGTTTCTTCAACTTTATATTCAAGCTGTTTTCACAATTTGTAGGGCATAGCATATGTTGGCATTGATGGCAGTCCTTGTCTGAAGCCCTGAAATCTCTCCTGTATACTCCTTCAAAGATATTAAACCTTTCTTTCTTCCTTTCGTGGTTGATACACAAGCACTTCTAAGTCATCTTAAGATTGACTTGACTTCTGTTATTTTTTTTATGGAACTATCAGTGGCCCCAAAAGGTGCCTAGAACAATATGTAAACTCTAGCAAATGTCATATTATTTAATTTTACCGTAGAAAGTACCTTTGAAAATGTTTGTTTATCTCAAAAAAGGGAAATCAGGAAGAAATTATTCATGAATTTTATAGATCAGTGGCAAAAATTTTAATCTCAGGACTCAAAAGCCATTTGTGACTTAGCATAAAAAGGTATACACTTATCCTAATTGGTTTTGACTTCAGGAATTAGGGGCAAACCCCAGTTTTCCTTTCACAGATTAGTTTGTGTGTTCTTTTTCTCACTTTAAGACTTCAAAAAGTATTCAAAACCACCCTCTTATCATAACTATAAATGATTTAAAGGCAAAACTCCAAGCAAGGTAGCAACAACACACCTAACACGATTTATATCGTTGAATCATTTTTGTCAGGCTCTACATTTAATCTGGTGTCTGAGGTTTGACTTAGTTTCTCTGCATACCATTCGCTCACCTTTATTGGAAGGTGTTGAAGTGGTTTAATTGATTAAGGTGTATCTGAGCACTTAGCAGCACAATTGCTAGCATCTGCGTTTTAATTCAAGCCCATAACAAAGTAGAACTATAACAATTCCTACAAGTTATTTCAATCATTGTAAATATTTGAAGTGACCTTCCTGCCTACTAGTGTCTGGAACTGAATAGGTGTGGTTATATAAAATGGTGGAAAGAATGGTGGGCGGTGTTGTCCCTGTTTTTGTGCCCAAAATAGAAAAAATCTGAACTTTCTACTCCTGTGACTTTTTCATGTCAACATTTAATAAGGATCAGATGCAGTGGAATGAATTAGACAACAAATGGTAGTAGAAAGGAAATAGGATTGTGTGAGAAGGAAGGTAAAGTGTGTGGATTATTTCATATAATGGCTAAAGGCAGTCAATTCTCACCCAAACAACAATTTTTGTATTAGTCAGCAACTTCACATGTGAAGTAAATGAAATCCTGTTGGAATTTGTAGCTTCCCTTGGGGAATTTTGAAATTCCCTTGGGAAACCTTCATGAAGTGATGCATTTCCCATGGTAAATTTCAGACTTGCTATGCTGAATGTTTGCTTCCTGTGCAATTCCCACAGGGAATCTTGAATTCCCATGGGATTCTCATGGTAAGTTCTGAGCAGCCCATGGGAATCTCTTTTTTTCTTCATTTTTTCAATGAAAGATATAAGTGGTTGCCCTCAAACATCTTCACTAATGCCAAATCCATCGCTAAATCGTAAATCAATCGCAGTTTAGTGATCAATTTTTCATAATGATTTCACTAAACTGTAGCGATCAATTTTTCATCGCTAAGTTGTGTCGTTTGCGCGGATAGGTGTAGTGAAACCCAAAATTCATCCTTATCCCTACTAGCAATAACTTCTAGTTCAATCGCTTAAATTGATGTTACTGAAATTGTTCCCAGGATGCATGTGATTCTGTGCATGAAATTGACTGTCTCCAGCACGGTGAGGATGGGCAGTGCGGGTGTCTGTGAGGGCTGGTCTACCATGTTGTCTTCTCAACCATCAACTCATTAAGTGTTGATCATATTGATAGTTTCAAACTGCATTGATTCAGGTCGATTTTCAAAAAGGCTGACAAATGCGTGTAAGGTTTATTTAAAATTAAACATTGTGTTTACACTCACTCGTGCCGGCATTGCAAGGATATGGAGTGGGTGTATCTCCACCTTAAAAGAAAAGTTTAAGGTAACAACAGGATTTGGTATGTTAGAGAGGTACCTATTCTAAGCATTTTGGTGAAATTTACATTGAAATCCGATGTGTGGTTCTCAAGATATGAACAGATAAAGTTTTCACATTTTCAACAAAAAGTGAACTTGAAGCAAGCACATATGACATCACATCCCCACATTAATGGGCAGTCTTTTGTTTTTCTTTAAACTCTATTCCTGATTTTCTCCTCAACAATGACATATTTTTAAAATGTGGTTACATAAGTGGCATGAGAATTTTACAAACTTTGCATTCCACACAAGGAGGTCATACTCCTATTAACTTTCAAGGTCAGCACAACAATCTGATTAAACAGAGGTAAACAAAGCATTCCTTGTCAATGTGAGGAAGTGATATAAGCTCTGCTGCCCTCAAACTCACTTTTGAACACAAATCTACTGACTTCATTTACTGATATCTCAAGAAATACATGTCCGATTTGAATGGAACTTTCACCACACTGTGTAGATTTTGTTCGTCTTTCACATATGAAAATTTGATTTTTGCTTAAACCTTCCCATTAAATTTCCTTCTTAATTTAAAAAAAAGAGAAACGAACCAAAGGCGTATGATGAGGGGCTGTGAGAGCTGTAAGCTCGCATTTCTCGTTCGTTTGAGCAATTGATTTTTGCATCCTGGTACAATAGTGAGTGCTTTCGACATGGTGTAGCAGTCTCCATCATGATTTCTGTCGCATATTAATTCCAAATATCGCAGATCTTTTTCAAACTGCAATATTTTTGCAACTTCTGCACACTTTAATTTCCAGTAATCTCTATTTTGCTATCATTCCAAATGTATTAGTTCATGTTAGGAATTAATGGATTTTGCAACATGGTTGCAAGCGCTTCGCCTGCAATTTGTCTTTTTTAGGACTACGTTTAACAAAACACGGTTGTTTTGCCTAGAATGGCGTTTGCCGAACCGCATTCAGGATTGAATAAAGAACCACGCGCCCCTTTCATGACTACATAAAGAGTCGCCCACCCCACTCAGGATTGCATGGAAAGCCACCCTTCCCCCAGGCATACATAAAGAGGGAATTGTGATAATTAATTTGTGAGCTTGGTGAATTCGATTTGGAGTTAGTACGTTTCTCATTACATTGCACACGGTTGTTGAAATGTTACAAAGTGCTTTTGAAGTCAATCTTATTATTTCTGATTTGTTAATCATCTACTCCGTGACTAAACCCTCAATCCACCTCCCCCCCCCCCCGTCCGAGACTGCAATACCCCAAACCTTTCTAATCTGGGGATTCTTTTTCCTGGACCCCTACCAATCTGGGAACTCCATCTCTCCAGCTATAAGTGCGTACAAACACTTCTAGATAATATTCTGCCAATGTCAGTCAAATTAATGCAACCGTTGGTATTATTAGTGATGACATTGAAGATCATTTTCCAATATTTACTCCTACTAGAAGAAAGAAGCTAACAGTCGCAGTTCATCGTTACGTTTCTCTTGGGCTGAAAGAACATTTCTCTCAACTTCATCGAACAGTAAGAGTACCAGAGATTAATGGAATACAATGCATTCTATTTTAAGAAAAGTCATTTTTCATCTTTATTCCCACCAAGACTGATCGATGGCAATGGCACCGATCTCAAGAATACTGTAGACAGGGTAGATGCTTGCACTGCCCTCAATTCATTTTGTTTATTTTGCAGAAATTGGAAGAAAGCTGGATGTTGGTACACCACTAAACAGTTTGTAAGGGTCCTTACGTAAGCTCTTCTTTGGATATCCCTTAACCATACCTACTTGTCTTCAGATTCATTTATTGTTCCCTTACCTTGTTTCAGCTCATTTTATTCTCATTTAATTGATAACGTCCAGTCTAGTGGTTAAATATTTACTCCTACTATTTGACCCTTGCATTTTTATGGTTAAAATAAAGTTCATGAAAAAAGGAATGTATTCAATTGCCGTTTATGCAGCAATATTATCGGTATACGGTTTACCGTTGCAATGGTGTGGTTGAAGAAGTTTTTGTTATCGGTTGAATTTATTTTCATGTATTAAGTAAGGCTGTCTGGGCGGGACAAAACTGTCAAACTAATTTAAAGCGGGACAATATATCAATCAGCGGGAGGTACAAAGCTAGGCCGGGAGAAATTCAAATTCAAGCGGTTGAGCGGGTGATTTTGCGAAATGGCTTTTCGACAGGACATACCCCGCCGAAAGCGGGAGAGATGTGAGTCTCTGCTCCCTGCCCCTCAGGTATTCCTATTCTCAGTTGGAACAGGGAGGTGTTATTAGCCTCCCTGGTTGGAATTTTTTTATGTGGATATACTCTTAAGAAAAAGAAACAGACCCCCCCCCCCTTTAAAAAAAGAAGCTACGAGTGTTATGAAGTATTTGATGTGCCTTCCCGTTATTTGGATGTTTAAACCCACGTACGAAGTCCCCACCCCCATTTTGTGATTAACCATGGTTCTTTTTGAGTAGGTGTTGTGACGTCATATCACTCTTTGCCTACGCGATCGAGTAAGGCACTGTTTCTCGATTGACTTCAAGTTCATTTCTGAGACTGTGTGGTTTTTTAATCACTTCAACAAAATCTCCAGCAATCTCCCTCCTAACTTGCGGGTAAATGCGATATGACAAACTTGCAGTTTAAAGACACGGACCATGTCTACCGTTTGCTTAGTCATATTGACAAATGTTGGTCAAGTGTTGACGTTAACTAAACCGCAACTTTTCAGAATGACTTTAATTATTCGTTTTTGGAAATCTTCATTGACAGGATAACGAAAAAATTGCCACATTAGAACAGGATAAATGAGTATTTCGTTTCTATCTGTCCCAATTTGAAAATAAATATGATCAACTGTTTCTGTGTAAGGGGTGCACTAGAGGGACTTCCCCAAGTAAGCAGCCTGGCAAGATGTTTTCGTACTTGAAAAAATAATAATTTATAGATATTTGGAGAAGGAAATATTTAGGGATGATAAGACTGACTCGGTCACCACTTGCCATCCATAAATGTGATATTCGAGTCCGACTAGTGTAAATACATACCAGCAATATCAATATTATTGAAAGGTTTAGGTCCGGGTTGTAATTAATCTCGGCGGATGTTAAGATTTTAAGCTAAATTAGCCTCTCAAATTAGATTCATCATACCCGGGTATGGCATAAATCACGTGGTGTTTTTTACATGACATTTTCATGGTACGTAATTTGTTCGCCGTACTGTGCGCCATATCAGATAAAGCCTTTACCAGTGATGTGTATATTTTTAAACATCACGAGAATGATTATCTGCCTGGGTGGGGAATGGGTGGGGTTAGCAAATCGCATAGGTATAAATGGTATTTTGTACACAGTGGTTAAAGGTTGGGGACCCCATGTGACTCAAAAAGAAACTTATATATTTCTATTCTTACGTTTATTCAGTGTTTTCACATTGTCAAAATTATGAATGTAATTCTTGAGAAAGAAAGGAAATTTTTGATTGGAAGTGAAGTTAAAACCCTTATAGCCTGTGTATGCAATCAGCTATAGACGAATTCGGACAGCAAGTGATGGTCTGATTTCAGTCGGCCAGAACTGGGGTCTATCACCTTTCAATCTTTCAATTTCCTTGTTTACCTGTATCATGGATGTTGTACATGTACTAAATTGAATTGTATCTTGATTCCTTCAATTTCACCAAATATGAGAATTTAAAATTCATACAGACAAAAAATGAAGACGGTTTAAGGCGGATTTAATGGCTGCCTACCCCTGCATCCACTAAAACACTAGCGCTGATCGGATTCGTCTATTGCACGTGAAGTTTTTTCAAAGGATGAAATGAGTATGATGGAAGCGGCAACTTGAAATATCAGGCAACCGAGTACCGTCCGTACGGAACTATTTCTTCCAGGGGGCGGTGACTTTTGCCCAACTCCAGATTCCAACCAAGGCATAGTCTCTACCCGACTGAAGCACCAAAGTCTGCCTGATTGTTGTGGTCACTGGGAGGGGCTGCAGCCCCGCCCCAACCCTCCTGTCAATATGGCTTCCATGACGGACGGAACCAGATTTAACTACCTGTACGTGTGTAGGCAATACCACGGACTTCCTATACATGGACAGAGCATACTGTACGTTAGATTGTCGCTACCGTAGGTGTGAGAAAAAGCGCACCAAGATGGCCGTGTTTTATGGTTTTGTGCGAAAGTTTTAACTTGCTCAAGTAAATTCACAGATTTTGCAAGAAAGTTAAAATATTTTTGAATTTTGAAATAATGCAAGGTAATTTTAAAATCACTACACGCATTGCAGGAATATGATATAAATTCTCATTCAAGTCAAAATCGTCTTCAAAGCATACAAATTACGGCTTTTCGGCGGCCATCTTGATGCGCCTTCTTTGACCCAAGTCGGTGGCGACAATGTACGGATAGGACGTACGCGTTACATGCTCTGTCCATATAGGAAGTCCGTGGTGTGTACCTATCAAGAGTACGCAGTCGAGTTACACCGAATATCTGCCTAAGTTTTAAAGTTTTAAGGCCTAGTTCTCTCACCCCAAACAGTACCAATTCTCCTAACCTTCTTACTTAAGCTCCTCCCACAATTGTCTGAAATTCGTCCTCATCCAGACACAATTCTCAGTTTATTGCTCCAAGTTGAGTAAAGAAAAACTCAATTTTTATCATCAAAGCACTCTCAGTACCGTTCATGCAGTGTAATATGCATTGTTTGAATTTGCTGTCAATCAAAGAGCTGAGCCAATTGAGATTTTCGGTACCCCCGTACCAAAATTGTAGTTTGAGGTGAGAGGTTTGGCCCTTTAAGCGGTTGTTACCGCGCTTTCAAAACATCCTTCTTCTTCATATGACCTGCATCCTCTAAGTTTTTCTTCGCGAATTTTTGGTGACGTTTGACAGTTTGATGACATAGCAACTAATTGACTGACATAGCAACAGAACAAACTAAACTCGCGGTCTCTTACGGTCTTACGATGCCAGGCTGGTGATGATCTCGTGCAGGCAGTTGTGTAACAAGCCTTGTAAAAAGGTAACGAGGCGTAACTATTTGACTTTGCAAAGGTAACTTTTCTTCATTGTAAAACAATTTGCATCCCAGAGAAATATACTTTACCTAAGGTAGACATACCGGTATATCTTTTTGTGAGGTGTGAACTTATATCACTTTCATAGTGATATTGAAAGTTGTTGGGCGGGGGCCTCAACAACTTCTTCCATAAGTGTTTATGTGAGCGGAAGGGGAGCCGGCTTGGTCTTGAGCGAGAACTTCAGTTAATGTGGATCGAGAACAACAGTGCTAGAAAACAAGCTTGAGATGCACGGGTAGCATCAGAATTTGCCAGACAGAGGCCACAAGGACCCCTCCATCCTGTGTCATCTTTCTGGCAAAGTCTGGTGCTTCTTGCCCGTGCATCTCATGCCTTATTTTCTAGCACTGTTACACTCGATCCTCATTTCAAAGTGTCTGCAGGGTGATCCAACATACATGAGAGAAGTGAAACATGTTTATTTCGTAAACAATATTGACCTATCACTGCTATGAATATCACGGAAACTCTTTGCCCATCAACGTGAACGTACGAAAATCCAATCATGTAAACACCGCGCAGTATCAATATTAGTTATTGCAGACACTATACACCAACATGTTATTTTCAGTTAACGAAAACCAAACAGCCTACGCACCAAAATGGGTATTTCACAAACACAAAAACCGTAACTTTACGCGCACGACATACCACTCCCGTCCTTCTTCATACAGTCACCCACAAGAAGTCTTAAACCAAAATTTCCACATACGGTCAATAAAAAGTCATGGGATGATCAAAAAAAAAAATCCCGTGGTTTTTACGAACCAAACTCCCTCTAGACAGCTATAGGCCTTTGTTCACTTTGTTTTGTATTAGTTTCAAACGTCTCAATATTTAACTTTTGCCGGTTTGGCAGCTCATGTAATATATTTACTGGCAATTTAATTCATTTTGAGACCACAACATTATTATATACGCTATCATATATCTTGTACTTTCCATTTTCATTTTCATAATGGCTATTAGGCCTAATTGTTAGAAACCAGGACATTTTAGAAGCGACATTTTAAACCTTTTCGTAAGGTTTATGAAAGTTCCTTTTGAGAAGGAATGGGTAAATGAATATTACTCTTTAGCTTCCAGTCGCAGTGAACAGGTGAACGATTTTTCTTATCTTCAAGAATCAAAATCAGTTTTTCGGGAACCACACAGAGGTGCGACCAAGCGCGGATCCATTAGTTGCTGAAGAGGATCAATATGTCCCGAGGGTGAACCAGGCCAGCGCGAAGCGAGAGTGTCACTGCTCAAAGTCCAGAGGCCTGCGTGATGGTCCCTTGAGAGGTCGGTGGGTGGATCTCTGGTGGTGGCCCAGGGCCGGGAAGGCCCCCGGAAGCTCTCGCAATATAAGACAATTTAAACTTCACACAAAATCAGTTGAAAGTGCCTCAATAGACACGAAAATGTGAGCCGCGATCCTTCAGGTTTACCGATTTAATAACCTTGGGAGTTCACATTACATCTGGTCATTATCTTAGTTTCACTATCTGACTTCGAAAGAGATCAGGTCAAGAAAGGGCAGGGGTGCGCTATTTGACGTCACATGGTTACTCGACGAACCTTACACTTTTAAAGGCAGTCATTCGTCACCCCAAACTACAGTTTCGGTATACATATATCAAAACTCTCAATTGGTACAGCTCTTTGATTGGCATCACATTCAAACAATGCATCATAGCTAAATTACACAGCATGGGCACTGAGAGTGTCTTGATTACATATTATGGACTTCTATGGCCACTGGGACAAGCCATGAAGCAATAAACTAGGATTGTGTCTGGATAAAGATGAGTTTTAAATAAATGTGGGAGGGGCTAGAAGTAAGTAGGTTGGGAGGTTTGGGATGATGAAAATATGCCTTTAAAGGACGAAATCATCATATGTGATTTCATCGATAGACTTAGAGGGCATTTTTGTCGACTCTATAGATATCCTCTTAATTGTGACCCCCTCAACAAAGCAAACTACATCCATCCAGGGAGTTTTAACTCCCTGATCCAACTATAAATGTCGTTTTTCGAAATTGTTTAATTCATGCATGCTACTCACTATTTTGAAGAAGTACGGTCTGTTTTCTACCGTCGATTAAGCACAACCCTTCAATCTTTTTTCCCGCCCCTCCTCACTTGCAATTCAATTTGAATTCATGGTTTATAGAAGCCATTGTGAAAACTTACTTGAAGATAGTTCGCCGGAGTTGCGGTGTTTTCGGAACAATAGATGGTGACGACCGTATTCAAGGGAGAATAAAGAAACTACACACATCCCGTTTATGACTTTCGCCCTAAAAGTAAACACCAAATTGGACAAAAGTTTGACGTAACGTTTTATTGTACAACACAGTGGCACTTTTACAACAATGCAGCTTTTTGCGTCACCGCATAAATTACGGTAATATCGATGATGTTTTCTTCAAGATTGACAGTAATACCGTTGAAATGTATTAGCCTGGAAGTACTACCTCCTTCCATGGTATTAGGGAGTTTGTATACCGTATACGTCGCGTGATAGCCAGTGGAGGCTTGGCTACTGAGAGTATAAGAACAGGTACCAAATTAAAAGACGAAATGTATGATATAGTAAACACAAAACCTCTGAAAGCTATCCCTGTTGTAAAAGCGGTGGGAAGGGGGCTACATCGCACGCAGAGCGCGAACGCGAAGCTTTGGTCCAGGGGTCTTTCTTGTGGGGTCAAGGAGAGACAACCCTAGTGAAAGTTCAGGGGCAAATTCCTTGTCGGTCCTGAGGTTTTACCATATCTCTGGTTGAGAAATTTAAGTCTTAGCCAGATAGATATCTTTCGTACTAAATCATGGAGTCCGTACGTCTTCGGCAAAGCTTTGCTGCAAAAGTTGAGTCTGAAAATAATTTTATTTGGCTCAGGAGTGCGGGAAACTGGGAGAACGTTTAAAGCAACTACTAAATATCCTTACTTTCTTCTTATTTCTCTTCAAATTATCTTTTATTTGAAGACTTCAGTGTTGCATATTCAAGGTAAATTAAACAGTACCGGTACCTCCTCGTAAATTTCACATTTGAGGAGTAAAAATAACGTCACATTACTGTCAACAGCCTATCTTGAAAAACGACAGTCTACTACAATGCTTCAGGATGGGATGACTGTTCTTGCCTTTTCAGTCCTCAGTGAAACAAATAGCTGCATGAAGTAAGCTATAAAGCTGAGTACCTTTTGCTCTCTGTGCTTTCATGCAATTAACTGCTCCTGTGCAATTTCAATAACACGATATATATAGTTTACTGTATTTGATTTTTCTGACACAAGTCTTCCAAAGCGAATGAGGATAAATCTTTAAAAAAATTCTTTTGCAACTTTATTTTTTTTTTATTTTGGTATTCTCTATAAAATAAGAAAGTATTATAAGCAAAACCATATCAGCATTGAAAAATAGGAAATTAAACCAGTGACGGGTGAAATACAACTGCACAAGAAAGTTGCTGAACTTCTTTTGGGACTGATTCTTCTGGAATGGTAACACAACGTACACACACAAAACATTGGTTTTCGAAGAAGGAAAATACAAAACAAAAGTGAGAGCAAGAGCAGCAGTGGAGTCACCAGACTTTTCATTCTATGGGAAGGGGAACTGGGGAACACAACAATTTGCAGGGGCACTACCAAGTTGGTGTCCCACGATTTGAAAAAAGACCATGGGCGGCTCGACTTGAACCAATTTGTTGGAAACTGGGCCGTAAAACTCCAACTAACTAGACTCCACTCTTTGAGCGAGGCTTATCGGGGTCAGGGTCCAGGGCGCGCCTCAGGGCCCTTGTTTGGGTCCGGGGGCAAAAGTCCCGGTGGGGGTCCAGGGGGGCAAATCCCCCAGAAGCCCCTAGCTTTTAGAATTTTTGTGAGGTATTAAAGTCGTTATTTAAGGGTAATTCTCTTGACTTTACAATTACCTCCAGGGTAACTTTTGTCAAAAAACAAAATGAACTACCAAGACCGGACCCGGATGACATTTTGAAGAAGCGGACTGAACTAGAAAGAGAAAAGAAAGCAGTTGATGAGCAGTTAAATGTGAATCTCCTAAGAAAGGATGTAGGCCTAATCCTGCCTGAACGGTCACCTGAGCTGTGTGCCACTTTCAAAAGGCCGTAGTCGGAAGTATGCAGAAATATTAAGAAAAAAGAAAAGAAAAGAAAAAGAAAGAGAAAAGAAAAAGAACGCAACCCCTCTGACAACCGGAAATGGCATTTTTCTGGTGTTGTTGCGATATTTTCATTTAAAGAATATGAAAATTACTACCTTTTTGGTCAAAGAAGAATCGAATCTTTAAAAAAAGTAGCCACACTTTGATTATACAGAAGTCATGTCGCCTTTTCGAAATTTCATATCTCAGTTGGGGGCCCAAGATTTTCCAGGGGCCGAGCCCCTGGCCCTTACCCCTTTGGTGACGCCACTGAAGAACAGTCAACCTAACTTGAGGAAGTGTAGTAATCTGTCCTGTTTCATTATTGACTGTTGAAGGTCATGTGGCAAAAAATTTTCTCTCCGATCAAAATTGCCAACCTGGAGTAACTGTTTGTTTTGAAATAGAATATTGAAGTCCTAAAATATGACGAAAGATACTTTGGAGAGAAATAAGAGGAAAATCGTTATATTTAGCTGTTGTTTCAAAATACGTTTAGCAGTTTGCGGGACTATTCACGACCTTTAAGTCGCGTTAATTACACTGCACCGACTTCAAATCGGATTCTGATCCGATTGTCAAGTTATTTAAATCACGTTTATCTCTGGTTGGAAAGAACCGATTAATTGCCAACTCGTGTAAATGTATGGTTTTCATCGGAGATTCAACCGTGTGACCGTCGCGTTTAGGTACCCGTGCTCTCATTGGCTTCCTTTTAGTTATAGCTATGCTAATGTGACGATAGGCAACATTTTAACACTTTACGCGACTAAGCCATCGGTGTACTGCGTAAAATTTGGTAGGAACCGTGCGCTGAATATGGTGAGTGAATGAACAATTTTCACCAGAATGTTTTCCATACGTGCCTCTTTAACACATCAAAAATTAAATTTGGTATTCTTTTGAACAAGACAAACGTTGGCCATCTATAATGATACATTGATATGCTAACGTGGTTGATGCTGAAAGTGTACCTTCCTCAAGTCAAAAAATCAAAATTCAAAATAAATATTAAAGAGCTTGCAAAATGATTCCAACAGTCTCACTGCCATCTTCATAGGACATTCCTGAGCTGAGATATAAAATGTTGAAGTTTATTTACCTAAGACAAATTGGTTCATTGGGTAATAATTTGTGACTCTCTTGTTGTACAACTTACATAACCAGCCTTGTAACCCTTGAAAGTGAAAGGCATATTTTCATCATCCCAAACAGTTCCAATTCTCCCAACCTACTCACTTCTAGCCCCTCCCACATTTATCTAAAACTCATCTTTATCCAGACACAATCCTAGTTTATTGCTTCATGGCTTGTCCCAGTGGCCATACGAATCCATAATGTGTAATCAAGACACTCTCAGTGCCCATGCTGTGTAATTTAGCTATGATGCATTGTTTGAATGTGATGCCAGTCAAAGAGCTGTACCAATTGAGAGTTTTGATATATGTATACTGAAACTGTAGTTTGGGGTGACGAATGACTGACTTCAAAAATGTTTTCATGAACTTGAACACTCCCTGTTTGCTTGCATAGCATTTTGTACAGGGAGGGCTTTATCAGTTACATCATGTCATAAGAGTAAGAGTGCTATCACACCTTGGTACAAAGGTGCAGTAACTTACAGAAAAACAAAGAAATACAAAGATTGTAATTTGAGTAGTACAACAATGACATCAAAATTTTTTGCGCAATATAGTGAGTTGAGTGAGTAAACTTAAACATTTTGTATCTCAGCTCAGGAATGTCCTATGAAGACGGGATTTGGACTGGTAGCATTCATTTTTCACGCTCTCTGACATACATTTCTTAATATTTTTGACTTGAGGTACACTTGAAGTATCACAATGTGGTCTGTCCTACAGCTGACCTACTAGTATAACACGTTACAAGCGGTGGACATGAAGTCAAGTTGGCAAATGTGAAAACGTAGCTTGGTACAATGGCAGAGCTACTGCGGACTGACCCCAACCAATGCTCACCCTAGAAACGCCATTGGAATTTCCAGGAGTGAAAAGATGATAGATACAACACTCAATCTCTTCAAACCTCCAATAAAATGATGAAACCCGGCTGCAAAACCCCTAGCCAAGCGGTAGAAGAGTTTTCGTTTGGTACTGCTGGGCTCGTTACCTGGGACTTCCATGGCTAAATATGCCATGGAAGTACTACCTCCGAGGCAGTACTTCCATGAATATACCAAGCAGCTCCCTGGTCCCCATTGGTAGAGTGACAGCTCCCTGTTTGTATCATGCAAGTAAACCTCAAAGGAAGTGCTCCCATGGTTATGCGAGGCGGAGCTGCCATTGGCGGGTTATACCATGATTACAGTTGACCAATAGGTCTAGATGTTGTTTGGACCATTTTGGGGCAATTGTAACAAAATACCATGACAATACGACCTCGTTGATCGTTGCCTTGAAAATGACGCAGTGGTTGCACAAAAACATCAAAACATGTCGTGTTCGTACCCTCGATTTTTTGAGACTTTTTGAACTAAAAGTTTTTATTTCGAAATTTCTTTAGATTTTCCTGTTTCATCATATAGTTCTGCCAAATAAAACGAAATCTTCAGGATATAAGTTACTAAAAAAAATGAAATATGTTAATTGGAAGATGAATTTTAGATTTAACACTTTGCCCACAGAACGAGTCTTTTTATATTGATGGTTTCCAACACCTTTCGTGCATGAACAATCCTTTATTCTATAGACGAATGTGCACATTATGATCTGGAAAGCCGTGTTCCCATTTGAGTGAGCGGGTGGATCAGGGGTTTGTTGCATCAAACGGTGTCGAATAACTTGACCCAGAGCCGCGTTCCCATTTGAGTGAGCGCGGTAGATCAACATGTTACATGAATACATTGTGCAAGCGCGAAAAGGTCACCAATGTTTATAAGTCGGCCTGCGATTTGGTATCACTATAGCACTGTATCACAAAAACACACATGAGTGTGCGTGAAGTATACGTTTAGTCGCTAACTGCATGCACACATGCGGAATTTTCCAGCAAGTTTAATGACGTGAGGCTAAACTCTTGGGTTTCAGAACAGAGCAGAGACCAAAACCCGACCTTCACCAGTTCACCTTTGGTTTTCAAGTTCACCTATATACACCCCTCATATCAAAACCAAGGATCTTTTAAACATTGCCTACTAAAGCACTGGCATCTCATCACACAACGTCCTGTATGCAATAAGATTTCTCAGTTCTGGAGAGCCTATCATTTCTTAAAACCGCAAAAAGTAAACTACACTACTCAGGCTGCATTGTATACACTTGCCCGTAGCGCGGCGTGCCTAGCGTGGCCTAGAACGAAGGAACATTACCCGCGTTTGCCACCGGGAAGCAAATGAATGCCGGGAAGGAATAAACCGGAGATCCGGGGTCACTTGATCCACCGATGTGTTCCCATTACAAATATTGATCCAGCACAGTCGATCTGATCTACCCGGAACGGTCGATCAGAATCGGTGGATCTTGATCTTGAGTGAGTGTTGTTGATCCGCGTTCCCATTAGAGTTTGATCGAGAGCGGTAGATCTTGATCTTGATTGCGCTCACTCAAATGGGAACACGACTAAAGATCAGTCCCAGGGACAAGATGAGATTTACTCAGGAATTTCGGAAAGAAACCTCCTTGCCACTGTCAACATGGTCTCTAATTTCAGTCACGTATTATTTCAAGACCGACGACCGATAAAACGTCCGCCAAATGGCAAAAACGTTGGTATAATCTATTCCGCTAACCCTGCGATAGTACTACTTCTAGTCTAGTAGGAGTATAAGTCACAACTTTAAAATTTCATTTTTTAATCACCTTACCAGCATTAAGCATTCATTGCTATGATGCTATTCTATAAATGACGATATCAGGGTGGTAGGGCTTTTGAGCAATAACATAACTCAAGTTGTTTCTTGGAAACTACTTGTAGGGCAAGAAAGTGGAGGGAGGGAGCGGAGTTCAATCCCACAATGCAGGAAATGATTCCTAATCATTTCAACACGATACAATTTTCTCCATATTTTCAGTGATATCCATTTTGACCAAATGGTTGATGGCTAGGGTTCATCCCGCTACTAACTAGATGAGTACAAGGGCGTAGCCTGTATTTGATCATAAGGGACGGATGCAGTGATGATGGTCGTTCCCTTACTCCAGTTGCAAATATGGATTGATATCTGGATAAATCTGGTTAAATGCAGCCTTTATATGGCCATTTCAAGCCAGATATACTGCCAGATTTAGATGCCTTGGTATAATATATCAAGTTTTATATGGTCATATCAAGCCAGATATAACTTGATTCAGGAAAAGCCCAGATGTGCAAATAGTTTGATATGGCCATATCAAGCCATGTATAACTTGATGAAATACAATCCCAGATATGCAAATTAAGTTTTATATAGCCATATCAAGCAAGATATGATTGATGAAATGCCTTCCGAGATATGCAGAGTGAAGTTTATATGGCCATATCAAGCCAGATATAAATTGATGAATAAAGTTTGATATGGCCATATCAAGCCAGATATAACTTGATGAAATGCCTTCCCAGATAAGCAAATGAAGTTGGATATGGCCATACCAAGGCAGATATAATTGATTAAAATACCATGCCAGAATTACATATAAACTTTTATATGGTCATATTTATACTTTATGGTTTAAAGTGTAGCTCAAGTCAAATATTCAAAAATATATGTTTAAGAGAATGAAAAAAGAATTCTAACAGTCCAACTCCCATCTTCATATGACATTCCCAAGCTGCGATATAAAATGTTGAAGTTTATTCACTTAACACATATTGGTCTATTGCGCAATAATTTGTGATTTTCTTGCAGTGAACAACTCACATTACATGCTTTGTTTTCCTTTAAAATTAAAAATGTTTTTATGACCTTGAACACTTCCTGTTTGCTTGCATAGCATATTGCACAAGGAAAGTTTAATTAATTACATCACCTTATAAGAGTAAGAGTGCTATCACACCTTGCTACAAGGTGCAGTAACGTTCGGAAAAACAAAGAAATACAAAGATTGTAATTTGAGTAGTACAAGAATGACATCACAAATTATTGCGCAATGTGCCATTTTAATTTGAGTGAATAAACTTCAACATTTAATATCTCAGCTCAGGAATGTCCTATGAAGATGGGAGTTAGACTGTTCAAATGTATTTTCCATGGTCTTTAATACATATTTTTGATTTTTTTGACTGTAGGTACACTTCAATTTGAGTACCTGCCCTACATAAAGGCCTTCTCTGGAAGCTGAACAAGTATGAGCAGACCTAAATCATAACATTCAAACCATATTCAGCTATATTATACTAAAATATGCAAATGACTTTCCAATGTGAGCGTGGTCAGGAATTTAGGGCCCTGATTTTTTTTTGATTAAGGAAGTAAAATGTGAAAAATCATGAAACCTTCAACAAAATTTATGTTGGAATATTGCTCCATACGATAATTTATAAACCAACAATGCAGTGTAAACATTTTAAAGTAGGAATTTCAAAGCAGTTTTTTCTTCACTATTTAGTAATTTAACAACTTCAAATACTTAAGTCAATGTTATACTATGGACATTAAACTTTTGTCAGAGATGCTCAGATAGCCTTGGAATTATGCTGGCTCAGAAGGCTTCTGATACACTTTACACACAGGTAGTGCACTTATAAATTTTGGTCAAGTCATTTATGGTCCAGATATGGGACATATATGCACCATACTTGTCTACTTGATATGGGATCAATACAGTAAGTCTTTATATAAACCAAATATGGCACTGCTTCATATGGGATCATTACAGCGGCACACCTTGATATAAACCATCTATGGTATTGCATTGTACGGTCCATATCTGTTCCAGATAAAGACCTGATCCAGATAAAATTTTATCTGGTCCATGTATGGATTAGATCTGGTTCTGGCACAGATCAAGGTTATATCTGACCAATTTTTTATCTGGCCCAGATATGAATCCCATATCTGCAGCAGAAATGGGCCAGATATGAAATCCATATCTGGCCCAAATATGGAATTTCATATGTGGCCCATATCTGGAATTAGAGTAAGGTTGTGGGGGCGTCCTAGGAGAAGGCGTGTCCCCTGCCAAAGGGGAAGGGGATCCCTCTGAAAAAATTGTGGCCTATGAGGGGCGGGTAGGCTAGATGTAAAACTTGAGCTTCGTTTCATGTTTGGGGCGCTCCTCCTGTCCCCTCTTTCCTCTTCTTCCTGCTTTTCTCTTTCTTTCTTTTTTCTCCTTCATTTCTCCTCATTTTTTTTTTGAGGGGGAAACGCCCAAATCTCCCAGGGCTTAGCCGTTGTTTGTTCACTCTACCGTGGCATAAGGTATATTGATGAATTATTATAGGGGACCTACAGTCCCCTATAATTTAAACTCTCTATGGCTGTTTGCCAAAATGCAAACATCGTGGGCATCGCATTTAAAACGTATTAAAAACATTTCCTTTTTTTCTGAAATGGTATCGCTTCATCTTCCCCTTGTATAAAATCATGTATGTCAAATGTAGTCGCCGGCATTTCTTTGTATTTTCGTTCAATGATCACTTTGCTTGCCGTATCTCCAGTAAACATACATAAGTGTTATACAGATCCCATGATGAATTGATAAGACTGCCTGCTGTCAATCTGCGGTATCCAGGGACCGGTGACTCTGCGGTGAACCCTTACCTGAGTAGCTGGCTGTAAGCCATGATTCCTCATTCATTCATATCTATAGAGAAGCTGAGGAACTGAGAAAACAGATTCCTCTCCGCGCCGTAGATGAACCCTTGATCTTTGTAGTACTTTGATGCTATAAGAAATATTTATCATCATGATAGCATTTAAAACTCAATGGAAGTAACCAGGGAACTATTGTACCAATGTACCAATGTTTTCCACATGTACATTGGTTAAAATTCCGTTCTATGTCCGGGGATTTTTCTCAGGGTACTCCGGGTTTCCTCTCACTTGGCATAGGCATGGCTCTAAAATCGGTTGCCCAGCCTACGAAGTAGGTTGTGCGCAGGACCGAAACAACTTCTAGTGGACCAGTTGACTGGACGACGTTGCCCCTTTTGCTTCCCCTCCGTTTGACACTGTAAATACCCAGACTTTTACAATATGAATAACATTAACGATGGAGTTATGACTAGGCGGACCTACAACTGTATAATATGCGATAAAAATGGTACAGCAAAATTTCTTGAGTGATACGGTTCCAGTCCCGACGTTAAGTGCACCCATTCAGTGCTGGTCACTGCTGGAATTCTCGAAAATTTCCCACTTACAACATTGAATCGGAAGACAGGGATGGTGGGGGTGGGAAGTAACTGCTCGAACCAACTTTGAACAGAGTAACTACCAACAAATCAATTTTTTACAGGCAGTCAATCCTCAAATCAAACAACAATTTTGGTAGTAGTCTAGAAAAGTTCTCAATCTCAACTATAACAGCTCTTTGATTGACAGCAATTTAAAAAAAAATAAAAAACAGGTTATTGTAGTGGCGACGCCAATGGATGGGGCCACTTACCCGCTGGAAAACCTTGTCCCCATGTGGACCAAATGACATATGACATTTTCAGTCACTAAAAAAATATATATATGTCCCTGTAGCTTGTAGTGAGAGTGTGACTATACCAGATTTAGTAAAATTTCATTCTTCTTTGGACAAGAAAGAGCAATTTTTCATTCTTGAATAAAACATCGACCAGGCAAAAGTCTTGGGAAGGACCATTTCCGGCTGTCCGGCCGGGGGTGGGGGGAGGATTGCGTTTTTTTCAAAATTTTCTGTACGTTCAAATTGAAGTCTGCGCAAATTGAAGATAGCGCTCAGCTCAACCTTTCGGCAGTTCTGGCAGAATTACATCTTTCCTTGAAAGAATCACACTTAACTGTCCATCAACTGCTTACTCTGTAGTTCATCCCCCTTTTTCAAAATGGATGCAGTTTTAGTCAGTTGTGGGAGGGTCTTAAGTAAGTTGGTTAGGAAAATAGGAACTAACTTATTGTGGTGAGGATGAGTCTATCAAGTCTGTCACGGAGTTAGTATCTACTAGGCGCGTAGCTAGGATTGTGTCATGGGGTTGGTGTCATGGGGGGTTGGGGCACGACATGAGGGAAAAGTCTAAGGACAGAGAGAAAAAACCGCTATTTTAGGTGTTTTTTGCATTGCAAGGTTGGGTCATGGAGCGGGGTTCTAACTCCCCCCCCCTCCCCCATCGTGGCTACGCCACTGGTACCTACGGTAAATGCCAATGCTACGAAGCTCTTGAGTTGCACCCCCATTCGAGTAAGACCACACGTGTTGATATCCTACAGCCAGATAAGTTACGGCGAGGGGGCAACTATATTTAAAGTGGTTACAAGGCGATATTTCGAAACTTACTGCGGTATAGGGCTGTAAAAAGGTTAAACACTTCTCGCTCCTGCTTCAAAATTCACTAACATGTCCCTGATCTCTGAGCAAAAGGAATTGTTCTGCTTACTTCTGGTTTTCAGAGCGTAGCGAAAACTATATGTCACTTAATGTTATTGTTCTTATTTTAGTTTTTTTTTTTAGTTTTTTTTTTTTTTTATGAACTGTCTTTTTCAGAAGTGATGTACCTGTGTTATAACAATCTTCCACTGTCGAAAGTAGAGAGGATATGAACCCCCACCCATTTTTTTCTCCGGGAGGATAGCACAGCTCCCTTGTGTTCTAACTATAAGCTGTACTGTGTCCTTCGTTCAAACGCGCGTAATTCCTCAGCTGTCGCAGAATTGCTAAGGGGGCAAAGATTTATTGCCTTGTTACATCGCCGTCGTAACGGCCGTATTACGGTCTGTCATAAACTGAGTTTGCGATCATGTGTATAGCAGGTGGAAGGACTCGATTCTGAGAGATGATTTAGTGTCAGAGGAATTCGGGAAGTTTATCCATGCTAGGGGTGCCAAGAGCTCTGCCAGTAACAGACAATGAAAGGGACAAAAGAAGAGAAAATTATAGCTACGTAGCCGGCTTCAGTTTATACATACGGTACTAAGTTTTCTCAATTGTCTTTCTGGAAGTTTACACGCAACGAAGGGAGCTTGAAAAGTGTTTGTACCCAATGGCTACTCCAAACGACAATTTATCCCGGAGGCTACCACAGTTCTCAATTGGCACAACTGTTTGATTGACATCAGAGTAAAAAAATGCAGATAGCTCATAATTTACAGTATGTACACAGGGTGTCCTTGTTACACATTAGACCCAGTGTGCGGTATAGTTGGTCGAGAATCCTACCAGGCTCGCTCGGAGCATGGGGTAAACTCCCTGCAAGGAGGGACCGGGGTTCGATTCCCAAGCCCGATCATACCAAAGGCTTTAAAAATAGAACCTACTGCAGTTGTGTGTGATGTTCATAATCAATGTAGAATTAATAACAATTCAATGCCCCACAACTGGAAAACTGAAGTCCTCAGGCGCAGCAAGATTAAATCAGAAACTTTAAAGTTGAGGGGTAGACTAAAATCCTATCTAACCCAGGCTAGCCTAACCTTATTATACATGAGGGTTTTGTGTGCACACTAGAATATGCCCTTGAACAATATACTAGGATTGTGCATGTATAAGAAAGAGTTAAAAACAGCCCGGCTTGTGGGAGTTAGTTAGTTATTTAGTTATTTAGTTAGTTAGTTAGTTAGTTAGTTAGTTAGTTAGTTAGTTAGTTAGTTAGTTAGTTAGTTGGTTGGTTAGTTAGTTGGTTAGTTAGTTGGTTAGTTAGTTGGTTAGTTAGTTAGTTAGTTGGCTAGTTAGTTAGTTAGATAGTTAGTTAGCTAGTTAGCCGGTCGGTCGGTCGGTCGGTTAATTAATTAATTAATTAATTAATTAATTAATTAATTAATTAAGGTTTGGTCTCACGTACCCGCGGCACTCGGTGTTACCTCGTGTTTACCAGAAGGCAAAACCGCAGGTTAAGTCCGTGTTTTCCAGTCTGTGTTCTCACGTACCCCGTTTTTCGTTGACTTGGTAGTACTACCATAGTGACGATGTCAAATATTTCACATAGGCTACCAACTTACTGTAAAATGTTAGAAAATACCGGTGACTTTAGACCACAGTATTAGTTAGTCAGCCAGTCAGTTAATCGGTCGGTCGGTCGCTCGTCCGTCGGTCAGTTGTGGCTCATTCATTGGCTTGTTTGCCCTACTCCATTGCTTAAGTATGCGGAGCATCACACACAACGACAATAGGTTCCATTTTTAGAATCGCTGGTATGGCTCGACCTGAGAATAGAACCCGGGCCTTCCGCATGAGAGGCGGATGCTCTTACTGTAAGACCAAACAAGCGGTCCGGCTTGCGGGAGAGACTAGAGGTAAAAAGGTCGAGAGAATTGGAACTATCTGGGTGATGAATATCTGCCTTTAAAGCGGCTCATTGAGTTGATAGCAATAACTTAATGAGAGTGTAAAAGGGTCTCTACCACATGACAATGCTTACAGTTAGCATAATGAGTCAGTCTCATATCCAATAGTTACTGAAAAAGTTAAAATTTTGAATTTTGTGGTGTCCTGACTTGTAACGGTTTTGTGTATAATTTGAAAAAGTGTCTGGTCACACATTTTTGAAAACAGAATTGAGCTGTTGAATACTCACTCATAAAACAGTTATTTGTAAGTAGGATATGGAGGTTGTCTTACTTGACCATTTGTCATTAGTGTGAGAAGAAAATATAACAGGAGTTGGAAAAAAATTGTTGAATTCATGATACAACTCAATGAGCCGCTTTAACTTCCGTTTTGCATGCGTCTTTTGCCTTTTTAAAGGCCACACCCTCTCACCCCAAACAGCTCCAATTCTCATAACCTACTTTACTAAACCCCTAATCGCTTCAGGAAGAGTATACAAGACCCCGGTGTTTAATCAAAACAATCCTAGTACAGTAATTCTTTGTGACCGTAAAATGAGAGTAATATGCATTTGTTGAATTGTGCTGTCAATAAGTGAGATGTGCCAATTGAGAATTGGTGAAGATTAGTACAAAAAACTGTTTGCAGGGGTGAGAGTTGGCACTGCCTTTAATCTTTACCGCTGGATTTTATAACCTTCTTTTCGTCCCCTCGTAATTTTGACCCTAGGCTACTTAACTGTTACTTTTCGAGTCGTCGGCGAGCTGCAGTATATCTCGCTGGTTCAAGGCCTCTAAAGTTATGATTTTTATAAAACATCGGGGTCATTATGAAAGCCTCTGGATTTTGGTTCATTATCAGTCATCCAATACAATGTTTTAAATGATTTTGGTTAATTAGGCTATCCTGTAAGTTGATATTATGATAATTTACAAAATACTATTTAAAAGCTAATAACAAGCAATCTGTTTGGACTATTAAAAAACAAAAAGCCTATTAAAATATCGAAATCAATAGAGGCGACTAAATGGGAAGACGTGAACAGTATTTGAACAGTATGTATGATACTATACAACACAAATTCGTGTTGTCGTGTCGTTCAATATTACCAATCCTCTCAGCTCTTTGATTGACAGCTAATTCAAACAATGCAGGGAACCAAAGCTTATGACAACATGGACTGTACTGAGAGTGTTTTGATTATACACATTGAGCTTTTCTATAGGGGTTCTAGACTCAACATGAAGGAATAAACTGAGACTGTGTCTGGATGACGATGAATTTCAGACAATTGTGGGAGGGGTTTAAGTGAGAAGGTTAGGGGAATTTATATTGTTTGGGGAGAGAATTGGGCCTTTAACATGTACGGTTCTAAGGGCAGAAATAGCGTTTGCATGAGACTGAAGCAAAAACCTAAGCGTAATGACTGCACCTGTAGCAATTTTAATCTGAGGCTATTGTGTGCCAGTGTGTAGCGTAGAAATAGTCACTACACAAGCCTGCTCTGCAGTGAAAATTTTCAATGAAATGGAGGTTAAAAACTGCACTCTTTGTTAGGGTAAGGGATTAGACTCTCGTTAGCCAGGCAAATTTTCTGTACGCTATGCGCGCCAACTGATGGCGGCGCTCATATTGTGTTTTTACTGATCGTCCTACCACAATGCACACTAGTTGCCCCTGAGTTCCGCAAACAAACTTGTGGCTACGCCACTGAATCTACGTGTAGACAATCTAGGCAATTTAAATAATTCGTCTACAGGGATGCCACCGCAGACTAGCCAGTAAAACCAGTGAGTTATCCCTAACAAATAGGCGCACCTGAGAGGGTAAATCTGGATGTCCCATGGCCCCAATCTGCAATAGCTCTATCTGTCTATGATCGCATTTTTGTAAGGGTTATATCTCTCGCAATTAACATAGCAGGCAAAACTCAGCTTTGTATGCCTGCATTATACATAGGAACTGTAGACAAACTGGGCCTACAATCGCAATAACACTTAGCCAATACGAATTTCGCTTGTATGAGTGCAATTGAAGCCTGGGTAGTAAGCCTATGTCATGTATGCACTGCACAATAGGGCTACTACAGGTCGATGTGCTTGAATATAGGGGTCTCCAAATTGCTACTTCCGAGTCAATGGACTTAGTATGCCGTGCTTACTCTTGCGTGCAAGTCCTTATCCTACTGACGTTTCGTCATCCGTTTGAAGATTGAGTTCACACAAATCAGATTAAAATGCAGCCTAATTCATTGCAAGCGTTTGGGGGCCTACACCGTACTCTGATATATAGACTATGCAGGTATAGCTCGATCCGCAATATGCCCATGTAAAGAGACAGAGCGATAAACTTTAAGCCAGTGGTCTCAAACTTTTTCAAAATACCGCCCCATAAGGCATCCATGACTGATCCAACGCCCCCTCCCACCCAACATACCATCATATTTACATAAGTCTTTGACTTTGAGTTTTCGAATTTCAATTTCCATCACCAAAATGACCCAGATAAGTTTTATATTGGGTAAATTTTTGTCAGTAGTTGCCAAACCTTTTGGAGAAGACAGTCTGTGTCAACCACTGTGGGACCTCCTATGTGCCTTTATTGCACGAATGTATGAGAACCTCCAGGGACCCCCTAGTCAATGCCAACGCCCCCCTATTGCTTGCAAACTCCTCAGCGCCCCTTGAAACTTTTTAACGCCCCCCCCCCCCAGGGGCGGTGGGGACCACTTTGAGAACCACTGCTTTAAGCCAACCTTTTGTGGATGTCAGCATAGTTATTATACCTTTCCCTGGTTGGGAAACTCCGCGAACCGACTGCTTATGTTGAGATTCCAGTTTTCGTCAGTCACGTGACGTTGATAGTACAAGAGAGTCTAGTTGTTGGACACTCCATACGTGCAGACAAGGTAAACTGATTTCTTCGAGAGTCTCTTGCGAACAATTATCAAACTGTAATGACTTCAATTGGGGCATTCATTATTGCGAAAGGTTTGATTAAGATTTCTGTCTTAAATTAGAACGGCCGCAAAGCGAGAATAACTGTACCCGAACTAAAATAGCGGGATAATCAAAGGCTGGGCTAGCGACAGTAACTTGTTAAGCACACTCAACAATTCCGCGAAATTGCGAAGCATGGTAGCAGTCGCACTGTATAACGTTAGACTAGTTGGATTTAACCATTTTAACAAACGAGTGTAACGGTTCATCAGACGAGTGTATAATACAATACTTATCAGTAACTATGGTCGTACAAAATTTTTGGAAGCCCACCTAGCGTAATGAAGTAGGTCTACTTCACCCTTACCGCACACTGACTGTGATAATGCTGTAACGTTAGGGCTTACTGAAGGTCCCCAGCGAAGGTCTCCAAACGCCAGGCCTCGGGACCAGTATTTTACGCTTAAAAAAACAAAAAGAAACCCGAGAATGAAAGATTTCTTCATTTATTCAAAAATCTTATAACCTCACTGATTAGGAGGCCTCTTGCAGTTCCCTTTTAGCCCTTGGGTCAACTTCAATTTCACTTCCCAGCGGAAACAGTACATCACTCAATGGAACCATATCGCTACCGATCGATCGTGTGCATCTTCTAAGTCACGTGATGAACTTTTTGAAGAGCTCAACATGCTTTTACGGACAGTTACGGACGCACCTTACAAAAACTATGAACGTACATTTGTACATACAGCTTTTACGTTTGCTCATACACAGTGTACGTAAGGAGGTTCCCAACCAGGGAAAGGTATAATAACTATGATATCAGCGACCGGTACACGTCAATCCGCGGTGCGTTCGATTTAGCGGCTCGAGCCGGCTCAACTGGCTCAGCCAACGATCGATCTTTCTGAAAAGTGATCTTAACGTCATCAAAACGTCACAACTTGAGCCGGCCAAAACGACCAGCCCTCCGGGAGGTGGTCTAGTTGAGCCGGTGACGTAGTTTACGTCATATCTCGTCCAGTCAAGAAACTGGTTGAGCCAGTTGAGCCGGCTCGAGCCGCTATCGAACGCACTAAATATTAGGTGCGTTCTAGTTGCAACTCCCTGGTTCGATTTAGTGGCTCGAGCCAGCACAATTAGACCGACTGCATGGTCAAGTGGTTAGAGCATTCGGGAGGTCGGGAGTTCTGGTCCTGGCCGGGTCACATCGAAGATTTTGAAAACGAATCCTACTGTCATTGTGGACTTGGTGCTGATGCTCAGCATAAGCACAAGTGCACAACGGAGGGAAAACAAGCCAGTGAGCCATAAGTGGACGAAATGCCGTGACCGGCTCGACTTCAATCAATTGGTTGGAAACTGTGCCGTAAAACTCCCTATCCTAACCTAACTGGATCAGCCAGCGATCAATCTTTCGGAAAAGTGATCCCACTGTCATCCGCAAGCATCACAGCTTGAGCCGGCCAAAACGACCAATGCTTTGGTCTAATTGAGCCGTGTGACGTATTTTACGTTACCCGTGATCCAGTCAAGAGACTGGTTGAGCCAGTTGAGTAGGCTCGAGCCGCTAAATGGAACGCACTTATTATTTGAACCTTTCTTAATGCGTACGTCAGAGACGGGCCACACGTCAATAGCCTGTTCGACCCCCCCCCCCTTCAATTCTCGCGCATTGCTGAGCGAACCTACCCGCAGCACTTACCTTCAGTTTCTTTCTATGCAATATACCAACAACGCTTGTTGGATCATTTCTAGGTGAAATATTTTTTTTCCAAAGTCGCCTCAATTTTCTGATCTAGAGACTTGAGACCGACAAGGGGCAAGACGCAAAATAGCACAGGAGATCATTTAAAGGGCAAGAGCACTCGCCCCAAACTGGTTTTGGACCAGCAGCTAAATCTCGAAATTTTGCTCTTACTTCTCTTCAAGGTATCTCTTATATAATATTTAAAAACTTCAATATTGCATGTTCAAGGTAAACCCAGCAGTTACTCCTAGTAAATTTCACATTTGTGATCAAAATACATTGTCACATGACTCTCAAGAGCCAATCATTAAACAGGACAGTCTACTGTACTACTTCAAGTTGGGGTGACTGCTCTTGCAAATGGGCCGCTGTGTGGGAAGTTGGTACCCAAGCTATTACACATGCATAGGCCTATTATCGTAATGGCAATTTACCCGGGCCACTGAAACCACATATTAGTTTATAGATATTCTATTAAAAATCTGCCACACTAGCTTTAATAAATGATTTCAGCACACGGTTCCCGTCTCTCTCTCTCTCCATACAATATACGACTAATGCAATGTCCGTCTGTGATCGGTCATGTCATACTCGATTCAATGAGAAAGCACGTTTAGACTACAATCCTCGACAAAAGTAGTTGGTGTTAAAGTATTGATTCACTCCAAAAAGAGTGAAATTCACTCCCGGGAGAGTAACACTTTTTACTCTACCAATACTGCTTGCAATGAGTTATCACTGCGGTCACTCTATCAAGAGCAAAACTTCGCTCTTTTTTACAACAAAACAGTAGCTTGGTGATAAGAATCAACTTTAAAATGTTCACACCCGGTATAAAATTATAAAGCCCCCCCCCCCCCAAAAAAAAAAAAAAAAATCGTTCGCATGAAATCACCAGTGATGATTTCGGGCCTGTCCTAAAAATATGCAAAGTTCACCTACTGCGGTAACGCCAGACAATGTACTGCTAACGGCTTATTCTTACTTACCCTGCTTACAATTTACAATACCGTACTTTCTAGAGAGAATGACTGGCATAGGTAAGCATGCAGTATCACCCGTGAGGTCGGGCAAAAATAATCATGATAATAGGCTATTGACATTGAGTAAATAAATTGTGCATAGACTAGAGAGGATTTTATGTATGCAGAAATACAATCACAGGGCGGTTCTCACCACCGTTAACTAAAACTCGGAAAATGAAAATAGGACACACACTTTTTAGAAGGATTAGCTGATTTTTCCAGGATGATATTGCGTCAGGGAACTAAGGTTATTATACTTCAATGACTCCCAGTACAGTAGCGTCCAGAAAACCGGCGTGACGCCTTTCTTCTTAAGAAAGAAGTTCTTTGGATGCTGCTATTGTGTAAAGATGCCTTAGGAAAAATCAAATCTACGTACTACTGCTTCATTGTTAAGTAGACTGCAGGAAGCAGCCAAACAGTTTAAAGCTTGATTTCGCCGAACGGCTCTTTGCCAGAGAGTCGGGAGGACTTTAGAAAAAGGAAGATGCCACTGGTAAATTTTAGTCGGTGACCACTCCATAGCTGGTGTGTCCATGCGGGCCAGTAACGGTGGCCGAACCAATTATCTTCACCTAGAATACTTTTACCCGGAGCCTACACAAATTCTAACTTGGCACAGCACTTTGATTGACATTACATAAAAACATGCGGAGTAGCTAAATTTACACGGCATGTATTAAGGGAGTTCTAAGTTAGACATTATGGCCTTGTACAGTTGTGTATTCTCACAACTGTACAAGGGTATATCTTGAAGCTATGGGATTATGTATGGGAAAGGAAAATTTTCAGACAGGTGTGTGAGGGGCTAGAACAGTAGAAGGTTAGCAGAGTTATACTCCCTGGGCAGCTGGGAGTAAGAAAGTGTCGAAGATATCCCCATATTGGTTGGTTATTTCGTTAGAAAATTTAAGAGATGAAACATTTGTCTCAACCTGTCAACCTTATTTACTTTGACGATACATCATCTTAGAACTAGTCTCTTCGTATACATCCCCTACTAGAACAACATTTCACTAATTTTTAACATCCTAAAACATGAAAGATGGTTTCAGACAAAAATAATCCACTCATGAAAAAAGCTTATTGCATCATCGGAACTCGGTTCCTCCGCTCAACTGAATAATGTCGGGAGAGGACGTCAATCCTGGGGGAGGGCGGTACGTCCCCCACTTTGGGAACACACCCATTCATTTTAGTATATTATGGCGGAAATTCCCCCTCCTGAATTTACTGCTAGAAGGTAATATGTTGAGGCGTGAAACCCCTTCTGTATATCAACATCATCACAAACCAGGTTAACTGCATTAAGGGTCTTTAACCAGGGAACTGATATTTGGACGCTCATTTTGAACGCCGTATGAAGACGGAGCAAGTGAAAATCGTTTTAGAGACCTTATCCTTTCACCCAAATCAGTTCCCATTCTCCTAACCTACTTACTTAAGCCCCTCCCACAACTGTCCAAAAGTCACCTGGCTTTATCCAGAAACAATTTCAGTTTAGTATTCCTTCAGCTAGGGTGAGTATAAAAGACCCTAATGGGTAATAAAAACACTCTCAGTACGGTACATGCTGTGTTTTATGAGCTTGAGTAATCTGCATGTTTTGAACTTCACGTCAATCAAAAAAGCTATGTCAACTGAGAATTTCTGACCCCAAAATTGTAGTTGGGGTGGGAGGACTAGGCCTTTAATACTAGCAGCTGTCATTGTCTGCGTGATACCATTTTGCGTGCGGGTTACAAAAGGTCATTCAAAGTCAATCGCATTTATGCATGTTTGCACTTGGGGTCGGTAACATTACCACCATGACGTCCTTCGCATTCGATGTTTTGACATTAGTTTCTTTCAACAATTTCTAACATCAATGACTTTAAAACGGGTAGCTCAATTGTGCTAAATAAGAAACATTCGTTGTTGGCCATTAAAGCAAGGCCATGTTCACGAGTACATTTTACGTGCAAGGAATGGGGTCTTGCAGCTTTCAGGCCGTTAACGACCCGCTAATCCTTTTCATATTGTCGACGAGGCAATTAATGAATTTAATGTTAGAAACAAATAGAGGCTTATTGATATTTGTTACCTATCATGGCTTGCGATTCAATCTTTGAGACATTTCACGTTGCAAACTGATGACTGCTATTAGCAGCACTTTGAGATATTTGGTTTCAGCTCTTAGCTCTTCGCCAGATTCGCGTGTGTGGGCCATGATTAAAGTGTACCTCAAGTCAAAATATGAAATATACATATTAAACAACATGAAATATACATTCTAACAGTCCAACTCCCATCTTCATATTATATTCTTTGGTAAAGTTTATTTACTCAAATTAGCCAAGTAACATTGTTGTAATACTCAAATTACAATCTTGTATTTCTTTTTTTTTCTGAAATTTATTACACCTTGTACCAAGGTGCGATAGCACTCTTACCCTTCTGGGATAACATAAATAATTAAGTCCTCTCTGTGCAACATGCATATGCAAGCAAACAGGAAGTGTTCAAGGTCATAAAAAACATCTTTCATTTTTAAGGGAAACAAGCAGGCAATATGGGTTGTTGAAAAACAAGAAAGTCACAAATTATTGCGCAAGGGACTTCTTTGTTTTAGGTGAATAAAATTGAACATTTTATATCTTGACCCAAAAATTTTCCGATAAAGATGGGATTTGGAATGTTAGAATTTATTTTTCATGCTGTTTAATATACTTATTTGATTTTATTTTTAACTTAAGGTACACTTCAATGCGATGTTTCTTGATTGTCTGTTGCCATTATATCGATTTCATGCTGTGTTGGGTTAGGGATTAGGGCTATCGTTAGCCAGTAAGGAACCCCCAGATTCTGGGAGGTTTTAGAGGAAGCACTCAGATCTACACGTCTTCCACAATATCAATGCTTGCACAATGCGTATAAACCGTTCCCTTGTGGGTGTTGTTTGTAGTTTATGACAACCATATTCTCCACTTGCCCTAGTAAAGCGGTTACTTTAAGGACCAATCCTCTCACCCCAAACTGCAATTTTGGTAGGGGTGTACGGAAATTCTCAATTGGCTCAGCTCTTTGACTGACAGCTAATTAAAACTATGCAAAGTGCCACAGTTTGTATTACACAGCATGAACTGTACTGAGAGTGTTTTGATTATACACATTGAGTCTTTTTGTACGCACCCTGAAGCAATAAACTGAGACTGTGTCTGGATGAGGATGGATTGCAGATAATTGTGGGAGGAGGTGAAGTAAGAGTCTTAGGAGAATTGTTACTGTTTGGGGTGAGAAAATTGGGCCTTTAAGGAGTTGCCTGCGAAGCAGTTCAGTCATATCTCTAGATTTTGGAAGATGAGGAGCTGAGAAACAGAATCTGCCCGTGGGGTATTAAAGGCCATGGGAGAAATGAACATTGGACGGACCTTTAACTGTGTTTGAAACCAATCTTGAACTTGAGGGGCGATATTAAAACCGTAGCTACACTCTCCACGGCATTTCTTGTAGGCAAGTTTTGTGGTTCAATGCTTCGTGGTATACCGCCAACAATGGTTGCCCGAGGTAGCATTGATCCGTGGACGCTGTCATTTTTTAAGGATTAAGGTTAAATAATTCCCCGAAACGCTTTATGCGAACTACCAGGAATATTCCAGCAGGTTATTGCAGAGGGTTCCATTCGGTAGTACAGCTGTGTGAAAACGCGAATAGAGAGAATATTGAACGAAAGCAATTACCATTTGTTTCGTATTTGTGACCAGAAACTTCGACCAAACCAATCTGATCATGGATCACTGGTTGAGGAATGATTCTTTTCAACATTCTTCAAACAAACAATGATTTCATTGGCTTTAGAGGATGTGTGACATGAAAATGACAAAATTGGGTATTGGATGTAAAAAGCATTAAAAACCATGAAAATAGCCACAATTTCCATCAAAATCCATCACAAATTGACCATTTTACACAACAATTTCTGATTTTCACTTAATCATTACTAGATATGAGCTCAACATGCAGATCTTGTGATGTCATGGGAGGGACATATCCTATATGGCTAAGGACAGTTGTAACATTTGCTTCCCCTGAGGGTTTCATTTTGAAAGATTAATTTGTGTCCATGCAAATCTTCAGAATCAATTACCAAACCACAAACTATCTGATGAGTAACTAAGAGATAATTTCATTGGGTTAACAAAAGAAATGTCAAGATTATGCAACACTGTATACCATTATTTTGGCACAAGCAACAAATTTCGTCGGAAACATTCGAACTTCGAAGAGGTATATCTGGAGAACAGTTAAAGATATTGAAATAATTCCAAAGGAGTTTTCCTTAGAACAGTTCACTCCATAATTACCGAGTGAAGTCAGGTCAATTTGCTGACGTGTCACACTACCTTCAATGATTTATGGTGAAATGTCGTCATCATCATATGAAGCGCAAGGTTTGACGTCATCAGAAGGACTTAGCAACTTACACGAACCAACAAATGAAAAAAACAAGAGGACAAAATTGTGTTTCAGTTTTTCATCAATTTTCTTCTCAACCAATTTTAGCACACGTTATTGCGCGATTATTCGTCTTTCTTTCTTAGTACAGAATATCTTTCGTATTCAATTAGCTGCACTCTGTGTTTTAAAATGTACATTATATAGGATTAAGAACACTTACGTAATAGCGTTGGCAACTAATATATATAATATATTTTTGTATGTATATGACTGAAACACCATCTTGCTGATAAGAAAAATATCGTACATAAAGTTCGTTTTATATCATCTCAAGATAAATACACACCACGTAACGGTAAGGATGTCGCTAACTTTTTACGAAAAAAGGTTTTGACAGAAACAGAAAACAACCGCATATGACAGCCACTCCAAAAAAAAAATCGATTCAATAATTATTACGTTATTTAACCTTATCACTAAACGGGAAAAGGCAGCCAATCTTCACCCCAAAACACAATTTTACCGATAGTCCAAGAGAATTCTCGATTAAAACAGATTATTTGATTGGTCAACATCCAATTTCAAATTGATATTACATATCATGTAAGTACTGAGAATGTCTTGATTACACATTCATGTAAGCTCACCAGGGCGAATGTCCTGAGGCAATAAGTTGAACTACATTTGGATCAGTTATAGACAATCGTGGGAGGGGTTAAAAGTAAGTTGGGAAAATTGGCACCATGATGAGTAACTGCCTTAAAATATGGTCGACTGGAGGTTTGTCTTTCAATACCATGGGTAAATCATCCTATGAGCTCCTTTGCTAAATTTCGAAAGCATTTTTGTCTTCCATAAAAGAAGTCGACCCAACGCAAGTGAATATTTCGATTATCCTGCTATCAATAACACTGACATATTTATGGGAAAGGGCAAGGTGAGTCCAATGGCGGTTGAAGTCTTTACTTATAAGTTCTCCTTCCCCTGTCATACCTTCCTTTTCCTGTACAGTCAATCTTTCAGACATAGAAGTAACAAAGGGCTTTAAAATACTAAATCAAGGTATAATGTCTCTTCAAACGAAGGCTATTTCTTAAAAAAAAAAAAAAAAAAAAAAACAATCCAAAACCGATAAATTTGTCTGTAGTATAGAATATGTACACATCGTCTACCACCTGTCCTTGTTGGTATGGTGAAAGAGTTCTAAGGAATAAGATAATGATAAAAAACATACATCTGCAATTTCTACGATTACCCAGCATTAAAATGCAATTTGCAACTGTATCCAAGAAAAAGTGCTAACTACATTCCACCTGGTCTGTTTCGAATACTATGCCTCCGTATCCTTCTACGGACTTTCTGCACCCTATCGACGTTCTGAACACTACAGTTCGTGATGAAGACCCTTGTCAGTAGGCTTACTAAAATTATACAAATTTCAGAATACTATACAAAGCACACATACACTTTTAACTTAAAATTACACTTTCATTGGTTTGAGAGATACTTCTGAAGCAAGTGTAACCGGATAAAGAATTAAGTAAATACGAAACAACTTAAGAATGAAGATCAAGAATGTTCAATAAAACAAGAGGTATGCAAAATATTTGTCATGGCAATGACAAAAAAGGGCAAAAATGCTAAACAAATATATCAAATCTGCCGTATACAACAAAGCCTTTCACTCATACACTGTTGTTAATAGTTACTGTTTTTCAGGATACATTATTTAGTTTTTGTAGAAAGAAGACGTTGAAAAAATCACCACTTACATCATAGCATTTCCTCCTGGGACGACGTTTCAACCAAACATACTGAAAACATTTGTACTCTTCAACGCATAACACCCTAAAAATTGATTTTTCCGTTTGCTTTTGTTTCGTCTTCCCTATAACTTTACACTTGGTGAAACCTTTTTTATGAAACGAAAATGAAAACGAGTGACAATTGAATATCACGTCACAAAAACCAACACCTGGCCTTCCACGGTCATACTGGAAGAAAGGACAAACTGAATAGTTGGGTTAAGACCTTTCTTATTAGGCTACGTTCAAAGCTTTAAATGAAACGGAAAAGTGTAATAAAGTGTAACGAATATATCGCGAGCATGAGAAAATTTACCCCACAGGAACCAATATCTATGGTTAACTTTGCTTGTACAGTCACGTCGTTAGACTGAACAAAGGATTAATTACCAACGCCCGTAAAAAGACAATGAGTCCCACCTCAATATATGCATGCAATAAAGATACTACTTCTCTATCTGTAGTATATGGAAAATATAATCAAGGACTGATGTTGGTTAACTTCTGTATGGAAGCGTGTAGTACAGTCAATTTGTATGTACGCTATATAGATTGTGATAATTACTGTCTAATATGATGACCTCTTTCAACACCAGCAGTCTTGTCGGCTCACCTTACTTAAATCTTCAGGGAGAATTACACTCTTCCAATTTCAGTTACACTTGGTGCAACTTCATTGAACTTGTGAGGCATTAATATGAAGTGCAAAATTAAGATGTGGCTGTGCACTTACTGTTGCCAACAAGAACAATGATGGATTGGGCAATGTATTGAAGTCAAACTATAGCGTAATCTCCTCATGAATACACACTTTTTTCGATCCTTCTTTTCCCCCAGGGGATAGGTACAGTAGGTGGATAGGAATCAACGTTAATCCAAGTCTACAAACGGTATGTTTCGTTTGTCAAAGAGACTATTACAATTGACGGTAAAACCGTAACATATTAAAATGCATGTACAGCGGGTAAAATAATCTCGTTCAGATTTAAATGAAACAACTAACCACCCACCAACCCCCCCCCCCCTACCTTGCCCATCCCACGCACTCCGACATATGGTAACGGATACCGCCATAGAATAAAAGTCTGGCTCCTCTGCTTTGGGTCTGTGTCTACAGATTCCATTTTTTTTTAAAGTTTTTCTTTAAACGGCAGGGACAGTCACCCCTACTTGAAGCAGTGTAGTAAACTGTCCAGTTTCATGATTGGCTGTTGAGAGTCATGTGACATCATTTTTACTCCTCAAATGTGAAATTTACTTGAAGTAACTGCTTGGTTTACCTTGCATATGTTACAGTGAAGTCATAAAATATTACGGAAGATTCTTTGAAGAGAAATAAGACAAGAATTGTGATATTTAGCTGTTGCTTCAAGAAAGTTCAGGGAGACTACTCTTGACCTTTAAGGAGAAAAATCCGGTTCCCCACCGGACATTACGTGGGTCCATTTGCGATAAAACCGTGAAAATTCGGTTTCGGTCGAACCCAAATCAAAATTTTGAATACAATTCCTCGTTCAACAATGAGTCAAATAAAGGAGTGTACTACTAAAATGATGAGCATGTTTTGTTGCTGCTAAGCAAAATACAGAAAAGTACACACCGTGCTTCCAAATACAATACATACTCCATAACCATAGTACCGGTATATAAAAGCCTACACATACTAAACGTACCGTAGACCACAATGGAAGCTCTTGAATCGAAGAAAAATAAACTGGACTCATTTTGGTTTGAAATTATTAAAAATATTGATAAAATATTTTCTCAAAAATGCTTCGCAATTTTGCACACTACTGCAGTGCATGGCACTCCTATGTATCATGTACAGATGTTTCGTACACCATGTAAACAGACAAAATTTGCATGCTTATACAAGACAAGAGATAATCTTTCATAAATACAATTTACTCATAATGCATTTCGACATACCAGACCTATTTCACTCTGGCAATGTTATATACGTAACACCACCACTGTTATTATTCAGTGTATCAAACATTAACAATTTATGTGTTTGTGTCGCAATAGCAGTCGAGTTTCAGACCAATTCCAGATTAACAGTTTGTCTAAAAATCAGAAATCCTAACCCAACAGGATTTGGTTCACTAATTATAATAATAATAATATATAGAGGGAAAGTTATAAAAACTTAAGTTGTCGCCAAAATTTTCACTCTCTTCAAAGTTCAGTTTTAAAGGAGAAGGTGAGACCATTTCAGTGTTACACGAGAGGTTAGTAATTTGGCTAGATGGAGTTTACGCGCCCATTCTCAATCAATTCATTCAAGTCAAGCCGGCCACGGCCTCTTTTCCAAGAGTCCAGCAGCTGTGGCTCACTGGCTTGTTTTCCCTACTGCATTTCTCATGATGAGCACTGAGCACAATGGCAGAAGGTCTATTTTTCTACGATGTTCTATGTTGGCAATAGTGACGTCATCCGTAGCGTAGGAGCGAGAAGAGGGAGGAGGAGTGGTGATTGACAGCGAAAAGTAATAGATTCGGTTGAGGTCAGGGGTGAATCTTGCAGCAGATGGAAAACCTGACTGAATTATTTTTTCATGAGCAAAATTGGGCATACCAACTTGCGAAAACTTTGATTATGATGGAAATTGATATGAAAATTATGTCGAAACTGACCTGAAAAATAGTGACAGTTTTCAGGGTTTGTATTCGATATCATGAAAGGAAGCTGGTTTAGTACAGTTGGTAAGTTTAGGATAGTTTGTGATGTAGTTCCTGGTACATAAATAGGCAACTTATGAGCCACTGATTTCGCCTTTACAACACATTCTCAGAACTGATGTGCATGAAACAGACTAAAACGGTTTTAAAGGGAAATTTGTGTTTAAAATGCTACAACAAAGGGTACAAAGAAAATGGTTCAGACACTATCCAATAAATCAGTCTTAATCATAAACCCCAGCAATGGCTACATCTCTTCAAAATACTATGCGCAAGAAGGGCCATGGACGTTGCATCTTTTGAAACGATGACAGTTTGGGTGAAAAAATTATTCTTGAGCAACAAACAACTGAATTTCTATCTGTGGGAAACTTATTTCTTGAAAGGAAGGCTACCACACTGCCTTATTTTTTAAAATCTATCACCCCGTGTCACTAAATATTAGTTTTGAAAGGATAAATTTTTCCCACATAGCACTTAACTATTTTGAATCGTAACAAATTGGTTAGAACAAAACAGCATGCGACAACCACCATTACTTTTAATACTTACGGTACTACCTATACTATTTCCGAGCTGATCGACGATTTAAAAATCAGGCAGAGAGTTTCCATTTCCTGAAAAGGCATTCGTACTTGCCCAAAGGGCGAGGGGCATAGCATGTCACCATTTGTTTCGGATCACTATTTATTGCCCGAACATGGTTTGTGAGAGGGGGCGGAGTTGTTACCAAAGAAAGACAAATTCAGTTTCAGCTGCGTGTGGTTGTCTGCCAACGTCTCATCCGCAGCCCTAACTCTCTGAGAATTCTCAACTCATTTGTGTAGCTTGAAAAATATATATGAAGACACCCTCTTCGCGACGTCAGCATCATGAACTTCACAAGGTATGCGCGCATTTCCCATAAGTTTTGGCATGTGCTATATGGTCACAGACTTCAATTTTGGCATGTAACCTATACCACCGACAATTATCAGAAACTGAACCTTTGTGCCTAATGAATTAAAAGTCAACTAGGTCATGAAAGGCTTAAAGCACCTTAAATTTATCTGTATAAACTAGGCCCCTTTGTTGAACAGGTCAAAAGTCAACTACTATTGAGATAGCGCGTTCCCATTATCCCCGCACAAAGTACATGCTAATATCCTTTAACGTTCTACATGTCACATGTATGGTCCTTGAAGTCTTCGCTTACAAGGCAAATAAGAACCACAACAAGCAAAATATCTCTTTCAATTCATATTATCTGAGAATTTACATTTACCCCGGCTTAAGAGAGCCTGAAGGCATTTAACTGCATGCATGTAATATTTTTAACTGAAAATTTAAACCCGTATTGATTCTATCAAAGACGAAGTCCTTACTCCTTAACATAAATAACCACATTTATCATCGTTGGTACTGTATGTTCTTTGTACAATTTTATGGTACGTAAATGTTGGCAATTATTTGACATTCATCAACAGAAATGAAGCTTAAGTAATGATAACGATAATCATGCAACTTTAGATCTATTTACAAACTACTAATATCAAAACAAAATTTTTAAGTTTTTATTAATATTTGATCCACTGACAAAGGCAAGTTTCTTCAATAAAATGAAGCAAGTAGTAATACTGATTTTTTTCATTTTTTGTTTCACTGAAAAGTGACCTTCTGTAACCTTGATTTCATGCCTCTAGGCCTACAAATATACAATTAGTACACCATTCACAGTAAAGTATCTATGTACGTTTTTAAAGGGTTCACAACCCCTTTAGTTAACGTACATGGGTCTCATAATATTGGTATTGCAAACTCATATGCCAAACTCAATTTTCCAGCCGTCTTTGTAAGGGACCGGAATGGGTTGCGCACATGGCGCTTGCATTGGAGTTAGTATGCTGTTTCCCATATTACCACATAACTATTTATACATACACACACACACACACGTACACACATACATGTATATGTATATATACATATATATATATGTATACATGAATATGAACAGATACATATACACAAAAAATGATTCATAATATTATGGTATAACCTTCATTGAACCCTACTGTAGTTGACCCAGGATGCAAACCTATGAGGACTTCCAGTAGGCCAAGATATGGGGTGAGGAAAAGTCTCATACGGGAATGTTAGCCTACTACGGAAATGGGGCACCATAGCATACATGCTTCCATTCTGCATGCAGTCTGGTGCATTCAGCCATAGAACAAACTCTTCATTTTATTCACTTAAATTGCGATAAAAACGTTTGATTTTTAAAGCATTCCGTACATTGAACGAATTTAAGTCACTGCTGTAGGAATGACCATCACGCACGACCTAGTATCGGTTAAACCGTTAAACAGAGAACAACTTTCATTCTATATGCCTATGGGATAATGCATTTCTCCCCTGAAGGAAACAAATGCATTTGACACGGATTCAAAACCGAAAGAACCTGCATGACAGTGCATTTACACTCCAGGCGACAAAATACAACCCCCTTCTACAGAAGTATTGTTTCCTGTTAAATGTATACAGTATCTGCTAACACATCATGGGCAGTGGGCACTGGCCAAGCATGTTGCAACCTGCTTCGCTATTCATTTGGCAAGAATTCGCAACAAGTTTTCAACTTCAACACATGAACTGCAAATTACGGAACCACTATAAACACCGGTTCATGTACAGAGGCAAGTAAGTGTATATGTGTGGTAAGAACAACCCGAACGCACTTTTTACAAGTTGATAAAACAATACAAAGAATAAATACCTGTGTAAAGCAGTTGATTAATGAGTTTGGGGCAAACTAATTCAGTTTATCTTTCTTTCAATTGAAGTGCCATTATGTCAAATGAATGGGCAACAATTCAAAAAAGAGATGTAAATGTGTGAATGAATGAAAATCTCATTCGTCGCTAAACTTTTTTTTTTTTTTTTTTTACCAAAAGTGCTTTGGATGAGCATACCAGTTGACCGACAGACATCCCCGGGGTAACTTAAAGAAGGGTTTATGGTCATATCAAGTTAAGACTTGTTGGAGAGGTACTTGTTCCATGCATTTCAGTGAAATTTGAATTAAAATCTGACGTGTGGTTCTCAAGATGTGAGCAAGTAAAGTTGTCAAATTTTCAACAAAAAGTGAACTTGAAGCAAGCATATATTACATCATATCCCCACATTAATGGACAGCCTTTTGTTTTTAAAATTTTCATTCTATTCTCTCCTCGACAGTCCCATGTTTTCAAAATGTGATTGCATAAGTGGTATGACAACTTCACAAACTTTGCATTCCCCACAGGGAGGTAGTATTTCTATTTACCTCAAGGTCAACACAGCAGTTTGAAAAACAAAGGGAAGCAAAGCATTCTTGGTCATTGCGAGGAAGTTATATAACCTCTGCTGCCCTTAAGTCGCTTTGGAACACAAACTTCATTTAGTCATGTATCGAGATATATATGTCCGATTTGGATGATAATTTGAGCACAGTGTGTAGATTTGGTTTCTCTTTAAAATGGGAAAGTTGATTTGCGCAAGCCTCCCTTTAATAATGGGCATACCGATGACTGTTACGTAAAAGGCCTGCGAAGCCAACCAATGAAGTTCACCCGTCTAAAACGTGATGTGAGTGGAATTCAACATTAACACATTATTGGAGACCGCATGCAGGGCTGCACTTGTCGACGCTAATAATTCGGTATCGTCTTTTTTACGTTACTTCTGGGAGTTGCATCTCCTTATATTTGTGTAAAATATGCCAAACTATGGATAGTCTCAATAGTAAAAGGCATATTTTTATCATCCCAAACAGTTCCAATTCTCCCAACCTACTTACTTCTAGCCCCTCCCACATTTATCTAAAACTCATCTTTATCCAGACACAATCCTTGTTTATTGCTTCATGACTTGTCCCAGTGGCCATACAAGTCCATAATGTGTAATCAAGACACTCTCAGTCCCCATGCTGTGTAATTTAGCTATGATGCATTGTTTGAATGTGATGCCAATCAAAGAGCTGTACCAATTGAGAGTTTTGATATGTGTGTACTGAAATTGTAGTTTGGGGTGACGAATGACTGCCTTTAAGTCCTTTTCCAAAAAGGATCCCCTTGAACAAAATTGTTGACTAGCTAGCCGATAATTTTACGCCAGAGGCATTGATCAGCATTTTTAATAGCCTAGAGTAGAATCATTACAACCTATGCTTTCGTGTTAGCAGATACCCACTGTCAGACTGTAATGAGTAATGACCCAAATTTACCCAAAATAATACAGGTCGGCTATTTAAGTGGTGCACCCGAAGGTGCTAAACATTTGGTTGGACAACCGATTTTAGAGGCCGGCCAAGAGGGGGGAAAGCTGGATGAAAAAACCATGTACATCAAGCGCCGATTTGAAGACATGCATACGTGAAACACATTGGTACGCAGCAGCTGGAATTGACCAGTCTGTCTGGCATTCGGCGACCCATGACCCGAATGTATAACAACCAAAGAAATATAGCCTAGTTGTGACTTCACAGTATAATAGGTCCAATAATTTTAAAACCTTTCAACATTACTCTGTTCAGCCGCTAATTACCAAGCCTCCTTCTGAATTCATTTTTTACCAAGTCACCTTTTCCAAATTTTCCGAAGCACGTTTTTACTGTACTAACCAACTGCTTCACAAACACATCCAACCTGCGATTCATCTTTTAAGATTACTAAATCCCACTGTCATGATAAAAGCTCCCTAGCATGGCATTTTATGCTTCCATGCTTGGACGAGCTTCATAAAGGCCATGGTCGGTACGCCTGGGTGAAATACGATCACTATCCAATTTCCAAACGACACTCTCCATTGTGTACTTTCACATGTAAACCTCGTGTAAAGCAAATCTCGCACGGATTAACTTTTAAACTGTGGTCAACACGCGGGCCAATTCTCCATTAAAACAGCCTTATATAACGTGTGTGACGTAAACTGATATCAAGATGTAAACCAGCTGCCATTAGTACGATGTGTCCTCCCAGTCCTTCGCCATGTGAATGTTCTGCCCTTTCTTGGTGGGGTCTGGTAAAAATGAGAAATCCTTTCACTGGAAGGGCTAAGAGTTGTGTGCTGCTGAGATTGATAGTAATAAGGATCATAATCCAAGGGAATGTACTGCATACAAGGAACGAAGTTATGGAACGGCCCAGTGATCACTGAGTGGGGAATGGGTTGTTGGAATGCTAAGTTTCTTTGTACCTGTTGAGCAAGTTCAGAAATGAGTTGCAGGGTTTGCCTCCGCTCGTGACCCATAAGACAAACCGTACTGGAGTCAACCACCCTCTTCAAAATCATTAAATATTCATATTTCGCAACTTCGTCATTGGCAAAATGTGAGTACAAGTAACTTTCAAGTTTTTGCCTTTGCTGCGGCAGTTCTGTAAAATCAATGAAAAACCTAGAACACATGTATTTTTCTAACTCCTTAATCTCTTTTTTACAAGCTGGGCTGTAGTCTCTAACCAACAAATTGCAATATTTCAAGAGGCCACCGCCTCTAATTTCCTCTGGGTTCCTTGTAGCAATCAACTTGTTATTCAGGTGATGAAGAGCTACCACAAAATCCCCAAACACACTTTCTCCAATCACTGTAGGGTAAAAGTGTTCATTCATTGGAATATCTGTAACTTTGTAGAAGAATAGTAACGAATCCAAAATGATCTGGAAGGAATCCACACTGAATTCAAACTGTCGTCTCATTCGATCAACAAATTTCAGCTCTATGTTCTTACCTTTGTTATTAGCCAAGGATATCAGACTCCACTGATCCTTGGAAGTACAAATTTTCACCATTTTCTCAGCATATGCCTCCTGCATCGTGCCGCAACCAATGCGGTTCTTATTCACATTGTCAGGTAGAAACTCCAGCAAGGTGCTGAACAAAATCTCTCGAATCTTTTGAGATTTTTCCTCTGTAGATAGGTCCACACCGAAAATAACATCCAAATCATTATAAACCTTGCTTTCATCCGAGCACAAAATGTAACTAGCTGCTCCTCCATTTAACCTCACATGTCGTACAGGAATGTCGTTTGCAGCCAGCTTTTCGCGTAAGCTATCCACTAATTCCAACAATGTAAGGTCCAAGGTGGGGAAGTTGCCTTTACCATGGATATGTACAGGTTCACGGAGCATCTGGTCCAAACGTTCAACCTGTGCAAAACTTAGAACCTGGAATCTTTCCGGGGATTCCTTCGAGGCCATTCTCTTGTAACAGGTTCAAAATCCTATGGAAAAGAAATAGACAGGACAAAACATCAGTTGATAGCAAACATTATGGTAAAAGTAGCTTAATTCCTGTTAAAATGAAGCGAAAACTTGGGGCACACACTTACAACGTTAAGGTAGTTAACTCTCCGTGTATTAATCCCGGCACAGTACTGGCAATGCGACCTGTAGTCTGAACTATGGTGTGAATGCCGCTGTGCAGTGACAGACCGAACAGCTGTCAGCAAAGCTCTTGTAACAAAATCACTGCGCAAGTGGAACAGCCCAGAGTGTTCCAAAAACGTTTGGTAAAATAGGTACTGCTCCAACGCTCAGTGTCTTCCCCCTTCAGCCTAACACCCTTCTTCTTTTGTCGATGTAATTTGAAACAAAAACTTGTGTATTTCGTAACAGGTGACTTAACAGCTAAATGCAACCATATAGAGGTAGATTTCTTTTATTTGATGTTACAGCTTATTTCGCAACGGGGGGAATTGAAAGTATGTGAGGGCGGCATTCGTTTAGGTATTCATGATTGGCTGTCAGCTTGCAGTTTGGTGTACAGTGTAGTTAGTAGTAACGACCTATTTACGTTCGTCCCACATGGCTCACAATTCAAACGATGCAACGAAGCTCCTGTGATTGCGAAATCGACCGACCGTATGGTTTTGCAGACCGTGTCTGATTATGGAAGTTGAATTTGTACTTCAGGCTCTGCCAAATTTTGCAATGCAACTGAGTGTGCAGTTTTTAACACGGATATACTTATTCAAATATCAGGGGCGGCGCTGGCGGGGGAGGGGGGCATGCCCCGTCGGGGGCATGCCCCCTCCCCGTCGGTGAAAGTCGGCGGTTTCGTCGGGGAGGCCCAAAAAATAAAAAATAAAAAATAAATAAAAAAAGAAAAGAAAAAGAAAAAACCTACAAGGACGGAAATTACTGGATGGGTAAACATATTTTTTTTTTAAATATGATTTTCAATCACTTCTTCTTTGCTCGGTTAAACCACATTTCATGTACCTTGTTCTATCTTCTCCCCCGTCGTGGAAGGATGGCAATTTCCTTCGAGGAGGCCTGAAAATTAACGTAAAGGACTGAAGTTCCTGGAAGAATGATCATGAACTTTTTTTTTCTTTTTGTACTATTTTATTCTTTTGTAACGGTATTTCAATGCCTATCTGAATCTGTTTTAATCATTTCTTACTAGCTCTGTTATCCCTCATCTCATCTTCAATCCTCAAGGTCATGCCCCCGTCGGGGAAGGCTGCCCTTCCCCCTGTTGTTGAGAAAACCCAATTTCGTCGGGGAGCCTTCATCTGCCTGTCTGCATGCCCACGTTAAAATATCAGTCATCCGGACGCTCTTCTTGATTTTGATCACTAGAAGACCATATTCATCAAGGAAACTCACAATTCCGAATTTTCCTGACAAAAAAGACGAGAGGTTGTTCGGGTGCATGCAGTGCCCAATGTTCTGCCACCTGGCCTGCCTTTACAGTCGAATTCCATTAACGGTAATGAAAATCAGACAGGCCGTTTCAGCTACACATAGGCTGATGATGTAAAGTAGTGTGAAGATGTCTCCCAATAAGTCTGATTGAAAATTCATTTGAAGCCACCTTGTAACGTGACATATTTTCAAAAATTCAAATGCATAGGAAGAAGAATAATTTACAGTCTGGAGTTCGGGAAGTCACGTAGAAAAATCTCATCTTTTTAGCGGGCCTTGCAATGGACTACAAGGACGATTCCGTTACAGATTTTTCCCCCGAAAAGAGACAAGAACGTGACATCTAATTAATTGAAGCAGTACCCTTTTATCTGGTAATTTTCTGATCACTTAGCAAGTTGGGGTTTTTTTTATTGAAGTGAAACTTTCATTTTAAAGAAAAGTTCAAAGTAGCGACTGCTTCATTTCTAGTTACAAGTCTGGGAAAGGCCTGTTCCGGCTGTCTGAGGGTACGCTCCGCGCCAACTGGTGGTGACGCTCCGATTAAATAGAGTGTTTTGGCCGAAGTTAACAGAACATTACAAGCTTGCAAATTGTTCTTCTTTTTGGCACAATATTATGAAGCTCAAAATTATGACTGATTTGCTTTTAGGTACGAGCCTGGGAAATGCCATTTCCTGCTATCTGGAGGTTCTCATTTTTATAAAAATTTCTGTGCTCTGCACTTTGATAGTCGTTCGGGAAAAATTACATTTTTCGAACAAAAGAGACACTTCTGCCCCTCTGAAACTGAAACGCTCCCGTACGTCTGTGTCAATAGGCCTACATAAATAAAAAAAAAACTTCAAATGTATGGGAAGCCAAACTGTTTCCGCGGGAGAATTTTCCCAATGTGGTGCGAGGGCCTTAATCTTCATGATGATATTCAGTAACCCAACAAAACTACAAATCACACCTTACTTGGTTTTCTTGTAAGAAGATTAGATTCTTTCATAAAACCCATACATCTGTCATAAAATTACAATTTTTCTCCAGTATACGTTTCAGACTGTTAAACGTGGCAAAATTTTCCAATTTCTATGGATAGTCCGTACAATAAATAACCCAAGCCAACGCTGTTAATCAACCCAACACTCTACCTAATTTTGCTCTTGAAAGTCATATCACTTAATGAAAAACCAAAATATTTCATAATAACTGTACCCCAAACCAACTTTTCTTCAATTATATTCCAAAATTTCTCCAATAAAATAAGCTCTTAATTTTCAAATCTTCGTTCAAAAAAAGGGAAAAACCTTTTTGAGCAACCTAGTCTCGTGTTGAAGCCTTAGTACGTAGGTCTAGTACGTTAAAGGCATATTTTCATCATCCCAAACAGTTCCAATTCTCCCAACCTACTTACTTCTAGCCCCTCCCACATTTATCTAAAACTCATCTTTATCCAGACACAATCATAGTTTATTGCTTCATGGCTTGTCCCACTGGCCATACAAGTCCATAATGTGTAATCAAGACACTCTCAGTGCCCATGCTGTGTAATTTAGCTATGATGCATTGTTTGAATGTGATGCCAATCAAAGAGCTGTACCAATTGAGAGTTTTGATATATGTATACTGAAACTGTAGTTTGGGGTGACGAATGACTGCCTTTAAAATGCGTAACCCCAAAATATTTAATGTTCTCGCCTATATAACGTTTTTTATTTTTCCCATATGGAGGATAGATCCTTCAATGAACACCCCAACTTTTTAATGGTCCTGGGTTTTAAGAATTTGTTGAAAATTAGGCCAAAAGTTTCGCGCGCTGCACGCGCCTCAAAATCGTAAGTCACGTCCCACCTGGGGCCCATTCCACAAAGACTTACGCACAATCTTAAGTTTGATTCCCCCATTCTTAAGTCAACAGTAAATCATACTTAAGATTGTGCGTAACTCTTTGTGGAACGGGCCCCTGGACTTACTCACAACCTTTGTCGGGGCCTTGAAATGCTAGCCCCCCTGTCGGGGAGCTTGGGCCCCCCGTCGGGGAAATCCTGGTTCCACTCCTGTCAAATATATGTATAAATTGCTGTATAAAAACTCAGGGCAAAATAACGAGTAGGTCACATTTCCATCTAGTCCCCCATGATCGAATGGAAACCAGGGGGTAGACAACGGAAATCATAGGAAACTTAAATCAAGACTACCAAAATGGCATATAGGCATTTATAGGTGCCATGCGATAAGGTGATACTTTTACTGAGGATGACTTTTATTATGGGCAGAAAGAAAAGCGTCGTAATTGGGGAAGAAGCGCACTGGAACCCTTTGCCCGAAATGTGTCCCTCAAATGAGATTAGGGATTTTTCAACAAAAACGATAGGTCTTTGGTAGTCAGAGAGTGATCGGCCACCAGATTTCGTATAATTTGATTTTTTATTTGAGGACAGGGGTGGGGGACAAGGAAAGGCAGTAATGTTTAAGGTGGAAAATCCCTCAAAACACATGCAAAGTACAATTTCCGCCTATCTGAGGGGTTTCGTTTTTTCAAAATTTTCATTAGGCCTACCATAATGATTATGCTCTGCACCATTAAAACTTGGCGCTCAGTTCATACAGCCCTTCAAGCAGGATTAAATCACAATGAAAGGGCCAATTCTCTCACGCCAAACAGTTCAAATTCTCCTAAAGCCTAACGTACTAACATAAGCCCCTCCCACATCTGTCAAAAACTTCATTCTAGTAGACACAACCTCAATTTATTGTTTCGGGATGATATAAGACCATGCAAAACAGTAGTCAAAACACTCTCAGTACAGTTCATGCTGTGTAATATGAGCTTCAGTACTTTGCATTTTTTGAACCAGCTTTCAAAAAGCTGTGCCAACTGAGAATTTATGTGGACTCACTACAAAAATTGTCGTCTGGATGGGGTGAGAGAACTAGCCCTTCAAGGACAAGGGGAGTCGTTCCAAACGATTTTGAAGCAACATATGAATCGTAAGGTTTTGCTTCTCATTTCTTTTCAAAGTATCTTTTATAATCTTTTCGAACTTCAATATTACGTACTCAAGGTAAAAAAATTACCACTTATCAGCTTATGGTAAACTTCATATTTAATGTGAAAAATACTGTCACATAACTTACAAGAGCCAGTCAGAACAGTGTATTACACTACTGTTGGGGGGACTGCATTTCCCTTTTAACTGTCCATCGACTATTTAATTTATTTCCCTATAATTCATCTCCTCTTCTCCATCCCTCCATATCCCAGCTCAGGAATGTCTCTTGAAGATGGGAGTTAAACTGTTAGAATTCATTTTACATGCTCTTCAATATATATTTTTGGAATTTTTGGACTTGAGGTACACTTTTAGTGTCTAGCAACCCCAAAAGAGGGCGGCATTCTTCATTGTATTACATGTAAGTTAGTTGGATTGGCAAACTTTTCTATCACGTTTTAGAACCATGGTGTGGTGGAATGTCCAACAAGAAGTGTTACCGAAAGATCCTGCCTATCATTGCCTTCTTCTTTCCTGGGGTGTATTTTTTCTTTATTTCCAAGTTGCCCGTATGTGTTCAACATGTTTGTTCTACAGAGAGGATATATGTAACCACATCACACGTAAAAGTAAGATTGCTATCACATATTGTCATACGGGGCAGTAGCTTTCAGAAAATAAGAAAAACAAACACCGTACCGTATATGAGTTCAACATTGACATCACAAATTATGACGCACCTTACGTTTTAAAGTTAAGTGAATAAACTTCAACATTTTACATCTCAGCTCAGGAATGTCCTGTCAAGATGGAAGTTGGACTGTTTGGACTGTTTTATTGAAACTTTAGATTTGAGGCACACTTTAAGTCGAGTCGTCCATTTTTCTCAAATGTGGCTCATTGGCCAAGCCAAGCACAATGGTAGTTCGTAAGTAGGTTCCATTTTTTTAAAGTCTTGGGTATTATTCCATTATTATACTGAGCACTATGCTGAGCGCCAAACACCATGGTTAATCGTTTCCATTTGTGAAATCTTCGGTATGATCCGGTCAGGAGTAGAAATCCAGACCAGTGAGAATATACTATAGAGCCAGACATTTGTCATTAAACTAGTATTTACCCAGGGTGTGCCATTGACATAGCTCTTTGATTGGTATTAAATTGAAAAAAAAAATATGTGGAGAGCAGCTCATAGGCCCATAACACAGCATGCGCTAAGAGTGTTCTGATTTCTTAGGGCCTTGCATGTTCATCAGGACATAACTGAAACAGTATTAAGGCAAGGATTGTGTCTAAGAATGATCGTTATAGTAAGACAGTTGAGGTGAAAGGGATGGGTTGGGAGAAATAGAACTGTTAGGGTGATTAATATCTGCCCTGAAAGTGTACCTCAAGTCAAGAAATTCAAAACATATATTAAACAGCTCGAAAATGAAGGTTTTTAGTCCAGTGCCCATCTTCATGGGATATTCTTGAGCCGACCTGTAACATGTTGAAATTTTTCACTCAAATTAAAATGGTACATTGCACAATAATTTGTGATGTCATTGTTGTACTACTCAAATTGCAATCTTTGTATTTCTTTAATTTTCTGAAAGTTACTGCACCTTGTACCAACGTATGAAAGCACTCTTACTCTTATGGAGTGATGTAATTAGTTAAAACCTCTAAGTGCAACACGCTGTGCAAGCAGGGAGTGGTGCAAGCAAACAGGAAGTGTTGCAACTCCCTGGTTCAAGGTAATACAACATTTTTAATTTTAAAAGGAAGCAAAGCAGGTAACGTTAGTTGTGTAACAAAAAAAAAAAACCAAAAAAAAAAAAAAACACACAAATTATTGCTCAATGGACTATAATTAAATTTTGTATTTCGGCTCAAGAATGTCCTTTGAAGTTGGGAGTTTCATGTTGTCTAATATATATTTTTGATGTTTTTGAATTGTGTTACATTTTAAAGACTAACATTCACCACCCAACTTACATTGCTCTTGCGTGGGTGGGGGAGGGGTGAGGGACTCAGTTGGTGGGTGCTCTTGACTATTATCAATTTAGTAGATGAAGATTAAAATCAATTTAGTAGATGAAGATTAATATAAATTTAGTAGATGAAGAGTTGGTAGAATTCTAGAGCAAGTACACTCTTCCACTTCCGTACGGAATAACGCACTCACTACCGGACTTCCTCGCGCAACAAAGGTCTATTTGACGTTTCAGCACAACATATACTAAAAAAAATGAGATCATAACTTCCCAAGTGCGTTACAGTGTGTAGATTCATAGTGTTTTTTCAGGGTTTTCATTTTAGGAAGTATTCGGAGTTGCGCTTAATGGTAGGCCTGTGTCTAAACTAGATCTGTAATGTCCATACTATTACCCACCAGGCGAAATACTTTTTCCATTAGGCACACCCCCTTTTTGGGTGGAAAATCATGACCAATTTATGGGATTGATGTTTATGCATTGGACCAAAAGCCTTTTTCATTCCAACTTTGTATAAAGTTTACAGTATTATTACCTGTAGCCAGAAAAACATTGCTAAACATGGTTCTAGGAGATGAGTGTCGCAGGTGTCTGGGGCAAAAATAGTTTGTATGCCTATTTCCCAGCCAACATGCCCAGCTGGGCCCCAACTGGGTTTCAGCTGGGCTACTTGCTGGGCCCCAGCTGGGGCCCATCCGTGTTTGTCAGATGTTCCCACGTGGGGCCCAACTGGGCTAGCCTTTCCCATCTGAAACCCAGCTAAAGCTCAGTTAGGCTTCAGTTATTGAAGCGGGGCACAACTGGGCTTCAGCTGGGAAAGGCTAGCCCAGTTGGGCCCAACGTGGGAACACATGACAAACACGGATGGGCCCCAGCTGGGGCCCAGCAAGTAGTCCAGCTGAAACCCAGCTGGGGCCCAGCTGGGCATGTTGGCTGGGTTGGATCTATATTTGTTGCGCAAGCGTGGTTTTAGTCATGAATTGGCATTTTTGTGGGGGATTCCCCAACTTTGTGACGTCACAACATTTGAAATCGTTACATTTCACGTAGCATGAGGCCTATTTTTAATGAAATCATCATTTCATGGCTTCTTTCAAGTAAACCGATGATGTCAAAGAAATTGATTGATCTTACTTCAACTTGAACAATTTCGAAATTTTGGTATAAAATGAGCAAATGATCGTTTTGGGTAAAAACATTTCGATTTGGGAGGCGAGAAAGAGACAGTTCTTGAGGGCGGGGAAAGTTAAGGCTTAGTTGAGGGGATAAAAATATCAGGAATGCAGTTAGTCTGAAGAAGAGAATTGGTACTGTTTGGGGTGAGAGAATTGGGCCTTTAAAGTAGTAGTGACTCGAAAAAAATGCCTACGAATGCACGTTACAGAATGATTGCTAACTTTGATGTTCCAACTTTACAAATTTCTTTCAACTGAAACTAGCAGTCATCCATGTTCTGAAATTCCTGATCCCCGCCGTGGGAATTACCCCGCCCCCCAATGGGTCCAACAGAGGCAAAGAGAAATATTCAAAATTTAAATTCAAACAAAGACAAAAGAAAATTTCATCTAAAATTTCTGCCGTGATGACATAAGGAGTTCGCCTATGCAGTCAAGGCGAGGCCGGGTCGCTCATGTGAGTCATGTTCAAGGTTGGGAGCCTGGTGGCTAGAGACGTTCAAGTAGTTATCAGATATTACTGAAATAACATGAGATGAGATAATGAACTTCTATATGGTTGCATGACCATCACAAAATGAAAATGTTTAAATTTTCAGCAGAAAGCAAAATCACCATGAATAGGCTAATGAAATCATCCGTGCTTTTCCCTATATGTTTCCAGTATAACAAACAACATTCAATCTTCAGTTATGCATCGAATAACCTGTCGAGGGACAATAACTCCTGATTCGGGTTTTTTTCACGCATTCAAATCACTATTTTATACCCGCACAACTACGGTTTACCAATTCTCCTGCCAGCGAAGTCCATTCATTTCAATGGTTTTCCGCCAAGCTGACTGTAACAGTATTCTCTTCAAAGAAAATGCTTTATCACGCCTTCACCCGTTTCTTATACATTCGTTTTGTGGAAAAAAACTCGAGTCCGTATGTGTGTATTAAGCTAAAAGCATTGTAAATAATGGAAGGTCTACAAACTACTGTCTGTCTGCTTGTCGGCACGCTCTCGATTTTCATGAATGAAACTCTGACGTCACAAAATAGTAAATTGGTTGTCAAGGGAGATGGCCAGTCGTGTAAGTAGAGCGGCTACATCCAGCCGCTGCCGGATAATGACGTAGTAAGAGATGGAGCTGAGTTATATAATATTTGTTCTATATGAGTCAGGTAAACTGAACAAGTAGAATGACAAAACTATAGCTCTAGAAAGATTTTGCTCTAAGAATAACCTTTGAAGTAAGGTGTGTTTGCATCTAACAACCTATGGAAGAATTTTCACCCAGCCCCTCCAGTAATGACAAAGAATTAGAGAAAGTACACGTAGGCCAGCAATTGCCGGCGATAAGGGTACTCAGTACCACGTGCTACTCGTTTAACTTGGGTCTCAGTGAGTGTTTAGTTTTGTTTATATGATAAATGAGTCGCTAATGTTTCCTTCGAGTCAGTTTAATATCCATATACGCATTTCACATAACAAACGTTCTTTCTAATTACATGGACTCCATGAACACATCTTGTTCAAGTTACTTGGCCTATTTTCAGATTTTGTAATAGTTATTCAATTATTTCATAGCTGCAGTACGAAACAATTGCTGCAAATACAACCGGCTCCGGAGATGAAACATAAACATAGGGCACAATATCTATATCACGTTTATGGACCTTGCGGCTGTTCGACAAGTAGTGCCCCATCGTCAACAGAACATAGAAGAAAGGCTTTATTGGTACTCCATATCGGTACTATTTGAATGAGGCACGCCAGGGTAACAGTTAAGGGAAAAAATGAAAAAAAAAAAGAGGTAAGCCAGACTTACTTAAAAGCGATTTCTAACCCCCTTCCCCCCGGGCAAAAAAAATATCCTATTCCTCATCCAAGTCTGCCATATTAATATTTTATGACAGAAAGGTTTACAGCCTGTACAGGAGAGCTCAAGCCTGCAAGCAGTGGCTCGTCGTAAGTTTCACAATATTTGTGAGAAATATGTAACGTAGTTCCCAAGAGCCGTAAGATCAAAAAGGGAAGTCTCTACGTGAAACAAACTTTGGGGTCACTGTTTTCTCTAGGGAAAATGATATATTGGGTCAATACACTCAGTTTCAGAAAAACTGACTCATTGGAAATTTCAGTTTCAGTTGTGGAAATTTACACAAATCAAATGCGGCCAAAATTTACTAACTATCGTTATTTCTTTTCCCCACAAACACCAGTCCGTCAAATGGACAAGCATCGCGTCAAAATCGCGTCATAGCCGCTAAGCGTAACGTGCAAGGGCAGACACCCCAGACACGTTGAAGTAGTGTAATAGACTTTGCTGTTTCATGATTGGCTGGAGAGAATCATGTGTCAAGGAGTTTTTCTTCAAATGTGAAATTTACTAAAAATAACCGCTTGGTTCACCTTGGATATGCAATATTGAAGTTATAACATACGATGAAAGATACTCGAAGAGAAATAAAAAGAAAATTGTGACAGTTGCTTCAAAATAGGTTTGGGAAACTACTCTTGATCTGTAAAAGTTTATTGGGGTTACTGTATTTTCCCTGTAGCCTCTCCACTGATAACGTAATGGAACACCAAGAATAAACATGATAAGCCAAGGCGTGCCGCATGTTTGTGGAAGGGACTATGTTTGCTCGTCCCTCCCGGTCCCCCTCCTCCATGATAACGATATGACCTCCTGATATGACCGAATGAAAATATAATATGGGCAATATAACAACTGGCAACTTTGGCAAAGAATATAAAATTAAGGACGGAATACCCAGATGGCAATCTCAGTAAGCAAGGTTTTACTCAGTATAACATACAGCCGTGACACATCGCCTGTGAAAATTGCGCAACAGGCTTCACCGTTTACGAGTATGATAACGTGACTGACTAGTTGTGTAGGTAGGTTGTGTAATTAGATCCTATCTCTATACACATGGATATTAGTTTAATTTTCATTTGAAATATCAGCATCTCTAACAACATGACATAAACACAACTTTTTAACGCAAATTAACTGGCGCAGTTCGGTGGAAATGTTAGAGTCTAACATACATGGCAGAAATATTTTACGTCTGACACCCACGGTACGTAAGACGTGACATGAAATGATATCAGAGTTTCAATTTTATACCTGGCATTTTAGTGAAAGTTTTATCAATATATAGATCTATGATAACTGAAGATCTTTTGATGGAAAAACGAGACACAAACACGAATGAAATATTGAAACAACTGTTGTTTACAACTCACCAGTATATTTTGGCTTAAGGAGGGTTCGTTGCATGTAGATAGCTATCTCAATTTTTAATAAATAAACGCAGTTTTCCGAATATAGCAGGTGGTTCCAAGTTCAGTAGATTCTCAACAATATTTAAAACAAGATGTGAAGTCCGATTACAGTGACCATTATTCTCAAAGCTATAACCGTTGTTGTGTATACATATCATGCTCCGTACAATACGCTACCTTATAATGTCCGCACGTGCCAGAAATAGAAGCAAAATATACATCCATATACGACATCGTTTTAAACAGATAAGCCACCTACGTCATGACTGATGACGTCATTGAATTAGAAAGAGTATAGCTCCGTTTCCGCTGCGGTGAATTTCAGTAATTGCAGTGAACATTGCTCGTCGTTTTTGCCTCTTTACACGGCGTTACTTGACGAATCCGCTAGCTCCCGCGAGATGCGACGAGAGTGACGTAGAGTCGAGTCTACTCAGCGTTTTAATTATTTTGCCATCACGGCAACCGTCTCTCCATCGATGAAACACACAAACAAAAGGCGAGGGCGATAGATTAAAAAAAAACACTGTGACGAATAATAAAAAAATAAGAAATTTACTTCCGGAAATGAGAGTATTCTTGGAAGGATGTAAAGTCTTGCTTTTTCTGTTTTGAAACCACCATGCAAGGTAGAACGTCACAATAACCTTTGTCATGAATATTCACGTCAACTAATATGTCATTTCTACCAGTAGTTCATATGCAAAAATATATCGCAAATACTATACAGTACATGGGCACATGGTGTAATTTTAGAGATTTGGTTGAATGTAGCCTTGTATTCCGGGTTGTACTTAAAGGTCTGGAAAAACTAGGTTTGAGATGTTCATATTATAAATCCGCATCCTCCAATATTTTTTGATTAGCGCTCGCACATCTCATTTTGGGGTTGGAAAATTCGGAATTCCTGCGATAGGTGTCTATGGGGCAAAAAGAGTTATTCATTTTTTGTGTTGTTTTGTTTCTCTTAGGGAATCAAACTTCCCGATAAGCTCTAAAGGGTTTCTTAGTGCACTTCCTATCACACCTTTTGGTACTTATCTTCTAATGTTACTTGTAAATTTCTGTGTTGTGATAAACCAAATTAATGAATGAATGAATGAATTCTAAATTCACGTAATTTATAAAATTTAAAGTTAGCCACAAGTATTAGCAGTTGTTTTTGAAGTTGACGCATCATTTGGAGGAATTCCCCCAATTCGTGACGTCGCAAAATTTGAAATCGTAAGGAATCAGGTATTTTGAAAAAAAATCGGCATTTTATGATTTGTTTTCACATAAGTAAGAGATCATCCCAAAGTAAAACTGATTTAACCTACCTTTATTGGAACAATTTAAAAATTTTGGTACAAAATGAGCAAATGATCTATTTGTCTGAAAATTTTTCGATATGGCTAAAATATTAAAATTGACCAATTCAAAAAGTATGTATGACAAGAAACAACCCTAACAAATTAGGGTTATAACAAGTGTTACGGCTCTTTTGTTTTTAGAGTGAAAATTGTGTCAAAGGCACTATGGTGTGACATATGATCAAAAGTTATGGCTATACTTGGCAGTTTGGTTTCATCAGGCAAAATATGTTGGAATTCACACCTATTCAAAGCTTGAATGTTTCTTGAGCAACTCAATAACAATGGTGGGGAGTCACGACGTTGTTTAGTACTAACATTTCTTTTGTAAACCCTGCATTCATTATATCTTAATTAGTTATCAAATAACCTAAGGTTTAGTAAGCCTTTTTGGTGATTTTCAAGGACCCAGTTTAAACTTCCAAAATAAAACGCTTAGAACTGCGAATGTTACAACTGTCCGTGGAATGCACTGTTGCAAAAGCAAAGGATAACATTTGCTGTATGTGGCCTTTACCTGTTTCGACATCATAATATTTACGTTAAGTTCAAATCAGAAATCATCGTGTAAAATGGTTATGGATGGGAGTTACACATTTTTTCTAACGTTAAATGCTTTTTACATCAAATACCGAACTAGTTTGTCATTTTCATGTCACCAAAACCTTAAATGAGTTCAAATGAAAGGAAAGATGCAGTCACCCTAACTTGAATTAGTGTAGCAGACTGTCCTAATTTATGGATGGTTATTGAAAATCTGGTGACAACATATTTTCCCTTCACCCAATTTTGAAACTTTCTCAGAGACCATGTTTTGTTTACCTTTAATATGCTACATTTAATTCTTGCGATATTGTATGAAAGATCATAGTTCGAAGAATCATAAAAAGGAAATCGTGAGGTAATATTTGTTTCAAAATACGTTTTCGGCGATTGTTTTTATCAGGCTTTGACCTACCGATTTTAACATGGCTGGTATTTTCGACTGGTTGCCAATAGATGTGTTATAATCAAGTCCTAAATCCTTTTCAATTTGTCAAACATTTCTCCCGCTCTGGGCGCTTTTTGCCTAAACGTCAATTTCAACACTGTCTCAAACCATTCTCAAACGTATAGGCATTGTTCGTGGGTAAAGATTTTACAATGCATCGTTTTTGTCTTTTGTTTTGTTGTGTTCCTCAGGAAGTAATTATCAGGAGCTAGTGGTGGTGCTACAGTGGGTCAAGAGTGGGGAATTACCCCCAGATTTTGTCCTTTCCCCCACTCCCCCCCCCCCCTCCTTAGTAAGGTCAGTCAGGAGTTGGCCTTACCGAATAAAATGACATACCTCTAACTTAAGAGACCATTTTCCATCCAGGGATATGCTAAAACCTCTGAGTTTCCGGGGTTTCCCCCCTTGATTTTCACTCCCAGGTACGGGACCATTGGGTTGGTTTCGACTGCGATAGTGAATTTTTGCCCTCAACATTTTTCTTTGCCCCTAATTTGCCCCCCATAGTTTTGAAATTCTGGCGCCGCCACTTTCAGGAGCATTTACATCAAGGACAAACTTGAGAAACAATTTGGAGTGGGCCAATGTTTTGGTAGTTTGGAAAGGATTTGCGAAAATACTGATACTTTGAGAACTATCTGTTAAAAAAACAAGTTCAAACTAGATATTAGCTGTCACTCGATCAACAAAAAAAAAAAGAAATATATATATATATATACTATAGCCTTTCACACCATGGCATTATTATAGCCTATGACACTTTCAAAGAATAACGAACCGATTGACCTGGGCGAAATTTGCGCGACGCTATTGTGTAAACGTGCTACAAAGTAAAACAGTCTTACACATGCTGTAGACAATAATTGATTGAGTGTAGTTTCCTTACTACCGTAAGATTGAAATTAGGTTTGTTCTCTGAAAAAGTTGCTCTACCTTAGCCAAGATTTTAACCACAGCAATACTAATTAATAAACTTGGTAGGCCAATTGAAACATCGAGAAACTCATCCCCTCCCCAAATTCTCAGTACGTCATTACGGCGACTGGGGAGAGGGGACTCTGTTTGCCGCTTGTCATCTCCAAAGGTACATAACCTGGTTAGATAGCCTCCGCCTATTTGATTAAACCCTTTAGGCTACTTACAATGGACTTTATTTAAGTTCTACATCAATGATGGGGATTTCTGGGCACAAAGAAAGTGCACATCCCTCCCATAAATAGGATCTCGAGCTGAATTTGGAAACATTTATTTTAATGCAGAAATTGACTCTGCTGTTAACTGCCATTTACTCATCTTTTACAGGCAGACGACTGACGTTATCAATTGTAATTCATAGCTCTAAAGGGAAATGCAGTCTCCACTTCATCTAAATTAGTCTAGTAGTTTGAGAATAATGTGGCAACATTTTTCTCACTAAATTTTAAATTTTATGGGGATTAACTCATTGCTTTACCTTGGAGTATGCAATATTAGAGGAGAATTAAAAGCAAGCAGTGAGATTTATCTGTTACTTTAAAACGAGTAGCTCGAAGCCACTGTTCTTCTCCTTTTATTACTCATGCACAAGTCTATGGGATATCATTTTCCAGTAGTTTGGCTGAAAGGCCTAATTCTCTCCAACTAAATAGTTACAATTCTCCCAACTTTCTCACTTAAGCCCCTCCCACAATTGTCTTAAATTCATTTTCATCCAGACCGAAACTCGGTTTACTGCTTCAGGGGGAGTACGTAAGCTCAATGTGCATAATCAAAACACTCTCAGTACAGTTCATGCTGTGTAGTAAAAGGTTTGGTGTTCTGGATTGTTTGAACTAGCTATCAATCAAAGAGCTAGCGGGGACTAAATACAAACAGTTTGGGTGAGAGGACAAGCTTACACTGGAGAAAATAAAGCTTTTTACGGATGTAAACATGTAAAACAAAAACGTAGTCTCGAAAGTAGTCACTACGCTTTGACCAGCTTTTTCCAAAGTACTTAATTCAATTATTTCATCTATCACAATAATTTAAAATGAGTCAATGCAATAGTTGCCTAATTACATCATGAAGATTATACCGTGGTTGAACGGCTTCTCACAGTTGTAATGATATATTTCTAACATATGTTGTGACAACGTGATAGGTTACCTTGGTTACGGCAAAAATTACAACTCATAACTCGAAAAGGACGAGGAAACCTCCCTGGCAACCGTTTCTTCACACTGCACAAGACAACTAATGTAAGGGTCGAGGATGAAAAGAAAATAAATAGATAAGGCTGGAGTGAACTGAACCTTATTTATCTTGTTCAATTTGCCAAAATCAAACATGGTATTTTACAAGATTTACCAAATATGTAAAGGACGAATTTTGTCGCAATGGATAAGCCGACACTCATCGCTTGCTCCCATTTCATACGAGGCAGTCTGTACTGCGTATTCCTTCTTCAGTCATATTGGCCTTAGAAAAATGTTTAAGGGGGACTGAGCAAGTATAGCCCATTCCGAGGGTTTAGTGCACTCGCAGAGCAAGATCGTGGTTGATCACTTATCGGTTTGTTTAAAGGCTATGTCAGTGCACTCATTTGTTAACATTTTTATTTTTTCATTTTTATTTTTTCAATTTATTTTATTATTATTATATTATTACATTTTTGCGATGTGCTTTTCTATTTTGGACCAGCAGCCTGCTCCAGTTTACCGTTTTGCCTTTTTTGCATGTACCGTCCCTTATTTCAACCAGCCACCACAGACATTTGACTCCAGTTTCGGGATATAGGCCTATCATAAAATACGCATGAATGCAATTGGAGTTCGAGGGCTCATGGGGTGCAAAGGTCTTGCATGGGTTTGGAGTTTCGTCGTGAAATGCTCCCCAAACATTGCATACTATGAGCTAGCCTGCGTAGCGTCTCTGTGGCTGCAGCCCCTTTAGGCTGCCGCCCCTTAGTTTGTTTTTCGTATCGATGAGCTAAACGAAAAGACATCGTCAGCTCCGCGGTCTCAATCAAAAGGAATTTGAGCCAATTGTGCCCACATTACATAACTTCTGTGGCTTTTTGAAAGGCAGAGGTATTTTTTAACAGAAATAATCAATCTTTGAAGTGAGATATCTTGAGTTAGGAAAATTGTATTGTGATAGGGTTTGGAGGACATGATGTGGAATATTTTTGTTTTTCTTACAAGACAGAGGCAAAAATCCACCAGAACATGCTTTTAACACGCTTCTCAACCGCTTAAAGTCCGTTGGCACGTCTCAGCTTAATCTGCACATGTGCAGATGCCCGAATCTGAGGTATAAACATTTTACAGCATCTGTTGCCTGCGTGAAAGGTACGTTCCTGACACAGCGGTTTAAGTTGTGTTGGCGGCAGAACATTTTTCTCTGAGATGGTGAGCATGATGGTAGGCCGTTTGCTCATTTTTGTACAGCACTTATAATATTTATTCGATCGAGGCTTGGAATCAAGTGGCGCAATATTGGGCTTTTTCGTTTCGTTTCAAACCATTTTCAGTGGCTTCGATCAGTACTTGCGTGCAAGTACAAACCGTCTAGTTAACTCACGGGTCTGCTGTATACCCCGAAAGGATGCAAAGCAACGACCTTTGCGTCTTTCCCTATAGCTTTGGCTGAAGTTCCTTGAAAGTTTTGATCTCAACTGTTTGGTAAAATGGTTATGTTACTATTGCAACTTTGAGGAGTGTTGTCGCTTGGAAAGTTGGAAATTTATCTGACATGATGGAACTTTTAAAATTGACTTTGCAAGGGGTAAGTGAAACTGATATAACCGTCGAGTAGGTCAATCTTTCGTTAGGAACTCAGCAACCCGAATCCCACCAGAAGCGACAAGATGTCATTGACAAGCGCAAAGTTTAGACGCGCGAAATTCTCCGCAAAATTTGGGTCTCTGATGAAAATATTTAAAATACTCAGACCTTGTTTGTTAAAAGCTCCACTACGAATTTCTTCAAAACTCTCAATGCATGGCAAAGGACGGGATATGAAATAAGAACAATATTAAAATCAGTTCTACTCGAACCATTTTCCATAGGCAAGTCACTTGCATTTTATGAATTATTATTCTTTAGTCAGTAGCTTTCCAGATCGCTTCACGCACTCGCGTACCATATTTTCATTGCACATTAATTAATCGATGACGAATGTTATGTTACGATGTGCTTAATGCAAGAAAGATTTGTATATAGCTGTAAGGCCTTACTGTACGTGGATGATCAGACTTGTAGTCTATGCCTATGTTACCTAGATGTGTCAGACAACATCCTCTTAATCCGCTTAAGATTTCCGTTGAGGCTTCCTCCCTTTCATGTTATTGGGCATTATGGGTGTAGTTCCCTGGAGGATAGGGGAATAAATTGCCCTAACATTTCACAAGGGTAGGGCGTGGGCTATGTAATCATCCCCAAATCAAATAAATACATACACAAAAAGGAAAAAGGCAATTGAAAAACACAATTAGTGTTCCATGTTCATGTTTCACCTGCATGAAGTCGTTTCCAAGGTTCCCCGCTTAAACCTTTTTCATTATCCTGCTGAGCACCATTTCGCGGATCCCTACGGATTCATTCCCATTATTGAGTTCTTTGTTATCAATAGAGACTTTGCAATTACGTCACGGATACGTCATTCTGGAGGACAATCGTGCCAAATACACGTGGCTTTGTTGAACGCACTGCACAGTGTTCACTGTGGTAAACGCGGTGTGTACGCATTCAACGAGCAAACGCGTCGAGCGTTGTCTACAGTGTAGTTACATGTACTCCAACATGGCTGCCGTGGAGTGTAATGACGTCACATAAAAACCTCTATAGTATCTCAAACATATTTTCATCTCTCCAATTGGGTTCATCGAGTGGCTTCTGGAACATTAAAACTCAGGAGTTTCCAGGGGCTTTACCCCTGGACTCCCGTCGGGGTCTCTCCCCTAGACCCTACCAGGGACCCTAGGGAAAGCCCTAAACCCCAACCGTATGAACTTCGCGCTTCACGCTCATCGTACACGTTTCGCGCGATATTTTGGGGATTTTTCATATTTTACCTCCCCTGGCTAAATTTGGAAAGAAATCGTTGAGCAACAATTCCGTTGTCGTGGGTAATTAAATGTTTCTCAGTTCAATTCAGTTCTAAGCCTACACTAACCCGAGTGTAGTCCTGAGCTGTTTGTGTAAAGCAGGGGTGGGGAACCTTTTCCCCAGTAAGGGCCACTTTAATGATCACAGCATTGCTCGCGGGCCGTAGGAGGAGACAATCTAAGCGGAGCGCCACCATGAGTTGGCGCAGAGCGTACCGCGAAAATTTTTGTTTCACAGACCCCCTCAGATCGCAGGAAATAGCCTCTACGACTCTATTTGGACCCATTCGAAACCCTCTCAAAATGTTTTTTGGGGCTTCATAGTTCTCACTTCTGGGAAAAAACTGAATGATGAACAGTGAGTGTGAGGTGGTGAGTTATATCTGATATGTCTGATATGTTGAAATATGTACCTCACCCCTCCCCCTACGAAAATAAAGAGCTCATACGTTGTCAGACTAATTAATTTTGGGGACTGTAATATGTGGTTGTGGGGAAGTGCCGCAGTTGCACTGTACGAACCGTCCTTGCCACATTTACACTATTTTATAAACGAGGGGAATCCCCGACTGATGTAACAAGTGCATATTATGGAGTGTAGGCGCGGTTGCAGTTCAGTTAAATGCATGTTCGCGTAAGCCTCGTGCGCACTGGCATACTACTGCTTTCTGTTCATTTAGATTAGTCATATTTCCTCACTTTGGAATGGACAGGTGGCCATTACATTTTATTTCCGTTGTTTTGAAATTAAAAATTTTATTCTGTAGCTCGCCTCGCGGGCCGTATGAATTTGGCTTGCGGGCCGGAGGTTCCCCACCGCTGGTGTAAAGGCTATGCATCCGTCGAATATGCAAGCTCATGCTTTGCTCTGTTTACGTGTGCTCAGTTTCACTTTCATTTGAACATCTACGCATGGCACCGATAGGGGCCTAGTTGTTTATTCATGAATAATCATAAAACAAACTTTCGTTGTTCCATACCCCTGCCTGCACAGGCTCAATACGAGGAAAGAACTCGAATTTTATTTTACGAACCGAATTCAACAACAATTGCATTTCGTCGGCCGGACAAAGATGACAGGCCAAAGAAGATAAGAGGGGAGGTGTTATTCCCTGGTTTTTCTTAGCTGGCTCCGGTACATGCTATCACAATTTTTGTACTTCATTTTGGTAATTTTAGTGGACGATCGGAGTATTTTTTCCAAGTCCACCCTGAACGAATTTAATGACAAAGTCAGCCAATGTACCTACAAAACATCCCAAAAGCTCAAGTGGAAGGGAAGGGGACGACCGCTCCTGCCCCTACTGCACGCTTGTATACAGTATGCAGGTGGACAGAAAATTTTGAAAACTCGCGACTCTTCAGATACCCGGAAAGGGAATCTCCTATTCTTGTGTAAGCGGGTAAGCATTCCTTAAATGCTAAACAGGCGTTAATAGCAGGTGCATGGGGAAGAAATGTGGAACATAACGGTACTGCAACTCCGGGAATGGGTCTAAAAGGAGGGAGTGTCACCTCCGCTGTGGTAATGAAAACTTGTGATTTTAGAAGGTAGGTCGCAAATGGTGAAATTTTGATCGGATTTTAGATGGAAAATAAAGATGAAAAGTAGTGAGGAATGTTATAATACGGAAAAATAATTGTGAAAAAATCCAAGACATTTTTTTTTTAATTTTATAGTTCCTTTTCTCATAATAACACTTCCTTATACAGGTATGTGACCAACACTTTTTCAGGAATTGGAATTAATGAATGGTTGGCTTTGTAAAAAAGGAAACATGTAGGTGCACCGGAGGAGAAAATGATTGCTACTGATAATAATCATAGCCCTTTCACGGACCAGTGAGAAGAACATAGGCAGTGAACATATTCCGTGTTCATGGGGCTATTAGGGTGAACAGAACAGTTTGCAATACGATCTGAAAAGTACTAAATACACATTACCCATTACAAGTTTTATGGGAAAATTGTGTTTTGTGTACACATGGATACTGTCCCGTCTGCCTGTGTAATCTGGCGGTTGAGAACATCCATCCCACAATACCATAACGGAGAAACCTCTTGGTTCCCACTCATCTCATGGCCAAACGACTCGAAGTTCGGAACTCTGCAGGCAGTGATGACGTCAGACTGTCAAAATTGGTGGTGGTGGTGGGGGGGGGGAAGCAACTAGGGGCAAAGGATAATGCTTGGAGCAAACATTTTCGGATGCAGCAAGAAACCGATCTCAAAGCGGTCGGTGGGGGTCCACAGGGTGAAGCCCCATGAGTTCTGGAGTTTAAGCATGTCTCTGGACGAAAAAAAAATCATCCCTGGAGAGGTATGTTATTTTATTTCTTCGGTTAACCCAACTCCTAACTGACCTAAGTTGGTGGGGGGGGGGGTAGTGTGGAGGCAAAACCAAAATCTTGGGGTGGGGAGGACAACCCCCCTCGTTGGGCAGACACTGTATGCAGATCAATCCATTGTTACATTTAAAGCACTGAAGTTAAGATTTTGACTGAAAAAACTCTAGTAAGCAATTAATTTGGCAATAATCTGCATGCAGACACCTTTGAAAACCGGAAACCTTTTCAAGATACCTCACTAACTGAGATCAATCAATGTGTGTGCCTTTGTAGAAAATAAACATGATGTAACCCTAGCCATCATGGTATCCGTCTCCTAAAGTAAAGAACTTTGTTATGGAGAACATTTATACTTATTGCCGATAAACACCTGAAAAGAGAATGTAGGCGAAAATTATAAATTAAGGACAGATTTAGGAAAGACTAGTCCATTGAAATGCAAAATGTTAGATAAGTTATTGTACGTCTATGTTGTAATTGAGGTAGTCTATATGGTAGACTCGGTTGTTTAGGAATCAATGAAAGTTGTTTGGGTTAATAGAGGAACTTTTAGACCTTCACCTATTTTACCTTTTGACTAGTCTTCCTTTCTTCATAGACCCGATCCTCTCTTCCAATTTCCGTCCCACAACTATTAAATTCATCCTCATCCAGGGAAAACCTCAGATTATTACTTCACGGTGAGTTCAAACAAGACCGCAATGTGTAATAAGAACACTTTCAGTACAGTGCATGCTGTGTAATACAAGCTCCGGTGAAACTGTCAAAGGGGTGAGCCAATTGGGAATTTTTGTGGACTACTACAGAAATTGTAGTTTTGGGTGAGAGGATCATTTTTGTTCAATAGCGGGAAGGTTTCGTGCGGGAACGCCTTTGTCTGGGGACCGTCGTTTTGACTGGTTAACAGCGTACCTTCCGGGAATACGATGTGACAAACTCCCCCACCCCAGATCGTAATGCCAAAATCACACTGAGGCTTCGCAGCAGGAACTGTTAGAAATTTCCAAGGACGTGATGAGAGCTTTCATGAACGCGGGGTGATCTCCGTGGTCTCCAGAGGCAAATTTTCTACTACGTGGACTTTGAACATGTTCAAAACCCACATTGACATAGCCCAAACAAGATGCAGTAAAGACCTACCAAAAACGCCATGTGCGTGACATAGCCGTGGTGGACACTTAGTTGTGACGGTTAGGACGTAGCAACAACTCAACGGTCACTTCGCCGAAGTTTCCTGAGCTCCTAGTACACGTTTTCAGTTGGTAGTACGTCCTACCTCTCGACGGAGTTTAGTTCATCCTTCGTTACAGAAGACTACCTTACGTAAGTTCTGCGCTGTGCAAGTTCAAGTTCATTAAAAATTCCAGCAACGTCAATGAAGTTCAAACAAAGACATAGCTACTCTCTCTTCACTTAATGCAAAAGCTATATTCTTCAACCTGCTGCTATTAGTTCTCTTCAGTTGTGAATGTAAACAAACCAGCGGCGTAGACACGGGGTGGTTTGGAGGTTCGAACCCTCCCATGACCCAGCCTTGCAATGCAAAAAACACCTAAAACAGTGGTGTTTCCTCTCTATCCTTAGACTTTCCCCCATGTCGTGCCCCACCCCCTCCCCATTACACCAACCTGAACTCAACCCCCAGGCCCCCCCCCCCCCCCCATGACACAATCATGACTACGCTCCTGAAATACAAAATAATTTGATTTTCAGCAGGTTGCTGCGCACTTGAATCAGCAAATTCTAGATTGACAATTTGGACTGCTAATTATGAGAAGAAGAAAGAGAAGGAGAAAGAGAAGCGAATCAAAATCGTGTTGGGTGCCCCCTGACTGCATGCCATCATGACCATATGCTTGCTGAACTAAGAATGGAGGATTTACAGTCATTTTTCATTTTTCTGAGAATGTCTCATGACATGTTTGATAAATTTTTGAATAGAGATATCCTAGGATATCCAAAAAAAGATACTAACTGTAGGAAGGCTTTGAAATCCGGCCTAAAAATTTCTGCAACTATACGTCACTTGGCACACGGGGATAAGTCCCCAGCCCTTCAGTATCATTTTCAGAGATGCACGCAACACTTGCTCCATTTTTATACCACAAGTCTGCCGTGCGATATTGATGTATTGAAAGAACAAGTTATCTCCTGTCCAGTAACACCAGATGAATGACGTCTCATTGCTGATGAATTTTCGAAAAAATGGAATGTTCCGCATGCTTGTTCTGCCATTGATGGAAAATATTACTCCTAGAAAGCTACATGGCTCTGGTTCCTTGTATTTTATTTATAAGAGGTTCTTTTCCGTAGTTCTGATGGCTTTAGTTGATGCGGATTACAAATTTGTGTGGATAGACGTTGGTGGATATGATTCGATGTCTGATGCAAAGATTTACAACGCGTCAGAACTGAAAGAGTGTTTAGAAAATGGAACAATTGGATTCCCAGGTCCGGAACCCATGCTAAATGATGATCGAGACATGCCGTTCTTCTTGTTGGGTGACGACGCCTTTGGACTCAGAACCTACCTAATGAAGCAATTTTTAAACAGAGGTCTGACTGAAGAAGAATTGATAGCCAACTACAGAATGTCCATGGGTAGAAGATGGTAAAAAACGGATTCGGAATACTTGCTCAGCGATGAGAGTTACTTCTCATCACTTTACAGCAAGGTCCAGATATAGTCAGACTTATCGTTGAAACTTGTTTGTGTCTTCACAACCTCATGAGGATAAAGATACCCTAAATTGCAGAATGCTCAACTTGTCATAGAGGATGATGACAATAATGTTATCCCAAGGGTGTGGAGAAAAACCATTAACCTGCAGGACCTTAATGTGGTTGCGGGGACAAATAGGGATACCATTGTAGCAAAGAGGCAGAGACAGTATTTGAAGTTAAACTTCAATAGCGCAGCAGGATCTGTTACTTGGCGAGATATAATGATAAGATTCTCTCAACAAGCTCAACCATGAATTCTGAACAAAAATTTTCAAGAGGAAATTAAGGCTATCGAAATCGATATTTATCAAGACATACACTGTTAAAAAATTTCTCTGTAAATTTACATAATTTTTATGGCAAATTTTTTTCCAACCAAATGATGTTTTTTTTACAGCCAGACTGTAATCATGAAAAAACATTAAGGGTTTGTTTTTTCTTTACAGTTTTTGCATGTAAATTAGTTTACAAAAGTCTACTGTAAAATCGAATTACAGAATTGTTCTGTTTTGTTTACCTTAATTTTATGTGAATTTACAGCCTACTGTTTTCATTCCCGACCTTTTAATATTTATTATAATATCGCTTTTATACCTTTCATATGTTATTACGTAACATACACTTCACCATTACGTAGATCAGGTATTTGCTTACCAACGTAATGTGTCGTTAGGAAGTTGTTTTCAATCAAAACACATTGAGGATGCTTTGTTGTCATATTGTTGTCAAATAGACTGCTACCTCTAGGAACTTTGTAATTGGAAAGTCCCATTTTTTGTACAATATAATAATTGTTTTTAAAATAAATATGACAAAGAATGCAAATACATTGGTTGCAAACATTTCCAGACAAGGTAAACAATAAGTTTATCACTTCCTGATTAAAAAACGCCAAAGAAGATATTATTCAAAGCAACAGCAATCCTTTTGTTGGGAAAATGCCTACAAAATAAGCTCCACCAATTTATGCAAAATGAGATTTACGTCATAAAGTGGTAAATTTACAGACTCTTTCAAGTAAATTTGTGAAACGTTTTTAATTTGCTCCGATCAAGTGCATGAGCGCCTGTGGCGATTAGTTGACATCAGTATACCAATTGTCAGTGCTCTGAAATTAGGGCCTTACAATTTCTTTTTACTTAAAAATGTGTGACAAAACACCAGTTGTATGATATTTATAACTAAGAACGTAATAACTAAGTATGCTTTTATAATAAATGTAAGTTAATTTTCAAATAGGGCCATAAATTTGCCAAAAATGTTTTTTTTTTTAACTGAAACTTCGCAGAACGATGCATGTTATACATTGAAAATTTTCTGGCTATTTCTTATTTGTTTGTTTGGGCTTATTTTTGTTTCTTTTTCAGCTTGAAAACAAAATGAATGTTTGTTAAATGACAGTATATTTATGTGAAATCAGAAAAACACAAAATACTGTTAAAATTTCTGTAAATTTACAGAATAAGTTTTACAAAGCAGTAAAATTTGGTTAAAAAAGCAGACAGAAATGGTTTTTCAAATAAACAGAAAATACATGTTAAACAACCTTTTTTATTGTAGCAATACAAAGTGTCTGTAAAGATACAGAAAATCTCTATTAAAAGTAAAATACAAAAAGTTTAAGTTAAAAAAAGTCTGTAAATTTACAGAAATTTTTAACAGTGTAGACGAGTTATTTCTATAGGCCCATCTTGGGCGTGAACCATTGGTATTGATTGTTTTGTTCCTTATGCGTGCTTTGATCCTTTAATCTCATTTAAATTTATGAACATTACAATGAAAATAACGCCAGATAGATATCATGTCTCAAAAAGCATTATTTCAATCGTATTAATATATGGATTTAAATCAGCTTTATGCATGCTCAATAAAACGTGTAATTGTTATTCCAAGGGAGTGGAAAAAACTAGTGGTATGTTCCCATGCAACAGTGGCGGAGCTAGGGATTTCGGTCAGGGGGGCGAAAATGGTCTGCAGGGGCGCTTTGAAGGAGTAAATACCCTGAGCCTGACTTTCCATTTGATTTTCCGCACCTGGTAGAAGACTTATTTGCCATTTCCCCTCAGCAAGTTTTTTTTAATAAGACATGTTTAAATTTTCTATCCATGGGCCTCCGCAGAAGAAAATTCGGGGATGGGGACTAAATTCTTTTTCAAGGGAAAAGTTCCCCGCCACCATGAGTTGGCGAGGAACGCAAGAAAATTTTGGCCCAAAATGCCTCCCATATGGCTAGAAATGGCATTTCTGAAGCCTATTTACCGCATTTATAAAAAGGGAAAACATTGAGTGGACTGTTAAGAAATGTTGATGTTAATTTTCCTTCGTCTTTTTCTTTATGTTTTCTTCGTTCTTTCAGGCTTTTTACTTTCCAGGAGAGGGCAAGCTCCCCCTTGCCCCTACATGCGGACGCCCATGTTTGTATCCCTCTCTTTCACATTCTAGTATGAAGGCGTTTTATAAATTTTGTATTATTGTCAGGTCTCGATTTAAGATTTTAATGTTATAATGGGCTATTTTGTGAAGGTTTAACCTGCTAGAGTTAAATAGCAAGCTGCAATCTTACAGTGGGAAAAGTTACGGAAATTAATCACCGTAAGGTGTACATTTTTGGCATATGGAAATCAAAATAAGTACACGAAGAAACATTTATTGACGTAATTTGCATCATGTGACCACTCTAAAATAACCATTAATTAAGTACATTGAAAGAAATAGCCAAGGCAAAAGGTCTGCTTGGCTCTCTAGATACCGAATTCATAATAAATAAAAGTAGCCTAAACCTTGGCTTATTAGATGCATTTTTTGGCTTTTGAGACCACGAAAGTACAGAAATAAGCATTTTCATGGGATTATCGTGCAGGGTCAGAAATAGCCATTTATCATGAGAATGGTCACTTGAAGAAAAGCAAAATGGAAACTGCTCATTAAAACTCTTAAACCGTTACCACTATGATAACAGTCTTTATCATATTTTAACCTGAATGTTCTCTTCAAAAGATTTTGAAAAATGTTGTGGAAGCTATTTTAGTATCTTTATAAACTCTTTTTATTGTCTCTGTTGACAATTATTCCCCGACAATAAGAGGCTATTTGCGCTACAATTATTGTTGCGCCCTTTGCGACATCTTTTATTGGCCGGAAGGGTGAATTTAATGTCAGTTGGTGTGTTTTGTAAGCTCATAATCACGCTTGGTGTGGAAGCAATTAACTTATCACAGAGACAACATTCATTAGTGCGTATAAAGCATGAAGATACGTTTTGGCAAAACCTATCCCTATATTACAGAAGACCCGTTTCATCAGAATGAAGTGCAGATCGTACAGTTACTGGTGGCTGTTTGAGCATTTTGTTATCTGGGCCTTAAAACAACGCTATTTAATTATGTCTTTTGCCAATAATGTTGCAAGAGTACAGTATGTTAAAAACCTAAAAGGGGGCGCCGACAGACGATTTTGGTCCGTCGGGGGAGGGGGCAACCGCCTCCTGACCATATGGCAGCTCCGCCACTGGTTCCCAATAGGAATACCCCTGCAGTTACAAGGCAGGCTCATGATTATTTGAAGTTCACTAGCCCAGCTGGATATGTGCTTTGGAATGATAAAATGACAACATTCTCTCAAACATTAGTTCTGAACTAAAAGTCACACAAGTGCAGTTTATCTGTGACTCCCTAAATCCTCACGTTTTTTCATTGTATGTGCCAAAAATATGTAAAAAGGAATAAAGCTTATCGATATTTACGAAGATATGAACGAGTTATTTTTATAGGTCTAACTTTGGCCGGGACCATTTGTATTGATTGTTTTTTTTTCTGATCTATATTTTTATCCTTTAATCTCATTGAAATGTTTAAAAATAACAATGAAAATATAGTCAAAAGAATAAATTTTATGATTTAGCAAAGTCCCCATTCCTCAATTTCACATTTTGAAGATTTCAGGCCTAATCCTTTCACCCGAAACCACCAAACAGTTCCAGTTCTCCTAACCTTCTTACTGAAGCCCCTCCTACAACTGACGTCTAAAACTCATCCTCATCCAGATGAAATCTCAGTTAATTGTCTCAGGATGAGTTCACAAGACCCCAATGTGCGCGGATTGTATAGAACATTGTTTAAAAAAACTAACACCACAGACACCCGAAAACAGTGTTTCCCAGACTTGAGCAGTCGTTATTTTGATCTTCCCTTTGAAATAGAAATTTCACTTCAATAGAAAAAAAACCAACTTGGAAAGTGATGAGAAAACTACCAGATAAAAGGTACGATACTGCTACAATTAGATGTAATGGACCTGTCTCTTTTCGGGGGAAACTATGCAAAAACATACTGTTTTTTACTCTACCCGGAATCTTCGTTATATTCAATTGGAATAGATGAAATTTTCTTCGTGAATTGCCGAACTCCAGACAATATGATCTTACTTCCAACGCATTTCAAAAAAGTTACGTTACAAGGTGGCTTCAAATGAATTTTCAGACAGACTTAAGGGGACACATATTCAAGTCACTGTTTATCATCATTTGTAGCCCAAAATGGCCTGGCCGATTTTCGTTACCGTTGCTAGAATTCGTCTGTCGGGGCCGGCCAGATGGCATACCATTGGGCAATGCATGCCGAACGGACCTTTGCCAGAGGGTCAGGAGGACTTTAGAAAAAAACCATTGGGCAATGCATGCACATGAAAAACCACTCGTCCGTTTTTGTAAGGAAAATTTGGAATTGTCAGTTTCCTTGAAGAATATGGTCTTCTAGTAAGCGAAATCACGAAGATCGTCAGGGTTACTGAAGTTATCAGGCGAACATTTTTTATCGAGGGGCCTGTATATGAAAGATCCCCGATGAAATTGGATTTTCTCAACTAAGCGTGTTTGGTCTAACTGTAAGAACATCCGCCTCTCCCGCGGAAGGCCCGGGTTCGCTTCCCAGGTCGAGTCGTACCAAAGACTAAAAATGGAACCTACTGCCATTGTGCGTGGTGCTCCGCATAACAATAGAGTAGGGCCGTGGTCGGCTCGACTTCAACCAATAGACTGACTAACTGACTGACTGACTGACTAACTGACTAACTGACTACTGACTAACTAACTAACTCAACAACAGGGGGAGGGAAGTTTTCCCCAACGGGGGCATGACCTTGCGGGCACGGATTGAAGATCGGAGGAGGGATAGCAGAGCTAGTAAGAAGTGATTAAAACCGATTAAAGGCCATGTCACACTACAAGGATATCTGATCGGATTTGGCTCCGATTGTTGTGAGGGTTAATTAATATCTTCATTTTGGTCGAAAAGAAACAAAACATTGCCAACCAGTGTAGACTACGAAATTCTAAGTTATACCAATTATTCCGTGACGTCACATCCACAGACAGCTTTTATCGGATACGCGTAGTCCGATAAAAGCTATGTGACAATGTAACGTCACGAAATAAGTTGACTTCCGTAGTCCTCTTATACCGATCGTATACTAAAACAGGATGGCAAATTTTTGGTTCTTTCCGACAATGGATGGGAGGAGATTTTAACTAAAACTGACAGAAATCGGATAGTAATCCGATCCGACATCACTGTAGTGTGTACTGCGCTTAAAAACAGTGCACTGAAAATGGGGTTACAAACGAAAAAAAAATCATAAAGAAAAAAAATTCATTAAGAAAAAAAAAAAAAAAACAGTTCACGATCATCCATCCAGTAACTTCAGTCCTTTACGTTCTTCATTTTAGGCCTTCCGCAAAAAATGCCGTCCTTTCGCGACGGGGGATGAGGTAGGACAATTAAGGTACATGGAATGAGTTATAACAGAGCTAAGAAAAAAATCGAAATTCGATTCCCAATATGCTTTAAAATAGCATTGCAAAACAAAAAAAAATGTGTTCACGATCACCCATCTAGTAACTTCAGTCCTTTTAGGTTTTTTAATTAATTAATGAACTTGATTTTTTATTATTTTTAGGCCTCCCCGACGAAATCGCCGACCTTCCCCGACGGGGGGGGGGCATGCCCCCTCCTATTGCTAGCGCTACCCCTGCCTTAAACTATTACATGGGAAGTTGTATTCAAATTTTCCTGAGGGAGTGAGGGCGAGCGACAAAAATACACGGAAATCGCAATGGCAAAGAACTGATAAATTCATGACGTCTGAACTTGTGAGGGCGTACATTCAGTTAACAAGTGATATGATTTATGCAGTTTTCGAATAAACGAGCTCGACAAGCCGTCTGCACACGCTCTAAATCATTGATTCTCAAAGTGGTCCCTACCGCCCCCTGGAGGGCATTGAAAAGTTTCAAGGGGGCGCTGAGGAGTGTACAAGCAATAGGGAGGCGTTGGCATTGACTAGGGGGTCCATGGAGGTTCTCATACATTCGTGCAGTAAAGGAACCTAAGCCTAGGAGGTTGCAGAGTGGTTGACACAGACTGTCTTCTCCGAAAGGTTTAGCAACTACTGACAAAAATTTACCCAATGTAAACCTTATCTGGGTCATTTTGGTGCTGGAAATTGACAGTCGAAAGTTCAAAGTCAAAGACTAATATGATGGCATGTTGGGTGGGAGGGGGCGTTGGATCAGTCATGGATGCCTTATGGGGTGGTTATTTGAAAAAGTTTGAGAACCACAGCTCTAAATCGTTGGGATCAGGCCTACACAAAACATTCTCTCCAAAAATGCATTCTCTTAATATATTAATTTTCACTCCATCACAAATGCATTGGTGCAAGTGGGTCCACAAACTGAGAACAAAGGCAAAAATTTTGGGGAGGGGAAATATCTCTGTGTGGTTAGGACATCTGGAGGCAAGGGCCCTCAATGGAGTAAATGCCCCTCGTTAGAGCCGCTACTGCCAGAATTAAAGGAGGTTTCCTACGCGTATAGTGTTGTGTTATGATCTGTGTTCAAACTGCCACTTGCTCAAAAAAAGATGTTATCTTTCGCATGACATAGTTAGGACCTAATTTCGTTCGTTTGGGCTTGAGTGTTACATGTTTGTAGCCTACTGCCTGAAATTGTTTTAACTGAACATAACACACTGCGTGCTGAGAGCTGTTTGTGTATCTTGCGTTTTCATTGGGCGACGAAGTTTCCATCTCACTTATTTTCCATGTACACGACATACTTTTAGGGCTGAAACTATGAAAATTTGTCAGATGAATCGTTAGGATCGAAATCACCAAAAAATGATGTGATAAGTTCGAATTTGGCTGTAAAAACTCTGGCAGCAAATGTCTGGCCCATTTCAATCATAATTTTTGGTGACAACTAACTCGTATCAATAGCTCAGTGCATGGTTCTGGTCAGGATAATTAAAAAAAAAGATCAGAAAGTTACTCAGGTGCGTAGCCGGGGAAAGAGATTGGATAGAAAAGCCGCTCCCACAAGCATATTTTCAATTTTTAACGTTTATTTTTACAACATTGCTAGTTTTCGCCCATTTGCAAACTTATATGCTGTAAATTGTCTTGGTAATGCGATTTCAAGGGTAAGGTATTTTGGGCAAAGATGACTTGGTACTCCTCTCCAATGCACAGCGCCGAGTTAGTCAGTTAGTTAGATGGAGTTTTACAGCCCAGTCTCCAACCTAAAGTTGGTTCAAATTGAGCCGGCCAACTCCCTTATACATCTCCATTTTCAATGCCTTCAAAATTTTATTCTACATTTTATATATGTAAATTCATATATTTGTTTAATAAGCTAAATTTCCCACAAATTCGGTTCCATAGTACAGTTACGCTGTAAGTCACGTACTACAGGTCGGAAATTTTTAGGTCCACCCTCTTTGAGAATATATCTAGTAATCGCCACTGGTTCTGTTGTTAATCTTTTATTTATACCTCTCAAAAGTTTTAGATTTGTCAAATTTCGGGACATTTTCCGACGAAGAGCAGTGGCGCTATGCCAAACGTCACTTCTAAGGAGTTTGCTCCAGAAGAAGTTACTTCCCACAAAGAACACCAACCTTTAATTACAAACCTATCAACCTAAAGAGAGTTGAGAGAACTTTCATTCATTCATTTCATTTCATTCATTCATGTTTTGAAAATGTTTTGGAAATGTTGCAAAAGAAATATCCTGTCAATTCTTTTCAAAACATTTTCAAAATGTTTTCAAATTGTATTTACTCTGTCTACACTGTACAACAAACCGAAAACAAGCATGTTTTGGGTTTGTTGCAGGTGAAGTGTTTTGAAAATGTTTTACAAATGTTGCTTGTGTATACAGGCCTTAAAGGCCCAGTTGTCTCACCCCAAACAGTACCAATTCTCCTAACCTTCTTACTGAAGCCCCTCCCACAATTGTCTGAAATTCATCCTCATCCAGACACAATCTAAGTTTATTGCTTCAGGGTGATTATAAAAAGGCTCAAAGTGCATAATCAAAACACTCTCAATACAGTTCATGCTGTGTAATATAAGCTTTGGCACTCTGCATTTTTTGAATTAGTTGTCAATTAAAGAGCTAAGCCAATTGAGAATTTCGGTACCCGGGTACTTAAATTGTAGTTTGGGGTGAGAGGTTTGGTCCTTTAAGGGCAATGTTCTGTTATACGTTGCCCAGCTATTGACTGATATGAATAGATTCTGCATAGATTCTGCAGCTGATATTAGCCAAAAATTTTTAGTGATGGCAAGCGTGAATATCATTTCAAAGTATTACGATAGTCTCCCTGTTTTGTAGTAGTTTCAAAAAATAGGCTAGTGCCAGGGATATCACTATCTACGGTGCTCTGTGCCGTAGATGTCCCCTGTTGGCTGGGAGCTGTCGAATATGTTAAAGGTATTTCCCGCCTATCGCAAGAGGCGACTAACGGGAAGGACTTTTAGCGTGTTTGAACGGCATTTAAAAACGAAGTTGAAATTGTATCGTATTCGAAACCCTATTTAATCTTTATGTTGTTGTCTACAGATTTAGTTGATACTATATAACATATTCGTGTTCGTGTGCCGTTAAATCTTATTCATAGGCGGTTCATAAAGGCCCGAAAGACTAAGCGTAGCTCCAGCATTGGTTGGCGTGAGAAGTACAAAAATTTTCGAAAACTTGGACCCTTCAGCCGAAAATGGCATTTCCCGGGCTAAAAAGTAGAATATAAGCACTGTTGAGTTATCCCTTTGCAATTAAATGTCCACTTAAAATAAATTAGCAAACAGCAAGGAGGTCAGAAGGCTACTAGAAAAAATGATAACCCGACAACTTAAAATGATAAAAATGTAATTCTGCCGAAAAGGCTATGTAAGCTTAATAAGGGCGGAGCGTACAGAAAAATTTGAAAACCCGCAACCCCTCAGGTAGCCGGAAATGCCCTCCCCCCCCCCCCAAATGGCTCCCCTAAGTAGAATCTAAGTAATCGCTAACCTGGGTTCCCGTTTGAAAAACAGTTTCCTCTTTAAATAAATCAATAAACTGCAAAGTGATAAGAAGGTTCCTGAAAAACGCCAACACATATATTTGGTATGGAGAGGGGCAAAGCCCAAAAGTCTTCCCAATTCTTGACTACCTTCAGGGACGGGGCTATAGAATAATTTGCTGTCTCGAAGGTTAAAATGCAAAATGATATGATTTTTTTGCTTCTTTTGCCATGTTCTGAAATGTCATGTTTTCACACTATCGATGAATACTAACTCCTAACAACGAAATATGTTGTGCAAGCCTGCAATGCTTTGTTCAGCAATTGTTCGACCAAAACACTATCTAAGCGGAGCGCAGCCATCAGTTGGCGTGGAGAGAGCAGAAAATTTGAACATTGGACCCTCAGACAGCTGGAGTTGACATTTCGGAGGCTTGAAACTAGAAATGAGGCAGTTATCATTTTGAGATATCAATAATACAGCATAAAATCAGCAACTTGCTAAGTTCAGAAAATTACCAGATAAAATTTATCATTATCACTGGTTGAAATAGTCTTGAGTCCATCTATATACAGGAAAAAAAACTACACAGTGCTTTATACCTTTTTGATTTTTCGTAAGTGTGTTACCTTGACTATGATACCTCATCTTTTACGGGCAAATATTTTAAAGAATTTGGGAATTCTACTATTGCGGGGATTGTGGCGTAATAGAGGTTGAAATAAAGCTCTTGAAAAAGGTATTTTTAGTGCTTCCCGAATAACTTTTGTAATCTAATCTTGTTGATATTTTATGAAAACTTTACGGCAACTATGATGTTTTGTCTCTTTGGGCATAGCTACTGATATGTTTTTTTTTTTTTAAGATTTCGAGCACTCTATGGGACTTTTTAAGAATTTGACACCAGGCCAATTTTTAAAACTTATGTAGGTGCCTGAACTTTTCCAATTTCCCGCCCGCACTTAAAATCTTGCGAAAATTTCCGGAGACAGTCTGCCCTCTCTCTTCCCCGCCTCGTACGCCTATATGACCTCATCTTACTAATAGGAAGCTGTCCTAACAGCTTACTGAACTTACTAATTAACCTTACCGCAGCTGAAATGTCATTCTATAAAAAGGGCTCACAAGAATGTTATCAATTTGAAAAGGATACCATCTTTTGTAACTGGGCTAACTAAAGTAAATAAAAAATCGTTGTCACCTATTGATCCACGTTTTGAACTCATGCTGAGACCTAACACAAATCCAACTTTTTACAAATTCACTACAGTCTGACAATATGGTAGTTAAAGATTTTAAGCAAGAATTGATTTTGCATCTGAACCAAATTAGAGGAACTGATACTATTCTCGAATAGTCCCCTTCCTAAGGACGGTACCTAAAATTATTTTCAACCAGAATTTTTGCTAGTTTAACCAGGGTTGCGTTAAAATTTAACCAGGATTATGTTGGAGTAAATAGAACACCGATCCTAGTTAAATTTAACACCGGTATTTTAAGGGCGTACCACACTCTATTATAAATAAAAAACTCTGTCAATACGCTGGACCCAAGCTGACCCTTCTGTGGTGAAGGTGAAGCCATAAATACTTAAAGGTAGGCCAGTTTTTTATTACACCCGAGCAGGGACAGGCAACCTTTTTAATTGAAAGGGCCATATATGGGGAGTGAAAAATTGAACAGGGCCGTACATAACCAGCGATCAGATTTCAAACCTTCAATTTTGAGGACTTTATAACAATATAAAGCTTTATGTATAATTTCAAGATAGGTTTGTGGATAATTAATGGGGGAAAGGGCTAGGTGAGGATCCAGACATGGGGGGGGGGGGGTTAACTTAATGAAAGAGGTGTGGATTGGTTAGACGCGAATCTTGGTTCAAATATTGACTGCTCAAAAGACTATCAAAGCGGAGAGCCACCATTGGTTAGGAAAAATTATACCCTTCAGACAGCATTGCATTGTGTATAGGCATTTACGTAGAACCTATAAGCAGTCGATTTTTGAGTTTTTTTTTCAAAAGGGATAGCCTGAATAAAAAACCATTTTTTTTTTTAAATATTAGACCTGTGCCAATTTTGGAGTTTTTATTTTTTGCTGATGAGACAGAAGGGTGGGGGGGGGGGGGGGCTGGTGCCCTTCTGGGATATGCACCTGTTACTTAATAGTAATCTGGTAATAACGAGTGCCTGGCACTGACGGAATTGAACCTATGTTCTCTTTGTACTGTGCTGGCTTTGTGTGGCCAATTGCAACCTTTTTCTTTTACTTGAAGCATCTCGCGGACCTTAGAAATAACAGTCCGGCAGCGGGTTGACCACCACTGCCCTAGATATTTTAAATTCTTATAACCCATATACTCCGGCCCCTTCTAAAGGGATCTAAATCTCATGCTTGCTGTGTTTGGGGTGACGACTCCCAGCCTTTAAGTTTTCCATTGGCCTCTCATGTTTCGCAATGAATAGGGATTTTGTTCAATTGATGATGGTGGTATAGTGACGGTAACATGTCTATTTGATCACTCAAGTTCGCTTTAAAAAATAGAATGTCTATACACTAGACAGAAGAAGTCAATATTTTCTTCACCTTTCTCGTTTTTTTTTCCTATTTGATGTTTTAGTTAAGTTAAAGAGCGCCCCTTCCCTTGCATTAGTGAGAATGCGTTGCATCCGTTACGGTTAATAGTCTGACTTTATATGTTTATGTCCATGTGTTCACCGTGAATGATCCTTCAAAACTATTTCATACTTCCTCTGGGGAAGTGATGGATTGCACTCCAGGGCCGTCGGAAGCGGGGGGGGGGGGGCTGCAGCCCCCAAATAAATTTGCCATATAAAGGGTTTTTTTTTTTTTTTTGAAGTGAACGTTTTATTACAACGAAAGGTCAAAATAACTACTGCTTAGATACTATTAACAAGTCCGGGAAATGTCATTTCCGGCTGTCTGAGGGGTTGCGATTTTTCAAAATTTTCTGTACGCTCCGCGCCAACCGATGGTGGCGCTCCGCTTAGATAGTCAGCCCGAGTCAGCCCCCCCCCCCACCAATCGAAAATACCTTCCGACGGCACTGCACTCACGCGAACCTTAAAAAGGCGATCAGACGGTGGAATCCGCCTGATTAAGATTTTGGCAAGTTGGTCAGTCAAGAGTACGAAAAGTATATTTTATTTTAAAATCATCAACAACCATTTTTATCATTCCCATTGCATAAACAACTATTTGTATTTTTAATTACAATACTTTTGAGAAAGTGAATGAAAAAATGCCACCGCATTGAACTTTAATGACTGCTGTCCAAATGAATCACGGCAGCTAGGCCTACAGTTCTCTATTTGCTTCTAAAAAGTGAATGGGATAACAGCCTGAGATTAGTTGCAACGTAAGCACATTGCGGTTGCAACGTCATCTTCAGAAATGGTGCAACAGGCAAAAAAGAAATTATAATAATAATACAAAAATACGACACAGGTGTTCATTTGAATGAATAAAACTTTATTTGAAAAAATTCGATAAATTGCCAATAGGGGACCTATGTGAAACCACTTGACAGCATCCGGCAATTCGCATTGTTCTAGCATTAGAGGTTGACACCTACTAGTAGCACAAGTGCTAAATTTTCTCATAACCGCATATCCGACAATTTAGTGAACAATGCTGTGTATTGATTATACCGGGTTTCGTAACAAATAAGTATAGGCGACCACGTACGGCAATCGTTGGTCTGTATTATGTTATTTCTATTTGTCAGTTGCTCAAAGAATACTAGCTAAGGGGAGTAGCCTAGCCAGGGTTTTGTCTTGGAGGGTGGCGCACGACATGAGGAAAAAGCCTAAGGGGGGAAGGGGGAGGAAAACGGCTATTTTAGGTGTTTTTGCCATAATTTTTTTTAAGACTGGGTCATGGGGACTTAAACTGACAACTCCACCCCCATCGTGACTACGCCACTGGTTAAGGGTACTCAGTCGAATGGAAATCGCGTAAGTAACTTAAAACCACCAAGCTTTTAAGTAACTTTTCATAGAGATTGGAATCTTAAAATGGCTGCACTGATTTTTATAAACATTTTCAAGAAAATGCAGTTGAAAATCTTCTTAAGAAAACTACGTTTTGATAAAACCTTTTCAACAGCTTCTCAATAAGACCAGAAGTTTGGGCGGGTGGATGGGCGGAACTGCCGGACCGTATGGACAGAAATAATTTTAGAGTGACTGGCGAAGCTCTAGCATATAGTGATAATTTGCAATGAGGGCAGGAACGGATCCAGACATTCCAAAAAGGGGGTCTGAAGCAGGGAAGTAAGGGAATTTCGCCGCTAATTTTCCATATGTTTTACATAGTTGATCTGGCGAAAAAGGGAGGGCTGAGGCCGTAAAATCCTCTTCTTGGATCCGCGCCTGGGGGTCCTTTAATTAGGCATTGTGGAGCAATGGCTTTGTTACAGTAGGTTAGTGGTGACCTAGTCCAAAGAAGGGAAAAATTGAATTATGAAAGATCAGGCATTTTTACGATTTTAATCCATCAAAATTGCTATTTAGTTAGTGTTTTCACCAATTTCGAGTTTGATTAGTCAATGGGCTATTGCGCCTCATATCCCTCTAGTTATTTCGTACTTCAAAATGATGGGATAAGCTATGATTCCTTGAAATTCCTGAAAGTTCGTACTAACTTGTTCACGTGATTAATTCTAAAGCAAAGATCTTGCCGACAAGCCATGCCAAGCAAATGTTGAGAAGAAAGAACACAGATCTTACAATTAAAAATGATCACCGTTTTTAAATCACATTTTTCTAAAGTGAGAACGGATGATACAGTGAAAAAGCTCACAAAATTCAGCGTCGCCTACATTTTTATTTGGGTATAAGTAATGGAAGGGTGTGTGCGTGGAGGTTGACAACCGATATCCCGGAGAAATTCATGGTGGTGTCACGGTAAGGAGATAAGATATTTATTGGTGCTACCATTGACCTGTTAACTACTTTCATAATGCTCTTGAGGTATTCTCATTAAAAATGATATTTTTGGGGTGACGTGGTCGGTGGTGCAAAAAGTTAATTCGAAAATGTGTGTCCCAACTAATCTTTCACGCTATGCTGCAAATGTTCCCGTCTACTATAGAGTACACATGGCATTTAAAGGTCTAATCCACTCATCCCATGCTTCAGTAGTAGTCCACAAAAATTCTTAATTGGCACTGCTGTTTGACTGACAGCAAGTTCAGAAAATGCAAAGAACCGAAGCTTATATTACAGAGCATGTAGTTGCGGCACCATGATTTCAAAAGGTGGTGGTTGTGGGAGGGAGGGGGGGGGGGGCGAATGGAGGGCACGAGAAATTGTCGAGGGCAAGCAAAAATTTCACTCGAAGCGGGAGTCTATGCGAGTGGCGTCCAGAAGCCAGCCTTCCCCTGGTGAGGTCCAGGGGCAAAATCCCAGTGGGAGTCCCAGGAAGCTCATGGATTTTAGCACAGCTCTTAGTCAAACAGTAAGCTTCAGGATACTAGGTATTTTCTGGTTCATAATCTACCATCCAATGCAACGATTTCGCACGATTTTAATAGATTAGTCCGCATAAGCAGTGGAGTGGGTTAAACAAGCCGGTGAGCCACAACTGGAAAAAGGCCGTGGCCGGCTCTACAAAACTGGGCCGTAAAACTCCATGTAACTTACTAGCAAATTTCAAAGATTAGTCTATCTTTTTAACGCCACCATAGGTATATTATATTATTTTCAATCACTTTTCCTAGGAAACTCATGTCAGGCCATTGAACGTCGGGAGCTGAATGGGGGGTGGGGGCAACTGAGAGAAAATGTGCTGAGTGTGGTCAAATGTCCCCTTGCCCCCACTGGTGCCTCTACTGAGAGTGTTTTGATTACACATTGGGGTCTTTTGTCTACTCACCCTGGAGCAATAACCTGGATGAAAAGGGATTTCAGAAAGTGATAGGAGGGGCTTATGTAAGTAGGTTAGGAGAATGGAACTGTTTGGGTCGAGAGACGTGTTAAAAGCATCAAAATTTTGGGGGTATAAGTTCTCACGAAAGGCGTTACCAAAATGGCCCTGCGACTTATTGAGGGAGATTGTGGAGAGAAAGCGCGGGAATGTTTGCCCCCCTTATTTTGGGATTACTCCCACTAAGCTTCATTTTTTCACAAAGTAACGTTTGTCTCATTGACCCTGTTCAATTTTCCTTTCACAGGAGTCCCCACTACTCCAAAACTGTGCAATTTCTCTGTTGGAGGGCGCTTCAGTCCGATGCGCAACCAACTTAGTCAATTGGGCAACCCATTTTTATGGCAAGTCAAAGACGGCTGGTAGGAAAGGCGGATTACTTGGAGAAAAGTAGAGCAGGGGTTCGAAATTAAAACCCACTCTCACGTGAAACACACTGGTTACGCATGCCACCAACTTATCAGGGAGATTTTGATGCAATGATAAATTAATACACTGTTAAAATGCCTGTAAAATTACAGTAACGAAATTACAAAAAGAGAGGCACATGTGATTCCCTGCTGCATCTAAGCATAAGGTATGACCATGATCTATCGAACCAAATCTCAAATTTTCGGGGAAACTTTTTAGAACTGTCCCGGCATCTCTGTTGTTTTCTTCCCAACTGTGCAAACCTTCAAAAGAAATGTGTTTCAGAAGTTTTGTTTTAACATTCTTTTAAAGAACTGTGGCCGTCGATCCTCCTCATTTCAAATTATATCAAAATTTATTATTTGCATATACGGCTTTTAAGCCAGTCATTCCTCACCTCAAACTCGTTTCGTTTATTTATTTCGTTTCGTTTCGTTTATTTGTTTTTCTACATCATCAAAATGTATGGATACACAAAAGTAATGATAACTGTACATACATAATACTGAAGTAGATGGAAGTAAAACTAAAATAAAAACCCTGAGGGGCTTGTCGAGAGTTCTACTCCCCAAAACAACAAAAGTAAGTTACCTAGAAGAGCTGTCTTGCAAACACAAATAAGCATAAAGAAAAAGAATATAAGAGAAAAAAAAGACGGAAAATTCAATAAACAAAAAGGAAACTAAGGTAATGACTAAGATTACAAGACCAGAACTAACCCTAAAAAAACCCCGTCTTACCAAACCTGCCCCCTTCCCCGTCCCCTTCCCACCCATGAAAGCCCAAGACTTCCCACAAACAAAATGCGCATTGTGACAAACACATGTAATGCATGCACTTGAACAGTATGATAAGTCATCCATGAAGTTTTATCCTACAATATTACCCAAAGTTTTCCAAAGTTCAAGATTTACAGATCTCTTTGATTGACATCAAATTCAATAAAAAAAAATGCAAAGCGGCTAATGTTACACAGCATGCACTAAGAGCGTTCTGATTACTCATTAGTTGCTTGCAAATGCTTACCACGGCAGTATACTTTGGCCCCCATGTTCCTTACTACCGATACCCACTACCACTCCCCGATTCTTTAACGTATGTGTTGTTTGTCTGTTTGTATTGTAAAATCACTGATGCAAGATCACGCTTGCCGAGTTGCTAACAAAAGTCGCAACATCTGTTGAAAACATGACAGGTACCAAGAGAATATTGAATTTTAACCGCACGTTTGTGAGATAGTTAACACGTTTGGCGCCCTTCATTGATTGGTCTCATTTTTAGCAATTTGAATCTCAATTTATTGTTACACCTAAACGAGAAAATGCAACTGGAATTTACCTTAAGTAATCATCTTTTTAAATATCATTGAAAATGTATAGTCCTGATCATACCATAGTCATACGTCGCATATTCGTGATTTTTGAAAAACGGTAGGAGGAGGGGGCTTTTCTAGGGACAAAACACTCAAAGGCAGTCAACTCTCACCCAAAACTACAATTCTTTTAGTAGTCTACAGGAATTTTCATTTTAACAATCACAAGCTTATCATTAGAAAGAATAACCCTGGATCCCCGGTTGCCGAACACTTTAACCTCCCTCAGCATAACCTTTCTCATTTGAAGTGTGCCTTGTACGGCAATTTTAAAAGCGCTCAGCAAAGATGCAACAGGGAGTTTCAAACCATCCTCTCACTGAACAATAATAAATCGGGTCTGAGTAGGGATTTGGCGTTCATGGGCACCCAAGCAGTCGATACCTGAGCGATGGAGCTGTACATATTCGTGTGACCACCGTGTGACCACTAGTCCACTTTTTTGCACTAGTGTTTTTGTACAACTGATGAAAGGTTGTGTTATTTAAGTGCGAAATATTTTGTATTTCATGGATTTATAATTTAGTTGGAAATGAATGTATCCATACGTAAGTAAGAAATTGTAGTTTCTAATCTTAAATGGCAAATAGCTTCAAACATCTGCATTCGCTCTATGTGGAATACAAAGGACAAATTGGCTTATACCAGAAGAAAGTTCAAGTTCTCTCAACTATATAAAAATGCGTATCTCACTATCTAATGGTGTCGTTTCTGTACAGCTGTAAGGATCGTTTACAAAACCGATTCGAGCTGTGAGTCAATTAGAGATATTGAAAGACGTCCAATATCGAATTTCTTGCTAAATCTGGTTTGGATGTCGTGCCCTGTTACAATTAACTTAAATCATAAACATTACTTTTCCATCTTTAAACTATTCCAGCTACCTGGCTACAAAGAGTTCTTACTAATTGAAGGAACTCTATCTGCAATGTCTTTGAAATTGATAAGTTCATTATCTGCTAATGAAAGATTTTTTTACTATGAACGTTTTAGAATAATGCCTTCTATGCAAATTCAAGGCTATTACGGTAAATAGTTGAAGTTCTCTGCCTATAGGCCTACATGCAGCAATACTTCGTGCCTCATCCGTAATTTCCTTTAGAAAATGGAAAACTTTCTAAACTTTATGTGATATTGAAAATTAAAACTGATTTGAAACTAAGTGATTGCTTTTAGGGAGTTATTCTATAAATCGTTTATTTGAAATCGATTCAAGTACAGATGTATTACTGTGTCTGTCACCGTGTTGCAACACTGATTTGTTTCACGCCTCTCAAGGTCAAACCTGAATACACACCTAAAGGAGACAAATAGATTTCCTTATGAAACAATCAAAATTGTGAACATGCTCTCACCAAAATTAGAAAACAAACCTGCAAACGCTCAATCGATTTGCTCTGAAACGGGAGTGTCCGTTTAGTTGGTTCTCACAACATTTAGAAAGAGGAACCCATGTAGGTTGCTACTGGCGTAGCAACGGGCTAGATTCATCCATATTTCGAAGGGATTAATTTTTGAGATCTAATACCTGAAGAAAAAGAAAACTAGAGGTTTAAAAGGACTATTGTAGGAATACGCATCCACTCTATCCTGCAGGTAAGATAATGTATATAGTATGAGATATTCTTAAGATTTAAAGCATAATAAAAACCGCATTTCTTCATGAAAGCAACTTGAAAGGTTTGCTGCTACATTTAAACGTATTTTTTTCTTTTCTAATTTGATTACTCTTGCTAGCAATTCAACGTCCCTTCATTTCACCCCGCACTTTTATCCTTTTGTATTGTAGGGAAGTTCACGGGGCGCAACGTTCGACTTGTTGGTGGCAGCAATGCAGGTTTTATTGAGAAAGAGAGTTCAAAACCCCCGAATAACGACTGCTTGTATAGTTGCATTCTACTTACAAGCCTGTAAAATGCCATTTCCCGCTGTCTGCAGACTTTTCAAAATTTTTGGGAAACTCCACATCAACTGGTGCTGGCGCTCCGCTTTTCTTACTTATACTTCAAGGTTTCAACTAATCGTTTCCTTCTAAAAGTATCCGGAAAGATACTTTTACAGGGGTACAAATCCTTTTATTGGAGAGGGGAAGGGGATAGGAATATTTTTTCTGGCCATATGTATGTTGCGTTTACAAAATTCGGTGGTTTTCATTTTAATGGAGGAGTTAGACTCACAAGAAATTGGGGACAACCCTAGTAGAGCTGCACATATGTGCTTATGTGATCTTTTCTGACATCTGTAAATTCATTCACTTAAAAAAGGAAATCCATATCCTAAATTTTCACTTCAATCTGCTCAACGAACACGGCACTTTCATAGAAAGTGCCGTGCAATGAAATCACACTCTCATCGTTGGAGTTAGTAAGACAGAGTTTTAAGTTTTAAGTTCAGTTTTCAACCAATTGGTTCAATTCGAGCCGGCTATGGCCTTTTCCCGGTTGTGGCTCACTGGCTGGATTTCCCAAGCACAATGACAGAAGGTTCCTCTTTTAAAGCCTTCGGCATGACACGGCCAGGACTCGAACTCCCAACCTCCCGACTGCAAGACGGATGCTCTAACCACTAGACCATGCAGTCGGTCTCCCACATTGGAATGCTTTCATAAAAAAGTTGAAACAAGTTGTTTTGTACATGCGGAGGATTCAGTTTCTTGTTATCGTTCATTTTATAATCTCATAAGGTAAGCAATGATTAATTTTACTTTGAACAACCTCTGTTGTGTAGAGTTATGAATATCAACCCTCTGTTTCATTACAATGTAAATATCTTAACCTAGCAACACTATGCAACGCGAGTAAAAAGTTCAGGATTCCTAATTGGTGTGGTCCCACAACGTACGATGAACCTGTCTTATTAAAACAGTTAATATACTTTAATAATACAAGAAGTGAACAATCTGTTATCGGTTATCATATCAATGGTGTGTAACGCCAAATGATTCATGCAATAAGAAAAAGGAATAGACTTCGAGGGACGTGCAGTTTTTTTTTCTTTGGTGAGGGAGGAGGGGTAACTGAGTTCTACATTTAATGGCGTGAACATCATACGCAAAAGTTTGTGTTTAACACCACTGACTACTCCACCCCAAAGAGGACACTACTTGAATCAAAAACTACTCAACACACTTTTGATACACTAGATTCTAGACGAATATATCCAGAAAATTAGTGACTATTATTGCTACGAACTTCTAGCTGATAGACACTGGTTCATGCTTTTCGTCTTTTTGTTCAGCTCATCGCTATGAAAAACCAAGGGGTGGCAGCCACAGAGGCGCTACGCAGGCTAATGTGCTTCAAGATAATGGAAATATTTGATATTACAGAGTGGGTATAAAAACTCAACATTTACTTTTTAATGAGATTCTTAATAATAAGAATCAACATCGTTTTGACCTAAAGGCACACTATACTGGATCTGTGCACCTTAAATAAATCACGTGATTCTAGCGAAAAATATGGAATAAATTTTCCCAAGAGGAAATAATCTGCAGTTAAATACTTCTTTACGTCCACTTTTTCTCCACACGATAGATATGTATTCATCTTATAAAATTTTCTGTTCGTGTTGTTCAACATGTACGTAATGATTATCCTCAAATGACGGCTGAGCTATTACCATGATAACGAGGGTCACGTGTAGGTTTACGGGTGAGACCCTAGGCCGTCGCTAGAGTCTCATATTTAGGGGGTGTCATGGTCCTAAATTCCGACTGGCTGGATGTTTTTTTAACTGAATAAAGAAGCCACCTGGCCACTTTCGGAGATTATGAATGCATGAAGCATGAATGCCTGGTGGGATAAGTCTAAGAGGACGTGGACTAACGACTATTAGAGTATCTTTATCCCTATAAAGGTAAAGGTACTCTAACGACTATCTAAGCGGAGCCCCCACACTTGGTTGGCGCGGAGCGTTCAGAAAATATTGAACAGTCAGGACCCCTCAGATAGTCTGTAACTTCATTTTCCGGGCACTGGTATAAGCAAGGCCTCCATATGAGCATTTTCAGATAGGTGGGGGGGGGGGTATAAATTAACGTGAAGCATTACAGATTTGGAGTTTGGGGGCATAAACCTTTGAAGAAGAGGAAAACGACTATCTAAGCAGAGTGCCACCATCAGTTGGCGGGGAGCGTACAGAAAATCTTGAAATGACTGGTGTAAGCAAAGCCTACATACGCATTTTTAGCGGGGGTGGAACAAGTTGATGTGAAGCACTACAGGTCTGAAGCATGGGGCATACACCTTTGAAGACCATGAAAACTACTATATCCTTGCGGATCGCCACATTAGTTGGTGCGGACCTTACAGAAAATTTTAAATTGCGATATCCGGAAATGGCATCTCCCAGGCTTGTATAAGCCCCACCCCCAGCCCCCTCTTGCGGAAACTTTTAATGTGTACTGCTTGTGGTAAAATATTGATGTCAGCTTGAAATAAAGACGAAAAGTACTATGACGAACGAAAATATAGCGAGGAAAGCCTTAGCCATCTTTTCATATTACAGTTGCTATTCTCATAATATCTCTGCCTTAAACAGATGAATGAACCTCTACATTTGGTTTCAAGGAATGGGATATAATGAATTATTTCCTTTTAAGAAAACAAGATATGTGTAGGTACACTGGTCGAGAAAATAATTGCAAATAATAATCTTATTGCTGTTAAACGGCTACAATTTTAAGAACACCAACAGTGAGCTACGCTGCAGGTTATGGGAAGAGGATTCGATTCCCAAAATATGCAGTCATTGCATTGTAAATCTGGGCGGAGGGCCTCGATAGTTGACGCAGAACGTACAAAAAATTAGAAAAGTCGCAAATTCTCAGAATTCCAATATAGCATTTTCCACACTTGTATACATTAGGGAAGTGCTAACTCTAAGCAGTCTTTACTTTCAACTTTCGTTTGCAATAAAATTTACACTCCTATAAGAAATATACAAATGGCAATACGATCAGAAAAAAATTACAAATAAAATGTACCATTTCAATTCTCTGGCCAAAACTTTAGGCTGTTTATACACCTGGGTACTCACATGTCGGCATGTGTAACCTAAAATAAGCACATGTAATCATCCCACAACGTTTTACAGCCCAAACCCTTAAGTGAAAAAAAATGTATGTGAAATTGTTTTGTGTAGGCTCCTAGAATGTGTGGCTGAGCTTCATTTTGTTTTGGAATATTTCATGAACAATTTGCAATGACTATGATGCTATTTATTTTTTGAGCAAATTCTGGAAAGAATTAATCAGGTACGCTTAAAAGTTTAAGGTGATTAAACGTGTTCCAAGTTGTTTAAGATTTAAATGGTTGCTAGATTTTTTCAAACTTCTTTTCTAAATTCAGATCTTGCGAAACTTTGGGCGGCAGTCTTCTTTTTGATCTATTGGCCTAAAGGGTTTAAACGGGAGTGTTTTTCACCCTACATCTTAATTTTGTGTGTCTTTACATAAGATTTGATGTGTGTATTCTGCCCACCTGACCCATCCCTGTTGCGTGAGTGTACATGAAGTTTTAATAGATGGGACGCAATGACTTGCAGATCGCGGTCATGGAGAGAGGTCAAGGGGAAGGGACACTCTCCCTGGACTTCCCATTTTGGCTTTTGGAAAAAGAATGAAATTCAAAATGTCGTACTTTTGACAGCATTTTTTAACACCCATGTCCATCAATCTAGACAGTCGCGCCTCCTTAACAGGAAGTTGTCAGTTTCAGAATCTTCATGCAAAATTGGATTCCAAAACAAAACTTATCTGCAAACGACCAGGTGACGGAGTGATCTGTCACCCGATACGAAAAAATTCTATTCACTTTTGCTGCTATGCGTCTACGTGAGTTGTTATTCAGAAGGAATATTTGTCTGTAAGACAACATTGAGAAAGGTCGGAAACAAGAGTAATCATAAAAACCCTGAGATGAATTCTCCGAATTAAAGGCTTCAAGCTTCAACCATGTAATTATGACCCATTTATGAGGAAAACGCATCAGCTCCACTCGATAACCACTGCTAAGGTAATACGTTAACCCTGTCTAAACCTAACAAATTCACTAAAACTGGGCACGTAGTTTAAAATACCAAAACATTCGTTAAATTTGTTTTATTATCATTTATTATGAAATCACTCAATCTATAAAAAAATACCTTAGGAATCTCAGCGGACACAGGTCTGATAAACATCCACCGTACCGTATGTCACCATCTTCTTTTGTAGTTTCACCCTCTGTAACTCTACCACAATCAAGTCGACAAGGCGGGTTAATGTTTTTTTTTTGTTTTATCAAACCATGATAGTATGAAATAGGCTACTCGCTCCTAGAAAAAAATGTAGCGCCCGTTTTCAAGATGCCCAATGGTCAGGAGACTGAATCCACAATTGGTCGGACTCGTCTTAAACAGTGGGAACATTGATCTCCAAATACATGCTGGTAATGGGTCATCAGCGCTCCATCTAAAAAGATATTAGATCTTCCCCTGTCACCCTGTATCTTGTCAGGCTACGGGATTGACGATGTATTCAGTCTGAACTCCCTGGTCTGAATCACTTGTCAACTCCGTAGGCAGACCGTCGTAGAGCAGTTTGGCCACATATCATATTCTTTCTAAAATTTTCAATCGGTAAAAGTCAATTTGTACATGCAGACTTCATGGTGAAGTAAGTGTATAAATTGTGAGATACTCAGTTGGATTAAAATGTGATCTGGGGATGGTTCTTATCTAAGCTTGCTGCAGGGCAAAAACGTTTTGCTGGCCGGAAGATTAGCTAAGCAGAGCGCCGCCATTTGCTGGTGCATAGACAATTTTGAAAACCACGACTAAACAGACAACCGATGACGTATATTGTTTTGGAACCGGCCCTAGGAACAGAAAAATGGTTATTCACCCAGCTTTTTTGTCTGATGTTAGCTGGATTTGCTTGTAAAGCAAACGGACAGTGTACATGCCCGTAAGTGCAGAGGTACATAGAATTTTGATGAGGTCAAGATTTGTTATGCAAACGGACACCCTACACGTACGGAAGTGCCGAGAGTCGAGGTTACGGAGACTATATATGCACGTAAGTGCAGAGAGAGTAGTATTTGGAACGACAGAATAAGTATTGCGGTGTAACGATATCGTATAGATGTACGTAAAAGTCAAAGGCCTTCTAGGCTCAGCATTTTATTCATTATCTCGCAAAAAGATAACATTCAGTTTTGAGCAGCCTTTCAAAAAGGCCTCCCAAAAGCTTTCAAATGGTAAAACCCAATAAACAGCATTCTTAAAAAGGAATGAATTAGCTAGAACATTACTTGTGAACAAGGTTCTATGGTTATCCTGCTCGTTTTGCTAAAGGCATTGTCCGTCTTAAACTGGTTTTATCGGTGGAATAGGATACAGAATCAAGAATTCCTTCTTGTAATCAAATTGGGAAGATATCCTGAGCCCTAAGAAGGAAGGAACTTCGTGCAAAGTTTCTTAAGTTTCGAATAAAGTGTGTAGCCATAAGAGGCCGAGTTAAAACTGACAAAATTTGTCTGAAAGAGAAACAAACCGAGCACTTCATCAATAACCTCTTCGATGGGTCTTTATCGGAACAAAAAACATCTCTTGGTAAAAGTTCTGCGAAGTTTTAAGCTACCCTACCCTTAAACCTGCAGGCCTCGTGGTCGGTGACGTAGCTACCTTTTTTTTTGGGGGGGGGGGGGGCTTAGGGGTGGCTGGAACCCCCCAGTCCCCCAGCAGCACCCACTGGCGACCTGGGCAAAAATATTTTCATGCTGGCCGATGATAATATTCATTCCGTGCTACCCAGCTACTGTGACACTTGCGATAGATCTACGCAGTTGAAGGGTATTCTGCGGTCGTGGCCCACTCTGAATTTCAGAATTAATTGGTAAACTGTAACAAGCTTCACATCTTCGGAATCTCTTCACTTTTTACTCGTCGGGTTTCTGGATGGATAATTTTCTAGCAGATTTGGAGTGGCTGAAGTTGGCTACCTTGGTGGGGATGAAAGTCTGCTCCTAGCATATGGCCTGTTTCTATCTCCTGCAATGACTTTTTCAGTTCCTGGGGATGCACAAATTTGTTCCAAACTTATGACTGGTTTGGTGGGTAGAATATTTGAGTCAAATATGGTTGTGAAGAATTTGCACTTTGCACGGCCATTGCTGCCAGTCTTTGGCCAGTGCAATAACCAAACCCCTGTTGGGTCCAATGCAGTCTCAAGGGTCGCAATCTTACCAATATTACCTCACAGGATCTCACTTAGCTCTTGGGTGGAGTGGATATACCTAGTGGCGTAACAGACGGGGCAGGGGGAAGACTGTCCCAAATTCCCTCAAAATCTAAATATGGGCGGGAGTTTATGAAAAATTCGGGCAGGAATTTGGAAAAAATTCGGGGAGTCCTTTAATTTTGAAAAATGGGATGGTTTTTCAGAAAATTCCTAAATATGGCAGAAATCTTAAAAAAAGATATGCCCGAAAAAAGGAAAGAAACGTCATTTAGTCGCAATAAAATTTTCATAAAAAACCATGTCAAAATTCCAAACATCGCTACACCTTCGGGCAGCGCAAAAAGCGATTATTCGTGACTTTTACTGCACAGATAACCGCACACAATGCCCGAAATTTTGGAATATCCAAATTCTTTCAAGCATTTGCCCGAAAATGGAAAAATATCATAGTCAGTGTAACATACCTTAGTTACGAAAAATCAAACAGAAAAATTGCGACACATTTGGAAAGCATGTGGCTTAAAAGTAACAATCATTCTTGAGACTGTTTTCAAATCTTATGTAACACAATACCACAAATGGTCGATTATTTTAATAGCTTCACATCTTTGCCAAAATCAGAAAACGCTGTATTTAAAGTAAAATCTTCATGGAAAATAACAGAGATCTGCGGCATATTTGGATAGAATGTGAAAAAAGGTTTTCATCATCCCCACTTCATACTGTATTCTTGCAAAAATTGCCCAAAATGGTCAAATATTCGGGCAAAGGTTAATTAAAAATGCTGGGACGTTTTAAATTGCCAAATTAATTCAACAGACAGACAGGAGTGTGTTCAGGTGCCCCCCAAAATCGCCATCTAGCTTGCTTTAGGGGCAATGGTTATGAAAATCGGGCAGTTTGTTTTTCGATATTTAAATGATGCAGTGTGAGAATGTATTCCCATAAGTCTGCACGTGAAAATTTGTTTAAACACACCTTGTAGTTTTACATTTTTTTCAAAAGTAAAATCATATATAGTCGGAGGTTCGGGCAGTCTCACAATTTTATCAATATATATTGAATTTAGCCAAGAGTCGCAACAGAGTAAAATTCATTAGCATGATTTCAATTCCGTTGCGCAGTTCCCCCCCCCTCCCCAAATATGCGGGACCATTTCATCGATTGGTAGCGATACATTTTATTTGGTAATTTTCCGATCAAATAGGGACTGCTTAGATCCCCCAATAAGCCTGGGAAATGACATTTTTGACTGTTTCAGGGGTCCGATTTTTCAAAATTTTCTGTTCGCTCAGCGTCAACCAGTGGTGGAGATCCGCGTAGGTAGTCTTCCTAGCAGAACGTTAGTTTCAAGTGAACATTTTTTGCAAACGGAAGCTCGAAATCGTGACTGCTTAGACCCCCCTATAAGCATAGGAAATGACATTTTTGACTGTCTGAAGGGTCAAATTTGCTGTACGTTTCACCCCAACTTACGGTGGTGCTCCACTTGGATTGCTTCATAGCAGAATTTAAGTTCTGAGTGAACATTTTTTGGAAAAGGAAACTCAAAATAGCGACTGCTTAGATCCCCCTATCAGCCAGAGAAATGCCACTTTCAACTGTCAGAGGGGTCGGATATCTCGAAATTTTCTGTGCGCCTCGCGTCTACTAATGGCGGAGCTCTGCTTAGTCTTTCTGGTTGAATTTAAGTTTGGTGTTAATTATCCAGTCCCCCCCCCTCCATGGCCCCACGAAAAAGTCCTAGCTACGCTACTGTTCGTATTCCTCAAAGGATCATTTGAAACAATGAGGAAACGATATACTCTGTACCAAAGGGTTAAAACGAAACCCGCAGGGCTAAGACACTGGCACTTAATATCGGAAGATCCGAATCTGTGTCAATTTTTTTCCCGAAACCACCATTCTTATCTTTTGAGAGGACCCCAAACTAAATAAAACCTAGTTAATTCTTGGCTTAAAAGCAACAGTGAACTGGAAACAGCCCACGAGGAGAAGATGCTACCTCGATGCCTTCATCCAGGCGCTCTAAAAGTTCAAGGTTCTAGTTGAATCAAGACCGAAAAACCAAAAAGAGCACAACTACTGACCAGGCTCAACATTAAAACTAAGAGCAGAAACATGTCTACTTCAAGCTAGACACCTGACAGAGCGCACTACTTCAAAGTATATAACCCCAGTCAGTACAGGTAGATACTACCTGTCCACACAAGACAGAACAAAAAAAAAAAAAAATCAAAACTTGTAACATGGACTGCATGTATCAGATAATGCCACAATCTACCTATTTCCATTGCCTCAGGCTATATATGCTACCGCTTCTAAGCTATAGTTTGGTAATTCGTTGGCGCATGGAACCGTGGGGCACAGCTAGCGTGGCCGGGATACCGCACAAATCGAGCTCAGCACATAGGTACGGCGTTCTCTCGTTTTCGTGCAGTACGTATGTATACGTACACACCAAGCATAAATCTGAGTAGCCAACCCGAAAGAATTTAGGGACTCGGCCATTCTTTTACGGCAGATAAATATGTACGTTTCAAAGGCAATCTAGAAACAGCCTACTGCACAGAACCACACTTATGATTCCTCTTTACGTTATGGTTGGATTAAGAAAGAATAAGACCAAATTTTCATGTTAACTCAAATTTTAGACACGTGTTGTAGGAGCGGAATTAACTTGCTCATTCCGACGATTTGGAGAATGATGTGCGCACGTGCATATCCACCAAAACGAATTACCGAATTCGTTTATACACTCTTAAATTTTGGGCAAAACGTGTTGGGAACTCACAGACTGGGTAAACGTTGAGCAAACTTTTCTTAAAGTTGGGCAAACAGAGCGATGGTTGAGCACGTGGAAGGTCATTGCCAATTAGTTTGGCAAATGTCCATGGCGTATGCGAAATGAGCATGCGCAGTTCTGCTAGTACTAGGAAAGACTAGCTGGTCCGAGACAAACGACAACAATGGAGGAAGAGATGGTGGCGATAAAACTTATTTCAGGTGGATAAAGTATTCTTCATTAATATTTTTACAGGTGTACACTAACGTGTATCTCACAGGCTAACGTTTTAAATGTTTCTCTGTCATTTCTGTGATGTGAATGCCAAGAAATGTCCAAAATTGAGGTGCAAAGCTGACCGATTTCTCATTAGGCTTCTACCCAGCCAACATGTCCAGCTGGACCCCAACTGGGTTTCAGCTGGGCTACTTGCTGGGCCCCAGCTGGGACCCATTCGTGTTTGTCAGGTGTTCCCACGTGGGGCCCAACTGGGCTATCCTTTCCCAGCTGAAGCCCAGCTGAAGCCTAGCTAGGCTTCAGTTATTGAATGGGGGCCCAGCTGGGCTTCACCTGTGCATCAGCTGGGATAGACTAGTCCAGCTGGACCTCACGTGGGAACACCTGTCAAACACGAATGGTTCCCAGCTGGGGCCCAGCAAGTAGCCCAGCTGAAACCCAGTTGGGGCCCAGCTGGGCATGTTGGCTGGGTAAATGTTACTCGGGGTTATGTTGTTTTAATTTGATATTGTACAAGCGAAAATGTCCCCTTTAAAGTCTTTAAGAAACCTTGTGGGTCAATGAAAACTCTGGACCTGAGTAAAGGACAGGATAATATGCTTTCGAGGATTAATACTATGCACTGGATGCTCTCCAACTGCTCCCTTTCTGGTTCGCTTGCATTAACCACGATCCCAAGTTATGCTGTTCTTTTCCACGTTCCTTTTTGGCTAAAATCTGATAAATCGGCCACGCATAGGATACTTACGTACGGTGAATATGCTTTCATCTCGCCATCAGCAAATAAAAACAGTGCCACCTGTTAACGTTTGAGCTATTGCGCAGTACTGTATGGCACGCCAAAAGGCTCACCAAATATGATGATGTTCTAAAAATACACGTTCATGCACTAAAGATACACGTTCATGTACTAAAATTACACGTTCATGTACCAAAAATATACGATGATGTACTAACTTCATACGATCATGATGTTAATTTACACCATCATGTACTAAAATGTTACGATGTACATGTGAAATCACACGTTGTACATCTAAAAACAAACGTTGTACATGTAAAAACGTAAGGTCATCATGTTATTATTGTCTCTTCCGCACGCCATACAGAGTGAGCCTTTCGGCGTACCAGAAGTCCGCCAAAAGGCTCACCGAATATGATGTAGTAAAAGTACACGTTCATGTACTAACTGCTTACGATCATGTACTGATTTCATACGATCATGTACTGATTTCTTACGATCATGTACTGACATTTAGTATTTTTGGCATTACATGTACAACCTTTGTTTTTAGATGTACAACGTGTGATTTTACATGTACATCGTAACATTTTAGTACATGATGGTGTAAATTAACATCATGATCGTATGAAGTTAGTACATCATCGTATCTTTTTGGTACATGAACGTGTAATTTTAGTACATGAACGTGTATTTTTAGTACATGAACGTGTATTTTTAGAACATCATCATATTTGGTGAGCCTTTTGGCGTGCCATAGTACTGTTCCTTAATGAAACTTTGGAACTGGTCTTTTGTAACGCATTTTCATTCTTTCTTTTGATTTTCCAGCCTGAGTTACAACGCAGATGAGCAGGCTTGCAATGGCTTCAAAATGTTCCATAGCCATCGTGACCCTCTGTTGTGTCATGGCATGCTTTGGGAGTATGCCAAAAGGTAAAGAAAACGGAAAGACGCCGAAGAAAATGGGATATGACCGAAAAGACTACCATGGTATAACGTATAATAAGGGCATACCCATTTACGCTGACCAAGGTCCAGTTGTACCCGATGTGTACAGGAGGCAAGGGCTTTCACCTAACGGTTTACATTTTTTGGAACCCAAGGATGGTATTAGCCCATTAGATGTACATGAATTGCTGCAAGTTCCAAGTCATCACCGGTACCCGATATATGAAGAGGCTCCAAAAAATGAAGGTACTTACCATGATTTAGCAAATCCTTTTGGAACAATTTTTAATACTTGTTGAGCTTAGCTATCAAATCTTCATGAAAAGATTAAAAATCTTTACATAAGTTTACGTATGTGCAGGTCCCATGTACGCCATTCAACTTGCAATTCAACTTTCTACCAAGTTGATAAAAATTCTGCGTTCTGGAACCGGGAGTCAGAGACATTATAGGAGTAGGATTTCTTTGCTGGGAATAAGCTTTACAATCTATTCAATTCGGTCAAGTTGATTTTATAGGGCGTTTCATTGAGCTCGTGAACTGAACCCGTGCGGTTAGCAGCATATATTCCATCGCAACTCGTGAACTCTCGGTGAACTTGATTTTTTTTAGCAGGTCTCATATGGGCGTACGAGGAGTGGAGGCAGGGGGCAGATTTCCCTCAAAATTTCCAAGAGACTTCCAAATTCAGTCAAGGGTCTTGGAAAACCCGGGAAGCTAATTGAGTTTTAGAAATTTGGCATGGTTTTAATTACACAGAAAACTCCTAACTTAAAAAGATGTACCCGAAAAAGGAAAAAAAAACATAGCCAAGGGTACACAAGATTACCAAAACCGCTACACATTCGGAGAGCTCAAAATAGCTATTATTCGTGTGGGGGTTTTACGTCATAGTCGTGCCCAATATTATGCCAAGAAAGGTCGAATATACGAATTCGAATTCGTTCAAACGTTTTCCCGAAAACACGAAAAATAGAAAAAGTGTCACAGCCTTTAGCACAGGATTCCGCAAATAGCGGCGCGCGACGTAGTTTGGAGTGGTGCAAATGATTACTGGGAGGATATTGAAAATTTATCTTTTCACTTTACTGACGACAATTGTTCTGTCTCAAAAATAGGTGTAAATAAATCTAGTGCTTCCCACAGACTGACTTCACATACAGACGAGGATAAAATAACGTCCTGTTTGTTCTCATAAGAAAGTAAAATCACCGTCGCCGTTTACATTCATTAAAGTCAGTGCTATGTTGATTCACCGTTACCGGTGAATCGACAAAACTTGTTAAGTTTGTGAAAAATTTTGGCTCCGAAAATTGAACCAACTTTGCACCATTTTGCATGTGAGCCCCTTCAAAAACACAGAAATTTTCAAAAGGGGAGGGGACAGCCTTCCTCTCCATTTATCGCCCCCAGGACGGTGATCGCGGAGGTGGCGCGTTATATCAGTAACATTCAACAATGTGGTGCTTCAGAAAATTTAATTGAGGAAGCCTGCTTAACATATTCATCGCTTCACACCCAGGAAATTTATGTCATAAAAGACACAACCATGATTTCCTTTAAATCTGCTGCAAAATGCTCGGGAAGGCCGATCAACATGACCTCTTTCAAAATTTCCTACCCGTACTTTCGACTATAAATAATTTTACTTCTAACACCTTTGGAAAATATGGAACATTCAAGGTAGGTACAAATTAATTTTCAGGCAGATGTATGGGAAGACATTCGCACTCTTCATTATGTCATGTACAATTAAAAGTAAAACAGTCTACCGATATTCATACTGTTGTCTGAATTCGTCTATCGGGCATGACAGATGGCAAACTGTATTGAACTGAACACCCTTTAGCCCGTCAGTGTAATTTGACAATTGAAAACATCCCAGAATCTTTTCCCGAACATTGCACTTAAGTTTATCAAGACTGCAGTATGAAGTGTGTCTGAAGAAATTTCCCATAAGACACCCCAATGTGTCTCAAATCTCTGTAATGATATTTAATCTCCATGAAAGATTACTTCAAATGTAGCGTTTGCTTTATTTTCGGAAAAAGTTTTGAAAAAATTCGGATAATCGATCATTTCTTGCATTTTGTCGCACATCATTTAATAACAGACCAAGAAATGATTGTATTTGTTATGCCATGGGCATCTCAAATGTGAAGCGATGAAAATGTGAAAGGCAATGTCACTTTTTATTTTTCGGAAAAGTGTTTGAAAAATGTTTGAAAAATTATATTAATATTCGACAATTTCGTGCATTATGTTGCCTATGACTAGAAGTAAAGTCCATGTGAACAATATATTTTTTTTGAAGTACCCCAAAATGCAGCCATTTTTTTGAAATCTTATAAATTTTTCACCATGACTTGGATGTTTTTTCGCCTTTTTCGGGAGTGTCTTTTTACAATTTCTGAAGCGCTTAAGAGTTTTCTGTGAAATTAAACCATGCAAATTTTCTAGTCTTCAAATGACTGATCGAATTTCCCAGCATTCCTCCTAGACTCCAAATCTTAAGTGTTTTGCCTCCTTCCCCGTCGCGTATGTCATTGACCTCTACATGGGACCGTTAAAAGAATATTCAATATCCAAAATTATTTTTAATATGTTAGAGAGAAACACATTCTAAGCATACTGATAAGAGTTTAAATTATTTCCCATATTCGGTTCTCGAGATATATTAGCAATTGAGGTTGACACATTTCCTACAAAAAGTGAACTAGAGGCAATCAGATGTGATGTCATGATACATACAATGAGAACACACTGTTGGCCAATGTTTTGTTTTCTATTTTTTCTTTCTATAAGTTGGGCCTTGAATTAGTTAGTGATGCTATTTTGTCCCTAAAACATGCAAAGATGTTGGCCAACAAGTAGAATCTATGACCTTATGTGTGCTTGCTTCAAGTCCATTCTATGTAGGAAATTTGCTTCATTGAATAGCCAATATCAAGAGAAAGGAACATGGGATTTCCTTCGGATATGAACAAAGTTTCACCAGAATGCTAAGAATATATTCTTTTTTTAATATATCAAAATTAATTTGGCGTTGGACTATTCTTTCAGTTGAAATTCCGTACAAAGATGCATACATAGCCAGATACTGAGATCACTGACCAGAACCGGCCGCACAGAAGCGTTGATAGCGCTACCAGCACCAATAGCAGTACTGATTTAGTACTGCTATTGGTACTGGTAGCACTATCAACGCTTCTGTGCGGCCGGTACAGATCTTTTGCTCAAACTGACAAACTTGTCAGTACATAGCTGTTCTTGGTTAAGAGGGGAGAAGGGGGGGGGGGGGGGGGGGCTAACAGTTTTTAAGCCGACTTCATGGAAAATGGTTCGGAGAGGGGGGGGGGAATGCCTTCAATAATAGCTGAAAAGAGGTAAAAATATCACCGTTACAAACTGTTTGGTTTTCCCTTAAATATCAGTGTTGTCCGGCATTCAAAAAAGGGTAGTTATGTTTGCATGTTTTGTAGCTTCGTTTTTTCCTTTTTAGAAAGAGAAATATCCCATTAAAAGGGGAAACCGTGGGACATAAAAAACTCTACTTCCTTTTTACCGACGTTTACGCTTCTTTTAATTGACATTTTTACACTTTCTAAACGAATAAACTTTCTGATCAATTTTTGGACAAAATTTGACATGATGGGAAGACTATGCATCACAAAATGGCCACCTCTTAAAAATTGCCCCCACGTATTATCAGTGATATGTGTTCCATTTGTTTGGATAAATATAAAGATATGAATCCCCTTTAAACTATATACCAACAAAATTTTACTTTATTTTAGTACAACAAAGTCAATGTTCATGTGTATTGTGAACATTAATTTGTACGAACCAAAGAAAATGGAGAGGTAATAACATTGTTTTCAGTTTGTATAATAATCCTCCCCGTATTATACAAACTTATTATTTGTTGCGTACCTCTCTGCTGGGGCTAGTTTAGTTGGAACATCCCCATTTACAGTTTAAGGTCATGTCGCCTGGTCACTAGCGAACCCTTGTCTTATTCTGGTGGTTCCAGCATTGGTAGGCCTTGGAAGGCTCTATACACGAATCCGGACAGCAAGTGATAGTCTGATTTCAGTAGTGTAGTCGGCCATAACTGGGGTCCGTCACCTTTAAATCTTCCGATTTCCTTGCTTACTTCTATCATGGATGGTTGTATACTAATTTGTATCTTTAATTCTCTAATTTCACTAAATATGAGGGTTTAAAATCCATGTAAACAATAAATAAAGACGATTTTAGGCTGATGGACCCCACTAATGGCTGCCTACAGTCACTAAAACAAGCAGTAATCGGATTCGTCTGTAGGCCTTTTTAATTCATGTTTCACATCCAATCCAATTGACGAATTCGAGCAGGGAATCCCTAGCAACTCCCTGATCCGAGCAGCAAGTGAAGGCGGCCAGTAGTGGGGCCATTCAGCCTTAAATCGTCTCATTTCATTGTCGCCATTTAATGCTCAATCCTCCTATTTAGTGAAATAAAAGGGATCAAGAGTTATTTTACTGAACAGCTATGCATGATATATTTAAGCAAAGGACTGGAAAGATTAGAGCTGACGGGCCCCAGTTATGGCCGACTTATTTAGAGCATCATTTGACTAAACGGATTCATCTAGATTCGCTATTTATGCCTACAGTTTGAAAAGGTGTCTGGGCCCTCGACTTATAAAATTGCAACAAAACATCTTTTAATGGTTTTCAATCCCTCTGGATGTAGTGAATGACAGGATTTTTTTTTTAAATCAGACAAGGGAAAAGGTGGTTTCAAAGGAAAATTCATCACGGCTGCCAGCCGCCATTTTGAAATTGATAAAATGTCACATAAATGACACCAAATATCCTTGAGTGACGAATTAAGTGTTAATTTTGACTATTTCTTATGAGAAAAATCCACTGATGTGAACTTGACACAGCCCAAGTATCATTTCTTCGAATTCTTTCAATACATGTAAGATGGCAACTGTCTGTCTGTAGTTGTTTTGGTTTTTCGTAGCGGTGAGCTAAAAGAAAAGACTTCGTCCGCTCCGCGGGCTTAACTATGATGAGAAGATGATTCCTATTTCTGTTGGTGGAAGTCAAAGGTCATGTGGGATAACAAAATTAATATTTAAAATGCTAATATACATTTGAGTGAGAAGATAATGGTACGTGATGGGATTATTTGAAATAGAAATTTATGTAGGCTATCATCGATCATCATTGCACTCTGGTTTAAGAGGGGCTCTAAATAGCCATTCGTGGTTTCATGAACAAGATTTAACAGGCTTTTTATTTCCTGGTGTGATTTTTGAAGTTTGATTATTATAACTACAAACAAGGGACAATTGATACCCTTATGCAGGATATTCGTTTGTCTCCTGTACTCCATTTAAAAGATCGGATACAGCCCTGTAGATAAAACCCTCACAACAGAAGCTGGACAAAATAAGTTAAATGAGGGAGGTGTTATTATTACTGTATATAGAAGCACCTCACTGGTTTAAGTCAATAAAGAGGCGGCGATCATATCATACGATGGACTTTGACTAATGTTCTTATCCATAGTATTGCCCAGGGTCTTACTGAAAATGCAATAATGATGGGACCGCATATGTACGCCAGGAGCCTCTGTCTGGCAAGTAAAAACGGTTAAAGCCCGCTAGATACAGACGAAACTGTGTCATTTCAATGAGCAAAACAGCTAAAATCAATAGAGTTTGGTCACAAGAACCAACCTTCGAAAATTGATACTCAGCAAATTAAAACACCTTTTGCAGGAAATCACGATTGCTGATTTGCGTTTTTCCAAAGTACTTGCTAGCTTCAACGAAATGGTGAAATGTAAAAAAGGCGCACTTGCATATAACTGTCTTACATTGACCAATCATGATAAACTACTGGTCCATTAATTAATTGCAATTCGAAGAATACAGAGAGTAAATATTTCATCTACAAGAAACTTTGGTAGATTTCAAACAACCATTCTACCCAAACGATGCCGCACAACTATAGGTAATACTAAGTAATGGTCAGTGACCGGGCTACGGGGGTTAATGAGGTATTTGTACCTTCATATTTGTCCTTCTGTCCAAGTTGCCCCCCCCCCCCCCCCCCCCCATAGATAAGTTAGGGTTTGGGTCAACGAAAAAGAATTCATAGTACACTTCTTCTGAGAATCTACACGAGGATATGCTAAAACCTCCACATTTCAAAATCTTAGACCCACTGGATTCCACCGGGGCTATGTATCATGTCCACTCCAGAAGAAGCTCACGCTGTGCGCTCGATTTGCTCTACACACAAAGACTGCAGTTTTCAAAATGTGCCTTTAAAAAGTGGGGTTGTCATAAAGGCTCTGTACTTTATATTGGCAAAATTGTGAGCATTGTCCCGGCACCTGAATTTAGTTTGGATTACACATTTTATTTTACTTTGTTACGGCTTGGTCGCAATTCAAACCAATAACAGCGAAAGACCACAGAAGAGCGAGATTAAAATCAACAACTTAATTATTATTCACCTCTTACTTCCTTAAATTTACAACAATTAATCTTAAATCTACTCACAATCTTTTACAGCTTAAGGTATCACTCTCTGTCCAAGGGGTAGTGTTGTTAGCGTCGATTGTACAGCAGCACAGCGTAGGACTCGGTTCCGCGAAGGCAGGATGAAGACTATAGTGATCGGTAAATGGCGACACAATTACAGCGTTAAGCGGCGAAGCAGGCGTCTGGTCTCTGTATTATCTGTGTATCTTCTGTTCTCTTCTCTCCCTGTCACAGTTCTTGCATGACCTTTTATACGCCTGGTAGTTCTTCCAGAAAAGACTGGAACTTACTCTTATGGAAACGTCTCGTTTGATCTCGTACAAAACAAACAGCGAATGTTCTGGGCTCAGTAACCCATAATCACAAGTTGGCTATTATTAGGCCATTACATCATACAGTAGTTTCCAGTAACTGTGCGAATGTTCTCTGGGGTTACCCGTTGAATATGCTCGAGAGACAACACCGATGCTAGCACTTTCTAGAACTTTTCACTCGCTCGTCCAAGGATTCAATCTGGTTGATGTCGTCTCGTAACACTCCCCCCCCCTTGAAAGAGTTTTAGACGTCTAGGACAAAACTTAGGTTACAATATCTACAATATTACTTTATAGTAATAACTATAGTATTACAGTATGCATTCCAATATCAAGTGGAAGGTGCTTTCATAACATACAACCTGTCTTACAATATGATAATACATGAGTAGTAACATCATTAACACATACTGTGCTGCAGGCAACATCAAAATTTCGAAATTACAGTACGACTTTTAATCTACTCCATCAGATTAAGTTCTTGACAAAGCATCAGGCACAACATTGTCTTTCCCTTTAATGTGCCTAATATCTACATTATATGATTGTAGAAATAAACTCCATCTCATCAATCTCTGATTCTTGTTCTTCATCTTAGACAGAAATGTCAGAGGATTATGATCAGTATATACAATAACAGGGAAACTAGTAGTCCCCAAATAAACATCAAAGTGCTGAAGACCAAGTATCAAAGCTAATGTTTCTTTCTCAATTGTAGAATAATTTTTCTGATGTCTGTCAAATTTCTTTGAATAATAACACACAGGGTGATCAACACCATGCTCATCAGCTTGAAGCAAAACTGCTCCTATACCATTGTCACTGGCATCAACTGCTAGCTTAAACTGTTTTTCAAAATCTGGAGCAATCAACACTGGCGAACTCATTAGTGCTCTTTTCAATGATTCAAATGCTGCCTGACAATTTTCTGTCCAAACAAACTTTTCATTTTTCTTTAATAATCTTGTCAATGGTGCAGCAATGTCAGAAAAATTTGGATAAAAACGTCTGTAGTAACCAGCCATGCCTAGGAAGCGCATGAGCTGCTTTTTGTCAGCTGGGGCAGGGAATTTGTCGATGCCCTCAACCTTAGCCTTAATTGGTTTAACTCTACCCTGACCAACTACATGCCCTAAGAATATTACATGGGCACAAGCAATCTCACTCTTGACTAAATTGACAGTCAAATTAGCTTTGGCAAGTTTGTCAAATAATGCCTTAACATGTTGCACATGTTCGTCCCATGAGTTACTGTACACAATAAGGTCATCAACATATACTTCACAATTCTCTAAATCTGACGTAAGGTCATTTACTAAACGTTGAAAGGTCATCGGTGAATTTTTCATACCAAACGGCATAACTTTATACTGAAATAAGCCATCTGGCGATTTTTCGAGCCCTCTCAGTGAGTGGTATCTCCCAGTACCCCTTTAACAAGTCAAACTTTGATACGTAAGTAGCATTCCCAATCCTATCAATACAATCATCGATACGGGGTATGGGATAGGAATCCGTTCTTGTTACCGCATTCACCTTCCGGTAATCAGTACAAAGTCTGTACCCACCGTCTGGCTTTGGGATCAATATACATGGGGAAGACCATTCACTGTTACTAGGTTCTATAATATCATGGTCTAACATGTAGCGAACCTCATCCCTGAGATGTTGTCGTTTTCGAGGGTTAACTCGATAAGGATGCTGCTTGATTGGTGCAGCCTCTCCCACATCAACATCATGTTCAATCAAATCTGTCCTAGTAGGATCATCTGAGAACAAGCATACATATTCATTGATTAATGATTTCATTTCTGATCTTTCTTTGTCATCTAGATGACTTAACTTCTGATCAAGATTACTCAATACATCAGAGTTTTTTAACTTAGTGCACATGTCAGGAACATCATCAGCACTAATCTCATCATTATCATTGAATTCTTGATCAACACTGATGATACACACTTGATCACATGCATTATTAACATTGGCATTCACATCATGTACACTTTCATCCTTAGAAATGTCACAATCCTCTCTTTCATAATATTTTTTCATCATATTAATGTGACAAACTCTCTTCGATTTACGCTTGTCAGGTGTCAAGATGACATAGTCTGTGTCATTGACCTTTCTTTCAATGACATAAGGTCCTTGAAAGCGAGCTTGAAGTGGCTGACCAGACACAGGCAAAAACACCAACACCTTCTCACCAGGCTTAAACTCTCTTTCTACAGTGGTCTTATCATACCACGCCTTCATTTTCTTCTGAGAACTCTTCAGATTTTCTTGAGCCAGTTCACATGCTCTGTGAAAACGCTCTTTAAAGCGGGATACATAATCAAGCAGATGTATGTTTTCACCTGGATCTGATAACCACTTCTCCTTTAATAATTTCAATGGTCCACGAACTGTGTGTCCGAAGACGAGTTCAAATGGACTGAACCCAAGTGACTCCTGTACAGACTCCCTGACAGCAAACATTACAAATGGAATGCCCTCATCCCAATCTTTCTCATTGTCATGACAATATGTCTTTAACATATTTTTCAATGTTTGGTGAAACCTTTCTAAAGCTCCTTGGCTTTCGGGATGATAAGCCGAAGACTTAATTTGGTCTATGCCTACTTCATACAACATCTGTTGAAATACAGTTGACATGAAATTAGACCCTTGATCTGATTGGATCTCCTTAGGTAACCCAAACAATGTGAAAATTTAAGCAAAGCTTGTAAGACTGTCCGAGCCTTAATATTTCTTAGAGGTATTGCCTCTGGAAACCTGGTCGAAGCACACATTATGGTTAATATATACTGATGTTCTGCCCTACTCTTAGGTAGAGGACCTACACAATCAATAATGACTCTACTAAATGGCTCTTCAAAAGCAGGAATTGGCTTTAAGGGTGCAGCCGGAATATCCTGATTCGGCTTCCCAACCATTTGACATGAATGACAAGTCTTACAAAATTTGGCCACATCACTCTTAAGCTTAGGCCAATAAAAGTGATTTAGAATTTTGTGGTAAGTCTTATTGACCCCTAGGTGCCCTGCAAATGGCATTTCATGAGCAATACTCAGTATTTCCTTTCGATACACCCTAGGTACCACAATTTGATGGTAAATGCGCCACTCTTCACCTAAGGGTGCATCAGGTGGTCGCCATTTACGCATCAAAACACCGTTCTTAAGGTAAAAACACACTGGGACCTCTTTCGACTCATCCTCAGTGAGGGCACCAGCAATTTGTGGCTGAAGCTCTTCATCATGTTGTTGTTGGACTGACAACTGGTCTTTATGGAGTGTGTCAGACATGTTTCTTTCCTGTTCTGTCCCCTTACCATGTGTGGGGACAGGAGACTCACAATCCTGAAGATTGGCCATAAAAGTTTGGCTGAGATCAAACCAGGAATCTTCACTTTCATCAATATTCTCATTAGAGTCCTCTTTGGACTCTGACTCCACTTTTGGGAGTGTTGTTCCATTTTTAGGAACTAATTTCTCAATTTCAGAGGGCGGAGGCTTAAATTTACCATTCTTCTTTTCAGAAATCATACCCTCACTTTTAGAGAGTGGATGTTCAAGATTATCATCCTTACATGATTCCCTACTTGTTTCACTTTTGGAAACTGTATCCTCACTTTTGGAGGCTGGATGTTTAAGATTATCATCCATAGCAAGCTTTTGTGACATAGCTCTCGTGACAGCACAGGCTGGGAATAAATCTGGAAATTCCTTTTCTAATTGCTCTGTGTTGTTATAGTCACATGGTTTATCTGTCGAAATTGCATTGGCAACTACCTTTCCACCAGCTAGGTCATTGCCTAGCAACAGAGATACCCCCTTTACAGGTAGAGTAGGTCTGACCCCTACTATGACAGACCCAGAAACTAAATCTGACTTCAAATTAATTTTGTGAAGAGGGACAGAAATAAATCCACACTCAACCCCCTGAATTAGTACATTTGCCCCTGTGGAAGTAGAGTCCGTTAATGGCAAAACTCCATCAAGAAGCAACGACTGAGTTGCGCCTGTGTCACGCAAAATTTTAATTTTGACGGGTGGATGAGCTGAATCCCCATCTAGGGAAATAAAACCCTCAGACACGAATGGAAGGTATTCTTCCTTAATTTGGTCATTAGAATTAGGCCGTAAAGTCACAACTACCTCTGGAGAATTTTCTGCATTGGCTAAGGCATTTGGAGCTGTTTCAGTCTCCTTTAATTTTGCCAATTGAAAGCAATTTGCCAATATGTGGCCCTTTTTGTGACAGAAACCACAAACTATGTCTTTAAAGGCAGCTTTATTTGAGCTGACCTGGTCGTTCTTTTGACGACTAGAATCTGGTTGTTTTTTACCAGAATTTGTTGGAGAGAGGGAACCAGACTGAGATCCACTAATTTTGCCTGCTGTGTCACCACTAGTGCCATTGCCATATTTTTTATTTGGCCTATTAAACTGACTCTTGTTTTGAGTCTGACCTACTTTACCAAACTTATGGGTAAGTGCATACTGATCAGCCAAATTTGCCACTTCTTTCAATTTGTTTGCCTTTTGTTCTTCAAGGTGAGTCTTTATGTCATCACTCACACACCGTTTAAATTCCTCGACCAGCATCAGTTGTCGTAAGGCTTCAAATGTGGAGACCTTTTTAGAATCACACCATCTATCGAAATGCCTTTCCTTTTGATAGGCAAACTCTACATATGTTTGTGTATCCGCCATACGATATTTTCTAAATTTTTGGCGATACGCCTCGGGTACTAATTCATAGGCTTGTAATATGGGCTTTTTGACCTTATCGTAATCCATGTTGTCCTCTATTGACAGAGCGGAATACACTTCCTGGGGCTTGCCAGTAAAATTACTCTGAATGAGTATCGACCATTTATCTCTGGGCCACTTTAATTGTTCACCCAGTTTTTCAAAGTGGTTGAAAAATTTCTCCACATTATCCTCCTGAAATTTGGGCACAAATTTTACGTGCTTAGAGACATCAAATCCCCCAGTATCCGTGCCTATTTTAGGCTCTGGGCCCTTTAAGACCCCTAACTCCAGTTGTTTCAACCTAAATTCATGCTCTCTAGCCTTTTCCCTTTCTTCTCTTTCCAATTCTTTCAATCTAACTTCTCTTTCCTTTTCTTCCCTTTCTTTTTCCAATTCTTTCAATCTAACCTCCTTATTCATTTCCAATTCAAGCTTTTTCAATTCAAATGCATTGTCAGTTGGCACGGTCATGATTGTCTCAAGCACTGTAATTGGCAGAATACTTTCATCTACCAGATACTCTACAATGTATCTCTTAATCTCGTCCTTCCGCATTAATGGCTGAAATTCAACACCATAGTGTTTTGCGACTTTTTTAGTGAGTTAAGCTCCTCAACTGAGGGGCTAGCCACGAATTTATCTAAATCGAATGGCATTTTGAGGTTGTGTCAGGCACTCACAAAAACTAAGAAGTCTGGACAATACAGTTGCAAATTACAACGAAATTTCCAGAATTTTCTACCTGGTAGTTTAATTCTTTCCCGGATGTTAGGCCACCAATTCTGTTACGGCTTGGTCGCAATTCAAACCAATAACAGCGAAAGACCACAGAAGAGCGAGATTAAAATCAACAACTTAATTATTATTCACCTCTTACTTCCTTAAATTTACAACAATTAATCTTAAATCTACTCACAATCTTTTACAGCTTAAGGTATCACTCTTTGTCCAAGGGGTAGTGTTGTTAGCGTCGATTGTACAGCAGCACAGGGTAGGACTCGGTTCCGCGAAGGCAGGATGAAGACTATAGTGATCGGTAAATGGTGACACAATTACAGCGTTAAGCGGCGAAGCAGGCGTCTGGTCTCTGTATTATCTGTGTATCTTCTGTTCTCTTCTCTCCCTGTCACAGTTCTTGCATGACCTTTTATACGCCTGGTAGTTCTTCCAGAAAAGTCTGGAACTTACTCTTATGGAAACGTCTCGTTTGATCTCGTACAAAACAAACAGCGAATGTTCTGGGCTCAGTAACCCATAATCACAAGTTGGCTATTATTAGGCCATTACATCATACAGTAGTTTCCAGTAACTGTGCGAATGTTCTCTGGGGTTACCCGTTGAATATGCTCGAGAGACAACACCGATGCTAGCACTTTCTAGAACTTTTCACTCGCTCGTCCAAGGATTCAATCTGGTTGATGTCGTCTCGTAACAACTTTAATAATAGACCTATAGATGAATGGAAGATGTTCAAAAAAATTACTTTTAAAAAATTGAGCTCATATTGAGGAATTCGGAATTGAATGATTTTTTTGTGATAGTGTCGTAGGAGAGGTCGAAAAATGGGGGGTGTCAATGAAGCACCAGACTATTGAGAGCAAGAATAACCAGAATGTTTGGGAGATTGAAGTTCTTATTTACATACACTGAAAAACTAGTCTAACGTTGAATTGACAGCTCTTTCTGGGTGCAATTTCAGATTAGTACCTAAAGAGCCGAATTTGGATCTTTAAGTGCTAATTTGCAAAGCATTTTCAAGGGTAGTAATCACTCAATACACGTTTTACAAGCTCTTGCAAGCTGTTCGTTGGTTTTTAAAATATTGTATTATTCCAGTAAAAGCTGTTCATGGGCAGTGGCGTAACTAGACCCGACTGTCTGGGAAGGTGGGGGGGGGCAATATCATAGAGGTTTCCCGATTTTGTAATAGTTGAGATGTGTTAGTTGGTGTGTGTGTTAGGGCCTTAAGGGAAGTGTTAGGGGGGGGGGCAATTTTGGACCATGCTACTCACCCTACCCCATGGACCAAAAGCAACATTTTTATGCTAAATTGTTTTGCTTTTCTTACGAGCAAGAACAACTTATTTTTAAATAAATCTGGTTTTTTTCTTAAGTGTGAAAACTACTGTATAAGCATGGAAGAATTACCTTGGAATATTTGGGTCCTTTTACACATTTGTAAATATGGAGCTTGTTTTGCAGAAAATAGATTAGATTCAGGGTTTCCTGTAAGGAAATTTGCATATTTGAGGGAGTATTATAGAATCTGCGTTTCTTATTATCATATATCTGAGATGGCATTTCGACTAAAGATCGTGTTATCTAAGGGGTGCGGATTAAGGCTTCTCGGCGACATTAAATGACTCTCGAAACTTTGTTGCCTTTTTTAGACAAAAATGAAAGCCTATATTGAAGAAAATCTTACGGCACTGTAGTAGCTAGGACAAATTATCCACTGACTCCTTTGTGAGCGATCACTTACAGCTTTACGGCTTGCAATATAAGGCGCACGAAGAGCGCAGAAAATTTTGCCTGTTTAAACTTAAATTCAAATATACGGAACTTTCATTAAGAAGAGTTCGGAATTTTATGGAGGAAAACTTGGGAAACCGCACTGTTTTTGACTGGTGTCTCAAATGGCAAATTTTCGAAGTTTTCACTTTTTCGAGCAAGGGCGCAATCGCCCCTGCCTCTTGTAGCTACGCCACTGTTCTGCAACATTCAGCATTGGTAAAATTTTGACACTTTAATTACTAAAGAACCCATAGAAAGACTACACAACTGACAGGACTGAAAGGTATCTGATCACAGGTGTGTATGAGAGCATTTGGGTACGGAAGACCAATGGTTCCCCTGCCTAGAGTATGAGGTTTTCAGTTGGCGCAGAGCAAACAGAAAATTTTGAAAAATCGCCACCCCTTGGACAGCCGGAAATAGCATGTCTCGGGCTTGTAAGTAGTAGCTAAGTTTTCCGATTTTTCTTGCAAATGTGAACACCAATGTATAAGGGATGTAATCCGGAGCGAGAAACGCGCCGAAATATCTACCCTTTTGAAACAATAATCTGTTGATATGGAGCTTATATTGCAGAGAGCTTTGGATTCTGGGTTTCCTGTGAGGAAGTTTAAAGAGTTGGGGGATTACTGAAGAATTTGCCATTCCTCAGAATATTGGTGGCGAATCTGAGACAGATTGCTTTTCTAAAGTCCTCCAGACTGTCTGGCAAAGCGCAGGAGAGGGAAGTCTTTCCTCCTATAAAGTGGACCTCAGATATTATTTTGTTAACTTTAGGCGACTAAATGAATGTTCCTATATTTTTCGACATGAATGTGTTCTTTCTTTTCCTTCCCTCCTTTTCTCTTTTCCTTTTCTTCTCTTCCCCCTCTTTTCCTTTCTTCCCTTCCAGTATTTTTCATCCCTTCCTATTTTTTTGTTTCCGGGGGCAGTTTTCCCCCCTGCCCCCCGCTGGTTACGCCACTGTATATGGGGCCAATTTATTCAGTCATTGTATTTTTTAGAAAAGTTAAAAGTGACAACTGGCGAGACGACGAAAAACAAGAATACGTTTATACATCCGATCTTTAATGTATGTGTTTTTGATCTTCACATTCAATTCTGCAAAATAATCAAGCAGAAAAGCTTTCAATTATATTGAAAAGGAAACAATTAATGGAAATCATCGCAATTTCTCCTTTAAGCTACTTGAAAATCATCATCAAATTTACTGACTTCACTTTTACTTACTGCTGTGACCGGATGAAACAATGAACATCTGACAGCTAAAGGCTAGTTCCTGTCTGAATCAGCTTTTTCATCGATCCTGAAACATAAGTTTACATAATATTAAGTATCATATCAGTTTCCTTACTACATTGACAGCATTCTGTCCGTCAGCTTTATTAAATCTTAAATAGCGCCCTCCATTTATACATACAAACGGCCGGTCGCCTTCACTCACGAGCAATCATGGAGCGCTACATACTGATAGGTCCCTAAATCGAAGCACATGCTCCGAGTTACTTTCCTTGACCGCGGGCTCCTTTACCCGTATCATTTTACATTAAACAAACATTCCTTTTACGACCTGTAAATCTCCTTATTTAAGTACAAGTAGCTTCTAAACCATGGTCATTCCACCTTTATAACATTCAATGTGAAATAAACCAAAACATAACACATTATCGAAACACGACAATCAGTAGTACATCTCATAATACAACAGCGTAATTCTCATCAGTGCGATGTTCATAACATAACGTTTCCAAACTTGCTCTAAACTTAGCAATCTTACAACTTTTGCTGAACAAATCAGTAAATACGAGATCTAAACAACTTACCATTTACAGTTTTGTACATATTTAACGACAACTTTGTCAAACAACCCTTATTGTTGACATTTTACTGTCTCCTTAAAACACTGTAACGCGAGTAACGATCTCGCCATATTGGATCCAACAACAGGATTGGTGGCGCTATTAAACTTTGGAAACTTTCACAATTTACTGTTTCGCCTGAAACATCCTCCCCCCGCGATGCGATACGGTCGCATCTTCAATACCTTTTGACATTAACCCTGGTTACAACTACTCATATCCTTCAACAGGATAAATTACAACAATCTTAGTCACTGGTCGACTAAAGAATCCCTTAGCAGTTTTAACTTCTACATTTCTCACTCGTCCGTCTTGGCCAGGGTAGATCTTTGTCACCCTTCCCAGATTCCACTTCCCTCGCATTGCCTTTGGGTCTGCTACAACTACTACGTCATCAACTCTCACGTTTCTTCTGTCAACGTTCCACTTACGTCTCGGAACCAATAGTGGAAAAACATCCCGAATCCATGTTTTCCAAAATGCGGTCACAATTTTTTGCACAAACTCTACCCTTTCCCTTGGGTTTCTACTTTCACGAAAGGGACCTTGAGGTACTCTGCCTGATGCTCTTCCCAGAATGACATCATTCGGACAAATGTAGCTACCATCATCCGGGTCATTTGGTATTCTCTTAATCGGCCTTTCGTTAACCAAGTTAGCAACCTCTTGAAAACATGTATGCAATTCAAATGGTGTGAGTCTTACATCACCAACAGCTTTCTTTAGAGCATGTTTACAGCTCTTAACCAATGCCTCCACACAGCCATTTTGGTGAGGAGCAAGAGGGGTTATGAACTTCCAGGTCACTTCTTTCTCGGCACAGAACTCCTTTAGTTCATTTTCACTCCAACCTTTCACCATGTCTCGTAACTGTCTTTCTGCTCCAATGAACTGACTGCCATTATCACTTAGTATCATCTTGGGTCTTCCTCTGAGCGCAAAGAAACGACGCAATACCTGCAGAAACTCCAAAGTAGAGCAGTCAGATTGGTGGCGCTATTAAACTTTGGAAACTTTCACAATTTACTGTTTCGCCTGAAACAACAACCAGGCAGTATGTATTTTAATTGTTAAGAATGCATCCGTTTATAGTGTTTGCAATGATAAAAAATGTTCCCCACCAATTGTTTTACATCTTTGGGTTTCGCATCAAAATAATCACTGCAAGGAATGTGTACTGACTAAATAATAGTCACACACACAGTGAAAAATGAATGCAATTTTACAGTGGACCTGACTCAACAGGTACCGTTAATACCGGACATACGCACAACTTCAAAATTGTATAATCAAGCACAGGAATCTCAACTGCTAGTATCAAGGTAAAATAAAGATGTTTTAACAGTGTATGAATATTCTTGTACACTAAATTGTGGCCGCAGTACTTATCACGATTTACCACTGGTTTAAAGTCATCCGGACAAAGGTAAAGAAAAAGCGTTCCTTAATACCCGAAATGAGTTTGTATCAGCTATGGTATCATGCAAACACACATTTTAAAGGGAGTTATGGGAACACTTTCAAATAATGCTCATTTTAGTTAGTTAGTTAGTTAGTTAGATTGAGTTAAACGGCCCAGTTTCCAAACTATTGGTTCAAGTCGAGTCGGCCATGGCTATTTTTCCAGTTATGGGTCACTGACTTGTTTTCCCTACCCCATCGTCCATTGCTTATGCGGAACATCACGCAAAGAGAGTCTTTGGTATGACTCGACCAGGGAATAGAACCAAGAACTGTCTTAAGTGCTAAGTGTAGCCTCCTGTATTCTGTCGTAGGGATATGGCTATCCATCTAAATTGGAAAATTTTCTGAAATTTTCTTTTCCTTCTCTTAAAAACATTTGAAAATCGGGAACTTTTATCGGAAGATGAGTCGAACTTTTATCACTGACAGAGACCTCGAAAAATGCGGTGTTGTTTGTTACAAAAATTGCATAATGTGGAGACTTTATCCAAGATTTTCCCCTCTAATGTGAGAAACATCACGCAGATTCCCGAAAAGCGGTGTTTGTTGTGTTTAGGTTACATATTTTATTGCACGGAATTGGGGCTCTTAAGACGAAACTGTAGAATGTTTGACTTTCCTTTCATACGTATTTGAAAACGTGGAACTTACAGGAAGTTAAATAAAATGCGTACAATTGCCAAGTTTTGTAAAGCAAATTTGAATGTTGAAGGTTTCTTTGAAGAATCGTTGAGACTTAAAAGAAAAACCAATTCCAAGACGGTCGAAAGAGGGGGTGAGAAGCTGACCCGGGCTCCAACTAGATCCTCTTCGTGGGTAAGATATGGCCCGTCCCACCCCTGAACAGTTGCACCGTTAGAATGTCAAAACTGGAGGGTAAACTACGGACAAAGGATAGTGTTGGAGGCAAAACTTTCGCGCACAGTGCGAAACCGAACCCAAATTTCCGGTTTCTGGGGGTAGGAGTCCGGGAGGGGGGGGGGCTTCCGAAAGTGATGTGGTTTTAGCATACTCTTGGATGAAAAAGTAAGTCTCTGAAGGGGTGTATTGTTATAATTTTTGTGCGTAATTTAACTCCTACCCTACCTAATTGGGGGAGGGGCAAGTCGGGAAGCAAGGACAAAATCTGGGGGAAAATGCTCCCTCCTGCGTACCGAAATGACGTCATTGCCCCTGAACAATCAGGACCTTACATCTTCTATCGTGTAAAATAATATGCTAAAGGAACAATGAAATCAAGATAAATCGTAAAACATTTCACCTCACTGGAATGGCGCTCTTTTGGAGATTTATTAAAATGTCCGAAAACGAGCGAAGTTATCTGTCACTTGAAAGCCGTATTACTTTTTTAAACTACAAAATATTCTTTAGGTTGATGTCGGTGAAAATCATCCATCAGGATATAAACAATATTCTCAGTGTTAAAATCAGATTATTTATATCGAAGCAATTTTACATCATACATCCTACAAATCCCACAACCCCCTCATCTTCATTTTTCAAGTTATTTTTGTATAGAGATTTATGTTGTACAAAAAAAGATAACAGTTTCTTCTATGTCATAAAACGTTGTGTCATATTGGGGCGATATTTCTTCCAAATGTCCTTAAAAGTGAAATGACCTTATTTGACTATCATAATTATTTCTCATGTTGAAATATCCAAAAAAATTATTTTGGATTGGGAATAACCCAATTATATGACATCATTGATTTTCTAGAGTGAAATGAACGCCGCGGAATTGAATATTTCATTTCCCTTTTTAACTTTATCAACTTCTAGAACGCTATTGCTATTAACATGGGATTTATACCATTCGGAACCATTCGGGAAAACTGAGTAAGACATTGATGTACTTGTTAGTGTCGGGGTCTGACATGTAAAATATAGCCGTTCTTCAACTGGTCAACGTGACCGTCACATTATGTGAATCATCTAAAAGAAAATAAATAGCAACGTGTGTGTTTACAGGAGTGGTATTTTAACATACTTTAAAGGTAGTGTGGCATGTTAGCAAAATGACCTGACTTCACTTGGCAGTTATGGAGTGAACTGTTCTTAGGACAACTCTGTTGGAATTATTTCATTATTTTTTATGACTCTCCAGATATACCTCTTGAATATTTGAAAGTTTCTGAAGAAACTTGTTGCTTATTCAAAAATAATGATGTGGAGTGTTTCACATTGTTGACAATTCTTTTGTTGACCCTATATTAATTATCTCTTAATTACTCATCAGATAGTTTATGGTTTGGTTATTGACACTAATGATTTTCAAGGACAAAATTTAAAGGTTCAAAATAAAACCCTCAGGACAAACAAATGTAGCAACTGTCCTTGAAATGAAGATTGTAAAAACAAAGGGTAACATTAGGCATATATGATATGGCCCTCCCATGACATCACAAGATTTGCATATTGGGCTCATATTTATTAATGATTTATTGAAAATTAGAAATTGCCCTGTAAAATGGTCAATTTTTATCGATTTTGATGGAAATTGTGGCTATTTTCATAGTTTTTAATGCTTTTACATGTAATTCCCAACTTTGTCATTTTCATGTTACACGACCTTAAAATAATGCCATTTCTTACTAAAGGCAGTCTACTCTCACTCCAAGATACAATTTTAGTAGAATTAGGATGAGTTTTACTAGACAGTGGTGGGACTTGCTTAAATTTGTAGATTAGGAAATCGGAACTGATCCAAACTGTGTCAAAATTGCCACCACCTTGGATGCTAACATATGTCGAATTTGAAGGCACAAAGGGCTTTTCATGAAAGGTTGTTACAGAAATTATTATATCTTTTGAGTTTGTAGAGGGGCAGAGTGCAATTCAAAAAGCGATTTTTTTATATTAAAATTCGTTTATCCCGAACGTAGGAGTTTTTCATCAATAGATGTATTAAATGCATGTACCTGTCGACTACTTGAAGAACTTGTTCTTATTTTTTCCTCAAACACCAATTTCTTTTTGTCTCGTTGCCATGAGGTTGCCTAGTGTCTCAAAATATTTGGGGAAGTGCGAATTTGTGACAAGAATTTGTAAGTTAAAAGAAAAGAAAAATAAATAGGTCGAGATATTGCTCCTCGACTACGTTTTTTAATTTATTTTCCTTTTGGGTTCCAGCCTCTCAAATCATGGCGGTTTTCCACAAGCAAAGATTCTCTAAACCTATGACAGATATATTGTACTCGTTTCTTAAGTTCTCCAGACTCTCCGGCAAATGGCCTATTGGCGAAACCAAACTTTTAATTGTTTCTCGGAGAAGCGGGTTGGTCCACTGAAGGACAACACTTGACCAACCTGACGGCCCTCAGACCCTTTACATTTGGTCTGTCATGCATGGCTCCATTCCAGACTGGATGAAAAGAACAGATGCAACTCATGATCTTAGCCAAAAGGCCGAGAAGCGATATATTGTAGATATATTGTACTCTTGCCTTTCTTTCTTTTTTATAAATACATTACTGTAATCAAACAATAAACCCGGCAAGATATCAAATCCATAAAGGAAACTTTACCATTACCCCAATACACCTTATGCATAAATTTTACAGAGCAAAAAGTACTCCCTCCTTTGGGGGCTAAACTAACCAACACCGACAAAGGTAGACAGCTGATTTGTTAACCAGTCAAATAAGCCCATAGTTCATACACATGAGAGGCTAATTCATATGCGTGTGGTCACATGTTCCATTGTTTTACCCCCAAGGATGACGTCAGTGTGTCTTCAATGCATCAGGTCTATATAATCGCAAATCGTTTTGCAATCTTACATATCCCCTCCACATAATCAAGATGACCTACCCATATGATTGCTTTTCAATGAAATATTCGTCGTCATGGCTACACGAAGTGCATAGTCAAAGCGGGTTCTCTTCGCCTATCCCCCTACAAGGCTTCTCATTTTGAATATGATTGCTGACTTAACACAAAAAGCTTCTCACAACCTGCCAAGAAGGCAAAGGTGCACTGCACATGGGATGGGTACTTTGGTTTCCATAATATCTTCTCTTTCCCTTTTATTACTTTCGTTCAAGTTCTGATTGGACAGGGTTCAAATATTTACTAATTAGTAACTACTCAATATACTCATTGAGTCCTTAATAGGAACTTTTTCTTTAATATTTCACAAATATTGCAATAAGGTTTGCACATAATCGACCTCAAAAAAGGTTTTCAGTCAAAAAAGTTAATTGAAAAGCCCTTTTTTATGATAATGAAATATCATTTAGCAAGTTCTTTTGATCTGTTCGACCGTAAATGACATCTGACTTATGGATTTTTGTTTAGATAGGGATGAAACGACACAACAACAAGAAGGTGGCATATTTGCAAAAAAAAAAAATAATAATAATAACTAAAAAATAATAAATAAGAAATAAAAAACTAAAAGAAATAATAATAATAAGAGTGGGGTGACAATCAACTAGAATCAAACGACAGAGAAAAACCCACAGAAAACAAGGCATTTTGTTCATCATGGTTATTATGAATATTTCATGCTAACCAACCAAATACAATATCATGTACCGGTACACCTGACAAGCTAGACGACATTTGTTGACCCTAAGCTGACCTCTCATTAGAGTGACTCAGACCGACATTAAGGGATTCGTTACCTCAAACATCTATATACATGCCAAGTATTACAGCTATTCAGTTTCCAATAAGATGCCTGCTCTTTTTATGAAGTTTAGTTGGCGACATCTGATGAGTTCAGATGACTTTTGGCACTTAGGCTGTTTCAAGTGACCTAGGCTATTCATGTTCATGTTCTTCAAAAGTCATGAGTAAATTGCAGCCACATTTTGTGTGGGCAATGTATTAAGTGCTTACCTCTGGTGACCCCGGATAACCATTTACCGCCACTTACAAAATACCGTTAAATATTAATTAGTATTCGCTTCTCTTATCATCAAATATAGACAGTTTGATTTAATGTCGACAGAGTGTAATATAAGTGCGACAGTACGAACAATAAATCAGGCTGTATGTGAATTACAGTATCTGTATTTAATGTCATTTTGAATTTATATAAAACGTTCGGAAACCATGTCGAATTTTTGGCTTTTGTCTTTCAGAACCCATTGATCCTCGTTTCTTTACGAAACATACCTGCCTAGACAGCTATCTTCGCCTCGATTGTAATGAAGGGTACATCCGGGTCGTCACGGCTACTTTTGGACGAGTGAGAATGGACATATGTTCTTTCGATATAGAGGCTGAGTTGGCTTTGCCTCATCTTTGCAAAGCAGATATATCTACTTTTGAGGTAGCAAGGCAATGTCAAGGCAAACACAGCTGTTCGGTGCATGCCTCTACAGATGTGTTCAGAGGAGATCCATGTCCAGATATTCCAAACAAATATCTTGAAGTTGTATATGAATGCAGAGAACACGAAGAAAAATGTGCTTTTGATGGTGAGTTCAGTAGATCTCCCTCCAAACGTCTCTCAGTTTATTCACATTCCATGTTTTGTTAGTCCGTCCTGGTTGGATTTTATTGTAAACATAAATCTCAACTCGTTATTATCAAGATGTCGCTAAACTTAGACCTACATATGTGATTAAAACATCCATGAGTATTCATCATAGGTGGCTGTTCGAGAGGGCAAAGTGTAAACGAAGCAACCGATAAGTGCAACCATTCTCGAGGTTACAGATCTCCAAGCAGAATTATGAAAAACTGAATAACAAATGCCTATAAGAGTTGAAATATGGCATTTATGTTTGAAAAAAATCATAACATTAAAATCAATTTCACCCTTTACCTTTTAAGAAATAACTTTTTTCATATATATAAATTCAATTCTTTGTTTATAAGGAACAGTTGTTAAAAGATACAGATACAGTAACTTTTCTATTACACAATCTTTTAAAAGATAAAAGTGCAATTGCTGATGTTTATTGTTGATACTAAATGTTTGACAATGACTAGACATTTGCTTCCTATTCTTCGTTTTTAAATTTTAAACACAATTTTTACTATTCAATTTAAAAAAATGTGTCATATATCTTTGGGGTCAATTTTCACTCATAGTGTGTCGTCGTATTGCACATGAACCAATGGGCTGTTAAACTCCATCTAGTCTAACCTTACATATGGCGTATGATAATTTTGTAAAATATATCACATTCAGCACATATTTACATTCTCTCATATATTTTTAGTTCCTGAATACGAATCAGTGACTTTCTGCGAAGATGAACTAGGCAAAGTAGAATGTCCGGAAGGTTATCTAATTCGTCCACTTGAAGGAAGCTATGGTCGTCAAGGATCAGATAAATGTAACGGAGACCACGCCAGAGGTTTGACCCCACTATTTACTGAAGAGGAGATGGACTGTAAAAATCCGAAGGCGTTTACACAAGTTTGTGAGCTGTGTAAAGGGAAACAATTCTGCACTATCCCGGTGACCCAGAAGAAATTTGACAAGGAGAAAATGTGTCCTGGTGTTCCAAAACCATATCTATCGTTTCAGTATTTCTGCATCAAGGATAAAACTCCTGGTAAGTCACTTGAAGCAGGAAATTTAGAGATGAGAGAAGCACTGGAGTCTACAGTACCTGTTCAACCCTATACATGATACTGTAGAACTGTAGAATACGGTTAAACCCCTCAACCTAAATAGAGACAGATATTCTCAGAGAGTTAAGGTTTTCCCAAATACCTTTTTACATGTTGATCCTCTTACAGCCCTCTTAAATCCCTTCTTGTGAAGACACTATCCGGCAGGCGCGGATCTAAGGTGGCGGTGGTGGTGGGGTTCGGGCTTTTACGGTCTCATCCCTCCCTTTTTCGCCACATCAACAATAAAACATACGGAAATTAGCCGTGAAACTCCCTCACACCCTTGCTTTCTCTTAGGTCACCCCCCCTTTTTGGAATGTCTGGATCCGCACCTGAATTCCGAGTTTATTGCTGAAGGGCGTGTCAAGTTCACAAGCGCTTAATGAATTTAAACGTTACTGAAACAACGCGAGAGCGAGGATTATGGCAGGGCAATGTCCAACAGGAGGGGTTAATGCAAGGGATGGCACGAAGGCTCAGCCGCAGTACATGTAGTGATAGCATTAATACCCGAGAGCAGAAATCCTCATTGGAAGCAAACAGATCATTGAGACGTGTGTGTTTGATTTTACCAGGGAAATATATTGTTATAATAAAAGCTCCCTGGTTTTACCAAGAGCCTTGTTGAACGGTTTTCGAACTTTGTGGGAAGCGCCTGCAATAAAAAATGATAGGATCCTTATGAAACAAACTAGTCAAAGTTAAATGGAACTCTTTCTGTCTTTGGGAATGGAATGTCCTCCCTCCCTTTGGAGAGACTAATTACTGAGTGAGATCCCCTGTACCCCCTGGTGGCAACACTAGTTTAAATTCATACAAATTTCCATCATGCATATTTCTTAAATATCCTTGCAGGTTCTTTTACCAATGACCCCCAAAATCCAATTCCATCCGGATTATTGTTGATCCTGCCGGAACCGAATAACATTTAATTATCAGGTCGGATAGTCCCGCCGGACCGAATATCTGGTACACCCCTATATAAAAGAAAAATAGGCCTATGTGGGCATCTCCTGTGTACTTAAATACATTTCTGTATTTTCGCACAAACTGGCACCCTATTCATGCGAGCTAGAGGCTTCATCTGGACCGTGCACGGAGTTGCAAGAGAACCGTCCTCCTTGGTATGTCTAAGGACCTGGTCCTGATTGCTTAAGATATACGGTTCATTTTATTTATCAGGCTCTTAATGGCATAAATGGAACTGAGAGAGGAGTTGCAGGGACTAATCAACAGCTAAAAACCTACCCGGGATACCTAAGAGGGTGCCTAATGTGTGTGTGGGGGGGGGGCATGACCCCCACTCTCAAAATAGTCAGAGGAACACAATCAGTCGCGGAAAATTACTCGAAAGCAGTCTAAACGATCCTGACCACACAACAAGCGTGGGCCTCTATTGGTCGTTATGCGAGTTAAAATGGTTTCAATACAGCACCATTTTGCATCTCCACCCTTTCTAAAAATCAACGGAATATCAAAGAAGATGGAGCATCCCTCCACTTAGGCCCCTCTTCGACAAACGCCGGACAATCACGCCTTGCTATACGGCCATTTCAAAGACAGCACCTTTATATTACCAGGTCGTTTTGAGGTACTGCTTAAGAATTTTCCAAATATAGCACCATTTTGCATATCAGCCCTCTTAAAAAGGCAAAAATTTCCAAAGGAGAGGGGGACTCTAAGAACCTCCCACATGTCGGTGGAGGAATTTTAAAGTCCTGTCCCATACCTCACAATACCTGAGCACACCACTGAGGATGCGGCCGTGGCTATCTGGATGGTGCTGGTCAAGTTATTTAGAGGAAGACTTCTGTTAGTGACGTATAGCCAAGGAGTACACGACTCTGAAGCACAAGACACTTAAGACAAAAATTGGAACGACCTTTAAAGGAGTGTACAAGAAATAACTAAGCCTATGTGTGAATAAACTGCAAAATTTAGGCATTAGAAAGGGCGCCGTGCATAAGTTATCACAGTGGCATTGCTGTGGTCCCGTGGAACATACAATCTAGCGGTTACTCTATGGTATAACCTTTACCAATAAACATTTTCGAAAAGTAAAAAATTTAACGCACCATCATTAGTTCAAGCTCTTGCAAAAATTAATTCTTAAAAGAGGCCGATTGAAGGGTTTACAGGGTATGGGCACAACCAACATAATGTATCAACCATAATAAAACTTTTTCCAAAGTCCTCCCGACCCTCTAACAAGGGGCGAAACCAAACAACAAAAAGCCCGAGAAGGGGACGAAGTGTTTTCGTTCCGCTCATCGCTACGAAAAACCAAGGGGCCTAAAGGGGGCTGAAGCCACAGAGGCGCTACGTAGGTTAAACAATAAACTGCTTCCTTAAGAAGCTGTTACGTCCACTGAAGGACAACACAATCATGACCAACCTCACGGCCCTCAGACCATTTAGGTCATTGGTCTGTCATGTACGGCTCCATTGTAGACTGGATGAAACAGATACCACACATGATCTCAGTCAAAAGGCCGATAGAGATGGTGAATCCGGGATGGGATCCATTCCGGTGCCACCTATAAAATAACAATAAAAGTTCAAGTTAAACACTTTATTCCATATGTGGTCGACAGTGCATAAAGCAGTAACTTTATATAAAATCCCTGAAGAATAACACGTGCTGGACTAAAGAAAAAAACAAATAAAGAAAAGATGAATCGAACAAAAGATAAAAAAATTTGTTATACAATGGAGATGAAAAACAATGTAAAAAGCAAAAGAGTAAAATTCACTTAAAAAAGAATGTGTCTCTGAATTAAACTTGAAGGCCTTATCCTCTCACCCAGAACAGTTCCAACTTTCCTATGTTACTTAGGCCCCTCCTACAACTGTCTAAAATTCATCCTCATCCAGACACAATCTCAGTTTATTGCTCCAGGGTGAGTAAACAATACCCCAATATTGCTTTCACATACTCTCATTATAGCACATGTTGTGTAATATGAGCTCCTGTACCCTGCATTTTTTTTTAAAATACCTGTCAATCAAAGAGCTGAGCCAAGTGGATAATTTCTGTGAACTTAATAGAAAAATGTTGTTTGGGTTGAGAGAATTAACCCTTCAATGATTGGTGTTACCAATATCGCATTGAACAGGAAATTATGTGCATGTGTAGTGTGTACCATTTAAACATGTCTTAAATTTCTAAATTTAACAGATGTTGAAGATAAATTTGACGGAATTCCTGATCTGCCTGAAATAGAAGAAGAGGAGGAGGAGGAAACAACACGTAAGTACTTTTAACGCACTAATTTATACGCTCTGCACTTTCAAAACAAGAGGTTTGAGATTTAACTCCAAAATGAGCGATACTCACACCCATGGAGTGAAATACCTCCCTTTGGAGTGAATATTCACTGCACACCGGGTGAAATTCACTTTTTCTTGTAGTGGTTCCTCAGCAAATGCTACTCTTTTTGAAAGTTTTTTCTTTCCTTAGAGCGTGGCTTACTTGACAATGTGCAAACATAGGAAGGGTCAAGGACGCATCACAAAGTTAAATGTTGAGTCGATTTGAATGGATTAAGTGGGCAAACAACATACAAATAAGCTTAAGAACATTAAAGAGAAGCGGCAACCCATGTTCAATTGATTCGAATTTTGTTTACTTTGGGGAAAGGGACATCAAGTTTGGGAAGTGTAATCATTCAGGTTGAGGTACCTACGGGTGGCGGATACTGTATGAACAAGCAATAAACCTTGTGCGATAGGTAAAAGGGTAACACTTTTACTCGTGTTTATTGCTGATGGCGGGATGTTAACACAAGTAAAAGCAGTGTACTATGCGCGGTCGGCACAACACTCAGGTGTCACCAGTTGACCTGAACAGAAAGGTCATGTACGCATTTGTAGAGAAAAACTTCAAATTCGTCTTTTCGCAGGTCGAAAGTGTTAGGTGTAAGGAATCCCGTAGGAGGCCGTCGTTCGTTTTTCCGAAGGGTCACAATTTCGAGTATTCGTTATCTTTAATCGAGAATAAGGGTCGTTACCCCGAAGTGTCTGTATTCCGAAACGAGAAGAAGGGTTTTTTTTTTTACAAACAGAGAGAAGAGTCGTTATTCCCAAAAGAGCTAGGGGAAACGGTCGTCATTTCGAATTAAATATAGGGATCTTTATTTTCAAGGGTCAGTTATCAGAGAGGAAAATGATGGTTATTATTCCGAGCGTAGGATACGGTTCGTTATTCCAAATAAAAGGTAAAGGTCTTCATAATGACCACTTCCAACGCTTAAGAGGACAAACTTGGGAAAGAAAGATTTCCGAACACCGACCGGACTCCCATTCAGCTGTTAGGCTACCCTCCTGTCTCCTCTGGAAATACAGACATCAGTAGTGCTGTGCTATTCTCAGCACTCATGTGACGAATGACTAAGTCAATCACATTCATAAATAGTAAAGTTCATTATTCCGACACGAAAATGTGAAGGCGATATGCTAACGGGGCTTCTATATTTGCAAAAACGACCATTATTTCTGATTCCGAATAATGAGCCCCCGAAATAACTATCCTTATTCCCCATTCGGATTAACAACCCACGCTAACCACGTTCTCCTTTCAGAATAAAAAAAATTCTGTCAAAACGGTCTGTATGGTTTTTTTTTCGGATAAATGACCCTTCGGTATGGTGACTTTTCGGAATAACTACCTACCTGTTACATTCTGAATAATGATCCTTTTGAGTATTCACCGTTCGGAATAATAATTTGCTCTAAGGTTATCAGTTGGTTAGACGTGTGCGATTCAGTCGCTTAAGTGGGCGAATAAGTCGCTTCGTCTCTCAAGGGCATGCAGTCCAAGCGACGGTCTTATGAAGTGGGTTCTGCAGGCAACAGACCGGTGAATAACGACATGATGAACCTTCCCCCGGCCCATTCTGGTGTGTTTCACTGACTTGTGTGAGAAGAATGAAACGCTGTAAATTCCTTTAACATGATACTGAATGGGCAGTTGACAGGTTCAAAAACATAAAACTGAGGTCAGAACAATAATCCCTTGGACCACATAGGTAGAGGTAACATCCATTAGGACATGCGTTTGGTTGGTCATTTGCGTCCGCTTTGTTGAAATGAAAACATAGTCCCCAAATACATTTGTAAATCATGTGAAGCAGACTAAACAAATTTGTAAAACTGTCTTCTCAGTAGAAGGCTAGGCACGAACATATGAAAATCCTTGCAAATTTGAAATGATTAGTGGAAATTTTTATCTCTGATATTATATGGAAGAATGTGTGCCTTTATGTGTGCGTTAGTCACAATGTGCGAAGCAATGCGTTGTAACTACCATCAAAACATTTGTAACACCACGGGGGGGGGGGGGGGTGTCATAATAACACCCTACTGGTAACACCATAATGCAACTGCAGTCTTAGAAGCAACTTTCTTTTCAGATTTCAGAAAAGTTGAACAAGATTTGATGGCGATCGTTTTCAAGCTTAGACGAAATTGGAATGCTAAGGAAACAATTCCTGTTGAAGACCTTAGCCGGTCTGCAACTTTTTTTTAGTCTGTGAAAGTGTGTCCATATTATGAAAGCTGTAATAAAGAATACAGTGGCCAGTTTGGAGCTGGTATCCCAATTAGAAATGGAGGGTTGTGAAAAACGTACGGACTTCTAGATGCCATATTTCCGTCGTTGTTTCCTCTGAACAATACTGTATGTTCTCCAACATGTCGTCATAGGAGACTAAAGGGACACACCTTCGCGGTATTTGAATTCATTTAAATACGAACTTTTTGAAACTGTACAGCTTTACCTTTTTTCTAGTTGACAACAAAATACATTCGTGATAGTTGACAGTACTGTGTCTTGAGATTTCATCTAACTAACTAACGAATCTATATGGCATATTGATATGTAGAGATGAATCGCTAAGCAACCTTAAAATGAAATGTGGGGTCAAAATTTCTCAGATATTCCAAGGTTTCTGAAGAGAATGTGCCAAAAATATTTAACTTTTTCGGCCCTTTTGACTTCCACAGAGGCAGCCACAACACAAGTTACAACACTTGCAAGTGGTAAGTATTCAACACAATATTCTAGTATATTGCTCTAATAGCCTCACAGTTTGCATTCCCAAATAAGTAAAAAGTTGTGCACTTTTGTAAATGGGGACAGTGGACATGCAAAATTCAAGATAGTTTGTTCTTTTTATGGACTACACATTTACATCCACAAATGTGTTGGATAAGAGGAATTTGAGACACACTGTTAATAGTCCGTGGGCTGGAGAGGTCCACCTAGCACCCCCAGAATTGACGAAACAGGGATTAGAATGTCATTTGAAGTGTAAATTTTCAGATTTTTTTCTGTAAATATTGATTCCTTAAGAATTAAGTATGGTTCCTATAGGGTTAAATGTAAATAGTGCAAGAAAGGTCAGTGACTGTAATTTGGGGATTAGGGGAATTCTAAAAAGCAATTAGGCCTACTCCAGACATATTTGTTACTGTTCGACAAATGACCCATCAAAATGATTGTATTGATCAATTATATCTGACAAAAAAGTAAAAATGCAAATTATGTGCATAATGAGGTCACCAGAGCCCAAAAGGTCACCAATTTTGAACGATGCCTAAAATGTAGCACACCCATTTGATACAGGAATACTCTACCATGGATTTGTGCAAAAACATTGTTAACAAAATGCAACATATTTTCTAGACATTCATTTGCACATTTTACCCTTCAGTATTCAGTTATATTGTATACACTTATTTCTGTTACAAAGGGAAGTGGGTTAACGGAAATAATAGTGATAAATATTGAGAAAATGAATAAAAAATTCTAAATATATTGGAATGGGGTTATGCGTATTTTTTAGGTATTATATCTGATGTTTTTTGCAGGACCTAAACCTAACCAAGTTGACTGGTATCACAAAATGGGCGCCAAAATAAAAATAATAATTTATAAAATAATATGAAAAATAATTGAAATGATTTAAACAAGCTGCCCTTTCACATGCGGCCTTACGGTAGTTTATGACATATAAATTGAAAGTATATTTTGTTAATAATTTCTCTATTGATATTATTGAGGTTTTGTTTGATAGAGGTGATCAAGTCAAAAATTTTGATGGGTCTTTCATTTAAAAGTAACAATTATTTTCAGAGTTATTGCTTTAGATTTCTTACCCACCCAATAAATTTCCTACCCACCCAATCTACGCCCAAAACATAGTCACGTAGCTGTCGTGCACTACTGACCTATTTCCAAATAGCAATTACAATGAATTGTGAGATAGAGTTTTGGGTGTGCGTCAATTTTCACCACAGAAAAATGACATTGACAAAAATGACAACCACCAAAACTCTATCCCACAATCCTTTGTAATTGCTATTTGGAAAAGCCATTTTGTCTTTTCGGTCACCTTGGTTGACCTGAAGTACAACATAAATGTTTTTTAAAAACAAGTTTTGTATTTTTGGAAGAAATTTTGGCCAGATATGCAAAGATCTGTCACAGATCTTTTTTCAAAGGATTATTTTGTTATTTATTCTTAATTTTAGGTTGGCGGCCATTTTGTTACTTCGTCATTTTGGTAATTTTGAGGTCCTTTCAAAAAAGTATTGAAAATGTTAAAAAATATGCTATGATCTCGTATCAAATTATTAGGAATTTTGATTGAAATTTACAGTACTGCTAATGATTATTTTGGTATTTCTATTGTGAAGTGACTAAATTATCGTATCGGCGGCCACTTTACTTTTCTGCAAGCTTTGTTGACCCTAATTCGAAAAAAAACGCTACCAAAATATTAAGTTCCATTTACATGTCATAAACTATGGCTTGAGTTTAAGGGCAACTGCCGGTATGTTTATATTCTAATGATTATTTTTCTTGTTATCTTTTTAAATTATGATTGAAATTTTGGCGGCCGTTTTGTGATTTCTGCTTTCCTGGTTAGGCTGAGGCCCTGCAAGAAATATCAGAGATAATACTCAAAAGTTATGCTATAACCCCATTCCAAAATATGTAGAATTTTATATGTAAACGTTTTTTTAATGATTTTTTTGTACTTTTTTTTAACTTTCTTAATCTTCCCACTTTTTTACCTACTTCCTTTTGTCACAGAAATGAATGCATAGAAAGTAATTGAATATTGGTGGTTAAAATATACAAGGAGATGTCTAGATAACACATTTCATTCAGTAACAGTGTTTTTGTAGAGATCAAGTGTAGAAGATGCAAACAAAATGGGTGGGCTACATTTTGGGCATCTTTCAAAATTTGTGACCCCCTGACCTCTGGTGACCTTACTATGCACATTATTTGAGTTTTTACCCTTGCCTATGATAGAGTGGATCAATACAATCATTTTGATGGGTCATTCATGAAACAGTTACAATTTTTCCAGATTATTGCTATTCAGATTTCCCCTACCTCCAAGTTAAGTCACCCACCTTCCGTGCACTGTCTACATTTTAACCTACAGAAACCATAGTTTCATCCCTAAGAAGTGAAGGCTAACATAAAAGAATCTGAAAATGTACACTTCAAACTACATTCCAATTCATGTTTTATCAATTCTAGGAGGGTTTGCAAGGTGGGCCCCGTCAGTTCACCGACTATAAAGGCGAATACAAAACCCTTATAAGGCCTCAAAGCAAGTATGGTATGTGTTAAAGTCATTACTGCAAGTACTTGATTTTCAAAACAAAACAATGAGTGCAAGTGTCCTGAACAGAAACGTATGGATTGGGGTGGTGCAAGTATGATTGAGTGGTATGTTGTCATAAAAGAGCCAAGTACTCAAGAGGAGCAATGAATTACTAGATATAGACGAATCCGATCAGCGCTTGTTTTTATTGACCGTACGCAGCCATTAGTGGGGTCCTTAGTTGGATCCATCTCAGGGACCGCGGAGACGGGGGGGGGGGGGGGGTACAGGGGCTTTAGCTCCGGGCATTTTGGGCCGCCTTAAACTGCATTTATTTTATTGGACATATTGGGCCGCTTCGATGATTAGCCCCCGCACTTCAAAATTGGCTCCGCGGCCTCTGCATCTGCCTTAAATTGTATTCATGTTCTGTCTACATTTATTTCAAACCCTTATATTCACTCGAGTGGAGGGGATCAAGATGCAATCCAGTGTAAAAGCATCCCATGGAAATCGAAATAATGATAGTAAACGTCATATTAGTCTGTATTTGCAACGCTTTTTGACGTGCAAAATGCATGGTCTAAAGTAATGTTACAACCCAATATTAATGTCCGATTTCAGAGTAAACTTTTTCATGAAACAATGAATTTTAGCAGTGAACTTAAGAATACAAACCTCCAATATTTAAAACATAACAAAATCTCATTGCTCTGGAGGTAAATTGTATACACGAATCCGGACAGCAAGTGATGGTTCGATTTCAGTCGGCCATAGCTGGGGTTTATCACCTTTTAATCTTTCAATTTTCTCCTAACCTGTGTCATGGATGGTTGTAGGCATAAACTAAACTGTATCTTAATTCGTTCAATTTCGCTGGATATGAGGGCTTAAAGTTCGTGTAGACCATAAATGAAGACGATTTAAGGCTGATGGACCCCACTTATGGCTGCCTCTAGTCAGTAAACACCAGCTGTGATCGGATTCGTCTATACTTTTACATTTCAAAAAAGGCTGGCGTAACATCAACGTTGATTTGGATACTTGCAACTGCATTGTACAACATGTAGTGCAATTTTGAAAGTACTAGCAGGAGCAACACTTTTTTCTGCGCTATGCCGTGCACAATTCAATAAGTTTATGAATATGTAACTCACACACATACACACAAAACGGTTTGACTGAAAAATTGCAGACTTAATTGGTCGACGAAAGATTTGTGAAAATTTCCGAGCCATAATATGCGGATCTTAAAAATACAAGTGTACAACGTCGACCATTTGTATTTGCTTTACCCTCTATGCTGTGCAGAAATTGTGCAAGTGGCAGATTGGTCTGACTTCCTTAAGTGACGGAGTTCAGTTAAATCTGTTCTCGTTAAATCTGTCACGCAGTGGTGCATGCGAGGGATTCTCAGTCCCTTTCAGACTTTAACAAAGTGACTAAAAATTGGTGAAACGCTGACGTCCGTACGGTGGGGACGTGAAATGACGGATTTGGAGCAATTTTTCACTCCTATCTAATCAGGGAGTTGCATCTGTGGCAACTCCCTGATCTAATGAACCCTGGGCACTAGTCGAAGAGAAAAAGCGAATCTCGCCAGCGTCTATCAACTTAAACTCTTATATAGGATTCTAAATGATCAAGAACCGCCAACACTGCATTGCCCTTCTCTGTATGTTTTGCCTTTTAGGGGTCGGTTGTACAACAGCTGTTACCACGGTGCTGTCGGGCGTTCGTATCGGTAGCAGAGATCAGTGCAGTGACGGCAATGTCAAAATGGGATGCAGACTAAGGGCAAAGGATAATGTTGTTGGTCAAAGTTTTCGGGCGTGTCCAAAGCCCCCTTTCCTGGGGTAGGATCAGGGAGCGAAGTCTGAATCAAAAATTGAGTCTCTGAAAAGATATATTACTTATTTCTTTTCGGGCTATCCCAACTCATTGCAGAGCTTAGTTGGGGGGGGGGGGGAGGGGAAACGGTCAAAATCTGATGGAGATGCCCTATCTTGCCCCCACTAGCTCCACAACTTAATCAGTGATGTTCAGTTTGCCAAACTGAATCGCACAGAAGCCACATTTACGACTCCCTAATCTTCAAAGCGTCAAACTTAATTGAGAGAAATATGCATAGCTTACAACGCATGTTTCAGGTAAACGCTCTTTAAAGTAAAAAAAAATACCAAATAATACAGCTAGAGTCATATCATGACGGAAGAGGAAAGGGCCAAGACCTTAAAAATAATCAGCATTCGATGAATTTATTGAAAACTGCTTCCGTAAAATCTTCTTCAACAATAATGCTATTTTTACATTAAGTAGGGGGATGCTACATTATCATCTGTACATACGGTACCTTTACATCGCACTAAAATGGTTGTCACGTAATTGTTGGACTTTTGGTCCGGACTTAAAGGGCATCCAGACTACTTGGAGTGGGATACTTGAGCGAAAAATCACAAAATAAGAAGAGGGTGTCATTGTAGGTTTGTCTCAATTTAATTTTTAACATTAATATACCCCATGCAATAAATGGATAGGTTTCTGCCCTCCGTTTTTGACAAAGCCATAAAAGGGTTTTGAATTGAACTCCCAGGTTCATTTGCTGGATCGAAACTACACACACATTACGAAACTCTCCCAAACTTAATCCGGGGTTGTTCTATTAAAATTAGCCTAAAATAACGTGAAGTGACTATCGCGTCACAACCCCCTAGTTAGGTTAAGTCAATGCATTTCAAGGCTCGGCGGGGTTTGTCGATCACTTGGGCAGATTTCCCACCTTAGCGGCTACTTCGGGCGGGGCCACAGTCAAAAGATGTCAAGATTGGTAGTTGAAGTTCACTGTTTCCGGGGCCGAAAGTACAAAATCTCTAAAATACATCTCATTTGTTTTGTTCCCTGCAACTACATTAAAGCCAGAACAGGGTAATAGCCGAAGGATTATGTTGCTATAGTTAGCAATATTGAAGAGGCCTTGAGAATTTGTAAAATTAGTCTTTTTCTTTATTTAAGGAACCGTTGTAGACTAGCTACCTGGATTAACCATAGACTTAAAAGGGCGTTTTCAACCAAGTTAAAGGGCCCGTTCCCTAATTCGGCAGGTTGCAAACAGGAAAAATAGAAAAAATATTGCTCTTTGTAGATGTTTAAGATGTTACCGAGGAAAATTATCCTTGCAACCAAACGTAGAGATAGCAATTCCAATTAATTCGTCTTTGAATTAATTGAAATTTAAATCTTTATTGTTATAAAATACAAACGTGAGCATAGCTGCCTTGAATTTATGGTCAAAGGTGCCAATATGGAAATGCGAGGTGTCTTCAGACGCAAAATTGAAATGTCTTTAACTTCAAACTCTGTTTTGCTTGACTTTGCTTCCACAGAAGTAGCAACTACGCCATCCAATACATCTGCAGAAGGTATGTGTCAACAATATTTTATGTAACTTTCATTTGGCTTGCACGTTTAATTTAAGCAGTATATTTTTTCAGTCCTGTTCAAACCACTGACATCACTGATTCCATGGTGTGCACAAGTCTCTTCACGACTGTAAACAAATTTGTAATAGGTGTAAATTGTGATAGATAATTAGAAGAGTAGTGTTGCATTCGTGAATAAAGTATGACCTTTGGATAATTCAATTACGCATCCTTCAAATGACATAAATTGTACTTAGTAAAGTAAAAACATCTTTTGTAAATGCAACAGACCTTACAGTATTCTTTTTTGGAGTTGGAATTACATGCGGAAGAATCTGTTTTTGCCTGTTTGTTGAAGGTCATGCTAAGCCAAGGTTTTGGTAAACGTGTGAAGGAATAAAATTTACAAAACATATCAAATATAATTTTAAACAGGGTACTGAGGTACCTCAATAGCGCAAACGCTCCTTGATGTAACCATAACTATGTTCCAACTGGTTCCAAATGGCCTTTAAATGGGTTAAAATTCATGTTACAAAACCTTGAACCTTTCAGAGCTAACTTTTTAAACGTTTACTATTACGTGAGTACCAGTGCAATAAGATGTTTTGTCAAAAGTGTCAGGATTGAGTCTACGTAAGGAAATCTGGCGACAAATGTTGAAATTTCCAAAAGGGGGGGCCATGCAGTACGTTGAGTGATGCCCGGTCCGGCCTGGGGGAAGGGTCTAAGGGAAGGGGTCTAACCCCATGCTGTTTGAAAATTTTTGATCTAGCCTAGATGCAAAATGGTGGAAAATTATCTAACTTTTCAGACACAGTGTTGAAAGTTGAATCATAGCGGTTACTTGGGATAAAAATGAACTCTTTGTGGCGTTACATGTAATAAAATACTATGTTCGCTTCCTTTTGAAGTTAATTTAGTTTTTAAAATTTGGGCACTTTAGGAGTCAAAATAAAAAAGGCATGTATGATATTCATAAGCGTAGGGGAGCTTTGAAGTTTTTGGCCCACAAAACGTAATTCTGCCATAAAGACTATCTAAGCGGAGCGCACCATCAGTTCGTGTAAAGCGTGCATAAAATTTAGAAAAATCGGACACCTGAAATGGACAAAAATAGCATATCCCATACTTAAACGTAGAATTTAAGCAGTTTATGTTTTTTTTTTGTCGTTTGTAGTAGATGCTCACTTCAAAATTAGTTCGAAACTGTAAAGTGATCAGAAAGTTATTGATAATACTTCGACACAAAGAATTTAATCTTCTATCCAAGCGGAGCGCCACCATTAGTTGGCGTCGAGCGTTGAGAAAATTTCAGAAATCCGGAAACCTCAGAGGGCCCAAATTGTGTTTAATGCTTGTAAAGAGAATCTAAACAGTCTTTATTTCTAGCTGTATAAAATCAGCAATTCCTAAGTGATCAGAAAATTACCACATAAAATATACCACATGCCTACCTTTGATTAAATGGTCATAAACCTGGAAGAAAACTATACAAATTAATGAAAAATATTCTGATATTTCTCTATTGTAACGCTAAAACTCTAATCAGTTTGTAAACAGGAAACATTGTCTTTAGTAGATATTTAAGATGTAACCGAGGAAAATTGTCCTTACTACAACACGTTAAGATAGCAATTCCAATTATTTCGCCTTTGAATAAATTAAAATTAAAACCTTTATTGTTTTAAATACTAAGGTGAGCATAGTTTCCTTGAGAATTATGGTCAAAGGTGCCAATATTGATATACGAGGGCGTCTCCAGACGCAAACTTGATATGTCCTAAACTTCAAACTCTGCTTTGCTTGACTTTGCTTTCACAGAAGTAGCAACTACGTCATCCACTACATCTGCAACCAATATTTTATGTAACTTTCATTTTACTTGCACATTCAATTTAAGCAGTACACTTTGTCAGTCCTGTTCAAACCACTGGCTATACTGATTCCATGGTGCACACGTCTCATCAAGACTTTAGGCAAATTTTTAATAGGTGTCAATTGTGATAGATAATTTACAGAGTGTTGCATTCGTGAATGAAGTGTGACCTTCGGACAATTCAATTACGCACCCCTCAAGTGACATAAACTGTACTTTGTCATTACAAATCTGTTTTGCAAATGGACCAGACCATACAATATTCCTATTTGGAGTTGGAATTTTATGCGGACGAATCTGTCCTAGTTGATGAAGGTCATACGAAGCCAATGTTTTAGGAATAAAATTTACCGAACATGTCAAATGTAATTTCAAACAGGGTACTGAGGTACCTCAATAGCGCAAACTTTCCAAGCCGTAGCCAAAACGATGTTCCAACTGGTTCCAACTGGGCTCCAAATGGATTAAAATTTATATAACAAAAACTTGAACATTTCAGAGCCAACTTATTTAAAGTTTATCTTTTCTTGAGTATCATTGCAATGGGAGGTTTTGTCAAGTGTCAAGATTGATAGCCTAGGTCAGGAAATCTGGCGACAAATGTTGAAATTCCTCAAACCTTCCATTTTGTTTGGCATGTCATTACTCCCACAGAAGAAACTGCTACACCAGCAACTTCACCTGGCAATGGTAAGTGAGACATGTGTATCTGTATCGTCTGCACACACAGGTCTGAACAGCTGGTGAAGTGCACATTAATGGGGTCTATAAGCCTTAAATCGACTTAATTTCATGGCCAACAAGCAATTCTAAGCTCCCATTTTCAGGGAAATTGAGGAAAACAAGAGGTGTTTTAGCGTACAACCATCCATGATATAGTAAAGTAATAAAATCGGAAGATTAATGGTAATGGACCACACTAATATCCGAGTAAATCATAACATGACTTGGCCATTCGGATTCTTCTATATCTTGTATTAGCCATTTACTTGCAATAGAAACAGTAGATTCCACAGGCTTGAAAACTTTGAAGAAACAGAAGTTAGAGGTGACAGTTGTAATGGAAACTTTATGGAAAATTGTCTAAAGCATCTTTCGATTATTAACTTAGGTTGAATAAAAAAATAAAAGAAAACAAGTAAAAGAGCATAGCTTTGAACAATTTTTGTTCGCATAATTGAAGAACGTCACGTTTTATGAGGGGTTCCATATCTGTAATTATGGATCAGTATGCTTTGAAGACTTGTGTATTCCAGCTCTAGTGCCCCTCGCATCTGGTCAGCCTACCGGCTACTTTTCTGTTTCACATCACGTGTTTGATGTACGCGGAAACTTCAAGTACCAACTAATGCTGATTTTTTGTTTTTATTTATGTAGCCTCATGATTGGTTAACCGAGATCAAGTCTATTGAAGTACAACTTGTGTTTATTTAAATATACAAACACATACAGAAATTTCATACAGAGGTCAAAACTATGTGTAAACTATGTCTGGTTGGCATGTGTATCCTAATTGTAGTCTCAATAAATTTAAAACGTATAATGTTACGAATTTTATTTTGTCTCTTGTGAAACACCAATCAGTCTGTGAACATGTTTAATTTATATTTGCAGGCTTTACGTTATCATTTTTAATCATCTATTGCAGTTGCGCAATCACAAGAAAAATGAATTAAAGCGAGTGCTACACCCCTTACAGTAGGCTAGATTCCCTACAAAAACTTCCATAAAGACTCTCTAGGTATAACGCCACCATCAGTTGGAGAAACGCGTGTAGAATTTCGAATATCGCATTCAACAGAATATCTAAGCGGAGCGCCACTTTTGGTTGGCGTCGAGCGTAGAGAAAATTTCGTATGAAATCGTGACCCCTCAGATGGCCGAAGATTTTGTTTTTATGCTTGTAAAAAGGATCTAAACAGTCTTTATTTCTAGCTGTCGCTTTCAATTATTAAAACTCAGGAACTTGCTAAGTGATCAGAAAATTACCACATAAAATGACCTTTGATTAAATCGTCTTGAATCTTTTCGGAAGAAAACTGTACAACTTAATTGAAAATTAATTCTCTATTGTGACTCTTGGCTGAATTCCAGATCCGCTGAATTGATGAAATTGTCGAAGTGAAGACTAAGACTCCCGACTGTAAATTATTTTCCTCCTGTCTTTTGCATTATAAAATTCGAACTATTGCTTACAGCACCTTACGATAAAATAGCAATATATTTGTCATCCACAGGCTAGCTCCGTCATCGACATCTTCTTGAGAGCGATTTGTTCCAAACTAATCGAAAAAAAAGGCCCAACCTCACATTTCTTTCGTTTAATTTCAGCCGTAATGAGCATATAGGCCCACTTGAGTAATTTTCATGAATTTTATGACTCCTTTTTCGTTCTTCTGTTGTTATGTGTATCTTAAATTAAAGAAATGATTGACTTCTCTTACATTTTAGTCAAAGTTTGTCTCCTAATACTAACGAACACTTCATTATTCCTTCTCAAACATTAAAAAGTCACCACACAATTTAAATAAAACAATTATAAAGTATGTAGTCTGTATCATGGAAAACATCAATGAATCCGTGTAAATATATGATTCGTCACTCTTGCCAGCCTTACTTGATCACTTTTAATCATCTTTTAGAATGTAATAACGACGAGATAGTTTTGTCTGACCTGACATTCGTCATGTCACTTTTTACCTGCTGAGTGCTATTCGATTCTTTACGTTGGCTTTCTTACTGTTTGGCCTTCTTTGTGTCCTCCATTGCTCTGCATATGAATTATTAGCTTGAGTTGATATGAGTTATTTAATAAAAGTTTCATTAGTTCTACCTTATCCTTCTTTAATGTTGCTTTTTGTAACATAACGAAGGTTTTACTAAACCAAATTTTCATTGACTCCTTCGTTAAGTCACCACAAAAGAGACTGTTTTTTTAAAAGTAAATCAAAGATATCCCAAAATATCGTGAAGTATAACATTTTCAACTAAGTAAATGAACTTCAATATTTTCTGTCAGAGCTCTGAAATGACATAGGCGCTCATACCATGTAACTGACGCCTTACAGATTTAACTGCATATATAATTTTGACAAATGTATCTAACACTCACGTATTCTCTCTCTCTCTATTCCCTCGTTTTGAACGCGTGTCCTGGACAACGCTAGGTTACGGTTTAGGTAAATATAAAACAATTTTACATGACGTCTTTGTTTATTAAAAACTTTTCTGTTGTTGTAAATTTCAAATGGTAGACCAAAAGGACAGTAAAACACCTGATTTAAAATCGATAAGACTCTTTTTAACAAAACAAATCATTGCTTATTTCTTTTATTTTGGGCTTTTTCTTCGCATTTGGGAGTCCAAGTCAAAAGTGAAATATTTGTATGTACTAATTTTTAATGGGAAAGACGTGTAGAAAATATTAATTTACCTAAGAAGTGTAATGAAGGTTGAAGTAGAATTTGCACAACGTGCACCTCTCACTTACCGGTATATACTATTTTTGGTCCTGAGACTTCAAAATATGAGAAATATGAAATGAAAGCAGACGTTCAATTTCTTTGCTTCTTCTATTGTAGGAAACCTTTCAGCAAGCCTAGAATCTCCAGGTAAGAAAATATCTCCAAAGATAACTAATTGGTAATAAATTTTGTTTCTAGTCTCATTGATGTTGACATATTTTCGAAATCGTTATTAATTAGTGCGACTCATTTAGCTTTCATCAATTGCAACATGAACCTGACATATCGTCTAACTAGGGACTGGATTCTTTTGCCTTTCATCCTGTTTGTAAGAAAAGATATTCAATTGCGTATAGGGATCTAACCATTTTCATTTTTATACATTGCGCAAAAGATGCGATCGGACTAAGTTTCAAAAATGCAACGTCCAAAGATGCCTCGGAATTTAAACATTATTATCTAAAGATATTAAAAAAAATCTTCTCCCTACTGGATACGTACCATTTTGATCCGTTATCTATTCGAGGAAAAAATTCTTCCACCCTAAGAATACTGCGGAATCTTTACTATACCAGTCAAAGCATAAACGCCAGTATGGAGACCGGCTAAAGGGGATATTTCGACGATATTTGTACAACTTGGAAAGGTTACGAATTTGTCAATTGTCAATTGTGATAGATAATTTATAGTGTAGTGTTGCATTCATGAATAAAGTATGACCTTCGGACAATCAAATTACACATCCCGCAATTGACGTAAATTGTTCTTAGTGAAGTAGAAACATGTTTTGCAAATGGACCAGACCATACAGTATTCCTTTTTTGGAGTTGGAATTACATGAGGACAAATCTGTCCTAGTTGATTAAGGTCATACTAAGCCAATGTTTTGGTACAGGTGTGTAGGAACAAAATTTACAAAACATATCAAATATAATTTCAAACAGAACACTGAGGTACCTCAATAGCGCAATCTTTCCAAACCGTAGCCAAACGATGTTCCAACTGGTTCCAACTGGCCTCCAAATGGGTTAAAATTTATGTAACAAAAACTTGAACAATTAGAGCCAACTTATTTAACGTTTACCGTTTCGTGAGTATCATTGCAATGGGAGGTTTTGTCAAGTGTCAAGATTGATAGCTTACGTCAGGAAATCTGGCGACAAATGTTGAAATTCCTCAAACCTTCCATTTTGTTTGGCATGTCATTACTTCCACAGAAGAAACTGCTACACCAGCAACTTTACCTGGCAATGGTAAGTAAGACATGTGTATCTGTATCGTCTGCACACACAGGTCTGAACAGCTGGTGAAGTGCACATTAGTGGGGTCTATAAGCCTTAAATCGACTTAATTTCATGGCCAACAAGCAATTCTAAGCTCCCATTTTCAGGGAAATTGAGGAAAACAAGAGGTGTTTTAGCGTACAACCATCCATGATATAGTAAAGTAATAAAATCGGAAGATTAATGGTAATGGACCACACTAATATCCGAGTAAATCATAACATGACTTGGCCATTCGGATTCTTCTATATCTTGTATTAGCCATTTACTTGCAATAGAAACAGTAGATTCCACAGGCTTAAAAACTTTGAAGAAACAGAAGTTAGAGGTGACAGTTGTAATGGAAACTTTATGGAAAATTGTCTAAAGCATCTTTCGATTATTAACTTAGGTTGAATAAAAAAATAAAAGAAAACAAGTAAAAGAGCATAGCTTTGAACAATTTTTGTTCGCATAATTGAAAAACGTCACGTTTTATGAGGGGTTCCATATCTGTAATTATGGATCAGTATGCTTTGAAGACTTGTGTATTCCAGCTCTAGTGTCCCTCGCATCTGGTCAGCCTACCGGCTACTTTTCTGTTTCACATCACGTGTTTGATGTACGCGGAAACTTCAAGTACCAACTAATGCTGATTTTTTGTTTTTATTTATGTAGCCTCATGATTGGTTAACCGAGATCAAGTCTATTGAAGTACAACTTGTGTTTATTTAAATATACAAACACATACAGAAATTTCATACAGAGGTCAAAACTATGTGTAAACTATGTCTGGTTGGCATGTGTATCCTAATTGTAGTCTCAATAAATTTAAAACGTATAATGTTACGAATTTTATTTTGTCTCTTGTGAAACACCAATCAGTCTGTGAACATGTTTAATTTATATTTGCAGGCTTTACGTTATCATTTTTAATCATCTATTGCAGTTGCGCAATCACAAGAAAAATGAATTAAAGCGAGTGCTACACCCCTTACAGTAGGCTAGATTCCCTACAAAAACTTCCACAAAGACTCTCTAGGTATAACGCCACCATCAGTTGGAGAAACGCGTGTAGAAAATTTCGAAAATCGCATTCAACAGAATATCTAAGCGGAGCGCCACTTTTGGTTGGCGTCGAGCGTAGAGAAAATTTCGTATGAAATCGTGACCCCTCAGATGGCCGAAGATTTTGTTTTTTTTCTTGTAAAAAGGATCTAAACAGTCTTTATTTCTAGCTGTCGCTTTCAATTATTAAAACTCAGGAACTTGCTAAGTGATCAGAAAATTACCACATAAAATGACCTTTGATTAAATCTTCTTGAATCTTTTCGGAAGAAAACTGTACAACTTAATTGAAAATTAATTCTCAATTGTGACTCTTGGCTGAATTCCAGATCCGCTGAATTGATGAAATTGTCGATGTGAAAACTAGGACTCCCGACTGTAAATTATTTTCCTCCTGTCTTTTGCATTATAAATGGCGAACTATTGCTTACAGCACCTTACGATAAAATAGCACTTTATCTGTCATACACAGGCTAGATCCCTCATCGACATCTTCTTGAGAGCGATTTGTTCCAAACTAATCGAAAAAAAAGGCCCAACCTCACATTTCTTTCGTTTAATTTCAGCCGTATTGAGCATATAGGCCTACTTGAGTAATTTTCATGAATTTTATGACTCCTTTTTCGTTCTTCTGTTGTTATGTGTATCTTGAATTAAAGAAATGATTGACTTCTCTTACATTTTAGTCAAAGTTTGTCTCCATATACTAATGAACACTTCATTATTACTTCTCAAACATTAAAAAGTCACCACACAATTTAAATAAAACAATTATAAAGTATGTAGTCTGTATCATGGAAAACATCAATGAATCTGTGTAAATATATGATTCGTCACTCTTGCCAGCCTTACTTGATCACTTTTAATCATCTTTTAGAATGTAATAACGACGAGATAGTTTTGTCTGACCTGACATTCGTCATGTCACTTTTTACCTGCTGAGTGCTATTCGACTCTTTACGTTGGCTTTCTTACTGTTTGGCCTTCTTTGTGTCCTTCATTGCTCTGCATATGAATTATTAGCTTGAGTTGATATGAGTTATTTAATAAAAGTTTCATTAGTTCTACCTCATCCTTCTTTATTGTTGCTTTTTGTAACATAACGACGGTTTTACTAAACCAAATTTTCATTGACTCCTTCGTTAAGTCACCCCAAAAGAGACTGCTTTTTAAAAAGTAAATCAAAGATATCCCAAAATATCGTGAAGTATAACATGTTCAACTTAGTGAATGAACTTCAATATTTTCTGTCAGAGCTCTGAAATGACATAGGCGCTCATACCATGTAACTGACGCCTTACATATTTAACTGCATATATAATTTTGACAAATGTATCTAACACTCACGTATTCTCTCTCTCTCTATTCCCTCGTTTTGAACGCGTGTCCTGGACAACGCTAGGTTACGGTTTAGGTAAATATAAAACAATTTTACATGACGTCTTTGTTTATTAAAACCTTTTGTGTTGTTGTAAATTTCAAATGGTAGACCAAAAGGACAGTAAAACACCTGATTTAAAATCGATAAGACTCTTTTTAACAAAAAAAAAATCATTGCTTATTTCTTTTATTTTGGGATTTTCTCTTCGCATTTGGGAGTCCAAGTCAAAGGTGAAATATTTGTATGTACTAATTTTTAATGGGAAAGACGTGTAGAAAATATTCATTTACCTAAGAAGTGTAATGAAGGTTGAAGTAGAATTTGCACAACGTGCACCTCTCAGTTACCGGTATATACTATTTCTGGTCCTGTGACTTCAAAATATGAGAAACATGAGAAATGAAAGCGGACGTTCAATTTCTTTGCTTCTTCTATTGTAGGAAACCTTTCAGCAAGCCAAGAATCTCCAGGTAAGAAAATATCTCCAAAGATAACTAATTGGTAATAAATTTTGTTTCTAGTCTCATTGATGTTGACATATTTTCGAAATCGTTATCAATTAGTGCGACTCATTTAGCTTTCATCAATTGCAACATGAACCTGACATATCGTCTAACTAAGGACTGGATTCTTTTGCCTTTCATCCTGTTTTTTAAGAAAAGATATTCAATTGCGTATAGGGATCTAACCATTTTCATTTTTATACATTGCGCAAAAGATGCGATCGGACTAAGTTTCAAAAATGCAACGTCCAAAGTTGCCTCGGAATCTAAACATTACTATCTAAAGATATTAAAAGAAATCTTCTCCCTACTGGATACGTACCATTTTGATCCGTTATCTATTCGAGAAAAAATTCCTCCACCCTAAGAATACTGCGGAATCTTTACTATACCAGTCAAAGCATAAACGCCAGTATGGAGACCGGCTAAAGGGGATATTTCGACGATATTTGTACAACTTGGAAAGGTTACGAATTTGTCAATTGTCAATTGTGATAGATAATTTATAGTGTAGTGTTGCATTCATGAATAAAGTATGACCTTCGGACAATCAAATTACATATCCCGCAATTGACATAAATTGTACTTAGTGAAGTAGAAACATGTTTTGCAAATGGACCAGACCATACAGTATTCCTTTTTTGGAGTTGGAATTACATGAGGACAAATCTGTCCTAGTTGATGAAGGTCATACTAAGCCAATGTTTTGGTACAGGTGTGTAGGAACAAAATTTACAAAACATATCAAATATAATTTCAAACAGAACACTGAGGTACCTCAATAGCGCAATCTTTCCAAACCGTAGCCAAAACGATGTTCCAACTGGTTCCAACTGGCCTCCAAATGGGTTAAAATTTATGTAACAAAAACTTGAACAATTAGAGCCAACTTATTTAACGTTTACCGTTTCGTGAGTATCATTGCAATGGGAGGTTTTGTCAAGTGTCAAGATTGATAGCCTACCTCAGGAAATCTGGCGACATGTTGAAATTTCTCAAACCTTCCATTTTGTTTGGCATGTCATTACTTCCACAGAAGAAACTGCTACACCAGCAACTTCACCTGGCAATGGTAAGTAAGACATGTGTATCTGTATCGTCTGCACACACAGGTCTGAACAGCTGGTGAAGTGCACATTAATGGGGTCTACCAGTCTTAAATCGACTTAATTTCATCGCCAACGTGCAATTCTAAGCTCCCGTTTTCAGGGAAATTGAGGCAATCAACAGGTGTTTTAGCGTACAACCATCCATGATATAGTAAAGTAATAAATTTGGAAGATTAATGGTAATGAACCACACTAATGTCCGAGTAAATCATAACATGACTTGGCGTCGGAATTTTAATATTACTCTCTCAAGTTATCACTGACCCTTCTTCATACTGGGTATCATCCATTCAGACCAGCCATTAATTCGGGCCAAAATTCCCCCATCCTACTGTGTTATTAACTCGATAAATTGACCGACCACGGCAAACCCTCAGTGAAGTAGTAGCAGTAGTTGTTTTAGCATTTTTGTAGCCTTTTGATGATTGATTCGATGATAACAGTCCAATTATTAAAGGTATTAAATTTTAGGAAAACCCAAGACCGGATTACCAGACAAAATACATCTGATTTAGACCAACTCGCTTACATGGAAAACCAGTGTTTGTTTCAGACAGTGCATATCGTACGTGATCAGTGAAAACACACCGCATCGAAAAAATAACATTTGTATCGATGGAGTTAAATGCCTTGGGCTACAAAATATAAACAACTTACATTGACAAAAACCAGCTTTGAATAATTACCCTTGAATATTTGATAAAAAAAAAACAAAAGCTTCATGTTCTTTGGGAGGTTTTATATCTCTAATTATAGCAACCCGGACTTGTTTAATTCCAACTCCTTTGCTCCTTGTATCTGGTCACCCTTTTGTTTAATTACCTTTCAATTTGGCGTGACGTGATTAGTGTTCGTGGAAACTTTCAAGCCTATCATATACTGATATTTGTAGGTTCGGAGAATTCCATGTTGTGCAGCCTCTTAATTGATCAACCGAGATCACCATGTTACTTAATCATAAAATGAATAAAACGCCCATTAACTATTTCCAATCAGGAATTACATTCAGTGTAACACTTTCTTAGAAGTAGGCTTGCTCTAGGCGTATTTCTCGAGCAGTGGCGTACACAGGTTTTTTTTTCTCAAGGGGGGGGGGGGAGGCAGTATGTTGAGTGATCCCCGGTCTAAGAAAGGTTCTAAGGTGAGGACACCCCCATTGCGTTTCAAAGTTTGTGACCTTTGCAAGGAGCCCAGATTCAAAATGGTGAGAGAGTGTCTACTTTTTTCGGAAACAGTGTGGAAAGTTGAATTGTAGTACTTACTAGGGGTATAAATGAAAGATTTGCAGCTTTCGGAATGTTCTATTGAATTTAGTAAATAAATGTGATGTGACTATCGCGTCATAATCCAATAGTTAGGTTAGGTCAATGCATTTCAAGCCCCGGTGTGGTATTTCGATCACTTGGGCTGATTGCCCACCTTGGAGGCGACTTCTGAGCGTGGCAGTCAAAAGTTTTCAAGAGTGTTACACTCTGAGGGTGGTTATCCAACCTGGGCAAAAAAATACCCACTGTTGGTTCTGTATGCCTCCTGATCGGAATTGGGTAAAAATATGCCCAACTCAGTTGGTTAAGTGTTTTACTCATTAGTTGGGCAAAAGAAATTACCCAACCATTTCACCCAACTAAATTTACCCAACAAATGGTAAAAATTTGTACCAACATGTTTGTTCAACAGCTGTACTGTTGGGTGCTTTTTTGGATTTCAATATAATTCTCGCCGCATTCATCGCTTTTATGTTTGGAATTGTAGAAGATTATATATTTTACAAATTCGTTGCAAGTTTTAAAGCTGAGGTGAACAGATTACCGCAAATATGCATTCGTCACTACGCCATAATTACCAAATTTACACATTCGTCGGTATGCGATTCGTCAGTACGCCAGAAAGGGGACGAAAGGTGACGATATTGAAATGCGGTTTAAGATGTTACCGAGGAAAATTATCCTTGCAACCAAACGTAGAGATAGCAATTCCAATTAATTCGTCTTTGAATTAATTGAAATTTAAATCTTTATTGTTATAAAATACAAACGTGAGCATAGTTGCCTTGAATTTATGGTCAAAGGTGCCAATATGGAAATGCGAGGTGTCTTTAGACACACACTTGATATGACCTAAACTTCAAACTCTGCTTTGCTTGACTTTGCTTTCACAGAAGTAGCAACTACGCCATCCAATGCATCTGCAGAAGGTATGTGTCAACAATATTTTATGTAACTTTCATTTGACTTGCACATTTAATTTAAGCAGTATATTTTTTCAGTCCTGTTCAAACCACTGACATCACTGATTCCATGGTGTGTACAAGTCTCTTCAAGACTGTTAACAAATTTGTAATAGGTGTCAATTGTGATAGATAATTTACATAGTTGTGTTGCATTCGTGAATAAAGTATGACCTTTGGATAATTCAATTACGCATCCTTCAAATGACATAAATTGTACTTAGTAAAGTAAAAACATGTTTTGTAAATGAGCCAGACCTTACAGTATTCTTTTTGGAGTTGGAATAACATGCGGAAGAATCTGTTTTTGCCTGTTTGTTGAAGGTCATGCTAAGCCAAGGTTTTGGTAAACGTGTGAAGGAATAAAATTTACAAAAAAATCGAATATAATTTCAACGCGCAAACGCTCCTTGATGTAACCATAACTATGTTCCAACTGGTTCCAAATGGCCTTTAAATGGGTTAAAATTCATGTTACAAAACCTTGAACCTTTCAGAGCTAACTTTTTAAACGTTTACTATTACGTGAGTACCAGTGCAATAAGATGTTTTGTCAAAAGTGTCAGGATTGAGTCTACGTAAGGAAATCTGGCGACAATGTTGAAATTTCCAAAAGGGGGGCCATGCAGTACGTTGAGTGATGCCCGGTCCGGCCTGGGGGAGGGTCTAAGGGAAGGGGTCTAACCCCGTGACGTTTGAAAATTTATGATCTAGCCTAGATGCAAAATGGTGGAAAATTATCTAACTTTTCAGACACAGTGTTGAAAGTTGAACCATAGCGGTTACTTGGAATAAAAATGAACTCTTTGTGGCGTTACATGTAATAGAATACTATGTACGCTCTCTTTTGAAGTAAAATTAGTTTTTAAAATTTGGGCACTTTAGGAGTCAAAATAAAAAAAGGCATGTATGATATTCATAAGCGTATAGGAGCTTTGAAGTTTTTTGCCCACAAAACGTAATTCTGCCATAAAGACTATCTCAGCGGAGCGCACCATCAGTTCGTGTAAAGCGTGCATAAAATTTCGAAAAGTCGGACACCTGAAATGGACAAAAATAGCATATCCCATACTTAAACGTAGAATTTAAGCAGTTTATGTTTTTTTTTTGTCGTTTGTAGTAGATGCTTTCTTCAAAATTAGTTCGAAACTTTAAAGTGATCAGAAAGTTATTGATAATACTTCGACACAAAGAATTTAATCTTCTATCCAAGCGGAGCGCCACCATTAGTTGGCGTCGAGCGTTGAGAAAATTTCAGAAATCCGGAAACCTCAGAGGGCCCAAATTGCGTTTAATGCTTGTAAAGAGAATCTAAACAGTCTTTATTTCTAGCTGTATAAAATCAGCAATTCCTAAGTGATCAGAAAATTACCACATAAAATATACCACATGCCTACCTTTGATTAAATGGTCTTAAACCTGGAAGAAAACTATACAAATTAATGAAAAATATTCTGATATTTCTCTATTGTAACGCTAAAACTCTAATCAGTTTGTGGACAGGAAAATAACAAAGGAAACATTGTTTTAGTAGATATTTAGGATGTAACCGAGGAAAATTGTCCTTACTACAACACGTTAAGATAGCATAACAATTCCTTCGAAGCAATTATTACCGTTTTTCAGCAGCTAAAATACTGACCAGTTATGACTCATTCACACCTCACCGAGAATTCCACAGGCCTCGCGGAGATTCCCGTAAAACTGTATACGGGCTAGACCATTCGTGAAGGGAGTGAATTAAAAAGAGGATTGCTAAATTCTATAAACGTCACGCTATAGAAAAGACCAAACAAAATATATCTTAAACAAAAAGATAAATAAATAAAAGAAGATAAAAAACAAGAATGATTAGAAGAAACACTAAGAAATGAAGTTAAACTCACACCTACGCTGTGATGATTAGCATCGCCATGACAGTCACCTAACTCGTTAAGTATTTAGCACATTTTTGGAGGCAAATTATATGACAGCAAACAAGACTGGGCACATAGCTGAAACATATTTTAAAATTGCATGGATGTCTGCATGTTTAGCAGAACTGAAGTTATAATCAGTTTGGATATTAACTAACAATGTTCACCTGTTCACCGGTTTTCAAACAGAAAAACAAATTTTCAAATTTTTAAACAGAAATTGCAATATTTTGGATATGAATTGGAAATAACAATATTCTTTGCTTCTCTTTAAAGTTCCAACTAAAGCATTACGTTCAGATTACTAGAAATAAATTTTAAAGAATAATATATACGTATGTGTTTAGGTCTAAACATACGGAGACGTACAACTCGGCTCAGTTCGGTTCCCGGCGCTGTAAGAAAAATCCCCCCTCGTATGAAATGAACTGCGCCCATTCCTCTGGATTGCTGCTATACCACTTGCCATGGGCGAATGTGACAAAAGTTTTCTTGACTTTCAAAGGCCGAAAAAATTATATTTGGCAAGAAATAGAATGACACAGTGTTTACTTACGAAAATTCCTATGTTTTTGACTCTTTTTCGGTATTTTCCTTTTTTTTTTAATCCCATCTGAGCAAAGAAACTAAGTCGTTCGAATATCTTGCCGCTCTTGTGTCTGTGATAAACACACGTAATCTGTATGGGTGAAATTTTGATACTTCCAAGTGCCGCGGCTTTGTTAGGGTCATGAACTTCATTCCGTTTTGACGGGGCTAAAATGTACTGAATAGTATTGATTTTAGCATTTCCGGGAAGATAAAAGTGTCTTCTTGCATAATCCGTTTTATACAAGTTGATCAAAGCGCATTAAAGGGGAGAAATCAAGGACTTTATCAAAGGAGTTTGTCTGAGACTTACAATTGGTAGCCTATATCACTGGGTAAAACCTATGGGGCCGGTTCAAAGTAAAAAGTCGGAAGGCATCATCTTTAAGTAAAAAATGACGGTTCAAAGAAATCTCGAAACAGGAAAAGATAAACATCAAAGTAAAGATAACGGAATAAGCTTTCAGAATTCAGTTTATACAAGACAATCGGTTTTGTGGTTTAGGAGTTCTGGCAGTGAGAAGTAAGGGTTACACAGTGAATGTCCTATGCAAGACATGTGCGGACACATGGATGCCTACTCCTGCGCATAGTTAGGAGCGTCGGGGAATTGTTATGAATTCCAATTATTTCGCTTTGACTAAGTTAAAATTAAAACCTTTATTGTTTTAAATACTAAGGTGAGCATAGTTTCCTTGAGAATTATGGTCAAAGGTGCCAATATTGATATACGAGGGCGTCTCCAGACGCAAACTTGATATGTCCTAAACTTCAAACTCTGCTTTGCTTGACTTTGCTTTCACAGAAGTAGCAACTACGTCATCCAATACATCTGCAGGAGGTATGTTTCAACAAAATTTTATGTAACTTTCATTTTACTTGCACATTCAATGTAAGCAGTAGCTTTTTCAGGCCTGTGTAAATCCATGGCTATAAGTTCAATGGTGTGCACAAGTCTCTTCCAGACAAATTTGTATAAGGTGTCAACTCTGATAGATACAGCATGACCTTTGGATAATTCAATTACGCATCCTGCAATTGACATAAATTGTACTTAGTGAAAATCAAACATGTTTTGCAAGTGAACCAGATCACACAGTGTTCCTATTTGGAGTTGGAGTTGGACGAATCTGTTTTCTCCTGTTTGTTGAAGGTCATGCTTACCCAAGGTTTTGGCTGAGGTGTGTAGATATAAAATGTAAAAAACATATCAAATATAATTTCAAACAGGGTACTTAGATACCTCTATAACGCACTTTCCGGGGCGTAACCACAACGATGTTTCAATTTGTTCCAACTGGCCTCCAAATGGGTAAAAATTCATGTTACAAAAACTTGAACATTCACAGCCAACTTTTTTAAAGTTTACGGTCTCGTGAGTATCATTGCAATGGGTTGTTTGGTCAAAAGTGTCAAGATTGATAGCCTTCGTCAGGAAATCTGTGGACAAATGTTGAAATTTCCTAAACTTCTCACATTGTTTTGCATCTCTTTTCTTCCACAGAAGAAGCTGCTGCACCAGCACCTTCACCTGCCATTGGTAAGTGCGATATGTATGACTAAATGGTCTGCACAAAGAAATCAGATCAGCTTGTGAAGTGTCTTTTAGTATTAGTTGAGTCAATCAGCCCTAAATAACCTTAATTTCGTCGGAGACGTGCATTTTTTAACCCCCATGTTCAGGGAAACTGAGGGAATCAAGAGTTGTGTTAGTGTACAACCATGCGTGTTATAGGAAAGTAATGAATTTGGGAAATGAATAGTGATAAACCCCACTAATAACCGAGTAAATCACACCATGACTTGACTGTTCGGATTATTCTACATCTTGTATTGGCCATTTACTTGCAATAGAAATCGTAGATCCCACAGTCTTGAAAACTTTAAAGAAACAGAAGTTAGAAAAACGTTACGTTTTATGAGGGGTTCCATATCTGTACGTTATAGAATGCTACATGAATTGTGTTTTCCAGCTCTCGTGCCCCTCGCATCTGCATCAGTCGGCCTTACGACTACTTTTCTGTTTCCCATCACGTGCTTGATGTACATGGAAATTTTCAAGTACCATGCACGCCTCGTCATTGGTCAACCGAGATCAAGTCTATTGAAGTACAACTTGTGTTTATTTAAATATACAAACACATACAGAAATTTCATACAGAGGTCAAAAGTATGTGTAAACTATGTCTGGTTGGCATGTGTATCCTAATTGTAGTCTCAATAAATTTAAAATGTGTAATGTTTAGAATTTTATTTCGTTTCTTGTGAAACACCAATCTATCTGTGTACATATTTAATTAATATTTGCGGGCTTTATGTTATCATTTTAATCATATATTGCAGTGACACAATCACAAAAAATGATGATAAAGCGAGTGCTTCACCCCTTACAGTAGGCTAGATTCCCTACCAAAACTTCCATAAAGACTATCTTAGTATAACCCCACCATCAGTTGGAGCAACTCGTGTAGAAAATTTCGAAAAATCGCATTCCTGAGATGGCCGGAAATAGCACTTCCCTCACTTATACGTAGAATCTTAGCAAGTTATTTTTGTCGTCGTTTGCAATTAATGCTTACTTCAAAATCACTTCTGAACCTGCAAAATGATCAGAAAGTCATTAAACTTTGACTAACAAATGTAACTTTGTTATTTTGCTCAAAAGAATATCTAAGTGGAGCGCCACGATTAGTTGGCGTTGAGCGTACAGAAAATTTCTTATGAAATCGTAACCCCTCAGATGGCCGAAGATTTTGTTTTTATGGTTGTAAAGAAGATCTAAACAGCCTTCTTTCTAGCTGTCGTTTTCAACAATAAAAACTTAGGAACCCGCTAAATGATCAGAAAATTACCACGTGAAATGCACCACTAGCTTACCTTTGATTAAATCGTCTTGAATCTTTTCGGACGAAAACTGTACAACTTAATTGAAAAAAAAAAACGCTAATGTTTCTCTATTGTGACTCTTGGCTGAATTCAAGGGCCGCTGAATTGAAAAAATTGTCGATGTAAAAACTCGGACTCCCGACTGAAAATTTATTTACTCCTGCCTTTTGCATGATAAATGGCGAACTATTGCTTACAGAGGCTGGACAGTACCTTAAGGGATGGAAATCCTCCTTTGCCACAGGTTCGTTGGGAGGAAATCCTTTCCTTTTTAAAAGTTCTGAGAAATTGGGTGTCCTTACATTCAGTCTGGCCACATATGCTACCCTTTGAAGTAAAAAACACATCTTTGAAAATAAGCGTGCAGATAAACATCAACCAATCCGGTTTTACTTGATAAACTGTAGTCACATCTTTTAATGGACAAGCATATACTTGAGTAATGTTCATAATTTTTTATGACTCCTTTTGCGTTCTTCTGTTGTTATGTGTATCTTTAATTAAAGAAATGATGGACTTCTCTCATGTTAGTCAAAGTTTATCTCAGTGGCGTAGCCACGGGGGGGGGGGGGGGGGGCCTGGGGGGCCTAGGCCCCCCAGATTTTCTTCAGGCCCTCCCCCCAGATTTTTTGCGTACTGATAAAGTAACTGAAAAAAAATAAAATGTTTCAACGGAAATAAACTTTGAAGTATATCCTTCAAAACAGTAAATAAATAAAATGTGTAAAAATTAAAAAAAAAACATGGATGAATGTGTGTAAAACACATTTTGTGCGCACGTATGGAATCAAGTAATAACTTCAAAATGCCTACTTTCACTAAATTGGATACCGTTTGTGATCCGCACTGTCGTTTATTGCATTTCACTTCGAAGATGAAACGAAAGTTTCGACGACAAACTTTTATGTGACTTTGTTAGGTTAAGACCCTTTTTGCCTTTCGGATTGCTGATTGATTTACTGAAAATAAGGCAATCATACACTGGAGACCATTCTTACACGACCATTCCTATACTTTATCATACCCAAAATATGCCGTAAGCAGGTGAGGTAAGGTACTACCTTCGGATAATTCTTCCCTTCCATCCTTAACAAGTAGGCCTACGTCGTGCCTCACTCCTGCCCATGACAAGTGCCACTGTAGGACGATTTTTTCGACAAGTCCTCTTTTTATTAGTTGGCACCGGCGTCCGGGGGATTTGTAAAATGTCCACAAGGTCCGGATTTCATGTGTTTCCCACATGATCCGTACTTCTGTGTGCGGTTCAATAATTCTGAGAGATTTATTCGTAGTATTTTAATTTTGACTATGTAATTTACCGATGAACAAATACTGCACCATTTTGCAAATTGTTTCTTTGGCAGTTAGTATGTCTCTTGTAAAATCTCTACAAAAACTAAAAATATTTTGATTTTTTTCATGCTTCCCAAAAAGGGAAAATCCTAAAACTTAGGCCTGTACTCAGTTCAAAGTTTTGCCAAACATAGCACCATTTTGCATCTAGAAAGAAAGTTTCTCAGAGGGGGACACAACTACTTTTGGTTTTCCTGTTAAAGGGTAAGGTACTGCCTGAGGTAAGCTGAAATCCATTCAAATATTGGCGCATTTGCGGCTGGGTACACCCAGTTTAAAACACGTGGGAAGTGCCGTTTCCGGCCATCTGGAGGGGTTTTAAAGCCCAAAATTTTCTTGTACGCTCCGCGCCAACCGATGGTGGCGCTCCGCTTAGATTCAAATATTGCCGCATTTGCGGTCTACGTCCCTCTGATATTTTCAATTTTTCCCAAGATACCGGTTCGTTTTTAGTCTCATCCCCCAGGCCACAGATCAGAAGTGCCCAGTTTCGGGGGCCCTAAAAAGTGTATGCATTACCATTTTTCATAGACTGATTTTTTATTCTAGTTATTTGAGAAGTCGCAGACATGAGATTCGTATTTCAAGGCTGGATACATCCGGCTTAAAACACTTGGGAAGTGCCGTTTCCGACCATCTGGAGGGGTTTTAAAGTCCAAAATTTTCTTGTAAGCTCCTCGCCAACTGATGGTGGCGCTCCGCGTAGATAGTCTGGCATGTCTGACCCTCGGAGGTACCAGGCCCCCCCCCACTTGTTACCTAGGCCCCCCCAAAAATCGCATCCTGGCTACGCCACTGCGTTATCTACCAATACTAGTGATCACTTAATTATTCATTCTAAAATATTAAAAAGTCACCATACAATTTAAATTAAACAAAAATAAAATACTGTAGTCTGTATCATGTAAAACATCAATGAATCGGTGTATATATCTGACTCGTCACTCTTGCCAGCCTTACTTGATCACTTTTAATCATCTTTTAGAATGTTATAACGACGAGATAGTTTTGTATGACCTGACGTTCGTCAGGTCAATTGTTACCTGCTGAGTGCTTTTCGATTCTTTACGTTGGTTTTCTTACTGTTAGGCCTCCTTTGTGTTCTCCGTTGCTGTGCATGTGAGCTTTCGGCCTGAGTTGATATGAATTACTTAATAAGTTTCAGTAGATCTACGTTATTTTGCTTTAATCTTGTTTTTTGTAACATAACGTAGGTGTTACTAAATCCAGGTTTCATTGGCTCCTTTGTTAAGTCACCCCATCACTGTAAATTACGATCACATTTGGGAACAAAGAGCGGAAGAAGAAACTATTTTTATAAGTAAATCAAAGATATCCCAAATTATCGTGGAGTATAACTTTTTCAACTCCGTGAATGAAGTTCAATATTTTATGTTGGAACTCTGGAATGTCATAGGCGCTGATACCATGTAAGTAACGACTTATAAATTTAACTGCATGTATAATTTTGACAAATGTATTTAACACTAATGCATTCTCTCTCTATCCCTCTCTTTTCCCTCGTTTTGAACGCGTGTCCTGGACAACGCTAGGTTTAGGTAAAGGTAAATATAAAACAATTTTACATGACGTCTTTGTTTATTAAAACCTTTTTTGTTGTTGTTAATTTCATCTGGTAGACCAAAAGGACAGTAAAACACCTGATTTAAAGTCGAAAACGACTCTTTTAACCCCCCAAAATACATTGCTTACTTCTTTTATTTTGGGATTTTCTCTTCGCATTTGGGAGTCCAAGTCAAAAGTGAAATATTTGTATGTACTAATTTTTAATGGGAAAGACGTGTAGAAAATATTCATTTACCTAAGAAGTGTAATGAAGGTTGAAGTAGAATTTGCACAACGTGCACCTCTCAGTTACCGGTATATACTATTTCTGGTCCTGTGACTTCAAAATATGAGAAACATGAGAAATGAAAGCTGACGTCTAATCTCTTTGCTTCTTCTATTGTAGGGGTAACGGGAAGCACAGAATCTCCAGGTAAGAAAATATCTCTAAAAATAACTAACTGGTAATAATTTTTTTTTGTCTTATTGAGACTCATTTAGCATTCATCAATTTTAACATGAACCTGACATATTGTATAAGTAGGAACTGGATTCTTTTTCGTTTCATGCTCTGTGTAAGAGACGATTTGCAATTGCGTTTAGGGATCTAAACATTGTCATGTTTTAACATTGCCCAAAAGACGCGACCGGACTAAGTTTCAAAAAGGCAACGTCCAAATAGGGAGGCGTTACTAGTAAAATCTCCCTGGTCCAGAGTGGCCTCGAAATTTAAACATTACTATCTGAAGATATTAAAAATTCTTCTCCACACTGGATACATACCATTTTAATCTGTTATCTATTCAAGAAAAAATTCCTCCACCCTAAGAGTACCGCGTTATTAACTCAATGGAACCTTTACTGCACCAGTCACAGCATACACGCCAGGTTCGAGACCGACCATAATTGTCCAAATATGAAAGGTTACAAATTTTAAGAAAAGTTAGGAGCCTCTTATCGCACAAACTACATCTGATTTAGGGTAACTGGTTCACACAGAAGACCAGCATGTTTCCATGCAGGAAAAAATGACATTATGATCCATGGATTTAAATGAAAATTTTCAACTATACGCAAAGGTCCTGCTAATTTTCACGCAACTTTTCAGCTAGAAAAATAAACCAATCATTCAAATACCATTAAGAAAATACAGCGTAAGAAACTTATACACTTCAAAACAATTACGTAAACTGAAATTGTCCAACTATGAAAGGTTGCAAATTTTAGGAAAAATTTGGAACCCCTAACCACACAAAATACATCTCATTTAGGCTTACTCGTTCACAAAGTAAACCGACATTTCTTTCCGACAGCACATGGCAACCATGCTGGTAACACCACAACCCAATAATAACATTTGTATCCACGTAATTTAATTCAAAGGATCACCTGGTTATACCAACTTTCCCAAGAATTTTATTTAACTTTAAATATACACCAATCATGGCAAATATTATACCAAAAATACAGCGTTATAAGCTTACAAATTCCAAACAATTAAACACTGACTTTACTTGATCAAATATAAAAATATTTGAGAATGGACGAAATCACCAAAAATCTTTCAAAGGGAGCACCACACTTTTCATTGACAGGCTATATCCCCAATTAAAGCCATCATAGTAGGGATTGTCCCCGACCTATCCGACATTTGTCACAATTTGCAATTCCTTCCGTTTGAAGTCGGCCGTATTAAGCTTATCCAAATATTGGCTTGTTACATCTTAACACCGTTCATCAAGAAAGTTTTGATAAAAATGTAAAATGCAAAATCAAAATCCAACGTCCTTTTTACAAGAACGTGCTTGTTTACATCCTCTGCGAATCTTGAAAAACGTGACTTTTTTTCTTCCTCTCTATGACAGGTGAGCAAGGTAAGAACAAATCAATACGTTTTATTTTTTAGGTTGGATTTTGGTACATATGTTGATTCCCATTGTATTGATACATTTGAGTAGTCCTCATCAAGTATTAACCCTTTACCGTTGTGCTCCGATCGGGGCATATTTGCGCCCCTCGGGAGTGGGCGGAAAAGCGGACGTAGCCCGCCCCGCATCGGCTTCCGTAGGCCATTGACCCCTTGACCTTAAACTATTGTCTCTCTCGTTGTTGTGGCCGAATTTTCGGGTAGCTACTCGCAGTTTCGAGCTCCGCGTGAAACAGTAAAGATGGGTGACAGCCGAGCTCTCCGCATGGGTCCAAAAGGACCCAGACAACGGCAAAGGGATAAAATAGGCCTGTGGAGTGTGTTTACTGCAAAGCTGATGCCACTGTCTCTGCATGTGTGCACGTAACCCTTTAGGCGAGTGGTGCAGATATTTTAGATTAAGCCAATTTCCGTTGATCTATTTTGATGTGTATCTAACATACATAAAATGAGTTAGCCAAGTTAGCGTTTTAATCCAAATATTTGACTCAAAAATTTATAATGTATGATGTAACGACTTGTATTTTGTACTATGTTAGAAACGACCCAACCTGTGAACACATTGAATTCATCGTCGCCGGCTTTCTTGATAACATTAATTTATCTTTAAGAATTTACAAAATAACAAAAGTGAGTGAAACCACCCCTTCACCTCAAAAATTTTATAGAGGGATTTACACGCAACCTACTCGATATTAGTCACAAATTCAAACTTCCTTTTTTATGCCATCCATATAACTCTAATCGACGTTTTTGTGAAAAGAAACTCAGTGCAAATATAAATATAGAAACACATACAGAAAATTCACAGAGACATTAAGACTGAGTTAAAAAGTGCAACGCACATTGAAAATTGCGATCTCAAGTTACTACAAATCATTCTTCATGTTGGAAACGTACCATTTTGATCAGTAATCTGTTCGAGAAAAAAATCGTCTCCCTTTCGTTACTGGTTATTACCTCCGAGGAACCGTTATTACACCAGCCACTGCATTTAAGGTGTTAATGGTCGATTTAAGGATAATAGTCAAGATATATAAGGTTACAAATTTTAAGAAAACGTAATGAGCCTCTAACCGGAGAAAAATGCATGCGACTCGTTTTAACGGACAGCCGGTGCTTAAGATTATACCAAAATATATATTTCAATGGAGAATTGAAAAGATACTGCTGTCGTGAAAATAACCTCGTGCTTTACACCTAAATATATTGACACTTACTAAGGTATGATCAAATTATTACAGTGTTTATTGTCGTTAATTGTGATTAACACCTTTCGCGCATATCATGCTGAACCAAGTTTTTGATGTACGCTGTTAGATAAATATAGACAAATGACACCAGACATACAGGATACGCCTTGTGATGGATGAAAATCAGCAATGCTTTTGTAGAGGAATTTGGAAAAAGTGGGCAGAAATATTTAAAATATCGGACAGCTGCTTGAAATTTAAAAAATGGCATCGCATTTCAGGAAACTCCTCAGCACTCCATGAAATGTTACACAGATCTGGCTGAGAAAAGGACCTCCCCCACAACAAAAGAAAAAGAAAGTCGCAGTAGAAGTTTGATGAAAAATCTATAAGATTTTAAAAAGTAGCTACTCATTCGGGCAGCGCAAAGAGCTATTATTCGTGAACTTTACTTCGCAATCTTTCACAACACAATGCCCAAAATGGTCGAATATCCGAATTCTTTCAAACATTTGTCCGTGAAGTAGAAAAGTATCATATTCATGGTAACATATTTATACAAAATCAAAGAGATAAAAAATAACATTTGGCAAGTCTCTCGCTTGAAAGGAAATGATTTTTCAGCCTGGTTTTGATTCCATTGCAACATATTGCCAAAAATGGCGCATTATTTGAACATATTTGAATATTGAAATTTACCCCGAAAAACCGAAAAACGCCTCTTAAAAGTAAAACTGACTGACTGATTGACTGATTGACTGATTGACTAACTGACTGACTGACTAACTAACCAACACACACGTGCACCTGAACATTATGATTTTTCGAAAATTTTACGGCTCTTAAATGGGCAGTTGCCTGTATCAAGGGTGCATATATGTTATGAAATGTAAAAATTCATGGTAAGTTCTTAAACAAAATAAAACATTGGCTAGCAATGTGTCTCCGTGCAGTAACGGAGCTAGGGATTCATGTCAGAAGGATTAAAATGGCCCGCAGGGGTGCTTTTCATCTGAGAGATACCTGAACCTCAGAACGATCTAAGTCATAGCTTACCAAAGTTTTCATTTAGTTTCCCTAATCTGTTACAAGTTAATTTCCAAATCCTCCACCCGAGTTGTTGTTTTAAACAATGTTAAAATTTTCCATCCCTTTCTTTCATAAAATAGTAAAAACGACATATCTTAATATTAACCCTTTACCGTTGTTTGGGTCCTTTTGGACCCATGCGGAGAGCGCGGCTGTCACCCGTCTTTACTGTTTCACACGGAGCTCGAAACTGCGAGTAGCTACCCGAAATTTCGGCCACAACAACGAGAGGGACAATAGTTTAAGGTCAAGGGGTCAATGGCCTACGGAAGCTGATGCGGGGCGGGCTATGTCCGCTTTTCCGCCCACTCCCGAGGCGCGCAAATATGCCCCGATCGGAGCACAACGGTAAACGGTTAACTGGGCTAATGACAATATTAAGTAAGCTAATTACAATATTGAGTAGACTTGAAACAATATTAAGTAGGCTAAAGCGCCAGAGACTTTACGTATGACGCAGTCATAGAAGAGGGGTTCTGCCCGACGTTGGTCTGATTTTCTATTCTTTTCCAAGATCGTTTGTGTTTGCTACCGTTGCTAACATCTTTTCAATTGTATTTTATGTAGGACCGTTTGATCACCATATTTATTTTATATTCCATGTATAAAGTGATTATAAAGCCAACTGTATAAATTTGAAAGCATGCGTAAAATTATTCTTGGCAATTTCCTGGAATTTCGGCAGAGTGGTTTGATACGATACGATGCCTCCTCTCGTTTGAACTGCAAACAGTTATCAAAGGTACAATAATATGTGTACAGTAGTAGCATGCAGGCATAGTGCAAGTGCCGGGCCGCGAGTTCGGAGCAGTGTTCAATAGAATTACTAAATACTAGAAAGACAGTATGTACTGTATACAGTCTATCGCGGTCCGCGTGTACAAGCGATTGGGCCGATTGAATGAAGTTTTCTAACGTGCTAAAGGTAAATGTTCGTAATAAGCGAAAAAATTACTCATAAGGCCGTAAAGACAAGTTCAAGCAAAGCTTTGGGTTTTATTGGAGGAGATTTAAACAAAATTCACAAGTATCGGTTCATAATCCTATCCGATTTCGCTGTAGTGAGACCTTATCTTAACATCTTGAGGAAGGTTACCTTGAGAACTTTCATACTTGAAGTTTCCGTTGCTTCAGTTGTGTTGCGATAGCTTAGGTTTTCGGTCTGGTCAAAGTAGAAAGTGAAAAGTCAGCAAGGCATTAGTGGTTTTAAAATATGTGGTATTGCAGGAGACTGTCTATCAAATTAAACTTTTTGTCGGTTGGGGAGCGGGCAGTCTTCAGTTATTAAATTGCCAACTTTAGCAGTTTGTTTATCTTTCTTTTACTTCGCATGTACCAGGTGGTGACGGAAGCGATGGTTAGACAAGCTGCAATATTTCTGATATTTTAAACAAATCGTTTGTTACAGAGGTCCCATTGTATTGTTTTCCATATTAAAGAGACAGTTCTAGAATAATAAGACTTCTCCTTAATAGTGGAGGACATCTATATCCATTCCATTTATTATAAATTTGCTTCTGATTGCTTACTAGTCTGCTTGAAACTGTGTGAAGAAGTAGTCGTTAAAAAACCGGAAAAAGAATGAAAGTCATATAATGTGGATAATCAGAAATAGAACAAAACTATGCAATTGCAAACTTGTTAAAAAACAATAATGTAATTCAAAAATTTGAGTGAAGTGCGGCTGTTAGTAGACAAAATTGAAAGGAGGATTTAAGGTCACACCAAGTTGTGATATGTTAGAGGGGTAACTGAAATCAAAAGAGTGCTTCTTACGAAGTAAGCAGGTAAATTTGTTAAATTGCCAACAGAAGAGTGATCTTGCAGCAATTACATATGAAATTACATCCACACATTAACTGGTATTTTTTTTTTTGTTTTTCTTTAAACTTTAGAATCAATTTATTTGTCAACAATCCTATATTATTTTAATATGATTGCATATGTATCATGAGAACTTTGCAAACTAAACATTAGCCACAAGGAGGTCCTATTCCTATTCCCTTCAAATTCAGCACAACAGCCTGAAGAAGAAAGGGAAACATAGCATTCCTTGTCAATTTGAGAAAGTGATATAATCTCTACTGACAAAAAAAAGGAAAGAAAAGTAGGTTGGCAAATGTTGGGTTATATTGTCCCACAGAGGAAGGGGATTTTTACACAATTCACAAATATCGAGTAATAATCCTATCCGATATCCATGTAGCGAGAACCGAGCTTAACATCTTGAGGAAGGTAAATTTGAGACCTTCCATATTTAGCCTGCGGAGCAGACTCTGTGATAGCCAAAAGATGGCGCTCTCTCAAATCATGACACGCCCATGTCTCTAAACAGTATTATGTACAGAGTATGCAAACCTTCGCCCAGTTTCCATTTCCCGGAATCCCGCATTTGGAGGGACGAATTAGTAAGCATGAGAGGGTCACTTGGTGCACAAAACAGGTATGAAATGTGTATTTTCGTACATACAACTGATACAACGAACGGCGAACAACCTAGTTAGCTTTTGTATGTGACAAATGTGTACCAGGCCGAAAGTTCGATGGAAATATATTAGCTATTACGCGAGATATAATTAAGTATTTTAATTTTTGTCGTGACGTCATTTTTGGTGGTCGTAAATGAGATTCGACAGAAAGCTGGCAGGCTATTGTATACCGTAGGTATGCCATGCAAATTAGTTGGAAACGTCGACTGCTCAGCAGTGAAGCCGTTGAAGACTCATAAAGTGTTATTTATAGTACCGAAAGTAAAATTTTTGATTTTTGAATGTAGAAGTTGAAACGCAAACACAACTGCTTACAGGAGGCTATTTCATGTTTGGAGTTTCCATAGCTCCAGTAGTGTTGCTAATGTTTAGGTTTTCGGTCTGGTCAAAGATAAAGGTAAAAAGTCAGCAAGGCATAAGTGATTATAAAATATGTGGTATTGCAAAAGACTGTATACCAAATTATAGTTTTTGGTGGTGGGGAGCAGTCTTCAGTTATTTAATTGTTAACTTTAGCACTTTGTTTATCTTTCTTTTACTTCGCATTTACCAGGTAGTGACGAAAGTGATGGTGAGACAGCTGCAATATTTCTGATATAATAAACATACGTCGCATTGTGTTGTTTACCATTTTAAGAAACAGTTTTAAAATAATTAGACTTCTCCTAAGTACCCGCAGAATATCTATATTAGTTTCATTTATTGTGAGTTTTCTTCTGATAGCTTACTGCCCTGCTTGAAACTGTGTGAAGAAGCAGTTTAAAAGAAAACCGGGAAATGGATGAAAGTCATATAATGATGATAATGAGAAATAGAACCAAACAATGCAATTGCAAAATATCAAATAAAAATAATGTTATTCAAAAATTTGAGTTAAGTTTGGCTGTGGCTCTCAGTAGACAAAATTGAAGGGAAGATGTAAGGTCTATCCAGGTTTTGATATGTTAGAGGGGGACAAACGGGTGCATTTCGGTAAACTGAAAATCTAAGACTGGTTCTCAAAAAGAAGCAGACAAATTTGTCAAATTTTCAACAGCAGCGTATTCTCCTGTTTGTTGAAGGTCATGCTTACCCAAGGTTTTGGCTGCGGTGTGTAGATATAAAATGTAAAAAACATATCAAATATAATTTCAAACAGGGTACTTAGATACCTCAATAGCGCACTTTCCGTGCCGTAACCATAACGATGTTTCAACTTGTTCCAACTGGCCTCCAAATGGGTAAAAGTTCATGTTACAAAAACTTGAACATTCCGAGCCAACTTTTTTAAAGTTTACGGTTTCGTGAGTATCATTGCAATGGGTTGTTTGGTCAAAAGTGTCAAGACTGATAGCCTTCGTCAGGAAATCTGTCGACAAATGTTGAAATTTCCTAAACTTCTCTCTTTGTTTTGCATCTCTTTTCTTCCACAGAAGAAGCTGCTGCACCAGCACCTTCACCTGCCTTTGGTAAGTGCGATATGTATGACTTAATGGTCTGCACAAAGAAATCAGATCAGCTGGTGAAGTGTCTATTAGTTGAGTCAGTCAGCCCTAAATAATCTTAATTACTACAATTGGATAACAGAAAGTGTGTCGTGCTTGTGCTTCTAGATCTAAGTGCGGCTTTTGACACAATAGATCACAACCTCCTTCTTGATTCTCTTACCCGACGTTTTGGGGTTGAAGGCACAGTGCTCGACTGGTTCAAATCTTATTTACTACATCGTCAACAGTATGTCATGATAAACAATGTGCGGTCAAAACCATTCCCAGTAAGTTTTGGTGTGCCACAAGGATCTTGCTGTGGACCTCAATTGTTCACATGGTATGCCAGTTCTCTGTTTGACGTTGTTGCTGCTCATTCACCAAGTATACATGGATATGCAGATGATCATAGCATATACCTTAGTATGAATGCAGGTGACCCCACTGACGTAAGTGATTCGATCGCAAAGCTTGAAATGTGTCTGAAAGATGTCAAGAACTGGATGACTTTCAATAAACTAAGAATGAATGACAGTAAAACGGAAGTAATTATATTTGGTTCCAACCGACAGTTGTCCAAACTTAACATTGAAAATATTATTGTTGGTGGCGCCCCTGTTGGGGTCTCGTCGTCTGTGAGGTGCTTGGGAGCTTGGTTGGATCGTGGTCTTTCTGTGTCTGGTCATGTCGGTAGTGAGTGTGGGACTGCTTTTTGCCGTCTGTGTGACGTTGGACGGTGTGCTGGGTTCCTGAGCGGGACCGCTGTCGTTGCTCTTGTGGGTGCGCTGGTTCGTGGCTGTGTCGACTGTTGCAATGTTTTGCTGACTGGTGTTCCGAAGTGTGTGCTGTACGGGGTGCAGCGTGTGCGGAGTTGCGCTGCCGGGCTGGTTGCTGGCGGGAGCAGGTTGTTCCCGTCCTTGGCCTTGCTGGGGGGCTTGCGTTGGCTCCCAGTGTTTTGCAGGGGTCGATTCGGGATCTTGCTTCTTGTTTGCAGGTCCCTACACGGTGTGGCACCACTCTGCCTTTCCGGCATGTTCTCCTTTGGGAAAACAGGGTGTGAACTTGGGTCTGGGGCCGCTCTCGGTCTGGTTGTTCCTAGATGTGGATCCATATTTGGTGAGCGCGCGCTGGCTGTCCGGGGCCCTGGGTTGTGGAGTGGTCTGCCCCTTTCGGTTGGGGCGGCGCGCTCTCTGGAGCATTTTCAGTCCTTATTGGGGACCCACCTGTTTGGCTGTGCCTTTGATGGTATCTGATAGTCCAACTTAGTCTTTTGTTCTCCACTGTGTCTTGTAAGGCGCATTAGAATAATTATTTTAAATAATGCGCCATATAAATTTCTTGAACTTGAACTTGATTACTTAATAAGTTTCAGTAGATCTACGTTATTTTGCTTTAATCTTGTTTTTGTAACATAACGTAGGTGTTACTAAATCCAGGTTTCATTGGCTCCCTTGTTAAGTCACCCCATCACTGTAAATTACGATCACATTTGGGAACAAAGAGCGGAAGAAGAAACTATTTTTATAAGTAAATCAAAGATATCCCAAATTATCGTGGAGTATAACTTTTTCAACTCCGTGAATGAAGTTCAATATTTTATGTCGGAACTCTGGAATGTCATAGGCGCTGATACCATGTAAGTAACGACTTATAAATTTAACTGCATGTATAATTTTGACAAATGTATTTAACACTAATGTATTCTCTCTCTATCCCTCTCTTTTCCCTCGTTTTGAACGCGTGTCCTGGACAACGCTAGGTGTAGGTAAAGGTAAATATAAAACAATTTTACATGACGTCTTCGTTCATTAAAACCTTTTTTGTTGTTGTTAATTTCACCTGGTAGACCAAAAGGACAGTAAAACACCTGATTTAAAGTCGAAAACGACTCTTTTAACCCAAAAAAATACATTGCTTATGTCTTTTATTTTTGGCTTTTTCTTAGCATTTGGGAGTCCAAGTCAAAAGTGAAATATTTGTATGTACTAATTTTTAAAGGGAAAGACGTGTAGAAAATATTAATTTACCTAAGAAGTGTAATGAAGGTTGAAGTATAATTTGCACAACGTGCACCTCTCAGTTACAGGTATATACTATTTCTGGTCCTGTGACTTCAAAATATGAGAAACATGAGAAATGAAAGCGGACGTCTAATCTCTTTGCTTCTTCTATTGTAGGGGTAACGGGAAGCACAGAATCTCCAGGTAAGAAAATATCTCTAAAAATAACTAATTGGTAATAATTTTTTTTTGTCTTATTGAAACTCACTTAGCGTTCATCAATTTTAACATGAACCTGACACATCGTATAAGTAGGAACTGGATTCTTTTTCGTTTCATGCTCTGTGTAAGAGACGATTTGCAATTGCGTTTAGGGATCTAAACATTGTCATGTTTTAACGTTGCCCAAAAGACGCGACCGGACTAAGTTTCAAAAAGGCAACGTCCAAATAGGGAGGCGTTACTAGTAAAATCTCCCTGGTGGCCTCGAAATTTAAACATTACTATTTGAAGATATTAAAAATTCTTCTCCACACTGGATACATACCATTTTAATCTGTTATCTATTCAAGAAAAAATTCCTCCACCCTAAGAATACCGCGTTATTAACTCAATGGAACCTTTACTACACCAGTCACAGCATACACGCCAGGTTCGAGACCGACCATAATTGTCCAAATATGAAAGGTTACAAATTTTAAGAAAAGTTAGGAGCCTCTTATCGCACAAACTACATCTGATTTAGGGTAACTGGTTCACACAGAAGACCAGCATGTTTCCATGCAGGAAAAAATGACATTATTATCCATGGATTTAAATGAAAATTTTCAACTATACGCAAAGGTCCTGCTAATTTTCACGCAACTTTTCAGCTAGAAAAATAAACCAATCATTCAAATACCATTAAGAAAATACAGCGTAAGAAACTTATACACTTCAAAACAATAACGTAAACTGAAATTGTCCAACTATGAAAGGTTGCAAATTTTAGGAAAAATTTGGAACCCCTTACCACACAAAATACATCTCATTTAGGCTTACTCGTTCACAAAGTAAACCGACATTTCTTTCCGACAGCACATGGCAACCATGCTGGTAACACCACAACCCAATAATAACATTTGTATCCACGTAATTTAATTCAAAGGATCACCTGGTTATACCAACTTTCCCAAGAATTTTATTTAACTTTAAATATACACCAATCATGGCAAATATTATACCAAAAATACAGCGTTATAAGCTTACAAATTCCAAACAATTAAACACTGACTTTACTTGATCAAATATAAAAATATTTGAGAATGGACGAAATCACCAAAAATCTTTCAAAGGGAGCACCACACTTTTCATTGACAGGCTATATCCCCAATTAAAGCCATCATAGTAGGGATTGTCCCCGACCTATCCGACATTTGTCACAATTTGCAATTCCTTCCGTTTGAAGTCGGCCGTATTAAGCTTATCCAAATATTGGCTTGTTACATCTTAACACCGTTCATCAAGAAAGTTTTGATAAAAATGTAAAATGCAAAATCAAAATCCAACGTCCTTTTTACAAGAACGTGCTTGTTTACATCCTCTGCGAATCTTGAAAAACGTGACTTTTTTTCTTCCTCTCTATGACAGGTGAGCAAGGTAAGAACAAATCAATACGTTTTATTTTTAGGTTGGATTTTGGTACATATGTTGATTCCCATTGTATTGATACATTTGAGTAGTCCTCATCAAGTATTAACCCTTTACCGTTGTGCTCCGATCGGGGCATATTTGCGCCCCTCGGGAGTGGGCGGAAAAGCGGACGTAGCCCGCCCCGCATCGGCTTCCGTAGGCCATTGACCCCTTGACCTTAAACTATTGTCTCTCTCGTTGTTGTGGCCGAATTTTCGGGTAGCTACTCGCAGTTTCGAGCTCCGCGTGAAACAGTAAAGATGGGTGACAGCCGAGCTCTCCGCATGGGTCCAAAAGGACCCAGACAACGGCAAAGGGATAAAATAGGCCTGTGGAGTGTGTTTACTGCAAAGCTGATGCCACTGTCTCTGCATGTGTGCACGTAACCCTTTAGGCGAGTGGTGCAGATATTTTAGATTAAGCCAATTTCCGTTGATCTATTTTGATGTGTATCTAACATACATAAAATGAGTTAGCCAAGTTAGCGTTTTAATCCAAATATTTGACTCAAAAATTTATAATGTATGATGTAACGACTTGTATTTTGTACTATGTTAGAAACGACCCAACCTGTGAACACATTGAATTCATCGTCGCCGGCTTTCTTGATAACATTAATTTATCTTTAAGAATTTACAAAATAACAAAAGTGAGTGAAACCACCCCTTCACCTCTCATCCACCGGGGAAAAATTCAAACAAAAAAATTTTATAGAGGGATTTACACGCAACCTACTCGATATTAGTCACAAATTCAAACTTCCTTTTTTATGCCATCCATATAACTCTAATCGACGTTTTTGTGAAAAGAAACTCAGTGCAAATATAAATATAGAAACACATACAGAAAATTCACAGAGACATTAAGACTGAGTTAAAAAGTGCAACGCACATTGAAAATTGCGATCTCAAGTTACTACAAATCATTCTTCATGTTGGAAACGTACCATTTTGATCAGTAATCTGTTCGAGAAAAAAATCGTCTCCCTTTCGTTACTGGTTATTACCTCCGAGGAACCGTTATTACACCAGCCACTGTATTTAAGGTGTTAATGGTCGATTTAAGGATAATAGTCAAGATATATAAGGTTACAAATTTTAAGAAAACGTAATGAGCCTCTAACCGGAGAAAAATGCATGCGACTCGTTTTAACGGACAGCCAGTGCTTAAGATTATACCAAAATATATATTTCAATGGAGAATTGAAAAGATACTGCTGTCGTGAAAATAACCTCGTGCTTTACACCTAAATATATTGACACTTACTAAGGTATGATCAAATTATTACAGTGTTTATTGTCGTTAATTGTGATTAACACCTTTCGCGCATATCATGCTGAACCAAGTTTTTGATGTACGCTGTTAGATAAATATAGACAAATGACACCAGACATACAGGATACGCCTTGTGATGGATGAAAATCAGCAATGCTTTTGTAGAGGAATTTGGAAAAAAGTGGGCAGAAATATTTAAAATATCGGACAGCTGCTTGAAATTTAAAAAATGGCATCGCATTTCAGGAAACTCCTCAGCACTCCATGAAATGTTACACAGATCTGGCTGAGAAAAGGACCTCCCCCACAACAAAAGAAAAAGAAAGTCGCAGTAGAAGTTTGATGAAAAATCTATAAGATTTTAAAAAGTAGCTACTCATTCGGGCAGCGCAAAGAGCTATTATTCGTGAACTTTACTTCGCAATCTTTCACAACACAATGCCCAAAATGGTCGAATATCCGAATTCTTTCAAACATTTGTCCGTGAAGTAGAAAAGTATCATATTCATGGTAACATATTTATACAAAATCAAAGAGATAAAAAATAACATTTGGCAAGTCTCTCGCTTGAAAGGAAATGATTTTTCAGCCTGGTTTTGATTCCATTGCAACATATTGCCAAAAATGGCGTATTATTTGAACATATTTGAATATTGAAATTTACCCCGAAAAACCGAAAAACGCCTCTTAAAAGTAAAACTGACTGACTGATTGACTGATTGACTGATTGACTAACTGACTGACTGACTAACTAACCAACACACACGTGCACCTGAACATTATGATTTTTCGAAAATTTTACGGCTCTTAAATGGGCAGTTGCCTGTATCAAGGGTGCATATATGTTATGAAATGTAAAAATTCATGGTAAGTTCTTAAACAAAATAAAACATTGGCTAGCAATGTGTCTCCGTGCAGTAACGGAGCTAGGGATTCATGTCAGAAGGATTAAAATGGCCCGCAGGGGTGCTTTTCATCTGAGAGATACCTGAACCTCAGAACGATCTAAGTCATAGCTTACCAAAGTTTTCATTTAGTTTCCCTAATCTGTTATAAGTTAATTTCCAAATCCTCCACCCGAGTTGTTGTTTTAAACAATGTTAAAATTTTCCATCCCTTTCTTTCATAAAATAGTAAAAACGACATATCTTAATATTAACCCTTTACCGTTGTTTGGGTCCTTTTGGACCCATGCGGAGAGCGCGGCTGTCACCCGTCTTTACTGTTTCACACGGAGCTCGAAACTGCGAGTAGCTACCCGAAATTTCGGCCACAACAACGAGAGGGACAATAGTTTAAGGTCAAGGGGTCAATGGCCTACGGAAGCTGATGCGGGGCGGGCTATGTCCGCTTTTCCGCCCACTCCCGAGGCGCGCAAATATGGCCCGATTGGAGCACAACGGTAAACGGTTAACTGGGCTAATGACAATATGAAGTAAGCTAATTACAATATTGAGTAGACTTGAAACAATATTAAGTAGGCTAAAGCGCCAGAGACTTTACGTATGACGCAGTCATAGAAGAGGGGTTATGCCCGAGGTTGGTCTGATTTTCTATTCTTTTCCAAGATCGTTTGTGTTTGCTACCGTTGCTAACATCTTTTCAATTGTATTTTATGTAGGACCGTTTGATCACCATATTTATTTTATATTCCATGTATAAAGTGATTATAAAGCCAACTGTATAAATTTGAAAGCATGAGTAAAATTATTCTTGGCAATTTCCTGGAATTTCGGCAGAGTGGTTTGATACGATACGATGCCTCCGCTCGTTTGAACTGCATACAGTTATCAAATGTACAATAATATGTGTACAGTAGTAGCATGCAGGCATAGTGCAAGTGCCGGGCCGCGAGTTCGGAGCAGTGTTCAATAGAATTACTAAATACTAGAAAGACAGTATGTATACAGTCTATCGCGGTCCGCGTGTACAAGCGATTGGGCCGATTGAATGAAGTTTTCTAACGTGCTAAAGGTAAATGTTCGTAATAAGCGAAAAAAATTACTCATAAGGCCGTAAAGACAAGTTCAAGCAAAGCTTTGGGTTTTATTGGAGGAGATTTAAACAAAATTCACAAGTATCGGTTCATAATCCTATCCGATTTCGCTGTAGTGAGACCTTATCTTAACATCTTGAGGAAGGTTACCTTGAGAACTTTCATACTTGAAGTTTCCGTTGCTTCAGTTGTGTTGCGATAGCTTAGGTTTTCGGTCTGGTCAAAGTAGAAAGTGAAAAGTCAGCAAGGCATTAGTGGTTTTAAAATATGTGGTATTGCAGGAGACTGTCTATCAAATTAAACTTTTTGTCGGTTGGGGAGCGGGCAGTCTTCAGTTATTAAATTGCCAACTTTAGCAGTTTGTTTATCTTTCTTTTACTTCGCATGTACCAGGTGGTGACGGAAGCGATGGTTAGACAAGCTGCAATATTTCTGATATTTTAAACATATCGTTTGTTACAGAGGTCCCATTGTATTGTTTTCCATATTAAAGAGACAATTCTAGAATAATAAGACTTCTCCTTAATAGTGGAGGACATCTATATCCATTCCATTTATTATAAATTTGCTTCTGATTGCTTACTGCTCTGCTTGAAACTGTGTGAAGAAGTAGTCGTTAAAAAACCGGAAAAAGAATGAAAGTCATATAATGTGGATAATCAGAAATAGAACAAAACTATGCAATTGCAAACTTGTTAAAAAACAATAATGTAATTCAAAAATTTGAGTGAAGTGCGGCTGTTAGTAGACAAAATTGAAAGGAGGATTTAAGGTCACACCAAGTTGTGATATGTTAGAGGGGTAAACTGAAATTAAAAGAGTGCTTCTTACGAAGTAAGCAGGTAAATTTGTTACATTGCCAACAGAAGAGTGATCTTGCAGCAATTACATATGAAATCACATCCACACATTAACTGGTATTTTTTTTTTTCTTTAAACTTTAGAATCAATTTATTTGTCAACAATCCTATATTATTTTAATATAATTGCATATGTATCATGAGAACTTTGCAAACTAAACATTAGCCACAAGGAGGTCCTATTCCTATTCCCTTCAAATTCAGCACAACAGCCTGAAGAAGAAAGGGAAACATAGCATTCCTTGTCAATTTGAGAAAGTGATATAATCTCTACTGACAAAAAAAAAAAAGAAAAGTAGGTTGGCAAATGTTGGGTTATATTGTCCCACAGAGGAAGGGGATTTTTACACAATTCACAAATATCGAGTAATAATCCTATCCGATATCCATGTAGCGAGAACCGAGCTTAACATCTTGAGGAAGGTAAATTTGAGACCTTCCATATTTAGCCTGCGGAGCAGACTCTGTGATAGCCAAAAGATGGCGCTCTCTCAAATCATGACACGCCCATGTCTCTAAACAGTATTATGTACAGAGTATGCAAACCTTCGCCCAGTTTCCATTTCCCGGAATCCCGCATTTGGAGGGACGAATTAGTAAACATGAGAGGGTCACTTGGTGCACAAAACAGGTATGAAATGTGTATTTTCGTACATACAACTGATACAACGAACGGCGAACAACCTAGTTAGCTTTTGTATGTGACAAATGTGTACCAGGCCGAAAGTTCGATGGAAATATATTAGCTATTACGCGAGATATAATTAAGTATTTTAATTTTTGTCGTGACGTCATTTTTGGTGGTCGTAAATGAGATTCGACAGAAAGCTGGCAGGCTATTGTATACCGTAGGTATGCCATGCAAATTAGTTGGAAACGTCGACTGCTCAGCAGTGAAGCCGTTGAAGACTCATAAAGTGTTATTTATAGTACCGAAAGTAAAATTTTTGATTTTTGAATGTAGAAGTTGAAACGCAAACACAACTGCTTACAGGAGGCTATTTCATGTTTGGAGTTTCCATAGCTCCAGTAGTGTTGCTAATGTTTAGGTTTTCGGTCTGGTCAAAGATAAAGGTAAAAAGTCAGCAAGGCATAAGTGATTATAAAATATGTGGTATTGCAAAAGACTGTATACCAAATTATAGTTTTTGGTGGTGGGGAGCAGTCTTCAGTTATTTAATTGCCAACTTTAGCAGTTTGTTTATCTTTCTTTTACTTCGCATTTACCAGGTAGTGACGAAAGTGATGGTGAGACAGCTGCAATATTTCTGATATGTTAAACATACGTCGCATTGTGTTGTTTACCATTTTAAGAAACAGTTTTAAAATAATTAGACTTCTCCTAAGTACCCGCAGAATATCTATATTAGTTTCATTTATTATGAGTTTTCTTCTGATAGATTACTGCCCTGCTTGAAACTGTGTGAAGAAGCAGTTTAAAAGAAAACCGGGAAATGGATGAAAGTCATATAATGATGATAATGAGAAATAGAACCAAACAATGCAATTGCAAAATATCAAATAAAAATAATGTTATTCAAAAATTTGAGTTAAGTTTGGCTGTGGCTCTCAGTAGACAAAATTGAAGGGAAGATGTAAGGTCTATCCAGGTTTTGATATGTTAGAGGGGGACAAACGGGTGCATTTCGGTAAACTGAAAATCTAAGACTGGTTCTCAAAAAGAAGCAGACAAATTTGTCAAATTTTCAACAGCAGCGTATTCTCCTGTTTGTTGAAGGTCATGCTTACCCAAGGTTTTGGCTGCGGTGTGTAGATATAAAATGTAAAAAACATATCAAATATAATTTCAAACAGGGTACTTAGATACCTCAATAGCGCACTTTCCGTGCCGTAACCATATTGATGTTTCAACTTGTTCCAACTGGCCTCCAAATGGGTAAAAATTCATGTTACAAAAACTTGAAGATTCCGAGCCAACTTTTTTAAAGATTACGGTTTCGTGAGTATCATTGCAATGGGTTGTTTGGTCAAAAGTGTCAAGACTGATAGCCTTCGTCAGGAAATCTGTCGACAAATGTTGAAATTTCCTAAACTTCTCTCTTTGTTTTGCATCTCTTTTCTTCCACAGAAGAAGCTGCTGCACCAGCACCTTCACCTGCCTTTGGTAAGTGCGATATGTATGACTTAATGGTCTGCACAAAGAAATCAGATCAGCTGGTGAAGTGTCTATTAGTTGAGTCAGTCAGCCCTAAATAATCTTAATTTCGTCGGAGACGTGCATTTTTAACCCCCATGTTCAGGGAAATTGAGGGAATCAAGAGTTGTGTTAGTGTACAACCATGCGTGATATAGGAAAGTAATGAATTTGGGAAATGAATAGTGATAAACCCCACTAATAACCGAGTAAATCACACCATGACTTGACTGTTCGGATTATTCTATATCTTGTATTGGCCATTTACTTGCAATAGAAACCGTAGATCCCACAGTCTTGAAAACTTTAAAGAAACAGAAGTTAGAAAAACGTTACGTTTTATGAGGGGTTCCATATCTGTACGTTATGGTATGCTACATGAATTGTGTATTCCAGCTCTCGTGCCCCTCGCATCTGCATCAGTCGGCCTTCCGACTACTTTTCTGTTTCCCATCACGTGCTTGATGTACATGGAAATTTTCAAGTACCATGCACGCCTCGTCATTGGTCAACCGAGATCAAGTCTATTGAAGTACAACTTGTGTTTATTTAAATATACAAACACATACAGAAATTTCATACAGAGGTCAAAAGTATGTGTAAACTATGTCTGGTTGGCATGTGTATCCTAATTGTAGTCTCAATAAATTTTAAAATGTGTAATGTTTAGAATTTTATTTCGTTTCTTGTGAAACACCAATCTATCTGTGTACATATTTAATTAATATTTGCGGGCTTTACGTTATCATTTTAATCATATATTGCAGTGACACAATCACAAAAAATGATTATAAAGCGAGTGCTACACCCCTTACAGTAGGCTAGATTCCTTACCAAAACTTCCATAAAGACTATCTTAGTATAACCCCACCATCAGTTGGAGCAACTCGTGTAGAAAATTTCGAAAAATCGCATTCCTGAGATGGCCGGAAATAGCACTTCCCTCACTTATACGTAGAATCTTAGCAAGTTATTTTTGTCGTCGTTTGCAATTAATGCTTACTTCAAAATCACTTCTGAACCTGCAAAATGATCAGAAAGTCATTAAAAAATACTTTGACTAAAAAATGTAACTTTGTTGTTTTGCTCAAAAGAATATCTAAGCGGAGCGCCACCATTAGTTGGCGTTGAGCGTACAGAAAATTTCTTATGAAATCGTAACCCCTCAGATGGCCGAAGATTTTGTTTTTATGTTTGTAAAGAAGATCCAAACAGTCTTTATTTCTAGCTGTCGTTTTCAACAATAAAAACTTAGGAACTTGCTAAATGATCAGAAAATTACCACGTGAAATGCACCACTAGCTTACCTTTGATTAAATCGTCTTGAATCTTTTCGGACGAAAACTTTACAACTTTATTGAAAAAAAAAAAACGCTAATGTTATTCTATTGTGACTCTTGGCTGAATTCAAGGGCCGCTGAATTGAAAAAATTGTCGATGTAAAAACTCGGACTCCCGACTGAAAATTTATTTACTCCTGTCTTTTGCATGATAAATGGCGAACTATTCCTTACAGAGGCTGGACAGTACCTTAAGGGACGGAAATCCTCCTTTGCCACAGGTTCATTGGGAGGAAATCCTTTTCTTTTTAAAAGTTCTGAGAAATTGGGTGTCCTTACATTCAGTCTGGCCACATATGCTACCTTTTGAAGTAAAAAACACACCTTTGAAAATAAGCGTGCAGATAAACATCAACCAATCCGGTTTTACTTGATAAACTGTAGTCATATCTTTAAATGGACAAGCATATACTTGAGTAATGTTCATAAATATTTATGACTCCTTTTGCGTTCTTCTGTTGTTATGTGTATCTTTAATTAAAGAAATGATGGACTTCTCTCATGTTAGTCAAAGTTTATCTACCAATACTAGTGAACACTTAATTATTCATTATAAAATATTAAAAAGTCACCATACAATTTAAATGAAACAAAAATAAAATACTGTAGTCTGTATCATGTAAAACATCAATGAATCGGTGTATATATCTGACTCATCACTCTTGCCAGCCTTACTTGATCACTTTTAATCATCTTTTAGAATGTTATAACGACGAGAGAGTTTTGTTTGACCTGACGTTCGTCAGGTCAATTGTTACCTGCTGAGTGCTTTTCGATTCTTTACGTTGGTTTTCTTACTGTTAGGCCTCCTTTGTGTTCTCCGTTGCTGTGCATGTGAGCTTTCGGCCTGAGTTGATATGAATTGCTTCCCCTCTCCCACCCCACAAGGACGCAGAAATTCTTGCATGTAATTTTGGAGAATTTTTCACTGACAAAATCAACAAAATCAGACAGGAGTTAGATGCTCAAGCTGTTATCGATCCTCCTGATTTCGCAAGAGATGTACCTGTTTGGCGTACTTTCAAGACCCTCTCTGAGGAAGATATTCGCAGACTCGTTACTAGGGCAAATTCCACACAGTGCAAGCTTGATCCTCTACCCACGTGGTTATTAAAAGAAAATATCGATATCTTCCTGTCAGCCCTCACAAAAATTGTAAATATGTCTCTTCAAAATGGTCAGTTCCCCACGGACTGGAAGCAAGCTATGGTCAAACCACTTCTAAAGAAACCTGGACTTGACTTAACTTATTCGAACTATCGTCCAGTGAGTAACTTGTCTTTTATTTCAAAGTTGATTGAACGAGCTGTTGTTGACCAGATGATTGAGCACAGTAATAAATATAACCTTCTACCAACATGCCAGTCAGGCTTCCGCCCATTCCACAGTACGGAAACTGCCATCTCGAAAATTCATTCTGATGTGTTACTACAATTGGATAACAGAAAGTGTGTCGTGCTTGTGCTTCTAGATCTAAGTGCGGCTTTTGACACAATAGATCACAACCTCCTTCTTGATTCTCTTACCCGACGTTTTGGGGTTGAAGGCACAGTGCTCGACTGGTTCAAATCTTATTTACTACATCGTCAACAGTATGTCATGATAAACAATGTGCGGTCAAAACCATTCCCAGTAAGTTTTGGTGTGCCACAAGGATCTTGCTGTGGACCTCAATTGTTCACATGGTATGCCAGTTCTCTGTTTGACGTTGTTGCTGCTCATTCACCAAGTATACATGGATATGCAGATGATCATAGCATATACCTTAGTATGAATGCAGGTGACCCCACTGACGTAAGTGATTCGATCGCAAAGCTTGAAATGTGTCTGAAAGATGTCAAGAACTGGATGACTTTCAATAAACTAAGAATGAATGACAGTAAAACGGAAGTAATTATATTTGGTTCCAACCGACAGTTGTCCAAACTTAACATGGAAAATATTATTGTTGGTGGCGCCCCTGTTGGGGTCTCGTCGTCTGTGAGGTGCTTGGGAGCTTGGTTGGATCGTGGTCTTTCTGTGTCTGGTCATGTCGGTAGTGAGTGTGGGACTGCTTTTTGCCGTCTGTGTGACGTTGGACGGTGTGCTGGGTTCCTGAGCGGGACCGCTGTCGTTGCTCTTGTGGGTGCGCTGGTTCGTGGCTGTGTCGACTGTTGCAATGTTTTGCTGACTGGTGTTCCGAAGTGTGTGCTGTACGGGGTGCAGCGTGTGCGGAGTTGCGCTGCCGGGCTGGTTGCTGGCGGGAGCAGGTTGTTCCCGTCCTTGGCCTTGCTGGGGGGCTTGCGTTGGCTCCCAGTGTTTTGCAGGGGTCGATTCGGGATCTTGCTTCTTGTTTGCAGGTCCCTACACGGTGTGGCACCACTCTGCCTTTCCGGCATGTTCTCCTTTGGGAAAACAGGGTGTGAACTTGGGTCTGGGGCCGCTCTCGGTCTGGTTGTTCCTAGATGTGGATCCATATTTGGTGAGCGCGCGCTGGCTGTCCGGGGCCCTGGGTTGTGGAGTGGTCTGCCCCTTTCGGTTGGGGCGGCGCGCTCTCTGGAGCATTTTCAGTCCTTATTGGGGACCCACCTGTTTGGCTGTGCCTTTGATGGTATCTGATAGTCCAACTTAGTCTTTTGTTCTCCACTGTGTCTTGTAAGGCGCATTAGAATAATTATTTTAAATAATGCGCCATATAAATTTCTTGAACTTGAACTTGATTACTTAATAAGTTTCAGTAGATCTACGTTATTTTGCTTTAATCTTGTTTTTTGTAACATAACGTAGGTGTTACTAAATCCAGGTTTCATTGGCTCCCTTGTTAAGTCACCCCATCACTGTAAATTACGATCACATTTGGGAACAAAGAGCGGAAGAAGAAACTATTTTTATAAGTAAATCAAAGATATCCCAAATTATCGTGGAGTATAACTTTTTCAACTCCGTGAATGAAGTTCAATATTTTATGTCGGAACTCTGGAATGTCATAGGCGCTGATACCATGTAAGTAACGACTTATAAATTTAACTGCATGTATAATTTTGACAAATGTATTTAACACTAATGTATTCTCTCTCTATCCCTCTCTTTTCCCTCGTTTTGAACGCGTGTCCTGGACAACGCTAGGTGTAGGTAAAGGTAAATATAAAACAATTTTACATGACGTCTTCGTTCATTAAAACCTTTTTTGTTGTTGTTAATTTCACCTGGTAGACCAAAAGGACAGTAAAACACCTGATTTAAAGTCGAAAACGACTCTTTTAACCCCCCCCCCAAAAAAATACATTGCTTATGTCTTTTATTTTTGGCTTTTTCTTAGCATTTGGGAGTCCAAGTCAAAAGTGAAATATTTGTATGTACTAATTTTTAAAGGGAAAGACGTGTAGAAAATATTAATTTACCTAAGAAGTGTAATGAAGGTTGAAGTATAATTTGCACAACGTGCACCTCTCAGTTACAGGTATATACTATTTCTGGTCCTGTGACTTCAAAATATGAGAAACATGAGAAATGAAAGCGGACGTCTAATCTCTTTGCTTCTTCTATTGTAGGGGTAACGGGAAGCACAGAATCTCCAGGTAAGAAAATATCTCTAAAAATAACTAATTGGTAATAATTTTTTTTTGTCTTATTGAAACTCACTTAGCGTTCATCAATTTTAACATGAACCTGACACATCGTATAAGTAGGAACTGGATTCTTTTTCGTTTCATGCTCTGTGTAAGAGACGATTTGCAATTGCGTTTAGGGATCTAAACATTGTCATGTTTTAACGTTGCCCAAAAGACGCGACCGGACTAAGTTTCAAAAAGGCAACGTCCAAATAGGGAGGCGTTACTAGTAAAATCTCCCTGGTGGCCTCGAAATTTAAACATTACTATTTGAAGATATTAAAAATTCTTCTCCACACTGGATACATACCATTTTAATCTGTTATCTATTCAAGAAAAAATTCCTCCACCCTAAGAATACCGCGTTATTAACTCAATGGAACCTTTACTACACCAGTCACAGCATACACGCCAGGTTCGAGACCGACCATAATTGTCCAAATATGAAAGGTTACAAATTTTAAGAAAAGTTAGGAGCCTCTTATCGCACAAACTACATCTGATTTAGGGTAACTGGTTCACACAGAAGACCAGCATGTTTCCATGCAGGAAAAAATGACATTATTATCCATGGATTTAAATGAAAATTTTCAACTATACGCAAAGGTCCTGCTAATTTTCACGCAACTTTTCAGCTAGAAAAATAAACCAATCATTCAAATACCATTAAGAAAATACAGCGTAAGAAACTTATACACTTCAAAACAATAACGTAAACTGAAATTGTCCAACTATGAAAGGTTGCAAATTTTAGGAAAAATTTGGAACCCCTTACCACACAAAATACATCTCATTTAGGCTTACTCGTTCACAAAGTAAACCGACATTTCTTTCCGACAGCACATGGCAACCATGCTGGTAACACCACAACCCAATAATAACATTTGTATCCACGTAATTTAATTCAAAGGATCACCTGGTTATACCAACTTTCCCAAGAATTTTATTTAACTTTAAATATACACCAATCATGGCAAATATTATACCAAAAATACAGCGTTATAAGCTTACAAATTCCAAACAATTAAACACTGACTTTACTTGATCAAATATAAAAATATTTGAGAATGGACGAAATCACCAAAAATCTTTCAAAGGGAGCACCACACTTTTCATTGACAGGCTATATCCCCAATTAAAGCCATCATAGTAGGGATTGTCCCCGACCTATCCGACATTTGTCACAATTTGCAATTCCTTCCGTTTGAAGTCGGCCGTATTAAGCTTATCCAAATATTGGCTTGTTACATCTTAACACCGTTCATCAAGAAAGTTTTGATAAAAATGTAAAATGCAAAATCAAAATCCAACGTCCTTTTTACAAGAACGTGCTTGTTTACATCCTCTGCGAATCTTGAAAAACGTGACTTTTTTTCTTCCTCTCTATGACAGGTGAGCAAGGTAAGAACAAATCAATACGTTTTATTTTTTAGGTTGGATTTTGGTACATATGTTGATTCCCATTGTATTGATACATTTGAGTAGTCCTCATCAAGTATTAACCCTTTACCGTTGTGCTCCGATCGGGGCATATTTGCGCCCCTCGGGAGTGGGCGGAAAAGCGGACGTAGCCCGCCCCGCATCGGCTTCCGTAGGCCATTGACCCCTTGACCTTAAACTATTGTCTCTCTCGTTGTTGTGGCCGAATTTTCGGGTAGCTACTCGCAGTTTCGAGCTCCGCGTGAAACAGTAAAGATGGGTGACAGCCGAGCTCTCCGCATGGGTCCAAAAGGACCCAGACAACGGCAAAGGGATAAAATAGGCCTGTGGAGTGTGTTTACTGCAAAGCTGATGCCACTGTCTCTGCATGTGTGCACGTAACCCTTTAGGCGAGTGGTGCAGATATTTTAGATTAAGCCAATTTCCGTTGATCTATTTTGATGTGTATCTAACATACATAAAATGAGTTAGCCAAGTTAGCGTTTTAATCCAAATATTTGACTCAAAAATTTATAATGTATGATGTAACGACTTGTATTTTGTACTATGTTAGAAACGACCCAACCTGTGAACACATTGAATTCATCGTCGCCGGCTTTCTTGATAACATTAATTTATCTTTAAGAATTTACAAAATAACAAAAGTGAGTGAAACCACCCCTTCACCTCTCATCCACCGGGGAAAAATTCAAACAAAAAATTTTATAGAGGGATTTACACGCAACCTACTCGATATTAGTCACAAATTCAAACTTCCTTTTTTATGCCATCCATATAACTCTAATCGACGTTTTTGTGAAAAGAAACTCAGTGCAAATATAAATATAGAAACACATACAGAAAATTCACAGAGACATTAAGACTGAGTTAAAAAGTGCAACGCACATTGAAAATTGCGATCTCAAGTTACTACAAATCATTCTTCATGTTGGAAACGTACCATTTTGATCAGTAATCTGTTCGAGAAAAAAATCGTCTCCCTTTCGTTACTGGTTATTACCTCCGAGGAACCGTTATTACACCAGCCACTGTATTTAAGGTGTTAATGGTCGATTTAAGGATAATAGTCAAGATATATAAGGTTACAAATTTTAAGAAAACGTAATGAGCCTCTAACCGGAGAAAAATGCATGCGACTCGTTTTAACGGACAGCCAGTGCTTAAGATTATACCAAAATATATATTTCAATGGAGAATTGAAAAGATACTGCTGTCGTGAAAATAACCTCGTGCTTTACACCTAAATATATTGACACTTACTAAGGTATGATCAAATTATTACAGTGTTTATTGTCGTTAATTGTGATTAACACCTTTCGCGCATATCATGCTGAACCAAGTTTTTGATGTACGCTGTTAGATAAATATAGACAAATGACACCAAACATACAGGATACGCCTTGTGATGGATGAAAATCAGCAATGCTTTTGTAGAGGAATTTGGAAAAAAGTGGGCAGAAATATTTAAAATATCGGACAGCTGCTTGAAATTTAAAAAATGGCATCGCATTTCAGGAAACTCCTCAGCACTCCATGAAATGTTACACAGATCTGGCTGAGAAAAGGACCTCCCCCACAACAAAAGAAAAAGAAAGTCGCAGTAGAAGTTTGATGAAAAATCTATAAGATTTTAAAAAGTAGCTACTCATTCGGGCAGCGCAAAGAGCTATTATTCGTGAACTTTACTTCGCAATCTTTCACAACACAATGCCCAAAATGGTCGAATATCCGAATTCTTTCAAACATTTGTCCGTGAAGTAGAAAAATATCATATTCATGGTAACATATTTATACAAAATCAAAGAGATAAAAAATAACATTTGGCAAGTCTCTCGCTTGAAAGGAAATGATTTTTCAGCCTGGTTTTGATTCCATTGCAACATATTGCCAAAAATGGCGCATTATTTGAACATATTTGAATATTGAAATTTACCCCGAAAAACCGAAAAACGCCTCTTAAAAGTAAAACTGACTGACTGATTGACTGATTGACTAACTGACTGACTGACTAACTAACCAACACACACGTGCACCTGAACATTATGATTTTTCGAAAATTTTACGGCTCTTAAATGAGCAGTTGCCTGTATCAAGGGTGCATATATGTTATGAAATGTAAAAATTCATGGTAAGTTCTTAAACAAAATAAAACATTGGCTAGCAATGTGTCTCCGTGCAGTAACGGAGCTAGGGATTCATGTCAGAAGGATTAAAATGGCCCGCAGGGGTGCTTTTCATCTGAGAGATACCTGAACCTCAGAACGATCTAAGTCATAGCTTACCAAAGTTTTCATTTAGTTTCCCTAATCTGTTATAAGTTAATTTCCAAATCCTCCACCCGAGTTGTTGTTTTAAACAATGTTAAAATTTTCCATCCCTTTCTTTCATAAAATAGTAAAAACGACATATCTTAATATTAACCCTTTACCGTTGTTTGGGTCCTTTTGGACCCATGCGGAAAGCGCGGCTGTCACCCGTCTTTACTGTTTCACACGGAGCTCGAAACTGCGAGTAGCTACCCGAAATTTCGGCCACAACAACGAGAGGGACAATAGTTTAAGGTCAAGGGGTCAATGGCCTACGGAAGCTGATGCGGGGCGGGCTATGTCCGCTTTTCCCCCCACTCCCGAGGCGCGCAAATATGGCCCGATTGGAGCACAACGGTAAACGGTTAACTGGGCTAATGACAATATTAAGTAAGCTAATTACAATATTGAGTAGACTTGAAACAATATTAAGTAGGCTAAAGCGCCAGGGACTTTACGTATGACGCAGTCATAGAAGAGGGGTTCTGCCCGAGGTTGGTCTGATTTTCTATTCTTTTCCAAGATCGTTTGTGTTTGCTACCGTTGCTAACATCTTTTCAATTGTATTTTATGTAGGACCGTTTGATCACCATATTTATTTTATATTCCATGTATAAAGTGATTATAAAGCCAACTGTATAAATTTGAAAGCATGCGTAAAATTATTCTTGGCAATTTCCTGGAATTTCGGCAGAGTGGTTTGATACGATACGATGCCTCCGCTCGTTTGAACTGCATACAGTTATCAAATGTACAATAATATGTGTACAGTAGTAGCATGCAGGCATAGTGCAAGTGCCGGGCCGCGAGTTCGGAGCAGTGTTCAATAGAATTACTAAATACTAGAAAGACAGTATGTATACAGTCTATCGCGGTCCGCGTGTACAAGCGATTGGGCCGATTGAATGAAGTTTTCTAACGTGCTAAAGGTAAATGTTCGTAATAAGCGAAAAAATTACTCATAAGGCCGTAAAGACAAGTTCAAGCAAAGCTTTGGGTTTTATTGGAGGAGATTTAAACAAAATTCACAAGTATCGGTTCATAATCCTATCCGATTTCGCTGTAGTGAGACCTTATCTTAACATCTTGAGGAAGGTTACCTTGAGAACTTTCATACTTGAAGTTTCCGTTGCTTCAGTTGTGTTGCGATAGCTTAGGTTTTCGGTCTGGTCAAAGTAGAAATTGAAAAGTCAGCAAGGCATTAGTGGTTTTAAAATATGTGGTATTGCAGGAGACTGTCTATCAAATTAAACTTTTTGTCGGTTGGGGAGCGGGCAGTCTTCAGTTATTAAATTGCCAACTTTAGCAGTTTGTTTATCTTTCTTTTACTTCGCATGTACCAGGTGGTGACGGAAGCGATGGTTAGACAAGCTGCAATATTTCTGATATTTTAAACATATCGTTTGTTACAGAGGTCCCATTGTATTGTTTTCCATATTAAAGAGACAATTCTAGAATAATAAGACTTCTCCTTAATAGTGGAGGACATCTATATCCATTCCATTTATTATAAATTTGCTTCTGATTGCTTACTGCTCTGCTTGAAACTGTGTGAAGAAGTAGTCGTTAAAAAACCGGAAAAAGAATGAAAGTCATATAATGTGGATAATCAGAAATAGAACAAAACTATGCAATTGCAAACTTGTTAAAAAACAATAATGTAATTCAAAAATTTGAGTGAAGTGCGGCTGTTAGTAGACAAAATTGAAAGGAGGATTTAAGGTCACACCAAGTTGTGATATGTTAGAGGGGTAAACTGAAATTAAAAGAGTGCTTCTTACGAAGTAAGCAGGTAAATTTGTTACATTGCCAACAGAAGAGTGATCTTGCAGCAATTACATATGAAATCACATCCACACATTAACTGGTATTTTTTTTTTTTCTTTAAACTTTAGAATCAATTTATTTGTCAACAATCCTATATTATTTTAATATAATTGCATATGTATCATGAGAACTTTGCAAACTAAACATTAGCCACAAGGAGGTCCTATTCCTATTCCCTTCAAATTCAGCACAACAGCCTGAAGAAGAAAGGGAAACATAGCATTCCTTGTCAATTTGAGAAAGTGATATAATCTCTACTGACAAAAAAAAAAGAAAAGTAGGTTGGCAAATGTTGGGTTATATTGTCCCACAGAGGAAGGGGATTTTTACACAATTCACAAATATCGAGTAATAATCCTATCCGATATCCATGTAGCGAGAACCGAGCTTAACATCTTGAGGAAGGTAAATTTGAGACCTTCCATATTTAGCCTGCGGAGCAGACTCTGTGATAGCCAAAAGATGGCGCTCTCTCAAATCATGACACGCCCATGTCTCTAAACAGTATTATGTACAGAGTATGCAAACCTTCGCCCAGTTTCCATTTCCCGGAATCCCGCATTTGGAGGGACGAATTAGTAAACATGAGAGGGTCACTTGGTGCACAAAACAGGTATGAAATGTGTATTTTCGTACATACAACTGATACAACGAACGGCGAACAACCTAGTTAGCTTTTGTATGTGACAAATGTGTACCAGGCCGAAAGTTCGATGGAAATATATTAGCTATTACGCGAGATATAATTAAGTATTTTAATTTTTGTCGTGACGTCATTTTTGGTGGTCGTAAATGAGATTCGACAGAAAGCTGGCAGGCTATTGTATACCGTAGGTATGCCATGCAAATTAGTTGGAAACGTCGACTGCTCAGCAGTGAAGCCGTTGAAGACTCATAAAGTGTTATTTATAGTACCGAAAGTAAAATTTTTGATTTTTGAATGTAGAAGTTGAAACGCAAACACAACTGCTTACAGGAGGCTATTTCATGTTTGGAGTTTCCATAGCTCCAGTAGTGTTGCTAATGTTTAGGTTTTCGGTCTGGTCAAAGATAAAGGTAAAAAGTCAGCAAGGCATAAGTGATTATAAAATATGTGGTATTGCAAAAGACTGTATACCAAATTATAGTTTTTGGTGGTGGGGAGCAGTCTTCAGTTATTTAATTGCCAACTTTAGCAGTTTGTTTATCTTTCTTTTACTTCGCATTTACCAGGTAGTGACGAAAGTGATGGTGAGACAGCTGCAATATTTCTGATATAATAAACATACGTCGCATTGTGTTGTTTACCATTTTAAGAAACAGTTTTAAAATAATTAGACTTCTCCTAAGTACCCGCAGAATATCTATATTAGTTTCATTTATTATGAGTTTTCTTCTGATAGATTACTGCCCTGCTTGAAACTGTGTGAAGAAGCAGTTTAAAAGAAAACCGGGAAATGGATGAAAGTCATATAATGATGATAATGAGAAATAGAACCAAACAATGCAATTGCAAAATATCAAATAAAAATAATGTTATTCAAAAATTTGAGTTAAGTTTGGCTGTGGCTCTCAGTAGACAAAATTGAAGGGAAGATGTAAGGTCTATCCAGGTTTTGATATGTTAGAGGGGGACAAACGGGTGCATTTCGGTAAACTGAAAATCTAAGACTGGTTCTCAAAAAGAAGCAGACAAATTTGTCAAATTTTCAACAGCAGCGTATTCTCCTGTTTGTTGAAGGTCATGCTTACCCAAGGTTTTGGCTGCGGTGTGTAGATATAAAATGTAAAAAACATATCAAATATAATTTCAAACAGGGTACTTAGATACCTCAATAGCGCACTTTCCGTGCCGTAACCATATTGATGTTTCAACTTGTTCCAACTGGCCTCCAAATGGGTAAAAATTCATGTTACAAAAACTTGAAGATTCCGAGCCAACTTTTTTAAAGATTACGGTTTCGTGAGTATCATTGCAATGGGTTGTTTGGTCAAAAGTGTCAAGACTGATAGCCTTCGTCAGGAAATCTGTCGACAAATGTTGAAATTTCCTAAACTTCTCTCTTTGTTTTGCATCTCTTTTCTTCCACAGAAGAAGCTGCTGCACCAGCACCTTCACCTGCCTTTGGTAAGTGCGATATGTATGACTTAATGGTCTGCACAAAGAAATCAGATCAGCTGGTGAAGTGTCTATTAGTTGAGTCAGTCAGCCCTAAATAATCTTAATTTCGTCGGAGACGTGCATTTTTTAACCCCCATGTTCAGGGAAATTGAGGGAATCAAGAGTTGTGTTAGTGTACAACCATGCGTGATATAGGAAAGTAATGAATTTGGGAAATGAATAGTGATAAACCCCACTAATAACCGAGTAAATCACACCATGACTTGACTGTTCGGATTATTCTATATCTTGTATTGGCCATTTACTTGCAATAGAAACCGTAGATCCCACAGTCTTGAAAACTTTAAAGAAACAGAAGTTAGAAAAACGTTACGTTTTATGAGGGGTTCCATATCTGTACGTTATGGTATGCTACATGAATTGTGTATTCCAGCTCTCGTGCCCCTCGCATCTGCATCAGTCGGCCTTCCGACTACTTTTCTGTTTCCCATCACGTGCTTGATGTACATGGAAATTTTCAAGTACCATGCACGCCTCGTCATTGGTCAACCGAGATCAAGTCTATTGAAGTACAACTTGTGTTTATTTAAATATACAAACACATACAGAAATTTCATACAGAGGTCAAAAGTATGTGTAAACTATGTCTGGTTGGCATGTGTATCCTAATTGTAGTCTCAATAAATTTTTAAATGTGTAATGTTTAGAATTTTATTTCGTTTCTTGTGAAACACCAATCTATCTGTGTACATATTTAATTAATATTTGCGGGCTTTACGTTATCATTTTAATCATATATTGCAGTGACACAATCACAAAAAATGATTATAAAGCGAGTGCTACACCCCTTACAGTAGGCTAGATTCCTTACCAAAACTTCCATAAAGACTATCTTAGTATAACCCCACCATCAGTTGGAGCAACTCGTGTAGAAAATTTCGAAAAATCGCATTCCTGAGATGGCCGGAAATAGCACTTCCCTCACTTATACGTAGAATCTTAGCAAGTTATTTTTGTCGTCGTTTGCAATTAATGCTTACTTCAAAATCACTTCTGAACCTGCAAAATGATCAGAAAGTCATTAAAAAATACTTTGACTAAAAAATGTAACTTTGTTGTTTTGCTCAAAAGAATATCTAAGCGGAGCGCCACCATTAGTTGGCGTTGAGCGTACAGAACATTTCTTATGAAATCGTAACCCCTCAGATGGCCGAAGATTTTGTTTTTATGTTTGTAAAGAAGATCCAAACAGTCTTTATTTCTAGCTGTCGTTTTCAACAATAAAAACTTAGGAACTTGCTAAATGATCAGAAAATTACCACGTGAAATGCACCACTAGCTTACCTTTGATTAAATCGTCTTGAATCTTTTCGGACGAAAACTTTACAACTTTATTGAAAAAAAAAAAAACGCTAATGTTATTCTATTGTGACTCTTGGCTGAATTCAAGGGCCGCTGAATTGAAAAAATTGTCGATGTAAAAACTCGGACTCCCGACTGAAAATTTATTTACTCCTGTCTTTTGCATGATAAATGGCGAACTATTCCTTACAGAGGCTGGACAGTACCTTAAGGGACGGAAATCCTCCTTTGCCACAGGTTCATTGGGAGGAAATCCTTTTCTTTTTAAAAGTTCTGAGAAATTGGGTGTCCTTACATTCAGTCTGGCCACATATGCTACCTTTTGAAGTAAAAAACACACCTTTGAAAATAAGCGTGCAGATAAACATCAACCAATCCGGTTTTACTTGATAAACTGTAGTCATATCTTTAAATGGACAAGCATATACTTGAGTAATGTTCATAAATTTTTATGACTCCTTTTGCGTTCTTCTGTTGTTATGTGTATCTTTAATTAAAGAAATGATGGACTTCTCTCATGTTAGTCAAAGTTTATCTACCAATACTAGTGAACACTTAATTATTCATTATAAAATATTAAAAAGTCACCATACAATTTAAATGAAACAAAAATAAAATACTGTAGTCTGTATCATGTAAAACATCAATGAATCGGTGTATATATCTGACTCATCACTCTTGCCAGCCTTACTTGATCACTTTTAATCATCTTTTAGAATGTTATAACGACGAGAGAGTTTTGTTTGACCTGACGTTCGTCAGGTCAATTGTTACCTGCTGAGTGCTTTTCGATTCTTTACGTTGGTTTTCTTACTGTTAGGCCTCCTTTGTGTTCTCCGTTGCTGTGCATGTGAGCTTTCGGCCTGAGTTGATATGAATTACTTAATAAGTTTCAGTAGATCTACGTTATTTTGCTTTAATCTTGTTTTTTGTAACATAACGTAGGTGTTACTAAATCCAGGTTTCATTGGCTCCTTTGTTAAGTCACCCCATCACTGTAAATTACGATCACATTTGGGAACAAAGAGCGGAAGAAGAAACTATTTTTATAAGTAAATCAAAGATATCCCAAATTATCGTGGAGTATAACTTTTTCAACTCCGTGAATGAAGTTCAATATTTTATGTCGGAACTCTGGAATGTCATAGGCGCTGATACCATGTAAGTAACGACTTATAAATTTAACTGCATGTATAATTTTGACAAATGTATTTAACACTAATGTATTCTCTCTATATCCCTCTCTTTTCCCTCGTTTTGAACGCGTGTCCTGGACAACGCTAGGTGTAGGTAAAGGTAAATATAAAACAATTTTACATGACGTCCTCGTTCATTAAAACCTTTTTTGTTGTTGTTAATTTCACCTGGTAGACCAAAAGGACAGTAAAACACCTGATTTAAAGTCGAAAACGACTCTTTTAACCCCCCCCCCCCCCAAAATACATTGCTTATATCTTTTATATTTGGCTTTTTCTTAGCATTTGGGAGTCCTAGTCAAAAGTGAAATATTTGTATGTACTAATTTTTAAAGGGAAAGACGTGTAGAAAATATTCATTTACCTAAGAAGTGTAATGAAGGTTGAAGTAGAATTTGCACAACGTGCACCTCTCACTTACCGGTATATACTATTTTTGGTCCTGTGACTTCAAAATATGAGAAACATGAGAAATGAAAGCGGACGTCTAATCTCTTTGCTTCTTCTATTGTAGGGGTAACGGGAAGCACAGAATCTCCAGGTAAGAAAATATCTCTAAAAATAACTAATTGGTAATAATTTTTTTTTTGTCTTATTGAAACTCATTTAGCGTTCATCAATTTTAACATGAACCTGACACATCGCATAAGTAGGAACTGGATTCTTTTTCGTTTCATGCTCTGTGTAAGAGACGATTTGCAATTGCGTTTAGGGATCTTAACATTGTCATGTTTTAACATTGCGCAAAAGACGCGACCGGACTAAGTTTCAAAAAGGCAACGTCCAAATAGGGAGGCGTTACTAGTAAAATCTCCCTGGTCCAGAGTGGCCTCGAAATTTAAACATTACTATTTGAAGATATTAAAAATTCTTCTCCACACTGGATACATACCATTTTAATCTGTTATCTATTCAAGAAAAAATTCCTCCACCCTAAGAATACTGCGGATTCTTTACTACACCAGTCACAGCATACACGCCAGGTTCGAGACCGACCATAATTGTCCAAATATGAAAGGTTACAAATTTTAAGAAAAGTTAGGAGCCTCTTATCGCACAAACTACATCTGATTTAGGGTAACTGGTTCACACAGAAGACCAGCATGTTTCCATGCAGGAAAAAATGACATTATTATCCATGGATTTAAATGAAAATTTTCAACTATACGCAAAGGTCCTGCTAATTTTCACGCAACTTTTCAGCTAGAAAAATAAACCAATCATTCAAACACCATTAAGAAAATACAGCGTAAGAAACTCATACACTTCAAAACAATTACGTAAACTGAAATTGTCCAACTATGAAAGGTTGCAAATTTTAGGAAAAATTTGGAACCCCTTACCACACAAAATACATCTCATTTAGGCTTACTCGTTCACAAAGTAAACCGACATTTCTTTCCGACAGCACATGGCAACCATGCTGGTAACACCACAACCCCATAATAACATTTGTATCCACGTAATTTAATTCAAAGGATCACCTGGTTATACCAACTTTCCCAAGAATTCTATTTAACTTTAAATATACACCAATCATGGCAAATATTATACCAAAAATACAGCGTTATAAGCTTACAAATTCCAAACAATTAAACACTGACTTTACTTGATCAAATATAAAAATATTTGAGAATGGACGAAATCACCAAAAATCTTTCAAAGGGAGCACCACACTTTTCATTGACAGACTGTATCCCCAATTAAAGCCATCATAGTAGGGATTGTCCCCGACCTATCCGACATTTGTCACAATTTGCAATTCCTTCCGTTTGAAGTCGGCCGTATTAAGCTTATCCAAATATTTGCTTGTTACATCTTAATACCGTTCATCAAGAAAGTTTTGATAAAAATGTAAAATGTAAAATGCAAAATGCAAAATCAAAATCCAACGTCCTTTTTACAAGAACGTGCTTGTTTACATCCTCTCTTTCAAACATTTGTCCGTGAAGTAGAAAAATATCATATTCATGGTAACATATTTATACAAAATCAAAGAGATAAAAATAACATTTGGCAAGTCTCTCGCTTGAAAGGAAATGATTTTTCAGCCTGGTTTTGATTCCATTGCAACATATTGCCAAAAATGGCGCATTATTTGAACATATTTGAATATTGAAATTTACCCCGAAAAACCGAAAAACGCCTCTTAAAAGTAAAACTGACTGACTGATTGACTGATTGACTAACTGACTGACTGACTAACTAACCAACACACACGTGCACCTGAACATTATGATTTTTCGAAAATTTTACGGCTCTTAAATGGGCAGTTGCCTGTATCAAGGGTGCATATATGTTATGAAATGTAAAAATTCATGGTAAGTTCTTAAACAAAATAAAACATTGGCTAGCAATGTGTCTCCGTGCAGTAACGGAGCTAGGGATTCATGTCAGAAGGATTAAAATGGCCCGCAGGGGTGCTTTTCATCTGAGAGATACCTGAACCTCAGCACGATCTAAGTCATAGCTTACCAAAGTTTTCATTTAGTTTCCCTAATCTGTTATAAGTTAATTTCCAAATCCTCCACCCGAGTTGTTGTTTTAAACAATGTTAAAATTTTCTATCCCTTTCTTTCATAAAATAGTAAAAACGACATATCTTAATATTAACCCTTTACCGTTGTTTGGGTCCTTTTGGACCCATGCGTAGAGCGCGGCTGTCACCCGTCTTTACTGTTTCACAAGGAGCTCGAAACTGCGAGTAGCTACCCGAAATTTCGGCCACAACAACGAGAGGGACAATAGTTTAAGGTCAAGGGGTCAATGGCCTACGGAAGCTGATGCGGGGCGGGCTATGTCCGCTTTTCCGCCCACTCCCGAGGCGCGCAAATATGCCCCGATCGGAGCACAACGGTAAACGGTTAACTGGGCTAATGACAATATTAAGTAAGCTAATTACAATATTGAGTAGACTTGAAACAATATTAAGTAGGCTAAAGCGCCAGAGACTTTACGTATGACGCAGTCATAGAAGAGGGGTTCTGCCCGAGGTTGGTCTGATTTTCTATTCTTTTCCAAGATCGTTTGTGTTTGCTACCGTTGCTAACATCTTTTCAATTGTATTTTATGTAGGACCGTTTGATCACCATATTTATTTTATATTCCATGTATAAAGTGATTATAAAGCCAACTGTATAAATTTGAAAGCATGCGTAAAATTATTCTTGGCAATTTCCTGGAATTTCGGCAGAGTGGTTTGATACGATACGATGCCTCCGCTCGTTTGAACTGCATACAGTTATCAAATGTACAATAATATGTGTACAGTAGTAGCATGCAGGCATAGTGCAAGTGCCGGGCCGCGAGTTCGGAGCAGTGTTCAATAGAATTACTAAATACTAGAAAGACAGTATGTATACAGTCTATCGCGGTCCGCGTGTACAAGCGATTGGGCCGATTGAATGAAGTTTTCTAACGTGCTAAAGGTAAATGTTCGTAATAAGCGAAAAAAATTACTCATAAGGCCGTAAAGACAAGTTCAAGCAAAGCTTTGGGTTTTATTGGAGGAGATTTAAACAAAATTCACAAGTATCGGTTCATAATCCTATCCGATTTCGCTGTAGTGAGACCTTATCTTAACATCTTGAGGAAGGTTACCTTGAGAACTTTCATACTTGAAGTTTCCGTTGCTTCAGTTGTGTTGCGATAGCTTAGGTTTTCGGTCTGGTCAAAGTAGAAATTGAAAAGTCAGCAAGGCATTAGTGGTTTTAAAATATGTGGTATTGCAGGAGACTGTCGATCAAATTAAACTTTTTGTCGGTTGGGGAGCGGGCAGTCTTCAGTTATTAAATTGCCAACTTTAGCAGTTTGTTTATCTTTCTTTTACTTCGCATGTACCAGGTGGTGACGGAAGCGATGGTTAGACAAGCTGCAATATTTCTGATATTTTAAACATATCGTTTGTTACAGAGGTCCCATTGTATTGTTTTCCATATTAAAGAGACAGTTCTAGAATAATAAGACTTCTCCTTAATAGTGGAGGACATCTTTATCCATTCCATTTATTATAAATTTGCTTCTGATTGCTTACTGCTCTGCTTGAAACTGTGTGAAGAAGTAGTCGTTAAAAAACCGGAAAAAGAATGAAAGTCATATAATGTGGATAATCAGAAATAGAACAAAACTATGCAATTGCAAACTTGTTAAAAAACAATAATGTAATTCAAAAATTTGAGTGAAGTGCGGCTGTTAGTAGACAAAATTGAAAGGAGGATTTAAGGTCACGCCAAGTTGTGATATGTTAGAGGGGTAAACTGAAATTAAAAGAGTGCTTCTTACGAAGTAAGCAGGTAAATTTGTTACATTGCCAACAGAAGAGTGATCTTGCAGCAATTACATATGAAATCACATCCACACATTAACTGGTATTTTTTTTTTTTCTTTAAACTTTAGAATCAATTTATTTGTCAACAATCCTATATTATTTTAATATAATTGCATATGTATCATGAGAACTTTGCAAACTAAACATTAGCCACAAGGAGGTCCTATTCCTATTCCCTTCAAATTCAGCACAACAGCCTGAAGAAGAAAGGGAAACATAGCATTCCTTGTCAATTTGAGAAAGTGATATAATCTCTACTGACAAAAAAAAAAAGAAAAGTAGGTTGGCAAATGTTGGGTTATATTGTCCCACAGAGGAAGGGGATTTTTACACAATTCACAAATATCGAGTAATAATCCTATCCGATATCCATGTAGCGAGAACCGAGCTTAACATCTTGAGGAAGGTAAATTTGAGACCTTCCATATTTAGCCTGCGGAGCACACTCTGTGATAGCCAAAAGATGGCGCTCTCTCAAATCATGACACGCCCATGTCTCTAAACAGTATTATGTACAGAGTATGCAAACCTTCGCCCAGTTTCCATTTCCCGGAATCCCGCATTTGGAGGGACGAATTAGTAAACATGAGAGGGTCACTTGGTGCACAAAACAGGTATGAAATGTGTATTTTCGTACATACAACTGATACAACGAACGGCGAACAACCTAGTTAGCTTTTGTACGTGACAAATGTGTACCAGGCCGAAAGTTCGATGGAAATATATTAGCTATTACGCGAGATATAATTAAGTATTTTAATTTTTGTCGTGACGTCATTTTTGGTGGTCGTAAATGAGATTCGACAGAAAGCTGGCAGGCTATTGTATACCGTAGGTATGCCATGCAAATTAGTTGGAAACGTCGACTGCTCAGCAGTGAAGCCGTTGACGACTCATAAAGTGTTATTTATAGTACCGAAAGTAAAATTTTTGATTTTTGAATGTAGAAGTTGAAACGCAAACACAACTGCTTACAGGAGGCTATTTCATGTTTGGAGTTTCCATAGCTCCAGTAGTGTTGCTAATGTTTAGGTTTTCGGTCTGGTCAAAGATAAAGGTAAAAAGTCAGCAAGGCATAAGTGATTATAAAATATGTGGTATTGCAAAAGACTGTATACCAAATTATAGTTTTTGGTGGTGGGGAGCAGTCTTCAGTTATTTAATTGCCAACTTTAGCAGTTTGTTTATCTTTCTTTTACTTCGCATTTACCAGGTAGTGACGAAAGTGATGGTGAGACAGCTGCAATATTTCTGATATAATAAACATACGTCGCATTGTGTTGTTTACCATTTTAGGAAACAGTTTTAAAATAATTAGACTTCTCCTAAGTACCCGCAGAATATCTATATTAGTTTCATTTATTATGAGTTTTCTTCTGATAGCTTACTGCCCTGCTTGTAACTGTGTGAAGAAGCAGTTTAAAAGAAAACCGGGAAATGGATGAAAGTCATATAATGATGATAATGAGAAATAGAACCAAACAATGCAATTGCAAAATGTCAAATAAAAATAATGTTATTCAAAAATTTGAGTTAAGTTTGGCTGTGGCTCTCAGTAGACAAAATTGAAGGGAAGATGTAAGGTCTATCCAGGTTTTGATATGTTAGAGGGGGACAAACGGGTGCATTTCGGTAAACTGAAAACCTAAGACTGGTTCTCAAAAAGAAGCAGACAAATTTGTCAAATTTTCAACAGCAGAGTATTCTCCTGTTTGTTGAAGGTCATGCTTACCCAAGGTTTTGGCTGCGGTGTGTAGATGTAAAATGTAAAAAACATATCAAATATAATTTCAAACAGGGTACTTAGATACCTCAATAGCGCACTTTCCGTGCCGTAACCATAACGATGTTTCCACTTGTTCCAACTGGCCTCAAAATGGGTAAAAATTCATGTTACAAAAACTTGAATATTCAGAGCCAACTTTTTTAAAGTTTACGGTTTCGTGAGTATCATTGCAATGGGTTGTTTGGTCAAAAGTGTCAAGATTGATAGCCTTTGTCAGGAAATCTGTCGACAAATGTTGAAATTTCCTAAACTTTTCTCTTTGTTTTCCATCTCTTTTTTTCTTCCACAGAAGAAGCTGCTGCACCAGCACCTTCACCTGCCTTTGGTAAGTGCGATATGTATGACTAAATGGTCTGCACAAAGAAATCAGATCAGCTTGTGAAGTGCCAATTAGTTGAGTCAATCAGCTCTAAATAATCTTAATTTCGTCGGAGACGTGCATTTTTTAACCCCCATGTTCAGGGAAATTGAGGGAATCAAGAGTTGTGTTAGTGTACAACCATCCATGATATATGAATGTAATGACGTTGGGAGATGAAAAGTGATAAACCCCACTAATAACCGAGTAAATCACACCATGACTTGACTGTTCGGATTATTCTATATCTTGTATTGGCCATTTACTTGCAATCGAAACCGTAGATTCCACAGTCTTGAAAACTTCCAAGAAACAGAAGTTAGAGGTGACGGTAATAATGGAATATTTATGGAAAATTTTTGAAAGCATCAATCGATCATTAACTTGGGCTGAATAATAAAAACAAGTGAAAGAACATAGCTTTGAATAAATTACCTTCGCATAATTGAAAAACGTTACGTTTTATGAGGGGTTCCATATCTGTACGTTATGACCAGTATGCTACAGGACTTGTGCCCCTCGCATCTGCATCAGTCGGCCTTCCGACTACTTTTCTGTTTCACATCACGTGTTAGATGCACATGAAAACTTTAAAGTACCACCCAATGCTGATGTTTTTTATTTATGTAGCCTCGTCATTGGTCAACCGAGATCAAGTCTATTGAAAAACAACTTGTGTTTATTTAAATATACAATCACATACAGAAATTTCATAGAGAGGTCAAAACTACGTGTAAACTATGTCTGGTTGGCATGTGTATCCTAACTGTAGTCTCAATAAATTTAAAATGTATAATGTTACGAATTTTATCTTGTTTCTTTTGAAACACCAATTAATCTGTGTACATGTTTAATTTATATTTGCGGGCTTTACGTTATCATTTTAATTATCTATTGCAGTGGCTCAATCACAAAAAATGAACAAAAGCGAGTGCTACACCCCTTACAGTAGGCTAGATTCCCTACAAAAACTTCCATTAAGACTATCTAAGAAAAACGCCACCATCAGTTGGAGCAACGCGTGTAAAAAATTTCCAAAAATCGCATTCCTGAGATGGCCGGAAATAGCACTTCCCTTACTAATACGTAGAATCTAAGCAAGTTATGTTTGTCGTCGTTTGCAATTAATGCTTACTTCAAAACCACTTTCTGATCAAAAACCAGTTAGGAACCTGCAAAATGATCAGAAAGTCATTGAACAATACTTTGACTCAAAAATGCAATTTTGTTATTTTGCCCAAAAGAATATCTAAGCGGAGCGCCACCATTGTTGGTGGGCAGAGAGAACTTCTTATGAAACCGTGACCCCTCAGATGGCCGAAGATTTTGTTTTATGCTTGTAAAGAGGATTTAAACAGTCTTTACTTCTAGCTGTCGTTTTCAATAATAAAAACTCAGGAACCTGCTAAATGATCAGAAAATTACCACGTAAAATGCACCTCTAGCTTACCTTTGATTGAATCGTCTTGAATCTTTTCGGAAGAGAACTGTACAACTTAATTGAAATTATGCCAATGTTTCTCTATAGCGTCTTTGGCTGAATTCAAGGTCCGCTGAATTGATGAAATTGTCGGTGTGAAAACTCGGACTCCCGACTGTAAATTATTTTACTCCTGTCTTTTGCATGATAAATGGCACCTTAGCACCCCTGGCTCCTCGCCGTCGTCTCGTACGGCTTAGGCGGCTAGGGAGGACTTTAAGGGATGTGAAACCATCCTTTAAAAATATTTAAAAGGTAGTTGTCGTTTCATGCAATCTCTGCCACAGATGGTACCTTTTGAAGTAAAATTTGGAATTTCACAAAATTTGCCGATTTATAGGAATTAGACAACGGCATCACTGAAGGTTCCTTGGGGAGAAAATCCTTTCCTTTTTAAACAATAATAAAAAATGTAGTCTTTTTCATGTATGATATCAATGAATCTGTGTAAATATTTGATCCATCACTCTTGCCAGACTTACGTGATCAGTTTAAATCATCTTTGAGTGTAATTTACCTGCTGAGTGCTATTAGATTCTTTACGTTGGCTTTCTTACTGTTTGGCCTTCTTTGTGTCCTCCGTGGCTCTGAATGTGAGTTATTGGCTTGAGATGATATGAGTTAATTAATAAAAGTTTCATTAGTTCTACCTTATTCTGTTTTAACGTTGTTTTTCGTAACATAACGAAGGTTTTACTAAACCCAGTTTTCATTGGCTCCTTCGTTAGGTCACTCCATCACTGTAAATTAAAATCATATTTGGAAACAAAGCGCAGAAAGAGAGACTGTTTTTTAAAAAGTAAACCAAAGGTATCCCAAATAATCCTGAAAAATAACATTTTGAACTCAGAGAATGAACTTTTCTGTCAGAGCTCTGAAATGCCATAGCCGCTCATATCATGTAAGTAACGCCTTATAAATTTAACTGCATGTATAATTTTGACAAATGTATTAATACCCACGTATTCTCTCTCTCTCTCTCTCCTTTCCCTCGTTTTGAATGCGTGTCCTGGACAACGCTAGGTTTCTCTCCAGGTAAATATAAAACAATTTAACATGATGTCTTTGTTTCTTAAAACTTTTGTGTTGTTGTAAATTTCATCTCGTAGACCAAATGGACAGCAAAACACCTGATTTAAAATAAAAAAAGACTCTTTTCAACCAAAAATTACATTGCTTATTTCTTTTATTTTTGGCTTTTTCTTCACATTTGGGAGTCCAGGTCAATAGTGAAATATTTGTATGTACTAATTTTTAAAGGGAAGGACGTGTAGAAAATATTAATTTACCTAAGAAGTGTAATGAAGGTTGAAGTAGAATTTGCACAACGCGCACCTCTCACTTACCGGTATATACTATTTCTGGTCCTGTGACTTCAAAATATGAGAAACATGAGAAATGAAAGCGGACGTTCAATTTCTTTGCTTCTTCTATTGTAGGAGACACGTCACCAAGCCCAGAATCCTCAGGTAAGAAAATATCTCTAAAGATAACTATTTGGTAATAAATTTTGTTTCTAGTCCCATTGATGTTGACATATTTTAAGAATCGTTATCAATTAGTGCTACTCATTTAGCGTTCATCAATTGTAACATGAACCTGACATATCGTATAACTAGACACTGGATTCTTTTGCGTTTCATCCTGTGTGTAAAAAAGATATACAATTGCGTATGGGGATATAAACATTTTCATGTTTTAAAATTACGCAAAAGACGCAACCGGACTAAGTTTCAAAAATGCAACGTCCAAAGTTGTCTCGGAATTTAAACATCACTATCTGAAGATATAGAAAAATCTCCCTACTGGATGCGCACCAGTTTGATCCGTTATCTATTCGATAAAAAGGTCCTGCACCCTAAGAATACTGCGTTATTAACTCAATGGAACCTATACTATACCAGTAACAGCATGAATTCCAGTATCGAGACCGTGCGAAAGGGGTTATTTCGACGATAGTTGTCCAACTAGGAAAGGTTACGAATTTTAAGAAAAATAAGGGCCACTTACTGCACAAAATACATCTAATTTAGGCCGAATCGTTAACACAGAAAACCAGTATTTCTTTCCGGCAGCGCATAACAGCCATGTTCGAAAGGCCACGTTGAAAAAATGATATTGTTTTCCATGGTTTACCTGTATCCCAATGTTGTACCAGCTTTCCCAAGAATTTTGTTATAACTTTAAAAATAAACCAATCATGCAAATACTATACCAAAAATACAGCGCAATAAGCTTATACAGTTCCAAACATTTAAACACCGGCTTGACTTTATCAATTCAAAAAATATTGTTGAATGGACAAAATCGCTAAAAATCTCCTAAAGGGAGCTCCACACTTCTCATGCACAAGTAATATCCCCTTTTAAAACTATCCTAGTAGGGACGGTCCCCACATAATCCGACATTTGTCACAATTTCCAATTCCTTCCTTTTGACGTCGGCCCTATTTAAACGTATCAGGTCAGCAAGGTAGAAAGAAATCAATACGTTTTATTCTTTAAGTTGGATTTTAATACATATATATTGCTTCTCATTGTATTGATATATTTGAGTATTTTTTTATGAAGAAGTCAGGCTTATTTTCTGTTGATCAATTTTGATATGCATTTAATATACATAAAGTAAGTCAGCTGAGCAAGCATTTTAATCCTAATACTTGTCTCAAAGAAATTTACAATGTATGATGTTACGACTTATATTTTGTATCACGTCAAATACAATCCAACCTGTTACATATTTAATTCATCGTCGCCGGCTTTACTTCATAACTTTTGTTTATCTTTACCAATGAACGAAATAAAAAAGAGCTGAAGCCACCTCTTTACCTCTCATCCACTGGCTAGATTTTCAAACAAAGTTGTGGTAGAGCAATTTTCCTCCAAACTACTCGATATTAGGTACAAATTCAAATTTCCTCTGTTTGATGCCATCAATATAACTCTAATTGACGTTTTTGTGAGATGAAACTCAGTGCAAATATGAACATAAAAACACATACAGACAATTCACAGAGACATCAGTGCTATGACTGAGTTAAAAAGGCAACGCCCAAACTTGCCTCGGACTTTGAAAATTACGATCTAGAGTTATTACAAATTTTTCTTCATATTAGATACATACAAATTTGATCAGTCTCCTATTCAAGAAAATATCCTCTACCTTACGCTTACTGCTTTATCAACCCGGTAGAACCTTTACTTTACCGGCCACAGCATAAAATCACTATGAAAAACCATGAAAAATGTTAACTCAAGGCTAATCGTTCAACTTTGTAAGGTTACAATTTTGCCTTAAGGAAGTCCGGTTTTGCGCAAAACCCAATCGGCATGGGGTCCAGGGGCCCGCTTAAGGGCCTCTTGTGGTGTCCAGGGGAAAAGCCAGTGGCGGACCCAGTCATTTCCAAAAGTGTAGGGGCTTAACTTAGAGAAAGAGACGGTAATGGTGTACGCAGGATTTCCCTGAATGGGGGCATCCCTTGTGCTCAGTGATCGCCGGCCTGGGGGAGAGGTCCCCTTCTCCTTTGAAAATTGTTGGCGTTTTCAAGGAGCCTAGATGCAAAATGGTGCAATAACTTTTACTTTCACGGTGGTTCATGAGGATAAAACTGAAACTTCTGTGTCTCTATATGAAGTCTCATTCCATTAACGCTACCTTTTGAAGTAAATATGTCATTAAATTAGCTTACTTAAAGGAGTCAAAGTAAAAGAGCATCGATCGGGATAGGCGATCAGGAGCATTTTAGTTTGCGGTTGTTTCTTGGCCACAAAATGTTATTCTTCCATAAAAATTATCTAAGCGGAGCGTCATCATTGGTTGGCGCAGAGCGTAGGGAAAATTTGGAAAAATCAGACCCTCAGATGGCATGAAATACCTCATACGAAGAATCTAAGCAGTCGCTATCTTCGCTTTACAAAATTCTCACTTCGAAATAAGTTCGCAAACTGCAAAGTGATTAGAAAGTTAATAAAAACATACTTTGACCCGAAAAATGTAATTTTGGCCGAAAGACTACCTAAGCAGAGCGCCACCATTTGTTGGTGCTGAACGTAAAGAAAATTTTGAAAATGATCGCGATCCCCCATATGGCCGAAAATTGCGTTTTCATGCTTGTAAAGAGTATCTTAATATGCAGTCTTTAAGTTTAACTTTTGTTTGCAAAAAGAAAAAAAAACAGGAACATGCTAAGTGATCAGAAAATAACTAACACTAATATATTAAATGGTCTTGATTCTTTTCGAGGAAACTAAACAACAGAATTGAAAATATTCTAATGCTTCTCTATGGTGACTCTTGGCTAAAGTAAAGATCCGCTGAATTGATGAAATTGTCTGTGACTGCTCCAACTCAGGTCTTTTAATTAATTCAACCCAAACATCTCTTGCGTGATAAATGGCAAACTATCTCTCATCGCAACTCTCCGCCCTGTCCCTGTCTCGTACGTCTAGGCCGGCCGGGGAAGGAGTCTAAGGGACGGCCCCTCCCTTTTCACCATTCACCCGGACATATCGTAAAAGAGGGGGGCTGAGGCCGTTAAAGGCCCCCCCCATTAGATCCACTCCTGATAGCCCCGGTAGGGGTCCAGAGGGAGAAGTCCCCGAAAGTTCAGCTATTTTAGTGATTTGAGAGGCTCCAAAATGGTCGAAAATCATATTCAAATTAAGGATTTTAAACTATGAAGTTCAGCATGTGATTGATAATTAGAAACAGGGCATTTTAAGAGATCCAAAGTGGTTGGCGCCATTTTATCAATAGGGAGTTCTATTTAAAATCCCGAGGCAATTTGCCTGGGTCCAGGGGCCCACAATAGGGCCCCGGAAGTTCTGACTTTTTAGCCCTTTTCAGGGACTTAATGGAAGCAAAAAAGGCACCTTTGCATAGGTATTGCTTTAGTAACTTATATTCCTAAAAGGGACATTATTACTGGGGCAAATTTGTGTCATTGCTTCCAAGAAGGGGACTGGGGACATTCTCCTTGCTCAGTATGTTTTCTTTCTATAAAAAGAAAGATATTTTGTAGCAAAGATAGCTTGCAAAACGTTTTGTTTTTGCTGTTTGAAGGGCGAAAATAAACAGTTCTAAAGGTAATCGTTAACGTGGGGGTCCAGGAAGGAAGCTTTCCAACTTTTACACTCTGAAAAGTAATAATTGAGCCGGTAGCCGAAATGTAATAAAAGAAACATAAATTTTTAATTACTTTTGAAAAAAGTATTTTGCCACACTCAATTATTGGGGGGGCCATAACCAGCCAAAATTTCATAAAGGAATTATTGGGGGCCATGCCCCCTTACCGAACGCTTCCGCCGCCTATGTCATGCTCGTATCCCACATAAAATACAGTGTAGTAAACTTGTACACTTCCATGCAGATGCTAAAAACCGCCTTACTTGATCAAAAATAAAAATATTTTAGAAATGGACAAAATCACCAAAGATCTTCCAAAGGGAGCACCACACTTCTCATTCACAGGCTATATCCCCACTTAAAGCCGTCTTAGTAGGAATTGTCCCTAAACAATCAGACATTTGTCACAATGTCCAATTCCTTCCGTTTGAGGTCGGCCGTATTAAGCTTATCCAAATATTTTCTTATTACATCTTGTTACATCTTAACACAAATCATTAGAAATTTTTGATAAAAATATAAAAACGAAAATCACATTGTGATGTACTTTTTACAAGAAAGTGCTTGTTTATATCTCGTGCGAATCTTGACAATCGTTACTTCTTACTTCCTCTCTATGACAGGTCAGGAAGGTAAGAACAAATCAATACGTTTTATTACTTAAGTTCGATTTTTACACATATGTTGTTTCTCATTGTATTGATTTATTTGAGAAGTTTTTTAACAAGTATTTAGGCTTCTTTCCGTTGATCTATTGTGATGTGCTTCTTACATACATGAAAAAGGTCAGTCTAGTCAGCATTTTTAATCCTGATATTTGTCTCAAAAATTTAAAATGAATGATGTTACCACTTGCCGTTTGTATCACGTTAAATACCATCCAACCTGTGCACATATTTAATTCATCTTTGCCATTAGAGCCATGTTGGGAACACCACGTTTAAAAAATACCATTGGTATCCATGGAATTAAAATCAAAGTTTCGGCCCTATTCCAAGGTCCTACTAACTTTTGCAAAACTTTATTTTAGCTTAAAACACAAACCAATCATGCAAATATTACCAAAAAATACAGCGTAATAAACTGATGGACTTCCAAACAAAAACTAAAGCATCGACATTATTTGTTCAAATTCAGATGTTTTACAATGGACAATTTCACCAAAAATCTTCTAAAAGCGAGCACCACACTCCTCATCCACAGCCTATATCCCCAATTAAAGCCATCCTAGTAGGGATTGTCCCCAAGCTATCCAACATTTGTCAAAATGTGCAATTCGTTCCTTTTAAGGTCGGTGGTATTGAGCTTATCCGGATATTGGCTTGTTAGATCCAAACAATGATCATTTAGACATTTTTGATAAAAGTATAAAAATGAAAATCAGAATACGGTGTACTTTTTACAAGAAATCGCTTCTTTTCATCCTGTGCAAATTTTGACGAAGGTAACTTCTTTTCTACCTCTCTGTGACAGGTCACCAAGGAAAAAGAAATCAATACGTTTTATTTCTTAACTTGGAGATTGATGCTTATGTTGATTGTTATTGTATTGATATATTTGAGAAGCTTTTATCAGTATTAAGGCCAACTTCCGTTGAGCTATTGTAATGTTCATATCACATACATAAAGTGAATCAGAAGATTTAGCATTTAATTCCTAATATTTATCTCAAAAAAATGATAATGTATCACGAAATAACTTTTAATTGTGTTATGTCAATTAGAATCCAACCTGTGTACAAATTAGATAAATTAGTGTCGGCTTTACTGTATAACTTTTATTTATTTTTAAGAATGGATAAAATAACAAAAATGAGCTAAGACCACCCCTTCACATCTCATCCACACGCTAGATTTTAATCAAAAAAGTTTTCCTAGAGCGATTTCCCCCCAAACTACTTGATATTAGATACAAATTCAAGTTTTATCTGTTTGATGCCATCCGTATTAAGCCTATCCACTTTTTTGTGAAATGAAACTCAGTGCAAATATAAATACATAAGAAAAAAAAACAGAACATTCACAAGGAAATCAAAACTATGATCATTTAAAATGCCATATCAATAGATGCCGAGAAGTTTAAAAAATACAATCACAATCTCAAGTTATTACAAAATTCTTTCTTAATACTGGATGCATTCAATTCTGATCAGTCACCTATCAAGGGAAAATTCCTCTACCCTAAGCTTACTACGTTATCAACTCAATGGAAACTTGACTAAACCGTACACAGCATAAACGTCACTATGGAAAAAGGTGAAAATATTAAATCGACGATATTTGTCCAACTATTAAAGCTCACAAATATTCAAGAACAATAGGGTCTTCTTACCGTAACAAAAACATCAATTTAAACTAACTCGTTTACAAAGAAAAGGTATTTTTTCGACAGCAATTCTGCATATACCACGTTCAAAAAATAACATTGGTATCCATGCAATTAAAAATCAAAAACTAAAAATCACATTGTGATGTACTTTTTTCAAGAAAGTGCTTGTTTACATCCTCTGCAAATCTTGACAAACGTTACTTCCATTCTTTCTCTCTGTGACAGATCAGCAAGGTAAGAAGAAATCAACACGTTTTTATTCTTAAGTTGGAATTAGACACATGTATTAAGGCTTCTCTCCGTTGGTCTATTGTGATGTGTATCTTACATACATTACAAGAGTCAGCCGAGAAATCATTTTGATCGTAATAATTGTCTAAAAAAGTATATAATGTATGCTGTTTCGACTTGTTTTTTGTACCATGGCAAGCCATTCAACCTGTGTACATATTAAATTCACCGTCGCCGGCTTTACTTGATAACTGTGAGTTATCTTTAAGAATGGTCAAAAGAACATAAATGAAATAACACCATCCCTTAACATCTCCTTCACACGCTAGATTTTCGAACAAAAAGTTTTCCCACAGGGATTTGCCCCCAAACTCCTCGATATCCTGTACATATCAAATTTTATCTGTGTGGTGCCATCCATATTTAACCTATCCACTTTTTTGTGAAATTTAACTCAGTTCAAATGTAATTATAGAAACACATACAGAAAATTCACAGTTACATCATTCTATGACTGAGTTAAAAATGCAACGCCCAAACTTGCCCCGGAGTTTGAAAATAACGATCTCAAGTTACTAAAAATCTTTCTGCCTACTGTATACATACAATTTTGATCAGTCATCTATTCAAGAAAAAATCCTCTACCGTAAGCTTCCTACGTTATCGACTCAATGGAACCTTTACTTTACCGTCTACAGCGTTAACGTCACTATGGAAAATGGTGAAAAATGTTAAATCGACGATGCTTGTCCAACTATGATAGGTTACAAATATATAGGAAAAATAGGGGCTTCTTATCGTAACAAAAACATCTGATGAAGGCTAACTCACTTACAAAGAAAACGTATTATTTCGACAACAACTCTGCAAACACCACGTTCTAAAAATAACATTGGCATCCCAGTAATTAAAAATAAAAAATCGAAAATCACATTCTGATGTACTTTTTTCAAGGATATGGCTACACAAATTCTTGAATTAACACAGTTGCATGGTGCAATGTGGAGGAAAAGAGTGTTCAGAGATAGAAGTAGTCCAATAGATTTTAGTGAGGAAGAATTGATCCAGACAAGCGACCACCGGAATCTAAATGACTGGGGCAACTTCGCTAAATCTATGATAGGACATATACTATCCACAGTGGCTTAGGCAAGGTTTTTGGTTTGGGGGATAGCTGCAGGGTCCGATCGCCACAATGGGGGTCTACACAGCTAAAGAAAGGAAGGGAGGCAGTTACCTTGCCTTTTGAGATTTTTTTTCGGTTTACACACTATTCCCGAAAGTAGGTGACAGTTTGTGGTCATTCGTGGTATTTAATTTGTAGTCAAAAGTGGACCCAGGATTTGGATTTAGAAAGGAGCTAAGAATTGTGGGAAAAATAGTTAAGTAGAGTGTCACGATCGGTTAGCCCAGAATGCACTGGAAATATTTTGACGGAAAACCTCTCTAGATAATGGGTAATTGCATATCAGAGCCAGTTTGAATTGAATTATTTCTGTTTGTTTACATCTCTCCACGCTCTTTATAAAGTACGTTTTCAAGTGAGCAGACTTTACGGTCAAAAAAAAATTGGTGCACGTTTTCCCACTTCCTATTTGAACGCTGATTTACATAACCACACACAGTTTGTGAATGCAAAACAGCCTAATAATGAAAACAAACATGCTATCTCTATAGAAAATGATGAGATCTGTTGTTTGGGAATTCTTGGCTAACAGACAACTAAATCCTAGTTGACCGACTAGCTAACAAGTTCACTAGCAGAGTTTTATGAATAAGAAAATAGTGTTCAACTATGGAGCTTGCATTACAAGAAAATTTTGGAGTATTGGGTTTCTGTAGGAAATTTGAAACGTTTGGGGATTATTGGAAAATCTCCCCCCCCCCCAATTAACAAATCTAAAGGTTGCACGGCGACTTTGAATCGTTGTTGTTGCATTCTATTATCTAAGGCCTGCGGATTGAAGTTGACCAAGGTGTTTCCGAAACTTTCCGATAGTTCAAAATCAAAAATGTATAGAAGAGAAAACTTGGAATTTATGAAAAAAAGTTCATCGAAACAGCACTGTTGTTGACAAGTGTTTCTGATAAACAGTTGTGACCATAGTCATATTGCGAAATTTTTTATTTTGAGTGTCGGCACGGAAATTTTCACAAACTTTGAAATGTTGTGAAATGTGAACATATCTCCTTTAGAGGTTGCGATACAGCAGGCTTTGCCCGACGAAACCTTTCCTTCCTTGAGGGACAAGTTGAAAAAATACAGTTGTATTGGAGGCAGTTCGGAACGTTATAAAATAGAAGTTGGGAAAACCGCAATGCAGGTGCCGAGTTTTACAGGTTATTGATGAGCTGTTGTCATATAAAGGCTAAAACACCCGGTTTTTGTTAATCAGAGTCGGGGCAATCTTCCTCTCGTCCCACCTCGGCGGTAGCTACGCCTCTGATTTTTTGCTTTTGAATCTACATGCATATGGCATCGCGCGTAAAAAACAGCTTGGAAAGCTACACAATTGCCTGCACTGTGTTTACATACCGCATGGAGTACAGCTTGTCGACTTGTATTAAATCAAGTGAATCATGACTTAGCTAATGTACGTGGCGTCGCTACTGCCGTGTACAAGTAAGGAGACCAGATTGTTATCGTGTTGCATGACGCATTGATCCTCCCACTTCATTTAGAGAGAAGGAATAAAGGTGGTTTTCGCGAATAAGACTCAACCACTTGTGACATGCCCCCTAAAAATTACTCTGGGGATAGTAGGGGGTGGATAAAGCAGCATATATATAACAGACCTATTTATCAATTTTTTCTATAAATTCAAACACAGCATTAGGGTACACACAACCTGGGATATTCGGGTTGTGAAACAATGAGTTATTGTTTCTTATTGCACACTCTCGGGTAATCTTGTGATACATGGAAAAATCAATTTCCCGTGCACTGGGCAGACTGTCCACAACTTGACCACGCCGGGTCAAAAATCGCCCTGGTGTATTTTACTCTCCGTGCCTCTTCTCAACTAGATCAGGCCGTTCCAAATTTGCCCCTGGTACACCGTTCGTCCGGGACTTGTCTACAGCTTGGCCAGGCCGATCGAAAAATAGCCCCTAGTTGGAATTTGTTATATCAGATTAAATTGTTCGATCTGCATTAATACTATAGCTTACCTTGGTGTTTCGATGTTGCTGTTTAATCCAAGAACCACCAAATATGCATCCTGCCAGAAATAGTATCTTTATTGTACACTCTTATGCAAAGGCATAAACAAATGTTATTTGAAGGTCAATGGAAATCTTGTAGGTCTTTTATGGTTCAAAATTGCACAAAAATGATGTTTTGTTTGAAGATTGAGTTAAACGACATGAATTAAAATATAACATGTTGGATATAGCTTTTGCTTGGCTAAGGTTCTCCCTTTGGTGTTAAACCGTACAAATTAGGGACCGGAGGTATGTTACTCAAATAGTTTGTTAAAACTGACTTAGTATTAAAAAGTCTGAATAGAATGAGTATGTTGTTAGGTAAAAGTAGATTTACGAAATGTCAAAATGTTCAGTATGGTTTTCCTTCTTGATAGATTTTTCTCAATTTCGCCTTATCTATGCCCTGCTCAGTTAAATATTTGCTTAGCCAAATTTTGGCTAATAGTTAATACAATAAAGTACAAAATGAATTAAAAAAAAACGATATTGATTGATATGACATGTGTGTAGCGATAGATATGCAGTAATGATGTTTCAAAACCTTTAATGAGTTCGATGAATGACGCTAATAAATGGCAGTAAGTTCGAACGTCACTACCCCGGCGCAAGGTAAGTTGTGTGTCTTGAAAGAGCCTTGTGCTTCCGATGGAAGGCATTGTCCGCCAAGCTTAAAATTCTTTTAACAGTTAGATTTAACAAGTTGTGAAAGTACCAATGAAAAGTCATTGAGTATTGTGTTCCTGTGAGGTGTGTAAAACAGCAAAGGGTACAACTTTTACCCTAATATCATGAAAAGTCAAGAAATTTAATTTGAGTTGAGTTAACTTGAGTTAGTTGCCAAATTTTGCATTTAAAAGCTCCAAATCATATATAACATGATTAATTATTTCATTTTTCCTTGATCACCACTATGTTGCAACTGCAACTGGTCCTTTTTCCGTCCCGAGGAAGTAACCTAGTGACTGACAATTGTCATTACCTGAGACATCTTTGAGGTAACGCCATGCTAGTCACAAGATTATATCACAGAATACAAAGATTACAGTTTCTGTGATGCGACAAAATATCAGCATATTACCTGTCCCTCATATCATGTGGCAAAACATCTGATGTTAATTTTTGAGCAGTATTATTTTCTCTCCCTTTGTTTAGTTTAAGCAATTAGTTAATAAATAAACCAACGGTAAATTAATGTTTCAGCAGTCACATGACATAAAACAAAACCAAACTGATAATGAATAACGTTTTGGAGTGGAAAAGATATACGTTAGTAAAAATTTTGCTGATTTTAAAAAAAAAAAAAACAGTTTGTACAATTCAAGTCAAATACCTTATTGATTTAATTGCGTGTTGATTGAATGGTTAAATTTCAGTACCACCTGTCTTCACTAATTGGAAGGCTGCTTGCCCACACACTTTAAAAGGCATTACGTTTTGTCTTACTTATCTATCGTGCGGCTCACCAAAATCTTGCGTTGAATAGCAGTTAATGTCTCTATAAATTAAGAATAGATGGCATTAAAGGAAGTGTTACCCTCAGCTCCTATTTGAGAAAAGGAAATTCAAATTTTCTCCTTTCAACTAAATAATAAGGTGAAATTGATTTGCAGATAGTTTACATTGAAACCCCTTTATTCATAAGGTACTGAAGTAAGAAAACTTCCAATCAATAGAAAACAGATACTGTAAAAATAATACAGATGGACATGTCCTCATGATTTTCAAAACATAAATGGAATTTTGAATTTCCCTTCAGAATAGATCTGATTGAAATAAGTTCATGGGTATTTTAGGAACTACGGAATTAAAGTCTTAATTAAATGGTTTCTGCGCTCTTGCATCAGTGATTCCACTAACATGAGTGTTGAGTATTTAGAGGAACAAGAATATAATACACAGGTATTGCTTTTTTAGTTTTTCGTAACATCACTACACATTCACTTAATATACTGCGAACTTCTGGTAAGGCAGTTAGTTATGGTAAGAGTTAATTCTTTCTAGCCCAATCACTGTTGTCAAAAAGTCGCCCCACTTGCCACAGCAATATATTTTTCAATATTCTTAGCCTCCACGTCATTCGTGAGGACAAAACGATGGAACACCTATCGCACTCATAGAAATTCGCCCTGAACTTGTAACAGAAGATGTGCGTATTTGACTGGTGGAGATATCAACTGTCTCCACTTGTCGGTACCGGTTTTTCCCCCAAAGGAGGTCGTACTTTTTGCTCTGTGACATCGTATCCATAAGGTCTATTGTGGAGTAGTAGGTCTTTTATGGTTCAATTTTCACAAAAGTGATTCTTTGTTGGAAAATTGAGTTAAGGGACATAAATTAAAATATAGCATGTGGGATACAGCTTTTCCTTGTTTAAGGTTAGCCCTTAGGTGTTCAACCATACAACTGAGGGACCAGGAGTATATCTGTTACCCAAAACGTTTGTTAAAAGCTGACTTGGTATCACATAGCTTGAATAGATTGAATATGTTGTTAGGTAAAAACATATTAAAGAAGTGTCAAAATGTTCAGTATGCTTTTCTTTCTTGGTAGATTTCCTCAATTCCACCTTATTTATGCTCTGCTCAGTTAAATATCACGATGAGCCAAATTTTGGCCGTAAAAGAGCAAAAGGGAACAACTTTCACCTTACTATCATGAATATGTCAAGGAATATATTTTGAGTTGAGTTAAATTGAGTTAGTTGCCAATTACAATCGCAGAAATGTTGCAACCACATAGAACATCTAAATTTTGCAGTAAGTGTTCCAAATCATAGGAAACTTGTCTTACTATTTCACTCTTGCTTGAGTACCACTCTGTTGGAACCAAAACTGGTCCCTTTTTCAGCCCGAGGAAGTAACCAAGTGACTGACACTGGTCATCACAATAGACATCACTAAAGTAATGCCATGCTAGTCGAAAATTTCTATCACAGAATACGAAGACTACAATTTTTGTTGTATGACAAAATTTCAGCATATTACTTGTCTCTTTCTATATCATACGGCAAATCATCTGTGGTTACTTTCGCACAGAATCATTCCCTTTCCATTGTTTAGTTTAAGCAAATTGTTTATAAATAAACCAACTGTAAAGTGTTTCAGCAGTCGCATTAATTAATAAAAAACCCAACTGATCATAGAAACCGTTTTGAATGGAAAATATATACGTCATTAGAAAGTTTGCTAATTTACTTTAAAGCCTGTACAGTTTAAGTCAAATACCTTGAAGTAATCATTAATTGATGTAATGGTTAAATTTGAATTACTCCTGTCTTCACTTATTGGAAGGTTGCTCGCTCATACACGTTAAATGGCATTACGTTTTGTCTAGCTGATATATCGTGCGGTCTACCATAATCTTGCGTTGAATGGCTTTAAATGGTTCTTTAACTTCACAACCGAAGGCACGAAAGGAAGAGTTGATTACATTTGTTATTCGTGAAAGGGGAATTTTAAATTTTCCCATTTTAAACTTAATATCAAGTTAAACAAATTTCATTTGGAGGTAGCGTACAAAGAAATCCCCTTAATCCGAAGGCACTGAAGTTAGAAAACCACCAATGAATAGAACACAGATGCTGTATATGTACAAGAGATGGAGAGGTTCTCATGATTTTCAAAGGATAAATGGAATTTTGAGTTTTTCCTTCAGGTTAGTGCTAATTGAAATAAGTACATGGGTATTTCAGGAACTGTGGAATTTAAGTGTTAATTTAATAATGTCTGCGCTTTTTGCATCAGTTTTGTCACCTTATGTGAGTGTTGAGTATTAAGAAAAAATAAGAACGTAACAAAATTATATCGCTCTTTACATTTTTCGTAACATCACTGCACATTAACTTTATATCCTGTGCACTCGTTGTAAGTTAATTAGATCTGATAAGTGTTCGCCTGGTCTCCCCCAACCACTGTTATTAAATGTTCGCCCCATTTGCCACAGCAATGAAGTGTGTGACAGGTATTTCCCCTCTGGACATGTCACTACCGTTAAAAGTTCACACACTCCGCATCATGTACTGTATCATAATAGCCTGATGTCTCCTGAGAGCTTTCCGCTGAAGTCTGCTTACATTTTAAAATCGCTTAGATTCGGTTATTTTTTATCAAATAAGATAATTAATAAAAATTATAAATTCGAGAGAATTGTGTTATTGGGCTGCATATATCTCTTACTGTGACAACAATAATCAGTCCATTTAAATTAACACCACCTCATACATGCAGTCACGCTTTCGCGTTACTCCCAACTTTTAACATAATAAGAGCTCCCCATTCAATTTTCAGATACCCATTTTCTCTCTCATTGCTTGAATCGGTTCTAAACAGTAGATTGTGTTAGATAATTGAGCGAATTTTATCTAGATCCATCCCAACCGACAAAAAACAATTATAACCTCAACAGTCAGCAACGAAGCCACCACCTACAGCTGTAACAAGCACAAAAGTTATTGGCCTCAACCACAAACAATAATCGCTTTGATCTCTTTTGTCATAACCGTCATTTTTGTTTCTCTATTTGATTTTAACACAGATTCAAAATAATGTCGAAAATATTTTCGAGTCGACAAGAAATTTCCTCACTGGCTAATAATAGCTCTAATCCCAAACCTAATCTCTAACCCCCCCCCCCCTCTCCCGCCAAAAAAGAGAATACAGTCGATACAATACAATGACGACAACTTATCAAGAAACTTCTTGTTAAACGGTGCGCATCTACCTTCTTTTGCCACTTTTTAAAGAATCAATTCTGTTGATATTGCATGTTACATCACACTCGATCACAAAAAATCGAACCCTTCCTAGAATTCGGATAATTCGGATAAAGATTGTTGAAAAGGATACTTGGCACAGTTGAGAATCAAAAGAAAAATTACTTTGCTTTAGTAAAGTAGAACTGGAAAAGAGTGAAATCCTTTGCATTTCACACATTAGCTCCAGGGCAGTTTTAACTTAAAATGAATGTAGATAGTTATTATGTAATAACCCTGTATAAATGCATCAAATTAAGAGATAACATCTCTTGGCAAAATAGAAAATGCTATAATAGATACTAATGGGCTTGTGTACTTTATAGGTACAAATATTTCTTTGTCACAATATAAGAAGACGAATTTAACGCCCTCAGTTCGTGACTTTCTTGTGAGGAAATATTTCGTAATGAGAAAATACCTTTAATCGTTGTAATACTATATTGAAATATCAGGCATTATTTCTCTAGAACTGTTCATGGCTTTGTTTTGAAAACTTCAAACTGTCTTTTTTGACAAAGTTAGAGATTAAAATGTGACATTTGAAAAAATTTGTTCTATGTCTGGCCTTTTCAACAACTGTTATCAATGTCAATTACACGCCCATTTACCATATTTAGAAATAGCTCTGGGGGTTGATAATTTTAACAAGTTGTCTAAGATTGAAATGAGAGGGTTTCTGATCATTCGATACACGAGATAATCAATGCATGAATAAGATGATTTCATTTATGCCAGCACCTTTCAACATTTGTTTTGGCTATGTGTCATTTACACCTAAGTTGGGATCCAATTGGACAAGAATAGGTAATGAAATCTTGTGTTCATTGGAGCATGTTTTTCGAGTAATATAGTAGTGAAAAGGTTCGTTGATTTAATTTTTATCTAAAAAATGTAAAGTAATGCTTGTGACACAGATCACAATAAAGTTGTAGTTCATTATTTTTATTAAATATTTTTAGACACAATGTATGCATGTATATGACTGTTTATACATGGAAGCGATATTTCTTGCTGTCCCATATTAAAATCCTAAGGGACTCTCAGTCCTAAGTGTGTGGTTGGAAATGTACAAAGGGTAAAAACAAAATTGAAAAATTCTGTAAACAAAACATCGATATCCTTCTCTTCTCGCGGTCTGAAGTTATACGAGAAACAAAAGGCTCGTTTCTAATGCTTTGCTCCTAGTGGGAACAATAATGTCACCTAGAAGAAGAAAAATCAAGAAAACTATGTTACTTTTTCGCTATGTCTTGCTCAAACATCCTATTTAACCAATATTAAAGATAATTATTGGCCGTTTCCTTTTAAATATTTGCTCCTCATAGAAGTAGAACGTTGTATGGCCCAAACAAAGAAACGAATTGATAAGCTCTTGGAGACACAGGAACAAACATCTACTGTGTAATTATTCTAATAGGTAATGTATCTTGGCTCGCTGTAAACCGTTCTTGCCTGTTCACAACGAACACAGAACGAACACGTACTTTAAAACGGACACGTTCAAAAGCATCGAACACATACGTATTTAACGTTATTGACAGCATTCTAATTCAGGCTTTTGAAGAGTGAGGACCTACATTATTGGCCCTTACGAAACAGTTCTGTAAAGCTATGTTGTAAGAACTTATTGCAACCTTTTCAATGTATATATATATATTTGCCTAATTCGGCACCTATAGGGGAAAGTTGTTGTTGAAAAGTCGACCTTAGGGGAACAAATTTTGGGGCGAAATATAAGTTTCGCCCTAACGTTTCTGCACACTTTTTCTATAAGAATACGTAAACGGACAAGGGCGCCCTCCTAGATTTTCAAAGATATACAATTACTTCAAAGTTGTCAAATTTACGGACACTTAGCTGTTAACACGAGCAGATGCCCGGTCATTGAAATAACGTTGTTTGTATGTTTAGACATTAGCAGTCTATGGTAGAATAATACAAGACACCTACTGTTTTTCGAATTTCTCGGACAAACCACAGGCAATCTCTTTTTTAACCTGGTCCTTTTCTTGTCCAACACGTGTTTTATCCAACAAATTAGTCAGCGAAGCAAATTCGTTAAAAAATGCATGGCCGAAAGACGATAATGATACGTCAGTTGTACTTAAAATCATTTGGGGTCTTCTATTGCTTTCTAGGCTTTGAAAAAATGCACAAATTCGATTTGACATATTTTCCTGACCAACGTACCCAAACTACTGCATCTCCCATTACAAGTACATGCCACGTTACTCACGTGACGAGTTCTTCGACTAAGGGACTAAGTGACTTAGGGTATAATTGATTGAAAGCTTTGAATTTATCCTGCAGATCAGAGGCTGAATGGAAAAAGCTGGTTTGAAGGCTTTATGTACCTAAAAAGATTATTTGCCTTTGCAATGTCTATGTTTAAGACTAAAGCTGTTTTTCCCTTGTATAGGGATTTTGGAAAATACCGTGACGTTTGAAAGAATCCGCAGCCTCTACACCCTTAAATATAACCAAATCATAACCTTTTTTGTTGTCACACCAATACATCTTGTCAAAAGCAAATACAAAATTTCGGCCAACAGGCTATTATATATTCCATCTCTTAAAAATGTTTGGTCCACAAATTTTGCTTACCAAATAAAGTTTCATGATTTGCGAAATATCATAGGAACTACACTCATACAACAATAAAAATCCTCATTTTTCTGTCACCTTTATGATACATTCCTTCTTTTTTTATTTTTTCACTCCGACCAGATCAAAATGAAGGTAGGTACAAATTGCACTCCTTGCCACATCATTCTTTATTGTTATTTATTTGTTATTGCTGCTGTAACTTTTGTTTGCAGAAAAGTTTGTAAAAGGTGAATTTAGTGATGTCTTTCGAGAGAGGACCTTACCCATGAAGTAGATGAGAACCTTCTTCTATCTCCATATCAGTTAGGGGACACCGTATAAACTTAAAAAGGAGCCTTTAAATAGTCTATTCATAAAAGCTAGCCAAATTGGTTATTTAATCGACACATTTTTCTAAGATTTGACAAGGACTCAAATCATATTAGCCAATAACATGCCCAGAGTAACTTCCAAGCTCGCTTGATGTATTAAATTTACTTCGTTACACTATTGTGACATCTAAATGGACTTAAAGCAGACCTGTACAACACAACCTTTTCACGTGCGATTAAACATTGACGTACAAGACTGGGATAAACTGCCCCGACCAATATTCCCATCTTAAATTTCTGCAAAATTTGAAGTGAATGGGAATGAATCTGATAAAAAATCGTGCAGCTGTCTGAGCTTTAAAAGTAACTGCCATTGTTAAAACTACACATAAATTTTGCCTGAAATCTTAAAATGATGTGTCTGAAAATGTAAAAAATATTTTTGCAAAGTTTAAGAGATTTCAAAAACTCGCCGCACATTTGGGTAGATCAAAAAGGTTTGATTTGTACTTTAAAAGAATTTATAGTCTTGAACAAAAAAATACCCGTAATAGTCAATATTACAATTCTTAAGAACATCTGCTGGAAAAAGTACTATGGTCACTTGATAAGGGTGATGTGCCGCGAAACGTGCTTTTGATAGAGTGAGTGAGCTTATGCTCCTTTAGGCCTTAGTATTGCTTCCAATTTGTTAGAAAATAGACTGTTGTATACGGCCTACTCTAGGATTAGGGATATAGTAATAACTATGAAAATAACTTCTTTGAGTCCTTTCCTGAAAAATGCAAATGAAGATAGCGATACATTCAGGAAGCCAAGGCTTCAGAGAAGTAATCATTCTTCGGTCTGTTTTTAAATTTTTCTCTAAATGGACGATTTTATGAAACTTTCAATTTGAATGCTTTCAAAAGTTTGCGCTCAAGGAACACAAAAAAAAAACAAAAAAAACCCAAGAATCGTTATATATAAAGTAAAGTTTTTTTATGGAGCATGAAAACAATGACCAACTTTTTTGGCTCAAAGAGCACAAACACTTTTCTCTACCCCACAACATACTGAATTCTGCAAAAAATTGCCCGAAAAAAAACTAGGTTAGGGTTGTTACCATTCGTCAAATAACCAATTGGAGAGTGTTCAAGTTCACGCAATTCCCAATAGTGAGTCATCTCACCTGCCCGACAGTAGACGGCAATGGTAATGAAAATCGGATACCTATTTTTCAACCAATTTGAATGATTTACAGTAGTGTGTGTATATATATATATATATAGAAACTGAAGAAACTACACTTCCTTTTCTATATATATATATATATACATATATATACATATATATATATCTATATATATACATATATATATATAAAAGAATAAGTAGAAAACACCACAAATATGACAATATTAGAGCACATACAAGATAAGAGAAACGTATATTTCAAAGAAACCTGTCTTCGTCATCAGCGTCAATGCGGAGTAGAGAAAAATTTAGGAGCAACAAAAAACAAAAAAAAAAAAAGAAATACAAATCCTACCGAGAATGTTAAACAGTACCGGCTTCCCTGTGATTCACAGAAGGGAAGTCGCTCAAAACACCAAGGTCTTTGTTTAGGCCGCGGGTATGTGTGGACAGTTTAAGCATCCATTTGCTTTCGGATTTATGCCTTTGAGTGAGAGATGGGTAATTAGAATTGAGTAGGATACATCTTAAATTAGACAAAGAGTGGTTTGAGTTACTAGTGAAATGTTTGGATATAGGATAATTTATTGATTTATCTAGAATAGTTTTTTGTGGTTGTTAAACCTCAGTCTAAATTTGGTGCCGGTCTGACCCACATAGTTGCCTTTCTCACACACGTTGCAGCACAGTAAATAAACTACATTAGCCGTGTCACAGTTTAAGGGAGGGGGACGGATGTTACAAGCAGTGCCCGGAGGGGTAAAAGTTTCGTCAGTGATAATAAAAGGGCACACCTGACACCTAGGCTGGCCACACTTTTTGTTGCCTGCGTTTCCAGCAGTTCAGAGATTGAACTGTCTGCCCGAAGAATAGCAAAATCTGAACGAATACATGTATGTAAATTTTCTGTTTTAGACGAATTATCAAAAACAACTGGAATACGTGTATTTTCAACTTTAGTTTTGTAAGGCAGTAGTTTGTCCCGGTTGTGACAGGAAGCCTCGCTGATTCCCGCATTTATAACGGGTAGTGGGTACTCATTATTAAGAAAAAAATCCACGAGGTTATTAACATGTTTTTCGTATTCGGGCTGGGTAGAACAAATACGTTTGATTCTAATGCATTGAGAAAACACAATAGACTTTTTCAAACTTAAGTGATGCGAGCTCTTGAAATTGAGGTAGCCATGGGTATCTGTTGGTTTACAATAAAGTGTCGTAGCTATGGAACCATTGTTAAGTTTAACTAGTACGTCAAGGAAAGGAATTTCCTCGGCAGAAAAATCAAATTTGAACTTAATAGAAGGATGAAAAGCATTGCAAAATGATACAAAAGAGAGTAAAATGGGTAGGCCATGCGGCCAAATAAAAAAGATGTCGTCAATATATCTAAGTGCAACGGCTGTAAGGGGTAATAATTTAAACAAATTTATCGAAACTTGTACCAGAAACTCCAACTCAGCCCATCGTAATCTACGACAAGACGAACGATCTGCCATCCGTTCTCTAAAAACAAACAGCAACATAATTATAAAGCAAGCTGATAAAGGAGGTGCTGTCACTGTTTAAAACCGGGTTGATTACATAGAGGAGGCGGAATCTCAACTTAACAACCATAATTTCTATAGAAAGCTTGCCTCTAATCCGTGTCCAATATTTGAGAAGGAACTGCAGTATCTCGTTAACTCTTTTTCCTCTGACCTAGCTGTTAAGGTAAATCTGTACATTCCTAAGTCACCTATCCCAGGTACATTTTATACAATACCTAAATTACATAAAGTTTCGAAACTAGTTGAGGCCAAATTGTCCTCTCCGAATGCCCCTACTAATGCCGCAAGTCTCAGCCCACGTCAATTATTTAATTTGGCCAAATCTCTAAATGTTTCCCCGCCCGGTAGGCCTATTGTTTCTTGTATCGGTACGCTTACTGAGCACTTAAGTGGGTTTGCCGACAGTATGCTTAATCCCCTTTTACCTACCCTCAGAAGTTACATTCAAGATACTACTCATTTTCTTTGAACTCTTAACGAAATAAAACCCCTCCCGCCCGATTCCTTCTTATCACTATGGATGTAAGTGCGTTATACACCAATATACCACATGAAGATGGTATCCTAGCCTGTGAAAAGATTTTGTCTTTTAACGGTTATTCTCAACCATTCATTAAGGATTTCACCGACATTATTTAATTTATTCTTACTCACAATCATTTTAAATTTAATGGCCAGCATTATCTCCAAACGTGCGGCACTGCCATGACTACTAGAATGGCACCTAATTATGCCGTAATTTTCATGGCTGACCTTGAAACCAGAATGCTGGCAGATTACCCCTTAATGCCGTCGCACTTTCATAGATATATTGACGACATCTTTTTTATTTGGCCACATGGCCTACCCAACTTACATTCTTTTGTATCATTTTGCAATGCTTTTCATCCTTCTATTAAGTTCACATTTGATTTTTCTTCCAAAGAAATTCCTTTCCTTGGCGTACTAGTTAAACTTAACAATGGTTCCATTGCTACGACACTTTATTGACGCTGATGACGAAGACAGGTGTCTTTGAAATATACCTTTCCCTTATCTTGTATGTGCTCTAATATTGTCATATTTGTGGTGTTTTCTACTTATTCTTTTATATTACACGGAGCATACCGGACTTACTTATATTATATATATATATATATATATATATATATATATATATATATATATATATATATATATATATATATATATATATATATATATATTCAACGTTCGATTTACCATACTTCGACCTACTGAATATTCAATTACCCCGCTTGGGGACTTACCATGGTAACAGGAGAGAAAATTGAGGGCGGCAGGTATAAGAACCCTAGTCTACGTCTATAATCACAAGTGTCACGATGCCCGAGTGGTTAAGGCGGTCGCCATGTACGCGACAGACGCGGGTTCAAGTCCTGGTCGTGACTTAATTTCCTCTCTAAATTTATTTCTTATTTCCCTTGTTCATTAGGGCTAATGCCAATGCTTGGGACTAATTTCAATTTCAAAATCGAACTTAAACACTCCTTTCGACCTATTCATTCAACGTTCGATTTTCCATACTTCGACCTACTGAATATTCAATTACCCCGCTTGGGGACTTACCATGGTAACAGGAGAGAAAATTGAGGGCGGCAGGTATAAGAACCCTAGTCTACGTCTAAAATTACAAGTGTCATGATCCCCGAGTGGTTAAGGCGGTCGCCATGTACGCGACAGACCCGGGTTCAGGCCCTGGTCGTGACTTAAGTTCCTCTCTGAATTTATTTCTTATTTCCCTTGTTCATTAGGGCTAATGCCAATGCTTGGGACTAATTTCAATTTCAAAATCGAACTTTAACACTCCTTTCGACCTATATATATATATATATTTATATAAAAATATGTATATATATATACATATATATATATATATATATGTATATATATATATATATATATATATATTTATATAACGCTAATTCCCACCTTAGGGGGAAATTGTTATATCTGCGCGTACATAGGGCGAAAAAATAACAATGAAATACATAAGTAAAGGAATTCGCCCTAACGTCTAAAAATATAAACAACGATATTTCAATGGCCAGCCATCCGTTCGTGTTAACAGCTAGGTGTCCGTAAATTTGACAACTTTGAAGTAATTGTATCTACTTTGTAAATCTAGGAACCCCCTGTCCGTTTACGTATTCCTATAGAAAAAGTGTGTAGAAACGTTAAGGCGAAACTTATATTTCGCCTCAAAAAATTTTTCCCCTTAAGGTCGACTTTTTTCGCCGTAACGTTTCTACACACTTTTTCTATAGGAATACGTAAACGGACAAGGGCGCCCTCCTAGATTTACAAAGGAGAGACAATTACTTCAAAGTTGTCAAATTTACGGACACCTAGCTTTTAACACGAACGGATGGCTGGCCATTGAAATAACGTTGTTTATATTTTTGGACGTAAGGGCGAACACTTTTTCTTATGTATTTCATAGTTATTTTTTCGCCCTAAGTACGCGCAGATATAACAATATCCCCCTAAGGTGGGAATTTGCGTTATATATATATATATATATATATATATATATATATATATATATATATATATATATATATATATATATATATATATATATATATATATATATATATATATATATTTATATATATATATATATATATATATATATATAAAAATATATATATATAAATACATATATATATATATATATATATATATATATAGGTCGAAAAATTGGTAATGGTTCGATCATGAATTTTAATTCAAGAACTGGCATTGCCTTTTCAACAAGGGAAGAAATATATACCTTTTTCTATATTTCTTACCTTGTTCAAAAGGCAATGCCAGTACTTGGGCTGAATTAAAATTCACGATCGAATCAGTACCAATTTTTCGACCTACATTCACAGTCGATCTTACCACGTTCGACCTATATATATATATGTGTGTGTGTGTGTGTGTGTGTGTGTGTGTGTGTTTATATATATTGAAAAGGTTGGAAAAGTTTTTACAACTAAGCTTTACAGAACACACACACACACTTATATATCTATATATATATCTATATATATATGTGTATATGTATATATATATATATATATATATGTAGATATATGTATATATGTATATGCATCAAACTACACAGACATACCAGAATTCGAAAGGCATATTATCTTCCACACAAAAAAGCTATGCTGTTCAACGTAGATACACCCATGGTGGAAGCGTTTATTTTATTTGATGTTGCCATGGGTTGTTTCGGCGGTGCTGGAACTTGTGGACTAATAGGATTGTACATCCTACACAACTTAACTCACATTAACATGAATGTCGGCCTATACAGAGACGACAGTTTGGCTGTTTACAAATCAACACCAAGTCAAACAGAAAAAATAAAGAAAGAAATATGCATGATATTCTCAAATAACAAGCTTAAAATAGAAATGGAAGCAAACAAAAAAAGGGAAATTTGTAGACCCTACCCTTGATCTAAGCACAAGCACATATGAGCCATACATGAAACCCAACAGCACCCCTCTCTATGTGCACAAACAAAGCTATCAGCCACCCCCCACTAATCATAAAGAACATTCCAGAAAGCATCAACAAGAGCCTATCCGACGTTTCTTCCGACGAAAACACATTCAACACATCATCGCCCGTTTACCAAGAAGCATTACAAAGAAGTGGCTTTGGGGAAAACCTAAAGTACGAGACCCAATCCCCTAGCACCAGTCATTCCAAGGGAGCCCCGAAACGAAGACAAAATAGGAACATAACCTGGTTCAATCTCCCGTTTAGTGTCAGTGTCACCACCAACATTGGCAAGAAGTTCTTTAACCTCTTGTACAAGTGCTTCCCACCTGGGCACAAACTACACACATTACTCAAGAGAAACACGGTGAAACTGAGTTACAGCTGCATTTTAAACAGAGACCAAATTATATCAGTGCACAACAAGTACAAACTGGCAAAACAGGAAGTACAACCAGCAACTGGAAGCAACTGCAATTGCAGAAAGCAAAGCGAGTGCCCATTGGAAGGCAACTGCCTCACGAACAACATTGTGTTCCAAGCAACTTTAGCACGCCACGACAACCCACAACGAAGAAACATACATTGGTCTAACAGAGAACACATTCAAAACAAGTTACACCGCCCACAAGACTATCTTCAAACACAAAGACAAAAGAAATGCAACTGCACTCAAAACAACTCTTCATGATATCATTATCCTCCCTCTCGTTTCCTAATGCAACCCTGTTTCTAAGGGCACAACGATAATCAGCCATACGTTCTTTAAGGTTTGTTGTCATCCCCACATATTGTATCCCACGTTCTGGACAGAAAATACAATAAACCACTCATGTAGCCGTACAGTTGACATAAGCCGCCTCAACTTTATGAACTCTACCACTTGACTTACTGGTAACCTTATTGGTGTTAACAAGGCTCTGGCATAATGTGCAGCTCCTATTTAGAGTGTTGGAGTTTTCTTGTCATTTTGTGTTGTTTCCCCGATTTCCCCTAAAGGTGGGAAGCGTTATATGGTATAAGCGCTATACGTATATATATATATATATATATATGTTTCGAAAATGTCTGTTCATTGCTTCATTGCTAAATGTTTTTTACATCCCAGAAAAAATTAAAGGCGACCTAAAAAAGGAATTCGGTGATTCAAATGCCTCGAAAGGACTCCTCGGAAATCGGAAGACAGGTAATGAAATAGGAGAATGCAAAAGGTGTAAGGGTTAAACCGACTCGAACCAACTCGAACAAAGTTTTGAAATGGTTGTATGTTTGCCAATGTGCAGTTGTTTTTCTGTTGTTATAAGGCCGAGTCTTTAGTCGATCAAATCAAAAATTTTGTTTGAAAAGAAAGCAAATGTTCAAAAAGCAAAGTATGGACATATCATCAATAAAATAATTCAATGACGATATCGAGAACTTTCCCGTTCCGAAGGATCAGTTTAAGACAATTGCTGCGTCGGATAATTTCTTTCTTGCAATTGAAATCGTCTTAACATTATTTCACACAACAATGCATCATTTTAATCTTTATTTTCCCACGTGTTACCGGTTAGTTTATATGTTAATATTACATCGGGAGATATTGATGGCCTTCAATGGTGTAGAAGCCATAACCACTTAGGAACTTTCGCTTCCTGTTACCAAAATATCATTTCACAAAACATAGATTATTCAGATTTTATTTACCCAATGACTCGTCTTTATATATGTTTTAGTGTTCAACGTGGGCTGGCTTGCGGGAGTCTGTCATGTTAATTTACATTCTTATTTTAACCTAAAAAGCCCAAATCTGGCTTCAAAACGTGTTCTTTTGTCGTCTCGAAAAGCTATCTGAAAATAATGTTGTAGTGCAACGTTTGTTGAAGGCTAAAAATGTAAGCATATGGGTTAAATAAAGCAGAGTATAGCTGTTTGATCGTCAATATTTGGCAAATTATTCATTTACAAGTCGTACCTGTTTGTTTAGCAAACTTTTGACAGACTCTTCAGTAGCATTAATTTACAGTTATGCGTTTAACTTAAACTGGTTGCCCTTGTTGTAACTTCGTTTTTCATCTGAACAGGAAAAACATGCCTGTTCTTAATAATTTTGTAATTGGGATAAGTCATTAAAATGCATTAGAAATTCTGCACCAATAAATTGCCTCTAGCATCAATTTATTCAATACGCTTGTTCGAAAGGACTGGAAAGGAAACGGTAAGAAATGTTAATTTGTTACATCAGCATGCATGTTAATAGTTTTGTAGATTTAATTCCCGAGTGCACTAAAACTTTTCAGTTTTGTGTGTGCTAAAAAGGGTCCAAAAAATTGACTTATTTTGTACAGTTCTACTTCGTAATGAGCACTTTCCTGATCAGCATTGTACTATGTTAAATACTGTATATATATATATATATATATATATATATATATATATATATATATATATATATATATACTATAAAATGCTAAAAGTCAATCTAAAAGTTAAAATGTCATATCTACAAGCTTGTTTCGTGAGGTTCATAAGAACATCACTCTTCAGGATAAAACATTGTATGAGCTGGAAGGGCAGAGTCAGCTCCTTTTAAAAGGAGCTGACTCTGCCCTTCCAGCTCATACAATGTTTTATCCTGAAGAGTGATGTTCTTATGAACCTCACGAAACAAGCTTGTAGATATGACATTTTAACTTTTAGATTGACTTTTAGCATTTTATAGTATATCTGCTCCTACTTTGTTGAGCACTCTACCATCTGTATGGTCCCAACCTTCATATTCCTGTATATATATATATATATATATATATATATATATATATATATATATATATATATATATATATATATATATATATATATATATATACGAATTGGACAATCCTATTAATGTTTACCAGGTAAGTAAGGTAAAATGTAAAATGAAAAAATATTTTTCCTTTTGCTTACCTTTCCGTAACAGGTGCTGAAGGTGAGAAAACATTAATTACAATTAAGTACAACGAAGACTCTAACGATATACATCATTAACATCAAGAGGCATTTTCAAATTTTAATGAAGTGGAAAATGACAACATGTTACCATATGTATAGGAATGTTATCTGTACAAAGTATTAGATTTATCTTATTGCTTTTATGGAACTTTAGAGGGAATTGCAGAATCGTGTACATTTGACAAAGTGTAGTAAGATGTAGTTAGATAACATGGGAAATGAACATTTTCATTCCATAGCTTGTATTTCTGTAGCAGGCCTTCAAGATGAGAAAACAAAAAAATTATAATTTATTTGAAATTTACTTTATGGTGGCATTGTGCTTAAATAGTTGGTGGTAATAAACACAAGTTACACGGTAACAACGTTTTTTAGTAGACAATAAGTTGATGTGGAAAAATATTTCAGAATTACCTAGGTTTAGAAAGCTCCCCAAATTTTTATTCACGATGCTCATGCCATCTACTGTACCAGTTAAGATTTATAACTTTCCTGGAACCAACAATGTGTTGTTTTGAGTAATTTAACAGATTTGAGCTTCATCACCGATGTTCTCTACTTCATAAAATATCTTAAAGCGATTATAACCCTAGTGAAATCGTTAGGTTTTATGACCTATGTTGTAATTTCAGTGGCGTTTTGTTTGCATTATTAATGATTGTGTGAAAAAGCCTGGCTGAACTACATTTGTGATGTATATATTGCTTGGCACAGAGCCAAAACTTTTTGATCGAACTTCCCAACTTTGGGGGTAAAAACTAATTTATGGGATTGGTGTCTGTGGAGCAAGGAGCGTTTTACTCTCCAAATGAACATAATTTATATGGACATCACTTGTGGAAACAAATATTTTTAAAGAGCTAAACGTGTCTCTGAAAACTTTCAGGTATTTTCTTAGATTGAGAGGAGACATGATTACGGTATTTAAAGTTGAGGTGTTTAAAATTGTGTAAGGTGTGTACGATAGAAACACAAAGGAAGGGAGTGTTTCTTAAGTCTGGTGCAATTACACATACTCGTTGTCATATTTAGAAGCTACTTAAAGAGATTAGTAGACTCAAGATCAGAAAAATTAGTTTTTCGTGCAGAATTGTTGACGTTTGGACGAACCTTCCCAAAAGTGTAGTTTCAGTTGCTAAGGTTTTCAAATTTAAGAAGTCTTTGGATAGGTTTTGGGCTGGCCATGAGATTGTGCATAACTATTAAGCTGGTTTGTTTGTTAAGTAATTGGCTAGTAAGGCATTCACCCAACTGACCATAACTTGCTATTGCTGCTTCAGTTGTCCAGGGTACATAGGGTGAAGAAGATGCGGGTATAGATGTCTGTAAGACCGGCGTCCAATGAGGTTCCTAATGTATCTTAAGCTTCCTAAGGTACAAGTATTATGAAAGAAATGGTTTAATTTTGACATATATTTTCAGTGTAAACCTCGTGGTACGAGGCATCATTTGATCCATTATTTTGGACAAATATCTCCAACACGTGACCTCACAAAATATGTCATCGTCAACAACAGGTATTTGAAATGGAAATCGACAGTTGATGATTTGTTTTCACCTGACCTTCAAATTATTTCGAGAAATAAGTGATTGAGCTTAACTTAGTTGGAACAGTTCAGAAATTTGGATTTAAAATGAGCAAGTGCTCGTTTTGTGTACAAGGTTTTCGATGTCTTTGATCTCTCTTTCCTTCCCCTTACTTCCTATATGTATGCGTTTCCTGAATGATTTCTAGCTGTCGGTAAGTACCAATATATGTAAGGCCCATTTCCTCAGAACTGATAATATTTTCAAACAAAATAGTAATGCTTCAACTATTTATGCTTTCTGGTACCCTTTGAAACGGGTATTCTGTAATAAGGGGAAAATTGTGCATATTGTTTGCGAAATTCAGGAACGTAAAATATTTAGAAATTGTTTAAAATATCTTGAAATTGTGATGAAACAACGAATCCATTGCAGTGATGTATTCTTATCTGGCAATTTTTTACTTCACTTAGGATTTGAGCTATTAAGCATCACGAAGAAAACTAATTTCTCGTTTTCACCTTTGTTTCTTTTCTATGAGAATTCTTTCACATTAGAAACTATCGATACCTTCCATCCAAGTCTTTCGTTGGAAATTTGTTCATTTATTTTTTTAACTGGAATTGGGTTCTTGTTTTTGTATTTTTTGTTTTGTTTTTGTTTTTTTTTTGTTCTTTTTCGTTTTTTTTTTTTTAACCTTGTCCGTCATTTACTAGACTTTAAACACGAGAAGAGCCAATTAAAATCCAACGAAAGCAATTGTTTGTTTGAAAACCTTAAAGAGCAAAAGTGTCGCTTCGTAGGGAAAAGCTATACACACACAATTCTTTGTATTGCAAAATTCAGTAAGTTTTATGTCTAAAGTACGTACACGTCTAAGGGAGCAGTGTTCGGCACGTTAAGTTTAGAAATTTGACAGTAAATTTTTCTTGCATTAATGTGCGCTTGCTTTTTCTTACATATACGTCACGTCCTTCCAGAACAAGCGTTAGGACCGGGTAAGAAAACACAATATTTAATTTTAACACGAGGTTTGTTTTTTTCTTTTTCTTACTATATCAGTTTCAGTTCTATATAAGTTTCAGTTCATATATTAACGAAAAAGCTGTTAATTTTTTATTAATGTCATAAAGAACACGGTTGGGGTACATGGCTCTAATTTTCTTCTGCATACATATTCTAGAGGCATTTAGAAGTTCAATGCATAGTGAAATAGTTGTAGAATTTTACGACAAGTGGGAGTCGAACACACTGCTATTGAAAATAATAGGTCAAGTAATTACTTTCTAATAACACCACGCATGCTGTCATTTGTTCATTCAAACATAACTAATAATATCAAAGAAACTGCTTAATTTGTAAAAACTGTCATTCGTTTCGAAAATTTTATTTAAAAACTGAGTGAACGTTAATGCTTTAAAATGATGATTTAGTACCACAAAAATAATAAGCAATTAAGAGGCAATGCAAATTCCAAATGAAGCGGAAAATCGAATAATGCTAAGTTTTAGTTATGAAGCAACATTAAGAAAATTATTTGCTTGTTTTCATCTTTTTTTTTTTTTCTCAGAGAGTTCTTTGATATTAGAAACTGTCAATACCTTCCATCTTCCAATAACTCTTTCGATATAAAATGCGTTCCTCCTTTTTTGGAACATTTCTTCAACTGGAATTTGTTTTTATTTTTTTCTGATCTTGTCCGTTATTTTTTACATGTCGACTAAAGAAGCCTACATAAATGCCTACTGAAGCATGTGTTAATTCGACGCGTTTAATTTAGAAATTTAACAGTAAGTTTTTCTTGCATTAATTTGCCCTTGTTTTTTCTTACATATAATTCCAGAAACCCTTCCAGTAATAGGGTACAGCGACGGTAAGAACATACATTTTTTTGTTTTTTACACCAGGTTTCTTTTCTTCATTTCTCTTACTATATCGCAAGTTTTAGTTCATATATGATCAAAGTAGCTGCCAATTTAAACTAAATGACAATTTAAACACAACTCGTTTGAGAACAAGCAAACGAACAAAAGTGTCGTTTTGCAGGGTAAAATAATACACACATACACACCATTCTTTGTATTGAGGAAGTCAATACGGTTTATATGTAACAGAGAAATTTGACGGTAAGTTTTTCTTGCATTAATCTGCAATTGTTTTCTTTCTTTTGTACATATTTTATCTCCCAGTAAATCCTTCAACCACTGGTAAGAACAAATTATTATTAGATTTTACACTGTTATTTTCTTTGTCTTCCTATACCGTAAGTTTCGGCTCATATACAACTACGACATCTTTCAGTTCATACTTAATGTCATATTGAGCACAACTATATGGGAAACAGAGCTCTTAAACTTCTTCTGTTTATATTCTCGAGACACTTCGGAGTTTTATTTATAGTTAAATGCTTGTAGAGTTGTACGATATGTATGAGAGTAGAAGTTCACAAAATGTTTGCGTTATCACGCTGTAATTATAAAAACAGTTGAAATAATTTCTTTCTAATAACACCACCGGTGCTGTCATTTGTATATTTCAAACAGCACTAGTAATATCAAAGCAACTGCTTAATATGTAAACGTTGTCATTCATTTCGTACATTTTATTTTAAAATTGAGTAAAACTGTAACGCTTTAAAATGATGATTTTTCAAACAAAAATAATTATCAATAACAAACCAATGCAAAATCCGAATAGAGTGGAAAATCTTATTATTCTTAGTAATGTATATATAAAGATGAAAAGTTGCGATCATAAACTCGCTGATGCGTTACAGTGTGTGGGCGGGTGTTGTTCTTTTTAAACTTCGTTTGTTAAAATATTCTGGGTTGTATTAAAAGGCATGTCGTTACTATATTCGTATTGATAGATAGACAGTAAAATTAAAAAATTTTTGGGGGCACACCCATTTTAGATGTTGAGTTTCGGTTTTAAAAACCATAAAATTATGGAATAAGTGTCTATGGGGCAAAAAACCTTCTTCCATTCTAAAGGAAATAAATTTAAAGGAAGAATAAAGGGCACTATTTGGAAGTATATCTTTGTGTAAGCCGAGTAGTTTGGGGCATCAATACTCCCATTATTTTGGAAAAAATCCCCCAATGCATGGTTTAACTTTATATGAAAAAAGTATTTGGAATGAAAATCGGCAGTTAATGATTTGTTTTCCTGGCGTTATTATTTTGAAGTCAGAAGAAGTGATTAAGCTTAACCAATTTGGAACAATTAAGAAATTTGGATTTTAAATGAGCATATGCTCGTTTTGTGTACAAGCCTACCAATATGATTTTTTCGATCTCCCCTTTCCTCCCTTTAAATCCCTCTTTGTTCGTGTCTTCTGTACAGTTTCTAGCTTTCGATAAGTAGCAACATATATAAGCCCCATTTCCTCAGAACTATTACTTTTTTCAAAACAGTTGCTTCCGCTGTATATACTTTCTGGTCCTGTTTGAAACGGACATTTTAAACTTTTAAAATGGAGGAAAATTCTGTATAATGTTGCGAAATGTGAACACTTTAGATATTTAGATTTTGTTTAAAATACCTTGAAATTGTGATGAAGGTAAAAGTACCATTGTAGTGAAGTTCCCTTATCTGGCAATGTTCACTCATGAGGAAAACTAATTTCTCGTATTCCCCTTTATGTCCTTCCTGAGAAAGTTGTTTTACATCAGACACTATCGATAAGTTCCATCCTTCAACAACTCTTTCGTTGGAAAGTGTGTCCTACATTTGTTTCCTTGTAGCTGGAATAAGATTTTATTTTACTTGTTTTTTGTTTTGTTTGTTTTGGTTTTTGTTTTCGTTTTTCAACGTCTTACGTTTTTAACCAATACTAGTTTAAATAATGTCTTTCTCATAACACCACTTAATGGTGTCACTTGGACATATGAAAATTACTAGTTATACCAAAGCAACTGGTAAATTTGTTAACACTGTCATTCGTTTCGTACATTTTATTTAAAAATTGAGTAAAACTGGAACGCCTTGAAATGATTATTTAATAACAATAAAGAAGCAATATACAGGCAATGCAGGATCCTAATGAAATGAAAATGAAATGTTTGAAAATTTATATGGAGAGAAATGAGAGTATAGAATCAGATACTTTTTACTTAACAAGTTATACATAGAAATCAGTTTTACTTGTGAATTAAATTTTTTTTTCTCGCTAATTTCAGTAAAATTCGATACATTTTAGTTGATATAACGCTTTTGTTATATGTTTGTCTACTGTTTTATTGATTTTTGTTATACTTGACTAATGTGCCACAACTATTTCAATATTTACTTTTTACTCCATTTCCTTTATTCACTTTTTTCATATTGACATTAAAAGAAGAAAATGTGATCTACATGTTCTCTTCTTTTCTTACACAAGTGTTTAGATTGGTAGTCTTCGAGTCCCTGACAACGAATATATAACGTATTTCTATAAGTCTACATACACACTGAAAAAAAAACTGAATCCGAATGAAATAGAATTCACAAACTGAATAAAATATATCCATGTCAAACTCCTGCTAAAAGTTTCAGATAAAATGTCAGCTTGCCCCTTTTTGAAAACGAGGGGAGCTGTGAGTTTTTTCGAAAATATGATTTAAAAATTGTGATGAAAGTAAAAGCAACAATTGTGCATATTTTTTTTATCAATACTAATACTCCAGCTATTTAAAGTTCCAGGAAAAATTACAGAAAGGTTTTGACTCATTTGTCTATAGTGCCAACGGTCATAGCAGGCAGCGGAATGAACTATTGGACAGAATAACTATGTATTTGTTACTTTATTAGGCTGCCTTCCTCTGCCCAGTAATATTGAACATAAGTAAAAGATAACTGTCTATTTCTTTTATTTCTAACACTGAGGGAAAAAGTGTTTGACGAATGGTTTATACAAAAACGTTGCCATCACAAACCTCGCGGATGCGTTACAGTGTGAAGGCGCATGCTGTTCAATCATGCTTTTGTTGTATGAAATATCCAGGAATGTGTTAAAAGACCTGGTTGTACTACATTCGTATTCATGGGCACACAACAAAAATGCTTCTCTGATTGGGCCAACTCATTTTTGAGTGTTAAAAAGGCAAATTAATGGAATGGACATCTATTGGAAAGAGAGAAGAAGAAACAAGTTTTCATTTGGGTATATTTTTGTGGAAACCGCGTAGTTTGGGCATCAATTGGGCCATTACTTTAGACAAATTCCCACAAATTTATAACCTCTCGAAATATGAAGTCTTCGATAACAGGTATTTGAAATGAAAATGGGCATTTTATGTTTTGTTTTCACCTGAGGTTAATATTTCGTGGAGTAACTGATTTAACCTATTTAGTTTGAAAAATTGAGAAAATCGAATGTAAAATGAGCAAATGGCGGTTTTGTGTATAAACCTTCTATATAATTTCTTTGATCTCCCGTTTCCTCCCGTATACCTGTTTCCTGAACAATTTTTTAGGGTGGGGTAAGTAACAACATATGTTAGGCCTTTCCCTCAATCAAAACTATTACTATTTTCATACAATTTGTTCATGCTGTATATAATTTATGGTACCGTTATAAACAGGCATTAGAACCTCTTACAATGGTTAAATGGTTAAAAGATGCATCATTGTGAAAAATGTATTTATAGAGCTTTTATATTTTGAAATTAATTAAAATTTGCTGTAATTTTGGTTGAAGTACAATAGGCCTACTATTGAAATGATGTATTCTCATCTGGGAAATATCACTCTTGTAAGAGTTTAAGTTATGAAGCAACATGAAAAAAATTATTTGGTTGTTTTCATCTTTGTTTTTTGTTCTCAGAGATTTCTTTGATATAAGAAACTGCCATACTTTCCATCTTTCAACAACTCTTTCGTCATAAAATCTATTACTCATTTGTTGGAACATTCGCTTCAACTGGAATTTGCATTTTTTCTAATCTTGTCCTTTATTCTTTAAATGTCGACTAGAGAAGAGACAATAGAGATTCAACGAAAGCAGATGTTTGTTTGAATACTTCTTAGGGTAAAAGTGTCGCTTCGTAGGGTGAAACCACAAACACACAATATTAAGCATTGTAAAAATCAATAGTGCTATATCTTGCCTTCATACATGATTAGTAAAGCATGTGTTCGACATGTTAATTTTAGAAGGCAGTCAGATTTTCTGGCATTAATCTTCACTTGTTCTTTCTTTACAAATACGTGTTGGCATGAATAGATTCCGGCACAGGTGAGAGGAAACAATTATTAATTTTTTTTTATGTTTACACCCGCTTTTTCCTTGTTTTTTCCTCTTTTGCCACATGGTTAGTTTTAGTTTATATAAAAACACGATAGCTGTTAATTTATACTAAATGGCATATCGAATACAACTATATGAGATACAGAGCTCTAGACTTCCTTCTCCTTATATTCTCGAGGCATGTAGAAGTGTTATCGTACTGTCCATGACGTCATGGACAGTACCTTAGGCACGCTTCTCATTTTCGAGGGACAGTTCTTTCGTTCAATGTTTATTGATTCTCAGTGAGTTGTTTGCTCTTCAATTGAGGTCATTATGAAGAGTGAGCTATGTAGACGGGAACGAGACTTCATGGTCACTTTAGGTTATGAAATGGCAAAAAATGAGCCAGTTTTATTTAGGCATTTATGCCTTCATACATGATTATTGAAGCATGTGTTCGACATGTTAATTTTAGAAATTTGGCAGTAAGATTTTCTGGAATTAATCTTCACTTGTTCTTTCTTTACAAATACGTGTTGGCATGAATAGATTCCGGCACAGGTGAGAGGAAACAATTATTATTTTTTTTAATTTTTACACCTGCTTTTTTCCTTGTTTTTTCTCTTTTGCCACATGGTTAGTTTTAGTTTTTATATAAAAACACGATAGCTGTTAATTTATACTAAATGTCATATCGAATACAACTATATGAGATACAGAGCTCTAGGCTTCCTTCTCCTTATATTCTCGAGGCATGTAGAAGTGTTATCGTACTGTCCATGACGTCATGGACAGTACCTTAGGCACGCTTCTCATTTTCGAGGGACAGTTCTTTCGTTCAATGTTTATTGATTCTCAGTGAGTTGTTTGCTCTTCAATTGAGGTCATTATGAAGAGTGAGCTATGTAGACGGGAACGAGACTTCATGGTCACTTTAGGTTATGATATGGCAAAAAATGAGCCAGTTTTATTTAGGCATTTATGCCTTCATACATGATTATTGAAGCATGTGTTCGACATGTTAATTTAAGAAATTTGGCAGTAAGATTTTCTGGAATTAATCTTCACTTGTTCTTTCTTTACAAATACGTGTTGGCATGAATAGATTCCGGCACAGGTGAGAGGAAACAATTATTATTTTTTTTAATTTTTACACCTGCTTTTTTCCTTGTTTTTTCTCTTTTGCCACATGGTTAGTTTTAGTTAATATAAAAACACGATAGCTGTTAATTTATACTAAATGTCATATCGAATACAACTATATGAGATACAGAGCTCTAGACTTCCTTCTCCTTATATTCTCGAGGCATGTAGAAGTGTTATCGTACTGTCCATGACGTCATGGACAGTACCTTAGGCACGCTTCTCATTTTCGAGGGACAGTTCTTTCGTTCAATGTTTATTGATTCTCAGTGAGTTGTTTGCTCTTCAATTGAGTTCATTATGAAGAGTGAGTCATGTAGATGGGAACGAGACTTCATGGTCACTTTTGGTTATGATATGGCAAAAAATGAGCTAGTTTTATTTAGGCATTTATGTATTTTATTGTTTTGTAAAAGAATGCTTGAGTAAGTCAAATTTGTTGACAGTATGCTTGCTCATCACACAACGGCCATATTTCCGCATTGTACCTGTAGTATATCGCGCACAGTGTCGCTAAACGCGAACAAGCTAAAGAGCATTGTAGTATTGTGACACACTGCACTCTGCACACACACTGAACTGTCGTATCTCGCAAGTGATTGTAGTTCGGAGAACAACCTAGACATTTATGTTCGCATCAAGGCCTATGTTTAAATCATAAATGTTAGCATTTGACGTTAACTTCAGTGTCATATTTCTCTCTTCCTAAAAGTTACGTAAGACTTGTCTTAGCCTTGCCAGATGCTAGGTGTATCTTGAGAAGTAATTAGAAATTATCTTTCTCTATGCACAAAACCATAGCAGGCAGTCATCTCGCTATAATCTAGCAACAATCTACGCATAGGACGTTAGTGCAGTCTGCTCTGTCAATGTATATAGAAAGTCTGAGTTAAACTTAGCTTTTGTTGGGTCTAGCACCGGCGGTCGGTGACAATACATTATCATCTATGGTTTTGTATAAGAATTTGGACTTTGTCAGTGGCTAAAATCGACAGATTTTTCAAGAAAGTTGTTACATTTTGGAAATAATGTATTACGTTTAGATCAAATTACCAAGCGGCCGTGCTATCGTTTGGTTCGAACAGTGGCGACCAATTTTCCCATGATTCTTTGTACAATATAGGAAGTACGTGGGCATAACATACGCCACAAGACCCACGGATGTTTGTGTATTTTATCATTCTCAGAATGATGGTCATTCTCAGAATTAGCATAGGGGTCTATACTTTTCTTTTTGTCTGCACTTAGGGTTACCATAGGCCAATTTATTTTCTCGCAAGGAGGACATGCATGGCCACCCTGGTGAAGAGGTCTAACTTAGGAGGGGTGGGTGGGGAGTTTGGAACCTTTGCTGGTTTTCCGCAATGGTGTCTACATGCAAAAGATGGTGTCATAAGTTGTTGCTTTTACTAGAGTTTCCTCTAACTTGATTGATCCAAAATAAGGGAAAACCTGTCAGATCATTAAATACACATGATGAAACGTTCTTTCTTACTTTTTGTAACATTTTTCCTCTCTGCCCGATTACCTCTTATTACTTCAAGGAGAAATTAAAGACGCCCACTACATGCAGACTTGATTAAGTCAAGTTTCATATTTGATTTATTAATTGACAGTAAAAGATGTGTTTAAATACACAAAAGTTACGTAACATTTGGGGTTAGCTAACAGGTTAGTCAGCATGTGTTAATTGCTTTTCACGCAGTGTGAACACTTTGAAAGCATAGCTCATTTGAGGTCACAGATCATGTTACAAACTCAGATATTAGTTACCCACCATACCGCCTTTGATGTTCTGGGGTGTCTATGTTGCTTTTTCAAGAAGCGACGTCACAGCATGATGAAATGCGGACACTCGTGGTGGCGGTAATTTTACAAAATCGCCCGGACACCAGCACGAAACAGTAAAAACCGGACGTGTCCTGGTAAAACCGAACGTCTTGTAACCCTACCTGCAGTGCCACTGTGAGCACTAGGCATACTTTGCGACTTCTGGTTGGTCACTGCCGTTACATCGGCATTGCATGAATAGCCTAAAGGCCTAGGTGGTGATTCTTCAATTGGCCTGATAAGCATTATGAGGAAAAGTGAAATCCTGCATAATTTATGTGCATCACGAGATTCCGAGCCGAAAAGTAACAAACGGTTGAAATCTACAACAAGCAACCAACACAGTACTGCAATGGTTATGTTCAGGTATATCACATCGGCCCAAAAAGTAAAAGGACGATATTCCAAGCTTTAGTTCGTACCCGGTTACATTGGTACAGAAACAATCATGGACAGTAAGTGGTTACGATTTTCGTAACCACATTTCTAGTTAATAGTGAAAGACTTACAGAATTTTACAACATGTTTAGGAGTAGAAGTCCACAAAATATTTGATATTCCGCTCACTGTTTTTAAAATTAAGACTTTAAATAATTTCTTTGTAATACCACCACCCATGCTGTCATTTGTATATTCAAGCATCACTAATAATATCAAAGCAAGTGTTCTTTGGGTGCACTCATTTTGGATGTTAAATTCGGGGTGTTAAAAACCATGAAGTAATACGATTAGTGTTTATTGGGCACAAAAGCTTTTTTCATTTGAAGAAACTTAATTAAAAGGAAGAATAAAGGACATTACGTGGCCGTATATCTTTAGTGTAAACCTCGTTGTTTTGGGCATTTACTGGTCCATTGGAAACGGGCCGTTAAAAGTACACTGATAAAGGGTAAAAGCTGTAAAATGATGCAAAATATATATAAAGTTAAAAGATTTTGAAATATTCCAAATTTCTTGAAACTGGAATTGATGTTAAAATACTATTGCCATGATGTATTTTTCTGGCAATTTTTCTTCTGTAGTAAGTAGCATTAAAAATATTAAATAGCTTTCACCTTCGTTTCGTTTCTGTGATATATCCTTCTTATCTGAAAATTTCGAAACTTCTGACCTTTGAAACTTTTTCTAATAGTGTGTTCGTCATGTTTTGAATTTGTTCTTCAACTAGATTATTTTTTAATCATCTCGTTCGTTATTTTTGCCATTTCTTTTGCCTTGACGGCCTCCCCAGCTCCAGGTAAGAAAAATTGTATTTTTTATCTCGAAAAATATACCTCTGGTAACTTTCGTAGCTACCATCACTTGGTGAGACTCATTATACCTTCATTTAACAAAGTCATACTGTACCTTTTTCTTGAAAGTCTGGCCTCCTGTTTTAAGCAACATTAAACTTAAGATAAAGTACATTTCTTCCGTGCCTAGGGCCTATATTAAACACAATTTTGGACAAATCACTTGCCTTTGCATGTCAGTAAGGTTCCGTTCAACTACATGGCATTGTAATTTTGGTTATAGCTATTTTAAGCTCAAACCAGCTAAAAGGGCTGTTTAAGCTTTTGTGATAATTCCACCGTTGCTTTTAATTGTCTTTAATACTCTCAAGAGCACACGTGAGGATGGATTTTAACCTTTAATACTATAATCTGAATCATGCCACACTTTAATGAGGATCTTGGTCTGCAGTTAATCAAATTGCTCGCTGACTCTCTCGTTAACTTAAAACATCGATTAATCTCTTTGCTCACATTGTGTATACACACTTAGTGGTAGCTTACACAAGTTACAAGGTCAAAAAATTATATAGATCATAATAAGGTGACATAGGGAAATGGTACGAAAATTTGAGAAAGGTCCCAAAACTTGTTATCACGATGTTCATGCCATATAATATGTCATTTAAGATTTGTAACTCCCCCAGAACGAACAAAATGTTTGAGTGAGTAATTCAACAGATGTGAGTTTCAAAACAGTTGTTTCTCTAATTCATAAAATATTCTGAAGAGATTATAAACCTCGCGAAAGCGTTGTAGCGTGTGACACATGTTGTAATCTCAGATTTTTTGTGCAAACGCTCTGTCTGAACTACATTAATGGTGCCCATATTGCTAGACACACAACAAATACTTTAGATCGAACACACCCAAGTCTTGGGGTCAAAAACAAATTGATGAGGTTGGTGTCTATGGGGCAAGAACCGCCTTACAATCCAAATCACCATAATCCAGATGACCACTTCCTGTAGCCACAAACAATTTTACACGGCTAAACGTGTTTCTGAGAACTTTGCGACATAGAAGTTTTGAGAAGCAGACATAGATTTATTTGGAGTTATTCTGTGTAATCCGCGTGGTTTGGAGCATTAATCCTTTTTTTTTTTAACTAAGTCCCCCCCCCCCCCATTTTATGGTTTCTACAAATATTAAGTCGTCAAGCGCAGGTATTTGAAATGAAAATCGGTAGTTAAGATATGTTTTCCTGGAGTTAAAATTTTGAAGAATAAGTGTTTAAGCTTACACTCTTAAAACACTGGGCAATATTTTCGTTGGGTAAAACGCTTTGGTTAAATGTTGGTCAAACTTTGCTCATTTAATGGTAAAAACGTTTCTTCGATTCACGTTTATTCCACTATCCAATCATTGGGCAAACTGTTAACAAGCTTACACTCAACGGTTGGGCATATATTTGGTCTATCTACTTGTTGGGTAATTAATTGCTAATTAGCATAATGTTTGCTCATTGGTTGGGCAATAAACTTTGCGCGTTCCGCATACGTAAATGTGATAAAAGCATTGCACACAATGAACATGTGAAAGTTAAGAACAGGCGTACGTACGTATTTCTCAGTGGTTCAAAGTCATTAGCAGCTCATCAAACGACAACTATCTCGCTGATTAATGACTCAGATTACCTTGAGGAATGGAGCTTGGGGGGTTCTTGAGTGTGTTTGAGGCTAAATACGAGTACAAGGAGTTGTGTGGAGTATTTAATGTTTATATCGAAGATATAATCAACACGATTTAGGAAGAAACTGGTGCTGCTACTGAGCCATGGCCGAAACGTTCGCCTGCTCATCCAGGCTAGGCTAACATAGCCTAACACTATGTTTGGTACTGTAATGTGTCAATGTGAGTTTGATTAGCCTACAGACTAGGCTAGCCTACATCCTTTGGCTTACTATGGCAGCATCACGGTTTCCTAATCGTTTGATTCTATCACTGGATACTTCTCTCCTTGCCATGTGCTCATATTTATTTCAACACAATCTTCAAGTCTTCATGATGCCTTATTGTCGGATAATCTGAGCCTGATTTATAAATGGCCACATTTACTAGGGCAATGCACTAGGGATTAGCCCAACAGTTGGTTAAAGAATATGCCCAACTGATGTTGAAAAAGCACCCACGGTTATGGAAAAGATGATGAACGTTTAACCAACGGTTGGTGAATGCATTTGCCCAACATCTTAATAAAAGACGTGCCCAACAAGTGGGTATGTTTTAAATGCTCATTTACCAAACAGTTGGGTAGTTTCCTGCCCAACAGTTAGGTTCAAACTTTACCAAATTTGGTTGGTTAAAGTTTTGCCCAACTGTTTAGGTTGTTGAATAGATGCCCAGTGTTGGTCAAAAAGTTGGGCAAATTTTGCCCATTTTTTTTAAGAGTGTAAATTAATTGTCACAATTAAGAAATTTGGATATAAAATGAAAAAAGTGCTCGTTTTGTGTACAAACTGTTCGATATTAATCTTTGATCTCCTTTTGCCTTCCTTTGTTTACGTGTTTCCTGAACAATTTTATGGTTCTGTTAGTACAAACGTATATAAGAACGATTTCCCCAGAAGTTACTACTTCTAGAATCTTATGTCGTTAACATACATATTGTACAGTTTGAAAAATTTAAAATGAAGGTTAAATTCTACATAATGTTGCGAAATGTAAAGGGGTAAAATGTTCAGAAATTATTTTAAGATCTTGATATTGCGATGAAGGTACAAAAGTTATTATAGCGATGTATTCTTATCTGTCAATTTTTACTTCTATAAGGTTTTAACTAATTAAGCTTTGTGAAGAAAATTAATTTCTCGTTTTCACCTTGGTTTCTCTCTGTGAGATCATTCGTTGAAATGTGTTCTTCGGCTTTTTTGTACTGTTTTCAAATTGCCTCTTCCGTAAATTTAAAATTTACACTTTTAAAAAGCCAATGAAAATTTCAACGAAAGCAGTTTTTTGTTTGAAAATTTTTAAGAACAAAAGTTTCGCTCCGTGAATCTTTGTGTTTAAGGAGTGGTTAAAACATTCACAGCATTCTTTATATTGAGAAAATGTAAACGTTCTAAATCTGAAAATGTTTTGATAACTTTCTTAGTATTCACCAATCGGTGAGACTCGTTTGCTGTTTTTCTGTTGCAAAGTATACCGTACCTCACAAAAAGGTATTACTTTCTTCTGTTTTTTATTTTGAACCACTCTGCTACATATCGACATAGGCTTTTAATTTGGAACATCAACGTAACTTTTGTTGAGCAACATATCTAGTACAGAATTGTCTGGCCTGTCATGACAAGGAAGAGTCAGTAAGTTAGTTAGTTAGATAGAGTTTTACGGTCAAGTTTCCAACCTACTGATTCAAGTCGAGCCGGCCACGGCCTTTTTCACAAGGAAAAGAGGATATGGCTTATTTGCTTAATATTGTTTCAGTGTTGCCTTTTTGGAAGGAATTTTAACATTAACATGATACAAGTTAAGGAAAAAATTTTCTTTCCGGCCAACATTTTCGGTAAATTAGTTTAGTTATGACTTGACAAAAGCATATACAAGTGAGCACAGGTCGACACAAGGAAATTAAGAATGTTCGATGTGTAAGGAATTAGAAGAGAGAGCGCATGTCTTCGGAGCTGTGAGAGATTGGACGAAAACTGGGGATGGGATGGGAGAATTCAATGCAGTCAACGGATTGCACCAAATATTATGGTGAATTTGAATTACATATATTCTAGCATCCCAATTGCTTATCTTGATCATAGGTGCTATATTTTGCCGGTACGGTGCAATTTTCCACCAGAACCTTGCACAAAATGACTTGCCGTTTGATTCTAGTAACCCTAATTTTTCAAATATCGTATAAGCCAATCAGATTGCTTCATTAAGGGGTATTGTCTTTTACGTCCCCATTTTGCGTGTCCCAGCTTGATTGACTGACTGACTGACTGATTGACTGACCTACTGACTGACTGACCGACTGACTGACTCACTCACTCAATCACGAACTAACTAAAAGACTGACTCACTCACTAACTAACTAACAAATTAACTAACTTACTAACTAACTCTCTAAACAACTAACTAACTAACTCACTTACTAACTAACTAAAAAACTAACTGACTCACTCACTAACTAACTAAGTAACTAACTAACTAACAAACTAATTAACTAACTAACTAACTTACTAACTTACTCTCTAACCAACTAACTAACTAACTCTCTAAATAACTAAGTAACTAACTTACCAAATAACTAATTTTCTAACTAACTAACGAACGAAGTTACAAACTAACTTACTAACCAAGTGACTAACTAACTGACTAACCAACTAACTAACTTACTTACTTACTAACTAACGTTCAAACTAACTAACCCAGCGTTTAGGCTATACTTTTCGCGACCTACTCTACACCTTTTCTAGCTACCTTTTATCACACTACGTAACTTCAATTCATTAGTTAAGTTTGACAAACCAGTCCGCCGTGCAAATAACGCTGGGATAATGCTTTACCCAAAACGACTATATCGTGACTCTCTTATGCTCGCCACAAATTTGTGTCGACTAAGCCCGGCAATCTGAGAGCTAAATCTATTGATAAATGCTACTTTGAAATCAGTCGGCAACCCCGATCTCGTCAAGAAAGACGCAGTGTTCACTCACCACACAATTAATAGGACAAGGAATAAAATACACAATTGTGATTCTCGCAGCAATCTGCAACTTTCATTGTTTACTTTTCCTGTGATCATTCAATCTTTTATCAGTTCTTTTCTTTGGGTAGCTAAAAGCTAATTGTAATAAGAACAATGAATTGCTAACCACTATTCTACGAAAGCACATTAGTGTCATGAGACAAATATATTTATGCCGTTAACATAACTTTTCACGTCGTTAATACGACTTATAAAGTCGTTTATGTGAGGAAACTATGTGCTCACTACGAATCATTATCCGTTTATACGACCTATATTGTCTTTCGTACGACTCTCTATCTCGCTAACAAGACTCAATAAGTCGTATATTACCACATTATAAGGACGCAGCGTTACGCGTGTGCATGTCTTTAAGACGTATCCTCCATAACGCGGCGACTAACATCCGCATTTTTATGTTTTTATCTCGTTTTGAGGTCATTTAAACACCCGTGAACACAAGTCCTCTCATCGTGGGATAGGACCATATTTACATCTGTTGGAAGTATGGGGTTGGCTTTAACAAGAGAAGAGGGGTTGGGATACCGTCTGGAGAGTTCTCAAAATCAAAGAAATAATTTCAAATTTGACAATTACTAAACTGTGCAACACACTGAAGACATGAGGCTAGGGAAATGATGTCATCGTCAAACCCCAAAATATGGGTTTTCACGATGTTGACTAGTACTCATTCATATGGTAATATTACCTTAAGTCCTTCAAAATTCCTTATTCTCGAGGCCACTTTACCCTTACTTTACCCAACAAAAGACTGAACCCTAACCCAATCCCAAACCGTACACCATCCACAATCGAAGCATAAGGGGAACTCTTGGCAAAACCCTGTTTTGATAATGCGGTGACGTTCTTTCCCCAGCCGCATCTCACTGTAGTAAATATTTAATGTACCTCTTTTTCCGAATATCGGCAAATACTTTACGTTTCTACTCCAATTGAACATTCTGCTATTATTGTTAATTTCAATATGCAACAACTTATATTCCTATGAAACACACAATGAAGAACATTTTTGTTGTATTTTATGTTATATCGTTAATAGGACTGATCAGTCATACTAACGACAAAACTAAGTCATGTTAATGGTATAATGGGTCGTGTTAAGTTCATAGTAAACACAAGTTAATGACGTTATACGTTGTAATAAAGACTTTATAAGTCGTATCAAAGGGATAATAAGTCGTATAGACGGGATATTTAGTCGTTTTCACGAGATCATTATTCGTTTTAACGAAATAAAAGTTCGTATAAAACAACTTAATAAATTGTTTGGACGAGATAATAAGTCACAAATTCATCTGAAAAATGAACTCTAAAACGCCCTGTTCGAATTTAACCAGAAAAAGGATTGAATGGTCACTGAACCAGGAGATGATCAAATATTTGCCTAGATTTGGTTCTTTTTGAACCGAAACTACTCAAACATTTAACGCAAGAGTGATATGTGCTCAGCACTTGGTTAAAAAAGTTCACAGATTGGGTACTGTTTTACCCAACTGTTTTTAGAGTACTGGTAAGCAGAGGTCGACACAATGAGTTAAGAATGTCGGATATTTCAGGAAGTACAAAACATAGCGCATGTCTTGGGAGCTGTGAGAGAGTAAATTAAAACTTGGTTGTGGGTGGAAGAATTCATTGAAGAAGACCAGTAGGAACTTCGGGTAAGAAAATGTCAATACTTTGTGACTTGAAATACATTTTTGGTGACTGTGGTGATTTTTTATCAATTCGTGAGCCTCGTCTCACTTCTTGTTTACTTATTGGAATGTATTCCTAAAGCAAGAATGGTGGATATGTAAGAAGAGCATATGTGTTGAGAGTTTTGTGAGAGTGGGCGAAACCCGGGCAGTGCGTGGAAGTATAGGGATTGCACCAAGTTTTTATGGTGAATTACTGGGTTATTACAGAGTAAATGCCTCACTAATATGTTTATTTTTTTTTTAGTGCCAACCACCTTGGAACATTCAGGTGAGAAAATGACAATTCTTTCTTTCTCAAAAAAAAAAAAAAAAAAAAAAAATACTGGTAACTTGGGTCAGGGCGGATCTAAAATCTTTTTTAGTGAGAGTCCAACTTAGAATTGTACATTCATTTTAAATTTTTGTTTTCGACAAATGTCAAAGATTATGCAATTTACCTAGGCGCGGTCGAGTGCCAGCAGGGCTATCTTAGCAAAGTGCCACCATTGGTTGACGCGGAGTGCACAAGAAAATTTTTGGCCTTACCAACTCTCCATACAGCCGGAAATGTGCAAAGTTCTTCCCGAGAGCCCCACCTTTTGGAGTAGGACAGAGAGTTGCTAGTACTTACAGGGGCAAGTTGTTACATTCCCAGTTTGTCGTTGCAAAAAAAAAAGGGGGGGGGGCTTAAGCACTCTTTGTGACGTGTCTAAATAGTCTCGTCGCAAGGAGGTAAGTCTCAGGGTCGCATGATGTATGATGCCTGTAAACACTGCCACGACAACTAACGACACCAAACGCATACCACAGGCGATTCCAAGAAGAAAGTGATTTGGATGCCTGACTTTCACAGAGACAGTAAGACGTGTTGTACTCACACCTCTCTAAAACGATTGCGCTGTTGGTGTTTCTGGGAGAGGAGCATTAACTGTAGTCAAATTTATTGCCGAAAGTGTCCGCGATACATGACTTCAAAATCTTCCAAAATCTTCTCGATATTCGACAACTGTCACAACCTGTGATTTTTTTTATATGAAAAAAAAAGCAAAACCAAGCTCGAAAGAGGGCAAAGTGGGAAATATAAAGAGGCTCATTGAGTTGATATCGATAACTTAATGAGAGTCTCAAGGGTCACTACCACACAAAACTGCTTTAAGTTAACATAACAAGTCAAGTTTCATGTCCAAAAGTCACCGAAAACGTTAAATTTTGAATTTTCTAGTATCCTGACTTGTAACGGTTTTGTACATAATTTGAAAAAGTGTCTGGTCACGAATTTTTGAAAACGGACTTGAACCGTTAATTACTCACTCATGACACAGTAATTTTTATGTAGGGTATGGAGATTGTCTAAGTTTGACCGTTTGTCTTTGATATGTGAAGAAAACTTTACAGGTTTGGAAAAAATTTGTGGAATTTCATGAACCAACTCAATGAGCCGCTTTAAGGGGGGGTCCGGACGTCGGCGACCCGCCCCCTCTAGACCCGCCTTTGTTGGTAATATGTATCGAACGGTGAGTCTTTATTCATTGGAATACACACCTTAAGTATCGTGCTATTTTGGTTTCTGTCTCTCTTTACGTTATGAGAAGGACAATATAAACAATGTTTGTTTGCAATTGTTAAAGAACAAACATATTTGCTTTTTAGATTGAGATCGCTCAGACCAGTGTTGTATAGTGAAAAGAGGAGATCTACTAAATACAACGGGAGCCCTGGTTATCTAACGAAGTGGTAAAGACAGCTCATATCGTTGGTAGTGTGAAGGGGGGTGTTTGGGCGTAGATTGAGCAGTAAATAGAAAAATGTTTTACAAATGAGATTCAACAGGCCTTTTAAATGTATTACTGCCTTACGAAACCCTGGTGAACCGATTTCCTTCTTTTATTGGTAATAATCGTTGAGAAAAGTCCAAGATGCTTTACATGAGCAAATAATTGTCCAACAAATTGGTAAGTAACTGTTACCAAATTGTTGAGTAACTATGGATAAGGTAAAATCCAAGTTTTGGTTAAAAGTTTTGGGCAACTTTTTAAGTACCTAACATTTTGGTATAAAACTATTAGGTAAAAGGTAAAAACATTTGTAATCTGCCTTTTTATTGGGAGGGGGGGGGGTAAGTAAAGTTTTCTCTTAGTGTGAAACCACTCTAATCCTTTCAGGCATGTGAGAAATATATATCGATATAAGTTTTAAGTATGGAATATCAACCTTTTGTAGCAACAAAGCGGGGGACATAATTTTATGCTTCGTTAAAACAGAGGACCGGAGTTTATGACTTAGTTGTTTCAGTTTTGCACTGCAGCAACTCCCTGCTTTGGGGAAGAAGATCCTACTCCAGAAAAATTCTCTGTTTGTCGTTGAACGTTGTCATGATACAATGTGAGAGGAATATTTATTCGCCGAAACTTTTTTTGGTGGATAACTTTGTTTTAGTTCTCACTCTAAGAACAGTTGGGTAATAGACGTTGAGCAAAACCGCAAATGACCAAAATGGGCCTATTATTACCCCAGAATGGGTTAACGTTTGTAAACATAATGTTGGGTAAATTTGGATTGGGTAAAAGCCAGGTGTTGGTAAAAGGTTTTAGGCAAGTTTTTAAGTGCTCAACATTTGGGTAAAATATTGTTGAGACAGAAAAGAATAATTGACCAATCGAATAACTAGTAAAAGATAAATTAAAATTTTGAGATATTCGTTTTACTTAAAGACCAATGACTCAAATGGAATGAGGGCTGTGAGGTTGGTCAAATGTTTGCTTTCTCCGAACATATCTTTGCCAGAGAGTCGGGAGGACTTTATAAGAAGTGTTTCAATAAAAGTGGTTAAATGGCAGCTTCCGTTACATAACTCAGAAACGGAAGGCAAAAAATAGCTAAAAGCAGCATTGACATACAAATAATTTTCTTTAAAGGTTTACTTGAATTCGCCTTTTGTCTTAGGTACGCTTCTTTTTTTTTTCTTTTTTTTTTCCTCTGTGCAACTTTTTAGTTGTTCTTTGTAAGAAACATTATTTGTCGATAACTAGGCCTACTTAGTGATGTTAGAGTATAAAAGTACAAAGTTCCCCTTTCCAAAATAAGTCCTACGATTTGAACAAATCATTTTTAAACGTTAACTTGAATACGCCTTTTGCCTTTGGTACGCTTGTATTTTGACTGTATGCAACTTGCTCTGTTTAAGAAACATTATTGCCGACAATTGTTTAGTGATGTTAGGTTATAAAAGTACAAAGTTCTCCTTTAAAAAAAATAAGAACACTTCGCATAAAAAAACTGTTTATTTCAAGGCAATGATTTAGGAAAAATTCAAATTTGCAAATAAACTGTCTCAGAAAAAATTTCCTTGCAAGTTTTTGAGGGTTCTCTCATTGCCTGGTTAGATTGAGAGAAGATTCTGATAAAATAAAATCACGCAAAGTTCATAATGCAGATCGTAATTTTGCATTGTTTATTTAGATATTATATTATGACTGATGTAACAAGAGATATCGAAGTCTCTTGTTAAAATACCGACAATGTTATTGACACGGTTATTAAGATCCAAATTACTTGCACCTTCCCTAATTTTTTCTTTCCCCTTAAAGGACGTGTGACTGAAATTTGTTAAGCAGTATTTTATGAAGTATTTCGTTTCGTATGGCTACTTAATCTCCTGGTTTGTGAAATGAAAATATTCTTGATAATCGACATTTATGTGTTCTAGTTTCCCCTTTTTTGACATATCATTTTGTTACAAATTTAGAGACGGACGGTAAGAAAGCCTTAACGAAGCATCGATATACATGATAATATTCACTTAAACGTAAGCATCAACTCCAAACATGTGTTTAAACATTCACTCGTAAAGCGTAATAAGCAATTAAAAATTTTCTTTGCCCACTGTTAAAGGTTAAACACTTTTTAATTAAAAACAGGTGAAGTTATTAAATGCCACTTGTCAACAATAAAATTTGTTTTAAAACGGAATTGCGTGGGAATTAGACACTTGCGTCTATCATCTTAACATGTTTACAAGTGGGAATAATGTGTTACAAAAGTTTACTTCCTTAACACACATTTTTTGAGTGTATGTATGTAGTTTAGTCACTGTCCCAGTGGTGGCTATCCAAGGCACCGTGTCTATTGGAATGCATGGAGCAACCTCCCAAGCGTTTTCCAAAGTGTCATTAATCTTGTAAGAAAATCCCATTAAAAACTCTTATCAGTCGAAGATGAATTGCATGGTTCAAGACGAACTGCAAGGTCGAATGTATGTAGCATTCGACTGGCAGCCGGGAGGTCTGATACTCGACTGTTGTCGGATCATGACAACAATTTTTTATCGAAACTTACTGTTATTGCATTTGGTGTTCAGCATGTGTAATTAAGTAGGAAAAACAAGCAGTGGCGTAGCCACGGGGGGGGGGGGGGTGGCTGGGGCCTGGGGGCCTAGTTCCCCCCAGATTTTCTTCAGCCCCCCCCCCAGATTTTTTGCGTCCTGATAGTAATTGAGAAAAAATAAAATGTCTGAACGGAAATAAACTTTGAAGTATTTCTTTCAAAAATAGTTAATAAATAAAATGTGTAACAATTAAGAAAACATGCATGAATGTATGTAAAACACATTTTGTGCGCACGTATGAAATCAAGTAATAACTTCAAAATGCCTTCTTTCGCTAAATTAGATAACGTATATAATCTGCACTGTCGTTTATTGCATTTCACTTCGAAGATGAAAGGAATCTCTCTCTGACAAACTCGAATGTAACTTTGTTAGGTTTAGACCCTTTCTGCCTTTCGGATGGCTGGTCGATTTACTGAAAACAAGGCAATCATAGACCGGAGACCATTCTTTCACGACGATTCCTATACTTTACAAAACACAAAATATGCCATAAGGGTAAGGTACTGCCTTCTAATAATTCTTCCCTTCCATTCTTAACAAGTAGGCCTATGTCGTGCCTAACTCCTGCCTATGACAAGTGCCACTGTAGAACGTTTTTTTTCGCCATGTCCTCTTTTTACTAGTTGGCACTGGTGTCCGGCCGGATATGTAAAATCTCCACAAGGTCCGAATTTCATATTTTCCCCACATGATCCATACTTCTGCTTTGCGGTTTAACATTTTGAGAGATTTACGCGTAGTATTTTAATTTTGACCACGTAATGTACAGATGATTGAACAAATACTGTACCATTTAACATCTAGACGCCCCTAAAAACCGGCAAAATTGTTTTTGGTAGTATGTATGTCACTTGTTAAATCTCTACAAAGACTAAAAATTAGTATTTTGAACATTTTCATGCTCTCCAAAAAGAAAAATCTTAAAACGCAGGCCTATAATCAGTTCAAACGTTTGCCAAACATAGCACCAATTTCTCAGAGGGGGACACAACTACTTTTGGTTTTCCTATTAAAGCTGAAATCCATTCAAATATTGCCGCATTTGTGATCTACGGTACGTCCTCCTGAAGTTTACAATTTTTCCCAAGGGAAAGGGAGATACCTGTTCTCTTTAGTCTCATCCCCAGACTACAGATCAGGAATACCCAGTTTTGGGACCCCTAAATATGTATGTATTAACATTTGTCATAGATTGATTTTTTATTCTCATTTTTTGAGAAGTGCCAGACATGAGATTCGTATTTCAAGGCTGGTTATATGCAGCTTAAAACGCGTGGAAAGTGCCGTTTCCGGCCATCTAGAGGGTTTTCAAAGCCCAAAATTTTCTTGTACGCTCCTCGCCAACCGATGGTGGCGCTCCGCTTAGATAGTCTTGCCACGCCTGACCCTCGCAGGTACCAGCCCCCCCAATTGTTACCTAGGCCCCCCTAAAAATTTAATCTTGGCTACGCCACTGAAAACAAACCAGATAACCGCAACTGATCAACAGGCAATAGACGGTAGCCCTATGGATAAAGAAACTAGGCTGTAACACCACATGTTATGAGATTACTAACAAAATAATCGGACTAACTGACTAACCAAATAATCCATGGCTGCTGTCAATTTGTTTGATTCAGCTTGAGTTTTACGTAATTTTAGAATTATTTCAAGCTTTAGCAATGAAACTTTATTTTTCTCTCGCGATATTTCCACGTAGTAAAATGGTCCACTTATAACGGAAACCATTTGAAATTCAGATGAGGATTTCTTGCTTCTGACGAAATTATAATTCCAGCCGCTGTATTTACTTGACATATTACACCCACTCTTCTCTTGAAAAAAATTCAAACACAAACCTGGTTAAATTCACATTAAATCTTTCCTGATTTGTATGTTAAATCTCTTCCATCTTGGGTGAGAAAGAATTTAAAACTTGTACTCCCATGTAAATAAATGTCTTAAATTGCATGACTGCGTAAATTATTCACCGGACACGGGCATTCCAATGAAAGCTCTCCAACAATGAGACGTTAAAAAATAATTGTTGCTTAATTACTGACGTACTCTTTCAATTCAAATCCAAACATTAAACAGGCTGTCAAATGTTGGGTTTTAGTGGCGCACAAATGGAGGTGATTTCAGCAAAATTCACAAAAACCGGATCATAATCCTTTCCGATTTCGCTGTAGGGAGGCCCGAGTTTAACATCTCAAAGAAGATAAATTTGAGACGTTTCATATTTTGAGTTTCCTTGGCTCCAGCTATGTTGGCAATGCTAAGGTTTTTGGTCTGGTCAAAGTTAAAGGTTAAAAGTCAGCAAGGCATAAGTGGTTTTAAAATATGTGGTATTGCAAGAGACTGTTCACCAAATTTTAGTTTTTGGCGGAGCAGTCTTCAGTTACATAATTGCCAACTTCAGCAGTTTGTTTATCTTTATTGTACGTCGCATGTACCAGGTGGTGACGGAAGTAATGATGAGACAGTTGTAATATTTCTGATATGTTAAACATATCGTTTTTAACAGACGTCGCATTGTGATGTGTTCCATATTTAAGAATAACAGCTCCAGAATAATGGACTTCTCCTCAATACCGCAGGACATCTATATCCATTTCCTTCATTACGAGTTTGCTTCGATTGCTTACTTTGTGTCGTTAAAAATATCTGAAAATGGATGAAAGTCATATAATGAGAATAACCAGAAATAGAACAAAACTTTGCAGTTGCAAAATTGTTAAATAACAGTAATGCTATTCAAAAAGTGCGGCAATTAGAAGACAAAATTGAAGGAAGGGTTTAGGCCACACCAACTTTTGATATGTTAGAGGAGTACAAACGTTGCATTTCGGTAAACTTAAAACCTAAGAGTGGTTCTCAAAAAGAAGCAGGTAAATTATTCAAATTTTCAACAGCAGAGTGAGCTTGCAACAAGAACATATGCCATCACATAAATTCATTTATTGAAACTTTTTCTTTGAACCTTAGAACCAATTTATTTCTCAACAATCCTATATTTTCTTAGTATGATTGCTAAAGTATCATGAGAACTTTGTTAACTTAACATTAGCCTGAGGGATGTCCTATTCCTATTTCCTTAAAATAATAGCAACATTCTGAAAAGCAAAGGGAAACACACTATTCCTTGACATGTTAGAAAGTGATATGATCTCTACTGACAAAAAATATACAGGTTGGCAAATGTTGGGTTTTATTGTATCACAAATGCATGTTTTAACAAAATTCATAAATATCGGTTCATAATCCTATGCGATTTTGCTGTAGTGAGACCTGATCTTAACATCTTAAGGAAGGTTACTTTGAAAACTTAGGTTTTCAGTCTGGTCAAAGTAGAAAGTTAAAAGTCAGCAAAATATGTGGTATTGCATGAGACTATGTACCAAATTATATATTCTGTCGGTGGGGGAGCGGGCAGTCTTCAGTTATTAAATTGCCAACTTTAGCAGTTTGTTTATCTTTTTTTTACTTCGCATGTATCAGGTGGTGACGGAAGTGATGGTAAGACACCTGCAATATTTCTGATTTGTTAAACATATCGTTTGTAACAGAGGTCTCACATTGTATTGTTTTCCATATTTCTCCTTAACTCTGCAGGAATTCTATATCCATTCCATTTATTATAAGTTTACTTCTGATTGCTACTGCTCTGCTTGAAACTGTGTGAAGAATTAGTCGTTTAAAAGAACCGGAAAAACGATGAAGTCATACAATGAGGATAATCAGAAATAGAACAAAACAATGCAATTGCGAAGTTGTTAAGAAACACTAATGTTATTCAAAAATTTGAGGAAAATGCGGCTTTTAGTAGACAAAATTGATGGGAGAGTTTACAACAAGTTGTGATTTTTAGAGGGGTACAAACGTGTGCAGTTCGGTAAACTGAAATCCTAAGAGTGCTTCTTAAGAAGTAGGCAGGTAAATTTGTCAAATTTTCAACATAAGGGTGATCTTGCAGCAAGTACAAGTGACATCACATCCACACATTTATTGAAAGTGTTTTTTTTTAAGTTTAGAACCAATTTATTTCTCAACAATCCTAGATTATCTTAATATGATGGCATTTGTATCATGAGAACTTTGCAAACTAAACATTAGCCACAAAGAGGTCCTATTCCTATTCCCTTAAAATTCAGCACTACAGTCTGAAGAACAAAGGGAAATATAGTTGTCCTTGTCAATTTGAGAAAGGGATATAATCTTAACTGACAAAATATAAACAGGCTGGCAAATGTTGGGTTTTATTGGCCCACAAGTGGAGGAGATTTCAACACAGTTCACAAATATCGAGTCATAATCCTTTCCAATATCCATGTAGCGAGAACCGAGCTTTACATCTTGAGGAAGGTAAATTTGAGACCTTTCTTATTTAGCCTGCGGAGCATACGCTGTGTTAGCCGAAGGATGGCGCCCTCTCAAATCGTAACGCGCCCAGGTCTCTAAACAGTTTAATGTACAAAGTATGCAAACCTTCACCCAGTTTCCATTTCCCGGAATCCCGCATTTTGAGAGACGAATTAGTAAACATGAGATGGTCACCTTGTGCACGAAACAGGTATGAAATGTTTATTTTCGTACAAACAACTGACACAACGAATGAAGAACAACCTTCTTAGCTTTTGTACGCGACAAATGTGTACCAGGCCGAAAGTTCGATGCAAATATATTTGCTATTACGCGAGATATCATTTAGTATTTTAATTTTTGTCATGACGTCATTTTTGGTGGTCGTAAATGAGATTCGATAGAAAGTTGGCTGGCTTTTGTGTACCGTAGTTTTGCCATGTAACTTAGTTGGAAACGTCGACTGCTCAGCAGTGAAGCCGCTTAAAGACTCATTATGTGTTATTTATAGTAGCGAAAGTAACATTTTTGAATTTTGAATGTAATAGTTGTAATGCAACTGCTTGCAGCAGGCTATTTCATATTTAGAGTCTCCGTGGCTCCAGTTGTGTTGCTAATGCTTAGGTTTTCGGTCTGGTCAAAGATAAATGTAAAAGTCAGCAAGGCATAAGTGATTAAAAAGTATGTGGTATTTCAAAAGGTATACCAAATTATGGTTTTTGAGGGTGGGAGGGGGGTAGCAGTCTTCAGTTATTTAATTGCCAACTTGAGCACTTTGTTTAACTTTCTTTAACTTCACATTTACCAGGTAGACAAGGTGATAGTGAGACAGCTGCAATATTTCTGATATGTTAAACATACGTCGCACTGTGATGTTTACCATTTTAAGAAACAGTTTCAAAATAATTAGACTTCTCCTAAGTACCGCAGAATATCTATATTAGTTTCACTTATTATTAGTTTTCTTCTGATAGCTTACTGCCCTGCTTGAAACTGTGTAAAGAAGCAGTTTAAAAAAAAAACGGGAAATGGATGAAAGTCATATAATAATGATAATGAGAAATAGAACCAAACAATGCAATTGCAAAATGTCAAATAAAAATAATGTTATTCAAAAATTTGTTAAGTTTGGCTGTGGCTCTCAGTAGACAAAATTGAAGGGAAGATGTAAGGTCTATCCAGGTTTTGATATGTTAGAGGGGGACAAACGGGTGCATTTCGGTAAACTGAAAACCTAAGACTGGTTCTCAAAAAGAAGCAGACAAATTTGTCAAATTTTCAACAGCAGAGTATTCTCCTGTTTGTTGTAGGTCATGCTTACCCAAGGTTTCGGCTGCGGTGTGTAGATATAAAATGTAAAAAAACGTATCAAATATAATTTCAAACAGGGTACTTACATACCTCAAAAGCGCACTTTCCGGGCCGTAACCATAACGATGTTTCAACTTGTTCCAACTGGCCTCCAAATGGGTAAAAATTCATGTTACAAAAACTTGAACATTCAGAACCAACTTTTTAAAAGTGTACGGTTTCGTGACATTGCAATGGGTTGTTTTGTCAAAAGTGTCAAGATTGATAGCCTTCGTCAGGAAATCTGTCGACAAATGTTGAAATTTCCTAAACGTCTCTCTTTGTTTTGCATCTCTTTTCTTCCACAGAAGAAGCTGCTGCACCAGCACCTTCACCTGCCTTTGGTAAGTTCGATATGTATGACTAAATGGTCTGCACAAAGAAATCAGATCAGCTTCTGAAGTTGAGTCAGTCAGCCCTAAATAATCTTAATTTCGTCGGAGACCTGCATTTTTTAACCCCCATGTTCAGGGAAATTGAGGGAATCAGGAGTTGTGTTAGTGTACAACCATGCGTGATATAGGAGAGTAATGAATTTGGGAAATGAATAGTGATAAACCTCACTAATAACCGAGTAAATCACACCATGACTTAACTGTTCGGATTATTGTATATCTTGTATTGGCCATTTACTTGCAATAGAAATCGTAGATCCCACAGTCCTGAAAACTTTAAAGAAACAGAAGTTAGAAAAACGTTACGTTTTATGAGGGGTTCCATATCTGTACGTTATGGTATGCTACATGAATTGTGTATTCCAGCTCTCGTGCCCCTCGCATCTGCATCAGTCGGCCTTCCGACTTCTTTTCTGTTTCCCATCACGTGCTTGTTGTACATGGAAATTCTCAAGTACCATGCACACCTCCTCATTGGTCAACCGAGATCAAGTCTATTGAAGTACAACTTGTGTTTATTTAAATATACAAAGACATACAGAAATTTCATACAGAGGTCAAAAGTATGTGTAAACTATGTCTGGTTGGCATGTGTATCTTAATCGCAGTCTCAATAACTTTAAAATGTATAATGTTTAGAATTTTATTTTGTTTCTTGTGAAACATCAATCTATCTGTGTACATGTTTAATTAATATTTGCGGGCTTTACGTTATCATTTTAATCATATATTGCAGTGACACAATCACAAAATATGATAAAGCGAGTGCTAAACCCCTTACAGTAGGCTAGATTCCCCACAAAAACTTCCATAAAGACTATCTTAGTATAACGCCACCATCAGTTGGAGCAACTCGTGAAGAAAATTTCGAAAAAATCGCACTCCTGAGATGGCCGGAAATAGCACTTCCCTCACTTATACGTAGAATCTAAGCAAGTTATTTTTGTCGTAGTTTGCAATTAATGCTTACTTCAAAATCACTTCTGAACCTGCAAAATGATCAGAAAGTCATAAAAGAATACTTTGACTAAAAAATGTAACTTTTTTATTTTGCTCAAAAGAACATCTAAGTGGAGCGCCACCATTGGTTAGCGTTGAGCGTACAGAAAATTTCTTATGAAATCGTAACCCCTCAGATAGCCGAAGATTTTGTTTTATGCTTGTAAACAGGATTTAAACAGTCTTTACTTCTAGCTGTCGTTTTCAATAATAAAAACTCAGGAACTTGCTAAATGATCAGAAAATTATCACGTAAAATGCACCTCTAGCTTACCTTTGATTGAATCGTCTTGAATCTTTTCGGGAGAGAATTGTACAACTTAATTGAAAATATGCCAATGTTTTTCTATAGCGTCTTTGGCTGAGTCCAAGGTCCGCTGAATTGATGAAATTGTCGGTGTGAAAAATCGGACTCCCGACTGTAAATTATTTTACTCCTGTCTTTTGCATGATAAATGGCACCTTAGCACCCCTGGCTCATCGCCTTCGTCTCGTACGGCTTAGGCGGCTAGGGAGGACTGTAAGGGATGTAAATCCATCCTTTAAAAATATTTAAAAGGTAGTTGTCGTTTCATGCAATCTCTGCCACAGATGGTACCTTTTGAAGTAAAATTTGGAATTTCACAAAATTTGCCGATTTATAGGAATTAGACAACGGCATCACTGAAGGTTCCTTGGGGAGAAAATCCTTTCCTTTTTAAACAATAATAAAAAATGTAGTCTTCTTCATGTATGATATCAATGAATCTGTGTAAATATTTGATCCATCACTCTTGCCAGACTTACTTGATCAGTTTAAATCATCTTTGAGTGTAATTTACCTGCTGAGTGCTATTAGATTCTTTACGTTGGTTTTCTTACTGTTTGGCCTTCTTTGTGTCCTCCGTGGCTCTGAATGTGAGTTATTGGCTTGAGATGATATGAGTTAATTAATAAAAGTTTCATTAGTTCTACCTTTTTCTGTGTTAACGTTGTTTTTCGTAACATAAAGAAGGTTTTACTAAACCCAGTTTTCATTGGCTCCTTCGTAAGGTCACTCCATCACTGTAAATTAAAATCATATTTGGAAACCAAGCGCAGAAAGAGAGACTGTTTTTTTTTAAAAAGTAAACCAAAGGTATCCCAAATAATCCTGCAAAATAATATTTTGAACTCAGTGAATGAACTTTTCTGTCAGAGCTCTGAAATGCCATAGCCGCTCATATCATGTTAGTAACGCCTTATAAGTTTAACTGCATGTATAATTTTGACAAATGTATTAATACCCACGTATTGTCTCTCTCTCTTTCCCCTTTCCCTCGTTTTGAATGCGTGTCCTGGACAACGCTAGGTTTCTCTCAAGGTTGATATAAAACAATATAACATGACGTCTTTGTTTCTTAAAACTTTTGTGTTGTTGTAAATTTCATCTGGTAGACCAAAAGGACAGTAAAACACCTGATTTAAAATTGAAAAGACTCTTTTTAACAAAAAAAAAATCATTGCTTATTTCTTTCATTTTGGGCTTTTTCTTCGCATTTGGGAGTCCTAGTCAAAAGTGAAATATTTGTATGTACTAATTTTTAAAGGGAAAGGAGTGCAGAAAATATTCATTTACCTAAGAAGTGTAATGAAGGTTCAACGCGCACCTCTCAGTTACCGGTATATACCATTTTTGGTGCTGAGACTTCAAAATATGAGAAACTTGAGAAATGAAAGCGGACGTTCAATTTCTTTGCTTCTTCTATTGTAGGAGACACGATTACAACCATAGAACCCTCAGGTAAGAAAATATCTCTAAAGATAACTATTTGGTAATTAATTTTGTTTCTAGTCCCATTGATGTTGACATATTTTAGGAATCGTTATCAATTAGTGCGACTCATTTACCGTTCATCAATTGTAACATGAACCTGACATATCGTATAACTAGACACTGGATTCTTTTGCATTTCATCCTGTGTGTGAAAAAGGGGGAAAATTGCGAATGGGGATATAAACATTTTCATGTTTTAAAATTACGCAAAAGACGCAACCGGACTAAGTTTCAAAAAAGCAACTTCCAAAGTTGTCTCGGTATTTAAACATCACTATCTGAAGATATAGAAAAATCTCCCTACTGGATGCGCACCCGTTTGATCCGTTATCTATTCGAGAAAAAGGTCCTGCACCCTAAGAATACGGCGTTATTAACTCAATGGAACCTATACTATACCAGTCACAGCATGAATTCCAGTATCGAGACCGTGCGAAAGGGGTTATTTCGACGATAATTGTCCAACTAGGAAAGGTTAGGAATTTTAAGAAAAATAAGGGCCACTTAATGCACAAAATACATCTAATTTGGGCCGAATCGTTAACACAGAAAACCAGTATTTCTTTCCGGCAGCGCATAACAGCCATGTTCGAAAGGTCACGTTGAAAAAATGATATTTTTATCCATGGTTAACCTGTATCCAAAAGTTGTACCAGCTTTCCCAAGAATTTTGTTATAACTTTAAAAATAAACCATTCATGCAAATACTATACCAAAAATGCAGCGCAATAAGCTTATACAGTTCCAAACATTTAAACACCGGCTGGACCTTATCAATTCAAAAAATATTGTTGAATGGACAAAATCGCTAAAAATCTCCTAAAGGGAGCACCACACTTCTCATGTACAGGTAATGTCCCCTTTTAAAACTATCCTAGTATGTATGATGTTACGACTTATATTTTGTATCACGTCAAATACTATCCAACCTGTTACATATTTAATTCATCGTCGCCGCCTTTACTTCATAACTTTTGTTTAACTTTACCAATGAACGAAATAAAAAAGAGCTGAAGCCACCTCTTTACCTCTCATCCACTGGCTAGATTTTCAAACAAAGTTGTGGTAGAGCAATTTTTCCTCCAAACTACTCGATTTTAGGTACAAATTCAAATTTCCTCTGTTTGATGCCATCCATATAACTCTAGTTTTTTTGTGAGATGAAACTCAGTGCAAATATGAACATAAAAACACATACAGACAATTCACAGTGACATTAGTGCTATGACTGAGTTAAAAATGCAATGCAATGTCTAAGCGGAGCGTCATCATTGATTGGCGCAGAGCGTAGAGAAAATGTTGAAAAATCGGACTCTCAGATGGCATGAAATACCTCATACGAAGAATCTAAGCAGTCGCTATCTTCGCTTTATAAAATTCTCACTTCAAAATAAGTTCGCAAACTGCAAAGTGATTAGAAAGTTAATAAAAACATACTTTAACCCGAAAAATGTAATTTTGCCCGAAAGACTATCTAAGAAGAGCGCCACCATTTGTTGGTGCTGAACGTAAAGAAAATTTTGAAAATGATATCGACCCCTCATATGGCCGAAATTGCGTTTTCATGCCTGTAAAGCGTATCTTAATATGCAGTCTTTAAGTTTAACTTTTGTTTGCAAAAAAAAAAAAAAACAGGAACATGCTCAGTGATCAGAAAATATCTACCACTAATATATTGAATGGTCTTGATTCTTCTCGAGGAAACTAAACAACAGAATTGAAAATATTCTAATGCTTCTCTATGGTGACTCTTGGCTAAAGTAAAGATCCGCTGAATTGATGAAATTGTCCGTGACTGCTCGAACTCAGGTCTTTTAATTAATCCCCCCCCCCAAAAAAAAAAAAATCTCTTGCGTGATAAATGGCAAACTATCTCTCATCGCAACTCTCCGCCCTGTCCCTGTTTCGTACGTCTAGGCCGGCCGGGGAAGGAGTCTAAGGGACGGCCCCTCCCTTTTCACCATTCACCCGGACATATCGTTAAAGAGGGGGGCTGAGACCGTTAAAGCCCCCATGAGATCCACTCCTGATAGCCCCGGTAGGGCTCCAGAGGGAGAAGTCCCCGAAAGTTCAGCTATTTTAGTGATTTGAGAGGCTCCAAAATGGTCGAAAATCGTATTCAAATTAAGGATTTAAAACTATTAATTTAACCAAGGAGATGGGTGAGATTGGGGACGAGAATGGAATGGGAAAGTACTATGGAATTTGATTAAGAAGAATCATACTTCACGGTAATTTTAAGGTTCAAGGCCAACATGTTGAAGCTACTTAAAGTTCAACATGTGATTGATAATTAGAAACAGGGCATTTTAAGAAATCCAAAGTGGTTGGCGCCATTTTATCAATAGGGAGTTCTATTTAAAATCCCGAGGCAACTTGCCTGGGTCCAGGGGCCCACAATAGGGCCCCGGAAGTTCTGACTTTTTAGCCCTTTTCAGGGACTTAATGGAAGCAAAAAAAAGCACCTTTGCATAGGTATTGCTTTAGTTACTTACATTCCTAAAAGGGACATTATTACTGGGGCAATTTGTGTCATTGCTTCCAAGAAGGGGACTGGGGACATTCTCCTTGCTCAGTATGTTTTCTTTCTAGAAAAAGAAAGATATTTTGTAGCAAAGATAGCTTGCAAAACGTTTTGTTTTTGCTGTTTGAAGGGCGAAAATAAACAGTTCTAAAGGTAATCGTTAATGTGGGGATCCAGGGGCTAAAACCCCGGAAGCTTTTCAACTTTTAAACTCTGGAAAGTAATAATTGAGCCGATAGCCGAAATTAAATAAAAGAAACATAAATTTTTAATTACTTTTGAAAAAAGTATTTAGCCACACTCAATTACTGGGGGGCCATGACCACCCAAAATCTCATTAAGAAATTATTGGGGGCCATGCCCCCTTACCCCCCGCTTCCGCCGCCTATGTCATGCTGGCATCCCACAAAAAAATACAGTGTAGTAAACTTTAACACTTCCATGCAGATGCTAAAAACTGCCTTACTTGATCAAAAATAAAAAAATATTTTAGAAATGGACAAAATCACCAAAGATGTTCCAAAGGGAGCACCACACTTCTCATTCACAGGCTATATCCCCACTTAAAGCCATCTTAGTAGGAATTGCCCCTAAATTATCCAACATTTGTCACAATGTCCAATTCCTTCCGTTTGAGGCCGGCCGTATTAAGCTTATCCAAATATTTTCTTGTTACATCTTAACACAAATCATTAGAAATTGTTGATAAAATATAAAAACGAAAATCACATTGTGATGTACTTTTTACAAGAAAGTGCTCGTTTATATCTCGTGCGAATCTTGACAATCGTTACTTCTTTACTTCCTCTCTATGACAGGTCAGGAAGGTAAGAACAAATCAATACGTTTAATTACTTAAGTTCGATTTTTACACATATGTTGTTTCTCATTATATTTATATATTTGCGGAGTTTTTTAACAAGTATTTAGGCTTCTTTCCGTTGATATATTGTGATGTGCTTCTTACATACATGAAAAAGGTCAGTCTAGTCAGCATTTTTAATCCTGATATTTGTCTCAAAAAATTTAAAATGAATGATGTTACCACTTGCCTTTTGTATCACGTTAAATACCATCCAACCTGTGCACATATTTCATTCATCTTTGCCATTAGAGCCATGCTGGGAACATCACGTTTAAAAAATACCATTGGTATCCATGGAATTAAAAAAAAATTTCGGCCCTATCCCAAGGTCCTACTAACTTTTGCAAAACTTAATTTTAGCTTAGAACAAAAACCAATCATGCAAATATTACAAAAAAAAATACAGCGTAATAAACTGATGGACTTCCAAACAAAAACTAAAGCACCGACATTATTTGTTAAAATTCAGATGTTTTACAATGGACAATTTCACCAAAAATCTTCTAAAAGCGAGCACCACACTCCTCATCCACAGCCTATGTCCCCAATTAAAGCCATCCTAGTAGGGACTGTCCCCAAGCTATCCAACATTTGTCAAAATGTGCAATTCGTTCCTTTTAAGGTCGGTCGTATTGAGCTTATCCGGATATTTGCTTGTTAGATCCAAACAATGATCATTTAGACACTTTTGATAAAAGTATCAAAATGAAAATCAGAATACGGTGTACTTTTTACAAGAAATCGCTTCTTTTCATCCTGTGCAAATTTGGACGAAGGTAACTTCTTTTCTTCCTCTCTGTGACAGGTCACCAAGGAAAAAGAAATTAAAACGTTTTATTTCTTAACTTGGAGATTGATACTTATGTTGATTGTTATTGTATTGATATATTTGAGTAGCTTTTATCAGTATTAAGGCCAACTTCCGTTGAGCTATTGTAATGTTCATATTACATACATAAAGTGAATTAGAAGATTTAGCATTTAATTTCTAATATTTATCTCAAAAAAATGATAATGTATGACGAAATGACTTGAAATTTGTGTTATGTCAATAAGAATCCAACCTGTGTACAAATTAGATAAATTAGTGTCGGCTTTACTGTATAACTTTTGATTATTTTTAAGAATGGATAAAATAACAAAAATGAGCTAAGACCACCCCTTCACATCTCATCCACACGCTAGATTTTAATCCAAAAAGTTTTCCTAGAGCGATTTCCCCCCAAACTACTCGATATTAGATACAAGTTCAAGTTTTATCTGTATCATGCCATCCGTATTAAGCCTATCCACTTTTTTGTGAAATGAAACTCAGTGCAAGTATAAATACATAAGAAAAAAAAAACAGAACATTCACAAGGAAATCAAAACTATGATCATTTAAAATGCCATATCAACAGATGCCGAGAAGTTTAAAAAATACAATCACGGTCTCAAGTTATAACAAAATTCTTTCTTAATACTGGATGCATTCAATTCTGATCAGTCACCTATCAAGGGAAAATTCCTCTACCCTAAGCTCAATACGTTATCAACTTAATGGAACCTTTACTAAACCGTCTACAGCATAAACGTCACTTTCGAAAAAGGTGAAAATATTAAATCGACGATATTTGTCCAACTATTAAAGGTTACAAATTTTTAGATAATAGGGGCTTCTCACCGTAACAAAAACATGTGATTTAGACTAACTAGTTTACAAAGAAAAAGTATTTCTTTGGTTATAAACTCCTTTTGCAGCATCCGTTCAATTTTGTTTTCCTGTATTGCAAATACTTCATTTACACTTGTAAACTTAATTCCACAATTCCCGATGTTTCAAGTTTTTATCATAAGCTCTTATTTACATTGAAAGTAGAAAGTTACATATGTTCCAAACCCACCTGTTCGCTTAAAAGAAAAAAGAAATTTAACGATATTGCTAATTCCCTTTCTTATCGGATTAATGTTATTTAGATGGTTTTGTCTTGTTTTTTTAATTGTTACCCTCCTCTTTTGGAGAGAAGTTACAATTGATCATTGACTGAAGTTCTCTTTTTGGTGTTTCCTTTTGTTTCACTTTACTTATGTACACCTACATGATTTTGAAAACATGTGATAATGCATCCTTTTATTCTTTACTGTAATAAAACTGAGCGTGATTTTTGCATCGTGGTCATGTAATTCTGCTTATTTATCAAAGGCGTAAATACTGTATTTAGTTACTGCAACCAGATTATGGCATTATATTGTTTGAACATTGGTAAGATACGTATCCAAACATAATTGTATATAACAATAGAACACCACAATGTTCAGTACATATGTTTGTAAATATTGTAAATAAGGAACTTCGGAAATCAATACAGATTGGAGGAAAAAAAAAAAACTAAAAAAAAAAAAAAAAAAAGAAAAAGTATTTTTGACAGTAATTCTGCAAAGACTACGTTCTAAAAATAACATTGGTATCCATGCAATTAAAAAAAGAAAAATAAAAATCACATTGTGATGTAATTTTTTTCAAGAAAGTGCTTGTTTACATCCTCTGCAAATCTTGAAAAACGTTACTTCTATTCTCTCTCTTTATGACAGATCAGCAAGGTAAGAAGAAATCAATACGTTTTTATTTTTAAGTTTTAATTTGAGACATATGTTGTTTCTTATTATGTTGATATGTTTCAGTAGTTTTTAATAAGTTCTTAGACTTCTTTTAGTTGATGTATTGTGATGTGCATCTAACATACATAAAAAAGAGTCAGTCGAGTAAGCATTTTGATCCTAATATTTTTCCCCAAAAATTCATAATATATGATGTTACGACTTTAATTTTGTACCATGTCAAAAAACCATCCAACCTGTGAACATATTTAATTCATCGTCGCCGGCTTTACTTGATAACTTTTAGTTATCTTTAAGAATGGACAAAATATAAAAAAAAAATGATATGAAACTACCCTTTAACTCTCATCACAGGCTATATCTACAAACATTAAGTTGTCGTAGAGCAATTTGCCCCAACATACTGAATATGTAATTTTTATGTGGACGTAGTTGGTGCGAAAACTTAAAAAGTCGAGATTAAAAAATGATTCCTTTCAGAGGGTGAATTTAAAAGTTCTAAAAGGTTTCGATTCGTTTTGTTCGTTTTTATTTCCATTAATGAAGCAAGCACAAACGCCAATACACCCTCAGAAGGTAAGCGCAACATCCTGACTGTTAGTCTTCAATTAAACTTAACCTTCCAATGAGAGCAGGATTGTACGGTCTTTAAGCAAATCTTGAAGAAATTGAACTGCATTAGACTTTGAAAAAGAAACTATGGTGATGGGAAAATCATGTGGTATTGTTGCATAAATTAATACAGCATTGCTTGTTTTGAACTTGTGACTGTTTAATTAGAAAATGTTTTGAAACCAAATCTCAATGTTTCCTGTGAGGTTTCTTTGATATCCCTTAAATATGGACTCCAAATGTGATAATCATTGTGAGTCCTGAAAGCTTATTTAGATGATTCATCTTACAATTAACACGGTCAGAACGTACTTAAGTTAAACGTTCAGCATATGCCATGGCATTCTTGGTACGCCTCCAGTTTTGAGATTGGACAAGGAAAACTCTGATTATCTGCCGCATTGCCATGGTACATATGAAGATATCACAAGTATTTTCTAAGGTGGCAAAAGTAAAGTAAATAAATACACACATCAAAATAAATTTTCCAACTAACGACAGAAACTTTAGATTGGTAACAAAGCAATGAAAGATATTTCTTGCCTGCACAGTTAATATTTCTTCACATATGGTGGACTTCTAGGTTACAGTTCGGTAGGCAAATTTTGTCCTTTCAATAACAAAACGTTATACTTTTGATCGTTAAACGTCAGCATGGCAGATTAGGCAATTCTTTGCTGACTCTGTCACTGCAGTGCAATAACCTTGGTTGTTTCCTTAATTTCTTCTGAAGTGAAAAAACATGGGCGGCCAATCAGTCGACAATGAGTAAAATCAATTAGTTGCCCTAAATGAAAGCAAAGATGAGCCAAGCTCACCAGAATTTCAAAGGAAACCCCGGCAGGGTTTTCTCGTTCCCCTAATGGAGATGTACGCACTACCAACAAATACGGTTGGGTTGAAATTATTAACGTTACAGTTATCATGTCTCTGGAATCTCAAACCCACGTGTGCAATATGCTACTTATGCTGTGAGCTTCGTGGTCAAACATATCAAAATCGATAGTTGATAGGTTCTGAAAACTAGGCTTACAAGGCACAAACTATGTCGCATTGCTTCGCTTATTACTTTCACAGGAGGAGAAAGCACACCGACGCCCACTTCTGGGGGAGGTACGTATTCGAGTTATTTTGCCTTACATCAATTCTGCAAAAAGAAAAGAAAAATACATCAAATCAAAAATGGAACTCTGCCACCAATATCACATATATATCTTGCTCCACCACAGGTACCCGTTTTCCTCTTTAAACCCGTCGACATTGATGACTATCACGTTGGAATAAGCATAGTCACTTAATTCCGCTTAACATTTTATGTTAAGCAGGGCATTATTGTCCTAAGATATAGTGTTTAAAAGTGTCAAGATTGTTACGGTTTCTTGTATTCTGTGACGTGACTTTACATATCGGGAACGCTTCGCATTAGGGAGGTCGGGAAATCGAGTCCTGGCAGGGTAATACCGAAGACTTTAAAAACGGTAACTACTGCCATTGTACTTGGTGCTGGACATAAGCAATAGAGCAAGAATAACAAGCCAGGGAGACACAACTGGAAAAGGTCTTGGCCGGCTCGACTTGAACCAATTAGTTAAAAACTGGGCCATATTACTCATCTGACCTAACCGCATATTTTCATTTTCCGTTTTGCAGAATCAACTACTAAACAATCCACTACAACTGCACTAAGTAAGTCTTACAAAAGAGTTCGGTGTATTGCATCAGGGTTGCACTTTTAACTCAAGTAGTGGTTTTTGCAGGTTTGAAAAAGCTACCCAAACTATGGGACTTTGTAAAAGTTAACACTTATAACGTGACACCGGTGAAGTTTTTAGATGGATAAAGTCGCATAACTTTGTGATACGGTTGGTAGAAAGAGAAAATATTTATCTATTAAAGTCTTACCTTAGTTTCATAAAATATCATAGTTTATGGCTTTCGTTGAAGCTGAAGTGAAGCACGCCTATAAATGATGAAACAAATGTTTGCTGAACCATATGGACATTTGAAAGAAAGAGTGACATTACTCAGCGTGTAAAAGCGAAGAATGTAGGAAAGTAAAGACAGTATGATCAACTTATTAAATTGTTCAGTTTCTCTTTCATTCCAGATCTTGATTAACATAGACTAACTCTTCGTAGGTTCTGCTGACTTACAAACATTTTGACCTATGCTTTCGCTCTAGATGGGAGCGAACTTGCATGAAAATAAATCGAGCACATCTTCAAAAGTAGTATGATACCCTTGCAGACAATTATACCATCAATTGGCTACATGTGACGTCAAAACATACTCGTTTGAATAGGCTAAAACGTAGAGATGCTTTTGTTGGATAAACCTCTGCTCTATGGAGACCAACATACTGAATATGAACTTTTAATATTAACACCTTAACGTGACACAAATATATTTAAATGTGTCGAGATTAATGAATGATTGTTCCCAGAGGGAAAACTTGAAACTTCTAAAACGTTTCAATTCGTTTTGTCCTTTTTCCTTCCATAGATGAAGCGAGCACAAACGCCACTACACCCCAAGAACGTAAGCGCAACAAACTGCATGTTTGTCTTGAACTTAAATTACGCTTTCAAAGGAATCAGAGTTGTGCTTTCTTTAAGCAAATCTTAAAGAAATTGAAAAGCATAAGACTTTGAAAAAAGAAAGGATAGTGATGCAGAAGTCATGGGATATTGTTGCATAAGATAATAGGCCAAGCTCACCAGAATTTCAAAGGAAACTCGCTTAATATATTATGTTTAGTGGTAGCACTATCAACAAACAAGGTTAGGTTGAAATTATTGACGTCAATGTTATCGTGTCTCTGGCATCTTAGATCCACGTTTGCAAGATTTCACTAATGTTGTAAGCTTCGTGGCCGAACTTACCAAAATCGATATTTGATTGTTTCTGGAAAGCTGGTTTCAAGTGTAATAAACACCTCGGTTTGAATTGTTTGTTTTAATTCCCTAGGTGGAACAAGTACACCGACCCCTACCCCCGGTGGAGGTACGTATTGTAGCCTCTACGTCTTACATCTATGGTTCCAAGTATGATATACAGTGTATATAATTTGTTTTGAAATGTGATTGTGGACTTGAAATATCAAAAGATATCCTGCACTACACTGTTAAAAAATTTCTCTGTAAATTTACATAATTTTTATGGCAAATTTTTTTCCAACCAAATAATGTTTTTTTTACAGCCAGACCGTAATCATGAAAAAACATTAAGGGTTTGTTTTTTCTTTACAGTTTTTGCGTGTAAATTAGTTTACAAAAGTCTACTGTAAATCGAATTACAGAATTGCTCTGTTTTGTTTACCTTAATTTTATGTGAATTTACCGCCTACTGTTTTCATTCCCGACGTTTTAATATTTATTATAATATCGCTTTTTTATCTTTCATATGTTATTACGTAACATACACTTCACCATTACGTAGATAAGGTATTTGCTTATCAACATAATGTGTCGTTACGAAGTTGTTTTCAATCAAAACATATTTAGGATGCTTTGTTGTCATATTGTTGTCAAGTAGACTGCTATCTCTAGGAACTTTGTAATTGGAAAGTGACATTTTTTGTACAATATAATAATTGTTTTTAAAATAAATATGACAAAGAATGCAAATACATTGGTTGCAAACATTTCCAGACAAGGTAAACAATAAGTTTATCACTTCCTGATTAAAAAACGCCAAAGAAGATATTATTCAAAGCAACAGCAATCCTTTTGTTAGGAAAATGCCTACAAAATAAGCTCCACCCATTTATGCAAAATGAGATTTACGTCATAAAGTGGTAAATTTACAAACTCTTTCAAGTAAATTTGTGAAACGTTTTGAATTTGCTCCGATCAAGTGCATGAGCGCCTGTGGCGATGAGTTGACATCAGTATACCAATTGTCAGTGCTCTGAAATTAAGGCCTTACAATTTCTTTTTACTTAAAAATGTGTGACAAAACACCAGTTGTATGATATTTATAATTCAGAACGTAATAACTAAGTATGCTTTTATAATAAATGTAAGTTAATTTTCAAATAGGGCCACAAATTTGCCAAAAATGTTTTTTTTAAACTGAAACTTCGCAGAACGATGCATGTTATATATTGAAAATTTTCTGGCTATTTCTTATTTGTTTGTTTGGGCTTATTTTTGTTTCTTTTTCAGCTTAAAAACAAAATGAATGTTCGTTAAATGACAGTATATTTATGTGAAATCAGAAAAATACAAAATACTGTTAAAATTTCTGTAAATTTACAGAAAAAGTTTCACAAAGCAGTAAAATTTGGTTAAAAAAGCAGACAGAAATGGTTTTTCAAATAAACAGAAAATACATGTTAAACAACCTTTTTTTATTGTAGCAATACAAAGTGTCTGTAAAGATACAGAAAATCTCTATTTAAAGTAAAATACAAAAAGTTTAAGTTAAAAAAAGTCTGTAAATTTACAGAAATTTTTAACAGTGTACATGTAATGGTTTCCGACTTATTCTCATTTCAAAACGTTGACATTTACGACATTTATTTAAGGACTAAACCAATTTTGCAGGATTATTGTTGGTAAATAAATCGTCTCGACTCCAAATTTGAAAGAAATAATATGTAAAGCCAGCAAAATTCACGTAAGCTCCCTTGGTTGCCAATGGTTTTTGCATGCCATCATTATAACGGACCTTACGTTAGAGGGTCCTGTCAGTCTTTAAACATCAGTCAGTGGTAGTGGTAGAGGTTAGAATGACCGTTGTCACTTGAATTCGCTGAACATTTTACATTTGCCAAAGCAGCTTTTTAAACAAAAGTGTTTAAAAGTGTCAATACTAATATGTTCTTTGGTAAACTGTGCCAAGATTTGAAAAATATCTGAAATGTCTCATCCTTTTACTTTCACATGCAGAGTCAGCAACTCCACAAGCCTCCACACCTGAACAAGGTAAGCCTTACAAACGGTCCTTGTGATTTACATCAACGTTGCGCTTTAAAATGAAATTGTAGGTTCTACAGATTTGAAAAATTTTCCAAGCTATTGGACTTTGTAAGAGGTAACACTGTTGAGGCAAAGCTGAAGAAGGTCACACGGAAAAATTCGCATGATGTCGCATGTGTGTGATACAGTCTACAGAAAGAGAAAATATTTATCTTTTAACGTCTTATCTTTGGATCTTAACATGTCAGTATGTGAATGGCTTTCATTGAAGTGTTGCCAGCCTATAAAAATGTAACAGAGGTGTGGTGGACCACATGGACATTTGAAAGAAAGAGAGGTATTACTAAGCTTGTTAAGGCGATAGGTGCTTTGTTTTTTGAGGGGCTAAGAGAGTTACTTGAAATGGCGGGATACAATTTTTTCTAAAGATGAGAATCGGCACTGACAGACTGAATACATTGATGGTAAATACAGTACCATACCACACATAATCCAAATAATTTATATGCAAATTTTCATCTAATGGAGAGTCGTTTTATTAGGAAGAATGAATAAAACGTAACGGAGAAACTACGGACAGCGCTCTCTGCTCATCGAAAGTCATAGTAGAAATGTCTGCACTGGTTTACATCTCACTGCCAGGGACTACCGGTTTTTAGCCTTAATTCATAAACACCCCTTTTCATTTCCTGCATTCTGATTGGGTAGAAACAATTTGAGACCGGTCTCAAATTGTATTTAAGATTGTTTTTTTAACAGATGGGAGGGTTAGAATACAATGCTTTACACGCGCATAGTTTTAAGTGTTAAATATTTCCTACGTCTTTTTCGGAGTACACCTGATTGTACTAGTACTGAAAACAAACGCGCGTGCCACACCGTGAAAGCAAACTCATCTCCTACAACTGACGATAAATTCACTGACCAGGCCCCGTACTATGTACTGTGTGCCACTGCGTGTACGTGTGTAGCTGACATCTGTGTATATTGTGTACTGCGTTTAATGTGCAGTTGTATATTAATTGTTATTCATACACAACAAGATTTTTATTAGAGAGAAAACGTTGTTTACAGATAACGGCATTTTCCACTAAAAGTGGACACATTGAAACCTTAATAACAATCAGTTACAGGAAATGTTCTTGCGCAGTTAATGAATTGTACCATTTTACAAACTGGATCCAGTAGACCAAAAAAAAAAAAAAACCCATAGAATATAACAAATATGTTACTTCATTTGGGAAATATTGCTATTATTTGAAAACTCCAAACAAGGACAAAAATTGGGACTTCTGGAAGTAAGGAGAAAAATGATACTTGACCACCCCCTAGCAACGAATTATACGTTGCAGCCTAGCCTCCTAAATAAGCAAGGAATGTAATTATGCTTTTAGTCTGCGTTCACGTACGTATGCTGCTTTTATTATAATATGCGTGTTCGTACGTAGAGTGAATTCAGTTACGTACGTTTGATATGTACATTTGCATATAGGCTATATAAATACAGCGCACATGCACAGCAGATGAAGCCCAGGCCGTTATTTTCAAACTGTGAATTATAGTCAACAGTGGATGTGTACGTGTCCTAGCTAGACTGTCCTGCACAATTCCGAAGTTAGGAATCAAATTAACACTTCGGAGGAAGTTGAACAAGGTACGCTACCTAGTGCTAGAAGGCCTTGTAACGTTTAACTAATACTCAACGTTGAAAAGAAGCCTAGGACAACATACCTTGTCATAATGAGACGGTTCTAGGCTAACGTTAGAAGTACGATTGTTTCAAGTTAAACTTTACATGCCAGCGTTACACTGTTACAATATTCACGTTACTAGGGCTAGTTACCACAGCGTATGTGACAGTAGCACTAACGTTAGTATAACGTTAGTATTTGATCCGAACCCTTATATTTGGTGACCACGGACTTTCTATATACATGGACAGAGCATGTAATGCGTATTTCGTATCCGTTAGTTGTCGTCACTGTCTGGAACAAAAAAGGTGTACCAAGATGGCCGCCGTAAAGATATAATTTGTATGATTTGACGACTGTGTAATATTTAAACAAAAGTTTAACTTGAATGATAAACAGTATCATGCTCCTGCAATATGTGTAGTGATTTTGAAATGAACTTGCATTTTTTCGAAAATATTTCAACTTTCTTGCAAAATCTGGGAATTGACTTGAGCAACTCCAAACTTTAACACGAAATCATAGCAGACAGCCATCTTGGTGCCCCTTTTCTCACACGTACGGTAGCGACAATCTACTGTGCAGTATGCTCTGTCCATGTATAGGTAGTCCGTTTCGGGACTTAACCCTTTCCATGAATATTTAGACCTAATTCATATTAACACTTTTTGGTGTCGTATCATTTGGGGTTTCGTTTACTCAAGTTTAAAACGTAAAAAGAGCCCACTTAGGCTAACCCGTACTTTCCCTGTAACTTAGCTGTATACTACGGCATCAATACCATGGACAGACATAACGAGCATTCAAGCACCAACGCTTTTTTAAGTGAATGTAAGTGGCCATTTGTCTGTTATGCAGCCTAGGCACAGTCGAGTCTGTTTACGTTCGTAGAAGCGGAGGAGTAGGGTTTAATGCATTCCTCCGGTGATTCGTCCGTTCTTTTTCCGTGGAGCATAAAAGAACGCGTACTTGGGTTTTATCAAGGGACAACGCACGAACACCTGACCACAATGGACCAATAGGAGTTCAGGATTGTTTCCAAGTATGAAAAAATTGTGTTTAATGTGCAGTGTTGTCCTGCGTAGCTTTAGGTCGTTTGCTTGCACTAACCCGTTACCTTACGTATCAATTTGTCTCTCAAAGTAGTTCTAAGTGTTGAAAGACAAAATAGAGCATATTCAGCAAACACGTTGTGTTTGTTACATATCGATTGCAAATTTGGTTCAAAAGATTGAGTTTTAAATGAATCTGCCTTGAGGAAGAAAAAGTCCTTGCGTTGTCCCCCCCCCCTTTCTTTTAGCTTGAGTTTTACCATCTCAAGAATATCATGACCTCATAACAGAGCCATAACTTAGGCTGGGAGAATTGAAATGAAGTCATGAAGTAATCACAGAGACAGCGAAACTCGTCTGTGGCCTCGGTCCGCTCAGCCTCTGTGATGAGGTCATCGTCGGTCCTAAATCACATTTAAGACCCATCTGTCCAAAATGCGTATACTGGCATGAATAACCTGTTTGATATGAGGACTTAGACGACGGTTTAACTAAGTCATGACTCATTAAACAAAAGGTAATCAGGACTTGCGAAGCAAGAATCACCAAATATTGTGTCCAGTATAGCGAGACTCTTTCTCAGGAGAGGGGACGACCGTACTTCCCCATTTATTTTAAAGCGAGGCACAATTCTGTGATCAATGGGTACTCAACCTGGGTCGATTTTTACAAAACCCTGTTAAGCATAGTTGGCAACTATGTAAGGTCTTAACTGCCAAATAAGATTATTTGGATGCTAAATGTTATTCAAAAATACCGTTAAACTTAGTTGGCTGCTTAGTTGCATGATTACCCCAGAGGTGATCTTTGGCACTTCCAAGTCTCTAGTTGGCTGCTAAATCATTCATAATTATTGGAAATGGCAGCATGTCCATCATTGTAGTTGGTCGCATTTTCTGATGATCACTTGACATCATTTCTCAGCTTCATTTTATCGGACGATTCCTATCAAGAAACAAATCGACCTTTTGTGAAAAGTTTCGTACAGCAGTACACAGTTAAAAAATTTCTCTGTAAATTTACATAGTTTTTATGGCAAATTTTTTTCCAACCAAATAATGTTTTTTTTACAGCCAGACTGTAATCATGAAAAAACATTAAGGGTTTGTTTTTTCTTTACAGTTTTTCATGTAAATTAGTTTACAAAAGTCTACTGTAAAATCGAATTACAGAATTATTCTGTTTTGTTTACCTTAATTTTATGTGAATTTACCGCCTACTGTTTTCATTCCCGACGTTTTAATATTTATTATAATATCGCTTTTTTACCTTTCATATGTTATTACGTAACATACACTTCATCATTACGTAGATCAGGTATTTGCTTATCAACATAATGTGTCGTTACGAAGTTGTTTTCAATCAAAACACATTGAGGATGCTTTGTTGTCATATTGTTGTCAAGTAGACTGCTATCTCTAGGAACTTTGTAATTGGAAAGTCAAATTTTTTGTACAATATAATAATTGTTTTTAAAATAAATATGACAAAGAATGCAAATACATTGATTGCAAACATTTCCAGACAAGGTAAACAATAAGTTTATCACTTCCTGATTAAAAAACGCCAAAGAAGATATTATTCAAAGCAACAGCAATCCTTTTGTTAGGGAAATGCCTACAAAATAAGCTCCACCCATTTATGCAAAATGAGATTTACGTCATAAAGTGGTAAATTTACAGACTCTTTCAAGTAAATTTGTGAAACGTTTTTAATTTGCTCCGATCAAGTGCATGAGCGCCTGTGGCGATGAGTTGACATCAGTATACCAATTGTCAGTGCTCTGAAATTAGGGCCTTACAATTTCTTTTTACTTAAAAATGTGTGACAAAACACCAGTTGTATGATATTTATATCTAAGAACGTAATAACTAGGTATGCTTTTATAATAAATGTAAGTTAATTTTCAAATAGGGCGATAAATTTGCCCCCAATTTTTTTTTTTAAACTGAAACTTCGCAGAACGATGCATGTTATATATTGAAAATTTTCTGGCTGTTTCTTATTTGTTTGTTTGGGCTTATTTTTGTTTCTTTTCCAGCTTAAAAACAAAATGAATGTTTGTTAAATGAGAGTATTTTTATGTGAAATCAGGAAAATACAAAATACTGTTAAAATTTCTGTAAATTTACAGAAAAAGTTTTACAAAGCAGTAAAATTTGGTTAAAAAAGCAGTCAGAAATGGTTTTTCAAATAAACAGAAAACACTTGTTAAACAACCTCTTTTTATTGTAGCAATACAAAGTGTCTGTAAAGATACAGAAAATCTCTATTAAAAGTAAAATACAAAAAGTTTAAGTTAAAAAGAGTCTGTAAATTTACAGAAATTTTTAACAGTGTAGGGACGGGTGTGTGAAAACGTTCCGTGGAAAAGGGTGCTAATTTTGAAATTTGGGACATTTTCCCTAAAGTGCGCTTCATCTAAATATTAAGTGGGCTAATTACAATATTAAGTTAGCCAATTACAATATTTAGTAGACTTGAAACAATATTAAGTAGGCTAAAGCGCCAGAGACTTTACGTATGACGCAGTCATAGAAGAGGGGTTCTGCCCGACGTTGGTCTGATTTTCTATTCTTTCCCAAGATCGTTTGTGTTTGCTACCGTTGCTAACATCTTTTCAATTGTATTTTATGTAGGACCGTTTGATCACCATATTTATTTTATATTCCATGTATAAAGTGATTATAAAGCCAACTGTATAAATTTGAAAGCATGCGTAAAATTATTCTTGGCAATTTCCTGGAATTTCGGCAGAGTGGTTTGATACGATACGATGCCTCCGCTCGTTTGAACTGCATACAGTTATCAAATGTACAATAATATGTGTACAGTAGTAGCATGCAGGCATAGTGCAAGTGCCGGGCCGCGAGTTCGGAGCAGTGTTCAATAGAATTACTAAATACTAGAAAGACAGTATGTATACAGTCTATCGCGGTCCGCGTGTACAAGCGATTGGGCCGATTGAATGAAGTTTTCTAACGTGCTAAAGGTAAATGTTCGTAATAAGTGAAAAAAATTACTCATAAGGCCGTAAAGACAAGTTCAAGCAAAGCTTTGGGTTTTATTGGAGGAGATTTAAACAAAATTCACAAGTATCGGTTCATAATCCTATCCGATTTCGCTGTAGTGAGACCTTATCTTAACATCTTGAGGAAGGTTACCTTGAGAACTTTCATACTTGAAGTTTCCGTTGCTTCAGTTGTGTTGCGATAGCTTAGGTTTTCGGTCTGGTCAAAGTAGAAAGTGAAAAGTCAGCAAGGCATTAGTGGTTTTAAAATATGTGGTATTGCAGGAGACTGTCTATCAAATTAAACTTTTTGTCGGTTGGGGAGCGGGCAGTCTTCAGTTATTAAATTGCCAACTTTAGCAGTTTGTTTATCTTTCTTTTACTTCGCATGTACCAGGTGGTGACGGAAGCGATGGTTAGACAAGCTGCAATATTTCTGATATTTTAAACATATCGTTTGTTACAGAGGTCCCATTGTATTGTTTTCCATATTAAAGAGACAGTTCTAGAATAATAAGACTTCTCCTTAATAGTGGAGGACATCTATATCCATTCCATTTATTATAAATTTGCTTCTGATTGCTTACTGCTCTGCTTGAAACTGTGTGAAGAAGTAGTCGTTAAAAAACCGGAAAAAGAATGAAAGTCATATAATGTGGATAATCAGAAATAGAACAAAACTATGCAATTGCAAACTTGTTAAAAAACAATAATGTAATTCAAAAATTTGAGTGAAGTGCGGCTGTTAGTAGACAAAATTGAAAGGAGGATTTAAGGTCACACCAAGTTGTGATATGTTAGAGGGGTAAACTGAAATCAAAAGAGTGCTTCTTACGAAGTAAGCAGGTAAATTTGTTAAATTGCCGACAGAAGAGTGATCTTGCAGCAATTACATATGAAATCACATCCACACATTAACTGGTATTTTTTTTTTTGTTTTTCTTTAAACTTTAGAATCAATTTATTTGTCAACAATCCTATATTATTTTAATATGATTGCATATGTATCATGAGAACTTTGCAAACTAAACATTAGCCACAAGGAGGTCCTATTCCTATTCCCTTCAAATTCAGCACAACAGCCTGAATAAGAAAGGGAAACATAGCATTCCTTGTCAATTTGAGAAAGTGATATAATCTCTACTGACAAAAAAAAAAAAGAAAAGTAGGTTGGCAAATGTTGGGTTATATTGTCCCACAGAGGAAGGGGATTTTTACACAATTCACAAATATCGAGTAATAATCCTATCCGATATCCATGTAGCGAGAACCGAGCTTAACATCTTGAGGAAGGTAAATTTGAGACCTTCCATATTTAGCCTGCGGAGCAGACTCTGTGATAGCCAAAAGATGGCGCTCTCTCAAATCATGACACGCCCATGTCTCTAAACAGTATTATGTACAGAGTATGCAAACCTTCGCCCAGTTTCCATTTCCCGGAATCCCGCATTTGGAGGGACGAATTAGTAAACATGAGAGGGTCACTTGGTGCACAAAACAGGTATGAAATGTGTATTTTCGTACATACAACTGATACAACGAACGGCGAACAACCTAGTTAGCTTTTGTATGTGACAAATGTGTACCAGGCCGAAAGTTCGATGGAAATATATTAGCTATTACGCGAGATATAATTAAGTATTTTAATTTTTGTCGTGACGTCATTTTTGGTGGTCGTAAATGAGATTCGACAGAAAGATGGCAGGCTATTGTATACCGTAGGTATGCCATGCAAATTAGTTGGAAACGTCGACTGCTCAGCAGTGAAGCCGTTGAAGACTCATAAAGTGTTATTTATAGTACCGAAAGTAAAATTTTTGATTTTTGAATGTAGAAGTTGAAACGCAAACACAACTGCTTACAGGAGGCTATTTCATGTTTGGAGTTTCCATAGCTCCAGTAGTGTTGCTAATGTTTAGGTTTTCGGTCTGGTCAAAGATAAAGGTAAAAAGTCAGCAAGGCATAAGTGATTATAAAATATGTGGTATTGCAAAAGACTGTATACCAAATTATAGTTTTTGGTGGTGGGGAGCAGTCTTCAGTTATTTAATTGCCAACTTTAGCAGTTTGTTTATCTTTCTTTTACTTCGCATTTACCAGGTAGTGACGAAAGTGATGGTGAGACAGCTGCAATATTTCTGATATGTTAAACATACGTCGCATTGTGTTGTTTACCATTTTAAGAAACAGTTTTAAAATAATTAGACTTCTCCTAAGTACCCGCAGAATATCTATATTAGTTTCATTTATTATGAGTTTTCTTCTGATAGCTTACTGCCCTGCTTGAAACTGTGTGAAGAAGCAGTTTAAAAGAAAACCGGGAAATGGATGAAAGTCATATAACGATGATAATGAGAAATAGAACCAAACAATGCAATTGCAAAATATCAAATAAAAATAATGTTATTCAAAAATTTGAGTTATGTTTGGCTGTGGCTCTCAGTAGACAAAATTAAAGGGAAGATGTAAGGTCTATCCAGGTTTTGATATGTTAGAGGGGGACAAACGGGTGCATTTCGGTAAACTGAAAATCTAAGACTGGTTCTCAAAAAGAAGCAGACAAATTTGTCAAATTTTCAACAGCAGCGTATTCTCCTGTTTGTTGAAGGTCATGCTTACCCAAGGTTTTGGCTGCGGTGTGTAGATATAAAATGTAAAAAACATATCAAATATAATTTCAAACAGGGTACTTAGATACCTCAATAGCGCACTTTCCGTGCCGTAACCATAACGATGTTTCAACTTGTTCCAACTGGCCTCCAAATGGGTAAAAATTCATGTTACAAAAACTTGAACATTCCGAGCCAACTTTTTTAAAGTTTACGGTTTCGTGAGTATCATTGCAATGGGTTGTTTGGTCAAAAGTGTCAAGACTGATAGCCTTCGTCAGGAAATCTGTCGACAAATGTTGAAATTTCCTAAACTTCTCTCTTTGTTTTGCATCTCTTTTCTTCCACAGAAGAAGCTGCTGCACCAGCACCTTCACCTGCCTTTGGTAAGTGCGATATGTATGACTAAATGGTCTGCACAAAGAAATCAGATCAGCTTGTGAAGTGTCTATTAGTTGAGTCAGTCAGCCCTAAATAATCTTAATTTCGTCGGAGACGTGCATTTTTTAACCCCCATGTTCAGGGAAATTGAGGGAATCAATAGTTGTGTTAGTGTACAACCATGCGTGATATAGGAAAGTAATGAATTTGGGAAATGAATAGTGATAAACCCCACTAATAACCGAGTAAACCACACCATGACTTGACTGTTCGGATTATTCTATATCTTGTATTGGCCATTTACTTGCAATAGAAATCGTAGATCCCACAGTCTTGAAAACTTTAAAGAAACAGAAGTTAGAAAAACGTTACGTTTTATGAGGGGTTCCATATCTGTACGTTATGGTATGTATGCTACATGAATTGTGTATTCCAGCTCTCGTGCCCCTCGCATCTGCATCAGTCGGCCTTCCGACTACTTTTCTGTTTCCCATCACGTGCTTGATGTACATGGAAATTTTCAAGTACCATGCACGCCTCGTCATTGGTCAACCGAGATCAAGTCTATTGAAGTACAACTTGTGTTTATTTCAATATACAAACACATACAGAAATTTCATACAGAGGTCAAAAGTATGTGTAAACTATGTCTGGTTGGCATGTGTATCCTAACTGTAGTCTCAATAAATTTAAAATGTGTAATGTTTAGAATTTTATTTCGTTTCTTGTGAAACACCAATCTTTCTGTGTACATATTTAATTAATATTTGCGGGCTTTACGTTATCATTTTAATCATATATTGCAGTGACACAATCACAAAAAATGATTATAAAGCGAGTGCTACACCCCTTACAGTAGGCTAGATTCCTTACCAAAACTTCCATAAAGACTATCTTAGTATAACCCCACCATCAGTTGGAGCAACTCGTGTAGAAAATTTCGAAAAATCGCATTCCTGAGATGGCCGGAAATAGCACTTCCCTCACTTATACGTAGAATCTTAGCAAGTTATTTTTGTCGTCGTTTGCAATTAATGCTTACTTCAAAATCACTTCTGAACCTGCAAAATGATCAGAAAGTCATTAAAAAATACTTTGACTAAAAAATGTAACTTTGTTGTTTTGCCCAAAAGAATATCTAAGCGGAGCGCCACCATTAGTTGGCGTTGAGCGTACAGAAAATTTCTTATGAAATCGTAACCCCTCAGATGGCCGAAGATTTTGTTTTTATGTTTGTAAAGAAGATCTAAACAGTCTTTATTTCTAGCTGTCGTTTTCAACAATAAAAACTTAGGAACTTGCTAAATGATCAGAAAATTACCACGTGAAATGCACCACTAGCTTACCTTTGATTAAATCGTCTTGAATCTTTTCGGACGAAAACTGTACAACTTAATTGAAAAAAAAAAAAAAACGCTAATGTTATTCTATTGTGACTCTTGGCTGAATTCAAGGGCCGCTGAATTGAAAAAATTGTCGATGTAAAAACTCGGACTCCCGACTGAAAATTTATTTACTCCTGTCTTTTGCATGATAAATGGCGAACTATTGCTTACAGAGGCTTGACAGTACCTTAAGGGACGGAAATCCTCCTTTGCCACAGGTTCATTGGGAGGAAATCCTTTTCTTTTTAAAAGTTCTGAGAAATTGGGTGTCCTTACATTCAGTCTGGCCACATATGCTACCTTTTGAAGTAAAAAACACACCTTTGAAAATAAGCGTGCAGATAAACATCAACCAGTCCGGTTTTACTTGATAAACTGTAGTCATATCTTTTAATGGACAAGCATATACTTGAGTAATGTTCATAAATTTTTATGACTCCTTTTGCGTTCTTCTGTTGTTATGTGTATCTTTAATTAAAGAAATGATGGACTTCTCTCATGTTAGTCAAAGTTTATCTACCAATACTAGTGAACACTTAATTATTCATTATAAAATATTGAAAAGTCACCATACAATTTAAATGAAACAAAAATAAAATACTGTAGTCTGTATCATGTAAAACATCAATGAATCGGTGTATATATCTGACTCATCACTCTTGCCAGCCTTACTTGATCACTTTTAATCATCTTTTAGAATGTTATAACGACGAGAGAGTTTTGTTTGACCTGACGTTCGTCAGGTCAATTGTTACCTGCTGAGTGCTTTTCGATTCTTTACGTTGGTTTTCTTACTGTTAGGCCTCCTTTGTGTTCTCCGTTGCTGTGCATGTGAGCTTTCGGCCTGAGTTGATATGAATTGCTTCCCCTCTCCCACCCCACAAGGACGCAGAAATTCTTGCATGTAATTTTGGAGAATTTTTCACTGACAAAATCAACAAAATCAGACAGGAGTTAGATACTCAAGCTGTTATCGATCCTCCTGATTTCGCAAGAGATGTACCTGTTTGGCGTACTTTCAAGACCCTCTCTGAGGAAGATATTCGCAGACTCGTTACTAGGGCAAATTCCACACAGTGCAAGCTTGATCCTCTACCCACGTGGTTATTAAAAGAAAATATCGATATCTTCCTGTCAGCCCTCACAAAAATTGTAAATATGTCTCTTCAAAATGGTCAGTTCCCCACGGACTGGAAGCAAGCTATGGTCAAACCACTTCTAAAGAAACCTGGACTTGACTTAACTTATTCGAACTATCGTCCAGTGAGTAACTTGTCTTTTATTTCAAAGTTGATTGAACGAGCTGTTGTTGACCAGATGATTGAGCACAGTAATAAATATAACCTTCTACCAACATGCCAGTCAGGCTTCCGCCCATTCCACAGTACGGAAACTGCCATCTCGAAAATTCATTCTGATGTGTTACTACAATTGGATAACAGAAAGTGTGTCGTGCTTGTGCTTCTAGATCTAAGTGCGGCTTTTGACACAATAGATCACAACCTCCTTCTTGATTCTCTTAGCCGACGTTTTGGGGTTGAAGGCACAGTGCTCGACTGGTTCAAATCTTATTTACTACATCGTCAACAGTATGTCATAATAAACAATGTGCGGTCAAAACCATTCCCAGTAAGTTCTGGTGTGCCACAAGGATCTTGCTGTGGACCTCAATTGTTCACATGGTATGCCAGTTCTCTGTTTGACGTTGTTGCTGCTCATTCACCAAGTATACATGGATATGCAGATGATCATAGCATATACCTTAGTATGAATGCAGGTGACCCCACTGACGTAAGTGATTCGATCGCAAAGCTTGAAATGTGTCTGAAAGATGTCAAGAACTGGATGACTTTCAATAAACTAAGAATGAATGACAGTAAAACGGAAGTAATTATATTTGGTTCCAACCGACAGTTGTCCAAACTTAACATTGAAAATATTATTGTTGGTGGCGCCCCTGTTGGGGTCTCGTCGTCTGTGAGGTGCTTGGGAGCTTGGTTGGATCGTGGTCTTTCTGTGTCTGGTCATGTCGGTAGTGAGTGTGGGACTGCTTTTTGCCGTCTGTGTGACGTTGGACGGTGTGCTGGGTTCCTGAGCGGGACCGCTGTCGTTGCTCTTGTGAGTGCGCTGGTTCGTGGCTGTGTCGACTGTTGCAATGTTTTGCTGACTGGTGTTCCGAAGTGTGTGCTGTACGGGGTGCAGCGTGTGCGGAGTTGCGCTGCCGGGCAGGTTGTTCCCGTCCTTGGCCTTGCTGGGGGGCTTGCGTTGGCTCCCAGTGTTTTGCAGGGGTCGATTCGGGATCTTGCTTCTTGTTTGCAGGTCCCTACACGGTGTGGCACCACTCTGCCTTTCCGGCATGTTCTCCTTTGGGAAAACAGGGTGTGAACTTGGGTCTGGGGCCGCTCTCGGTCTGGTTGTTCCTAGATGTGGATCCATATTTGGTGAACGCGCGCTGGCTGTCCGGGGCCCTGGGTTGTGGAGTGGTCTGCCCCTTTCGGTTGGGGCGGCGCGCTCTCTGGAGCATTTTCAGTCCTTATTGGGGACCCACCTGTTTGGCTGTGCCTTTGATGGTATCTGATAGTCCAACTTAGTCTTTTGTTCTCCACTGTGTCTTGTAAGGCGCATTAGAATAATTATTTTAAATAATGCGCCATATAAATTTCTTGAACTTGAACTTGATTACTTAATAAGTTTCAGTAGATCTACGTTATTTTGCTTTAATCTTGTTTTTTGTAACATAACGTAGGTGTTACTAAATCCAGGTTTCATTGGCTCCCTTGTTAAGTCACCCCATCACTGTAAATTACGATCACATTTGGGAACAAAGAGCGGAAGAAGAAACTATTTTTATAAGTAAATCAAAGATATCCCAAATTATCGTGGAGTATAACTTTTTCAACTCCGTGAATGAAGTTCAATATTTTATGTCGGAACTCTGGAATGTCATAGGCGCTGATACCATGTAAGTAACGACTTATAAATTTAACTGCATGTATAATTTTGACAAATGTATTTAACACTAATGTATTCTCTCTCTATCCCTCGTTTTGAACGCGTGTCCTGGACAACGCTAGGTGTAGGTAAAGGTAAATATAAAACAATTTTACATGACGTCTTCGTTCATTAAAACCTTTTTTGTTGTTGTTAATTTCACCTGGTAGACCAAAAGGACAGTAAAACACCTGATTTAAAGTCGAAAACGACTCTTTTAACCCCCCCCCCCCAAAATACATTGCTTATGTCTTTTATTTTTGGCTTTTTCTTAGCATTTGGGAGTCCAAGTCAAAAGTGAAATATTTGTATGTACTAATTTTTAAAGAGAAAGACGTGTAGAAAATATTAATTTACCTAAGAAGTGTAATAAAGGTTGAAGTAGAATTTGCACAACGTGCACCTCTCAGTTACCGGTATATACTATTTCTGGTCCTGTGACTTCAAAATATGAGAAACATGAGAAATGAAAGCGGACGTCTAATCTCTTTGCTTCTTCTATTGTAGGGGTAACGGGAAGCACAGAATCTCCAGGTAAGAAAATATCTCTAAAAATAACTAATTGGTAATAATTTTTTTTTGTCTTATTGAAACTCACTTAGCGTTCATCAATTTTAACATGAACCTGACACATCGTATAAGTAGGAACTGGATTCTTTTTCGTTTCATGCTCTGTGTAAGAGACGATTTGCAATTGCGTTTAGGGATCTAAACATTGTCATGTTTTAACATTGCCCAAAAGACGCGACCGGACTAAGTTTCAAAAAGGCAACGTCCAAATAGGGAGGCGTTACTAGTAAAATCTCCCTGGTCCAGAGTGGCCTCGAAATTTAAACATTACTATTTGAAGATATTAAAAATTCTTCTCCACACTGGATACGTACCATTTTAATCTGTTATCTATTCAAGAAAAAATTCCTCCACCCTAAGAATACCGCGTTATTAACTCAATGGAACCTTTACTACACCAGTCACAGCATACACGCCAGGTTCGAGACCGACCATAATTGTCCAAATATGAAAGGTTACAAATTTTAAGAAAAGTTAGGAGCCTCTTATCGCACAAACTACATCTGATTTAGGGTAACTGGTTCACACAGAAGACCAGCATGTTTCCATGCAGGAAAAAATGACATTATTATCCATGGATTTAAATGAAAATTTTCAACTATACGCAAAGGTCCTGCTAATTTTCACGCAACTTTTCAGCTAGAAAAATAAACCAATCATTCAAATACCATTAAGAAAATACAGCGTAAGAAACTTATACACTTCAAAACAATAACGTAAACTGAAATTGTCCAACTATGAAAGGTTGCAAATTTTAGGAAAAATTTGGAACCCCTTACCACACAAAATACATCTCATTTAGGCTTACTCGTTCACAAAGTAAACCGACATTTCTTTCCGACAGCACATGGCAACCATGCTAGTAACACCACAACCCAATAATAACATTTGTATCCACGTAATTTAATTCAAAGGATCACCTGGTTATACCAACTTTCCCAAGAATTTTATTTAACTTTAAATATACACCAATCATGGCAAATATTATACCAAAAATACAGCGTTATAAGCTTACAAATTCCAAACAATTAAACACTGACTTTACTTGATCAAATATAAAAATATTTGAGAATGGACGAAATCACCAAAAATCTTTCAAAGGGAGCACCACACTTTTCATTGACAGGCTATATCCCCAATTAAAGCCATCATAGTAGGGATTGTCCCCGACCTATCCGACATTTGTCACAATTTGCAATTCCTTCCGTTTGAAGTCGGCCGTATTAAGCTTATCCAAATATGTGCTTGTTACATCTTAACACCGTTCATCAAGAAAGTTTTGATAAAAATGTAAAATGCAAAATCAAAATCCAACGTCCTTTTTACAAGAACGTGCTTGTTTACATCCTCTGCGAATCTTGAAAAACGTGACTTTTTTTCTTCCTCTCTATGACAGGTGAGCAAGGTAAGAACAAATCAATACGTTTTATTTTTTAAGTTGGATTTTGGTACATATGTTGATTCCCATTGTATTGATACATTTGAGTAGTCCTCATCAAGTATTAACCCTTTACCGTTGTGCTCCGATCGGGGCATATTTGCGCCCCTCGGGAGTGGGCGGAAAAGCGGACGTAGCCCGCCCCGCATCGGCTTTCGTAGGCCATTGACCCCTTGACCTTAAACTATTGTCTCTCTCGTTGTTGTGGCCGAATTTTAGGGCAGCTACTCGCAGTTTCGAGCTCCGCGTGAAACAGTAAAGATGGGTGACAGCCGAGCTCTCCGCATGGGTCCAAAAGGACCCAGACAACGGCAAAGGGATAAAATAGGCCTGTGAAGTGTGTTTACTGCAAAGCTGATGCCACTGTCTCTGCATGTGTGCACGTAACCCTTTAGGCGAGTGGTGCAGATATTTTAGATTAAGCCAATTTCCGTTGATCTATTTTGATGTGTATCTAACATACATAAAATGAGTTAGCCAAGTTAGCGTTTTAATCCAAATATTTGACTCAAAAATTTATAATGTATGATGTAACGACTTGTATTTTGTACTATGTTAGAAACGACCCAACCTGTGAACACATTGAATTCATCGTCGCCGGCTTTCTTGATAACATTAATTTATCTTTAAGAATTTACAAAATAACAAAAGTGAGTGAAACCACCCCTTCACCTCTCATCCACTGGGGAAAAATTCAAACAAAAAAATTTTATAGAGGGATTTACACGCAACCTACTCGATATTAGTCACAAATTCAAACTTCCTTTTTTATGCCATCCATATAACTCTAATCGACGTTTTTGTGAAAAGAAACTCAGTGCAAATATAAATATAGAAACACATACAGAAAATTCACAGAGACATTAAGACTGAGTTAAAAAGTGCAACGCACATTGAAAATTGCGATCTCAAGTTACTACAAATCATTCTTCATGTTGGAAACGTACCATTTTGATCAGTAATCTGTTCGAGAAAAAAATCGTCTCCCTTTCGTTACTGGTTATTACCTCCGAGGAACCGTTATTACACCAGCCACTGCATTTAAGGTGTTAATGGTCGATTTAAGGATAATAGTCAAGATATATAAGGTTACAAATTTTAAGAAAACGTAATGAGCCTCTAACCGGAGAAAAATGCATGCGACTCGTTTTAACGGACAGCCAGTGCTTAAGATTATACCAAAATATATATTTCAATGGAGAATTGAAAAGATACTGCTGTCGTGTAAATAACCTCGTGCTTTACACCTAAATATATTGACACTTACTAAGGTATGATCAAATTATTACAGTGTTTATTGTCGTTAATTGTGATTAACACCTTTCGCGCATATCATGCTGAACCAAGTTTTCGATGTACGCTGTTAGATAAATATAGACAAATGACACCAAACATACAGGATACGCCTTGTGATGGATGAAAATCAGCAATGCTTTTGTAGAGGAATTTGGAAAAAAGTGGGCAGAAATATTTAAAATATCGGACAGCTGCTTGAAATTTAAAAAATGGCATCGCATTTCAGGAAACTCCTCAGCACTCCATGAAATGTTACACAGATCTGGCTGAGAAAAGGACCTCCCCCACAACAAAAGAAAAAGAAAGTCGCAGTAGAAGTTTGATGAAAAATCTATAAGATTTTAAAAAGTAGCTACTCATTCGGGCAGCGCAAAGAGCTATTATTCGTGAACTTTACTTCGCAATCTTTCACAACACAATGCCCAAAATGGTCGAATATCCGAATTCTTTCAAACATTTGTCCGTGAAGTAGAAAAATATCATATTCATGGTAACATATTTATACAAAATCAAAGAGATAAAAATAACATTTGGCAAGTCTCTCGCTTGAAAGGAAATGATTTTTCAGCCTGGTTTTGATTCCATTGCAACATATTGCCAAAAATGGCGTATTATTTGAACATATTTGAATATTGAAATTTACCCCGAAAAACCGAAAAACGCCTCTTAAAAGTAAAACTGACTGACTGATTGACTGATTGACTAACTGACTGACTGACTAACTAACCAACACACACGTGCACCTGAACATTATGATTTTTCGAAAATTTTACGGCTCTTAAATGGGCAGTTGCCTGTATCAAGGGTGCATATATGTTATGAAATGTAAAAATTCATGGTAAGTTCTTAAACAAAATAAAACATTGGCTAGCAATGTGTCTCCGTGCAGTAACGGAGCTAGGGATTCATGTCAGAAGGATTAAAATGGCCCGCAGGGGTGCTTTTCATCTGAGAGATACCCCGAACCTCAGAACGATCTAAGTCATAGCTTACCAAAGTTTTCATTTAGTTTCCCTAATCTGTTATAAGTTAATTTCCAAATCCTCCACCCGAGTTGTTGTTTTAAACAATGTTAAAATTTTCCATCCCTTTCTTTCATAAAATAGTAAAAACGACATATCTTAATATTAACCCTTTACCGTTGTTTGGGTCCTTTTGGACCCATGCGGAGAGCGCGGCTGTCACCCGTCTTTACTGTTTCACACGGAGCTCGAAACTGCGAGTAGCTACCCGAAATTTCGGCCACAACAACGAGAGGGACAATAGTTTAAGGTCAAGGGGTCAATGGCCTACGGAAGCTGATGTGGGGCGGGCTATGTCCGCTTTTCCGCCCACTCCCGAGGCGCGCAAATATGGCCCGATTGGAGCACAGCGGTAAACGGTTAACTGGGCTAATGACAATATTAAGTAAGCTAATTACAATATTGAGTAGACTTGAAACAATATTAAGTAGGCTAAAGCGCCAGAGACTTTACGTATGACGCAGTCATGGAAGAGGGGTGCTGCACTACGTTGGTGTGATTTTCTACTCTCTTCAAAGATCGTTTGTATATGCTAACGTTGTAAACATATTTTCAATTGTAATTTATGTAAAACCGTTTGATCACCAAATTTATTTTATATTCCATTTATAAAGTGAGTATAAAGCCAACTGTATTAATTTGAAAACGCGTATAATTTTTCTTGGCGATTTCCTGGAATTTCGACAGAGCGGTGTGCTACGATACGATGCCTCCGCTCGTTTGAACTGCATACAGTTAACAAATGTACAATAATATGTGTACAGTAGTAGCATGCAGGCAGGTATATAGTGCAAGTGCCATGCGGCGAGTTCGGAGCAGTGCTCAATAGAATTACTAAATACTAGAAAGACAGTATGTATACAGTCTATCGCGGTCCGTGTACAAGCGATTGGGTCGACCGAATGAAGTTTTCTAACGTACTTAAGGTAAATGTTCGTAATAAGCAAAAAAAAATTATCCATAAGGCGGTAAAGGCAAGTTCAAGCAAAGCTCAAGTCCGAATTTTCGATGCAAATCCTGTGATTTGCCATATGTATAAACCATTAGATTTTCGATTGGCATAGGTCATTATTGCTGAGTTGAAGTCAAACGTAAACGTAGTATACTTAAACCGTACGTACATTCGCCGGTACACTTAATTCCTGGCAATTGTTCTAAATTATAGCTACAGTTATAACACACTTACTGCACTCTATTTTGTCGATCAAGATTGTCAATCCTTAGGGGCTGGTGGAGAATTGCCACTCCAATGAAAAGATTGGAGCAAACATATTGCTTTGCCCCCCCCCCTAACAATTCCGGCAGATTTAAAACAACAAAACAAAAGCAGAATAAACAATATATATAAATATAATAACATTTTGGGATGTGGAGGGCTTCCAGAAAACGTCACTTTGAGTTTATGTGCGTGAGTGTGCTTATATGTTTGCTTGTGTGTGTACGTTGGCCTAAGCGTGCGCTCGCAATTTCGTAGGGTGGATTGCCTATAGATGATTCCAGTCCTGGAAACGATCCAGGGTTCATCACTCTGCTGGAAAAATTTTGCCCCAAAGTCACATACCAGATCTATCCCCTGTCGTCCATCGGATTAACCAGGCAGTCTATCCTTCCCCTACGTGAGCAACCAGACTAAAAAATGTCATGTCCCTTTTTTAGTTTGTAGGCTGTGTTTGGCTCTGATGTGTAAGCATAGCTACAACGCAGAGGAGTACGAAGGGTTTTTTTTTATTATGGAGAGGGGTATACAGTATGTTGAGTGATCGCTGACCTTGGGGCGTGTCCTAAGGGGAGGGTGATCCCCCTTCATACTTAAAACTTTTTCGCTTTTCATGGATCTAGATATATCTAATTTTCGACTTTGACAAGGATAGTCATGAAAATTAAATTGTGTGAGTTAAGGGGGTAATACTGCGTTCAAAAATTGTGTTTTAACATGTAATTAGGTACCTTGTGAATTAAAATTTGTTTTCAAATTAGGGTACGTTTATGAATGAAACTAAAAAGCATTAGTAATCGCCGGGTTGGGGAGGAGTCTAGGGAAAAGGAACACTCCCCTGTTAAAAAATTTGAAAAATTAGGTGTTCTACTCGCACTCAATTTGGCCTGTCACATTTTGAAGTAAAATTTGGAGTTTCACAAAATTTGTGTATTTTTAGCACACTATTTTTTATATTACCTTTCGTTTTGAAGGGTTGGACAATGCTAGGGGACCGAGGGCCAATGACCCCTGCGTACGCCACTGGCTAGACAAATTCTTGAATTAACACAGTTGCATGGTGCAATGTGAAGGAAAAGTGTTCAGAGACAGGAGTAGTCCAACCGGTTTTTTTTTTTTTACTGAGGAAGAATTGATCCAGACAAGCGACCACCGGAACCTAAGTGACTGGGGCAACATCGCTACATCTATGATAGGAGATATACTATTTAGAGTGACTAAGGCAAGGTTTTTGGTTTGGGGGATAGCTGCAGGGCCCGATCGCCAGAATGGGGGTCTACGCAGCTAAAGAAAGGAAGGGAGCAAGTTACCTTGCCTTTTGTGATTTTGTTTTCGGTTTACACACTATTCCCGAAAGTAGGTGACAGTTTGTGGTATTTAATTTGTAGTCAGTAGTGGACCCAGGATTTGGATTTAGAAAGGAGCTGAGAATTGTGGGAAAAATAGTTAAGTAGAGTGTCACGATCGGTTAGCGCAGAATGCACTGGAAATGTTTTGACGGAAAACCTCTCCAGATAATGGGTAATTGCAAATCAGAGCCAGTTTGAATTGAATTATTTCTGTTTGTTTACATCTCTCCACGCTCTTTATATAGTACGTTTTAAAGTAAGTAGACTTCGACGGTCCAAATAAAATTGTGGCACGTATCCCACTTCCTATTTGAACGCTGATTTATATAACCACACACAGTTTGTGAATGCAAAACAGCCTAATAATGGAAACAAACATACTTTCTCTATAGAAAATGATGAGATTTGTTGTTTGGGCCTGCTCGGCTAACAGACAACTAAATCCTAGTTGACCGACTAGCTAACAAGTTCCCTAGCAGGGTTTTATGAAAAAGAAAATAGCAGTCAACTATGAAGCTTGCATTACAGGAAAATTTTGAATATTGGGTTTCTGTAGGAAATTTGAATCGTTTGGGGATTATTGGAAAATCCCCCCCCCCCCCCCATCAGCAAATCTAAAGTTTGCACGGCGACTTTGAATCGTTATTGTTGCATTCTATTATCTAAGGCCTGCGAATTGAGGTTGAGCAAGGTGTTTCCGAAACTTTCCGATATTTCAAAATCAAGAATTTATATAAGAGAAAAATTATTTCTATTTTTATTTCTTTGAATTTATGTAAGAAATTTTATCGAAACAGCACTGTTGTTGACAAGTGTTTCTGATAAACAGTTGTGACCATAGCCATATTGCGGATATTTTTAATTTTGAGTGTCGGCACGGAAAATTTCACAAACTTTGATTTGTTGTGAAATGTGAACATATCTCCTTTAGAGGTTGCGATACAGCGCGCTTTGCGCGCCGAAACCTTTCCTTCCTTGAGGGACAAATTGAAAAATACACTTGTATTGGAGGCAGTTCGGAATGTTTTGAAACAAAAGTTGGAAAAACCGCAATGCAGGTGTCGAGTTTCACAGGTAATTCAGAGGCTGTTGTCATATATAGGCTAAAACATTACCCGATTTTCGTTAATTGGAGTCGGGGCAATCGCCCTCCTGTCCTACTTCGGCGGTAGCTACGCCTTTGACTTTTTGCTTTCGAATCTGCATGCATATGGCATCGCGCATAAAAAACAGCTTGGAAAGCTACACAACTGCCTGCCCTGTGTTAACATACCGCATAGAGTACGGTTTGTCGACTTCTATTAAATCAAGTGAATCAAGATTTAGCTAATCATACGTGGCGTCGCTACTGTCGTGTACAAGTAAGGAGACCAGATTGTTATCGTGTTGCATGACGCATTGATCCTCCCACTTAATTTAGAGAGAAGGAATACCGGTGGTTTTCGCGAATAAGACTCAACCACTTGTGACATGCTAAAAATTACCTTGGGGATAGTAGGGGGTGGGTAAAGCAGCATATATGTTACAGACCTGTTTAACAATTTTTTCTATATATTCAAACACAACATAAGGGTATACACAACCTGGGATATGCGGGCTGTGAAACAATGAGTTATTGTTTCGTATTGCACACTCTCGGGTAATCTCGTGATACATGGAAAACTCCATCTCCCGTGCACTGGGCAGACTCTCCAAAACTAGACCAGGCCGGGCAAAAAATCGCCCTGGTGCATTTTACTCTCCGTGCCTCTCCTCAACTAGATCGGGCCGTTCAAAATTTGCCCCTGGGACACCGTTCGTCCCGCACTTGTCTAAGGCTTGACCAGGCCGATCGAAAAAAAAACCCTAGTTGGAATATTTTATGCCAGATTAAATTGTTCGATCTGCACTCATACTATAGCTTACCTTAGTGGTTGGCGATGTTGCTGTTTAATCCAAGAACCACCAAATATGCATCCTGCCAGAAATAGTATCTTTATTGTACACTCTTATGCAAAGGCATAAACAAATGTTATTTGATGGTCAATGGAAATCTTGTAGGTCTTTTATGGTTCAAAATTGCACAAAAATGATTTTTTGTTTGAAGATTGAGTTAAACGACATGAGTTAAAATAAAACATGTTGGGTATAGCTTTTGCTTGGCTAAGGTTCTCCCTTTGGTGTTAAATTAGGGACTGGAGGTATGTTTCTCAAATAGTTTGTTAAAAGCTGACTTAGTATTACAAAGTCTGAATAGAATGAGTATGTTGTTAGGTAAAAGTACATTTACGAAATGTCAAAATGTTCAGTATGGTTTTCCTTCTTGACAGATTTTTCTCAATTTCACCTTATCTATGCCTTGATCAGTTAAATATTTGCATAGCCAAATTTTGGCTAATAGTTAACACAGTGAAGTACAAAATGAATTAAAAAAAACGATATTGATTGATATGACATATCTGTAGGGATAGATATGCAGTAATGATGTTCCAAAACCTTTTATGAGTTCGATGAATTACGCTTATGTCAAAGAGTCTCTAATGTTCAAAATAGATATATTTGTTGCCTTATCTTTAGCACAGAATTATGGGTCTCATAGTTATACTCAGTATGACATTGTGACTACATGATAGTTGCTGCTACTAAAATACCCCTTATATCCTGCTGTGCTTACATATTGCTTTTTAACAAAGGCTGTAAGTTCGAACGTCACTACCCCTGCGCAAGGTAACTTCCGTGTCTTGAAAAAGCCTTGTGCTTCCGATGGAAGGCACTGTCCGCCAAGCTTAATATTCTTTAAACTATTAGATTTAACAAGTTGTGAAAGTAAGGGTGAAAAGTCATTGAGTATTGTGTTCCTTTGAGGTAGGTAAAACAGGAAAGGTTACAACGTTCACCCTTATATCATGAAAAGTCAAGAAATTTAATTTGAGTTGAGTTAACTTGAGTAAGTCAAATTTTGCAGTAAAAGCTCGAAATCATACGTAACATGATTTATTATTTCACTTCTGCTTGATCACCACTATGTTGCAACTGCAACTGGTCCTTTTTTCATCCCCAGGAAGTAACCTAGTGACTGGCAATTGTCATCACTTGAGACATCTTTGTAGTAATGCTATGCTAGTCACATGATTATACAGAGAATGCAACGATTACAATTTCTGTGATGCGACAAAATATCAGCACATTACCTGTCCCTCATATCATACGGCAAAACATCTGTTGTTTTATTTTTTCGCAGAATTATTTTCTCTCCATTGTTTAGTTTAAGCAATTTGTTAATAAATAAACCAACGGTAAATTAATGTTTCAGTATTTACATGACATAAAACAAAACCAAACTGATAATGAATACCGTTTTGGAATGGAAAAGATATACGTTAGTAAAAATTTTGTTGATTTTCTTTAAAAAACTAGTTTGTATAATTCAAGTCAAATACCTTATTGATTTAATTGCGTGTTGATTGAATGGTTAAATTTCAGTAAAACCTGACTTCACTTATTGGAAGGCTGCTTCCCCACACATTTTAAAAGGCATTACATTTTGTCTTACTGATCTATCGTGCGGTTCACCAAAATCTTGCGTTGAATAGTGGTAAATGTCTCTATCAATTAGGAATAAATGGCATTTAAGGAAGTGTTCCCCTCAGCTCCCATTTGAGAAAAGGAAATTCAAATGTTCTCCTTTTAACTAAATTATAAGTTGAAAAAAATCATTTTGCAGATAATTTACATTGAAACCCCTTTATTTATAAGGTACTGAAGTTTAAAAACTTCCAATGAAAAGAAAAAAGATACTGTATAAGTAAAACAGATGGGCATGTCCTCATGATGTTCAAAAAACAAATTGAATTTTGAATTTCCCTTCAGAATAGATCTGATTGAAATAGGTTCATGGGTATTTTAGGAACTACGGAATTAAAGTGTTAATTCAATGGTTTCTGCGCTCTTGCAGAAAAGTCGCTGATGTCCAAAAACATATTTTATGCTTTATGATTAACACAGAATTATGGTTCTCGTAGTTATAATCAATATGATATTCTGACTATGTGATAGTTGCTGCTGTGAAAATGCCACTTATATCGTGATGTGATTACATATTGCTTTTTTTTAAACAGAGTCATCAGATACGAACGCCACAACCCCGGCACAAGGTAAGTAATGCAGATGTGTGTCTTGAAAGAGTCTTATGATTCCCATGGAAGGCATTGTACGTCAAACTTAGAATTCCTTTAACTGTTAGACTGAACGAGTTGTAAAAGTACCGATGAAAAGTCATTGAGTATTGTGTTCCTATGAAGTGTGTAAAACAGCGAAGGGTACAGCTTTCACCCTACTATCATGAAAATTCAAGAAATTTACTTTGAGTTGAGTTAACTTGAATAAGTTGCCTTAATTTTGAAGTGAAATTCCCATATCATATGTAACATGATTAAATATTTCACTTCTGCTTGATCACCACTATGTTGCAACTGCAACTGGTCCTTTTTTAATACCGAGGAAGAAACCTAGTGACTGACAATTGTTATCGCTTGAGACATCTTTTTAGTCATGCCATGCTTGTCACAAGTTTCTACCACAGAATACAAAGATTACAATTTCTGTGATGCGACAAAATATCAGCATATTACCTGTCCCTCATATCATACGGCAAAACATTTGTTGTTTATTTTTTCGCAGAATTAATTTCCCTCCATTGTTTAGTTTAAGCAATTAGTTAATAAATAAACCAACGGTAAATTAATGTTTCAGTATTTACATGACATAAAACAAAACCAAACTGATAATAAATACCGTTTTGGAATGAAAAAGATATACGATATACGTTCGTAAATATTTTGTTGATTTTCTTAAAAAAAAAAAAAAACTAGTTTGTACAATTCAAGTCAAATACCTTATTGATTTAATTGGGTGTTGAATTAAATGGTTAAATTTCAGTAACACCTGTCTTCACTAATTGGAAGGCTGCTTCCCCACACATTTTGAAAGTCAATACATTTTGGCTTACTGATCTATCGTGCGGTTCACCAAAATCTTGCGTTGAATAGCGGTAAATGTCTCTATAAATTAGGAATAAATGTCATTTAAGGAAGTGTTCCCCTCAGCTCCCATTTGAGAAAAGGAAATTAAAATGTTCTCCTTTTAACTAAATTATAAGTTGAAAAAATCAATTTGCAGATGGTTTACATTGAAACCCCTTTATTTATAAGGTACTGAAGTTAGAAAACTTCCAATGAAAAGAAAACAGATACTGTATAAGTAAAACAGATGGGCATGTCCTCATGATGTTCAAAAAACAAATTGAATTTTGAATTTCCCTTCAGAATAGATCTGATTGAAATAAGTTCATGGGTATTTTAGGAACTACGGAATTAAAGTGTTAATTCAATGGTTTCTGCGCTCTTGTAGAAAAGTCGCTGATGTCCAAAAACATATTTTATGCTTTATGATTAACACAGAATTATGGTTCTCGTAGTTATAATCAATATGATATTCTGACTATGTGATAGTTGCTGCTGTGAAAATGCCACTTATATCGTGATGTGATTACATATTGCTTTTTTTAAAACAGAGTCATCAGATACGAACGCCACTACCCCGGCACAAGGTAAGTAATACAGATGTGTGTCTTGAAAGAGTCTTATGATTCCCATGGAAGGCATTGTACGTCAAACTTAGAATTCCTTTAACTGTTAGACTGAACGAGTTGTAAAAGTACCGATGAAAAGTCATTGAGTATTGTGTTCCTATGAAGTGTGTAAAACAGCGAAGGGTACAGCTTTCACCCTACTATCATGAAAATTCAAGAAATTTACTTTGAGTTGAGTTAACTTGAATAAGTCGCCTTAATTTTGAAGTGAAATTCCCATATCATATGTAACATGATTAAATATTTCACTTCTGCTTGATCACCACTATGTTGCAACTGCAACTGGTCCTTTTTTAATACCGAGGAAGAAACCTAGTGACTGACAATTGTTATCACTTGAGACATCTTTTTAGTCATGCCATGCTTGTCACAAGTTTCTACCACAGAATAAAAAGATTACAATTTCTGTAATGCGACAAAATATCAGCATATTCCCTGTCCCTCATATCATACGGCAAAACATTTGTTGTTTATTTTTTCGCAGAATTATTTTCTCTCCATTGTTTAGTTTAAGCAATTAGTTAATAAATAAACCAACGGTAAATTAATGTTTCAGTATTTACATGACATAAAACAAAACCAAACTGATAATAAATACCGTTTTGGAATGAAAAAGATATACGATATACGTTCGTAAATATTTTGTTGATTTTCTTAAAAAAAAACTAGTTTGTACAATTCAAGTCAAATACCTTATTGATTTAATTGCGTGTTGAATGAAATGGTTAAATGTCAGTAACACCTGCCTTCACTAATTGGAAGGCTGCTTCCCCAAACACTTTAAAAGTCAATACATTTTGGCTTACTGATCTATCGTGCGGTTCACCAAAATCGTGCGTTGAATAGCGGTAAATGTCTCTATAAATTAGGAATAAATGTCATTTAAGGAAGTGTTCCCCTCAGCTCCCATTTGAGAAAAGGAAATTCAAATGTTCTCCTTTTAACTAAATTATAAGTTGAAAAAATCAATTTGCAGATAGTTTACATTGAAACCCCTTTATTCATAAGGTACTGAAGTTAGAAAACTTCCAATGAAAAGAAAACAGATACTGTATAAATAAAACAGATGGACATGTCATCATGATTTTTAAAACATAAATTGAATTTTGAATTTCCCTTCATAATAGATCTGATTGAAATAAGTTCATGGGTATTTTAGGAACTACGAAATTAAAGTGTTAATTCAATGGTTTCTTCGCTCTTGCATCAGTGATTCCACTAACATGAGTGTTGAGTATTTAGAGGAACAAGAATATAATAAACAGGTATTGCTTTTCAGTTTTTCGTAACATCAGTACAAATTCACTTAATATACTGCCAACTTCTGGTAAGGCAGTTAATAATTTATGGTAAGAGTAAGTTCTCTTTAGCCCACGCATTGTTGTCAAATAGTCGCAGCGCTTGCCACAGCAATATATTTTTCAATATTCTTAGCCTCCACGTCATTCGTGAGGACAAAACAATGGAACACCTATCGCACTCGTAGGAATTAGCCCTGAACTTGTAACAGAAGATGTGCGTTTTAGACTGGTGGGGCTATCAACTGTCTGCATTTGTCGGTACCGGGTTTTCCCTCAAAAGAGGTTGTACTTTTTGCTCTGTGACATCGTATCTATAAGGTCTCTTGTGGAGTAGTAGGTCTTTTATGGTTCAATATTGCAGAAAAGTGATTCTTTGTTGGAAAATTGAGTGTAGGGACATAAATTAAAATATAGCATGTGGGATACAGCTTTTCCTTGTTTAAGGTTACCCCTTAGGTGTTCAACCATACAACTGAGAGACAAGAAGTATATCTGTTACCCAAAACGTTTATTAAAAGCTGACTTGGTATTACATGGCTTGGACAGAAAGAGTATGTTGTAAGGTAAAAACATATTCAAGACGTGTCAAAATGTTCAGTATGATTTTATTTCTTGGTAGATCTCCTTAATTCCACCTTATTTATGCTCTGCTCAGTTAAATATCACGATAAGCTAAGTTTTGGCCGTAAGTTAATACAATAAAGTACAAAATGAACTTAAAAACCATACTGATTGATATGGCATGTCTGTTGCGATAGATATGCAGTTATGATATTCCAAATTCTTTAATGAGTTCGATCAATAATGTTTATGTGAAAGAGCCGTTGATGTCCAAAAACATATTTTATGCTTTATGTTAAACATAGAATTATGGTTCTCGTAGTTATAATCAATATGACATTCTGACTATGTGATAGTTGCTGCTGTGAAAATACCACTTATATCCTGATGTGATCACATATTGCTTTTTTTAACAGATTCAGCAGATGCCAACGCCACTACCACGGCACAAGGTAGGTATTACAGATGTGTGTCTGGAAACAGTCTTGTGATTCCAGTGGGAGATTTTGTGAGCCAAACTTAACATTCCTTTAACTGTTAGACTGTAAAAGTACCGATGGAAAGTCATAGAGTATTGTGTTCCAATGAGGTGTGTCAAACAGCAAAAGGTACAGCTTTCACCCTACTATCATGAAAATTCAAGAAATTTACTTTGAGTTGGGTTAACTTGAATAAGTTGCCTTTATTTTGCAGTTGAAGTCCCATATCATATATAACATGATTTATTATTTCACTTCTGCTTGATCACCACTATGTTGCAACTGCAACTGGTCTTTTTTTAATACTGAGGAAGAAACCTAGTGACTGACAATTGTCATCACTTGAGACATCTTTTTAGTCATGCCATGCTTGTCACATGATTATACACAGAATAAAAAGATTACAATTTCTGTGATGCGACAAAATATCAGCATATTACCTGTCCCTCATATCATACGGCAAAACATCTGTTGTTTTATTTTTTCGCAGAATTATTTTCTCTCCATTGTTTAGTTTAAGCAATTAGTTATTAAATAAACCAACGGTAAATTGATGTTTCAGTATTCACATGACATAAAACAAAACCAAACTGATGATGAATACCGTTTTGGAATGGAAAAGATATACGATATACGTTAGTAAAAATTTTGTTGATTTTCTTTAAAAAACTAGTTTGTATAATTCAAGTCAAATACCTTATTGATTTAATTGCGTGTTGATTGAATGGTTAAATTTCAGTAAAACCTGACTTCACTTATTGGAAGGCTGCTTCCCCACACACTTTAAAAGGCATTACAGTTTGTGTTACTGATCTATCGTGCGTTTCACCAAAATCTTGCTTTGAATAGCGGTGAATGTCTCTATAAATTAGGAATAAATGGCATTTAAGGAAGTGTTCCCCTCAGCTCCCATTTGAGAAAAGGAAATTCAAATGTTCTCCTTTCAACTGAATAACAAGTTGAAAAAATCGTTTACATTGAAACCCCTTTATTCATAAGGTTCTGTAGTTAGAAAACTTCCAATGAATAGAAAGCATATACTGTATAAATAAAACAAATGGACATGTCTTCATGATTTGCAAAACATAAATGGAATTTTGAATTTCCCTTCAGAATAGATCTGATTGAAATAAGTTCATGGGTATTTTAGGAACTACGGAATTAAAGTGTTAATTAAATGGTTTCTTCGCTCTTGCATCAGTTATTCCACTAACATGAGTGTTGAGTATTTAGAGGAACAAGAATATAATAAACAGGTATTGCTTTTTCAGTTTTTCGTAACATCAGTACAAATTCACTTAATAAACTGCCAACTTCTGGTAAGGCAGTTAGTAAGTTATGGTAAGAGTAAGTTCTCTCTAGCCCACCCATTGTTGTCAAATAGTCGCAGCGCTTGCCACAGCAATATATTTTTCAATATTCTTAGCCTCCTCGTCATTCGTGAGGTCAAAACAATGGAACACCTATCGCACTCATAGGAATTAGCCCTGAACTTGTAACAGAAGATGTGCGTTTTAGACTGGTGGGGATATCAACTGTCTGCATTTGTCGGTACCGGGTTTTCCCTCAAAAGAGGTTGTACTTTGCTCTGTGACATCGTATCCATAAGGTCTTTTGTGGAGTAGTAGGTCTTTTATGGTTCAATATTGCAGAAAAGTGATTCTTTGTTGGAAAATTGAGTGTAGGGACATAAATTAAAATATAGCATGTGGGATACAGCTTTTCCTTGTTTAAGGTTACCCCTTAGGTGTTCAACCATACAACTGAGGGACAAGAAGTATATCTGTTACCCAAAACGTTTATTAAAAGCTGACTTGGTATTACATGGCTTGGACAGAAAGAGTATGTTGTAAGGTAAAAACATATTCAAGACGTGTCAAAATGTTCAGTATGATTTTATTTCTTGGTAGATCTCCTTAATTCCACCTTATTTATGCTCTGCTCAGTTAAATATCACGATAAGCTAAGTTTTGGCCGTAAGTTAATACAATAAAGTACAAAATGAACTTAAAAACCATACTGATTGATATGGCATGTCTGTTGCGATAGATATGCAGTTATGATATTCCAAATTCTTTAATGAGTTCGATCAATAATGTTTATGTGAAAGAGTCGTTGATGTCCAAAAACATATTTTATGCTTTATGTTAAACATAGAATTATGGTTCTCGTAGTTATAATCAATATGACATTCTGACTATGTGATAGTTGCTGCTGTGAAAATACCACTTATATCCTGATGTGATTACATATTGCTTTTTTTAAACAGATTCAGCAGATGCCAACGCCACTACCACGGCACAAGGTAGGTATTACAGATGTGTGTCTGGAAACAGTCTTGTGATTCCAGTGGGAGATTTTGTGAGCCAAACTTAACATTCCTTTAACTGTTAGACTGTAAAAGTACCGATGGAAAGTCATAGAGTATTGTGTTCCAATGAGGTGTGTCAAACAGCAAAAGGTACAGCTTTCACCCTACTATCATGAAAATTCAAGAAATTTACTTTGAGTTGGGTTAACTTGAATAAGTTGCCTTTACTTTGCAGTTGAAGTCCCATATCATATATAACATGATTTATTATTTCACTTCTGCTTGATCACCACTATGTTGCAACTGCAACTGGTCCTTTTTTAATACTGAGGAAGAAACCTAGTGACTGACAATTGTCATCACTTGAGACATCTTTTTAGTCATGCCATGCTTGTCACATGATTATACACAGAATAAAAAGATTACAATTTCTGTGATGCGACAAAATATCAGCATATTACCTGTCCCTCATATCATACGGCAAAACATCTGTTGTTTTATTTTTTCGCAGAATTATTTTCTCTCCATTGTTTAGTTTAAGCAATTAGTTATTAAATAAACCAACGGTAAATTGATGTTTCAGTATTCACATGACATAAAACAAAACCAAACTGATGATGAATACCGTTTTGGAATGGAAAAGATATACGTTAGTAAAAATTTTGTTGATTTTCTTTAAAAAACTAGTTTGTATAATTCAAGTCAAATACCTTATTGATTTAATTGCGTGTTGATTGAATGGTTAAATTTCAGTAAAACCTGACTTCACTTATTGGAAGGCTGCTTCCCCACACACTTTAAAAGGCATTACAGTTTGTGTTACTGATCTATCGTGCGGTTCACCAAAATCTTGCTTTGAATAGCGGTGAATGTCTCTATAAATTAGGAATAAATGGCATTTAAGGAAGTGTTCCCCTCAGCTCCCATTTGAGAAAAGGAAATTCAAATGTTCTCCTTTCAACTAAATAACAAGTTGAAAAAATAGTTTACATTGAAACCCCTTTATTCATAAGGTTCTGTAGTTAGAAAACTTCCAATGAATAGAAAACATATACTGTATAAATAAAACAAATGGACATATCTTCATGATTTGCAAAACATAAATTGAATTTTGAATTTCCCTTCAGAATAGATCTGATTGAAATAAGTTCATGGGTATTTTAGGAACTACGGAATTAAAGTGTTAATTAAATGGTTTCTTCGCTCTTGCATCAGTTATTCCACTAACATGAGTGTTGAGTATTTAGAGGAACAAGAATATAATAAACAGGTATTGCTTTTTCAGTTTTTCGTAACATCAGTACAAATTCACTTAATAAACTGCCAACTTCTGGTAAGGCAGTTAGTAAGTTATGGTAAGAGTAAGTTCTCTCTAGCCCACCCATTGTTGTCAAATAGTCGCAGCGCTTGCCACAGCAATATATTTTTCAATATTCTTAGCCTCCTCGTCATTCGTGAGGACAAAACAATGGAACACCTATCGCACTCATAGGAATTAGCCCTGAACTTGTAACAGAAGATGTGCGTTTTAGACTGGTGGGGATATCAACCGTCTGCATTTGTCGGTACCGGGTTTTCCCTCAAAAGAGGTTGTACTTTGCTCTGTGACATCGTATCCATAAGGTCTTTTGTGGAGTAGTAGGTCTTTTATGGTTCAATATTGCAGAAAAGTGATTCTTTGTTGGAAAATTGAGTGTAGGGACATAAATTAAAATATAGCATGTGGGATACAGCTTTTCCTTGTTTAAGGTTACCCCTTAGGTGTTCAACCATACAACTGAGGGACAAGAAGTATATCTGTTACCCATAATGTTTATTAAAAGCTGACTTGGTATTACATGGCTTGGACAGAAAGAGTATGTTGTAAGGTAAAAACATATTCAAGACGTGTCAAAATGTTCAGTATGATTTTATTTCTTGGTAGATCTCCTTAATTCCACCTTATTTATGCTCTGCTCAGTTAAATATCACGATAAGCTAAGTTTTGGCCGTAAGTTAATACAATAAAGTACAAAATGAACTTAAAAACCATACTGATTGATATGGCATGTCTGTTGCGATAGATATGCAGTTATGATATTCCAAATTCTTAAATGAGTTCGATAAATAATGTTTATGTGAAAGAGTCGTTGATGTCCAAAAACATATTTTATGCTTTATGTTAAGCATAGAATTATGGTTCTCGTAGTTATAATCAATATGACATTCTGACTATGTGATAGTTGCTGCTGTGAAAATACCACTTATATCCTGATGTGATTACATATTGCTTTTTTTAAACAGAGTCAGCAGATGCCAACGCCACTACCACGGCACAAGGTAAGTATTACAGATGTGTGTCTGGAAACAGTCTTGTGATTCCAATGGGAGATATTGTCCGCCAAACTTAAAATTCCTTTAACTGTTAGGCTGAACGAGTTGTGAAAGTACCGATGGAAACTCATAGAGTATTGTGTTCCAATGAAGTGTGTAAAGCAGCAAAAGGTACGGCTTTCACCTTACTAAAATGAAAATGTCAAGGAATATATTTTGAGTTGAGTTAACTTGAGTTAGTTGCCAATAACGATACCAGAAATGTTGCAACAACAAAAAACATCTAAATTTTGTAGTAAATGTTCCAAATCATAGGAAACTTGTCTTACTATTTCACTCTTGCTTGAGTACCACTCTGTTGCAACTAAAACTGGTCCCTTTTTCAGCCCGTGGAAGCAACCTAGTGACTGACACTGGTCATAACATGAGACATCACTAAAGTAATGCCATGCTAATCGAAAATTTCTATCACAGAAACGAAGACTACAATTTTTGTCGTATGACAAAATATCAGCATATTACTTGTCCCTTTCTTTATCATACGGCAAAACATCAGTGGTTACTTTCGCAAAGAATCATTCCCTTTCCATTGTTTAGTTTAAGCTAGACATTTATAAATATGCCAACTGTAAAGTGTTTCAGCAGTCGCCTTAATTAATAAAAAAAAAACCAAACTGATCATAGAAACCGTTTTGAATGAAAAATATATACGTCATTAGAAAGTTTGTTGAGTAACTTTAAAGTCTGTACAATTTAAGTCAAATACCTTATTGACGTAATCATTAATTAATGTAATGGCTAAATTTGAATTACTCCTGTCTTCACTTATTGGAAGGTTGCTTGCTCATTCTCGTTAAATGGCATTACGTTTTGTCCAACTGATCTATCGCGCGGTCTACCACAATCTTGCGTTGAATGGCGGTTAATGGCTCTTTAACTTCACAACCGAAGGCACGAAAGGAAGAGTTGATTACATTTTTTATTCGTGAAAGGGGAATTTTAAATTTTCTCCTTTTAAACTTAATACCAAGTTAAACAAATTTAATTTGCAGGTAGCGTACAAAGAAATCCCCTTAATCCGAAGGCACTGAAGTAAGAAAACCACCAATGAATAGAACACAGATGCTGTATATATAAAAGAGATGGACAGGTTCTCATGATTTTCAAAGGATAAATGGGATTTTGAATTTTTCCTTCAGCATAGTGCTAATTGTAATAAGTACATGGGTATTTTAGGAACTGTGGAATTTAAGTGTTAATTTAATGACGTCTGCGCTTTTTGCATCAGTTTTTCACCTTATATGAGTGTTGAGTATTAATCATTTTTCGTAACATCACTGCACATTAACTTTATATACTGTGCACTTGTGGTAAGTTAATAAGATCTGATAAGTGTTCGCCTGGTCTCCCCCAACCACTGTTATTAAATGTTCGCCCCATTTGCCACAGCAATGTAGTGTGTGACAATTGTTTCCCCTCTGGACATGTCACTACCGTTAAAAATGTTGTATTTCACACACTCCTCATCATGTACTGTATCATAATAGCCTGATGTCTCCTGGGAGCTTTTCGCTGAAGTCTGCTTACATTTTAAAATCGCTTAGTTTCGGTTATTTTTTATCAAATAAGGTAATTGTAATAAAAGTTATTAATTCGAGAGAATTGTGTTATTGGGCTGCATATATCTCTTACTGTGACAACAATAATCAGTCCATTTAAATCAACACCACCTCATACATGCAGTCACGCTTTCGCGTTACTCCCAACTTTTAACATAATAAGAGCTCCTCATTAAGAGCTACCCGTTTTCTCTCTCATTGCTTGAATCGGTTCTAAACAGTAGATTGTGTTAGATAATTGAGCGCATTTTATCTAAATCCATCCCAACCGACAAAAAACAATTATAACCTCAACAGTCAGCAACGAAGCCACCACCTATAGCTGTAACAACCACAAAAGTTATTGGCCTCAACCACAAACAATAATCGCTTTGATCTCTTTTGTCATTTTTGTTTCTCTATATGATTTTAACACAGATTCAAAATAATGTCACAAATATTTTCGAGTCGACAAGAAATTTCCTCTCTGGCTAATAATAGGTCTAATCCCTAACCTAATCCCTAACCCCCTCCCCCCCCCCCAAAGAATACAATCGATACAATACAATGGCAACAACTTATCAAGAAACTTCTTGTTAAAAGGTCCGTATTTACCTTCTTCTGCCACTTTTTTAAGAATCAATTCTGTTGATATTACATGTAACATCACACTCGATCACAAAAAATCCAACCCTTCATAGAATTCGGATAATTCGAATAAAGATGGTTGAAAAGGATACTTCGCACAGTTGAGAATCAAAAGACAGATTATTTTGCTTTAATAAAGTAGAACTGGAAAAGAGTGAAATCCTTTCCATTTTACACATTAGTTCGAGGGCAGTTTTAATTTAAAATGAATATACATAGTTATTATGTAATAACCCCGTATAAATACATCAAATTAAGAGATAACATTTTTTGAGAAATAGAAAGTGCTATAATAGATACTACCTGATAAGTACTTTATAGGTACAAATATTCTTTCGTCACAATATAAGAAGACGAATTTAACGCCCTCAGTTCTTGACTTTCTTGTGAGGAAATATTTCGTAATGAGGAAATATCAGGCATTATTCCTCTAGAATTGTTTTGGAAACTTCAAACTGTCTTTTTTGACAACGTTAGAGATTAAAATGTGACATTTGAAAAAAAATGTTCTACGTCTGGCCTTTTCAACAACTGTTATCAATGCCAATTACACGCCCATTTACCAATTTAGAAATAGCTCTGAAGGTTGATAATTTTAACAAGTTGTCTAAGATTGAAATGAGACGGTTTCTGATCATTCGATACACGAGTTAATCAATGCATGAATTAGATGATTTCCTTTCAACATTTCTTCTGGCTATGTGTCATTTACACCTTAGTTGGGATCCGATTGGACAAGAATGGGTAATGAAATCTTTTTGTCATTGGAGCATGTTTTTTGAGTAATAAAGTAGTGAACAGGTTCGTTGATTTAATTTTTCTCTAAAAACTGTAAAGTAATGCTTGTGACACAGATCACAATGAAGTTATAATTCATTATTTTTATTAAATAATTTTAGACGCAATGTATGTTTATGTTTGTTTGTACATGGATGCGATATTTCCTACTGTCCCATATTGAAATCCTAAGGGACTCTCAGTCCTTTGTGTGTGGTTGGAAATGTACAAAGAGTAAAAACAAAACTGAAAAATTTTGTTAACAAAAAGTGAATATCCTTCTCTTCTCGCGGTTTGAAGTTCTACGAGAAACAAAAGGCTCATTTCTAATGCTTTGCTCCTAGTGGGGACTGCAATGTCACCTAGAAGATGAAAAATTAAGAAAACTATGTTACTTTTTCGCTATGTCTTGCTCAAACATCCTGTTTAACCAATATTAAAGATAATTATTAGCCGTTTCCTTTGAAATATTTGCTCCTCATAGAAGTAGAACTTTGTATTGCCCAAACAATGGAACTCAATTTTCCTGCAAAATCTCAACATATACAGCAAAGCAAGGAATACAAAAAACAACATGAAAATACGATTTTTTAAAAGCATAGTTCAAAACCAAATTTATGTTTGATATGTTAAAAAGGAATATTTCTGGTAAAAGTTGAAGCATTCTGGTAAAAGTTTCATTCATTTCCCATGTTTGGTTCTCAAGATATTAGCAATAAAAGCTGACACATTTTCTACGAAAAGTGAACTTGAAGCAAGAAGGTGTAATGTCATGGATTCACATTGTTGACCAATGTTTTCTTTTTCTTTTATTTTTCTTCCTTTTAGTTTGACCCTTGAATGGATTTGGGATGTTATCTTGTCCCTAAGGCACATGAAGTTCTTAAAATCTCATTGCTCAAGATGCAGTGATGGTATTTCTATTAACACGTTTTGTCGCATGAAATTGGTGGTAAATTTAAAATAAAAACAATCCATTGGCCGGCAATGTGATGCCCTGACATTAGGCCTTTTTGCTCCAAGTTCATTTTATGTGAAAAATTTGCCAAATTCAATCGCAAATATCTCGAGACCCGAACATGGGAAATAGATAAAATTTTCACCAGAATGCTTAGAATATGTTCCTCTTTAAAATATTAAAAACATTTGGCTTTGGACTATTCTTTTAATTAAATGAATTCTTTCAAGGACACACGACTGAAATCTTGAACGAGGCTCGAAAGTAGAAAGATGATGATTCGTTAAGTCAAGAAGAACTCTCACGCGACCAAATCTAGAAATAATGGAATTAGTAAATACACAGATTAAGGGGTGGCTCTCCTCCTTGATTTTCCTGGGTCTATCCATAATGACACAACTACACACATTTGTTTTTTAAATGTTCAGTTTTTCCACGATGTCAGCAAGGCTATCTTAGCAAAGTGCCATCATTGGTTGACGAGGATTGCACAAGAAAATGTTTGGCCTTACCAACTCTCCAGATAGCCGGAAATGTGCAAAGTTCTTCCCGAGAGCCCACCTTTTGGAGTAGGACAGACCGTTGCTAGTACTTACCGGGGCAAGTTGTTACAGTCCCAGTTTGTCGTTGCAAAATAGGGGGGGGGGGCTAAAGCTAAGCATTCCACTCTTTGTGACGTGTCTAAATAGTCTCGTCGCAAGGAGTTGCGTCTCAGGGTCGCATGATGTATGTTGCCCTGTAAACACTGCCACGACAACTAACGACACCAAATGACAAGACGTCAAGACGGCTGTAGTCCTGGTGGTGTGGCCAGGTTCACCGCATTTTCGCTGTGTCGTAAAACATCGATCAGATTGAACATGTTCAATCGTAGTTGGATGCAATCGGTGACGACTACCAAATTAGTGTTTACTTGTTTTGAAAATTGTCCACGACGGAGAGTCTTCGGGAGTCGTGACGGTGTGTAAGGGGCTTTAGATAACACGAAGTAGCCAGGGAGATGCGGCGTGTTAACCCGCAGTTCACGTCGTCGAGTTGACGTCCCCGTCTTCCAGTACTTGGAATAAAAGTAATATTCGAACTTTTTTCGATTAGCGGACGCGCAAACCGAGTTGTTGATGCTAACAGTATTAAGCGGAAAGTGTAGGTCAAACTTTACATGCTTTCACACCAAAAACTTTCCAAGCGTTAGCGTTTTGAGCGTCCAACGCCTGAAAGTTCGGACGTTCGGTTGCTCTCACTTCACCAGCTATTACAAGCGAGCGAATGAAGCGTTTCAGTTTACTTTTTCGAATTGAACGTGTCCGGATGAATATTTACAAAAACCTATATCGTCATGGACAAAGTCAGGAACAACAGTGTGGCTGCTTTCCCGTTGGATAAACGGAATAAGCATTATTAGAGAATTGTGTGTGTTTTTTCTTCAAAATATTAGCCACCTGCTCTAGACCGTCCTTTTAAAGCTTGGACCTTCGTTTTCTGCTGGGAATATTGCTATGAGTACGCAACATGTCAACGACTCTCTCTCATAACGATATTCACCCGCCGCTTGTGCTAGCTAATGATTAAGACCTAATACATGCGTCCTTGGCATCACTTTTGAAAGCCCACGCATACCACAGGCGGTTCCAAGAAGAAAGTGATTAGGATGCCTGACTTTCACACAGACGGTTAGGAGGGGTTGTGGTCACATCAACGATTGCGCTGTTGGTGTTTCGGGGAGAGGAGCATTAACTAGTCAAATTTATTGCCAAAAGTGTCTGCGATACATGACTAGAGTTTTGCTGGATGGGAACCAGTGACGTAGCCACGGGGGGGGGGGGCTAGGCGCCCAGATTTTCTTCAGCGCCCCCCCCCCAGATTTTTTGCGTCCTGATAAAGAAATTGAAAAAAAATAAAATGTTTGAACGGAAATAAACTTTGAAGTATTTCCTTCAAAACAGTAAATAAATACAATGTGTAAAAATTAAAAAAAAAACATGGATGAATGTGTGTAAAACACATTTTGTGCCCACGTATGAAATCAAGTAATAACTTCAAAATACCTACTTTCACTAAATTAGATCCCGTTTGTGATCTGCACCGCCGTTCATTGCATTTCACTTCGAAGATGAAACGAAAGTCTCGACGACAAACTAAAATGTGACTTTGTTAAGTTAGCACCCTTTCTTCCTTTCGGATGGCTGATTTATTTACTGAAAATAAGGCAATCGTACACTGGAGAACACTCTAACACGACCATTCCTATACTTTATCATACACAAAATATGCCGCAGCAGGTAAGGGTAAGGTACTGCTTTCATATAATTCTTCCCTTCCATCATTACCAAGTAGGCCTATGTCGTGCCTCACTCCTGCCCATGACAAGTGCCACTGTGGGATGATTATTTTTCGACAAGAGCTCTTTTTACTAGTTGGCACTGGCGTCCGGGGGATTTGCAAAATGTCCACAAGGTCCGGTTTTCACGTGTTTCCCATATGGTCCATACTTCTGCTTTGCGGTTCAATTATTTTGAGAGATTTATCCGTAGTATTTTAATTTTGACTACTTAATGTACCGATGAACAAATTCTGCACCATTTTGCACATTGTTTCTTCTGGTAGTATGTGTGTCTTTCGTAAAATCTCTACAAAAACGAAAAAAGGGAAAATCCTAAAATTAGGCCTATAATCAGTTCAAAGTTTTGCCAAACATAGCACCATTTTGCATCTAGGAAATCTAACGCAAAGAAAGTTTCTCAGAGGGGGACACAACTACTTTTGGTTTTTCTGTTAAAGGGTAAAGTACTCCCTTAGGTAAGATGAAATCCATTCAGATATTGATGCATTTGCGGCTGGATACATCCAGTTTAAAACACGTGGGAAGTGCCGTCTCCGGCCAATTAATGGGGTTTTAAAGCCCAAAACTTTCTTGTACGCTCCGCGCCAACTGATGGTGGCGCTCCGTTTAGATTCAAATATTGCCGCATTTGCGATCTACGTCCTTCTGAAGTTTACGATTTTTCCCAAGGGGAAGGGAAATACCGGTTCCCTTTAGTCTCATCCCCCCGGCCACAGATCAGCAGTGCCCAGTTTGGGGGTCCCTAAAAGGTGTATGTATTACCATTTTCCATAGACTCATTTTTAGTTCTCATTATTTGAGAAGTCGCAGACATGAGATTCGTATTTCAAGGCTGGTACATCCAGCTTAAAACACATGGTAAGTGCCGTTTCCGGCCATCTGGGGGGATTTTAAAGCCCAAAATTTTCTTGGACGCTCAGCGCCAACTGATGGTGGCGCTCCGCTTAGATAGTCTTGCCGTGCCTGACCCTAGGAGGTACCAGGCCCCCCACTTGCAACCTAGCCCCCCCCCAAAAAAAAAAAATCCCATCCTGGCTTCGCCACTGATGGGGACAAACAAAATCTTCTCGATATTCGACAACTGTCACTACCTGTGATTTTTTCATAAGAAAAAAAAAACAAAAACAAAAAAAACACAACCAAGCTTGAAAGAGGGCAAAATGGAAAATTTAGGGGGGGGGGGCGGACTTCGGTCACCCGCCCCCTTTAGATCCGCCTTTGTTGGTAATATGTATCGAACGGTGAGTCTTCATTCATTAGAATACACACCTTAAGTATCGTGCTATTTTGGTTTCTGTTTCGCTCTTTACTTTATGAGAAGGACAATATAAACAATGTTTGTTTGCAATTGTTAAAGAACAAACATATTTGCTTTTTAGATTTAAATCACTCAAAACAGTGTTGTATAAAGAAAAGAGGAGATCTACTAAATACAACGGGAGTCCTGGTTATCTAACGAAATGGTTAAGACGGCTCATATCGTGGGTAGTGTGAAGGAGGGAGTGTGGGCGTAAATTGGGCAGTAAATAGAAAAATGTTTTACATATGAGATTCAACAGGTTTTTAAATGTATTACTGCCTTACGAAACCCTGGTAAACCAATTTCCTTTTTTCATTGGTAATAACCGTTGAGAAAAGTCCAAAATGCTTAACATGAGCAAATAGTTGTCAAACAAATTGGTAAGTAACTGTAACCAAATTGTTGAGTAACTATGAATAAGATAAAATCCAAGTATTGGTTTAAATTGTTGGGCAACTTTTTAAGTACCTAACATTGTGGTATAAAACTATTAGGTAAAAACATTTGTAATCTGCCTTTTTATTTGGGAGGGGGGGGGGGATAGTAAAGTTTTCTCTTAATGTGAAACCACTCTAATCCTTTAAGGCATGTAAGGCATGTAAAAAATATATATCGATGTAAGTTTTAAGTATGGAATATCAACCTTTCTTAGCAACAAAGCGGGTGACATAATTTTATGCTTCGTTAAAACGTAGGACCTGAGTTTATGACTTAGTTGTTTCAGTTTTGAATTGTAGCAACTCCCTGCTTTGGGTAAGAAGATCCTACTCCAGAAAAATTCTCTGTTTGTAGTTGAACGTTGTCGTGATACAATGTGCAAGGAATATTTCTTCGAGGAAACTTTTTAGGTAGATGACTTTGTTTTAGTTCTCACTCTAAGAACAGTTGGGTAATACACTTTCAGCAAAACCCCAAATAACCAAAATGGGCCTATTATTACCCCAAAATGGGTAAACGTTTGTAAACATAATGTTGGATAAATTTGGATTGGGTAAAAGCCAGGTGTTGGTAAAAGGTGTTAGGCAAGTTTTTAAGTGCCCAACATTTGGGTAAAATATTGTTGAGAAAGAAAAGAATAATTAATTGACCAACCAAATAACTAGTATAAGATAAATTAAAATTTTGAGATATTCGTTTTAATTAAAGACCAATGACGTAAATGGGATGAGGGCTGTGAGGTTGGTCAAATGTTTGCTTCCTCCGAACACATCTTTGCCAGAGAGTCGGGAGTACTTTATAAGAAGTGTTTCAACAAAAGTGGTTAAATTGCAGCTTCCGTTTCATAACTCAGAAACGGAAGGCGCGAAAAGCTAAAAGCAGCATTGACATACAAATAATTTTCTCTAAAGGTTAACTTGAATACGCCTTTTGCCTTTGATACGCTATTTTTTCTGTGCAATTTTTTAGTTGTTCTTTGTAAGAAACGTTATTTGTCGAAAACGAGGCCTACTTAGTGATGTTAATATGGGAAATATAACCTATGTGTTCTATTGTTTTTACTTTTTCCAGTTGTACTGGCGGTAAAGCGATAACGCCTTACAGGTTGATCCAGCGTTATACGTATACATATATGTATGTATATATATATATATATATATATATATATATATATATATATATATATATATATATATATATATATATATATATATATATATATATATATATATATATATATATATGTATGTATAGTGCCAAGTCATAATAATATAGAGTGAGACAACAGAAAAATAAAAACTTGAAGGACGTAGCTTAGCGTTTCTCAAATACTAAGATTTAATCAAGCTTTCCCCCAGTATGAATCGACCTTGTTCAGGATACTTTATTGGAGAGAAGGGAGAAGGGAAAACTTAGTATTAGTAATTGCTTGAAACTTAGTAATTGCTTCTGTAAATACTAAGACTAAAGCTGTGCTTCCCTTGTATAGGGATTTTGGAAAATACCGTGACGTTTGAAAGAATCCGCAACCTCTACAGCCTTAAATATAACGAAGTCATAACCTTTTTTGTTGTCAAACCAATACATCTTGTCAAAAGCAAACAAAATTTCGGCTTATATATTTTCCATCTCTCAAAAACTTTATTCCACAATTTTTGCTCACCAAATAAAGTTTCATGATTTTCGAAAATGTCATAGGAACTACATTCATACAACAATCAAAATCATCCTCCTTTTCTGTCACCTTTGTGATACATTCCTTTTTTATTTTTTTACTTCGACCAGATCAAAATGAAGGTAGGTACAAATTGCATTTCTTGCCACATTACTCTTTAATGACATTATTCGTTATTGCTTTCGACTTTCGTCTTTCGAGAGAGGACCTTACCCCATGTAGTAAATGAGAACCTTTTTCTATCTCCTTATCAGTTAGGGGAAACCATATAAACTGAAAAGGAACCTATAAATAATCTACTCATTAAAGCTAGCCAAATTGGCTATTTCGACACTTTTTGCTAAGACCCAACAAGGAATCAAATTATATTAGCCAATCACATGCCCAGAGTAAATTTCCAGCTCGTTTGATGTATTAAATTTATTTCGTAACACTTTTACGACATCTTAATGGACTTGGAGCAGGCCTGTATAACACACTATTTCCACGTGCGAATATACATTGACGTACAAGGCCGTGATAAACTGCCACGACCAATGTTCCCATCCCAAATTTCTGCAAGATTTGAAGTGAATGGGAATGAATCTCATAAAAAATCGTACAGCTGTTTGAGTTTTAAAAGTAACTGCTATTGTTAAAACTACGCGTAAAACTCATCTGCGTGGTGAAATGATAAAATAATGTTCCTGAAAAGGTAAAAATTATGATAGTCAGGAAAAAATTTTTATGAAAAGTTAAGTGGGGGGTAGGCGGTTCACTATCTGACGTTACCAAGTCGGTGAAATGCTTTATTTTTCGGGAATAGCACCATCATGTCAATATATGCATGATTTAAGCAAAACTTTAAATTCCACTCTTTTGGAGGAATATGAGTCGTTCTCAAATTGACATTTTAGCGGTTTTTTATAAACCAACTAGACCGGTTTCTGTTCTTGGCTCTATACGGCAGAAGGTCATCAGTAGTGGCCTTTTCACAATGGCGGAATTTGTCATGAGAGTTAGTAATGCAGCTAAGAGCGCATCTAACAAAATATCGTTGTACCTTTCCTCTGTTTCTCCCAACTCCGGGTCTGGGGTACCCTTTATAAAGATAGCAAATCTTTCAGATTTGGTGCCATTTCATTGACAGCTGGATAATCGGGAGACAGACGGTGTAGTTGCTGGTCACCATGCGGTTAGAACTCAGAGATTTAAAAAAACTCGCCACACATTTGGGTAGACCAAAAAGATTCGATTTGTACTTCAAAAAGAATTTATAGTCTTGAACAACACATTACCCGAACAATTTGAATGAGTGAGTGAGTTTATGCTTCTTTAGGCCTTAGTATGGCCTATTTGATTCTTTTCCTGAAAAAATGCAAATGAAGATAGCGACACATTCAGCATCAAGCGAATTTGTTCGGATCATGCCGACCACGAACGTTCAGCCTCTTCTCTTACTGGGCACTTTCTCTCTAATGGCTACCCCATCCACATTATCAAACAGGGTGTACTTAGAGCTGCAGCTCTCCAACGCCAAGACCTTCTAACCTGTAAAGTTGACACTCCTACTTATCGCATCCCTCTCGTTTTCAATTTTTCATCCTTTAATCCCGGAACTTTCATTGAAACTGGCTTTTGCCACCCTTAAAGATGAACCCACCCTTCTGAATCAATTTTCCGACCAACCCCTCCTGGCCCTCCGTCAACATTCTAATCTCAGAAGACTGCTTACCTCCTTCAAGTTACCCACCTGTGACCAAACTCTATTTAAAAAGCAATACTGGCTTCAACAAGAGGCGCTTCCAAATTTGCGATTGCTTAGGTTTTCGGTCTGGTCAAAGTAGAAAGTTAAAAGTCAGCAAGGCATAAGTGGTTTTAAAATATGTGGTATTGCAGGAGACTATCTACCAAATTATATTTTTGTCGGTGGAGGGGGGGGGGCAGACATCAGTTATTAAATTGCCAACTTTGGCAGTTTGTTTATCTTTCTTTTACTTCGCATGTATCAGGTGGTGACGGAAGTGATGGTAAGACACCTGCAATATTTCTGATTTGTTAAACATATCGTTTGTAACAGAGGTCACATTGTATTGTTTTCCATATTTCTCCTTAATTCTGCAAGAAATCTATATCCATTCCATTTATTATAAGTTTACTTCTGATTGCTACTGCTCTGCTTGAAACTGTGTGAAGAAGACGTCGTTAAAAAGAACCGGAAAAACGATGAAAGTCATATAATGAGGATAATCAGAAATAGAACAAAACAATGCATGCAAAGTTGTTAAAAAACACTAATGTTATTCAAAAATTTGAGGAAAATTCCGCTTTTATTAGACAAAATTGATGGGAGGGTTTACACCAAGTTGCGATATGTTAGGGGGTACAAACGTGTGCAGTTCGGTAAACTGAAATCCTTAGAGTGCTTCTTAAGAAGTTAGCAGGTAAATTTGTCAAATTTTCAACATAAGGTTGATCTTGCAGCAAGTACATATGGCATCACATCCACACATTAATTGGAAGTGTTTTTTAAACTTAAGAACCAATTTATTTCTCAACAATCCAAGATTATCTTAATATGATGGCATTTGTATCATGAGAACTTTGCAAACTAAACATTAGCCACAAGGAGGTCCTATTCCTATTCCATTAAAATTCAGCACAACAGTCTGACGAACAAAGGGAAATATAGCTGTCCTTGTCAATTTGAGAAAGTGATATAATCTGTACTGACAAAATATAGACAGGCTGGCAAATGTTGGGTTTTATTGGGCCACAGATGGAGGAGATTTCAACACAATTCACAAATATCGAGTCATAATCCTTTCCAATATTCATGTAGCGAGAACCGAGCTTAACACCTTGAGGAAGGTAAATTTGAGACCTTTCTTATTTAGCCTGCGGAGTAGACTCTGTGTTAGCCGAAAGATGGCGCCCTCTCAAATCGTAACACGCCCAGGTCTCTAAACAGTTTAATATACAATGTATGCAAACCTTCACCCAGTTTCCATATCCCGGAATCCCGTATTTTGAGGGACGAATTAGTAAACATACGATGGTCACTTGGTGCACGAAACAGGTATGAAATGTGTATTTTCGTACATACAACTGACACAACGAATGAAGAACAACCTAGTTAGCTTTTGTACGTGAAAATGTGTCCGAGGCCGAAAGAAGTTCGATGCAAATATATATGCTATTACGCGAGATATAATTTAGTATTTTAATTTTTGTCGTGATGTCATTTTTGGTGGTCGTAAATGAGATTCGATAGAAAGTTGGCAGGCTATTGTATACCGTAGGTTTGCCATGTAACTTAGTTGGAAACGTCGACTGCTCAGCAGTGAAGCCGTTGAAAGACTCATTAAGTGTTATTTTTAGTAGCGAAAGTAAGATTTTTGATTTTTGAATGTAGTAGTTGAAACGCAAACACAGTAGCCTGCTTACAGCAAGCTATTTCATATTTAGAGTCTCCGTGGCTCCAGTTGTGTTGCTAATGCTTAGGTTTCCTGTCTGGTCAAAGATAAATGTAAAAAGTCAGCAAGGCATAAGTGATTATAAAGTATGTGGTATTTCAAAAGGTATACCAAATTATAGTTTTTGAGGGTGGGAGGGGGCGGGTAGCAGGCTTCAGTTATTTAATTGCCAACTTTAGCAGTTCGTTTATCTTTCTTTTACTTCGCATTTACCAGGTAGTGACGAAAGTGATGGTGAGACAGCAGCAATATTTCTGATATGTTAAACATATCGTTTGTAACAGACGTCGCATTGTGTTGTTTACCATATTTAAGAAACAGTTCTAAAATAATAAGACTTCTCCTAAGTACCGCAGAACATCTATATCAGTTCCATTTATTATGAGTTTTCTTCTGATTGCTTACTGCTCTGCTTGAAAAAGTGTGAAGAAGCAGTTTAAAAAACTGAAAAATGGATGAAAGTCATTTAATAAGGATAATCAGAAATAGAACCAAACAATGCAATTGCAAAATGTCAAATAACAATAATGTTATTCAAAAAGTTGTGTAAAGTGTGGCTCTAAGTGGGCAAAATTGAAGGGAGGATTTAAGGTCAGTCCACGTTATGATATGTTAGAGGGGAACAAACGTGTGCATTTCGGTAAACTGAAACCGTAAGAGTGGTTTTTAATATAAAAGCAGGTAAATTTGTCATATTTTCAACAGCAAGTTCATATGACATCACATCCACACACTAATTGAAAGTGTTTTTGGTTTTCTTAAAACTCTAGAACCAATTTGTGTTCCTCAATAATCCTATATTATCAAAATATGGTTGCATAAGTATCATGGGAATTTTAACATTGTTTTTTTAACATTGGCAACAGGTAGGTTCTATTCCTATTTCCTTAAAATTCAACACAACAATTTTCTTAAAGCACGTTGGATTCAAATTCGTAAGAAGGTTTTATAAACTATTCGGTATCATACCTTGATTTCCTGGTCTGTACAAATATAATATTCTTGATGAAATTGACATTAATATGTAACAATTTCCCTTTTTCTAACATATCATTTTGTTCCAAATGTAGAAACAGAAGGTAAGAAAGCCTTTACTAAGCATCGACATTCATGTATACATATTCTTTTTTAAGTAAACATAAACTCCAAACATGTGTGTAAACATAAACTCGAAAAGTGTGTTAAGCAATGGAACACTTCCTTTTACCCTACTTATTAAACGTTACACGCTACATCTTTGACAAAGTGTAGGATAGTTTAACGTGTTTGTTATGACAAACGTTAGGCTGTTCTCAATGTAAGTGATGCGGGCTGTTGCACTGAAGTTACATGTTAGCGCTGACAAGTTTGACACTCATCCAAGTTGTCTGGGGCTATCACTTTTGTCCGATGGTTGCTCTTGCACAAACGGTCTTTCATATATGCAGACCCTATAAGAATTGTAGGTTAGGAAATCTCAACATTTCATCTCGTTTTCCCTGACAACCGCATTCAAGAACCAAGGACAGTTTTTATGAGTTGGTGCGATGCCTCAATATTACGTCAAAGCAGGGAAGTTGAAAAGTAAACTTGAAGCAAGCATTGCAGTATGAAAACCAAAATATGCATAATTGCTCAGTATATTAGCCTTGGTAATTTGTTCTAATCTGGCCTGTTGTATAGCAACGAGGATAGTCTCAGTGTCAATATCTCTCCACGGGTGGCAACTACTAGTCCAAAAGGTTGGTAGCGATTTAGAGATGTAAGGATAAGATAAGATCCTTTCCAGTTCATTATGAATGAAACAAAATACAAAATGCTGTCGAAAGGACTCACTGACTGTTAAGGATAAAAAAAGTAAGAATAACATGAAGTACAAAATATAAAAAATCACCAGAGCAAATACTTGCAGAGTGAAGTAAAATGGGTAGTGAAACAAACTAATTCAGTAGACTAGTCTTTATGCGCACTGAAATAGGAAAGTTATTGAATAAAAGTAACGGACCGCATTAACTTGGGGAAGAAATTGGAACATTTGGTATATGCTACTTAAGGTACAAGTCCTCTCCGTTGTCGAAATATTCAAATTTCATGATCGCAAATTGTGCAATATGTCATATACAGGTTAAAAAGACGACAAAAAAGTGGTAACAACCGTTTTGCTACAACTCAATAATGACGACAAACGTCTTAAGCACGTTTTATTTTAAAGTTTCTTTTGTGGTTGATAAAATGTTTCCTCATGCAGTTATTCAAGTCTTTATTGAGGATTGTGATAATGCACGATAAATTTTATCTAAAGAGTTATTTACGCACTCAGGAAAAATATGTCCTCAACGATTGTACAATTATGTGCAAAAATAAAGCCGTGAAAGGGGTTTTGGAAACTGTCGCTCAATAGGTATTATATTTTGCATTCTGTTTTTAATCTACAATAATCTGACTTTAATTCGTGGTGTCGAAACAAGTCAGTGCAATGTGCTAAATTTTTCCAATCATTTATATATCCCCCCTCCCAGCCTGCCAAATACGTGTAGTTTTATTAAATAAGTATTTTAAGGTACACTTCCTTTCTTCTCCTCATATGTTGAAAGGAAATTTATTTCTATCTCGTTGAAATACGTCAATAAAAATATTTTTGTAAGTATTCTCTATCAAGTAGACACCTGTTCTCCTAAATTGAACAGTACCTTTATTTATAATGTTATGTATTATTATTAGTATTTTCTTGTTTTGTACCTATCCCAATTCAATAATTTAAAAGACGAAGGTAAGCTATGAAAACTATCTATATATATATTACTGCATCACTTGTCAAAAGATATATGGTGTTTGCACAGACTTCAGTGTGAATTTTAGTTTGTGAGCAGAATACTATTTGCCCAAAACATGTAATTCCTCCCCAAAAGGCTATTTGAGCTGATCCTCATCATTGATCGGGCACGTATAGAACAGCAAATGTTGAAAAATTGAGCCCCCTCGGAGGTCTGAATGGAATTTCCTAGGTTTGTTAGCCTTTATATCTAAATAGTACCTATTTTTGAAATTTCGTTTCAAGTAAAATGGCCACTCCAAATAAATATCTAAGTTGTGCAGTTTTTTGAGTAATTAAATCCATGTACGTTTTTCAAATCATAACATTGTCTGTCCGATATTTATTCCGATTTTTTGTTGAAATGTTTGATCATAGAGAAACATACAGAAATATCGGGACAGTGTTTCCACTGTCCTTGATCACGCCAGCACCTGTGGTTGTTTCAATACGTGTAAAGCTAAAATTAAAAAAATACAAACAGGTGTTCTGAAAATGTTTGCGAGAGATCTAAGTTATCTGAAAGAAACGCATCAGTAGGATGCATTATGTAATTTATACAAAATTAAATAGATATCGGTACCTGCTTCATATTTTCTGTAAATTGCATAAACTTTCCTTTTCTCCACACATCTTTTATGTAACTATTCAAACCGAAAGGCAAGGAAGATTCCAAATAACATCGGTCTAACCTTAAAGTATTTTAAAGATGTAAACCGACTCGAACAAAAAGTTTCATGTACGATTGTATCTTTGTCAATGAGCGCTTTTCAGCTGTTGTGGTAAAACAATATAATTAGCCGACCAAAACAAACTTTTGTTTAAAAATAAAGCGGAGGTTACACAAAATATAAATATATCAATGAAATGATTAAAGAGGATACCAAGTACCTCTAATAGATTAGTTTGAGGGGATTGCTGTGTTAGGTAATCTCTCTTTTTCAATTCAATTAGCGTTTGCATCATTTCGCACAGCAATACATTATTGCAGACCTCTATTTTCCCACGTGTTTCCGGTTTCCTATGTTTATATTACATGGGCAGATATAAAGGACTTATTATGAAGTAGCAATGTTTAATAACATTATGAATTTTAATGAAAAAAATAAAAATTTGTCATACCACGTGATTCTGATCTCTCGAAAGACTATCTAAAATAATATCTTGAAATAAAACATTTTCCTCTTCTATTTACTTAAAAGCATGTGTGGAATTGAAAGATAAGCTTGCGATCAATATTGCTCTTTCAAGTGCAGCATTTTCAACAAACGGATTCATTTGCAAGTCAGATAGATTGAAAAAAAAAAATTGAGAAACGAAATTAAGAGAACCTTCAACTTTCTGCTCGAACGTGTTGACTTCTTTTTCTGTGTGACACTAAGCTAGATTTGTTGAAATTTTGAAAGGGGAGCTTGGAAAGCTTCTCTTGCAAGTCTTATATTTTTGTTTTGCAATCTTCTGAGGAAACTACTAAGAGAACAATTTTAATTCACAGTTTTGCGTTTATAATAAATGCATCTTTTCCACTTTGAAATCTAACAGCACGTAAAACCGATTTGTGCCCAAACCTAATTTAACTATTTCTGGATGAAATATCTTTGCCTCTAATATACTCTTCATTAATGTAAGTAAGACGAAATTCATGGTTTTCAATCTCAGAGGAATACCTTCAGTTTCAATATACACATAAATAACTGACCACTTGAATTTGCCAGTAAGACAAAATTTCTCGGTATCATGTTGACCCAATCCTTAAATGGGCGCACCATATTTCCCACCTGTGTTCTAAGGTAGCAAAGGGTGTAGGCATTCTTGGCCGACTCAAACACATTCGGCCTCAGAATGCCCTACGTACGATTATTTGATTCTGAAAACTGTAACAGATGCATTTGAAATAGATTCCAAATACTCTAGGTGCAAATATCATTTAAAAGGAAATTGATCCTCTTTTCTTAATCTTCATCTTATCGGAATATGTACGTGAAAACAAGTTCAGTATTTCCTTTTGCTTAGACTCATGTTCTCCTAAATTGCTCAGAATGTTTATGTTTATTCGTAATAAAATGTATAATGAATTAATAAATAGAATATATGTAAATCCTGCCCAAAAGACTACCAAAGTTAATCCTCACCATTGATTTTGCGCGGATAAAACAAAAAATAAAAAATTGTAACCCCTCAGATGCCGGAATTGCATTTCCTAGACTTGTTATCATAATCTAAACAGTCGCTATTTTGAACTTTAGTTCGCAATAAATTGGTAACTCCAAATGAGAAGAGACCGCTTGTTTGGTCAGTGGTAGAGCATTCGTCTCTCACAGGGAGCCGCAAACTAACCAACTAACTAACTAACTAACTAACTAACTAACTAACTAACTAACTAACTAACTAACTAACTAACTAACTAACTAACTAACTAACTAACTAACTAACTAACTAACTAACTAACTAACCAACTAACTAACTGTTTAGAAATGAAAAATCTTACTTGTGTATTTTTCTGTGAAATATAATCCATGTCAGTTTCTTTTAGACTCATAAGACTGTCTACCCAATTTGTATTACCAATTTCTGTTGCAATGTTTGATCTTGTCTAAATTTCGAGGCAATTCCCCTTGCCCCTCGACCACGCAAGCACCAGTGGCAGTTTCGATTTAAATTTAAACTGAAATTTTAAAAAACGAACTGGTCTTTGAAAAATGTTAGCGAAAGAACTAAGTCATCTGAGAGAAACTCGTAAGTAGACTAAATTATGTCATTTATTAACGATATGTTACATAGATGATTGATATTTTTGGCGAAACTGATGTTTCGCCCCAATATATATATATATATATATACATATATATATATATATATATATATATATATATATATATATATATATATATATATATATATATACATATATATATATATAAATCAAAATTGGTAAGCCTGGAAAATATAAATATATATATATATATATGTTTCGAAAATGCCTATTCATTGCATCATTGCTTAATTGCTAAATGTCTTTTACATCCCAGGAAAAGTTCTACCTGGTAGCATTAAACAGAAAGCCGATAATTCAGATTATTTTGGCGCAAAGCTCGGAAATCGGAAAACAGGTAATGAAATAGAACAATTCAGAAACTGTTTTTAGATCTGATATGATAAAACTGTATGTGTTTACGTGTTTGTTTGAAATAAGATTATGATTGTTTTTTCCTACCTTTGCTTAAAACGTTTGTCCTCCTGACGTAGGAACGAATTGATGCGGATGACAGGAATCAGTCTACATTATATTGACTAATTTGTGAACTCGTTTTCAAACTGTAATATTTAGACCATAATAACATTTTTATCAGGAATGTGTTCTTGCCGGTCCCCATTCGACCAGCCAGGCCATACAATCCATCATATGCAAAACAAGGAAAGTGAAAATAATTTTTTGTCTTTGTTCTCCGCCTCCCTCAATCCCCACACAATATACAAAATTACAGGGGATGTGGAGTTGGCATGGTGGTTTTGTCCTGCCTTGTACAACAAATATCCAAATATCAAATCCCAGCAAAATTCATGGATTAAAATGTCACTTGTTCAGCATTGCCATTGACAGTGCCGATGATGGTGAAGTTGAGTCCAATGAAGGAAGTTGTCCACTTTGCTCAGTTCAGCTGTCGTGAAATGGTGAAGATGCAAAGATACGTTCCATCTGTAGGCTAAAGAGCCAACTGGCTGGGGTTATAGAGTGTTATCAGACTGGATCTTATTGACTCACATTGTCTGGTTTCAAAAGGGAAATGCCTTCAGAATTGCATCATGATGTCCTTATTCAAATAGTGCATGCAGTGACTTTACTTGAGTCACATTTGAAGTAGCAAATGACTTGACTGAAATACAAATTGGGCTGTTACAACTGTAAGTGTTACATGGTGGCGGTAACAGGGTCAGGGTTGGGTACAATTATAGTGCCTTCCAGCCTTTATAAACCCGTGGGCAGTGTTGAAATAGCTGAGGGGATACTTGGGCTGAAGTCTGAGATCCATAACCAGAATTTCATATCCCCCTCCCCCCCCCCCCTATGTGGGGTTATGGGGTGGGATACATTTGTAGGGGTGTGGAATTTACCTTCAAAAATTTTTTTTTGTATTTGTGAGGAGCATTAAAAAGTTGGGGTGTTCATTGAAGGATCTGTCCTCCATATGGGAAAAATTAAAAACGTTACATAGGCGACAGCTGTAAATATTTTGGGGTTACGCATTTAATCGTACTAGGCCTACGTACTAAGGCTTCAACATGAGACTAGGTTGCCCGACATTTTTTTCTTTTTTGAACGAGGATTTGAATATTTAGAGCTAATTTTATTGGAGAAATTTTGGAATTTAATGGAAGAAAAGTTGGTTTGAGGGTACAGTTATTATGAAATATTTGGGTTATTTATTAAGTGATATGACTTTCAAGAGCAAAATTAGGTAAAATGTTGGGGTGATTGACAGAGTTGGCTTTGGTTAATTATTGTACGGAGTAGCCATCGAAATTGGAAAATTTTGCCAATTTTAATAATCTAAAGCTTATACTGGAGAAAAATTGTAATTTTGTGACAGATTTACCGGTTTTATGGAACAATCTAGTCTTCTTACATGAAAATCAAGTAGGGCGTGATCTGTAGTTTGGTTGGGGTTACTGAATATCATCATGCAGATTAAGGCCCTCGGACCATATTGGGAAAATTCTCCCGCGGAAACAGTTTGGCTTCCCATACATTTGAAGTTTTATATTTTATATATTGACATAGACGTGTGGGAGCGTTTCAGTTTGGGAGGGGCAGAATTGTCTCTTTTGTCCGAAAAATGTCATTTTGCCCGAAAGACTATCAGAGTGCAGAACACATAAATTTTTTAAAAATTGATAACCTCCAGAGAGCAGAAAATGGCATTTCCCGGGCTCGTGGCTAAAAACAAATCAGTCGTTATTTTGAGCAATCTTTCGCAATGAACTTTTCAACTTCATAATATTGTCTCAAAACGAAAAACGATTTCCAAGCTTGCAATGTTCTGTTCAGAAATCTGTTCGACCAAACACTCTATCTAAGCGCAGCGCCACTATCAGTTGGCGCGGAGCCGGAACAGGCATTTCCCAGACTTGTAATTAGTAACGAAGCAGTCGTTATTTTCAGCTTCCCTTTAAAAGGAAAGTTTAACTTCATTAGAAACAACCCAATTTGCTAAGTGATCAGAAAATTACCAGATAAAACGGCACTGCTGCAATTAATTAGATGTAATGTTCTTGTCTCTTTGTCTGCAACGGAATCGAAAACATACTAGTGTTTTTGCTTCTATTAGGAATCGTCGTTGTAGTCCATTGCAAGGTCTGCAAAAAGATAAGATTTTCTACGTAAATTCCCGAACTCCAGACTATAAATGATTTTTCTTTCTATGTATTTGAATTTTTGAGAATTTGTCACGTTACAAGGTGGCTTCAAATGAATTTTCAGTCAGACTTATTGGGAGACATTTTCAGTCACACTACTGTTTATTATCGGCCTATGTGTAGCTGAAACGGCCTGTCTGATTTTCATTACCGTTACGAGAATTCTTCTGTCGGGAAAGGCCAGGTGACAGAACATTGGTCACCGCTTCCACCTGAAAAAACCTCTCTCTGTTTTTGTCAGGAAACTTCGGAACTGTGAGTTTCCTTGAAGAATATTGTCTTCTAGTGCACATGCAACATAAATATTTCGCACATCTTTGTTATTTTTCATGAAAATTTTTCTTTTAATATAGCGTTTTCTGTTTTTCAGTAAAGATTTGGAGCTATTAAAAATTATTGGTCTTTTCCCGCATTGTTGCAAAAGATTTAAAAATAGGCTCAGGAATGATTGCTTCTTTTAAGGCACATACTTCCCAAATGTGTCGCAAGTTTTTCATCTGTATGATATTTCGTAACTGTGCTACCCTTACTATACCACTTTCGGGCATTATGTTGTGAGAATCTGTGTAAATATTACTCACACCTTTTCCCCTGCTCGAAGATGTGTAGCGAATTTTTGGAATCTTGTCCATTCTTATTTCTTTTTTCGGGCATATCTTTTTTAAGAATCTGGAAAAAATTAGGAATTTTCCGAAATACCATGCAATTTTTCATAATTAACAAGGGTTGTCAAATTCCTGCCCGAATTTAGATTTTACGGAAATTTGATGACAATCTTTCCCCTGCCCCGTCTCTCACGCGACTGGGTGTATCCACTACACCCAAGAACTTGGTTGTTGCACTGGCCAATGACCGTCAGCACTGGCAGTGCGAAGTGCAAATTCCTTCCTGCCATATTTGATTCAAATGCTCTACCCACCTCACCAAGTAAGATTTCGGATCATATTTGTGCATTTCAAGTTTTTACCGTGTTAGGAGTACGTTTTTGCACTACTGTAATCCACACCAAGGTCGAGCAACACCAAAGACTCTAAAAATGGAACCCACTGTCATTGTGCTCCGCATAACCAATGGAGAAGGGAAAAACCAGTTAGCCACAACTGGAAAAAACTAACTAACACGCCACTGCTTGTACTCATGGTCACATTGCAACACAGCTACAGCTGTCAGAGCTAGACCGGCAGCCCAGGGTCTTGGGGTTAGATGAACTAGGTACCAATAACAAAGTATATCACCATGCGAGTCACCTGGGATGTTCAGATGTGTGAGTCTGCCGTGCACTATCCGTTGCTAGTAGGTCTGGCTGCCATTTTTCAAAATGGCGGCCATGTTTTAGTAGGCATCATTATGTTGGATAATAAAACTTGGATAGAACCTCCTATCAAAACTTTTAAGGTGTCATATAAAAGGCAATTAAATTTCCTATCAAATGGTACCATATATGATGGGTATTGTGCTGAATAAGATTACATTTTGGGGCAAGAAGTGTAATTTTAGCTTTTAACATTTGATTTTGAATGCAAATGTGATTATTAAAAATTAACTATATGACTTCCCATCCTTACCTTTTACCTAGAAAGTACAGATAAGGTGGTATATTTGATGTTTAAAATCATTATTTTGAGGAAAAATTCCTCACCAAAAGGGCCTTAAAACTGATTTTCGGATATAATTTGCTGACTTTACATTAAAGATTTAAGTACTCAGTCAAAACTTTACTTTCCAAATTTTGACATGAAAAGTCATTGTTTTGAAGTTTAGGTCCTCATTAAGACTTGAAAATAACAAATTTGACTTATGCGTTAAATTTATGCCTTACTATAAAGTTCGAATTCACTTGAAAGGCTAACATTTTCATTTGCTTAGTATTCCTTAGACTGAATTATTTAACTTTAAGTGCTACAAATTCGACATCTGACCATTACTCTTAACATATGAAAATTAAAATAGTATTCTGAACGTTCATTATTTTAACTTTAAGTTACTTTTTGTGCTTATTGTAACCATTATAATTCTCTTGTATCTATTCTCTTGTGTAACTTTAGACCTGACGTGGCATAATCTTAAGATTACTTTTCACAATATCGACAAGAAACGTCAAGCTTTCAAATTTGTTTGTAACACTTGGACTTTGAAAGTCAGTAATTTGAATTTTAAGGCTGTTAATAGTAATAAGTTGTCACTAACAACTTCTTATTGTGCTTCAAAAAGCCAAAATGATACGCTTTCAAATTTGTTTGCAACACTTGGACTTTGAAAGTCAGTAATTTGAATTTTAAGGCTGTAAATAGTAATAAGTTGTCACTAACAACTTCTTAGTGTGCTTCAAAAAGCCAAAATGATACGCAAAGTAAGGCCCTGACTTTCGTAGTAAAATTTCACTTAAGAGTTGAAGAATCAAATTAAAATAGGTAAATATATAGTACAATTAAAACAGTTAAATTCACGTTTTGAACTTAGTATCCAAAAACTAAAGACGAAAATGTAACATTCATGAGATTAAAAAGTAAAATAAAGGTATCACAACCAAAGTCATGAGATATAAAGCAAAAAATTACCTTTCCAAGTTATTGTAATGGCGTGGAAGTCGTACTGTATACATCACTTGTTTCGTTTTATAAGTTTAGTATCTTGGTGGTCAAACAAATGACTTCATTGTTAATTAAGCAAGTTGAATTACTTAAAACTGCCACTGGTATTGTATAAAGTATAAGATATAAAGTAAAAAAAAATGTTTTATTTAAAGCCCGACTTCATCTCAATCGAATGTATTCTCTAATTGAATCAGAAATACAATATTACGTTAAAAGAAACATTAAATTAAAGCAGAGAGGAATGTTTTATCACTTCCCTATCTAAAGGTCCATAATATGAGATAAAACAGGTTCCAGTTTCAAAATGAATATCCAAAATTCATGTCTTCTCACAATTTTCATCAAATATGTCTGTTTTCTTTTGGATTCATATTGACAATACCCAGAAAAAGTGCCACTTGTGGCAATAACCCATCAGTTTTTGTCGCACGTGCGACAAGTAGTTAGTCCGTTCATCCGAACTCCTTGTCACACGCGCGACAAGGAGTCCTTCTTTGTCACTGGGAATGCCATTTTTGACAACAGATGTCGACTTCTTGTCGCATGTGTGACAAGAAGGCGGCCTTTTATCCATGGAATAACATATGAGAATCTGGTGTTGGGCTACAATATTGTCAAAAAGAGGAAAAGTTATGCAAAAGGAACTGTCCGGATAGAGTTAGAAAATCCATTTTGAAAATGGAACTTGTTATTAAAACTCATGTCAATTTTCAACTCCAACGTGTGAAGATTATTATATTCAAATTCAAATAACAACCAATAAAGTTAAAGTAATGAGAAAATAATATGTATTCTGAAAGGATTTTTGTACAGATAACATGAGAAGCCACAGGAACAATATTTTCTAAGTCATCATATTATGGAGTTAACTGAAAAATCAGTATTATAACTAAGACAGGAATACTTTTTGTGTCAAAATGATAAGTGTACAAACACCAATAATGACATAACAACCACCCTGAATCTATACTTACTATATAAAGGGTGAGGAATCATGCAAAAGTCAAGTTATAAAATGCTAGTAACCACACTTGTTTTAAAGAAAAATTATGAAAAATTAGGTCTTTAATATTGTTTTGATCACACTTCATATTCCATTGGATGTTTCTTCCTCAATATAGTAACAGTAACGACAGATTAGGTCTCTAATATAGTTACGGTAACACCGAAATGGCTAACGAGACATTTTTAGATTCAAAAGGCATGAAATAAGCTCTAGGGGGTTGTTTAAGAAAACGTTTCGATCTGCCCATAATATTTTTAGAGGTATTAAACCACCTGCTTTCTGAATGCCATTGTTTTGGGGGCGATTAGGGTTTTCCCAATTGAGTTATCTTAGCTCATTTCCACATGTGAACCTTCTTTACTGTAGAAATTGTAGTATTTATACCTAACGGAATCATAATTAGAAAAGTAATAATAAAACCCTTCTTTTCAGTAGTTTCTATAGTTCTCCGGAGGTTTTCACTTCTGTATATCTGTGTATCTTCTCTCTAGCCCATATAACAGTCCAAGGGTAACTAAAAACCTTCAATCTTCTGTATAAGCTAATCTACCTCAAAACTGGTCCAATGCGGTGATAAAAGATTGAAACTAACATTGCTAAATGTATTACTGTTCAGAAAATATTAAAAGTCTATAATTTTAAAATTAAAAATGGTGACTTCACATGAAAGAATACAGTAGTTTATAAAAACCGACTATTTCAAATTCATCACAGCAAACTAGACAAAGTTTAAAAAAAAAACAAAATCGTTCGGAGAAGGATTAATTTTAGAGTCTGTCAAATTTGTACCATGGTGGCCTGTTCTGCTCCTTAAATAAGTACATTGCCCCAGACCGCCATCTTGAAACAGAAAAGAAAAGTGATTGTTCTTTGGGATGTATCCCCAGTATTGGTAAAAGTTACCTTGCTAATGTCAAATATATCCCCTGTTAATACAACGAAAGTTTCTGGAAACCATCGCAATGGAATCTGAACTACAATCTTGGACAAAACTGTTGGGACACTTTGCCATAATATTCTTGAATTTCAGTTCAACGGCTTACTTGGATTCCCCTCCCCCGTTCCCCCTTTCAATGTTGCCGTGAATAGGCTTACTGTGGTCAACATTGCGAAGGGGAGCGGGGGTGTCCCAAGGAGTTTTGTCCAAGATTGTAGGTTAGGCTAGTACTGACCCACTATGGGCTACTGCAATGAAAACAGGGGTTAAAGTGAATTGAGCTGTGGCCACTATCTTGAAATCGATATAATTTTAATTCGTTATAATTCTGCAACAAAGTTTAGACATGCTATAGATTGCGTTCACTGCACCATATGTGGCAGGTGGTTATTGCTTTCTTGATAGGGAATTTCAAAAAATATATAGTGAGGAGGAATAGTAAGAAGTGCGTTGACGCCAAGCCACCATCTTGGCACAGAAACAATGATTATATATATATATAACGGTCATCTTGGATTTATTACAAGATATCTGAAAATCAAAACAAGCATGTATCTTGTAGTCACAGTCCTGAATGTTATGTTGAAACCCAAAGTTTGCAATATTGGTTGTATTAGAGCCTAATCAGTTGTACAATTTTATATGACTCTAAATGATAACACAGCTACACACTATTTTGGGTACAAAATTCTATTTCCTATTATTTCAAATTGTTAACTTTGAAAGACTGTAACTTTCCCTTTCTAAAAGCAATAATCTTGTTATTTTGACATAATAGAACTTATGTATAGGAAACATTTTTAGGAAAGTTTCAATATATTATTTTGAGATTTGTAAGAAAATAGGAAGAAATACGTACATTATTGTAATATAAATTTCGGGAAAAATTAGCTAAAAATTACACTTTTTGCCCCCAAATGTAATCTTATTCAGCACAGTACCATTCGATAGGAAATTTAATTGTCTTTTATATGACACCTTAAACGTTTTGATAGGAGGTTCTTTTAAAGTTTTATTTTCAAACATAATGATGCCTACTAAAATATGACCGCCATTTTAAAAAATGGCCGCCAGACCTACTAGCAACGGATGGTGCACGGCAGACTCACTTATCTGAACATCCAAGGTGACTCGCTTTGTAGTGATAAACTTCTTTATTGGTACCTAGTTCATCTACCCCAAGACCCTGGCTGTCTGTTTAAGTTCTCCTTTTGAATCAATGAGCGAGGACTACACTGATAAAATGGCACATATGTTCTTCTCTGACAGGTATTGCAAGCACTGAACATCAGTGACAAATTCAAACAACCAGATCATAAACTTCTTTACAAAGGAAATTCTTTACATAGGAAATATCTTCCTCCAATTAGTTATTCACAACAGCAAGATTTCAAATTTTAGAAATTCTTACTCAAATTATGCTTTCAGGGTTGTAAGCAAATGATTCTTTGATAGACACTCTTACTATGAGACAGTATTCAAAATTTGAAGTTTGAATCAATATCAAGAACATGAAAATAAGGGAAAGCCATGAAACATTGTGTTGAACTAGCACAGTAAAAATTTTTTTCTTTTGTATATTCTTTAGGAAGGGAACAGAATGTTACTCAGTGTAAGGGACATTGCTACACCCTGAAACAAAATGTAAAAGAGAAAACGTAGCTAAAATCAGAAAAATAATTGATTCTCCTGAGTATGCAATAACATATGCTATTTCTCTGAGTAATTCAAAGCAAGCCACAACGCTCGTGAAATTATCTGTTTCATGCAACAGAAACCTATAGAGAACTAACAGTGTACTCACTACTCATGTGCTCCACGAATAAGGCATTGTGCGGTAATATAAAGGAGCAAAAACATAAAACTATCATGCACACATTCCGTGAAAACACTGACAGATTTTTGAAACATGATTTGTAGAAGTTACTGGGTTCTGTATTACTATAGATATTTTTACATGATTCTTTAACTGCAATGTTAAACAAGGATTAAAACAATTGTTGCATGAATACACTTGCTTACAGAAGCATCTTACTGCAACTTGGCAAAAATTAAAGTCACACATATTTAGTATTAAGAAGAAGAGAAGATCTCTTTAATAGCATTTAATACAGTGCAGTGAAAACATAATACCCCAAGAGCGTCAATGGCTTTTGAAGACTTTACAACAACTGCAACAGTTACAATATGCTCTTCGTTTATACTGCCCATGAATATGACAAGAAAACAATACTTCATTCAAACTTTTTAAAACCCCAAAAATTAGCATACAGGCAAAAACAATTTTTATACCAAGTGTTAAGAACACAGCATGTAACAACAAAACAATTCAAGAGCAGCATATTACATTCATTTGTGTTACAAATCTTTAGTTAAGGAATATAAACTGTAATGGAAAGAAAAAACACCCTTCTATAACGAAAAGCAAATCCTTTGTTGTTTGAAAAACTAAATTTAAATTAGATCTTGACATGACGCTCTCCACTAAAATTTAGCAAAGTAATTGCAGCAAAAGCCATATACTTTTCTTGCCAAGATTGAAAACAAAATAAATACAACATTGATATTGAGAAAATTAAGAGGTTGAGTCAGATTTTTCTTAATCTGAACATGGGTGACATTGAATGCAACTAACATGTCCCCAAATTGGAGAAATGGTTTACAGACATATGTGAATTTTAAGGGGAATAGCTCAAAATCTTATGAAAAGCATTTTCTAACCATGAATATATATATAGTTTTAACTGTCTTTAAAATTGTGTCCATTTCTTTTGGGGGATTGACAAGAGAAGTTTCAGGAGCTAAAGTCCCTATCCCCCATTAGAACTGCTGTAGAGTTGCATCAGTTGTAAACTTTGTCAACTTATATTTGAGTACTAAAATGAATACATAATTAGCAAAATTACACAAGCAGTACACATACTCAGAAGTGTACACACTCGCACACACTTGCATAACACAAAAATACAAAACCCTGGTCATCCAGAAATTAATATTTAAGGTGTTTACCTCAGAGAGCATTAATCAATACCAGGGTATTCAGAGAGTTGTCTCTTGTAGTTAACAATAATGCAGCCTGACAGCAGCATGCCAATAATTGCCCAATTGAATATTGCGATAAGGTTCTGTGAAAAGGACAGGCCACCAACATAAAGTCCAACAAATGTTCTTGAAAGGGTTCTTTTAGAAAACTGTGGGAACTGCAACAGGTTTCAATATCTCCCTGAGAGTATTTCAGATGTTATTGTCCACTTCTCCAACATAAGTTTAAGCCATGGTGTTTATTCATTAAGGGAGCCTGTTTGACTCATGCATGTATGCCAGCAGTGCCAGCTCAAGGTCCAATACTCCAAAGCATTCCGTTGAACCAAAAACACAGTTATCTATTATGCCACTGAGCTCCGAAAGTCATCCATGAACAGGGCAATTCCATCATGGGATTTAATTTAGCAGTTCTGTAAGGTTAAGGAGAACTGAATATTTAAAATGCTTCATCAATTCCTCATTATTCATCATCTTATACAACCAAATCAGTAAAGGAATTCTCCAAGCTTAACTCGTATTGGGTGTTGAAAATTCGGGCATATGTCAGAACTTTCTGCAACAGTGTCACTAAATATGTTGCATCAATTGCAATGTTCCTTTAACATAATGTGATTGCTTTATCTTCATTCGGAATATTTTCTTCATCACCTAAATATGAATGAGCTGGGATAAAGCATCTGCTATCAACAACTCTACTTTCAAACATCATCTTTAATTGTCTTTGAATCTTTACATTGAGCCTATACTGAACATTAATATTCTTTCAAAAGCATCCTTTCTGGCATAGGACATATAAAATACATAAATATAATTTGGAAAACACTTTGACTTTTTTAAATTATTCCAAACTGATGTCTCTTTTCAGTTAAAGCACTGAAATAGGCTGAAATAATTATATCCTTATTTTATAGAGTTCATTCTCCCAGTTACCTATTTAATAATTCAATCTCTACTAAAGCCTGGCATTTGGGGTCCTGAACCGTTGAAGCAGGAAATATATACAGTAAGCTACTGGCTGATCACAACCACTGGTTGATCACAGCCACTGGTTGACCACACCCTTCCCACATACTGATTCTGTACAGTACTTTATTCACAGGCATATAGGATTAGAAATCATTACCATTGCAAAGAGAAACGTTAACAGAGTAACGGCACTAAATGTCATCATCAATGAGCATACTTTCCTTGAACTTTTATTTTTTAATATTTTTATTGGGCAAAGAAGTGGCAACTGAGGCATCAGGAAAAATTAAGCCCTGAAAGTTTTCATTCTTGCACTGACGTATCCGAGGTTGGTATGGGAGCCGAACTGATGCAAGACGAAAATGGTGTCAAAAACCCCGTATGTATTGCAAGAAGAAAACCAGGAGAGGTTAGTACTTCATAAAAGAAAAGGAGTGCTTGACACTAGTATGGACGTTTGAAAAGCTTTAGATGTATTTGTACGGAGTTGAATTTTTGCTTGAAAGAGATCATCACCTCCTCCTATATATCACAAAAACTAAGATTTAAAATAATCGTTTTATGGGCTGTCCTTTGTTTCTGCAACCATGTAGATTTGTTGCTAAAGCAATCAAAGGATCAGCAAACTATGGTGCTGATTTACTAAGTCGGTCGATGTACAAATTAAATATACGTTAGGTGCCATTGGTGTAGCTACGGGGGTGGTTGGCTTGGGTGCTGGCCGATGGTGATATTCAATCCGGGCTACCCGGCCACTATGAGATAGAAGGTGCATTCGACTGGGTCGACTCGAGTGGCTCGAATGACTCGAGTTTCCATTCGACTGGAAAAAACGTTACTAAAACGTCACATCTCGAGCCGGCCAAAGTGGCCGGCCTCCAGAGGTCGGCCAGTTGAGCCAGTGACGTACTTTGCGTCACACAATAGGTTAAAATCACATTCGTAGTGTATACAGGTGATGCACACAGTAGAACTATGTTCGTGGAAAATGCTAGCTGTAATTATGAAACGTGCCAAGGAACAGCTCTCCACAAAGACCCTTGCGGAACAGTTCTAAGCAATTGCAGTCGTAGGCCAGTGCTGAACATGTTGCTGTTGTCAGAAGTGCCACATGTGTTGCGATTAGTGAAAGCACATTTAGTCAATAGTAAGATGTATTACCGTAATATGTAGGCCTATCACTATAGCGGGATCATGTTAGGCCTACTTGCTTAAAAGTTAAAGAGTTATGATCTAGCTGATGTCCATTTATTAAGAGTGGACAACTGTGAAGTAGTAACCTTTTCAATCCGTAGACTAATTTCTGTAACTAGTCAGCTGTTTACTAGAATGGAAGTTAACATCCAGGTTATCGTTTCGTAGCAAGCACAGTAGGCTATGTGCGGCACAATTGTGAACACGAAAAACTTGTCTATCTCAACAAAAACCGCCTAATGAAACGAAATTGGAGATGAGTAGAAGTTGGGCCTGTATGGAATCACAATTATGGTAAACCTTCTTTTAGCCTGTACCTCGTAGATGTTAAGGCTAATCCATCATGTAATTCTGTACTTGATGAAAACTAAGATGGCGTCAGCACGCACGTGCAAAGCAAGCAAGCCGACTTCGACTCGAACTACCATTCGCGTCAGCGGTTCAACACGCATGCGTATAAGCGGAAACTGTTGAAGTCAGAGTGTCTCGAGTCAAGGTTTGAGTCGTCCAGTCGAACGCACCTAGATACACTTACGATAAATCCACGCAGTTGGTGGATATTCTGCAATTGTGGCCCACTCCGAATTTAGGATTAAATTCAGGTAGACTGTGACAAGCTTCATATCTTCGGAATCTCTTGGCTCTTTACCGGTCAGGTTTCTAGATGGATAATTTTCTAACAGATTTGTAGTGGCTGAAAGTGGCTACCTTGGTGTGGATTAAAGTGTGCAGCTTTCATCCGGCCTGTTTCGATCTCCTGTAGGGATTTTTCTCAATTCCTGGGGATGCAAAAATTTGTTCCAAAATCATTTTTGGTCTGGTGAATATTTGAGTCCAATATGGTTGGAAGGAATTTTCACTTTGCACGGCAATTGCGGCCAGTCATTGACCAGTGCAACAACCAAACATATGTTCGGTCAATGCAGTCCCAAGGATCACACTCTTACCACTTTTACCTCACAGGACCTCACTTAGCTTTTGAGTGGAAGCGACATACCCAGTGGCGTACGAGACGGGACAGGAGGAAGACTGTCCCAAATTTCCGTAAAATCAAAATTCGGCCAGGAATTTGGAAAAAATCGGACAGCCCTAAATTTTTAAAGAAATGATATGGTTTTTCAGGAATTCCTAAATGTAGCCGAAATCTTCAAAAAAAATATGCCCGGAAAAGGGAAAGAAAATTCATATAGTCGCAATTAAATTTTCATGAAAAACCAAGTCAAGATTAGAAAATATCGCTACACCATCGGGCAGCGCAAAGAGCTATTTTTGTTACTTTTATTTAATACATAATCACAACACAACGCCCGAAATTGTCGAATATCCAAATTCTTTCAAGCGTATGTCCTAAAATGAAAAAGTATCATAGTAAGAATAACATGGTTATGAAAAATCAAACAGCTAAATTATCGCGACACATTTTGGAAGTCTGTAGCTTAAACAGTTTGAATAAAAAGCAATCCTTGAGCCTGTTTTAAAATCTAGTGTTACACAATACCCGAAAAGGTCGATTATTTTCATAGCTTCAAATCTTTGTCGAAAAACAGAAAACGTTATATTTAGAGTAAAATTTTCATGGAAAAAAACAAAGATCTGCAACATATTTGGGTAGAATGTGAAAGAAAGGTTTTCATCATCCCCACTTCATGCTGAAGTCTTGCAAAAATGTTCCGAAATGGTCAAATATTCGGGCGTTTTCAATTGCCAAATTAATTCAACGGACGAACAGGAGGGTGTTCAAGTGACCAAACGTTTGCCATCTATCCTGCTCTAAGGCCAAATAGGGCAATGATTATGAAAATCGGTTAATTTGTGTTGTGATAGTTAAATGATGCAGTGGGAGAATGTCTCTCCATAAGTCTGCTTGAAAATCCATTTACACAAACCTTGTAACGTGACAAATCTGTCAATAAGTGTTACTCATAGACTAATAGAAGAACAATCATTTACTCCATTGCATCCAATGGTAGTGGTTTTTCTGGTTTTTCTGATCAAAATAGCGACTGCTTAGATACCACTGGGCCTACTTTTTTTCAAAAGTAAAACTATATATAGTCGGAAATTTGGGCAGTCACAAAATTTCATCAATATGTATATTGAATTTAGCCAAGAGTCGCAATAGAGTAAAATTCATTAAAGTGTTTTCAGTTCCGTTTCGTACTTTCCATTTCATCAATTACTGGTGGTATTTTCGATCTGGTAACTTTTGATCAAAGAGCCCCCTTTAAGCCTGGGATATATCATTTTCGACTGTTTCAAGGGTCCGATTTTTTTTTTAAATTTTCTATTCGTTCCTCCCAACAAGTGGTGGAACTCCGCGTAGATAGTATTTCTAAGAGAAGTTTAGTTTCAAGGGAATATTTTTTGCAAACGGAACCTCGAAAAAGCGACTACCTAGACCCCCCATTTTTGACTGTCTGGAGGGTCAGATTTGCAAATTTTCCTGAACTTTTCGCCCCAACATATGATGGTGTTCCACTAAGTCCACTTCATAGCAGGATGTAAGTCTCAAGTGAACTTTTTCTGATGCAAAGGAACTCAAAATAGCGCCTGGTAAGATCCCCTATAAGCCCGGGAAATGCCATTTTCAACTGTCTCAGGGGTCGGATTTCTCAACATTGTCTGCACGCTTCGCGCCAACCAATTGTTGCTCTCCGCTTAGTCTTTCTGGCTGAATTTTAGTTTTGAGTGAACGTTTATCTGCAATTGAAACTTAAAATAGCGACTGCTTGGATCCCCTTTGTAAGCCTGGGAAATCTCATTTTCGACCGTCTCAGAGGTACATTAAAAATTTCGTAACCTTGAAGGAAGGACAAAATTGCCTGCTTTAGGTATTATATCTTCAGATGTAACTTTTTTGCGGATGACTCACTTGCATTGGACAACAAGTGGCTCGAAGCATAGTGACCTAATTCTCCTAGCTAAAGAAAATTATTCGCTAAATTTGAACATCATGGATAACTTGACATTCAAACGAATTTTGGAACCAGAAAAATCGATCCAGGTTTGGTGAACTTATAGAAAATTCCTAGCACGAAACTGTAACAGAACAATGGTCAGCTCTTGTCTTTCGTGCAGAGTAAATATTTGATTCGGAAACAATCTCTTGTGGTTAAATGACGTCAAAAAATCGGCCAGTTCGTTCCCCGGTCGGCCAGTTCGTTCCGCCGTTCTTCAAGCGGAAAGATTTTCTCATGATAAACTTTCAAATTTTCTGGCTGTTCCGACGAGTAGTGGCGCTTTGACTGTCCTGTGGGCAGAATTACATTTATCGAGCATAAATCTTCTGCCCCCAAAACTGAAATGCTCCCCTACACCCATAGGTATACTTCACTTAGGTGTGCACTGGAACAGCTGCTCTGCAACATATATACCACAGGATTCTGGATTTGCAATCCTTGGATCAGTGGCGGAGGAAAGAAATTCAGTCAGAGGTGGAAAGAATGGCCTTTAGGGGCGCTTTAAAGATTGCAGGGGAAGAAAATTGGGTCAGAAGGGCCGAAAAGGGCTTTAGGGGCGCTTTATGCAGGTAGGTAGGCCTACATATGCCTAATTACGGTAAAAATGGTAAAAAGGGCGCTGGCAGGCAATTTGAGTCCCTCAAGGGGGGGGGGCGACCGTCCCCTCTGACTTTTTGGTAGCTCTGCCACTCCCTAGGATACCTAGTCCAGTGGAGTAATGAACAGAGCAAATTAGTATCCCAAAAGTGTGTTTGAATCCGAGAAAAAAAAATTCCTCATCAGAATATAAAGACAACAAGGGTGGATGTTGAAGTGTATAAACAGGGGAACCTTCACTGGAGAAAGAGGCGACATCTAGGGTATGCAAGTCATAGTTCTTGCCCAAATATAACTTCAATTTAACGTATTGAATTGAGCAACAGTTATTTAAGTCGTGGTGAAAGGCAAGGGCGGATTCAGGAATTGCTGTAGTGGGGGAGATCGATGTGCACTGGGAGTGCAGCAAGAGCGCGAGGCGAAAGTTTCACCTTGTGGGGTCTAGAGACCCCATAAGAGCCTATGGCGGTGTCCATGTGGGTGGTCGAGGGGGAGCCCCCAAAACCCCTTGCAATATTAGACAATTTGAACCTAAAAAAGGTATTTTGAAGTGCCTCAAAAGACGAAAAAAAAATTTCCGTAATATCTTAAATTTTACCCATTTCATGATGCAGGAGGCGCTTTGCAAGGCATTGAGAGGTGTTTATAGTAACTGTTCACAGATATTCGATTAATGACATCCCCACTGAATTGCAGTCCGTTACTGGAATTGCAGTAAATGTTTTTCACACAATTAAATCAAATTTGTTTTTTTTTTAGACAGTTTCAACGGCCTTAAATACTGATAAGATAATAACTCTATGATCATTGGCTTTTCTGTAGAATCAACCGCTAGCGTAAGCCGGTTTGGCATGCTTTTGAACCTAATTTTTATAATTATAACTTAAAATCCCTACTTCACCTTAAGCAAGGAGTTGAATCGAACAAAGCCTACATGCAGCGCTTGTCAGTCATGACCAATATGGCTACGCACTCTGATATAGACTGGAAGGGGTAACCTAAACCACAAGAGTTTTTTGTTGTTGTTGATGTTTTAGGCTCAAAGTATAACTTAGTTTAATCAGGGAGCTCCCTGGCTTAACCACTGCAAAGGAGACACGCCGGGAGATAATCAGTATATTTTTCAGTTTAGTGACACCATGATCCCACTGAGTATGATGCCTTAGGCATGCTTAAAGTGTGAACATGCGCCCGAAAAGCGCAGAAGTTTCTCGTAGATATTCATCTGCAACCATGGGGAGTCGCTTTAAGTGACGAAACCCCTGCTTTTATTACTATGAAAAAAGTATGATGTAATTTTCCATGACTAAAACCCTCGGCCTATATCTCTACTAACATTATAACTTGACCTCTAACCTTATCTAATTAGCATATTAATATGAATACTAATATTTCCCCGTATTTATCAGTTATATTTATCAATTATACTTACAGAATTTTAGAACCAAATCTCACATCAGTTAATGATTGGACGATAAATATATCGAGAAAACGCAATTTTTGATAAATAGAGGGCGCCCTTTGAACTTTAAACGTCAAAATGGCGCACAAAAGCCAGGAAATGGCCCGTGTACCCTCGATTTTCGGAATCAGCGACCCAAAGATGACCAAATCCACCTGGTGTCATAAATTTCGCTTTCGGGTGACGATACCCCCCCCCTTCTCCGCCTGGTCTACAGTCTTTGCCTCGATGTAGAAATCAGAGTTGAAGTTGAGCCAAGTAGGTACTTTTTTGACATTTAGCAAAACTTTTCCTGTGTAAGTTAGCTGGTTAGAAAAACACCCAAATAAGTACTATTTGTAGTAGCCTCATCGAGAACTAGACTTACATGCTTAACGTGACCAGGGGCATGCACTCTGTAGAGTGATCACCCGCCCCTTTCAAGGAGCCTACCTGCCAAAAAGTGCAAGATTTCGACTTTGACAAAAATAGTGTCGAGTGTTCAATTGCAATGGTTAGTGGCCCGGGTATAAAACTGAAAATTTCGTGTCTTTACACGCAGTCTGATGATATGTACGCTTCCTTCTGAGTAAAATTTCTTTATAAATTTACAAATATAGGTGTCAAAATAAAAGAGCATCATTGATCGGCATTGGCGAATAGCGGCATTTCAGTCTGGGGGTTTTTCTTGCCAACAAAATTTAGTTCTTCATAAAATCTATCTAAGCAGAGCGCTACCATGCATAGCTTTGCGCGGAGCTTGCAGAAAATTTCGAAAATTCACCCCCCCCCCTTCCCCCTCAGATGACCGCTAAATAGCACTTCCTAGACTTATACAAAGAATCTAACGTCGCTCTATTCTTTTAGCGTTTTTAATAAAGGGCTTTCGTGAAAACTATGTTTGTGAACTGCAAATTGGTCAGAAAGTTATTAAAAAATACTTTGACCCGGAAAATGTAACTTTGCCCGAAAGACTATCTAAGCGTACCGCCAATATTGGTTGGGGTGGAGCAAAGAGTTAATTTTACGAAAAATCGCGACCCCTCAGATGCCCGAAAATTGCGTGTTCATTTCAAAATTTTAACGTAAAATGTACCACCACCATTCAATTATTGAATTCTGAAGAAAAATCACATGCCGGGGTGGAGGTGTTGATTTGGAATACCAGGGAGTTGTGCGGGACTTACAACTCCCTGGAAATACACACATTTCTTTTTGGTGATCTTCGTCAATAACTAAGGAAATGTTATGGAAACATCAGTTGTTCATGTTTTGGCTATAGTTATATGCGGTTTTACTGATCAGTTTCAATCCAATTGTGACACTATTTAACACATTTGTGTTAGTGTGTCCTTAAATCCGAACTAGCTAATATCAATCCAATTGGTTTTAGTCGGGCGACGGCAGAAGTGCTCCAGTGCTACCGTAAAAAGATGTGTCAACTCAAGTACACACGCTTCATGCCTTAGTGTGGGCGCACTTTAACAGACACATAATTTAGGCACGTGGAAAACGTTTCTCATTTCTACTATTCGTTGAATGGTAGGAAACCGCCAATTAAATTGCAAAAAGAGCAAAAATCGAAACAGTATTCTTCTGAGATCTATACCGTTTTAGTGCAAGGCAATTCAAATTAAGGGAATGAATATCATTAGGAATACCTGTAGATATAAGGGCGTCTGCTATTGTAGGATTTTAAGATATACAAAGGGAAATAATATATTTTAAGCACCTGCATTGCTTTAAATGTTTGTATTAATCCAATCCATGGGGAACAATTTAGATTGACCTGTGAATTCTTTCAACACATTTAAATTCGCGACTCCCTCCATGAAGTACTAAATATTTGTCTTAATAAATCACGTATAAGTGATTCAACAACAATCTTTGTATAATTAAATCAGATTGGCTTTAAAAGAATTTTAAATTCTTCTTTCCTCTGGGCACTACGTTGCGGAGCATAGTATTCAGCTTATGATCTGTTCAAAAATATCACACTGGTTTTGAAATCGTTTAATGTGTTTTTAATTTCAATTGCAGAACATAGTTGTCAGTACCAAAATGTTTGCAAAGAAGTGTTTTCTTCTTGAATCTTGAATCTCATACCTACTGGGTTGTCCTATTGGTTAGAGCATCCTCCTGTCAGCCGGAGGTCCGAGGTTCGAACATTGGTCAAGTCATACAAAAGGCTTTAAAAATGGGATGTGTTGTCCGCTCGCTTGGTGCTCAGCATGAGCGATTGGGACAGGAAAATTAATAATGAAGATGGTTTTTTGCCGGTAGCGCAGCAATAGCTGCACTGCTTAGTATAGTCCCCGAGGGCTTGAGAATGGTTAGGAATAAATAATTCATAACGCTTAGTAAAGATACAGTTTGTTATATGCAGAGGTATGAAAACCGGCTGGGAGAGTGGGTAGAAGTGATGTCTCGGGAAAACATATAATAAAAAGAGCAAAATGATGCATTTTTAGGAGGTTATATAATTATCTCTCCTGTAACCTTGAACTATTATCAGGTGCAAGAATGACTACGGACATGAATCCTCTGTGCTGGCCATTATAGAACTCGTATAATACTGTTCCATGATGTTATATTGGGTGGAGGGGGGGGGGGGGGGCTTCTACTCGATTACTCGAAAGAAATCGAACAAAGTAAAATCTTGAATCATAACGACCATCCCTAATTCCACCACCCATTCTTAAAATGAATAACACAAACGGCATATGTACAATATTCTTACCTCCTTCCAAAGAACAAGGAGGGCTTTAGATTTCGCCGAGGCTACACTGATCTGTCGGGTAAGCTTTGCTTAATTCGAGCACTGGTCGCGATAAAATTTAATTTAATGAAAACACAACAGGCACATCTTTACCCTTAATTCCTAATGATGGTGCATGTAAGAAGGGATATAATCAATCTGCATTGAGTATAGACATATATTTTATCATCTTCGCAATGAAATCTAGTTTTTATGCTATATTGTTTTGATGTCTCAAAAAGTCCTCTGAAAATAATATCATTGGAAAGATTTTCTTTGATGGATTTTAAAGTCTGCGTTTGGATGGGAAATTTAAGGGAAATATTGCGTTTAAAATGCTCCAACAAAGTATGAAAAATATATAGCTCTAGTCAGTTTCACATCACTCGGTCAATTAACCCCAGCAATAGCTTCATCTCCTCCAAATATTACGCACAAGGAGAGTTACGGAAATTGCACCTTTTGAAATGTTGAAAGTTTGGGTGAACAAAGTATCCTTTGCAACAAACAACTGAATTTCTATATGAGGGAAACCTGTTTCTTGAAAAGAAGGCTACCATACCGCCTTATTTGTTATTATTATTCACTCTTTGCCAATAAATAAAGGGATGAAATTTCATTGTAAAACAAACGCAATCCATCCCTTTAAGTTTATGATCCTCCTCTACGTTTCCATATTTGTCTGTAACCAGGGAGTTGCTGGAGTCTCTAGCAACTCCCTGCTTTAACTACGTGCTTTTTCTCACTTGCAAGCCTGTTTTCCATGAAAAAAATAAATTAACCTGTCTTGAAGTTGTCACGAGATTGCTATTCTTCATGTTTAATCTTTAGGTCATGCCCTTGCTGACAGTTCCTCTAAAACGATTAACTGCTTCCTGTCTAATTCAGCAATGAATAATTGTTTGGACAGTTAGCTATGTTGAAGATCCTTGATACGAGAAACACAGGACTTCGTTTGATATATCGTGACAGTGGTTTAGGTTTATCCAAGTGTGAACAAAATGCATGATATTCGAGCTCATGTGCAAACAGATACAGAAGCGTAGCCAGGATTGTTTCAGAGGGGTTTGGAGCACGACATGAGGGAAAGGTCTAAGGGGAGGGAGCAAAAAGGCTATTTTATGTGTTTTTTTTAATTTTTTTACAAGGTTGGGTCATGGGAGTTTTAACCCCCAATTCCCCCCCTTCCTCCCCCAACTGACTGCCCTACTGAACAGATACGACAGGAAGATTCCTTCAGTAGTGTAGAAATGGCCATTACGCACAATCTGTATTCCACTTGAAAGTTACAGTGACAAGAAGGTAAAGAAAACATGCATTACATAGTTTAAGCATGAAAAGTTCTGGTATGGTTCAACTTGTAGGAGAAATATTTGAGAATCATTTTGCCTAGAAAACTCCCATCATGCCACTGTGCTTTGTGAGTTTCGTGGAGGGGCATCAGGGACACAGGTTCTGATTACTGCCAATGCGTGTATGTGTATATGTTCAGAGCCCTTAGAATTGTTCATTCTAAAATGTTTCACTTTACTAAAAAGTCATAAAAATGTGCCAATTTTGTGGACTGCACCAGCTGTCGATCACAGAAACATGTTTGTTTCACAGGGTTTTTTTTTTCATTTCTAGTTTCATGTTTTGCACGCCTGACAAAAGCCCCTTCGCTCTATATGAAAAGTAAATACTATTGTCTTACCTGTACCTTTTTAAAGCAGAAGAATCTGGGGGGAGTGCATAAAGATCAACATAAAATATTTTTTCGTTGACTGCGCCAGCTTACTAAAATGAAATATAATTCAGTGTTTTCAGAGTTCCCTATTTCTTAAGCAAATTACGAATTTCACGTTTTCCACTTATGTTAATGCATCTTATTCTTCGTTTCCTAATAAAAACAAATGAAAATTATTGTCTCACCTCTACTTTTTTTCAAACAGGTGCTAAGGACAAGATACAGACCTCAGGTAAGAGAATTAACAATATTTCCTATGTCATTAGTGCAGTTGAAAACGATACCTCATATGATATCTATGTTGCTTATATTTCTATAATGATTTCCAAATGGCAAGAAACATTTCATTCATACCTCGTTTATACTGTCTAACTTGCATATAGGTGAGAGGCGTCCACTGTAATATATAGCAATTTACCTCGGTTCATGAGGTTAAACATCTTCTTTCATATATTTTTGGACGTAAGTTTCAAATTTCATGTTTTGCGAGCCAAGTCTGAAAATGCAGTATTTTTTCACTTCATATGACTGAAAGAAATTATTATCTCGCCTTAAACTTTCTTCCAATCAAGACTGAGAGCAGTATACAAACGTCAAGCCAGGGAATCAACAATTCCTTTTATGTAATAGGTGTGGTTATTACCGATACGTCACATACGTCACCGGACAATTCTTACTTCGCACAATTACAGTCCAGACAATTCTCACAAAGAAAATTCCCTTTACGAGTGGTTTCTATTCGTGGCATTTCCCTGAACGATCCAGGAGAATCGACCACATAAAATTACACTATAGTGTGTAACGAAAATTTCGGCTCAGATTTGAAAATTAAATAGAAATGCCCTAAAAGGTCCTTCAGCGTACAATCGATTGGGTGTTGGTACCTCTTGTAGGCTGCATTGCTTTACCGATCTCAGGCCCGAACTCAGCTGGTGAGGGTGGAGGAGGCTGAGTTGTATGGTTTTAGGAAAAACCTCTTCAGTGAATATGAACCACATATCCAACTGTATGCGCGGTTCTTCTGGCCTATGTCCTACCCTTAGCAATGAAAATGTTATTTGCAAATTTAAAGCAGGCATAAGCATCTTATTTCGTCACTGCATGTTTTTTAACGTCATAATCAAAATGAAAATGATCTCGCTTTCGTAAGAGATGTTATTGATTTGAGTTCCTTTGATGTCGAAATTTACATTATACTTGTTTCGGTACATTTGCTCTTCCTTGTGTAGGGGACTCTTCTCACCACTTTGGATGGTGATTGTTGTCCTAAGCAGGACATTCTGCTCTGAGAAATTTCTACTTGTCTAGAACAAGTTTTCACATGGCATTGGGAAAACATTTAATTATGAAGTACTGCAAGAGATGCCTAAACGAGGCATACTGAAACTGTCATCTAACAAATTTGAAAATTTGTCCCAAACCACCCTTTTACCTTTAAACTAATCCAGTAAATGAGTACAATGTTCAAACAAGAATAATCGGTTTAAGTCTTAATGACATTTGGAACACTGTTGTTCACAGGTATCACGATCAGTACGCCTACCCATAAAACTAATCGCTCTTTTATCCTTTAGAGGACTAAATATTGTTTAGTGTTTTCGAAAAAGACATTTAGAGCCTTTCGTTGTTTCTCCAGGACCTTCGTATTGACAATGATGAAGTAAATAGAAAGAGAAGCTTTTCTGTGGTTGCAAAGGTTATATGAAGACTACATACTGAAAACGTTTAAGTAAATTTAAACTTGCAACCTTGCAGACAAGGTCAGCAGGCAGCACTTCAGCCTTTCATAGCGAGGAAGGTTTCAGGTCACAAAGTGGGAAGGAAATACATCATGGACTACGACTGCAACATGAAATGTGTTGTTTTGGTCCATGTTTGAGGATAAAGCAAACGGCTGAAAGAAGGCGATAGTAACTTTTCATCCATTCGTAAGGCTTAGATATAAATATAATAATAAAATCAGCTAGCAAGATCAGAGAAAATATAACAATTTTTTTAAAATTATATTATAATTTTATGTTTAATGTTTGAAAATACAATATGAGCTGCAAAATATAAATATTTTTCTGGGCGATCTCCGTTCTAATTCCCATTAGAAGCTTACTAATAATAATACAAATTTTGTCAGGCAAAGTATGATTTTCTTTCAAAACAAGATCGTTTCTAACGCACAACACTATCGTGACTTGAAATTCTGAAAGGAGGGATCATCGAAATAGAAATGTGCGTCATTCAGCGAACCATGGTGTTCTCGAGCAAAATTCCAAACCCCACCTTAAGCATAGGATACCTTTTTTTCGACTTACTTCTTATTTACGTCATAAAACTTGACGTCTAGTGGTGCTGTTGTAATGATCTGCACATTAAAACTTTGGTAGAATTGCCTCCTTCTTACTTCCTACATGATAGCTAGACTGACACATGCACTCAACTCAATTAGCCTCAATTTTCCTCTTATTGTTTTCCCTACACACTACCACCATTCTCAGCAAATAAACGAATATTTACAAACTTAAACTGTTGATCATCGTTTGAACATTTCATTTGGTGAAGGATTTTCAAAAGATGTGGCCCACAATTGCCACAAACTGTCAAAGACTAATATCTTTGAGATGGGGGATAATCAGTCCCCAGACTCTGGCTTCGTGATTCGTACGGTAGTAGTTACAGATTTTCCTAGCCAACCTATCAAGAAGCAGTCACCACTGAAAATTGTACCCGTGGCATTTTAACTGACGATGCCATTGGCCATGTCAACCTAAAACTCTCCATAAACCATCTTTTTAAATGGTATACTCCACAACCTTTCAAACTGTTAGTATCATATTCTTCACAATGATGACAAAGTTGTGAGGGATCTTTTTCCAGACCTTTAAAAGTCAAAATTGGAAGAACCAATTAAAGAACAAAGAATAGGGTCCTCTATCTTACCCTGTATGGAAAGAACGGGCCACTTGGTAAAGTTGGACAGGACTATACAAGAGACAAGACTACTTTAACAAAATTAGTTAAACAACAGGCTACAATAACATGTTTCCATTTGGTAAGATAGAGTTTAACGGTCCAGTTTCCAACCGTTTGGTTCAAGTCATTCATGTATATATATATATATATATATAAATATATATATATATATACATATATATATATATATATATACATATACATATATATATATACATACACATATATATATATATATATATATATATATATGTACCTAATTGTGGAATTAGGGGAAATTTGGGGGCAAAAAATCAACGTTAGGGGGAAATTACCGTTGGGGGAAAATTTACGTTCCCCTTTACGTTTTCACACACTGTTTTAATGGGAATACGTTAGTGTATAGTAAAATACATACGGAGGTACGTAATACACCTAATTACTTCAATGTTGATCAAATTGCGGACGCCTATCTGTTAACACGTACAACTTATGGACTGTTGAATTTACGTACATGTAAAGGCGAAATATACAGTTATGTATTTTATTGTTTTTATTTCGCCTAAACTTACCAAGATATACAAATTTCCCCCTTATGTTCAATCTAGTGGTATATATATATATATATATATATATATATATATATATATATATATATATATATATATATATATATATATATAGATATAGATATATATACATACACATGTATATATATACTTTACTTCTTATCACCATTCGGTCCGTCCTATTTTACACGCTATCCACAAAAATGTAGAGTTGCTCGGACAAGACCCTTCAACCCGTGATGTTTTCCCGGAACTCCCCTTCACTGCTTTTAGAGTTGAGAAAAATCTAGCTGACCATTTAGTTCGGGCTTCCAACCCACAAACTTCTTTCGACGACACGGCTGGTACCTTTCCATGTAACCGTCCGAGGTGAAATACATGTCCAGTTGTTGGCAAACACGACCTCGTCAACATTTCTGGCCCCAACGGCAATAGCTTTATTGTCAAACAAAGATTCTCCTGCATTTCCTCAAATGTAGTTTATATTTTAGCTTGTGGGAGATGTAACTCGTTGTATGTCGTAGAGACCAAGCGCCGCCTCGCGGATCGAGTCACCGCGCACCTTAGGTCCATCAAACAGAATCTCCATGGATACCCGGTGGCTGCACATCTTACGGCCTTAACGTTAGAATTGACCTTTTGTAATATTCACCCCTTTTTGAGCCAGTTTTTACTCCTTTTTACACTTACCCGTTCGTGCTCATTTTTTACTGCGTAGCCCTAATTATTTGTTTTCCGGACCTAGTTTTTGTCTACTTTTTTCCCCTTTTTCCCGACCATGTTCGATTTGTACGTGCACTTTTTCATCCAGGACGCTCTTTTTCTTTTTTGATTGGTGCTTCATCCTTCGCACTCATGTTTTCTGACAGTCACTTTCGTTCGGTTTTGTTTTTACAGCGATCGCTTCGGTTCTATGTTTGTCTTGTCCAATTGTTACTGTTGGTTGTTCAATTTGGTTTTTGCCACCTGATGAAGGGTTTCTACACGAAACGTCGTGGAGTTTCCGCAAACTTTTAAGCACTTTTTACTGCCACTCTCCGACCTACACATTTCAACAGTGCTCCGCATCATTTCGTCCTTGTTCTGTTGCCTCAGAAGATTTAAAAAAGATCTTTGTCTACAGTGTTATTTATATATATACATATATATATATATAACACTGTAGACAAAGATCTTTTTTAAATCTTCTGAGGCAACAAGATGTTTAAAACGGTAAAGAGTGTAGGACTTAGGAGTTTTAAAAACTTTTTAAAAGTTTGTTGCCTCAGAAGGTTTGACACGATCTTTGTCTTCAGTATTTTATTAAAATTTCAGACCGTGATTTGTGCATGTTTCTTGTTATCGTGTATATATATATATATATTTATATATATATATATATATATATATATATATATAACCGTAAAAGTAAAAATTAATTAGTAATGTCAACCAGGCAATGGTAAAGTGCTCAACCCTGTGAAGGGAGCTGTAATATTGAAAAGGTTGCAATAAGTTCTTACAGCATAGCTTTACAGAACTGTTTCGTAAGGGCCAATAATGTAGGTCCTCACTCCTCAGAAGTCTGAAGTAGAATGATGTCAATAACGTTAAATACGTATATGTTCGCTGCTTTTGAACGTGTCCGTTTTTAAGCACGTGTTGGTTCCGTGTTCGATGTGAACAGGCACGAACGGTGTACAGCGAGCCATGATACATTACCTATTAGAATAATTACACAGTAGATGTTTGTTCCTGTGTCTACAAGAGCTTACCAGTTCGTTTCTTTTATTTAGAGTTGCTAAGGAAGGTTTGAGTATAATGAAGAACTTTTCTTCCAGACAAAGATTACAAGTTTAAGATGAAGTGGAGTATGTTCGTTAGACCAATGTATGTTTCTTCGTTGTTGTTGTCGTGGCGTGTTACAGTTGCTTGGTTCAAAACAAGATACACCGCCCACAAGTCTAGCTTTAAACACAAAGACAAAAGACACGCAACTGCACTCAGTGAATACATCTGGAAACTAAAGGATACAAATGTAGAACACTCCGTAAAATGGAAACTAATGAACAAAGCTCGAGCATACTCCACTTCATCTAAAACTTGTAATCTTTGTATGGAAGAAAAGTTCTTCATTATACTCAAACCTTCCTTAGCAACTCTAAATAAAAGAAACGAACTGGTAAGCTCTTGTAGACACAGGAACAAACATCTACTGTGTAATTATTCTAATAGGTAATGTATCTTGGCTCGCTGTACACCGTTCGTGCCTGTTCACATCGAACACGGAACCAACACGTGCTTAAAAACGGACACGTTCAAAAGCAGCGAACATATACGTATTTAACGTTATTGACATCATTCTACTTCAGGCTTCTGAGGAGTGAGGACCTACATTATTGGCCCTTACGAAACAGTTCTGTAAAGCTATGTTGTAAGAACTTATTGCAACCTTTTCAATATATATATATATATATTTTATATATATATATATATATTTATATATATATATATATATATATATATATATATATATATATATATATATATATATATATATATATATATATATATATATATATATATATATATATATATATATAACGCTAATTCCCACGTTAGGGGGAAATTGTTATATCTGCGCGTTCATAGGGCGAAAAAATAACAATGAAATACATAAGAAAAAGTATACGCCCTAACGTCTAAAAATATAAACAACGTTATTTCAATGGCCAGCCATCCGTTCGTGTTAATAGCTAGGCGTCCGTAAATTTGACAACTTTGAAGTAATTGTTTCTACTTTGTAAATCTAGGAGGGCGTCCTTGTCCGTTTACGTATTCCCATAGAAAAAATCTGTAGAAACGTTATGGCGAAACTTATATTTCGCCCCAAAAAATTTTTCCCCTTAAGGTCGACTTTTCAACAACAACTTTCCCCCTAAGTGCCGAATTAGTGAAATATATATATATATATATATATATATATATATATATATATATATATATATATACAAATATATCTTTCAAAGTGAGTGTCCCGCATGTCATTCCTTCTTGCAAACTCTGTCCTTATCACTTAACCCACCAATGAAGTTAAATGAAGTCGAGAGAAGCGTCCCCGTACCCAAAATAATATCGAAGAAATCTTTAATATCATCCATCTACATAAAATTTTTGATTTTTCAACTTTGTTAAGATGAAGTTTGGAGGGTACCGAATGTGTTATTTTGGTTGCTTTGATAGGACAGGTTTTGAGCGAAACGAAAGGGGCTCTCTTTTTCGATACTTTTGTCAAACTTTCTATTTCTCATTTCCCTTTAAAGTAAAAGGCAGCGTTTTCATGTGCATGTTCTCTGACTTCCGGAACTTCAAGTCGGCTAAAAATTGATATTCAAAGGCCCTTGGACACCCCAAAAATAAACCATATGCGTTCCCCCCGTTGATCATTCGGTTTAAATCAATTTACTCTGTTGCAGTTTACACCCCAACTGCAGTAACCTCCTGGTCAAATCTGGCGTCTCCTATATTTTTTTAGCTGTTGGTCACTGGACTGGATTGTAGAATGCAGCTATTTTATTCGTACATTTTTTCGTAAAACACTCAGAAATTCAGGGGCGTCGATCACTCCAGCCCACCATGGGTCCACAGGTAAAGCTTTGGACCCAACTACCTTTCAGAGGCGCGACCTACACTCCCACGCTCCCTCTTTGGCGCCTGTTGGCAGTCCGTCTCGATTTCTTACCCATTGTCACAAATCAAAGCCACCCTCGGCGTTCCTGTGGTAATGTTTGGAAATTGAAGTATGGAAGTATGCACTTACCTTAGTTGTTTTTAAGGCAGACTCAAAAGGGTTACTTGAAAAAGTGAATGATCGTTTTCTAAGTGTATGCCGAAATGAATTTGTTTTGTAGTAGACCACAAGAATGAAATTTGCAGTTTCCTTTGGTGGCTTGAAATAAGTGAATTTCAAAATCACGAAATCATTAAAAACTAAAAAATTGGACAGCGCAAAGTCATGCCTAATAATTCATTCTGCCATTGACCACTGCAAGCCTGGTAAACCTATACTTTTTGTTATAATATTCAAAAAGCGTAAAATGTGCAAAATTACACATTTTAAGGGGTTCATCTCAGTCAAAATTCATCAACTTCAAAAACACCGGAATAAGTATTAAGGAGGTAAAAACTCCACCTCAATAGGATATGAAGGGACGGAGATCAAATTTTTTTTAAAGAAAAGGCATTTTAAATAAAGTGCATTTTGGCAAATCTGTAATGTCAACGCGTCGCATTAATTGACGTTGCATTCGAGCATTTTATGATGAAGATGATGCTACTGCATGGGTTTTTTTCACCATCTTTGCTTTTCCGAATATGTAAGCATAAGAATTCGGCCTGACTCTGTTGCAGACAATTCGAATGGTTGACAAATCAGATGTCTGCATTTTTCTGTGTTTTTTTGTCCCCCTCCCCCCCCCCCCCCGCCTCACGTTACATTATGAAACTTTGGATTGAGAGGTGGTTGTATTTAAAATGCTGTGTCTTGAATAAAGAAAGGAAACTGGAACAGGGTTTGGAAGGAATATGTCTCGAACAGCTATTGTTCCATACGAGACTCTCTATATTTTTCTTCCTTACCTCACTTATTCAGTTATCCACTTATTAAATCAGTAGTAGTCCAGACAGATGGAATGTCTTCATAAAGCTTCATTGATTAAGTGTAATAGTTTGAGTTGAGTTTCTTTTTTTTAAGTTAGGAAGCTGACCTCGGGGTCACCAAAATATATAAAGTTCTGATGACCTCACACAATTTTGAATTTTAGCCGCTTACAGAAAAGTGTATACTTGGAATAAATGGTTGCTTTATTCTAAATACTTTAAATGACAAACAGGAAAACTATAAAACTTACCGAACTTCGCAAGTTATCATATCACCAAATTAGGCGGAATTGTGGTCTAAAAGGCGCAAGAATCACCAGGAGATTTTAAGTCACTCTTTCTGAAACGTTGGCGAATGGTCACAAATTTGTCCCGAAATCATCCCCTAAGCTGTCCAACACTTGTCAAATGCTCTAATTAAATAAAGAAATATACTTTCCCACACAGTTTCCCACATAGTTGATAAAATACTTAATTACGTAAGACCTTTACAGAGAACTATTGGCATTCTAACGAGTATCCATTTTCGCTCTGCGTTGGCTAGCTCGAGAACGGCCTCCCAGAATTCATTTCACCGCTATGCTGAGTGTATAAAGATTGCGCAATAGTTGTCACAAATGTGAGGTTTGCTTCCCAACTGTTTTAACCTATGTAATAATATCTTCTCTAACACAAATTTATACAAAACTTGGAGCACCTAATGTTGCACGTGTTAATTGAACCAAAAAAAAAAAAACTGACCCTTTAGATATGTACCAGTAATTACCCTTTCACGCATCATTCCGCGGTGTTTTAGTTTCGTGGAACACAGGAACACGTTTATTTATGTTTTCATTGGTGTGAATTGGGAGTAAATATGTTACATGCACCATTCTTTTTTTAATAGGAGCAACTGCTAATAGTACAGAAGATGCAGGTGAGAAAGCCAACACTGTTTTTTCCCCTTGAATATTTTATATGATTTATCTGCTATGTCCTTGACATGACACATAAAAGAAGAAAAAAGACATGTACTGCGAATTCATTGGTAAAAGGGAGGTAGACATGCCATATACCACACCTTTTCTCTTTTAATAACAGTAACCGATTTTAGTTCGGACTCTGCAGGTAAAAGAACGAAAAGCATTTATCTCATAACATAACGTACAACACAGTTTTGGTAGACCTGTCTTAAAAACTGAATTGGGAGTGAAGTGTTTTAAGTATTCGATGCAACTTTGGCTTATGCGTTATGAAATATCACGAAAGAATGTATTACAACGATTAATATTTGCTTTGTGGAATTATGTTCTTTCCAATATGGAAGCTATCGGACTTGCATTAGGTCATTTGTTAAAACTTTGTCAACAAGTCTTGGCGCAATTATAGGAAAAATTTTTATAACTTTAATAGCATCTTTACTATGCAACATATGTTGAAATTTCGTTGTCATTTTGACATTGTACTTTTAGATAATTGATCTTTTTGGAATCATCGTTCGACTGTATTCTGGATTTTCAGATAAACACACTTGTAGATTCAAAATATTTAGAATGTTTTATTCTTTCAGGGGAAAAATTTGCATCTCAATATCATGTAGAGTTCAGGAGAAAATATTTCTGAAGCAAAATTCAATTTTGGATAAAGTGAATTCTTGGAAATGTGTGAAGCAATGGCAGAGCACTAGTTCCACATTGCATGAAATGCATTTTATGACTCTGACGCTCCAACAGGAATAGTTGTTTTAAATATTACCTGCTATATGATGTAGACTTTTGCTCAGAAATTATATTCAAACATTTCAACAGTACTTATTTTCAAGAGAAAACGGGACGTCCATATCTCAATTTTAAAAAAGGTATTTAAATGTTAAAAAAGCTTAGGCTATTTTCCGATTTTACATGACATTACGGCACCTGCAGGCTTCCAAAGAAATGATCTGAAACATTTTACAGCAAAATCTTCCACGACGTGACAAAACATTATACTCCTAAGCTATTAAACTCCCGTGTAACTTTACCTTTTGAATTAATTCCCATGATCAACAACAAAAACAACATCCTCTTTGCCTCGTGTATGCCAAGTTTCTTTGCCATAGCCTTCTTCTGTGATTTTCGTTTGTCTCGTGCTTTCATATGAATTTGGTTCAGGGAGTTGCTAGTAGGGAGATGCTAGCAACTACCTGGTTTATTCAAGTCCATCCGATGTTTTTATTGTTTTCTCTATTCAGGGAATTGCTAGAGAAGGAGACCCAACAGACAAAGTATACCATAAAATATGAACTTGAAACGGTGTTTACCATTTAAGGTGTCACCATGTGATTGATAGGTCCTTTGTTTCTATTGTTAAATCCCTTGTGACCAAGTTCTTTCCAAGTTTTCCCTAAAGATTGACTTTGTAGGTAAACCCTTTAAGTAGGAGGTTCGTTTGGGAGAAGTTCGTCGTACACATTTATATAGAACTATATAGAACATTAGATGGAAGCATTGTTCAAGTCTATACACTTCCTCATATTTAAGAAACCTTGCCATCATTAAACAAACAAATTTGCTACTGTCTTAAAATGAAAATGATACAATGGTATCTGGGAAAGCGTTGAATGACATAAAATTCGTAATTTTGCATGACGATTGGCAACGAAATATATAGCGTAAAGAATGCGTTCATTGGAATTTCGATAATGTTTCATCGATCGTTTTTGATGTAAGAATTGAAATAATAGGTTTGTGGGATAAAGTGAAGATTGCATTCAGAGAGACACATTATCTTAAAGTCACTATAGAACTTTTTCCTCCTTCCTTAGCAACTCCATGTGAATAGTAAAAACTTCCGTTATACGTTTTCTCCTTTCCCTCTTTCCTCAGTTTTCCCTTAATCTTTCAGTTTACACAATGGTACTTTGGTGCAAAGTCTAGACGGTAGAAATACCTCATTCTGTAGTTATATGATTGAAAAAGAAGTCTTTAATACGTTAAAGTAGATTGTGTCTGAAATCCCAAAAGGTTTTTCCCAAAAAATTTATACTTGTGGGACCTAATGCTGTGTTTTGATCTTTTTTATTTCACCAAACAAACCCCCCTCCTACACCATTATAAATGACTGGATGATTGTTTTCTAACAGGAATCAATGTCTTTATGTTCAGGCGTTTTATTTGCTTAAACAGAGAACAATCACATTTCATTCCGTTTCCATTGATGCCAAAGAGAAATACACACGTTAAATGTGCCATTTCTCTTTGGCAGGAGAAGCTGGTGGTAGTACGAAAGCTGCTAGTATATAGAAATATACCTAGATTCATGAGTTTGAACATCCTGTTTCGAATATTTTTTGGAAGTACATTTCAAATTTCATGTTTTGCAAGCCAAGGCAGAGAATGCAGAATTTTTCTTCTCTCCAAATGGAAGAAGGAATTATTATCTCGCCTTTAACTATTTTTCAATACGAAGCTGAGAGCAGTACCGAAACGTCAAGCGAGGGAATCAACAATTCCTTCCATGCAATAGGTATGCCGCATGCAAGACTGGACAACTCTTATTTCGCACAATTGCAGTCTGGACAATTACCACGCCGAAAACTCTCAGCCAAGGGTGGCTTCTAATGATGTAATTTCCCTGAACGATTTCAAGGAGAATTCACCACACAAAATCACACTATACTGTGTGACAAAACAATGTAAGCTCAGAATAGCAAATTGAATTGAGATACCCTAAAAGTTCCTTCAGCCTACTGTCGATTGGTTGTTGGTACCCCTTGTAGGATACATTGCCTTACCGATCTCAGGCCCGTACTCAGCTGGTGAGGGTGGAGGAGGATGAGTTGTATGGTTTTAGGAAAAACCTCTTCAGTGAATATGAACCACATATCGAACTTTATGCGCGATTCTTCTGGCCTATGTCCTACCCTTAGCAATGAAGATATTATTTAAACATTTAAAGTAGGATGCTTTCATTGAATATTTTACCTTATTTCGTCCCTGCATGTTTTTTTTTTACGTTATAATCCAAACGAAAATGATATTGCTGTCGTGAGAGATGTTATTGATTTGAGTGCCTTTGATGTCGAAAGCTACATTATACTTGTTTCTGTACATTTACTCTTCCTTGTGTAGGAGTGGGAACCTTCTCACCACTTTGGATGGTGATTGTTGTCCTAAGAAGGACATTCTGCTCTGAGAAATTTCTACTTGTCTAGAACAAGTTTTCACATGGCATTGGAAAACATTTAATTATTAAGTACTGCAACAGTGGCTTGTGGGAAGATGCCTAAACGAGGCATACTGAAACTGTCACCTAACAACTTTGACAATTTGTCCCAAACCACCATTTTACCTTTAAAACTAATCCATGAAATGAGTATGTTGTTCAAACGAAAAAAATCGGTTAAAGGTCCTAATGACATTTGGAAAATTGTTTTTAACAGGTATCACGATCAGTACCCCTACACATTAAACTAATTTCTTCTTTCTCCTTGAGAGGACCAAATACTGTTTACTGTTTTAGTGTTTTTAAAAGACATTTCGAGACTTTTATTGTTTGTTAAGGACCTTCGTGTTGACACTGTTGAAGAAAATACAATAAAGCTTTTCTATAGTTGAAAAAGTTATATGCAGACTACATACCGAAAACTTTTAAGTAAATTTATACTTGAAACGTTGAAGACAAGGTCACCAGGCAGCACTCTAGCCTTTCATAGCGAGGACGGTTTCAGGTCACAAAGTGGGAAGGAAATACATCATGGACTACGACTGCAACATAAAATGTGTTGTATTTTGCGCCGTGTTTTAGGATGAAGCAAGTGGCTGAAAGGAGGCGATAGGGACTTTCCATCCATTTGTAAAGCTTAGATATAAATATAATAATAGAATGAGCTAGCAAGATCAGAGAAAATTCAACACATTTTTAATAACATATTATATTTCATTTATCAGTGTTAAATGTTTGAAAATATAAAGTCAACTCCAAAATGTAAATATTTTTCTGGGCGATCTTCGCTCTAATTCCCATAATAAGCTTACTAACAATAGTACAAATTTTGTCAATCAAACTATGTTTTTCTCTCAAGACAAGAGCGTTTCCGACGCACAACACTACCGTGATTTGAAGTTTTGAAAGGAGGGATCATCGAATAGAAATTTGCGTCATTCAGCAAATCATGGTCGTCTCGAGCAAAATTCCAAACCCCACCTTAAGCATAGGATATTTTTTTTCGGCGTGCTTCTCATTGACCTCATAAAACGTGATGTCTAGTAGTGCTGTTGTAATGATTTTCACGATAAAACTTTGGTAGAATTGCCTCCTTTTTTAGTCCCTATATGATAGCTGGTCTGAAACATGCACTCAACTCAATTAGCTTCAATTTTTTCCTTTTATTGTTTCCGGTCCCCACACGCTACCATCATCCTCACCAAACGTATGTTTACCAACTTAAATTCGTGATCATCGAAAAAAAAACGTTTCATTTGGAACATCGGCTTCGGAAGGTTATTGACCCCGTGACCTTAAACTATTGTCTCTCTCTCTTTGTTGCGGCCGAATTTTCGGGTAGCTACTCGCGGTTTCGAGCTCCGCGTCAAACAGTAAAGATGGGTGACATCCGAGCTCTCCGCATGGGTCCAAAAGGACCCAAACACCGGGTAAGGGTTAAAATAAGCCTGTGGAGTGTGTTTACTGCAAGGCTGATGTCACTGTCTCTGCTTGTGTGCACGTAACCCTTTGGCCGAGTGGTGCAGATATTTTAGATTAAAATAAGCCTGTGGAGTGTGTTTACAGCAATGCTGTTGCCACTGTCTCTGCGTGTGTGCACGTAACCCTTTGGCCGAGTGGTGAAGACATTTTAGATTTAAATAAGCCTCTGGAGTGTTTACTGTGAGGCTGATGCCACTGTTTCTGCGTGTGTGCACTTAACCCTTTGGCCGAGTGGTGCAGATATTTTAGATTAACCCTTTACCGTTGTGCTCCGATTGGGGCATATTTGCGCGCCTCGGGAGTGGACGGTAAAGCGAACGTAGCCCGCCCCGCATCGGCTTCTGTAGGCCATTGACCCCGTGACCTTAAACTATTGTCTCTCTCGATGTTGCGGCGGAATTTTCGGGTAGCTACTCGCAGTTTCGAGCTCCGCGTGAAACAGTAAAGATGGGTGACAGCCGAGTTCTCCGCAAGGGCCCACAAGGACCCAAACAACGGTTAAGGGTTAAAATAGGCCTGTGGAGTGTGTTTATTGTAAGGCTGATGCCACTGTCTCTGCGCGTGTGCACGTAACCCTTTGGCCGAGTGGTGAAGACATTTTAGATTTAAATAAGCCTCTGGAGTGTTTACTGTGAGGCTGATGCCACTGTTTCTGCGTGTGTGCACTTAACCCTTTGGCCGAGTGGTGCAGATATTTTAGATTAACCCTTTACCGTTGTGCTCCGCTTGGGGCGTATTCGCGCGCCTCGGGAGTTGTCGGAAAAGCGAACGTAGCCCGCCCCGCATCGGCGTTCGTAGGCCATTGACCCCGTAACCTTAAACTATTGTCTCTCTCGTTGTTGCGGCGGAATTTTCGGGTAGCTACTCGCAGTTTCGAGGTCCGCGTGAAACAGTAAAGATGGGCGACAGCCGAGCTCTCCGCATGGGTCCAAAAGGACCCAAACAACGGTAGAGAGTTAAAATAAGCCTGTGGAGTGTGTTTACTGCAAGGCTGATGACACTCTCTCTCCGTGTGCGCACGTAACCCTTTGGCCGAGTGGTGCAGATATTTTAGATCAACCCTTAACCGTTGTGCTCCGATCTGGGCATATTTGCGCGCCTCGGGAGTGGGCGGAAAAGCGGACGTGGCCCGCCCCGCATCGGCTTCCGTAGACCATTGACCCCGTGACATTAAACAATTGTCTCACTCGTTGTTGCTGCCGAATTTCGGGTAGCTACTCGCAGTTTCGAGCTCCGCGTGAAACAGTAAAGATGGGTGACAACCGAGCTCTGTGCATGGGTCTAAAAGGACCCAAACAACGGTTAAGGGTTAAAATAAGCCTGTGGAGTGTGTTAACTGCAAGGCTGTTGCCAATGTCTCTGCGTGTGTGCACGTAACTCTTTGGCCGAGTGGTGCAGATATTTTAGATTAACCCTTTACCGTTGTGCTCCGATCGGGGCGTATTCGCGCTCCTCGGGAGTGGGCGGAAAAGCGAACGTAGCCCGCCCCGCATCGGCTTCCGTAGACCATTGACCCCCGTGACCTTAAACTATTGTCTCACTCGTTGTTGCGGCCGAATTTTCGGGTAGCTACTCACAGTTTCGAGCTCCGCCTGAAACAGTAAAGATGGGCGACAGCCGAGCTCTCCGCATGGGTCCAAAAGGACCCAAACAACGGTTAAGGGTCAAAGGAAGGACAAAATTGCCTTCACCATCTTCAAGGATGAAATCTGAAGATGTCACATTTTTGTGGTTTACTCACTCGCAGTGGACATCTAGTGGCTTACGGCTTAATTACGTAATTTCCTCAGTGATTCAAAGTATTTGCTGACACTGAATTTCATGGATTAATTGACGTTAAAGCAAATCATTAACCGGAGAAATCGGTCTAGGTTTGGTGGAATTATGGATAAATTTTTGCATAAAAATTACAACAAAACAATGTTCAGTTCCAGGCTCTCGTGCAGGGTAAATATTTCCTCTGACTAAGTAAACAAACTTCTTCAAGGGGAGAGATTTTCTCATGTAACCTCTTGGTCAAATCTGGCGTCTCCTACAGTTTTTGTTAAGCTGTTGGTCACTGGACTGGATTGTAAAATGCAGCTATTTCATTCGTACAATTGTTTTCGTAAAACACTCAGAAATTCAGGAGGCGTCAATCACTCCAAACCACCATGGGTCCACAGGTAAAGCTACGGACCCGATAACCTTTCAGAGGAGCGACCCACATTCCCACGCTCCCCCTTTGGCGCCTGTTGGCAGTCCGTCTTGATTTCTTGCCCCATTGTCACAAACAAAAGCGACTCTCAGCGTTTCTTTGGTAATGTTGTGAAATTGAAGTATGCACTTACCATAGTTGATTTTAAGGCAGACTCAAATGTGCTACTTGAAAAAGTGCATGATCTTTTTCTAAGTGTGTGCTCAAATGAATTTGTTTTGTAGTAGGCCTAACGTTACCACAAGAATGAAATTTGCAGTTTCTTTTCCTGGCTTGAAGTAAGTGAACTTCAAAAGCACGAAATCATTAAAATATGGTAAAAATTAGGACAGCGCAAAGTCATGCTTAATAATTCTATCCTGCAATTGACCACTGCAAACCTACGTTATATGTTATAATATTCAAAAAGCGTAAAATGTGTAACATAACATACTTTAAGGGGTTTATCTCAGTCAAAATTCATCGACTTCAAAATCACCTGAAAGATCATTAAGGAGGTAAAAACTCCATCTCAATAGCATAAGCAGTTACGGAGATCAAAATTTTTAAAGGAAACGCATTTTAAATAAAGTGCATTCAGGCAAATCTGTAATGTCAACGTTTCGCATTAATTTGGCGTTGCATTCGAGCATTTATGATGATTCTACTGCATGGGATTTTTTCAACACCCCTGCTTTTCCGAACATGTACGCATAAGAATTCGGCCTGAATCTGTTGCAGACTATTCGAATGGTTGACAAATCAGCTGTCTGCATTTTCTATGTCGGTTTGTTTCCCCACCCCACCCCACCCCCACCCCAACCCCCCAAGGCGACGTACTTTCCGTTCTGTGACATCATATGCACAAGGTCTATTAAATAAGGTTAGAAATCATTACATAATTTTATGTATACAGGAAAAAGTATTGAAACGTTCCAATAACATGAAATTTTAATTTTTAAATTAAGTGTTATATTTATCATATCACCAATTTTAGGCGAAATTGTTGACTGAAAGGCGCAAGAGTTACTGGGAGATTTTAAGTCACTCTTTCTGAAACGTTGGCGAATGGTCATAAAATTTGCCCCGAAATCAATTTATATGCTGTGCAACACTTGTCAAATGCTCTAATTTAATAAAGAAATGTACTTTCCCACACAGTTTCCCACACAGTTGATAAAAAGAAACTTAATTACGTAAGGCCTTTACAGAGAATTATTGACGTATTAACCAGTATCCATTTTCTCTGTGCGTAGGCTAGCTGGAGTACGGCCTCCCAGAATGCATTTCACCGCGATGCTGAGTGTATAAAGATTGCGCAATTATTGTCACAAATGTGAGGTCTGCTTCCCAACTGTTTTAACCTATGTAAAAATTTTACCAATACTGGTGACACATACTAAAGTACAGTCACTTCTCCATTGCATACATGGCTTCTGCTGCAAGATGGCAGTTTGGGGTCAATGTATGCATTTAAGAAGTAGAACGGGCCACCAGAGTACAGATTTGACGGACTGTAAAATGAATCCTTCTCCGAACGATGTTGTTTTATTTAACTTTGTCTAATTTGGTGTGATGAGTTTGAAATAGTCGGGTTTAATAAATAACTGTACTCTATCATGTGAAGTCGCCGTTCTGAATTTCAAAATGATAGACTTTTGATATTTTTTGAACAGTAATAAATATTGCAATGTTGGTTTCAATCTTTTTGTAACCGATTTTGACCAGTTTTGAGATGGATAAATTATAGACGATTGAATATTTTCAATTACTCTTTAAGGACACCATTTGTAGTCCCAGAATTTTAGATGAGCTAGAGCTTAATATACAGAAGTAAAAACGTCCGGAGAATTACACAATTAATGAAAAGGAGGGTTTCATAATTATTAATTATTATGATTATTACTTATTAAGCAATTCAGAAAATCCAAATCGTCCGCCAAAAGAATGTCAGCCTGATGGTATCTTTAACAGTTATACAGTTAGGTTTGGTTTAATACCCCTTAATATATTATGGGTGGATGGGAGCATGTTCCAAAATAGTTCTATGAGCTCTTTTAATGTGCTTTGAATCTAGGAATGTCTTGCTAGCGGTTTTGATGTTCAGGTGTAACACCTGAACAGGCGACCCTGCCGGGAATTGTCACAGTCCACGGTTCTTGAGCTAATTTATATTAAAATTTGAACTTGCCCCAGAAACGAACGGCAGTTTGTTCACTCCCACATGGTATGTACTTACCCATGATCTCGTCACGGCTAAAACTAAGCATCAGGGATCGAGTGAAGGTTGTGCTAATTACTAAAGCAAAATTCAATGGGCTTCACAAGAAGTTATTTGGTTTGATATTTCTACTGTCCTATCATGAGACAAAATGATTTTTTACCCTAACCGATTTGATAACGGTTAACTACTGATGAATTTGGGCCATTATTTGAGCCGAAGCAACAGAAACCGGTCCAGTCTGGTCATAACGACCAAAAAAAAAAATCAATCCCGGCAATAAATTCGCTTTGAAAAAATGCCTCTTTAAGCCTTACGATGAAATCACGTTTGATGATTTCGGGCCTTTCCTTTAAATGTGCACTGAAGGTTCGTCGACTACCCATGTGACGTCAGATAGCGCACGGCCTACACTTACTTGACATAGACCTAATTTGTCTTAATTTTGACTTTGAATACAAATGTGGTTATTAACATTTCCATCCTTACCTTTTACCTAGAAAGTACAGATTTGGTGGTCGCATTCCTTGTTTAGAATCATTATTTCGAGGAAAAATTCCTCACCAAAAGAGTCATAATACTGATTTATAAATAGAATTTACAGTTTGCTGATTAAACATTGTATTCTGTGACATTTGATGTCAACTGTAGAATATTCATGTTATAGAGGGGTTTTTTCGTTTTTGACCTTCTTAATTTTCCAATTTCACTGTCCAGGCTTGAAATTAAAAAAGAGACTTTTTCGTGCCTTGAAGTTCAGATTGCATTTATAATTTCATAGAAAACTTCTACATTAATCTCATTTTACTTTCCTTTAAATATTTTATTTACTGTGTCTGTAGTGATAACCTTTGTGGTTTGAATTTAATTTATTTCACTTTATTTTATGTGAGTTAAGCACATAGTCAAAGTTTGACTTTCCAAAGTTTAACATTAAACGTCATTCTTTTTAAGTTTAAGTTCGTATTAAGACCTGAAAGTTATAAATAAGACTTGCGCGTAAAATTTGTGACCTACTTTTAAGTTCACATTTACTTGAAAGGCTAACATTATCTGGATACTTTTCCTAAGATTTCATTATTCAACTTTATGTGCAACAAATTCGACTTTTGACCTTAACTCTTTACATATGAAAATTAAAATATTATTCTGAAGGTTCAATATTTTAACTGTAGGTTTCTTCTTTTGTGGTTATTGTAAAAATTACATTATCTTGTATCTCTTGTGTCACTTCGAACCTGAAGTAGCATAATCCTAAAATTACATTTCACACTATCGACAAAAATGTCAAGCTATCAAATTTGTTTGTAACACTTCGACTAAGAAAGTTAGTAATTTGGAATCCAAGGTTGTTAATATGTAACTATCACGTTCTAAGTGTGCTTCAAAAGGCCAAAATGACGCAAAAAGTAAGGCCCTGACATTCGTAGTAAAACTTCACTTGAGAGATGGAAGAATCAAATTAAAATAGGTAAATAAAAATTATTTTATTCACTTTTTATTTATATTTTTTATTATTCTTTAACAGAAATAAGAACAAATATTAAAGTAGGTACAGTTATACCATTGCAATTCACATTTTAAACTTAATATCCAAAAACTAAAGATGAAAATGTGATACTGATGAGACTAAAAGGTAAAATAAAGGTATCACAACTAGAAATCAATGAAGCTAACGATTATACCTTTTCAAGTTGTTGTAATGGTGTGGAAGTCGTACTTTATACATCACTTGTTCCTTTTTAATGAGTTTAACATCTTGGCTGTCAAACAAATGACTTCAATATAATTTGAGTAAGTTGGATGACTTTAAACTGCCACTGTTAATGTGTAAATTATTGGACAAAATGTAAAATAAATGTGTTATTTAGAGCCCGACTTTCCCTAAATCACTATAAAAAATTTATTCTCTAATTGAATCAGAAATTCAGTCTTACGTTAAAAGAAACATTAAATTAAAGCAGGGAGCTGTTATAACCACCTCCCTAACTGAAGGTCCATAATATAACATTGAAACTCATGCCGACTTTCTAACTCAAACGAATGAAGAAAATGACATTCAAATTCAAATAACAATCTATAAAAATAAAATAATGTGATAAACATAACTATTTTAAAAGGAGTTTTCAACAAATAACTTAAGAACATGCCAAGATGATTCTACAGAATTGATGGTCGTCAGAGTTGGCAATGAATTGGGAAAGTCTGGCAACGAATTTTTCCTTCACCATCACCTTATTTTATGGACTTATCAAGGTTGCTTGTACTGGGTATATTTTGAAACAGTATTTTTTTTTCAAAACTATGCCTGAGAAATTATTTTATCAATAAATTCAGATTCAATGGAAAATTTACACCTTTCATGGTGTAAATTTTGTCACGTTCTAGTTAGATGAACATTTGAACTGGAAGAGAAAAGTAGACATAAGATCACAATACCTGTGCATCTGTTGATTTAGATTTAAGACTAGATATTTAGACTATACGACTGTGTATTCTGTGAGATCAACTTCTCATAAAGCCACAAAAACAAGATTTTCTAAGCTATCATATTATGAACTTTACTTAAAAGTCATCATTGTAACTAACACAGAAACAGATTTTTGTGTCAAAATAATGCGTGTTTAAACACCAGTGATGACATAACAACCACCCTCAATCTATGCTTGCTATATAAAGGGTAACGAATCATGCAAAAGTCAAATAATTAAATGTTAGTAACCACACTTGCTGTAAAGTAAAAACTACGAAAAAATTAGGTATTTAATATAGTTTTGATAACAACTTATGGTTGACAATACTTTGCTCGGTTCACGAGGCATTTATCAAGCCCTTTGGATGTTCCTTGCTCAATATAGTAACAGTAACGACAGATTAGGCCTCTAATATAGTTACGGTGACACCGAAATGGTAAGCAACACATTTTAGATTCAAAAGGCATATAATGAAATACAGAGATTGTGTTACAACATGTTTTAATCTTCTCGTAATATTTTCAGTGATATTAAACCACATTCGGGCACGATGCCATTTTTTTTTTGCCGGCAATTTGGATTTTCACAATTGAGTTAACTAGCCCATCTCCATATGTGAACCAATGTTTATTGTAGAAATTACACTTTGCGGAATCGTAACAACAAAAGTAATAATAGAACCCTTCTTTTCAGAAATACCTGTAGATCTTTGGAAGTTTTTACTTGTGTGTACTCATCTCTAGCCCATATATAAGTCAAACATTAATTGAAAATCTTCATTTTTTGTATGAACTAATCTACCTCCAAATTGGTCAAATGCGGTGATAAAAAGATTGAACCTAACTTTGCAGTACGTATGACTGTTCAGAAAATATAAAAAGTCTATCATTTTGATATTCAGATTGGCGACATAACATGATAGAGTACAGTAATTAATGGAACCCGACTATTTCGAATTCATCACACCAAATTAGACAAAGAAAAGTAAAACGAAATCCTTCGGAGAAGGATACATTTAACAGTCTGTCAAATTTGTTCTCTGGTTGCCTGTTCTACTCCTCAAACTATTACTTTGACTCCAAACAGTCATCTTGAAACACAAGCCATGTATGTAATGGAGAGGTGACTGTAGTTTAGGATGTTTTCCCAGCATTGGTAAAGGTAACTCTGCTACTGTTAAATATATCAATACAATGTAAGATTCTGAAAACCATAATAATGGAATATGTACTTGGTTAGGAAAGTAATGCCCCCATTATGAGCTAATTCCACGGAAATAGGGGTAAACGTTAATTGAGCTGTGACCACCATCTTAGAATCGATATAATTTGCTCCTGCGAGAGAGTTTAAACTTGCTATGGATTGCATTCATTGCACTATGTGGCAGGTTGCTTTCTTAATAGGGAATTTGCAGACAAATATAGAAATGAGGAGGAATATTGCAATGACCCCTAGCCACTATCTTGGCAAAGAAGCAATGTATATATATAAACAAATAGTGGAATAAACACTGCGTCGGATTTATCTTGTAATTGCCCATATTTTGTAGAAACACTACGAATATCTCTGAAAGCCGTCGAAGTGAGCAGAGTAATTGTTTTAGCTAGTGATGCCCTTAAAGGGTAACTGTCGAGGAAAGGGGGTGAGGTGGTGGAGTGATAGGAGTGCCTAAATCAATTGACCGTTTAGTACCACCTTAAGAAAAATCCAAAATGTACTAAACGAAATCCAGGATAGATAGAAGGAGAATATAGTACATTAAACCCTAGCCGCAATCTTGGTTTACAAGATATGAGTATAATAAAGAATGGCTTTGTCCAGGGTGGAATGAGCTATAAATTCTGGAATTCAAGAAAAATGGGCCAAAATTGCATTGACTGATGGCGTTATCTTGCATTTGGTACAAGATGTCTAAAAATCAAATAAGCACATATCTTGTAATCACAGTCCTGGATGTTATGGTTTAAACCCAAAGTGTACAATATTGGTTGTACTTGGTCCTATCAGTTGTACTTTTTGAGCTGATGCGAAATGAGAACAGGGCGAGATATTAGATTAGGTACAAAATCTTCATTTCCTAAAATTTCAAATTGTTAACTTTGAAAGACTGTAACTTTCGTTTTTTAAAAGCTATAACCTTGTTATCACAATAGTTCCTATTTATCGGACACTTTTAGGGAAATTTCAATGTACTATCTTGAGATATGTAAATTTCGAGAAAAACTGGCTAAAAAAATACACTTTTGCCCAAAAGTGTAACTTAATTCAGTACAATACCTATCGTATATGGTGCCATTTGATAGGAAATTAATTGTATTTCATATCACACATTACATGTCTTAATAGGAGGTTCTTTCAAAGTTTTATTATCAAACGTGATGATGCCTACTATTACATGGCCGCCATTTTGAAAAATGGCCGCCCGACCTACTAGAAACTCACATATCTGAACATTCCAATTGACTCGTTTCATGCTGATATACTTCGTAATTGGAACCTTATTCATCTACTCTAAAGGCCCTGGGCTGCGGGTCTAATAAAATAACTGGACTGAAACCCTCACTCAACTCAATCAACATCAATTCACCTCTTATTGTGCCCGGTCCTTACACACTTACACCATCCTCAACAATAAAATTTTGTTTACCAACTTAATTTCGTAATCTTCGTAAAGAAAACATTTCATTTGGTGAAGATAGCAGGATTTTCTCAAGAAGTGACCCACGATTACTACAAAAGCCGTCATATCAAAGACTGATATCTTTGAGAAGGGAGATTATCAGTCCCAAGACTCCGGCTTAGTGATTCGTACGGCAGTAGTTAAAGATTCCGTGGTCAAACTCTCAAGAAGCAGTCACCACTGAAAATTGTCCCCATGGCAGTTTAACTGACGATGCCATTGGCCACGTCCAGCTAAAACTCTGCATAAAACATTGTATGTTTCTGTTTTAATATTGTATACTCCACAACCTTCAAAACTGTTAGTATCGTATTCTCAACAATCATGCAAACGTTGTGGGGAACTTTTTCCAGACCTTTAAAAGTCAAAATTGGTAGAAACAACTAAAGAACAAGAAATATTTTGTCCTATATGGAAAAAACGGGACAATTGGTAAAGTTGGAAAGTAAGACAAAACTGCTTTAACAAGATTAGTAGAACAAAAGGCGACAATTAAATGTTTCAAAGTAAATTTCAGGCATGAAATATCTTCTTACAAACTCTGCTTTTATCACTTAACCCACCAAAGATTGTTTAAAGTCAAATGTAGTGGAGAGGAGCGTCCCTGTGCACGAAATAATATCGAAATTTTTTTAATATCATCCATCTGCATGAATTTTTCGATTTTCGATCTTTGTTAAAATGTACGTTAGGGGGTATCGAATATGTCATTTTCGCTGCCATGATAGGACAGGTTTTTAGCGAAAAGGAAGGGGTGGGGCTCTTGTTCTCGATACTTTTCTTGACTTTTCTATTACTTATTTCGCTTGAAATTAAAAAACCGAAATTTTCAGGTGTATTTTTTCTGACATCCGGAACTTCAATTCGGCTTGAAATTGATATTCAAAGACCCTTGGAAACCCCACAAATAATCCGTATACATCCCCCTCCTTCTGTTGATCATTCGGTTTAACTTAGTTTGCTTTGTTGGAGTTTACGCCTCAACCGCCAACCTTCTGGTCAAATCTGGCCTCACCTACATTTTTTTAGCTGTTGGTCAATGGACTGGATTTTAAAATGCATCTATTTTATTCAAACAAATTATTTCGTAAAAACCCAGAGATTCAGGTGTGTCGATCACTCCAGTCCACCATGGGTCCACAGGCAAAACTCCGGACCCTGCTACCTTTCAGAGGAGCGTCCCATACTTCCGCACTCCCTCTTTGGCGCCTGTTGGCAGCCCGTCTCGATTTCTAACCGTATTGTCACAAATCAAAGCCACCCTCAGCGTTTCTTTGGTAATGTTTAGAAATTGAAATATGTACGACTTAAGTTGTTTTTAAGGCAGACTCAAAGGCTGAAAGGTGTTTTTTGAACATGTGTATGATCATACTCAAAGTGTATACCGCAATGAATTAGTTTTGTAGTAGGCCTTAAGTTACAACAAAAATGAAATTTGCAGTTTCCTTTAGTGTCTTGAAGAAAGTAAATTTCAAGAGCACGAAATCATTAAAAACTTAAAAATTAGGACAGCGCAAAGTCATGCTTCTACCCTTTTAAACCGCTTAATAAATTTATCCTTCAATTGGCACCTGCACACCTCGAAGACCTACGCTTTAGGTAGTAATATTCAAAAAGTGTGAAATATGTAAAATAGCATTTTTAAGGTGTTTGTCTCAGTCAAAATTGATTGACACTAAAATCACCGGAAATACATTTGAGGATGTAAAACTCCATCTCAATAGCATAAACAGTTCCGGAGATCAACCTTTTTAAAGGAAACGCATTTAAAATATAGTGCTTTATGGAAAATCTGAAATGTCAGCGAGTCGCATTGATTTGACGTTTCGTTCGAGCATTTAAGATGATGATGCCACTGCATGGGATTTTTTTTCAACATCGTTGATTTTCCAAACATGTACGCATTAGAATTCGGCTTGAATCTGTTGCAGACTACGCGCGTATTCGAATGGTTGACAAATCAGCTGTCTGCATTTGTTTGTGTTGGTTTGCTTTGCCCTTGAAAGGGCTAGTACTTTCCGCTCTGTGACATCATATGCACAAGGTCTTTTAAATTGGATTAGAAATTATTAGATGATTCTATGTGTACAGGAAAAAGAATTGAAACATTCGAATCGAATCAAATTTTAGAACAAACGGGGGATTAAATTGCTAAGGAAAAACTCAAAATTCTCAGAATTCAACTTCTCGTTACAGTAATAAACCTTGGATTCAGAGGTAGTTGTATTTAAAATGATTTGTCTTGAATAAGAAAAGGAAACTGGTACAGGATTTGGAAGAAATCTGTCTGGAGTAGCTCTTATACCATACGAGACTTTCCATATTTTTCTTCTTCACCTCACTTATTCAGTTATCCACTTATTTAATCAGCACACATCGAGTAGTAGGCCAGACAGATCAGATGCCTTCATTAAGCTACATTGATTTTGTATGACATCTCGAGTCTGTCTCGTAAGTTGGGGAGCTGACCTCGGGGTCACCAAAACATATTTAGCTCTGATGACGTCACACAATTTTGAAGTTTAGCCTTTTATCGAAATGTTCACTTCGAAAAAGGATTGGTTGTTGTATTCTATATACTTCCAATGACGAAAATGAAAACTATGAAACTTACCAGACTAACTTCGCAAGTTATCATTTCACCGATTTTAAGCGAAATCGTTGGTTGAAAGGCGCAAGGCAAGAATCACCCGGAGATCCAAAGTCACCCCTTCTGGAACGTTGGTAAATAGTTACAAATTTGTTCCGAAATCATCCAATTAGCTGTCCAACACTTGCCAAATGTTTTAATTTAATCAAGAAATATACTTTCCCACATAGTTTCGTTTTTAAATTATTCCAATTTTCCTTAAGACAGTGAATCCCGCTTCGTTTATGCAACGAATCTGTTTGCAGTAGACCTGTTAGTCAGCCATCCATCTTGAAACGCAATGCATGATTGTGTCTAGATTTTTGCAGTACTTCGATACAAAATTCAACACAATGGTATGCATCGGACGTACACATACGTAAATGAGGCGAAAATATGCACATATCAGGAATAGGTAAGCAGAACAAAGACAAAGTGTTCGTTGTAGCATTTGTAGTGAAAAAATTTTTTCTATTTTTTTTTCTTTCTCTCTCTCTCTCTTTCGAATGATATTTCAACATATTTTCACCTTCAAGACAGAAAATAGGCTGTTTTAAATTTCGCAAGTGACCTCTGGATCCTTCGTTTTTCTCGGAAAGCTTATGACGAAGAGCCTAGTCGAAATTCACCCCCATGAGAGTCGCAATCTACCTAAACTAGTTTCTTTGGAATATTTAACTTTATACTTTTCTTCGATTGCCCAAAAAACTCAATTACCTAGGACCTTAAAAGAGAATTATTGACATTTTAACGATAGTCCATTTACGCTCTGTGTAGGCTAGCTCGAGCACAGCCTCCAAGAAAGAATTTCGCATTGCTGAGGGTGTAAAGATTGCGCAGTAATTGTCACAAATGTAAGGTCTGCTCCCCAACTGTTGTAACCTATGTAAAAATATCTTCTCTAAAACGAAGTTATACCAAACTTGGAGCACTTAATGTTGCACGTGTTAATTGAACCAAAAAAACTGACCCTTAATATACGTACCAGTGATTGTTTTTTACCTATTCCCCGGTGTTGTAGTTTCATGGAACACAGGAACACGTTTTATTGTGTTTTCATTGGTTTGAATCGCGAATAAACATTTTAAAAGTACCATTCTTTTTTAAAAGGAATGACTGGTAATAGTACAAAAGCTGCAAAAAATCAGCACTCTTTTTTGTCCCTATCTTTTGTTCGATTTCTCTGCTATGTCCTTCACATGAAACACAAACAAAGAAGAAAGACATGTACTGCGTATTCATTGGTAAAAGGAAGGTAGAACATGCCACATATCATACCTTTTCTCTTTTCATAACAGTAACCGATTTTAGATCTGACGCTGCAGGTGAAAGAACGATGTTGTGTTATGGTATTCCAGGTGTACAACACAGTCAGTGTTCGAAGCAACTTTGGCTTATGAGTTATGAAATGTCACGAAAGAATATGTTAGAACGATTAATCTTGGCCATGTGGATATAGGTTCTTTGCAATATGGAAACTATCTTACTTGGATAAGGTCATTTGTTAAAACTTTGTAAACAAGTCTTGGCACAATTATAGAAAATTTTTTGTAACTTCGGCAATATGTTTTTGCTATACAACATATGTTCAAATGTAGAAGATAATCGCTCTTTTTGGAATCATCGTTGGACTGTATTCTGGATGTTACGATTGCAAATAAACACTTGTTGATTCGTTTCGTTATTTGTTTTATCACTTTATGCATAAATAGAAAAAATAACAATTATCATCTAAATAAATTAGAAGAAAATTAAAAGAGGCATATATGCATGAGGTAAAGGAAAGTACACCAAAAATCCGGTTTGGCTTGGAGTTTTACTCCCTAGCAAAATATTCAAAAATTTATTCCAAATATGTGGAATGCTTTATTCTTTCAGTTGAAAAATTTGCATCTCAATATCATATAGAGTTCAAAAGACTGTACTCCTCAATTTTAGATGAAGTGAATTCAAGGAAATGTGTGATACAATCGCAGAGCACTTTTTCCACATTGAATGAAATACATTTTATGACTCTGACGCTTCAAAAGGAATGGTTTGTTTAAATATTACCTGCTATGCCACACATATGACATAGACTTATGCTAAGAAATTATAATCAAACATTCTAACAGTATAAATTTTCAAGAGCAAACGCGACGTCTATATTTCAGTTTTAAACAGGGTATTTAATTGTTAAACAAGCTCAGGCTATTTTCCGATTTTACATGATATTACTGCACCTGCAGGCTTCACAGGAGATGGTCTGAAACATTTTTAATTTACTGTAAAATCTTCCACGATATGTAAAACATTACACTCTTAACTTATGAAATTCCTGTGAAACTTTACCTTTTTGAATCCATTCCCATCATCAACAAAAAAGACAACATGCTCTCTTCCTCGTGTATGCCAAGTTTCTTTGCCATAGCCTTCTTCTGTGATTTTGGTTTGTCTCGTGCTTTCATATGAATTTTTATTCAAGGAGTTGCTAGCAACTCCCTGGTCGATTGAAGTACATCCGGTGTTTTTACTGTTTTCTGTAATCAGGAAATTGGTAGAGAAGGAGATACAACGGACAAAATATTCCATAAAATATGAACTTGAAACGGTGTCACTATGTGATTGATAGTTCCTTTGTTTGTATTGTAAAATTCCTTGTGACCAAGTTCTTTTAACGACTATCTCTTCCATTCTTTTCAAGGTTTTTCCTTAAGATAGGCCTCGTGGGTAAACACTTTAAGTTTGAAGTTCGTTTGCGGGAAGTTTATCGTACACATTCATATAGGACTAGTGGAGAAAACTTTAAACTACATGTTTCACTGACGCCCCATTTGTCATAAGATGGAAGCATTGTTCAGTTCTATACATTTTCCTCAGATTTAAGACACTTTGTCCTCATTAACAAACAAACAAAATTATTCCTGTCTTGAAATGAAAATAATACAGTGGTATCTCCCGTTGAATGACATAAAATTCATAATTTTGCATGAGGACTGGCAACGAAATGCAAAAGCGTAAAGAATGCGTCTCTTTATTGGAATATCGATAATGTTTCAGCGATCGTTTTTTATGAAAGCATTAAAATAATAAATTTGGGGATAAAAGCAAAATTGCCGTCGGAGAGAAACATTGTCTCAAAGTCACTATAGACCATTTCTCCTCCTTCCCTAGCAGCTCCATGCTTATAGTAAAAGCTTTCTTTATAAGTTTTCTTCTTTCCTTCATTGTTCAGTTGTTCACTTATTCATTCAGTTACACAATGGTACCTCGATTCATAGTCTAGGCAGTCAAAGTACCTCATTCTGAGGCTGATCGTCTGCAAAAATGTCATTAATACGTTACAGTAGATTGTGTCTGAAATCCCAAAACGTTTTTACAAACATTTTTAACCACACTTGTGGGACCTTATGCAGTGTTTTAATTTTTTTTTATTTAACCAAACAAAACTTACTACTACACCTTAATAAATGTTTGGATGACTGCTTTGTAAAGGCAATCAATATCATTATTTTCAAGCGTTTTATTTGCTTAAAACAGAGAAAAAGCACTTTTTATTTCGTTTTAATTGGTACCAGAGAGAAATGAACATATTACATGTATCATTTCTCTTTTGCAGAAGAAACTGGTGGTAGTACAGAAGCTACAGGTGAGAAAATCATCAAGAAATTTATTTCTTCTACCTATTATGGTTTGTCTGTAGTTGTCCTTTTATGTCATGCTATGAAAAAATTGTTCTGTAAATATGCATCTTACATTACGTTTTGTTTGATTGTGGATTTTTAATTTTTATTTTTATTTATTATTTTTTTTTTCTGTGGAAAGCTTTTATTTTCTGCCTGTTCTAATTCAACCCCTTCATAACGCCATTAATAAAAATAATCAAAATAAATTGCTCTCTGTAGTATGTTTTAAAAAAAAAACGATAAAAAAGAGTGCTACGAAGTGTCTTCTTCACATAAAGCATGAAGTTGGTTTAGTAACATCTTAATATCATCTTTATGCGTGTTTGTTACACTCCAGACAATGCAGAATAACTTTCCATTGCGAGAAACGTGAAATAATTCTTAACTCATTCTCTAATGTATACCTTAGTCAAAATGGATATTTGGCTTGTGGTATTATAAAGTTTTTATGGCCGTGTGAAGACAGATGTGGAATCTGATATAGGTATCTTGATTTGTAGAATCAATGAGTGCAAGTTTATCTTCATAACACCTATTATCTTCATAACATCTAGAAATATGTTTGTATGTTTCATTTTACTACAAATAATACAAACATACCAATTTAAAGTTAAATTTCTTTGTGGACTGCACCAGCTGTCGATGACAGAAACATGTTTGTTTCGCAGTTTTGTTTTCTTTTTAAGTGCGCTACTTATTTTATGTTTTGAACGTCTGAAAATACCCTTTTGCGCTATATGAACAGTAAATATTATTATCTTACCTGTACCTGTTTAATGCAGCAGAATCTGAGGGCAGTACATAAACATCAAGATAAAATATTTTTTTCGTTGGCTGCGCCAGCTTACTATAAATATAGTTCAGTGTTTTCACGGTTTCCTTTCTCTTAAGCAAATTACAAATTTTACGTTTTGAACTTATGTAAATGCATTTTATTCTTCCTTTCCTTATAAAAACAAATAAAAATTATTATCTCACCTGTTTTTATTTCAAACAGAGGCTGAGAGCACTACACAGACCTCAGGTGACTGAATCAACAATATTTCCTATGTCGTTAGTGCAGTCAAAAAAGATACTTCACATGGTGTCGATGTTGCTTATATTTCTATAATGATTTCCAAATGACAAGAATTATGTAATGCCTACCTCGTGTAAACTGTCTTACTTGCACGCAGGTGAGAAGCGTCCACTTTAGTATATAGCAATTTACCACGGTTAATGAGGTTAATCATCTTCTTTCGTATATTTTTTGGAAGTACATTTCAAATTTCATGTTTTGCAAGCCAAGACAGAAAATGCATTTTTTCTTCCTTAAGAAAAAGAAATTATTTCCTCGCCTTTAACTTTTTTTCAATCAGAAGCTCAGAGCAGTACAGAAACGTCAAGCGAGGAAATGAACAATTCCTTCTATGTCATAGGTGCGGTTTATACCCGATATGTCACATGCGTGACCGGACAACTCTTATTTCGCACGATTGTAGTCTGGACAATTCCCACGCGGAAAGCTCCCCGTCACGGGTGGCTACTATTCATGTCATTTCCCTGAACGATTTCAAGGAAAATTCACCACACAAAATTACGCTATACTGTGTAACGAAAATTTCGGCTCAGAATTGAAAATTAAATTGAGATACCTAAAAGGTTCTTCAGTTTACAAACGATTGGGTGTTGGTACCTCTTACAGGCTGCATTGCTTTACCGAACTCAGACCCGTATTCAGCTGGGGTGAGGGTGGAGGAGGTTGAGTTGTAGGGTTTAAGGAAAAACCTCTTAAGTGAATATTTAACCTCATATCTAACTGTATGCGCGGTTCTTCTAGCCTGTTTCCCACCCTTTGCAATGCAAACGTTATTTGTAACTGTAAAGCAGGCCAACTTCATTAAATATTTTCTCTTATTTCGTCATTGCACGTTTTTTCACGTCATAATCCAAATGAAAATGATCTTGCTGTCGTGAGAGATGTTAATTATTTGAGTTCCTCTGACGTCGAAAGTTACATTATACTTGCTTTTGTACATTTGATCTTCCTTTTGTAGGAGAGGGGACTCTTCTCACCACTTTGGTTGGTAATTGTTTTCCTAAACAGGACATTCTGCTCTCAGAAATTGCTGCTTGTCTAGAACAAATTTTCACATGGCATTGGGAAAACATTTAATTATTAAGTAACAGTGGCTTGGAGAAAGTTGATAAACGAGGCATACTGAAACTGTCACCTAACAACTTTGACAATGTGTCCCAAACCACTCTTTTACCTTTAAAAACTAATCCATGATATGAGTAGCCTACGTTGTTCAAACAAGAGTAGTCGGTGTAAGTGTTAATGACATTTTGACCATTGTTTCGCACAGGTATCACGATCAGTATGCCTACCTATTAAACTAATCGGTACTTTGTTCTTGAGAGGATTAAAAACTATTTGGTTTTTCGAAAAAGACATTTGGAGCCTTTCATTGTTTTCATATTTTTTCGTAAAACGCTTAGAGATTCAGAGGCGTCGATCACTTCAACCCACCATGGGTTCACAGGCAAAGCTGCGGACCCCTCTACCTGTCAGAGGAGGTACCCACAGGCATTCACAGATGTTTTAGTTTCACCAAACAGAGAAACACGTTTTATTTTGTTTTCATCGGTGTGAATGGGGAGTAAACCTGTTAAATGTACCATTTCTCTTTTATTGGAGTCACTAGTGGTAGTAATGAAGCTTCAAGTTAGAAAACCAAGACTGTTTTATACTTTACATCTTTTACAGAGTGTTTGCTATTTTCTTCCCATGAGTATACGTGCAACTAGAAGAGACACATGTAGTGCGTATTCATTGTTGAAAGGGGGGGGGGTAGAACATGCCACACACAGCACATTTACTATTTTTACAACAGTAACTGATGTAAGTACAGACGCTTCAGGTAAAAGAACGAAATGTATCGATATATCTCATAACCTTACTTTCTTTAAAACTTTGGGTCCCATGATGCCGATGTTGCGCCATTCCAGGCGTATAACACAGTCATGGTTTACCTGCCTTTAAAGCTGAATTGGTAGTTAAGTGTTTATAGTGTTAGATGCAGCCTTGGGTTATTATCTTCCATGACATGTCAGGAAAGGTTTTATTGAAATGATTAATCTTGGCTATGTGGATATAGGTTCCCTGTAATATGAAAGCTATCGTACTTGGATGCGGTCATTTGTTAAAGTGGGCAAGAAACGGCCATAAAAACTTTTGTGTATTGCAAGATTCGATACAGTATTTTACACATATCACCTCACATCCCATTAAAAACCTTTACAATTCGGCATAATTGATATTTAAAGGAAAACATCCTAAATCTAATTTCGAAAAATGCCGCAACATGTAACCTGACTTTTATGACGCAAAGTGGGGATTCGGAGCAAATCATTGGCCAATTTGTTCGCGTGCATATATGTGTAAAAACAGTTCTGTTTTTGTCAGCGCAGCGCAAGAAAGACGCGCTTCGGGCGCTCTACGGAACAGCTATGAACATGTATGGACAATCCACAACAAGCGCGTCCCCACTACGAGCGCGTCTTTACTGTATGAGCTGTTTGGTGAAGGTGCTAATATAATGCGAATACTAAGCAGTCATCGCGCAACACACAATTCACAACGTAGTCAGTGGCCACGCTCACTGCTTTCGTTGCACCGGTGATTGAAATGATGTACTCGCTATCACGCGTTACCATGCCCATGATTCGATGATTGTGAGCTCGCTGGTACAGTGTTGCTAACCGTGCCTCCAATGACGTCACCATCTTGAGACGCGCTCACATACGTTTTTTCGCTTTCGCATTTCAAATGGGCTGAGCCTGGCCTGTAACTGGGAAATCAAAACGTCGTATTTCGGTATTTATGGACATAATTTAGTACGGAAAACATTCAATTCATGTCAAAGTTTACCCAAAGAATATTTACCGAGAAACTTATTTTGGCCGTGTCATGCCCTCTTTACAGGTTTGTAAAAGAAAAATCTTCGGGGAATTATAGGAAAGATCTTAGAACTTAGATAAGGTCTATGCTATGTAACATATGTTCCAATGCGGCTGCAATTTTGACATTGTATTTTTAAATAACCACCCTTTTGGGGGTCGTCGTTCGACTTTATTCTGCATTATAAGTTTGCAAAAGCACACTTCATTGACAAGCTCATTAGCATGGTATTATGTCGTCTTAGGTGGTCATCTATACAATCGCTTTGAAAGGGAACTCAAGATGCATTGAATTCAAAATATACAGAATGTTACATTCTTTCAGGGTTGAAACTTGCATCTCAATATCATATAAAGTTCAAAGAAAGAACTTCTGTAACAAAATTCACTTAGGCCTATAGAAACAGTGAATTCTCGGAAATGTGTAATATAATCGCAGAACTTTCATTTAACATTGCACGTAATATATTTTATAACGTTTGTTAGGTAATGTCACTGGGAATCACCATTTCCACTGTTAATCTACTACCCGAATTCTTCTAATAACATTATCCTCTCCGTCATTAACGCACAAGGTATGATCCTGTGATTACTAAGGCCTTCACCTCTCCATCTGTTAGGGCTATGTCACCGCCTACACAATCCAGTATGTGCTCAGTGCATAAGGCACAAGTAACAGTTTATCATTAACGTCATGGAACGGATGATACCCCCTAGCCTAGCCTAGCTTGTATAGTTAAGGCAACCATCTAACAGCATATTCCATATTATCGTTATGCCATTCTGCTCAATCCCAGGCTCCATGTATCGCCGATTAGATCAACGCTGTTATCCCTTATTTATCTGAGGACACTCGTTCTTCCCTCTTGCTTCAGTTTTGGTACCAACTATGGTTATTCAGTAAACAGACTACCTGTGGCCCGTTTTTTGAGTAATAATTTCAGCAGTCTTCAGCCTTCATTTAGCCTTCTCTAAAGCACATCGACTAGACGGACAGTGCACTGAGGCCTAGGCCTAATTATTCAATTATTGTAGTATAAAGGGCTCTTATAAGCTCTATATTGAAATGTTATCGTATCCTATTACTTTGTCAGCAATTTTATTCTTGTATTGCAGACTAATTTGAGTGTGTACTCTAATCAATGATAATGTGTTTGGAAATCTTTGAGAAAATCCATTCTGAAAATAAAACTGGTTTGATTATTTTTTGGGGAGGGGGGGGGGAGCGCGTTGAAGGCAATATTACTGTCGGGAAGAAACACTGTCTCATAGACGCTATAGAATGTTATTTCTCCTTCTCTAAAAACTACGTACTCTAATAGTAAAAACTTTGCGTTTTCTTCTATCCCTCATTCCTTCAATTATTCACTCATTCTTTCAGCCACATATTGGCACATTGCTTCGTAGTAGAGACAGTCCAAATACCTTACTCTGACGCTGATTGTCTCCCATAACTGTCTTCAATAAGCAGTGGCGTAGCCACGGGGGGGCCGAGGGGCCAGGCCCCCAGATTTTCTTCATGCCCCCAGATTTTTTGCGTCCTGATAAAGTAATTGAGAAAAAATAAAACTTTTGAACGGAAAATAGACTTCAAAGTATTTCCTTCAAAAAAGTAAATAAATAAAATGTGCAACAATTAAGAAAACATGCCCGAATGTGTGTCAAACACATTTTGTGCGCACGTATGAAATCAAGTAATAATTTCAAAACGCATAATTTCACTAAATTAGATACCGTATATAATATGCCCTGTCATTAATTGCATTTCACTTCGAAAATGAAACGAACGTCTCGACCACAAACTCGAATGTGACTTTGTTAGGATAAGACCCTTTCTGCCTTTCGGAGAGCTGGTTGATTTACTGGAAAAAGGCAATACACTGGAAACCATTCTTACACGGCCATTCCTATTCTTTATCATACACAAAATACGCCGTTAGGGTAATGTACTGCCTCCGAATAATTCCTCCCTTCCATCCTTAACAAGTAGGCCTATGTCGTGCCTCACTCCTGCCCATGACAAGTGCCACTGTAGAACGATTTTTTCGACAAGTCCTCTTTTTGCGAGTTGACACTGGCATCCGGGCGGATTTGTAAAAAGTCCACAAAGTCCGGATGTCATGTGTTTCCCACATGATCCCTACTTCTGACTGAACAAATACTGCACCATTTTACATCTACACACAACTGAAAACCAGAAAACATGTTTCCTGGTAGTATGTATGTCACTTGTAAAATCTCTACAAAGACTAAAAATGAGTATTTTGAAAGTTTTCATGCTCCCCAAAAAGTTTTCTCCAAACATAGCACCATTTTTCATCTAGGAAATCTAACGCCAAAGAAAGTTTCTCACAGCGGGACACAACTGCTTTTGGTTTTCCTATTAAAGCTGAAATCCATTCAAATATTGCCGCATTTTCGATCTACGTCCTCCTAGAGTTAACAATTTTTCCCAAGGGAAAGGGAGATACCGGTACCCTTTAGTCTCATCCCCCAGGCCACAGATCAGAAATGCCCAGTTTTGGGGTCCCTAAAAAGTGTATATATTACCATTTTTTCATAAATTAATTTTTTATTCTCATTATCTGAGAAGTGGCAGACATGAGATTCATATTTCAAGGCTGGGTACATCCAGCTTAAAACACGGGGAAGTGCCGTTTTCGACCATCTGGAGGGTTTGTAAAACCCAAAATTTTCTTGTACGCCCGCACAAACCGGGTGGCGCTCCGCTGAGATAGTCTTGCCGCGCTGACCCTAGGAGGTACCAGGCCCTCCCCCACTTGTTACTTAGGGCCCCTAAAAGTTCCATCCTGGCTAAGCCACTGATAAGTTACAATAGTTTGTGTCTGGAATTACAAAACGTTTGCACAGAATCCGCGTTAAGTGTCATGTTGAACAAATTATATACCACATTTGTGGCACCTAATTCTGATTTTTACTTCAATTCAACCAAACAGGACTGACTACTTAACCGTGATATATGTTTGGACGATTGTTTTTTGAGAGGAATCGGTGTTTTTATTTTCAGATGTTTTTTTTTTCATAAAACGGAAGAAAAACACGTTTCATTGCGCGTTTTCATCGGTGTAAAAGAGAAATAAACATGTTAAATGTACCATTTCTCTTTTACAGGAGTAAATAATGGTAATGCAGGCGCTTCAGGTGAGTAGAACAACAAGAAATTAGTCTCTCCTATTTTATTCAACGGTTTTATATGCAATTTTCCTTTCATGTTATTTTATGAAACATTGTTCTTTAATTTTTCATCTTATTTGACGTTTTTTTTTTTCGTTGTGGAAACCTTTTATCTTGTGCCTTTTGTAATGCAAACCTTACATAAGTTATTACCCAGATCAAAACCATTACTCATTTTTTGAAATAATGCAAAATATCTTTCTCTCTGCATGATATTATAAGAAAGGATAAAAGCAGTGCTGTAGTGGTTTCTTCTTCCCAAAATGCAGTTGGTTTTTCAACATCTCAGTTTCATCTTTATGTTGGTTGTTACACTCCCGATACTGCAGAAAAAAATACATTGCAAGAGACGTGAAATTATATTTCAACTAACTCCCTGGTGTACCCTCGCTCAAAATTGATATCTGGATTTTGTCTGGAAACATCTGGCTATTATAGAGTTTTGTATGGCCATGTGAGCCAGGTATGAAATCTGGTAAAGGTGTCTTGGTGTGCTGAACCAAGTTTTATATTGCCATATCCTGCGAGACGTGACTTAGTTAATACATTTTGATGTGGTTTTGATCTTGAAAAAAGAATGCTTCATATATAAATATAATATTTGATATGACCATATCAAGACATTAAGTGATGGATGCTCATGGCAGATGTACATACTAAGTTTTATATGGTCATATTAAGCCAGATAAACCCTACCTACAAATTGTTAACATACTATACCAGATAGATATAAACATTAAGTTTTATTTGGCCATAATAATGCAGATGTAACCTTATAAAATGAATGCTAAATACACACTCACATAGGCCATATTAATACTTTTTGGTTTGTGTACTTGTATTACACTAAAGCCTCCTTCAAGAGCCGAAGACGTATCAGCAAACCAAAACCATAACATTCAACAATTTCTTAAGTATCCAGGAATATTAAACTAATATATATGCAAATGAGTTTCCAATGTGGATATGATCGGGAAGTTTAATGCCCTGATTTTCGGTTTTCTATAAAAGTAAGACCTAGAAACATAAGACCAAAGACCTAAGACCTAGAAACATAAGACATTCAAAGATACTGTAATGGGTGCATGATTTTTCATCAGGGTCTTACTTTTCTAGACACCTGTGTGGATGTCTAGAAAAGTAAGACCCGGAGAAAAATTCATAATGCCGTTTTCATCCGAAAATAGTAAAGAGACGCCTGTGGATTTCCTTCCAAAATCTTTCGAAAAAAGAATTGGGATGAGTGGTAAAACTTTCGCACAACTTATATGCATAACGAATGGAATGACAAAAGCAACATGAGATATATGCAAACGGAATGTCCAGTGGCATTTGTCAAAGGGGCTCTATACTTTAACCTTGAATCTAGTAGCTTTATTGTACAAGATATTATCTTATTCAAACAAAATGTGGTAAGTTAAATATCTAACTTTATGTGTCCATTTTATAAATAATCTGGTGCTACTTACTGCATTGATTGGGTTTATTTATGGTGTTATCTTTTTCGCTCATTTTTAACTCCTGGTGCTTATAAAAAATGTATTTTCTTTGAGGCTCTCGTCTGATTACTCCATCGATGTTAGCAAACTGTCCTGATCTTGCACATGCATCATCACTTAATAAAAGATCTCTTATAATAGTTAGCAAAACTGGGAAATGAATGCTGCCTGTGTCCTTTTTGTCTTCCAATGTTGCATTATTCAATTGTGTCGAGACGTCGGAGTCGGTGTTGGAGAAACATTGCAACGTTTTAATTTGAGACTTAGTTTTGAGATTTTCAATTTTGTGTGAATTTAAAATCATTTTATATCGGTTTTATGTTTATTGTAACAGAAAATGCTGCTCACTCGATTGAAGTTGAGAGACTTAATAATGTGCTCTGTGTCCAAACTTCTCGTCTTCCGCATCTTGACTAATGTTCAATCAGTAAATACGAAATTATCCCGGAAGAACCATTTTATTTGAACATTGAGGCATGGAGATGTCACAACACAAATATCATCAAATGTTACAGTATATCATGCGGTACATCACTCCAGTTGAATTCGAATGTCATATTAACCGTACCATATAAAATAAATATAATCAACGTTTAAGGACGTGGAAATGTTATATGGGGATGACGAGTAACCAGCTAGTAGCAACATTGAAGGAATTGCGTGTATTTATATACATATTCCCAAAGGAACAATGTGTGAAAACTGTAAGGGAAAGGCTTTTTGTACCCTCATGGCATTTCCCCTTTATGGTTGCTCTTTTGGGGAAGATGTTCGGCTTATCTAACACCTTGTCATTCCGCAAATGAAATCTCAACTCACGATTTCGCTATGTGCGTTAATCAGAAGGTCTGGTTTAGTAATGAATTCGTTCTTTGCGTTTAAGCCCTAATCCGCATATTAAATAATTAACTCATACTTCCTGTTTAGCCGTCCAAAATTGAGCATTGTATTATAGCTGGTCAATTGTCACTGAGCTTGTGCCTTTGTTCATATGAATGTTCATATGAATTTGAATGTTTGTGGTATAGACGAGTGTGTTACAACTGATACATTTTTATCACAGGGAATATAAGTGTAGTGATAAACTAAACTACAGACAAGGTGTGGAAGTGTAATCAAACTTTGAATTATTATAGCCAATGGAGAATAGTTGAAGTTTTAGAGCCAACGGACTGATAGGTAAAGATTTATTGGCCTACTGTACAACTTCGCTACTGTTTATCATTATTGCTTGGGCTTGATGTTAACTTTGCTTACAGCTAAATTCCAAAGCATTAATAATGTTAAGTCAACCGCGCACTACACTACTTTTTACACTGCAACTCAACACAATGGAGTTGAGTTGCGGTGTGCAAAGTCGTGTAGTCTTGCCGCGCTGATCCTAGGAGGTACTAGGCCCTCCCCCACTTGTTACCTAGGGACCCTAAAAGTTTCATCCTGGCTAAGCCACTGATAGGTTACAATAGTTTGTGTCTGGAATTCCAAAACGTTTGCACAGAATCCGCGTTAAGTGTCATGTTGAACAAATTATATACCACATTTGTGGCACCTAATTCTGATTTTTACTTCAATTCAACCAAACAGGACTGACTACTTAACCGTGATATATGTTTGAGCGATTGTTTTTTGAGAGGAATCGGTGTTTTTATTTTCAGATGTTTTTTTTTTCATAAAACTGAAGAAAAACACGTTTCGTTGCGCGTTTCCATCGGTGTAAAAGAGAAATAAACATGTTAAATGTACCATTTCTCTTTTACAGGAGTAAATAATGGTAATGCAGGCGCTTCAGGTGAGTAGAACAACAAGAAATTAGTCTCTCCTATTTTATTCAATGGTGTTATCTGCAATTTTCCTTTCATGTTATTTTATGAAACATTGTTCTTTACTTTTTCATCTTATTTGACGTTTTTTTTTTCGTTCTGGAAACCTTTTATCTTGTGCCTTTTGTAATGCAAACCTTACATAAGTTATTACCCAGATCAAAACCATTACTCATTTTTTGAAATAATGCAAAATATCTTTCTCTCTGCATGATATTATAAGAAACGATAAAAGCAGTGCTGTAGTGGTTTCTTCTTCCCAAAATGCAGTTGGTTTTTCAACATCTCAGTTTCATTTTTATGTTGGTTGTTACACTCCCGATACTGCAGAAAAATATACATTGCAAGACACGTGAAATTATATTTCAACTAACTCCCTGGTGTACCCTCGCTCAAAATTGATATCTGGATTTTGTCTGGAAACATCTGGCTATTATAGAGTTTTGTATGGCCATGTGAGCCAGGTATGAAATCTGGTAAAGGTGCCTTGGTGTGCTGAACCAAGTTTTATATTGCCATATCCTGCGAGACGTGACTTAGTTAATACATTTTGATGTGGTTTTGATCTTGAAAAAAGAATGCTTCATATAAAAATATAATATTTGATATGACCATATCAAGACATTAAGTGATGGATGCTCATGGCAGATGTACATACTAAGTTTTATATGGTCATATCAAGCCAGATAAACCCTACCTACAAATTGTTAACATACCATACCAGATAGATATAAACATTAAGTTTTATTTGGCCATAATAATGCAGATGTAACTTTATAAAATGAATGCTAAATACACACTCACATAGGCCATATTAATACTTTTTGGTTTGTGTACTTGTATTACACTAAAGCCTCCTTCAAGAGCCGAAGACGTATCAGCAAACCAAAACCATAACATTCAACAATTTCCTAAGTATCCAGGCATATTAAACTAATATATATGCAAATGAGTTTCCAATGTGGATATGATCGGGAAGTTTAATGCCCTGATTTTCGGTTTTCTATAAAAGTAAGACCTAGAAACATAAGAACAAAGAAGACCTAGAAACATAAGACCTAGAAACATAAAATCCTCAAAGATACAGTAATGGGTGCATGATTTTTTATCAGGGTCTTACTTTTCTAGACACCTGTGTCGATGTCTAGAAAAGTAAGACCCGGAGAAAAATTCATAATGCCGTCTTCATCCGAAAATAGTAAAGAGACGCCTGTGGATTTCCTTTCAAAATCTTTCGAAAAAAGAATTGGGATGAGTGGTAAAACTTTCGCACAACTTATATGCATGACGAATGGAATGACAAAAGCAACATGAGATATATGCAAACGAAATGTCCAGTGGCATTTGTCAAAGGGGCTCTATACTTTAACCTTGAATCTAGTAGCTTTATTGTACAAGATATTATCTTATTCAAACAAAATGTGGTAAGTTAAATATCTAACTTTATGTGTCCATTGTATAAATAATCTGGTGCTACTTACTGCATTGTATGGGTTTATTTATGGTGTTATCTTTTTCGCTCATTCACTCCTGGTGCTTATAAAAAATGTATTTCCTTTGAGGCTCTCGTCTGATTATTCCATCGATGTTAGCAAACTGTCCTGATCTTGCACATGCATCATCACTTAATAAAAGATCTCTTATAATAGTTAGCAAAACTGGGAAATGAATGCTGCTTGTGTTCTTTTTGTCTTCCAATGTTGCATTATTCAATTGTGTCGAGACGTCGGAGTCGGTGTTGGAGAAACATTGCAACGTTTTAATTTGAGACTTAGTTTTGAGATTTTCAATTTTGTGTGAATTTAAAATCATTTTAAATCGGTTTTATGTTTATTGTAACAGAAAATGCTGCTCACTCGATTGAAGTTGAGAGACTTAATAATGTGCTCTGTGTCCAGACTTCTCGTCTTCCGCATCTTGACTAATGTTCAATCAGTAAATACGAAATTATCCCGGAAGAACCATTTTATTTGAACATTGAGGCATGGAGATGTCACAACGCAAATATCAGCAAATGTTACAGTATATCATGCGGTACATCACTCCAACTGAATTCGAATGTCATATTAACCGTACCATATAAAATAAATATAATCAACGTTTAAGGACGCGGAAATGTTATATGGGGATGACGAGTAACCAGCTAGTAGCAACATTGAAGGAATTGCGTGTATTTATATACATATTCCCAAAGGAACAATGTGTGAAAACTGTGAGGGAAAGGCTTTTTGTACCCTCATGGCATTTCCCCTTTATGGTTGCTCTTTTGGGGAAAATGTTCGGCTTATCTAACACCTTCTTATTCCGCAAATGAAATCTCAACTCACGATTTCGCTATGTGCGTTAATCAGAAGGTCTGGTTTAGTAATGATTTCGTTCTTTGCGTTTAAGCCCTAATCCGTATATTAAAAAATTAACTCATACTTCCTGTTTAGCCGTCCAAAATTGAGCATTGTATTATAGCCGGTTATTTGTCACTTAGCTTGTGCCTTTGTTCATATGAATGTTCATATGAATTTGAATGTTTGTGGTATAGACGAGTGTGTTACAACTGATACATTTTTATCACAGGGAATATAAGTGTAGTGATAAACTAAACTACAGACAAGGTGTGGAAGTGTAATCAAACTTTGTATTATTAGAGCCAATGAAGAATAGTTGAAGTTTTAGAGCCAACGGACTGATAGGTAAAGATTTATTGGCCTACTGTACAACTTCGCTACTGTTTATCATTATTGCTTGGGCTTGATGTTAACTTTGCTTACAGCTAAAATTCCAAAGCATTAATAATGTTAAGTCAACCGCGCACTACACTACTTTTTACACTGCAACTCAACACAATGGAGTTGAGTTGCGGTGTGCAAAGTCGTGTAGTGTGCGGCTAGTTTAAGATAGAGCATGTTTGTGGTAAAGTCATATAACCGTTTTAACCCTTTGAACAAAGGCAAGTCATTGCACCATTCATAGCCAATAGAAGTTGTTTGAAATTTTAAATTTGAAGTTTTAAACATCCACGCAGAACAATGATGTTAAAGACTCAATGCAACAAAACTGGAAACGACTGCTTGACTAAAATAGATGAAATTCACTAAGTTCCCCCCTCCTTCACTTGGTATGATATGCAAGTATATAGTAGAGAAGACCTAGATAAATAATGAAGTTTCTCTTTTACTTTTAGCATTTATTGGTACTGCAGAATAAGTTATTCATACTTGCTGGGGTGCCTGTAGAATTGTACACGTCCTTTCATTTTCAAGTAACGTGTCCCTATATACATATCACACATAGCTTTAACCGTCCGTTTTATCACATATGTTTATCACATTGAACGAACTGATCAAAATGAGCTAACGATATCTTTTCATTTTTCCCCCGACCTTTTCTCTTTATTTCTGCCAACTTGAATAGCACGTGGATATCAAGGTAAATATTAATATTGTACAACTTCGCAGCTCTCTATCTTTTGTGCTCGAGCTTGAGCTAAGCTTTGCTTGCGGATAAAATTCGAAATTTTTTGATAATTTAAGATCGTAAGTTCTTGTGCTAAGGGGAAAGATATATTACAGTCAATTCGTTTCTCTCTCAAGGCGTATAAGTGCTTTAGTTATAAAACAAGGGCAAGTTATTATAGTAGTATGTGACACTTAGAGTCAACAGGAGATATTTCACATTTAATTGTGTCGAAAAGACGAGCGACATGTGTAACTTCATTAGTACTCCTTTATATCTTTGGGCACTTGAATATCACATTGCCCTACAAAGTTAAAACACATATCATGTAACATGTACCCTTTTCGTTTTTTCTTCTCTAGAGTTTGGTTCTACAGACACCCCAGGTGAGAATCCAAATCATATTTTCCGTCTAATGTTTAAACAACTTTTAGGGAAAAACAATAATATTTGTAACGGACGACAAAGTAAATCGAAATTCAACTAATTATTTTGTGACGTTACATCGAAAAAAACGCACTTATCAGACACGCATACCAATGCGTTACAAATCAGATGTTCACCAAGGTGGGGAAATTCGATGTTCTCCCCGATTAAAGATGCATAAGGTTTTAATAAAACTTTAAAGTTCAGATCGTAATCCGACCCGATATCGCCGTAGTGTGTCACGTACTAAACATTTCCAAAACTTAAATTTGTGCCAATTCATATTTGAAGTATCTGTGGTTACAGTTGTGTTGACAACGCTTAAGATTTTTTAAGTGTGTGTAAGTTTTCGTCTCTCCAGCTATTTCGCAAACATAAGTTTTTTAACCAACTTTAGGAGTTTGTTTATGCTTCCTCTGTTCCTTCATGTACCAGGTGGTGATTCTGCTGGTGAGTAACACTCTTGGATTTTTAGACTTATTTTGCATACCCATGGATCTCTAATCTACGGTGGCCATAAAAGGGACATGCGAGATATTAAATTATCGTGCCCGAATAACTCGATATCCGACATTTTGCAGAATTTTATCTTGTTGTCGACTTTCAGTAACTCGAACATTTATTATGCAAATGTATATGACGATGTTCAGGTTTGTTTGAGGTTGTTTGTGTTTCTGTCAACATAAACCTACTTTCACAGACATTTGGATGAAGATCTTTTTGGTGGGAAGAAAATAAAATTTTTCCTACCACTACAAAATCATTATTTTATTTACACGCACTAGGCCCAATAAGGGAGTCCTTTAACCTATGAAGCATCTTTTCTCAATTTAATGTTGGACTAAAGTTGGCTGGAGTAACCACAAATAGGTCCCATAGACCACTGATGTGTAGTTACTATAGTCAACAACGTTTATAAGCCTAGGCCTGTGTCATCACTAGATTCCAAACAAGGTACTATCACCAGTAGTGTTCCATTTGTCTTTGTCCTTATGATTTTCTTTAAGTTGTAAAGACACATGTGTCCTTCCGATAAGACTGGAATCTTTAGCAGATCTCCATACTTTGTTACCACTACATGACTAGTGACTGCTTTATTATCGAGCTCGCCAGCACAATTATAGGCAGCTGTGTCAAATGATTTACGTACACTATGTATTGGACAAAGAGTGCAATGTTTTGAACATTTGTTGGAAAGACGGCACATGCTTCGAAAAATTGAAGACCATCAGATTGACAATTTTTAAATTCTTGATCGTGTAGACGGGGCTTTCAGGAAGTCTGCCTGGGTGTTAAGGTACATAGATTACAAATGTTCAAGACCTAGCATACGGGGGCAGGGCGCTGCTGCACCATCTCACTCATCAGAGATTGTTTAGTTCCTTAAAATGTGTTAAAGATTGTTTAGTTCCTTAAAATGTGTTAAATTACAACTTTAAGGCGGTTTACATGGAAAAAATTGTGTAAAGGCACAAAAATTTCAAGGTAGAGGTGACCCTAGGCCCATGGACAGGTAACAGACTGCTTCCCAATTTTGGCAAATTTTGAACTGCGGGCAGTGGGCTGAAAATCTCTGACAGTAATTTAAGTCTTAGACAGTCTGTCATGCTTTTAATCACTTAAAACTGTTAAGCATGCCTGAATTCTTTCCAAATTGTGCTCGAAAAATAAAAAACATCATAGACACTTAAATTTTCATGAAATATTCTAAAACAAAATGAAAATTGACCACTCATTCTGGCGGTCTATGAAAATCAATTGTAGGCTATGTACTTCAGTCTTACTTCATTATTTGAACATGATTTTGCCCTACAGGATAGAATATGGTTCGGGCGAAAGCTTGCAAAATGTAGGGTGATATTAACCAAGGTGTTACAACTGCCTGTTTTAAAATTACACAGGCACAGGGGAGTACTCAAGTACATAAAAAGCCCAAATTTCATTGAGCTAAAATTAATTTTGCACAATCACATAATTTTCTTAGTTATAAACTGTAACATATGTACAGGGGTTAATTAATTAGAAACATTACAGTAATACTATCAGACTACAAGAACGGTTACCATCCAACAACTTTACCGTTGATATTTTCCAGTTAAAAATGTAAATGCCAAGTGAAAGCCTCTATAGGCATACAAATCGCTATAAATAGTAAATGTAGGCTATTGCAAAATCTAATCGAAAAAGGAAAATAGCATAAGCATCAGCCTTCGTTCCTCGTTATAAAACAAATTAGTCGTTATCAAAATAATGAACAAACTTACAAAACTTTCACATATGGGCATCGGAGGCAGTCCATTACGCAGGGTACCAATCTAAGTGGCTGTGTATTACGACCGCCCGGAAGAATACCCCACAATGTGACTGATTTTTGGAATTAACAGGTGCTGCGACCTCATAACAATAGAACCAGATCCCCAGCCCCTCCCCTAAACTAGGAAGGAGTTTTTATGGAGCAAACACTACCAGTGAGTCCAACCCAGCCGATAGGTATTGCAAGGGGTCCCGGGAAAGCCCAACAGCAGTGTCGAGATCAAATCTTACTCAAAAAGCAAATTGTTGGTGCTAAAAGCATTTTTCAAAGTGTCAAAACAAATAGGCCGCCTGGACTTACTTTAATGTAAATGATTTTGCACTTGCAAAGAGAACTTACAATTATGCACAAAGTCATGCGCGTCACCAAAAGGGGGGGGGGGGGTCGGGGGTGCGATTTTTTCAGAAACGTTTAAAGGATGTACCAAAAGTCGAAAGAGGATTTATTCTGTAATTGCAAAGTATAAGTTTCTTTTAATATTTTGAATGCCTAATCTCGCTGCAATTACAGATCGAGTCCTCAAAATACTAGCCTATTTCACACCTTACTTTTTGTAAAGTGACGTCCGCTAGCAAGGACTATAGGCTATATGTAGTTACACTTTTCATATTATTTTAATCATATATGTAACAGTACTTTTCATGAAATACCTTTAAATTGTACATTTTTTAACGGAACAATCATTTTTTTTTTTAAAACTTCATCAGAACCATATTTTCATCGCTTGAATTCTGTTCATTTTGGGGTGGGTAAAGTGTTTCATGTCAGTATAGGTTCAGTATACTTTAATATTAAAACGGGAGTGTACCTGATGGATATTTAAAATTGACTTAAAATCTCAGTGAAAAAATAGATCCAAGGATGATGATATTGTTGAGCAGTCGACTGTTCTGAGGGATTTAACATTACTACACACAGAAGAACCTGTAAAGTAGGATGCCCTCTTTAGATATCGACTCCTAGCTAACTGAATGCATACCATATGCTTGTCTGTGTTTAATATCCACCTTTGACTCACCTTGCTGTATGTCAGTAATAAGTTGTTTTTATTTGATCGGATAGTACTATGGAGAGGCAGTTATCCCACAAAAATTTGCCGGGCCAAAATCCCTTCAAGTTTAGGAAATGATGGTACCGATATTTAAGGAATAAATCGCATTTGGCTGACTATAATGGTGAATAATCCGTCACGGAGACTCCAAATTGGCCAATTACGGACGGGGCGAAGCAGAGTCCGTTATGTTGCTAACGTGGAGTCGAGACGGCTTATCAGACAGTAATGTTCTTATTCTCCCACCGAAAATGTATGAAAAACTTCATTTTTATCACTATTTTTACGTTTACTGACCATGTCTAGTGAAAAAACAGGTACAGATTCTCAACAACGGGTGGTAGAGGTGGTAGAATTCAAAATTAACTTCCTTTAATCTGTACATGCGTATCAAACTGAGTCATGGGTCAATCATTATTCTTAATCTCAACTAACTTCTTCTGTTCTTCAACCAATTTTTGCTGGGCGTTTTCAATTGCAATTTCCATTGCCTTTTTTAATTGCATAAATGACACTACTTTCTAAAAGAAAGTAGTGTCATTTCGAAAGGTTGAAAGTAAATAAGAAAGTTTATTGGTAAAATCACATTGTGTACAAATTATTGATCTATTCTAAAAAGCCCGGTATCTGTAGTAGTTTAACAGACGCTGTTCATTGCAGATTTGAAAATTTTTATGAAATTCCTTTGCTCCTTTGTTCAATTCGCCTAAAATTTCCTCATGCTTTGTTATTTAAGGTTCGCTTTTTTAACCTCCCTTAATCTTGACTTCATTATATTCCACCAGCTTGAAAAAGTTTTCGTCCTGGGAATCCTTAGTTTGTCTGAATGCTACCACCCCAGTTTGTTCCCTTTACCCAGTCCATAGATCTAACAATAGTACACCAACTTCAAAAAAAAAAACGTCCTGGTGCCCGTTGTAATTTTAAGAATTAAAGCTTTCCATTTGATCCACATCAATGGGTTCACGTTTTGCTCTGAACCTTTATGAAATCATAATTTTGACATTACCATATTAGCCACATTGACGATATTTCACCGCATTTTAGGCATTCGAAATGTCTAACTGCTCAGAGCTTTCGGGGGCTTCGCCCCCTGGACCCCCAGGGACCCTTAAGCGGACCCCATGACCGCAAGCCGTAGTGCTCGGGCTGTCGCGCGAGCATTGCGGCTAACGCAGCAATAGCTGCCTTCTTCGCGCAAAATACGACCCCCTTCTAAAAATGTCTGATGACGCCCATGGATGTCGTTCACAGATGGAATCTTTCGAAGGAGTTTTTGTTGGAAAATAAAGTCCTTAGCGTGCATGAAAAATGGGAAAGTTATAAGGATGCTTAAGAATTAATTTATGACCCCAAAAACAGCTCTAAAGAAACAAAATTACCTTCTAGACAGAGGGCCGTAGGGCCAATTTCTGTCTAGAAATAGACTTTCTTGACCACCATTTCGGGAGGGGCTAAAACTTTACAAAATGATGGCCAAAGATGCTCTGAGGGACCAAAACGTTTTCACAAGCACAAACGTTGCACATTAGCGAGAATTATAAAATCAAAGTCTGGAATTTTACCTGAACGTCTGAAACATAGAGCAAGTATAAGTACATTTTGTACATTGGTTATCTAAGTTGTAGCAGATAGTGTAGCGGTATGCTTCACCGCTCGTCATTTTACGACTTGGGATCAAATTCCACTGCACGCTTTTGCCGCCTTTTTTATTTAAATTTTCAGATCATCTTTTGCAAGGATAAGTGTGATGTTAGTTCATTTAATTGAACTGTACATATCTGTAAATAATATATTCTTTTCTGTACCGTATCCAGTATATAATTTAGGATAAAATAAATTTCTTCTTACAAAAAAAATCACAACAAAAAAGTAATAATAATAATAATTTACAATATGCATGTCAACCCCTTCAGATACTAGTGTTCTTGTTTTATAATAAAAAAAATCACATTTAAGATCTTCATTACAAACATTGCCTACCATATATATATATCAGTTTGTGCACATAGCCTACTTAGTACCCGAGGTGCCCATGATGCATACAGTTCATCAAAACTTCCAGAACGATTTGCTCTCCTCAAGATCTGGACCAGTGACGGATCCAATGTGGGCGAGGCACAGGGGAGTTCTCCCTAGAATTTTCAAGGGCAAGTTAAAAACCCACATTTTTCTGGTTCTACGTTTCTAAAACGAGAATTTTCCCCAGTCATTTTAAGTGCCCAAATTGCTTCAAAGCCACTTGCATATCTCAGATATGCGTGAGCTACCTTTCACATAATTCGCAACCAAGCAATTCTGAGTTGCCACATGACAGTTAGGTGTTAATTGGTCTATAGGCTAAGCAACAAGATTATCACCTTAGGTTGTATTTTAGACCTAAATTTTATTTTGAGCTTTCGTTTGCAATAAAATTTTCATTTCAATAAAAACAAAATGATCAGATTGCCAATGATCAGAAAATTACCAGATAAAGTGCACTGGCTCCCTTACAGGACGATGTAACATTTTATCATTTTCTAATTTGTCAGTTTGTCGCTAGAATCTCCATTGAAAAATAGACAAAAATCAAAGTTATGTATGATATGTTAAAGAGGAACATATTTTAAGCTCTCTGGTAAAATTTTCATTCATTTCTCACGTTTGGTTCTCGAGATATTATTATATATATTATGTATATTATATTCAAGTTGACACATTTCCACAAAAAGTAAACTTGAAGCAAGCAAGTGCGATCTCTTCTATCACATTTATGGCCAATTTTTTCCTCTTATTTCTTTCTTTTTTTTGCTTTGATCCCAGCTGTTCGACCGGCCATGGATTGATTTGGGATGCTATCTTGCCCCTAAGGCAAATAAAGTTTTAAAAGTTCCATAGGTCAGGATGCGCGTATGGTAACAATTTATATAATAAATATGGTGTCCAATTTTAAAGAAAAACAATTTAACATTGTCATCACAATGTGATCACGCCTACTTGTTGCAAGATCACTCTTTGTAGAAATTGCGTCAATGCGTTGGGAAATGAGTAAAAAATTCACCAGTGTGCTTACAATATGTTCCCCTTCAACATATCAGCTGGGGCTATCACATTTTTTTTTTAAGGAACTGCACAACCGCCTGAAAAAATTGGAATGGTGACTACTCGAATCGTAATATTCATACATAAAATTTTGATATAATTACGAGTATATCCTGGAAAATTACGCATAGTTTATACTTATATATGACATTTGTATGAGATAGAAGGCCGAGATAGTTTGCCCAGACTTAGAAAAAGGCTACATTTTATTCATGTCATATCTAATAACGTTACTTTTGGAAAATTGAAGATCATGCTTTGAAAACATTTTGGGGAGGGAGGGGGGACAAGTGACCCCGTGTCCCTGCACTGTAAAAAAGTGTAAATTTACAACAAAGTCCTGTAAAATTTACAGCATAATTTCTGTATTTTGTGTTTACCACAAAAATTGTTTTTTAATTATGCAAATTAGCAGGATATCTAACTTGTTAAAAGTTTACACTGTAAACACTCTTCAGGGTAAAGGTGATTAGTGATATCACAATAAAGCACTGTGTAACCTTCAGATTAGTTCAAATTGACCTAAACTCCTTTTAGCTACTTAAGTGGGCGTGGCCAAAATTTTGACATAAAAGTTGATATTAATGCTGAGGTCAGGCCTATGCTAATAGAATCTGAAGAAAGAAACAGTTTGGGGGAAAAGAATAAGTAGTCAATCAATACATGTTAAGAAAATTTAGATATATTTGGACTATATTTCTTTAAAAAATGTGTAGTTAAGTTATTCAGAATAATTTTGATAGACGTGGTACATATAGTATAGCGTTAGCCTACACAATAAACACAATGTTTGCAAACCCCATTATGAACGCCGCCCGTGGGACAGCTATCACAAAAATTTAAAGGACAAGACTCTGCACGTCAGGTTGTTCAGTTGGTCATGTTGAGTTGAGTTGTCCCTTGGTGACGTAGCTCCTTTTGGGAGCAGAACCCCTTCGGGAGTATTGTTTGGTTTTCGCCCCGGCTCTTTGCCAGAGAGTCGGGCGACTTTTGAAAAAAGCAAAACTCTAAAGGAAGTCGTTTGCCAGAGGATGTCCTTTGCGTTAAGTGTTGCTTTGGCTCGCGGAGGCCGTTTTATTCAGCCAGTCTAGAACGAGACTCCGCACGTCAGGTCGTTCAGTTGGTCATGTTGAGTTGAGATGTCCCTTGGGGACGTAGCTCCCTTGGAAGCAGAACTCCTTCAGGAGTATTGTTTGGTTTTCGCCCCTGGTTCTTTGCCAGAGAGTCGGGAGACTTTTGGAAAAAAGGGACTCTGGATGTCATGCCCGAGACACGAGGTGACATTAGCAAAATAATGCACTCTATTTGTTTTGCGGGTGCGACATAATAATCAAAATGCAAAACAGTTTTATGGTCTTTCTGTACTTCTAAATAGTACAGCTGCCAAATTTTTGCTGTAAAATTTACAACTGCTTCACTGTAAGTTCTACGGGATTTGCGTTATTTAGTTTACAAGTGACTGTAAAAATAATGCGTTTTGTTGGCAATATTGCTGACGGTGGTTTCACTATTAAATTTACCTTTTTACAGTGTATGACGAATTGTTAATGAATTAAATAAGGTATTTAGGCTCACTTTGAACCTTCGGATTCAGGGCCTATATATTGTGGGACTTTCCCAACCCACCAGATAGACCTCAAGGTATTTCCCCTTGGCGATATCACACACTCTTAATCTGCATGACTAATATAAAAAAGAAGGGTGAAAAGCAGACTGCAAGAGGCAAAATAAGAGAATAAAACTTGGCAGAAAATAATACGAAAAGAATTAGCACACTGTGGATTTGAACCCGGGCTGCAAAATTGCTAGGTACATGCTTTTTTTTTCCTTGAAGGAAAGACTTTATATTTTCTTCTTCTTCTTTTATGGGTACATGCTTTCACCACTAGGTCAACCGCCCACTTAAAATAATTTCGTGTCGTAAAATACTTAAACTCAATGCAGAAATTATTGGTGGTCACGCAACGGCACTATTTTGAGAGTCGGCCCACTTTTCTAAGTACTGTGGTGTTTGGAGTTTTTCCATCGACGAAGAACCCTTCTGTACTTTCGTTACAACTTACATCGTACAGCTGTTTCTACACGTGCCACGTGCCGCGTGATATAAACGGCTAAAGGGGAATTCCGACCATTTCCTTACGGTGAACAGTTCTGTGTACCCCGTTAGGCATTGAATACGGGTATGTCCTGTGTTGGTGGGTGTGTGTGGGTGTGTGTATGGGTGTAGACTTCACTTTCACAACGAAGAATCGAACTAGAAAACACACCTGCTTTCCGAGGACTTGTTTGATGTCCGAGGATCTAAAATGACGTCCTCGAAAAGAAATGCATTTAAACGTTGTTAAAGAGCCCACTGTGTCCCCCAATGGACATTTCAAGGATGTCCCCGGAAAAGCTTTTAAGTGTGACTTTAAAACTGACACGTGCATCTAATTCCATTATTTTTCCGAGGACATGGAGTATAATAACACACGTTTTTCAGAGGACTAAAACACCTGCCGAGGACCTGCACACAGTGTGTTTACGGACTTAGTATTTTGCGAAAAGTTGTGTGTGTGTGTGTCCAATTTTGTTTTCCTAATATCTAGAAAATGGCTGGGCCGATTTTCTTCAAACTTGGTGGGATGGCACCTTAAGTGGAACAATTGCATTTTATCATTTTAATACACAACAGGAAATGAAGGTCAAAGGTTACAGGTCAAAGTTTAAATTTAGTGAAATCACATTTTCTGCTAAATTTCCAAAACAAAACGTTCTTCAGACACGAAACTTCACACATATGATGATTGCATCTAGACCTGCCAAAATATGTGGTTGCCATAGCAACAGAGGTCAAAGGTCAAGAGGTAGAGTGGAACAAAAAATTTTCAAGTGATAATTTGTTCGTAAAAGAACCTTTTTGTCTTTTAAACTCCTCCTAGTGGGTAGGTGGGTACCCCAGGGTGGGAACTTATATCTCCTAGACCCTCGGAAGTAAAGGTCAAAGGTCACATTTTGCAAAAGACACTTTTTTTACTATTTTGTACTAAAACTTCAAACGAAAAACTTCATTTTACATGAAACTTCACAAGTACAATAGGGTAGACTAGTTCTACCAAAATATGTAGTTTTCATGGGAACCAAGGTCAAAGGTCACGTGACAGGGGATCAAATACTTTTTTGAACTCACTTTAGCTCTGAACGGAAGCATCCCACAAATCTGAAAGTTTAAGTGTAATAGCCTAGGCCAGCCATCGGACAACGGGCGAGTTAATGAGCTGAAAACCAAATTTTCTTGTAGCCCCGCCCCCCAAAATTGAAGCAACTGATGACATTTCGCGAAACTAATACTGGATGTATCCTTAGGTTTACGTTGATGAATAATGCAATAGAAGGCGTAACAAAGTACCAAAACATGGTAATTCGAATTTCGAAAGTCTTATTTTCCTAGAAAGACTTTGAACATTTTTCGATTGATCGTAGTAAGTGAAAAATCAGGTAACGAAATAAGGTAGACTTTTTCAAGGCTCAAAAAGTTGCTGCATATTTGCCGTGAACTTGACTTCGTTAAAAAATAAAAACAGATAAACTTGAAAAAATCAGTTAGAAAAGAGTCTTAGCTTCCTATTGGTATCAATTTTGCGATTGGAAATGATCATGAAATGGTGTAATGGTGCCTAGAAGATTCACTTGAAATTCGATAGTTTTGCGTGTACATTTGCACAGGTTTGTATGGGACGTTAGTGGTGAGCCAGCAACGCACGTTGTAAGTATGCAATTTTATACATGCCAACCAATACAACACTGATTGAGTCATAACAATACATTATGTTCATCTGAGCTACAGCTACACTGAGGCCCTCGTTATACTACTAGTTTTGTGAAATCCTTAGAACAGTTGTTCCAATGGTTATAAGGTGCATGGTCATTCTTTCTAGTTTTTTTAACAACGCGCCTATTTACACAGGAATTAATTGTCCAGTCCCAGTGCATGCAGTGCTATGTGTCAATGTGTGTTTGTTTGGTACAGTGCATTGCTAAATCTCTAGACTTTTCAGTAGTCTGGGGATAAACAGAGGACTGGATTAGTACCATTTTTCAGTTCATGTGCTGCTAGAATATTTCTTGTTAGTCTTGCTTTATGCGATATATTAAGGCAAGTCTTCCAGACATTTCGGCGATTTTCTCAAGTCATGATTTCTACCAATAAGTTGCATATGAAACTTAAAGATCTATAAGTACAAAACCTAGGCTAAAGGCCATGTAATTGTTGGGTTTATTTCATACCATGATATAATGACTCACAATAATATTTTGTAGAAATCCGAACTTTATCTGTGGGCAAATGTGAGAGTTACAACTAAAAAAAGTGTGCGCTTGAATTGCATATTTTTGTTTGTCATTCTGGACTGAGCATTGCACATTGCAACAGCCAGTCTGATGAATTAAGTGGTATGTGGATTTGTGGGAAAGTGTTGCACACCCTTAGCTAGTTGCTGCCCAGTTCAGTCCTGTATAGGCCTAAAATTTTGAAGGGAACAGCTAGCAGCAATTAACATAACATAACAGGTTGAAGGGCAAAGGAGGGCCAAGGTCCCATAAGATGCCCTGAAGTCCAAACCCTATCAAAAGTCAAACCACCAAACCTAAACAAACAGCCCCAAACAATCAGATTCTACCGGTCATGGAAGAACTTGTCAATGTTAACCTTAAAGCAGTCACTGTACTGCAGATGTTAACTACCCTGCTGGTACTTATCAGTAGAATAATTGCAGTAGCAGGATTACATGTTATACTGAGAAATAGGGGGTAGAGCCTGATATCCCAGCCTCAGTCAGTGAATTAAATATAGTTTTCTCATCAAATCCTAAGACAAAAATCCTAAGGCAAAGACTAATTTTTCATCGGGCATATTCAAGAAATAAAGTGCATCATTTGCTTCCATTGATATGTTCCTCCAGGTTTATTTACTGAGATGTTAATTTCAATATAAAGATTCCAGTGTCAATTTGAAAAATCCTTCCCAAATGCTTATGCATGAAGTGATCTTGCATTTAACAGGAAATCTAAGAGAGTCTAGTATTGCCCTTTTCCACACGAAGCACCCTACCACCACACTCAATACCCCCTCCCAAAATAAATAGGATGAAGCATGCTAACTGGCCTGAGAGTTCTGCATCTCAGGGCCTAATTACTCCCTACTGAGTAAGATCAGTCAATGACACAGTTCTGCCAGTTGCTTACTAGAAATCATGCGAATATTTGCTGTTAGTTCATTATTTTGAACAAAGTCTGCAGTCCATGGAACCTTTACTAGCATGTTTACATTTTTGATGTACCCCTTGATTGAAATAAAATCACATATCTTCTTTTAAATTTATATTTTATACAATGGATATTACGTAGCCAAGGGCCACCTTGAGTCGGTCATGAAACAAATGCAATCCCCTCATTTGATTATTACGAAAATGACCGACTTATGGTACCGGTTGACTCAACGTACACTCGTGATATACTGTACGCATCGAATTATTTCGCACAATCAGTACGTGCAGTACAATGTAGGAGAGTGTGGAGGTTCTTGTTCACGAAGCCACTGGTCAACGAATCGCCCTGTATTTTCCGTGAACTTGACTTCGTTAAAGAATGGTTAAAAAAGCAGTTTATTTAAAATTGTAGATTAAGAAATTTTTCATCGAATATGCAAGTTTTTAAAATTGGAAATAGCGCGATTAAATAACAAAAATCGAATTTTTCTGAACAGTTCAGATGCAGCTACGTAACTTTTCCAAAAATTGGCCAAAATGCACTTTGCAATGCTTGAAGTTACCTGTAATTGGCAAAATTTGATTTTAGCATTTCTTATTAGTAAAATTCAACCATTGGTTTGCTTTGAAACAACCTAATAACTGATATATAAGCCCTCGAAAATGGCAAGTTTGATCTAATTACGTATTAATGAGCTATGACGTCATGAAACGCCATGCATACTCCCACAAGAAAAGAAAGGCTTTTTCGTACCGTTGTCTACTGGCTGAGGCATGATAAGTTGTACCGATATGTGTGGTTTCCATGGCAACCAAGGACATAGTTCACGTTACCGATTGTCAAAGGTTAAAGTGGGCATGACACGGCCACAAAAACTTTTGTGTATTGCAAGATTAGATACAGAATTTTACAAATATTATCTCACACCCCATTAAAAACCCGTACAATTCGGCATAAATGATATTCGAAGGAAAACTGCGTTCGAAATTCAATCTCGAAAAATGCCGCAAAGACTCACCTGACTTTTATGACGCCATTGGCGGCACAAACCCCGCCCTACGGCGCGCATCTAGATGTGGAACTAATGAAACGCTCGGTAAAGTTATCTTATCTTAGCAACCTCATGAAAACGATTACATCAACATACAGAGCGGAAGGCGCGGACCATGGTGGGGATTCGGAGCAAATCATTGGCCAATATGTTCGCATGCATATGCGCGCGGGTAAAAATAGTTCTGTTTTTGTGCAAGAAAGACGCGGTTCGGGCGCTATAAAGAACAGCTATGAACATGTATGGACAGACAACAACAAGCGCGTCCCCACTACGAGCACTACTTTACTGTATGCGCTGTTTGGTGAAGATGCTATTGCGAATACCAAGCAGTACCCGTGCAATGCACAATTCACAATGTAGTCAGTGGCCACGCTCACCGGTGTTTGCACCGGTGTTTGCAATTATGTATGCGCTAACACGCGTTACCATGCACATGGTTCGATGATTGTGAGCTCTCTGGTAGAGGGTTGCTAACCGGGTCTCCAATGACGTCACCATTTTGAGACGCGTTCACATACGTTTTTTCGTTTTCGAATTTCAAATGGGATGAGCCTGGCCTGTAATTGAGAATTCAAAACGTCGTATTTCGGTATTTATGGACATCATTTAGTAGGGAAATCATTCACTTTATGTCAAGGTGAACCCAAACTTACCGAGAAACTTACTTTGGCCGTGTCATTACCACTTTGTTTTGTAACTAGCCTATTTTTCATCAATTAATATATCCCTAAATAAGCTAGACTGAGCCTCAGGCCTAGGTTAGTACTTCGTAGTAGCAGTCTCGTCTTCACAACTCAAATTCTTTTTTCACTAATTTGTATGCTGTAGTGAGATTTTTAAGTTCCTCCTCGGACTTCACTTTGATAGCCCTTATATCTAGTGTTCTCATAAAGTCTATGCGGGCAGTTGTTTTCAATCCAAAGTTGCTGTAACTGTTAGGCCCAGTAGTATGAAAGTTAAAGTCTAACCTAGGGCTAGACTTCAAATCTGAAGCTGGTTAACGGTATGTAGGCTAGGGCTGGGGCTTAGGCATAGCTCTGAGACCTACGCCATTCATAATCTTGAGTTATAACCCAAGATATTAAAAAGTGGGTGACTAACATTAGGTTAGGCATAGGACCTACTGTACCTATCTTACATATTAGTGTCCTTAAAACTTGGCGGTTCTGAAGCATCGCAAAAAAAAAAGAAAAAAAGAAAAAGGATGTGACAATTTCCTTGCCACGGGCTAGGATTCGCCACAGGCCAGTACGCAGAAAAGGTTTCTGCGTCGGCGGGAAATCCTCTAACGCCACGCGTTCAACATGGCGCACACGCCCAGTTAATTGAGACGCACTTGATGTGCATATCAGCTCGACACACATGAAGTTTGCCGTCACGTCAAATGGATTACGCACTTGTCTAAAGCGTCCCCGAAAGCGTCTTACTTTTATAATCGTTGTCTCAATATCCGTATCTGTTTAGTGTAACAGCCAGGCTCGTTTTTTTCATAGTGTTGCAAGGGGATAACAGCATCTTTAAAAATAAATTTGTTCCAAAAGCTTAGACAGGCCTACTGGATTAAAAGGGCAAGCGTTACAAAGATTGGGTAGCCTATTTCTCCAGTTCTTTTATAATCTGGTGTCAGAATTTAGATATCCAAATGATGTTTTTTGGAATAAGGGGTTCGCCTACAGTTCCAAGAACTTGATTGGTCGGTGCCGTATTCTTTCCCCTCGCTATCTCACGAAAAAAAAACTTCCGTCCCTTGGAACGAAAATTAATCGCTTCCCTTGGACTTCCAATAGGAATTTCAAAGGATTGTGGCATGGAGTTTTAGTATGGTTATTTTTGTCAATGACATTCTACTGCAGCATAAAAACAGCACAGATAAAACTTCTAGCACATAAATAGTTCAAGTTCTGTAACCAACTTGCGCACATGTTAGCGATGATATATGCAACTCCGTGGATTGCCCTCTTACTTTTTCTTCAAATGTGAAATTTACTACAAATAACTGCTTGGTTCACCTTGAACATATATTGCACTTACAATATATGATGAAAGATACTTGAAAAGAAATGTGGAGAAAATTGTGACATTTAGCTGTTGTTTCAAACTAAGTTTGAGAGGACGTCCCTTGACCTTTAACCCATGTTCACTTTAAACCCTTAATAAAACTACTTATATAAATGGCACCTTCTTAATAGGATTCATTATTGTGCTTCGACGAACTTTATCCGGCTTCCCGGACAAAAAAAACATGTACAGAATTGACTCCAAATTTTTGATAAAGTGAGTAGGTGGACTTGGTAAAACCCGAAAGAGGTAAACTAGCTGAGATCAGGGAGTTGCTAGAGCAAGAGTTGCTGCAGTCTCTAGCAACTCCCTCCTGAGATAAATGAAACGTTTTAACCAAAACAATTCTCCCAAGAGGAGTAAGGTCATGCTGTGTCTACAAGTGAAAATTTTGGAATGAAACTAAGACAAAATATGTTATCACCCCCCCCCCCCTCTCTTGATGGTTATTCCCAAAACGGTGATTGGACCAGTAGTCCAGTTGAACAAATAATTATCCATGAATTGGGGGTTTCGATCCTTTAATAGGCAGAAAGGACACACAATAGTCTCACCATAACTAACATTAAACCCAGAGCTACGCTCAAAAAGCTGAAAATTCTACAAATTTCAGTCAAATTATTTTCACCACCTTCTAGGAAAAGAGTTGCATCATCTCCGTATTGAACCATGCGCAATTCATAATTATTCAGTCTTATATCTCTTATGTTGTGCTACTTATAATTGTATGGATGAAAATTTCAGTACGCAAAATAAAAATATGCGGACTATAAAGGGCCAACCTTGTCATACGCCTCTAGAAATTGGAAAATAATGAGATGAAAAACTTTTATTGCAAACACATGCAGATGAGTTAATGAACAAAGTACGTACCCAACATATAACATAATTGCAATTGAAAAAGCAAAAAGTTCTATATACTAAATCCCACTCTAATTTATCGAATGCCTTTTCAAAGTCATTAAACACCATCACACTGAGAGTAGACTTGCATCATAATGATCGATTACATCTAAAATACAGCGAATGTTTTCGTCAATAAATCAACCTTTGATAAAACTTGTTCTATTTGGGTCAATTATTTTACTTATTTGTTTGATTCGTGAGGCTAATGCTTTTGAACAAATTTTATAGTCTACATTTAAAAGACTTATTGGACGAAATTTTTAAACAAAGTGAGATCTTTGTCCGGCTTTGGTTACAGAGTGATAATACTACGAGGCTGCTCGAAAGGATAAGTTACCCTAGGTGAAGGCAAAATTCAGAGAGTTTAGTACTAAAGTGCGAATACCTTGCCAAAAGAGTTTGTAGAACTCGGTCTTTAAGCCATCGATACCAGGGATTTTGATGTCATTGAAAGAGAATAGGGAATATCTGCACTCTTCATTATTTAATACAGTGAACATTATAAAAAATGAGGGAAGCAGAACAACCGACACCATGATAGAGCTTCTCATAAAAACCAATTATCTAGAATATCCGTATCCTTGAAAAACCTTGTCATTTCGTAAGCTTACGGATAACACTAAAGATTCAATACGATTTTCTTAATTAAGGATATTCTTAGTACTTTTTCCCCCTTTTCAACCCACCGAGCCCTGGAACGAACAATTATCCCTTGCAGTGTAAAATTATACAAACGATCAAGTTTTCTCCGAGCATCATTTAATTTATCTAATTTTAAGGAGTCTGTAAGCTATAATAAGATCTTCCTACCCCCGATTTTCCTTTATTAAACCATTTTCACGCTTTTACGACCAGCAGCTTTCTCCTTGTTGTACGTAATGCTGAACTCCCGAATATTATATTTAACATATTCCCAAAGCTGGAATGGATTCATATCGTTGGTATCTTTAATGTTTCCCGTGATATCTTTTACTTTATTTGTGTACTCTGAATCAACCAATAAGAAAGTGGTCAGTTTCCAAAAGCCCGGGCCTCCTTTATTTGTGTAAATCTCTTACCTTAAATTCTTAATGGAATAGTCAGACTGAATACTCGAAAACAATTACACTTTAAAACCAAGTTACCAGTTCGGGAGATAACCGCTTTCTAGAGAAAATGAGTGTTACCCCGATTGGGGGAAAATTTGCCAGTTTCAGCGGTATGAATGTTTATGAACACTTAGTGTCTACCTCTTTACAGTTGTCGAATTGTATAATATATATGTGTATATTAAATTGTGAGGTAATAGTTTAGACATAAAAAACGAAATTACCATGGACCATGGTGTAAAAAATGGTGTACAAAACTTGCGACTGCGTGCAGTCTATTAATTAAGCTTAGGACAAAAAACGTAGCAAAACTTGCTCGATTTCTAAAAATCGGCACGGTGAACAACTAAAAATGACGAAGCTTTTTTATTCCCCTATCAATAGAGTTTTTTAAAATGCCCAAATTTCTCTTTCCTAAAATCGATAAAAATTGCAAGCCTGTTTTGAACGTTATCTCCGTTGAATTTGCGCGGTAGAATCGCAATGCATCGTGGGAGATATTTGTAAATGGCGCCTCCTATGACAAAATTGAAAATTGATTTCCCACGAAAGAGGTTATCTCCCGAACTGGTTACGAGAATGCCATCAGATAAAGAAAACATCCAGCCGGCATCTAATACCGGGGGTTATATTCGAAGTCCATGAGTAATCAGTTAAACCTTTCCTGGCAAATCTCAATCGAGTCAAATGTAGACATTAAACTTTTAAACTCTTCCTTACCTTAAAATTGGTCATAGGTTTTCCCCCTGTTTTATTTAAGTTTAAATTAGAAACAAAATTAAATGACCCCTAAAATGACATAACTACTATTAAATTTCAGCAAATTGGAAAATAACAGGTGAAAAAAGTTTGGGTCATCAATGTTGGGTCAGTAAAAATTTCAAGAGTGTAAGTTTTATCAAAGACTTAAACTTTAGCAATAAGAAATCTCCCTGTATTTGAATGCGTGGATTTACAAACATTGACTTTTAAAAAGGGGATTGCAAAGAATAAAAACACCACGGCTTACCGATGAACGATGGCAAAAGATAGCTAGACCACCCCGTTCACTCTTCCAGAGAGAGACATCTCTTTCTAAGCCGTGGGTTTCTTGTAAAAAGTAGGCCTGTATGTAACCTGGGTGAGAATGCAGAAACGCAAACTTTTCTCCTTTTTATGGCCTGTCTAATTTTCCTGACATTATGAAAACAAATCTTCACACGATAAATTGGAGCAGGGAAATCCTACATACTCTATTGTAAAGGCAGAGAAAGTAACGCGGAACCCTGAAGGATGCATCCTCAAAATTTACCAAGTAGCACATTAGTACCGTAAGTAATATGAGCCTGACCCTGTTGGAACTATCCAGTGGTTCGTTTTGCACAATGATGAATCCATTTCAGGTACGTTTGTATCTAAATGTGATTAATTTTCAAGCTTTTTCCAACTACTTTCTACATTTACGTGTATTTTTAACATTAGGAAATAATACTCCACCAAAATAACGACAATTACCTCGTTCTGGCGTACACTGCCTGAAGGAACCCTTCATCTGACGTAGTTACTCTTGTTAAATGTGATGAGTGCATAAACTAGATTATTAGATTATTTTGCTGTGTTTGTAACTTGACCAGACTTTACGTCTTCCTTAAGCAGGTTAGGTGAACAAGTGAAACAAGTTTTGCACGGTCCTGTGTGTAAGGCTCCAAAACGCCTTACTGCTGAGCAGACTCCGTTGCTCAACACTTCTGTGTTACACTGTTGATTCGCGCCAAGAACTAAAAAATACGGCATGCTACGTAGGTACCTATACGTAACAGTACAAAGTCAATATAAATGGTTGCACACTACATATTTGGAAAATTCGTCACTATCGGTGCCATTTCGAGGTTGACGACGGAGAAAATTTGGAATTAATCGATCTCTCTTTACCTAACTTTTGGATTTTTCGGTATTAATACATTTGGTGGGTTTCTAACCATTTGAAACCGGCAAGCAAGAGAGTTTTAAGGTTTGCTTCATTCTGTATAACCATTTTGAAATGGTCGGGTGCGTCATTTAAGGCCCCACCATGCTATACACTGTACACGGACCTGTACCTATTGCAGTTGATTGTACACTAATGCAAGTTGAACGTGTACGTGAAACCAATGCAAACCATAGAGTATTGATGATAAAGTAAAAAAGAAGGAAACAAAAATACAAACACAAAAATAAAGGCAAATGCAGCATGGAATTCTGAAAGCCTCGCACTAAACGGGTTGAAAAGCTATCTCTCTGAAAGGTTACAATTTACATCATTTAACAATGTTAAATAGAAATTTCAACCTATAAGATGTGGTGTACCGCAGCGCTCAATTCTTGGGCCTTTGCTCTTTATAATTTATATGAATGATAATACTTTGGTTTCTTTGATTTGCTTATGAGACAAACATTTTCTTCACTGGGAATGACCCTTATCAACTTGAAAGCAGTGTTGTTAATGAACTAATCCTCTTCTCTGAGTGGTTCATAGCAAATAAGCTGTCTCTTAATTTCAGTAACACTTTTATGGTATTTAATAATAATCATCATCATGTATCCAATATCTCCATAAATGGGAAAAATCTTTATCCATCCAAAAGTGTTAAATTTCTCGGTGTCATTATTGACTGCAAGCATACCTGGCAGGAGCACATCAATTCTATTTCTTTAAAAATAGCCAGAGGAATCAGAGTAATCGGTAGATTAAGACATTTGTTGCCAAATGTATTCTCCGTACAATTTACCTTAATCTTGTGTATCCTCATCTAATGTATTGTTGTACAGTTTGCTCATGTACAAAAACCTCCTACCTTCACAATCTGGTTCTTTTGCAAAAGAACGCTATTTTTCTTTATCCGGACCCCGTGACGACACCAGCCAGTTGTTTAAGTCTCTTCATCTCTTTAAACTGTGCGATATGATCAAAATTAACATCGCTTCATTCACCTATCGTTTCATGCACAGCTTTTACCGAAATCATTTTCAGAATTCCTCACCAAAATTTCTTCAGTCTCCAACTATTTTACTCGCCAATCTCTTCTCCTGCATACTATTGTTACCCGTGCCTCATCTTCACTTCACAGTTGGCCCTAGGCTACAAAGCTCTAAAACTGTGGAACTCGTTACCTGATTCATTAATCAGCGGGCCAAGTGAAATTTCTTTTCGAAGTGGTTTCACCCATACTACAGAGATTTGTACTAACTCTTCAGTAGTATTCATCACCATTTTATATGCAAGGTTTATTATAAGGATATAACTTCTTGGTTGTCTTATTGTACTGTTCAAGTGCATTCATTACATGTTTTGTCACTATGCGCATTTTGTTTGTGGAAAGCCTTGAGCTTTCATGGGTGGGAGAGGCACGGGTTGGTAAGGGTGGGGCTAATGAGGGTTAGTTCTGGTATTTCAATCTTAGTCATTATACTTTCTATTTAGTTCATTGAATTTTCCGTCCTTTTTCCCTCTTATATGCTTTTACTTCATGCTTATTTGTGTTTGCAACACAGCTACTCCAGGAAACATGTTTTTGTTGTAATGAGGAGTAGACCTCTCGACAAGCCCCTAAGGGGCTTTTAGTTTTACTTCCGTCTGCTTCAGTGTTATACATGTATTCATTATTTTGTGTATCCGTACATTTTGATAATGTAGAAATAAATAAACGAATGATAGATAGATGGACGGACGGACGGACGGACGGACGGACGGACGGACGGATGGATGGATGGATGGATGGATATATATGTTTCACTAATTCGGCACTTAGGAGGAAAGGAGGGGGGAATATAAGTTTCGCCTTAACGTTTCTACACATTTTTCTATAGGGATACTTGGACGGACAAGGGCGCCCTCCTAGTTTACAAAGAAGATACGATTACTTCAAAGTTGTAAAATTAACGGACACCTCGCTGTTAATACGAACGGATGGCTGGCCATTGAAATACCTTTGTTTATATGTTTAGACGTTAGGGCAAATTTTTTTTCTTATGTATTGTATTGTAATTTTTCCGCCCCATGTACAAGAATATATAACAAATTCCACTAAGGTGGGAATTAGCGTTGTATATATATATATATACATACATATATATTTATATATATATCAGTCTCGGGATTCCATTTCAAATTTTCAGCAACACAGTGCCTTGCTCAAGAAAACAACACAAAATGACAAGAAAACTCCAATACTCTCCACACAAGTGGACATAAAAAGCAAGGAAAAAAATAGGAAAATAGAAAATTACTAGATTGGAACTGAGCAAGGTGCCACTTATATATATAGAAGCGTTGCACTGGACCAGGACGAGCAAGAAAACAAACAAGACAAGAAAGCTGACCGGCCGGCCAGTATAAGGAAACGAGAATGAACAATACTCGTATTAGACAGCCCGCGAGGGCCGTCTCTTCGGCTTTCCGTTTTGGCTATCAAAGCCGCCACTGTTGTTGCCTTCTCGTTTTGTATATATAACATTGTAATTAGTCCCGTAATTTTGATACTTACCTTGTGTCTATATACATATGGAAAATAACATAAACAGTCCGTCGTATACCAACTCTTACTCATATGATTACACAGATCAAACTCAACTGAAGGGATTTATTTTTCCTCCATTTTCACCTTTTCTCCTTTCGTATACCAACTCGAATAGCCATCGGATTTGGTAAGTACATATACTTTACAGAGTCAAGGCTAACATAAGTGATTGGGTGTCATCGTAAGTTTGCTAAAATGCTTAAACATTTGTAATGTAAGATCTTGAGTTAGTTCAAGTAAGATTTACGACTCACATTCTAACCTGCTGACTTTATTAAGGCAGGCCAGGGTCCTATACCCAGTTGCGCTTCACTGGTTTGCCTCCTCAGGCAGCTTTAATTCGGATAAAGGCAAGACAAAAAGCTGTTTTAAGCGTGTACGATAAGATATACTAAATGGAATAGAAATAAACTGTATAATTGAGCCGAATATATTTCATTTCTTAATCCTTACCTACTACGTTTTTAATCCACGTGGTTTATGCAAATAGGTATGTTATCAGTTGGTCAACATGTACCGTCAACAGTTTAGGCCTTTATTTAAAAATGGAAACGATTGTGTAAAGTGTACCTCAAGCAAAAAATTCAAAAATATATATTAAAGAGAATGAAAAATAAATTCTAACAGTCTAACTCCCATCTTCATATGACATTCCTGAGCTGAGATATAAAATGTTGAAGTTTATTCACTTAAAACAAATTGGTCAATTGCGCAATAATTTGTGACTTTCTTGTTTTACAACTCACGTAACATGCTTTGTTTTCCTTTAAAATTAATTTTTTTTTTACGACCTTGAACACTTCCTGTTTGCTTGCATAGCATGTTGCACAAGGGGGTTTAATTAATTACATCACCTCATAAGGGTAAGAGTGCTATCACACCTTGGTACAAGGTGCAGTAACGTTGGTATAAACAAAGAAATACAAAGACTGTAATATGAGTAGTACAAGAATGACATCACAAATCATGCGCAATGTACCATTTTAATTTGAGTGAATAAACTTCAACATTTAGTATCTCAGCTCAGGAATGTCCAATAAAGATGGTAGTTGAACTGTCAGAATTTATTTTTCATGGTCCTTAAAAAAATATAATTTTGAATTTTTTGACTTTTTAACTTAAATAGATGAAAATCATTCAGTCCCTCCTACTTCTCACTCGGCATGATATGCAAATATAAAGTAGAGAAGACCTAAACAAGTAATGATTTTTGTTTTAGTCCTAATCTTAAGAACAATGATTCATACGTACTCGCTTCATTGTTTGCTAAATTGAACATTGTACTGCGTCCTGTTATTTTGTCACCTAACTTGTGCTCACATACATATGATAGATATATACATAAGATAGAGCATACTAAGCTAACGAGATTTCTTTTTTCTCCCTCCCCACCTTTTCATCTAATTTCTCCAAACTCAAATAGCCAATGGACCACCAGGTAAATATATATCCTATACAAGCTCACCACTCTTTATCATTAAGGGCTTGGGCTGACCTTACCTTTTCTCACATATAAAATACCAAAACGTTTATAAGGTAGGATCGTGGGTGATGTGAGAGGCAAGTATATTAAAGTCTATACATTTTATCACAAGACGTATATGTGTTGTAATAAACTTAAATTTAGGCAAGATATTTTAAAGTAGCCTATGTTGTTAGATGTGTACCATTTAGAGCCAATAGAAGATATCTGAGGTTCTATACTGTATTGAAAAGGCGAGGGACATGAGTAACTTCAATAGCATTTCTTTATAATGTTTATAATTGTATACCACATGCTGCAAAAATGTCAGAATATTATCAAACTATATGTACTTTGGTTTCTTCTCTAGGAGCTTCACCAAGTCCAGGTGAGAAAGTCAATCATATCTTCTATTTAATGCTTCAACCACTTTGAGGAACACAAAAAGTGTATGATTTGTAACGCATAATTACAATGACCGAAGTTCAACTAATTATCTCGTGAGGTCACATCGACAAAGTGCTTTTCTCGGACACGAGTAGTCCAATAGTCAAATAAAGGTAACTTTAAGAAATAAAGAGTAAAAATTTGAATTTCGTACGCGTGAGATACAGATCATACCTTTACACTGGTTGGCAAATGTTGGGTTCTTTGCGATCAAAGATTGATGAAGTTGTCACAAATACACGCCAAATTCGGATGGAATTCGATCCGATTTCGCTGTAGTGCAGTGGTGTAGCTACTGGGGGGGGGGGCAGGGGGAAAGTTGCCCCCCCCCCCTCCCCAGGAAAATAATTTGAGGATATTTGATGAAATTGGGGAAATTTGATGAAATGATATGCCCTTTTTCCATTTCTCAGAATTTTTGTTGTAAAAAGAAATTTTGAGACATTTCTCACACATAATTCGTATTTTTGTGCAACAAATTCACCCAGATTTCCTCAGTGTCGCATGAACCGGCCCGACTCGCGTTCCACAGAAATGTCCTCTCCGCGCCGTCGATTGAATGTTTTCTATCATGTACACGCGCGGGTGTTATAATCAGTGTATTTCAGTGCACAGGAAGCTGTTATTCATGAACTTAACAACAGCTGATCATCACTACACTGAAAGGTTGTAAACCCGAACTTAAGAATATGATCACCTGCTACACAAACTCTGCGTTGTACATTTTGGGAATTCAGTGAAAGGAAGTGAAAACTGACAAGTCACTAACGTAGAACCCGAGGTTACATTGTCCTACAAGCTAGTAGCGGGAGGGGTTTAAACTATACCGATTTTACAATACCCGTCAATCTACACTCCTCCATCACGACACTATTCAGACTTCTTCAAAACAAAGTTCTCTCCGTTACCGGGCTATAAAGCTATGGAATTGTCTTCCTCATGCCGTTACAGATAAGGCTAGTATTAAATCATTTAGGAGAAACTTCTCTCGATACTTAATTGAAAATTATAAAGTAGACCTTTTTTAATCGTGATGCTTGATCCTGTGATTCACTGGACTGAAACCGTGTTATTCCGATTTTACTCAGGTGGGTTGGGGGTGGGGTTAATCGCGGTGGGGTATGGTGTTTTCTTTCGTTACCCTCTTTGTTTTAGTGGTTTAGGGTTTTTCGAGGGTTGGTCTGTTATTTTCTCTGTCTCTTATCTGTTGATTTATTGTTACTGCTTTTGTACGTTGCTTTGTTTTTTGTAATGCTAGGGAGTCCATATTCCAAGCCCAACAGGGTTTTTCGTGTACTTTCCTTCACCTCATGCATATATGCCTCCATTAAGTTTCATCTAATGTTTGTAACTATTTTCTATTTATGCATGAATTCATAAAAGAAATAAACGAAACGAAAATATCATATTGCTGATTTATATCTTGTCAATGAGACAAATCGGTCAACCTTGCTTAGATGTCGAGTTATTGTGAGTCGACAACTTGACCAAATTCTGCAAATTGCCTTGTGTTCGAGTTATACCTATCTCGACATTACGAGAGTTTTGCTTCATTCTATTGAGATGACGCGTTATTGTAAGTCGACATCACTACCAAATTTTGCAAATTTTTGCGTTGTCTAGCTGAACCTTTCTCGCCATCACGGCAGTCTGCTTAATTTATGTCATAATGCCGAGTTACTGTACATCGTCAACTCGACAAAATGCTTCAAATTGCCGAGTTATTCGGGCACTGTCATTAAGTATGTCGCATGTCCCCTTATTGCTACCGTATCAATCAGTAGATAAAACAATTAATTTTTCCTTTCTCTTTTGCTGACAAAATTGAACACTGTAATTAGTCCCGCAAATTTTGATACTAACTGGTGTCCATATACATATGGAAACTAACATAAACCGTCCGTCTTATATCAAATCCTACCCATATGATTACACAAATCAAACTCAACTAACGAGATTTCTTTTTCCTTCATCTCCACCTTTCTCCAACTTGAATAGCCAACGGATTAGGTAAATAATTATAGTTTACACAGTCAGGGCTAACATAAGTGATTGGGCGTCATCTTCAGTTTGCTAAAATGCTAAAATATTTGCAATGTAAGATCGTAATTTAGTTCAAGTGAGATTTACGACTCACATTCTAATCTGCTGGTTATATTAAGGCAGACCAGAGTCTTATTCCCAGTTGTGGTTCACTGGTTTGCATTCTCAAGAAGCTTTAATTTGGATAAAGGCAAGCCAAAAAGCTGAATATAATCGTATACCCTAAGATCTACTAAATGGAAGAGAAATGAACTGTAAAATTGAGCCAAATATTTTTCATTTTCTTAATCCTTACCTTCTACGCTTTTAATCTTAGTGGTTTATGCAAAAAGTATGTTATGAGAAGGATAACATGTACCATCAACAGTTTAAGACTATTAAAAAATATGGAAACGACTGTTTAACTTAAATAGATGAAAATCATTCAGTCCCTCCAACCTCTCACTCGGCATGATTTGCAAATATGAAGTAGAGAAGACCTAAACAAAAAATGATTTTTGATTTAGTCCTAATCTTTAGAATAATTATTCATACGTACTTGCTCCATTGCTTGCAAAATTGAACATTGTACTGCGTCCTGTTATTTTGTCACTAAACTTGTGCTCACAAACATATGATAGATATCTACATAAGACAGAGCGCACTAAGATAACGAGTTCTTTTTTCTCCCTTCTCACCTTTTCATCTAATTTCTCCAAACTCAAATAGCCAATGGACCACCAGGTAAATATATATCCTATACAAGCTCACCACTCTTAATCATTAAGGGCTTGGGCTGATCTTACCTTTTCTCACATATAAAATACCAAAACGTTTATAAGGTAGGATCGTGGGTGATGTGAGAGGCAAGTATATTAAAGTCTATAACTTTATCACAAGACGTATATGTGTTGTAATAAACTTAAATTTAGACAAGATATTTTAAAGTATGTTGGTTAATGTGTACAATATAGGGCCAATAGGAGATGTCTGAAGTTTTGTATTGTGACGAAAAGGCGAAGGACATGAGTAACTTCAATAGCATTTCTTTATAATGTTTATAATTGTATACCACATGATGCGAAATAGTCGAAATATATATCATACTGTATGTACTTTGTTTTCTTCTCTAGATGCTTCACCAGGTCCAGGTGAGAAAGTCAATCATATCTTCTATTTAATGCTTCAACCACTTTGAGGAACACAAAAAATGTATGATTTGTAACGCATAATTACAATGACCGAAGTTTCAACTAATTATTTCGTGACGTTACATCGACAAAGCGCTCTTATTGGACACAAGTAGTCCAATACTGTCAAAAACAGGTAAAACTTAACGAAATAAAGAGTAAAAATTTGAATTTTGTACGTGTGAGTTACAGATCATACCTTTACACTTGTTGGCAAATGTTGGGTTCTTTGCGATCAAAGAACTTGTCACAAAAACACGCCAAATTCGGATGGAATCCGATCCGATTTCGCTGGAGTGAGGCAAGACAAAAAGCTGAATATAATCGTATACCCTAAGATCTACTAAATGGAAGAGAAATTAACGGTAGAATTGAGCCAAATATTTTTCATTTCCTTACCTAACCTACAACGCTTTTATCTTAGTAGTTTATGCAAAAAGTATGTTATCAGTAGGCTAACATGTACCATCAACAGGTTAAATCTGTTAAAAAATATGGAAGCGACTGTTTAACTTAAATAGATGAAAATCATTCATTCCTCCTACCTCTCACTGAGCAGGAAATGCAAATATAAAGTAGAGAAGACCTAAACAAGTAATGATTTTTGTTTTCGTCCTAATATTTAGAATAATGATTCATACGTACTTGCTCCATTGCTTGCAAAATTGAACATTGTACTGCGTCCTGTTATTTTGTCACTAAACTTGTGCTCACAAACATATGATAGATATCTACATAAGACAGAGCGCACTAAGATAACGAGTTCTTTTTTCTCCCTTCTCACCTTTTCATCTAATTTCTCCAAACTCAAATAGCCAATGGACTACCAGGTAAATATATATCCTATACCAGCTCACCACTCTTAATCATTAAGGGCTTGGGCTGATCTTACCTTTTCTCACATATAAAATACCAAAACGTTTATAAGGTAGGATCGTGGGTGATGTGAGAGGCAAGTATATTAAAGTCTATAACTTTATCACAAGACGTATATGTGTTGTAATAAACTTAAATTTAGACAAGATATTTTAAAGTATGTTGGTAAATGTGTACAATTTAGAGCCAATAGAAGATGTCTGAAGTTTTGTATTGTGACGAAAAGGCGAAGGACATGAGTAACTTCAATAGCATTCTTTTATATATGTTTATAATTGTATATCACATGATGCGAAATAGTCAAAATATATATCATACTGTATGTACTTTGTTTTCTTCTCTAGATGCTTCACCGGGTCCAGGTGAGAAAGTCAATCATATCTTGTATTTAATGCTTCAACCACTTTGAGGAACACAAAAAAGTGTATGATTTGTAACGCATAATTACAATGACCGAAGTTTCAACTAATTATTTCGTGACCTTACATCGACAAAGCGCTCTTATTGGACACAAGTAGTCCAATACTGTCAAAAACATGTAAAACTTAACGAAATAAAGAGTAAAAATTTGAATTTTGTACGTGTGAGTTACAGATCATACCTTTACACTTGTTGGCAAATGTTGGGTTCTTTGTGATCAAAGAACTTGTCACAAAAACACGCCAAATTCGGATGGAATCCGATCCGATTTCGCTGGAGTGAGGCAAGACAAAAAGCTGAATATAATCGTATACCCTAAGATCTACTAAATGGAAGAGAAATTAACGGTAGAATTGAGCCAAATATTTTTCATTTTCTTAATCCTTACCTAACCTACAACGCTTTTATCTTAGTGGTTTATGCAAAAAGTATGTTATCAGTAGGCTAACATGTACCATCAGCAGTTAAGACTATTAAAAAATATGGAAGCGACTGTTTAACTTAAATAGATGAAAATCATTCATTCCTCCTACCTCTCACTGAGCAGGAAATGCAAATATAAAGTAGAGAAGACCTAAACAAGTAATGATTTTTGTTTTCGTCCTAATCTTTAGAATAATGATTCATACGTACTTGCTCCATTGCTTGCAAAATTGAACATTGTACTGCGTCCTGTTATTTTGTCACTAAACTTGTGCTCACAAACATATGATAGATATATACATAAGACAGAGCGCACTAAGATAACGAGATTTCTTTTTTCTCCCTTCTCACCTTTTCATCTAATTTCTCCAAACTCAAATAGCCAATGGACTACCAGGTAAATATATATCCTATACCAGCTCACCACTCTTAATCATTAAGGGCTTGGGCTGATCTTACCTATTCTCACATATAAAATACCAAAACGTTTATAAGGTAGGATCGTGGGTGATGTGAGAGGCAAGTATTCAAGTCTATAATTTTATCACAAGACGTATATGTGTTGTAATAAACTTAAATTCAGGCAAGATATTTTAAAGTATGTTGTTAGATGTGTACAATTTAGAGCCAATAGGAGATATCTGAAGTTTTATATTGTGACGAAAAGGCGAAGGACATGAGTAACTTCAATAGCATTCTTTTATATATGTTTATAATTGTATATCACATGATGCGAAATAGTCAAAATATATATCATACTATATGTACTTTGTTTTCTTCTCTAGATGCTTCACCAGGTCCAGGTGAGAAAGTCAATCATATCTTGTATTTAATGCTTCAACCACTTTGAGGAACACAAAAAATGTATGATTTGTAACCGTACGCATAATTACAATGACCGAAGTTTCAACTAATTATTTCGTGACGTTACATCGACAAAGCGCTCTTATTGGACACAAGTAGTCCAATACTGTCAAAAACAGGTATAACTTAACGAAATAAAGAGTACGAAAAATCATACCTTTACACTGGTTGGCAAATGTTGGGTTCTTTGCGATCAAAGAACTTGTCACAAAAACACGCCAAATTCGGATGGAATCCGATCCGATTTCGCTGGAGTGAGACCGGTGCTCAACGTTTCCGAAAAGGTAAACTCATTCAGCTGTGTTGAGAATGCTTACACTTTTGTTCTGATCAAAGTTTTAGAAATCAGAAGGACAAAATTCGTATTGAGATATGCGAAAGCATTAAAACTTTAAGGTTTAAGTTTTTCTCTTTTCGGCTTTCTTGCAAACTTAGGTTACATTATTTTCAAATTTAGAAGTATGTTAATTTTTCTTTTACTCCTTTTTTTCGTTTCTTTAATTTTTTTTTAATTGCACTACGTACAAATGTTAGTACAGAAATATAAAATCAGACAATGCACTAAATTACAGTACGTAAAATACGAAAGAAAAAAAATGGAACCAGATGAGGCTATTAGTTTTTCTAATCTGGTCTTTACCAAAGGTTTCCTATTTTTAAAATAAAACAAAACATAATGCAGCTATAAGCTATACAGAAAAGTGCAGTAAATTTTCACATGAATTTCAGGATCATTAAACATGAGAACCAAATTTTGTTAAGAAACACAAAGAGAAAGAAGAAATTTCTTAAATTACTTCTTAAATAAGTTTATATTAGGAGAGCTTCGTGTTTTGTATCAAAGGAATTCCAGAGGTGTACCCAATAACTTCGTACGTGGGAATGAGCAAATATTGTCCGTGTCACGCGTTGTATGAGATTATCTCTTCATCTAAAAGGATAATTGTGATGAGTGCTATTTGGGTGAAAAAAACATGTACCAGGTTCTAATTGTGCTGATGGAGGAGGTTATGGTGAGAGAGTTGTTAATATTTTCGAACTCTAAAACTTACCGACTAAGAAGGACATTGCATGGTGTTGCTTCTTTCCCATATTTTAATAGCAAATCTAGGTTTATTCAAATACTACAGAACATCTATATGCATGACTTATAAATAATGGATTTATTTCTTGGCACCCTAAACTGAACAGAGAGAACAGTTCCGATAAAAAATGAGTACTCACAAATTTTCCTAATATTACCACTATTAAATGTGGTCGTTTTCCCCCGGGAGTATGAATATGAAGGTCATCTCTTTTCAGGAGACACTTTAAAAGACATCCTTCTGGAGTAGAATGATTTGTTGAAATTGGTTGAATTAATAGGTTGAGATTGAGCGATGGAATTTGTTTGTGTTTATTAGCAATGTAAATAAACGATCTGAGCCTTTTGCAACAATGACCAAAGGCAACATACTCTAGAGGTAGGAACTCGCTGACCTGCATGTCTTTTTCACTAAACATCTAAGCCCATGATGGGGACAGTTTGTGGACGGTCTTTCAAGTTATTCAAAGGTGTCAAGCTTCCCCGCCATTCTATATTATCTCATATTGGTGGAGTAAGGGTCTAAAACATTATCAATGAACTAAAACTAAAATGCTGTAATTTATAGAGAATGCACTTTTTATAAGAAGCAGTAAAATAGTAAATTATTTTCGAAAATATTAATTGACATACAAAATTCCCTCAAGACAAATCAGATTAGTATTCCAGTAAATTGGTATTTAAACTTTATCCATAAAGTTTGGAGTTCAACTTGCTATCTCATATTTTAACAGGGGACATGGAGGATACCTCAACAACCCCTTCACCTTCTTCGGGTAAGAAACAAACTTATAATACTACTTCATTTCTAAAAATAGAATGAAGAAGAAAACATTTGACTACTCTTAACATCATTTTGGAAGGAGTATTTATATTGTGGTATGAGCCACTCGTCCTTCGTACTTAGAATGTAGATAGAAGTATATGACTCCCGTAAAAAAAAAAAAAAAAGTAAAGTAAATTAAAGGTAGGTGGTGCCACCACCTGACGACACGTGACAACCGTCGAACCGCATACTTTTAGGAAACGCCAGAATCATAAGTGCGACTCATGTGAAAGAACAGTTAGCCTTCATGATTTGACCGGGGCTTGTAACACATGCATATTCTATAATAGCTCTTCTGGCCCGTAGATGAAAGAGGGCTTTTAACAAGCTAGGTTCGACGGCTGTCACGTGACGTCAGATGTTGGCTACACCTACCCTTATTTTATTTTAGCCACAGTGAACTATTCTTCATAGGAATAAGTCAAGAATTTTATATTGAACGATATCAAGGACACTAATGGATCCAAATCTTACACTTCGACTTACGCTAGTGAGTAGGCATCCTGTGCCACATTTTATGGACGATTGTTGCAAAACAGCTCACTTCAATCGTCTGCATTCGTTTGCGAAAGGGCATGTGGGTGATCATATCTAAAGCAGCTTTATTGAGTGACAGAATTTTCGCCTGTTCGAATGTTACCAGAGAAAACCAGAAGCATGTTTTTCGCATGATGTGTACTTTAATTCAGGGAAATAAGCTATTTTGTAAGAAATGGGACTGCAATTTTTCAGATTGAGCCACCCTCCCCATCCGGTAACTTCAAAACGAAAAAAGGTATGGATGACAATGATGCAATACTGCAGCAATATGTCTTTCAAATAGATTTATACTGTTCTTGTTAACTGAAGTTTTTTTTCTGGAACAGATTTACCAATCTGTAGGTTACATTTAAAATGCATTCCGCCATATATGAGTGACCGGAGTTGAGCCAGGATTTCTCAATATATAAAATATGCGTCCTTATATAAATCTGACTATACCTATTTCAATCACAAAACATCCATCTCACGCTCTTTTTCCAACGTTTCAATCCGAGAGAGCAACATTTGATCTCGCATCCATCTATACAGTTTGACTACTTTAATTATCAAAACATTTGTGATCAAGTTCTTCAGAGCTTTAAGTTCTACCAAATCCAAGCCTGATAGGTATATAGCTGAAAAAATTGTGCAGGTAAAATGATTTCTCACTCATAGTTTAATTGAGTGAAATTATCCAAATTTATCAAATAAAACCTCTTTTGCATATTTACACGTACCCACAGTATCCGAGATTTTCTCTAATGAAGTAATTACAACCTTGAACTCAAATAACAATTTCAACAAAGTAAAGTAAATAGAATGAAATTACGGTAAATTGATTTAGAGCGTTTTGATTAGGGAATTGTCTCAAGTTACCCACAAGTCTCACGTTACCGAGCTTATCGATAGCAGAGTTCGCTAGTTAGCAGACATCTTGCTCCGCATATGTATCGATAATTATTCGATAATTGCAAAACAGCTTACCTGAATCGTCTGCAACATTTACGAAATGACATGTGAGCATTTGTTCATCAAAACCTCAGTTACTTAATTGAGTGAAAGAATAGGCATGTTTGCGAATGTTACCAGAGAAAACCAGAAGCATGTATTTTTCCGTAATATATGCTTTTATTCTTAAAAGTAAGCTATTTTGTAAATAAAGGGTTGCAATTTATTAGCACGACCCCCACCCCATCCTTATCCCGTCACTTCAAGACGAAAAGAAGATCAGTATATCAATAATACTCTACATGATGTGTTTGCTCATGAGAAGTAACTCTTATTTACTCTTCTCTATGGGGACATTTTTCTAATAGGTGAAATGCAAGAAGCTGCAACGACCACACCTTCCGGTAAGAACAATTGAAGGTTTAACAACGAGTGACCGTGCAAAGCACGGGATAATGCACAAAGATGGATTAATGCAATTGATGCACGAGGGCGTAGCCTGAATGCATCCACTGATTGCAATAGTCTCCGAGAGTACATTTTCCTGTTCAGGTCCAGAGTTGCTTTATTGATTGTTTTGTTATTAGTTTGCCTTATTGGTAGACTTTCCGTAAGCGATTTCAGCTGCAGTTCTACCGGAATGTCTTTGAGACAGAACACTGATTTGGACTGTCCTTTCTGACTAACAATTTGTTTTCGAGAACAGATTAGCCCATCGTAGGTAACCTTTATAATAATTTTCGTACTACATGAGCAACTAGTGCCGAGCCAGTTTTTTTAAACAGAGAGGTGTCTAATACGACCTCACCGATATGATTATTCGTGTTTAAATACGAAATATCTGTGTCACGATCTTTTCTCAATGTCCCGATCCGACAGACCAGATAGAAACAAATCCGAAAGCTTTTGACCGATGAGATTTTGAATATTGCACAAGTATTGTGAGGGTCATTGTACCTAATAATTTTATGTCAGGGCATACGTTTTGTATTTAGGTACCATGGAATTAATAGTCGAACAATTTCCATTGCTCCATTCAGTCATTCGATGTTACAAAAATCTCACTAATTTTGATAATACCATTAATGAAAGTTTAAAAACAACGAAGAAGGAAGTTGTACCTTTCTTTTCAAAACATTTGTTTTTGCCAACAAGTAACTTTTTAACTTCTAAAATTTTATATAGGGAGCTCGCCACAAAATATTAGGTAGCTGGTTGGTAAACTTTGTACAAGTATAATGACTGCATAATAAAGCTGAAAAGTTAAATGAAGTAAAGTTGGATCTTGCTATCAAATGTTTGCAGTTATGTAAGAAGATATCGGTGTATAAATTTCACCTATTATGTCCTGAAAAAGTTTCCTTTAATTGATGAAACCTTTCAGGGAGAAGTTTAGCAGAAATATTAACAAGAATGTATTGTCGTTTTTTGTAGATTATGTTGGCTGGCAAACATGTTTCCATACTCTATAAGGAAATCGGCAAAACAGTACCGGAATGCTCATATTTACCCTCTCCTGCTACAATTCCCCCTTATGGGATGAACAGTTTGAAAACACATGCATATACACATACTGATGATAAAACAACCATCTTTGCTAATGATAACATCATTTTGAAACTAGGAAACCATAGGATAAAAAGACATTCTCAAACTTGAAAGCTTTGATCCTTTTTTTTTCTTAAGCGAAATCCTCTTCAATTACACTTAACATTTAGTGGAAAATAATCTCTTTATAATTAGGATCCCGAAACACAGTTTCAGTTCAACGATAAACGAAACTTTTGTCATATTATTGAAAGCAAAGACTGCGTTCAAATTTTTTTTTGCAAGATATTGTGGCACGCAAAAAAAGTTGTGCGGCCAAGATTGTGATGAATCTCGCCAATAACTTACCTGTTAGATTCATAGTACATTTAGGGGTTTACCTGCGTGCGAATTGGTGGGGGGGGGGGGGATTCTGCGGCCAAACGAATGCAACTAATGGGAGGAAAATCCTTTGAATTTCAAAACCGTGGCACCAGACAACTCAAACAACCGTTCTCAGGAACAAGCAAGTGGAACAGGGGTACGTTTCTTGCAATCTATGGGTAGCAGCAGGCAGCTAAGTTTGTCAACAGTACTAGAGAGTTGTTACGGAGTAAGAAATAGAGCTTTGGGACTAAGCGTTCTGAAGAAAAATAAGGATCTATGTTGTCTTTTTCCTGACATTCTTATGACATGAAACCCGATTAGGAAGCGAAAACTTCTGAATTCCTATTTTTGTCGTCTGGTTTATCTGTGAGAGCTTGTAGGATGATTTTATCACATTGCCAGGTATCTAGAAAAGCGAAATTTATTTGAACATGTACGGCCAGGTTCCTAAATTTATGAGGGTACAGTATATCTTTTTGTTATTTTTGAAGCGTAGATTCAATCCACGATATTTCAAGGATAATCCGGAATCGTTGGCCATCAAAATTTGGACTCACGTTGGTTTTCATGTAGGTCTATTTCTGTTTCAATGATGATATTGGGGTAATACTTGAATTAGACGAATTCTGGAGTAGGTGAAACGTCGATTTGATACAAAGGGTGTAAACGTCTGTGCAGGGAGTGACCAAAACCGTGAGGATCTTTACAGTGGCCTTTGTTACACGATTACTGCGCCTTAAACATTACCAAAAAGAAAGAAGTTTTACAAAAAGAACAAAGGGACTTCTCATTAAAGTTTTGGCAGCTGAAGAGAATTAATACATTTATTCATAAGTCTACCGTGATAGATTGGCAACGATTGCACAATTTGTACCATTATAAGCATGATTTTCCCTTTGTATTCCCCTGTACTACGAAAGCAGTGATCCCCCAAACTGTAAAAGGGTCGTGGTCGACCCTATTGATAAAATGATTTAATTTCCATTAGTAGAACTGTATGGGACCGAAATTCTAAGTACTCTCCTCCGTAGGCTACCCTTTGCTTATTGTCCTCATTAGAAAACGACTGTTTTGAATATAGACAAATATAGACAAAATCAAATGTAGTTAAACATAATTGGGGTGCATAACATTTAGTCTTTCAACTTCCTTGCTTGACTGTGTAATGGATGGTTTAACACTAAATTGTACCTCTATCTTAATTTCACTGTATATGAGGGTTGGAAATTCGTCTACACAATAAATGGTCTAAGGCTGTTTGACCCCACTAATGGCTTCCTACAGTCACTTAACACAATCGTAGTCGGATTCGACTATAAAAAACACATCGACATAGTATATTGACAAGTTTCGTTCGGTTCTCCGGGGCTGGAAAGAGAGCTTACTGCTTTCTGCAGTAGTACAAAACTCATTTTCGTATGTAATGTAGAAAAAACAATTCAAATTATTTAGATTAAATAGAAATTTACTTGAGTTGACTGTTTAACGAGGTATGGCATTTTCTTTTAATATGTTAAAATAAAATTTACAAACATTCGAAACGATCAATAAGCTAATTACTGGCTTTGTGTACTTTAGTCATGACAACTAAAATGAATTCAAGTGTCTCTTGTTATATATGAACAGATGAAACACTGGATACTGGAAAGAGTACTACTGCTTCAGGTAAGAATATAAATTATTATGTCTAAATGTGACATTCTAGAGTTCTTCTAGGGCCCCTTGTAAGTACATGTGACGATGCATCGGCGTGTGTAGTGCCGTAAATTCATGCGGTGTCAAAAAAAGCTGTTTGTTGGACGACGAATTTTGACAGAAATTGGAAAAATTGTGAAAGTTTCGTAAGATTACATCATTACCGAAAAATTAATTCTCGTTTGTACATTTTTTTTACAAACTCCTTCATTTTTGAATTTTTTTTCTGTGTTATAGAAAACAATGATTATATATTATCGCTTGTACTTACGAATTTTCCCAAACCACATCCCTTTGTGCAAATCTTACCTTTTGTTATCATGTGTTTGTTTCCTGGAAGGTTCTTGGTAGTTTTTTCAACGTAACAGGCTTTCTTCTGAATCAACAGTCTATCTACATTTATCTCTACTCAATGTTTAATTTTACTATTTGAAAAGTAATTTTCTTTAATATCGACAATCTAAGTACCCTAATCCGTACCCTTTGTAATTTTTCCACATTAGAAAATGAAAATTTTGATTTGTATTTCCATAAAAAAGAACTCTGACGTAGCATATTGATTTTGCGTTTAGCTCTCCTGCGTTGAAAAGACCGACCTGCACTTTTTGACAAGAAATTTCAAAACTGGCTAATAGTAGCGCTAATCCCTTACCTAATCCCTAACCTAAACAAAAAAAAGTAATAAGAATAAAATTAAAACAGTCAATCAAGGAAATAATTGCAAAACAGTGCGTATGCGCGGAAAAGAAAGATTTCTACTTTGTGCAGTAGCATTACATGGCTTTTGCGTCTTTCCTGTGGAATAGCATATCAAAGTAGTGCATAGGTCGGAGTTGAATGTTTGAAGAGTGGCTATATGTGAAGCAAGAAATCAACGTGGGTAGTTATACCGGAAACTTTTAAAACAGAACCTACTACCATTGGTTGAAAATTGGGTCTTAAACTTCCATCTAGCCTAACCTAACCTAACCTAACCTAACCCAAATGGTTATTACGAACTTTTGATTCATATCGGTAAAATTTAACATTTTCAAACATTTAAAACGCTCGAAAGATGTCAGTTACCCTCAAAAGACGAGCGATCAAATAGCCAGTTGCGTGCTTTGTGGACTTTGGCCATGAAATTTATACTCAAAACAAAACTTTGCTGTTGATTGTCAACAAATGAAAAACGGGATATTGGAAAAACTATTCTTAAGTAAAATAACCAATGAATTTGGTTAAGGATAATTATAAAAATATGCATCAGACACTTACCACGTTCAAAGAAATAAACGTTTTTGCATTTATTTTTCATTTTTTCTCATTGGTTTTTTGAAACACCTTGACATAGTATGAAGATATTGCTTTCAACTCTCCAGGTTGAAAGAAGAGCGTACTACCCTCTGCAATAGGACTAAACTCTTTGTCGTGTATACTTTAGAATAGCAATTCAAAGTATTAAAAAAATAGGATATTGACTTTAGTTGACTGTTTACCGAGGTACTGCATGTAAGCCAAGATTTCATGCCAAATCGCCCTCATCACATGGCATTTTCGTTCAATTCGTGGACAGATCTACTATCAAACATTTCAAACGTTAAGCAAAATTCCCTTTTACCTCCCAAAAACAAACGATCAGTAAGCAAGTGACGTGTTCTGTGGACTTGGTCAAGCACTCTAAAATCAGTACAACTTTCTTCTGCTAGATGTGCAGAGATAAAACACAGGATACTGGTAAAACCCCTAATTCCTCAGGCAAGGGTGTAGTGATTTTATTTTAAGACTTAATTTCCATAAGTAAAACCATAAAAAAAATATCCCACAGCTCCATGGAAATACCTGTGCCAATGTGTAAGTGTTCTGAAAGTGCCGTAACTAAATTAATACTTTTCGTTCGAACACGAAGTTTGAAAGGTATGTATACTGTTGGAGTTAGAAAGTTAATTAGATTGAGTTTTACAGCCCAGTTTCCAACCTATTGGTTCAAGTTGAGCTGACCACGGCCTTTTTCCAGTTGTGGCTCAATGGTATACTGTTGGAAAAGTTTGTGAAATTTTTATAAGATTATAACGTTACCGAAAGTTTAATGCTCGTTTGTAAGGTTAATTAACATGCTCTACAATTAATGAATTTTTCTGCGTGATTAAAAACAAAAACATTTACCTTTGCTTATATTTTTGACTCTTCCGGCAAAAAAAAACTTTTGTGCACTGTTTTTTTTCTCTCTTTTTACCATGTTTTTTTTTTTATTTATTTATTTTTTTTTTTGGCTTCATGAGACTTGGCGAAGTTTTTCTAGGTTCAAGTACTTCTTAAATAAACAGTCAATCTACCCTTATTCATGCTTAGGAATTGTTTTTTCTTCATATACACAATCTAAATACCTTCATGAGTACCCTTAATTCGTTTACTTTATGTTGCTGGAAAATGAGTATTGAGAATTATATTTCTCTATAATATCACATTCATATAATATATTGATATAACTTTCAGCTCCATTGTTGAAAGAGAGTTTCCCCCTCTCTGCGTTAGGACTATACGGCATTTGCACCTTTCCTGTGACAATAGTAGAATGTAAATTTTGTTGACTATTGGACGAAGTACTACGTATAAGCCAAGAAATTTAGCCAGATGGTTTTTCGTAACATGGAAGTGTTTTTAGTCGGTAAAAATAAAAATTTTGAAATATTTCAACTTTTTACAAAATGCTCTTTCCGCTCACCCAGGCAAACGATTAGTTAGCTAGTTGTGTACTATGTGGACTTTTTGCCATGAAATCTAAACCAAAAACAATTTTAGTTATATTTAAACAGTTGAGACACAGAATACTGGAAAAAACTACTTAACCTTCTTCCAGGTGCCATTGGTAGAACTAAAAAGTGGAAGAACATGTACTAAAGCGTCTGTCTGCATGATGCGGTATTATCATGCGAAAGCTATCGAAGACATGTTCAACTCAAACTCGTGAATACCATTTAATACCAATTCAAACAATTAAAAATTAAGAAATTAGATTTAGTTGACTGCTTGGCTAGGTGCGGTATAAAAGCCAAGAAGTCAAACAATACGGTTCTTCTAAGCATGAAATTTTCGTTAAAATAAACAAACGTACAGTTAACCAGTGATCTGCTTGGTGAACTTTTGTCATAAAATCAAATCTCATTACAACTTTCTTCTTTTATATGTGAACAGATGAAACACAGAGTACTGAAAAAACTAGTACTTCCTCAGGTAAGAATGCATTTTATTTTATGGCTTCATTTTCATTGGTAAAACCATGAAAGGAAGGGACATTTTCAGTTCCATAGAAATACCTTCGTCAATATGTTAGTGTGCGCAGTGCCTTAAGTTTATGCAAAACCAAATTTAACCTTTTCTTTTGAACACGAAGTTTGAAAAGGTAGGTATATTATGAGAAAGATTTGCTAGCATAATAATAGGTTTATACTCGTCTGTAGGTTCATGGACATTCTCCTCCATTTTCCGGCTTTTAAAGAATAATGATTATCTTCCTTTGTTTAGTACTTAACTTTACTGAAACCACACAACGTTGTACACTATTGCTTTCTTTTTTATCATGTACTTGCTTCCTGAAACGTGGCGATGCTTTTCAACGTACAAATAGTTTCTTCTGAATCAACAGTCTATCTAATCTTATCCGTAACCATTGTTAATTTTTCAAGTTAAAACCGGATTAAAAAAAAAGAATAATCTCATATGAACAATCTTAGTAAACTCATCCGTACCTTTTGCAATTTTACTCATTGTAAGAATGACCATTTTGATATGAAGCTCCGTGTAAAATACTTTTTGACATAGTACATTGACTTTGCGTTCAGCTCTCCGGCGTTGAAAAGAAGGCGTGGATGTGCGCTGTTAACAAGAAATTTCGTAACAGGCTCACGATAGTTCTAATCCCTTAACTTACCCCTGACCCTCACACCCAAGTCCGTCTGGGGCTCAAGGAGGGAAGTCCTCGAAGCTCCAGGGATTTAGCATATTTCGAGGTCTCTCGATAGGTGGTTCATAACCCATTATCCAATGCAAATTTTTCAATTGTATTAGTCTATCCTGCTCTCACCATATACTGTACGCACATGTGAGAGCGCAACTGGTACAAATGTCCTTGGAGTGAAATTTAATTTAAGACCTACAGTGGAATATGGCCTACTTAAAACGTATGCAATAATCAGTGACTGGGTGACTATCGCTGGTTGACTGCACAGAGTGCAGCGGTTTTGGTCTGAATCTAGTGGACTAGTGGGTTGCGTTTAAATAGTCGCTGTGCAAGCTTTTAGTTTCAATGACAGGAACTTAAAATAATATAGTTTATATAGACTTTTAAAACTTTTGGAATGCCTCATCCTGTTTGTGGAGCTATATGTGAATTAGAAAAAAGGGGCAAAGGTTCTGCATATGCCCCTTGCCCCTTGCTGGGCCGCCACTTCGTAGGACTGCGCGGCCTTTGCGTCTCTCCTGTGGAAATAGTGGCATTTGAATTGAGTTGACTTTTTGACCATGTACTGCAAGTTAGACAAGACGTCAAGCCCTATGGTTGTTCTTTAAATACAATACAATTTTAATCAGTGGAAGTGACTGTTTTCGAAGGGTGAAAAAGAACTAAAAGAAGGGATATTTTAAAACATTCAAAAATAACCTTTCCGTTCACAAAAACTACCAGTTAGCCCCTTCAATGCAACTTTCTCCTTTTGAAAAGATGAAACGCGGGATATTGGAAAAACTACTGCAGTTTCAGGTAGAGGTGAAGTTTTTATATGATGACTTAATTTTTATTAGTAGAACGGAACCATAATTAAAAGGAACATTATGTGGAAGTATATGTGCTTATAAGTCTATGTTCGTATTGAAACCTTGTACGTTTCATTAAAGAATTTTAAAGCTGGGTATCCTGCCGGGAAAAAAAATTGTGTCAGTTTTGAATTTTAATATCGCTACCAAACGTTTGTTGCCCTTCTTTTAATTAAAGGATGCCATTACTTAAAATGTTCCTCATTTTGTGAGTTTTCTCTGCAATAACCATCTAATGTTGTTTGAATGAACCATTTCCGAAACTATCCATATTTGTGTTGTTCAAGCCAAGTATCCTCATCTCCATCGAGTGTTTATTTTTTCCCCATTGAGAAATGACTATTTTGAACTAATGTTCACACAGAAGATGTCTGAACAAAGTATTTTGTAATTGCATTCAGATAGAGGTGAAGTTTTTATATGATGACTTAATTTTTATTAGTAGAACGGAACCATAATTAAAAGGAACATTATGTGGAAGTATATGTGCTTATAAGTCTATGTTCGTATTGAAACCTTGTACGTTTCATTAAAGAATTATAAAGCTGGGTATCCTGCCGGGAAAAAAAATTGTGTCAGTTTTGAATTTTAATATCACTACCAAAAGTTTGTTGCCCTTCTTTTAATTAAAGGATGCCATTACTTAAAATGTTCCTCATTTTGTGAGTTTTCTCTGCAATAACCATCTAATGTTGTTTGAATGAACCATTTCCGAAACTATCCATATTTGTGTTGTTCAAGCCAAGTATCCTCATCTCCATCGAGTGTTTATTTTTTCCCCATTGAGAAATGACTATTTTGAACTAATGTTCACACAGAAGATGTATAAACAAAGTATTTTGTAATTGCATTCAGATAGAGGTGAAGTTTTTATATGATGACTTAATTTTTATTAGTAGAACGGAACCATAATTAAAAGGAACATTATGTGGAAGTATATGTGCTTATAAGTCTATGTTCGTATTGAAACCTTGTACGTTTCATTAAAGAATTATAAAGCTGGGTATCCTGCCGGGAAAAAAAATTGTGTCAGTTTTGAATTATAATATCGCTACCAAAAGTTTGTTGCCCTTCTTTTAATTAAAGGACGCCATTACTTAAAATGTTCCTCATTTTGTGAGTTTTCTCTGCAATAACCATCTAATGTTGTTTGAATGAACCATTTCCGAAACTATCCATATTTATGTTGTTCAAGCCAAGTATCCTCATCTCCATCGAGTGTTTATTTTTTCCCCATTGAGAAATGACTATTTTGAACTAATGTTCACACCGAAGATGTCTGAACAAAGTATTTTGTAATTGCATTCAGATATCCATGACTTAAAAGAAAGCTTACTACTTTCTGCAGTAGGATTTCACTCGGTTTCGTGTCTAATGTAGAAGAAAAATGCAAACTATCAATAAAGGGAGAAATCGAAATAAGTTAACTCTTTGACTAGGAACTGTATATCAGCCAAAACATCAAGCCAGATGGTCAGTATATCCCTGGAATTTTCCTTTCCTCCGCGGCAATTAATATTCCAAAAATTTAAAAATGTTACTAATTGCGCTTTCTTTGCCCCTTCCCCAAAGAAAACAATGAGCTAAGTAATCATCTTTGTCGATATTAGGTCATGAAATGTAAACTCGATGCAACTTTATTCTCTTCTTTTTGAACAGGTGAAACACAGGATACTGCAAAAACTACTACACCTTCTTCAGGTACAAATGCAGTTTTTTGTATTTTGACTTCATTTCCATAAATCGAACGATTCGAACGTGTCGATTTGTCAGTGTTTGTAGTGACTCAATCACTGACGAAACAAATCACATTAGTAAGGGTTTTAAAGAAACTCTCTTTTAATTATTTGCCATTTGTTATTAATATCATTATCGGTCTAACCATTTAGAAATTATAATAGGATATACTTTCCTTTTCAAAAAACCGACGGTCCATAAGCAGAGCAGTTCAGGTTAGTTTGCAGTTAATTTCAGCTTATTTTCCATTTACAAAATACAAAATACTTTTTGAACAGGTGAAACACAGGATACTGCAAAAACTACTACACCTTCTTCAGGTACAAATGCAGTTTTTTGTATTTTGACTTCATTTCCATAAATCGAACGATTCGAACGTGTCGATTTGTCAGTGTTTGTAGTGACTCAATCACTGACGAAACAAATCACATTAGTAAGGGTTTTAAAGAAACTCTCTTTTAATTATTTGCCATTTGTTATTAATATCATTATCGGTCTAACCATTTAGAAATTATAATAGGATATACTTTCCTTTTCAAAAAACCGACGATCCATAAGCAGAGCAGTTCAGGTTAGTTTGCAGTTAATTTCAGCTTATTTTCCATTTACAAAATACAAAATAGGTACAGATTAATGAATATATGAATAAATGGATATCAAAAAATATATATGGATTTTCAACACCAACATACTGAACAACCATGACAAACAAATGAAATTTACAAGTTTCAGTAATCAATCAAGAATATCATATGGGCCTATTGTGGGTGAGAAGGTTACGTCCTAGAAAAGGGTTCGAATACCTTTCCTAATCTTGTCATTAAAAAGTTAAATTATAGAGTATCTTATTTATAAGAAAATCTAAAGCGAGGAATAGACTTCCACACAGTGTAAACAAAAAATTATTCAGTAATGGTAACGTAAGTTAGCATTTTTCATGCTACAAAGTTCAATAGAAAAACACCTGACCTTTTACCTGCGAGTGGGTCAATTGAGTACGTTTGAAGGGTTGGAGTAAATCATCTTGGCACCTTGTTGAACAACAGCGTAAGTAGCTAATTGATTGATAAATTACTGGGAACAAAAATGTCCAAGCAAAATACCATGCTAATTTTAAAGGTCTTTCAGGATTACCAATTCTTTATAGAAAGAAAGTATTTGCGTTGTAGTAAAATGCAACCAACATCAGAAAGAAGACAAATAACACGATTCTGAAGTAATTATAAATGGTCTAGAATGATCTTGCTCCAAACAATTAAACTATAATTAAAGAGTGGTAGTAAAAGGCAATGTAACGAGTCTTCAAAGTCTTACTGGTTACAAAATATCTTATTTTACTGATTTCTAAGATCGCCTTTAGTCCCTTATTGCTTACTTCATGTGAATGAAGTCACAACGTTGATTTGTAACCTATTGCAACATTTCCGAACTATATTCTGCTTGCACTGGGTATATGAAAATCTTTATATGATAGTGTGTAGTGTGCAGTGGGGATGTCTAGCCTCTTATCCGTGTGGATTTTTGTTAAAGAACAAATATAACGAAAATTGGTTCAAAGTGAATCACTTAAAATTAAAGTCACTTCTCAATCGGAAGACCTCTTCAAAATTTTTATATTATGGAAAACATTCTGCCAAGAAAGTAAATGGAAGGGCAAACAAATGATATTCTCTGTCTAACTCTGATTGCCCCTTTAAGGATAATCTGTCGGCTAGCTATCTAATGACAGACGTTATAAAATTCATTGGCCCAGTGGCGTACGCGGGGAGGCACTCTCAGGGATGCCAATTTTTTACATTCTAAAAATACGTACTTTAGTCACACAAGTTTTAATTCAAATAGGTGGCATATGTGGCACCAATTTTGCATGCAAGGACACCCAATATCTCGAAAAAATTCAAAGGGAAAAGGTTTTCTCCAAAAGGCCCCCTCAGTGATGCTATTTTTTTCTTTTTATTTTTAATCGCTTAAAGTAGGCAGCTTTTGTCAAATTCCAAATTTTACTTTGAAAGGTAGTATGTATGGCACCCACTGCCTTTTAGGACACTAACATGTACAAGAATTCTCAAAAGGCAGGGGGCAATCAGTTAGTCTACTAACCAGACCAGCATTAACGTACTAGAGGGCAGGGAGCGGAGGGTGTTCAGGTGTTATCTTGCAAAAGATGGTAGAAGTAAAATTATTTATAGTTGAGAGTTTGGGCAGTCACAAAGACTAGTTCATCAATTCAGCGGATCTTGAATTTAATCAAGGGTCACGATAGAGAAACATTAGCATATTTTTATTCCGTTGTATGGTTTTCCCCTAAAAAAATGACCGGGTTCGGATTTTGTACTTATTTGGGTTGAGGTAATTAAATGTCTCTTCATCAACTTTCTTTTAGGGAAAATATCTCGAAGGGTCGAACAAATTATGAACTTAGTTCGGGGGGGGGGGGCAATGTCGCACTCCAGTTTTGGTAGTGGCACCACCATTCGTTTACAAACTTGTTTACACCCCGCTTATCAAAACAATGCATTGGAAACGCGCACATGCCTTAATGAAATTGTGGCACTTTATTGCTCAAAACCAGCAATTACATAAACTCTTACTCTAACAACCAGTCATGATAGGAATGCAGATTCGTCAGTACTCCCCCAGCTTTTCAAATTTTCTTACAGCAAACCTCAGATCCAATGTTTTCTTCAATAAAAGCCCAAAAGTTTCAAACATTTGCTAAAAAGAGCAGGATTTTCGGCGGGCCTAAAGCATATTACGCTCATAACACATTGGTGTTTACACTTTACAAAAAATTCTTAAAATTTGCCAGGGGTGCCTCCCCCCGGGAAATGTCTAGCTACGTCACAGCGGATGCAGTTATTTCTACATCAGGAAATCTATAACATTTTTCTGTTATCGTAAAATTGTCTTCACCTACCTAGCCTAGTCATAGTATTCGCCAAGTTAAGTCAGGCTAAGACCAGGCTACTGTGACAGAGAATAATATGTTGTTTTGGAATGGAACAAAACTAATGACTTCAAATGATACTTAATTTTCCACCAGACCCCATTTGAAGGTTCTTAAATATTTACAAAAAATTCTCTCCTACATACCGTCGATAAGAGCCTGTGCAATTGGCCCCTCCAACCAAAAAACCCTGGCTAAGCCAGTGCAATCATTGCCTATAAAAAGGTAAAAAAATCTAAAAGATTTTCTTGTCAAAACAAGATTTAAAAGTTTTAGGACAAACTAGGAAATCATTTCAGACGATAATTCCTTGATGCTCTTTGAGAACCAATCACTAATATTTAAACCCACGACGCGAATGATAGGCTTTCATAACGAATAAGAAAGACAGCAGAAACCGATCTAGCTTGGTCTTAGAAATCAACTTTAAAAAATCAAACACCCCGCATAAAACATAAAGCCATAATAAATCCTTGAGGAAACCATGAACGATGATTTTCGGCCTTTCCTTAAAATATGCAAGGTTCAACGACTAAGGGTAACGTCAGATAGTGTGTCACCTACTTTTTCCCCTATAGGTACAAGTCACACTACACTGCCTTGTGAATTTCTTACCCTTCCCGATGAAGAAGATGTTAAAGAAATGTCTTAAGATCGGATCGGTTCTGATCCGAATTCGTGGTAAAGTGACCACAATTTAAGACGATTTTAAAGCTACATTAAAGTATGTGTCAATGCGTTAGTTTGTGTAGTTACCGACTCTTCTACAAAGAAATCAAACCTGGTGCAGAGAATTTCCTCTTCAACCGTTATTTACAAACATTTAAAACTTTCAACAAAATGCCCTTTCCACTCCCTCGATCAAGCAATTAATTAGACAGCGACGTGCTTTGTGGACTTTGGTCATGAAATCTAATCCACTACAACATTCTTCTATTACCAAACAGATGAGACACAGGATACTGCAAAAACTACCACACCTTCTTCAGGTTAGAATGTTGCATTTTGTTTTATGGCTTCATTTGCATTAAAAGAGCAATTAGGGGAGGGCACAATATAGAGCTGCATGGAATTCTATGTGTCAAAGCGTTAGTGTTTTTTTTCCATCTCATTTATTTCGAATTTTACAGTCATTATTTAGAACTTAAGCATTACAATGTTTACAGGACGAAACTTAAAACAACAATCAGTTAGTTCAAATTATAATAACAACATAGTAAGGTGTATACAACCTACTCGTCTTCGAAAAATAATTGGCAGAACAAAAATGTTTTTTGAGTTCCTCATAAAATATACAGCGTTTTGATTTACCGGGGACACCTCTGGAGATCTTTTTTTTCTACTTCTATTGCAAACTTAAACTTGTAAATGAAATTGTCGCTTGTAGGGAGAGAAAAGTTTTGCTTCGATTGATAGATAAAATATTTGACATGAAAAAATTAAGAAATTTAATGGGTGTTTGTGAAGTAACTTGAAACCAAAATAAATATCCTCCTTGGAAAAGAAAAACTGTTTATTCAATAAGTATTTCTCAACTTCTAGCAAAAAGGAAGAGATTACATGACATTCCCGGAATAAGTGTTCAAGTGTCTCGTCATGGAGGTTACAAAAGGAACATAATGGGTTATCCCGAATATTCATCAAAAAAGCAGATGATTTGTCACCAAAATTCTGTGGAGAAATCTATATTGGAAGTATTGTAGCTTAACCTCCCTGACAAAGTGCCACGAACTTAAGAAAATGTTTTCCCAATCATCATCACTGACTTTAAAATTATCAGACCACTTTGAAATAGCTTTAGGAGGAGTTGACACCGTCTTGAATAAATTCAAATAAACAAACTTTAACACTTTCTTACTATTCTGTATACTGTCTAAGAGGCATTCTCCTTTACTTGTATTTTGTGTGTCAAGTAGGTTACAATTTCTCCACTCTCTGGGCACTGCAGAGACCAAACCCCAGTATAAAGTGAAATAGCAATGGTTAATACTAAATTTATCTAAAAATTCCTTGTAATAAAGGACATTTCCACTCTCATGCAAGATGTCACTGACATACATAACCTTTTTCTCAAACATGGACTTGTTAAATATTACTTCATTATTTACCTTAATATGTGAATTATTCCACATAATTTCATTTCTATGGTCATAATCACAATCAGGATGTGAATGAGTAAAAGATAGCCATGCTCCAGCTGCATGTAGAATAAAAACATTGTTAATATTAGAAATGCCTCTTGAGTTACAACTACACTTAAACAAAAGAGCCCCTCCATATCTTTCCAGATAGAGGTCAAAGAACAATTTCCAAAACCTATGTGTATTATCTGTATATCTCCGGCCCCAAGTGCATTTAAGACCCCTAATGAAAATATCTAAGTTAATAATATTGAGTCCTCCAAGTTGATAAGGGTTAATTACCGTTCTACGCCTAATTTTCTCTGGTTTACCCGACCATATAAAATCAAAAATTAAAGTATTCAACTCCTTTACAAAATAGGAAGGTGGATTGGGAAGAACAAGGAAGAGGAACACCAACTGGGAGATAGCAAAACTTTTCACAATTATATTCTTACCGACCGGGGTTAAATCTCTAGAAGACCACAGGTGTAGAAACTTTTTCAGACGCGATAACTTTGGAGGGAAATTTAGAGTAAATAAATCGTCCCTGTTGTTCGAAAAGGAGACACCTGAAAGGGTCACGGGTCCAAGAGTCCAATTAATTGGAGAATCATCCATGAAAGGAGGCTAAGCATTAATAGAAGGTCCCAGTGGGAAAATACTACACTTGTCATAATTAACATTCAAGCCCGAAGCAAGGCGAGAATCTTCTTAGACAAGAAGAACTTCCTTAAAGGAGCTTTCGGTACCATACAAAATGATAGTATCATCTGCATACTGTAGTAACTTTATTTTATTATTCATGACCGAAACATCTTTAATTAACTCTTGTGACAAAACTTTTTGTGCAAGAACTTCCGCACATAGAATGAAAAGATAAGGGCTGTGCGGGCAGCCTTGCCTCACCCCTCTATTTAACATAAAATTTCTAGAAGAATAACCGTTATTACAGAGACAAGCATTTCCATTACGGTATAGTGTTTGAACCCACTGAATAAAACAGTCTCCAAACTTGAATTTTTGCAAATTTTAAAAAACGAAACTCCATTCTAACCTATCAAAGGTTTTTTCAAAATCGACAAGAAAAATAAGCCCTGGTTTTGCTCTCTCCTTACAATATTCAATGAGGTTCAATGCGTGCTTGAATTTCATGTGAAACACATTGGAAGTCTTATCTGGGATCATCTTTTGAGAGGTAGTGAACTAAAAAGACCTTTTATCTGTTATTTTCACGCAGATGAAACACAGGAAACTGCGAAAACTACCACACCTTCTTCAGGTACGAATGTTGGTTTTTATTTTATGACTTCGTTTGCATAATGAGAACAGTAAGGAGAGGGCACAATCTAGAACCGGGTGGAAGTATATGTGTCAATGCGTTACTGTACTGTGCTTGAAATTCATTCCGAATAACTTTGAAATCTTACCTGTGATCATCATTTTAAAGGAAAGGAAATAAAGACAAATTTCGTCTGACATTTCCAAACAGGTGAAACACAGGATACTGCGAAAACTACCACACCTTCTTCAGGTAAGAATGTTGGTGTTTATTTTATGATTTCATTTGCATAAAAAAACAATAAGGAGAGGACACAATTTAGAGCTCCATGAAAGTATATGTGTCAATTCGTTAGTGTTCAGGTAAGAATGATGGGTTTTTATTTCATGGGTTCATTTGTACAAAAGCAATAACAAGAGACACGTTTTGAGCTGCATTGAAGTACATTTGTTAATGTGCTACTGTGTTGTGCTGGAAATGCATGCCATACACATTTAAAATCTGATTTGGAATCATCAGTTGAAAGGTAGGAAAGTAAAAAAAGATTTACGTCTTATATTTAAGAATAGGTGAAACTTTGGATACTGCGAAAACTACCACACCTTCTTCTAGTGAAAATGTTGGTTTTCATTTCATAACTTCATTGGCATAAATAGAACAATTAGGAGAGGGCATATTCCAGAGCTGCATCAAAGGATATATGCCAATGGGTTAGTGGGCTGTACTTGAGTTCATGCGAAAAACTTTAAAATATTATCTGCGATCATCATTTTAAAGGTAAGAAAGTAAAGAGAACAATAAGGAGAGGGCATTTTCTACAGCTGCATGAAAGTATATGTTTCTATGTGTCAGTGTGTTGTTCTGTAAATTTATGAGAAACACATTTTAAATCTTATGTGAGATTATCAGTTTAAAGTTAGGAAAGTAAAACAGATTTTCGTCTAATATTTGTGAATAGGTGAAACACAGGATACTGCGAAAACTACCACACCTTCTCCAGGTAAGAATGATGGTGTTTATTTTATGATTTCATTTGCATAAAAAGAACAATAAGAAAAGGGCATTTTCTACAACTGCATGAAAGTATATACTGTAAATTTATAAGAAACATATTTTAATTCTTATGTGAGATGATGAGTTTAAAGGTAAGAAAGTAAAGCAGATTTTCGTCTAATATTTGTGAATAGCTAAAACACAGGATACTGCGAAAACTACCACATCTTCTTCAGGTAAGAATGATGGTGTTCATTTTATGATTTCATTTGCATAAAAAGAACAATAAGGGGACGGCACAATCGTTTGAGAGGTAGTGAACTAAAAAGACCTTTCACCTGTTATTTGCACACAGATGAAAGAGAGAATAATGCGAAACCAACCACACCTTCTTCAGGTAAGGATGTTGGTTTTGATTTTGTGACTTCATTTGCATAAAACGAACAATAAGGAGAGGGCATTTTCTACCGCTGCATAAAACTATATGTGTCTATGTGTTAGTGAATTGTACTGTAAAGTTTTTAGAAACACATTTTAAATCTTATCTGAGATCATCATTTTAAAGGTAGGAAAATACAAAGAACTTTCGTCTGATGTTTCTGAATAGGGGAACACAGGATACTGCGAAAACTACCACACCTTCTTCATGTAAGAATGTTGGTGTTTATTTTATGACTTCATTTGCATAAAAAGAACAATATGGAGAGGACACAATTTAGAGCTCAATGAAAGTATATGTGTCAATTCGTTAGTGTGCTGTGCTTAAAATTCATACGAAACAACTTGGAAATTTTATCTGCGATCATCATTTTAAAGGTAAGAAATTAAGGAGAACTTTCGTCTAATATTTGTGAATAGGTGAATCACAGGATATTGCGAAAACTACCACACCTTCTTCAGGTAAGAATGTTGGTGTTTATTTTATGATTTCATTTGTATAAAAAGAACAATAAGGGGAGGGCATTTTCTACAGCTGCATGAAAGTATATGTGTCTATGTGTTAGTGTGTTGTTCTGTAAATTTATGAGAAACACATTTTAAATCTTATGTGAGATGATCAGTTTAAATTTAGGAAAGTAAAACAGATTTTCGTCTAATATTTGTGAATAGGTGAAACACAGAGTACTGTGAAAACTACCACACCTTCTTCAGGTAAGAATGATGGTTTTTATTTTATGATTTCATTTGCATAAAAAGAACAATAAGGGGACGGCACAATCGTTTGAGAGGTAGTGAACTAAAAAGACCTTTCATCTGTTATTTGCACACAGATGAAACACAGAATAATGCGAAACCTACCACACCTTCTTCAGGTAAGGATGTTGGTTTTTATTTTATGATTTCATTTGCATAAAAAGAACAATAAGGGGAGGTCATTTTCTACAGCTGCATGAAAGTATATGTGCCTATGTGTTAGTGAGTTGTACTGTAAAGTTTTGAGAAACACAAAGTAAAACTTATAAGAGATCATCATTTTAAAGGTAGGAAAATACAAAGAACTTTCGTCTGATGTTTCTGGATAGGGGAACACCAGATACTGCGAAAACTACTACACCTTTTTCATGTAAGAATGTTGGTGTTTATTTTATAACTTCATTTGCATAAAAAGAACAATAAGGAGAGGACACAGTTTAGAGCTCCATGAAAGTACATGTGTCAATTCGTTAGTGTGCTGTGCTTAAAATTCATACGAAACAACTTGGAAATTTTATCTGCGATCATCATTTTAAAGGTAAGAAAGTGAAGAGAACTTTCGTCTGACATTTCTAAACAGGTGAAACACAGGAAACTGCGAAAACCTCCACACCTTCTTCAGGTAAGAATATTGGTTTTCATTCCATGACCTTATTTGCATAAAAAAACCAATAAGGAGAGGGCTGCATGAAATTATATGAAACTATATATATATATCTATGTGTTAGTGCGCTGTGCTGGAAATTAATGCGAAACACAATTAAAATCCTATTTGCGATCATCATTTAAAAGGGAGGAAACTAAAAAGGTATAAATACATGGGTTCTTTGAAAGGTAGGACATTTTCCAGAAAAATTTTATGAGTTTATACGTCAGATTGTTCGTTCAAAATGTTAAACACATCACACTTCAGCAATTTCTACAGACTGCCTGGTGAAAATGGAAAAATTAACAGTGCTATATCTTCTTATTGATGAACTGGAATGAAAACGAAGTTGATATACTGCCCTCAGAATAGTACAATTTCATGCAAGTCTGTAAATATGAGAGTCTGCATTGTTGTTTGTGTGTTTGATCTAATAATTACAGCCTAACGAATCCGTAACTATCAAACAATCCAATTAATTCGAAACTTAAAATAGAATAATGATGTCACACCATTGAGTTAATACTCTGAGAAGAGAAAATACTTCCCAAGTAACTTTGAATGCACAGTTTCACCCCAAGGGTTAACTGTTTTGACATTTTAACATCACTCATCTTTTTTGGACTTTATTCAGGGTTCAACAGGTTTAAAAAGGGTGATGAACTAAACCTCGGACTAATCCTCTATCAACCCAACATTGTCGGTCGCTCTGCATGCAAATTAACTTGTTGTTTTAGAATATTGTAGCTCATTCATACACACTTCCTTTGATTCCTTGCTAAACGAAAAAGATATACATGCCCTTTCCAATATTCGAAATAGTATGCATATTGATTAAAATGCAAAATCCATGATATAGACTACACAATCGTTACTTATTAGATAATATGCATATTTTTTTATGGTGCCTAGGATGGCTCAATAGTAGGCTACCAGCATCTGCCCTTGCAAACCGCTTATGTGTCGTTTCGATTAATTATCCTGAATTTCTTATTGGCTGTTGGTAATTTCCTCGATATCACAAGACTATTTCATTTAATCCATTTGTGTGGGTAGTGGTAGACTTAAATAATGCTGCACAGGAATAAAAATGTAATATTTAAGTGTCAGACAAAAGAACTGAACACCCCCGGGTCTCATTACCGTTCGCTACAGGATTATCTTCTTAAATATGCCTGGAACTAATTGCATTGCATAAACTTAAATCAAAGGTTCTACTCCTTTCAAATTGGTTAGGCCCCTGTCAAGTTGTGGTTCATTGGCTTGGCTTGTTTTCTCCTGTCATGCAGTTCTATGAATGATCTCGCGCTCAAGGGAAATGAAGAAAAGCTTGATTTTGTGTGTGAGCCGATGCTTTTGTATGTAATCAAACTAATAAATACTACCTTACCTTTATAACTGTGTACATCTCACCTGTATTTATGGCATGTTTTGGACGAAGGTGTTAATAACCATGTCCCCTTCTTTGCAATAATGACGTTCATAAATCGTACAGGCCTAGCTTACGACTGTAATTTTCCGTAACTGTCCAAGCTATAAATACAATATTTTAACCTGCGCATCATTGCTCCAGAAGAAAGTAGCTCCCAGATCGTCAAACGGATTGCAGGTTTGATGTGAAAAGTATATATTGTATCCAGTATAGGCTTCGTATTCAAAATTTGAGAGAAGGAAAGTGATTGTAAATGACACTCTCAGTACAGTGAACTTAGTAAGAAGACTGAGTCCAACTAATTCATTGAATCGGCCACAGTCCTAAAACAAGGTTTGTTGTTTTCAACATCTTAGTGCGTCCTTAGTGTCTGGAACATCGTGGTGAAAAATTTCGCCAAAATGCAGATCTTGAAGCTAATTTGTCCTCGAGTTGTAATTTCATGGAACTTTTTGCGATTATACTTCCAATTTCAATTTCAACTGAAAACTCATTTCAAATATGGCCTCGTAAGGAAATAATCCAAAATATCCCCATTTGAAAAAAAAAAACGTTTCAAAGTTACCTATGATGACCGTGTGTTTACAAACCACAGTAAAATGTGTGCAAGACAAGAGATAACCATAGCTGGTAAAACTGCACGACAGTATATAATGAACTATATATCAAATTTCAATTTTAATGTCAGTGTTACATGCACTTTGTGAAACAATTGTTAGTTTGAGAGAATACTTTATTATCAGTGGAGAATTGATAAAAAAGAAAAAAAAGCTTTTTTGTTTCTTGTTTTTATGTCCCTCAAAATTAAATTATTTATGAATGGGAATAAAGTCATGAGGCCAATGTCTCTACATCAGGTTCGAAGAGACTATGATATCACCTCGCCCAGGGTCTTTATGCGTGTAGTCATAGCTTGTTTGAATCTGATGTAGAGACATGGGTACCTTTGACCTTTTTCTAGAAATGGTATCAGATTTTGAAAGGAAATCAAAGAAAGAAAACGTTCTAGTTTCCTAGTTATGCCACGTTGGACCCTCTGGCCAAACTGGATGAATGAATTAGTGAGAACATATTTAGATAATCATTCGGCGTTTTGCATATTACTATAATTGAAAGTGAGGCGCGATTGTAAAACTAATTTATAAAATATTTTATCCTTCTCTTTCAAGCAAACAATAATGAAAACCCATTCCAGAGAGCAAGGGGTAAGTCTGTCATTTTTTAGGAGGAGAAAACGATTCGAATAATTCACATCTTTCTATTTTGGTTCTTTTTGGGGCGGTCTTTGGCGGTGTTTTTAGGTTTATGAGTGACGCAAAATTAGACCCAACCTCATTTGATAACACAGATGAAGATGAAAACATTTTATGCTTTGATATGTTAAAATTGCAAGTTAATAGCAAACGATAGAAGAAGATAGAAGAATTAAACAAGTTTTGATGAAGCCTTAGTTTATATAAGAGCAGCTTTTTTTCTCAAAATATGCCTTAAAGAATGCTCAACAACCAATAAATAGTAGGAATCTTTTTAATACAGTGAATACCTTATAAAATTGCAGAATATTTTTACTTTCACCTTTCTTGTAAGACTCATTATCCAGATATATAACTATGTGTTAAATTTTACACAAGCTGATTTTATTGGATCTTTTTTTGCTCTTTAGGAAAGTTCGGAGGTTCGTTTCAACGAAATAAGAATCAGGGAAAATCAAAAAACTTCAGGCTAATGTTTCAAAAAGGTAATAAAATGAGAGAAAAATTTTGCGTTTTATACAAAGATGAAAATACGTAATTTTTTTCATATAACCAGTGCATTTAAGTTAATAATATATTTTGATTACTACCCTGCAACTTCTTTTATTTCCTGTAACTTATTGCTGAAGTCAAGACAAAAAACAATGAAAAAGAGGCACTGCTGATGAAATGCTATGTTGACGTAGAATGCTATCCACGAGAATGCCTTCAGATAACTTCATATTTGGTTATGCTTTCGTTAGGAGTGGCCCTGACTGTGCTCCACTTAACCTATTTCAACTTGCAAAGTTACATTTTGTTTGGACAACGTACTTTCCTCCACAACTGCATGGTATAAAGTAAACCGAGGAGCATGATTAATTGGCAAGTGTTCTTTGGGATAGATGCGAACATGTCAGAACCAGAATAAAAGTATTTCACACCTGCACAAATGAAAAAAAAAAGATCTGGTAAGATACTGATGTAATGTAGGTCAAAAAGGTCACACACTTGTTGGCTTCATGAGCCAGCCCTTTTTTACTGTTATGTTGTTTGTCTCTTTTCCGCTCTGGGCCAAAATTAGCTTAGATTTCATGCAGAGGTTCCCACAGTGATCGCCTTATTGCAGACAAAAGATAAATAATGACGCTGGGAACTCTCGCTTCTAACGGACTGAAAATTCAAACTCGATCATCTAATGATCGTGGTAATTTTTCGCAACGGACTGTACACTTAACTCGAACATTAACTATTTAACTGTGTTTAAAGAAGTTGCGTAGCGAAATAGGCACACAATTCATAAGCGATGCTGTTACATAGATGTTATGCACGTGGCTTCAGTGTGTTTCAGTTTGGCATACTGGATGGAACTGATCATAAGCAGTACCTGTGTTAGCAATACATCCGCACAACAGAACCTTTATTAGAAACTGTTGTTGAACAAAGGAAGCATTGACGGAAAACAGCAAAACACGCAAGGCGATATAGGAAGTCCATGACCTATATACGTCGAGTTTTGTAGCCACCCTTTTTTTCCATTTTAATAACGTATTTTGATCAGTTGATATTTTACCGTTTGAAGAAGGGTACTCACCATAGACATGCCGCTAGAATTCAATAGGGTCGTTTAACCAAACTTCCCCGGGAAAAGGCCATTTTCTCGGGTGAAATATATATATGTCTTATGTCGCCTGATGGCTAAAACCTCCTATTGAATTCTAGCCTCATGGGTTACGAAGCTTTAGCACTCTTAATCATCATTACTCTTATTTATCTATCTATCTGTCTGTCTGTCTGTCTATCTATCTATTTATATATATATATATATATATATATATGTATATATATATATATATATATACTTCAAAGTTGTCAAATTTACGGACACCTAGCTTTTAACACGAACGGATGGCTGGCCATTGAAATAACGTTGTTTATATTTTTAGACGTTAGGGCGAAGACTTTTTCTTATGTATTTCATTGTTATTTTTTCGCCCTATGTACGCGCAGATATAACAATTTCCCCCTAAGGTGGGAATTAGCGTTATATATATATATATATATACATATTTATACACACATATACATATATATATATTTATATATATATATATATATATATATATATATATATATATATATATATATATATATATATATATATATATATATATATATATATATATATAAAAACATGACGGAGAAACTGTAAAACAACGGTGCTACAGAATTGCAAGGCTGGATCTCCGAGGAGATACAAATAGCGGAAGGCTAGAATTCAGATAAATTAAACAGCCAAAAGGTTTGAAGTAGAGCTTTCGAGGAATACTACCTCTTTATCAATACTTGGTCAGAGAATGACAAGGAGTGAGAAATTTTGGAAGCTTTTAAAGGTGTTGACAATGGTCTCACCTCTATTGTGACAGGATAATCCTTCTTAAGGCAATTGAGCAGGTTGATTGACCGGGAGGGTCTGATCGGATTACTCGGGTGTAACCCATCAACACAAGGAAAATCCTCTTCAAAGTAATTAGAGAAATTGTTAGGCCGGAATGGCCTGATCGGATTATTTTGGTTAGTATCATCAGTAAGCTGGTAAATCGCTTCTGATGTTCAAGCCGAAAGGCGATGTGGTTTTGAGATTTATGGGCAACTTCGAGCAAAAATTTCTGTCTCGACAAAATTTGAAACCACAAATTTGGTTACGCTTCATAGACGACATCTTCATGATCTGGCCCCACGGTGAAGACTGTCTAAAAAATTTTATTGAAAACATCAATTCGTTCCATCCCACCATCAAATTAACGGCCGACCATTCCTGGTCCAGTGTCCACTTCCTGGAAACCACTGTAACCATAGAAAATGGTTCACTCAAAACAGACTTGTTCAACAAACCAACGGACAAGCACAACTACCTTCTACCCAGCAGTTGCCATCCTCCGCACTGCACCAAAAACATTCCGTACAGTCAAGCACTCCGCATAAAACGCATCTGTTCCTCCGAAACAGATTTTGACATTCCTTCGGTACCGCCGTTTATGCTCCACTAATAACATTTTTGTGGAAAAGGCCACTGAATTGGTTAACTTTTTTCTCAACAGAGGATATCCCTTTAAACTCCTCAACAATTACTTTCATAAAGTTCTTGCTACACCGAGGCATAATCTCCTTCGGTATCGCACAAAATCGAACTGTGACCGCATTCCCTAAGTCATCACATACCACCTATCCAATCGCACCCTTACCCACAATATCAAGAAATCTTGCGACATACTCAGATCTGACCCCTCGATTTCTGAAATTTTCAGGGACCCCCCGATGATTGCTTATAAACAGCCACGTAATTTTAGAGCCATGTTAGTTTGCAAAACCCTTCCCACTGTAGACAATCCCAAAACAGGCAACAGGAAGTGTAATAAACCCCGGTGCCAAGTTTGCAATCATTTAGAGCTTTCCCCCACCATTTACCATCATGCTTCAGGTATAACTCTAAAACCGGGAGACTTCGATTGTGACTCATGTAATGTAGTTTATTTACTTTTCTGCACCCAATGTCCCTTAGCTACGTACATAGGCGAAACAAGCAAAATTCAGACTTCGTTTTAATAATCACAAGCTCAGCATAAGAAAGAATAACCCTGGATTCCCGGTTGCCGAACACTTTAATCTCCCTCAGCATAACCTTTCCCATTTAAAGTGTGCCTTGTTGTACGGCAATTTTAAAAGCGCTCAGCAGAGATGCAACCGTGAGTTACAAACCATCATCTCACTCAACAATCATAAATCGGGTCTGAATAGGGATTTGGCGTTCATGGGCACCCAAGCAGTTGATACCTAAGCAAGGAAGCAGAACGAGTACGTGTATACAGTCTTTTTTTTGCACTAGTGTTTTTGTACAACTGATGAAGGGCTGTGTAATTTAAGCCCGAAATATTTTGTATTCACGGATTTATATTGTAATTTAGTTGGAAATGAATGTATCTATTTTTTGTGTTCTTTTGTTATTTGGTTTGTTTATATATATATATATATATATATATATATATATATATATATATATATATATATATATATATATATATATATATATATATATATATATATATATATATATATATATATATATATATATATATTTATATATATATAATTGAAAAATGGTCCACGTGTATTCCAATAAATAAGATGAAAACATGTAAAAAACAACTCATAATTGACGAAATAGGAATACTGGTTAAAACATTTATTGTTTATTGTCAACAATAAATGTTTTAACCAGTATTCCTATTTCGTTAATTATGAGTTGTTTTTTACATGTTTTCATCTTATATATATATATATATACATATATATATATATATATATATATATATATATATATATATATATATATATATATATATATATATATATATATATATATATATATATATATATATATATATATATATATATATATACATACATATATATATATATATATCCCGGTGGAGTCAACATCGTTTTTTCACCTCAGCCAGATTTTCCAGCTTTACCAATTTGATTTATGTATATATATATACATATAGGTCGAAAGGAGTGTTAAAGTTCGATTTTGAAATTTAAATTAGTCCCAAGCATTGGCAGTAGCCCTAATGAACAAGGGAAATAAGAAATAAATTCAGAGAGAAAATTAAGTCACGGCCAGGACATGAACCCGGGTCTGTCGCGTACATGGCGACCGCCATCTGCCATCGTGACACTTGTGATTTTAGACGTAGACTAGGGTTCTTATACCTGCCGCCCTCCGACCTATTCATTCTACGTTCGATTTACCATACTTCGACCTACTGAATATTCAATTACCCCGCTTGGGAACTTACCATGGTAACAGGAGAGGAAATTGAGTGCGGCAGGTATAAGAACCCTAGTCTACGTCTAAAATCACAAGTGTCACGATGGCCGAGTGGTTAAGGCGGTCGCCATGTACGCGACAGACCCGGGTTCAAGTCCTGGTCGTGACTTAATTTTCTCTCTGAATTTATTTCTTATTTCCCTTGTTCATTAGGGCTAATGCCAATGCTTGGGACTAATTTCAATTTCAAAATCGAACTTTAACACTCCTTTCTCCATTCTACGTTCGATTTACCATACTTCGACCTACTGAATATGCAATTACCCCGCTTGGGGACTTACCATGGTAACAGGAGAGAAAATTTAGGGCGGCAATGCCGCAGTGTCACACCAATACTTCCTTACATTTCCACGCTTGGCGGGGCATACCTGTGACGCAGTGATGGATAAACTGTCTCTCTCCGTACTTGAATTCATTCGACCGCATCTTCCGACAGCTGCTCACACAGCTCGATCGGCAAGGCGTACGTTCCCGGCTAAAGGGTTTTGAGGTTCCGTGGGTTCGAGTCCTGGGTGGAGCACAGTTTTTCCATCATCTTTCGGTAGTAACGTCTTTCATAATAAGGCAAAGGTTGCCAATGTTATATTTAAATATTCTACAATTCCACAGTGGTGGAAATTCAATACATTTTTGGAGTCCTCTCTTGTGCAAATAACGGATAGTCTATTGTTAACGTTAGGATTAAGGAAGCAGGAACAAAAGAAAACTCACTGAGGTCCTCGAGTTGTGCGTAAAAACAACATCTGTATGTGTGTTTGGGTGTGTGTGGATGCGTTTGTGTGTGTGTGTTCAAATAAAAAGACGTCTCCGAAATATAAGCGTTTCTCATATCATATATGGCAGGCGGCATCAGGGTATATCGGGTAAATTTGCTTCATGATTTTCCTTTTTCATCATGTTTGGATAGATGTGTTATGTCGAAACTGAGTCGGATTTAAAAAAAAAAAAAGGGAATTTTTGAAGTAGCTGGCAACACTTTGTCTTACTTGGTTTTCACATTTTAAATTTTAACAGAAATTTTAAAGTCACTGCTATCAATGCTTTTGTATCTTTTCTGTTACAGGAAGGACTGGAGCTGAAGAACCTGCAGGTGACAACAATAATTTGTACCTTCTATAACTACCACCTTCCCCAAAAGTCTAGTTAGAAAAAAGTAAAATATACATTTCGTCCTCTAATGCGACCTTTGTACCCAGTAGCGGAGCTAGGGGTTCTGGTCAAAGGGGACGAAAATGGACTTAGAAACCTTAAAAGAGCACTGGAAGGCAATTTTGGTGCTTCAAAGTTGCTGTCGCCAACCTGACCACATGGTAGCTCTGTTGCATCTACATCCTTTGACAGCTTATTCCATTTCTCTTACATATTGTTGTCAAGTTTCATTGATCAATTTCTTATAGAAGTTGATTTGGATGTTTGCATTCGGTACTTGACCAGCACTTCCTAAAGCCAATGAGAGCAGAAGCTTTTCATCTCTCCATCTGCGCTGCTTGAAATAGTTTTGTAAGATTCTAAAAATACACAGGATTACTAAAATTGTTTCGACTATCTTACGAATCTATGGACATTGAAAATTTGAGGAAGTTTTTATGTATGGGAAAATTTCGTTCTTCTTTGGTTTAAATTATTTATTGCATAAAAAGCGAATGAACAAATATATTTATATTAACCTTTATTTAATTGACAGGAAATGCTGAAGAACAAGATACTTCAGGTGAGATGGTCAAAACTAATTTATTTCTCAGAGCTGCTCTATGGAAGGAACGTTTCCGTATTGTAATGTTAATTCTATGGATTGATCCATAATAGTTCCATGATTATCTATCTTTAATGAAGTACGTTTCATGTGGGAGGAGGTAATAATGTCTGTTCCATTTGAATCTATTTTGAAAGCATGAAAAAATAGTTTCCATTTTGAAATGTGGCAGAGAAACTGTGTTAAGCGACTTTAAATTTCGTATGCCTAAACTGCCAGAGTCTATTACGAATGCTTGAAATGGTCTAGCTTTTACGACCTTTCTCTCCATAGCTTTTCCAAAATAACTTTGATTTCATAAAAGCTTTCTAAGTACACTCTAACTACTACTACTTCTACTGCTACTTTGATGATTAAAATGAATACGATGATGGCGATGATTATACGATAACGATGTTTATTGTTATTTTATTATTTATGATGCAACGCTTCCCCTTGACAAAAGTGTAGTAAACAGAAGTTTTACAACAACAACAACGTATATTAATGGACGATAAGATAATCAATGGTCTTAAAAATTTTTCGTTTAAGTTCGAATTTGCCAGGTACTAGTCATCAAACAATAACTGAAACATGCATACCTCTGTAGAGCTCTGATCTAGGTACCCTTCGTAAGTTACCAACTCAGACGAGTTCAATTATTTAAAGTAGTCAGAACGACATTTCTGTGGGGTTTGCAATATCATCCCCCCCCCCTTCTCTCTTCTACCTTTTTACCTAGAATATAGTTCTTTCATTTTTAAAGGTATTTTTATACAACTGTCTACAAGTTAGACTCAATTTAATGTTTGGTTTGATACATCATGGATTCGGCCAATGAAAGTGGAATTTGAGATCAAGCGTGATTATTTGTGAAGACAGCATATAAATTGTTGGTTTTGCTTTTCTTCCAAGTCAGTCATTTTTGTAAGCCCTACTTAATGTTGAAACATTTCTAAGAAACTTTGAATGAGTAAAAAATCTACTTCAACGTAAATCTCAAACTAGTTTAAAGTTGAGATGACTATACATGATTATGCATGGTAGCTATGTGTCACTCAATTTCTTCATTCAAGCGATTAAAAAGTGCCCTTAGTTAGTCTCAGTGTTTTAGACCTGACGGGCAAGTTTTAATTCACGGTTGCTGGTACACATAGTTACACAATGTTGGTGAAAAGTTTGCCTATTTTTTTAGCATTTATAATTGTCACTATTATTATGAATCAAAACTATTTTTCATTTCCATCTATTCATGGGACAGACGATAATGACGTTTCTACGAATCTCAAAGGTAAGAGTGCTCACAATTTTTTTTATTACCGTTGCTTTATTATCCTTATACATACTTAGTCAAATTTATATCACGTGCACCTTTTGAATTGTCTTACATTTCGTACATAAAAAGAAGCGAATATTTTACCATCTGAAAATATGGGAAATGATCAAGATACATAATTTTCATTTAAAGAAACTATCACGTGGTCGCACTCTTGAAATTTCAATGTCTTTTGTCCTTAAATTGAAATCAAATTATGATTGAAGCTCAGGACACACCTTTATGGTTTGTGGACACATTTTTGCTATGAAAACGTTTAAACGATTTTGGCTTATGAAAACGTTTAAATTGAAGAGAAACTGTGCTGCTCTGAAATAATTAGAACATATATGAAACAAGATCTAAGGATATTTAATATGGCCAAAATTTCCACCATTTCGAATAAAGAGAGGCTAGCATTGCCAAAAAGAGAATTTTGTGTTTTGTATGTTTCCTGTATCGCATCTCAAAATTTTATATCAAAAACATAATGTTGACGGCTTTCTTGTTTAGCAAATTCATTGCCAAATTCAGGGAGTAATTTTCAATTATTTCATGTAAGGTCACGGCTCACACTTTCCAGAGGTCAGGCTATTGGGATTTTAGAAAAATTTATCACCGAAACAAGAAACACAGTACATATCGGAACACAAAGCCTGGTTTGTATCCTTGGCTAACGGATATATTCATTCCTACCAATTATTTAGAAATCAACAGGACATCAATAATGAAACCAGTGTATGGATCCACCTACGGAGAAATATCAACAAACCTTTAAAAATTACTTCTTTTATTTTGAAAACGACTAATCCTTTTCAATATGTTGAAGAAATTCTGTATTTCAAGAAAGGACCTAAAGACTCATCGCCCTTTAATGATAAATGAATACCAGAATCAAATGTGATTGATGCTCTATATGTGTACATGCTAGAACAGCCGGATTTTCAATGGCAAAATGATGGACCGTAGGAAGAAGGGTATCCAAATCGATAAATGAATACACCTTTCATATGGTTTCAATACCTTTATCAACACGTTTTATGGGACAATAATTTAATGGTAGGAATTAAAACAAATGTTTATAGATTTTTATAAACATTCAAGCGTACTCTAATAGATCAGTGCTACACACTGCCTGAGTTAAAAATAGAAAACAATCAGTTTTTAGTGTAATTGCTCATATCACACTGACAGGGCTTAAAAATTGCAAATTATTTTTTTCATTTTATCTCTATTTTACCTCTAACGACGAAAACCGTTTGTCCAACAGTATCCATGGTCGTGTTTAGATTTCGTTGGATCTTCTTTTCTTTTTCAGACCCCATTAAAGCGATCCTTAACCTAGCTAAAGGGAAGAAAAAACCTGGAAGTATCAAACTTAGTCCTTTTGTAAAAGGTAAAGGGAAAGATAGTAAATAACGCTTTTTATTCAAGAATAGAGATGTTTAATGTTATATAGAAAATAAGAGGAACACAAATTTTCTTCTTACACTCCCGTGCTACCTGGAAGTAAAACAGCTCATTGTTAAAGTTACTTTTGTACTATATTCCAAAACGCTTTTCTTATTGTAGACATTATTTAACTAATATTCAATTTCAAATTGATTTGAAAAAGACAGAGCTGCTACATTGTCATTCATCATCCTTACGAATATGATACGCACGATAGCTGTTAAGAAAATCTAAGGGCAAATTTTGTATCTTCACATTAGATTCCAAAAGAGCTCATGTAAAGCTCTGAAACCCCACTTTATGTTGTTCGCCATATATTTTAGCTGCTTTCAAATTTCATTCCAGATATCAACCTTTTACCTTTCCCTTAATTAAAGGTCAATGGTCAATTGTTAAAGTTGACTCGTGTATTTTTTTCATTTGTGTTCGGCATTCGCATTGTCTTAATGTCGGCGTTATAAATTTTCAGTTATTCTGAAGAAATTAGAGAGGAGTGAGAAATAAAGGCAATTGAGCTTTTTGTGCTTAGCTTAAATTGCAGTACAAACCTGCTTTTCGAACATTACATATTCATAAATATTCTCTGGTCTTTGAATAGTTGCTACCTTTTCATTACCTTTAAAATTCTTTAAACCTTTTTTGAATTGTAACAAACCTGTCATTTTAATTTAAACGTTAACCCAAAGGTGACATAAAATTAAAAATTTCACAAGAAATTTAAGAAATTTCACGAGAAATTTAAGAAATATGAAAGACTTTTATTATCTATTTCCTGTAACAGGAAGAGCTGGAGATCAAGCGTCTGTAGGTAAGAGTGTCAACGGAAATTTTTATTTGTAAACTTTAAATTACCTGGACTTGCATAGACCACCTTCGAACAGAATCCAGGAAATTCAATCCAGTTGAAAGTAGGATTTTCAAAAATAAGAATTCTTCTCTTTCAATACACATGTGATTTCCTAAAATACTGACCTTTGACATTGGTCGCTGTGGCAATTATACATTAGTTGGCAGATAAAGACGTTTTCATTCCAACTTCAACATTTCATGCCTTAGGAATATATCTAACTGCAATTGGATTGACATTTACCTTTTACCTGCACTGTCAAAAGTCTGTTGCACACACGAAATGATTATAGCGTATTGTATCCTCTCAAATGACATATTTGTTTTTGTTTTCTCCCAAAACACACATGTAGGCCTAGTCATTCGTCGGTATTAAAATATCGTTGCAAGATGCAATTACAATTTTTAAGAATAAGGAAGGTGCATTTATTGGCTTAAAGTTTTGTCGAATGTAATTTTTATCAGTCAGAACTTATCCCATTTGGTTTTAGAGTTGTACATGTTATGTGTTATATATAAATACTTGGTTTTATTTGAATCTGTTCTCTCTAGAAGAAAACAATGGAGCTCAAGACAATATAGGTGAGATGGCAATCACTTCATTCTAGCCCTACTCTTGGAAACAAACATTCGTTTAATGTAGATATTAATTTAAAGGATGCTTTCAAAGAAAGAAAAATCCCAAAGTGCTCAGCATGGGCAAATTAATGACCAGCAAATGGGTAAACAATTTACCCAAATTTGTTGGCTAAATTAAGGTTGGGTAAAATCCAAGTGTTGGTAAAAGGTGTTGGGCAGTTTAAGTACCCAACATTTGGGTAAAATGTAATTGACCAATCAGGATAAGTAAAAGATCAGTTACGTTTTCCAGGCAATTATTTCAATAAAAGTTGTTAATGAAGACCTCATAATTTAATAAGACTGGATTTGGTACATAAAATGCTAGTAGTAGAATAGCAGTAAAAACAAGGACGAAGTTATTTAAAAAGCAATGCTCGTAAAGGAAAAAGTTTTCACTGTAACGTAATCAATAGCACAAGGAATGCAAAGTTCAGGAAAGGGATGGTTACTTCAAACTACACACTTCATTGTGTAATAATCAAGTGAATTGTCACTAGTGCCCGAAACCACTCTTGGAGGGCACATTGTGCAAGCTCTAGGGTACTTTGTTAAATCTCCGTCTTGTTCAAATCATAATTTTATATCTGATTATATGGAAATCCAAACAAACACCCAAGAGTAGAGCTGTTGAGCAAATGTGCTAAGTACAAATTTTAGCCACTTGTTGGGTAAAATTAGTTGGCTAAAGTGGCTGGGTAATTTCTTTTGCCCAACTAATGGGTAAAACGCTTAAACAACTGAGTTGGGCAGTTTTTTACCCAATTCCGATCAGGTGGCATACAGACCCAACGGTTGGGCAAGTTTTGCCTTGGTTTGGAAATAATTTTTAAAGTGTACAGAGTGTTTTCACCTAAGTCGTAGGCCTCGCACTTTCGACATGCTAAACCTATGCCTGTACTGTAGCGAGCTGAGAAGAACTGACGACCCACGTGTGACTGCTGATTTTTGCCTGGCAGTGGGCGTGGCTTACCAATTGGGAAGTAGCGCGAAAGCACTCTATATATACTCGTTTCTGCCGACACGCAACATTTACCTGCAGCATTTTCTAACGTAAAGTAATATATTAATTTGTTTTTACTTGCAAGTTTGACATGGAGTACAAAATTTATATTGCTCATTTGCTGTGAAATAAATGCAAATCGAAAGACATTATTCTTTTGCGTATCGTGTGAGTAATTCTAAAGACATAATCGCAAAAGTCTTAACACATTAAAAAAAAGTAGTATTTCATGTTTGGCAAATGAATGATCCAAGTTACGGTGAAGATGCTTTCGTATATGAGGGGCTTAACGAATTAAGGGTGCTTAAATCATTGCAACTAAGCAGTGATGAGTATTAAAAATTTCAGAAACGTGCTCAATAGCTATGATGAGGTTTTGTATGAAAGTAGCTTACATGGATTTTAGGAAGTGTTAAGTTCATAAACGTGTGCAGGCAGTCTAATGTATAGCAAACGTTACTATTTTTAAAAAAGGCTTTCAAAAACGTAAATCGAATAACTCGAAATATTTCGGTTTGGGAACTAAAAAAGGAAAAAAGGATTTTTTTGTTTTATGCTGACATTGGCTTACCTCTCATGTATTAATTAGCGCTAACAATGCTTGTTTGTTGAAGTGAAATAAAACTAACAGAGAAGCGTGCTTTTTACGTGCTAAAACGGACGGGGTCAGATCGACGAAAGGATCACTTCTTATGGCCAGCAATCAAAACAACAAATACCAGAACTCTTACACACAAAAGAAAACCACCAACACCGCCTAGAATACCAGACTGAATCCTTCGACCAGCGAAAAATATAAAATGTATAAAAAGTAATCAAGATGAATACCCGGCAGAAACAGTGTCTGGTAAAGTTCACAAAAGCGTATTTACGGTAGTTTCACCTAATGGATACATCTAAATCGACCCTACTTTGATTTCCAAACCTCGCTTTTCTATTATCTTAGTAGCAAAACTGCAACGTCACTGCCGTAAGTCTTAAGGAACAGTCATTTACCTAACTTGCACCGAGTCACTGCCAAGTCACTAACTTTTCACTTCAGTTACTTTTCTGTGCCCAACTGCCCATACTGTCAAGGTAGATAAATAATCCTCGCATTATATTATTGCTACATCCAACAAGGTAAATTTCTATATACTTTGGCTGTAAAAATTATACCGAGGGTTTCACAAGAACAAAACTCCCTCCACATGCTTATGCCGGGTGTTGCATTTCCTTGAACGAGATTAAATGTCTCTTCATGGGATAATATCGTCTGTCTTTCATCAAAGTGATTGTGTAATTAAGAAAGAAAGGAACTCAAGTGAATGTTTCAACAGCAGGTGGCAGTTTGAACTCAACCCATTAACTTTCTGTTTACTAGTCTTGCCGATATTAAGTTGAATAGGAATATGTTTGGTAATGGGATCAAAGTGCGAAAGTACAAAAATGTTGTGCTGACAAAACATGTGACTGAACAGCATACCTTTGTTTAGAACTTACCGTACGACAATTAAAACACAGTTTCGCCTTGTATCCCTAAACTGAGGTGATTCTTCTATTAGGTAGATAAAATAATCACCGACTGAGACATATTAAAACACAGAGAAAGTACCCTACTGTACTGGTATAATCACATCATCTGTCTCTAAACAGCCACACTAACAACTCCTTCTCATTATTCTGTTTAAAATAATATTTGAACTAACTTGATATTTTCATTCTTATGCGGTCCACTCAGCTACGGTATATTAACCTAAAATCCACTTCAAATGCAGGTTTTAAATGACTTCTTTCTATGGTAACTTACTATTTAATCTTTTTATTCACGACAAGAAGTGTTCCTAGGCGATAGCTCATATACTTCTAGGCAAGTTCGTTTCACAATCACAGACAGATGGAATCGTGTCAGGATTGAAAGAACACAAACATTTTCATTTCCAGCTAGCGGAAATTTATACTACCATTGAGTTAAAAAAGACCCAAGGTAGACTAACACTGTACAGAATACATATCAACCACGATGTCACGGAGCTGTTATTTGGAACAGCTCCCTCGGCATATGAAACAAATAATAAAATAAACAACACGCAATTGAGATTATTACGTTTTTACGGTATAATTCTAATACACAAGCAGAAAGAAGACGTTCCAACGGAACTTGGGCATAGATACGCTACCACATGCCCGCTTAACACGGTAGCAGGGACACATTTACTCAATACGAGGGCTTTAACTTAAAAAACGTGAGCGAACTTAATATCGCTTAAACACAGCATCATTTTCTCAAAGAAAAATCCAAATAAACTTACTCATATTTTTAAATCTCGGTAGGTTCTGCTAGTTTCTGGCCAATTCAATTCAATTCGCTTGTTGGAAGTTTCTCACAGATTGCGCCATGTATAATATATCGTTTCTTTACGTGAGTAACATGATGAAGTAAAACGTTTCTCATTTTTTGATATTTCATTATGATGCTAATCAAGCATATTTTTACTCGATAGATGGATCAAACATCAGAAATGCTTGATGAAGTCCTGATATTTCCTAGGTGCCAATATCGGTTCCCTTATATTACCTTCAAAATCCCACTGGCTTCGTTCATTACCATTCCAAATAAATTGCTTACTTATAGTGTATAGTGTCATGTGACTAGTATATCTCTGCAAACAGTTTTGCCTACAAAGGCGCAAAAGCAATGATCACATAAAGATAAACATGTGGTACAACGTCCACGTTATTAAGTAATGTGAAGAATTTGACAGGCAATTATATAAAAAAAATCTTGTATTCATTAATTCTTCATTCTTTTTTCCTTTTCTCCTTATTCCATTTCTGAAAAAGATCGATCCTTTGGTAAGTTATCACTTTGATATACCAAAAGCATCCTTAACTACGACTTATGGATATAGTAATGTCAATGCATACTTGCAGTGCTGGGAAGAAGCTCTCGAGTTTTCTGCCCAATAATTGTTAAGAGTTTTCCTCTCGCACAAGAAGCTTTCAATGACTCATTTGAAGTTGAGTTTTCATTTGTGTGGTTGTGCACCAATGTCGAATACTTTAAAGATTTAAGCGCTCTATAAACTAATTCACGCTTACGCTAGTGATCAGCATAGGATTATAGGAGTATGCAAAGGAACATGCGTGTGCCTGTTAGAATTGACGAGATTGAATGCCTAATGTAGATATATATGTATATATACATACATATATATATATATATATATACATACATACATACATACATATATATAAAGTGTATAAACTCTTATCAAAGAAGGAACGGTTGAAGAAAAACACCAGACAGAAAAATTGAGCCGCACAGAGAACCGAACCTACCTTCCTCCGCTTTCCGGGCAGAGTCTATGACCAATACGCTAGAACAGCTAGTGATTCACAGAAGCGACAACAGGCTATAAATACACCGCGTGAATCATTTTTCTCTCCTTGTTACCATAGTACTTCCAATCGGGATGAATAATCAGAAGGTCGAAGTTGGTAGATCGAAGTTAGAATGTGTAGGTCGAAAGTGTTGTAGTAATACATTCAACCAAGAATTTTATACCGATCGAGGATAGAGTATAAACTCTTATCAAAGCAGAAACGGTTGAAGAAAAACACCACAGAGAAAAAAATTAAGCCGCATTGACTGTCAGAAAACTCCTCGCACTCATGTTTTCTGACAGTAACTTTCGTCCGGTTCTGTTTTTAGAGCGATGGCTTCGGATATGATGCTGTCGTGTCCAATTGTTACTGTTGGTTGTTCAGTTTGGTTTTTGCCACCTGATGAAGGGTTTAAACCCGAAACATCGTGGAGTTTTCCGCAAACTTTTAAGCACTTTTTACTACCTCTTTCCCACCTATATATATATATATATATATATATATATATATATATATATATATATATATATATATATATATATATATATATATATATATATATATATATATATATATATATATATATATATATATATATATATATATATATATATATATTAGGAATTATATATATTTAGGAATTTACCACATTTATTAACTCTATATACCTCACTATCAATTTTGTAGTTAGGATCTCAGAATCTAAGCTCGAATTTCTGGATGTTTTGGTTATGTTAAATAATGGTATTATTTCCACGGACGTGTTCTCTAAACCTACGGACGGTCATCTTTATTTATTACCATCTAGCTCTCATCCTAAACATCAGGTGAAGAGCATACCGTACAGCATTGCATTGAGGCTGAAACGTATTTGTTCCACCCCTGAATTATTACGCAATCGTTTTATTGAATATAAGAATTATTTAATAGCTAGAGGCTATGACCCCCAGCTGGTCGAGGACCAATTCCACAAGGCGAGCATATTACCAAGATCTGCCTTACTTAATCCGGTCAAAAAGAATAACTCTAGTCGAAAATACCCTCTAGTCCTCGATTTCAATCCAGCATTACCGAATGCTCATTCTATTATACGGAAACATATCCACATTCTTCATAGTTCGCCCCTTATGACCAACATTTTCCCACACAATTCAATCTTTACTGCATATAGAAGAGGTAAATCCCTTAAGGATTTACTGAAGAAATCGCAACCGCCTTATCGTTCTAATGGAGGGGGCACTATTTCCAAACTGGGGTGTTTTAAATGTGAACGGAAGAAATGTGACCTTTGCACCAACTTTCTCACGCAAAGTTCTACCTTTCATAGTTGTGTCACTAAGAAAACTTACGCTATTAAGAGTTTTGTTTCCTGTACAAGTGCTTGCGTAATTTATGCAGCAACTTGTTTTAAATGTAATTTGCAATATGTTGGGTCTACCTCTACGGAATTTAAAGTAAGGTTTAGAAATCACAAATCCGATCTTCTCAATAATCGGGGTAGATGTGAATTAGCAGTCCATTATAATGCTTCTCCCCATCAGCTGTCGGACATCAAGTTTATAATTATTGAACAGACTTACAGTAAGTCTAATATTGATACCGTCCTCACCAAAAGAGAGGGTTATTGGCTTGCCCAATTGAATACCTTATTTCCATTGGGTCTCAATAAAAGAAAGGAATTTAACTCATCTAAAAGAATCAGCTACCTACGGTAAAGCCCAGATTCAATTTTTCCCAGTGGTTTCCATGTTTAAAGTTCTTGCCTAACACTCCTTTCAGGCCCCTTTTATCTTCCATTAGTTTTTACCTTTCTGGAGGATTCTCACTGCTCCTGTGCTGCAATTTTACAGCTGGTTTTAAGCTTCTTATCATTTTTTCTCTTTTTACTTTTTGTTGTTTATTCTCCAGTGATTTTAAGCTTTATTCTTAACAGGGCTAAGGTTGTGTGGGTTGCTTTTAGCCTTTGTTCGTTTGCTGGTCTGGTAGTAATTTTATTTGAACGCATTTTATTTCGCTTCATTCGAGCCGAGGAAGGCTGAATAAAATAGCCGAAAGCTTCTCGAATCACGGTGTCTTTTTATCATTGTATGTGCAGTTGCAATTCTAGTTTTAACTTTCATTTTCAATTATATATATTTATATATATATATATATATATATATATATATATATATATATATGTATATATTTATATATATATATATATACATAGAAGTTCGGTTGACACCTCCAAAACAGTGCTCGATTCTTAAGAGCTATGTATAATAATAAAGGATGGGGTTTATAGGTAAGGCAGACAGGCTGTTTCGTACACGGTTAGTGCAATCCTCGGTGCCTAAAATAAAACTGCGTATACCGAGATATAGCAACCACAAAACCTCATTTAACAACGAAAAAAAGAAATCAGCAACCAAACTGAACAACTAACAGTTACAATTGGACACGACAAACATCAAATCCGAAGCGATCGCTGTAAAAACAGAACCGGACGAAAGTGATAGTCAGGAAACATGAGTGCGAAGGATAAGACACAAATCAAAAAAGAAAAAGAGCGTCCTGGATGAAAAAGTGCATGTTAAAATCGAACATTGTCGGAAAAAGGGGGAAAAAAGTAGACAAAAACTAGGACCGGCAAAAAAATAAGGCCTACGCAGTAAAAAACGAGCACGAACGGGTAGATGTAAAAGGAGTAAAAACTGGTTCAAAAAAGCGGTGAATATTACAAAAGGTCAATTCTTACGTTAAGGCCGTGTGGAGCGAGATTACCTAGCCTCATGATCAGTCGGTTTTCAGCACTAAGGCGGTCACGGTCGGAGCCTCGGCACATTACAGCTGTCGTAACGGTTAAATGCTGTATTGAACAAGGTGAAGTGGGATTGGAATGTGCAGCCACCGGGTATCAATGGAGATTCTGTTTGATGGACCTAAGGTGCTCGGTGCTCAGTGACCCGATCCGCGAGGCGGCGCTTGGTCTCTCCCACATACAACGAGTTACATCTCCCACATGCTAAAATATAAACTACATAAGAGGAAATGCAGGAGAATCTTTGTTTGACAATAAAGCTATTGCCGTTGGGGCCTGAAATGTTGACGACGTCGTGTTTGCCAACAAGTGGACATGTATTACACCTCGGACGGTTACATGGAAAGGTACCAGCCGTGTCGTCGAAAGAAGTTTGTGGGTGGGAAGCCCGAACTAAATGCTTGGCTAAATTTTTCTCAACTCTAAAAGCAGTGATGGGGGTTCCGGGAAAACATCACGGGTTTAGGGGTCTTGTCGGAGCAACTCTACATTTTTGTGGATAGCGTAGTAACTAAAGGAATACGTAGATTGGTACCAGATTTGCTCTTTTTCTCCAAGGCTTCCTCTCTGCTGGTTCCTTGAATCCTGCGTAGGGCATTAGAGAGGATTTCTGCAGGGTACTGGCGTTTTTCAAAAAAGAACAAAATTTCTTCAGAGGCAGTAGAGAAGTCAGAATCTTCCGAACAAATTCGTCTGGCTCGCAAGACCTGGGAATAAGGGATAGATTTAGTGCAAGATTTGGGGTGGTTGGAAGGGTACCAAAGGTAGTTATGCGAGTCGGTTGGCTTAAAGTGTAGGTAAGAGGTAATTTTACGGTTGTTAATGGACAGTTTAAGGTCGAGAAAAACACGAGATGAGTCCGAGATACAATGGATAAATTTCAAAAAGGGGCAAAGGGAATTAACAAAGTCGATAAAAGTTTCTAAATCACGACGGGATCCAGTGGCATCTCCTACAATATCATCAATATACCTTTGTAAAGTATAGGTCGTGGTCCGGTATACTGAGAAAAAAGTTGTTCTTCAAAGTGACCCATGGTCAAACAGGCAACAGAGGGATCCATTTTGGTTCCCATGGCCACTCCTTTAACTTGACGGAAAAAAGGCCCATATATATATATATATATATGTATACTACAACACTTTCGACCTATACATTCTAACTTCGATCTACCAACTTCGACCTACTATATATATATATATATATATTAAAACAGAAAAGTTCCAAAAATTAAAAATTAAACTCATTTTAACTCATTTTTAATTTTTGTGCTAATTTTGTCCTTAATACTCGCTGAGGAAAGTCCCAGGGGGACTGAAAATTTCGAAATTTATTTGATATCTTTCATACTCCTAAAATCAACCAGTCATGCCCTTCATTGCATATTTTTTGTACTTTATATATATATATATATATATATATATATATATATATATATATATATATATATATATATATATATATATATATATATATATATATATATGTGCAACAAAGGTGTAAAAGGTCCCCGCGCGAGGTGAACTGGGAATGAGATATTTGACCTTATTGGCTACGTCGGAAGAGAATTTTTTTACGATGCGAACAAGTTCCTTTCAAAGAAAGGATTGAATGAAAACTTAGAGTAGAATTTAGAAATATAAAGCTGGGATTCCGCTTCTTCCGGGAGGTATTAGTCGTGGATCGGCTAGTGTCCGTCATGAAATCATCTTTGAAGATTTCCTTTCGTTTTACCTTCCTAGTGAAGTAATGAAGGTAATACACTAAGTCCACGGGCTTAGGGGAATGGGTTAGAAAAAACTACAGTCCCTTATTCAGGATGGGATTTTTCTTGTGAAGTCAAGCAGTGATTGGATAAATTTACAAACTTATCACCATTTCGTTACGTAGTTACATTAATGCAGAGCTGCTGAGGAAAGCAATTGGTGAGGCATGGGTGTTTAATAGACGCTGGGTTTTTTAGGAACGGGTCCTCCTTCACCAATCCATTGATTTAGTTTCAAACTGCAAATTTTCCGTCTTCAAGGTGGGAGAATGCTGAATTGTCATTTAGAAGAAAGAAATAATATTTCCAAAATAAATTGGTACCGTCCTTGTTATCCTTCTATATTCACTAAAATTCTATAAAGAATGAAGTGCCTTTGTTCTACTTTTGTATGCATTACACACTGTGTAGGTTTCTATGTAAAACTTACAGTAAATTACTGGCCGCGTATCTGCCACTACGATACTGTAAAATATATAGTATCAAGCAGAGTAGCGTAAAAACTAATTTTACAGTAAGCAAACTGAATTTTTGCAGCCCCCGGAAGTTACTGTTAGACGAGTAACAACAGATTTATTTATTGTGTTCCTTACAGTTACAGAGGCCGGATACAATAAATAATTGTTCACTGATGAATAGTCTTTAGTTGCAAATACAATAAAAAAAAAAATGAGTGTATATAGAAAATGTAAATTGATGGAAATAGTTCAAACTTGTGTTCCATCAGGTCAGGTATTTGTAGTTTTCAGTTTTGGCAGTGTCTAAGCGCTTAAAACGATTGAGCAACCCTAGGAAGGAACGAAGTAATGTCACCATTGTATAGTGGATACAGCTTATATATTTTAAACATCAAGTGCCCTTGTGGTATGGAAAGAATTACTGTAGTGTAACTTTGAGATGCAATCAAACAAGTTGATGGTTCACATCAGTAATTAAAACCTGTACTTTTTACAATCAAATTGCGGTAAAACATTCTGCGAATAATGACGTCAAAAATGTAGCACTCGAATATTAACTATTTCACCACTTTTTCTTGTTTCAAAAGAAACTGTTTATTCATGAACGCTAAATATTCTTCGCTCGATCCAATATGTATGCGAGTATCTTGGATACGTGTACAGGCGACATAACATGTTTGAAGCAATCAAGACGAACACAACATGCTGTTGCTCCCTGTTTACAGTTAATTACTGTAGAGAAGCGACTATAGTATCTAACTGTAAGAGAATGGTGTAATTTACTGTAAAAATGACAGCAATTGTTACAGTGTTTACTCATACTTTCGCATCACTCACGTGCACGCCCAATGCAATGGATCTCGTGTCACAATGCTGCAAGCTAGATACCACCATGCATTGCGATTCAAGATGGCTGATTAACTATAGGTTGTAGCATAAACAAAGCGGGATCGACCTTATTTAGGAGAATTGGAATACCTCCCTTATAAAAAAAAATCCCACATAATTCCTACAGGAATCAGCACGTGGGATTTATGTGGGTTTTTGGGCATGTGGGAAATGTTCCCACATGATTCCCACATGAATGTGGGAAAAATTTCCACATAAATTCCCACATGTTGGCTATCCCTTCCCATACCGGGTTCTACCATTTTCCTGAAGGGGCATTTTTCAATGTACTAAGGTCTTCATCATTGTTTTCCATTCATCATCCTCTGCAGGTACACTACTGTATAGATGTGCAGCATACAGTCACAGTATAATGTTCCTATGAATTAAAGTGTGTCCAAAAGAGTATTATGGCTGATGTTAAATGTAACGTTCACCTTAAAGTTCTTGCCAAACTGAACACACGATTGTTTGTTCTTCAAAATATTTTGTTACTAAGGCATGTGCAAAATGAAAGTCCACTATTGATGCAACTGGTTTGAGAGTTAATCCATATGTTTGAAATTTGTCCAAGTTTGTTTGCAACACAATTACTGATTCCTTTTAATGTACATCCCACTGTCTGCATGTGTTCTGATGCTGTCTCTTCTTCAGATTAATTTGTGAACAAGACATGTGCAAAATCCTGAAGAATGTCCATAAGAATAGTCCACTAGATGCAACTTGTTTAACCCTTACAAAAATTCCCAGTACATTTCCTGTAGGAATCCTGTAGGAAAAACACATTTCCTATAGGAAGTAAGCCATTTCCAGTAGGAATTTTAAGATTCCTACAGGAATTTCAATTTTCCTATGTAGAAATTTGCTATTTCCTACGTAGGAAAGACCATTTCCTGTAGGAATTGTTGAATTCTTACAGGAATTTCAACTTTCCTACGTAGGAATTGGAGAGTATTCCTAATACACTGACCATTGCATTCATTGGCACATGGAAGGAAGTCCATTGTCATTGGTCAGTAAAGCCTACTGAGTCACAACAAAGAGCTTTTCAGATCTGTCCTTTGTATGTGTTTTGGGCTGTGTAAAGCTATGGACCATATGTTGTAGTATAGCAGCACAGTGTATTGCTTCAGTGCAGTAACAGGCTTCAGGGCTTCAAGCAGCAAATAATGTTAAGTGGTTCAAGCAATGTTCAGAATATAACTGTTGCTTACATGGTGGACACTCATGGATAATCTGAGAAATATATTTGCTTAGGGCTGTGTAGAACCATTGCATGAAATAGCCCTTAGTAAAATTGCCTACCACTACAGTCTAAAACCCGACTTTTAGGCAGTTAAGTCTGGTTTTTACTTGATGTTTGCACCTACAGTTTACAGCTACTCCAATCTTAAAATCATTAAAAATATGATAAACTCAGTACGCATTGGATTGGCCATAAACTGTGGGTGTTAACAATCAGTTAAAAACCCGACTTACCAACCAAAAGTCAAGTTTTAGGCTGTTTAGTGGTAGGCAGTTTTAGTAAGGGCCATTTCACGTAATGACAGATATATCCATGCACTAGTTCAGGTCATGGCATATTCTGATTCTTGATATTGAGCATTTCTTTTGGATAAGAAGCTGGGATAACTGCAGTTATCTGGACATATCAACACGTGAATAACCTGGTTGTAGCTTATATTAAACTGCATTGCTCTGTCTGAAAAGGCCATAACAAACACAGGGAACATGTTCTTTTTTTCCTTCTATTTCAAAGTTTTGGAGATAATTTAGCTACGTTCCTTTTAACCGGAGCAAAGGCCTTGAGCGCAGCAATTAATCATGGAGTTCTGGATATTCATTTATCATCCTCTCATAAAGCCTATACCACATATTTCTGTGGAGGATTGGTGACCTGTTTCAGTAATTGGAAAATGCATGCAACTACAGCCATGGCACTATCGCCTGTGCACAAGTCCCCAGCACCATGCATGATGCTCATAGCCTCAAATGTTTATTTATGAACAAAGATGCAAAAGACACCCCACAATATAAATGGAATGACCCATGTGGGAAGTGATTTCCTATGTAGGAAAGCAATTTCCTATGTGGGAAGCATTTCTTACAGGAAATTTGATTTCCTACAAGAAGATGCCCAAAATCCTATACATTTCCTACATACCAATTTCCTGTAGGAAATCATGTGGGGAATTTTTGTAAGGGAAGGGTTAAATGATATGTTTGAAATCTGTCCAAGTTTGTATGCAACACAATAACTGATTCCTTTTACAGCACATCCCATTGCCTTCATGTGTTTTGAATGCGAGAGTCCAATTGCTGAGGCTACATCTCATAAAAAAATATCTCAGTCCATGCAACAAAACAGCACTCAGACTTAGTCACTTACTTAACAGTATTCAGCACATATATAGTCCACAGCCTTCACTCAAATTTACAACTGCACAGTGTGCATTCCCTCTCACTGCTTGCTAACCATTAACTGCTGACTGCTGTATACAACACAATAAACTGTACACTACTTGATTTTCTACACAGCTCAGCACTCTGCATGTACCATACAAAGGCTCCTTTGAAAAGGGCTTTGTTGTGACAGAACCTTTGAATAAGCCAGTCACATAGACTTCCTTCAAAGCTGTTCACTGCACAATCCACACAGCCATTTTGTGCCTTCCCATATGGGGAATTCAACTTCCCATATGGAAAGATGACTTCCCACATGAAGAGTTGACTTCTTATTTGGGAAACTGAACTCCCCATATGGAAATTTAACTTCCCATATGGGGATTTCAACTTTTCATATGGGAATTTCAATTCTCATGTGGGAATTCAACTTTTTGATGTGGGAAGTTCGCAAAGACTGAATATTATCCCCCATAATTCCTGTAGGAAGTTGTAACTTCCTATAGGAAATTGCAAATTCCTATAGGAAGTTTTCATTTTCCTACAGGAATTATGTGGGAATTATGTTTTTTTTTTTTTTTTTTTTTTATAAGGGCTGTAATTTATCAAAGAACCTTTGTGGGAAAGTATATATTTCTTGATCAAATTTGATCATTTGGTGATGTTGGTCAGCTTCGGCGATGATTTCAGGACAGATCTGTGTCCATTCGCCCGACGTTCAGAAAGGGTAACCTAAAATTTCCTGGTGAATTTTGGGCCTCTTAGCCTATAAAAGGCCCACAATTTCGCCTGAAATTGGTGATATGATAACTTAATTGCAAAGTTAGACCGGCAAGTTTCATAGTTGTTTTGATACCAATGAGAGGTATACAGAACAAAATAAAGCCATTCTCTTTCTCAAGTGTACATTTCCATAAGCGGCTAAAATTCAAAACTGTGAGATGTCATCAGAGCTTAATATATTCGGTGACCCCGAGGTCAGCTTCCCAATTGTATTAACTCTAACAAAAACTTAAACAGAATATATTACGCTCTGCCTCAGACCTTCCTTGGTTTTAACTGAGAGAAAGAGAACACAACGTTTTACCTGTTGACAGATTGTGCAAAAGCTTAGGGTCGGAAACAATTAGTAAGTGCTGTGGAGCGCTTCATTAATTCTTTCTCTTTAAAGAATAATTAGAATTACATCTTCGTTATGACATGTATGGTGTGACTTTAGCTTGTAGATTAGTTTTACTTTAATTTTTGTTTTAGTTTCCTATAGTTTTCGTTAAATAGCCCGGTCCTAATAATGACGCATGAAGATTTGCTTACGTTTGATGCAGTGTTGTGATAGAGTCACTAGATTAGTAGCTCGAGTCACCAGTTTTCAAACTTTTAAGTGACTCGAGTCGAGGCATCGAGTCGCTATTCTATTTAATGAAATTAATCCTGAATTCTATCGTGTTACTATCATTTTGAGAGGAAGTGACTAAAATCGTGACTTGTTACAACACTGGTTTGATGCGTTTTGTCAATGTGAGCTGCGACTGGGTAACCATTGAGATTTTTTTTTTGATACGGGATTTATGATTGTTGAACCGTAATCGGAAGTTTAGAGAAGTACTTTACACACATAGACGACAGCGGGGAAAGTATAACAAAAAGAATATATACCATGTGCCCGCTGTCGCAATTTGCGGGGGATGGGATCAGGGGATATTGCCGAATTCGAACCCGCTGCTTGTGATTATGGGTCATGATAACACACAAGACCCGATGTCTCGTGTGTAATCACGACCCATTTCCTTTGAAAAAACTCTTTTTACCCCACTGCTTCTCAGCTACTACTTACAAACCCGAGAAATTCCATTTCCGGCTCTCTGAGTGGTGGCGACTTTTAAAAAGTTTCTGCAGGCTCCCCGCCAACTGAAGGTGGTCCTACCCTTGATAGTCTTTCGGGTAAGACTTCATTATTCGGACAGGGAATCGTTGGCCTACTGTACTCAGATGCACCCATGTACACATTTCTTCAGGTTCCGTTGCGTAATCTGTGTAGATGGATTCCTACGTTTTAGAAGTATCAAAATGTAATCAATGTTCAGTGCGTGCAGAGGGCATAAATAGACTAGAATTGTTGTCTACTGTAACATGCCTGGTAAAATACGAAAGGTTCCACCTTTTTTCAGTGCTCAGTTTCATTTCATAAAATGAGTTATGGCATTTCATTTTTTAATTTAACAAAAATACTTTTCCTACGTAAAAAAAGCGCAAAATTCATTTTAAAAATGTACCTTTTGGTCAATGGGGTAAGGTGAGGCACATAGTCCAAAAGTTGCTCCCCCTCCCCCAACCCCCGCTTTCATGTTGCTTCCTACGCCTCTGTTTCGAAGAGTTTGACAGACGATTATATAAAATTTTAACACGATCGATGCATGTATTTGAAGATTCTTCATTCTTTTCTCCTTATACGTTTCCTGAAAAGGTCCAGCCCTTGGTAAGTATGGAGTTTGGTATATCATACTCCCCCTTCAATGCGACGTATGGATGTGGTTATGTGATCACATGTTGGCAATGCTGGTCGCAAGCTCTGGGATTGTCCACCTAATTTTGGTAGGAGTTTAACCTCTCGCACAGTTTAAGAAGCGCTTGAAAAGTCGTTTTTGCGGAGTTGGCTTTCCATTTGGAATTTGCTCCAATTTGAATCCCTCAACTCAATCACACTAACGTCACTGGTTGGCCCTGGTTTGCATAGAACAAAAGCAATAACGTACGCGTGCATGTTAGGTTTTACGCGTATAGTATCTAGCGACTGATCACAGAAGTTAAACCAGTTAGAATATTATAATACTTTGAAGGGATTTACCACAGATTTCGTTAACATCAAAGTATGAAAAAACACTTTTTCTTTTATGGAACGAACACTCCATCTCAATAGAATAGAGCGTTCAGAATACTACTATTAACTTCGGTCTTGAATTTCAGTGTATTGTGGGCCGGGGATTTCGTGATAAAATCAAGGTGCATTAAATTGACATTTCATTTCATTTATTTATAATTTTGATGATGCCGCTGCATGGACTGCTAAGCACCGTTGTTAGTAATAACCTACAGATGGTGTAATGCAATGCTTCATCCGCTGGAAAAGATGTTCAATCGTTCCAATAGTATCAAATTTCAAGGACAAACAGGACGTACAATTATATATAAAAACAAAATAAATCTGAGACAATGTGCCCACATTACTTGCTGCATTTTTGTTGAAAAGTGAAGACATTTTTAACAACTATTTATCTCAAATTATCTCAAATTCGGGAAAACGTATTGGGACAGCGTTTGGAGGGCATGTTGTGGAACATTTCTTCCTCCGTTCCTTTGAGACCCAAGTAAAAAGCCACCGAAATACGCTTTTAAATTACTTTGCCTGCGATACATGATAAATTCAGGTTCGCAATTTTAATCTTACATCACTTCTTTTAAAATTAAAGTGGGATCTATTAAGAAAATATCCATTTTCATGTACAAAAACAGGTGAGGCTGACGCTACTGGTGAACCTGCAGGTAGGAGTGCGTACAATCTTTTCTATTTTATTTATTGTTAACTCCCAAGAAATCAAACCAGTTTGCTGTTATTCTGAAGAAGACACGTCAAAGGGATAAATCAATGCTGATATTTTATTACCCACTTCCTCAAGGGATTATCAAATACCCCAGGCTTAAATTTCATTCGGTACAATTTGACAGTAACCATTCAGGCTCCAAATGGTTTACAATGTGTTTTCGGACAGTTTCCATTCAAAATCATTTATAACCATTTACAACTAGTTAGAAAACCAGTTCAGATTACCATTAGCATTTTTAAGACCAGTTGACACCATTCATAATCCATTTGAAACCATTCAAGACCATCCGAGTACAATGTGTTTTTGCAAATGGTGCGAATGGCTTTTAAGCCTGGGTTAGCTCTATTTTAACTTGTTTCATCTATTGAATGGTCTTTGTTTGATTGTAATTGCATAAAAACACTATTCAGGTCTAGCTGTTCAAAGGCAATAGGGATTAAATACAACAATGCCTTTATCTGAACCCGATACTGCCAGCAATTTAGTGGTTTGATTTTATAAACTCGTAACTACTGTTTAACAGAAAAAAACAGGGAAAGTCAACAGAGGTTTCCGGAAATACCAAACCTAAATTTGTATTCAAGTTTACTTGTTTTTCAAGTTTAATCGTATTCAAGATCTTGACGTAAAACACCAAGTTGATATTCTCAAATCAAAGTCAAAACTCATCAAAAGAAACAATTAATTACTTTTCTTTAACGGCTGGCAATGATGAAGCGGTGCATAAAATTCCGTTAATATTACTCTAGAAGAAGCACACCGTAAACAAATTTTGCACCGGCTTTTAATGCGGTAAATGGCCTGTTGAAACTGAAAGAGCCCGAAAATGCACCAAAGCCTGATAAACTTGGAGGTTTCAAGTTAACTTTAAAAAAGGGATTTTGTTTGATCTCCTCCCGAACAACAGCTCCCTGATCAAATCACGTCACCTTCACCTAACAAAAGTTATTCTTACATGTTTTAAAGTCTCCTCTCTATCTTATGGTCGTTATGGACAGTGTCTGAAGAAACGCATATATTTCTTATAACAAACTGTTTGCCTTCCCTTATTTGTAGGGTCATTCTTCCGTACGATTGTTTTACCGAATCAAGAGTAAGGGTCTTTATAGAACGGTTGTTATTCCGAAGCGAGGATCTAGTCGTTATTTAGAATTCAGCATAGACATTAATTCAGAATACAAAGTGAAGGTTGCTATTCGAAAGCACCATTGTTCCATAAGGAGAATAAGGGTTTGTATTCCGAATGGGTGGTAAACTTATAGAGGTCGCCTTTTCAAAGTGTTTGTCTTTTCAAAGTAAAAGTGAACGTCGTTATTCCGAAGCGGAATGTGCAAAATAAGGATCCAAATTCTTCATTCGGAGTAGTGACCCAACCTAGTAACGACCGTTTGGTATAATGTTTACAGCCACTTTTTTGTAGTAATTCTTGGTATACGGGCGATGATGTGTTGAATGTGTGTTCGTCGGAAGAGATGTTGGATAGTCTCCTGTTTATGCTTTCTGGGACGTTCTTCATGATGAGTGGGGTGGTTGCTCTGTTTATGCACGTAGAGAGGGGTGTTGTTGGGCTTCATGTATGGCTTGTATGTGCCTGCGCTGAGATCGAAGGTTAGGTCTAAAAAGTCCACTATTTTTGTTTGCTTCGATTTCTATTATTAGCTTGTTATTTGAGAATATCTTTATTTCTTTCTTTATTTTGCCTGTTTGCGTTGATGTTGCTTTCTCTATGTGTAGGCCGACATTTACATTAATTTGCTGGAGTCGTGATAGAAGGTACGATCCTGTTTGTTCACAAGCTTCAGTAAGATCGAAACTCACCATAGTGACACGCTTGCCCAATGGTGTTTCAACGTTGAATGACATAGTTTTCTTTGTGTGGAATATAAAATGTCCTTCAAATGCTGGTATGTCTGTGTAGTTTGATGCAAATTCAAAGGCCTCGTTGAGGAGGTCGGCGGAGTCGATACCACAAGTGAAAAACAAGCATTTATTACACTAAAAGACCACGAATCTAACTTCAGCAACAAACCCGCATGCAGACTAATCAACCCATTAAAATCAGAACTGGGGAAGATTAGCAAACAAATACTAGAAAGAATAAACTCAAAATTCAAACAATCTAAAGGTTACAACCAATGAGAGAACACAAGTGAAGTCATAAACTGTTTTAGTGAAACACACAACAAACACCAACAATTGTTTATTGCTTTTGACATCTGTGAGTTTTACCCCTCAATTACTGATTCGAGAACTGCTGGCTTTAGATTTATACAAGAGTAATTGGAACCTGAAATACCTTAATGCTCTTTAGGTGCTGTTCTTAATTAATTTAAGCGAATAGTCATTTTCAATGAAGCAGCCTATTAGATAACCAACACGTCTGTCGTATTCAAAATGAGAGGAACCGATACGCTTAGTACGAATACATTGTAAACTAGACCGTTTGTATTTGCAGGCAAGTACTGATCGAAGCCACTGAAATGGTCTGAAACGATACGAAAAAAGCCCAGTATTGCACCACTAGTTGAGCCTTGATCGAGTAAATATTAAGTGCTGTACAAAAATGAGCCAACGGCCTACCATGCTCACATTCTCAGAGAAAAATGTTCTGCAGCCAACACAACCATTGACACAACCATTGTGTCAGGAACAGTGGCGGAGCTGCCATATGGTCAGGGGGGCGGTCGTCCCCCCCCCCCCTGACGGACCAAAGTCGTCTGCCGGCGCCCTTTTTAGGTTTTTAACATACTTTCCTATTGCACCATTATAGGAAAAAGAAATAATTTAATGACGTTGTTTTAAGACCCAGATAACAAAATGCTAAAACAGCGACTAATAACTGTACTATCTGCCCTAAATCTAAAGAAAAGGGTCATTTTCTGTAATATAGGGATAGGTTTTGTCGAAACGCATCCTCATGCTTTATACGTACTAATGAATGTTGTTGCTGTGACAAGTTAATTGCTTCCACACCAAGCGCGTTTAAGCTTACAACATACACAAACTGAAATTAAATTCACCATCCCGACCAATAAAAGATGTTGCAATTAAAGGGCGCAACAATAATTGTATTGCAAATAGCCCTCTTTTTGTCGGGAATAATTATCAACATAGACAATAAAAAGAGTTTATAATGATACCAAAATAGCTTCCACAAGGTTTTCAGTAACATTTGAAGAGAACATTCAGGTTAAAATAAAATAAAACTGTTGTCATGGTGGTAATGGTTTAAGAGTTTTAATGAACAGTTTCCATTTTGCTTTTCTTCAAGTGACCATTCTCATGATAAGTGGCCTCAAAAGCCAGAAAGTTGCATCTAATAAGCTTAGGTTTATGCTACTATTATTTATTATGATTTTGGTATCTAGAGAGCCAAGCAGACCTTTTGCAATTAATGTTTCTTCGTGTACTTATCTTGATTTCCAAATGCCAAAAATGTACACCTAACGGTGATTAATTTCCATAACTTTCTCCAACTGTGAGATTGCTTGCTATTTAGCTCTAGCAAGCGTAATTATTATCTTTACAAAGTAGCCCCGGCATTACTACATTAAAATCTCAAATCGAGACCTGACAAAAACACATAATATAATGACCGTCTTCATTCTAGAATGTGGAAGAGAAGGATAGAAACATGCGCGTCCGCAGGTAGGGGAAAGGGGGAGGACTTTCCCTCCCCTGGAAAATAAATAAAAAACCTGAAAAAACGAAGAAAACATTAAGGAAAAGACGAAGAAAAATTAACATCAATATTTCTTAACAGTTCACTCAGTGTTTTCCCTATTTATATGCGGTAAATAGGCTTTAGAAATGTCATTTCCATCGATCTGAGCTGCATTTTGGGCCAAAATTTTCTTGCGCTCCGCGCCAACTCATGGTGGGGCGGAGCTTTCCCCCGAGAAGAATCCCCCTTGAATTTTCTTCAACGGAGGTCCATGGATAGAAAATTTATACATGTTTTAATAAGAAAACTTGCTGAGGAAAAATGGCAAATTAGCCTTCTACCAGGTGCGGGAAAACAAAAGGAAAATCTGAAAAACCCTGGTCTTGACCGTGGTTTTGATCGTGCTGCGGCTCACGGTAATAACTCCCTCGAAGCGCCCCTGCAGACCATTTTCGCCCCCTCTGACCGAAATCCCTAGCTCCGCCACTGGTCAGGAACGTACCTCTCACGCAGGCAACAGATGGCTGTAAGATGTTTCTACCTCAGATTTGCCATTTGCATATGCGCAGATTAAGCCGAGACGTACCAACAGACTTTCAGCGGTTGACAAGCGTGGATTTTCGATGGTGTGGTCGTGGAGTAAGTTCTAGCGTTAGTCTGGGTAGCGGCGTTCAAGTCTGGGACTATTTTTTGAGCGATCAAATCAAGTATATTAAGAAAGTCAATAGAACTGGGTAACGAATTATCGTTCTTCGAAAAGAAGTTTTCCTACATGCCTCAAATAGGCTGATTATTCTATTGGAACACCGTCAAGTTTGTGAGATCGGGGAAATAGTCGAAATTCTCACTTCATGAAAAAGTCAAAATAACTGCGTGGCAGATGAAATGCTGTATAACGTTAGTATTGTTCGTGTGTAAATAGAGTAGCATCACACTGACGATATTCATACGCCGAGCCAAGAAAGAAGGCACGAGTTCACTTGACAAACTGAGCAAATCCAATAATCGAAGTTGTAGGCTTCGATTAAAAATACTATTTACTTTTTCAGAATAACGTGATGAGAACTATTAAAGTTATGATGTGTATACGTCAGTTTGCTACATGGAGTAGAAGCAGTATCATTTGATTACGCTGAACCAGAACATTGAGAAAAGGAATTTCTACATCGGCATACCTATGGGTGAATGTGATAGAAGGATGAAAGTCATTACAAGATCTGAAAAAACCTTAAGATTATCGAGTCCATTCGGCCAAATGGAAAATATATCATTAATATAACGATGGTAATGTAACTTAAGGTTTTAGCTGGGAATTTGACAATAACTTACTTTCTCAATCAGCCATAAATGTTAAAGCATAACTAGGTGCCATTCTGTTGCCCATTGCCGTACCGCAGATTTGGGGGTAGGCTAGTTATATAATAATGGATTATAATCTTTAGGGTACATGAGTAAATTAACTCACCCCTAAGGTGTCCGTCCGCTTCTGCAAGCTCTGGATGCCGCCCGCAGAAGACAAGAGTTCTTATCAACCCAGACTAAGTCGGTGGCGATGGTCTTATCGCCGACCGTGCCTGTAGCCTATACTATAGTACTGTGGCTATACTGCTCTCTGCACTTGCATTAACCTACTAACGATAAAGTCGGTGGCGCAAGTCTTGGTGCCAAACAAAGATTTTATACTTGAACATAGATACCAAACTTAAAATGGCGCGGTGACTCCTCACAGAGGCCGAATCGGAGGGGCGGAAGTGCTGATCACTGATCAGTCGTTTTGAAATCTAACAGTTAATTGATAACTACCGTTGGTGTATATACGTGTGATTTTAAAACATTGCAACTCCTGCAAACACAGTTCTTCAATAAATTATACTTACATAAAACAGTTTTAGGCTTCTGCACCGGCTTTCTACTTAAGAACATTTGCACATAAACGCACAACGACTGCTTTGAAGTTCATTGGCTTATTCATTAATCAGTTGCCATGGTACTTTACAAGCGCACATCTATACACGCGTTTACATTCTTAAGCGCTTACAACGAAACACCGACCACTGCGTTCATTTTCCCAGCACGCAGAAGTGCGCATCTCTTTTACTCCGAACTATACACAGAAGAAAGTTGTTTGCGCGTATATAACTCGTTTGGAAAATGCACGCATGCTGACATCTCGTCACAATGGAATTTTCTGTCATGTATCCATGGTTATGCACGCAAATCACCGAATAGAACTGTGCGCATGTCAAATAAACACTTCCGCCCCTCCGATCGAGCCTCCATGAGGAGTCAGCGCGTCTAACAGTGTAGGGATAGGAGTTTGGTATTTACGTTTATAATATCTTTGGCGCCAAACCGCTAGCCCCTAGAACAGTGCTTACTACTACTTACTAACATAAAAACTACGCACTATACAATACAAGGAACGCGCCTAGCTACGACTGCCTAACGCTGAACTAGACTTTCTTAGTCTTTAAGAAAACAACGTTGAACTGAAAATACAGAATGTCTTGCCAGTACTGGCGCGGCGACTACTTAATTTCTATAAAACTGCTTAGCTGCTAAGGACCCTATAAATAAATGATGACGGTGAAAACAGACGATTACGATGCTCCTTGCCAGAAGTTTCAGTTTCAGTTTTATTCTCAACAGTTGCTGTTGCAAAAGCTGTTTGCTGCAAGGTGCTCTCCTGGAACGCCATAAGGGGAAAAATAAATGTTACTACAGTTACTTCAATTAAATTCAATGTTGTTGAGTTTTAGAATGAAGTCAATTAAATGCAAAAATTCTTTAATAAAACAATTCGAGAAGCCATTAGTTGAGAGCAAAGATTTACATGCGGAAATACCTTCATTATGGGGGGATATTAGTGTACAGGACACTGACATCCATAGTGACCAACGAAGAACCAGGGGAATCTTGTCGATATCTTCCAAAATTCAAAGGAAATGCGTATTGGCCTGCACGTAGGCCCTAACTATTAATAGTAGGTAATAATGGATTGGGAAAACGATCGATGTAACGATGTAATGGTCTGCCTGGAGGTAAAATGCTAAAGGACTTAGCTAAATAAATCAACGTAACTGTCTCAAGTTCATGTTTAGAAATATCTATACCATTACAGGTGAGGGACGCACTGATGAAAATTAACTTCTGTTCAACTATAGTTTTCAAACTTTATGCAGCTTAGGACTGGTGTAAAAGGTCCCCTGGAGAGGTGAACTAGGAATGAGAAAATTTACCTTATTGGCTACGTCGGAAGAGAATTTTTTTACGATGCTAACAAGTTCCTTTGGAAATTCAAAGAAAGGATTGAATGAAAACTTAGAGTAGAATTTAGAATTATAAAGCTGGGATTCCGCTTCTTGGACATAATCAGACGTGTTTAACACCGCAACCGCACCACCCTTGTCGGCTTGTCTTATGACAATTTCGGCATTACGTCTAAGTGTTTTAACAGCAGCGGCTTCTTCTCTGGAGATATTGCTGGGTGAACGTTTCTTTAAATCAGTTCCGAAGAACTTATTCAGATGGGCTCTTGCTGCACTGAAGAAGTTGTCGATATATACGGTATATACGTTTCTTCCGCTGCTGGGAGGTTCATTCAGGTTTATTAGAAGACACCCGGAGGGTATAAGACGTGCATTGGCTTGTGTCCGTCATGAAATCATCTTTGGAGATTTCCTTTAGTTTTGCCTTCCTAGTGAAGTAATGAAGGTAATACACTAAGTCCACGGGGTTGGGGTCACGGGTTGGACAAAATGACAGTCCCTTATTCAGGATGGGATTTTTCTTGTAAAGTCAAGCATTGATTGGATAAATTGACAAATTTATTACCATTTCATTACGTAGTTACATTATTGCAGAGCTGCTGAGGAAAGCAATTGGTGAGGCATGGGTGTTTAATAGACGCTGGGTTTTTAGGAAACGGGTCCTCCTTCACCAATCCATTGATTTAGTTTCAAACTGCAAATTTTCCGTCTTCAAGGTGGGAGAATGCTGAAATGTCATTTAGAAGAAAGAAATAATATTTCCAAAATATAGTGGTACCGTCCTGGTATCCTTCTATCTTCACTAAAATTCTATATAGAATCCAGTGTCTTTGGTCTGCTTGTGTATGAATTACACACTGGGTAGATTTCTAAGTAAAACTTACTGGCAGCGTAAATATCTGCCCCTAAGATACTGTAAAATTTATAGTATCAAGCAGAGTAGCGTAAAAACTAATTTTACAGAAAGCAAACTGTATTTTTTGCAGTCACACGGAACTTATAGTTAGATGAATAACAATAGATTTAATTTATTGTATTCCTTATAGTTACAAAGGCCGGATACAATAAATGAATGATCACTCATTAATAGTCTTCAGTTGCAAATGTAACCAAAAACGAGTGTTTATAGAAAGTTTAGATAGTTGGAAATAGTTCAAAGTTGTATTCTATCAAGTCCAGTGTTTAGAGTTTTCTGTTTTGGCAATGTTCGTTAATAAACGCTTAAAACGGTTGAGCAACCCTCTGAGGAAACGTAGTAAAGTCCCCATTGTATAGTGGATACAGCTTATATATTTTAAACAACAAGTGCCCCCGTGGAATGAAAAGAGTTACTGTAGTGTAACTTTGGAATGCAATCAAACAAGTCGATGGTTCAGATCAAAAATTAAAACCTGTACTTTTTACAATCAAATTGCAGTAAAACATTTTGCGAATAATGACGTTAACAATTTAACACTCTAATATTAACTATTTCACCACTTTTTCTTGTTTCAAAAGAAACTGTATATTCATGAACACTCAATATTCTTCCTTCCAATATGTATACGTGTACCTAGGATACGTGTACATGCGATGTAACATCTTTGAAGCAATCAACACGAACTTCACATGTTGTTGTTCACAGTTTACAGTAAATTACCGTTGAGAAACGACTATAGTATCTAACTTTAAGACAATGGTATAAATTACTGTAAAAATTGCAATTTTTACAGTGTAGGCCGTATGTGCACGCCTAATGCATAGCATTGTGTTGGATCTCTTATTACAATGCTGCAAGCTAGATACCACACCACCTTGTATTGCGTTTCAAGATGGCTGACTAACTACAGGTTGTATCATAGGCAAAGTGGGATCGACCTTATTCAGGAGAATTGGAATACCGGTAATTTATCAAATAACCTTTGTGGGAAAGTATATTTCTTGATCATTTGATAATGTTGGCTGCGACTGGGTAACCACTGAGATTGTTTTTGATACTGGATTTATGGTTGTTGAACCGTAATCGGACGTGTAGGGAAGTTCCACCCATATAGAGGGCCGCGCGGGACAAGTATAACAAAAAAAAATGCATACCATGTGCCCGCTGTCGCAATTGGCGGGGGATGGGATCAGGGGATATTGCCGAATTTGACTACGCTGCTTGTGATGATGGGTCACGATAACACACAAGACCCGATGTCTCGTGTGTAATCACGACCCATTTCCTTTGAAAAAAATCTTTTTACCCCACTGCTTCACAGCTAATACTTAAAAACCCGAGCAATGCCATTTCCGGCTCTCTGAGTGGTGGCGACTTTTAAAAAATTTTCTGCACCCTCCCCGCCAACTGGAGGTGGTCCTACGCTTAGATAGTCTTTCGGGTAAGACTTCATAATTCGGATAGGGAGTCGTTGGCCTACCGTACTTAAATGCTCTCATATACACATTTCATTAGGTACCTTTCAACTCTGTCCGTTGAGTAATCTGTGTAGATGGATTCCTAAGTTTTAAAAGTTTTAAAATGTTATCAGTGTCAAGTGCCTGCAGAGATCATAGATGCTAGAATTGTTGTCGACCGTAACATGGCTGGTAAAATACGAAAAGTTCCACTTTTTTCAGTGCTCAGTTTCATTTCATAAAATGACTTACGGCATTTCATTTTTTATTTAACAAAAATTAATTCACCTACGTAGAAAAAATAAAAACGAAACATCCATTTAAAAATGTACCTTTTGGTCAATGGGATAGGGTGAGGTACATAGTCCAAAAGTTGCTCCCCCTCCCCCTCCCCCAACCCCCGCTTTTATATTGCTTCCTACGCCACTGATTCGAAGAGTTTGACAAACGTTTATATAAAATTTTAACACGATCGATGCATGCATTTGAAGATTCTTCATTCTTTTCTCCTTATACGTTTCCTGAAAAGGTCCAGCCCTTGGTAAGTATGGAGTTTGGTATATCATATTCCCCCTTCAATGCGACGTATGGATATTGTAATGTGATCACATGCTGGCTATGCTGGTCGCCAGCTCTGGGATTGTCCACCTAATTTTGGTAGGAGTTTAACCTCTCGCACAGTTTAAGAAGCGCTTAAAATCTCGATTTTTTTTAGTTGGCTTTTCAGTTGGGATTTGCAGCACTATCGAATACTTTGAAGATTTTGGACGCTCTTTAAACTCATTCAAGCTAACGTCACCGGTTGGCACTGGTTTGAAAAGAACAAAAGCAAGAACATACGCGTGCATGTTAGGATTCATGAGTGTAATATCTTGCGACTGCTCGCAGAAGTTAGACTAATTAAAATATTCAGTTCATTTTCAGTGCGATGAAAATGTAAGCGAACCTCATCAACTCAGATGTCGAGCAGCAGTGGCGTCATTTGTTTGAGAACATGAATTAGTCTTTTCAGATTTATCATCTTTCTTTAAACTATTTGCTTCATTTAACCGTAATTTTGTGGACCATACTAAAAGCTATCGTTGGTACTGACAATAATGATTCAAGTAACCTTGTCACAGAGCACGCAATGGTTTTTATTACTTGCGAAAAGCATATTTATTTCTTCATACCAGTAGTCTTAAAATGTGGACAACTTTTAGAACAAGAATAGGAATAAATCCTGTAAGTTTTAAAGGGATTTACCAGGGATTTCATTTACATCAAAGTATGGAAAAATACTCTTTCTTTTAGGGAGCGAAAACTCCATCTCATTAGCATATGGCGTTCCAAATATTACGTTTATCTTAATTCTTGAATTTTTAGTGTATTGTTGGCCGGAAATTTCGTTATAAAATCACGGCACATTATATTGACATTTCATTTCATTTATTTATAACTTTGAAGATGCCGATGCAGGGAGTACTATACATCACAGTGTATATACATATATGTACTTTCGCATCACTCACGTATGTGCACGCCTAATGCATAGTATTGTGTTGGATCTCTTATTACAATGCTGCAAGCTAGATACCACACCACCTTGTATTGCGTTTCAAGATGGCTGACTAACTACAGGTTGTATCATAGGCAAAGTGGGATCGACCTTATTCAGGAGAATTGGAATACCGGTAATTTATCAAATAACCTTTGTGGGAAAGTATATTTCTTGATCATTTGATAATGTTGGGCGGCTTCGGGGATGATTTCAGCACAAATTTGTGGCTATTCGCCAAACGTTCAGAAAGGGTGACCAAAAATCTCCTGGTGATTCTTGGACCTTTTAGCCGATAAAAGGCCCACAATTTTGCCTGAAATTGGTGATATGATAACTTGCAAAGTTAGTCTGGTAAGTTTCATAGTTGTTTTGATCGCAAAGGGAGGTATACAGAACAAAAAACCCATTCTCTCTCTCAAGTGTGCATCTCCTTAAGCGACTAAAATTCAAAATTGTGTGATGTCATCAGAGCTTAATATATTTCGGTGACCCCAGGTTAGCTTCCCAATAGTATAAATTCTTACAAAAACTTAAAGTAAATTACGGTCTGCTTCAGACCTTCCTTCTTTTTGACTGAGAGAAACAGAACACAGCGTTTAACCTGCTCATAGACTGTACAAAAACCTAGGGTCAGAACCAACCCTGTACTATTTCAACGGGGAAACTACTCCTAAATTCTGTCAAGTCACTATCATTTTAAGAGGAAGTGACTGAGTCATGACTTGTTCCAACACTGGTTTGATGGGGTTTGTCAATGTGAGCTGCGACTGGGTAACCACTGAGATTGTTTTTGATACTGGATTTATGGTTGTTGAACCGTAATCGGACGTGTAGGGAAGTTCCACCCATATAGAGGGCCGCGCGGGACAAGTACACTCTTAAAAAGTTGGTTAAAAAAACTAACCAACACTGGTCACGTATGTCAAATACCTGAAATTGGTTAAAGATTTCCCAATAGTTGTTGATTAATGGGTTATCCAAGAGGTTTTTACCACTTAATTGGGTAACCAGCTTGTGGGGCAACCAAATAAACAACACATATTGGGGAAAACTTTACCCAATTTCAGGTATTTGACATACGTGACCAGTGTTGGTGAACTTTTTTAACCAACTTTTTAAGAGTGTATAACAAAAAAATGCATACCATGTGCCCGCTGTCGCAATTGGCGGGGGATGGGATCAGGGGATATTGCCGAATTTGACCACGCTGCTTGTGATGATGGGTCACGATAACACACAAGACCCGATGTCTCGTGTGTAATCACGACCCATTTCCTTTGAAAAAAATCTTTTTACCCCACTGCTTCACAGCTAATACTTAAAAACCCGAGCAATGCCATTTCCGGCTCTCTGAGTGGTGGCGACTTTTAAAAAATTTTCTGCACCCTCCCCGCCAACTGGAGGTGGTCCTACGCTTAGATAGTCTTTCGGGTAAGACTTCATAATTCGGATAGGGAGTCGTTGGCCTACCGTACTTAAATGCTCTCATATACACATTTCATTAGGTACCTTTCAACTCTGTCCGTTGAGTAATCTGTGTAGATGGATTCCTAAGTTTTAAAAGTTTTAAAATGTTATCAGTGTCAAGTGCCTGCAGAGATCATAGATACTAGAATTGTTGTCGACCGTAACATGGCTGGTAAAATACGAAAAGTTCCACTTTTTTCAGTGCTCAGTTTCATTTCATAAAATGACTTACGGCATTTCATTTTTTATTTAACAAAAATTAGTTTACCTACGTAGAAAAAATAAAAACGAAACATCCATTTAAAAATGTACCTTTTGGTCAATGGGATAGGGTGAGGTACATAGTCCAAAAGTTGCTCCCCCTCCCCCTCCCCCAACCCCCGCTTTTATATTGCTTCCTACGCCACTGATTCGAAGAGTTTGACAAACGTTTATATAAAATTTTAACACGATCGATGCATGCATTTTAAGATTCTTCATTCTTTTCTCCTTATACGTTTCCTGAAAAGGTCCAGCCCTTGGTAAGTATGGAGTTTGGTATATCATATTCCCCCTTCAATGCGACGTATGGATATTGTAATGTGATCACATGCTGGCTATGCTGGTCGCCAGCTCTGGGATTGTCCACCTAATTTTGGTAGGAGTTTAACCTCTCGCACAGTTTAAGAAGGGCTTAAAATCTCGATTTTTTTTTAGTTGGCTTTTCAGTTGGGATTTGCAGCACTATCGAATACTTTGAAGATTTTGGACGCTCTTTAAACTCATTCACGCTAACGTCACTGGTTGGCACTGGTTTGAAAAGAACAAGAACAAGAACATACGCGTGCATGTTAGGATTCATGAGTGCAATATCTTGCGACTGCTCGCAGAAGTTAGACTAATTAAAATATTCAGTTCATTTTCAGTGCGATGAAAATGTAAGCGAACCTCATCAACTCAGATGTCGAGCAGCAGTGGCGTCATTTGTTTGAGAACATGAATAAGTCTTTTCAGATTTATCATCTTTCTTTAAACTATTTGCTTCACTTAACCGTAATTTTGTGAACCATACTAAAAGCTATCGTTAGTGCTGACAATAATGATTCAAGTAACCTTGTCACAGAGCACGCAATGGTTTTTATTACTTGCGAAAACCATACTTATTTCTTCATACCAGTAGTCTTAAAATGTGGACAACTTTAGAACAAGAATAGAAATAGATCCTGTAAGTTTTAAAGGGATTACCAGGGATTTCATTTACATCAAAGTATGGAAAAATACTCTTTCTTTTAGGGAGCGAAAACTCCATCTCATTAGCATATGGCGTTCGGAATACTACGTTTACCTTAATTATTGAATTTTTAGTGTATTGCGGGCCGGGAATTTCGTTATAAAATCACGGCACATTATATTGACATTTCATTTCATTTATTTATAACTTTGAAGATGCCGATACAGGGACTACTATGAATCATTGTTTGCAATAACCTGGAGATGGTGTAATGTAGCCTAGTGCTTCATCTGCTGGAAAAGATGTTCAATCACTCCAATAGTATCAAATTTCAAGGACAAATAGGACGTACAATTATATATATAAACAATAAAAATCTCAGACAAAGTGCCTACATTACATTACTTGCTGATGATTTGTTAAAAAGTGAAGGCATTTTTAACAACCATTCATCTCAAATTCGGGAAAACGTATAGCGACAGTGTTTGGAGGGCCTTGGTGTGGAACATTTTGGTCCGTCACCTTGAGACCAAAGAAAAAAACCACCGAAATATGCATTGAAATTACTTTGCCGGCCAATTTTAATCTAACTTCACTTCTTTTAAATATAAAGCGAGATCTAGTAAGAAAATATCCATTTTCTTCTATAAAAACAGGTGAGGCTGGCGCTACTGGTGACCCTGCAGGTAGGACTGCTTACAATCTTTTCTATTTTTTTTTTTTTTTTTTTTTTAGTATTAACTGCTTGGATAAATCAATGCTGATATTTTATTACCCACTTAATAAAGGGATTATCAAGTACGTATCTCTATTTTAACTTGTGTCATCTATTGAATGGTTTTTGTTTGATTGTAATTGCATAAAGACACTATTAAAGTCTGGCTGTTCTAAGGCAATTGGGATGAAGTACAACAATGCCTTTATCTGAACCCGATACTGCCAGAACTTTAATGGTTTGATTTTATAAACTCGTAACTACTGTTTAACAGCAAAAAAACAGGGAAAGTCAACAGAGGTTTCCGGATATACCAAACGTAAATTTGTATTCATCTTGATGTAAAACACCAAGTTGATATTCTTAAGATAAGGTCAAAACTCGTCAAAAAACACAGTTTATTATTTTTCTATAATGGCTGGAAATGATGAAGCAGTGCATAAAATTCCGTTTATATTACTCTAGATGAATTACACCATAAACCAATTTTGTACCGACTTTTTATGCGGTAAAAGGCCTTTTGAAACTGGAAGAGCCCGAAAATGCACCAAAGCCCGATAAACTTGGCGGTTTCAAGTTAGCTTCAAAAACGGGATTTTGTTGGATGTCCTCCCGAACAACAGCTCCCTGATCAAATCACGTCACCTACACCTTACAAAAGTTATTCTTACATGTTCGAAATCTCCTCTGCATCTCATAGTCGTTATGGACAGTGTCTGAAGAAACGCATATATTTCTTATGACGAACTGTTTGTATTCCGTAATATGCAGGGTCACTCACCCGTAGAATCGTTATTCTGAATCAAGAATAATGGTCTGTATAGAACGGTTGTTATTCCGAAGCGAGGATCTAGTCGTTATTTCGAATTCAGCATGGGCATTAAGTAAGAATACAAAGTGGAGGTTGATATTCGAAAGCACCATTGTTCCATAAGGAGAATAAGGGTTAGTATTCCGAATGGACGGTGAACTTGTAAAGGTCGCTTTTTAAAAGTAAGAGTAAGGTCGTTATTCCGAAACGGAATGTGCAGTCGCTATGACAAAGGGGACTTCTACGTCATTATAACGACCATTTGAAATGGCAACCTTTCGAAATTACTATCTAAAATCTTCATTCGGAATAGTGACCTAACCTAGTAACGACCGTTTGGAATAATGATCACACCCCGTTAAGTTCGAGGGAAAGGGACAAGGCACAGCTTTTCTGTTTCTAGGCGTTCAATAACCGTAGGATAAATCAATTGAAATGATTTGCTAAATGGGCGTGTCTTTGATGCTTGGAGTGCCGCATCTTAAATTGTAAGCATTTAGGGGATATAAAGTTCCGACTGTTATCCTGATGATTTCGTCAAACCCCAAACCTCTGATTTGTCAACCAGTCGAACTTGCTATGTGTGCGGCTACGCGGTTACATTGTTTTGCCTCCAAGGATGACGTCGGTGCACCAGGTCTACATGAACACTCCGCGACCGCTCCGATTGTCCCAGAAGTTAAAGCAACACTCATAACTTCTGAATTCCTATGTAGTATTAAGTTTTCGAAAAAGTTGGTATCCGTGCATTTAAACAGGGTGTGAAATAATTTGAAGTTTTATATTTCTAGGGCATACGTTTTCAGGGCGTAGAAGATGGTTAGGCCTATAATCATTGTGCTAATCAAAGTATATAAATTGTTCATATACTTTTGAAATTGAAACAGGAACTATGTATTATAGAAAAATCGATTAAATCCAAGAGTCTATAAAAATGTGAAAAACTTAATAGCGTGATTAGAATCAGTTATGACAGAGTTCCAATGAAATATTAAACGTCATAAAATATTTACGAAAATATAAAAGTGTAATATCTGAACAACAAAGACTTTTTCTGGACCTTACTTTTCTCCTTAGTACTTGTAAAACCTGTCAAACTATTACCCGTGTTGGATCAACATAAGAATCGATCACATATAAAATTGGTAGAAATTTCTCCTTGGCATAAATTTTATTCCTGGATGAACAGATACGCCAAACCAACTGCATATAGAGTTGGAACAAAGGAAAAAGCGATAATTGAGAAGTACCTGAATCCTTCAAAATAGCTGTCATCTATGTCTAGTTCGCTTTCAATTTTTAGGCCGCCATCGACAAGTTTAGTCTGAATCATTTTGTTCCATGACAGCGCGTTTCCCTTGCCATGGTTCTCATGGTCTAAGAATGTTGGTGAAATTTTGTCTTATTCCAAACCGTTCAGGTTTGGTTGCAGGAGTTATAGCACAAGTTTTTTTCAGTCCTACACGGTCGTTGATGTATTCCAACCAACAAACTCGTTAAATATCACGTCAAATAGCAGAAATATCTTGCGTTTTATGAAATCATCAACGAATTGCAACGGATCTTGAACATTTTGAAACTTCTCAGTAACAGACAATATTAAAAATAAACCAAATTAGTTTGCTATTGAGTTTTTGCCCTATTAAACTTTAAACGAAAGTTTATTCAATTAATTAAGGTATCATATCAACAATAGAGCGGACGTAACCTTGCCTTTAAAAAGTCCATAACATTCACAGCACTTTTCACGCATTTTCCAATAGACCTATTTCCAAATAGCAATTACAATGAATTGTGGGATAAAGTTTTGGGTGTACGTCAGTTTTCACCTCAGTAAAATGCCATTGAAAAAAATGACAAACACCAAAACTCTATCCCACAATTCATTGTAATTGCTATTTGAAAATAGATCTATGGATATATCACAAGATGATAACCTCCACTTCATACATTGTAAAACAGTTTTAAACACCATAGTGGAGAACAATAACACAGTCATCCAATCTGTATGTTGACATTGACATATGCATTGTTTCGAAGATATTGAAAAATTCTCGCAAAATCTATCGATATAAGTCTCATTCGCACTCTCATTCACAACAACCATTAAAACCAGCATTCTTGCTATGACTGTTCTTAAACATACAGCGGTCATAATCATAAGACCTCGGGGAATGTGAGTAAAAAATATGCATTGAGACCTTATCTAATCCAGAATTTAAAAAAAAGCCAGCAAGTGAAAGGCGAACGCCCTGAAAGTGACACTTTCCATGAAATTTCTGTCAGCTTTCATTATGTGAAATATTTTCTTTCCTGAATATGAATTCGATTTTTTAAAGTACAAAATAACATTGAATTAAATTCTGTATGGATGGAATTTTGCAGGAAATTTCAGCAAAAGGACTTTCAAAGATACAGATTTGAAACAGTTTATGCACCATTAATAATGCAAAATCTTCTTTTTCCTTCTTTTAATTTCCTGGTACAGCTCAATTCCCAGGTAAATACATTTTTTACTTTTTTGGCATTTGTTCCTAGTTACTCTTCTCAAAAACCATTTGTATTTTCTCCATCTGAAATAGCAGAGGTTAAGGGGTAATATCACTGAATTTTATTAGGTAGAAGAATTTGTGATTTTAAATCGTATTCTGTTTTCAAGGGGGATACGTTGTTAAAAGTGAATAACATACATGTGATTTAAAGAATGTTTCTTGTCAGGATCATTTAACAGTTTTTGAATATTTATCACATTTAATGAAAGGTCCTCCTGGAATCGTATGTTGTTCACACTTTGGCTGGAAAGCAGTGGCGTAGCTACTGGGGGGGCAGGGGGGGCAAGTTGCCCCCCCCCCGGAAAAATTTTGGGGGAAATTTGATGAAAATGGGGAAATTTGATGAATCTTCTTATTATTACAAAAATTTCACAAACATTTTTCAAAATTTTTGTTAGAATAAGAAATTGTGAGACATTTCTCATACATAATTCGTATTTTCATGCAACAAATTAACTCAGATTTCGTCAGTGTCTCATGAACCCGCGCAATTTGCGTTCCACAGAAATGTCCTCGTCGCGTAGCAGATTGAATGTTCTCTTGTGCTTGTATACGCACGGGGGTTATGATCAGTGCATTTCAGTGCACAAGAAGCTGTTATTCAGGTGATACTTTGGGAATTCATCAGTAAAAGGATGTGAAAACTGACAAGTCACTACCGTAGACCCCCGAGGTTGTTATGTTCTTCTACAAGCTAGCAGTAGCTGTACGATTTTACTCTGTGTACATAACGATGGATCGGGCTGAAACAATCCATGGCCAACGATAAACTTAAAGTTAATCTAGAAATTAGAATTAACGGGAACCGTTGGCACACTTAGATTTTGTTACTTAGCCTAATCCTTGGAGACTTACAAGCTAGTTCGGGAAAATAGCTTTCTGCTCACTTTGAGTGTAACAATAAATAGACAATGAGTACCTTGTGGCCTTCTTCACATAACAGACTGCTTTCCTCACAGGATATCCTGTGTGATCGAGCCATTAGGCCCCCTTAGTGTCGTGCGAAGAGGAGACCATTGGGCCATGCCCCCCTCACTGATGCCATTTTTTCTTTGTTCTTAAAAACACGTAGTCTAACTTTATTAACACAAATTTTACTTCAAAAGATAGCATATGTGGCACCAGAATGCTTATAAGGACACCCAATTTTTCAAAATTTTTCAAAGGGGAAGGATTGTCCTTGCAAGGTCTTTCAGTGATGCCACTTTTTTTTAATTCCTACAAATAGACCTAGGCAAGTTCTGTCAAATTCCATTTTTTACTTAAAAAGGTAGACTCTGTTTCCCACTGGTGGCATCGATAAAAAAGACTACATGTTTAGATTCTCTTTACAAGCATAAATAGGCTATTTTAACCATCTGAGGCGTCTGATTTTTAGAAATTTTCTTTACGCTCCGCGCCAGCCAATGGTGGCGCTTCTCTCGGTCTTTTGGGCAAAATTACATATTTGGAGTAAAATTAGCTCTTAACTCTCTGATCACTTTGCGGTTTGCGAACATATTTTGAAGTGAGCATTTTATTGCAAACGACAAAAGAAGAAAGCGACTGGCTAGATTCTTCGTATAAGCCTGGAAAATGCTATTTCCGGCCATCTAAGGGGTCTGATTTTTCCAAATTTTCTCTACGCTCCGCGCCAACCAATGGTGGCGCTCCGCTTAGATAATCTTTATGACAAAATAACATTTTGTGACCAAGAAAAACCACAAATACCGATCAATGCTCTTTTATTTGGACTTCTAAAAGTGTGCAAATTTAGTGACAAGTTTTACTTCGTAAGGTAGCATAAATGGCATAAGAGTGCATTTAAAGACACAAAAGTTTCAGTTTTATCCTCATGAACCACCACGATTCAACCTTTAACACTATTCCTGTCAAAGTAGAAAATGCTGCACCATTTTGCATGTAGGCTACTTGAAAACGTCAAATAATTTCCGGACACCCCTCCCCTTAGACCATACTGCATTCCCCTCCCCCTTCAGAGAAATCCTGCGTACGCCACTGCTTTAGTACATACAAATAAACCAGATATTGTTTACCAAAATAATATACTTTGTTATTTCCGATTGCTCTATGTTATACTTTAAGATTAAAATGCAGGTAATATTACAAAATGTCAAGGTAATGTTGTTATACTTGTAAGTTTGCATATTTTATATGAAATACATACACATTGACCGGGAAAGGAAAAGTTTTGGGGAAATTTCACACCTTTGCCCCCCTGGAAAAAATCCTAGCTACGCCACTGCTGGAAAGTTACAACTGCAAGGCCAGAGAGTCTTGCAGGAACTCGTTTCCAAATCGTTCACTCTGACTACACTCCAATGCACAAGACTTATTAAGTACAGGACAACATCTCAAATTTGGTTTCCGTCAACTTATGAATCATTATTTATTGATAGAACGAAGAGAAGGCTTTCTGCATAGGATCCAGTAGAAAAAGCAATATGAAGAAGCATTAGAGTCGAAGCCCTTCGAGACAACAAAACAGTAGAAAAATTAAAAGAGTTGGGAAAATTCATTGTCTTACAACACTTCAAGTACGGCCGTCGTTCATGGGGACGACGAGTGGACTCTGGCTACGTTCCCACGAAAATGAAATGCCCTCGTGGACAATTCTTATGCCTGAAAAGGTTTTCCAGACAGTATAATTTTAACTTTTGAGTATATCATCTGAACACACACTTCAACAGAACACAAACTTTAATAGAAGATCTCACAAGAATGATCGGCAGAAAATTTTAAAAATTTATGGCCTTGTCATGCCCTGGCTGAAATGACTTGGTTATTTTCACTATTTGTTTCTCAAGAAACATGGGAAATTGATCAAAAAACAAAATATAAAAAGACTTAATATATATTGCCCACTAATCATGTGGTATTTAGAGTTCAGCACATAGAAGTGCGCGTAGGATGAAGAGATCCACTACAGGAACACTTTTACGAGCGCCTGCAATGATCACTCATTTTTTGTACAGTGATCACTATAGGCACTCCATCAAGAGTGAAACATTGCTCATTTGGATGGAATTTCGCTCTTTTGAGAGTGAATTTCACGCTTCTTGGAGTAAATTCCCACTTTTCACTCTAGTCAAAGAATGACTCACTTCACACTTTTGATTTTAGAATGTTAAAAGAAGAGGATGTGCCCGAAAAGGCAGCACGTCATAGCGTGGTAAAGTTTTCATGGAAAATCATTGCAAGATTACGACAACTAACTACACAACAAAGTGACAAAATCTATTATTCTTGAGCTTTACCTCACAGTCTTTTGCAGTACAATGCATGAAATGGTCGAATATCCGAATGCTTCCAAACATTATACCCAGAAAAATAGAAAAGAAAAGTAGTCTGGGTAACATTTTCATGAGGAATCAAAACTGCAAAATAAATCACGACACATTTGGGAAGTAAATGGCTTGAAAGAAGCAATCATTCCTCAGGCTGCATTTAAACTTTGACCGAACAATTCGTGAATTGACCGATTATCTTCATATATCAAAACTTTGCAGGAAAAACACTATAGTCAAAGCTAAAATTTTCATGAAAAAGTAGAAATGATTGTAAGATTTGCCACACATTCGGGCAGCTCTTTTAAAAAATTCCTCATCCCACATTATATACTAAAACTTTGCAACAAATGTCCGACGTGGTAAAATATTTGTTCCAGGTTTGAAAAAATCTGCTATGCGTGAAATGGACAAGTTACACGGACAGACGGGTGGGTTTATCATGCCTCTTTCAGCCCAATTCCGGCAATGATAATGAAAATCGGGTAGCTTTTTTCTCATGTTTCCCCCATGTTTCAATGTCCGTGCTTTTTACATAACAATGAGGTGTAAGAATATTTCCCCACACGTTTGTATGAACATTCGTTCAAACCTACGCTCTTCACGTGGCATCTTAAAAGAAAAAGACGTTAGAAGTAAAAAACATTTTAAACCGGGAGTTGTGGCAGATACACAAACAAGTTTCATTAATTCAGTTCTTATATTATTCCTACAGTATTTTTTTTAAACTGGTTGTATAGTTTCCCCTGAAAATATAAGAGATCATTTCATCCAATGATAGTAATATACTTATCTTGTAACTTGCTGATCACCTAGCAAGTTGCTAATTTTTTTCTATTGGGTATGAAAACTTTATTGCTACCGAAAGTTAAAAATCACGAAGAACTTTGCAGGCTGGCACATCGTACTTCGGTTTTTCTCACTATTGAGAATTATTATTAATCAATGGCATAAAAATCACGACATTTAAAGAACATAAATCAAGTAGAAAAAGTAGCCAAATACAGTAACAATAAGCATGTGAAGGACTTTCAGGAAGCAAAATGTTTTATGCCACCTCCGGAAGGTGGTCAAAAATGGGGACGAGGTAAAGACTTTGACCATCTCACACAAAAATGGGTACTATCGTGCGTTTTGTGTGTGATTTTCTTGCAAGTTAGCAGCCTGCTAGTTTATTTGAATTGGATATTCTATTGCAAACAAAAACTCGAAACAGTGACTAATTACACCCTGCAAGCATGGGAAATCAAATTCCCTGCTGTCTGAAGAGTAGCAATTTTTGAACACTTTTGTACGCTCCATTCCAGCAATTTGTGGCTTTCCGATTATTTAGCCTTTTGGGCAGAGTTACATTTTACGGGCAATATATCTTCTATCCCCGACCCAAACTAAAATGCTCCCGTACATCTATGGCCTATGATCATGCATATACTTGAGTAGACGGGGAATGTTCACTTATCAATGTTCTGATACATTTAAATAAAACTACGTGATATATACTTTCCTAATGAACAAATGTTGCACGATGTGAATAAATTTTTTGCTTAGACATTCATAACAACGTTAATTGAATGTTTGGGTTGATTTCATATTTCATTGTTTCATAGGGTTGCAGAATCTACGTGGTTGGCTCAAAAATCGGCTACGGAATAACCAGAAAAAGACATTCTCTTACTCTCGTCGAAGTAAGTACACTGCCTTCAAATCTCTTTTAAGTATTCCATTTTCGTCTCATTCGAGTGAGTAGATAAATTAGTCAACCTTTTACGCATGTAGAGCTATAATCAAATGGAAAGTTCCTATGTCATAGATGACCCTATAATGAACCAAGCACTTACGATGTGGTCAAAATAGGGCAGGAGTGTTGACTTTTGGAAAAGATGCTATCTTTTCTTAAAATGTATCAACGACGATTGATGGTAGTCCCCCATCTTTGGTTGCCAAACCTCAAAAATTTTATTGTTTTATTAAACACTCAAGACCATGAAGCGAGTGTGACTTGTAAAATCCTTTACCGCTCATGTGCAATGTCCAGAACCAAAAAGGCAAATTTATGACATTACATGACCAAAATTTATACAACTTATCATTCTCCGTTGGAACAGCTTTGCTAACTGTCGATTTGAAAACTCCTTAAAAGTTAGTACCCAAGTGTACTGATTTTGCAAGATAGCCTGTCTAGTAAAATTTTCATGCATGGGTACGATGAAACCACGTATGTAGGGCAAACTTTTCCTTAAATGATAAAGTCATCATAAAGGTCATAAAACACTCCTTAATAAAACTGAATTTCCAGATGGTCGCATTTCTAAATCCTTATTTAGATTGGTCTGGAAATGGTTTATACGTTTTACGATAGCAACCCAGGGTAGAATTCCATTTAACAGAATTCATTTCAAACCATCCAGGTTCCAAATGGTGTAGACTGCGCTTTTGGACATTTTCCATTCAACACAATTTATAACCATTTAAAGACAGTTCGAAAACTAGTTGAGATTACTATTTACACGTTCAAGACAAGTTGGCACCATTCATAAACCATTTGAAACCATTCAAGACCATGCGAGTAGCCTGTGCTTTTCCAAATGGTCCCGAGTGGAATTTAACACTGAAAATGGGATCCTTGTGTTTTCTCAAATGGTATGAAATCGTTAAAAATTAATTAATTCATCAGTGAATGATATCAAATATTGCGGCAAGAAGCGAAATTTTAACAAGGAGCTGAGCATGAGGTTGTACTCATTGAAATTGAGTGTTACTGGGTTTGGTTAGCTTGAGCTTGTTATGATGCTGTCAGTCTTGTTAAATTTTTAGAACCTAATATACCAGATGAGCAGGAAACTGAAGAGGAAAGGACTAACCCCCGAAAAAGCCTTTTCAATACAAGGGACAGAGAACAGCCCGCTGCAAAAGGTAAGATAACTAGCGTTGAACTTTAAATTTATAACGACGTGATAACACGAAGTGATGAAGTTTGTTTAATGAAATTTGTCGGTGGTCAGATTTGAGCTTGACCATCAGTTCTTCCAATGAGTAAGCTTGAACTAAGTACGGAACCTACAGACACCAAGTGAACCAGTCCTTTGTCCTGCCAAATACATATCTCTGGAAGTCAAGTAGGCCTGAAACCATTCATGATTCCGGGTGTGGCAAAAACTTTTTCATGGAATGATTTCTTTTACATGAATCTAAATGTATAAAACTAACTGCAAATTATAAACTACCAAGAGCAAGAAATACAAGAATGATGCTCGATCCCCCCACCGGCCACGGCACTAAGGCAAAGTTAGTTCGTACGTGCTTTTGTTAATATTGATATATCGTACCAACCAACATTTTCGTCAACAGCAGGTTAAATTTTGGTTTTCCTATTAAAACTGAAAAGCTCCTTGAACTGTTTCGTCGTTGCCTGTTTGTCGGTAAGTAACACGATTTAATGTGTAGATCTGTCTTTTATCCCAGCAAGTGCCGTTTTTGGTATTTACGATAAATTTAGGCAGTAATTTTATTCTAAAACTGTGGGACACATCATAAACATAGGCCAAAAACATCCAAAAATTCGGTACAGAGGGGTATTTGGTACCTGCTCCATATTCATAACACTGTTATGTGTAAGGACTGTGTTTGCCGAACACATCTGTAGTTTTTTTTTTTTTATATATTTCTACCATTCTCAGGTCAAGAATGGAATTACGATATCCGTGGAAAACTCGCTCAAGGAGAGACGTCCAATAAACCTAATAATATTAGGCTAAGCTCTTTCAATCGGCAACAGAGTCTTAATGACGAGGGACCATATCAAGGTAGGGTTCATAAGTCCTTCCGCTTTAAATATTTTTGACAAGTATGTACAATATTTTTATGAGTCAGCAAGACTGAAAGCAAATTTCTTTCATAATTTATACCAGGATTAGGAAAATATGTTTTTAACTCAAACACGATGTTTTTGAAGCTGTGATTCAAAGTATGCGACTTATGATTAGTGGTTATTTTTCTAATGTGTGTTACTATAACCGTTCGTTATAATGAAAACAAAGTAAACCAACTCCCTTTACATATATCAAGCAATTCATTTCACCTTCCATTCTTTTAATGTTCCTTTTATAATAATAATTTATAACTATAATCAACATATTATAAGGGTACTTCACTCATAAACCTAATAAACAGACATTTCAAAATAAAATAAATAAAAGGACCCGAGAACATAAACGAGATTTTGGATGCCAAACCGCTAGTATAGGGGCAGGGCCAGACCCTGTGGACAAGTCTCCCAGAATAGGGATGGAGCTATAGAGCAAACACTACCAATGGCTCCATCCCATCTGCCAGTGGGAGACGAAGAGCAAAGGGTCTGTGTTAAGCAAACCAGCAGGCATGAAGGTTCCACAAGCAAGAAATCATTAAGAAATTATAGCAACCAAATACAACATCTCTCGTAGGTTATGAAAAAGTAACAACTGCTTGCATAAATAACTTATTTACAAAATTTACATCAATTTTTTTTTAAACATAAGTAATCAGTCAGACTCACCTCGGTGGGTCTATAATTAAAACAGTACCTTAAATGAATAGTCTTGGAATAGCACCAAAGGCCTCTATAAAGCGATCATAAGGAATTGGGCAGCTGACATTTGAATTTTGCAGCTGGTTTTCAACTTGCAGGACAAACTTAAACTTATAAATAAATTCATACAGCAGTGGCAGTTCGCAATTTATCTTTTTACTAAAAAGGTAATATTTTAAATGAAAAAGTAAGAGATTGTATGGATGGTTGGGAATAAGCTTATAACCAAAGAAAAGATCTTGTTTAGAAAAAACGAACTGTTGACCAACGAAGTACTGCTCTACATCCAAAATAAATTGCGATGTAATTCCACATTCCCAAAATAAGTGATCAATAGTCTCATCATGTTCCCCGCACAGTGAGCACAGAGAATCTCTCCTTATATTCATTCGACGTAAGCGTGTATTTACTCCTAAAATTCGATGAATGAAACGGTATTGAAAGTAACGTATCTTGACTTCTCTAGAAGCCACAAAAGGGATCTTAAAAATAACTCGCCATTGAGATTCGTTAAATTGAAAGCTTTCATTCCATTTAACTTTGCATATGGGGGGAGTGTTAATTCCATTGATTAATTCATTATAAATAAGGCGTGATACGGACTGAACACTTTGCAATTTCCTAAGTCTGTTTTCACTTAAACTAATATCATCAGTAAATCCTAAATTGTCTTTCCATTTCCTGGGGATAGCTGCAAGTACTCCATAGTAGACAGTAAATGGGCAATGGTGTAAGAGAAACCTTTGTTTGAACTGCTCAAAATCCAATGGTGTATTATCATTACCAAATAGATGTTTCACTCTTAAAATACCATTTTCATACATAAATTTATAGAAAATAACTTTTCTATCAATCTTAATCAAGGAGTTATTCCAAATAATTTCGTTTCCGTAGTCATCCTCTGGTTCCCTGAAACTGTAAACAGACCATGCTCTACACACATCTCTAATAAACCCGTTATCAATATCAAGGTCATTTACCTGATAATTACAATTAAACAGAAGTTGCTTACCATACTTTTTCAGATGGAAATCAAAGAATATCTTCCAGTCTGCAATTTTATCATCGGTATATCTCTTTACCCAAGTACATTTTAGTCCATAAATGAAAGATGTCAGATGGGTGGCTCTCAGCCCGCCTTGTTCATACGTGCTTATCAGAGTCTTACGACTTATTTTATCTGGCTTGCCATTCCAGATGAAACGAAATAGAAGTCTCTCTAATTCTTGCATATAGTAATGAGGAGGGTCCGGCAGAATTTGAAACAAAAATACTAATTGTGAAAGGCCAAATGTTTTTATAATAGTAATTTTACCAAATGGAGTTAAATCCCTGCACTTCCATAAATTTAGCAACGATTTGAGCCTTGACAATTTAGGGGTATAGTTTAGTCGAAAGAGACTATCCCTCGAATTGTCAAACGTTATGCCTGACCGATTAGTACATACTAATATATAGTACAGACCCGGCGAGATGTGACAGATTTATTACATATGTTTTGAAAAATTTATGTAAAGATTGTAGATAAGGTAAACCGGTAAGCACTTATTTCGTTTTCTTAATCTAAGAGCGTTAATGAATTTTGTTGTTATAATTTCTTGTAAATCTTTGCAGCTTTGAAAAAAAAAAAAAAAACTCCCTTTACATATATATATATATATATATATATATATATATATATATATATATATATATATATATATATATATATATATATATTGCAGTATATGACAATAATGTCATTTATCTCATATACTGCAATTTATGTGGTGTGCAGTATGTCGGAGAATCTAAAAAAACTCTTCGAATGAGAATGACACAGCACAGGTCAGCAATTAAAACCAAAAGGGTTGAACAACCTGTTGCAAACCATTTCAATTTCCCTCATCATTCTATCAAAAACTTACGGGTCATTGCTATCGAACAAAACGATACATGGACCGACAAAGCTAGAAAAGCTAAAGAAAATTTCTGGGAACTCAATCTCAAAACCACATCGCCTTTCGGCTTGAACATCAGGAGCGATTTACCAGCTTGCTGATAATACCAACCAAAATAATCCGATCAGGCCATTCCGGCCTAACAATTTCTCTAATTACTTTGAAGAGGATTTTCCTATTGTTGATGGGTTACACCCGAGTAATCCGATCCTCCCGGTCAATCAACCTGCTCAATTGCCTTAAGAAGAATTATCCTGTCACAATAGAGGTGAGACCATTGTCAACACCTTTAAAAGCTTCCAAAATTTCTCACTCCTTGTCATTCTCTGACCAAGTATTGACAAAGAGGAAGTATTCCTCGAAAGCTCTACTTCAAACCTTTTGGCTGTTTAATTTATCTAAATTCTAGCCTTCCGCTATTTGTATCTCCTCGGAGATCCAGCCTTTCAATTCTGTAGCACCGTTGTTTTACAGTTTTTCCGTCATGTTTATATATATATATACATATATATATACATATATATATATATATATATATATATATATATATATATATATATATATATATATATATATATATATATATATATATATATATATATATATATATATATATTTATATATATATTAGGACGCTCTAACCACTGGCTTCATGGCTCAGTGGTTAGAGCGTCCGCGGGAGGTCCCGAGTTCGAATCCCGTGGAGTCAACATCGTTTTTTCACCTCAGTCAGATTTTCCAGCTTTACCAATTTGATTTATATATATATATATATATATATATATATATATATATATATATATATATGTTGAATGAAATGTACTGGGAACAACAAAATTTCTCGCTTAGCAAACAGGATCCACATAGGATTCACAGACACCACTGAAATATTATATATTCTGAGTGAGAAAAGTTAAGTGGCGGTCAACTACACGCTAAAGATGACAAGAAGCGCACCGTGCCTGGTAGCTTTCGGTTATTTATTCAACCTTCAACAGCCAAGTAAAATGAAACAAGCTAAAAGACGTTATAAATACCCCTGTGCATCAGAATAAAAAGGTCAAAAGTAAAAAGCCCCCCTCAATAGACTACACAAGTCTCTGAAACGATACCAATTAATATTACAGGGGACGCTTTCCTATGACATTCCTCTGACGTAACAATGGAGAACTTAACCCAACAGTATTTATAATTAGTTGACCGCGCTCAATCACATAGGCCTCAATGGCTCAGTGGTCAGAGCATCCGCCTTGTAAGCGGGAGCTCGCTGGTTCGAATTCTGCTTGAGGCTAAGTTTTCCATTTCAAAAAAATAAATCCTCTTTCAGTATAAGGCAATGCCAATGTTTGAAGAAAAAATGACCCATGGTCTTCATGCGACTTTTCAATACCGAACTGGTTCACTTATTCATATAAGGTCGCTACGTCACTCGACTTACTATTGATATATATATATATATGTATATATATATATATATATATATATATATATATATATATATATATATATATATATATATATATATATATATATATATATATATATATATATATATATATATGTATATATATATATATAGTAAGTCGAGTGACGTATATATGTATATATATTTAGGGCCATTTTGAAGAGGCGAAACACAAAATATTTACTGATACCACTTGATTTCGTGTTCAGCGGACCGTAACGTTTCCAAAAAATATTGCGACGGAGAGTTTTAGGGTTGCCTGTGAGATGCCTGTGGGCCATAGCCTATAATGGTCCCTCCAGATGACACTTACCTCAATCTCCTGCCCAATTTTCAGCTATTAGTACTCATATTTCATTGTATTGTTTGCCGTTTTTTAGGTATTAAGAAGGGACAGGGGTATCGATATGGACATGTAGATATGCAATAAATAAATTTGCCATAACAAGGAATGCTTAGATAGATATAAAAATGATTTCGAGTTGGTGTACAGCTTGTAACGCTCATTAACCATGAATAAATTGTTATTTCCGGGTTGGAAAACTATGTTTTTCTAACAGTTTTTTACTAGTTAACATTTCGTTCGACGCTGGTGCTTCCTAAGTACAAACCCTGGAACATTAGTAGCATAAAATTGTCTGAAGACATGTAATTGTCTCATCTCAGGTCAAACTAGGACAATTGAATCGATTTATTGTACACAATTACATTTTAAAATAGCATAGTCAAGATTTAGGTCAAAGGTCAAATTTCGTACCTTTTTGACTTTTAATGACCTCAAAAGTCACGTGATTCTCAACATCTGTATATCAACTGAAAGACAACTTCTTTGCAAGTATTCTGAGGGTTAGTTTGCAACACTCGAGTTTCTAGATGAAAAATAATAGCCATTTTACTTTACCCTACCCTTTAAATTCTTGATTTTTCAGCACCCTGAATATTGGCAGATACCCCGCTATATTTCCCCAACCCACCCGAAGATACCCATATACCTGAGTTTTTCTGTTCATAGGCATGTCAGGGAATCGAAAAAAATATGGTGGCATTAATGACCATTCCAAGTGGCATTTGCCTCAATCTGAAGTTGGACTATTAGTTTAATCTTATATATGCAATATTTAAATCGTAATATTAGACGAAAAAATACTTGGTAGAGAATTTAAAGAAACTTTGGAGATTAAGTTGTTGTTTTAACATAGTTTTGTCATCGTTTCATGAATAAATGTTCCCTCGTTCTTACTTTTCTTTGCTGCCAACGACTGTCATGAATTTAGTTGGTTATAGTCCAGAGATGAATGCTTCTCCCATTCCTGAAACATCTGAAAACTCAGGTATGAAGATAATTTCTCTTATTTGAAATAGTTTCAATGACAATTGTAGCAATGTGAATATATATTAACATCTTATAACACAGGCGTCAGGAAGTTGAGTCTTGCGAACATATGAAATCCTCAATTGATTCATTTATTTCATGTACTTTGTGTTTTTAAATTACTTTGACATAATCAAAAAATTACAGATAGTTGAGGTTGAGCCTTTGATATTAATTAGCTCAATATTATTTTCTCAACAGAAACTAACGAACAGGCCAACTTTAATGGTAAATTCAACTCACCAAATGGCTTTCCAAACAGATTACAGGCAACACTAAACCAACAAAAAAAGAGTAAGTCGCCTATTTAGATTGAATTATTATGACCTTTTCTAAAAAAAAATGTTAATTATAGCAACTTTGCTATCGTTTTACAAATGCCTAATTGGAAACATAATACTGCACTGATTCAGGCAATGGAACATCTACTGCTACTTCTACTGCTACTATACACTTCTTAGTAGCTTCATGGTCAGAATGTAAATATTGCCAGCGGCTCAAGCCATCTTTCCGACACCGTTTTCAATGGGGGATCTATATCAAAACGGCAACTGTGCAGTAGTATGCAGAGGTATGAAGATTTATTGATTATATTTTACCCCAAATCCCCACCTCGCAGCCCTCTCGAATATTTAAATGGCCGTCCTAAACCCGTTACATAAAGTTGAATTAAATTTTTCAGCCCAAAGATGAGTGGAGATAATTGGTTAATATGGTAATGATGGCTAAACAGACATTTTAGGGCTTTGAATAAAAAGGACCAGTTAGATCCCTTAAACTCACTGGATTTTACTTATCCGTCGTTTGTACCTCATAGCAACTGTTAGTCTACTCATTCGAATATTCAATACTGCCAAGTTATACCTCTTCATTTTAAGATTTGGAAATATCCAATAAAAATACTTTGTACACGTTTAACCTAAATATACGTACGTACTTCATACAGACTGTTCAAAAATATCGTTTTGTAAAGTATTTTGCCGGAACTGATTTTGACTTGGATGAAATAGAAAACAATGATTGACTGTGGAATAAAAAATCCTTATTAGAAAGAGTGATATAATCATTAAAGAAGTATTTATGACTGGCCAAATGCCCAGTAGTTCGATAAACTATTGACCGATAACCTATATTTTTCGAGTTCCTCACTTCAAAAGTCGATAAACGTGGTTTATCAATTTGATTAACTTTGCTTTCAAATAACTTAGCATTCGAAGTTGATTAACCTGGTTTATCAGTTGATAATTGGAAAGTTAAATCAAGTTTATCAGTTGATCAAGCGTTTAACCAAGTTTATCGAATTATTGGATATTTTGGCTTGCCATATACATGTTTGCTCTGATCTTGTACCGACGTTTTACCAGTGACATAAGAACGAGAAATATGGGAAATTTTTTCCCGATTCATTATGTATTTTTTATGTTGATAGCCAAATAATAATTATAGTATACATCCATATGCAGGGGCGCAAATCTCTGTTTGAGGGTGGGGGCTAAAATGTTTATGATGTGCCCATGAGTATTAAACTGTGCACGCGTGGTGGGCACCGGGAGCGCGGAGCCCCAAAGGGCCCCTGGTTGGATCCAGAGGCAAAGCCCCTGTGGGGGTCCAGGGGCGAAGCCCCCGGAAGCTCTTGTGTGCTAGCACTTCCGAAGCTTCAGAAAAACTGTTTCGAACGAAAAAAAAAAAAAAACCAAAAAGGTGACCATATTTTTAGGTCCATTCAAATTTGGGGGGCAAATTATGGTTTTCCCCCCTACTTTTTCACTTGAGGGGGTGAAGGCCCCCTTGTTCCCCGGGAATTGCGCCCCTGTCCATATGTTTTACAAGAAAATTAAGTCAGAGTTTAGGTCAACCATGATAGCCGAAAAAGTAAAGATCAGGCCCACGTTGTGAAAAACATTAAAATAATGGGGAATACATGCATTTTCATATTTTTGCACAGCCGATTTTAGTAAGTGGTTTGCACAAAAAGTATGGAGTTAGGGACGAAACAGTGCATTCACTCGACTGAAATAGGTTGGATTTGCGGGGACGCCAAAAAAGTTTCGTCTCAAAACTAGCCAAACGCAAAATAGTGTCTCCTAGTATCCAACATTAGATGATTTAGCAGGGGCTGTTTGTCTTTGGTGCGTAAATTGAAAAGGGAAACATCTAAGAAGTTCCAATAGATGGCTGGCATGGTTTAAGTTATCGCTGTCCTGAGGGAGGGATCTAAGGTTAGGATTTCCCTTTCCCTCTGGGAAATTCTTTCTTTTAGGAGGGTTGAGATGCAGGCTGGTACCATTTTGAAACATTTTTAAGCATAGTTACACATACATGACGGATAATAGGGGTGCATTTTTGATGTTCGGGTAGACTCGGTCAGACTTCTTCCAAGGGGTCTTCCCTAATTATCTGACTTTCTTATGCTACTTCTAGAGATGGTGGCCATGGCCACCCCGCCTCATACCACCTCTGCACACTATTTTGCCTATAATATCTGTTCTTTTTTTATTCTAATTTATAAATTGTTTTATTTCCTACCCACCAAAATAACAACTAGTTAGGACGATTGGTAAAACAAAATAACTTCGAGATAGTATATAATAAATAGTAGGAAATTGAAACCATTTTAAGGGAGACATAAAGCTTTTAATAGGTATCCGCATAGTGATGTTTGAAATGTATTTTTTAACGTTATGTATGATTTCCGTTTACCTCACATAGGTAAAACTGCATTATTCACTAACCCCCATGAGTGCAGATCTTAAAAATGAATAAAGAAAAATAATTAACGGAAATAAACTGCCAATACCGTTCATGTTATGCAATATAAGCAGCTTTGATACTCTGCGTTGTTTGAATTAGCTGTTAATGAAAGAGATGATTCAATTGAAAATTTCCGTAAACACCTACCACTGAAAATTGTAGTTTGGGGTGCAAGGAATGACCCTTTCAGACGACGTGTTCAATGTAAATGGGTGTCACATTGGCAAACTTTCTGTATAGTGCAGTTGACAAAAGTAATGCATCAAAACTCTTTCGACCACGGTTCCACCTGTCCACTTCAACTACCAACTACTACCACCATCTCCAATCATTTAACCATGTTTGAAAGTTTTAATTTGGAGTAAGCACCGACGATATCATCAACAGGAAAAAGGCAAAAGATATTTAATTAGTATGGTCTAGAATATAGCCTGACAAGCCATTCAATCGACAAAGAACGTCCTCATTCCTTCAAACGGCGTTTACAATTTGAAATCTGAACCAATGATATATTCAACATGGAGACGCAGACGTTTTCTCTTTCTCACTTCTTACAAAAAAGCAGTCTCTTAAGACAAAAGCCTTCCCTGTATAAAGTTTTTTTTTTTTTTTTTTCAAAGCAAAAAGAAAAACGATAAGCTACGATGAAATGCCGCTGTTTTCTTCTGTATTGCATGTTTCTCGCACACCCATTTTAAATGTTCCATGCTTATTTTCTGTAAAACTTTTACTGATGCCATGAAATTGCATGCGCGGCGGAACGGAAATGTTGGGAAGGGGAGAGGCTAATGCCAGCAAGCCTTTCTAACCGAAAAGCCACCTTCAGTAAGCGCGGAGTTTACATGAAAATTTACTTTCAACAACTCCCTTCCAGGTAGCCATCACTCTCTCGAGTGTTTCTAAAATGTATGTACCCAACTTTAAAAATTTGTTTAACGCCCGCGTCAAAATTTTCCCTGACGTCAAGACTGCTTGAAGCCGAAAGTTGCAAATATTTGGGCTGAAACAGTAAGCTGAAATATGCGTTCAACCCCCCCCCCCCCATTTTTCATGAAAGCCCCAAGCACCTGGTTCCTCTTTTCCCCTAATTAATATTGCACTCTTTCAAAAGCCAATACAGATTCATTACAACAGTAGTCAGTTCTACACTCTAAAGTCAAGCTATTAGTCACATGGGGAAATATCATTTTCTGATCTGTTCACTGCACACCCGAGCATGGGTACCGCGTTGAATTGCAAAGTGATACTTCTATCTGGCTTGCTCCTGCCCTAAGACGGTGTCTTAGAGTAGGGCCCCGATGCAAAATGATACTACTAACTGCTTCGATATTTGTAGTTACAATGAAAATCTTCCCAAACACGCTCTTGAAAGTATGTTTTACAGGATAACTTTAACGGTCGATCTGAATTTTAAATACCAGGTGCTCTCTACATGTGATCAGAATCGTACGAGAACTGATACTTTGCAAGATTTTGGACAAATTTCAAACACACTTCAATCTACTGTAGGAATTCAAACATCGAAGGGGGAGTGGTGCTGGCACGCATTGATAGATAAGCATTAAAGTCTATCCATAACTCACCCATTAGTCTTTCTAACGACACTTCGTTAGAAGTGTCGTTAGGTGCGCCTCTTTTTACCATATATTATCTTAACTAGATAGCGTTCGTGTAATTTTACTTCTATAACAATAGTCATATAAGATATGGAATGGGCGAATCCTTATACGAATCAGAAATAGGAGAATCAAGATTCTGCATTTTAAGTCATTTATTTTCCTGAAAAAGCTTCATCCAGATTAAGCACCGAAGTATATTTTCAGTTCCCTTTAAGGGAAAATGCAGACATCTCAACGTGATTAATGAAGTAGATTGCCCTGTATTATAATTTGCGGTGTAGGATCATGTGACTATAGTTTATTCTTCATTTATGAAATTTTCTATATAGGATCAGATTTCGATATGGGGTCAGATTTCGCTCCGATTTTTGTGAGTTTTGTTAATATATCCTCCATCTTTGGTCGCGAAAAGAAACAAAAAATTACCAACCTGTGTAGATATAGGAACTGTATTGCAGGACTACGAAATTATAAGTTATACCAATTATTCCGGAACGTCACATCCGTAGACAGCTTTTATCGGATATGCGTAATCCGATGAAGGCTATTTGTCAATGTTACTTTACAAATTAAATAGTTTACATCTCATTTTCGTGGTTCTTCCATATGAATCATATATTTATAAAATATGGCAAGTTTTTGGTTCTTTCCGACAATGGATGGAAGAGATTTAAACTATAAAATTTACAAATAGCGGATAGTAATCGGATCCGATACCGCTGTAGTGTGACCTACGCTTAAAGACATGATTAACTTTGAATATGCAATATTGAATTTTCTAAAAAAAAATCTATTTTCATTACTGCTTTTTATTCTACTTCCATACTTACACACCTACTTCCTTCCTTCTGTACTTCATTAAAGCACCCGGACGTACTGATGTGACTGACGAAGAGACTGTTTTTTACAGTGTCCCATCATTATCATCTGATGTAAACGGTAAGTAATAACCCACTGCAGTTTTCATAAGCTACAAAATGCAAACTGGAATTCGGAACACTTCAATGTACAGAACAACTAGAAAAGTGGGGAATTGAGGATTAAATTTAGCCTTATTATGCAAGTTGTGTAGTTTGAATTCTAAGTTTCAGCGGTCATGAAAAAATCCCTGAATCAATCCACGAAAATTTCATCAATTCACTCTTTGAACTTGAAAAATCATAAGGCTATCAGAAAGCCAACTTTCCACAGTTAATCTACAAAAATGAGAATGTAAAAATGGCCGAAAATCTTTGAAATAATATCCCCAATGAACAGTCTGTCTCTAAATATTTTAGAATGTGGTTATAATGAAAAATGACAGATGAAGCCCGAAGTAAATGTGATATAAATTGGTTATGAGACCTGTTTGACGTTCAGGGAGCAACGAAAAACCGAAATTTGTACTTTACGCGCCTCCGAGAGGTCATAAAAGTTCATCTATCGTTTGCTGTTTACATTTTGTATTGTACATTATTGTAAAACGCACGGGTCAAGAACGAAAAACTTATCGTTACCTTAATGAACAAGTATCTTATTAGAAAAGTGAACTAAGCTTCAGCAGAACGAGAGTTTTGGAAAATTTTCCTCTACCCAACCCATAACATTCCTCGTTTTGCTACAGTGAACCCTAATAAACTGAGAGCAAAACTCATCCTGAGGATAACACTGCAGTCATTTTCCCTTTAATTGAAAGTTTTTTTGGCACGGTATGAATTCTCAATTCTAATTATTCTCCCTTTTACTGTTTTGTTTACTTCTGCAGAAAATAGGTACCGTTTCTTTGGATTAAAAAGACAAGGCGGTGGACGTACAGACACTTTGGGAATTTCTAGAACTCAGGACTTCAGTAAGTCAATTAAGATTTTGACCATTTTTGTTTGGGTCATGTTTGGGAGGTAAGAAGAAACGCCTGAATATTACATGGAGTCAAGACGAAGTACTTCTCAATATTCAATTTAGACTATTAAGCCCGAAACTTATCATCAATGCACGGCGAAGTTTTAAAATCATGCTTTTACGGTGGCCCATCATTACTATCAAATATTCTTCTCCCGTTTTGAGACTTGGCAATATAGTCTTTATGCTGTGAGTGTGTAAGTGGACCTTAAATTTTGATTTCTTTTACACGTCTATAGACCTCATTGATATGATGTTATTGTCCAAAAAGAGTCCTTCTGCGGCGGAATAATAAACTAGCAATAACAAATACAGACGGTTGATTGATCAACCAATCGGATATTCGCGTGAATTTATAGACATAATTCTACTGTGTTCTGCCGAACGATCTTTAAATGACTAACGCAACAGCGGGACAGCCACGTGCAAACTTTGTTATTCCTCCAAAATGACGTCAGTGAGTGACAACAATGAATAAGGTCTACCCGGTTAAATGAACATTGTGAAATCATTATTTAGTAAACCCCTTCAGTGATGATAGTAGCTGGCTAACGTCCTCCTCTTATATTCAAATTGGACTCGCCTGAGCGGCTGCAGTCGTGAGTCGAAAATCCTGACACCCAGTGCATCTTACCATGGTGACACTTCCCTGATCTTACGTGCACCGGCCCGTATCCAGTGATGCGTATATCCTGGTCATTGTTGAGGATACACCCAAGACATTCAAATATTGCGATATTCTGAAACTGTCCTCGTAGAGATGGCAGCGGTCATCAGCTGGTATTATCTGCGAGATGGCTTCTCTCGAAAACGTTTCGAATCACCCGTAGTCCCAGAGCATTGCTGATGCTATTTGCTTTAAAGTGAATAATTTATTGACACTAGGTAACTTCTTTCGAATTCAGTTTAGCAGTCATTATAGGTACTCGTAGACAATTAAGTCACGAAAATGATACGTTGTCTTTGTCCACTGAATTTGACACGCAATTGAAGCCCCTTAGCCTCTAAATGCTGCAAAATCCGCTATTTTGGAGTCATTCAATGATAAATCTCTACCAATAGTGACTGGCCTCCACTATTGGTAAGTACTGTAGTATTTATGAAATTCAGGTTCCCTGGGTATGAAACTTTTAGGCAAGACAGGGTTGATACAGTCTGTGGTAGAGGAGGAGGTCTTACGGCACAGTATGTTAAGGACGGTATAAATTGTGTTTGAGTCACTAGTTACATGCAAGTTTTTTCATAAATACATTTAGTGGTGATAAGGCAGGATGCAGTGACCACGATCTTGTAGTTTTGATAAGTTTTGTTTCAGCAAACCTAAAGGTTGTGACAAAACTGTTCTAAATGTCACTAAAACTAACTTTAGTCATGCTAATTTTGAGCTTCTTAACATAGATTAGGCTGCTCATAGACCCTGCCGAGGCATGCAATTTTTAAGCAGCATTGTTTTTGCGCACTTAGTTATGCATCTCACTCAAGATGGCGGTGGTGAAAACTTAGGCCTATTTGGATTTCTGAGAGGGTACTTAGGGCAGCCAGGGAGTAGCGTAAGTGTTAGCGTCACCAGAGGGTCGGTTAGAAGCCTCATGACTTAGCAACCTAAAAGTGACAGGATGTCTCAGTTACAAAATTTGGTTAAGAGCTCTCGGGCTAGGTTAGACTTGCCCCAAGTCTCTCACGTAATCCTTCCATCCACCTTTCATTTTATTTCTGTTCCTATCCTTCACGGTGGTTCCATTGCATTGTGCTCCAAGGCAACCATTTAAATAACTTCTCACTGCCCGTTGATGCAACTCTCACGAGCATTGTTGTAACACCTGTTTACAACTGTTCTCGAAGACTTTTTCTAAACGGCAAAGGGCCGTTCGGCGAAACCAAAACTTGATACTGCTTCCCGAAGAAGCTATTACGTCCACTGAAGGACAACACTTAACGACCAACCTCGCGGCCTTCAGACCATTTTCATCATTGGTCTGTCATGTATGGCTCCATTCTTGACTGTTCTCGAAGACAGTACACAGCTCACACACTCGAGCCAGATCAAACTTGCTGCTTACCGTGAGAGACTTGTATCTTTTACAACTGTTAACGTCGTAATTTTTAACTTCTCTATTCTTTTATTCATCTTAGAAATCAGATGAATATTTTTCAAGATAACTTACTGTATCATCCAATCGGCTTCGGCATTGTGCGACTTTTGCTGGATATTCATTAAGATCATCGTGTGATGAACGGTGCGTCGTTCTGTCTGTTTACATATAGTAAGCTTTCTATTGGCTACAGAGATTAGTGATTAAAAACCGGACCGCCCAAAATTCTACGTCCCCGGTTGCAAAAGCTACATGTCTCTCAAGCAAGCCAGTTCTCCGCTGGTTAATATGTGCACAGCGTGTAAACAGGAATCTGCCACGCACGATTGTTACAATGGTTCAGTGTCGAAACGTTCGAAGCGGTAAGTGTAAGAACTTGTTAGCGGGCATTACCGGTCCAGTTGTGTTGGTCGATGTGGGTTGGCTAGCACAGTGTGTATTGACGTTGTGACGATTCGAAGTGGAAAGTGGAGAAAGTGAGAAGTTGGTTTGTCTGCAGAGGTGCATTGGGAGAGGTCAGAGAGGTGACACGTAGAGAAGGAATAGTGACAGAGGAGAATCCTTACAGCTGGGAGAGAACATCTCGACAGACTTGGGGCAAGTCTAGGGCTAGGTTCGAAAAGCAGTTTTCCAGTGCGGTTAAGATTAACCTAATTTTTTCATGCCTATGTCAAATCTAAGATGATTATTTTGTAGATTGCATGTAAGGACACCCAATGACTCAAAAAATTTCACTGAAGGGGACTGATTATCCCCCCAAGACCAACTCAATATAATGCCAACTTTTAGTTACAATGCGCACATTTTTAACACTCAGAATTTTACTTCCAAAGGTAGAATACATGGCACCAGATTGCATTAAAGGACACCAAAATTTTCAAAAATTTTCATCGGGGATGGGGAGACTGATAGGTTGCTAATGTCTATCCAATTTTCAAAAAAGGGCTGGAGCTCATCTTGTAATTATAGGCCAGTCAGTGAAACTATTGTTTTGTGCAGAGTTACGGAATCCTTAATCAAGGACTGTTTGCTCAAGTATATGTTTAAGGTAATGGGTTACTCAATCTGATTCGATCAGCATGGTTTCTAGCTACCAAGTAGGGTTTGTGTTAGTCATTTGCTCAATAGCTTTCTTGAGGACGTTTCTTTGTCTCTTGATAAAGGTTTCAGTGTTGATGTCATTAACCGTCCGCAGTGGCTTCCAAAAAGCCTTTTGACAAAGTACCTTTAAGACTTAAGTAGACCCATGGTGAAATCGCAAAGGTTAGGCATCACACAGGCAGGTGTGCTCATTTGATCAATTCGTGGCTCAATGATGGTAGGTAGCTATCAGAGGGTTGCAGGGGCGGCACCAAGGGGGGGGGGGGCATGGGGGGCAAATGCTTTAAATACTTTAACTTCCTGTCACTGAAACTTTTCACTGCAGAGCAAGCTCTCATGGGCGTTGGAGTGTGTAAGAGGTTGCATTGTTTGTTTGACCTTGGACTACTCTCTCCAAGAGACAGGGCTATTACTTGAAGGATTTCCCTGTACAGCGAGTGACCTCACAACTTGCTGATGATGTCATTGTAAACTTTTAGAGTAACTTTTTTTTGCTTTGGATAATGCTTTATGGACCAAAATACACAGCCTGAGACTTAATTTTTTTACCAAGAGATTTGCTAAAACCTCAGAGCTTCCGGGGACTTCGCCCCCTGGACCCCACCAGGGGCCCGAAGGCGGTCTCAAGTGGTATCCACAAAGTCTGAGTTCTTGCCCCCCCCCCCTTCTTTATTTTCTTAAATGATACATGAGAAAATTTTGTGGCATGAAAAATCGGGACTCAAACTGCGCCATAGAGCTTCAAACTGGGCGATTTTTTGACGTCATTTGACCGCAAGAAAATAAATGACCTTGGCTGGTGTAAAGTCGTAAACTCTAGTAGAAGCAGACTGGAAGTCCACCGAATCACCACAATTGGTCTGAAAACATTACTTTATAGTCATTTAATATGCAAATATGCATGGGCGTCCGCAGAAATTTTTTCAAGGGGGGGGGGCAAGATCATTCATGGATGATCGAATTGTGTACACTGTCTAAGCGGAGGCCCATAATCGGTTGGCGCGGGGCGTACAAGAAAATTTTTGGCCTTTAAAACCCTTCAGATGGTCGGAAACGACACTTGGCGAGTGTTCTAAGCTGCATGTACCCAGCCCTGAAACAAGAATTTCACGTCTGTAATTTTTAGATTTTTAGAATTGTCAATGAAAAAATTGATGAAGGGAAATCTGCCTCTCTCGGTCACGGCCTCGCACGCCTATGCACGATAAAACTTACAACCGTCAAACAGCCTATAAAGGCCTATATCCGATACCCGATTATGAATCATACCTCCCTCCCCCCCCCCCCCCCCATATTCACCTTGTGTATCCCAGTTACATCCGCGCGTCGCCACTTGAGATCAGCACGGGACCAAACCATGCAGACCAACGCATTCATCAATAGTCGAATGCCATATGCACACTACATACCTGACAACTAGAACAATTTTGGCATAGTTTTTACAGTTACGAATTCCCAATAGATATCGCGAATGATGGTCCCCAATTACGATTTCACTATTCTGCATACCATCTTCTCTTTTGCTATTCCTGGTCAAGTGTCTGCATATCTCTAATGATACATAATAGGGTACACCTTTGACATACATAGCGTCGATGGGTACACCCACCAATATCTCACACTTTGACAAGTTCGGAAGCGATCCTCGGACGGTTCAAGTACTGTTTTTCGAGTAGAAATTGACTCTGTGACATAGGCGGCGGAAGCGGAGGTGCACTAATTTTTTATGAGATTTCGGGGGGCATCCCCCCCCCCCCGTAACTGAATGTCGAAAAATAAATTTTTCAAAAGTAATTAAACAAATTTAGGTTGCTTTTATTACATTTCGGCTATTCTTTGGCTCATATATTTCTTTTCAGAGTGCAAAAGTTGCAGAGCTTCCGGGGCTTCGCCCCCTGAACCCCCACATTAACGATAACCTGTAGGAGAGTTTATTTTCGCCCTTAAAACAGTTGCATGGTATGTTGCAGTTGTGCCCCACTCTGAATTTCGGAGTAAATTCAGGTAGACTGTGACAATCTTCATGTCTTCGGAATCTCTTGACTTTTTACTCGTCGAGTTTCAGGATGCATAAATTCAGGTAGACTGTGACAAGCTTCATATCTTCGGAATCTCTTGACTTTTTACTTGTCGGGTTTTGGGATGGATATTTTTTTCTAACAGATTTGGAGTGGCTAAAATTGGCTACCTTGGTGTGGATTAAAGTGTGCTCCTTGCATCTGGCATGTTTTTACTTCCTGTGTGGATTTTTTTCCAATTCCTTGGGATGCACAAAATCGTTCCAAAATCATACTTGTTGTGGTGGGTACCCTATCTAATTTATCTGATTCTTCTGATCAAAATAGGGACAGTACTGCTAAGATCCCCATAGGCCTAATTTTTTCAAAAGTAAAATCATATATAGTCGGAAGTTCGGGTACACAATTTTTTCAATATATATTGAATACAGCCAAGAGTCGCAACAGAGTAAAATTCATTAGCATGTTTTCAATTCCGGTTTGTAGTTTTTCCCGAAAATATGCGGGACCATTTCATCGATTGGAAGCGATACATTTTACTTCAGTGGTAGTTTTCTGATCAAATAGAAACAGCTTAGATTCCCCTATAAGCCTGGGAATTGTCATTTTCGACTGTCTCAGGGGTTATATTTTTCAAAATTTTCTGTTCGCTTCGCGCTAACCAGTGGTGAAGCTCCGCGCAGATAGTCTTCCTAGCAGCATTTCAGTTTCAAGTGAACATTTTTGTGCAAACAGAACTTCGAATTAGAACAGAACTGCTAAGACATCCTGTAAACGTAGGAAATTACATTTTTGACTGTCTGAAGTGATCAGATTTTTCAAAATTTGCTGTACGTTTCGCCCAAACTTATGGTGGTGCTCCAATTAGACCGCTTCATAGCAGAATTTAAGTTTCAAGTGATCATTTTTTACAAAAGGAAACTCAAAATAGCGACTGCTTAGATCCCCATATAAGCCCGAGAAATGCCATTTTCAACTGTCTGAGGGGTCGGGTATTTAAAAATGTTTGGTACGCTTCGCGCCAACTAATGGTGGCGCTCCGCTTAGTCTTTCTGGCTGAATTTTGGTTTGGAACGCACTTACGTTTATCTGCAATTGAAACTTAGAAAACCGATTGCTTGGATCCCCCTTACAAGCCTGAGCCGTTTTTGATTGTCTGAGAGGTACGAATTTTCAAAATTTCTGGACGCTCCGCGCCAGCCACTGGTGGCCATCCGTTTTGACTGTCTTGCGGCCAGAACTACATTTTTCGGGCAAAAAATCTTCTACCCCAAAACTGAAATGCCTGAGTAATGTGAAATACCTTACTCAGGCGTGCACTGGAACAGCTGCTTGCAACATTCAGCAGGATTCCGGATTTGGGATCCTAGGATACATAGTCCAGTAGAGTGATGAAGTGAGCTAATCAGTATCTCAAAAGTGTTTTAATCTTAGAAAAATCACAAATTTTTCTCAGTCACCAGAATTAGCGACAAATATACCTGGCAAATGCCATTTCCAGCCATCTTGGAGGTTTTAAAATCCAAAATTTTCTTTGTACGCTCCGCGCCAACTGATGGTGGCGCAACGCTTAGATAGTAAACTCCAGCCACCCCCTTGCTTTGACATTTGATCGTTATTTCATGTTGACTGATTTTTTTCGTTTCAAGCCTCTAAATTAGTGTCAACTTGTCAGTGTTACGAGGTTTTCGTTTTTATGATTAAATATGCAAAAATTAAGATATTTTAGGTTAAGCGCAGTAACATATCCGTACGCTCCGATCATAAGAACCGCAAGAGTGCACCAAGGTCGGGCTTTCATGTCGGTCTCTGAACATTGAAAGGCGGACGGTTTGTCCAAATTTCATGCCAGCATTATTTCTAATGTACAGCTCCCTTACTTCTAGAATCAGTATACGTGAAAGTTTGCTGATAATACTAAGCTCTACAGAAAGCCTAGGGATAAGGGAAAGGATGACTCCTTACTGCTTAAAAATATTGGATAGTTATTTTTTCATATCGAGAAGTTTTGTTCAGAAACGATCATTTGCTCATTTAACACCAAAAATTTCTAAATTTTTCTAATTAAGGTGAGCTTAATGAGTTATGCTTCGAAATGATATTTCGAGGTAAAAGCAAGCCATGAAACGCCGATTTTCATTCAAAATACATGATTTTCGAAGATTTCAAAATTTTGTGACGTCATAATTTGGGGAATTCCCCCAAAATAATTCGTCATTTCACGTCACACAAACGCGGTTTACGACAAAGTTATGGATCCAAATAAAACCATCTCCTTTTCTCCTGCTGCTTATGACATGCAGCTACCAGAAACGCGTTTAGCCATTTCAATATATTTGAGGCTAGAAGTATTAATCCTTTAAATTATGTAAATTTGGGGTCAAAAGCACATTTTTGCTTATTGACATCAGTTCCCATACATTAATGATTTACGACGAAATTAACTTGGGTGTGCCCAATCGAAAAGTATTCACTGGGTGTGTAATAGGCCCTAGTACGAACATCAAAAATCCAACTTACCTTAAAACACAACCCCGGTTATTACATTAAGCGAAAAACCGAACAATACACAATGCGCTCACACACTGTAACGCATTTGTGAGGTATATGATCGAAACATTTCGGTATGTGGTCTCAGACTTCATTGGCAAATGTCTTCGGCTGATAATTAAGTCCTCCACTGGCACTTTCGTTCTAAGAACTCCTGCTCTGATTACAAATAGTACTGTTTTAAATAATGAGAAAGACCCGGGGATATTTGTCAAGGGAGATTTAACTTAGCCATCTAGGCATTGTGAAACTACTGCTGCAAGGGTCATGGTGCTGGGGTTGATTAGAAGGAATTTTAGTAGCCTACCGGTATTAGCTAGCTAAATTTGCATATGCAACTGGACCCCACACTCGACTATGATGTGCAGAAATGGCGTCCCTTATATGAAAGAGACAAATTGCTCTTAGAGAAAATTCAGAGAGCCACACGACTCAAACCCGTGATGAGAAATCTACACCTTCAGAGCCCCATATTCAGCCTTACCGTCTTTCGGATGTCAAATGTGAGGCTGAATCATGTACTGGGCGAATGTGAGGTTGAATTCTGTACTAAGCTTAACAATATGAGGTTGAATGTGAAGCCCAATGTGAGATTGATGCCTGCTTCAGGCTGGTTTTCTAGGCTCCCCGTCGCGCGCAGACTGGCAGAGAGAGATAACATCGTCTGCTGAAACTTGAAAGTGGTTCGAACGAAATTGAAGACAAAGTGCTTCTGACTGAATGGTATGGACTATGGTTGTGGTTTGGTCTTGTGGTGAACTTGTTCTGACGATAGGATCGAGCCTACAGTGGGTAGGCTTCATGGGTTCCGCGAATACTGAGTTCCGCTTAAGAATTTCGGATTTAGTTGCTTCATCATCCCAAACAGTTCCAATTCTCCCAACCTAGGCCTAGCCTACTTACTTCTAGCCCCTCCCACATTTATCTAAAACTCATCTTTATCCAGACACAATCCTAGTTTATTGCTTCATGGCTTGTCCCAGTGGACATAGGCTACAAGTCCATAAAGTGTAATCAAGACACTCTCAGTGCCCATGCTGTGTAATTAAGCTAGGCCTAGGCCTATGATGCATTGTTTGAATGTGATGCCAATCAAAGAGCTGTACCAATTGAGAGTTTTGATGTATGCATACTGAAACTGTAGTTTGGGGCGACAAATGCCTGCCTTTAATTATACACAACAGAATCATTTCCCTGTCACCAACAATACAATGACATCTAGCCTAAGTTAATAAGTTAGGCCAAACGTTAGGCCTAAGTTAGCCTAGCCTACAATCCTCCACAAAAATTCATGAGACAAACCCACTGATCTCTATAAATAAACCTGGATAGGCCTAGTGCTTTGTCTATAGAAGCATGTAAAACAGTTGAAGTCACTGCGAAAAAGTGACGACAGCCATACCACTTCCATTCTTACGTGATTGACCAACAGCTGCATGAGCGTACATTAGTCAGTGTGCAGAAGTTGTCAGTCACCATTTGTTGATTGACTTCTTAGCAATCGTGATGGTGAGGAAAGTGGACAAAGGAGCATATGGGTGCAGGAGGGGACTGTAGAAAATGTTGAGGTTTTAAAAATAAGCACAATAAGCCTTTCACAGAGCCATTGCAGGGTAAACTAGGGGGTTTTCAACCTACAGGGTATTTCCCACTGCCTAAGCCTTTTCTACAAATTGTAAATACGTATATCTTGAAGAAAAAAAAGTTCTGAAGACTCTATCAAAAAGTAATTTGAACTAATGGCAGGTGAAAATCACCCACCTTTTGACTTGAACTAATCATTTAAAACAAAAAATCTGAACTCAAAAGCCAAATGCAGATGAACTTGGTTAAAAATCATGTTTTCTTGTAATGGTCCGTAAGCCACATCGCTTATCTCCACATATCTTTATGCCCGCAAATTTTATTATTAAGTGGTCAGACTTGACAAACTAAATAAAATTAAGTAGGAGCGATGTTGTCACACACAGAACTTCCCTCTAAATGGTCTGTGCTTTCATTTAGTGGGGAGGTTGAAAACCACCCAACACTTTTCAATGTCTAAGGCTCGACCACCTACAGGTAGTTTTAAACCTTCATAAAATCATTGAAATTACAGAAATTTCATCAATTTTTATTTGAAGAGGCATAATTTATGGTCATTTACCAGATGTAAAAGAGTTAGCTTCATGGGTAACTTTTATCAGAACATTTGGATGATTACCTCTTATGACCCCCATAAAGTTAATTTTACCATAAATTTGCATGGTTTTCAATAGGGAGGTTGAAAGTACCCTAAGATAGGTTGAAAATAGCCAATTTTTGACCTCTTTTGTTAACATTTCATAACCCAATAGGAGGAAACTAATAAAATCAAGGACAAACATAAATTGTAAGTACTGCAGGCATTGGAGGTGCTGACCAAATGTAAGTTGGTTCAATTAACCTGCTCGATTTTATTTTAAAAACCAAAACCCCTCATTACGTGAAATAGCCCTTACTAAAACTGTCTACCACTAAATGGTTTAAAACCTGACTTTTGGATGATAAGTCAGGTTTTTACTTGATGTTAACATCATCAGTTTATAGCCACTTCGATGCTTAATGGGTTTTATCATATTTTTACTGATTTAGGGGTTGGAGTGGCAAAAACTGTAGGTGTGAAAATCAAGTAAAAACCCAACTTGGATGCCTCAAAGTCGGGTTTTAGACTGTTTAGTGATGGCCAGTTTTAGGAAGGGCTATTTCATGTAATGCTTACAGTAAGTGGTCGAAAAACCCCTAATTTACCCTACATGGGCAGACTGAGGACCCAAAAGGTGTAGCCTAAATAGCCTATAGCCTACATGTGCATGATGAAATTGTCAAGTTGAAAGCAGTTCCACGGAGTGGATACTCTAAACAGCTTAGAGCCAAGGCTGTAAAATGAAAAAAGAAAACAAAATCACAGTCTCATTTTAAACTTGATGCCCTCTTAATTTAACCACCTCTTACCTAAATCACAAAATTAAAAAATAATTACTTTTATGTGACAAATAACATTGCTTTAGTTTCAAAATATAGATTAAAAAATAAGTTGCACTTGATGCAGTGTATAATTATTGTCATACAGTCATACTAACAGCCCACAGGAAGTCTTATTTAACACCCTTGAAACATTCTTTAAACCCATACTAGTACCCCCACCAGTCTCTATGTATTCATACCCGTAACTCTGCCCCCCCCCCCCCTTCAACTATGGCAATTTCTACTAGTAGGCTAGCACTGGCACTCTGCGTTTAGATTTTCTTGACTCACTATAAGCAGTTCCAAGTGGGTGAAAGTGCTGAAAGCTTCAAGAACTTTACAGTTAAGAGTTGAATGTGGAAAGTGTACATGCTCAGCTAATAACGTTTAAATATTGCCACAGCAGCAAATTATTGTGGTCTGAAAATGGTTACTACAGTTACACTAGTGAAGAAGATTTTGGGCCCAACCGACTCACACTCCCCACTTCCCCTATGTGATAGTGACATGCACTCTTTGCAAGGAGTTGTTGTTTAGTGCAACGTACTTCCTGTCAATGTATCAGTTACCTGAACAAAAAACAACAAACAAACTAAATATGATTGTGCTACAATATTCAAACAAAGTGAAAACAGTGACCATATAAACTGGAGGCCTAATTTTCTATGGGGGGAGGGGCAAGAGCATTTTTGCCCAAATTATGTCACCGTTTATCATGTTTTGATCATGTTTTGCCCGAATAGAACGGCTATTGCCCGAATTGGGAGGGCAAGTGCCGCCCTAACCCCTGCACCCCGCCTCGTATGCAGGACAGTGACAATGTAATGAGTACAGTAACTCAAATGTGAAACAACAAGTAAATGATGTTCAGTGTTGGTCTAATTGACCAAAATTGCAATGAATAGCAATAAAGGTGCACTGCAGCCTCTTGAAAACAGCAAGAGTTTTCTAAATATGCTTTTTCAAGTAACCGAAACCGTCCCAAACAAACGGGGACCTTAACTGGCCCCAATGATGATGCCAACTATCAACAAGTTTTTCATGTGATTGAAAATCATGAGGCCACCCATCCACCTGTCTCCTAAAGAGCCTTGTTATTTGCATATTTTTGTTTCTACATAGCCACTTACAAGTGAAATGTTCTTTGGCAACCTTTTGTAAACTGTCGATTGGTGTGATTGGAAGCCGCACAGTACGGTATTTTTGTTGCTAAAGTGCCCAATTTCTTATGAACTTTTGCTAACTGCGTAGCTTTATTGTACTCTAGTGGTTGCAAGTGCAGTTACGTATTCTGTGTTTTGGGAGTGTTAAGATGACGGCACGGTGACTTCAAAAGTACTGTCACAAGCACTATCCAGGTTATTTATAGAGATCGGTGGACAAACCCCGCTCCTTGTATCAATGTTGAAGTTTTCACACGTCTTGGGCTGCCGCAACAGTTAATTGGGGAGTGGACGCTGGTGATCCGTTCATTGCTTGGTTTGTCCCATCATTTTTTTTTGAGGATTTTCAGGAGCCTGTACAAATTTATATGGAGAAGTTTTCGGTCTTGGGCAACGCATGACAATTGGTAAATAAAAGTTGTTTATTTTGAAGGGAGTGATTTGATGGCAAATGTCATGCTGTAAGCATTATGAAGAACAATTTCTGCATTACAACATAATAAAAGCCGCTTTTAAATATTTCACAGGAAAGAAGTGTATTACTTATTAGGCCTAAGCATTACCGATTTCTGTCCATATTCAGTCAAGTACAAACTGAACTACTACATGAAGTAGGTCTAACGAACATGAAGAGTACAAAAATAAAACAAAAGCCCCAAGCAATGGAAGCCTGAACATGGAAACCATCATCGATATTAAGCTCCTTAGGGCAAACAGTATCCAGCCTCCAAATCCAGGGGGTTTCAACACTGTGAAGATCTGTCTCGATTGAAAGAACCTCTAAAATGGTAAAAGAAAAATCAGGGGAATGAAAACAAAAATGTTTGTACAAATGCCAACTAGGCTGTCTTCCTAAGTTTGAATACAAGTGTAGTGAAGACTTACAGTGTTGATTCAGGCAGTTACAAAGCACCACCTTAGAGCCCACATATTGTTGGTGCAGGTCAGACAGAAAATACAGCAAATACAAAAAGACGACTTGCAATTCCCTCCCCTAGCTTTTAAGGGAAATAATTTGCCACTATTTTTTTACTGCAGATAGAACCTGTGCTGACAATTAGGTCACACAAGAGATAAGGTTTATCTCCACAGGGTTTGCAGGCTTGGTTAAACTTTGTTGGTTGTAATGTCATTATCTACTTTTGGCACTGAGTTGGTTTCTTCAAATGTGACAGATGACCTCAGATATCTGCGGTAGTTTGTAGTTTCTGTTTCTGTTTCTGTTTCTTTTTTTTTGTTTTTTTAAGTTGCATAATATGTAAAGTACAGGTAATATAAACAAATATTTTATATTTGAAATGCTGCAGTAAATTTTGAAAGTTGCAGAGTTGATGATTTTACTGTACTGTATAAATTTCAAATGAGCAGGACTGTTAATACTTCAAGTGTCTGATTAAACACTGTGTTCATTTCACATTTGGAAAAGGTAGGTTATGATAGAAAATAAAGAATAAAGGTTTTACTTTGCTACAGAGAGAAGATAAATTTTGGTGAATAAATTTTTTTTGAGAAACGCAATAACAGAATTTCTTGAAAGAAGGGAGGGCCTGCAGTAGGGACTACTGTGTATGCCATTCTTTCCATAAAATATTTGTTTTACTCATAATTAATTAGTTGTCACTGTACTGTTAAAACAACATTACAATTTGCATATGGCACTTGAACTGCCCTTTTAAGTTAAAAATCAGATACTCTCTGTTGCACAAATACTGTAGATATGAATGTACCCATCACTAAGTGTTTCATCTTTTTTGCATGCAGACCAGCACACATCACCCGTAAGCAGCTTTGTTTTTGACAGTGACCAACCCAACAGAAAGGTATTCAGGCTACAAGGAGTTGTCCAACGTGGTATTATTAATAACGACCAGTCTATTACCCTTCCCTCTGGGGAGATAATCAACACAGACAACACTATCACTAACACAGATGGAAGTATCACCAGAACTACTTACAGAACAGAAACCCGCTTTGAATATCCTGATGGAACAACGGTTCTCAGAAATGGTCTTATCATATTCAGGGATGGTTCTATCATTACCAGTACTTTACAAAGTGATGATTCTTGGCTACTTCCAGATGGATCAAGGGTGAATCCTGATGGAAGGCGAGAGTTTCCTGATGGAGAAATCCAACAAGGATTAACTAAAACAGAGAGATTGATAGTTTTTGAAGATGGCAGACTTGTTTTACCAGATGGCAGAATTGTTTCAACTGTCCAAGCACCAAACCAGGAAGGTACAGTATATCTATGCACCTTTTGAAATGACAGATCACTGCCATGCTATGATTGGCCTGATAGCTTAGAGAGCTGTTTATTTTAAGTTGCATCTTAATTTGGGAGAATCACTCCACTTTTGGTCTAGTTTTCATAATCCTTGAGTTTAAGATTTCTAGTTGTGGTTCAAATTACACTCACCTACAAATTACAGATTGTAATAGGTACTGTATGCTGATGTCAGTGCCGTGATGAGGTGATTTTGGTGAAAGGCTCAAAACTTTGAGAATATAGTGTATTTCATCATAGTTCAGGTCATCATAAATTTAATTTTTATGTATAGTAAGTTTATGAGTGCCCATTGCATAGTATATATAGACGAATCCGATTAGCGCTTGTTTTTAGTGACTGTAGGCAGTCATTAATGGGGTCCATCAGCCTTTAATCGTCTTCATTTATTTTCTACATGAATTTCAAATCCTCATATTCACTGAAGTTGAGAAAATTTAGATACACTTCAGTGTACAACCATCCATGGAACAGGTAAGGAAGGAAATTTAAAGATTAAAGGTGATGGACCCCAGTAATGGCCAACTAAAATCAGACCATCACAATCTGTCAGGATTCGTCTATAACAAGGACCAAAGGATTATGGTGCAGTTCATGGTCTAATCATCATTAGGGGAAATTTCCATTTGGAATAACTGCATTTGCATGAATCTTGTTTTTTTATTGATGTGTCTCTTTGTGGAGCATTATCAGAAAAATATCTGTGTGAAGTCAAAAGACAATTGAAGGCCTACTTGAAAACCTACAACTTGATATCTCTAGGAAAAAATGTTGTGTAAATCTCGACCGTGGCATATGGGTGTCCCAGACTGAGTACTTTGCAGCAATTATTACTTTATCTTTAGAGAATCCCTGAAATGTTGTAATGTATGAAACATCCTTGGACCTTAGACTAGGCATATTTTGCTAATATGAAAAATCAAGAACTAATGGCTCAATCCAATTAAACTAGGTTTCCAGTGGGTTTTTTGCTGACTTTGCCAATACAATGATATACCTCAAAAACAGGGAGTACAACAAACGCAGTGCTTCAGATTATGCCTTACCAACTAGGCGATTTATGATATATAAACTAAATATCCAATGTTTAATATTTTTTAAAAAGTAATAATAATAATAATTAGGCCATGAAGGGCAGTTGCTAGGTGATCACAAATAGGGGTGAAGCCATTGGCTTATGCATTACAACTTCATGTCAGGTGGACACCAGCTAAACAATTTGGATCAAATTTTTTTTTTTTTTTTGAAGACCAGTTTAGATGGTAAAATTGTAGATTGCTTTCGGATGAAAAACCCACCTTACAGGGGTACTTTGACTCAGCCAGGAATTAAACTCCAGATCTTCCAGTTGCTTAGCTTCATCTCTTCAAATGCCACCGCCTTTATCCACTCGGCCACAGCTCTGGTTAACAGACTACGTTGCTTTAGTGTCCCCATGGTTTTGGAGTAATGGCTGTGACACAAATTTGAATAATCAGAAAAACATTTATCACATAATGAACTACTTGGCCCATGTATCATGGTAAGGATATCACAGCCAAAGTCAACAATTTTTAAAAATATCAGCATTATTGCTTCAACCAATTTTCTTTATGAGACAATTGAAAACAACCTGGCAGACATAACTTTTTGGTTTCCCCCTAGCTGTGTTGCTTTTCTGATGTATATTTCATCATTTGAACAAATATGATCCTTTTCTGGTGGCCATAGTTTTCTTGAGTTAGAATTAAGTCAAACTCTTTTTATAGATGGTAGCTCATTTGGAAAGAAAAAGTCAAAACCAAGATATCTCTAGGCATAATTCAACATCTGCAGAACTTTGGTGTCCCCCTCAGTGAGTTATATGATGGTATTAGCTTTGATGCTTCACCACTCACACAACCTAATTATTTTTTTTTTTTGTGAACACAGCTACATAAAAATAAGGTCCCAGGATGTTACCAGAAAAGTTAATTCCATGGTTTGTGAATCATGAACATTTGATTTTTTTTGGTGTTTCCCAGGCTGTCAGAGTTAGGTTGGTCACGAACAAACAAAAATTAATCAAAATGGATTTTCTGTTGTATCTTATAACTGCAAACAGTGGTTCGTTTTGCATTTGAAAGTTTCCAGCTCAACATCTAAAAATTAAACTGGCATTTTGAATGTTAGTTGGTGTCCCTGTTACTTGTGGCAGACATGATAGAGTGAAATATCTTGCTAATATTTCTGAATGTATGTCCCTTATGGGAAGATCAGTAAGATTTCAAATGTTAGAGCGGCTCATTTAGTTGGTACATAAATTCCAACAAATCTTTCCAAACCTGTTAACTTTTCTTCACATAACAATGACAAGGGGTCAAACTTAGTCAATCCCCATATCCTACATACAAATGACTGTTTTATGAGTGAGTAATTAAATGTTCAATTTGGTTTTCAAAAATTCGTGACCAGACACTTTTTCAAATTATACACAAAACCGTTACGAGTCTAAACAAAACAAAACTAAAAATGTTACCTTTTATGGTAACTGTTGGATATGAGAATCGACTTGCTATGCTGACTGTTAGCATTTTCATGTGGTAGTGACCCTTTAACACTCGCATTAAGATATCAGTATCAACTCAACGTGCCTCTTTAAGTCTACCGTAGCAATCCTTCTGGGATCCAATGCTTCTTCTTCATTCTTATTAAGGTTTTACAATACCTGGTTCAGCTATCCAAGGACAAGTTTTCCCAAGTGGTAATGTTCAAATTCCAGAGGGAGAAGTAAGTTTCAACAATCTTGAATTGCGTCTGCCAAATGGCAATACCAGAAGGTTTACATTGCAGGAGGAACACATTTTTGTTTTCCCTGATGGAACGATTGTTTTCCGAAGTGATGGAACAACGGTTAATCCAGATGGCACTGTTACCAGGAGCACCCTTAATCCTGATGGTAGCATAACATTACCAGATGGAACTCAAATTACTCCAAACAGACAGGTTATTTTCCCTGATGGTAGGATTGGCACTACAACCACTCGTACTGAGAGAATAGCATCAATACCAGGAGGGAGACTAGTATTTCCAGATGGCACCACACTTACCCGACCTTACACCTTGACACCAGGTATGTATTTTGAGCATCCATGTTTGGGAGTTTAAAGTTCCTCACTTTTAGTACTTAAATGCAGTGTTGTGATGGAACAGATTTTGCTTGTAGTCTTTGTAGGGACCAGATTCCATTTCAGTCAGTGGCTGGCAGGAGACTCTTTACTTTTCTTACCATGTAGGTTAGGCTAAGTTTACAGTTTTATGGCCCAGTTTCTTATCATGCACACCAGAGGTTCCCAGTCTCTTTCTTGAGTCACCAACATCAGATAATGACCCCTGTTAATATACATCCCGAAATTAAATGACTAATTCATCTCCGCACTTCCTGTTTCCAGTGTCATGAGGAGAATTGTGCTGATGACCAGTGGCATAGCCAGGATTGTGTCATGGGGGTTTGGTGCCAAGGAGGGGGGGTTGAGCATGATGTGAGGGAAAAGTCTGAGGGTAGAGAGAAAAAATGCTGTTTTAGATGTTTTTTGCATTGCAAGGTTGGGTCATGTGGGGGGGGGGGGGTTCTAACCCCCAAAACCATCCCCTTGGCTGTGCCACTGCTGATGACACTTTTTTATTTGCATTTGACTTCATGCAGTTTTGTCAATACGTGTTGACTGTTGAGTTCATGCCTGGTTTCAGTTAACATTATTTTTTGGTAAAGGAAGATTTTCAAATATTTTGGAACAAAATTGCAACCAAAGTGCTTTTCAACCTTAGTTTAGGTCACGACCCATCCTTACCATCCTTAAGATAACTAATTAGAAATTGGATCATGCCTTTCACACACTAACTCGTCCCACACAGTTTTTAGGAGTGAGCAGAAACTTATACAGGGTTTGCACAGGTCTTTTAAAGGGAGCTAGAACTGACAGTGGAATTTCAAGACCTGGAAAGTCAGGAAATATTAGCAATTATTCAAAAGATCCTGTAAAAGTCAGGGAAATGTTAGACATGGGCGAAATGCTCAGATTTCTTCATGTTCAGAAAGACACTATTCATTTTGTGGGAAAAAGATGGAAGTATTTAATCTGACTGTTTTTAAATGTCCTGGAAATATTTGTCAACTTTTTTTGTTTTTGTTATTTTCACCTCTGTTTATTGATCGCTGGCATTTCAAATTTTTGGTTTATTTCCAAACAAAAAACAATATATTCATTGATATAACTAAACTTACAAATATATTCATTGATATAACTAAACTTACAAAAGACATCATACAGAGAATAAGCAGCAAACTCACCAGCTATTTTTTTTTTCAAATAGCCTACAGTATGCCAAATTCTTAATACATTTTGGACAGAGTGAAGACTAAACTCCCCTGTACATAGTGTTCACACATAACGTTTACATAATTATGAGTATATGCATAGAATCCATCAAAATTACAGTTTAATACAATGCCTTTACCCACATTCACACCTTCAGTAATAAAAAAAGAAGTTAACAAATGTAAAAATCATTACAAGTTAAGTGATTTGCATAGATCATCATTATGACAGAAGCATTTGTTTTTGCTTCTTTTAGAAATCTCTTTTTCATTCAACCTCTAATAAAAGTTTTAGCTGGTAAGAAAATTCATTGATATTAGGAAATTCTTTCTTAAGCTAGCACATGAAATACAATGTTTTGAGTGAAAAAATGAGAAAATTAAATGGGTGCTTTATGTACAGTACTGACCATAACCAAAGAAGATTTCTTCTTTTCAAAAAGTAAACTGTCATTTCAAGAAATAAATTTCAGTCTCCAAAATAAAAGATGAGGCAATGTTGCAAACCAAAAACAAACATTCTAAAGATTCATCTTCTTTTTTACAACTGTACAGAGGGGACTGTCAGGTAACTTCATTTAAACACAAGTCTATTCATTCCAAGTATTCAATGAATAAATCGGTACTGAAAGAACTGGATTTAAACTCTGCAAACAGAATACTAAGGGCATTGAAAAATATCTTCCAAGTTCTATCATCAAAATGAAAAGAGTTGTTCCATTTTGTAACAGCTTTACCCATAAACCCCTAATTTGGAATACATAGGTTATAAATGAACTTCGAAGCTCTGGAAAAACTCAGAAACCTCTAAAAGGTATATCTGGAGTAAAGGAGTAAAGAGGAACCCTTCACCCAATGGGGATGGCATTGATTACAGTATTCCCTTGTATAATATTGAAGGACATTGCGTCACATGCTGGGAAAAGCCCATTAAGCTACTTTCCAAATTTGGTACCCGTCATGACATGCACATGGCCGGAAAGATGGATTATTAGTCAAGTTCAATGGAGTTTTGTGTGTGTATTGATTCATGAAGCAACTCAGGAAATGTCAGGCGACTGCCACAATAGAGGCATTGTGATTGTATTCTTCTACGCGACACTGTATGCACAAGCAGTGATGACTTTCAGGATTCATGCTTTTTTTTGCTAGGGTACTTCAAATTTTTCAAAGGTAAGGGGAGGTTCCTCTCATGAAACTAAATTTATTCAAAAAGTTATTGTAAGGAATCGCATTTCTATTGTTTTGTCTACTCTAATACACCAGTTATTCCAGATAATTTGTTTTTCAAACTGGCAGTTTGGGACTTTGAAAGAAACGCTTTGCCACGAATGCACATTGCACAACATCATAGAGTAAAGGGTTTTTAATTTAAACACCACCAGCATTACAGTTACAACTATAAAGAAAGAGTTTACCATAGCAAGAGACAGAAGAGTAAAAAAATAACTTCCAAAAGCCAGGTTTTTTTTCATTTAAGTATCGATGAGCCCAGGTACATTTTAGACTGCAATAAAAGAATCTACATGTATTTCATTTACACCCCTCTGTTTTAATGGAATTAATGATAGCCTGGGGAGCAATTTTTTCTTGCTCGTTCCCCCAAATAAAATTAAAAATTATCTGATCAAGCTTCGGGAGATTCAGGAGAACAAGAAAAAGATAAACAAGTTGAGAAAGACCATATTTTTTAGCAAGGACATTTCTACCAACTGGAGTAATATCTCTCGTCGATCATAAATTGAGAACTTGTTTTAGGCAGGAGAGGGTTGGAGGGAAATTATGAGGGGAGAGATCCTCATAATTAGTAGAAAAAGAAACACCTAACATACAGTAGTGACCAGACCACTGGACCAGTTAACAGGGAAGTCCTTAACAAATGCTGGCTTACACCTTATGTAGGGACCCAAGGGTAACAGGATAGATTTGTCAAAATTAATCTTCAAAACAGAAATATTTTGAGAGTTGTCCAGGGTATGAATAACTTCTTGAAGGGTGTTGGCATTTCCATCTAAAAGTAAAGTTGTATTATCCTCATACTGTAGAAGTTTAACTTCTTTAAAATGTGAGCTCCTTTTTTAGCATTATTATGATTTATTACCTGGGCTAGAACCTCTGAACATAATAGGTAAGAACTGAGAGGGCAACCCTGTCATACCCCTCTACCCAATTAAAGTCATTTGAAGAATATCCATTATTGTAAACAAGCCTAGAACTCTTATGATGAAAAGTCTTGATCCACGGAATAAAATTGTTACTAAATTGAAAGGAATGTAAAGTGTTGTACAGGAAATTCCAATCAATCTTATCAATTTCCTTTTCAAAGTCTATCAGAAAAATAAAACCAGCATTGTAATTAGTTGAGCAATAGTCTATAAGATCAAGAGGGAATTTGATGTTTTCCCCCAAAAAGCTCCCTTTCAGAAAACCGGTCTGTTGATGACCTATGAGTGAAGGCAAAACCAGTTTCAAACAATTAGCGAGGGCCTTAGCACCAATCTTGTAATCTGCATTAGGTAATGAAATAGGTTGGTGGTGTTTTAAAACACATAAATCCTTTCTGGGTTTGAGAATAACGGTGATTATACTGTACACATCGCTGTAATGGAGAAACACAGTGATGGGGATTTATCAGAATGCATGCTGTCAAGTGCAGCTTTACATTCATCGAGAGTAAGAAGACCACCACAAAGGCTGAAATGCTCATCATCTAAGGTATTATTGAGTTGTAAGCTGTTAAAGAAAATGTCAAACTATGATTGCTAGCAGAGTAAAGGGAACTACAAAAGACTTTCAACTCATTAAAAATATCTTTTTCATGTATTATTATTGTACCATCATCTCGGCGTAGTTCATTACGAGCTCATCTGCTTAGAGATCCAAACTCTCGTTTTGGAATCATAAACTGGGTATCTGTTACTAAATCCAATTAAATTTGGTTTCTGTGAACATGGCTGATTTATTCTCAGTAACATAGGAACCCTTCTTTGGGTAATTAAAGGCTTTCTGTTCATGATCTAAATAAAAGATTTAACTCTGCAGTCACTGGCTATTTCAGTAGCTTATCTGCTGTGTTAATAGGCTGTGTAATCAAGTTCCTCACAGGCCAGGGGTTAAGTGCTATTCTAGAAGTGATAGTGGTTTCTAAGGATGCACCGGAACCAAAATTTTGGATCCGGCCGGAACCGGATTTTGCCGGAACCAACTTAAAATCCGGCCCGATTTCTTCCGGCCGGAACCGGATTTTTGCAATGCAGATGAATTAAGGGAAATTCAGGAAAGCAGAGAAACTCTGGGATAGGAGTTTTCTGCTTTGTGACGTAATGTTTGTGAAGGCCGGACTAATGGGAAATGTCTATAAATTTGTCTTCAAGTGTTGTACTAGTGTATTTAACTAATTTTTTAACCAAAAATTGCAGTATAATAGAAAAAAGGCATGAAAAACTGTTCCTGCAGAAGTACAGCAAAACCGTTGCAAAGCGGGGCAAGTAAGAGCTCTTTGTATTTTCCCTCCTTAAGTGAGTATTTGTAGAGAAAACTCCTGAGGGAATCTTAAAAGTTGTTTTGCATTTGAACTACAGTACATCACCACTTGTTCAAAAAAATTGTACAAATTATGTAGACCAGTAATACTTGGCAAAGAGAGTCCTTGGATAGTGATTACTGAATGGACTGCTCATATGTACTGTTAAAAGACTCTAGGGTTAAGGTTTTTAACTATGTACAGCACCATTGTTTTATACACCTTTTCTAGTATTTAAACATGCCATGATATCAAAAAACTGAAGCACATTTATCATCAATAATACTGTATATCACACATTCTGACATTACGTATTACAGTATATGTATGATAACATATTTAGTGGTCGACCTATTATGCTATAATTGGTAATCCTCAATTATCGATTAATTAATTAAACAATTGGCCTGATACCAATTATGAGAAAGAGGGAAATCACGTTTGTCTCTATAGCACACGCCCCTTGCTTTGTGCACATTGTGTATACCGTAACCAGTTTAGGATAGAAAATATTGGGAATAGTTCCGTTCGTTTCACAAACGGGAGATAATTTTTGTAGGGGTAATATTTTCAATTCAAAAGTGAAGATCCAAATCAACTGTTAATACAACAGAATTGTTTGCAGTGGATGTCATATGCCCTTTGATAATTTAGTTCTAAGGCCAACCTCATGCTCTGTCTAGTTTTCATCCCCAAATCATGTCGGAACATTTCCATTCTTTTACTGTACTGGATTGTAGTTGCTTTAATGTACTGTAGCTGCTACTCTCGAGTTCCCGTCTTAACCGACCCCATGTAGAGCAATCATAATAATCTTAGCAGTTCTGGGCAGCAAAACAATTGCACCCGATTAATTTATCTTATGATTCCTTTCAGATATAAATATCCCTGTATATTTTTTGCAGTTCTCTTCAAAAACTCACGTCTTGTTTAAAAAGAATCTGCAGCTGAAATGCACGTAAGTCAGTTCCCCACATAATCCACATAGGCAGATATTTGTGGTGCCATTTCTATGTGAATTTAGCATGAGACTCACCCGGCTTCTCTAGCTGGCTATATAAGCCAGTCTGTTCTATGGGTATTGTGCAGAACAGTTTGTATAGCAACTTACCCGGTGCTTTCTGAGAGACAGCAAGGAATACACCTTGAATGCAATTCTAAATCTAATTTCAGGTAAAACAAACGGGTTATAGCGGAAAATATCAAACAATCATTCCCATGGCAGGGGTTAAATTTATACATTTGTGATTATCAATGCATCTCGTTTTGGCGGGAAGTTAATGGATTGAGTATTTACAGGGATTTTAACGAAACTAAGAGCCCTTTTTCAAGTATATTTAGCCCCTTTTTTCCAGTTTGCAAATAATCGGTGGCAATGATCGGTTGAATGGCAGAATTTTACCAATGATGATTATTTACTGATGACGGAATAATCGGCTAGATGTTGATTACTTAACAGATGATCGGTCGAACACTAATCATATTGTGTATACTTGTGTGTGATTAATTATTACGGACAGAAAACATTAATATTGACCCCATAGGCAACTTAAATTTGCAATGAGTAAATTGTCTTCTGAAATTCAAGATGAAACACATTTTCTGCTTGTACTACACAACTTTAATGGGCAAGTAAGTGTTAAAAAGTAAAATAAAGTGAAGTGTTAAGGTGTGTATTTGTAGACAACCCAATGCAATTAAACTAAAACACTGCCTCGAATGATGTGACTCAGGTACAACTGTAATATGGATTATCCATTTTGTACAGTACTACTGCGCACTGCAGTCGACTTATTTAAATTGCATGAAAGGTCTTTTCATCCATTCAGTTTATTTCACACAGTTAGAGGAATTTGAAGTCATATTTGTTACATCAGTTACTTTTATAACTTTGTTGCCTGTTTGGTTCAGTCACTTTTAAGGGTTAAATAAAGGTTTTCAAATGTTATATACTGTAACATGAATAATTTATGAACTTTAAATTAATTCTGAGACAGTTACTGCTGTTTTCATGTTTGTTTTAACTCATGTACATAATGCTACCCAAGTTTACAGCAAAATCCAGTTCCGGCCGGATTTAAAAAAAAACCGGCCGGAACCGGAACCGGATATTTTTTCACTATCCGGCCGGATAATCCGGCCGGACCGGATATCCGGTGCATCCCTAGTGGTTTCTTACAACAAATAAATGAACAGTTAAAGAGGATTTTATTACACCTGACCTCCCTCTGTGAGGTCTGGTCAGAGTGTCCTTATTTTTAAGCAAGTGAAGTCATAATGTTGTTGAATCAAGTGTGAGTTTCTATTACAATTTTCTAAATTAAAAAAATATTTAATACTTTTTTTACCAGACTCCACTCAACAAGCCCTTGAACAAACCAGAATTCCTTTCAATTTATAATCGTAAAAGTGGTGTAATTTGTTTTGAGTCTCCAGTAAGGAGGTGTTGACATGGTCAGACCAATTTGAATAAAGTAGACTTTCTTAGTAAGAAGTATGGGAAATAAGTTGTTACTCGTACAGTCTTCTATCTGCAGCGTATCTCTTACTATACCAACCATACAATGAATATTGAATGTGTGAATTGTACATACAGTATGGTAGTATACTTACACTCTTTTAGGCAGTGTCATTGTTGTTAGATTTAAGTTATGATAATTGTAATTTTCCATAATTTTTCTAAATTTATATTAAATATTTGTAATTAAAACTGCATTTAATAGACATATATCTGTTTCAAGACATACCAGATGATGATTGTACACAGTGTTCTCATTAGGCTCCCAAACCCAAGAGTCCCTGAACCCTCAACTTTTTTTTTCAAGTGTCCCATCATATTTCTGAGGTTCCCATATTTTTGGAAGAGTCCCAAATGAAGCATCAACAAAAAATGCAGTGATCAGTGACGCTCCGCAATTTCCATTCAGATTTTCTGTCGTGTACCGACTATTTAATTTAACAATCGGCCCGATGCCGATTACCCATTATTAGAAAGAGGGAAGTCACATGTTACGCGTATCGTACCATATCGTATTACCATAACCAGTTCAGGATGGAAGAAACTGGGAATAGTTCCATTCGTCTCACGAACGGGATATCGTTTTTGTAGGTGTAATATTTTCGCTTCAAAAGTGGAGATCTACAAATCAACAGTTAATGCAGTAGAATTGTTTGCAGTCTGTGTCATATGCCCTTTCATAATTTAGTTCTTAGGCCAACATCATGCTCTGTCTAGTTTTCATCCCCCAATCATATCGGAACATTTGCATTCTTCTACTGTACTGCGTTGCAGTTGCGTTAAATACTGCAGCTACTCTCCCGCTTTTATAACGAAAGAGCAATCAGGAAAATCTTAGCAGTTCTGGGCAACAAAACAATTGCACCCGATTGACGTATCTTATGGTGGTTCCTTTCGGATATAGATATCCCTGTATTTTTTTAGCATTTCTTGCCCAAAACTTACGTCTTGTTTTAAAAGAATATGCAACTGAAATGCACCTAAGTCAGATCCCCGACAAATCCACGTAGGCAGAGATTTGGGATGCCGTTTCTAGGTGAATTTAGGACGGCGCTCGCCCGGCTTCGCTAGACGGCTATATAAGCATGTCAAGTGCGACCTTCGTAAAGCAAACTCAACGGGAAAACTTGTCTCGAGGCCGAGTATTTTCCCACACTAAATCACAGAGGTGAAGGCGCGAGTTGTGATTGGCTGACTAGAATCAACGCAAATGCACCGATCGCGATGCAGGGGCCAATTTAAATTTCGCAATGGAACCTATCCATATGATGTCACCAAGTAAAACATGATGGTCAAAAACGGACTGGCACGTAAGTTTACTGCATGCATGGGCCAAAAAGTTTGCTGCATGAGACCACGTGCATCTCTGTTTTCGTTTGCAATGATGTTGTATGACAACATTGCATAAGCCCCACTGTAAACAACATTACGGACGGAATGCTGGGAATGGCTTAATTTATGCAAGATAATAACCACCGAACTTCACAAGGTTCTAAGTGCTACATACGTGTACAAAACGTACGCAGCTCAGACATGTATGCAAAGCTTGGGGATTTTGAAAAAAATGGCGAAACACTGCAGCTAGATAGTCTGTAGGCTACTTTGTGTTTTGTGCAGAACAGTTTGCACAGCAACTTACGCGGCCCTTTCTGCGAGACAGCAAGGAATGCACCTTAAATGCAATTCTAAATCTAATTCCAGGTAATACTACCGGGTTATATCGGAAAATATCAAACAATCATTCCCATTGCAGGGGTACAAATTATACGTTTGTGATTATCAGTGCATCCCGTTTTGGCGGGAAGTTAAAGGATTGAGTATTAACGGGAATTTTAACGAACAAACTAAATGTAAGTTTCAAGTACATTTAGCCAATTTTCCAGTTTTCAAATAATCGATGGTAATGATGGGTTGAATGGCAGAATTTTACCGAAGCAAATTATATACCGACGCAAATTATTTACCGACAACAGAATATTCGGCCTGATGCCGATTAATAACAGATGATCGTTCGAACAATTGGTCTAGTCGGAGAGTTTTCCTACAAGTTTTCCTACATGGATTTTGTGAAGTAACATCGACAATGAACATTTCAAAGCAACGGGTTCGTGTGAACTTTTCAACACAAAATTTTTTATGCCTTCTTCCCAAATTTTTACATGCGTTTAGCAAGCAAATCCAGTGCGTCCCTGGGACGCACAGGATTTTTTTTCAAGCGTCTCGAGTCGAACTCGCGCGTCAGGGACCCGGGAGCTCGGGTTAGTGAGAACCCTGGTACAGTATGGAGATGATGATTATAATTTAAAACTGTTAATTTCTTAATCAACTTTTTACTATGGTTTTCTTGAAGTTGTTGAGTACAATACAGTAGCTTATCTCATTTACAAGCTTTGCTGTACACATGTTTTTAGGAATTTCAACAAACATACCTTTTTGGAACTTTGCAATAAAGCATACAATAGATTGAAAATACTGACCTGATACAAAAGAAGAATTTCACATGCAACAATATTTAAAAATCTTCAGCTTTATTCCACAGGAATCAACTTCATTGGACGCACCTACCGAGGAGAATTTGACTCTGATGGGACTCTTGTCTTACCTTCTGGGGAAAGAGTCAGATTTGATGGCACCTTTCAACTACCTAATGGGGAAAGTAGACCAATTCCTATTCAAACTGAAAGCAGCATTGTACTCAGTGATAATCGTATAGTGTTTCCCAATGGTGTAACCATTCGTCCTGACGGATACATTGTCCAGGGGCGAGTGGATACTTCAGGCAGAATCATGCTTCCTGATAGAACTGTAGTATACCCTAGTGGTTCTTACATCCTACCCTTTAAACAGCCTAGCCAAGGAGTCATTTTACAGGAAGATGTGGCTGTTCTTCCAGACGGCCGTTTCGTTCTGGCTGATGGTACTGTGGTACCACTTCCCATTGGAAGTGTCAGAGGTAAATATTTGAAGCTATAGATCAGCTCTTATCATGAACTTTGTAAAAGACCAAATGTTTGAAATCAAATCTGCTCATTTTATGAACGTTGTTTAACCCTCGCTGTAGATAGGCCCTGCTATCTTAGTACGAATAGTGTCACAACATCATGTTTCTGGTCATTCTTGAACAGTGCATTTCACATCATTTCCCGCACTGAAAATGAATTGTCATCCTTTATCTACCTAGTGCATTTTGTCATCCCCTAATTTCCCCCTTATCCTTTTGTGACAATTTTAATTTTTATTGTAAAAGATTTTTATTTCCATCTTGATGATCTTAAATAGATTTTAAAAAGAATGGAGAAGAAATAGAATATCTACAATGTTAAAAATAAATACAATTATGTGCAGTTTTACAATAAATTTACAAAACACACTATAAGAGCCGCTGATTTCACCCAATCACTTTCTAAAATGGAAGTAATGTGAAATAAATTAAAGGTGCAATTTTAAATTATTGGTCTCCTGAGGTTATGAAAGAGTGCATGTGACAATCTGGAGGGAATAACATAACATAATAAAGAAAGACTTTCTTTCAAGGTCGTGTTCAAGAGGGGCCGGTAAAAGAAGACAAGGGTAGCTTATTGATGGTATGCTTGGTCCTTCAAAGATTATGTGATGGAAGGAACGCGAAATCTACAAGGTCAATTCCCCAACCACACCACCCTATCCCACTTACCTTCCCCCCCCCCCCCCTTCTTCACACTTCCGTAAGAAAACCAGCCTCTTAAACCCCCAAATTTCTACATCTTCCTAACCTCTGAAGAAGGTACAAAAATGATACAAATGCTAAATCATGTGGTGAAAGATGTATTTGGGAAAGTTATGATACATTAATATCCAGCTTTTATTGGGTCATTACTGTATGTAGTAGGTGATGTTCAAATGGGTCAAAATTGTCTTTAGTTCTTAGAGTTAAAAAAAGGATGTATACATAGAATGTTATTTTAATAATCCATGATGATAATCAGTGCCCATAAAGACCACCACCTGACACCCCTGTTTTTGACCAAAAATGCAGGAGGTTAACTTTCCTCCTGAATTGGTAATGTTAACTCCATTGAATGCTCTTCAGCACAAGTTGGTTCTTAAATGACTGGAAATTAATTTTGATGGGTGATTCACTTTTGATTGGAACAAATAGGTTATCAGTATTATAGCAGGTTAGGGCAATCATACAGTGTTTGGGTCAATTAATTTTGTGCACTCAAGGATAATGCCACTATTGGCAGAACATTTGTTAGCGAGTTTGCTATCAAGTGTCAAATTCGTACACCTCCAGTGAATTTTAGGACCAGTCTTCAATGGGGTAGACTGGTCATCATATCTTTGAAAGTTTATGATCTTGTTCAGGTTTTTGTTTTAGGAGAGCAAACAGTTCTAAAGATAGTGTACAAGTTAACCCTTTCTTATTTTTTTAATCTGAATCAGATAAATTTGCAACAGGTGATTTTGCTCCTCAAGACTCATCTGAGGTTGCTGTTTTCATTCTTGGTAAAGTAGACAATATCTCACCAGCTGACACTGATGGAAACATGATATTACCAAATGGCGAAGGGAGAGTTTCCTTCAATGAAAGGGAATTCATCATGCGGAATGGAAACAGAGTTCCCATTCGGGTTGACCCAATTGACTTTGTCACTCTTCCAGATGGACGTCGAGTAATATTATCTAATGGTTTTGTGCTCAACCCTGATGGTACAGTGAGGGCAGGAACTCCTCAGGCAAATGGGAACATTATTCTATTAGATGGTACTATTATCTATCCAGATGGCAACTTTATTCTCCCCAACAACCAAGGAAGGGGAAGAGCTGAGATGACGAGAACAGCAGTTGGAATGTTACCAAATGGAAAATTTGTCTTGGCAACTGGAGATGTTCTTACTACAAGCAAGATCCCAGCAATTGGCAGGATCACTAATGATGGACGCATCATTTTCCCCAATGATATGATTGTCTATCCAGATGGCTCTGTTGACATTGGAAGCCAGACCATCCAAACCACTGTCATGGAGAATTATTTCCTTCTCCCAGATGGTCGTATCATTTTAAAGGATGGTAGAATCTTTACCAACCTGGGAAGAGAGCAATTTGATACAGCTACCTCCACAGGAACTGGATCTGGACAATCATCCTCACAGGCTAATGGTAATAGATCTATGTCTTTCTTGTATATCAGGGTAGAAATTTGGGAAGGACTCTTGCAAAACTAGCACCTGAAATGGGATCACAACTCACAAAGGCAAAGGAACAAATATATTTAGTGAAGTCAGGGAATTTAAAAGGCAAATATTGACCTTCAGTAATCAGTCAAAATACATCTCCTGTGAGCTAAAAAATTAATTCTTACTTTGTTGTATACTGTGAAGTAACTTTAGAAAATTGATGGAAGTCTTGTAGTTATCAAACACAAATAGAAAATTATTGTCTACAGTACTTCCAGGTTGATTTTCAAAATGGTTTAAATGCATGTGGAGATTGTGACATCCTCATATCTTGCACAAAGATCTCATCATAAGAGGGAGTCATTGTTTATTGTATTACAGTACTGCCTCAATTGTAACATATTCTTGCCGAATGCATTGATTTGATATAAAACAAATTTATCAATATGTGAGCGCTTTTAACAGTTTTGTTAATCACTGTAATTGCAAGGAACATTCCAGCATCAGAGTTGAATAGTCAATGTTAAGTAATCTTTATGCCAGCAATATATTGTCTATGGTTCTCATTCATTTTTTGTTCTTTCCAGCTGTTTCCAGGTTTAGAGGTCGTGTTGGGGGCTCTTTGCTCCGTGTCAACTACAACAAAAAGCTTCCTTTGAATATATTTTCACTCAGCAAGGGTATCATTAAAGGTGAGTGATGCTATTTCTAATTTGAACTCACCATACATTTGATTTGTTCTGTAGTCAGGATAAAAATTTTTATGCTTTGCATACATGTATGAGAATTTAGATATATTTGAAGAAAAGTGTTTGTGTTGATTTTCCTCTTGATTTTCCTCTAAATGAATTGCCTGTTTAGTTGCCTCCCCTCAAATGTAATCCCTTACAGCATTTGTGAAAAGGTACTTTCCATACTCTTTCTCCAAAAATTGCAATTTTTCCACTCTTTCTTGAAAAAGGAACAATTAGAACGTCAATGCATAAATACCATCAAGATTAAAATCAAACTGTCACAGAGAAGATTGATATATTTTTGATTCCTTACTGAAGGCAGGCAAGGAATCTATGGATGTTGATGTCATGTGTGTAGGTGTAACACTTTTATTTGTAAATACAGTATCTCAAGAAGGGTGAGTGTGGCTAACCTCATAATAGGTCTGTGGGCTGGCCATATTCCATAGATGATCCCTATCATTTTTGGTGGAGGCCAAAGATCATTTGGGGTTTTGAGAGGTCAAAATGTCAAACCTTGTAAACACAATATCTCAAAAATGACAAATGTGACTAAGCAATTTGGTATGAGGGTTAGTTGTATTGAGTAGATGAACCCTATCCATTTTGGTGGAGGTTAAAGCTCATTTAGGGTCACCAGAGGTCAAATGCTAAATACCTTGGGAATTTTTTCAACAATCGTGGGAATTTCTTGTATACACATCACCTCAAGTTGGTAAGTTGTGATGTTTAGTTAGTTTTTCACATTATTCCATGTTTATATCCACATTATGTATTTTCATATGTTACAGTAGTTATATTTATTCTGTGGGGAAGATCTGGAAAAAGCTCAAAGCTTGTGCAAGGTGACCCCTTGTTTAAGGTACCATAAGGGTGCAAAAGAAAATAGACAAACAGAAGGTTACTTAGAACAGAATGAAGGGGAAGATAGTTAGATGGGGTTCATGTCATGTTATGTCTGATACAGAATTTTCTAGTAAAAACCGCCGAGCAACGGTCTTTTGATGTAAACAATACTGAGTCAAACACCACAGTTCTAGATAATGGCATTGTGATCCTGTCCACCTGACCACACCAGCTAATCTCCTATCAGTTCTCACCAAGACAAAGGGCTGTCCTTTAACAAATTGGTGCAACAAAAGCTGCTTACATAGCATGTGCTTGATTTAGATAGTTTTTTGAAGGCAAGCGGAAAGTTTACTCAGTGTCCTTTGGAGAGAATGCATCATGTTTAAAGTCCAGTTTCCAACCTATTGCTTTTAATTGAGCCAGCCATGGCATTTTTTCCAGTTGTGGTGGACTGGCTTGTTTTCCCTACTCCACTGCTTATGGGGAGCTTATGGGGAGCATTTTTCAGTAGCATCACTCACTTAGCACTCTTCAAGCTCGGCATAAAAATGTGTTAAGTTAGTTTTCAACTCTCATTAAACAGGATAATAAAAATTGTATGGAAGGAGTGTGTTGGAGAAAAGAGACAAACATACATATGTGAGGATATATAGCAGTGTATTTTGTCAAAAAAAAAATGAAGTTTCAGAATGAAGACCCAACATGTTTGTTGCAAGATGTTAGCGGTTGTTCTTCTCTGGTTTCTAAAAATTCTAGCTATACCTGTATAAGTATGAAGTGTTATGTTTCACAACGTTCATGAGAACTTACAAATGAATTCGAGTAGCCAAACCAAAAAACTAGAATATACATTCTCAAATCACAACTAAGGCATAGAAGCACATGTCATAGGCTATAAACAAATATTTCTTCTTCATAAGTCAATGTCATCAGGGGAATAAAAGTATTTAGTAAACTAATGAAGTTAATGAACCAAAGTAACTCTATGGACCATGCAGTGTAAGTAAATAAAATGTTATGAAAAGGAACAGAAATCGGAAAGTGTTTTGACACATATGCAGCAGGGAAGCACAACAACGCAACCTTCCTCACTTCCATGTTTGGATCAATATTCTCACCAGTAAGGCCATTGTTGTGTGAAAAAGCATTGTCTCTCTGTTGGGAATTTGGTGGTCATTAACTTTCATGGATGTTCTGTAGCTGTGTGCACTCAAGTGTGAGTGACATCCAGGTTGCACAGTGAGCAGTGCTGCACAACTTTGAGGCTCATTGGTTACATTCCTGAGCCATCCCTAACTAACTGTGATGAATCTCTTACATGTTACAGAATTTGTATTACCAATGTTGAGAAGGTCATAATTATTGCTTTTGGTTATGAAAGAAACACCGTCAATTTGAAAAAAAAATAGACTTACATTTCAGCAGCAATTAATAACTAAGGCTTTTGTCTTTCTGGTTGTGCTTCTGGAAAAGTGATGTGACTTCTTTTTCAAATCATCCTCAGGACTGGTTCCGCAGGCTGTTGACACAGAGATTAAAGTGACATCTGTTAATGGTAGGAGAGTTTCTTTCACTAAATTATTCTCTGTCATCACAGACAGTCCACTTGCTCCTGGAACCACTGGAACTGGAGGTAAGATCTTTTATATGGGTCTCAGGTTGGAAATGTCATGTGTATCATTTGAAAATGGTCAATAGAATAAATTATTGTGATCTTTTTTTTTTATCAAGCCACAAGAGCAACTGTACAGTCTCATAACACAGTCATGGCAGATCTGGAAAACTCATGACTACTTATAAAACAATTTCAAGGCCTGACAAAGCATTTATTTGCATGGCAATTTTCTGTGAAGTCCTGAAAACATCAGTGCTCACTCATAATATTATGAAATTAAAATGTTTTGTCACTTGCACATGTATGGTAATTAACAAGATTTCCTTACCTCAAATTTAATGTTAGAATTCAAGAGAAAGCTATGACATTTGATTTCACAGACATTGCACAAATCCAGTAATCAGCTATCAAGCTCATTTCACACTCTTTTCACATAGTTACAAATGGTTCTGCCAACTGCTGGGGGGGGGGGGGAGGTAGAAGAAGGTATCATTCCTAAGTAAGCTTCCCACCAGCTATTGTGCTTGACCAGTAAGTAATAATGCTGCATTTCATTCTGCAATTCTCCCTTGAATCCAATGTGAAATTTTTCCTTCAGATAATGAGCCAGGACCAGAATCAAGAGTTGCATTTGCAACAAGTATTGTTGCACCTGAAGGAAGAGGCAACTATGTATGGAGGACTTTACAGGCCATTTCATATGAAGACAACCTTGTGGACAGTGAGTACTTTGTTGTTGTAAAGGGAAGCTTGGGTTATGTGGCATGGGAAAAAATAAATTGTGTGTGAAGAAATAGGAGGAGGTTGTGTTGGTTTTGGCATTGGCAGTTACCCCAGAGCATTTGCAGTACCAGTTAAAGAGACATATTCAAAATGCACCAACATGCAACGAGACAAAATGCTATATCCATTATAAAACCGTTTGCTTGTAAGCTATATTACACTCTGTACGTACAGTATGTATGGATGAGTTCTGTGAATTTGAAGTTAGAATTGCTGAGATTTGCAAATTTTCTTAAGAAACCACTGTTAGACATTATTTTGCAGAACTAGTACCTCCCATATAATTATGGCACTTGAGTACTTTGTTTGGACATGTCTGTGTAATCCCCAAATGATTGCTTCTTATCAGCATATGCTTTTATATTTCGCACTAATGGTAGTTGGATGCCATGCATAGTGATATAATTCACTTTGCATACACTAGTAACACATACAGTACAGTATTACACACAATATCATATCCTCAGAAATTCCTTTAAGCTGACATAGAATCATTGCATTAAAGGCTTTGACAGGGACAATGTTTCAAAGATTTATAGCACAGCAATATAATAGGACTTTCCCATTACGTATGTTAACTGTAGGTGAAAGTTGGTTAGTTTTTTAGCGTGTGGGAATGTTTACCTCAAAATCACACACAGCAGGATTTTTTCATTGAGCTGGCAGTGGAAAATCATATTACCTAATCAAGTGTAAAGATTTTCTAGCTTCTTTCCAATTTGATGTCAAAATGTTGAGGGTTTTCTCTGTCCAATTGAACTGAATATTACAAATGTTTAAGAAAAAAGTATGTAAATTTTTTAACCACATTAAATTATTTGACCGATGACATTTTTCAAGAATTGTGGCAAGTTATGTTTGCTGCCATAGGCCAAAAATACCCTAAAATCTGTGTTTCCAATAGAACAATCATAAAATCACCCCTTTTTTTACCAGGAAATTGAGGAGACTTTTTTTTAAGATATGAAAATGAAACTCATGACAGTTTTAAGGGAACTATGCAAGTTAATCAAACGTGAGTGAAATGTGTAAATTTGTTATATGTTTGTGAAAAGGGGTAGAGTTTATCAAAAAATGAACCTTATTTTCATAGTGATTCACACAGTTAAGTATGTACACTGAACACATGTGCACTAAATATTCCCATTTGATAGAGTTTTACAGCTCAGTTTCTAGCTGATAGGTTTTAGTCAAGATGACCACAGTCTCTTTTGCAGTTGTGACTCAATGGCCCGTTTCCCCTTTTTCACTGCTGTAGATAAATTTCCCTCTAGATGCATGTAACCAGGCTGTAGTTTCATTGGAACTTACGTCCCAAACAGTGTCAGTGTAACTAAAAGAATGGTTCCTAAAAGCTTCGGACAACCAGTCCTCTGTTTTGACAAGAGCCATGCTCTCTGTGACATGCATGGCCAGGAGTTAAATTTAGATTTAACAATGTGCATAGTCAGAAAATAATACCTGAGTGATTCTGTGTGTAGTTTACAGTGGCATTGGGCAGTGTCAAGAAGGTATATAACATATGAGTGATGCTGTGGCTAATCTGCACTGGCAATGGGCGATGTCAAAATAGTAAAGAAATAGATTTATGAATGAGTGATTCAGTGGGCAATCCACACTGGCAATGGGGGATGTCAAAATAGTAATATAAAGAGTTAAAAGAATGAATGATTCAGTGAGTAATCCACACCGGCAATGAAGGATGTCAAAATAGTAAAGAAATAGATTTATGAATGAGTGATTCAGTGGATAATCCACACTGGCAATTGGGGATGTCAAAAAAGTATAAAGGAAATAGATTTATGAATGAGTGATTCAGTGGTGGATCATCCACACTCCCAATGGGGGATGTCAAAAAGGTAACTGCTTATGTGTGATCATGGAAGTGTTACTTCCAATGAGTATTTTTTGTAACTGATGTGGTATTGAAAAAGAGGAGTTTAGAACAAGAGAGGTGTTTAGCAGAGTAATTACTATTATTAATAGTATCTTATAAGGATAGCTAACAAGGAAAAGTGCAGATGTTTTTAAATTTCCTGAAGTATCACAGCAAAGTATGCATTTACTTTTGCTTCTATTTCCTTTTGCTTCTTTATCAGTCATGATTGAAGGAGGAGCCACATTTTCACTCCCCCTCTCAGTTAAAGATCCCTCAACTGGAAATGTTGAAACTATGCACATCCCATTCCTCCTTGGATTCGAGACAAGAGCATTCATGGAGAGACTTCTCAGTAAGTGTTTTCCCTTCTCTCTTTCTCTTCTTTTGTTACTTATAAATTTTGGGTATGTTGATGAAATAGATGGGTCAGGATATGACATTCTTGCTGACAAGAAGCATTTGCACGTATTTCTGCCCACAGGTCATTGTCTTTATTGACCTGATTTGCAATTGCACCCAGTTCAGTGTTCCTTTGGTACTGCTAAGACTGTATTTAAAGTGGGCATGACACGGCCACAAAAACTTTTGTGTATTGCAAGATTGGATACAGTATTTTACAAATATTATCTCACACCCCATTAAAAACCTGTACAATTCGGCACAAAGGATAATTGAAGGAAAACGTTCAAAATCCAATTTCGAAAAATGCCGCAATTGGTCACCTGACGTTTATGACGCAATTGGCGGCACAAACCCAGCCCTATTTAAGAAAACGCATGTAGATGTGGAACTGATGAAACGCTCGATAAAGTTATCTTATCTTAGCAGCTTCATGAAAACAATTGCATCACAATACTCGTTCAACATACAGAGTGAAAGATGTGGACGGTGTTGGGGATTCTGAGCAAATCATTGGCCAATATGTTCGTGTGCATATGCAAGTGTGTAAAAACAGTTCTGTTTTTGTGCAAGAAAGACGTGGTTCAGGCGTGGTTCAGCTATGATCATGTATGGACAATCCACAACAAGCGCATCCCCACAACTAGGGGGTCTTTACTGTATGCGCTGTTTGGGGAAGGTGCTCTTGCGAATACTAAGCAGTCACCGCACAATGCACAATTCACATTGTAGTCAGTGGCCACGCTCACTGCTATCGTAGCACGGGTACAGTGTTTGCAATGGTGTACTTGCTAACATGTGTTACCATGCACATGATTTGATGATTGTGAGCTCCCTGGTACAGTGTTGCTAAACGTGCTTCCAATGACGTCACCATCTTGAGACGTGCTCAAATACGTTTTTTTTTTTGCTTTTGAATTTGAAATGGGCTGAGTCTGGCCTGTAATTGGGAATTCAAAATGTCGTATTTTGGTATTTATGGACATAATTTAGTTGGGAAAACATTCACTTCATGTCAAGGTGTACCCAAAGAACATTTACCAAGAAACTTACTTTGGCCGTGTCATGCCAACTTTAAATTGTCCCTGGAGAGAAAAGGTACTTCTGTTGCACTGCTTTGTGCCACAATATGTTTTGAATTGACACTAACTTTTAAACTTAGGTTGTGCTAATATTCCCACTTAGAGAAGATTTAAGTAATAACAGGTCTTCAGGAGGAAAAAGCAGCTTGTCCTTTGCATTTACAATCAAAACAGACTTTCAAAGTTCATTGAGTTGGATATATTTCATCTTGTTTTGATTGTTGTTTCATTCACAGATGAGGCAGATTCTACACAACAGTTCATATTGTCCCTGGTGACAAACTATGATGGTCACCTCCAATCATTTAGTGCCAACAACGAGCTATTCAGTATCCCTTTCCAAATATTTTATGTCAATGGCAAAAATATTCTGACTTTAGGTGAGTCTTTTCTTCATGATTATGTATTTACATCATCAATCAATACATAATGTAATATGGAATATAATAATGTAAGTAAACATGAAAAATCTTTGGTAAGTTTGCATTAGTATGTCAGTTGCTTTAAAACTCTGGTAAGTTGTAACCACTTACCTGATACATCAGGCATTCAAACAGGCACCCTGGATGAGTATGTAAGGAAATCAATTTTTTTGCTATCTAAAGCGAAGAAATCTTCCCACTCACTGATGGAAGAAATCAGAGGATTACACAGGACTATTTTAAATGGATCACAGTTTGTAAACTTCAAAGGGCTTGTCCATCTCATGACCTCCATATTAAATGTTTGAAGAAGTGCAAATAATTGAATTTGGCCAAAATGTGGGGATATAATGTATGTAACCAAATATAAGATTCCTCACACCCAATTGAAAGGAATAATCTGCTATCCTTTCACTAAGGTCTTTTTAGAAGTTGAATACCAGACCATGAACATCCAACACTCATTATATGCTTTTACTAAACTATTCAAGATATCTCACTTTAATGATTGGTGATTTTTTTTAAACAATGACTCTGCCCCTTTGAAAAGCGGTAAAAAGTTATGTAATATGGAAACATTGCTTCAGATTACTTTTGTTTTTTTTTTTTCAATTTGAATGTCCTGTTTGTCCTTGAAATTTAATATTGTGGGAATCTTTGAATCTCATCCTGTGTACTGTATCTTGCATGACCCTATACTATATGTAATAATGTTGCTCAATATTCCCTACAGTGGCATCAGTGTTATATAAAGTAAATTGAGTGCAGTGTTAATTTTATGTGCAGCAGTTCATGAAGTGGACAAGTGCTTTGAAGTTCACAAACAGTGGTTAATCTAAAATAGTCCCATGTGATCCTCTGCTTCCTTCCATCGGAGAACAGGAAAATTGTTAGCTCCAGCAAGCAGAACAATTGATTTCCATATCTTTTGCTTATGTTCAGGTGAATTCCAATTGCATTTGGCAATTGATACCAATCCAGGGTACCTGTCCCAAATGTGGTATATACATCATGTAAGTCAGCCTCAAACTGAAGAGAAAGACACCTATTAATCCTATTCACTTTAGGCTATTCAGCCTATTTATCTCTTCAATGGTCTATTCACCTCAGTTTAAGGTAGCCTTACATGAAGCGTTTCCCCAAAATGTTCAGTTCTGCAGGGGATGTGATTAACAGAGTTTTAATGAAACTGTCTGCAAAATAGACCTTACAGATTCCCATAATGCATTGTATTTCAATGAAAAAATGCATTAGGGAGCATAGCTGCCTTATTAACTCACCCACTGTTGGTGGTTGTTAGGCTGTTCAGAATATTCAGTGGGGCCACAAGGGGTAGAATAATGTGCCATCTTCTAGGTACTAGAAAAAGATATGCACCCTTATATGAAAACCAGTATCCATTTGCTGCAGTATGTGCTATAGAGATGCAATTTTTCACCTTCTGCAAGAGAAAACTTTTCTGCACATTCAATAGGCAATGAATTTTGTCTCTGGCAAGTTTCTTTAATGTGGTACCAGCCTGCCTGAAGAACAAAATATTGGCTGTACCATGAACAAAATTTCCTTAAAGAGGTTTCCAATTAATGTAATGGGGGAAAATGAGGCTTTAAACCTTTACTGGTGCAAAAATTATAAAAGAAAATTATCTTCGAAAAATGGGTAAGAGTAGGGATCTAACTAGTGGATTTTGTAGAAATGTTGTGCTAATCATTCTATGTATTGAAAAAAGAATTCACTCTTTGACAAAATAATTTCGTTATTGATCATGCATGATGCTCAGTACTGGAAATTTAAAACATGGTAACACCCATTTACTACAATTCCCATCATGGCTCCTCTTTTTTCAATCAAATTTTGAAGAAGAGTTATAGTGTAGTTTAAATATGAGTCCCAAGAGATCATCTTGGAAGTGACATTTTCAGTCCTTATAACAAGCCAGTGAGCCACAACTGGAAAAACGGCCATGGCGGCTCGACTTGAATTAACAGGTTGGAAACTGGGCAGTAAAACTCCATCTAACTAACTAACTAACCTTATGATTGCCAACATTTTGCACACCATATTGGACTGTGGATAACATGAAAGACAAGTTTGACAAATTTTAAACTCTTTAGTCCTTCTCATTACTTTTACCTAGCCAAAGAGTTATCAAAAAAATGACCAAACTCCTCTTTGTAAAGATAGATCATGAAAATGATAAATGATATTTAAATAATTGAGGTAGATTTCTCATTGAGGATGTCTCCTCTGTATGTACCATCATTGTTTCAATTTTTTCTTTTCTTTAATGTTTGATGCCAATGTTACAGCTTTTTGCTTTTGCCTACAGACGAATCCGATTAGCGCTTGTTTTTAGTGACTGTAGGTCGCCATTAGTGGGGTCCATCAGCCTAAAAATGGTCTTCTTTCATTGTTATCATAAATTTCAAACCTTCATATTTATTGAAATTGGATAATTCAGAATACAAATTATTGTACAACCATCCATGATAGAGGTATTTAGCAAGGAAATCGAAAGATTTAAAGGTGACAGACCCCAGTTATGGCCGACTAAAATCAGGCCATCACTTGCTGTCCGGATTTGAGTATACATCAATGTATTGATCCAGCCATTGCTCTTAGTCAGTACATTTTAAGGGTTTTAACTTGTTCAAGACTGAAGCCAAATGGCAAAGAAACCTTCTCCTGACTATTAACATCAAATAACCTGTATTCCCTCTTTTTATTTTCTTTTAGTCATGAGTTCCTGCACTGCTATCAAGGACTTCGGAGCTGATACTGACGGCTACTACCTGATTGATCCGGATGGTCCCAATGTTGGAGCTAAGCCATTCGTGACTCTCTGTCACATGGAGCAAGGTTAGATTTTCAAGCCACTATAGTTAGATTCTTGGTGGTCCTAAAATTTAGTTGTCATACACTTTCCCAACTTAAATATACTGTTTGGACATTTTGTGACCATCAAAAAACCTTTATTCTAGTATGTTACAAACTTCTCCTGAAAATGCCACTAACTGTGTCATGTCCCATATTTGAGACCAGTGTTTAGAACTTTCAAACTGGTCAAAAGGTAAGTCACATGACATTGAAGGGCCCATGGACAGCCTGAGTGAGTGTGACCAAGTGTTAACCTAAATTCATATCAGTAGTGAGGCTTACATTTAATTGCCTTTTTTTTTTCTCTTTTAAAAGAATATTTAAACAAGACTCCTGTCTTTAAATCCTTGCAGGATTGACGATAGTGGAACATTCTGCAAACGACAGAACTTTGGTGACAGACTTTTTCGGCAATGGTCAGTTCATTACCAACATTTCCTACTACAATACAGCATTAGACCAAATGGAAGCCCTCACAGCAGTGTCCACAGACTGCTATCAATATCTTAAATACGAGTGCAATGGAGCTTCTCTCTTCTTTGGTGACCAACCCCTGGCCTTCTGGGAGTCTAGAGGTCGCCAGTACATGGACAGCTGGGGTGGAGTTCCAATTGGCTTACCTGGTTGCAAGTGCAGTCTGAATCAAGGTAAGTGAAAAAAGGATTTTTTTCTACAATGTCCTTGTAAGGACATCATTTTCCTTCCTTTTTTATTAGATTTCATTTGATTTTTTTTTTCATTTATTTAATTGTTATTGTAGCACAAACAGGGCTTACATGGTACATAGACTTATGGACATTCAGTTTGCAGTCGTGCTATAAAGTATTGAGGGCAAAATTAAGGCATTTTATTGCTTCTTAATAAGATCAAAATTAATTAAAAAAAATTTATTACAACCATAAAATGTGTGACTCAAACTTGACTGAGTAATGAATGCATGTAGAGGAAAGTTAGTTTTCTACCTGATGTAAAAAGTGTGATGCAAAAATCAACACACTTAAGTATCTCCTGTGACATTCTTTGCATTTTTTTTTTCTTCAAAAAAAAAAAAAAAACAACGCAATAAATCCTTTTTAGGAAGGGAAAACTGTTGGCCCAAGACTCTTTGCTCAACATCTACAAAAAAATTTAATACATGAGCACAAGAGAATGATTTAATGTTTTCTTACACAGATTACAAGAAGTGCACAAAGCATTATTCCTTGGCTTCATAAGAAGTTAGTAAGTTAGTTAGATGGGATTTAAAGACCAAATTCTCTCACCTCAAGCAGTACCAATTCCCCTAACCTTTTAACATAAGCCACTCCCACAATTGTCTGAATTTCATCCTCATTCAGACACAATCTCAGTTTGTTTCAGGGTAGGTATAGAAAGGCTCTATATGTATAGAGAAAACACTCCCAGTACAGTTCATGCTGTATTACATAAGCTTTGGTACTCTGCACTGTTTGAATTAGCTGTCAATCAAAGAGCTGAGGCAATTAAGAATTTTGGCTAACCCCTATTAGAATTGTAGTTTAGGGTGAAAGGATTGGTCCTTTAATGACACACCAACACAAATGTGTTAGATAGTGTCACTGTAAAAAGAAAAAAAGGAACAATCTTTGGGTAGAATTACCTAAAAACAGTAAAAAAAAAAAAGGGGGGGGAAATTTTGCTTCACAAGAAAGAGTAATTTATTTGTACTGAAGATGTGCTGTGAAAACAGGATTGAAACTACATCATACTGTTTCTTGGAGAACTGAAGAGGATTGGGTAAAAATCTTTAATTTTATTTTGTTACCTCAATGCATAAAATGTATTGAGATATTGTCACACTAGCCAGTGGATGAAATTTCTTTAAAGCAAGTGACTGTGACTTGATCAGTGGTCAATGTCTTTGAGAATTTGAGAGCATGTCCTTTGGGCTGGGGGCAGAAGACATTATCTTTTTTAACATTGAAAAAGTAATGGTTGCTAAGTGTTGCTAAGTTATTTTGGTAAATTTTATGGTAAAACTCTTCAGTTGCAATGGAAACTTCAAGGAAGCTGTCATTTCTTTGCACACAGCATTTTGGTCACTAGCCACAGATACCAACTGACTGAGAATGTGTACATTTTGTACTTAAACTTTCAGATGTTAGAGGCTTGGCATCTCACCTCTGCTAAATGAAGCTTGAAGTAACTAAGATAATCTTGCCAAGTCTTACCATAAATAAATGCTCTGTAAGCAGATATTTGAACACTAGTTATCTTGAGAGGAATAAGCGTATATACAATTTATTGAGTTTGTGTAGTGCCCACTAGGCATGATCAAAGGGTGATTTAAAATTAACCCCTCAAGAGTTTATTGAAGTGTATTTGAGGATCTGTAGCATACTGTACTGCATGGGTGCTGCTTCTACCCACTTGTTATTCAGTGTAACAATGCAAACACTCGAGATATCAGCAGAGAAATAGCTCTCACTCCTTCAGAAGTTGTGAATACCAAAAAAATTTGAATGAGACTGTGAAAATAGCATTAAAGGAAGAGTGTTTGAAGAGAAAGTGTGAAATGCAGAAGGGGAACAGCTGTCATAGGACTGTTGGATTTATTAGAAGATGTCATTGATCTTCATCTAGCTGGTTTAATTGTTTCTGCTTAACTAAGTTTCAGTATGGTGTACAATGATTATGTTCTTCACTTAGTGTTACAGTTTTATTATAAAAAATTTTTACTAGCATTTGGTCATTTTAGAGCAAGAAGTGCATCAGGATATTAACAATAGATGTATAATTCTTTATGCAAATCACAAAAGGAGGGCTGCATTTACATCAAATATCATCAGCAACAATATGCAAACTCTGTCTTCTTAACAATCACAAAGTACTGAGATTCTGCAGCATCACTGCTCTAGTTTTGTTTTGTTTTACTTTATTTTATTTATTTAAATTTATTTTTGTTTGCATTAGTATTCTTTTTTTTCACAGGAAATGGAATGAATTAAGGTTTTTTGAAATCTACTTTCAAAAATAGAAGTACTGTAATATTTCTCAAGGTCATTGCAAGAACAAAAGTGCATTATGTCTATTAATACAAAAGACACATTTCAAATATGCCTCTCCTTTCTTAAAAGAGTTTTACAACACAGTGTGGTACTGTTTGTGTCTCACCTCTTCTAGGTTGCAAATCTGCTGAGGATGTTTGTAACTGTGTTGCTGACAATACTAATGGTATCGATGATGGTGTCTTGACTGACCGTCAGTTTCTGCCAGTGACCGGTATTAGGAGCGATGATGTAGGAAATGGTAAAACTGGACATTTCAGCTTAGGACCTTTGAAATGCTTGGGTGACACAAGTGAGTTGTAACAGTATTTTTTCCCTTCCATTTCATTTTCTCCTTTTTAATGGAAAGGAGATTGGTGTCACAAGATTTTATTTTAAAAGGATAAATTACTAACAGCTCTGAAGAATGGATAAGACAGAAAGGTTATGAGAGCTTTCTGTTTGCTACGTAATTTTAGTGACATAGCAGTCTTTTGGTTGTTTTTAAAAAATGAAAAAATTTTAAAAAACAGGATATTTTGGGTGTAATTTGCAAATATGTCCCAAGTTGTACATCTTACTGAATAAGTAATACACACTCTTAAATGAAGTTTAGTAGAAAGAGAAGTGATATACTTTGCTTAAAACCAACTGAAAACAGATTTGCAGTTGCTTAAAATGTATTGAGAGATACTGTTACTCAGTTTCATAGACCCTCAAATTTTTTATTTCTATGTAAAAGTTAGGGTCTCAAAATATTTCATGCAATTCATACCATTAAAAGTATTTATATTTTTACCTCAGGTTATCAGCATCAGAAAAGCATCGAATTTGTCAAACAACTTCAAGGTGTTGGTGAGTGATGTTAAAGAAACTTTTCCTGTGTCCTTCTCAGCTTTTATCATTTCATTGTAAGGAATATTTATCTTGTATAATTTTAAAAAAACCAAACCCGTACTTTCAACATGTATTCCAAAATTTGAGTTAAAATGAAAATTTGGTAAGATCATTCTTTCTTGATCTATCCATAATGTTAGGAGGGATCTCAAGTGTGGTATTGTGCAATGGATTGTGTCTCAATTGTCTTTTTGGTGTAAAATATTGAATTTTGACCTGCCACTATGTAGCACTGAGATCCCTATCTTTGTTTCACTTGGAAATAAACTTATAAGTGTTGTATGGGGGCACTGATGAATACAAGGGAACGCTGTACGCTGCATGTTGAGTTCAGTTTATATATCCTACGCCGTGCCCCGCAATTCCATGCAGCAATGAATTACCAAACTAGTTTATTAAATATTTATGTTATGATTCCAAAACATTTTAACTCCTCAAATGAACAGTTACAAGCTATTGAAAACTTTACTTGATGGTGTCTATGTTTCCAAACAAGCAGTGAATTTTTTTTTTAGGAAGTACAAATGTGGAATTAATTACCTTTCATAAATAACACACTACCCTCGCAACTTTAGATAGCACTTTTCTCCTTCCAGAATTATGGCATGTTCCAAAATTGAGGAATTTGCTTCACCAAACAAAAAAGATTTTCTTTGTTCTTGGAGAATAAGAGCTAGATAGTAGTAGGCTGCAGTCTTAAACTCACTAACTTTGAATCACAAAAACTTGTGATAGTTTTGTTCATCATATTTACTGTGTCCCTAAAACAAGCACTTAATATTACTAGAACTTTCTGACCCTACAGCTCATGTCTATTATTTGATAAGTCATTTCATGAATGGACTCTTGCTGTTCTACATTCCTAGCAACAATATAGCTCTTCATGTGAAGCTGGTTGAAAGAAATGTCAAGATTGAACAGCTGTGAAACAGTCACTTCTAAACTCCGTGATAACAGTATAAAGTCAATCTTTTCATAAGCTTGCATGTAGGACTCCTTTTCTTTGTGAGTTACGCACTTATTATAAAATCTCACTGTTGAAAGTAACACAAATTTTGCTCTTGCACCCCTATAGTCCACCACTTTGCTAGTGTGCATAATGGTTAGGATACTATGGCTTACTGAGCATCATTAATTTGGTTTGCAAAAAAAATAGAAAGCTCTATGCATGTATCTTTTTCCTTTCAGTACTGAAATCTTGCGCTGAATATAAAGCTGCTAACCTCTTAAAGACTGATAGTGACAGCCTGAGGTTGATTGACCCTGATGGGGAAGGTATCTTGGCTCCTTTCACTGTGCAGTGTAGTCCTGCTGGTAAATATTAAGGGTTATCATGTTTTACAAAATGGTTTGCAGTCCAAAGTCTTAAATGTATTTGAGTAATTGGTGATTGGTCTGATAAATTGTCTGTAATGTAGAAAAATTGATTCATGGTGGATGTTATACCTTTTAAATGATGAAACTTTCCCTATTACTTTTTGAAACATCCTCCTTCTCTGCCTGATTATATCTCAGTAAGGAAATGAAACACAATACCTGCACACTTGATATAGCCTGGTTTCAAACATCTGATTACTTGATCGACAGTACCAGATATATCAAAATACACCAAAACTTAAGTACAATGCAGGGTTAGATAACATGCCAGTCAAATATGTGTTTATTGCTTTTCACACAGTGTGAATACAATTAATGAAAGCATAGATCACTTCAGGACACAGATCATGTAACAAATTTAGATACCAGTTACACCCTACATTGTCTTTGATCTACTGGGGTTTCTATTCTTAAGAAGCAACTACACAACATGTTGCACATCATTAGTAACAGCCACTTTTGTCACAATATACGGTAAGAGTTTTGTCAGAACCGTCACCCAATTTTGTCTCAATTCCTGTCAAATTGTGACAAAAGTAGATAACTGTCAAGCCTGTACAAAACCACTCACCAACAAGGCATTCAAGAAAAGTGCTTTCAAGATTTGGAATTCAATGTACACTAGCCTCACCAGTTCACGTAGCCTCTAAACTGGGACCGCTAGTGCAGGCTATTACGTGATGAGTGCCTATTTCGTTCTTGCTAGTTATTTGATCCTGCCCCCCAACTGGCGAGTTGGTTTGAAGATTTTGACAAAAGTTTTGATCCCCCCTTTAAAGGGGAAGTTTAAGCAAAAATTTAATATTCATATATGAAAAAGAACAAAATCTACATAGTGTGGTGGAAGTTTCATTCAAATCGGACAAGTATTTCTTGAGAAACCAGTAAATGAAGTCAGTAGATTTGTGTTCAAAAGTGAGTTCGAGGGCAGCAAAGCCTTTATCACTTCCTCAGATTGACAGGGAATGCTTTGTTTTCCTTTGTTTTATCAGACTGTTTTGTTAACCTTGGAGTTAATAGAAGTATGACCTCCCCGTGGGGGATGCAAAGTTTGTAAAATTCCCATGCCACTTATACAATCACATTTTAATAATATGGAATTGTTGAGGAGAAAATCCAGTATAAAGTTTAAAGAAAAACAAAAGACTGCCCATTAATGTGGGGATGTGATGTCATATGTGCTTGCTCCAAGTTCACTTTTTGTTGAAAATGTGAAAACTTAACGTGCTCATATCTTGGGAACCACACTTCGGATTTCAATGCAAATTTCACTGAAATGCTCAGAATAAGTACCCCTCTAACATATCAAATCCTGATATGACCTTAAACCCTTCTTTTAATTAGTCTTCTGGTGCTCTTTTCTGGCTTATGATAGTTTGTGGTTCCTTCACATGTTCTTTGTTTAAAGATCCTGTTTATTCAATTGATTCCGAAGCCATTATATTGGTAGAAATTTAAAAAATGTGGTAGTTTTAAACTTTTATTAGTTGATCAATACCTGTGAGATGCAAAGATCCCCATTTATCCTCTTACAAACTCTTAAATTGCTTCAGGAGTTTTTAGGTCTTTGGACACATTTGGAAGCATTTAAAATGAATATGAACATTTTCCTTTACAACATATTTTCATTTTGTGTTCAAGTAAAAGGGAGTGATTAACTCCATAAGTGTGTTGCAGTATTCCTTAGATTTTCACAGTCACTGGATTATATTGCAATCACTGTAATGCATACCATATCTTCAAATGTAAACCCAGGAATTGTTCTGCAGGTGTTCTAAGAAAACTCATAAAATATGGTCATTTAATTGAAAGACTGCTTTATTACAAATTGAAATGATATTAGCTGCATAGACTTATTTAGTAACATGATTAGGGATATAGATTTTGTGGATTGGTATCTATAAGGTGCAATAAATTCAGTGAGAACAGTAACCTATCACTCTTTAAAGTGAAGATATTGAATTGCAAAGTTTGTAGTGTGTTGATTATAATGAAAATGCCACTTTGCAAAAGAAAGATAAGCATGAGAAATCTAGCACCTTCTTCCTCATATCTTCTTTACCAAGATGCTAAAAAGCCTGAATTTCAACAGCATCTTTCTTTTGTTGAGTTGAGGCATCTATTACAGCTGTTTCATGTAGACAGATTGTGTATAGTATGCTATGCCCTTTGCTTGGATTTCAAACACTTATAGAATAGGTACATGTGCTGTCTTTGTTTTACCCAGAAATCTACACTCAAACTGCAAAGACATAATGAAGTGCCAATGTAGCTACCTGGAAAACTTAAGAATATATATTTTGTATTGCTGTAGATGCCACGTATGCTGCAAGTTTTGAATAGAGTGTAGGGTGTTCGTCTGTCGTACTGCTGAATTTCCTTTTATTTGCTTCTATAGGTGATACTATCGTCCACCACGATTTAGAGGAGAAAGTTATAGTACAACCTACTGACCAAGGATTCCGAAAAACAGTCAACTACCTTGCAGATCCAGAACACATCAGAAAATTGAAGATGATATCAGAAAATTGTGTGCAACATGTCAGTCTCACATGCCAGAAAACACCATTCTGGATTGGGGATGTTCAAAATGTCTGGTGGACCAGCTTGGATGGAGTGAAAATGGACTATTGGGGTAATGTACCCTCCACAGAGAAAGGATGTGCTTGTGGATTAAATAAAGGTGAGCATGCCAAGTTTTCCCTATTAGAGTATAGGGTATAGGTTGCTTCCAAAAACTCGCTGTTTATCTGTCTTGGTGGGATTTCCTGCACTCGGTTAGTTCACTAAACAGTTCACTTTTTCTTACATCACAATAATGCACTTGAGCTGCACATTGCTTCACCTGTTACATATATTTTCTCAGGGTGCACTTCAGTCTGTACATAGAAAAAGAGAGAGAAGTGAATTTGCCTCAAGAAGGACAAAAAAATACAGGCGACAGTGGTACCAAAGAGGACATGATTCTCAAATGATGAAAAAATATGTAATTCCATGCCTCTTGAAATTTCTAGGAGCATGGGGCTGCTTTTGGTAATAATAAGAAAGTAGAATAAACCTGAAGATATTTAAGAAATTTGGAGATAAGAAGGGATAACTTTCCATTAAAATTGAAGACCCAACCACATGGTTTCTGTTCCCTTCTGTTTCACATGTTCAGTGGATGTTCTACCTTGCTTTTATTTTTATCTGAGAAAGAAAAATCACCTAGCTGGGAGGAAGGATTCTTTGAAAGGTTTAGGAAATAACCTTTACTTTCAGGAAGGGTTGCCTCTTGTGAGCAAATGTGTCAATCCAGAGTGCCCTTCTTTACCCTTGCCTACTTGCAGTTATTCCCTTGAAGTGAAAAAAAAACAGAAATGGAATAACTACAAGTAGGTGGGGGTTACCTGTGTAAATGGGAGGTAAATATTAGAGTGTCAGGATTCCTGAAATGGAATTTGATGCATATAGTTTGATTTGAAGAAAATCCTGTTTTGCTTTTGTAGAACATGCCCTTGGCTAAAAGCAGAGTGTTTCTTATTGGTTGCATTGTACAAATATGTAAATTTAATTACAATAATTCAGATCTTCAATAGCAGCTGTTTTGTGAAGGTAATCCAACATGAATGTGGGAAAAATGTTTATTCAATTTTCAAGTCCCTTACCAACTGAACATTTTAAGTCAAATTTGTGTGTTTTTTTTTCTCTTGAAAGGCCAGTTTAGCTTTAATTACTGTTGATTTTCCTTGAATGAAAAATCCCAGTTTATTTTTACACTTATCTAAATCAAACCTTGATGTTCCTTGATGCTTTCTTCGAATACCACCATTTTTTTCTCTGGCCCAGTCATACCAAAGACTCTAGAAATGGAGGCTATTGCCATTGTGCTTCATGGTCAGCATTAGCGTGAAATAGGGAAAACAAACCATGAGTGAGTCACAATTAAAAAAAAGGATGTGACTATTGAGACTTACATCAGATGTTTAGAAACTGAGCCTTTAAACTCCATCTAAACTTCCTGACTTGTCTCCTTGAATTGGCAGTTGGCAGATGTTAACAGTTTTTGAATTTTTTCATTTCCAGATTGTTACGGCGGTGGCAGTACAAGATGTAACTGTGATGCCGATACCAGCTTTACATTGTCTGATGGTGGAAACATGAACAAGAAGCAAGACCTACCTGTATCTAGCATTGAATTTAGTCGTGTTGGAGAAACTTCAGACTTTTCTATTGGGCCCCTTGTTTGCACAGGTAGGAAGCAGCAGTTTGGCAATGTGCTTTTAAGTGGTATGCACAAAGGTTATTGTAATAGCTGGATGTAGATAATAGCTTTTTGCCATCCATAATTCGTCCCCTTTCTGGCGTACTGACGAATTGCAAATTGGTATAGTGACTCATGTGCAAATTTGGCAATTTTGGTATAGTGACGAAAGCATTTTTTGCGGTAATCTGTTCACCTCAGCCTTAAAAATTGCAACGACTTTGTAAAACATACTGTTTTCTACAATTCCAAACATAAAGCGATGAATATGGCGAAAATTCTCCAAATAAGACCACATTCGTCACTATGTAAAACACAAGATCCACAGATTCATGAAATTCTTGATTTTGCGATTCGTCAGTACGCCAGAAAGGGGACGAATTGTGTGGTGTAATCTACTGCAGCTACATGTAACTTTTACAAAATAGCCATAGTAAGGTGTGATGCAGCAGTAAAACCTAAGCTTATAATCTGTCATTCTGATCAGACTACAAACAAAGCTAGGAAGAAAGACCCTATTAATTAAAAATTACAAAATACTTATGTTTTGGTACCACAAATTACTTGTGAAGTTGGCTTTTCACCCATATTGTTATTTATATATGTGGATTTTCCACTTATATTTTAAAATTCATGGCATCTTTTCTCTCATTTCAAGGTATTCGTGATGTACCAAAAGAAGACTTGGATGTTCCTAGTAAGTTACATGAATAGAAAAAGTTTTTGACATGTTAAAGCAATAGCTGCTTTTATAGAACAAATAATGTTAATGGTGCATGTGTTTCATGTAATATTTGTTCCCATCATTAATGATGGATGTGGTGGTAAAAGAGGAGAAGGGTACAGCTAGTTTCACAATATCTCAAGAAGTTAAACACACAACCTTCCTTTGTATGTGATTGACCTTAATTGAAAATAATAAACTTGATGTCTTTGGTAAAGCTCAAAGGTCATTTAGAGTCCATCAAAATTCAACCCTGGAATCTTGTCAATGCAATTCTCAATGTAGAAGACATTTATACTCTTCATACGTAGCAGATAGATGCACTATGTCAAAGAGAAAATACTACTGTTGTTAGTTGATGTCAAAGGTTATCTAGGACATTTTTTATTTATATAGGATCACTTTTTCTAGGATCACTGGTGTTGTAAATACATAATGTGCAAACGGTCGTTTGGTTACAATGGCATTGGCAAGATCTCATTATCCATGTATAGTCTATAAACTTGTAAATGTTATCATTCTTTTCATTAGTTTTGGCTACCTGTGAACAGTTGAAACAGAGTGGACAAACTCACAGTGGTACCTACTTTATTGACCCTGATGGTCCTAATAATGGTGTAGAACCATTTGAAGTCTACTGTAACATGGACTCAGGTAAGCCCTAGTGACCCCACCCCCTCCTCCATAAGATGAAGTTAAAACTATATTTGGCTCTGTGACTGTCATTGAATTTATTTATACTTTGTATCAATTCAACATTCATGTCATTACTAAGCCTGAATCCTGAATTCAAACAATGGGAAGAAGGTCTAATAAATAAACAATTTTATTCCTTTTGTTTAGTTTTAAGTCAGTTTAGTTTTAAGTCAGTTTAGTTTTAAGTCAGTTTAGTTTTCTGTTGACTGTTGTCTTCCTCCTCTGTGCACGCCTGATCCTCTTTGGTCACAAAGTAAGTGGTCACTAAGTAAGTGGTGCAGCTTATCAGCAGGTACTGCTTTTGAGCACCATTGTGCATTAATTAAGTCGATTCCAAAACTTCCCATGTTAAAATAATTCAAAATGGTATTAGACAGAGATGTTGAACAGAGTTTATAATTAGTTGTGTCATTGCAACAATCTGAAATGTATGTCTGTATTTGCATTATGCTGTCCCACTTATTACAACGTCTTCTCATATAAGTGTACGGACTGTAATTTCTCGCAGAAAATTAAAAGTTTCCCTTGTTTTTTTTGTCAAGGTGTAACTGTTGTCACTCCACAAGATGCCGATAGCCAGCTTATTGCTGGCCATGAGGACCCAGGTTCTTCACAGCATCGTATAGAATACGGTGACCCAGAGATCAGCATCCCACAGCTAGCAGCTCTTGTTGCAAAATCTGGCTCTTGTAGCCAAACCATCAAGTATGAGTGCTTTGGATCAGTCTTGTTTGACCCAGATGAAGACCACAAGCCATATGCCTGGTGGATGAACAAATATGGACAACAGCGGTATGCATGGACAGACCACCTTGACCCCACCCAAAGTGGATGCTATTGTGGGGTCACTAAAAGTGAGTTCAAGTTAAATTTGATGAATGTTATTCTCACTAGGAAGTGGTCACATTGACATTGTTTTGCAGTAGGCCTACCGAGATGTAAGACTTCCAGCAATCAATTTCCAGCACTTTTTTAAAGGCATTTTTCAAAATATGCTCTGGAGACGGATTGCATTACATCTGCCAGAAAAGAGCAAAAATGCTGTTTCTGAAAAATCTCTTGCAATTGACCTAGGCTGTTCTTCAGCTGGAAAAAAAATGTTCTGACTTTCATTTGGAAATGGCAGGAGTGTCTTAAACATTATATCCAGAGCCGTGTATCGTGTAGCATGTACCATTCCAACAATTGCATTATGCTATAGAACCGAGTTTTGCACCCATCTGGCCTGTGCCAGAGAGCTGTCTATTAGGGCTATGAATGTGTAGCGGTTAATCGCTAAACGATCGCACGTGTAATAAACATTTAGTACAAAGCTACAAGAGATTAATCGCAAAACTTGTTTTTGACATTTTGTTCGAGTATACAAATGGATAGAAAAAAAAGTTTTATCCATTTGCATACTCTGATGATCCCTGGTTTTTGTTAAATGGAACATTCTTGGCATATTTGAACTTTGTAGGCTTCAAAGTTTCAGAATAATTTGATTTTACCATGCAAGATAACAACAATTACTACTTCTACATTACATTCAGTATCAATCACTACATACTGAAATTATTTTTTTTGTGTGATAAGGTAATCGCGATTAATCGCTAAATGATCGTAAATTTTTTAGGTTAAACGTTTAGTTATTTTGCTAAACGTTCACAGCCCCACTGTCTATCAATGGACAATATTGAGTGCTAACCATGCATGCAAGCAATAATGTCTTCATACTGTGCATAGGCATACGAGGCCACACATATGGTCGGTCACTGTGCTATTGCTACGCTGTTTAGATCCAGCTGTCTTCAGATAGGGTGTACAGTTCCTAATTTTATGGAGTTTCAGATCTATAGCCATGTTCCATCAAGCTTGTAAATTCAATCACCATAGTTTTACCACTGCATTACTGATGCCGTACTGACTTTCATCTCCCTACACCCCAGTGGTAATGGGTTTGGCTATTTTGCAAAATCACCTTGAGCCACCAGTAACATCCCTGGGCCAGTTCTTTTTTGTAAAGTTTTGGAAAGAACCAAATCCCAAACTTATTTTGAAATATCAGCTTAAACTCACAATTTCTTCTCCTGTTTTTTCCTTCATATCTTTCAAGATACACCAGGGCTTAAAAAATAAACATTCTGTACCAAAAAAGATGAAATAGTCTTCTTTGTCCAAATTTTAAAATTCAGGAATAACAAAAATATCAGAAAATTTTTAAGAATCATTCATGAAATGGGATAGACCATTGCCTTTAACAGATAATCTCACCCCAAACTACAATTTTTGAAGTAGTCCATATAGAATTCTCAATTGGCTCAGCTCTTTGATTGACAACTAGTTCAAACAATGCAAAGAACCAAAGCTCATATTACATAGCATGTACTATACTTAGAGTGCTTTGGTTTAATACACATTGGGGTCTTGTATACTCTTTATGAAGAAATACACTGAGATTGTGTCTGGATAAAGAAAAGTTTAGACAGTTATACTGTAGGAGGGGCTTAAGTAAGTTGGTTAAGAGAATTGGAATTGTTTGGGGTATGAGGAATATGCCTTTAATCCATATTGGAAGGATTGCCTATGCCCATAAAAGGCATGAAATAACTTTTTTGGAACCAAAGGCTACTTTCATTAAAATGACCTGTCCTTTCTTTGTGTCCTCGGAAAATGTTCTTTTGCCTTTTCCTATGGAGAAATACAAAGGTAAGTGTATTTCCCTCCTCGCTATCTTCAATTTACATATGTGTATTGTTATTGCTTGCAGTAACCATTTGGGAAAAAGCTAATAGATTGTCTTCCTATATACCAGTGAAAGTAAGAACACATAAAAATACATTTGAGCTCTTTATTGCTTTTTCTTTTTTTAAGGCTGTGCCAATGGTCAAGCAAAATGCAATTGTGACAACAATGATCAGGTCTGGAGATCAGATGAGGGTGTCATTACAAACAAGGGGGACCTACCCATCAGGGCTGTCAACTTTGGGGACATCAGCAGTGATCTGGGTAAAGAGATGGGCCGCTACACAGTGGGGGCTCTGAAATGCCAAGGTAAGAGATGTACTTAATATAAAATGAGCCAAGTGAATCGGTAAAACCATTTTGATAATCCTGTCACAAGTCAATTTAGGTGGCATTTCTTATTTCTGGTGTGATTGGTATATTCCATTAGGAGATGTGTACAATGTTTGTAATTACGTGGGGAATATTGATTAATATTTATAACTCAACAAGAGTATTGAAGGGAACAAACAACAGTCATCATTTAATTAGGCATGTTTCATAACAGATATTTTCTCGGTTAAATCTCATTTGAACTTTTTGTATCCTGGCTTGTAACCGTTTTATTCCTAAATGTGAAATAGTGTTTAGTTACACTGTTTTTAGGAGAAAAGAAAACATAGCAGCTTTAGACAAACTGGATGAATTCTACAAACCAACTCAACATACCAAGTGAGCTCACCTATTGACATTAATCATTCAGTTGAAACAACTGAGCCAAAGCCTTCCACCACACCAAAATCTTTAAAATATTTTGGCTTTGATAAGAAATGTTTTCTAAATTGAATGTAAATATCCTACTAAACTTTTGCATTGGATGACGTCAGTGTCTTTTGTTGTATTTTCATATGCAGCAAAATTTTCTGATTTGTCTTGCATGCATTCTTTTACATCAGTATGAAGGGAATGTCACAAAAGTAACTGTTACAGAAATTTACATGAAATTGAAAGTTACATGAAATTACAGCAGTATTTGTAAAAATTAATTCCTAAAAATTTCTTCTTGTAAGAGATATTTTGTCTCTCCTAATATTTTTCACTTAAAAGAAAGAAAATATTGGGAATGCTCTTGCAAACTTTAGAATCTTTTCCAAGATTCTGTTAAGGGGGTAAAATTCCATACTTTGGGGGTGATTTCTTTTATTGACCAAATCAAATATCACTAAACAAAATATCTGATAATTTTTACAGGGCAAAGTGATTCAGCACAGACTGAAGATTCAACAGGTAAGTTTAAGCTAACTTCAGTTAGCCTTGTGTCTCTCTTTCTTTAAAAGATCCACGAAAAGCGACAAATTGGCAGAAAGTATTGCGAGAAAGTTTAGCACATAAGCTTAAAATGTTTATAGGTGAACAGAATGTTAAAAATGGAGAGGGAAATGTCACTTCTAGCTGAAGGGTTTAACTCTCATGATTTTCATGTAATTTTCTTAAGCTTTCGATTGAAATAATGTGTTGTGTTTCAAGGTAGTTTTCTTTCCCCGTTTTTTCCTGTATTCTTTTTTATTTTTTGTTGTTACTTATTATTGTTGTATATTTTTGTTGTTTTTGTGTTTTCCTTATAGTTACAGTATTGCTCAGTTAAACACCATTTGACATTAATGTATTTTTTCTCACCCTCTAGTTCCAGCAGTGTTTGAGACTGATGGAGTGGATGGTTACTTTTATGACTTTATTATCCCAGAAAACACTTACTCTGTTGAGTTCTCTGTCCGTGCTTTCAGTGATGCCTGCATTTCGTTGTCACCCTCACGTAATGGAGGAGGAACTATGTATGAAATATGTAAGTTAAAAATCAAAAATTGTCACTGTTTAAAGTTCTCTAACTAACTAACTAATCGAGGAAATACTAAGTTTTTTATGGAGACTGCCAAATTTGCATTTGCTATAGCCCAAGAGGGTGCACATAAGTAAGCCTATTCCATGTCCCCAAAACAATTACACACCTGAGGATCACAAGGAGCTATTACTGGATGCAGCAGTGCAATGGTTTTGCAGGGAAACCATAGGTATGTAGCAATGGTAAGTTATGGTTTAGCATGGAAATCATGAATAGCAAAGGGATTAATAACATTTTAACAGCTGAGGGTGTATACTTGCTGGGGTTATTTCCTGCTATTCTCCATTTTTATTATCTCACTATATAACATGCCTTGAAATATTGTCACACTAGCCAGTGGTTGAAGCATGTTTAAGGCAAAAGAATTTACCTTGATCTGTGGCCAATTTCTTTGAGATTTTGAAAACCTGCTTTTTGAGTTTGGGGCAGAAAGATTTATCTTTTTTAATATAGAAAAAGTGATGGTTGCTAAGTGTTGCTAAGTTATTTTACAAATTAAAGGGCAGGAGTCTCCAGTTAACAAGGAAGCTGTTATTTCTTTGCACATTGCACTGTGGTTGCTAGTGGCAGATGTTTACGTGTTGGGAATGTTTTCATTGTTAAACCGTGGCGGTTCTACAAGGAAGGATGTCCTAGATGAAACTCTCAGACCCCAGAGGCTTGTGTTCATACCTCTGCTAAATCAAGCCTGAAGTATAACTGCAAGGTATTCTTACCTAATCTGACTATAACTGAAGTCTCTGTAAACAGACATTTTTAGTAATAATCTGGAGAGGAATAAGCTTATTCACCCTTTATTGAGTTATGCACAAAATGTGTCCAGGTCGCATGATAAAAGGGTCTTTAATTATCTTGTGATAACCAAATCTACCCCTCATAGTGTGTTGAAGTGTACGTAAGGATCTGTAACATATTGCATGAGTGTTGTTTCTACCCACGTGTTATTCTAAGAGTTACAATACAAACAGTCTGCATGAACAAGGTATCAGCAGAGAAATGGCTTGCACCTCGGAAGTTGTGATCTTCAGTTTTCCAATATATTTGAAAGAGACTGTGAAATAGCATTTGGGGGGATGAATTTAAAGAAAATATCTTGAAATACAGAAGGAAAACTGCTTTCGCTGGACTATTGGACTTATTTAATAGGAAGATGTCACTGATCTTTATCTAGCATAACCGCTGATAATTAGGGTGGGGTGGGGGGGTTTACTGGGACTGATGTCAATACCATTACTAGAGGTGCAGGTAATGAAAATACTGAAGATATTTGTTGTGTCTTGAGAAAATGCCAGAACTGGAAAAATTACCAGTACTCATATTTGCTGACAAAAATAACTGTTAGGAATTTTGGATAATTAAAATATTTACACAAACATTTATACCAGAGGTTCTTTTGCGGTAATTAACCCAATCAAACACCCAGTTGCATTCATGTGCAGGATAACAAGGGAGCTGTTTGGCTTAGGTTCCTTCCCATCCAACTTCCCTACCCGAGAACTGAGAACCGGTTCTGCCTCAAAACCGGTTCTGTGTGTTTTACAATGCTGGTACCAATATTTTCACAGTACCTCCCAACCCTAGTGATAATTGGTACCACCAGTACCACCACAAAATTTACCTGTAATACCATAGCACTGGTAACAGAAGAGGCAAAAAGTAAGATTTTTAGATTGTGCAAATGTGTGTAAAAGCACCATGCATTGACATACCTGAATTTGATAATTCCTGGCTCCCTATTTTTCAAAACATTTATCCTCCACACACTCAATGCATGGGTAAAAGAATGGTTATATTCAGTTTTTTGCACAATTGAACTGTATACATATCCCAGCAGCAGCCATGAAAAATTACCCATGTTTTAAACTGCAGGTAATACAGACAGATTTTTGAAAATTCAGGGCTTTTAACTACTTTATTTCAGTGTATTTATACTTCATTCCATTATAACTCTACACAGAGTTGTTAATGCTTTTGATTTCTACAATCTCATCCTATTTGTAGGTATAGGAGAGACTCCCACAAATGGCAGAAACACACCCCAAACCAGACTAAGCCGATCAGCCAATGGCCAACCTTTAGCCTTACACCCGACTCCTAATATACTTAACCCCAACAGGGAGACCCTGTTTTATGTGACATTCAAGAACCAAATCATAAGGGTGAGAAAGATAATACTTTTTATGAATGAAGATTTTATTTTCACTGAATCATGTTATAAAGAAATAAGTTTTCAAGCCACCTATGTGTATTTATGTTCTTATCTAATTTGTACTCTCTTAAAACTGTAATGTTTGGTAAATTGAAGAGGAATTGAATTAGTACAATTTTGCGAAACATCCATTTAAATGGGAGATACATAGATTTTGAGATATCATCAGTTGAAGTTACTACATTTGTGCCTCAAAAGTGAGCATGAGCTAAGCATGGTTTACTTCACTTCCTCGCACTGATACAGAATGCCTTTGATTTGTCCTTATTTCTCTCTCTCTCTTTAAGTTTGTTCTTTAAATATTTATTTATTATTTTGTTATTTAACCCCAAGTTGCTGGGCTCTGTTGTACCAGAATGGTAAATCAAGTCTATACTGCACATTGAAGCAGATAATGGAGTTTGTTAGACCAGTGGTCAGGTAGTTTAACTTGGAAGTATAGTCTTACCTTAAAAACTGCAGTCACAGATTTCCATGAAGGCAAATATATTTTGTGATATATTAAATGTGCCAGCTAGGTAATATCATATGTGCAATGCACCACCTTTAGAGGGAATTGTGAAAAACAGCGGTTACAAATAATCTGCTTCATTTTATTAGTGTTAATTGCATTGTGACTTCCTTACTTTGAGGGTGCCATCTATGTCTAGTCAATTAAGTACAAGTTGCAGTAGTTTCAATGAAATAATGAAGTGTTCAAAATTTGTCATGCAATTTTGAATTGTCTGGGCAACCCTGTCACAAATTTATTAAAGATCCTAATGTTATATGTAAATCATTTAAAATTTACAACTTTGAATTTGTGCAGCAACTTGGTCCATCATTTGTATCAAAATACTGATGCTACATAAATTATTCCTTGGTTCCTGTACTTTGATTCTTGTTTTGTGTCTGCAAGGAACATCTCACCATCATCGTATTTCAATTTAAAAGAAATTTTACTTTTTACGATTTTATATGTTCTCAGCATGCTAATAGTTGGCATTTGCAAAGTCAAAACATTTAAAATAAGTCCTTCATCTGAAAGAAAATAGAAAATTCCCTTCCCCCTCCAAGAAAAAGAAAAAAAGATTACTTTTGTTGTTTTGTGTCGTACAAGACATAACATTGATTGATCTCTCCTACAGATGACAACAATCACTGGTGAGGAAATCTTTAAGCACACAGATGCTGGTCCTTCCTTTGATCTTAAATTCCTTGGTTTTAAGACAAAGAGAGGGTATCCAGGAAGTTGGAGATTCCATAGCTTTTACACAAAGGGTAAGAATCCTCTTGTAATAAGTCACATGTCATTATGTCCCTTCTGGAAAAAGTAACATAGACTCCCTACTGGATCAAAGGTGGTGTCAGGTGTAACTGGTGTCTGAGTTTGTCACATGATCTGTGCCCTCAGGTGATCTGTACTTTCATTTTATTTACACAACATGAAAAACAATTAACACATGCTTGATTGGTGTGTAAGCTAACCCTAAATGTTACATAACTTTTCATGCATTTTAATATATCTGTTACTGTCAATCAATTAATCACAGGTATTAAACCAGACTATATCAAGTGTGGTTGTGGTGAACTTCTTTTCCTCCCTGAAATGAAACAAGGTAATCAGGCATAGAAAGCTGATACATGTAACAAAAAGTAATAAGGAATGTTTCATCATGAAGAATCGATGAAGGATGTTTAGGTTTAAGAGTTCCCCTTAAGGTTCCAATTTAGTTGATATTGTTCTATAACAAGCTTGATGGACATCCTTTTTTGGCAAATCTCCTACTAATAAGGTTAATTAGTCATTTATTTATCTCTGCAGTTAACAAAATGTTAAGAAATTGAAGTTTTCCTTTACAGGTATTCACGTGTGATTTGAACCTAATGGTAAATAATATTTGCCAATGTGTGTGTGATTTGTGTCACACATCTGAGAAAATGGAATTCACATTAAAATATGGTGAAGACATGTGGACAGAGAGCTTTAATCAAGCACAGATAAACCCATTAAAACTGTCTATGTGACATCAAGAACATCTGGAAAATCATATTTATGAATTTGGTTTTCTTGGTCCTGGGATACAAACCATATATTTTGACAGGTTGGCAAATATTAAGCTCTTTCTGAACAAAGATGGAGGAGATTGTAAAAAAAGCTCACCAAAAGTTGCATATTAAACTGATCCATTTTCACTGTAGTAAGACCCACCCTTAAATTTTACCATTCACCATAAAGATATGAATAAAAATCTACAGGTGTGACAAAGAATCATGAATTTGTAAACAAACTCAGTCAGCCTCTTTATAAAGCGCATGAAATGACTTGGTAACAATGATTTAGGGTCATTCTCTGACACTATCTTTCAACAAAAATAGCATTTATTTTAAAAAATCCCACCACACGAAAGAGAAATGCTCAAGTCAAATGGTATCCCTTCCAGCACAACAACTGAAAAATGTAAAAGTGCGTTGAACCAAGAATGACATCATCTCAGGAACCCAACTTCACAGTGTGTGTACTACAGTGCAATTGGAGTACACCCTGCTCTGTTGATGTTACAGAATCTTGCGTGTATAGATGGCCTAAAATGATTGATATAATCAACAATACAAAACCTAAGTTTTGTGACTTCTCAATATTCCTTGAGCCAACAAGCAGGTAAAATTGTTTGGTATATATCATTAAAGTGTTTGGAAGTTCCCTGGTAAGAGGTTATACACACAGAAAAATACCTTAGGCTCCTGGGGGATGTAACTGCATCCATTTGTCCTCCAGTGTTATGTAACTATTATTTTTATTGGTGAGGAAGCAATGATTCTCTCATTACACAGGCGCATATGCAATACTGTATACAATTAATTTTGCATAGTGGCTTGAATCATGGAAGTACTACCAACAAGTTCTGTGTTGTTTTGGATGCATGTGCTAATGCTGAAATTTGACTTGGTTCAACACAAAGGAACAGTGATAATAGTGAGAAAGGAGACTAGCTGATATTTTGGTCATTTAAGGAAGTATTCTGTATTCTGTATTTTTATCAAAAGTTGTCATGCAGTTACTATTTCAACCTCATGCATTTTGTATGCATGATTTCCACATTAAAGTTTGTGACAAATTTACTTGGAAGGGATGCCTTTCAAAGGAATCCAGGTGAGATATCAGTCTTCTTATTCAACAATCTGATTGAATGTGAGTTGAAATATTTTCTTTTTCTGGTTGAAAGAATTGCTCTCTAGTCATAAATTGACCATAGATTGCTGGAACCAAAAATTCAAACTGATAGGCCTAACATGAATGGGACAGCTTGAGTAAATAATGACAAAATTCCTCATTTGAGGAATTGGGAGTGAGAATTTCAAATTTTGATTGATATATTTTTGGCTAAAATACTGGGACATTCTTCAGATATAATTCAGAAACTATTTGGCCAGTACCGGTGTCATGCTACGCAATCTGTGAGCAAAATGTTACTTAAACATAGCATTATAATACACACACTGTGAAGTTGGGTTCCTGTGATGATGTCATTTTTGGTTCAATGCACTTTTATATCTTTCACATTTTTCAGCTGTTGTGCTGAAATGGGTACCATTTTACTTGAGCATTTCTCTTTTGTGGGGCAGAATTTTTTAAAATAAATGCTTTTTTGTTGATAGATAGTGTCAGAGAATGACTCCAAATTGTTGTTATTGAGTCATTTCATAGGCTCTTTAAAGGAGCTATCAGAGCTTGTCTTACAAGTTTTCCATGACTTTAATTCACAACCATGCAACTTTAGTTGAAACTAACAGAAATGATGTGTCATATCAAGGTCTGTGATTGGTCATCATATGTATGATGCTGTCTAGTCTTGCTTCAATTTGGAATTTTCTTACCTGAACAAAATTACAAAATTCCCATTTAATAGTAATTAACACAAAAATGACATTTCTTTTCTCTTGATAAAACCTCTTCCCATGTCTTTTGATTCTAGTAAATCATTTAAAAGAGGAAAAAGAAACTGTTAGAACAAACAGTTAAAATTTGCTGTCAACCTCTGATCTCCCCTTTAAGTATCTGTTATGTTGCATGTAATATTTCTTATACTTCTCCTTATGTAGTACAACAACAATTGAACAATGTCACCTACTTCACACTGTTGCCTAGCAATTGTTTTATCATAGTACCTCCCTCTCTTGGTACCAACTTTGAAATTTCCTTTCTTCATTTCTTGTACAAATTAACTTAAGGGTGATACTCTATTTGGTCATTAGTAGCAGTTACTTACATTTTTGTCAAAAAGTAATACAAGTGCTCAAAAACATTGGCTGTTTTAATTACAAAATATTAGAAACTCATCATGGCCACTGCATTTCTTATGGGAAAAACTTTTTTTAGGCAGAAACTAAGGTACCTGATAACAGTGCCTGACCACTGGTTCATCTCCAATTATCTGCTTCAATGAGACCCAATTAACATTCTGGTACAAAAGAATCTCATGAACCCCGGGTTAAACAGTAGCAACTAACAACGAATTCTGAAGAGAGTGCTTGCTTGCAAAATGGGGGATCAAATTACCTGTAATGCATTTGAAGAGTTAGATCCCCTTTGTTCAGTTTTATCTGAGATCAACTGCTATCAAATGTTAAATGGCCAATCCTCACCCCAATTTGAAAAAAAACCCTTTGCTCAATCTCGTCAGCTGTTCTCAGTACCAGCATTTGAAAATTGCCATGAAGGTTGACATTTGATAGCAGTTTATCTCAGAATAAACTGGAATGCACTATAAGTAATTTGATCCCCTTGGTGCTAGCATTTATTTCAAAATTTTTTGTAAGTTGTTATTTGAACCCCAAAGTTGTTTGGCTGCTATTGTAGTTCCCTTAAAACTGTGGTAGCCGTGATGGATCTCCTTAAAAGCTAACTATTCCGTAATGTGAAACTACACTTCTTGTAGGGGGACACAAGAACACTCAATTGGCTCCGCCTTTTTATTGACTGCTAATACAAACAATGCAGAGTACTATAGCTTATATTACACAGCATAAACTGTACTAAGAGTGTTTTGATTATAGACACTGAGCTTTTCTATACTCACCCAGAAGCAATATAAACTGAGATTTTGTCTGGATGAGTATGAATTTCAGACAATTGTGGGAGGGTCTTAAGAAAGAAGGTTCAAAGAATTGGTACTCTTTGGGGTCAGTTATTGGGCTTTTAACCTTTAGCTCTATTTTCAAATGCTTGAATAGGCTTGCAATTGGCATTGATATTCAGTTCTTGGCAATGTTAGGCACAGGATGGTTTTCTTTTTTTTTTCAAATGAGAGACTGTGAACTTGATATTAGGAAATGAAATTTGGGTTTTACAAATCTAACTAAAGGTTTAAAAGGTTGGTGTTACATAAAGAAAAACTGAATATATTTGGGGTTTTAATCTGTTTTGCCCTGTGTGTTTAAATCTTTTTTAGATTATTTTGGCACAATTCCTTGATGACCAAGTCTAAATGGGAAACCCTGCTGATCCAGGTTTGCCCGTTAAATCTGAGAGGCTGTAAAACTCTGAATGTGTTGACTACATCTCAGATCTCCAGAGTTTTAGTTATTTGGCAATCCAGTACCCAGCCACATAACCTCATTCTTTTGTGTAATCAAAACTGTGTCAGAGACTGTATGAAAAGGACAGGAAAGTCATTTGAGCAGCCAAGTTAACAGTTTAACTCAAGATGGCCAACACCGGTGCCATGCAACCACACTCATATCTGAACAAACACAGAGGAAAAGAGATTCCTTTCATTCTGATCTTTTCAAGTTATGTTTTTTCTAAGTAAAGCAGTTGTTGTAATTGTGATATACTTTTTTATCAATCTTCCTTCAGATAAGATTGTCTGTGAAAACAAAGAGAGTAAACTATCCTGTCCAGATGGCAAGTTCCTCGACATCCATGCTGCCAACTTTGGGCGAACATCTACAAGGGAATGCCCCTCCACCACTGACAGGGCACTCAACCAAAACACTCGGTGTTTTTCGGACATTGCATTCACCAAAGTGGTCCAAGATTGCCAAGCAAAAACATCCTGCACCCTTCGACCTATCAAGGGCCTGTATGGTGACCCTTGTCCTGACACAGATAAATACCTCCATGTCAAGTAAGTCAGGGTTTTATCCATCCAAGCTGAAGAGAAACATGAATTTGTGTTTCCCATTTTGGTAGTCAAAGACAGCCACAAATTTTGAGAAAGTGTCTCACAATCATGCTGTGTTTTGAGGTTTTATTATAGGATCAACTCACATACAGGTGTGCAATGTATTCATAGACAGTGAATTTGATGTGATGGAGCTGTGAATGGACACTCAATAAATGTGAATAGTTCTTATCTGAAGGAATACCTAATGAAAGTAGTGATTAATTAGAGAATTTTATTGACCCTTTAGGGTTATAAAATCCATTTGGACTACTTGCAACATACACATCCTCTCAAATGGTTTCAAATGATTCTAAAACTGCTGTGAATGGTGATGAGTGGCCTTAAACATGCAAATGGTAGTCTTAACTGGTTAGCTTACTGGTTTTAAATGGAAATAAATGGTTTTAAATGGAAAAATGACAAAAACATAGTTTAAACTATTAAAAAAATGAATAATTTCAAATGGTTTCTGTCAAATAGAATGTAACCTTGGCCTAACAGTGAAAGTGGGCATGCGATAGCTGTAGGCCTGACCTGTTTGACTAAATGTTCCAAAAAAAAAAATATGCAGGAATTTTAAAACTTTATTACAAATATTTTTCTAATTCTTATTAACTTTTTAGTCTTCATTTTATATAATTCTACCCACCTGCCATCTAAATTTTTGTAATCAATCTGTGTAAATCTAAACACTGAAAGACTAGAAGTAATTAAAACTCAAATGCTGAGTGCTGTAAATGTTTTCATAATTGTGTGTGATTGCATCTAGTTAAATCCCCCAATAGAAGTCGTGAGTTGTCTTCATGGTTTAAGTGCAGAAAGAATAAATATTTTTACCTATGTCAATCATCCTTAGACATTATAAAACCGTATGCTACCATTCTTTCCTGTTAGTTTGAATCAGCTGTATTTAGCATTTTTTTGTCGTTTTATTTTGCCAAACAGGTACAGCTGTTCAGATTTCCCTGTCACAAAGAGTGATTCTCTTGGAGTATGCTCTTCACAACCTTGTCAAAATAATGGAATTTGCAAGTCTACTGGTGATGGCTATGTGTGTCAGTGCACTGGACCGTACACTGGTGCTAATTGTGACAAACGTAAGTAGTGATATTTTCAGTCAAAAACAAAAAAATGTTTAAACCAGCCTCCTTCTTGTGCCCTTCCTCTCTCCATCTCCAATCTGCCTTCTAACCAAGGTCAGGGTATAACTTTCTCTCTTATCCTCTGGCTTTGGTCAGGTTTCATTGAAACTGCTGCATCCGTCAGTATTTTTATTTCTGAAGCTTATAATATAAAGAAGAAAACCTCTAACTTGAACTTTAAAATCTTGTCTGCTTGTGATGTCCAGACTGCACTATTCTTGATCTGGACATGACCGCTATTTCTGAAGACAAATCAAACTTTACGCTACAACCCACAACATTTTCTGCTTCAGACATGTCAAGATCAGCCTAAGTAAAACTAGAAATAGAAGTGTAAAATATTGTTAGAATTTTCTCTGTTATAAGTACTTTGAAATACACATGTGAAGCTTGATTAAACGTAACTGAGACATGGTGTGAACAAAAGCCCACAATTTTGGCATTTAAATTTGCTGGTATTGCATAGAGTTGGTATTTTGTGTCTTCAAATTTGTTTCGAAAGAATTATCAAGTTTTTTTAGTGTTTTACCTAAAACAAACCAGAATGATCTTCCAAGAAATATTGTAAAAGTAGTGAGTTTTGCTCAGTATTATTATGAAAGGAATTTTGTAGAGTTGTTACTTAATGTATCCTTATGTTACTCTTTAAAGGATCAACTGTAATTTTTTTTTTTCAAAAATTTCCTTCAGTTTTATTCTAAAGTGCAAAGAGAAAGCAATGTTTTATGGAAGAAGAGACTGGTAATGAATCAGAGTATGTATACCTACAAACAAGTTTTTAGTAGAATAAAAGACTGTTTGTGGATTGTAGTTTGTATACCAATATATCAGTCCTCATATTAAGTGATATCCTCAGAGAATAGTTTGATCAGCTCCAATTTTTAAACAGGAAAACTGCAGGTCACAAGTCTTGAACTATAAAAATTGTGTTTGTGTGGAGTTGGCCAACCTTTTTTTTATTTTACAGGAAGTAACAAAATGTCAACAAGTCATTTATAGACAAATCCGGGCAGATTGTGATGGTCTGATTTTAGTCCGCCATTACTGGAGTCCATCACCTTTAATCTTTAAATTTTCTCCCTTACCTGTTCCATGGATGGTTGTACACTGAAGTGTATCTTAATTTTCTCAACTTCACTGAATATGAGGATTTGAAATTCATGTAGACAATAAATGAAGAAGATTAAAGGCTGACAGACCCCACTAATGGCCGCCTACAGTCACTAAAAACAAGTGCTAATCAAATTCATCTGTACATTGATACTTCATCTCCTTATTTCAATATCTGTGACAACTGATTTACTTACTTTATTTGCATGTTTAAGCTGCAGTTGAAAAAAGTTGTCATGCCATGACAAGGCTGCTACAGAAACTTACACTTCTTAAATCCCAATATGTGAGCCTTAGATTAGGTTTTCACCAGAATATTTACATAGAACTTTCCTGGAGAAAGGAGGATAAGAACTTGTAACTTGACAAGAAATGAGCATCACATGCTTTGTTGTACAATTTCTGTCAAAATCTGTAGGGGTGGTGCTTCACATTGTGGCCAGTCTGTCTGAGAAACTAATTGGTTAGAAATTAAGCGTTTATTTTAAAACTTAATTTAACTTACTTCATTTGCTCGTGTCTCTATAACTACATGCCTGAATATGTGGAAAGATTCTTCAAAGTATTAAATTTAGTTCCTTATCCATATATAAAAATTATTTTTAAGTTGGGCATAAATTATATTTGTACTGAAACTTGATGGCAGTGGACCAAGAATCTTTAGGGTGGAGGAAATATTAATGTTTGAAAATTTGCTATTAGGTAGAGTTGTAAATTAACACTGATTGATGCATAGTTTATTAGCACAGTGACCTTGGTTTGCACAGGTATGTGGATGCAGAGGTTGAGTGTCTCATTTTTTGTCAAAGGTCATTTGAGGTCACAAAGGATCAAATTCTCACAACCTACATGAAAAAATCTCTCCAGATAGGAGGTGTTTATATTCTCCATATCTAATGAGTTGTGGATCTGTTCAAATAATCAGAACTGCCAGTAGTTGAGGGTGAAGGTCAAATGTTTTAGGAATGCTTTTAAGTTTTGACAGAACTTTATAAAACACAAGTTTATGGAGTGCTTTCATTGATGTCACACACCCCACCCCTTTTGACAGGCAAAATCTATATGGCACCCATTTTGTACTGCTATCTGAGAAGCAGCTGAAGACCTATGGGTGACTGTTGCATTAAAACACTGTTGACTTTTGTCCTGCAGTGGGTGTGGCTTATCAATTGTGACATCATGAGGCTTGGATACTTGTCAAATGTGGTATATGGAATTTCTATATCACATACAATGTGTTGTATCATTTGAAGTTAAGTCATTGAAGTCTACTAAGTTGTAAGCACGATAAATTTAAATAGGAGTCATATATACTGTAATTCCTATTACTGGTGGGTATCTGAATGGCTCATCTCAATATCAAAAACATAAATGATATTGGGAAGAAAACATTGTAGTAGAAATAGTCCTAGTAAAAGTGACAAATCCAGCATAATTATATTGCTGAAAATACGCTAAAAGAATAGTCCAAAAACTTATGAAAACTATTTCAGGATGTTGAAAATATTGTTAAATAACGTTGTGGCAGCAGCATTAGGTTCAAAATGTTTTGACCTTGGAGGAAACTAAAAGAAAACTTTGAATTTTTTCTGAGTTGTTTTATGAGGCCATTACGTCATGAATTCACTTTCTCTGAGTGATCCGTTCTAGGCAAATACTCATACAGCAGAGTAGGGGTGTACGAAACGTTAGGCTAGGCGAGGCCTGAGCTAAACAATAATTTTAGCCTTTGTGTGGTGTTGCTGTCATCACAAATGAAGTGTGATGTAGCATTTTTTTAATGTTTCTTTTGCACTTTCATGAGCTGCATACATCACAGCACATACTAGATTAAATTGTGATTGCGGTGCATTTTTGTAAACAAAGATAGTTGGAACGGTGTGCCGTAACTTCATAAGCTTTTGGTTTTAGTACCTTCTTACTGGTTTGTACAGTAGGTCCAACTTAAGTCTACTGAACACCTACATACATTCATGTTCTAAGCAACTCACCAAAGTGATCCCCACATACAACATGGATATTGCTGTAATTTGTCTGTGGCAAAAAATAAAGCAATGCCCTGTACCTTTGCTGGTTCCCTATGTGGATGTGGCACTGTAGAGAACTTCTTTTAGGCAATTTTGAAGGGATGCTTGAACAGCTGTAACTCAGAACTTCGCAAGTAGTAAGCTTGGCTGATACAACGTGCAGCTATGGAGAGGACGCCACCTTACTTCATTTTCTATTGTGGGCAAATTGTGTTCCATAAAGCTTGGACTCAAAGCCGTAAAGTATACATTGGTAACTGTTAGTCACGATTGAGGCGCATACACAGAGCCACTTTCCCATAACAGCAAATGATTCCCAATAAATGAATCTACACTTGCAGCTGAACTCAAATAAGAATATGACATAAGGTGACAATCTCTCTCTAGCCCCAAGTGGTACCTAGGCATGTTTCCAATGCTAACGCAGCACACACACAGGGACTGCTATACAAAAGTCTGTGAACATAATTTACAAACCAAAGTGAATCTATCACGTCAGAGAAAAAGCCTCATAAATATTAATGAGGCAGACTCCTTCGTTTTGAAGTACAAAATTGGCGAGGTTTTCCCCCCTTTTTCAAGTCTGGAAGGCCGATTTTCCTTCAGAAAAGAATTGGAGTTTAATGTATGAGCTCTTTCAAACATACTGTGCCCCTGCCAAGTGGCTTTGGACTATTCTTTTAAGTAATCTGCATTCTGGCCAGTTGGGGCAGTTAAGGGAAAGAAACTGCAAGAACAAGATTCAAGAGTGTTGAAAGTGTTTACAAAGTTTCTCTCCGTTAACAATTCTGTTCCCAGTCTGCTTTTTGGTTTGTGTCCCTGAATTTACTTGCAATGTCCAAATCCACTCCTTCTTGTTTTATCTTAAATTTGTATAAGTTTTACACAGCCAGTTTATTTTTATCTCAATACATAACATGTATTGAGATATTGTCACACTAGCCAGTGGATGAAATTTCTTTAGAGCAAGGGAATGTGACTTGATCAGTGGTATGTCTTTGAGAATTTGAAAGCATGCTCTTTGGCCGGGAGGTGGAAGACATTGCATTTTTCTCATCAAAAAAATGATGGTTGCAAAATTATTTTTGCAAATTTTATGGTCAAAGTCTTCAGTTGTCATGGACACTTCAATTTTCTTTGCACACAGCAATTTGGTTGCTAGGGAGAGATAGATACTGACTGAGAATGTTTACATTTTGTAGTTAAACTTTCAGATGTTGAAGGTTTGGTGTCACACATCTTCTAAATCAAGCATGAAGCAGCTGCAAGATAATCTTGCTTAATAGTCTTACCATAAACAAAGGCTCTGTAAGCAGATATTTTCCAAGAAGTTATCTTGAGAGTAATAGCTCCTAGAGTTAGATACAAGCAAAAGAAAAGTTTGGTAGTCTTTGTTTTGTGTCTTGGCTCTTCAAGCTTATTATATGGACTTACATTGTAGGGCACAAAATGTGTCTAGGAGGCATGATCAAAGTGTCTCTAAGTTTTGATGAAAAAACTAACCCACAAGAGTTGATTGAAGTGTCTTTGAGGATCTATAACATACTCTATTGAATGGGTGTTTCTTCTACAAACTTGTCATACAGTGTAACAATGCAAACACTCAAGATATCAGCAGAGAAATAGCTCTCACTCCTTCAGAAGTTGTGAAATAGCAAAATATTTGAATGAGACTATGAAAATAGCATTAGGGAGAGTGATTTGAGAGAAAATGGTGTGGAATGCAGAAGGAAAACAGCTGTCATTGAACTGTTGGATATATTAAAAGATGTCACTGATCTGCATATCTGGCTAATTATTTCTGCTTTACTAAGTTGTAGTATGGTGCACAATATGGTGTACCTCACTTAGTGTTACCGTATTATTGTAAAAAGTGTTCTCAAAGAATTTGATTGTTTTTGAGCATGAAATGAATCAGGCTATTAACAATAGATGGATAATATCTTTATAGGCAAAGCACCAAAGGAGGACTGCATTTACATCAAATGACATCAGCAACAATATAGAAACTTTGTCTCCTTAACATCCACAAAGTATTGACTGGGAGATTCTGTAGCACCGCTGTTCTAGTTCAAATTCATGTATTGCAAACCAATATCTCTGTGTGTCTCTACACCTTTCCTCCCCCCCCCCCCCCCACCCCCTGCCTGACTGTAAGTGCTTTCTTGACAACATTTCCACATGCTCATTTTTGCAGGAACACTTACTTGTGTTGCCCATGGTGATGTCAATTTTGAGACCTTTGATGGAAGGAGATATGCATTCCAGGGATCATGCACCTATGTAATGACTAAGATATGTTCCTCTGATGAGTTCCAGGTTCTGGTCCGACATGTACATCAACCAGATGCACCTTTCATGAGAGGTGTGATTGTCATTATTGGAAGTCATGTAAGTACATCAAGCTTTTAAAGCTGCCTCTTTGCTACTGTGGCAATGTTTGTTGACCCAGTTTACCATGCTTCAGTGCCAGTACCTTACTGGATGGTGTCCAGAAAGATCCTATCATCCTTGCCTGTTTAGACAGCTCAGGTTGCAAACACTTGGCTTGCACTGAACAAACAGTCTCTGGCTATACATCAGATTTGACCAGTGTTAGGATTTAAAGGCTGAGTGGAGACCCAAAGTTCTGAGGCCTCTTTGTTTTTGTAGTGCTGGACAGTAATGGCTACTACTGAAACAGGTCTTACAATCCCAGGTCGGGTTGACCTTGCCTTAACAGCACTCTCTTAGAATAGAGGGCCTTTCCTGCTTGCAACCTCTTCTCTCATGTCACCAGACTTCGACTGATAGTGCCAGCTGGGACAAAATAGAGAGTAATTAGCTACCTGAATACTATTTAGGAAATGAAATTTATCATGCAAATACTTTCAATCCACACTTTTAGGTATCATATAAATGTATCGCAGTGATGATTCTTCTCGGCCATATCATGATTTTGATTTATTTTGGGAAAAAGGAAATATATTGCCTTTTGTGGAGGTCAGAAGTCATGCATACTCCTGCTACAGTACTAGATAATGTGCAGGGATAACACATAAGAATTCAATGCATTATGAACTGTTTTAATTTAAGACATGCTAGGAAAAGCCCCTTAGCTACTTTTCAAATTTGGTACCCCCTGTAGCAGGCACATGGCAAGAAAGATGGATCAAGTCAATTTCAATGGAGTATTGTGTGTGCATAAATCCATGGAGCTACTCAGGAAATGTCCAGTGACCAGCACAACTGAGGCATTGTAATTGTATTCTTCTATGACACTGAACACAAAAGCAGTGATAGCTCTCAGGGTTTATCTTTTCTGCTTGGGTACTTCAAATTTTTCAAATGAGCTAAGGGGGAGTTTCCTCTCATGGAGTCAGATAAGTCAAACTTTTCGATTTGCATGGAATCACTAAACCTAACCCTAATTCTTGTTTTCTTCAGGTTATACTTATGGAACCCAACAAGAATCCCCAAGCTGCAACTTTCTCTCATAATGGGCTTGCAATCTCACCGACCTATGTCCAAGAAAATGGTCTATTCTCCATTGAAACACATGGAGCTTATTATGTAAGTAAATTATATCACTATGAAAATTTTGCCATAAGAGATAGGTTTGTGCAAATTTGTTATCAATATTTCATTAGTATGCAGTAGTTCTTTTAGGGTAATGAATCATGTTGGAGTGATCAAAGTAAATGAATCTCAACAGGTCGCACCGAAAAAGTCAACAGGTTCTTGTTGGTACCTGTTAAAATCCTGTTAAAACCTGTTCAACAGGTCTTAACTGGGAATTTCTCTTGGTAGATGGTAGCAGAGAAGAGTAACTGTTATATATAAAGCTTATGTAATTAATTACATGCCCAAACCAACCCACATTGAGACGTAAACCGTGTAAATTCTGGGACAGCGTGACATTATGGGACAAAAGTAAACAAAATTGACCATAGGATGGCTCCGAATAACAAAAGCCTGCTCACACCATCACACAGGAAAAAGGCTGTTTGTCTGTATTAAACCTACTTCCAGTTTGCTATCTGTCACACACATAGGCTACTAAATGCAAGATATGACTTGTAATTGATATTAAATTGTCGTAAGCTAATTCTTTTTGTTGTCTTTTTTGAATAAATAATATATTTGCTAAATTGGTTTCTAGCAGTCTTATACACTTACACAACACACGAACAAAGAATTACATAACAGGTCTGTCTCTCTTCAGTCTGGGGGAGTATACAATGTCAAATGGAACAGCTTGTTTAAGCCTCTTTTGCAACTGCAGATGAGCTGAGTCGTTACTTCTAAGTGCAATTTTGTGTGAAATCGTGGTTACACTTGTGCTTGTGTTTCATGCAATTATTAGCTACCATTGATTCATCATAAAATTTGGAGAAAATGACCAAAATGATGAGCAAAAAAGGATGATTTGACAGAAAATGATTAGACAAGGTTACTCATATGGCTATGTAGAAATTGATGTTCTCATATCTAAAATTGTAAAGTCCAGAAAAGGCCAAACCACAGCTGAAGTAGTGTTGTTCCCATTATTTTCTTTTTCCTTTTTTTTTCTGGTTTTATCTTTCCTATTTGCAGATGGGGTATTTGTTTTATCCTACTGTTTATTGTCCATTTGTAAAAAACTAAGAGACTGAGAATGAGGAGGGATTTTGTATCAGTTGTGTAGTGTGTTTTAACTGGATGGTTATTGGGAGGGGGGCTGAAAAGGCGGGCTGATAATTAAGACCTTTGAGCTGCAAGAGCGGTCAATGCCTTTATAGCCTTGGAGGAAACTTTAACCCTTTACCGTCGTGCTATAATCGGGGCATATTTGCGCGCCTCAGGAGTGGGCGGAAAAGCGGATGTAGCATGCCCCTCATCAGCTTCCGTATGTTATTGACCCTGTGACCTTAAACTATTGTCTCTCTTGTTGTTGTGGCCGAATTTTCGGGTAGCTACTTGCAGTTTCAAGCTCTGCGTGAAACAGTAAAGATGGGTGACAGCGGCGCTCTCCGTATGGGTCCAAAAGGACCCAAACAACGGTAAAGGATTAATTTTCAAGGGTTGTGATGGCAACTTAATGCTACATTTTGTGCTTTTTGATGAGATGAGGATTTTTTTCTGCTTTCAAAATGAGAGCCCATCCATCCTACTCTAGCACCCACATTCTGACAGCATATATTAGCCTCCCATTTGTGAGACACCAGCTTTGTGTTTTCATGTAATACAGTTACACTACAGTGAAAGTAAATTTTATCTGAATGAGATAAACACAGCATACTAACTTAGTGTTATAGTTGTGTAATATGCAATTCATATCAATACATGGAATTATATCAGCAAAATTTTTTCCAAGGGATAACACACTAAATCAATGCAGCATCTGTACTGATTCTTACAAAAAGATGAAAAGATGTCTTACAAAATAAACCATGCTAAGAGGCATGATGTAGCTGTAAGCTTGAGAGCCATCTCTTATCCATAGAATATACAATTAAACTAGCCTGAGAGCCTGTGCAAATAAATCTGAAGACAAATTAACAGAAAAGTGATTCAAGAAAAACTCAAAAATTGCATGAGGCTTATAAATGTAAGAGTTCTTTACATGAACCCCATGCATATAGTTTTAGAAATGATTGCTCTTTTGATTATTTTTGAATGACTCTGATGATCATTGTGGTGCCCTTTAATTATGTTCAGGCTAGGCTTACACAATAAGCACACCTTCAGTAAGGTGTTACAAAAAGTGGCCATTAAGAAAAAGAATTGAATGCAAAAGCAAAAGTCTGGCCATCACACTAGAAACACTAAGTGCAGAGATGAATTTGTGATTTTGGTGGGAGGAATATTAATTGCTGTCTCTTGGTCTGCTGCTATTGTTACTTGGAATAGTGTCACTCTGAAAAAAAAAGTTGTGAAACCCAGATTAAGTGTGTGCAATTTTTGCTATTCCTGAGAAAACCTCATGAGAAAATCTGTCCGCTTGAAGAACGGCGGAACGAACTGGCCGACCAGGGAACGAACTGGCCGATTTTTTGACGTCATTTCACCACAACAGATTGTTTGCTAAGTCTGCGCAAATATTTGCCCTGCATGAAAGACAAGAACTGACCATTGTTCTGTTACAGTTTTGGTGCTAAATATTTTCTATAATTCCACCAAACCTGGACTGATTTTTCTGGTTTAAAAATTCTTTTTAATGTCAACTTATCCATGAAGTTCAGTTTTAGCGAGTAATTTTCTATAACTCCGAAAATTAAGTCATTATGCTTCAAGCCACTTGTTGTCCACTGCAAGTGAGTTAAGCGCAAAAATGTGACATCAGGAGATATAATCCCGAAAACAGGGAAAGGCAATTTTGTCGTTCCTTCAAGGGGATGAAATCTGTAATGTCCTGTATCAAGGTATAGGAAGCACAGTTCATGTGTGGTCTTAATTCTGCTTCCAAGTACATTTGATTTATGGAAGCATACCCATAACCATTTGTGTAACTGAAACAATGAAACTCATTTCAAAGTCAAGTTAACTCTGCCTAGCACTTTGAATGTTCAAAGTGGAAGAATAAATTTCATCTTGTTTGAAAAAACCTGGCCAGTCTATAGTACTGTAATTTAGATTACAGATTGAATAGTGGAAAGCCAACTTCCTGTTTCAGATTTAATAGTGTGAAACCCAACTTCCTCTTTCACAATTTGAGGCTTTACCCCTCCTCTTTGCTTGCCTAGCTAGGAGGATACTAACATAAAGATTCGTTGATTCAGACAGCCAGCATTTAATCCTCTCAATGGAGATGCCAACTCAGGCATGACTGTAAGACAAGATAAACAGAAAAGATAAGACTGTGAGGAAGGGTCAGTTCTTGTGGCCACAATACTGTAGAAAGTGGATATAAAGTGACATGTGTCCTAACAGAGGTCATCAGATGTATGAAGTGTTGAATGTGCTTTCAAGCATCCTTAGTCTAGGTTGCCAATTTTAAGTTTAAATGATGTTTATCAGATGTTCTATCTTGATTTGTTGAAGATCCTTCATTTTCCAAGTGCTGGTCTGAAAGTAGAATGGGATGGCAAACAACACATCTCGGTGACCATGGAACTAGCTACCTCTGGCGAGCATTGTGGTCTCTGCGGTAACATGGATCGTAATAGGCACAATGACCTCCTAACTCGACAGGGTATTCAGGTACATATTTTTCAACATCATGTCTTTTAAATTAGAGTGGAGTTATTTATCAGGACATTTTCCAAACTTTACCAAGTCTAATTGCAGAGCTAATTTGCATCCTGTCTTTTGACATATATTTCGTTTTCTTTTTTTGGTGTGTGTGTGGCAGGAAAATATGGCATTAAAAGAATAGTCCAGAACCAAATTTATGCTTGGTATGTTAAAGAGTAACATATTACAAGCATTCTGGTAAAAGTTTCATTCATTTCCCATGTTCAGTTCTATTAGCAATTGAAGTTGTCACATTTTCTACAAAAAGTGAACTTGAAGCAAGCAGGTGTGATGTCATGGATTCACATTATTGGCCAGTGTTTTGTTTTTCTTTTAATTTTCTTCCTGTTAGTTTGACCTTGAATTGATTAGGGATGTTATCTTACCGCTAAGGCACATGAAGTTCTTAAAATCCCATCGCTAAGGATGCACCAATGGTATTTATTTATTAAACGTTTGTCTCATAAAATTGGTGGTAAATTATAAATAAATACAAATCTTTGGCCGACAGTATGAAGTCGTGACTTCCCCTCTGCTTGCTTCAAGTTCCTTTTATGGAGAAAATTTGTCACTTTCATTAGCTAATATCTCAAGAACTGAAGATGGGAAATGAATTTTTACATATCAAAATAATTTGGCTTTGGACTATTTTTTAAAATTTTTTTTTGTGCACTATAAAACAGTTCTGGATCATAATTATGATCATCACAAAGTTTATTATTGACACAAACTTTTCCTATTTCACTCATGGACAGTGCACTTAAGAATGCAACTTCACTGTGCTGTGTTCATTAAGTAGCATTGGCTTAATACACACTTCACACAATGCCCTATAGATGTGTGAAGGCCAAATTCTCTTTCCTCAAATTATGGGTGCAATTTAGGGATGAAACTTAAAGGGCATCCTTACAGAATTCAAATGGCTCGGATGTAAATGATGCATGTGCATGCATGGCAGTTCAATGAGTACTTTGGCAAGGCACTGTGTGTACACTATATTACTAAGCACTGAATGCCTGTTACAGTCCTCAGATGACTGGAATACAGGCTACATTTTCTGGACAGTCATATTAACAGCTGTGCAATAGTTTACAGTGTATGTGCTGTGTAGTGTACACATAATGATATTTGTTGTGCAGTACTCATTACACTGGATTAACACTGCTAAGATTTCAACCTGATCTTTACAAGCAAGCACAGGACTTGTTTATCCACCCCCCCTCCCCCCCTCCCTCCCCCCACCTACATTACTTTAATGATTATGTTAATATTTACAGGTTTCCGATCCAGTTGAGTTTGCAGACAGCTGGCGTACAGACCCATCATGTCCTGAGTGTGGTGAAGAATGTAGGAACATGCAGAACCCTTGTGACTCTGGTTCTGCTGCCACCGATAGGCCTCAGGCAGAGGATCGCTGTTCTATCATCTTATCTGAACAAGGTACAGTTCATATACATGACGCTAGAAGAGTAGACCAAATGTTAGCCTTCCCTAGTTGATCACCATAAATCCAGAATATATCAGTTAGCTTCCTCAGCTAATCCATGGCACTAGAAGCAAATAGCAAGTTTTAGCCATCTCAAGTTGGCAACTAATAATCCAGAATCTATCAGAGAACTTCCTGTTCAGGTATCTTGAGATCAATAAAGTTAAGGGGGTTTGCCAAAGACTATTTGCTCAATGGAGCAACAGGGGTGGTTTAAAGAGGTTTAACTGCCGCAATTACAGAGACAGGCTTCACCCGAGAAAGGGCTATCGTGACTCCTGTGAAGATGCATGTTGTAATGCAGCAAGGATTATGTAGAAAATCTGTGTCACTGTGTTGAGCACAACCGTATCAAAGAATATACACGGAAATATTTAGATTAAAACAAGGTGAGGTGAACTATGTCAAATGAAGTAAAAATATTTATGTTATAAACAGGATTCATTTCAACTTTCAAGAAACAAACATTTTAGAATCAAAAGGAATTATCTTTTCTGTGCTTTTTCAAGGAATTTTCCAAGGAGTACTTATCCTTAGTAAGAGAGTGGAGTTACTACATAATGTTGGCTGGAAGTTGTGACTGTAAATTGGAAATATTCCCCTGATCAAGAACCCTCTCTAAAACTCTTTTTAAGTTACTTTCCAAACTTTCTCAGTATTAATGAATTTTCGGTTGTATGAAAAAGCTGTTGGTCAAACTCTACTTGCAACCAGGTTCCCATGCTGTAGGGATAGTGGTTAAAGATTTAATCATGGTGTTGAAACTCCCTGAAACTTAGGATGTTAGGTCTGGAGAATTGCCATTTTCTGTCATTTTGTACAAAATTTTTACTTATCAGTGTTATATATTCTCATTGTAGTCTTCAAAAAGCCTGGAAAAATTCTTGAATCTCAGTCTAGTTTTTCCCATTAGGGTTAGGTAGCTTCCATAAACACTTTCAGTTCAATGAGCATGGTGTATTTGCAGGAGAGGTAAATTTCTTGGCTCAGGTGTTTGAAAAGGAGGCGAGAGAGATAAAATAACAGAGATATAGGTACAAAGAGAGGTATTGCTTAAATTTGCCAAATACTAGGGTGTTCTTTTAATTTTTTTCGTTCAACAGGTCCATTTGCTTCCTGTCACACAAAGGTTGATCCTAATCATTACTTCCAGGAGTGTGTAAATGATCAATGCAGGACTGGTAACAGTGCTACCCTCTGTTCCATCATCTCAGAATATGCTGCTGCTTGCTTGAACTACCAAATCGTCATCTTTGGGTGGAGAGATATTACAAGTTGTCGTAAGCAAGATTTTTAGAGTTTTGGAAACTTTTCATGTAATGGGCAGAGAATACTAGCATTCTAAGCTCAGATTGTCACCACAGTACCTGTAGCTGTAGGCATACCAATGTAGCAGTCTGCTGTGTGTGGCCTTGTGTGTCAAAATTGAAACCCAGTACCCAAATGACACTGTATGGACAGATTGTGCAAGGAACTTCTAAAACTTTGGGAGGAATCACAAGACCAGGTTAAATTAGGCAAACAAAATGAAAGAATGTGGTATATGCCTTTTCATTCATATTACAGTCTCATCTGAGACCTTGCAAATTTATTGTCAAATTGGGAAAATGACAGTAACCTTGTCACCATCTTGTGAAGCGTTTAAGGGTAATTCTAAGCAAAAATTTCATTTCCATCTGTGACAGAAAAATTGAATCCGCACAATTGTGTGAAACTTCTATTTAAATGAGACATGATATCAGCAAATGAAGCTTCTTTGTTGATTTCATTTCTAAAGTAAACTTGAAGCAAGTACACACAACATCATATCCTCACATTAATGAGCAGTCATTTGTTTTTCTTTAAAATTTACTCCAGATTTTCTCTTCGTCAATTTCATGTTATCAGAATGCAACTGCATGAGTGGCATGATAACTTTTGAAACTTTGCCCTCCCCACTGGGAGGTCCTATCCCTATTTGTTTATTTGTTTTGAAACAAGCAAAGCTTTTCTTGTCATTACAAGGAGGTAATGTAATCTCTGCTTCCCTCAGGCTCACTTTTAACCACAAATCTCTTAACTTCATCAGCTTATATTTTTTGAAATACATGTCTGATTTGAATGGAAGTTTTACTAAATTGTGTGGATTAGTTTCTCTTCACATATGACAGTTGAACCTGCTTAGAATTCCCCTTTATCTTCAAGTTGCAACTGAATTGGTCATTTGATCCTCTGTCCATATTTATAAGAAGTTTGCAGTAACCTCATTTCAGTGAAAGTTGCAGTTAACTCTGATGTGCAGGCCCTGATTTTTTCCACAGTGAAAATCCAATTAAGCCTATGAAAGGATTGCCTTTCTAGTAAACCCATCAGATTATCAAAAAGTAATTTGCAAAAGTTTTGAAAATGAGTGATTGGAATGTGCTGTCCTAATGGGGTAAAAATGTTGCACTTAAAAATGATGTAAATTCTCTAGTTTTGGGCTATTTTTTGGTGTGTTTTTCATTAGATCTTTCATCCTCACACACCCTAACCCCTGCTCATACCACCTCATTTAAGGATTGGACAATAGCCCTGAAGGTTGAGATTTGGCAGCAATTTATTCCAGATTAAGCTGAAAGGAGATCTTAACCTTCAATGCTCTGTGAGTAATTTGATCCCTTTTCCCACCAGCACTTATTCAGATTTTGTTGTTGGTTGGTAAATGTAAATCTCTTAGGCTGATTTTCCACTTGATTCCCAGATGCTGATAGACCCAAGCTCAATCAATTTGAAAATTGTGTACCCAATGGCAAGAGTTTTCTCATTGGATCCTTTGCACCAGATTTGATCACATCCTCTGGTTCAAATGACAAGAAGTTGTGTCATTGAAATTATGTATACAGGTCATGTTATTTCACACATGTTTATTTGGTGCAGAGAGCTATGCTGTGTAAGTACATCATTGATCTCGGTCACCTTGATCCCTGGTTGTGTTCTCACTTGTTTTCTTGATCACCTATGTGTGGTCTGCCCTTTACTGAAGGGACAATCAAGCTTCTTGGATCTGATTGGGGAATGAGAGTGCTTGCACTTTCAAATTGATTCCCTGCATGAGGCCAGATCCAGATCTGATCCCCAGATCATTCTCAAGTTGGAACACATTCTAAATTATGGACTTCTGTTGATGAGAATGGCCACCAAAGCTGCTGTTTATTGAAGTAACTAGATCGTTTTTGAACCAGTGGTTGGGTACTGAAATTGAGAAATACAGTTTTCCCTGAAAACTGAAGTAGCTATACCTCCTGACCATGATGAAATGTTCCTTCTTACTTTTTGTTACAATCTCATTCTCTGCCTGATTGCCTCTTATCACCTCAGGGAGAAAATGAAGCTCACTACACCCACACTTGATATAGTCATATTTCACATCTGATTAATCGATTGACAGTAACAGTATATTAAAATACACAAAAAAGTCATGTAACATTTGAGGTTAGCTAACAGGTCAATCAAGCATGTGTTAATTGCTTTTCATGCAGTGTGAATACAATGAAAGCTAAGCTCATTTTAGGGCACAGATCATGGGACAAACTCAGATATCAGTTACACCCCACACAGCCTTTGATGTACTGGGGTGTCTATGTTGCTTTCTCAAGAAGAGACGTCACGGCATGACAATGCATGTGACTTCTCTTCAGCATCTTTTACTTTAAGTTGTGAACAAAAGAAACTTAACACCTGTCCTCCCTCATCACATCTCTCTCTTTTGGTTAATCCTTTTCTCATTCAGTTTGGTGTATGCCTTGTCTAAGCAAAGCTTTCACCAAGAAAAAAAATTTTCTGCACTGCAAATTTTTTTGTGAGAAGTTTGATAACCTTTAGTCCATATTTTTGCTTTTAATTTTGTTTTATAGCATACCCAAGTTGTGATAACACCATGATGTACAAGGAATGTTCTTTAGCATGTCCACCAACCTGTGCTAAAAAGGACATCAACCCTCATTGTAGACAGTCATGTCGGGAAGGCTGCGAATGCCGTAATGGATATGTTCTGGACGGCTATACATGTGTTGCTCCGGAGAATTGTGGTTGTAAATATGAAGGTGTAAATCTGAAGGTATGTGGTGCTTACTTGAAGAGGTTTGGTGTATAATTAAGTCAGTTTGATTATTCATTGTACATGTAATTGTTGGGCACACAGACTTGTGGAGATCAGTACATAGGTTTTTCCATGCATATAAGTGCATAGATGACTAAGGATACTCTCAATGTCTAGCCCAATTGGAAGAAGAAAAAGGTCTCAACCCTACTTTACAGAATCTCTAAAGAAATGTTCCTAATAAAAATTTTCCTTCTTGCATTTTTTACAGCCTCCTTCTCTGGCTGATTACCTTTTGTCTCCTCACGGAGCAAATGAAGCTCTCTACACACACACTTTATGTAGTCACATCACTCACATCTTATCAATAAGTTGACAAAAAAAGATATGTTGAAATACAAAAAAGGTATGTAACATTTGAAGTTAGCTACCAGGACAGTTAACATGTTAATTGCCTTTCACTCAGTGTCAACACAATGAAAGCATAGCTCATTTGAGGGCAGGGATCATGTAACAAACTCAGATACCAGTTACACCCCACACTGCCTTTGATCTACTGCGATATCTATGTTGCTTTCTCAAGAAGCATGGTCACCACTGTTTGGAGTAAACTCAAATTTGGAAAATTGTTGTAGGTGTGGGTGTGTTAGTTTGTCTTTGAGGTTTGAAGGATGTGTGCATTTTCTCAGCTCCCAAAATCAAATTACTTAACTTAAATATTTAGGGAAATTTACAAATGAACAAGGAGTGGTAAGTTATTGTTGAGGCCTAAGTTTTTAAGATATACTTGTTAACATCTTTGGTGGTTGCATGTATATTTAATGAAACACATGTAATAATAATTTATAGTCAACTAGCCTTGAAGGGCAGTTATGTCATTATGCTTAGTGATCAGAATGTGGGAGAAGCATGGGGCGTATGAAGTTCAACTAAACACTTGATACCCAATTTGGTGTTTATTTGAAGGCCAGCTGAGATGGTAACATTGTGTAATGCTCTTGAGTGTAAAACTGTGGCACCTTACACTGATCCAGCCAGTACTCAAACTCCAGACCTACCAGCTGCTAAGCTTTATTATTTTAAATGCCACTTCCTTCATCCATTCAGCTCTGGCTAGAAACCATACTTATTTATTTAGAAATTAATAAGTGTAATATGATTTTACAAAATCAGTTAAATGCATATTCCATTTCAATATTATTACCAAAATATCCCAATCTCTGTCATGCAGCTTATTTTGATTCCAGTATCATTTTTTTGATCACTTTGGTTATAGAAGAATCCAATTAGCGTTCGTTTTTAGTGACTGTGCGCAACCATTAGTGGGGTCCATCAGCCTTGAATTGCCTTTATGTATCATCTACATGAGTTTTAAACCCTCATATTCAGTGAAATTGAAAGGAATCAACATGCAGTGTAGTGTGTAACAATCCATGATAGAGGTAAGCAAGGAAATCAAAAGATTAAAAGGTGATGGACCCCAGTTATGGGCGACTGAAATCAGACCATCACTTGCCGTCCGGATTTGTCTATAATGAACTCTTTCTCTGATAGATTGGTGGAGAAATGGTCATTGGAAGCTGTACCGAAAGAGTTATGTGCAAAGTAGGTGGCATTATAGAAAAAGTTCCCATCCAGTGCGGTCCTGATTTCAACTCCTTCTGTGGACAAGGCGGGGATGATCAGACTTTTGGATGTCACTGCATTAGTGGCTACTCTAGGAATGACCAAGGACAGTGCACACGTAAGTCTGTAATATAAAACAATTAGTAAACAATGAAAATAAAAAAAACATTGCATAAAAACTGTCAGTCTGGTTTAAATGTATTGCCCTTAAACTATATTGGTGCAAATGCTAAACTACAGAACACACAGTTATGCAGCCTGAGTACCTAGTCATAAACCTACTTCAACAAGGGCAAAGTTACTGTGGTTTTGTTCTTTCTTTTCTCATTCTGTTTAAATCATTGAGAAAAACCTGAACTTTTGCTTTAAGGAAGGTGTGGAAATTTTCCATAGAATCTGAATTTATCAATAAAATATACCAGTAAATGCATTGTTTCGTAGAGACTCTTGCACCAAAATATAGACGAATCCGATTAGTATTTGTTTTTAGTGACTCTGCGCAACCATTAGTGGGGTCCATCAGTCTTGAATCGCCTTAATATATCGTCTACATGAGTTTTAAACCCTCATATTCAGTGACATTGAAGTAATTAAGATACACTGCAGTGAACAACCATCCATGATAAAGGTAAGCAAGGAAATCAAAAGATTAAAAGATGATGGACCCCAGTTATGGGAGACTGAAATCAGACCTTCCCTTGCTGTCTGGATTCATCTATAACTAGCAACCTTCAAAGTGAAGGAGACAGTTCTCTATTAATTAGCAGTCTCTTCCAATTTATTTCCCAACTTTGACAACCATCGGGTTTGTGGAATCATGATGGCACACTGACTTCAAATGTTTTCAGGATTTTTAAGTATATTTTGTTTATGCTCTACAATAAGTTTGTTCCATTTAAATGTGCTATATGCTATTGTTTGCTTAAGTGTGTCTATTGTACTTATGAATATATTTTTGTTTTAATTTGTTTCAAGTTATAGGTAATTTTAGGCAAATCACACTAAAAGGATAATTTTAAGACCCCATACATGTAAATTAGCAGAACTTTTCATTTAATAGCAATCGGGAAACTTCGACTTTTAAAAGTGTAGTAACATGCAAATGAGGTAGTTGGAAATTTTATATAAAAGCCATGAAAACCCTTAAAAGACCGTCACATTTTCTAGCAGAATCTATCAACAATGCTCTTTTTTACAGCCCTGGGAATTTGAATTTTATGACTTTGATCATCATGAATAATCATGAGATAAATATGCAGATTATTATGTAGAGAGAGAGGGATACTGGCCAAATATGGCTGTGGTTGTCTGTTGTTTTTGTAATTTTAAGGACAGTTGCTACATTACTATATCCTGAGGGATTTGTTTTGAAATGTATTGTCTCAAAAGGAGTCAGTATCACTCACCAAATTGCACATCAGCCATCTTATGAGTAGTCAAGAGATAATTGATATAATTATTATCTTTGCATTGGCAATAATTTCCACCACAAGGATAGTTAAATAGGTATATCTTGTGAATATTAGAAGGTATTAAAAATTCAATAGATATTTTCTTGGAATATCATAATCTCAATTGTTAAAGTGAAGCTAAGAGTTTTTGCTCGCATTTCACCATACATTTAAGATACATTTATTTTTGTTCCTCAGCGGGAGTAAATAGACGCCAAGCCAGATCAGGTAAGATTTTTCATATTTTTGCACTTGGGTTGTCATACTTAATGGACCAAACACTCAAAGGCAGTCAATTTTCACGTCAAAATTTAAGTTTTGTAGTTGTGTACAGAAATTCTCAATTGGCACTGACAGCTCTTTTATTGACAGCAAATGAAAAAAAATGCAGAGTACTGCATCTCATATTACACAGCACGTGCTGTACTGATAGTGTTCTGATGACACATTGAATCTTGTTTATCCAGCCTAAAACATTAAACTGAGATTGTGTCTGGATTAGGACACTTTTGGGTGGTGCTTAATAAAGAAACTTAGGAGAATTCACACTATCTGGGATGAGAAGATTTGGCCTTTAAAACAATGCTATAGGTAAGGACAACTGTTTAAAGCTACACATTTAGTTGGTCTGTAATAACCACGCAATGCTTCCTAACATGTTGATTTTTATGTCACATACTAGTGAAATACATCCATATCCTACCTACAAGTAAATGTTTCATGAGAAAGTTAGTGAAAATTCAATTCAGTTCTCAAAATTTTGTGACCAGACACCTTTTCAAATTATGCAAGCTACCGTTGAAGCCCTCATGCAAAAGAGTCAATATTTTTAATTTTTGTGTTGCTATTAGATATAGAACTGACTTAGTTATGCTAATAATAAGTATTTCCCTTCAACACACTCATTCAATTAGAATTTGCTATCACATCAAAATGTCCCTTTAATGTCATGATGATTTTTGATTTGATATATTTTCGTGTATGTTACACGTAGCATATTTTTCACAGATGGACCTTCCAATGACTTCCACATGATAACAGTTCAATTTTGAGATAAGTGTAATCAAAAGCTGTTACATTTGAGGCATATTCAGTGATATTTCAAATGGGTCTCATTCATAAGAGAAAAAAATATTCCAAATGATGATTTCTAATGCTTGTAGTAACATTCAATTGCTGATGCAATTCATCAAAATTAAAAATTTGGTCACTTTTTTTGAAATAAAAAAAAACACCACTGCTTCTCATCAGGGTCACTGAATATTATATAATGTGTGCATGATGTTTCACATCCCTTTGGTTTTTCTTTATAATGGGACTATCTTGTTTGTCCTTGAAATTTTATACAGTTAGAATTTTGAAAGTCTTTGAATGTTGATCTACTGTGTAGACTAAAAGTACACCTTTTGCTAGGTAAAACAAACAAAAATGTTTAAAATTCCCTATGTTGAGTAATGCCACACAAAAAATCAATGCTTTGTCTAATCAGTATGTCATCAGATTTCCCACAATGCAGTTTATTGTATCTGTAGGAAGATCGAAATTCTTCAAAAATCAGTACCTGCCAAATGGAACATGCTATTGAGATGCAGTTTTCACCTCTTTACCCAGAAAAAAATCTACATTTTGTTGAAGTTTGCAAATGTAGTCTCTGACAAATACCTTTAAAAGGTAAAGAGCAGTCCCCCAAACTTATTTTGAAGAAAAAGCTTAAAAGCACAATTTTGGTCTTATTTCTCTTAAAAGTATCTTTCATTACATTTTATGACTTTACTATTGGATATTCAAGGTAAACCAAGCAGTTATTTCTAGTAAATTTTACATTTGAAGAGAAAAATCATTGTCACGTGACTCCCAACAGCCAATCATGAAACTGGAAAGTCTACTACACTACTTCAATTTGGGATGACTGCTCCTGCCCTTTAAGGTATACAAGTGAAGTGTACATTCCAAATTTAAAATGGTGGAATTGGTTCACTGTTGGAGCTCAAAACATTTGCTGGAAATACTGAAGTATTAATCGTGTGATTAGATTTATGTTTGTTTTAAGCTGTAATGCTGGTATATGGCAAATTTGGTAGAGAGCACATTTGCCTAGACAACGAAAATGTCCCGTAACTTTATAATTACATCATCAATTCATCAAAATAGGTATATTTCAGGTTGCGTAGTTTCCTATTTTTTTCAGTGTAAGCCAAATTTGTACCAACAACATGTTTATAACATTTTCATTTATTACCAGTAGATCTGAATACTTTCAATTATTTTTAAATACAGTGGCTGCAGTAACTCATCGTCTTTCTGCCAGGCAAGGTAAGCTTCCTAGTTACCTTACAGTTTTAACAACTTCACATAGATTTTGTTTCTTATTTTTGTGGTCTACCCGCAACAAATATGTGTCCTCAAGTTTCTGAATCAACATCATATGTCATGAGAAGAAAACCTGATATGAAGAGCCTGTCAACCCCCCCCCCACCCCCTCTGCCCGCTTTTCCCTAAGAGTAAACATTGATAAGGGGGATTTAGTTGCCCCTTCAGCAATAGAAGTTGCATGCATCAGCTGTGTTACCATAGAATATACAAAGTCAAAGGTTGGGGATTAAGTTGCTCATACATGTGGTTGACATCATTGAACATTATTCTGAAGCCAGCAGAGAAAGATTTTAGATCAGAATGTATTTGTTACATCTCAACTATCCTTTCTTTCAAAGGGAACTGGGTAAAAGCTTTTATCCCCCCTGCACTCTTAAAGTTCCCATTCACCAGATTGAATATTCTCTCTCTCTTCAGGTATAGCTTAAAACCAAATATTTAGTCCTTTGCTGTAACTATAACTAGTTTACATAATTAGTGATCTTTTTATCAGTAGGCTTTTTGACATCTACCTAGACATTGTTTATTGTTTATTGTTTATTGTTTATTTTTTCAACTGTACTACATGCAAACGTACATTCATTATCATTATTATTATGATACAATACGAAATAATATTTACAAGAAACGTGAGTATGAAGACAGTAGAAAAGGAACCAGATGAAGCTTGCAAGCTTTTCTAGTCTGGCCCTAATAACTGAGATGTTCTTAATTGCTTACACAACTAGAATATATAAATACGAATATGACTCCTATAACATTTACAGGATTGTATACAAAGAATTGCTGCTAGTTTGATGCTTACTTTTAGCCAGATTTTTAATTATTTATTTATTTGATTATTTATTTATTTTTTTGCCAGATAAAATTAATTATCCACATACAATAACAAGAAGGATTTCTTTAAGTACTTCTTGAATAGATTAAGGTTAGGGGCATTTCTTATGCTAATGTCAAGAGAGTTCCAGAGAGATACCCCGCTACTTCTCACGTGAGAGTGCGCAAACATTGTCCTAGTATATGGCTGGAGAAGATTATCTCTTCTTCTTGTTGGATAGTTGTGATGACAACTATTAAGGTTGAAAAAGGAATGGAAATCAGGAGGGAGTTGACCGCTGTTGTGCCTATACAAAAGAACGCCTAACTGGTAATTGTAGTGGTCCTTTAGAGTTAGAATATTATAATGGTGAAAAAGTGGAAGAGAATGAGTGTATGGTGAAGCTTTTGATATAGTTCGTACAGCCCTCTTTTGAAGAATAAAAACCTTGTCTGTATATGTTGGCAAGGCATTACCCCATAATAAAATACTATAAGTAAGGTGTGGTAAAATTAATGCATTATAGATAGTTAACAAGGAACAACTAGGAATATAATGTTTTAGTCTATTCATAACACCGACGATTTTAGAAACGGATTTAGTAACGTTATGAATGTGATCCTGCCATGTAAGTTTATTATCAATTGTAACCCCTAAGAACTTAGTAGAATTTTCACTACTTATGATGGTGTTCTTAAAATTTATAGTAAAACGTGCAGTGTCACCTTTCATATTATTAAAAACCAATAATTTAGTTTTACTTATATTTAAAGATAACTTGTTTGACGCTAACCATTCAGAAACATTTTTTAACTCTGAAGAAACAACTTGGAGGGCTCGACTGACATCAGGATTGTGATAATAAACAGTTGTGTCATCGGCAAATAATATAAACTTCAGTAATTTTGACGACTTATACATATCATTGATATATAATATAAAAAGAAGAGGTCCCAGTATTGAACCTTGCGGAACGCCGATATTAATATTATTAAGATTAGAGTCCTTCCCTTTAAAACGGACAAATTGTTTACGATTAGAAAGATAACTTTTAAACCAATCAAATGCCACACCCCGTATTCCATATCTGTACAGTCTGTTCAATAAAATTTCATGATTTATAGTATCAAAAGCTTTAGATAAATCGATAAATAAGGCCACGGTGCTGACTCTATTATCTAGGTGGTTTTGGTTGGTTTTGGTTGGTTTTGGTTTGTCCATGGTATAGACAGTTAATTTAATGCACCCATTGTCTATTGAAAAGTTGAAACCTGCTCAAAATTTTTTAAGACAGGCTAGACAGTAATCTATGTTCCTTAATAACTAATTAAATGAATGCAACTGTGGTCCACAATTACTCTTTGTATACAAATACAACATTGGTAAAGCGTGGATGTTATCATATGTTAGGAATTCTTGATAAGCTTGGAGTGTGTTATAAGATAATTTGAAGGACCATTAATTAGAGATTATTTAAACCAAAATCATGTCACATCATCCATTTTTTTCAGCTCAAGCTGGAATTGTAGGACACTTTACAGATATCGATAGACCTTACTATGATGCTGACTATACTACAGTCATCAATGTTGAACAGACAATATATGAGGCTGGTTATATCTCAAGTTGGACCTACAGAGCTTCCACTCTGCATCCATTTAAGGCTTGTGCATGGAGATTGATGAAGGAAGACACTTACAAGCTTATCGGCTGCAACCTCATTCAACCTCAAACAGTCAATGTTAAGGCTGTAGAAAACATTTTTGAAGGGTTTAAGATTCCGGTGAGAAAAGGAGATATGATTGGTTTCACATTCTTTGAAAGGAGTCCCATTGCTTACAGCCTCTTTGTGCAAGGTTCAAACGAATTTGTCCGTGTTCACAATCAATTGGATGGAAATTTTGCGACACTACAACCAGGAGATTGCTTGGAAATAACTCAGAATGCTGGCAGAAGAGCTTACTCAATCTTTGCCTCAGTACAAAGTATGTTTCTGTTTTATTTTGAAAAACTCAATATTACCCAATCAGTGGAGATAGTTATTGAAGAGATAGATCAACTGATTGTCCATTTAAAGAAATGGAAAATAAATTTCTGACAACAGTTTAAACATCAAAAAGGAATAAAAAACATGAAACTTATGAAATGACGTGTAGGAAGTACTCAGCAACAATAAGTGGAGAAAGACAGGAGTAGTATAGAAAGTCTAAAGATGAAAGTGTACAGAGTTAATGTCCTAAGAATATTAAGACTTAAAGCCAAAAAAAAGCAGGGTTTAAAGCATAAAAGTAGAAATGAGACATCCTTCCCTTGTAGCTATTCACCAGAGAAGTTTAATTTCTGTAGCTTACCAAAATAAACAAATAGATTTCTATTTAGTGATATGAAGGTCATCCACACAAGAGTTCTGCTTCACAACACGCAGCCCAGGAAACCTCTCATAATAAAACTTTAATGATACTGGTGTTGTGCTGTCAGCCTACCTATTGTTTTGTTATGGTTAAAACATATTCAGTGACAATAAAACATTCACATTATGAAAGACTCAACTTGCTGTCGAGCAATTGTATGATTTCAGACTGCTTTAATTCAAGATTAATTATTTTCAGTTCAGATTCACTAGCTTATCTCTTTAATTTTATAACATGACTAATTACCCTTCCACTGCCAAACAAAACTACCAAACTTAATTGCCAAACTATGTAAATTTGTTAAGTAAGTTAGTTACATGTAGTTTAACGGCCCAGTTTCCAACCTATTGGTTCAAGTCGAGCTGATCACTGCCTTTTTCCAGTTGTGGCTCACTGGACTGTTTTCCCTACTCCATTGTTATGTGGATCATCATGCACAATGGCAGTAGGTTCCATTTTTAGAGCCTAACTTTGTAAAATCAACCTGGTATGCATTGTATACTACTCAGCTACAGACATTTACACTTCAGGTCAAGGAATCACTAAGCCTTTTGGCTTTTTGGATAAAGTTTTCAGTATGATCCGGCCAGGACTTGAACATGGAAGATTAGCTTTTATTGTGCTAAATGAGTTTTACCTTTGAAAGTTGAAATAAGTTGAAATAAATAAATAAATCAAACTGCAGAAAAAAGTATAATAAAACACAAGGGTGTAAATCAAGCTTGAATCACTAATGTATGTACTGTGTCACTCAAAAGGTATTGGGACTTTGATATACTCTAAGAAGTAGAAACAGTATTTAAAAGTAAATTGCAAGAATATAGGTCATGTTGGAACTAAAAATGGTTTTTTTTTTTCATTTATTTCCTCTCTATTAGGCAGCAACAATCAAGCTTTGCCCTCAAGTGAGTATTTATTTAAATGTCCAAATTATAAACCTTTGGTAATGTTACATATGCTGTAAAGAATAATCCACAGCCAAATTCATTTTTGATATGTTATAGAAGAGTATATTCTAAGCATTGTGATGAAATATTCTTCATTTCCCATGTTCAGTTCTCGAGGTACTTACATTTGAATGTGACAATTCTTCTGCATAAAATGAATAGGAAAACAGGTGTGATGTAAGGTATTCACATTGTTGGCCAATGTTTGATCCTTCCTTTACAATTTACCACCAATTCTATGCAAGTAAACTTTGATATATTGATGCCATTAGTGCATCCTGAACTTTGAAATTTTCAAAACATTATATTCTTTAGGTGCAAGCTTATATCTCTAATCAATTTAAGGTCAAACAAATACGATGAGAAATAAAGAAAAACAAAACAATGTGAACCCATGACATCTTGCCTGCTTGCTTCAAGTTCACATTTTGTAGAAAACCTGTCAACTTCCATTGCTAATATCTTGAGAATCGAACATGGGAAGAAAAAGGAAACTTCACTGAAACTGTTAGAATATGTATCTCTTGAACATATCCAACACACGATAAATTTAGTTCTGGACTATTCTTTTGTTTTAAAATAAACTGCTTATTTTAAGTTTTTTATAAAAGTGTGTTGTGTTTTTAGAGCTATTCCTCCATCAAACTAACTGTTCCCTTCAGTTGCATGTTCTGCATGGCTTGGTCTATCTGATGGAACCATTCACAATGGAGCTATGTCTGCCTCTTGTGCTGCTAATGGACGTGGACCCGAATTGGCCCGTCTGGATCCAAGAGATGACCGCACGTGGATATCTAGCAAGAATGAAGAGGGGCAGTGGGTGCAGGTTGACTTTCCTGAAGAAGAAACCATCACTGGAATTATCATGCAAGGGGACATTGAAACTAACAGCTGGGTATCTCGATTTACTGTCCAATACACCCTGGATGGAATCACATTTGAAGATATCCTCCTGCCAGATGATTACAGACAGGTAGGTTGCAGTGCATTTGTTTCTCAGCATCAATTAATTGCTTACATCAATCAGTTTAAGAAAGAGAGCTCTAATAGACATATGTTTTAGTTATTATGCATTGATCTTTAGGGCTGTAAAAGTTAAGCAAAATAACCAAACGTTTAACCTCAAACATTTGCAATCATTTGTGATTCATCGCAATAACATTACCAAATAAGATATTCATTTCAGTATTAATTATTGATGTTGAATATAATGCAAAAATAACAGTAAAATTAAATAATTGTAATACTTTGAAGTCCACAAGATTCAAACATGCTCAGATTGCTTAATATAAACAAGAACTAGGCTAGGGCTAGTGATCATCTGAGTATACAAATGGATGATAAATTTCTCAAAAAATAGGTTTTGCCATTAATCTCTTGTAGCTTTGAACTGAATGTTTATTCCACATAAACATCATCATCATCATCATTTAGCCATTAATTGCTACACTGTTATAGCCTTAGGGCTGGGAACTTTAGAATATGCTTATTAGTATTTCCTGCCTGTCAGAAGAGGTAAATATAGGTGAGGACCTGAACCAAACTTGAACTTGTACCATATTTGAACATTACTGTCTTATCTAGCTGACACTAAGCAACACATTGGTGATTGGTGTGTCAATAAATTCTATCGGCCTGTTAGTGAATATACATGACTAGATCACTCATATAGCCCTGCCCACTGCCTTATGCATCAACCTACCTCTTCCCCACCCCCCACCCCCCAGGTATCACCTCAGTTGTTAATGTAAATCGCACAATGCAAAATGTGTTTCAAGTTACAAATGTATTATGTATAATATATGGATAGTCTCTGCACATACTGGATATTAATAAGGGATCATCAATTGTCAGGATGCTTTTCCAAAGCAAACTTAGCAATCTCAGGATAGCTGGTGAAGATCCTGCATAAGTACAAGCAACAGTTCACTGGATTTAGACCATTGGCAGCCATTTTGAATTGGTTTAGCCAGAGTTTCATCAATTTAAGCAATGGTAACAGATAGAGCAATATGCATGGTGTAATTTTCATCTTCAGATAATTTCTGATTCATTCAGGTAAAAAGCTGTTATAGATCACCAATAAAGCCAAGAACTGTGTTAAGTTGGCTTGCTGAAAAGGGCACAATAGGAAAATACAGTGTGGCTGCAAAATCCAAAATTTTCAGTATCCCAGTATCCTGATTATATAACTATCATTCCTTTCTTTCAAACCTTCTGTTCTCCTACATTGGAATTATCTGCAGCGCTTTCGTTGGTGTGCATATTTGCTTATTCTGCATGTTGGGAAGTGGAAAAAGTTGGATAAGGAGTCAATACACATCCGAGTATCAAAGTAAATGGTCAACCCTACATATCAGCTTGCAATGTACAGTACTATACATAAAACACACATTGCTTCAACCTTCATTGCATAATTCTGTACTCAATCCATAAGAACTGTGTGTTATTCTTATCTATTCTTACACTGCATACCCCCTTCTCATGAAGTCTGTTCCAAATCCAGATGTAACTACGGTATGACTTCCATTCACACATACTGTTACAGCATGCATGCATAGTACATAACCATACCAAATAAACAGCATGTGAATATCACGTTACACACTATAGGGCTGGAAAAAATGTAAATTTCCCTGCAAGCAAATCTATTTTCCAGCAGGCAAATCAAACTTTCCCAAAGACTTTGCATGTTAACATATACAAAAGTAGTCAAATTTCCCTCCAAATACCAAAATTTCCATGCAATGAGCTTCCCATATTGCTGGTTTTTTCCAGCCATGCCCACACTACTGGTTTCATTGTCCAAGTGTAGTTACTGTTTACAACAGTTATTGACCTTTGACCGGATTTGTGTATTAAGCTGGAGGGGTGTGTGTAACACAGCATGAGACTTCCATAGTTTGTTTGCCATTAGAAAATTTATGATCTATTTTGGCTATGAATGTTTTGGCTAACATTAATGAAATAGTTTTGACACTGCAACAGAATATGTTAGCAAAAGACAAGAATTCAACATTCTCGTAAGTGCAAGACTTCTGAGTTCTGGAAAGGTTTATTGGAATATCAGGAGACATCGGTACGGTGGTTCCAACTTTATGGAGGCTACTTACACTACAAATATGCTGTAGAGCCTATGCACTTGATAGGCTGTGGTACAAAGCCTACAGTAGGTATGTGTAAATAAGTAAACTATATGCAAATACAACTTGAAAATTTTTGTTGGGAGTCAAATATGCTTTGGACATAATTTTTAGCAGTCAAACACCCACTGCAATTATGGCTGATATTATAAAAATTCTGCGGTATAAAAAATAAAATAATGAACATCCGGTATCTGCATGAACAGAAAGATAGTGACATTGTTTGTTTTGTTCCCTTTAGTCATTCATAGGTAATTCTGATGCAAGTAGACTGGAATATATCTTCTTTGACAATGAAATCAAAGCTCTGCAACTCCGAATCCTGCCTGTCGAGTGGAATAATAATATTGCTCTAAGCTTTGAAGTTATTGGATGTAAAGGTATGTGACTCTCTTTTATTATTTTCATATACAGATGGACTGTTGCATTCAATCTGTCATACTAGTGACTTAAATTTTGAACAGGCTAATGCAATGCATGGACTCGCATGTTAGAGAACAGATGTGTGTGGCAATAACAATAGTTACAAATAGTTACCAAAGACTTATCAAGACTGCACTTGGTTACATCACTGTAGGCCCTGATTGGCATATAAGCATCTTTGGCACACAGAATTAGAGTCTGTACTTTCATTGAAATGGAAATGTGTCACTCAGTGCATTTTCAATGAGTCCTTCAACCATTTGTTTGTTTTGTCCTGTATAGTACAATAAACCTTCCCCATCCTTGGTCCTGTTTTCCCACCTTTGGTAGTACTACTGTCAAAGTAATTGCAAAAAATTATTAAAAGTTGGATTGCAGTGACATGGTAATTCACTAGCATATCAGTGGAAAGAATATGTGTACATCATGGAGAAATGAAATTATTATTGAAATAATAATTGACCATAGGGGAGTATGGTATAGTTACGGTGAATGATATTTTTAGTTCTCACTAGCAGACAGAATGTTTGGTAAGGCATTTCTCAGTTTTGTCTTCCTCTCAATTGTTGCCATCATATATCATTTGCCAAATTAGAAATTTTGGGGTTAAGGCAGTGCTTGCACAAAGGAATTTACCTTGGGTGGGAACCCCCCCCCAAAAAAAGGGCCCAGAAAAAGGGGGGATTAAATCAGTGTGGGACCTAATTCCCTCCTATGGGTTTTTTTGTTGAATAGAATTTTGTTAATGACAGAGGAACTGTAATCATATATTAAGTGTTGGTGTACTTTCTTGATTTGGATCGGAGATCAAGCTTTCAGACACATGTTGGAAGATTCTATTGCCAAATGCCGTGTGCCAATTGTAATAACCTCAGATGCACTTTAAAGTGCACAGGAATTACCCACACTTTATTTTCTGTTTTGACAGGATTCTGAAGAAAGTACCATGATTCCTGCGACCCCATCCCTTAGCACAAAAACTAGGTTTAGGATAAGCAGTTTATACTTCGTGTAAGCCAGCTTCAAACTGAAGTGAATAGACATCTAGGCCTATTCAATCCAGACTATTCAGTGTGTTCATCTACCTTCAGTTGTCTATTCACCTCAGTTTGAGGTAGTCTTACATGAAATATCTCCTGGATAAGCAGGAAAAATGTTGCAGTTTGCACAACTAACCTGTGATCCACCTCTCATATACCTGTTTTTTCTCAAATTCCTCTGACTGGGATTGCAATTTTTAATGCAGGCTTTAAAAGCCTAGGGATCAGTGGATTAGGCTTGGACATGGGAATGAATCAGATTCGTTGAATTTGTTGTGTGTGTATCAATGTCTTTGTGAGTTTGTTTTACAAGTTTGGAATGAAGATCTATATGATAATACTTTGTTTTGTCATATATCTAGACATCAATCCATGTGTTAACAACCCATGTGAACATGGCGGAGAATGTTTCCTTGCAAATAACGTAGATGGATATTCCTGTAGCTGTATTGCAGGCAGGGCAGGCAAACATTGTGGTAAAGGTAAGTGAAAGTCTGGGATGAAAATTGTAAACTTTTTAAGTACTTGAATTGTAAAGAAACATTGTAACAGCCATAAAAGGGCTCAAATATTGTAACTGTTCCTGCTTTAATGAAAAGGTAAAAGGAAGTTTGTATATCATAGGTCGTCCATAGGTCCTATTAGATGGAAATCCATTGAAACTTTTAATTAATGCTTATCCAATTGATTGGGGATTATTGAACTAAAGGGCATGGCATTCCTTTGTTTAACACCTAGGCAACTTCATTCATATCTAGCGCGACTCCAACAAAAGGAACTATGCTGTTGTGTGTAAGCAGTTGCTGACAAAGAAATGCCAAACACTATCCCAACATTTTAAACAGCTGGCTATTGCTAAGGATCACAATGACCCTGGCCACAGACCAACTTTGATGGTTTATTCAAATGAACAAAAGAGGAATAAGACTAAACATTGTTATAGGATTTTCATTAATAATTGCATTTGCTCAGATATTCTAAAAGGCACACCCAAATAGAGTGAAATACAGAGAAAATGACAAATATGTTGTAATCTGAGTCCAAACGTGTCCAGATTGTCAAATTAATTTACATTCTTAAATGGCTGGCAATATTAAGGCAAGGGATCAATTTCCAGAATGATCTGGCTTTCGACATATAGCAGACAACTTACCAGACTTGAACTTAGTTCCTAGCCTATTGAGCATAGCCAATGAGTCATAAAAAACAACGCACAAAAGAGATTAATGTCAGCAACTATAAGGGCTCAAAGACAAAGGTTCTTGATGAACCTCCATCTAATAACAACTCCCTGGGTAACATCTGTACCGACATCATAATCTCATCAGACAAAACAAATCACAAAATTGTTGGTAGTAGGTCTCAAAATTTGGAGGGGGGAAGGGGGTAGGAGGAGAAGGGGGAGGAGAGGGAGAAGGTATTTCCCCTTCACAACATTTTATGTGGGTCCTTAGTTTCCGGTAAAGATGTATTCTGGAACATAAAGAATTCACTTTTCCCAACAGTTGCATTCAATATACCTACACTGATTTCATAAGCCTTTGGATAAAATGCATGTGGATATAATTCAACTTCAACTGTTTTCAGTTTTCTGATCTCAGTTTTCTGGAGTTTAAATTTCTTCAGTATTAAGAGGACCATGGGTAATGTGACCTCCTTTTCAAGCTTCACCATTTATGTAGTTGAGACACATAGGAATCTGTGTGAATTAATAAGTTAGTGCTTGCATTGCAGTTAATATGTTTGGTTTCTTGTTTTCTTTCTTTGTTTTTTATATTCTGATAAATTGAAACATATATATATATATATATACATATAGTACACATAATCTAACAAATGTGAGCTGTGAATAAATATGGAAATCTGTTATTTTTCATATTTCCATACACATTATTTCAGACATTTGAACTGTAAATAATTGTAAAAATGTATTATGTGAGTAATGTATTTAACTTCCTTGCAATAAGACATTGACAAAAAAGGTGAACAGTATCCATGGACTGACTGAGATGAATAAAAACAAAAACTTGTTAAACTTAGTCAGTTACAGAGGACACACATACTGTTCTGTCACAGTTACTGTCACGCAATGAAATATTCACTGTTTAGTTCATTGTTTGGTTTAACTTTTTTTTTTTACAGTGTTGGCAACCTGTGAAGTTGCCTCTGGACCTCATTACATCACTTTTGATGGAAGTGCATATGATTTTGCTGGTGAATGTGAATTCATCCTGTCAAAGAATGTTAATGATGACATTCCCAATTACAAAGTTGCCATCATCAACGTTGCCAAAGATAATGTTACCATTGCCCCTGAAAGGAGAGATGTATACATTGATCTCCCAGGAGCTGTGAGTACAAAAATGATATTTTAAATGATCTTTATATGATGTTTGTAGAAGTTATTTCCTTGCACCATTTGCCCAAGTATGCAGAAACTCCCAGAACAGTGTAGGCTAAAATAGCTCCTGTACCCTCTGATGATTGATAAAACCTAAATTAAAAGTGAGCGGAACTGTGTTGTGGCTTAGGATAATGCACACTTCAGAATTCATGCATAAGGACACAGTTTGAGTTCATCTAGCAATAGCAGTAATCCCCAAGTGTGCTTCATTCTGTTGTAATTTACAGGTCACTGTTTTGATTTAAAAAAGACAGAAAAGGAGTAATATTAGGTTCAGAACTAACCACATTTAAATTGCACAACCCAGAGTAAAATGAAGTAGTCCAAGATGATCATGTTATCCTTTTTAGGACAGTTTACCCTAGGATAGCACATGGTCCCCTGAGCATAGTGAACCGATATAAGCTGAGGACTATTACCAAATGTGAACGAATATCTATTTCAAACAGAATATAATCCTAACACTATTAAATCATGAGAAGTTAAATATAATGAAAACTACTGTTCCTTCAATCTACATAGCCCTTCATTACCTCCTACTTATGTTTGTATTCTCTACTTACCTGCAGTAAGTCCCTGGCAAGCTACTACTAGCACAGTGGCACCAGGTGACCTCCTAACAAGGTCACCTAATGGTGTCATCTCTCCTGCTTGCCTGTCAAAGACTTCACACAATTTTGAACCTGGCTTTTCCCTTCGGCATTTTTAAAGGATGAAGGTACTCTCAAAAGATTTATGATGTTGAGGGGTGCTCTAAATTTGTATGATCTACATGGCCCTCTCCCCCTCCATTGTAGGTAGTGTAAAAATTACTTCCAGTATGTGGGATATGATGAAAAGTAGAGAAACATGAGCTGTTTTGTAAAAACCCTTCAAAAAAAGTATGTTTTGATTTAGATGACAAAGAAGAAACCACAGTCTTCTATTACAAGTCCTCATAGCTCAAGATATCTATGGCCTATGTTTAACAGAATATGTCAAGAAATACCCAACTCAGAAGAAATAGGAAAGCTCAAAACCTATTCCAAAATTAAAAAACTGCTAGATGTTCATTTTTCCTCCAATTGTATTAAATTGATGGTTTCTATGGTTGCAGGGAGGGTTAGCAAAACAAATTGTGATGCTTTTTTTTTTCTTTCATCTATTTTAGAGAGTGGACCTTCAAGATGGAGAAGTAATTTTAGATGGAAAAAGAGTTGCTCTACCTGTTAAGACTGATGCTGTCCATATATACCAGAGTGGATTTGGAGTGGTAAGTTAAAAGTTTCTATATCTCATAAAACGTCATCAATGTGTGAGACCAAACCTTGGTTTGGCTCTAACTTGTCTCTCCCCACATTGTTTTTTAGATATAGACAATTTTTTTGTTGAATACAGTGAGTTACAGTCAAATTGTGGCAGGAAGGTTTGGACTGACACTTTAGAGTTGAAGTGCAAAACAATTGTTATCTATACATGTCAAAACCTTTCATAAGCCCATGGAGGTTATTGATTTTATTATACATGCACTTTTCAAGCAGGTAGTGACTATTTGTGTATTTTGCTGTATTAGTACCCTCAAAAACCGTTACTAAGTTATCGGTATCCATTCAAAATCTCACATTAAGATGTGGAAATGCCAAAATTTTTGTTCCCATTTCAGCAAAACATTTTCAACCCCCACAACAGCCATTCTATTTGCAAGTTTTTAATTTACTTTGAAGTAGAAGTAGTAAATGGTAGAATACCATCCCATCTAGTACCCCACCCCCCAATGCTAAAATTAGACTATTAAGTTGTTTTCTACCTCAAGGTTGGAAATAGTCAAGGTGGGAAATTCTGTACTTCGGGTAAGGTCCCAGGTCATCTGACACATGAATGCTGCCTTAAATTTATATTGTATGATTGTAATTACAGTAGACTGCTCATCGAGATTAAAGTAATTCATTCCCTGGGTTGGTAATTATTAACAGTGACAAATGTGCAAATCTGAAAGGGTACGTAAACAAGCAAACTGTCTCAAAGGTAGTAGAAAATTCCCATTCCATGATGCATTGAGTGTAAATACTGCCCTCATGCTGCTAGAATTAAATGGGACATTTTAGCCAATGTTTCCCCAGAAAAAGGCATTTTCTCGAGTGAAGATTGTGTCCTGTAATTGCGGCAGTTTACCCTGTTTAAACCAACCTTGTTGCTCTGTTGAGCAAATAGTCTTTGAGGGGGCAAGCGCCTTTAACCTTATTGATCTCAAGATGCCTGAACAGGAAGTTCTCTGGTAGATTCTGGGTTATTAGTTGCCAGCTTGAGATGGCTTAAACTTGCCATTCTCTTCTAGCGTCATGTGGTTTGTCTATTCAAGTATTGTGTTTGATCCGTTCTTTCAGGTTGTCTCTTCATCTATTGGTCTGAGAGTCAGGTGGAATAGACGTAAGAGAATATCTCTTGAGGTGCCTCCATCCTTCCATGATAGTGTTGGAGGATTGTGTGGTAATTACAATGGGGATCTTAATGATGACTTCAAGACACCAAATGGCACTCTGGTAAGTGAAGAAATAAAGGCAGTCATTCAAAATTCCCCCCAAGTTACAAGTTTTACCCAGAGTTTACCAAAATTCTCAATTGGCACCAGCTCTTTGATTGAAATCAAACTTAAAGTATACAGAGTAGATCATATCACACATCATGCACTGAGAGTGTTCTGATGAATACATGGGGATGTTGCTACTCAGAAGGGTACACCCTGAAGCAATACCATAGGATATATCTGGATTGGGGTGGGTTTTAGACAGCTGAAGAGGGATTACAATTAAGTGGAGATGGAGAATTTTATTCTCTAGGGATGATGAACATCTGCCTTTAATGTTGGTGTCTCATTCTGCTTTCATGATTTCTTTACATGTCAGGTAGAACATGTTGAGTCAATGTATAGTTTTTCATTCTATGAAAATTTTATTTGAGACCCCAGGTGGAACAAAATCAAGTCAAAGCTCAGTTAACTTTGGGGTAACATTCTAGGATAAACCTTTTTTCAGATGCTAGGAAGACCACTTGCAACCCAAGGGTTACCAAATAGTATTGAGATTAAGTTTTATATCATCACTTTAAAGATATCACAAAATGGTGTTTTAAGTAATATTCTATGGTAATGATATTCATATTCAGGACACCAGGTGCATAATTGAGTACTGGAGGAGTATCTTGCAATGATAACATTCAAGAGCAGAGATTCACCAGTTGTTTTTTCTTTTTTTCTTTCCCAAAAGCAAAGGATCATACGTACCTGGACATAATTTTTTTGCAGTAGCCTAGACTCCATGAAACTCTTTTAAATAGAATTGAATTTCATTTGACCCAAATAAAGAAATTGAAATTGCATGCAAACAGCTCATTTCAACAAGTGAAAGACAGTTGTAGACATTATTTTGCCGTTTGAACCCTTCATAAGAGATAAAGTTTTACCCCTCTTGTAACAAGTTGAAGGTGAAGTCAATATTTTATGCACATATTTCATTCATTCATTTCATTTATTTATTTTTGGTGTATCACAACACAAGATAAAAACAAGCAGTGACGTGGGAGAAAGGAGTTGAACATTTTCAAAAAATGGAATATTTTGTTCAAGAGGTACTGGAAAGAACATAAGAAAATATATTTCTTTGCAGATTTCACCCCACCCACTGAACTTTTTAGGGAAAACTGCAGTTCCCAATTAAGCACTAGACCACTGGTTCATTACCCAGTTAGCTGCTTCAGAGAGCGGCAGCTTTCATTGCCATTAGAAATCCAACAACTAAGGGATTTAAATATAAGTGCTGTGAAAGGGGAATCAAGGTTAAACCACCTTCCAGCTGGATCTGAGATAAACTGCCATCAAGTGTCAGTCTTTAGGACTATTAACACATGCTTGATCAGTTTTGGAAAAAAAAAGGAATTTGCAAAAATGATTTTTGGACTACAATTATTTCACTTAGTCCACCTCTGTCTTATTGTAACTTCATGCTTGTTTTTTCTAGAAGGATCTTGTATCTACATTTGGACTGAGTTGGGCAGTAGATCCATCAGCATGTTCTTTCTGTTCTAAATGTATGAAGACTTGTGATGACCCAGAGAAAAGGGCTCATGCTGAGTGTCTTTGCCAGGTGCTTGTGGACAACAGAGGTGTGTACAAAACAACCATTGGTATGCAACGGTTCAGACAAAAGAAAAGGGGAACATTTAGGAAACAAATGTGAAATTTGGAAGATTACTTAATCTCTAATTAAACATTAAGGGAATGCATGTAACATAAGGAAGCAAGGAAAAAGTTATAGAAATGCAGTTTAGCAGGAAGAAAAAATTTTGATGTGCAGCATATCAATTATTGGAGACTGAAAAAATGGGGAGAGATTCAGTTCAAAGGGGCATGATGCTCTGTTCTGATGTCTCATTGTTCTGACATCTCCATATTCCAAAAAGCCTGCATTGATGGGTGTTAGAGGGAAGCTTGCGCTAGAAATTAGCTTTCATCCTGTTGTTCATGCAAACATATTTAATGTGGAGACATTGGAAAGTGTAATTGTAACATTACTTTTGTTTGTGGAATGATTGTTTTTTAGCTCTAAATTGCTATGATGGGTTAAGTACTATTTTATGACAAGACAGCTTAATCCTGCTTTAAATGATTGAAATTTTTTAACCTTCTTGGTAAAATCAGGTTTTACCTCTCTATGATGGGAGCACAGGGTTCACATGGGAAGGAGTTGTACAACATCTCTTAAGACACAAATGATGAGCTGCAAAACTGTACATAGACCAAAAATCTGAACTTGACCCTCTACCAGTGATATTTAAAATTTTTTATGTAATTAAGTTTGAGAACCATTCGTTGAATAACTTTTTATCTTGAATGTCTCTTTCATTTTATTTTCCAGGACCATTCTCAGGTTGCAATCGTATAATGAATCCACAATGGTTCTTTGACAACTGTATGTCTGACCTCTGTGCTGATTTCCCTAACACTGACCACTTCTGTGATACTGTGGATGATTTAGCTGCTAGATGTGCCCTTATTGGTAAACCAGCAGAGAACTGGAGACATGATGTACCCAAGTGTGGTAAGATAGTGACATGATGTGTATGATTTTGATTATATTAAATTATAGAATACTTTCACTTATTTCTCAAGACCCACCACTTTTGACGGGCAAAAATTGACGTAGTAGGCTCCCTGCTGTTGCAGCTGGGAAGCTGTTGATGACCTACATGTGACTGCTGCATTAAAAGTCTGTTGATTTTCGCCCAGTAGTGGGCAGGATTTACCAATTGTGACGAAATGTGAAAGCCTAGAGGGTGATTTCCTTGACTTAACAAGCTCTGCCCCTTTTGACAGGCAAAAACTAGTGTAGCATGTTAGTTAGTGTAGCTAACAGAGGCAGCTAATGACCTATGTGTGATCAAAAACTCATTCATAATTGGTTTAAATTATTGAGTTGAAATTCCTACCATTTTTCTTTTTTTGGTTTCTCATTGCATAGCCATGAAATGCCCACCTGGATTAATTTACAATGCTTGTGCCTCACCTTGTACTGACACCTGTGGAAATCCATTTGCCTCCAAGATGTGTGAAGTGAAGGGATTTGTTGAGGGGTGTGTCTGTGCTGAAGGACTGGTACTACAGAATGGTATGTGTGTAAAACCAGGACAGTGTGGTGCAACATTCCAAGGACAATACCACCTGGTAAGTATTCTCTTAGGGGGGAAGAGGGTGCATTCACCCTAGACCAGGATCTGATTGTATCAGTAGATTATATATATGGCTTGATATATATTTGTTTCATACTCCATCCCCCCCCCCCCATCACTCCTCCCTCACATGAATGGGTGCTCCAGCAGAATTGACCTCCAAATGAATCATGTTGAGCTACCACTGATATCTTGGAGTGTAAACCCTTTTGCCACTTAAGAGGGTCCATCCCGTCGTACTGAGCTATGTATTGTATAACATGTACACAGTACGTATGTACAGGCTCAGTGTATACTAAGTTTTTGTATGGAGAATCCATATTTGTGTTTGCTTTTGCCAAAGAGGGGGTACATATGTAAAAAAATTTCCTGTTCAAGCCTAGTCCATGTCTAAAACACTGTTACACACCATAGGTTTACAAGGAGCTATTCCAGGACAAAGCATTACAATGGTTTTGCGGCAGAACCTTACATTTATATCAATGGTACATTATAGTCTTGCAATGAAACCACACAAACAGAAGGGGTTTACACTACAAATTGTGGTCGTCTGCAGTTGGTCTGATCCTCCCCTCTTACCAGAATCAAAATCAGGAGATCAGATCTGGATATGATCTGTGATTACATTACAAATTTGAAATTGAGAGGTGGATCTGACCCTGCACAGGTAATTAAATACAGATCTTGTGTTAGTTTACCCTAAGGTTCACTTATATATTGTTGTAAAGGTGGTATGCTATTTTTAACAATCTGAAGATTTCTGGCAACAACAAGGAGGCCTTAAGTTCGTTGGTAATTGAAGTTACCAAGAGAGCTACAGGTCTAACATTCAGGTATACTGTCTTTACCTGAAACTTTCATGGCCTTTTAGGGGACCTTCTGGTAGTTAAACTAAGTAAGACTACTAAAACCAAAACAGATCCAACACTTAGGGATCATTTCTTGATCTGAAATCTCCTTAGACAAGGGAGGGGGTCTATATGTAGTGTGGCTAGTTGAAAATTTAAACAGAACAGGTCTGACAGTACATTGTGCTGTTTTTAACCTAGCTGAAACTTCTTTGGACAATATAAAGGGCATGTTAGGTGTGTAACTGAATGCAAGTACTGTACTAACAGGGGGGCAGGTCTGTCTTGATATAAAATTTCTTAGCAATAAGGGAATTCATGAGTAGTATGACAAAGTTCAGTTACCTGTGGGAGAACAGGTCTGACAGTAAATGTTTCTACCTAGCTGAAACATTTTTTTGGCAATAAAAAGGCTGTGTCAGTAGTGTAACTGAGTGCAACTACTTTAAGGCATATTCTGGTAGCTTTTCACATGGGTATTGTGAGAAAAACAAAAATAGTGCACACAATGTCCCTTAAACTCTGTCTCACTACCTTTTTCTTAACTCAAGGTATTTCACTTTTAAGATATCTCTACTTTTCATCAAAGCCACAGAAAGTTATATAATGTGGGCGCATTGCCTCAGATTCCCTTTGTTTTTCTTTAAAATTGAAAATCCTGTTTGCCCATAAAATTTGATTATGTTGGAATCTTTTACTATAGATCTAGCATTACCATTCACCATATGTAGAATACAAAGAAGAATGTTGCTTAATATTGCCTGCAGTGGCATCAGAATTATAAATAAATCAAATGCAATGGCAAATAAATGTGCTGCGGTGACATCACATATCTCCCATGCTGCACCAAATCTCAAGAAAAATTGCATTTTTTTTTTAAATTTGTATCTTCCAAATGCAATATACTATTGAGATACAGTATTCAACTCCTGAAAGAGATAATTTTTGTGCATATATTTAAGTTAATTAATTTTGTCTCTGAAAAATGCCTTTAAGAGGACAACAGGTCACAGCCAAAGCATATCATCTTAATAATAACTTCATGGACAGTTAGAGGGCACTGTTTTGCTAAGTCCAACTAACAAGAGTAAAAAATAGTATATTGCTTTCACCTAACAGTTTACTGTTTGATAAGAATGTCTCTTATGAGGACAGCACAATATTGCCCAGAGAAGAACAAGTCTTATATCAATAAAACGTTACTCTATTTGTTTTTGCAAAGCTTATGTGATTTACAATTGCATACTTTAACATCAACGGTATTTCCCTGTTGCAAATGTTGCGTTGTGACAAATGAAATAAGTGAAATGAAGTCATAAAAAACATGGTTGCCAGATGTGCATTTTTGATTTATGTTTCTTGCTCTCTTTAGAGCCAAATGCCAAAAAACATAGTTGCTAGGTCTATACTTTTGTTTTATGTTTATTGCTCTCTTTACAGCCAAATGCCAAAAGACATAGTTGCAAAATGTGTACTTTTTGATTTATGTTTATTCATGTTTGTTGCTCTATTTACAGCCAAATGCCAAGAAACATGTTTGCCAGATGTGTAATTTTGATTAATGTTTCCTGCTCTCTTTATAGCCAAATGCCAAATTCATCAATGATCAATGCTCTGAGCAATGTGTGAGTTTACCTGGTGGCTTCACTTCTTGCCGCACCTATGCCTGTGACAGGAAAGCCCAGTGTGGTATACAGGATGGTTACTTCGGATGTCATTGCCAAGAGGGGAACTTTGGAGATGGCCAGAAGTGCACAGGTGAAGTGAACAATATGTAGAAACCATATGAAATGATATGATTGTCTTGTCTTTGATTACATCTTATAATATGTGTGGTGTAATATTACATGTGGGAGGAATTATAACTGCATCCATTTGTAGAATTTGTTTAAACATGGGGATTATGAAACTGCCCTTTGCCAGAACTGCCACCTTTGGGCAGAGTCCATCTGTATTTGCCCAGTGCCTTTGCTGAGATGTTTCCCTGTGGGTTAGGGTATAGAAAATGCTCACAGCATTTCCCACATATCCTAAGAGTCGACTTAAGGTGAACACTTGAATCCGGGTGCACCATATTTGAGACCAAACTTGAAATTGTACAGTATTTGAAACAATATTAAAACTTTAACTTTTTTATAGCCAGCTGACATTTTATAACACGATGATTCATTGATGTACAGCTGAGGAGGACAGGGAGAAAGTGATTTAATTATGAGTTATTTTCTCTTTGTTTTTTCTTTTTTTTTTCTTTTGTGATGTTTATGGTAGATTGTTTCACACTTATCCAAATTTAAACAAAAGGTAGGACTATGCTGAACAAAACAAAGGAAAACAGTTATTCAAATTGCCACAAACCTTAAAAAGCCATGTTGATTTGATTGCAATAACTTAAGAGGGTGTCCAAGGGCACTACAATATGATAATGGTCACTTTTAGAGTTATAAGTTAAGTTTGACATCCACAAATGGTAAAAAGAGTAAAAATTTCAAATTTCATGTATTCTGGTTTTTAATGGTTTTGTGCATGATTTGAAACAGTTTCTGGTCACACTGTTCAAAAAGCAAATTGAATCTTAAATTACTCTCATGAACTGTTCATTTGTATGTGGGATATGGGGATTGTCAAAGTTGAATCATTTGTCATTAGTATGTTAAGAAAGTTAAACTGGTGTAGCAAAACTGGGTGAATTTGACAAACAAACTCAATATGTCTCATGAAGTTCAACATTCTGAGCTGAACAGAAGTCACAGAAGGTCATTTCCTTCTTTTTGTTTTTTTCTCAAACAGAAGTCACTGGTGAGACAAGAGAAGTTCACCTTTGTGAGGGAGAAACATTCAGCTTGGGGTGTGCCAATAGATACATTACCATCATTGATGCATACTATGGACGTACTGCAAAGTCTACTAAGTGTGCAACAGATAAGAAACTGTTCCCTGGTCAGGTATGCAGATCAGATGTAGCACTTTACATGACAAGTTTGAAATGTCAAGGACGATCTTCATGTGAATTTAATGTATCCTCGGAAATTTTCGGAGATCCATGTCTAGATATCACAAAGGAACTTATCGTTCACTACAAGTGCACTGAAGAGGAGAGTGGCCCAACTTATGACAGAGATTATCTTGTGGAATTCTATCAGGAAAATGATCTGAATTTGGATTGCGGGAGTCAGTTCTTAACTATCAAGAGCACACACTATGGACGAGATAGCTGCACATCAGAAACTGCATTTGGTATTGTCCTAAGAGAATGTCAAGGCAAGAACTCATGCAATGTTAAGATCGATGAGAAGCTGTTTGGAAATCCATGTCCAGAAGAGATCAAGAAGGTCTGTTTTGTTATACAAGTCATTGTCTAAATATTACTTAAGAATTGAAAACAGTATTTGCCATACTATTTTGAAGATTAACTGGACGGTTTGCTACTTAAAATATAACCAATTTTTTTTTTTTTTTGAGGCATAATGAGAAGGAGATACCATTTTCATTCAATTGCAAGACTACAGTGCCAAGTAAGGAGCTTAATTCTTGCAAAAGTGGAATAAATGAACTTATTTGTGTTATCCTCCCTCTGTATGCTAGCAATATGATACATTTTTTATATTTTTTAAAGGATGATACAATAAGTGGGATGGCATGCATGATAGAGGCCCATGGAAGGTGTGTATTATAAGTTCCCAATTACAAGGTGTGGACAACTTCCAACATATTTGGAGCCGGGTGAAACTTGCAAATCTGAATGTATTAACTTCTTAAAAGATATATTGTATTGATGCCAGCATAACTGAGTATTGATAAATGCAGCCTGAAAACATCCTTGGGCATGGTCCTAGCTTTTCCCTTTTTCTGGTGTAGCAAGTCTGAAATTTCTTTGTTTTAATGTTAATTTTTTTTCTGTCATCTTCAATTACACCAACTTGAAGGTCTTCATGATGTATTAAAATGGTTTGCAGGTCTTGAGGTTGGTCAGGTGGTAGTTGTTGTCCTTTGAAGATGAAGGTTTCTAGCAAAGCAGAGCTCCTTTGGGAGTAAAAGTTTGTTTTTGCAGAATGGCTCTTTGCTAGAGAGTTGGGAGAACTAGGGAAAAAGGGTGCTAGATAGTCATGAGTATAGTAACCAGGACTGGTTAACATTGATGAATTAGTGAGGACAAAATGTAGTGGTTAAAACTTGAGTATATCTCAGGTAAAATTTTAAAATGACTAATAAATATTACATCAGGACAGCAGACAGGATTTTTAATTTTATTTTTGACTTCTCTTTGTAGATGACAGTCACTTTTGAGTGTACTGAGGAACAATTGACATTAGAAGAGGTGTGTAGTACACATCCCTGTATGGAATCGCCATGTGAGAATGGAGGAACATGCATTGCGTCCTCCAATGCTGATGGCTTCATCTGTAAATGTGCGAAAGGGTTCACTGACAAGAAGTGCCAACTTGGTAAGTATGACATTTATACCAGCTTGGTGGTTATATTGTAAGTGTTGCTAAGCACATGTGGGTGCAAATTGTCAGGATTCTAGGAAGATTCTCACCAGGAAATTTTCAGGATTTTTTAAGGCAAGTTTGTGATTTGGAAAAAAAATGGACTCCTTTTAACATCACAGTATGTGCTGTAATGTCTTGGGTGGTCTTGGTCATGTCCAAACCGAAGATCAGGTGGAATGGACATTGAAACCAGACCAACAAACACATTTACCCTTTGTTAGGTAAAAGGTAAAACAAGAATGCAATACTTTGTCCATTGTACCACAAATTGTGTTTGTCTGTATTCCTGATATACAATTTCTCGTCACTTCTAGTCTGCATTCACAGGGACAAAATGTAGGAAACAGGTTTTTTTTATGCAATAGTCGTTTCTTTATATCAAACAGTTGTTTCTGTTATTAAATGAGAGTGTTTTAAGTAGTTAAACATTTATCTGTTTATAAGTAATAATCTTTGGGACTGAGTTTTCTTGTTCATTCACCCCTCACTTTTCTCCATTTTACCTTTCCCCAATTTCTCCATTTCAGAGGAAGGAGTGTGCAGGTTCTCTGGGGCTTTTAAGGTAGAATCTTTCGATTGTGCCTTCTTCCATGTGTATGGTGACTGTGTGTACACAGCTGTAAAGAACTGCAACCCAGATGGACCTCAGTTTGAAGTTCTAGTCCATGGAGAAAAATTTTCCAAAGACCTAAACACCACCTGGGTCCAGGCTGTTACTCTGAAAGCTCTTGGCAAAGTGAGTTCCCTCCCTTGCTTTTTTAACTTGCTCATCATAATCATGCAATATTGTTGCATAAATATAAATTTCCTGTTTGTGCAGGAAATATTAAAGGTTGCAATGAGGTTTGGTCTCCTTTTATCTAATATTTGTCTTAAGAATTTTTGTATTCACAAAAATATCCGTTGTTATTTCGGGAAATCTTCCCTCATAAAGCAATATTGTTCTGTTATCAGTCTTCCACACATCTTTATCTTTCCTTGTAAGTTTAATAGAAGTAATGGGGAACCAGTTTCTTCAAAAGCCCCATCTGTTCTACAAATACTCCTGTCTCTTTGCAGAAATGCTTACCGCTGCACAATTAAGACCCCCTTGCCAGGCCTACATGGATATTGTTGTTGTTGTTGAAGAATTCATTCATCTCCCTGTGCCTTGTAACTTTACCTTGCAATGTAAAATGGCATTTTCATTTCATTTTGTGTGTTAATAGTTTAGGCTGCAAGTAAGTAAATACCAGATAAAAAGTATGCAATGGTTGTATTTCTATTTGTAACCTAATTTGATGTAAAATGTAGCATAGATTCCTTTTGTAACTGGACTTATATCATATGAATATGTCACCTGACTGAAGTAAAGGTGAATATTATAAAAAAAAAAAAAAAAAAAAAAGACTTATAAAAAACTTAAGCAGACTCAGTACAACACATTTTGCAAGCTTCAAAAAAAAAAACAACTTTAGCAGAGTCAGTACAACATATTTGCAAACTTCTTCATAAAACTTCTTTTTTCTACTTTTTGTAGGAACTCACCTTGAGACAAAATAAAAAGATTAGACTTAATGGCAGGAATGTATTTAGTCCATTAAGTCTGGATGATGGAGCATTGTCTATTAGTCGGGCAGGAAAATACTTGGTAAGTAGCATTAGAAACTTTCACAAAGATTTTTATGCCTGCATTAGTTTCCCACTTAGACCATCAACTTTCAAAGCAACATGGTTCTTTGTTTACTGTATTGCAGTTTTACTAAGAGACAATATGGGTGGAAGCTCTGCTGAAGAACATGTGCCCTAACACAAAAGAATTTCAATATTCCAAAATATTTTCATTTGTAAGAAAGGAATAAGAGTTCATGATCACATGAAACTTTGTAAATATTTGTCAAGATAACTGTGACATGAAAATTAACAATATATTGTCCAACTATTTGTATTCACAGATCCTCAACACCAACTTTGGTCTAACTCTTAAATGGAATGGCCACCATGGACTTCAAATCTATCTGGCTTTTACTGATCTTATTAGACCATGTGGTCTCTGTGGTAATTTTAACAAGGACCTCAAAGATGACTTTTTCCGAAGGGGTGACTTAGGGGTAGGTATATTATAATCCTAACTCTAATTCCCCCCCACCCATTCCATCTTAACCTTTAATAATTTAAACTTACCAAGTCATGGTTACTCACACAGACTATTAAAGGAAGAGTATAGGACACAGACTTGTATACATGGACAGGGCATGTAACGTGTAGGTCCTATTGGTAGGTCATCGCCACCAACTGGGTCAAAAAAGGTGCACCAAGATGGCCCCTGTGAAGCTATAAATCGTCTGATTTGACCACCACTCTGTAATATTTTAAGCAAAAGTTTAACTTGAATGGGAAACAATATCATACTCCTGCAATAGGTGAAGTGATTTTGATCTAACCTTGCCATATTTCAAAAATATTTCAACTATGGTGATATACTTGAGTAAGTCCAATCTTTCACACAAAACCTAGAGCAGACAGCCATCTTGGTGTGCTTTTTCTCACACCTACGGTAGCAACAATTTACAGTGGAGTACGCTCTGTCAATGTAAAAGAAGTCCATGGTATAGGAGCATTTAATCTATTTTACTTGTATTTGAAAACTACTTTCTAGTTTGTTTGTTTAATTTTTCTTTGGACCAAGATTAGTTATTTGTACACTCACATGCAACTTTGTGCAACTTTATTTATCGGTTTCAATGATAAGAGAAACCAATGCATTCATGATGTCTAGTGTGTGTGTATGTATGTGTGTGTGTTTGTGACACTTTGCTTGTTAACACATTATCTCAAGAAGTGAAACTCTGATGGTTCTCAAACTTGGTACATAGATAGCCCATATTGAGAGGAAGAACCCTATTGTTTTTGGTGGGGGTCAAAGGTCATCTGGGGTCACTTAGGGTAAAAATCTGAAATCATTGTTCACACAAAATCTCAAGGTAGGAAGCTTGGATTGATTTCACACTCAGTGTGCAGATGCGTCATAGTGAGAGGTAGAACCCTATTGTTTTTGATGGGGGTTAAAGGTCATCTTGGGTCACTGGGGGTAAAAACCTGAAAACCTTGGTAACACGATATCTCAAGGTAGGAAGGATGGATGGATTTCATACTAAGTATGTAGATGTGTTATGGTAAGAGAAAGATTCCTATTGCTTTTGGTGGCGGTCAAAATCATCTGGGGTCACAGGGGGTAAACATCTGAAAACCTTGTCAAGGCGATATGGCAAGATAGGAAGATTAGATTGATTTGATACTCAGTATGCAGATGCCTTATTGTCAGAGGAAGAAGCTTATTGCTTTTCGTGGGGGTCAGCAGGTCATCAAGGGTCCCTGGGCTGGAGGTCAGCTGCCATTTGAAAATTGCATGACAAAATATTGCTTGCATGTACATGAACATACAACAATGGTCATTTAGATATGGAAAGTGATCATGAAAAAGACAAATAAATCAGGCCTTGAAAGAAGCCTTAAATTGAGGTGGGAAAATTTTGGCTGGAAATCATTTATCTGTCAGTCTTTATCAAATTACAGTAGGCCATTTTGACCTAGAACTGCCACTGGAAAAACAAAAACAGGTCCGGTACGCGCGTCGTACCCAGGAAAATACAGCACTGGGACTTAAATGCTGCATCATTTTTGCAACAATGTATTGATCAAAGAACCGTCTGGCCCCCGGTATCAAAATGGCACAGTCAATTTTTGCATCTTCAGAGGCACCGTCAGGTGTGCCGGGCGTATTTTATGTAGCTGCTTTCATTACGGACCGTCTGAATCTTACAGTATAGCTACCATAATATTTACGCATGGAGAGGTGGTTACTCCCTGATTTACGTGCCGTGCATGTATGTGTATGGACTATGTACATGCATGCGCCGCATCCCTGTGGACACTGTGCATGCAATATGCATGTGTTCCATGATCAATTTACAGTGCATGTGTGTTACAGCTTAACTGTGTCAAAGTGTGTGGCTCCGATGTCGGAAAACGTCATAAACTAGTGAAGTTGAGGCTCTCGTGATCCAGACACTTCGGTAAAAAGATCCTTATATTTTTCCAGCCAATTAGTACAAACAGAAGCTGGATCAAATTTGGTTCCGGGTATGTCAGTAAGGCTGTTTCTGGCCACCGGTTTTCGATACCAGTTACCATCCAACATGCTAGTACCCTTGCCAAACGTTAAACTAAAGTTACAGTACAGTAGGCTCTGCTATCTATTGTAGGCTAGGCCTAGCCTAGGGTACCTAGGGTGTGTGTGTTTGTGACACTTTGCTTGTTAACACAATATCTCAAGAGGGGAAACTCTGATGGTTCTCAAACTTGGTACATAGATAGCCCATATTGAGAGGAAGAACCCTTTTGTTTTTGGTGGGGGTCAAAGGTCATCTGGGGTTACTGGGGGTAAAAACCTGAAAACATTGTTAACACAAAATCTCAAGGTAGGAAGCTTGGATTGATTTCACACTCAGTATGCAGATGCATTGTAGTGAGAGGAAGAACCCTATTGTTTTTGGTGGGGGTTACAGGTCATCTGGGGTCACTGGGGGTAAAACCCTGAAAACCTTGGTAACACGATATCTCAAGGTTGGAAGGATGGAATGATTTCATACTAAGTATGTAGATGCCTTATGGTTAGGAGATGGTCCCTATTGTTTATGGCGGCGGTCAAAGGTCATCTGGGGTCACTGGGGGTTAAAGTCTGAAAATCTTGTTAACACGATTTCTCAAGATAGGAATCTTGGATAGATTTCATATTTGGTATGTGGATGCATTATGGTCAGGAGATGGTCCCTATTGTTTTTGGCAGAGGTCAAAGGTCATCTGGGGTCACTGGGGGTCAAAGTCTGAAAATCTCGTTAACACGATATCTCAAGATAGGAAACTTGGATAGATTTCATATTTGGGTATGTTGATGTGTTATAGTTAGGAGATGGTCCCTATTGTTATTGGTGGAGGTCAAAGCTTATCTGGGGTCACCATTGGTCAAAGTCTGAAAATCTTGTTAACGCAATATCTAAAGATGTCTGTCTATCTATCTATCAATGTATGGTTTTTGTGGAGGTCAAAAGGGCATCAAGAATAACAAAATGATTTTTTGAACATGCTTGTTAAACATTTGAGTGAGAAGATAATCTTGCATGATATCAAATTTGAAACAGTACACTTATGTATCATCTAAACCTCAATGCATTTTTGCATTCTGGTTTTATTTAACTTTTGCAAAATCTATTTATATTTTCTTCCTTTTGTTTTTAAGGCTTGTAATTTGCCACAATTCATTCAGAGTTGGGTTTCAGAGACAGATAACTGTGAAGTGTGCAAGACATGTCAAAAAGAAGATCCCTGTTCTGAAAATAAGAGAAATGCTCAGGTTGCTGAAAACTCGTGCAGTATTATTGATGATGAAAATGGTAAGTATATGAAGTTAGTTTGCTAAATGAATTTCTAATCAGTTGGTCTAAATTGAACCATCCAAAGCCTTTTATCCAGTTTTGTGTCACTCGCTTGTTTTCCCTATTAAATTGCTTATACTGATCACCAAGCACAATGGCAGAAGGTTCCATTTGTTGTTTGGTATGACTAGGCCAAGCCATACCTTCTGACTGCAAGTTGAATGCTCTAACCAGTTAACCATGCCTTCAGTTGGTTAGTATGTGAATTAGCGTTATTAACATGTGTCATTGTCTGGCAACATTTTGTATAGAGGATGACCTCATTTGACTCACTCTGTTTTGATAAATATTGCTTTTATAATTGTGAATATTTGCTGCTGAACAAATGCAACATGTCTTTAAGCTAGTTAGTTTACTCATGTGAGTGATGGTCTTGTTATAATCCAGTCAGGGTTGTCACCAGATCATTTTGATAGCCTGGAAATTGTGATCACCATCCTGAGGGAGTGGTCTAAGGCAAGTCGGTGTCCCACTGCCCATTTGAAAAACTTTTGCATGTTGGAGAGTGCTTACAAAAAACAAGGAATTATTCCTCAATTCTAAAGAAATTTAAGGATTATATTCAGTTAGAGAAAGAAATTTGTGACCAGCAGTGATGCTGATATTGATGGCAAGTACTGGGTGGAGATTTTGAGAGCCGCTTAGCACTGCCCAGTGTCACCCAGCATATTTACAACCCTGAGTCCAGAGTTTCACTCTGTTTTTTACAGTTGTTCATAATTGTTTGAATTTTTATTTTTTTTAATTGTTATGCCTTTCTGTCTGTTTGGTTGGTTTTTAAGTCTTGTAAGTTTTGCTTTTGTTTTGAGGGCTTCAAGGAATGTTAGCCTTGGCCAACGTTCTTCTCTATTACATTCCTGATATTATATACTTCTTTAACTTTTTAGGACCTCTACATGCCTGTCATCAGGTAGTTGATCCTAAACCTTTTAAGAAAGCTTGCATGAAGGACATCTGTCTTACTCTCCCAAGTAAGGAGCTGGTGTGTCACATGATTGCAGAATATGTAGACAGATGCTTGGAAGCTGGAGGGGAACCTGGCCACTGGAGGACACGAATGTTCTGTCGTAAGTTCATTTGAAAGGTCATTCCATTTTGTTTTATTACATTACATAATAAAATATGATGTTAAAGAAAGTCAACTAGAAAGTCACATCTGGCTTTAAAGGGGAAGTTTAAGCAAGAAGTAAATTTTCAGATGTGGGAGAGGAACAAAATTTACAAAGTGTGGTGACATTTCCATTCAAATCAGACAATGATGTAATTGTCAAGATATCAGTGAATGAAGTTACTAGATTTGTGTTCCAAAGTGATTTTGAGGGCAGCAAATGTTGTATCACTTCCTCACATTGATAAGGAATGCCTTGTTTCCCTTTGTTTATTCACACCGTTGTGTTGACCTTGAAGTAAATATGAACAGGACCTCCCTGTGGGGAATGCAAAGTTTGTTAAGTTCTCATTGCTACCTACACAATAATATTCTGCAGTTTAGGAGGAAAAAAAAGGTTAATATTCTCTGTCAAAGTTTGACTGCCCCTTTAATGTTGCTTTACTACATAAAAATGCAAGTAGATAGATTCAAATTGACCTTCACATTGTTTCTTTCATCTTTAAACAGCAATGCAATGTCCTGCCGGTCAGAGATATACAATGTGTATGTCTGGTTGTGAAGATGAGTGCGGTAACCTAAATGCCAAAGCTTCCTGTCCTGACCGTTGCTATGAAGGCTGTGAATGCACACAACCAGACCATGTCAAACAGGGTGACCAATGCGTACATCGCAAGGCCTGCGGTTGCACAGAGAATGGCTTGTACTACCCTGTAGGTAGCTCTTTCTTCAACTTTCCCTTTCAGTTAAATTTTATGGTTTCTACCACTGTCCCAAGTGAAATCCACTACTTTACAGGTTTGAACTGGTTTTACCAGCTCTGCTTTAGAGCAGGGTCTGTAGCTATGTTAGCCAGCACTGGTCAGTTGAACTTTTGCTGCGATTTTCCTGAGTATCACAAACTGTCATGGCAACTCACCATAGGTTCTCTGGAAATGAGTTTAGAGTTATCTTATTTCAAGTGCCGTTTCATTCCTTTCCTCCACTTATCTGTGTTTCATACTGCAGGGTTTCTTGTTTTATTAGCAAAACAGGGTCAGTTGCGTAACCTACTATCTGTCATAAATGATGTTGTTCTTAGTCTTAAGTGTATGCCAACCAGCAATGCCTCAGAGTTGCTGCGCCTCCTGGATGGGAGAAGTGGGAGTTTCAACTTCTAGATAACTTCAAGAACCGAAATAGATACGATCTATAGAGGTACTTTGGAGTACACATAGTCTCAGTTTAAAATTTTGCACTGAAGGAAAATGAAAAGCAGACTGTTTTGGTCATTTTGTTACAAGTTTTCTCCAATTTAGAATGTCAGTCAGTGGAATTCTCTAACACTTGTAGGTCGGTACCTGAAGTATGGGAGTCTGCCTCCTGGCAACATTGTGCTTCATATCTTGCCCCCGAGAATAATGTCACATGACATCAAGGAACAAGGTCTATTATCAGTCCATGTCAGAAATGTCAGTTTTTCCCTTTCAGGCAGCTAGAATCCATGAAAAATTTCTAACCAACAGTTTTGATCAGACAATTTTATTCTGCTTTTTGTGTAAAAAAGAGGATTTTATCATTATCTTCTTTTGCCTGAATGTAGCAGAGGATATCATAAATTATAACATGTAGGATAACAGGCTTACTGCTACAGTGTTACTTGCAAATCCTCTGTTTGTACAAATTTTTCTTTCCTGAGCTATAGCTTGTGAAAAATTTGTGTTACTAAGTGGTACCATCTCTTTTCACCTTTAGAGCTGACATACCAACAAAAAAATTGCATGGTTCAAGCTTTTATAGTCTTATTTGCAAACTTAGATGACTTTCCTTACTGCTTTAAAGGCCCAATTTTCTCATCCCAAAAAGTACCAATTCTCCCAACCTTCTTAATTAAGCCCCTCCCACAATTGTCTGAAATTCACCCTCATCCAGACACAATCTCATTTTATTGCTTCAGAGGAGTATAGAAAGCTCAAGGTGTATTATCAAAACACTCTCAGAACAGTTCATGCTGTGTAATATAAGTTTTTGTACTCTGTATTGTTTGAATTAGCAGTCAATCAAAAAGCTGAGCCAATTGAGAGTTTCTGTTACCCTATACTAGAAGTGTAGTTTGGGGTGAGAGGATTGTCGCTTTAACGGATCCAGTACTAAGTTGGGGTGGAGTAGGCAAAGGAGGTAATCCTTGGAAATGGTGTGAAAGAAAATGTGTCAATGTTTCTTTCATTGATAAAGTTATATTTATATCATTATGTCATTTTTTATTAAAGGTGGAGTATGGATTCGTCAGAGAAAGTTGCACAGGCCGCTGTGAGTGTTTGCCCGGTGGTGAGCTATGTTGTATGCCATTTGCATGTGGTGTACACGCTCAGTGTCATGTAAGGGATGGAGAAAGTTCATGTTACTGTGACAAAGGTTATGGTGGAAATGGTGTCATTTGTCAGGGTGAGTAGAAATAGATGGTGTCTGTTGTCAAAAAGGGTTAAGTGTGGGATCCTAATTGAGAATGCAAAACAGATAAGTTTTATTTCTGAGGCAATCAGTTTGTGTTGTTATTCATACACCAGCTTATTAGACAGTGATGTAGCACTAAGGGCACAGAGGGTTAAAGTCTCTGTGGGAACATAAAGGGTTTGGTTAAGCTTTGTCCATTCTTGGATTGATGCTGCTCCCTTATGAAGTACATTTAGTTGGTTTTGCCAAAGATTGGAGAGACCAATTTTTAGGGGGAAGGAGGGGCTTGTCAAAGCAGTGCTTGAACCCACTGACTGATGGAATTAAGTTTTCCCTGTTTTCCATTCTTTTACAGAAATCCAACATCCTCTACATGCCTTGGTATCTGCTGGTCAAACCATATACATGGATTGTGGTGATCTCTACATTCAGGTCCAGTCAGCTGTGTTTGGTGGACTTCAGAGTACAGGAGTGTGTACTGCACTGCAATACCCTGATCAGGAATGCCCAGATAGTGTGGATGCAGAGAACCAACTGTTGCCATTCTGTGAGGGGAAACATTTCTGTTCTGTAAGTACAGGATTTCTTCAGTATAGAGGCTTTGCAATTACGTCACGTAACCGCCATGCTGGAGGACATTCATGCCAAATACACGGGGCTTTGTGCTGAACGCACTGCACAGTGTGCACTTTGGTATGCACAGTGCGTACACATTCAACGAGCAAGGGCGTCCAGTGTGGTTTACTACGTAGTTTCATGTACTCCAACATGGCCGCCGGAGAGTAGTATGACGTCATGTGAAAAGCCTCTAGATGATTCTAAACTATGAATGCTAAAAAGCTCTTCTCTCCTTGTTTCATAGTCAACACAGCTTCAAAACTTTGAATTGATGTCAAACCGCAGGTTGTTGCTTTAAAGTGGTAAAGCGTATTCAAGGAGCATGACAAGGGCTTCTACTTTGAAACTCCAAAGAACCAAAAATTTAAGAATGAAACATGGTCAAAACAGAACAAAGTTTCGTCATATACAAAAGTGTGTAAAATATCAACAAGCTAAAAAATGAGACATATTGTTGCATATTATTCCTGTTTTTCAAAATTCTTCATAGTCACTTGCTCATTGCTCATTTCTATTTTGGAACATTTTTAGGTACCAGCCATTCCAAGACGCTTCGGAGATATCTGTCAGCACAAATTTAAGTACCTGCAAGTCCAATTTGCTTGTCAGTGGAGACCATCTGAAAGAGATTTGTTTGGTGACATTACAATCACAACCTGCCAGAATGAATACATGGAAATCAATTGCAGGCACCAATATATACACATACTAGCTGTCACCTTTGGTAGGACAGCTGGGGCCGAAGTTTGTCCACATACAAAGGTCAGAGACCAAGATTGCCGGGCAGTCAACGCTCCAATGCTTTGCAAGCTGAAGTGCCAGGGAAAGCACCAGTGTGAAATGAGGGCAACAAAGGAGGAATTTGGTGGAGAGGACCCCTGCCCCAAGACCTACAAGTACTTAGAAGTAACATACAGGTGTACTCAAACACCTGTCTTGCATTAATTTACTCAATGAACTGATTTTTCCCCCTGAAGTTATATAAGCTCCTTTTTTTTTTCTTCTTCTCAATTTTGACCGTCTATAAAGCATATACTTGTTTTTTGGTTTTAAGAGGAGAAAAATTAATCATAATCTGTAAGTTATATCTCAGTAACATTCACATTGTGATGGATTTTAAAAAATTAAACAGCTACTTTAGTATTAAAGTGAAATAAGTCATGTTGTAGAAAAAAATAATCCCTATGTAATATCAGTAGTTGATACTTCTGCAACAAATGTTCATTTGTCATTTTTTCCATAAAAGCTTTGATTTGTGTTTTCTCCCTCTTAAAGTAAGTTTAAAGTAAGTAAGAAAAAATTTAGAAGGGGATTATTTTATCTTTCTGCCCAAGCATATGGCAGGATAAATTATATGAAAATAAATCTGCATATTTTACCAACAAAAGGTGTCTTCTTATTTTTACTACGTTTAGTGTTTGTTTTTCTCTTTGAACGTTTAGGTAAACCAGGCCAGTTTGGAAAGCCACGCTCATGTTTTTTGACACTTTTCAGGATTTGAAGGGGTAGGGTCAAGATTTGCTCAGCAGATGTCTAACCTTTTTGCAAGAATTCATTGTCAGATTGTACACTATTAGTATGCTTTAGTATAGATGCCTAACAGCGTACTGGTTTTAAAGGGGAAGTTAAGCAAAAATTTAATTTTTATATGTGAAAGAAAAATCGAATCTAAACAGTGTGGTGAAACTTCCATTCAAATCAGATTGGTATATGCCAATGAAGTAACTAGACTTGTGTTCAAAGTTAGCTTAAGGGCAGCAGAGTTCATTTCACTTCCTCACATTGACAAGAAGTGCTTGGTTCCCTTTGTTTTTTCAGATTGTTGTGATGACCTTGAAGTTCTCATGCCACTTATTCAATCTTATTCAATCTGTGGTTGTAGAGGGGGAAAATATGCTGTTAAGTTTAAAGAAAAACAAAACAATGTCCATCATGTGGTTATATTGAGTCTCATGTGCTTGCTTCAGGTTCACATTTTGTTGAAAATGTGACAACTTCACCTGCTCATATCTTGAGGACCACACGTCAGAGTCGATGCAAATTTCACCAAAATGCTGAGAATAAGTAGTCCTGTAACATATGAAAATTTGATATGACTTTTAACCCTTTTTTGATCTGTATTGTTATTGGGCACACATACATGTAGTTTCCTATGCCTGTAAAGCTAACCACATTTGATCAGCCCACTCTTTGTAACTACCATAGTTTAGAATTACATCATAAGTATAAAGCATTGGAAGCTTATGCTGGTTCCTGTTCAGGGGCTAAGCTTTATGTGTGCCTGAACTTAGGAACCAGGTAAGCTGTACAGCAAGTAATGTTAAACATAGACTTGGAGACAAGCCTAAGGCCATCAAGACCTGTAATATTAGCACTGTTACAGTCAATGCTAACTTTTGAAATGCAGGTGTCTATATGCCAGCATGATCAACATTTAGTTTGGCAACTGTGACAGTGACGCTAAATGAAAATAGCTGATCTTAATATGGAAAACACTTGTTTGGGACCTTTCCCATGAATCTTCACTTGGTGGTGACGTTTACTGGTGTCAATGTGTGATACTGTTTTGAATTTAGTTTACTCTATTAAAAAATTTATGAAGGGCATAATTAGCTTATGCTATCTCTGTAAACTAACGCAAGCAGAGGGCATACATATCATGCAGCCTAGCCATAGTTGAGTCTGCATCTAGTCGAATGCTGTAAATACAATGATTGATGCAGTGCAACTGGCCTAAAAGTTTTGTCATACTCATCTACCAGGGTTTGGGTTTAATCTTTTCCCTGTAAGTTCCTGCAGGGAACTCACCACCATAAGCAGAATGGTCTTCCTGGGAAAAGTAGTTCAAAAGTACACCATCAATTTTAGGTCCTCTTTGAGTGTAAACTGCTCTTATTAGAACAATAAGTTGCTGCTTATTTTTTGTGGATATGAAAGAGGAGATGTTAATGTGTAAGTAATGGATAGATAGAAGGTAATTTAGACTATTTCAGTTTGGGTGTGAACAACAGGTAATTTCTAACACTTTGCATATTAATAGGGGTGGGTGCAGAGAAAAACATCTTCCACATGTAGCTCAAAATCTAGAAGGTTATGCTAAGGTGAGTTTGTGATGCCATGATTGGCCAACTCCTTGGCTTTCATGAGAGGGGTAGCTTTAGTGGAGTGTGTACTTTGACAGGGCTGTGGGGGGTAATTATGAAGGCAAAATAGTGTTTAAGTTAAAGGTGAAATTAATGGTGGTGTCCCCCCCCCCCCCCCCCCCCCCCCCGCAGAATAAACGAGTTCAAAATTTATATCTGTGCATGTGTTAGTGACTTTTAATTCTGTTCAGGTTGACTCATATGAGTGCTGTACCAGCACACATAGCATAGGGCCTACTGTTCTATGTGTGTTTGCATCCAGCCATCAGCTTAAAGGGAAATATAGCGTTTCTTTTACAAGAAAATTTGATCCTTTTTTAAACCAGTATTTATTGACACAGAGTGATATATGATTAAAAAATAATGCAGTATGGTGGTGTTCTTTTGGAGAAATAAGTTTCCCTAAGATTGAAATTTAGTTACTTGTTGCTGAAGATTAATTTGTTCACCCAAACTTTCAACACTTCAAATGACGCAACTTCCATTGCTCTTCTTGTTCATGATATTTTGAGGAGATGAAGCTATTGCTGGGGTGTATAATTGACAATGAATGGTTTGATGATGTCTTGAGCTATTTTCTTTGAAGGTAATGTTGGAACATTTTAAATGCAGTATTTCCCTTTAAACAGCTCACTCGATTACCTTTGTTTGATCTATTGCACAATGCTGCCCTTTGAAGAAACTTTGAATTGTCTATTACAGTCACCCCATCTTGATGTAGGATAGTACAACATCCTGTTTCATGATTGGCACATAAGAGTCATGTGAGACTAAACTGGTCACCTGACCATCATAGACCAGTGGAAGTTGTATGAATGTAACTTTCAAACTATTCACATATATGATCACAACAACTAAAACAAAAATATTCAACAAAACCCACTAAGTCTGATTACAAAGCAAATTGGACAAACACAGTGATAGGATTTAGTGTGATTTTGTTCTGCTTCAGTCTTATAAAATGATAGCCTCTGTCGAGTCTTTCCGTCCAAATTTTGTACCTCCTCCCCCCCCCCCCCCACCCCTTCCGTCCCTCTGGAAACACACTGGGGCTTATCTCCTCTGTTTTACACCCCCTGGAATCGCTACACCGAGCGGGGCAGGGCTGAGGGCGGACAGATTTGTGAGGCCACCCTCCGGTTACATAAAATAATTGTTGGCCGAAAAGCCTTGACAAACTAAAATGCTAATGAAATGAAGAAATCCCAGGACTTAAAATGTGTGCAAGCATGTTTGTCACAGAACAATGTTGCAGTTGAAATTTGTTTTGGAAATAAATCTATCGAAACCCGATGTAAAGTCAATTTCAATTTGGGAACTTCATCAAAATAGTAAAGTAAGCTGATGTCTGGCATTGTTCATAGGTTTAATAGTATATATGTGCTTTTCGTACATATTTGGTACCTGCTATGAAGGATAAGGTCGGGTAGAAATCTCAAAAACCAACCGATTTTTCACTTGGTTAGAATGTCAGAAGGACACATGGAAATGCCACATTTCTCGTTTGGAAGGAAACAAGCTTCGAGGGCATTTGAATAGAGAAGAAAAATAAAAATTAATGAATAAGAGTGAAATGAGGAAAATAGAAAAACAGTATATCTCCAGTAATCATCCAGTGGCAGATCATTGGACCGTCCAGTCGTAGGACAGGCACAGACTCATTCTGCATTGGAAGCATGGTGTTGGGGGCGACTCCCCCAGTGAAAAATGAGGGGGTCGGAACTATGCTTCAGCCCTCCCCCCCCTTCCTACCACTTCCCAGGACAGAAAACCCTTCCACAAAATGTAATACACAATGCATTAGTTTTCGCTCGGAAATCAGCTTGGCAAACTTTTCCGAGTCCTGAAAATGACAAAATCGGCTATTTACCATATGCGACACCACTTCATCGAGAGACACCCAGCTGTATTGCTATTTTTGTCAACTGTCTTTCATAAAATTCCAAATTTTCTTCAAGGAAAGCGCTTCATTTTGAAATATTTTGTCTAAAAGGCAAGGTGAATAGGAGAGGAGGATCGAAAGTCAAGATGTACTGTAGCTTCAGCTCTTACATAGCATACGAAGACACAACCGGGACCGCGGAGACGGGGGGACGGGCTAGGGGGGGCTTTATCCCCCGCACTTTTTTTGCTGTGGCTATTTCGGGCCGCCTTAAACTGCATTTTGGGCCGCCTTAAACTGCATGTTGGGCCACCTTAAACTGCATTTTTGGCCGCCTTAAACTACATTTATTTTATTTGACATATTGGGTCGCTTCGATGATTAGCCCCTGCACTTCAAAATTGGCTCCGCGGCCTCTGCATAAAAGTGCTCCAAAAGGCGAAGAAGCTTAGCAAAGAACCCAACGTGGTAGCAAGGCAACAAGTGCCTTGATCAGTTCAATTGATTTTCGACAAACATAAACCGGACAATATTTGAATACAGAGAACAAATGTTAACAAGCTAGCAGCCATGCCAGCTATCTTAAAACTGTTTGTAGACACCTCCTGAATAGATTGTTCGCAATTCATCTTTACAATGTGTCCACGGGAACCGTATTGTCATATTGTTTGTATTTCTGGTGTACATGTTGTCCGCCTATGTCAACATGTCTTACTTATTATCATGCAAAGGAACTGTAAAAGTAACAAATCAATGAAAGAACAATATGAAAAGATTTCTTTAATTTACATTTTGTGAATAGTTTGCATTAGCATGTAAACGACAGGTGACCTGGTGTGTACAAATGTTGGTAAGTGATACAGTTTTAAGGTCTTTTGCTGATGTAGTTACTCGGCATTTGGAGCAACCGCTTTTTCAAAGTTGAAATTTTAAATCCCCCCTAAAACGTTTGCCTCGTGATTGAAAAAACCCGCCTTCTACAGGGCTAACAGCACCATACTCATGGCTGACAGGACTCAACTGGCTCGAGGAAGATGGTTCGGCGATTTTTTTGCCCGACTACAGATCCCACTCCAGGGAATTATTTTTGCCCGAATGGGGCAGCGGAATCTGCAAGGTTCGGCAAGGTTTTGCTTGATTTGGGGGGTGCAGCCTCGGTCCCCTTCCCCGTACAGCCACTGCTGGTCCTCGAAGTGTACTGCTGTGTATGTGAAAAATAATGATGTGTATGTGAAAATAATCCGTTAGGTGTTCCATACTACTAAATAAGCAAAAGTAGGCTTGCGAGTCGTTTCAAATCACAGTACAGTTGTCAGGTTTACAATACTATCGCTTACTAATAGCGGAGTGGGGCATGGAAAAAATTTTCTGTCCGGTCACCGGAAGATCAGATATTGCAATTTCCAACTTTATTTAGCTTTCGGGGGATAGCCCCCTGGACACAACCCGTTGAAGGCTTCACCCTTTGCGTTCGCCGCGAACGCCTTCGCGTGCACACTTTCGAATTTGACCTAACTCACCCGGCCATCCCCAAAAGTTTTAAAGAAATCCACATCTCTGCTCTGGTAGAGCAGTTAAGAGTCGTTAAGTTCCCCCATACTGAGGAAAAAACCTTTATTTCACTGCTAAATTTTCCTCAATTCCTAACAATTTTCATTGCAGAAAATTCTGTCGCTAGAGTGCACCAAATTGCATTTTAGGACCTTTGAAAATGCACAAATTTTCAAGAGGGGGAGCAGGAAACCCCTGCCGTCATACCCATCATCCCCAGTCCGGCGATTACACTTCCGCTCCCTTCTAAAAATTTCTGGATCCGCCCCTGAAATGAAAAAAATATACGTGTATTTTACGGCTTTATGCAAGTTTAACAGCTATCATTATTTATGACCCACGCCTTAAATCACCTGTAACCCGTTGTAGCAATGTCATTCATTACAGATAGGGTACGCAATGCAACGTTAGTATTCCCACGCTTATTGTAACACTGGTCAATATACAAGCTGAAGTTTGGCGAAGGACCTACTGCGATCCCACAGTATGCACTGGTCCGGTGGCTGTGTTATAATTTTAGCGGAAACTCCCCAAACGTAGCCTATGTACAGTGCATTAATATTCTAGCAGACTGCTGACACACCGCCAGGGCGGTGCACCTGGATCCCACCAAGGGGCCGGTACCTTAGACCCCAAGCCCCTCGGATTTGCGCCAACGCGGAAATTATAGACTTTAAGTCACTCAAAAAATTTGGTCAGCCTCTCCTCTCCCTTAGTCGCCCTAACTTAAAAATCGTGGCGCCTCCGCTTCCTATGTCCCCGTCCTCTTCCCCGAAAAAACATTTCACGGGAAGCTTTCATGCTCCCTTTTGTTCTTCATGCGGCTACGAGCCCGCTTGGAAGAATGTCTGTCTCTGTGTCCTTAGTTGTTCGTCATAGTTGAATGGGACTTCACCTGTCAACGCAAACCTGTAAACTCAAAATTGTGTTTGAATAAGTGAGTTCGATGATTTGTTTTGGCTATGCACATGCGCCGGAACAGTCAAATCTTCGGGGTAAGCAAGTCCATCGGGCACCAACAATACATGTTCCAAAATTTGACTTTACATGGAATTTGGTGAGATCATCATTCTTTCTTAATCCACCTATAACATAAGGAGGCATCTGAAGTGTGGTTGTGTCCTTATTGCCTTTTGGGTGGAAAAGGTTTCATTTTAAGACGTCTTGAAGTAGAACTGAGACCCCTATTTTCGTTCGAGTTGGCTAGATTCTTAGATGCACACTTTTGTGTTGTTGCAAGTAATGCACGAAAACAAGAGAACGCCGCACTCTGTGTGCATAGCTCGATTTGTATATCACGATCTGTGACCTACTATTCCATGCGCCAAAGAATTACCAAACTCGTTTATTGACTAAATCGCGTTTTTCTTTCATATGTGACTAATGTTTGACGAATTTCAGCCGATTCAGGCAGTGCTTAAACCAATAGGCCTATACTATTTGCAGTAAATCAGGCCCGTGGCCAGGGGGGTCGGAGCGTTCGAACAACCCCATGCCAACTTGAGGGAGGTCCATTTTTGCAGCCCTGTGTTTGAAGGGTCTCCTATGAAATATTTTTTATGTTGACATATACTAGATTACATGTATGATTTTTTTTCTCAAAAAGTGGTGTACTGTGTTGAATTCCTGGGGAAAAGGACTTCTGTTGTGTTCAAAATTCCTCTAAAATGCTTCAGACTGCAGGAGATCTGCAGATTTCAACCTTTTCCGGGAAGCATGCCCCAGACCCCTAGCCACTGCATGCTTGGAAAAAAGACCCACCCCTCTACGTGGGCTGACTACGGGCCTGTGAATTGAAAAAAATAATATCCCTTCAAACATGCTATCAACAGCACGCAACTGGATGAAACAAACATTTCAAACATTTCCGTAACTCATGGTAAGATAAATTGCATTGCAGTTTGCTTCTAATACAACGATTTAGAAACAACTGTAAATATTTTCAATATGTACCAAATATATTTGCAGGTGGGAAGTCGGGTACAAAGCGATGATTAGAATATTGTCACTAAATGCCTAAAGCCTCGTGTTACTTCATCTCCGGGTCGTTGAAAAATGGCTATATTTTCACACTTTTTAAACACAAGCAGCTAGACCAGATTTGAATGTTTTCCTTTCGTAATAGTGTACTTTAAGCTTGTTCCAGTATTATAGTTGTCTTATATAAAAGTCGAACAAATTAAAATTTGACAATACTTCTTTTACAAGGCTTGTTTCGATAACTTCTCAGTTTTGGTGCAACTTTTCTCTTCTCACCTACTACAAGCATACTTTCCATCTAGTACAATGAATTTGTAAGTAATCATCTTTTAGGCTACCCCATTCATTAGATCTGTAAAAGAAAATATCCAACAAGCAAAATGATATTTCTTAAATAAAAAAAAATGACCTTTCAAAACATCGCACCAATATGATGGATTCAATAAATTTGGCCTACTTCTTTTAACCTGGCAACACTTAAAAACTAAATTCATTTATCTGACCTGCATGGCACTAAGTCTACCATGTAGTTAAATGTGTTTAAGCTATATATGTGAAATCTATATCACGAGTAAAAACTCAGAAGCAATGAGATAAGGAACTAGTTGTATCCTTGCCTTCAGAAAAAAAGTAAAAAAAAAAAAAACAATCGCTTCTGAAAAAGCAGTTACTGCATGGGGTTCGTGTCCCGCGTCATGTCAGAGCACCGCGATGCCCCGGCTCCTGAATAATTATCCTGAAACTTGATTTTCCAGCTAGAGAATGATGTTAATGTAGATGTTCGGGAGCTTCGCCCTCTGGAACTCTTCCATGGAATCCAGCGGGGGCACTAAGGCAGGCCCTGTACCTCATCTGCTACCGGCAAAATATATCTGTTACCGAGTTAATTTTTACCCAGAGACATGCTGAAACCGCAGACCTCCCGGACTCCTACCCTCGACATTCCTTGACCTCACCTGCAAGAAATCACTGTTCTTGCTCGATTTCACGTTCTACCAAACATTTTCCTTTACCCTACATGCACCCCCTCCCCACCCCATTTCCGAAATCCTGGTGCTCCATCGTAAAAACGTACACTTTAAAACTGACTGGTTCACAGCCAGACGATAGGGGTTCAGTCATTCAAATAATAAGACGGACATACCAATGCGCTCTATGACAAAAAGTGATGAACCCTTTTCTCCTTGCTTTGCGGACCATTTACAAACGCTTTTGAGTTTTCCACGCGAAGTTATCATTAATGACCAACTATGTACACAGTGATTCGAAGAAGTTTGAAACTTTCCCTCTCAAATTATAGCTTTAAACCATGGGCGTCCGCAGAAAAAAGTCAGGGGGGCAAAATTTCTATGAGGGACAAAACCTCCAAGTCACAATGAATTGACACAAAGCATGCGAAAATTTCAGCCCAAAATGCCTCCCAGATGGAAATGGCATTTCTAAAGCCTATTTTTCGCATAGAAACTTGGAAAACACGTTTTGTTCGGGTTTTTGCTTTGATTTTGATACGTTTTTTCAAATTTTTGATTTTCCAGGGGGGCACTTGCCCCTTACCCCCTTGCCCATGCCTGCGGACGCTCATGCTTTAAACCAATGTTCAAGTATAGGATTCCCGGAGGACATCAAGTGCACGGCTATAGATATCTTCAAAACAGTGCTCAAAACCAAGCTTTTAGACATGTCACAGTGACCATCATCTATAGACTTTTCACTTTTGGTATCAAGATACTTGGCCGATAAAGTTTCTCAGATGTTTCAAACCAAAAGGTCTGCACAACGAACTGAGATTTTTGTCACATAGACAAGGAACTAGTATCTTTCCCCTGTCTCCTCCCACTCCTCAAACTAAGACCTCAAACTTTTAGATATGACTAAGTATTATTTTCGTAGCCACAACTAAGCTTCTGAAGAGCAAAACTCTTTCTTTCTCAGAACATAAATGTAAATTGAACTTATAACTCATTTCTCAATACAGCGCCTACACGTAAAGCGCCTTTCACGGCACAGCGTTTCAAATACCTTAGTTTTCCGTTTATTACTTTCATAAAGGAATACGTATGCCTCATTTTAGAGAAAAATGTTTGACTTTCCTGAGATAAATGTTCACCCAATTGCCTCTTGCACATTCGCGGCGAAGTAAAATTTGCAACTTTAATATTGCCCAGCGTTCCTCAATGGGCATGTAACGTCACTCTGAATCCACCCAATTAGTTTCCTTCGTTAACATTATTCACGGGGTACGTCTCGGTGAAATCAACCAATCAGGTCAAGTTGGACTGCTCAAAACCAAAAGAGATCTTTGGCTGATTCGTGCGTCTCCAAAGAGGTTCCTAAAAGACAAAGAAAAATAAACATGCAAATTAGTTCGAGCAAGAAATGATAAAGTGATCCGTTTTCAAACCGATTTTTGAAGAAATTAAAGCTAAATTCTCAAATAGACAATATGCAGAGAACCGTTACATGATCATAAAAGCAGCGTGTCAGGATGGTATTTACATCCGTTTGTATCTTATGTTTCGTTTTCAATCGAACTAACCGATAGACAATGTTCTACAAAATAATATAATCACGTTTGAATGTCAAGCAACTGACTTATGATATCAGGAACAATTGATTTCGCTTCGGTTGGAAATTTAAATTTTCAGCCTGTTAACTCAGAGACTGATAGAGGTCGGCATTTACTATTGCAAACGCGACGGTCAAGTGTCTCGACAATTTTGTTTTCTTTAAACCCTAATTTGGTATTTAGGAAACAGGTCGTCATTTTCGCAAATTATTCGATATGTTTGAAACCTTATACACCTCTAAAGCTTTGTTTACTTGACAAGCGGAAAACGGAACGCGGGGCGCGGAAAGAATTCTTTTTTGTTTTTCCAATGACATGTTTATTGGGTACGCGAATCGCGAATTGCGGAACCATCACACGCGGATTGCGGATTGCGGATTGTGTATCGAATCCTCCATGTCGAATTCTTTCCGCTTATTGGTGACCACGTGAACACCGTGTATAGCTCCAGTAGGATTTCTCCACATTCCCCGGACTTCCGATACTACGTCGTACCATATACTGATAAAACGGGGGAACTTTGGCAGGTTTTTGATGTTTTATTGTGATAATTTCTCACAACAATGGAAAAATGACTGAAACTTAAGTGCTATGAACCAATTAACTTCCAGTCAATAAGTAGTATGTCCATCAGTTTCATATCTTTATCCACTGGGCTATAGTCATCCATGAAAAACTGCTAAATGACTCAAAGCTCAGGCAGTAGAACATCGTTTACTGGAATTGAACTATTTAGCTGGTTTTACTGTAACGGAATGCGGAACGATCCGCATGGGGTGTTTATTGGGCACGCGGATCCATTCCGAGTTCCGCGTTCCGCAATACGCGTGTCAAGTAAACGCAGCTTAACCCGGGAGGGCGATTCGCAAGTTCCTTCCCTGACTGAAAAATTCTAAATCATCACATAGTACAATTATCGTTATGTTCGGCGGGTATCTACAATCCTCGACAAAAATGATGGGACAAAACAAGCAAAACAAGCAATGAACGGAACACCATCCCCCACTCCCCCATTCAATGTTGCGGCAGCCCAAGGCGTCCTGAAACTTCAACATTGATACGGGGAGCGGGGTTTGTCCCATGTATTTTTGTCGAGGATTGTCGGAAGCCTGTACAAAGGTATAGGAATTTCCAAATTTTCGTTTTAAATGCCCTGAAACGAGTAGGTTGCCTTTTATTTTTCAAGCTACAGGAAAGTAGTAACAGTTGAATTTGTCCGACCAGTATACTGGCGCGTCAGATTAGCGCTGGGCGCTCGAATAAAGATTTTTCTTCCCCAAGTAGCTCATACGAGGAAGGGGGAGGGAAAAATAGTACTCTGGGTGGTGGGTATTTAATTTACTTTAAAAATTTCATGTACTGTAATGGGGAAAAACAAAGAATTTTTTCCATCTTATATTTCGTGCTAGGGATTAGGGGTAACATATTTCACGATATACCCAACGATTAACCACGAAATTCTCTCTTTTTTCGCACAAATAAACATTGAATGCTGATTCATGCTACAATCTGGTTAAAGACGAAATTATATGTAAGCATTAGGGGTAGTGAACGTGACAATTTACGTGAAGATTTCTCGAAATTGAAACGGTTAACAATTTCTGCACAATGAAAGTTTCCTATAAATAGAGAGATCTTCTATTTGCACGATTAACCCTCAACAGTCATTGAAATAGTGTGGAGATCAATGGTTAATCGTGATGAGGTCAACGGTAAACCGTGGCGCTAATTAAATATTCTTAGTAATAGGGAGCAGTGTCGAGCTCTACATCGGGATAATGAATAAATTAAGCGTTATAAAGTCCACTTTCGGAGCTTTCTGTAGCAGTTCGGTTTCAAAAATTTAAAACGCTGCGTTTGTCCTGTAATTTATCTGGAATATCTGTTGTCCCCCTCCCCTGAAGGTTGTTTTGATCTTGCCCCTCCCCAAGAAATATTTCTCGCTTGAAGGCGACCCCTCCCCCCCCCCTTCCTCGGTACCCAGCGGCAACGGGTCTTCTGAACTGGTTAATGACAAAATTAACGACGTTAAACCACCCACGGGTACCTTATTTTGATCACTTCCCTGTCCTAATTAGAAAGACCGAACATGGACAGAAGTCCGTAATGCGTAATAAGTTACATTTCTTCCCCGTGAAATATTTAAAAGCCGCTATTATTAGCTTCTAATGCAGCAATTGTTCTTCATAATGCTTACACCGTGACATTTGTCATCGAATCACTCCTTTCAGAGTACACAACTTTTATTCACCAACTGTAATTATATTGCCCAAGACCGAAAACTTCTTCATATACATTTGTACAGGCTTCCGACAATCCTCGACAAAAATGATGGGACAAAACAAGCAAAACAAGCAATGAACGGAACACCGTACCACCCCCCCACTCCCCCATTCAATGTTGCGATAGCCCAAGGCGTCCTGAAACTTCAACATTGATACGGGGAGCTGGGTTTGTCCCATGTATTTTTGTCGAGGATTGTAGGTCAGAAATATAAACCATCACGCATCTTAATATTAAACAAATTCTCAAATCCCATCCCGTGATAAGACTGCACAGAAAAGTAAAAGTCACAATGAAGAATCCAATAAAATTAGATGTAATTAAAATACGTGTGTTGAATACATACGTCATCTGAGTTGCTTGATGAAAAGTTAACTGATCTTTTATTTTTATTAATAACAAAACTCCGGAATGTACGAGGGAGGAGAATTTCTTTTGAACTGTATGGTTACAAGGGACCCAGTCAATTTTTAATAACTGGACATAAATAGGTCCAGGTCAACTTGCAATCATCTTTGCGGACTCACGGGACCCGATGATGGAGATCGCCATTCATTCAGATTGATCGTGGTGTCAATACCAATATTATTAAAGCGAGCTTCTTCTTCTTGCATTGAAGTCCGACACTAATTACATTTACGCGCTCAGACTATTGTTACGCCCATGTAACACGCAAGTCTATGAACAACGTCACGCTCAGATATATAAACACAATGCGTATGCGGGACACGTGACTGGATGCCAATTTCTAAACAAATAAAGCAGACTGGCTCGTAGATATTGACATGGCCCGGGAAACACCCCAGCCCACAATACATACCGCGTACTTTCATGTTTATGATAGAAGCTGCAAATTGTTTTGAAGGATTTTTCAAGAGTCCGTCTACACATTTATTTACCTTACCCTTCAAAAGCAACCGTCCACAGACCAAGTACACACGGTGTATTCCATGAGCACCATATGCCTAGGGTCCACAAATGATGTAAACGTCACAGCAACATCATTAACAGTGCTCTTTTTTATTTATTTTTTGTCAGCACACGGCCAACACACGGCGACACTATGCGCAGTCAACATCTTTAGTATCACTGAATTCAGCCCGAAGCTAAATCGGAAAGAAGAGTGGCCCATGCCCGGTAGATTTATCACTGGATAGGCTGCTACTTAAACATACCAGTAGCATTGGTTCTCCTTTCTTCAGTATCTCTTTCACTAATATTATTCTCATTTGATCTTCTCTTTTACTATATTCCTACTACCTTTTGTACCAGTGAGGGCTGTGGTTGTAGACTATGCCCTCGGTACCACCGCTTGTCGTAAGAGGCAGGGGACTAAAACCATGTAAGTGAACTTGAATGATGTGAAATTTACCTATAACTACACAGCTAACTGACACGGAATACTATGTCTTGCAGGGTGCCTCTAATTAAACCCACATCTAACTTGTAATCAACCTTATAAGTTTTTCCTTACAGTAGTGTATGCCCCTTTCGGTGTAATGGTCAAGGTTCTTAAGTACAGGGCAAATAAAAATTCAGAACGTCATTCGCTTTTGTTTGCGCGACGCTATATAGTAGACCTACATTAGAATCAGAAGAGCTTCTTATTCTACCAATCCATCCGCATTTCTTGTTATATTTTTTCTTACCATGTAATTTGGATATGTAGTACTTCTAGGCTCTTACAGGGCAAGTTCAACCACGGTACCAAAAGTAGCAAAAAAAGATTGCTTTCCCGTGATCCTAAACGGAACACGCAGGCACCCCAACTTGATAAGTATATAGGGATAGGACCTATCCTGATTCAGGAATGGCTTCTTTTAATCATGTAACTCAATTTTTATCACTTAAGTGCCATCAAGCAAAATAAATCCTTGGTGTGCCTTCAATATATGATTGTCCAGAAACATAAATGAACTTCATTTGTAGTCGTATGAGAAATAAACTGAAAGAGAACAGCAAATGTTCTAAACTTCGACTAAGCACGCACTTCATTGTACAATGATGTAAAGGTCTGAAACTTGGGGACTGGTTAATTTTTGCCCTAAGAAATACACCTGCTCCTCATTGAAATAAAAAAACTGCAAAAGATCAATCATCATACAGTTCAAGGAACTCCTTGGAGGTATGCAACGAGCACTTCTGACAATAAGCCAGTTCGGTAATTCATTTTGGTGGTTATGCACATGCGCACATCGTGCAAATCCTCTCCATAAACAAACTAATCCCGCACATAAAACACGTATTCCAAATTTTGAGTTCACATGGAACTTTTGTGAAATCATTCTTTCTTAATCCATCCATAATATGAGGGGAGATCTCAAGTGTGGTTTTGTGCGGTGTGTTGTGTCTAAACCTTTTTTTTTTTTTTTTTTTTGGTGTAAAAATTTGCATTTGGATCTCTCGTAAAGTTTCACTGATCCCCTATTTTCGTTCCATTTTGCTAAAAATTTAGATGGTCGTTGCATGCACTGACGAAAACAAGGGAACTCTGTACGCAGGCTACGTGCTGATCTCGGTTTGTTTATCCCACGGTGTGCTCTACAATTCCATGCGGCAACGAATTACCGAACTCGTTTATTGCCTCGGTCGCGATTGTTCGTACCGTCCGTGAATACTTTGACCGTCATTTTCTTTGATTGACAATTGCTTCGGTCGAGACTACACAGCAGATTGTTTCCAATTGGCATTTTCCTCATCCAAAATGCCAAACGTTTTCAGGACTTGGCCCTTAGGAAATCGATTACTTGGACGGAAAAGGGTATTTTCATTTCAGATTTTCTCCCACATACATAAATAAAATGAAATGAAATTTGCAGACAAGGTTCCTGACAAGATTGAAAAGAAAACGAGGCTCTTCATTTTTTTTATTTTTTGTTCCTGTTGGGAAGTAATCCTGCTATCGCAGACTGGTCAATTTTCAGTTCAAAATCGTCCCCCCAAAACATCTTTTGCCCTGAAATCGACCAATTTTTTGAACAAGTTTTAGAAAAAGACATCCATTGAACAAGTATGCAAACTTTCGGACACGAATATCAAAATCCCTATACCTAGATGGGTTTTATGGCCAAATATTGGAAAATAAGCTCTGACAACTCCATACAACCATCGATCGACACAAAAATTGAGTGGTCCAGTTTACGCTACTTTTCCTGCAAATTTCATGTCCGTAGCTGCTACAACGACCGAGAAATCGCAATCGAAAGGTAAAAATCTGGGAACGCCCCTCCGAAAAGCTGTTAGGGTCGCATTACTTCGACATCTTCGTCGAAGTAAAAATGTCAAAAAAATGGAAGACTATTACAGAGCTTATGTATATGATGTCACGTCCCATGGACAAAAGTGCTTATCATTGCAATTTGCACCAACAAACCGCAGACAACTGATTTGCACGTATGAATACGCACGTAGTGTTTCCGGGAGTACGCAGTCGATATCGTATTAGTACTGTGCTTCATTGTTTTAACTGCATGGTGACATTACGTGACGTCAATGCATGAGTTCTTTTTTCTTTGAAAATAGAGATACCCTAAGTGAGAGTGGCTTCGAACAGCTCATGAAATTTAGTAGTTTCACTCATCTGTGACATAGACAGTAAAACAAGCAAAATAAAACGCGCTATTTGCCAGGCGGTTATTGTAGGCAGTAATGTTAGCCCTACATCAGTATATAGGTAAATGGCACGTAATGGAGAGCAAAATAAGACTTAATAAATTGTATTGTTAGCGTTACGACCTTTGACTGTGGACCAATATTTGGCAGCCTGACTCGTATTTCAACCATATGCTTCATCATTACGGAAAAGGGAATGAAATTACCACAAGAGGGAAATGCAGGCTACATCTTACCCGATTCGATGCCAAATGACGTCACTTCTGTAGGATAATGTTGTGGATGGGTATGCAGTCCATTATATCCGGGCGTATTCCAGTGATCGGTAATGCCAGTCGGTTTTGGCAGCTCCATTTGACCCGGTACCGCGGGTAGCATCGTCGATCGAACGGTCGGTTGAATGAGAAGAGAACTGTATCTTGGATTAAATGCACTTCCTGAGGTTAATCCGTAACTAAGTTCATGAATACCAAGACCCGATTTGTGATGAGCGAAAGCGCTTTGGTGATGCGCGGCAGCGGAAATGGCATAGTGCCATGGGTCGCTTTGACCCGGGATACCTGCGGTCCTGTGATGATAAGTGGTATAGGTATCTGCCGTGAAAAGAGTGTCCGAATGTCTGAATGGAGTAACGGCCGCGGCTGCTGCGGCTGTGTTTGGGTTAAAGGCATTCTGATAAAAACAATTTCCGCCGTTGCCGCTGAGGTAGTGGACGTTTGTGGGGTCAAACGGAACAAGAGGTCCAGGTGCCTTCATCTCCCTCCAGTAGTTACTATTCCAGAAAGATGGCGGGAACTTCCTCCGACACATTAAGGTTGGGGATAACTCATCTGGGGAAAAATCGAAGAAAATTGCCGTTTATAGCAATACTTTATTTGAACGTCGACATTTATTCTAAATAGTTACACAAAGTTGATCAACATATGCACCTATAGCAAGTAGCTTAAGTGTGACAGTATACAGAGGTTGGTCTAAGTACCCACCGACTAACGCTTGCAAACTCTTGCGATTCTTTGCGACCTCTTGGTCGCAAGGTTTTAAACATGTTTTAGAAATATTGCGATCTCCTTCAACTTCTTACCACAAGTCGTCATGCAAACGCTTTTCCACTAGATGGACTTCTCGGTGTCGCAAGCATTGGTGCAGCAAGAGTTCACAAGCTTTGGTCACCGGGTCACAAGAATTAGTCTCGGGCGTCTAGTCGAAGCGCGTTTGCTCACAGCTGGTAGCAAGAGCTCACAAAAGGTAAGCCATGATCACAACAAGTCGGCTTGAGTCGAGGGCCAATCAAGAAAAGTAAGTGTAAAACGAGAGAGAGCGGGTGGGTTTTAGACATCAACTCATCATAGCAACATAAACTAACCTATGTAGTATAATAACATGACATTTTTGTATAATGATAATTATCTTCGGGCGGCTCTGTCTCACCATGTTTGTTGAAATTGGAACTTTTATTTTTATGGGGTTTTTCCAGAGATGGAAACCGTCTCCCACTCTTTAAGGAGAAACGCATCACTTGGACAAGTGGAATGGTTGTAGCAACATTCTTCATAAACCACGTATCGCAAGGCCCTTCGGTTATTTCTGGTTTTCAGACAGTGCCATTATACAACAGAATACCAAACTCGTAAAGGGTACTCGAAAGATGTATCATATTACAGTATGTAAGCAATCATCGAAATCACCCCGAGCCACTTTTGTCCACTGTGTTTTTTGTGCTAGACAGGGTCTTTAGGCGTCATATACTGCCTGTTTGCCATTGCACAAGTGGTGGGTGTGGACGTAAAGTCTAAAATAGCGGCAAAAAAGGCAGCCATTTTGGATTTTCGGGTTTAAGGGGCTGTCTTTCTGTCAGGTCACACATCTTCATTTTGGAATTCAGGGTCACACCGACCACTTTTAAATGACACCTATTTGGAAAACCAAAGTAGATAAGAGTTTCTGAGGCACAGGGCCAGGTAACTGCACATGCCTGTAGACTTTACATGGTTTCTTTCAGTTTTTACTCTAAGTCAATGGACGAACAAATTTCTGATAAATTCTGAAATTGAGGGTTCGGAATACTTCGACGGTCATAACTCACAAATTATATTCCATATCTGTCTGTGCTTTGCAGGTGTTACAAAAATAATAAATGATCAAATTTGTGGAAAAAATGAAATAAATCGATGAAAGCTATCTTGGGATATCGAAGTGAACATTTTGTTTTAGGCATCATATTACACCGAACCAATCGTGTATCACTATAGAAAGAAAATTTTACCAGCTTTCACGTGGCACCTTCAATGGCCTATCATCATGACTGTACAGCCCATCGATCTGGTGCGGGAGGAAAGGAACCGTATCAAAATTGATTCAGATTTAAGCGTTTCTTTCTTAAAGTGACTTTTAATTAGGTAAATTTGCTATATAAACCCATCCGCATGTTCGGATTGATCTCACAGTCTAATCATTCTAAATGACATTAGAGGTCAAAACAAATGTGCATTATCTTTTTATCACCGCCGTGAAATATCTGCATTATCCCTCGGGGAGGTTTCTCAACTGCCCATAACAATTTTGAGTGTCCTTTGCTTTATTGTATGGGGTGAACGACCTTATTCTGATAAAAATCATGCCGGAAGAACTTCCATGTACAAGTCATGCCAAGCCAAACAACACTGCGATGCTCGCGCTAAACAAGTTGACACACACACACAGTACATGAGGCATCTCATCCTCGTATCACAAGAGAACGAATTCCTCCTTCAGTTTGCAGTTGCACATACTCCAACTGTTACTGTTTTTTTTTCAAGACTTCCCTTGACCTGTCTATGGTGTGTGCAAGCAATTGCCCTCGCTTTTGCTGACCACATTCCCTCCATAAACTTTAACCTTACGGGGCGTAACGACAAGGCCATCGGCATTGACATTGCACAGCGAGTGACGATGGGGGCTGGGGAAATTTTTCCCATTTGATGTAGCAGTTGTAGATGCATTAATTTGCCAACGAGATCCTAAGTTTTAGCCAAGAGGTAGGCTAATAAGAAGAGAAATTGGGTTGCATATTCTCAGTTGTTGAAAGAAGAGTTTATAATTTAGGAAATTTCCGGTCACCGTTGACCTTTTTACAATGGTTCCAAATACCTTTCGTGCACAGTGGTGCGGACATAGGCTACCGGTATCCGTTTCTTACACAATTTTCAGTAAACGCTGGAAATTCTATCCTCACACAAACCAAAAGCTATGTGCTTCATAAAAGGGGGTTCAGTCTTTTAAAATGATGTCCACTCCTCCGGCCGATCACTAATGTTTTTCTTGACAGCCCCCCCCCCCTCCCTTATAGCGTTTTTACCATATCTAATTACTGTACTAAACAAAAAGACCATGCCTGCCAGTGCAATATACAGTTTTCAAGTGGCTACCCTGTGTTCGTGTTAAACCAACTTGCTATCACAACTTACATGGGGATTTATGCTCAAACGTATGAAGCGTTTCAGCCATTAAAAATAACAAGCTAAATGCCGCATCCGCCCAGCTGTTTCGCTCACAAAATAAATTACTAATGACAATAACATTGTCAAATAATAATTGTCCACATAATAGCGTACCACCAACAATGTTTTTCTGTGCCTAATCCTGACAGTCTTCACAAACTAAAGAACACTAATTTCTGTGACGAGAACAGCCAACAAATGCTACTGCTGGTGGCTGTCACACTCACACTGCAGCCATTGGATTATCGATTTCACCTACGTTAGCATAAAACCTCCCTTTTCATACAAATAGCCAAAATATATCTCTGCCTATGTGAGAATATTAGAGTTATAAGTGTTCTAGGCCAATTTAAAAGCACACCCTAACCAGATTCCCTTAAGTACTTCCCAAGTTCAGCGTTTATTTCACTAGCTACTGTATAGACATAGCTACAAACTAATGTTAACAATTCCATTAACTTTTCATCTCAATATCTTACCCCCTAGAAATCCCAAGGCAGGTGTAATTAAGAGAACTATATGGGAGGCAATTATAAAGACTAAGGGTACGTGGTGCTGTTACTTTAACAATGTGCTTCCTCGCGGATGCTAGACATCTCATACCCTAGCGAACACACCTGGTCCCGGATTGTCAGAGATATTAATAGAACCTTCTGTCCGACGTGAGACGGCAGTGCACATGGTAGACATCAATCAAAGATAGCTGATGGCGAGATGGTGATATAGGATGATGCACACATGACCGATAAAAAGAGTATGACGATGTGAACGTCAAGTCAGAAAATTCAAAAATATATATTATAGAGCGTGAAAAATGAGTTCTAACAGTCTAACTCCCATCTTAAAAGGAACTCCCTGATCTGAGATATAAAATGTTGAAGTTTATTCACTTAAAACAGATTGGTCCCTTGCGCAATAATTTGTGACTCTCTTCGTGTACAACTCCCATTACCTGCTTTGTTTCCCTTCAAAATTAAAAATATTTTCTAGGATCTTGAACACTTCCTGTTTGCTTGCATAGCATGTTGCACGTACAGAGAGGGCTGTATCAATTAATCATCCCATGCGAGTAAGAGTAATATCGCACCTTGGTACAAGGTGTAGTAACTTTCCGAAAAACAAAGAAATACAAAGATAGTAATTTAAGTAGCACAGCAATGACATCACAAATTATTGCGCAATGGACCAACTTGTTTCAAGTGATTAAACTACAACATTTTAAATCCCAGCTCAGGAATGTGCTATGATATTGCATTGTCTTTAATATATATATTTTTTTATTTTTTGGACTTGGGGTACACTTTAACTGAAATAGTGTCCACTTCAGAGAGGCTGCCTCATATTGAAAGACTTATCTCGAGAAAACGAGGTCAAGTGTATGGTCGAAAGAGTTTTACATACATATAGAACTCTTCTTACTATGCCTAACGTATTTTAAGCACCCAGACACAGCAACATTAACACAGCCACAAGGCCCCCAGGCATGCTCGCCCTACGAATTAAAACAGGTGTATTTTTCCCATCTGCTTAGGGAAGACTGAAGTTGCCTGAAGAAAATTACATTTGCCAAAAGTTTTTGAAAATAACGACACATTTATAAGCTCGAGCAACACCAGGGGAGTAGTTGTTCGGATAGTTCTATTTTAAATAATTGATGGACTTCATTTGATAAATTTCACGCATCCTTCAGCATGGGGCAGAGGTTTCTCTGAACGAAAAACGCAATCCTGGAACTGATTATCTAAAACGGAACCCCACCAGTAAGGTTATCAAAACGGATCGCCACCAGTATAATTAGTGAGGACGGATATACTCCGCGGAGCGGACTCTGTTTTCTCAGCTCCTCAGCTTCCAAAACCATCGAGTATGCCGTACAGCCTGCTACGCAGGTAAGGGTGAATGCTGCTTTCCGCTCTGCCCAAAAACATTAAATCACGTGGGTAACGTTGACACCTCCAGGCTGCATGTCCGGCCCAATTAGCAGGTGTATTAATGCGTCCGTTTGTTCGCCCTCAGATAAAGTCCCTAAAAAGCACTTTTTTCATATTTTATGGAATGAGCTGGGGTTTTCGGTAAGTTTGTTTAGAATGCATATCAAATGAAGTACCATTGGTGGAAAAATGGGCTTAATTGAATCAATTTTGTGGAAATTATAGGCCTTAGAAGCTGGCGGGGGCATACCGAGATTTTAGTGAAAAACAAGGCTCGGAAAAGGTGGTTTGAACTTTGAGGTGAAATAGCAAAAAATCTTCACGGTCATGATATGGTAAATTGAAAGTGCCATGAATGGCCAACTTGCCAGCTTTCATATGAGGGGTAGCTTGACCCTGGCGAAAACTTCGACAAGCTTTTAGAGGGCCGTTTACTTTTTGGATTTAGTGTGTAAGTCAATGGAGGAATTAACTGTGGTATGCTCCCTCCAGATGGTCTTGGGAGTACGGCGTAATAGCCAGTTCCTGTCCAATGGCCCGGCGAAGCTGTTTACTTATGTAACGTATGCCTACTTCAGGAGAAACCACAGGTAGGCTAAACTAAAGCCGTCAAAGAAAGAGGCATCCGAAGGGATAAGAGACTATGTAGAGTCATACGACACAATGGCGCCATTGCTATCCCAGTGTGATGAAATTGGATTAATAGAATAATAATTAAAGATAGATACCACGGACAGAAATCAGCAGGAAGGGTTCAATGTTCGATTTTAACAACTTTGTTTTTCAGAGCAGTGTATAGGTGACGATTTCCTAGCGCTGGTATTTATACGCATAATCACACAGGCGGAAGTTATAGAGGAGGTTTACTCCCCTACTATTGACATCTTTAACTTTTACTTTCACTTCTCCATACAGTTACATTTGTCTTATTGCCCCAACCCTCTCCTCCGTCCACGCCTACACGTACGCGCGCGTGAACACATGCCCGGATTGTATACAAATTTCGGGTAATACATAACTTTGAAGATAACTTGTGCCTGCGTAGCGCCTCTGTGACTGTCCATTGTCCCTGATGTTGTTGTTGTTTTTTGTTTATTTCTTCAGTGCGCTGAACAAAAAAAGTTTCGTCCGCTGGGTAGTCGATGCCCAGGTTTCCCAAAATAAAGCCTATCATGTTTAATTGCTTAAAGACAGTCTCTCGTCTATCAAACATCGTAACGACATTTACTAAAGACATTGCCAGTTAACCGTTCGGCTAGAACATGGAACAGTCCATTTGAGAACCAGGTGAGGTCAGTAGTGGCGACGTAAATAAGCCTATCGGTTATTAAAACGTCCTTCCTAACGACATGTTTCTGTCCCTTTAAATGACTCAAACTACAAGCCTATTACGTTAGTGATAGTTACACGACTCGTTCTGGATGGAGAGGCCTAGAACATGAGAAAGTACCCAGAATTTTCACTACAACAGGGTCAGAAGCTGAGGAGACTTCAGTAGCATTTCCGGGACTGTGTCATGGGGGGGGGGGTTGGGCCACGACATGAGGAAAAGGTCTAAGGATTGAGTGAAAACCGTTATTTAAGGTGTTTTTTTTTTTGCACTGCAAGATTGGGTCATGGGGGTTCTAACCCCAACCCCCCCCCCCCCTCTCTCTCGTAACTACTGTGAGGAGTTGTAACGTGATGAGCGAGAGAGCAGTAGTCCATGCGGACAGAAGCAATTGGCGTTTGGAAGCGGACTTAGGGATAAGATTGGGGTCCAGGGAAATCCAGGACCTAGGAAGAAATCTCGCATATATTTCGGATAGTTTAACAAATCTTGACGTCGATGTAGAATGAGGCATTCACCGACATCAAAATGACTACACATACTAGGAACCAAAGTTTACCTACTTAATTTACCTGAGAGGAAAATGAGTTGAAAATAGTATCCAAATACATTCATAGCAATATGTTAATCATACTACAGTTACCCTTTTGTTTTAATTGCTTAATTCATCATGGAAAAAGAACAATGTTCAGCGTTTCAGAGGGGAAAGGGGAGAATTGTATGATTCAGACCAAGGCAAATTTTTCAAAATAGACTAGGGAACTGGGTATTTCCTTGGACCGTGCGGACGTCAAATTTAATTATGTGCTGGAACAGAGCTTGCAAGATTATCATGGTCATGAAGAAAATTTCTTAAATGAATTATTCAAAATGCATGCAATTATGGATTAACAGATATCTTCTTTTTTTTTGACAACAGTGCCAAAGGATCATCTTCAGTACCTTAATATGTGGTATGCGGTATATTCCAACCATCCTGGTGGGTGTATTAACGAGAGAAAATGCTCATCCATTGCTAGATCTAATTAAGACCCATTCGACCCAGTAGTCCCTCATTGCTCTTTCGCTGCCACAAGGTTTACTGAGCCACTACTTATATACACTGTGAAAATGACCCAAAATCACTGAATATTACAGAATAAAAAGCAAAGAGAAACATAAAGATCACAGAAAAGTAAGGGTAATAAGTTTCCAGAACTTTTTTTTGTAATCCTTATTTATTTCTTTATTTTGTTGTTCTGTAAATCAGTACCGTAATTTTCAGTGTATGCAATTTAGATGCAGTAAGGGGTAATGAACTGCGGGGTGCGTTTTATTGTTTAAACCAGGGGTCTGTCACATGGTACCCCTATTACAGTATGGGGGTTAATTTATGGGGGTTGATTTATACGTGGTTCATCTTAATGTTTTCCAACAGAAAGTCAAAGGGCTTAGTGATTCCTTGCCTTTCTTGTGAAATCTTGGGGAATTTTGGTTTTTGACCTCTGGTGACCTGACGTGACCTCTGATTTCTGTCAGACGTTAGACGTTAAACACGTTAGACCGCGTGTTTGGTATAACGGTAGAGCATCCGCCTCTGACACGGAAGGCACGGCTTCGCTTCCCATGTCAAGTCATATTGAAGACTCTAAAAAGGAACCTACTGCCGTCATGCGTGATGTCCGCATAAGCAATGGAGTAGGGAAAACAAGCCAGTGAGCCACAACTGTAAAAAAGGTCGTGGCCGGCTGGACTTGAACCAGTAGGTTGGAAACGTAAAACTCCATCTAACTAATTGATTTCTGTCAAAACATGGTTCTTCCTCGTATGGTGCCTACTGGTGACTAAAAATGGGGCCTGCTCAAGAGTGAAAACCTACAAACCAAACGTGTGGTAAGTTAGTAAGTATGAAAGTTATCAGTAATTGGTATCTGAACATTCCGTTTTTATACGCAACACTCTTAACGATAATAATAGTGAAAATCCAATCGTATGGAGAGAGAAGAGTGAAATCACTCTGAAAAAAAGCGAAGTTTCACTCGTGATGGCGTGCCTACAGGGACGACCACTCTTAAAGAAAGAGTGATCCCTGCAGGGTCTTGTTAAAAAGTGGACAATTTCCACTCTTCTTGGAGTCAACTATAAATTCATTCTGGTTTTAGAGTAAATTTCACCATTCCTCAAGCTATCTTGAAATTTCGTGTTTACAAGCCATTTTCGAGGTTTTCGCAGTTTTACAACTGGTTACCATACCTCCACCAAAAATGCCTCGTTCTTTCGACATGTCCGAATCTGCAATCGAAATATGAAAATCTAAACATGGAAAGTGTCGGTCATTTCCATTTTGCGATATCGTGTTTACAAGGTAAGTGTCATACACGTCACAAACTCACGAAATCTCTATCTCAACGGTTGATTTCCCTGCCTTCGTCAAGGACTAAAGAATGCTTTGTAATGCCGGTGAGCTGTTATTTGCTGTTATTAATTGAGAATTGGAAATGTGTCGGTGATGAATAGCTGTATATAAGAATGTGTCCTGCAACAGCTTACAACAACATTTTCAAACTCAAAACAAAGAAGAAATAAATGCAGCCATATTACATCTTCAGTTGAAGTTTATATACCACCAACTTTCTTTAGCTGCAAGTAAAGGTTCGCTATGTTCACAAGAGTATCCGTTAACGATCTATCGTTAGCACTGTGCACAACGAAAAGACAAGTCGTTGCCTTCGATTCAGCATAACTAACCATAACCATTAACATCGCGGTATTTAGGGCTCAAACTTAAAGGGTACATAGTCTTTACACGGTTTCCTAAAACACCGTTTGACCCAGTATCGATAAAGAAGTCTCAACATTAAACTCGCAAGACACCGCCGCAACACGCAGTGTTTAATTTTACCAGTGGAGAGGCCCCGTTGTTTCAACCAGATAATCCCCGCTGTTTAGAGTAGAGAGAAACATCATTAAACCGGTATCTCACTTCTCGGAGATTATATTTTTTATTCAATGTAAATTACGACCTACACTTGACTTCCCGCAGTAAGAAAACATTCACTCGAAACCCAATTAACACGTGTCTAAAATAATTCTCATCGGGGGTATTCATTGATTTAAATATTATCTTAAAGAGAGTGGATCAATTAAAATGTAAAGATATAAAAGAACAGTATTGATTAACCTCCTACGCTTTCGATTACATTGTATTATATAATGAAAGCATACCATTTAATCAAGCTTTTGTAAATATGCCAACCTTCTAAGCCCAGGTCAAATTGTCATAATTGTTTCCTTTACTAATATACTTCTAGCTCCCGTTATTACCCGTAAATACCGGAAAATGATATTGACACGTTCTTCAAAGTAAGCGATTCATGAGTTACAATCTGTGCAAAGGCCATTGGCCCATGCCCTCCTCACGGATGTCCATTTAATTTTTTAGATCCTTCAAATTCGTGACCTCACTTACTAACACAGAATTTACTTCAAAAGGTACCATATGTGACACCAGACAACATGTAAGCAGGGAGGTGTGATTAGAGTTACACCTCCCTGATGTAAGAACGCCTAATTTCTCAAAAATTGTGATGCCATTTTTTTCAATTCCTTAAATAGGCAAATTTTGTCAAATTCCAAATTTTACTAAAAAAAGGAAGATTCTTTAACACAGATTTCTTCAGAGGACATCTATCTTTATAAGAATTCTTAAAAAGGAGGGGCCCTTCCCGGCTGGCATAGAGTTAAGTGACGGGGGAATGGAAGCAGAGAGATCGGGTGCGGTGAGCAATAGTTTGCCATTTACCATGCAAGAGAGGGCTAAAATCATTAACAGTCGGAAGGGAGTTCGCGCAGTCACAGACAATTTCATCAATTCAGCGGATCTTAAATTAAGTAGCCATGAATCACAATAGAGAAGCATTAGCATATTTTCAATTCCCTTGTATAATTTCCCCGCATAGAATCAAGATTATTAGTATTATAGTGGTAGATGATAGTGATTTTTTTTGTAATTGCAAACAAAAGCTTAACTAATAATCGTTGACATTCTCTTTTTAAGCACGAAAACGTGGGAAGTTTTGGCCATCTGAGGGGTCGCACTTTTTCAAAATTTTCTTCGCGCCAACTAATAGTGGCGCTCCGCTAAGATAGTCTTTAGGACAAAATTACATTTTTCGGGTAAAAGTATTTCTTAACTCTTTGATCACTTTGCATTTTGCAAACTTATTTTGAAGTGATCATTTTGTTCTAAACGACAAACGAAGATAGCGACTCGTTAAATTCTTGGTATAAGTCTGGAAAATGCTACCTCCGGCCATCTGAGAGCTGTGATTTTTCGAAATATCTCTACGTCCGCGCAACCTAATGGTAGTGCTCCGCTTAGATAGTCTTAATAGCAACATGACGTTTTGTGGCCAAGAGAAAAACAGCAAACTGAAATGCTCCCTTTCGCCTATGCCGATTGATGCTTTTTATGGTGGCTCCTAAAAAGTATGTAAATTTAAAAACAAATTTTACTTCGAAAGGTAGCGTTAATTGCATTAGATTGCATCTAAAGGCGCAAAATTTTAAGCTTAATCCACCACATTTTAACTTTTAAACTGCTCCTGACGAAGACGAAAATCTTGCACCATTTTGCATCTAGGGTCTTTGAAAAGACCAACAAATTTCCAAAGGAGAGGGCCCTTTAGATCGCTCCCCCAGGCCAGCGATCACTCAGCATACTGCATAGCCCCCTCCCCTTAAGAGAAATCCTGCGTACGCCACTGTCCGACCCACCGCAGGGTTGTGTCCGGCTCGTAAGAAAATGATGTATAGTGCAAAATGTTCTTGTAAGCAGATTCACAGATGAAAAGCTTAGGCTACGCCGTGCGCTATAACATGCGACCAACCATTCTAATTTTCCATGAACTGCGTATGGCCTACATGTAGGCTACATTGGAGTGTGGTGTACAGCGGGGGGGGGGGGGGGGGTTAAGAATGATTCAGTATAAAGTTGTGCCCCAATGATCTGCCCAACACCATAATATTTTTTGCTAAAACGTATCTATCAGTTCGATCAAAAAAGAAAATGAATTGGTGTTCCCCAAATGCAATGATTGCATTTTCTTGCCTTGGACTTCGGGCAAAAAATTGAAAAAAGCGAGTAGGCCCCATAGCATGCGACCTAAAGTCGATCGCAACTGTTGCACCGTGAGTCCCACCGATGCAGAAGATTAGACAACACTGTGCTAAGGGATTGCGCTAAAGGGACTTAAGGGTGTTGGTGCCCTTTTACCAAATCAGGTAGAGGCGTAGCCTGTGCGAAATTCCAAATGTACAGTTTATGACCACCAGTTACTTCGCTGGTTTCGGCTGTAAAAAACCGAGACACACAGGTGGACCCTTTATGCGTTATCCGTGCATGGATGTCATCGCTGGGAACGGTACTAATTGGGGGCATGTTCGTCCGGAGGGGAAAGGAGGGCCAGTTGCTTAAATATCGCCAAAGAATTTCCAAACGAAAGATTCTAAGACACGAAAATGATGAAATGCAGCCCACAAGGCATAGCATGCGACATTTCGAGTGATCTGGGAAGCATTTTGGCCAAACTTTTCTTGGCGCTTTGCGGCAAACGCATCAAACTTAGATTACCTACAGGTTTTTTCCCTGTCAAATTCCTGGTTACAAAGTGTACAAACCAGTCAAATGGACCAAAATTTCACAACAAGCCTACGTTCTGAGTGTAAGCATATTCTCAACATCTCAACAGAAGTTATTCCCCCTTAAATGTTGTTATTTTTGTTAATGTTTGAACTAATTATTTTTTCAGAACTTGAGGGTAGGTGGGAGTTTATGTGTAAACGAAACAGTGTAGATATGATCACAATCAACAAACAAAATGAGAACAAATAGCATGAATTTCAGGTGTTTTGAAGTTCTCATGTGGTGTAAAAAGCCTTAAAATCATAACTATGATTTAGCGCTGTTTTTTTTTTTTTTTTTTCAGTTTTTTTTTCTTTTTGCGAGGGCAGGAATTGTGAAGCGATGTGGAGAACGGTGGATTTCCCCGACAGACATGGGTAGAGTTTAAGCGGGCACAAGTAAGTGTTCGCAATCGAAACTGGCTAAACGCAAGAGATGTCTCCTAATGTATGCCCAATATGAAATAGATAGTGCACTTTAGTTGTCGAGAACTGCTATTTGTTTTGGGATTACCAATGGAAAATGAAAGTGCGTAAGGATTTTCAAAGAAGGGTTCTTTTGGTGAGGTTTAATTTTTCGCCGTCCAGAGGGAATGATCTAAGTGAAGTGGGCGGGGTGTCTCATTTCAAAATGGACTTATCAACAGGCTGATTGTCATATACCAGTAAGGCGGTCGAGATCAATAAAGTTGCAGGTCTGGAAAAATTGTTATATGCTATTTCTAGTTCTTGGGAAATTAGGATTAATCCATAAGTAAACATTTCCGAGTGACATCGGGTATTACGCAGTCAACCTACCACTACATCATTTTCATAATTACGTTTACAGCATGGGTTGGTATAGGCAACTGGCAAAATAGTGAAAGCGAGGATAAGTTGATGGGGTTGGGGTGCGGGAACATTTGAAATAAAGCACTGTTAGGATCGATTTCTGACATATGAAAACAGAGTTAAATAAAACCAAATGAACTTTAAACGTCACACTATGTTACGATACAACGCCACCATTAAGGATAATATCAAGCTCGCTTACAGGTCTATCCGGCAAAACTGAGTCATGACAGAAAAAAATTAGAGTTTAAGTTCTACTACGCTAAGTTCCTGACATGTGATTCTCCTATTGAAGTATGCATTGATCCTTAATATTTTGAATTTGCAAAATGATTCGTAATTACCCAACTCCAATTTTCATAGCTTTCTCCTTCGCTGAGATATAAAATGTTTAATTTCACTCACTGTGATGTTCAGATTCACAATTTTATAAGGCTTATGTATAAATGAATGGTCATTCGTATAGGTATAGTCAACTATAAATTATAACGTTGTAACGATACTTAGCTTTGACCTACTTTTTTCGCGTCCAGACTCCCAGTTTCAAATAAGTTGATCACATGACCCAGTTTTACTGTCACTTGTTTCTGTCACTGACAATATCACACTGAGGTAACCGGATGACCAGGTGTGTCCCTTAGCTCCTAGTAAATGTAACTGACTGGTGTTTAACTCGACCCTAAATGTCTGTCGTGTAATCGTTATTGTTTAAAGATGTGGTTGACACGAATCCATGCCTTGTTTTATTCTTCTAATCTATATAATTTCAATTTTGTTAACTGTTTCAAGACAGTTTCTACGCAATAAACAAATTCGTTATTTAGTAATATATGACAATTATCGAATTTTTAAAAAATATTTCCGTCGTTTGAATGACATTCATCCTCAGACTTTTGAAATTAAGTGTTTGATCAAAATGCAATAAATTCTCTAGACCTACTTAAAACCTTGCTCGCATGGTGAAATATTTTCAAGCAAACTGTCTCTCTTTGATTTTCCTTTCTTGTAGTTCTTGTTCTCTGCTTTGCTCTTTATAAGTCAACCAATTTCAATTGTAAGATATTTCAGACGTTTTTATTAAATAATCGGAGAAATACTTGTCATCATAGTTGAGAATGCGAGCGGGAGGTGTCACTATCATGTCTTACCTGTTAGCAATAATTTTACTATAAAACCCCGGTGGCTTTAGGAGAATAAATCGGAGTTTCGTTAAATTGAATGAACTTAATGTTACACTTGTTTCAATTAAAACACATAATGCCGTGTGCTAAGTGAAGAGGCGATAGGCGATTATTTGCGCAAAATATGTCATACTTTTCTGCTTTTAGTGTCTTGGTCTATGTGAAATAGTTGTCTTCATAATACGCCGAAACTGATTCATGACACATAGACAAACCGATATTTCCCTGATGGTTGGAAAGTAATAAGCCTCAAATTTTATAGGCGCGCCTTTCGTGTTGTCCAAATTTAGAGTTCTGGCTCTATATGCTATACTTTCTTACCGCTTTGTGTAATGTATGCTAACATAAATGTCCACTACAGTACAGTTTCCACAAAATTTAAACTACCGTATTTTCAACATATGTGTAACAACCTTCCCAATTTTTTGATCGGCCAGAGGATCGGTCAAGCGTACAGAAACCTAAATAACGGAGGGAACGAAACTAAATTATTGCGAGATTTGAAGCCAGTGCTCGAAATATTCTTATCATGATGTCCGAAATTTTACAGAAACATTTTAAGGGAGCTGCATCCCACATCTCCGCATCCCACGCGAGCAAACACAGGGTACTACATAGGCTAGGCCTACCGTATATTGGTTTGCGCACACTGTTGCTGGAGTAAAACCTGTGTCGTTCACCAAGTTTCAAGATTTCTTCTTTCTTCATACATAGCTGAATGACCACTTCCCTGCAGCTCTTGGAATGGAAATCGAAAACGTAATAATCATTGTAAATGATCCATTAAAGTGTACTTCAAGTAAAAAATTCAAATTTACATTAAAGAGCAAGAAGAATGAATTCTAACAGTCTTACTCCCATCTTCATAGGACATTCTTGAGCTGAGATATATAATGTTGAGTTAATTCACTCAACTTAAAATGCTATATTGCGCAACAATTTGTGATGTCATTGTTTTACTACTCAGATTACAATATTTGTATTTTTTGTTTAATGAATGTCACTGCACCTTGTACCAAAGTGTGAAAGCACTCTTACTCTTATGGGGTAATGTAATTTATTGAACTCTTTATGTAAAACATTTTATGCAAGCAAACAGCAAGTGTGCAAGGTCATAAAAACATTTAAATTTGAAAGAAAACAAAGCAGGCAAAGTGACTTGTACAACAAGAAAGTCACAAATTATTGCGGAATGGACCAATTTGTTTTAAGTGAATAAACTTCAACATTCTATATCTCAGCTAAGGAATTCACTTTGAAGATGGGAGTTGCACTGTTAGAAATCATCTTTAATGCTCTTAAATATATATTTTTGAATCTTTTGAATCTAGGTACACTTTAAATTCCCGGTTGTGTGGTAAGCATCAAACTTTCACTCTGAAGGTCCGGGGTGTGATTCTCATGCCGAGTCATTGCGAAGACTCTAAAAACTGGAACCATACTGCCGTTGTGCGCGATGCTTCACATAATCAATGGAGTAGGGAAAACAAACCAGTATCACACATCTGAAAAAAGACCTTGGTCATCGATGGAGAAGGTAATAATTATACGTGTAAAACCTATGTAAACCTAACCCTTTCACTGTTTAACGCAGGCAGTAATCTTGTGCGTTGAACATGATATTACATTTATCCATGAAAGTCCGTTTTGTTACCACAACAATGTGCGTTACCAATGGCAACATCTGTCACATAAATTAAATGACAAGTGCTTATCACGTGACCGTCCGCTTATCGCCGTCGATCTTTGCACCCGGTTTTATAAAATAAGGTCCTGCAATGGAATTACGGGTGCAGGCTACGAGGAGATCGGCGAAAGTTTTTGCTATAAAGCGCACTAAATTAGAACAACGACGATTAGAAGCTATCATCTATTTTATCCCCTCTGCAGCTAGGTACCCCTAGCGGCATGCTGCTTCACGTACGCTAACCTTTCCAACAACGAAATTCCTGTCACTTGTTATACTCAAGTGAATAAAAACAATGTACAACAGAGGACACCCATCACTAACGTGAGTGAATGCTACGGATTGTGCATGGCCTAGGCCTTGTAGAGAACACTGACAGAATGAGAGGAGGGCACAAGAAAAAAATGAGTTACACTATAACATTACGGGTTTACAAAACGGAAATCTTAAAACCGTACTAGTGATGTATTTAGCAACACTCTGGCTTCAAGCTAATCTGACCCAGAGCTCATTGTCACTTTTAGAATCAAACCAGTCCTTGCGGTAATTTTTAAAAAAGACAAAGGTATTAAAGGAGTAATAATGGCCTTCTTAAAATATTTAAAGGACGGGCGAAACTTGTAATGGGGAGGAGAGTCCTAATCGGGGAACCTCCCGTGCCCTTTGACTAAGGTCCTCATGTTAAGTGTAGGTAAACACAAGCGTTTTGTCTCCATACTACATTAACTTAATAAGTAGAGATGTTCTTACCATTACTTAACTTACAAGGTAAGTACTTGTACTTATCTAAGAAGGGTCTTAACCCTTTACCGTTGTTTGGGTCCTTTTGGACCCATGCGGAGAGCTCGGCTGTCACACATCTTTACTGTTTCACGCGGAGCTCGAAACTGCGAGTAGCTACCCGAAAATTCGGCCACAACAGCGAGAGAGACAATAGTTTAAGGTCACGGGGTCAATGGCCTACGGAAGCCGATGCGGGCGGGCTACGTCCGCTTTTCCGCCCACTCCCGAGGCGCGCAAATATGCCCCGATCGGAGCACAACGGTAAAGGGTTAATTGCGCAAGAGACTACAAAGTACCTGGGAAATGGGGTCAAGTAAAAGATGGTCATTGGACCATGATGGTACAGTTGTGAAAAATACGGCCGGACAAGCTTCTTACTGCTGCCAACAAAGGCCTCCTTACCTGCGTTTTCCTGTTCCGTCCCCTCTTTGACCGTTGATTGCACAGGTGAGTTGCTAGTCTCTTTATTTGAGTCGTTTTGTTTGTCATCTGTCGCTTTGCTTTGGATATCACTTTTGCTCCGAAATACACCTTCACGAGAAAAACTCGACGGTTGACTAAGAGCTCTCTTAAAGTGATCATCAACAATAACGTTAACGTCACCAGAGTAAAACGTAAATATTACGCAACGAGGATTTACATATTCCGCTTCCGGAACAATTTCATCCCCGTCCTCTCCTTCAGAACATTGTCTGACATTTTTACTAATTTCACTTCCTTCACTTGTCCTGGACTGTAATTCCGTGTTTCCAAGGGTTTCTAGTTTTAGCAAGTGATGTTCATGTGACGTCAGCGGATATGATGAAGACGTGAGGAGACTGGCATTTGTATTTCCCGTCAGTGAGTGATGCACAGGGCTATGGTGGTATGGTTGCAACGGAAACGAATGCGAGTTGAAGTCTACTGTAGGGGCACCTACGGGACATCCATCCAGCAATGCATCCTGCATTTTGAAATGTCCAAATTTCTGTAAAATAATAAAGACACAAGCTGCTCCATTAAACAGTCAGATGTTCTTATTTATTAATTATTTTTTACTAACACGGCACCTGAAGTAGTTTCCCAGTGACTTTTCCTTCAAAATCTGCTCTCTGTAACCACACCGAACATTTTGCCCAAAATCTTGAAACACTTCTATGTTCCTTTCACTAAACAATGCCAATACTAGCATGTATTGGTCCTTCAAATAGTAACAGTGTTTTCCTTATCAACGTCATTTGTGTTAAGCCCCTTTTCACCTCTCCCAACTTGGGGGGAGGGTCAATCGGCGCAGTGCCTATTGTTTCGGAGTGGGTTACTTTGCGAACAGATTAGAAGACTCAAGTTACACCACCCCAACACCAATCAACGAGGTTGTTTTCTAACCACTTTGTGCTGAGGAACTTTCCTATGGAAGATTTACGTTATTCTTTCCACCCTATACTAAACAAAGATAACGAGAGCAGACGCTCCACCGTACTGATGTTTAAGTCCACTACGTGTACCCTCAAGTTACAGTTATTACCGATCTTTGAAAACAAACACGTGATACCTGAGTAAAGCTGTTTTTAGTCGCGCATGATTATTAATGATTATGAACACATCTAACTTAGTGACTGAAACCAAACTAAATGCTTCATGTTTAGCCTTAAAGGGGCGTCTGGACTTTGATATTTACAACCGGTACATTAAATCAGTTTTACATCCTAATCCGCAGATCCATGCATTTCCAAAAGAATAAATTGTCATTGTCTGAAGGTGCAGCTATAAAAGTGAAACAAAGATTCATCACACAATACCAAATATGTCTATCGGTCAATGCTATCACACAAAGCACCACTAACGACTGCAGTGCGGTGGCATGAGGGCCTATTCAGACCAAAACAGAATAAAGTGTCAATTTAATGCAGTGTTTAGATTCGTACCAGATAAATACCTCATAACTACTAGCAGTTGTTTAAAACTTGCTATGGAGTAGGGAAAACAAGCCAGTGAGTCACAACTGGAAAAAGGGGGTGTCCGACTCGACTTGAACCAATAGGTTGGAAGCTGGGCCGTAGAACTCCATCTTACTAACTAACGTTAAACTTGCTAACCTGATGCTTAATTTTCTTTTAGAGTAAATAATTTTGAACAGGCCTAATGATGATTTGAATGCTACATTGTCCTTACGTAACATCCGTCTCAGATATATAATGGAAACACGGATTCGTTTGACTCTCTGCTCGTGAAAACATTTAAATCTAAACTAATCACCCGGAGCCCCTTCGAGCTCTTTTGTGCTGTCATTCCCTCGCGGAGAAATATGGAGATTAAATGATCGATATGGGGGCTTTCGGGGAAGGACTAAAATTCATTGAATATTACGTTGTAATAAATTGTATCAAGACAAATGGTTGACATAGCAAGGTAGTAACCATGCGTGAATTATATTGCCAGTCGTTTCGGCAATTAACACAAAACAAAGAACGAAGTGAAGGTCACAATCCCATTGGAATTTTTGTTGATACTAACTTTAGTTTCTTGATATTTGTGCACTATTATCAAGACCCCAATTAGTAGGGATGATTTTGTAACAAAGGAATATTAGGAAATAAAATGTATACTTGGGCTTACACAAATCTTATATGTTTTATGTAAGTGTGCGCTGAAATAAAAGCATCTTTTAAACGTTGCGGTTTTCTCGGAGTACAAAAAGCAAAACAATAAGCTCGGTTTTGGGTTTTGTCATCGCAATATGAAGTGTCTGTCTTGTTACTTTGAAATATCCTGCTAGCAAGTCATTAGTTACGAGGGTTTTGTAACTTTACCTATGTATACCTCAAATAAAATTTGACCTCTACTAAATATTAAAATTCTACACACTAAACATGAAAAGTGTCTTTCATTTATGTTTACGAGGTTTCCGGTGTTTGACTCGAGTAACGAACATGACATGACATGACATGACATGACATGACATGACATGACCTAACAGGTTAAAGGACAAAGGAGGGCTGTAAATGCCCCAGAAGATGCCCTGTTATCCACCTCCCCCCCCCCCCCCCAAAAAAAAAAAAAAAAACTGTACAAAAACAAAAGCAAACCACCAACACTTACCGAGCCCAGAAGATTAGATTCTACCACGTACGGTCATGGTAAAACTTGTCAATATTTACCTTTAAACGGTGCACTGATGTGGAGTTAACAACCCCCCACTCAAGCAGGCTATTCCACTAATTAAAAACCCTGTGAAAGAAATTGAACTTCCTAATGTCAAGTCTGGCAAAAGACTTATCATGCTTTTTACAATGGCCTCTAACCCGAGGATTGCTTTGGACCTTTAAATAACTACAAGCTAACAAAGGATTCCCTTCAGATAGAAATTTGTATACCTGGAACATGTCTCCCCTAATCCTTCTCAGCTCTAAGAATCCCCGGTATGATTATATTATGAATGGTACAAATTTGAGTAACTGATCCAATAATCTTTGACCTCTACCAAAACAAAAGGGCCTTTTCTTTCAACTTCTCCAAATATCAATTAAGTATGAAAAGTGTCAGTCATTCCATCTTGAAATATCGTGCATACAAGCAAGGTCACAAACACACATACACAACGCCTCCAGCAAAGAATCAAAAACGCATCGTGTATGGAGGGGGGTCTCAAATTCTCAATTACTCATTACCTCTTCATCATTATGACAAAGTGACCATGATTTCTTGCAGGTTTTTATGTTCAAGAATATTAGTTTTCAGACGTGTGGGGTTGGGGTAAGAAACGGTGCGCTCTCTTCCTAAAAATTTCAATTTTTCGTTAATATTTTTCGTTAGTATTTTTATATCGAGTACATCATAACACATTTTCCAGTAAAGTATTTTCTGGCGATGAAAGGGATATTTTTAAACTTAAGAAAACGTGTCATACCGAACTTTGCTAATCGAACAGATGATTTGAACGAAACATTGGTAGGCATGAAAGGTAGTTAGGCCTATGTTATTAAAAATACATTTCGTCATCCGTTATGTGCATTTATGATCCTCAACCAAAAGCACCCAGCCCCGGGCCCTCACACCTCATGCCTAAATTTCATCAAACAACCTTTTCGGCCTCTCTTGATATTTGATCACGTAGACGAAGACCCCAAAAAGTATACTTTCATTCTATCGGAAATGTATCCGTACCAGCTTTGTTTCAGTTCACAACATGACTAGTTGCATTTGCGATCAGTTATACAATTACATACAGTGGTTAATCCAGGAGCTCATTGAATTGTATCAACTCGCTTGCACTACACCCATCATACAGTAATGACCATTATTTTCGCCGTTTGTAAATCTTTGTCTTTGAGACGTTTAGCAATAAATGCATGCATTCTGATAAATAAGAAAGCTCAAGATAAAAGTGCCCTGATCATGTATTTCAGGACATATTTTGTAGCATATATAACACTCACCTACAAATGGTTTCTTCTGTCAGCGGTCTTAGCCTGATGTCATATTAAAACGTGTGAGTGAGTGTATTGGTATAAAGTATTTAGTAAGCTATGGCAAGCATGTGTGGCCTCTCAGTGACCACAGAGAAACTCAATTTGATGGTATTGTCTCTTAACTCATCTCTATCATTCCTGGTTATTCTTTAGGGACATCGGATTTTAAAAAGACAAAAACACAGGTGCATTGTTGGCGAGCTTTTCATCGTCCCGTGTCGTCATCTTAGGGCACGAGTGTCAGAGGAATTAACTTATCAGCCTCTCGGATAAAACACCGGGATTTGTTAAGATGTAGTAACCGGTACGGAATTATCTGTTTAAAGGGTCACTGTTTTCTCAATTTTAATTTTGATACCTTGGTATGCTATATAATTTAAAGAGTTAAGTCACGTGACGATGTAAACTTCAGTCCTTAGATAGAAACAGCAGATCGCAGGCTGTTTAACCGTTGAATTAATACTTTATAACAATATGCTAATTCATAGCATGACGCATTATTATATAATGTAACAATATTTTGGTTCTGAATTTTTCCTAGCATGTGACAATTGTTCGTTTTACCGTTCACATAAAGAACCGGATATTCGTGCTTTGAAACGTGAAAGATAGTTGCTAGGAAAATATAGCACCGGTAGCTGATGTATGAAATTGTTTCTGGGGAGAGTTTACTAACTTTAAAGGAAGGGCCTAAGCAAAATTTCCACATGTTAAAGAGGAAACTAATCTTCACAATTTGGTGTAACTTCCAATCAAACATGTATAACTTGATATACCAGAAAAGGTAGTTTTTCTAATTTTGTCCCAAAGTGAGCTTTATGAGAAGCAGAATGTTATATCACTTCCATACACATTCACGAGCATTGCTGCGTTTTCGCAGTTTAATTTCCTGTCAATTATCACATATTTACCTCATACCTTCTTGTTATGTGGGTTAATTCAAATTAGTTTCGATTTAGAAATGCGAAGTACCAACATATCAAGTCAACAAAAAATCCGGACAGGCACAAACAATAAAGGTGACTATTTACTTTCGATCCTGTGACCCCATTGAAAAATCACATTACTCAACTCTTTTTTTTTTTTTTTGTAAAAAATGCAAAATTAATTTCAGGAAGATTACTTTCTTCCAAAAATACTTTCTAATAAGTCTTTGATATCAAATTGTGAATGTTAAAACACTAATCCTGTTTATGCAGTCTCTGTTGTGATACACTTTCCTTCCCAGCATGCATGGTACACGGATGATAATATTCCCTTATGCCCCTCCCCCCCCCCCCCCCCCAGGTTTCCTTGTCAAAAACAAATGATAAAAATAAATTAAAAAAAACCCTACGAGGACTGAAGTTGCTGGATGGATGATTTTGAACACATATTTTGTTTTGTAATGCTATTTTAGTACATATCGGAATCGATTTTTTTCAATCACATCTTCTTAGCTCTGATAAACCTCATTCCATCTTGTCCTACCTCCTCCCCGTCGGGTAAGGAGGCCTTTTTTTCCGGGGGAGGCCTAAATATGAACAACGTGAAAGACTGAAGTTACTGAATGGATGACCATGAACTATTTTTTTCCTTTGTAACGATTTTCAACGCATATCTGAATCGACTTTTAATCACTTTTTACTAGCTCTGCTATACCTCATTCCATCTTCAAGGTCATGCCCCGTTGGGGAAGGCTGCCCTCTCCCTGTTGTTGAGACACCAATTTTGTGGGGGAATTACCTACATCTACAGCTTGATAAACTTCAGTTAACCAGACGATCTTCATGATTTTGCCTACTAGAAGACCATATTCTTCAAGGAAACTCACGATTCCGAATTTTCCTGACAAAAAACGGACGAGAGGTTGTTCATGTGCATGCAGGGCTGCCATCTGACTTTCTCCGACAGGAGAATTCTAGTAACGGTAATGAATAATCGGCCAGGCCGTTTTCAGCCACACGTAAAGATAAACACTAGTGTGAGAATGTCTCCCGAATAGTCTGACTGAAAATTGATTTGAAGCAACCTTGTAACGTGACATATTTTCAAATACGTTGGAAGTAGAATCATTTTAAGTCTGGAGTTCGGGAAGTCACGTAGAAAATTTCATCTGTTTAGTGGGATACAACGAGTCAAAATAGAGTGTGTTTTCAATTCCGTTGCATAGTTTTCCTCCGAAAGAGACAAGACCATTGCATCTAATTGTAGCAGTATCTTTTATCTGCTAATTTTCTGATCACTTGGTAGGTTGCTTTTCTCCTATTCAAGTGAAACTATTATTTAAAAGGAAAGCTCAAATAACAACTGCTTCATTTCTAGTTACAAATCTGTGAAATGCCATTTCCGGCTGTCTGATGGTTTGATTTTTTTTAACATTTTTTGTACGCTCCGCGTCAATTGATGGTGGCGCTACCCTTAGATAGTGTTTCCATCGAACAGACTACTTAACAGAATAATGCATGCTTGCAAATTATTCTTCGTTTTGGGGCAATAATATGGAGTGAAAATTTTATTGCGGAAGAAAGATAAAAAATGACTGCTTTGTTTCTAGTTACGAGCCCGCAAAATGCCATTTCCTGCTGTATGGGGTTCTCAATTTTCTGTGCGCTCCACTTAGACAGTATTTCGGGTAGGATTACATTTTTTCGGACATGAAAAGGCAATTCCGCCCCTCCCAAACTGAAACGCCCTCGTAAGCCTATGCCAATATATAAAATATAAAACTTCAAATAGATGGTAGGCCAAACTTTTTCCGCTGGAAAATCTTCCAATATGGTCCGAGAGCCTTAATCTGCAAGATGATAATCAGTAACTCCAACAAAACTTCAGATTATTCCCTACTTGATTTTTATTACAAGAAGATCAAATTCTTTCATAAAACCCCCAATCTTTCATGAAATTAGAAGTTTTTCTTCAGAATGTAAGCTTCAGATTGTTAACAGTGGCAAAATTTTCCAATTTCGATGGATACTCCGTAAAATAAATTACCAAAGTCAACTCTGTTAATCATTCCGACATTCTAGCTAATTTTGCTCTTGAAAGGCATACCACTTAAAATGAAAACAGAAATTTTTCCATTATGCCCTTACCAAAAAACCAAACTTTCTTTCATTAAATTCCAAAATTTCTCCAATGTAATAAGCTCTTAATTTTCAAATCTTCGTTCAAACAAATGAAAACTTTTCAAGCAAACTTCCAGCCTCGTCTAAAAGCCTTAACACGAAGGCCTAGTAAGATTAAATGCATAAACCCAAAAGAATTTCAGCTGTCGCCTAAATGACGTTTTTGTTTTGACCATATGAAGGACAGATTCTTTAATAAACATCCCACCACTCCAACACCCTTACAAAAGCCAAATTTCTTTCAAATATTTTAATTTTTCTTCAAAATGAACTCCAGATTTATAAGTATTTGTTAAAAAGAAAGCCAAAAATTTCGGGGCGCTGGGCGCGTCTCAAATTCTATCAAGTCACTCACCGGACTAACTCATCACCCCTGTCGGGGCCTTTAAATACTGGCCCCAATGTCGGGGAGCTTGGCCCCCTATTGGGAAAATCCTGGCGCCGCCCCTGGAATAAAGAAACTAGTCATTTTAAAAAAAGTGCATGTGAGATTGTGAATGAATTGTTATCCAAAACATACTTTCTGTCAAGACTAAGAAACGATGGGAGACAACTGACGTGGAACGCGACCATTGTTTAGCGCGGAGCGTCCCGTAAGTGGGATTTTTTTTTTTTTTGTGTGTGTAAAAAAGGTCTGTAGAATGAGGAATGTTCAGAATTGTCATTTTCAGATGTGGCATGCCCCTGGAACTTTCAACGAAATATTTCGAGTCCTACCGGCATGTATTGCTGATCGCCTAAAATTTAATATATCCTGATAACGAAGGCGAAATGAAACTCAAAAAGAATGCAATTCGTTCATGGTTCAGTTATTTATTAGCAAATTACGATCCAGTAGTGCATCAATCAGCATAACTAATGCTCGAGAAAATAATGTTTAAAGTGACTCCTAAATCGGGTCAGACTGCGCCTTTGAGATCTGCGACAAAGCCATGACGGACCACATAAAAGCTTTTGCAGAACTGACTGATGGTACTAAGCTGGAGAAAATGCATTTCCTGTCGTACAAATTGGGTGGTGTGCGTACGGGTGTCAGATTTCGTCGCTCTTAAGCTAGAAAGAATGCAATTCTTAACCGTGATATGTACCGTTCAAGCTTAGTACCTTTTAGGAATGTATCATATTTGACGGCACTAAGCTAGAAAGAATGCTTTTCCTATCTTACGAATTGGATTCGCATATACTTTGCAATGTGCGACTCTCAAGCTGAACACCTGAGAATTGACAGCCCTGAGAACAGTTTTCCCGGGACTAACTAAAATAGCCACGCTAGCAGGGTTAGCACACTTTCACTGAGCTGCATTTTTCAAGAACAACGAACTTTTGATAGTCAGATAGTATACTTCGATGTGTGATGGGTTTAAATATGCATTTTAAGAAAAAAATATGACACCCTTGAAAAATATTCGGAGCCCGGGTCCGAAGCACGACCCCTCTGTCTATGGGCTCGTTTAAAGAATTTACAAAGAAGACAACGAAGAAAGTGGATTCGTTTTGTATAAGTTCCTGAAACGTCGGTAACACTACTGCATTACTGCATTACTGCGGCCAGGTCGATTTCGTATTCGATAAGAACTTAAAATTTGTTACATTTGAATTAATTTAGGGATGTGGACTCTTTTCTGGGGGTGACATGACTTAAGTAAAGGCAACAGCTGAGAATAATAGAATAATTAGAAATGCTCAAATACTGATTTTTCGCAAAATTTAAGTTGAGTTTAGGTATAAGCTTTGGTTTCTACATGGAGAGGAACATTTGTTCCTCCGTTTTTGTGCGCCCTTGAACATGAATTAAAAAGAAAAATTGCAAAACCACCGCATGCTACAGACTAACTTTCTACACAATGACAAATTTAAAATATAACAACGAAAGAGTGAAGATATAGACCCACTATATACAGGACTAAGAACAAGCCAAAAAAAGTAAAATACAGTAGAATTCTTTAAACGAAAGCTTAAAATTAGCGAAGACAACAACAGAATTAGCAGACGAAGCAAACAGAAAAAACAATAAATATAGAACAGTCTTATCCAGTTTACTTACAGGGCAGGGTGCATTGTGCGGGATACCATAAATTAAACATTTCAACTATTCCGATTGTTTTACTGTGTCACAGTACAGTTATAGGGGATATAGCAGGCAAGGGGCTTACAAATTGTAAAATAGTTATATGCATACGAAACAAAACACAAGACTGGCATGAACATGGACGTTATAATTTGTAATCCAAAAAGTTTTTTTTTGTTCTTTTACATGCAGTGAGTGCTTGAACCAAGGTTATTGCCTGACCTGACCTGACCTGCGTTCATTTCTCAAGGGTGGTTTAATAATATAACAGTGCTTCCAATAATTGCACCACATTGACCCATTTATCAGAGGCAGCAGTCCTTCTTTGGAAGACAAAAAAGGAGTATGTTTATGTTAATCAAAATTTACTTATTTTATTTCATTATTTTTCCTGAAATGTTCACTTTGAATTGAAATTTCAGCAGATTAAAATAAGAAGCTAAGTTGCGTGCTAAGTTGACCGCTTAACTTTTCGTCGCACCAACAAGCTAACGAGATACTAATACGTAGTCTGACTGCGACAGTCCTGCAGATTGGTAGATCTAAAAGAGATCACTGTGAAGCAGTCATAAATTACGGCGATGCTCCGGTTCATATGACAAATAAATCGACGACACAGACCAGCAAGAATTATGAAGTCATTTGGCTTATCCTCGGGAGCTTCAATTTGCAAACATGGACGGGGCCTCCTTCGGAGGTCTCGTTAAAAGGCACGTCATCTGCAGTGGTCGAATGTGCATTAAGCGCGACCGAGACGCTGACAGGCGGGAATGACGAAGACGTATCGAGCACTTGGTTGAAATGCATGTTCCGTAGCCAATGTTATTTTATACACACGGTCAGGTGGGGCTGAATGATGCATTTGCTGAAACATAAATGAACGAAATGTAAGGATGCCCTTTGACCTACTGGGAATGCATAACAACTTTACGCGAAAGTTAAGTCAATATTTTCACTTGCGGTCGACTTTGGGTAAGAAATCGAGGTTTATGATGACGGTCAGTGAAGTTCCGCCGTTCATTACTAAATTATTGATAACAAGCGTTACATTGTGTGCTCTGCGTCGCGCAAGTACGGTTAAAGGACAAGATAAGTCATCCCAAATTGAAGAAGTGTAGTAGACTGTCCTGTTTCATGATCGACCGTTGGGAGTCATGTGACAGTATTTTTTCTCTTCAAATGTGAAATTTACTAGAAATAAATGCTTGGTTTTCTTTCAATATGCAATAGTAAAGTAACAAAATGTTATGAAAGATATTTTGAAGATAAAAAGAGGAAAATTATGTAATTTAGCTTTTTCTTCAAAGCAAGTTTAGGGGACTGCTCTTTCCCTTTAAAGAAGGTTGTGCGCATGAAGAGTGACCATCAACATCTTCAACCATATACTCCACCAGGTCACGTGACCTTCCTTAAACCAGAAAGAGATTTGTTGCATTAAAGCATAGTCTCGGGCATTGGAACCAGCTAAACAGGCAAGGACATGCTTCGTCTCAACCTTTTCAACAAATAAAATTCCCTTGTTCACGCAGTGGAAGGAAATATATCAAGCCTTTTCTTTGTAATATTTTTCGCACTTAATGTTCTTCAAAATGCAAAAACTGTGGCATCAGATTCCATCTTATTGTCCTCTCCTCACCATGACACCTCACTGGACAGAGGTGTGATCATCTTGGCCAGTTGAGCACAACTTTCTTAGGCTATATATGCTTTAAACCCACGGACTTCCTATACATAGACAGAGCATATACTCCACGGTAGATTGTCGCTAACGCACGTGTGAGAGAAAAGCCCACCAAGATGGTTGTCTGCTATGATTTTGTGTAACAGTTTGGACTTTGTTTCGTTTCGTTTATTGTTTTATCGGTTTAACAAATATACATATAAATATAGGGTATAAATACAACAAAAGAATCAAATGACATATAAAAGCGAAAGGAAGTACAGAAGAGCCTCGGGGGGCTTAAAAACGTGCACTCCCCTAGAAAAAACAACAAGCAGACTGCAGACAAACACAAAAAGCTTCTACAGTAGCAAAAAAGGAGGTTACAAAAACATAGTACAGGTCAAAAAAGAGAACTTTCCCAGCTAGGAAATCCATCCCCCAAACCACATACCCCACCCCACCCTACTCAGCAACAGCCGGCTGCGGAGGAGAGAATGCTTTAGACACTTAAAAATGGCAAAGCGTGATGATAAGAAGCCTACGGAATGAATTCAGTACGTTACAAGTGAGATGAAGCCTAGTAGTCTTGAATAAAATGGCGTGAAATGTTTTGTCTGAAGTACTGGATGCCTTGGCTATGCCAGAGAACGGAAGGGAATTCTAAAGCCGAATGGCGCGATAACGGAGAGAGTTGTGCTGTAAAGAACTTTGAATGGTGTCCAGATATAGGGATGCAGATTGTCGATGCAGGTTGCTCAATTAAATTACCGGATTTTGCAAGAAAGTAGAAATATTTTTGAAATATGACAAGGTAAGGTCAAAATCACTCCACATATTGCAGGAATATGATATTCTTTCCATTCAGGTTTTTTGTCGTCAAATCAGACGATTTATAGTTTCACGGCGGCCATCGTGGTGCGCCTTTTTTGTCCCAGTCGGTGGCGACAATCTACAGATAGACGTACACGTTACATGCCCTGTCCTTGTATGTAGGTCCGTGTTTAAAATGCGCTGTAACTTCAAGAAAAAACTGGAAAAACTTTTAAATTAACCCTTTGGAAGCATAAATTGATATGGAGATGTGGGACTGAGATGTGGCCAGACGCAGTCAGCTGGGTTGGCTAAACTATGACATTAAATCTTTTGAAAGAAAAAAATCCTACTACTTTACTTGGAAAAATAGTTTATAGAAAAAATCTTTCACACCATGCTACATCAAAATGAGAACTCTTGAAATGGAACTGTTTGGTATTCGAAATCGAAGGCTTGGCGGGACTTGGTTTGGTTAAGGGTACATCGACTACAGCACCGATGAAGATTAAAGCAACGGTCTTAGTATACAAGGGTCTCAGAGTGTTAAACTTTATAAATATGAGGGAATAATTTCTCACATCCAGGCGCGTAGCCAGGATTGTGTCATGGGAAGGGTTTTGGTGTCACGGCGGTGGCGGGGAGGGGGTTGGGGCACGACATGAGGGAAAAGTCTAAGGAAAGACAGAAAAACACTATTTTAGCTGTTTTTTGCATTGCATGGTTGGATCATGGGGGAGGGTTCTAAACCCCAAAACCACTGCTCACATCCTACTTGCTCCAACTGATTCACTCTAAAAAACAAAAGAGTGAACTTGGTCACTCTTTAATCGAGTGAAAAGTGTGAACTTACTCCATTGGAGTGTTAACGTGGTTCACTACCCGAGTGCTGCACGAAAGAGAAATGAAAATTTACTCCTTAAGGTGTACCTCCAGAGATCATTTTTTTTTTAAGAGTGGTCCCTGTGGACACTTTATCAAGAGTGACACTTCGCATTTTTGGAGTGAATTTCACTCTTCTTGGAGTGAATTGCGGCTCAATTTGCAGTAAGCTTTATAACTTTCACTCCCTTACGAGTGAAACTCCACTCTTTTTATTTTTAGAGTGTAGTTAAGGCTACCTATTTTTCCATTTACCACAAAAACAGATCACGATCCGTTTGTTTTAGCGATTGTCTTCAATTAAGCTTGCAACGTTTGATAAACTAGCAATGAACACATGAACCGTGGAACACGATGTATCTTACACAACCGAATAATTTCACCTTTAATGTACACCTGATAAAAACTTGTTTATAAAAGGAAGGACTCTACGTGCTTTTTCTTAGATTCAAAATGTATTATGGAATATCTTATTTACATAATTAAATTATCAATAGCTGATTATCAGCCTATCTCACCCCCAATAGAGACTAATGTTTAGGCCAACTTCCAGTTTAACTTCAAAAGTAAAAAGTGACAAAGAACATGATGAAAGTTGTTATCTTTTCAAACCCTTGGTTTCGATGAAGAGTTTCATCCCATTTAACTTAGTTTAAACAGCACTCTCATTCAGTTGGCAAGTACACATGTAGCATGCATCCGCGGATCCAGACATTCCTAAATGGGGGGGGGGGGGGAGCTGACCTAAGAAAATACAGGGGTGTGAGGGAGTTACCCTGCTAATGTGCCGTATGTTTTATTCTTGATGTCGAGAAAAAGGGAGGGGCTAGTCCGTATTTAAGAGCCCTGGATCCGCCCTGCCATATCCTTTATTCTTCCTTCCGTCTGACAACTTGAAAAACGACAGATATTTTTGAAGGGGAGGGGGTAGGGATATAGTTTATTGCTAATTATGATACTTTTTGTAGCCTATACTAACAAAACATGTATGTGTGTGTAACAGGGACCGCAGTGCACTTCCCCCGATCGAAAACCCCGAAGTTTGGACACATCGATTCGGGGGAATTATTTTAAAGACACTAAGAGATTCGGACCCATGGTATGGATTCCTACTTGATAATTTTCCCGTCTCGTTCGCCTGGACGACTAAAACAGCAATCCGATTTTAACGCAAGCGTGCCGACAGTCGTTGAGAAATTAAGGGGACAAACCCGGTTTCATAATTTGACAATTTTAAGCTGGTCTTTCTCCTTTTCTATTAATAAATTAAATCCATGTCCCATAAACCAGCATCTGTTTAACCATTTCCTGTTGTTTGGGTCCTTTTGGACCCAGGCGGAGAGCGCGGCTGTCACCCATCTTTACTGTTTCAGGCGGAGCCGAAACTGCGAGTAGCTACCCGAAAATTCGGCCACAACAACGAGAGAGACAATAGTTTAAGGTCACGGGGTCAATAGCCTACGGAAGCTGATGCGGGGCGTGCTACGTCCGTTTTTCCGCCCACTCCCGAGGCGCGCAAATATGCCCCGATTGGAGCACAACGGTAAAGGGTTAAATATTCAACAATTCAACACGATATATATACCACAGATTGTTTTGGCGGGTACATACATTTTCCTTCCCTTTTATAGGTATTTACTTAGCCAGAGATATTTCATAATTTTCTATAATTAAGAGTTATTTCTTGGTATTTATTCTAATACTTTCAAATGGTCCTATCTAAGTTGTCCCACTTATGAGAACCCCGTTGACATTATAACTTAACCTGATTTTAAGTGTCTAAATAAACACAATTCATATCTTCTGCATGCCATGACGTAAATTATTTTGGTATCAATAACGGGAATCTCCTCACACCAATATTTATTCCCACCCTTACCCATTTCACAACCCATATCCCGCCTCGCAAAAATGTGTACCAAGATATGGAACGGTGCAATATATATGCCTCAAACATTCACAAGTTTATATACCATGATCACCTTCTTAACAATTTTAGCGCGTCATGAGGGGGGGGGATGTGTTCAACTCCAATTCGCTGGCTATGCAGCGGGATGACATTTGGAAACGAGGTTAAGGTGGCTGTTTCCACCGTTCTCTTAACAAATTTTAGCAAATTATGACAGGACAAAACGTCCAAAATGTTACCTTTATGCTTCTCGACGGATATAGTGAGAACGGTGACCTGTAAGACTGGAGAGAAGCTCCCTGATACATCACTTCAAGACAACTCATTTTTTGCGTGTTGATCCCACCAAGGTTCACTGAAAAGTATCAACATAAAATCAACAAACTTTCCCCCAGAAAACAGAGAAAATTGTCACAAACTTGGCCGATTTATACAAACAAACTTTTCCTCCAGTTTTTATCCATCTCGTTGTATGTCCCCTGTTTCTTCTAAAATTGTTTTGAAGCAGTTTTCAAAAAGAATTCAACAGAAGACCGAAACATGGCAATAGATTTCTAGAGGCTCATTCTGAGCGTCGGCAAAGACGGAAGGAAGTTGAAGCAACCGCAGAATAAAATTAGCCATGGATTTCAAACAAGATCCTGAGTAAAGTAACGTATTACTCTCCCATTGTTAGTACTTACGCACAGTCCTTGGATTCCAAGCACAGTCTTCTGCACACACTGGAGTACGATTCATGGTCCAAGTTGTACACTCTGTTCAACATACGATCGAATGTCAATTCAACTTGGACTCTAATGAAGTCATGTTGGTTTCCGCCTAATAATATTTATCCCGTCAAAACAATTCGTTTAAAATCCACCTTTTCTACAATGTACGCACTTCCTCAACATAAAAATAACTCCCTTGGAATATAAATGTAAAAACTTGTAACTAATAACTTGTGTAGAAGTTCTTACGTCACGTGGTAAACTTCGAACAAATGTGATGTAAATGCAATATTAATTCCGCGGACTCTTGCTCCTATACCACAAGAAAGGATTAGAAATACGATTCTTGGTTGCAAACGCTAGGATCATTTTAGAGGCAGGCCTCATCATCGGTCAAATGTGAAGTTTTGTCTATGCTGTTAACCCTTAGTACACGATACTAAGAGCAGATTTTTAGAAAATATTCAGCAGGGGTCTTTTCTCTCAACTGCGACAGGTTCATAAACCACGCCCTCTCTTTTGACAAAAGTCGAGAACGTACGCCAGCTGTCAATCACATGGGACGCCAACATAGCACCGGAGTGTGAATGACAATTCAACATTCGCGCCCGAAGTCGTTTGCACGGTCGTGTATATATAGAGTATAGCGAAAGGAATGAACGCTGGGATAAACTGCCATCCGAATTCTTTAAAGTCCTCGTGTGCAAATTCCAGTGCAATGTCTTGCGAGGAAATGTTTTTCATCTCCCAAGGTGCTGATAATGGGGTCACGATATGTAACAGAGAGGCAGCCAGGCGGGGTTTAAAACAACCAAGTAGCATAGGAGTATACATATTGTAAATGTGAAAGCTCCCATGTTATTAAAACTAATAAAGTGAGACACAAAGGCCTGTAGGAATTAAGGACGGAATACATTTATAGAAAACAAACGGGCATCAATGTGCCTCCTTCTGGTATTTATAGATCAGAAGTTACTTCGATAAACGTGTCTCTTTTTTAATGAAGGTTCGTTCAGTGCAACTGAATATTTTCACTCCCATTTATCCCTCAAGATCAAACGGCTTTGTATTTTGATAGAGATACGTTTAAGTTAGAATGGTTGGAGCGGTGAAACATTTATTTCAACTATCATGTCACGCCAAAAAAGAATCCAACGTATATAACAGATGGCGAAGTTCTATAGTCCAGCCGTACCCTATAGCACTGAGCTTGACATCGAAAACGAATTGTATTGATTTTCAGTTATATTTCATGTACCGATACTTGGTGGGTCATTAGCGAAAAGTCCCCTTTCGGATAACTTCTATGCACTGTCATCTACAACAATTCATTGCGTTTTATTTGAGGTGGGAGGGTAGCAAAAATCTGTACTGATATGCATATTTGACAGAGAATGGGTCGAGATTCAGTACGTGTGAGGGCATTGTGCCGTGTTATAAAAGTCGTGTTTCAACCAGGGAGTTTTTATAGAGAAGGAGATAAAAACGAACAAATGTTCAGACAAATATGTACTTAAGAACTGTTTATATCTTTTAAGGTGAAACTATTTGATTGACGTGTGTCTTTGTTTCTCTTGTCTGTAAATCACTTGTGACTAAGCCCTTTCATTGAAGATCTCTTTTATTTCTTCCAAGTAATCCCTATGACAAAGACTGATGTCTGCATATGCTTTGAGTTGAGGTTTGTGTCCGCCAATGACGAAACATATACTAAGAATTTTCACTAGAACGACTGGAAACAAATGTTTGAACAATGCCCCTTTGTCACTGGATGAAAGCATTGTACAACTCTATACTATAGAAATTCTAGTCAAATGGGGCACAAACCGGAATTTTGATCAAATTTTTGGAAGATTTTTTCAAAACTGACTAGTTTTGGTTCAAAATGAAACCACTCGTTTCATGTATGAACCGATTCTAGTCAAAGTTTTTACAACATTCCCCTATTGATTTTATTCTATTCAAATTTGACTAGTACATTTTAGATATACATTTCCCTCAGGTTGAAGCATTTTTCATCATTAAATAAAAAAAAAAATGTCAGAAAGTGTTTTGTGCAGAAATTACATATTACAAAAATTATTTCTGACTTCAAATGAAATGATACATGGTGTCTCGCATAGCATCAAATTACAAAAACTTCATAATTTTGAATAACTGACAAACAAATGTTAACGAGTAGATTGTAACGAAAGTGTATCTTCATTGGAATTTGTTAATGTGTCAGGACTCCTGGTTGATCGAAGCATTGAGACAAGAATTTGCGGGATAAACACAAGATAACCAGGGAGGTGTTATTAGACAACTCCCTGATCTAAACGAGACTGAAACTTTGCTTTTATAACAACTCCCTGTTTAGTTAACGTGTAGTACCGATATCACAAGAAAACATTGTTTGATTTTTATGTTATGATTTGGGGAATGAAAATTTGCCTCCAGTTGCTGATACTGATCTCATTACTTTTTCACAGAGAAGTGGCAGGTTGAAAAGTTAGAGCATTTGTAGTAACCTATTGAAAAACAATTTTGCAACGTTAAATAAAGTAGCATATAAATACAAAGAATTGAAATACGACCTGAAGACACTTCTCAGAACTTACCTTCAAAGAAAACTTAGTCGAATTTCTTCCACAGCATGACCAAATGATATTGCAATGTAAAAAATGGAAGATCAAGTGTAATATGAAAAGTGACGAGAATTTTCCTTACAATAATATTAAATGGAGGCAACCGATGATTTCAATATTCCTAGATACTTTCTTTGTTACTCATTGTATGTAGTCTTTCTAGATGACGTGTTTGTCATTTAGACCCCCCCCCCCCTTCCCAACAATGGCAATGTCAGTGAAAAGGTATTTGTGAGTTGTAGCATATAATGCACTTAGGAGAGGGATCTATCGGCTAATTCACTGGACTGAACAGAACGAAAGTAGCCTTCTTAACCTAATAGAAACCTTATTGGCGTAACAAAACCGGTATACTTTATCTTTTTTTCCTGAAAACCATCAAATAAGTGATTTACTAGGTCAGGCTTATAACAGAAAATTTGGTATCATAAGCATAGCTATGATGCAACAATTCATTGATCCTATGTAGGAAATTACCATAAATTATTTAAAGTAATGGATCTAAAGTATACTATTGAGGCGCACCAAAACTAATCGAAAAAATTAGAATTCAAATTATTTATAGTGAAGCAAATTTCTTTCTGTCTGACATATAACTTTTAAACCACCTTAAGACGTTGTCCTTTACTTCGCTATGTTCAAGTTTACTGAATAAAATATTGTGATGAAGGATAAAAAATGCCTAAGGCACAATGAAAAATGTACCATTGCAGTATTTAGAGAACCTTAATGTTTCATATCTTGACAGCAATGTGTAAATAGAACATTATAATACAATCTGAGCACATCTTATCACTGCTGTCAACTGAATACGAAAACATTTGTAGTCATTACAGTTCTTAGAATTGCATTGCTTCAGATACTGTTAGTACAGATTTTTTTGATGAGATGTAAATTGACAACAACAGTATTCAACCAGGGTTGAGAAGTGACAATTTCTTGGGCCTATAAATGAACGAAAGGAAACATTTATTACATAACTCTTTAACTATACCAATAAAATTTTTATATGTTTCGTTGTAATGCGATGGTTGCTGATACTAGACTATGGATCAGTTTGAACGGTTTATTGTAGTTATTCAGGTTGGATGAGGATATAATCCTCTTTGGGACCAATAATATGAGTTACAAGATTAAAAACCGATAGAGTAAAAACAGGCCAGGTAATGTGAAATAATGAGTTATACCGGGAAGACATGCTTTGTTCCGAACATTAGTTAATACCACATCCAAATATTTAACGGCATCAGACTTCACTCGGGTGAGAATACTCGGGTACGCAGGGGGGCACTGGGCCATAGCCCCCTCACCCTCGAGGACGCCATTTTTTAAATAAAAAAATCAACAAAAATACGTACTTTATTAGCACAATTTTTCTTCGAAAGGTAGCATATGTGGCACCAGATTACACGTTTACACATAAGGACTTCCAATTTCTCAAAAAAATTCAAACGGAATAAATTGTTTCCCCAAGGTCTCCTAAGTGATGCAATTTTTTCTAATTCTTAAAAATGCGCAAATTTTGTCAAATTCCAAATTGTACTTCAAACGATAGCATCCATGCACCAGATTGCATGTAAGGGCGCGCTTACTTTGTCGAAAATTTTCAAAAGGGAAGGGCTAATTCCTTTTACTCCTTCCCTGGTCGGCATAAACGTACGAGAAGGGGGCAGGGGAGCCGAAGGCGTTCAGGTGCGGTAAGCAACTGTCTGCTACTTATCGTGCAAAAAGGTTAAAATCATGGAGTTTGGGTAGTCGTATAGACAATTTCACATTCAGTGGATCTTGAATTTAGCCAAGATCCACAGAAGAAGAAACAATGGCATACTTTCAATTCCGTTACATAGTTTTCACCACGAAAACATTCAAAACTATTTAAACTAACCGTGGTACATTTTACGTGGTGAATCTCTGATCACTTAAAGGGGAGGCTTAAGCAAAAATTAAACTTTCATATGTGACAGCAGAGCTTATATCACTTCCTCACATTGACAAGGAATGCTTTGTTTACCTCTGTTTTATCAGACTGTTGTGTTGACCTTGAAGTGTGTAGGAGTATGACCTCCCTGTGTGGGATGCAAAGTTTGTAAAATTCTCCTGCCATTTATTCAACCACATTTTAAAAATATGTCATTGTTGAGGAGAAAATCAGGAATAAAGTTTAAAGAAAAACAAAAGACTGCCCATTAATGTGGGGATGTGATGTCATATGTGCTAGCTTCAAGTTCACTTTTTGTTGAAAATGTGGAAACTTTACCTGTTCGTATCTTGAGAACCACACATCAGATTTCAATGCAAATTTCACCAAAATGCTTAGAATAAGCACTCTCTAACATACAAAATTGTGTTATGACCTTAAACCCTTCTTTTAACAAGGTGATACTTCTTTTATTATTGCAAACGAAAGCTAAAAATAAAGACTACATTTGGATTCTCTTTACAAGCATGAAAACGCAATTTCCGGCCATGTGAGGGGTCGCGATTTTTAAAATTTTCATTATGTTCTGCGCCAACCAATGCCAGGTAGCGCTCCGCGTAGATAGTGTATCGGGTAAAATTATATTTTTCTGGTCAAAGTACTTTTAATAACTTTCTAATCACTTTGCACTTTGGCTAAACTTATTTTGAGGTGAGCGTTTTATTGCAAACGGTAAAAAGAAAGCTTCTGCTTTAATTCTACGTATAAGTCTGGGAAAAGTTACTTCAGGTTATCTGAGGCAGATTTTTTGAAATTTTCTGTACGCTTCGAGCCAACTTATAGTGGCGCTCCACTTAGAACACCTTTACGCCAGAAAAACGATCTCGGGGCAAGAAAAATCAAAACTGAAATGCTTCCGCACGCCTATTATTCCGCTCGCTGATGCTTTTTTATTTTGACTCATAAAAGTGCTCAAGATTCAACGTTACCAGTTACCGATTGAAAGGTTGCGTACATGGCATTACATCAGATGTAGAGACACAAAAATTTCAGTTTTTCACTTTTAACCACAACAATGTAACTTTCAACACTATTTCTGTCAAAGTCGAAAATCTTGCAACATTTTGACGCATCTAGGCTCCTTGAAAAGGCCAAAAATTTTCAAAGGGGCGGGGACACTCCTAAATATAAATAAGTATCGTCAAAATTACGATTCATTGATCTGGCATTGAAATGTATATAAACTCAATTTATCATTTCACTCAGTTTGGGAAAAAAATCATTAAAAAATGTTGGCTATAATAAAAAGACTGCATGACATCCCTCAATGATTGTTACCTGCCTGTGTCAAAATCACTTGAGAGCTAAACCTTGCTACAAGGTATAGTGCCCCAAACTACAATTCTTGTAGGGGTTTACCAAAATTCTGGCTTATGATATTCTGCGAAACGAAACGAAACAAATTAGCTTTGGCTACCCATGGAATAGGAAACTATAATGGATAAGGGGGGACAAAAATCAATTGGTCAAAGTAGTCCTAGATCTTTGAACGTAACTTTTTTGGTGTTTCGCAAAATATCATTAGCGTGGTGGGCTATTGATATTCTGCGAAACGAAACGAAACAAATTAGTTTAGGTCACTCATGGAATAGGAAACTATAACGGATAAGCAGGGCTGGAAAAAATGTTTATTTCCCAGGAAGGGAGTGAAATTTTTTCCCTGGAAGGGAGTTAAATTTCCCACAATTTCCCCGTGTTTTCATGTTCAAAAATGGGAATTTTCCATCTAATTGCCTAAATTCCCTACCAGATGGCAACATTTCCTGGCAAGCCTCCCAGCTTCCCAACTTTTTCCACCCATGCGGATAAGGGGAGAACAAAAATCAATCGGTCGAAGTAGGCCTAGGTCTTTGAACGTATTTTTGCACTGTTTCGCAAAATATCATTAGCATGGTGGGCTATTGATATTCTGCGTAACGAAACGAAACAAATTTAGTTTAGGCTTCCCATGGAATAGGAAACTATAACGGATAAGGGGAGGACAAAAATCAATCGGTCAAAGTATATAGGCCTAGGGCTATGAACATATTTCTTGCTCTGTTTCGCAAAATATCATCAAAATATCATGAATATAAAGGAGTTTTTATAATTTATAAAATGAACCAAAAGCGTTACCGTGGAAATCACGATCTGTTTCATAAGCAGTTGGCATAGCGGGTAAGGGGAGGACAAAATTCAATCAGTCATCAAAGTCTATTTACAGATTTTTCGTACTAATTAAAGCTGTTGTAGGAAACTCTTTGGCATATACAGGCGCAGGAATCCACCTACACCAATACGGAACGGAATAATCAAGGACTTCACGGCGGAGAGCGCTAACTTTACAATGGGATAGGAGGTCAGATGTAGCCTACAATCCTCGACAAAAATGATAGGACAAAAGAAGCAAAACAATTATCAATGAACGGATCACCATCCCCCACTCCCCCCCCCCCTATTCAAAGACGTCCTGAAACTTCAACATTGATACGGGGAGCGGGGTTTGTCCCACGTATTTTTGTCGAGTATTGTAGTTATAAGCAGAGGTATGAGGAAACGTTAACTAGAGATATCATGCTCACAAATCACATGCCTTTATACAATACACCAAAGAGGTTTGCCTGTATATCGGAATGATTGCTTGGCGGTCCTGAGAATAGAGGAAGCAAATGCGAACGCGCACTAAAAGAAATAATTATTCCACAGAGATACAGTAAAACTTTCATGAAAAATATAATACAACTTTCAAATTTGGAAATGATTCAATTTTTTCATTAGTAGGCCTACCCGATATTTGATCTATAGTTTTGAAACACTGTGAACAAGTTTTTGTTGAGCATAAATGTAAAATAACTAGAAAAAAGGAATGATCTGATTAAAGGGAAGGATTTAAAATCAGATCAGAATCCGATATGAATTCTCTGTACGCTGTGTGACGGCGGCTAGAAATATTTCGTTTCGTTTCGCAGATTATCATTACCCCACCACGCTAATGATATTTTGCGAAACAGAGGAAAAAATTTGTTCATAGGCCTAGGCCTTCTTTGACCGATTGATTTTTGTCATCAGCTTATCCGTTATAGGTTCTTATTCCATGGGAATTCTAAACTAATTTATTTCGTTTCGTTTCCCAGGTTATCAGTAACCCACCACGCTAACGATATTTTGCGAAACAGAGCAAGCATGTTTCTCAGTGGCGTGAACACACCTGCTGACTGTCCGGGGGGGGGGGCAATAGCTTAGAGGTTTCCCGATTTTGTACTAGTTTAGCTGTGTTAGTTTGTGGGTGTCTTAGGGCCTCAAAGAAAGTGTTGAGGGTGGACAATTTTGGACCATGCATCTCACCCTATCCCATTGACCAAAAGGTACATTTTTATGCTAATTTTTTTCTTAAGTGTGGACACTGCTTTATAAGGTACGTACGGAAAATTTTTGTCCTTTTACACATTTGTAAATATGGAGCATGAATTGCAGAAAATATATTAGATTCAATGTTTCCTGCAAGGAAATTTCCATATTTGGGGGACTAGCGAAGAATCTGCGTTTTCTAATAGCATATATCTGAGATACAATGTCGACTAAAGATCGTGTTTTCTATGGAGTGCGGATTAAGGCTTCTCGGCGACAAATAAAATACACTCTATACTTTGTTGCCCTTTTTAGACAAAGGTGAAGGAAATTTTAGGGAAACGGTACTGTAGCGGATGGGACAAATTATTCACTGACTGCTTTATGACCGACCACTTCATCAGGAGTCGCAATTAAGAGCGCGCGAAGCGCACGGAAAATTTTGCCTTTTTAAAACTAATTGAAATATGGAACTTTTATTAAGAAGAATTCGGAATTTTATTAAGGAAAACTTGGGAAACCGCACTGTATTTGACTGGTGTTTCAAAGGGCAAAGTTTCGAATTTGTCACTTTTTCGAGCAAGGGCGCAATCGCCCTGGCTCCTGTAGCTAAGCCACTGCTCTGCAACATTGAACATTGATAAAAATTTTGACACTTCATGAACCAAAGAATCCATCTACAAAGACTACGCAACCGACAGGGTTGAAAGGCATCTGGTGACAGGTGTGAATGAGAGCATTTGAGTACGGTAGGCAAATGGTTCCCCTGCCAAGAATATGAAGTTTTGATAGAAAGACTATGTTTAGTTGGCGCGGAGCGTTCAGAAAATTTTGAAAAATCGCGATCCCTCAGACAGCCGGAAATGGCATGTCTCGGGCTTGTACGTAGTAGCAAAGTTTTCCGATTTTTCTTGCAAATGTGAATAGTTACCACTGTATCGGAGATGCATTGCCGCGCGCGAGCCGAAATTTCTGCTCTTTTGAAACAATAATTTGTTGACATGGAGCTTATATTGCAGAAAGCTTTGGGTGTTGGGTTTCATGTGAGGAAGTTTAGAGAGCTGGAGGGCTAACTGAAGAATCTGCACTTCCTTCAAATATTGGTGGCAAATCTGAGAATGATTGCTTTTCTAAAGTCCTCTCGACTGTCTGGCGAAGAGCAAGAGAGGACAGTCTTTCCTCCAATAAATTGGACCTATGATATTATTTTGTTAACTTTAGGCGACATGAATGTTCATATATTGACCAAAACAGTGTTCCATGAATGCAAATCAACCTTGCTTTTGATGTTATTGTTGGCCCACTTTCTTTGTTTTCTAATCTTTTTCTTTTTCCTTTCCCCTTTCTTTCCTTCCCTTCTCCTCTTTTTCTCTTTTCCTCTTCTCTTCTTCCCTCTGTTTTCCTCTTTTCCTTCCTTTCCTTCCCTTTCTTCCCTTCCCGTTTTTTCTTCCCTTCCCATTTTTGTGTCGGGAGGGGGGGGTGCAGAACTGCCCCGCTGGTAACGCCACTGATGTTCATAGGCCTATAGGCCTACTTTGACCGATTGATTTTTGTCCTCCCCTTATCCGTAATAGTTTCCTATTCCATGGGTGGCCTAAACTAATTTGTTTCGTTTCGCAGAATATCATAAGCCCAAAATTCTCAATTGGCTCAGTTCTTGAAGTGACAGCTAATTCAAACAATGTACTAAAGAGTAGCAATGAGTACTATACTAAAGCTTATGCTACATAATATGCACTGTACTGAGAGTGTTTTAATTATACACATAGAACTTTTTTATGCTCACCCTGAAGCAATATACTGAGATTGTATCTGGATGTGGATGAATTTTAGACAATTGGTTTAAGTAAGAAGGTCAGAATAATTGGTACTGTTTGGAGTGAGCGAATTGGGCCTTTAAATCAGGTCCCTACCCTACACTGTATATGTGACCGACATATAACGACGTCTGTGGTAGGAAACGAGGAACTCACTGAACATTCAAGTAAAGCGAATGTGGTATCCCGTGCTAAAGTGACTAAAGTTCGTCTCCTTTGTCCGCATCCCATCAGTAACAGTGGGTCATACTTCTTCTGATGGTTAAAAGCCTAGGCCCTCCTTAACTTCTAAAAATCATATTCGTTTAGTTTGTGAGGCTTATAAGTGATAAAGGGTCATCTTAATACATCTACCTCATTATTAAAACAGCTAACCCTTCACGTCCAGCATGAAATTCATAATTTTGTCTACTAGGCCTATATACTTTCATACCTGTCTACAGATTTCGTTGAAAATATTCCCAGTTTCTTCCATTTTCTGTAATACAACCTGTTCCAGAACTAGATAGAAAGTCTAGTAGAGTAGAAGAGACTTTCACAGAAAGACCCAACCTAGCTAGCTGCTAAAACACCAAATCGTGGGAAAGTTGACCCTAAAAATATCACGTGTCGGAAGTTGAAACAAAGACGGCGGTTACATCAAAGATATTCATATACCATAGAAGTCCTAACACAAGAGCGTTAAATGGTGAAGCCAGAATGCTCCATCACAGAAAAACGTAAAGATGCGGCTCTTTCAAGAAAGTTGAGGTGGATGTTGTATGCGTGGAGCAACTACCATGAACCATGAGGGGTTCATGCCAATGCATGACCGTACGGGACAGAAGAGCTGGGAGCTGCAGTCCCCTTCCCCCCAAAAATGTCCCAAATCTTGTTGAATTTGGCAGACTTTAATGCCTCAGTAGGGCGGTATACCCTGAGGTGAAATCTGGAGTCGGTCAAAAAGTCACCGCCCAATGCACCCCTCAAGAGTCCCATATGGCCACTGGGACAAGCCATGAAGCAATAAACTAGGATTGTGTCTGGATAAAGATGAGTTTTAGATAAATGTGGGAGGGGCTAGAAGTAAGTATTTGTTCCCTTGAAACCCTCCCGACACTTCCGTACGTTGGTACTTTGTTGCATGTACTTTTACTAAGAATTTTCTTTGTTAGTTAGAATCGATTTTTAAAGTAAAGCTAAAGACATAGACATTCAGGAGCATATTTCAAGTTGTCAGGTAGAAGATGATTTAGTCATGATAATCCCTGTAATCCTGTCAGACTAACCAAGCAGAGCTCCACCGTCAGTTGGAGCGGAGCGCACAGAAAAAATTTGAAATATTGCAAACCCTCAGAGAGCCAGAAATGGGATATTCTAGTGTAGGTAGAATCTAACCGTTCCCTTTTTTAGCTTCCTTTTGCAATAAAAAATTAGATACCTGCTGAGTGATGTACCAGATAAAATGTGCATGCAACAACCATTAGCATTTTTCGTACTATCAATGAATAATAATTCATTGAATTAACCACAAAAGGTAAAAAATACTTAACAGAACAACGCCTCCACATCATTTTTATCGAGGCCTTCAGAACCAAAAGTCTCTTTTAATACAGCCACTGAAGAAAGGTCCTGCTGGGGAGTTGCCAGATTTGTAGCTGTTGAAACTGTTGGAAAGTTCGTAATTTTCGGTGGAAACTTCATCTGTAAGTACGGAAAAACCCAAGCCAACTTCAATGAGCCAGATATTCTACCTAATTTTGTTCTTGCTCTCATTTAAATGAAAAAGCCCAATTTTTCAGTTTCACTTTCCCAAGAGACCAAATTTTCTGTCATTAAAACAAAGAAAAAAAAACCTCCAAAAAGTTCTCAAATATAAGCTCCAAATTTTCAAATATTAGTTAAAAAAACGGTATAAATTTTCCTGGCAAATTTCCAGTTTCTTCTTCAACCCCAAACAAATTTTAGTCGCAAATATAACTTTTTTTTCATTTTGCAGATACGAACATTAGCGTCAGTACAGGGAGTCTGGGGGTGCTTCACAATCAGAAATTTCCAAAGCGACGTTTGTTGGAAAAATTTACCGAATGTGGTAAAAAATCCAATCTCTTTCTTTTGCTTGGTCAGAAAGAATTAAAAAACACCGTCTTTCATGTGCGTTTTTCCATTTTTCTTTTAGTATCCTAACGTGAAAGGTCCTTTTGTATATTAATAAGGATTGTTGACTCCAATGGCGGCCGAACCGGTGAGGAGGGGGACTAGGGGGATCAGCTCAGCTCTCAATTTATAATGTACGTAATGAGTCAGCCTATTTTGTAGGATGGGATCGGTGATGGGGAAGTGAAATGCATTACAGAGGGATAATGGCGCATTATTATCTCGGAGATGCATAATTTGGGTAGTGAACATGTATTGACAAATTTAACAGATTTCCACAAGTGGATGGAACAATACGAAGAAGTTTGATGGTTTCCGGGGCCGCAGTGAATGGGCTGGGGTTGGGGTCAAGTAGTATGACCTAGGTTATGGAATATTTAACTGGTAATAGAAATGAATGGATGGAGTGCGTGGAAAATGTAACACAGAAAAAAAGGTGGATATGAGATCATTGTAGGCAGAATAAATGAAAAAGGCTGTATAATTCATTGTTATTTTTGTACCATCTCAACTGATCTGATATGTAATACCATATTCCATGACTGATTTTTCCATTACTTGAGAAATTGCAGACATCAGGTTCGTACTTTGAGGCTGGGTACATTCAGCTTAGAGCGTTCAGGGAGTGCCTTTTTTTCCGGCGATAAGGTTTGCTGAGTAACAAATTCTTGTACGTTCCGCTCCAAAAAGTGGTGACGCGCGCCGCATAGATGGCCTTCCTCTCATAAATCCCCTTCAGTATTCTTCATTTCCGCCGCCCCTGGTATGGATTCTACGTCTTTGGATCAGGAAAAAGGTCCACCTCCCCCCACCCCCACTGATCGAAACCTAGTGACGTCTCTGTACATAAAATGACAGATTCTTCGATGGACACTGCGATTTATGGTTTTAGCAAAAGACCAAATTTCTTCAAAACTTTTCAAATTAATTTCTAATCTTTCATATATTTGTCTATAAGTAGGAAGCAAAAAAATTCCGGACGCGTTCAGCCAATCACGTCCCACCGAGAACTCATTGCCTTTGTTAGGCTTCCAAATGCTGGCCCCCTGTCGGGGCCGGCCCCCTCCCCCTCCCTGTCGGGCAAATCCTGGAGCCACCCTGACTCGTGACCTATCACTTTTTGTCTCGCGACCCCATTTTGTGTCAGAAACGACCATTGGGGAGTCAGAGACTTACGCGGAAAAGTACCATCAGTTGGCGTGCAACTTTCCTCCTAGTTGCAAGTGTTTAAATGAAGACTGAAGTGCGAGTTGAATACACTTAATTAAAGGGTCAAAATATTAATAGACACTGAGCCTTTTTTGAAGGAAGTGGTACCATAATCTGAAAGTCTGTGCCTTCACTTCCCATATCACTGGCTCAAACGGTTCCTTACTCGAAATGCATATATGACTTTATAACTGAATCAGTGGCGTAGTCAGGATGGAAATTTTAGGGGGCCCAGGTAACAAGTGTGTGTGTGTGGGGGGGGGGGGGGTGGTACCTCCTACGGTCAGGCGCGGCAAGTCTATCTAAGCGGAGCGCCACCATCAGTTGGAGCTGAGCGTACAAGGAAATTTGGGCCTTACAAACCCTCCAGATGCCCGGAAACGGCCTTTCCCACGTGTTTTAAACTACATGAACCCAGCCTTGAAATACGAATCTCATGTCTGCCACTTCTCAAATAGTGTGAATAAAAAATCAATCTATGAAAAATGATAATACGTAAACTTTTTAGGGACCCAAAATTTGGGCATTTCTGATCTGTGGCCTGGGGGATTAGACTAAAGGGAACCGGTATCTCTCTTTCCCTTGGGAAAATTGTGAACTTCAGGAGAACGTAGATTGCAAATGCGGCAATATTTGAATGGATTTCAGCTTTATTAGGAAAACCAAAATTAGTCGACGTGTCCCCCTCGGAGAAACTTTCTTTGCTTTAGATTTTCTAGATGAAAAATGGTGCTATGTTAGGCAAAACTTTGAACTGATTATCAGGGCTGTAGTCGATCTGGACTCGACACGTAATTTCAGTTGAGAAGTTGGTTTTTCCCCATTGAAAAGTACAGGCACTCGAGTCCGAGTCAGGACTAGAGTCTTTGAAAGTTGAAAATTGTCGAACTCGTGACTCGGACTCTCCGGACTCGACTACAGCACTGCTGATTACAGGCCTACACTGTTAAAAATTTCTGTAAATTTACAGACTTTTTTTAACTTAAACTTTTTGTATTTTACTTTTAATAGAGATTTTCTGTATCTTTACAGACACTTTGTATTTCTACAATAAAAAAAGGTTGTTTAACATGTATTTTCTGTTTATTTGAAAAACCATTTCTGTCTGCTTTTTTAACCAAATTTTACTGCTTTGTAAAACTTTTTCTGTAAATGTACAGAAATTTTAACAATATTTTGTATTTTTCTGATTTCACATAAATATACTGTCATTTAACAAACATTCATTTTGTTTTTACGCTGAAAAAGAAACAAAAATAAGCCCAAACAAACAAACAAATAAGAAATAGCCAGAAAATTTTCAATATATAACATGCATCGTTCTGCGAAGTTTCAGTTAAAAAGAAAACATTTTTGGCAAATTTATGGCCCTATTTGAAAATTAACTTACATTTATTATACTGACAATTGGTATACTGATGTCAGCTCATCGCCACAGGCGCTCATGCACTTGATCGAATTAAAAACGTTTCACAAATTTACTTGAAAGAGTCTGTAAATTTACCACTTTATGACGTAAATCTCATTTTGCATAAATGGGTGGAGCTTATTTTGTAGGCATTTTCCTAACAAAAGGATTGCTGTTGCTTTGAAAAATATCTTTTTTGGCTTTTTTTAATCAGGAAGTGATAAACTTATTGTTTACCTTGTCTGGAAATGTTTGCAACCAATGTATTTGCATTCTTTGTCATATTTATTTTAAAAACAATTATTATATTGTACCAAAAATGTGACTTTCCAATTACAAAGTTCCTAGAGATAGCAGTCTACTGGACAACAATGTGATAACAAAGTATCCTCATTGTGTTTTGATTGAAAATAACTTCGTAACGACACATTACGTTGATAAGCAAATACCTGAGCTACGTAATGGTGAAGTGTATGTTACGTAATAACATATGAAAGGAAAAAAGTGATATTATAATAAATATTAAAACGCCGAGAATGAAAACAGTAGGCTGTAAATTCACATAAAATTAAGGTAAAAAAAAACAGAACAATTCTGTAATTCGATTTTACAGTAGACATTTGTAAACTAATTTACATGCAAAAACTGTAAAGAAAAAACAAACACTTAATGTTTTTTCATGATTACAGTGTGGCTGTAAAAAAAACATTATTTGGTTGGAAAAAAATTTGCCATAAAAATTATGTAAATTTTACAGAGAAATTTCTAACAGTGTACGTTGTAGGATTTTCCTTTTTGGGGAGCATGGAAAATTTCAAAATACTCATTTTTAGTATTTGTGCAGATTTTACAAGTGACATACATACTACAAAAGAAATAATTTTTCCGGTTTTCAGTGGTGTTGGCACTTGTCATGGGCAGGAGTGAGCGGCACGACATAGGCCTACTTGTTAAGGATGGAAGGGAAGAATTATTTGAAGGCAGTACCTTACCCTTACGGAATATTTTGTGTATGATAAAGTATAGGAATGGTTGTGTAACAATGGTCTCCAGTGTATGATTACCTTGTTTTCAGAAACTCAACCAGCCATCCGAGAGGCAGAAAGAGAAAGGGTCTTAACCTAACAAAGTTACATTCGAGTTTGTGGTCGAGACGTTCGTTTCATCTTCGAAGTCAAATGCAATAAACAGTGCAGATTTTGTACGGTATCTTATTAAGTGAAAGTAGGCATTTTGAAGTTACTACTTGATTTCATACGTGCGCACAAAATGTGTTTTACACACATTCATGCATGTTTTCTTAATTGTTACACATTTTATTTATTTACTGTTTTTGAAGGAAATACTTCAAAGTTTATTTCCGTTCAAACATTTTATTTTTTCTCAATTACTTTATCAGAACGCAAAAAATCTAGGGAGGGGGCTGAAGAAAATCTGGGGCCTAGGCCGCCGTGGCTACGCCACTGGTTTTATCGGATGACCAGACAGATTTACCTTGGTGATTGGCAAATGCTTTTAGGGAACCGAAGATGGCTCCTTGCAAAGTCTGCATGCAACTTTTGACATGGAAAGGTATGATTTTTATTTCAACATTTCAGCACGCTTGTCAAGCATTCGTTACGGTTCGCACTTTATATCTTTTGACCAGTGTAAGGGGAATAAAATTATACTGAAGTTTTCTGACCAAAACACTTATCCGAAAATTAGAAGCACATCTCCATATTCTGTCTGTAGAGGCTATGGTGAAGGCATTCGAACAAATAATGGATGTGCTTTAACCGTTTTTATCAAAGATATTTCCCAAATTACCAACATTATCGTGCAAGAATCTTCTGTTTCCGACGGTTTTTATTCTTCCATACTGTCCCAATCGCATTCAGACTGTTAAATGGAAGATGGTTTTACCATAGCTATATAATTTAAAATATTGGACCGCTTTTCTTGCAATTGCCACAATTGATACTCTATGCCTCAGTGGCACCGATATAGGGGGAATGGGTGCGCGTGTCCCACCATCGATTTCCGATATCCTCAATTGCTGTTTAATCATTATCCCTGTATGGGGTAGGGTTAGGTGTGTTTTCGTAGGAGTAATGAATTTATTTTTATTATTTTCTATCACAAAGGGTTCTCAAACTACCCACATTTTTGCACGCTCCGTGCGCCTGTAATCTTACCTCACAGTTGTCTTTATTATCAACACCTTCTGAAAACAACTCCCAAACAAACGCAGCAGCAAAAGTTTTGTTGTGGAATTAAAGCTGTTCTGATGCATATCCTGCATGCAAGTTTTAGCATGTTTTCGCGCGAATTCATCATGCGTCGCACTCCATCTCTTGACCCTTACAAAAGTAATAGTACAGTTCAAAAGTATAATATTATACACACTGGCCCACGCGCACGCAATCTCACCTCTTGTAGCCAAAATATGATTTACGAAGACTCATATGTTGATATACTTTAATCGCGAATATAGTACCTAATGACGTTTCTATTATTGGGTCATCCGAGAAGTAACATGTATGGTAGATAACGAAACAATAGGGGCATCCTGTATTTCCTTATACACTGTAACGTTGTTTTAAATGGTCCGTCATGACTTTTTGTTGTTCCCCCCTCCCCCATTCACGTGCCAGGCCCCCCTAAAAACAAAATCCTGGCTACGTCACTGCAATTGGTTTGCATGAGAAACACTTTGTGATAGCTATTTTGGCATCTGCGTGCTGTTTCAGTTGAGTACCGCGACATCTTTCATGGGAGGGGAGAAACACCCACATTTTCCGATTTTTTTAAAGCTTTGAACACCACTCAATAAGGAAGGTAATTTGCGGCGGGAAAAGCGCACCGGCGGAATTTTTTGTCCTTTGTAGACAAACATTTGAAAATACGGGGCTTGTATTACGAAAAATTTTGGATTCTGGGAATGCACGGCCACCAGAGATCGTTGTTGCTACATGAGTTCTACAAATTGCGGCTCTCCGATGAATTTCAAAAGTCAAGAGCTTATATTGCAGAAAATTTGGTATTTTATGAAAGAAAATTCATGAAAATAGCACTCTAGTTACAGGTGTCACTTGATGTTCTTGTGTCACATATGGAAAACTTCCGATTTTGTTTTCGCCGGAGCAGGGAAAAGTTTACCACACTAACTTATAAGGGACTACATTAGGAATTGCAATTTGGGGCTCGCGGAGCGCCTGCAAAATTTCGCTTTTTGAAAACAAATGTTGAGCTTTTATTGGAGAGAATTCGGAATTTCATGACAAAGAGTTGGGAAAACTACAGTGAAGTTGGTAAAACCACCCTGTAGCTGACTAGTGTCACAAATGGAAAATTCCCGATTTTTTTTACTTTTCAGAGCCACTCCTGTCCCCTCTGTAGCTACACCACTGTTCTGTCTTTTTATTTATGTGACAATTAGGCCTAGTAGGGTTATTTATTTCCCCTATTTTCGCGGTCTTCGCAACATCTTTCATTAGATGAGCTGTAGGGGTTAATTTTAAGGTCACGCCGTGTATTTTGTAAGCTTGCATTCTCGTCTAGTTAAGTTACTTAGTTAGTTAGTTAGATAGAGTTTTACGTTCCAGTTTCCGACCTATCGTTCAAGTCGAGCCGACCACGGCCTTTTCTTCCGTTGTGGATCACTGGTTGCTTATGCGGAGCGTCACAACCAACGACAGTAGGTTCCATTTTTAGAGCCTTTGGTGTGACTCGACCTGGGAAGAAAACCCGGGCCTTCCACCTTGTTTAGGAGCAATGGACGAAGCAAAGTTACATCATATGTAAGTGATTATAAAGATAGTTTGGGCGAACCTATCCATATATCACAGGAGAGGACCCTTCCATGAACATTTAATAGTACTGATAATGGGGGTTGTTTAAGTTTTTTTTTAATCTGTAACCTGGAAACAACTTCAATAAATCATGTCATTTAGAAAAAGCGCCTCTAATGGTGCAGGACTGCAGTAGGCTACGTTAAAAAGGGGGAACTGGTAAGCGAATTTAATTCCGTCAGTGGGGTATCATTCCCCAATGCTTAACTGTCCCAGTTTCAAAGATTTATATCTATTTGTTAAAACTGAGTTCTGTTTTCCTCCTGTTACCTTTATAAGGACATGATAGTGCTAAAACAGGGAAGAATGGTGTCAATCAATTAATAGCTCTCTTGGCTTGCCACCGCAAATCACTTCAACGATCAACACCCTTATTGATTCTGAATGTCTGTTCTAAATATCGAAATAAAACATACATCATGTAAAAGACATAAACAAAACACCGAAGATATATATAATAAGATTCCAACCACTTTTGAATATTCCTTGGTTTATTTTATACATGTTATATACACTCTAATGATTTACAAAAAAAGTTGAAAAAGTTTCCAACTGTAGATGGCTATAAATAAAACAATGACAATTTCATTGGTTTTAACTTCTTAAAATCACAGCTCGACTTAAACCAATTAGTTAGAAATTGGACCATAAAACTAAAATATCTTCAATGATCATATGATCATGTTCTTGTTTGGAGGCACTGGCAGAACCAATAAAGACTTTTACCATTCCCCCCTCCCCCCCCTCCCTGCATTGCTATTTTACAATTAAGAGTTGCCACTTGCTTTATACCCCCAAAATACTAAGCTTGATTTTTTACAACAGAGAATTTGAATGGAACTCCTACAGTGGTGGAATAAGTAGAACCACTGCTAAATCATACAGCTTTCTGAGAAATATCTAGCAACTTAATTCAACCTGTGTCTGGATTTTTTTTTATTTTGACACTCCTGCAAACAAAACTTGCAAGGGAAATTTCAAAAAAGGGCACCAAACATAACTAATTATTTATGGAATGTTAATGACACAAAGGGTATTATTATCCAACTTAAAATCTACAATACCTGACAAATAAAAGAAACAAAACCATTATAACAGTGGCACTGACTGCACTCACAATGCCTCAAACTCAAGATGAATTCCCCCCCCCCCCTTCGCCACTTTCTATGTTGTACCTTACATAATTAATATAAAACTGTAGCCAATATTGAAAGGGGGATCAGGGAGGGTGACTGTTTTCATTCACTTGTGATGAGAAGTGTAGTCAGTGTCTCCCTCCATACCTGACCTCCCCCACCAATCTTCTTTACTTTAAATAGATTCCAGACAGCAAGTGATGGTCTGATTTTAGTTGGCCATAACTGGGGTCTGTCACCTCTTGATGTTTTGATTTTCTTAGTTATATTTACCATGAATGGTTGCACACTAAATTGTATCTTGGTTCCCTTAATTTCACTGAATATGAGGGCTTGAAATTCATGTAGACAATAAATGAAGACCACTTAAGGCTAAAGGACCCCACTAATGACTGCCTGCAGTAACTAAAAAAAAAAGTGCTGATCAGATTCGTCTTTAACTTGACTGTCAGATATCTGCATCCTTCTAACAGGAATGGTTAGAAAGTTTTACAATGAGAATCTTGAATTAAATCTCACATATTTTACTGATTGCATATTCAAGTGGTTCGCACATTCAACCTGCAATTGGGAGGAATGGAGTTTAACTCCCGGCCAGTTCATACCGAAGACTAAAAATGAAACCTACTGTAAAAGCAATGGAGTAGGGAAAACAAGCCAGTGAGCAACAGCTGCAAAAAAGGCCTTGGCTGGTATGGACTTAAACTATTTGGTATGAAACTGAGCTGCAAAACTCATCTTACTAACTAACCAATATATTTATTTGTTAATTATCTCCAAGGAAATTATTGCATTTAAATATGCCAATATGGCATGTAAACAGAATATTTGAAATCATATATAAACCATTCAGTCTTACCATTTAACACCAACAATAGCTGTATCACTTTTATTTTCTACAGGCATGCAGACACCCACATGACCTGTGCCGCTCATTTACTTGCTGTTTGAAAAAATTGAGACACCAAACCACATGATTTTGTGTTTTCAGAGATAGCGAAGGCACTTTTGGTGTCTTCGTTGACCACATGACACCTGGAATATCGTTCCATTTTCCGGGGGTAGACCAAACGGCAGGTAACCGAGCCACACGCGTAATGAGAACATACATCAGGCAATTGAATTTGGTTTCTGTGACACCCAAACTTCTCAAAAGATGAACATTTCTTAGTCAGAACCATAATATATTTTGATGGTGTTTCAAGTTCATATGTTACAGCTTAAGAAGATGTAGAAAATTATGATTCAATACATTGTCTTGTTTCTACAAATAATTATTACATGTAACAAATGAAATTCCAACACTAGATCAATGTTTAAAAACAACAAAGCAGTTTAATGTTTCCAAGGCATAACAACAATCCTGCTTACAAATGTTGATTACGTTACAAGAAACATGTTTTGTTAACAATTGCAAATCATAAATACAGCATGTCAATAGAGGCAGGATACTACTCTATATAGTTATAATGAAAATCATACACAAATGCCATTTTTGGCTCTATATTGTATTAACCCAAATCACAAATTTTCAGCAACGATGTTGCCCTTATTGAGCTTTGTTTCACATGGCGGTCAGCTGCACATAAGGTTATGATAAAAACAGTGCAATCAAAAAAATTAAATTGTGATATAATGCATGCTAGACCATAGACTTCTAAAGGTAGCTCTTTATAGCAGGAGAGGGTAGCCTATCCAGAATCCTTTGAATTGCACACCTATGTGCTTGACGGTAACATATGTCCAGAAAACAGTTATTCAGTGATGAAAGATAAACTGTCCATTAAGTCACCCTGGTTTATGTGATGGGACACAACTCTCCCAAAAGCATCCAAACCACTACAGATATCCTGGTATTTGGACTTAGGGTGGAAAATCTCTCCTCTCAACTCATTCTTCTTCCTGGAGCATCAGATCTTGTTACATCTGAGTCAGACAGGTATGATCGGTCTATAAAAAGAACAAAACATTTCACTTTAATAAAAAAAACGTTTGATTATCATGTGTTTCCACTGTTTACTAACTGTTACAAAGTAAACACTCACCTCCTTGAAAAAAAGATACCAGTTTTACAGCACCTTGATGCACTTGTGAAACATATTATAGAGCCATGAAGTTGGCACAATTGCTTCATTTGTAAAACTCACATTTTATTCACTGGTTACCCTGTCTCAAAAATTGAGAATCAAAAATTGAGAACAGGTCTGAGGTTTGCCATAGTATTAGCATAAATTTTATTTCCATACCACAAATTAACAACCAGTGAAGCTCTGATACATTTACACAAGAGGTAACGTATCTTTATTTATGATCAAACAAATTCACTTGTAGGATCATGAAGTATCACACTCTTCAATAAACTAATAATTTCCTTTGAATTTAGAAATGTTATGCCCAATTTCACTTGTAAGAGAGAACAGTACTGCATTCTTCAACTAAAAGGGGAAGAGCTTACCCCAAACTTTTTTTTTTTTTGAAGCAACAACCAAATCTCATAATTTTTCTTCTAATTTCTCTTCAGAGAATCTTTCATAATATTTTAAGAGTTCACTTTTGCATATTTAAGGTAAGCCAAGCAATTAAGTACTCCTAGTAAATTTTATAATTGAGGAGAAAAATATTGTTACATGATTCTCTAGCACCAATCGGGGAAGAGGACATTCTTTTATATTAATTCAAGTTGGGTTATACTTCATTTCTCCTTTTACTAACTTCAATTGGGCGTAACCTGTTGAGTTTGAAGATGGAATAAGTTCTGAGGGTCTATATGGAGATATTCTTATTGTAATATGCAGGGAGACATTCAGACGTTACTCACCTATGACTATGGTGTTTAATATTGCATTATGGTTGAAAGTTAAGCATAGCATGCAGATAGTGTTCCTTAAAATTGTGAACATAACAGTGATACAGAAGTCTCATTTACCATACATATGCCACAAAACCAAAATTTATCTTGGTAAAAGGCACCATTTGGAATGGGGATACCCAAAAATGTGGGGTTTGGGGGAACCAATGTTATACACATCCTGGATTACATCTTTTTGATATGATGGTCAATATATATTTTAAAAAGTAAAGCACAAGCCCATACTTACAACCCCCCCCGGTAACTTTATTGTTTTGAGTCATTCATGTTTTTTATTTCTATTTTCAGGAGGAAATTCTTTGAATTTAAACAGTGATTGAGCCCAAAGTTGCGACTTCAGAACACCAAATTTTAGAAACTGATAGTAGGCTACATCTTTTCATTCATGACAATGCTCCAGAGACATGTTTCACTTGCATATTTAATTTATGACCAGGGTTGTAGACTTATTTTTTTTTTTCAAACAATCATGCTTTAAATCAGTGATTTAAATCAACTAATTTGATATAAATCATGATTTTTTTCAAATCATTATTTTAATCAACATGACTTAAATCAAACAACCCTGTCTGAGAGGACTTCAAAAATTGGACAAAACAATTTCATCTGTTTATATATAAAGTATATACTAATATTGTAAAATTCAGGAAAGGCCCCGTAAGTGAACCAATACGCCAATATCCATTGATTGGGTAATTTTCAATTCCCACTCCAACTATGAAGACAGATTGCAAGCAAATACATTTTTACACTGTGATGGCTAAATCTACACAAACATTGCAGAATTTTCTTCCAGTGACCAGGGTATAACTAGTGCAAAACCTATTACTTACACTTCTGTGAAGAACCTGTAACTTACACTCCTATATACAGCGACTATACTTAATGAAATTTTTCTCACACATTCTGTGCATGAGCTGATATAATCATCACTTCTGTCACCCATAAGCTTCAAACGGTTATGACAATGCCTGTCACCATACCATGTACAGGCCATTAAGCCCTACAGTAGCCTAAGGCACTGCATAAACAAAGCACAGATCAACAGATGAGACCATGGCTGGCTGAGTTAACTCCCATTTTGAAAACATTACTGTGTATATTCCATATGCTTTCAAGTCAGTTCAAACCTCCCACTGTGAGAAGCAAGGTGTTATCTCGAGGAAAATGAGAAGAAAATATGGAAAGGTGACACCAATTTTGAAGGAAAGGTATGTCATGGGTTTATAGTGGATCAAGGTCAATGTGAAGACAGGTCAAAGAAGGTTTTCAGACAGGGAATTATAGGTGACATATTTACAATGATCAATCTATCTCATTTGGATCAAGTAACTGAGAGCCAATTTTGATGAAAATAAAAAATGTATACATTTTTCTTTCCTTTGAATTTTCAAGAAGAATAAGCATCTTTAACTGTTGTATGTATTTGTTTTAAAATGTCCTAGATACAACATGAAAAATTTGCAAACAAGAATTGATAGGGTGGGAAATAGGAAAGGGTAAAGGAAAAAAATTGTGAAATTTTTTATTTCTTTATTATTGTGGTAATATTTCAAAAAAAGGCCGCATGTAGAGAGTTTACAACAGGAACTTGCAGTAAACCATAATTTAAACCTCAGTACAAGTTTGCATGTTTATGAGGGAGTAACTAGTAGGCACCTATGCTATTCCAACTTTGAATTATTAAGGGCAGGCAGTATATACCCACAGAGACCTTCTTCATACAACCTGAGGACAGCATTATGTTGTCCTTTGTTCCTGCTTCATTAACCCTGACCTTCACAATAGACTGTCTATTGTTTGGCAAGAGATGACTCCAGAAATCTATTGAACTTCCACCAGAGGACCTAAAATCAATTGTTCCGGTCCACTGTTTGAATACAAAACAAGTACACTTTGAGCAAGTCATGAATAAGACTAAAAGTAGTTTCCCAAAATGATACTGATGTCCAACATACATGGATAAAAATGACAGAGTGACAAAATACATTTCATCAGACGAGGAAAGGTCATTTGTCACTTTCTTCACTCCCTACCAATGTTAGCATGCTTGCTATCAACTCAGCATGATGAATAAATAAACAAAATGATGTGGACGATGATATTGGAATCGACTCAACAAGATTGGAATCGGAAGCAACATGATCTATCACTTAGATCAACTAATTAAACGTCAAGATTTATATTTAGCAAAATGGAAGTTTACGACACAAGATAAAACCATTTAGAATCGTCATTTCCTTCACTCAAGAAGCATTTTTTTTTATCTGTCTTTTCACTTTGTTTATATGATCATCACTGATAAACTTGAATCTCATTTAGTTCTTTATTTAGTTCTTTAAGAGGTATGAACTATCAACCCAATACTTATTCTCAGTAATTGCTTGCATACATTTTTTACATTAACAGTGTTATAAACAGCTCAAAAGGCTAGTCCTAGTCTGGCTGCTAACTGTTCTCAAGTCTCAAATTTCATTCTGACAGTCCATCTAAGTTCCCTTTAAATGTACATTTACAAGGAGAAAAAAAACCAAGAGCCCCAAATGGGTCCTGGTAACATACAGGAAAATTTAAATTTTGAATTCTTTTCAATAAACAGCCTAACACTAAGCTAAGAAACTACTTAAGCAAAATGTCTAGATGGGACTTGTAGATGAGATGATAATTTCTGTCCAATAAATAAAAGTTTGATTTTCAACTCTCAGTTTCATCTCAGACAAGTTTACTTATGAATCCTTTCTAGGTCCAAGTCTCCTTTGACCCACCATACCGTTTTGAATCAATTGGTTGGAAACTGGGTCGTTAAACACCATCTAACTAACTGATTAAGGTATCTTTTTGACCCCCCCCCTTGGGATAGAATAAACAGGAAAAAACAGGAATAAACAGGAAAAATACCATTCTTTCTCTTTCATTTGAGTTATTACCTTGTTAGTATATCTGAATAAGTTATTTTCTTATCTCTGAACTTCATGTTCTCCCTAAAAATTCTTCATATTAAATTTTCCACAAACACCAAAAATATTTTAATGGAAAGACCAAACATAAATGAACCCACAATCACAAAACACAAACAAGAAAACGATTTGTCTAAAAATGATCTCTAAACAAGTAGAATGAATAGTGCGCATCATGCCATACCTTACAACCTCTGTGGTATTCCTCTCCCCATCAATTTCAGGGTTTTACTTCCTCAGTCTTTTGTTCATCACTTGCTGACTTGTCATCCTCCTTAGATTCATTTCCAGTCTCTTCTGATGGCTGTACAGGTATTGCTTCTTCCTTGGTCCCCTCTCCCTTAGAGTCACTCTCCAAAAATTGCTCCCACTGTTTAAGTCTTGCCTCTCTTTCCTGGTCTGTTTCTTCAACCTTGTAATCTGTTTTGCCGTCCCAAAGTTCTGCTGTCAACTGCCGTTTGGCAAACCACCTTTAAAAAATAATAAGACAGTCAGTCTTTTCCATCAAATTTCTTTTCTTGGATTTTAAAAATACTGAGCCTCTTTTAGGTTCAAGATGTACTTCTTATTGAAAGTCTGACACAGTTACCATAGCAATTAAATCTCCCAAGTTTTTCAGGTAGAATTGCTTCCCACTAAAATTCTTTTCTACAAAAATTTTACAAAATAAGATTAAGTTTTTAATGTTTTTTCTCTCCCCTGTGTACAAAACTCTGCATTATTACACTTCTTTTAAGTTCTTTTTGATTATTACACTTCTTTTAAGTTCTTTTTGATTATTACACTTCTTTTAAGTTCTTTTTGATTATTACACTTCTTTTAAGTTATTTTTGATTATTACACTTCTTTTAAGTTCTTTTTGATTATTACACTTCTTTTAAGTTCTTTTTGATTATTACACTTCTTTTAAGTTCTTTTTGATTATTACACTTCTTTTAAGTTCTTTTTGATTATTACACTTCTTTTAAGTTCTTTTTGATTATTACACTTCTTTTAAGTTCTTTTTGATTATTACACTTCTTTTAAGTTCTTTTTGATTATTACACTTCTTTTAAGTTCTTTTTGATTATTACACTTCTTTTAAGTTCTTTTTGATTATTACACTTCTTTTAAGTTCTTTTTGATTATTACACTTCTTTTAAGTTCTTTTTGATTATTACACTTCTTTTAAGTTCTTTTTGATTATTACACTTCTTTTAAGTTCTTTTTGATTATTACACTTCTTTTAAGTTCTTTTTGATTATTACACTTCTTTTAAATTCTTTTTGATTATTACACTCCTTTGAAGTCCTTTTTTATTTGTGAAAACTTATGACATATACAATCCTTGTGCGAGTACTTTATCTGCCACTGGTCTTTTTTCTACCAATCTGTCAGGTGGCAATTTGGAGTGAGGGTAACTCCATCCCTTTCACTTTAGGGAGTGGTTTAAATTAATATAAATTCTGAAACAGAGGAACTAAGAGATGATCCCTGGAGAAATGACTATAGAATAGTGCTATATAATTCCAGTACTAATGCAGCAAGAATTTGAAGTCAGAGTACTTTATGGATAGGATTGCTTTTTTGTTTATTGGTTTTTTTTTTTTAAATTATTGCTTTTTTTTTTTTTAGCTTTAAAACTACTTTGAATGTTTGCTTCAAAAAAAAACTGTAAAAGATAAATATTATTATTCAATATAAACAGCAATCAATTTTTCAAAAAAAAAAAAAAAAACTCCAAGTGTCTATCCTAAGGTTCTTCAACCAGAGGGTTATTGGGTACCATTAATTGGAAGTTGAGGCACTAACTACAAGCCAGAGAAGTCGTTAAGTTTATCATAAACATTTAATATTATTTACTTCATCTGATGCAGATGGCATTTTAATGGAACTGTACACTGTAAGGCTTTGCATTAAAACTTTTCTCATATTGTCAAGTTGGGAAGTATACCTGAACCTTGGCTTTTTAGTTAAATAGAGAGAGTTGGTTCTTTGTAATTTCAACAATCAAAAGTGTTACCTAATTCAACTAAGGTTGAGAAACCTGTCCATACCAAAGGTCTAAAAGACCCATGTAGGTGATATCACAAAACGAAAACCACTCCATCTGTGAGGTCACCAATGGCTAGCACAACATAAAATATTACAAAAGCAGAAAGCTGATCGGTGTAGAGGTCAAATACATGCATGAGTCTACTTCACCCTAAGCCATGGATGTCTAAGGCATGGAAATATCATGCTTCATTATTTACCTTCTAGAATGACATAATGTGAGGAAATGCATTTACCTTCCATTCATCGCTGCAACACACTTGTCAGCATCATCGGCATCTTTGAATTTAACAGATGTTACTCCCTCAGGATGGTTCTTTTAAAAAAAGACACAAATAATTTAGTAGTTTATCTCAAATATTATCTTTAATATTATGTCACCATTGACACAATAGTAGCAGGTTTAAGCTGTAGAAATGACACAAATAATTATGTAGTTTTTATCAAACATTTATCTTAAATATTGCGTCACCACTGATGCCATACTAGCAGGTTTAAGCTGCAGAAATGGGTTTTTAAATAATTTTGCTCATAATTAACAAAATTTTATATTCATTTGTGATGACATCTCTTTGCTTATTTCAAATGCATTTAGAGACACACATCAAATAATATCTCCAGAAGCACAACCAAGAAATGTATGAAAGTTTCACAAGTATTCATACTAAAATTGGGTGGATTTAACATATACTTTGGTAAATTTGAACTGACATCTTTCTTTGTAAAATACTCTCTGAAAATGTTTCCTTACATCAAATATCAACACTTTTGATACTTCTCCAAACTTTGAACATTCTGCTCTCAGGTCATCCCGTATCTCATTGATGAGCATCGCATCTTCCTAGGAGAAGGAGACAAGAAAAATATAATAGGAAACAATTTTATGACTCCCTTACTACTACATTTTGAGCTGTTCCAAAGGAAGCCACAGCTATGTCAGAATTTACTAGGGTAACATTGACACTGGCTTGGTAGTCATCAGAAAGAGTAGTGAACATTATCAGACATGCTAATTTCAATCACTTTTAGCCAAAAAGCTTGAAGCAAATGAGAATACTAAGTAAAATGTAACTCCAGCTATCTTCTGATAAAACCATACATTCCTCTAGACTGTTGTAATGGCATTCCTAGAGACATGAATGTTCAGTTTTCTTAAAGCCAAATTCAGTTTTGTAATTTCATTTTGCACAAACTTTTTAATTGAAACAGTGTAGACCAAAATATCATACTGATTTCCAAGTTTTGATGTAACAAAACCAAAACTTCTGTCTTAAGGCATTTTGTAACAGTTTTCTCAATTTTAATACTGTTGCATTTTAGCAACACCACATCCTACTCAAAAATTCTTCTTTTTTTTCCACTATGTCCTGTTCTACCGAGATTTTCAAGGTTTGGAAACAATTTAACAGAAGTAAAATCTTCCCTGAACAGCATCCTTCAACTGTAAGCTATTTGCCTTTGAATTCCACTAAATTAGCAAGTCATCACTGATCTGGCTTGGACTAACTGAGTGCTTCCACTTTTCATTTTGAGCTTTCAGACAGATTGAGCTTTGACTCATCCAACCTCCTTTTTGTCTTGTATTCCATTGTTTCAATAGACTGCACTTTCCTTGGGTCCCTGACCCACCAAATGATTCACATTCCCCTGAGCTATCCCCCTTTGGGCAAGCCGCTGGCAGTTTATTTGGACAAGGATGAAATGATTTCACTTTAGGACAATGTGAAAGGGTTGGGATTTTCTGCTTAGTCTCGGAATGCAGTTTTCTGTTTCTCTAAAATGCCTCCTAAGTCTTTGAAAGTACATGAGTATGTGGAGCTTGCATGTTGGTTTATCCTGGTTTGTCATCTTTCCTGAGATCAAGATTCTTGGATTACAACATTACAATTTGACCTTTGACCTGCTTTTCAAGGGAAACATCCTTTAATTAATGACAGATTGGGATTGTAGGTGAGATTTAAACACACAATGTACAATAGTACAATGTGCTGAATATGAAGACAAGTCTATACTGTAGATGAATCACTATGCATTGTGAAGTCACCAATAGTAACAAACGCTTCCCAGTTGATCATTCATCTCTGTATGTAGTCGGGGGAAACAACCCAGCAGGGGGAATTTACACGGGAGCAATTCCCTTTGAATTGATCTCCATCTCCATATCAGTCGGGAGGATGGACATACTGACCCCCCCCCCCCACCTCAAAAAATCTGTGCACGCCACTGCATAGTGAGCAATAAAAATTACTCCATACCCATTTCATTCACCTTTACTTGAAGTGAGTCATTGAGTAAGGAACAGCCCACAGCCAACCACATTACCAGAACTGCGATCACCATTTTTCTCACTCCAACATTCCCTCCCCCCCCCCTCCCCTTCATTTATTATTTCACAACCTCCATCATGTACTCTGGTAGTATTCAATTTTTGCTTCAAACTTTTTATACAAGAACATGTTTTTCACGCTGTACATTTTATAAAATATAACATTATTCTTCTAATTACCAGAATCAAAGTAAGCAACTTTCCATTTTGGAGTACTTGTAACCTGCCCCCTCCCCCCCCCCCCAAAAAAAAATATGTGCATTATTTTGGTTTAATACTTTCTTTTAGTATATTGTTTTTACATTTTAAAAGGTTTACTTTTGTGTATTGGTTTTATTGTCTCTTTTTTCGACTTAAACTTATGTACATGTTCTTATTTTTCACCTTTCTTAAGTCTCTAATTAGTTTGGGTCTCATATAAAATGAGCACTTTTTATAAAATAAGTTGTACACGTCAGTGTTACAGAAATAAATTTCACACCCAAACTGAATACGTCCAACATCTGAATCGGCTAGTTAATTGGCAACTAGTCCTTCCTTTCAATCAACACTAAAATGGCAGAGCATAATTGCAGTAGGCTAAATCCAGTAACTTCAGTCAATAAAGTTATTTTTCTCATCATGTTGCCATGGGAACAGTCATACCTTGTGTCTTATTCAAAACTAAACCAATGTCCACCACAGCCTGTTGGCATCTCATATAAAATTAACAATAGTGAAATGCTCTGCATGTATCACAACAGCCAGAGATCTGTCAGTCACATTTTTTGCAGCTTAAAACTACAAATAAATTCCGTCCAACTGACAGAAGAGCTGTTGATGATAAGAGGGATCAGATAGGATACTAGGTGTTATCCTAAACGGCATGTATGGTATGCTAAATGTATCCTTGCACTTATTGCGATAGATTCCTTCTTTAATGATGTGAAACAATTGTAAGATAACAGCAGCATTCTGTTTCTGACCCATATTTTGTATATTTGATTGTTTGGCTTTGAAGATAGTGATGTCACTTACAGATTTCATGCTTGAATGGGAGAATTGCTGTACTAGTTTTGAGGCAAGGGTTGAAGGTGCAGGCCTTGAATTCTGAGGCATGAGGGTATGATTATACATTATCACACACCTCAAACCATTGTTAGGGGTGTGATTTTTTGCACACTTAAGGGAAGAGTAATTTATCTAACTGGCAGTAATTGCCAAGTCACTTATGTATTTCCTGTGCCCAAATGCCTGCACTGACCAGTCAGATAAATGACTCTCTCCTTATGTCATGTCCATTATTTCTCAAGCAGTATTAATAAATCTTAACCCATAGAATATTAGTTGACAAGAGGCCAAAGGTCTGATATATGCCGTGTGCAAAATTTTATATCCCTTTAAACCAAGCAAACATTGAGTCCAAAATGATCTTAGTACACTACAAATAAATGTAAAGACTTGTGAGATGCATGGCAACATAATTGTGATGCATTTGGTAATTTAGATAGGGCTATTTTTCCAAGCTTTTTCTGCATACCTTTGTCATTAAAGCAACTCCTTTTTGGCTTTTTAGCTTAATTTTTATTGTGTGCAAGTTGGAATTACAAAATGGTGGCATGGAGTCAATATCTGAGATTAATTTTCTACTTTCAAATTTTAAAACAATTAAAGATTATCATTGTAACTTTATTTATTTTTTGCACTCTCAAAACTTGCTTTCACACAAGCAATCTCTTAGATTTTGCCTTTTCCAAGGCAAGTGAGATTGTCAGAAAAAGCATAGACAGGGGCAGGCCAGTGTCATCAGCAAAATGCAGTAACACTTTCCTAATTGCTCTATCAGAAGCAAGAATATCTAAACCAAGGTTGCACACAATGGCTCACTACCCATCAAACTGCACCTTTGGTAGTGAATGAACAGGAGAACAAGAGTAAGACAGTGGAAACCAAGCTAGCTTGGGCATAAGAACCATCCTAAAGAAATTCACACTCGGCATAAAATTACGAAGCCATAAAAATGTTTTGCATGAAATCACTAATGATGATTTTGGGTCTTTCCTAAACCAGGGAGCCAAGAGACTTAGTGATTCCTTACCCCCCCCCAATTCTAAGTCTATTTTTTACAAATTGACAGTGTTTCTTAAATGACAAAAAACAATAGTGATCACCTCTTGAATATTGGTAATGCTCATGTGACAACATGTATGGGAAACTTCACAGTTACCCTCATTGATATATTGCATTTGCATGGTTTTGATTTTTGATCGCTGATGACTCCAACAAAACTGACAGGGTTCATCTAAGAAGTATGGCCAATGCAGATGCTAAATATGAGATCTCTCACTGTTATCCTTCTTTAAGTGCCTCATTGAGTTGAATCATCACTGCAACAATTTTTTCCAAACCTGTAAATTTTCTTCACATACTGATGACAAATGGTCCAACTAAGACAACCTCCATATCCTACTTACAAATAACTATTTTATGAGTGAGTATTCAACAGCTCAATTCGATTTTCAAAAATGTGTGACCAGACACTTTTTCAAATTAAACACAAAACTGTTACAAGTCAAGACAACACAAAATTCAAAATTTCAACTTTTTCAGTAACTATGGGACATGAGACTGACTCATTATGCTAACTGTAAGCATTGTCACCGTGGTAGAGACCCTTTACCACTCTCAATAAGTTAGTGATATCAACTCAATGAGCTGCTTCAAGGTATCATGTTTGCAAGGTTTTAATCTTTTGACCTCTGTTGACCCCAAATGACCTTTGACCTCCACCAAAAATGATAGGGATCATATACTCACTAAGGCAAACACACACACCAAATATGAGATTAGTCTTGAGAGATTTTGTTCATAAGCAAAAGCATCAAATACACAAACATGCACAGCCTAATAGCAGGCTGCTTGCAAGAGCTCAAGCCTCACATGTCTTTCCTTGCATATACAGGACTCCTAACTGGTGTAGTCACCCAAAAATTTGGACACTGGAATGAGGTTGCTCACATGATATCCCCAAACTAGCCCTCCCTCATGGCATTCTCAGGTGCTGCATGAGCTCACCGGCTAAAGGGAAATTCCAATGATATCCATACTGGGAAATGTTTTCAGTACCCCGTCTGGCTTTTAGTAGGGATATGTCTGTGCCCGTGTACCAACAAGCACAATCACACACAATCACTCACCAAAAAATTGCTCCTATATATATCTTCTAAAGCTGAATTAAATAGCACCCCTTCCACACTCCCTAATTTCCTGAGGAGTGTGATTTATAGCACACCTGGAAAATTTAAAGCTCAAGGCCTGTTACTGAGTGACATAAATTCAATATTTCATGTTCTCAACAAGCAGCTACAGTGCAGTAATGGCATGTCATGCTATTCTTCATTCATGCCTGCATTCAAGTATCTGTGGTGCTGTAACTTAGTGGCATTGGAGGTCTAGAGTTCGACTCCTGTCCACGTCATACCAAAGACTTGAATAAAAAGGTAACCTACTGCTACTATGCTTGGTGCTCAGCATGAACAATGGTGTAGGGATAACAAGGCAGTGAGCCACAACTGGAAAAAAATACAGTGGCTGGCCTGACTTAAACCAATTGGTTTGAAACTTAGCCATTAAACTCTATTTAACTAACTGCACAGTGGCTCAGTCATGATTTTTTAGCAGAAGAGGGGCACTAGGAGGACATTAATACTTTCTGAGGAAGCACAACTTTTGAATTCGCTCCCTCTCTATGGGACCACAATGTAAGCCCTAACATTCCAAAATGGGCCTAGGTTCTTGACTTTTTTCATGTACATCAAACATCTTTTGGTACAACATTTGGTTCAAAGTTCTCTCAATTCCACTGTAAATTCAAACTTGGGTGTCCTCCACCTTCAACAAACGGCTACTGTGCAGTCACATACCATGTCACACTCTATATATGCATTACAGTACCTTTGCTGTATTTATTCTTTCAATATCTGATTGTATGATAACATGCTAGCCCTCAGAGAGTTCTTTCCATAATGACTTCATAAAATGTCAGTATTGTACAGATATTACCTGGCAATTTGGGGACTATATTTAAGGCCTTGTATATTTAGTTAAGTGTCATCTTCTAATAAAATTTTAAAGGTACTGATGAAAAATGAATGTGACATAGGAACAAAAAGTCAGTACAGCACTTCATCCATTTTGTAAAAAGGCATAGCCAAAAAGATAAAATGAGTGGGAACTGAGAAAAAATTCATTTTGTATAAATTCATGTTGCATAATGAATATTTTATGTACAATAAGGTGACATCCTACAAGATTTATGAGTTTTTTTTCATCTACTGAATGACTACCGAGAGTGTGCTATGCCCCTCAACTTGACCATCACATTGCCAGTGGTTGTAAAGTATGCAAACATCTAGGGCTGCGAACGGCATTTTTAAGGGTGGTTTCAGTCAAGTCACCCTCAGTTGGAAAAAATAAAAACATTAGTTTTTCCCTGACTGGAGTCTGCAGCAGTCATAAGATTGGAGCTGTTTTATCAATAAGATGTCACAAAAATTTAAACATAGACAAAAGGACATTGTTATACCCCTTCACAACAAGTTAGCTAGTTGGGTAATGAGCACTGGTCAATAGTAAGAATGACAGCTTACCCACTTTAAAAGAAGGGTTTCAGGTCATGTCAAGGTTTAATATGTTAGAGGGGTACTTCTTTTAAGCATTTTGGTGAAATCTGCATTGAAATCCAATGTATAGATTCCCAAGATATGAGCCTAAAAAGATGTCACATTTTTAACAAAAGGTGAACTTGAAGCAAGCACATATGACATCATATCCTCACAATAATGGACAGTCTTCTGCCTTTCTTTAAGCTATACAACCAGTATTCTTCTAAACAACCCAATATTATTAGCATGTGCTTGCATTAAGTGAGATGAGAACTCTACAACTTTTGCATCCCCCATGGGGGGGAAACAAAGCATTCCTCATCAATGTGAGGAAGTGATAAAACCTCTGCTGCACTCAAACTCACTTTGGAACACAAATCCAGTGACTTCATAGAATGATATCTCGAAAAATGCATGTCTGATTTGTATGGGCTTTTCAACACACTGTGTAGATTTGGTTCCTCTTTAACACATGAAAATTTAATTTTTGCTTCAGCTTTCCCTTTAAGGAACTATGTCTTGGTTGTTGAATGAGGTTTGGTCAAGAAAACCAGGTGTAGTGATCAGCTGGCTTTAGATCTAATAAATAGTGTACACCTACCTCAAATTCCTTGGGTTCAAACATGTGTTTTATTATTACTACTTGTTCATTTCTCTTCCTCTGATGGAATGTTTTCTCTGGCTTCCAATTTAGCAACCTGAAAGACGAAACGAAACAAATATTGCAAATTATTCTATACACACTACTGCCAAGGTGACTTCAACATATCCACTCTTTTACAAATGAGTCCATTGACATCAGTGTTTGTATAAGAAAGAAGACCAAAATAGTCTCTAAAAGTCTTTATTATTTTTTGGTAGGGAAAAGTCTTTTAATTATTCTTTCCTGAGTGGGTCCAGGTAAGAAGGGGGGGGGTTTACCTTGACACAAAAGATTTTGCAGAGTATTAATCCATGTGATCAGTGCTTCAGTTGTGCAGTTACACAGTTTGTATCACATGAGTGAGATGGAAGGAATGCTGTTGAGCAAGTTCAAACAGCTCTACTATTCTATACTGACCTATTTTTAGCACACCTTCTCTTTCTAGATTGAGACCATGGTTTGACAGTTTTTAAAGGCTATAAGTGTAAGTGAGCCACTTTTGGGTGCACCTGTAGTTTTCCATCAACATTACCTCAAGTCCTTCAAATTAAATATACTACTAAGTTTTTTTGTTTAACTAAATCTGTCCATAAACTCATTTTCAAATAACACTTGTAAAGGATTGCGGGAGAGACTTCTGAAAATAAGACAAATTTCTGTTAACAACATTTAACCAGCGTCAAAACAATGCACACCCCATACCCATTGCCCTTCCCAACAATTCTTTGTTACTGCTTTTTGGAAAATAAAAAGTCTGAAAGACTTTCTGGAGCAATGTCATTTCACACTGGGGTGATTGGTTTTGTCCCTCAATTTGCCACCAAAATAATGAATCTAATGAAATTCTTTATGTAGGAGTCCTTTCTTGGGCATTGCTTTTTCCTTTCAATTGAGACCATTGGTCTTGTGACTGTTATCATAAAACAATTCAAGACAATTTTTCTTGTGATGTGAAAAAGACATTTTCATTTACAAAAATGCCCAACCATGTATTAAACATTAGAGCAGAAGACTGAGCTACAATTTTTAGGGAGGCAGTTCATGAAACTATCTACACGAAACAACGAGTGGCATGGCTATAGATGGCTAATACCCCAACAGGCCCTAACAGTACTATTTTAGCTGTGGATTGGTGCCATCTAGGTAGGAGGTGCTCAGGGGCAGTGTATGACATAAGGTATACATTCTGGTGCTATTGTTGGCAAAGCCTGAAATTAATGAACCCTTTAGAAATTGTCACTACTTGATGATATTCTTACTAGTTTTAGCTAGCTATAAGATGAGAGGTCTTACCTTGAAGAAGCAGAAGATGCCCAGACAACCTTTAAAAAATTTTTGCAAGTGGTAAAGATGCTCAGATGGAAAATGTTGCAATTTTGGTTAGGTTTGATCACTCAAATCCTAATAAATATCAGAACATAGATTTTTATTTCAAATAGGTGCTCTGAAATGCATTTTGCCTAACAGAGGAAGGGGGAGGGGATTGTACCTCCATTATTTTTTGGTGGTGGAATGGTACCTTTATTTTTTATTTTTTTTTATTTTTTTCTTTGAAAACTTCCCCTTGTTATATGGTCCTAAATCCTTACAGTGTCAACTTTGAAATCAGTACAAAATTTAAAATTTTCCTTTTTCACTGACCTTTATAACTGTGACATGACAGACTGTTGGCCAGTTGTGAACTAGTAGACTTAGCTCTCAAAACCTGGGGGCCCCACCAGTTGAAGTCATAGCCATAGTGTAGGCAGAGAGCAAATTTTGGTTTTTATTTCATTAAAACTGATATGACTTAAAATATGCTATTTCATCATTAGCATGCATGTACATAATCTGTATATATGTGCATTTAAGCTGTGTATCTTTGTTCAAGGAGAAAATCCACATAAGAACATGTCTTTCATAGAGGTGTTTTAAGGGGTGCCAGCTGCAGGACACCGTTGCAAAAAAATTGAGAAACCATTTGCAATTACACACTTTATCCCAAGAAATGTGGACTTGTGGGACATTTACATACTGAGAAGATCAGTCATTGTATGCAGCAGTCTTGACCAGGAGCTAGTCCAATCAACGTTTAAGTCCCTAGAAACCTGACACATCCTTATAGACTAATTCATGTTAACAAACAAATGTCGTCAAAGTTGCTTGACAACAGAGTTGAAGAAGTGGGATTTTATTTTTGTCAAAATGAAATGTACAGAGATTCCAATTTGTCAACATTCTGCATGCAATCACATCATCGCAGCATGCATAGAGCCTAACATACAGAAATGTGTTCATGAGCATGTTGTATGCCACCCAGTGCCAACCAGTGAATAAGTCTATTGCAAGGCATTATAAAGACCTAAATATATGAAGATATATCTTACTTTTCTTGAGGATTTTTCTTCTTCTTATTGTTTTTCTTCTTTTTCTTTTTAAGACTGGGATCATACTCTCCTTTCACAGCAAATTTAGCTGGCTCCACATGTATCCTATTGCCACGAAAATCACTGTCGTCGAGTAGTTGTATCGCCAAAGAAACAGATTCCCTCTACAAAGATGTTACAAGCAAGAAATTGTCATTTGCTACCCATTTCAGACTGGTTACCTTCTTGGCAACATGACCATGAAAGTTTTAGGAGATAATTGTCAATTGCATTGGAAATGGTCACACACACACACTGCTGTAATTTGTAAAGAACACTTGCTATGAATGGTCATATGTTGATGACCTGGGCTGCTCAGAGAGTGTCACTTTCATTTTCATCAAATAAAGGGCATTTCATTCATGGGTCAAATGCAGCTAACCTGAAAGGAGTGCAAGGACTTTCAATGTCCAAGTTGTTATCTCTATCCCTGGTGTGCCTTTTCTTATGAGACATGAAGAGCTCCCCTGGAAAACCAGAATGAAGCTGTCAACATGTGACAAGCAAGGACGCTCTAGCTCCTGTGCTGTTGTATATTCTAGAAATTGCTATGAATGCGTGAGAACAATCGATTTTTCTGTCTAACATAACGCTCTACTTACGGCAACTATTGTAGCTGGGACTTAACTCTCTGGAAATATATGCTCTTTACTGGAACATTCTAAAATGTGTTAATATATGACAGGTCCCTGTGATAAAGGCTGGCAAGTATAAATGACATTCTCATGACCATCAAAATGAGAGAGAGAGAGATCTTAAGAATCAGAAGTCCTACTGCATGTATTGAATGCTATACTATACTGTGTATGTGCTGTTACTATTACTCTTCACCAGCCATTTGCTATTTCCAATTGTCACATAATCTGAGCACACAGAAGCCAGCAACTCTATTCTACATTGTCTTACACCATAAACTGTGTTGGGACATTCACGGTGCTAAGATGCTTTCAAGATCATCATTCACCAACACCTGACTTTGCCAAATTACTGTTCCCCTTTGTGGAACCAAACCCAATGCTACTGCAGCAGTTCACCATCTTACAAGTGTACTAATGCCAGCAAGACTAGCAATAAGTACATTCAGCAAGTAATTGTAAATGGGTCTGAACTAAGATTTAGTGGTTGCATGAATTATGGAAGAAGGGTTAATTAATTTAAAAAAATTATAAGTTGTTGAATTTTAATCTCGTCCTTTTGTGATCTTTAGCTGTTACTGGTTTGAATGCGACTGAGCCATGAAACATTGCAAATATAGTAGTAAAACTGTTTTCCTGTTGTTACTTCCAGAAGGGCTAAGGAATTAAACAATAGCAAAGACCCTGCTGTCCCTTTCAGGTCTAGCTCACTAGGAATAGATATCCCAAGCATTGCCTTTTAACCTTGTAAATAAATACTTTGAATGGTACATTTAGTGGAAATGGTTAAAATTTAATAAAAATATGAATTTGTCTCATGAAAGAATAGAAATAGAGATTATTCGAAGACCCAATGGCCAATGGGGAATACACTGAGGAATGAGTTTGCACACAATGGTGTCTAACAAACGAATACTTCTATCTGAATTAGATGTTACCTTTACAGAAAGTAAACTGTTCTCACAGTTAACTTTCGAAGGTGCACAAACTTTATAGTGTTCTCCATAATTACATAATAAACCACAACCAAATATTTGAAGTTCCACATAACAAAAAGTCTATCATTTGACCCCAGAACTTTTCAAGGAGCACAAACATGCCCTTTCAAAGAAGGACAATGCAGTCTTTTCCTAATACTGACCTTTCCAGTCTTAACCTAAAGGCAGGATAGTTGTAGCTTGTTGCACATGTAAGACAAATTAGCATTACACAGGGTTTGATTCAGATTGTGAGATCTTAAAGATACTGCTGGAACTGACATGCCAATCTTATTCACAAAGACAGCAGCCTCTTCCTGTTACCTCTATCCCCGTTTCCATAAACCCTAACTAGGAATTCCTGTAAGCAATTCTTCATATGATACAAAACTGTACATGCACAATTGTAAAATTAGATTTGGGTTCCAAAGTGTTGGTCCTTGCTACCTCACATTTTGAGATGTTGAGCTGTCTTGCCTTTGTTTGGGGGCTACTCTAGTGGTGTGCTGCAAACATGTTAAAAAGCAGCTCTGACCATGACCCCCTTCTCCTCTCAAGATATTTCTGGACATCAATTTAAATTTGGAAATGGGGGTTCTTTCTGTCAGATTTTACCAACCCATGCAAAGTACTGAACCAGTGGACTCAACAAGGTGGTTTCATACAAAAGTTAAAGGAGAGTATAAATGCTGCTACAATGCCCATTGCTAAAATGCAGCACCTTCTGGAAACTCAAAATCCCATTGGGTGGCTGTCTTGGCAGGTTTTTTGAGAAAGTTTAGTTGGAATGTTTATTCTACAATGTTGCGCCTTGGTGCATGTCTAATCCTTCAAACAATAGACAGTTGATAGTTAGCACGAAATGGCTTTGGCAACTTGGTAATAAGAAAGTTTTGAACAATGCAGACTAATTTGGAGCTTGTTTGCTCAATAGATCTAGTGGTAATAACAACTGTGGGGATAGGTGGAGAAAGCTGCAGAGATGCTGCATTTGGTTAATGGGTTCAGTTGTGACATGTACTGTGTAGACTCACCTTAAGATAACTGCACAGTCCATCTCCTTTCAAGTTACCTTCACTGTCTTTATACAGCTTTAACTTAGGAGCACCCGTCTCTTCTTCAACCATGATGATACCACATTTTGTCATCAATTCTTGAAATTCCTGCATTGTGATATCATCCGGAAGACCAGATATGTAAACATTCGTATTCTTTGACTCATCTATTTCAAACCATCCTGTTGAAACAGAAAACAACAATGATTTTACTTCTTAAAAGTAGGCCTTACCCTCTCACCCCACAGTTCCAATTCTCCTAACTTACTTACGTCCCTCCCCAAACTGTCTCTAATTCATCCTCATCCATAAACCATCTCAGTACTAACTTCACAAAGTGAGTGTACAAGACCCCAGTGTGAAATCAAAATGTTATCAGTACAGCACAAGTTGTGCAATCTGAGCTTTAGTGCTCTAAATTTTCAAAACATGCTGTCAATCAAAGAGTTGTGCTAATTCAGAATTCTGTGGACTACTACAAAATTGTAGTTTAGGGTGAAATTGAATTGCCTATATTTATGTCAATGCAGGATTCTTTGAAAAATGAGTTCTTTACCTAGAAATCTTAATTTGAGGTGCTTATTAATAACAGCTTTTACCATTCAAAAAACATTTTTTAATATGGATAACCTCAGTCTTCTGAGTCATGACTGAGAATGAAGTATTGCAATGACTCCAACTTGCATAGTTTTTATATAAAAAAAAAAACAATGTCATCTATGCAATGCAGATTAATTTAAAAATAGTAACCTCCCAAAGGAAATCCATACAATAGTTAGACTAAATTACTGTGCTTAGATGCTGTTGTCAAAAAATCATATATATATATTTTTTTTTTGGGGGGGGGGGTAGGGGGGAGCAAACCTGGTTCTGACTTTCTCTTCTGTGCCTGCTTGGCTTGCTTGAATGATTCTTGTTGTGTGTCAGCACTGCTACTCTGTTGGTCTTCAGCTGCAACACTGCCCTCACTTTCTTTGGTGGTGTTAATTCCATAACTAGCTTGGTAGGCTGCCAAGAAGTCATCATCAACCTTCGAAATGAGAAGTAATCTGGTTTAACCTTTGTCACTTTAAGGTAGCTGTTTACTATGGTAGGTACAATTCCTTTGGTCAAATTCTACCATAAGCTCATTATGAAATTAAGGTATACATTTACAAATGAAAGGCTATTCTATCCATCTTTCCTGAGAAAGAAAATGTTACCTGCTACCTACTATAGCAAAGAAAAACTGAAAGACATATTTGTTCTCTAAATAAAAAAAGTTTTCATTTCTGTCTTTTGCTAAACTTAAAAAATTTACATATCTATAACATAACAGCAAAAAGAGACTCTTTGTTGATGTTTGTGAATGTACAATGTCACATTGGATGAGATTTCCTAACACAAAAACATGACACTATTCAAATGGTACTGCTAATGTACTACTAGAATATGCCTGGAATTCCTGTGTTTGATGAAGTTTTATGCTCAGTTTCCAACTGTCTGGTTTAAATTGAGCTGACCACAACCTTCTTTCTAGTTGCGTCCCACTGGCTTGTTTTCCCAACTCCATTGTCTATGCTGAGCACTAAGCACAATATGGCTGCCAGTTCCATTTTCAAAGTATGACCCAGCCAGGAGTCAAACTCAAAACCTTCGGGCAGCAAGTTGGGTGCTCCAGCCACTTGATGTGCAGTCCATTAGAAAATGTCTGGATATACTTTTTCAGAAAATGGCTCAAGCAATACACTGTACTAATCAAGTTTTGCACTTTCCATTACATCCTTGAACCCTGTATTCACTCTTGGTATGGAGATACTGTGTATTCAATGTCATGCACTTATTGTCACACTTCAAATGTGTATTTAAAAGTTTTTCACCTTTTCTCAATGCCTTGCACCCCCATCCCTTTTAGCAAATCTACTTCATAAATTGCTCTTCTTTGTGAAAATCTTGTTCTGGCTCCAAAAGTATAACTACTCAAAAAGACAAAATGTAACTTAAAGTTGCAATGAGTCTGAGTTCTGAGTAAACCCAAGTATAAAAATTCACAATAAGTATTTGCTATGAACAACCTCCTAAGACTACAGTATGAGCAAAAGTATCTGACAATGAGCCAATAGCCAATTTGAACAAAACTATTGTTCATTTCATTTCAAAGCAATTAATGATTTTGTACTGATGTTTTGTACTGAGTTTGATGACATGTACTGGAAGCATTCACCAACAACAAAACATAGTTAAACCAACAAAAGATATTAAAAAAAAAAAAAAAATACATGTCTGTATATCTGTAATGTTGTAAGTATTAACCAACCTTTGGGAACCAAGCTTGTCTCGATGTATCCCATTCATACACAGTACCATCATTAGGATCAGTATATGTATAACCTTCCTGAGCTTTTTGTTTTTCTTGCTGCTCCATTTGTAACTGAAGCTGGAAGTCATCCTCTGTTGCCATTTTGACTTCTGTAGATTTCGTGATTCTGAAATAAAATAAATAAAATAAAATAAAATATATAAATATATAAAATAAAATATATTAAAAATAATTAAACAGCTAGATTACCACTAACATAATACAACAGTAGATCAGTGATATATACTGTAGGGTACCATACTGCGTTGTTCATTTGAAAATCAGACAGCAACCTTAAGCCAAAAGTGAAGAGGTTGAGAGGTTGGTGACTTACGTAGTCCTGTGTGATTTTTTTAATTGAAGGGCATGTACCACCTGCAGAATGTTGTCATGGAGCAATGTTCACAATGCTTACAACCCTAAAGATGTGTGTTAAACTTAGGCTTACTATTATGCCACCACAATGGTGTTGTAATGGAGAAGCAATGCAAGAGAACGGGATGCCTAATTGTAATTGTATGATATAGAGAATTTGAAACACAAAGCAGAGAAAAACAGATAGGCTACCTGAAGTGTAACTTGTAAGGTTGTATAAATTTACATTTACATGTAAATTTTACATGTATGATGTATGTCCTTGTAGAAATTTACCATTTCCTGTGCAATGGAAAATTAACCATATAATTTTCATAAAAAAGTAATGTCTTTAGGTCTGCCATTGCAGACACTTTGTCATGTAACAAACTGTCGATATCAAATTATTTTAGGTTCAAGCCTCTTTCATGTTCACCACTACTTCAGCTAATTGTCATTTTAGAAGCTACTTGTTACAATATGTGATACTGTACATAGTCCATCATAATAAGAGGTAGTACAGAAGTTAATCACAATATCACTGCTGGCTTAGGCCTACTGTGGGGTCTCAGCAGTATGTCATGTACATGTTTCTGTATTGTTTGTCAATGTCTTGTAAGTATTGTCACTGGCTAAGGAAGTCCCTGTGTACCTTTGTATTCTTGCATTATATGAATCCTTTATGACAAAAACTTCAATCTGAGTCATACATACCAGACCTAAGAGTGTGTGTAGTTCATACTCCTACTGTAAATGCTTCTGAGTTGTGTCTAATTTCCAGACTTGAACCCTTCAATAATAACATGCATTCACATGATTACATTTAATTCATTCTTTGTGCACAAGTGTATCTTGATTACCAGATGCTACATTTCATGTCTATATCATTAGAGCTCCCTAAGGTGTTCTTGATTTAATTTATCCTGATATTCCTTTAAATTTTTGGAACTTTTAATAATTTTCAAGAATTTGGGAAATATTTTAGAAATTTTGGGTAATAATGAAGGGCAAGTCTTCTCACTAACTCTTCAGTAGGTCTAAATTGTAAAATACTGTTAAACAATTGAATCTGCAATCAATTTTAGGAAACAGTCACTACATACTGTAGAATCCACGAAATTTAATTCCACAATTTAAGAAATTCACTTGGGAAATGTGAAACCACTAGTAAACAGGAGGTAAGAGACATTAGTAGCTTAATGTAAATGTAAAACTCAGGGATATGGCCCTCTCTTTTCTGCTGTATATAAGTAGCAAACAAAGTTTTTGGAGAATCTCCTTGTCTCACCCATGACTAATTTAGTATCAACTGAGAATTATCACCTCACAAGCTTGGAGGAAGAAAGGGTAAGAACCTGCTTCTTACTTTCTCAACTAGTGTAGTCACAAGCCTCTGTCCCATTATTTTTTTTTTTTTTCATTTTTGATTCCAGTGACAACTGAATATTTTTCTGAAATATCTTTCAATTTTCACCTTCTTTAATATTATTTCAGTATAGTTGAGTAAATAAAATGTCCTTGTACTTCAAGTAGAACTCCTATTTTTTCCCAAGCAAAGCCCTGTGGTTCATGACAGAAAAGCAAAAGTTCCTCAACAATTAACTTTTTGGAAATTATACATGCCTTACTACAAATTTTATATATTTGGAATATCAATTCAAACTAAATATTAACTGTAGGTTTAGCTAGAGTAGTTATTTACATAGACATCAGGTTTGCTTTTGGTAAGTATGTCTATGTTTCTTATTTGTACACAGTTCTTCTACTGGGGTACTTTCCTAAAAGATCTCATTTTCATGAAATTATAGAGCAGATTTACCAAAAGGCATGTTTGGAAGTTGAATTTAGGGGGAGTTTAAATTAAGTGAATGTTCAGGATGTCCATGCCTGCTTGTGCCTGAGCAGTGTGATTGCCTATGAGATCTTTGTGATCCCTGTTGCTGCAAAAGACTTGGATAAATTATTTTTTTGGTCTCAGACTTGGCAAATGTCTTTCAGTTCTGACAAGAGCAAAGTACTGTACCCATTTCTGCAGGCCTTGAATTCTGAGGCATGCAAGTGTTATCGCACACCCATCACTCACAACACGCCCTATACCTTCAGGTAGTTATTTAAAAGTTTGTAGTAATTCTTGGGGTCACGGCCACCGCAAAAAGCCTGTAAAGTGTTTCGCAAGGCTTGAAAATAGGAAGTTAAGTTTCTCCCATAGAGTTGTCAGTGAGCGGAACAGTCTCCCATATTGGGTAGCAAACCCCCAAAATGTGCAATGTTTCAAGGCCAATATTGACACAGTCTTCTATGACTATGGTAGATTATAATTAGACTAGTGTCAGTAAGTAACTGGGTTAATTGCTTGTTTTGGGGGTTTGGACTACAGGGCATCTTATGAGGCCTTAGCTCTCCTCTGCCCTTTAACCTGTTATGTTAATATCATTATTGGGAGGACTATATATTAACTGCAGATGTCAAAGTAGAGGGGAGTTTACAACCCATGACAATGTTACAGCTGCAATGCATGAATTTGACTGTCACAGCTGACCATCATGTCAAAAACTCAATTAGGCCCTGCTATACTTTCTAAATGTTGTGTATGTAAGTAATGTTAGGCTCACAGGAATTAGTCACTTGTTAACTCCATGGATGCACTACACTTGGTTACTCGGAATAGCACTGTCACGTACGTTCAAATAAAAAAAAAATGTTTTAAAATTAGGTAAGGAAATGTTGAGCTTTAAAAGGTGAAGGTTTGATCTATAATCTCCGAAGAAGCCTTTATTGATGACAGCTTGAGTTCAGCAAAAGCAGTGGTGGTAAGCCTTGGGCATATATTATAAGCCTATATTATCGAAGTGATGTCACAAAATTTGAAATTTGTCATGGATTTCAACCTTTGCCATGTAGGTCACTGGGCTCTAATTGGGTTTCTGTGCCCACAGTTATTGGGTAAGGGTTATGTAGGCATAGTAATGAGGTTAGGGTTACATACGCATAGAATGATGGGGTGACCGCCAAGTGCGCGGGCCCGTCGAGTTGAGCACCTGCATTAACATAGCGCGCATGTAAAATTCTTGAAATGACAGAGCTCTTAGGTGCACATTCCATGTTACACTGAGTATAAATAGGGTTAGGGTTACAAACTAAACTTTATAAACAATACTTGAGGTCACCAACGGAAGACAATGAGAGTACTTACCGTCAGTATCGTAACAAACTTAAACATGTAATGCGTATTGCAAAAAGAAAACACTACAATGATATTTTTTGTAATGCCAAAAATGATTCTAAACTTATATGGAAACATATCAATGACATTATGCACAAAGGTAAAAAAGATTCAGGCTTTCCTGAATATTTCATGGAGAATGACAGAGTTGTAAGCGATCCACAAAGTATCACAAATTGTTGCAACAAATTTTTTGTAAATCTTGGGCCGTCTCTTGCGTATAATATACCAAAATGTGCATCTAAAAGTAGTTATGACCATCTTAATCAGCAAAACGTTGAATCTGCATATCTTCCACCGGCTGACGTAAATGAACTCTTGAAGGTTGCACGTGAGTGTTTAAACCCCAGGAAAGCTGCAGGTTACGACAATTTGAGACCAGCTATTGTTCGTAGGGTAATTCACTGCATAACCCAACCTCTTACCCATATTTTTAATATTTTTCTGTCTCAGGGTACTTTTCCTGACAGATTGAAAGTAGCTAGAGTAATTCCTGTTTTCAAAAAAGGTGACAAACATAAGTTTGTAAAGCATAACATACTTTCAACTTGTCAATACGGTTTTCGTCCCGGTTGTTCAACAGAACTTGCTCTCGTAGATGACCTGGATAACTTAAAGCCACGGCTGTGCGGCAAACTTCTATTGGAATTTTTCTCGACTTGTCCAAAGCTTTTGATACAATTGACCATGGTATCCTGCTCAATAAATTATTGCATTATGGTTTCAGAGGTGTGTCCTATAACTGGATCAAAAGTTACCTTTCTGATAGAGAACAATTTACTTCTCTCAATGGTGTTAATTCTGATCTTAGAAAAGTAAAATGTGGTGTTCCACAGGGGCCTATCCTTGGACCTCTCTTTTTTATAATTTATGTAAATGATATTGCCAATGTTTCCAAGAATGCTTCACTTGTATTGTTTGCAGATGACACTAATATTTTTTGTGACTCTGATCCCCAGCGCCTAGAGGAGCAAGTCTGCCGTGAACTTAAACTTTACCTGGACTGGTTTACTGTGAACAAACTTTCTTTAAATGTTGCAAAAACGAACTTTATTGTTTTTAATAATGACATTCTTAACAAAGGTCATAACTTTCAAATCTCTGTTGATGGCAATTGCTTGCAACGTGTGGATAATGTTAAATTCCTGGGGATTCATACTGATTCTAAGCTTTCTTGGAATGAACATGTATGCAATATTCCATCCCAGATCGCTAAGGTGGTTGGTAAGTTAGGAAGACTTAGGTATATTGTACCTAATAATGCTCTTCGTTCCATTTATCTTGCTTTAATCTACCCTTATCTTAATTATTGTTCCACTGCTTGGTCCAGTACAAGTCGTACTCTTTTTGATAAGTTAAATGTCTTACAAAAGAGAGCTATTTGTCACATCACTTGCTCCAAACCTTGTGACCATACCAGTTCCTTGTTCAAGTCACTAAACCTTCTGAAACTCTCTGATATTTTAATACCAACATTGCCACATTCACCTATTGCTCGCTACACGACCTGCTGCCCAATCAATTTTCAAATTACTTTTCTAACAACTTCTCATTCCATAATCACAACACTCAACAATCTGCATCCCTACATCTGGACACTATTCAAAGTTCTTTACAGCACAACTGTCTTCGTAATGGAGCCATTTGGCTTTGGAATTCCTTCCCGTCTTCTGTCATAGCCAAACAAAGTATCCAGTCCTTCAGGAAAAACATTTCACATCATTTTATTCAAGACTACTGGGCTTCATCTCACATGTAATGCACTGAATTCATTCCGTAGGCTTCTTAGCATCATGTTTTGCCATTTTAAAGGTCTTAAGCATTTTGTTCTCTGCAGCTGGTTGTTGCTGGGTAGGGTGGGGTGTGTGGTTTGGGGAACGGGTTTCCGAGCTGGGAAAGATCTCTCTCTTTTTTTTGACCTCTGCTATGTTATTGTAACCTCCCTTTTTTGCTACTGTATTAGTTTTTTTGTGTTTATCAGTAGTCTGCTTATTGCTGTTTTTTTTCTTCTCAGGGAGTGAACGTTTTCAAGCCCCCCTGGGTTTTTGTGTACTTCCCTTCGCTTTTATATGTCTTATATTCTTTTGTTGAGTTTATACTCTATATGTGTATGTCTATATGTAAAAGCGATAAAACAATAAACGAAACGAAATGAAACAGTATGTATGCATAGTTATATTGGTTAGGGTTATAGGTTAGTTTTAGGGTTACATGCATATTAATGCATATATTCCACTTCCGCGTATTACTCGACGAAGTACTCGACATTGCTAGACTTCCGACAATTAAACAACATTTCAACGACTTACATAAGAACTTTCTGACTAAATGCAAACGTAAGGACAAACATACTCGTAAATTTATCAAGTCCCAACTGAAACTTTGACCAATTCTCCTTGGGAACTCACCCCTCGAAGGACTGACAAAAAGGATGTGGAAAAATCTTGGTAAGTAAAAAAGAAGACCAGCCACCAAAACATCAATTAGCCCTGACAAAGGGTGAAATCAAGACCAGCCACCGAAGAAGACATCCAGTAGCCCTGAAGAAGGGTACAACCATCATTTGTAGCCCTGAAGGGATTGGGATTGTCCTCAGGACTCCGGCGGTGGCCTTGGCTTTCCCTCTGTCCACTTTTCCTTTCCAAGGTTGCCGGGTCGGGATGTGGGGCTGTTGCTGACGGTTTTGTGCTCACTGATCATGGGGGTTGGTGTGTTTTTGACTCATTTTTTCCGGCCCTTTGGGCCATCTGAAGCACCTCCGGGTGGACCAGAAAACACGAGTCTTCAGATTCAGATTGAAACCCAATAAGTACCGGTCACTGAAACCTCCTGGGCTTGTTGATCTCAAAGAAGCAACTAGCAGTCACAGGGGGCTGTAGTTGGATGATAGTTGATACTGCATAGACCTAACGTTAGGACTTGGCCTAACGTTTGACACCGATTGACCAAGTGTTAGGCTAGCCCTCAATCAGTGCCATGTAGGCCTATACTATGCTCCAAATACAAGAAGCAAAGTGCTAATGGGGCATAGTGTGTAGGGCCCCATTGAGGACTAGCCTAACCAAGGGTTAGCCTAGCCCTAGCATGCCATTGGTGAGTAATTTGTAGCCAAAACTGAAAAGGTGTAGGCCTAAAAGCAAGCCCAGTCAAGCAAACGTTAACCTTGGCCGTGGTAGTTCTGAGCCTAGGCTACCACATAGGTTTTTTAATGTCCTGAGATATATGGGCTTATGTCCATTCTCATTTAGAATCCCATGTCCCATGTATTGTGCATATATACTAATTTACTGTATAGGCCTAGACCATACTGCAGTGAAGGGTTCCTCTTGTTCACAGTTAGGCCCCTGGGCTTGTTACAGTAGGCTTTTATCTAGGCCGGGCCTAACGTTAGGGGTAGGCACCCTTTTCGCGAAACTGTCATCGACAGTTGGCCTCGGGTCGGTACATCAGAATCTTCACGAAAAAAATGCAGCACACTTACGAAATTACCCAGAAAATGTAAAGGATGATAACTGAGGGTGAAGGAAGGGTAAGAAACAAGTTTTCACGTAGGCTATTCTTGTCTTCCAAAGTCAAGAGGTTGTAGCCGGCCGTGCAGTTGTACAGTCTAAAGTTATCAGCCTACAAGAGAACAATAGAATGTATGCCTTGATCCGGTCACATACTAGACATGCAAAATGAACACTCTCCTTAAGGTATTTAAGTGACCGAGTCATAGCATCCTTAGTCTGAAATAGTAAGGTCACACGGGAAAGAATGAGTATATACCACAACAAGAAATCGGTGGTCGAAATGGGTGATTCCATCAGGCTCAATAAATCACTGGTGTTCATGAATTTAAAATTTATTCTTTTGGGATGGGAGATTGCGGATGTCCATGGTATGTGACTGCAGATCATTCGCCCTGTGTAAAAAGGAATTTGGGAGACAACTGATATGCTGAGCGCGACCTTTCGAAGCACGACAATTGGTTCGCCAGGGGGATATCTTGTTAAAAAGGCTTAATTGTGCTGAAGCTGGAAATGACTCTTTTACAGCCTGTTACTGCGTAACGTGACCAAAAATTGCCATTTCCAGATCAGTGTTTCATTTTACTGAAACTTTCAAGGAAATAGTCCGGGTCCAACCGACGACTTTTGTTGCTGAAAGCCTTAAATTGAATATAACAATATCCTTCATGATGGAGGTCAGACGGTGGAATGAAACCCAATAGAAATTAAATGAGGGAATGACTCGTTCCTGGGACTATATGTTACAATTTATTCGCAAGTTAGCATCCAATAATACATTGCGGATGAACATAACCATGGGCGCAAATACCGGGGGGCAAGGGGGGCCTTCGCCCCCTCAAGTGAAAAAGTGGGGGGGGATCGCAATTTGGCCCCCCCCCCCCCCAAAAAAAAAAAAAAAAAAATTGAGTAGACCTAAAAATATGGTCACCTTTTTTAGTTTTTTTTTTTTTCATTCGAAAACAGTTTTTCTGAAGCTTTGGAAACGCCAGAACACAAGAGCTTCCGGGGGCTTCGCCCCCTGGACCCCCACAGGGGCTTTGCCCCTGGATCCCACCAGGAGTCCTTTGGGGCTTCGCGCTTCGCGCTCGCGGTGGCCGCCAAGCGTGCACAGTTTAGTACTCATGCATCGGCACATCAAAAGCCTTTTTTGCCCCCCCCCCCCCCCACTCTCAAACAGAGATTTGCGCCCCTGAACATAACTTAATTATATGTTTGAAAAAACGGTGTTTAAAGTTACTCTTAGAAAGGGGTTAAATCAGGGGTGGCGCCAGGAGGCCTGGCCGGGGCCATGCCCATGCAGTGCCCGTAACCAGCGGGGGCGGGGGCAGGGCAGGGGAAAAACTGCCCCCTGGACACAAAAACGAGAAGGGAAGAACAAAACGGGAAAGGAAGAAAGGGAATGCAAAATGGAAAAGGAGAGAAGAGAGAGAAGGAGAGAAAAGGTAAAAGATAAAACGGAGGGGAAGGAAAGAAAAGAAAGGTAGAAGAAAAAAAGGAAAACGGAAAAGAAGGGGAAAGGAAAAAAGAGAAAAATGAGAAATGAAAGAAAATGGGCCATCAACATCAAAAGCAAGATTGATCTGCTTTCATGGAACTCTGTTTTGGTCATTATATGAACATTCATTTAGTCGCCTAAAGTTAGCAAAATAATATCTGAGGTCCACTTTATCGGAGGAAAGACTTTCCTCTCTTGCTCTTTGCCAGACAGTCGGGAGGACTTTAGACTGAAAGCAATCATTCTCAGATTTGCCACCAATATTTGAAGGAAGTACAGATTCTTCAGTAATCCCCCAACTCTTTAAACTTAAAGCTGTCTGCAATATAATTGTTCCATATCAACAAATTATTGTTTCAAAGGGCAGCAATTTCGGCGCTCTTGGCTCGCCGGAATATATCCCCGATACAGTGGTGTTCACATTTGCAAGAAAAATCGGAGAACTTAGCTACTACTTACAAACCCGAGACATGCCATATCCGACTCTTTGAGGGGTCGCGATTTTTCAAAATTTTCTGTACGCTCCGACCAACTGAAGATTTTCTAGCAACTTCATATTCTAAGCAGGGGAACCATTGGCCTGCCGCGTACTCAAATTCTCTCATACACACCTGTCATCAGATACCTTTGAATCACGTCAGTTGTGTAGTATTTGTAGATTGATTCTTTAGTTATTGAAGTGTCAAAATTTTATCAATGTTTAATGTTGCAGAGCAGTGGCGTAGCTACAGGAGGCAGGGCAATTGCGCCATTGCTCGTTAAAGTGACAAAATTCGAAAGTTTTCCTTTTGAGGCACCAGTCAAATACAGTGCGGTTTTCCCAAGTTTTCCTTCATAAAACCCCGAATTCTTCCTTATAAAAGTTCCATATTTGAAATTATTAGTTTTAAAAAGGCAAAATTTTCCGCGCGCTTCGCCGGCCTTAAATTGCAAGCCTTAAAGCTGTAAGTAATCACTCAAAAAGCAATCAGTGGATAATTTGTCCTAGCCGCTACAGTGCCGTTTCCCTGAACTTTCCTTTAATATAGGCTTTCATTTTTGTCTGAAAAAAGGCAACAAAGTTTTGAGAGTTTCTTATGTCACCAAGAAGCCTTAATCCTCACTCCTTCGATAACACGATCTTCAGTCGACATGCTCTCTCAGATATATGCTAATAGGAAATGCAGATTCTTCGATAGTCCCCCAAATATGCAAATTCCCTTACAGGAAACCCTAAATCTAATCTTTGTAATTTTCTGCAATACAAGCTCAATATTTACAAATGTGTAAAAGGATCCAAATTTTCGGTACGTAACTTATACAGAAGTGCTCACACTTAAGAAAAAATCAGATTTATTTAAAAAAAGTTGTTCTTGCTCGTAGAAAAAAAAGCATAAAAATGTACCTTTTGGTCAATGGGGTAGGGTGAGTTGCATGGTCCAAAATTGCCCCCCCCCCCCCCCAACACTTCCCTTAAGGCCTTAAGACACCAACAAACTAACACAGCTCAACTAGTACAAAATCGGAAAACCTCTATGCTATTGCCCCGGGACAGTCATGTCTGGTTACGCCACTGGCCATGTCCCCCCCCCCCCTTGCCGTCAGGGAACACTTCCCCCACCCCGTCAGGGAAGGTCGGTGTTTTCCTCTGGGAGACCTAAAATAGTTAAAAAAGTTAATAAAAAACCCACAAGGACTGAATTTACTGGGTGGGTGATCTTGAATATATTTTTGTAACGCTATTTTAATACGTATTGGAACGATTTAAAATCACTTCTTCTTAGCTCCGTTGTACCTCATTCCATGAACCTTGTCCTATTTTCTGCCCTGTCGGGGAAGGGCGGCAATTTCCTTCGCGGGGGTCTAAAAATGTATCTAAATGACTGAAATTACTAGATGGATGAAAACTGTCTTTTTTGTGAACACTATTTTTTCTTTTGTAACGCTATTTTAATGCATATCTGAATCTCGGGTTTTAATCACTTCCTACCAGCTCTGCTATCCCTCATCCCATCTTATATCCGCAAGGTCGTGCCCCCATCGGGGAAGGCTGCCCCCCCCCTCCCTGTTGTTGAGAAAATCCAATTTCATCATGCCTACGAAAGACTGTTAAAAATGCGGGTCTGATGAACTTCAATCACCCGGACGATCTTCTTGATTTTGCTTACTAGAAGACCATATTATTCAAGGAAACTCATAATTCCGAATCTTACTAACAAAAACGGACGAGAGGTTGTTCATGTGCATGCAGTGCCCAATGATCTGTCATGTGGCCTGCCCCGGCAGCCGAGTTCTAGCAACGGTACTGAAAATCGGCCGGGCCGTTTCAGCTTCACATAATGATAAACAGTACAGTGAGAACAATAGCACACCATGCTATGGCTTGTTACCTAACAAGGTCACAAAAAACATTTAAACTCAAACCTTTGGTTTCCTATTTAAAACATCACTGAAAGTTGTAAATTATTCTTTGCCGGGTGATATCCTCTCACATCACGCAAGAATTTTAAAGCGAAATCAAGAGCTTAACCTATCATCATGGTTATTTAATCACGAGCATGTTGGTCTTTGAACACGTCACTGAGTTTTTGGACAGTCGGCCATTTTTCTGTATAATAAGTCTGACTGAAAATTCATTTGAAGCCACCTTGTAACAGGACATATTTTCAAATACGTTTGAAGTAAAATCATTTACAGTCTGGAGTCCAGCAGTCACGTAGAAAATCTCATCTACTTGCAATTGAACACAACGAAGATTCTTAATAGAGCCACGCTTAGTATATTTTCAATTCCGTTGCATAGTTTTCCGCCGAAAAGAGACAAGAACATCAAATCTAATCGTAGTAGTACCTTTTAGCTGGTAATTTCCTGATCACTTATAAAGTCGGGTTTTCCCATTGAAATGAAAATTTCATTTCAAAGAAGTGTTCAAAGTAAAGACTACTTCATTTCTAGTTACAAGTATGGGAAATGTCATCTTTTGTACGCTCCGCCACAACCAGACAACTCATTGTGGCTCTCCGCTTAGATAGTGTTTTGGTCGAACAGATTACTTAACAGAACAATGCATGCTGGCAAATTACTCTTCGTTTAAGTTGGAGCAATATTATAAAGTGACAATTTTATTGCAAAAGAAAGCTCAAAATAATGACTGCTTCGTTTTCAGTTACGAGTCCGGGAAATGCCATTTTCTGTTGTCTGGGGATTCTCAATTTTTTCAAAACTTTCTATTCTCTGCACTTTGATAGTCTTTTGGGCAGGATTACATTTTTCGGACAAAAAAGAAAATTTTTCACCCTCCCAAACTGAAACGCTCTGTAAGTCTATGTCAATATGTAAAATATAAAACTTCAATGGGGAGCCAAACTTTTTCCGCGGGCAAATTTTCCAATATGGTCCGAAGGCCGAAATCTGCAACCCCAACAAAACTACAAATCACCTCCTACATGATTTTTCTTACAAGAAGATTAGATTCTTCCATGAAACCACAAAATCTGTCAGAAAATTACAATTCTTCTCCAATATAAGCTTCAGATTGTTAAAAGTGGCAAAATTTTCCAATTTCGATGGATACTCCGTACCTCAACCAAAGCTAACTCTGTTAATCACCCCGACATCCTACCTAATTTTGCTCTTGAAAGGCATATCATTTTATAAAGGGCCCAAATTTTTCATTGTAAACGAACAAAAAAAAACCCAATTTTTTCCATTAAAATCCAAAATTTCTCCAATAAAATAAGCTCTTAAGGCAAACTTGTATTTCGTAATGAAGCCTAAGGACGCAGGCCCAGTACGTTAAAATGCGTAAACTCAAAAGATTTTCAGCTGTCACCTATATAACGGTTTTGATTTTGCCCATGTGAAGGACAGATTCTCCAATACACGCACGAACTTTTTAATGGTCCTTACAAAAGCCAAATTTCTTTCAAAAATGTTATTTTTTCAAATGAAATATTTGAAAAGATTGAAATGGTTGTCCGAATTGTTCTAGACCTCTGCAAGAAATCATCTTGAAGAAGTTTTGGAAGCATTTTGCCTCCGTCTTGACTCGGAACCCCTGCCTCGTACACCTATGGTTTGGACCTTCGATATAACCCAACTCCGTCCAGGATATGACAAGATGTAATTTGAAATTGATATTATTTTGGAACAATCTTAGGAACATACAATATGATATACGAACAATTTATGCACAATGATACATCTACAAGAGTAAAAAAAAGTAAGTCTTGAAAAGTTTAAGGCGAGCACACGCCCCTGATAGAAGATGCGAAATTTTGAAGCATATCACCTTGTTCATTGAAAACCGTCAAGGCGGCGAACTCTATGAGGGAGGGGTGTGAAAAAGCTTTGAGTCCTTTTTGTATATGGAAGGTGTCAAGTTATAAAGACCAAGCTATAGATGCAAAAGGGTGCTTTAGTTGGCTAAGACTGATGTTTGGGTACCATTTAGGGGACCATGTTAATTAATCTATTAATTTACAAAATATTAATTTAAAAATTGTGAAAATTGACGATTGTCTAATACCCCCGAAACCATGTCATATTTAACCAGGGAGATGTTGGAGCTGTTTCCTTAAAAGCCTCAGACGAGTTCGAAATTACGAGAAGTGTAGGAGACTGTCCTGTGTCTTGATTGGTGGTTGTGGGTCATGTGACAACATTTTTGCTCTTCAAATGTGAAATTTACTAAAAGTAACTGCTTGATTTCCGTCGAATATGCAATAGTTAAGTCATTAACTATGATGAAAGATACTTTAAAGAGGTATGAGACGAAAATTGCTTCAAATTTAAGTATGGGCGACTGCCCTTAACCTTTACAAATTCCGTGTAATTATTCTTTCTTGCTTTTAACTGCACTCTAAAAACACCGGGGTTAAATTTAACCAGGATCGGTGTTCTATTTACTCCAACATAACCCTGGTTAAATTTTAACGCAACTCCTGGTTGAACTGACTCAAATCCTAGTTATTTTAACCAGAAGTTGTGTTAGTTTAACCAGGATTTGTGTTAAAAGTTAACCAAGATTGTGTTGGAGTAAATAGAACACCGATCCTGGTTAAATTTAACCCCTGTGTTTTTAGAGTGTGCAATTGTTTCGTTTGATTCATTATTTCTGGCCTTCTGGACGTCGTTTGATAATGCGAAACATGTGCATTAATTTATTATCTTTATTTTAATCTTATTTATGATCTGATATTTCAATTCTTGCTTGTGATTTTGCCTGTGTGTTTATTTTACATGTGTATGGAAAAACAAGCCAGTGAGCCACAACTGTAAAAGGGCGGTTACGTACCGGTCCGACTTGATTAGAAACTGGGCAGCAAAAACTCCATCTAACTAATTTTACCTGTGTTTAATTTCTGTTTTCCCCTTTACACTTTCTCTTTAATGTGCAAGGTTAATTTCCAGCGATGGAAAAACAAAGATCCTATTACATTTTTATCCTTTACGCAATATAGGCTTACAATGGATCATCGGTGTAGTTTTGAGCATTGGATTGTATCTAAATTGCGTATACCGATGTAGAAATATACATTTTACTTATCCGACGCAAAGTACAGCTAAGGGCCATGCTGTCGTTTGGTCAGGGGTAAGTTGGGCTAGACATGTATTAAATATATGATTGAACCGTGTGCCCCGAAATTCCATGCGGCAAAGAATTATTGAAGTATTTCTCACTGCATTTCATAAGCTCACGCCACCGCATTAAGCGCGATTTCTTAATCTTTTCCTTTCTTTTACCTTCCAAATTTACTACGGTCTATGTTACAGATACCATCATCATATTTTTTTCTTTAAACCCGCTTCCTTTTGTTTTTGTTTCATTACCGAATACTTCTAGGAGGTCAGCGAAAAAGGTTGGGACAAATGTTTCTGTGATCCCACCTATGCCGTCAACGACAACACCATATCTACACGTCATAGTAATGGGAGGGTCCGGTCCTAAAATCGTTTGTGTTAAAAAGCTCGTGCCAACACTCTGTCTGTCCAGTGTCCTGCCTTAAAACCAGATTCGTTTTGTTTTCAAGTTTGTCGGGGTGTACTCCAAAGCATTTTTCAGACAGATAAGTTCGCGGCCAAAATTATATAAGAGTAAAATACTCGTTAAAAAAGTGCCAGTCATAAGGCATAATTGGTGGTATATGCTTTTATCCACAGTGAGTGGTGGAAATCCTATCGATCAACCCTCCTTTTTGGCACGCTAAACTACCAGAATTTGCTTACATATGCAAACGATCGTTACGCTGAGAATTTGGCAACATTGACGCTTGAAGCTCCCCGACCCTCTTGTCCGGTAAGTAAATAAAACATGAATGTGAAGATGTAAGGAACCCATAACCATTCCTCTGTCCTTAACAACTACCCCCCCCCTTCCGGGCCGATTACATCACTGATTTTTGTGTACGGTGTGGTCATCTGGATTCTGGTAGGCCTAAAAGTTCCAAACAAGAGCGACGCCAAAATATTTGAATGTGGGAGGCAAAGAAGCGGGGGCTGTTACTTCACAACTGTCGAATAACAGCTCCCTGATTGCAGTTAGTGATCGCTGGGCTGTAGGAGGGGTCCAACGAAAAAATTTTCAATTAAATGTTAACTTAAATATGAAATGAGCTAATTGTTTAGAGCTCAGAAGATCCTAACCAAATGAAATAAACCAGTGGCGTAGCTACTGGGGGGTGGGGTGGGTAGGGGAAAATTTCCCCCTCCTGGGAAATATTTGGGGGAAATTTGTGGAATGTGGGGAAATTTCAAGCTGACGAAATAATACTTCCTTTTCCTATTTCTTTAAATTTTTCTCACTATAAGTAATCGTGAAACATTTCTCATGCATAACTCGAATTTCCATGCAACGTATTTCCCCAGATCTCATCTGTGTCACTGCAGCATGAAGCGCTTGACTCGCATTCCGCAGAAATGCCCTCTCTGCAGCAGCTTGAATGTTCTCTGGTACACATGCAGGGTATTTTGATCAGTTCAGCGTATCCTGCGCAATACTGACAGGCTATAAGACCGTAGCATAGGATACCATCATCGAGCTAGTTCCCTACGTATTGTTGGACTTTAGTTATGTTCATCAACTTGATGCACTATTGGATAACACGTTGCTAATAAATAGTAACATAATCATAGCCTCGTGAACGAAATATTCCCTCATTTAATTATCAATTTCCGTTTGTTTTCGTTCCACAACCATTTTATTTATATTCGATATACCACCTGAACTCATCTACCTTTTCGGGCTTAATGTAGGCCAATGAAGTAAGGTTGATAGTCTGCCAGAATTTTCATAATGTGTTTGCTTTGTTATGGAAATTTCACCGTGACTATCCATGCTTTCATTTTCAGGCAAATTTTTGCAAGTATTCTGGCACGCTTAGGAGTTTTCTTTGTAATTTAAACCATAACAGATTTTGTAAGACCTTAATGGCGGTCCGAAAGTTTTCACATCTCTGCCCGAAATTCAGATGTTGCGGAAGATTGGGAGCAGCCCGTTCCCTGCTGCCTCGACTCCTCGTACGCCTAGGATCTAACGGTATTGACGTCACCCTTACCTTTGAGAACACTTTCAAGAATTTTGTGTCCATCTATGTAACCTGATTACATATAAGCTGCCTTTGAGTTGAAAATTTGTATTGATTTTTCTTCTTGTAAGAACAAAAAAACACACATTTCATCTTTGAGGGGGATGGTCACAGCATAGCTATGCAAGTGGTGCCATTTGGGAAGGAACTGCCTCGGTGACGATGTCCCTTGTATACACAGGTACATGCTTTGCCACCTCATATTAAAAACTTGCGAGTGTTTTCACAAGATTGAATATTCCAATATGAATAAAGTTCAGCTTCGACACCGGTAGTATCAGAAGGGGTCTACCCAATTTACCCGATGTTCCCGGGGTGAAATGTGAAATCCTAAGGTTTGATGTACACCGTTTTCGTATTATCTCCATGATTTGGCGATGGTTACAAGGTTCGATATTCCCGGGGTTCGATGTTCCCAAAGTGCGGTTTTCCCAATATTCCGGAGCATTGCACCTCGCAACCAGTGAACCCAAAACACCATTTACAAGGCGGGCACTGAATTTATCAGCTCAAAAATTAGCTGAATTCGTCTGACATTTATTTCTCTCAATTGAATTCAATAACCATTACAAATTGTCCACATGGAAGGATTTAATAAAGCGCTACCCCCACCAGAAATGATAGCTGAGTAATTGGGCTAAGGTAAAAAGATTCTACTCCGGAGTTTCATGCACCTAGTGCGTTCATCATATCTTGGTGAAAATGATATTCGAGTCTTCCCTGCGCCCATTTTTAATCCTTATCTAAGGGAGCTGTACCCAGCGGCAAATTATGTGGGAATTTTCTGTTCATTAATTATGGAGGTTGAGAAACCGACCATTACAAGTTTTCGGACCTGGCAAGGGTTGCAAAGCAAAAGCAGTTGTTGGTTAGGTATTTGAAATTGGCACCCATGTATGTTACAGAGCAGGGTGTAAATCATACCATGGATGTATTTCGTAGCAGTTTCATGGTCATACCATCATTGACAACCCCGCATTCACCCACCATGCAGTGATAGGACATACATCGGATGAATATTGTTGGATTTATATTTGTCTTTTTATTTGAATTATTTAATCATATGTCAACTGAATACTGAGATATCCACATGAAGCTTAGGATAAAGAGCCATGCAAATAATGGAAGCAGTTTGGCAAAACTTTTTGTTTAGTTTTGGGGACCAACAGGTGTTGATCAGGTCAGGACAAAAATACCAGCCATTCACTTCTCAAAATAGGTTTGTTCTACTTCATGTTAATTGTAACCAGGATCAGCATGTAACTTCATGTTAATTGTAACCAGGATCAGCACCACACTAGATTGAGTCAGAGTCCTTCCTTTCTGAGTCAGAGCAGGCAGCTATAAAACTAGAGCAGCAGCTGCGGCAGTTGTTCAACCTTTCTGATGTTATCACGAGTTCAGTTTTTGCTTTGGACATGCTCATTCTCTACACTATACCTTTAATTAATGTCCCCCCTTTTTTTGTGGTTCTGGTGGAATCCCTGGTGGGTTAACCATTATGTAACACTTTGCATCTACGGTTGGGCAGTGTTATGCTTCAGATGTATGTTGATAGTATTACCCACTATTGGGCAAGAGCAGTCACCCCATACTTATTTTGAAGCATCTGCGGAATCTCACAATTTCGTTTTCATTTCTCTTCAAAGTATCTGTCATAATATTTGGGGACTTACACGTTACATATTCATGGTAAACCAAGCAGTTACTCCTAGTTAATTTGATTTCACAAAAAAAAAAGAGAGACAGAAATTTTACCCAACAACACCACATAAACTCTACCCACTTTGTGGGTTGAGATAATAAAGTAAATAGGTAGCAGGAAGCTCCTTGATTAAAGTCAGATGTCTGAATCATCAAAATCGTGACTAACCACTAGAGTTCTATAGTGCAAGAAAGGAAGCAGCGAAACACGGTTTATTTACCACAGTCACGAGTCTGTGCCACACTACATTGAGTCTAAGTCCTTGTTTTCTGAGTTGGAGCAGGGAGCTGTAAAATGAAATAAGCAGGTATCAGGGTGCTCCCTGACTGGAGTCAGCTGTCTGAGTCACTAAAAGCATGAATCAACATTAGTCCTAGAGTCCTATAGAACTAGAAAAGAAGTAATGGAACAAAGTTTATTTTGGAATGGATATTATTTTTATTTTATTTCAAAACTGTTGACACATAAAAAAGCCATGCAAAAACAAAAGGTCATGAAAGACAATAAAATACATGAATTAAATAATATTATCATTACTGCCAATATGTTTGTGACAACTTATGACCCAATTTAATCGAAGGCACAACAGTCCATCTTTTAAAATGTTTACTAAGGCAGTTGGAATCTTTTAACACACAGCAGGTTTCTTTGAAATAAGTTATAATTATTTCTTTCTTTAAGAGAACTTTGTGAGACATTTTTTACATATATACATAACAAAGGCTTTCAGCACAGCCTTGAAATTTTAAGTGGTCTTGAGATGTTAAAACACTATTTTACTGTCTTGTTTTCTACCTCATTTTAACAAAACTAAAAAATAGTTTGCAGCATTTAACCTTGGCAATTTATGTGATACTGAGTGCTCCAACACCTTCCCCTTGTCTATAAACCTTCAATTATTGCTCCATATCCCCTCTCTCCCCCCATAGAAATGAAGTTATATTTACAAATAGACACCAATAGCCAGCTAGTAAGAACATTGAACATAATGTCCGGCATCATTGTGCTAAGTACGAAAATCATACTTCTATAAGATAGGAACCCAAAGTTTCAGCCATAGAGTGAAATCTATTAACCTTTGATGTACCAAGAACAGGCTAACAGTATTCTATACCAAACTTTAACATTTAAGTACTAATTGATTCAAAATTTGATCATGATGGGCATTCATTCAAATTAATTGAAACCATTTCATAACTCTACCTTATCTCAGTAGAGCAGCAGCAAGAATCCCCCAATTGACAAGATACAGCAAGGGGCTCCAAACCCTCTTTCCTCTTACCCTACAACCTTTATAAAAAGATATGACATTAAATGGGACCTTGCATGCATAAGCTGTGGGAGGGTTGAGGGCCACATGCTTAATATACTACTGCTTTCTCCTCACCTCTTTCTAGCAGAGCTGCCAACCTACCAGAAACGAAAGTAACACCACCCATGTGTGTGTGTGTGCTAGAACAAAACCTCACAGGCTGGGGTCCTGGGCCTGCTTTGCCAGTGGGCAAAGGAGACTGGATTTTGGGCCCTAAGTAGCAGATTGGTTAATTCCATGCCAAAATCTTTAATGCCTTCCAGCAGGTTTCAAAATCCACCTTCATGTTGAGGATAGTACAATTATTAAATTGTACAATTTAATGCACAAACATTAGCATTACACCATTTTCTTCCACAGTCTCCCCAAAATTGAATTCACTCTTTCAAGCAATGTATGGGTACATTGTACATATACGCTCATGATTCCAGTTTTACAGAAAATCAGATCACGGCAAATTTTGGAGTACAAAAGAAGAACTGTTCCTCCTAAATTTCATCAGCTGACAGCTCTGTATTAAGGGTTTTATTGCCTTAAACCTAAAAAGAGGCTGAGGAAAATTCACTTATTAAGAGAAAAAACATTTGACAATTTTGAACTTGTAAGAATACCATGATTAACTAGTATACATCTCACAACTTCAGTGTTGTAGAAACAGCAGCATGCAACAGCAACTGCATCAAAAGATGTACAAAAGAGACTTTTTACAGATTTTAAGATTTCACTTCCATATTTAAGGGTTTCCATCTTTTTGCAAAGTCAATGTGAGAAAAGAAATTTGGAAGGAATCAACAACATGATTAAAATCAGTACATATTATATACATGAACTTTCATGAAAGTGTCCTAATGAAAAGTTTTGTCATGATTTACCAGTTTATGAATATCTACCATGAAAGTTTGCAGTAACATAGTTAACTTTCATGACCATTGAGGAACACAGGCTCGAATGGGAACAAAGAAGTCTTTTCATAATTACACAAACCAATATCAGATAAGTTTGCTATTTTATGTGCATCAAATATAAAGTAAAGAAACAAAACATGAAATAATTTGCTTCTTATGACAAACTTTCAAGGTACATGACATAAAACACTCATCTTGATTAAAGTGATGCAGATTTCACTGATGAAAATGAAAATATTTTAAGAAGTTATGATACCTCTTCTTAATGTCACATCACAAATTCCTTACCCCCATACTCAAAGAAAAAAGAACTCAACCACACAGAAACCCACACCCACTAAGACCACAGTGGCCAATGTAGCAGTTACAAACAGTTACTGCAAGATATTTGATTTTCATGAAAACAAAAATACACAAAGGATACATTCTACTTGTATGGGAGTACAGATGCAAAGTGAGTTGTGTCTTTTATCTCATGACTTAACACTAACTGAAAGATATTACTGAACAGATTTGGTCAGAATTTAAGATCCGGAATGCAAGATAATGGAAGGTAGGGCAGTGTGGGCCTTATGATAATGGTATTAATAGGGCATGACATGCACTTACTGATATGATGCACTTCAAGTATCCTTCATTATTAAAGAAATTGAATTAAGGAAAGTTTCAAATTCTTTTGAAACTGGAGTACCAGAAAAGGTGGCAAGGGGAGAGTGTGGTGTGGCAAGGAGAGGGGTGTGGTGTTGCAAGGGGAGGGGTGTGGTGGGGTCAGGGTTGGGAAGTCCCTACATATCACATGTAACATATGTTCTGGTAAAATTGCTTTTTTTTTTTTCAAAAAAAAGAAAGAGGTAGACCTTGGAAACTTCTTGGAAAGTTCTCCCCTTATTTTAAGAAGTCTTTTCAAAGAAAACAATACAATGACTTCACAAGGCACAATTTGGTCTTCCTTCCTGACTGAACTGAGTATAAACATTCCACGCCTCCACGTTTCTCCTATTAATTAATTAGTAACAATGATTTTGACTTAAAATGTTTCCATTTTGCAAAATAGTGATAGACAAAATTTACAAACATTGAGAAGCAAAAATACTTTAAGCAATTATCAGCTGAAAATTCATAAGTTGTATAAACCAACAAATTGAAGTTTCTTCACATTTCACCCAAATTAACACAAGAGTACAAAATATCCAGCTTCATCTACTTATTTGAAAACTATTGTTATGCTAGTCTAGTGATGGAAATTTCCTACTGTTCATCATTTGGTAAAGTTGGGCAAGATTTCATATGGATCTTTCTACAGCTGGCAAGGAAATTTAGTACTCACTGAGAAAAGGGTGTGATGAGAAATAGTCTTTTTGAGAAAGAAGAGGTGTAACAAATAAAGCTTAAGGGAGGGGGGGATTGGGAACCAATATGAAATTTGAGAACACATTATTGTACCTTGAGTAATGGGGACATGATGATGTCAGCCACAAGCCTGCAAGGGTGGGAAACCAATATGAAATTTGAGAACACAAGTTGTTGGACCTTGAGTATTGGGAAAATAATGTATGCCACACCAACCAAAACCAGGTCAGCTGTCCAGCATTCCATTGCATACAGCTTATGATTGGAATCAAGGTATTATCGATACATAGCCTCGAGGAATCATAAAAGTCATCAATACACAGCCTTGAGGAATCACACAAGTTTATACACTCCATCAGCTAGCTGGTAGTTCAGATAATAGCTGTACAAGATGTGGGATGGATTCCATTTTCTGACTACTTCTGATGATTTTAAATCTGTTTGGGCAGTCAATTGAAATACAACTGGGCTGGTGTTCTGGACAGCCTGTGCAGCTGCGACAGATCTAGGAGAGGGAAATGGATGGGAAAAAATGAGAAGCTAACCAGCAAACAAAAATGCAGTTCTGAATTTCTTAAAGATACGATGGCATGTGCTTTGGGATATGGAAGCCTCCAACTACATGGCACCCCAAAACTTTGAATGTTTAAATCATATAATTAAGTTAGAGGGGGGTGGGGAGGGGATGACACAATGTCTTCATAACAAGTAGTACCTTGTACATGCTTAAATGAAATCTCTTTCACATTCCCTTTATAAAAAAGAAGAATACCTTTGTCTCACCTTTGTTAAATGGATCCAACTTCTCTGGTATTCCTGTATTTTTCTGCTGAGGGCTGCAGCAGTGAGTTGTGGCTGTTTTCGGCAGTCCTCACAAAGACCTGTTTTTGTGAGTTGGTCACATATAATACAATTCAAGCTGCAGAAGTACTGACTGATAGTTCCCTGCAAAGAGGAGAGGATGTAGAGATAAAAGTTTCCAACCAAAAATTATTATTCACTGTAAACAACCAATCTCACGATGTGTACTGTGAGTGTACCCATCTTAATGGCAAACAAAATAATGCAGAGATAAAGAATTTCAACTGGTAAGTTTATAAAATAAACAAAGTTAGACTCCATAAGAAACAGATCAAACCTTGAACTATGATAAGCAATATATCTAAATAGTATATCACATTTTATATTTACATGTAAGCTTCATGAAATTCTTTGTTGAGTACTTGCTCTTTGAGATATCAACCTGACCTGCCCTGTCCAAACAGTTGTTGCTCAAGACAGATCCCTGCCCCCCCCATTGCTGATGCTGAGCACCAAGCACGACAGCAATAGGTTACATTTTTTAAAGTCAGTGGTATGACCCAGCCTGGACTCGAACTCCAAACCTTTTGTCTGCAAGAGGGATGCCCTATCCCTTGACCTTGAGGTCGGACCCAAAGAAGGAACTTGCCCCAGTGAATTAATGCTAGCCAGAGCATGGTATTTGCCAGATGTCTGTTGTAATGTATAATATGATAGGAATATGTTGTAGGTGTTCCCGAGATACTGCAACTTAATCTAACCCTTAACTCTTAAAGTAGCAGTCCACTTTTGACCTTTTCACAACATTTTACTTAACATTTGCACATTGACTTAACCAGAATGCAAAAATGCATTGAGGTTTCGATGATACGTACAGGCTCTTTTCATTGAAATACTATATTTCTTGTAACAACTGGTGACCAAAGGGACCTTTGACTCCACCTGTTAGTAACTGGTTTTTCTTCTAACCAAAACATTCCTATATCCAAATTTCATACTGTGCCTTATTAAAGATGTTCTGCAAACAAGCTGCTTACATCATAACGCATCAACATATCAAGTTTGAAATGAATCCAAGTTTCCTACCTTGAGATATAGTGTAAACAAGGATTTTGGGGTTTGACCCCACATGACCCCAAATGACCTTTGACCTCCACCAAAATCAATAGGGTTCTTTTTTTACATCATAATGCATCAACATATCAAGTTTGAAATTAGTCCAAGTTTCCTATCTTAAGATATTGTGTAAACAAGGATTTCGGTTTTTGACCCGTGACCCCAGATGACCTTTGACCTCGACTAAAATAAATAGGGTTCTTCCTCTCAGTATGGGGTATCTGTGTACCAAGTTCGAGAACTGTCAGATCTTCCCTACTCAAGATATCATGTAAACAAGCAAAGTGTCACAAACACACACACACACACACACACACACACACACACAGGGCATACCCGTATTCAATGCCTTAGGGGGTACACAGAACTGTTCCACGTAAGGAAATGGTTGGAATTTCCCTTTAGCTGTTTATGTCACGCGGCACGTGAATGCCACGAGCGAGGGTGGGCTCTTGCATATCACGTGACAGAGCTCATTGCAGTGTCCGAATTTTCGGGTAGCTACGCCAGTTACGAGCTACGCCTGAGCGAGGAAAGATGTGAGCGGCTTGTACCCAGCAAGGTATCGTTTACAGGCTCGCACATACACACATACATACCCACACACACTATCATGAGTGCATAGGTTTCACTTTTCATTGAAACCAAAAACTGATCTATAACCAAAGTCTTATCAGTTTGCTTTTTAAAACATTTTTACAACTTAAATTCTGCAACACATTTGCACGTTGACTTACAAGTTACAACTAACAAAAATTGATTTATTATCACAGTCTAATGTCATAATTGGTTACAGTGTAGACTGTCTGGTTTTGCATCTACATGGAATTTTTTTACCCCTTAATATTAAGAAATTTTCATACAAAAGTAATTAACATAAAATTAGTATATGTTTTCCTTTGAAAGGCCCATTCAGTGCTTCTGTATTCTGGTAAACACTAAGATAAGAAAGGAAAGCAAAGAGCTAGAACGAAAGGTCAATATTCCCTGCCAAACTGTAATTGCCCCTTTAAACTAGCTAATCCAAAATATGATACCAACCTTTTTGGACTGGTTTGACTGGACAGTAGTCGGAGCTGTCGTAACTCTGAGATTTCTAGGGAGTTCCTGATACCACTGTAGTGTCTCCACCCCCATAATTCCATAAACTCGATTAAGGGATGGGACAAGTTGTCTGGTGATGTAATAAGCTGAGTTGATAATGAGGGTAGGGTCAGAGGCTAATTCCTCTGGTCGACGCACTAGCTGAATAAGAGGCAACCCTGGAATCCCATTGACAATGACATAAGGCACCCTTTCTCCAACTCTTGGCTCTGACCTCTTGTCAACAGCAAGGCTTCGTCTGAAAAGTGGAACAAAAACAGCTGGATGTCTATACAATGGTAGATTGGGCTATAAGCTAAAAAAGGGTGGCAAAAGGTAAAAGATGAAGAACAGGTCCCTTCATGAAAGACATTCTTACTATAACATAGTATCCCCCTGGCCCCTGCCCTGCCCTAATTCAAAGGATTCCCCACAGCAAAAAAATTTATTACAAATACTACCACTACAGTCTTTCTAAAGCTGAGTTGTCATTCTTACATTATTTCCCTTCTGAATGAGCCTCACTGGTTGCCTGTTAACAAGCATTTGACTACAAATTACTGCTTCTCGCTTTTCCAGGTTTTGAGCTTGGAACTCCAGCTTCTCTTTGCAAAGCCTTATTCCTAATAACTAAGACTAGATCCTCTGTATCTAGCTAGTTGGTTCCAGCTTGGAGGAACCCTTGGAGGAGAACGTTTCACAAGTCTATATTCAGCTTATTGAAGTTACTCCCATTAAAGCTTAGGTCTTTAGATTCTCTTGATTCTCAATGAATTTTAGTTCTTTTTTTCAGTGTAAAAAAGTGCACAATGCATGTTTATCTTTGGAGTCTCTGCTATACAAGGCTTATAGTTATAATTTTTCCCACCCATCTGAGGTATCTTTCTCTTACACTTAACCCTACCTCATACTCCTATCCACTTGATGCCCACCCCCATCCAGCAGCCCACCTGTTCCCATAAACTTACACAAGTTTGCACTGGTAATGAAAACTTACTCAATAGATACTCTGCAGCACAAGGACCTGACTTGCAAACATGTTTACTTATATGGTATTTCTACTTAAAGGACATCTTACTTTGTTAGTTCCAATGCAGGAATACATGCTCCTGGTTTATAGTACTGATGCCCTCTATACTCCTTGGCAAACACAAGATCCTGCTGGTTGATGCGGCCATCAATTATCTTCTGAAACTGTTTCTGTACGTACTCTTTGACTTGGGACATGTTCTGAGTTGTAAATATAATCTTCAGGGATTTCTCTAAGATCTGAAAATTATGAGACAAAATACAAATTGCCAAAAATAACTATGCATTTTTGTTTATTCCTTTTAAATGAAACCTGAGTCTTAACTCCCCCTTCCATCCATCAAAGTCCTTGTTTAGCAATTATTATTTCTTAAAAAATATACAACTGCCTTTGAAATGTTCTGTACTAAGACAAGTTTTAACTTCCCTAATAATGAACTAAGAGAGAAAATTGTGTAATTCCTTGAAATGACAATATGATCATCCCTCACATACATTAGCATCATTTCATTAATTAGTCTTTGATGCAAAACATTTGTATAAAAAGACATTGCATCAGAGAGTCAGTTAGATAAAGTTGCATGAGGCACTCACAATGCAGAACAGTGCTGCATCAGGTTTAACTATCAACCCCCTCACCTCTCCCCTAAAAAGGCATACAGGCTCCTACGTCCTCAAGTGGCCAATGTTGATGTCCATTAATGTTCATGTAAGTATAGAGAAGCTGAGAAAATGTTTACATGCAGTTTTGGCCAATTAAGTTTAGTCTAGAGCATTTGTATGAAATATCATAGGCCAACTGATGATTCAATAATATTGAAAGCAAAAGGTCTAGTTTCAACTTTATGCTTGAGACTGCATGGTCAAGTGGTTAGAACATTCATCTTGCAGCTGGGAGGACTGGAGTTCAACTTTTGGTCAGGCTATACAGAAGAGTTTAAAAGTTAAAAAGCTACTGTCATTGTGTTTGGTGGTTAGTATAAATAATAGAGTAGGGAAAATAAGCCAGTGATAACTGGAAAAAGGCCTGGGACTGGCCCGCTTTAAACCAATTTGTTTCACACTGAGTCATAAAACCTCATATTAAAAACTACCTACCTGCCTCTTTACTTTTACACCTTTGTTATGCTAATTATTCTCCTGCACTGGTTACCCACCAATGATAGACTAAGATTCTAACAAAAAATTATGGTGTCTTTGAAAGCAGTTTGCTATTATCTAGGGCATTTGGGGTACCAAGTTTTCTCCACATAATAGCAACACAAGCATTTTTTAAGCAGAACTATGTGGCAGATCTGCTCTGCAGAGTGTGATTTCCTGCTTCAAGCATGTTTAGGATGTCAGATGTTATCACCTCAGCTTAAACAGTGGTGAGGCTGAAGTTGTTTATGATCCTAAAAATAATTCACAATGGCAACTTCATGAATTCTAAGTGTGTGAGTTTGCCCTAAAGAATAGACTCCTTTCTCTCAAATCCTAGATCCATCTCTGCTGACTGCTATGAAAATAATAAAGCATGACCTCAACAAAAATGTGGCTCAAAGCTGGAAACACTTGAGTACTCCTCCTTCACTTGGTGGTGGTAAGTAAGTCCTTCATTTTAAAACTGCAAATTAAAATATCTTCCTACTGTATATTTTCCATCAATTTAAATTTCAGCAATTGCATGACCATTTTGACCCTTGCTTTCATCCAAGTCTAAATCTGATAAATGTATAGGAGGTTTGTATTCTATTAATATACAACATACTTTGGCTACAGCTGGACATGTATCCCTCCTGACTGTTTCAATTCCCTTTGCTTCAAAATCAGGCTCTTTCTGATCTGGTGACTCGTATTTAAACCCAACATAGCGTTTCTTGGCTTGAAGGACACATGGCTTGTACACCTGAGAAAGGATGAAATACACAATAGTATCAATGACAAATCAGACTACCATAACAATGAAAACCAACAAGTTTAAAAATATTCAAGTTACTTGTCTCAAAACTTGATCCCCAAAATTTTACATTGTATCGTCCCAACCAACATTCACCATCTTTGAAGAACTGATCCTCTCATCCCGAACACTTCCAATTCTCCAAACCTACTTCCTTAAGCCCCTCCCATAACTGTCCAAAATTTATCCTCATCCAGTAAAACCTGAAGCAATACAACTTGAAGCAACAAACAGGATGGGTATACAAGGAACCCATGAATAATCAAAACATTTACAGTACAGTACATGCTGCATAATATGAGCTTTGGTACTCTGCATTTTTTGAACTTGCTGTCAATCAGAGAGCTGAACCAATTGAGAAAACAAAATTGCAGTTTAGGGTGAGAGGATTAGCCCTTTAAGAGAATAAGAAGATTACAACTTATCTAATATGCAAATTTAGTTGCCAATACAAAAATTCATTTGCATACTGCATTGAATCTCTCCAAACAACAAGCATCACACATGTAAGTTAAAAATTTCATAACTTGATTTCAATAACCAATTAATTCTCATTGGATTTTGATCTAACAGAAAAGTCGATCATATCAAAAAAATAAAAACAAAAAAAACAAAAGAAAAACAACTATCAACAAAGTGTCATTTTATTAAAAACAACAAACATAATGGTTACCTTTTCAAGTTTTAATTTCACAGGTTTTGGATTCACCTTTGATACAGCAGCAACAATTTCATTTCCAACCTCAAATGCTCTCTCTTTGGTTGCTCCTTTGACCATTACAAACATGCTAAACAGAATAGAAACATGAAAATAAATTTGAAAGTCTTAACATTTTTATAATTTGATACATATGTCCTGATCAGTTTCAACTTCAAATGGAGTCAGAAATTCTACAACAAAGTCAAAACTAATGAAGAAACACATACCACAGAAAATGTGTAAAATGTCAGTTACTACTAAAATGTTTGAAAAGACTTGTCAACTGCAGAGGAAGACTGGTAACATAAAAGAAGAAGTAGCATAATTCCACAAGGCGTCATTAAAACAAACAAGAGGTGATAAAGTTAGACTTCAATTTTTGACTGCTTTAAAATTCTCCAGGGTTTTGAGGAAGAAAGAATCATTTCCAAGCATGATCAACACAGTCTAAATTGTGTAACTCTCTTTTCTTTAAACAACACACACAACACACAGCAAAATACTGGCATAAGGGAGTCAATTCTGACATGGATAGGAAATTATCTTTCAAGTTTACCATCAATCTGATAATTTGGTTAAAAAAAATTAAAAGTTTTTTGGAATCTATTGCTTCTTCTAATTTGCAATCTTTCAAACTCAGAACTGCAGTTGGTAAATTTGTAGTGGTGGGATAAAGTTTGATTGAGAAAGACCTTGCTACTATGTTTGCAGAATGTATCTTCTACAGAACTGTGGGGTTGGTTTATCCAGGTATTAAAGAATAGTTTTTGTACCACCTACCTGTCAGTATCACCATATACAACTCTGGCTCCCCATTTTGGAGTGTTTTCAATTAGATGAATAGATCTCTCCAATGTTTCTCTTGCTTTCATGACAATACTGTCTCCAACCTGACAAAAATCAAGGAGAATTTATATTTTTAGTTACAAAAAACAAAAAAATTAACAAACTGTCAAGTAAATACAATTTTTTTTTTTTTTGAAATGCGTTGATGCCATATGTCTAGTAGCATTGTACATTTTACACAGAATACAAAACCATATTGCCCAAGGATAAGCCAACATTTTTCATATAACTACACAACAACATTAATGTAACTTAAAGCAATAATTGGGGAAATTCTGATGGAAAAACATTTCAAATAATTGTTGGCACATCCTATCAACTTCCCATATTGAAAATATTATCACCCTCAAACCAATTCAATGCCATCTAATGCACCCTAATAGGCCTTCTGAAATGCCTCTCATTTTCTTACCTCAATACAGGGCATTCTGCCTGAGAAACTGGCTGATGTGTATCCATATGTTACATTGGCAATAAGTTTTAGACCAAGCTGACGATTGTCCAACATTCTTTGTAAGACCTGTACATGAAAAAACTTACTTTTGTGGAAATTTATTCAATTTTAAAAGTACATTCACAAGTATTGATTGCACAAGGTAAAACTCCTGACTTTCCTTCAGATCCTAGCAAATAATCCAAAACCAAACAATGTTTTACTCAACAAAGTTCAACTTAGAAAAAATCCAGTAGAATTACTCAAATATTTGTAACCATTCTTGAGACACTCCTCTTCAAAATTTGACCACTTTTGAGACTCCTCATTTACTAAGCAAAACATAACGTGTAGAGTCTTTTGTATGTATTTCTTTCATAAATCCTGTATGTAATTATCTATTAAACACTAACTAGTTTCTGCTTTGTTGCTTTCTGTAGACATTTTCAAAAAGGGTAAAGCCTACTTTCAAAATAAACTCCAAGGGCATATCAAAAACCTTGGAGTAAAGTTGTTATAAAAATGATAACACGACACCAATTTGACATAAGACACAAATTTGTTTAACTGGTTTATTTTTATTCATAAAGTGAGTGTAAAGCTTGTAAAGAGGTCAATATTTCATGGATTTTAATGGACACTGTAACTGCTGGACTTTTTTATGCTCTTCACACCATATATGCAGGTACCACTTTTACATGTCCACAAACTTTTCAAGTCCAAATTTTTTTCATGAATATTTTAGTTTCTCCTTCTTACTTAACTTCAAATAAACTTCAATGAAAAACACTAGAAGCGATATGTGCAGGGTAAGCAAAACAAATCATACCACAGGCATTCACATGTAATGAAATTCACATCTGTTGCAATAATATCATTGATACAAAACTTACTGAATAACTTACCCATTACCCGTAACTCATAAAATCTCCCAGCCTACATTTATCATGGATTATGTGAAAGACATCTCACAAATATTCATTTACTGTTATTGTATGGTCATTATAGAACCATTCTTTATGATCATCAAGTTGATCAACCCCTTCCCCCCTCGACGAGAAGTACCCATACACATTAAAGAGCTTGTATATGTATAGTACATATGCAGTACATTGCACATCACACTGCTACATGGCTTTCACTGCTTGGTGGTTTTGAACAAGTGCTACAGAACCTCATACATAATTCTGCATACTTTTAGAAACCAAAGGCAGGTTAAGTGGGTTGACTTACCTTATCCTGTTTGTGGTCCTTGAGTCCTTTCTTAACCATAATCCTGGTCTGTAAGATCTGTTCTAACATCCTGATATCAAAATAAGACAGAACATCTTAATCTAAACCAAATGTTTCTCTATCACACAAAAAGGAAACACCAAAATATTTGAAGATGTCCATTTTTTATGACTGTTACATTTAAGAAAAAAAAAAAGGATAGTTTCCAAAGGCAAATTTTATGTAGTATGTTAAATGTGGTTCTACAGCTCAGTTTCTAACGAATTGGTTTAAGTCTGGCAGTCCATGGTTTTTTGAAAGTTGTGGCTTACTGCCATGTTTTCTTAGCTTTACTACTTATGATGAGGACCAAGCACAATGTCTGTAGGTTCCATTTTTAAATTGTCTGGTATGAACAGGACAGGCCAGGGAGTGGAACTCCTGACCTTGCTGCAAGTCGCATGCCTTTACCAATTGACCATGCATTTAAAAGTTATGGAAGCCTCACACATTACCAAACGGCTCCATCACCTGTTCATTCTTTGGTGTTTCATAGCACAGAAAGATACTTATAATTGTATTGTAGAAATTTTTTGAACATTTCAGACAGCAATGAGGCAATAACTGCACTAAGCTTGTCAATTCTGCGATCACACTTGAAAGATATTCAGAAACAGTCTTTCTGAATATTTTTAAAACATATACTACATTATATTCCTCCCAGACGGTCATATGAAAAGTCTCCACAAAACTGTAAACAATCTCAATGCAGTCTACAATCATTTCTTAAACCTGGCAGATTTCCAGTGCTAAGATTTTTAATAGACTGTTATACCTTTAGCTATCTGAAATAACACCCACCAACCAATACAGTCACATGAAATATTTTTATAAAGCACAAGGCTGCAAAGAAGAAGATTTCTTCACTTGAAAAATTAATTGACCATTCAAAGAGAATTTATGTAAGTTTAATAACAAGCTAAAAGATGGAAATTGCACTACTGATCTCCTGCTCTAAAATGACTAAGGCAATTATGACAAAAAATACAAAAGCAATAACAAAATATGTAATCTAAAATGATAAAGATACCTGGGTAGGATGCCATGCCTCACACTTTTCTTGACAAATACCACTCCATTTGGTGAAATGTGAAGTCCACCAGAGTCCAGTAGTTGTTTGATTTGTTTTGGTGGAAGGTAATGGGTGGTGCAGCCAAGTACAAAATGTCCCCCTCTGTAGCAGTAAAATATATAGACAATTAGCAAAGATTTGTAGTCAATGACCATAGATATTGTGCACCCACAGGAATAGGAATCTGTACAATTACCACAATGCAATTTCAACACAAAAGACGAGCCATTTGACTATTGAAGATTAATAGCCAGACATTTCTCTCCAAAAATTTATCTAGTTAGGGTTCAATTTTCCTTAAAAATCATCCAGGATTTTGAAATATGTTACGTTGATTTCTACTGTGATATTCTTTAAATGCTCTGAAGTAGGTTCTCAGGCCCATTATTTCCCATTTTGCCAGGACTTTTATAATAATACACAGACCACAACAATGTTCAAGGGGAGAGTGGAGAGATAGACTTCAAGAGTTACAGGCAATAAACCTTCTCAAATTTTGACATATGACATCACAATCACTGGATAACCATTCTCAAAGTTTACCTCTACAGAATTTCAAACAGCCATAATTTGTTAGTTAGTTCATATCACAACCTAACATATATCAAGATAAAATCATTACTTACTATAAACTAAGATAATCAGTGCCAGACAACACAAAAATTAAAACATTCAGTTTGAATAGATGTTTTCACAACATATCATTTGCTTGAACAGGATTGGGAAGAAAGTTATCACAAGTCCTCACTTTGCAATGTGCTCTACTCTCCCTACACAGGTTGAAAAGCAGTAGTTGTATCCAATCATCATGGATGGATAAAGTGACTGGAAGTCCAAGACTATAACAGGGTCTTCATAAAGTTTGGATTCTGGTTCAAGGATCAGAGGGAGACATTCTGGTGCTTTCATCCTAAATTAGAGTAAAGAAGTGCATATGTAAAGTTTAGATAAAGCATATATGCAGGGAAAGGTCAAAGTTCATTGAACTTATTATCTTTCCTCATGGTGAGTCACTTCATGGCATTCTCCCCAAATAGAGCAGCAGCACCTCTATTATTGATAATCAAGCTGTTAAATACTGACAAAGTGTGCTTACAAATGTTTGCTTAAATTTTGCCACTGGCAAACATGGGCATCATATTTAAATGCCACCAAATTTTAGCTCATGATAATTCCACAAAGACTCTTTTCCAAATAGAAGATGTGGGATATGGTTTTCATTTTGTCACTTTTGTCAATGTGTCTGGCATTATACTATAGCAAGAAAACAATACACACCAATATTATGTCCCTCAAATCTTTGCAATTGCCATTTAGAAGCAGGTCTTTGAGGATTTTAGAAAAATTTAAAGAAAAGAAGAGTATGTTACAAAGCTTAAAGTAAATTTATAATCTCAAAATAGCTTATCTTTGCTGATGATTTCAAATACTAGCAAACAATCTTTAGATGTTTGGACAAGACTTTAAAAAAAAAAAAAGAAGCAAAATAAAATAATTCAGCTTCATTAACTATGTTTTATCTTCTCAACCCAATGACAAGCCAGTTAAGGCTGAACACTGAATTATATTATTTCACAATTCAGAACTGTCCTTAAATGATGAATTTCTTTCTGTAGGCAACGCACCAAACTTAAAAACTATGAGCATAACATTATCTTGTCTTGAATTAGAGTACAAACGTCATATACATCAGCACTAACGTTACCCTATCAAATCTGTCTGTATGTCAATAAAGTCATACGATGAGATATGAGTACCATGTGTTCAAGACATTTTAAGTGTATATACATACTCAAGTCTGTTTCTATTACCCTCAAGAATTTATCCATATACTACCTCATTACAAAACCAATTGGTTTTTATCTCTTTCACAAGGTTTTATTTCACAACGTTAAATTAGAGAAAAGAACACTATTAATAACACTGTTTCCTCTAAGAAATTATACATTGGGTCAATACACTCAGTATGAGAAAATTTGACTCATTGGAAATTTCAGTTTTGTGGAACTGTACGCACATCAAATGTGACAAAAGATGAAACCCTCTTTTTCCATATTTTCCCACAAACATCGGTGCATCAAATTGACAAGCCACTGTGTCAAAATCATGTCACAACAGCTTAGAATAAACATGGATTAATAATGGAACAAATATCCATAAAATGTTTTGAAAGATAGAGGTGTAACTCACACAGCCCTCTGTTGAACACTGGGTGATAATGCCACATAGTTCTGGGACTTTGCTTGTCGAAGCATCATAGATTCAACACGATACTGAAAGAAATACAACAGTATAAGATGACTGGCATATTAAGGAACACTTGGAAGTCTTCATTCTACTTCTTCTGAAAAGAATCTCATGTTATACTACACTGCCTGCCTTCATTGTTATAAATGCTATCACTATCATCTTTATCATCTACAATCTTGGACAAAACTGTTGGAACACCTCACGTCTTTATATTGTTTATGGTGCCGAGTGCTATTTGCACGACCTCTATCCCCCTTTAACATGTTGTGTCCTACAGGAAATAGCGATTAACGAAACCCCCTGTCCCCCAGTGCAATGTTGGCTCCCAAAGAAAATGGTGCGTCCCGAATTGGCCTCATTATCTCCAACATTGCAAGGGGGAGCGGGGGTGTTCCATCTAATTTTGTCCAAGATTGTCTGAGTTTTGCCAGCTAAAGAATTGGTTCTAATGGTAGGGCATTTACTATTTTGGCAAACTCTTAGGAGCATTGGGGCCCTGTAAGTTGGCTATAACATCATTTTCTACATGATGAGGTCACTGGGTCTTTGCATAATATACCGTAAAGGGAGAGCGCTCTTGCATAATTTCACAAATCACGACAGGGAAGGCCTTTATGGAAGATTCACTCTCTGGATGTAAAACAGATAACTGAGTTTGGCAGAATGAAATAGCGCCACGATAAACAGTACTTTTTCAAAGAACTAAGTGGGGTGAACTTTTTACTAACAACTGACATTTATTGTTGATAGCTCATCCAGTTCAGTTTTTGAGCCTTTCCTAAGTAATGGGTATAAAATTTTGGGGATCCAAAATATTTCAAGTTCATTTTTCTAGGAGTAAGTTGACTTTTTCTTTACTCAAAACTTAACGTTTAAATGAAACGTCGCATAAATTTTGCAAATTCTTTAGCACTGGCTACCGTTTATCACTGAATTAGGGTGCTTCTTCTATTGCTTCCGTTCAATATATATTTCTTAATTTTTTTATTTTGTGTGCAGGAGAAATCATGCAATTCTTCTAAATCTTTATTCTTCGAAAGAATGAATTCATTTTCATCTGTTTCTCTATCAAATTTTATAACATTCATATTTTAACTTATTGTAACTGAATGAAGTCCACACTTAAATGAATTTTGTGATGACCTTATGCTCAGGTGAAAAGTGAAATATGCTCAAAAAATTAAAAACTAGAGTATTTTTGTCAAATACAAACTATTATAATGCAGTATTACCATGGGCCAAACTATTTGTACAATTGTGAATATAATTTTTCTGACATATCAAACGATGCCTTTCCTTGGCTGCCAATGTATGAAAAGCATGTCACCGCCTTGGGAGTGTTGCGTCACAAGTTGACAGAATGCTATACTGCATAATGTTGTTCTAGTTGTCAAATCAATCTTTGAAAAATGTGCCTTAAATTTTCAGACAATCTTGGACAGAACTGCTGGAACACCTCACGTCTTTATATTGTTTATGGAGCCGAGTGCTATTTGCACGACCTCTATCCCCCTTTGTTATGGTTGGATTAAAACACGAATGACGCCACCAAATTTTTATGGAAACTCAAATTTTGGAACACTTGCAGTAGGTGCCAGTTTGGATTATTTACCCTGAAGATCTGGAGGATAAACACATGTGCACAGTCACAGTGAAGAGAGTCAAAAAGTCAGTGAAGTGAAGGGAGTCAAAAATGTATCACTGCAGGTGTTTAAAAATAATATCTAGTCCTTTGAACTACTAAACAATATTCCCTTCAACCACTTGCAAAAACCATAATGACAACTGCTTCTCTAGCGAGCTTATGGCCATTCAATTTATGTTTCATTTCATTTCATTCCATTTATTTGTTTTTTCACTATAATGTACAATATTACATAATATAACAGTTACATAGTAACAATATAGAATAGACAGAGTAGCGAAAGGAAGTGAGCTACAAAACCCTTGGGGGCTTAACATTAAAGGCAGAATCACAATTTGTTTGTTTGATGAATAACAAGTATGTCATGAATGGTTAATATAGATGGATTTTGATTTGACCCGGCATTCTCAGGCTATTTATTGCTTGTTACGCTCCCCCCCCCCCAATTTTCTTTGCATCATGACACCATACATTAATTAAGGACCACAACTGTGGATCCTTGTGTGCACACCTGACAGATAAAATATGTTAAGAAACTCCGAATTTAGTTACTTTTCTAAAATATAACAAATTGACAAAATGTTTGAATGTAACCTGCAAGTTCTGAAATATTCCATTCACAGTCCTTACATAGCTCCTTTGTTTTTCACAGCAGCCTCTTCTTTAATGTTCATCTATGTGTAATACATATTTATTATAAACCAGATGTATATCATAAAAAACAGAATGAATGCTCTACCAACCTGAGTTCCCCTAGAGAGGACAGAAAAAAATTGAATTCCAAAGAGTCTGGCAAGTTCACTAGTTCGACCAATCAGATCTGTCTGTTTCAATATCTTCAAGTTACCTATAACCCTGTAAATGTAATGTTCCACAACTCTCCATCTAATAATATAAACAAGGAAAAGAAAATCTTTCAATTACAAAAAAAAAAAGGTGCAATAACTCAGTACAAATGGCAAATACTTGACTGAATTTCATCCCATATTGACAACCTTAGTACTAACAACAGTTGTCACAGTGGTATCAAAAAACAACAAACAACATTGACAAATTCAATCAAAAAGAAGTGAATATGAAGCAATTATAATCCCTACCCCCAAGGAAGAGGGGACGAAAGAGAAGAGAGGATGTACCAGTCTCTTCTGATCACAAGTCTGGCACTAAAGATTTATGTGCTCCTCATCACTGTCCATCACTTTTACTAAATTGAAATACATAGGGACAAAAACACTCACAAAGGTAGCATTTATTTACTTCTTCTTATTATTTGAGGTAAAAGTTACAGTATTGGAGCAATGCTTGATTCCATTATCTACAGTTATTGGTGCAATACAAGTTGCAGCATGATTCAACTTGGTTTGAGGGAAAAAGTCTTCTTTTTATTTTACTAGAAGAACACCAAACCTTCCTAATCTATATATGCCTGAAGAGACTGTAAGTATGTTTAAAAGAAAATATAACTGCCTCAGCAAGGTAGGATTAATACACATTAACTGTCACTAGCTGAAAAGAAGGTACTTTCAAAAATCTAAACAATCTTTACCTCAGCAAATGTGTTTGGTGATCATACCAGGCTGACAAATCTTGAAAGGAGTAAAGAGGCACCCTTTGATGTAGTACGTGGTAAGCAACATTTTCAAAGGTGTAAACATTAAGAGCAATCTGAGAAAGAAATAGAATTCATAAGTTGTTAAATGTTGGCACTCAAGGAAATAAAAGCTTATCAATGAATAAGTCAATATATATTTAAAATGGGTATAGTTTCAAGACTGATTTGAAGTTATCATGTAATAATCCAATTGACATCAAACATAAGATTGAGCAAAACTGAGATAGGTCAAGATGGTCTTTTGCCACAAAAATCCCCTTGCCCTCCTCCACATAACCCAAAGGTAATAATAAAAGTGTTTCAAAACAAATGCTACCCCCACTTCCATTTAGTAACAAAGACCCTGCGTTTATAAATTTTACTTGAAAAGACAAAACTTTCCATTATTAATTTCTTCAGAGGGTTCTTACAAAGAAGTGATAGCTATGTATATACTGGTCTACCCTCCTTTTTAACATGATCATTTTCTTTGCCTAAGTACCAATTTTTGACTTACTTCATGTCTGAGTAATCTCCATACATTGAGAACAATCCTCCCAGCAATGTGTATTTCAGATGTGTGGTCAGATCCATAAGCATCTTTCTCAGAAGAAAAATGGCTATCTTTCTCGTTGTCTGCCAAGGAAAATTGTCAAATAAAAACATACTTCACTATCTGGGGTGTCTCAGAGAAGGCAGAAGACTAAAGGCTTAATGCATATGACATCTGGAGTAGAAAGAGCACCTTCCAATAGAGACAAGCAAGTATCATTGCAATTTCAACTACAAAAGCAGACAATTAATGTAGAACACCCAGTCAAATTCATACACAGTCTTTCTTGTAGACGACTTGAACCAGTTGGTTAGAAACTGGGCCGTAAAACTCCATCTAACTAACTGATTCATGTAAATGTGCAAAGGCCACATTAAATATGCAATGACTTGTGATTCATAGTGTGTCAGGGCAAAAGGACTATCCATTTCTACTTATCAAATTGAGAGAATCTAGACAGGTTACCGATATTCGAGAATACAAACCCATGCTTAAATTGAGGTGTCAGCTGCACCAGTCAAATAGATCATTATATTCATATCTTCTCATATCTGCCTGACACAGATTTATAATGAATAAACAACATATTACAACACAAATATTGCATGGCACAGAAAATGAAACAAGTTATCTACTTCAAATCAAAAAGTTATCACAATATCAGAGAGAATTATCATGAGTACATGAAGCAATTCTGATGTAGCAATGCACATTATAAAGCCATCAAATAAAGTCACATAATTTACCCATCGAGCTCAAAGAATTCAGTCCAATCCGTTTCTACAAAATGTTAATTAACATTTTTGGCCTATAAAGTCCTACACAATTTTACAATTATGGTACCTCAAGTGGTGTAAATACTGTCTCTGCAATTTTTCCTTCCATTCAGAATATCTGGAATTCCATTAACCCATCCAGTGGAGTTAGTTACAAAGAGTTTTATGGCCCAGTTTCTGACCAATTGATCGAGCTGTCCACAGCCTTTTTTTCCAGTTGTGGCTTACTGGCTTGTTTTCCTTACTCCATTGCTTAGGCTGAGCACAAGCACAATGGCAGTGGGTTCTGTTTTAGAAGTCTAATTCTGTATGACATGGCCAGGACTCGAACTCCCGATCTCCCAACTGCAAGCCAGATGCCCTTACCACTTGTTAACTAGTGTATAACGTACATGAAACAGATCCTTTAAAGTAAGAGTACTTACCAGGAAGGCGAGACATCCTGGAACAGAGCTTGACATCAAGGGCAGATGCTCGGTCAAGTAAATATCCCCATGACAACTGCTGGATTTCATAGCCAATGAGGAAATCTGGATCATGACTGTCAAAATGTGAAAGAACTGCCTTGAACAGTATTTCCTCATAGTTACAAAATTTCAAAAAGCCAACCCCCAAAACTTGAAACCATCTTTTAATTTACCATATTTATGGAGTACCGAATCACTATTTTAAGTAAATAGAATGAGCAGCTCCTGATGTAAAAATCCAAACACACTATTAACTATGATGATGAAAGACAGATGGGAGCACAGAGTAGTACAGCTAATTTCAGTGAAAAGTTAGATTAGGTTCAGTTTCCAATCAATTGGTTTAAATCAGGCACCAAGCACAACCGCAGTTAAAAAAGACTGAATCAAACTTTTGAGGTCGTGATAAAATTGTGTTGTATTCTATAAAGTAACATACCTGCTTTGTCACATATATTTACTGCTTGCAAAAACAAATCCTTCTGCAGTACATTTTTCTGGGATTTTACTCAAGACAATGCCATGCTGTATGTTATTACATGGATGTGACCTAAATTCATTGTGAGAATTATGAAAGCTGACATTTAACAAACAACTTAAAACAATTTAAAGACAAACTTGATTTAAGGCATTTTTGTAGATGAATTTTTGAGACATTGAAAGAAATATAGTGCCAAGTAAAAACACAGGAAGCTGTACTTCAGAATGAATTCAGAGGACTAAAGATAATTTTGTCTACACTAGCCTAAACATCTGCATTCAATTTTTAAGGCTATTTATGAAAGACGTAACTGAAGCATGACTCTCCATAACTCATATGAGCAGTGTAATAGAGCTCATCCTCACAGAAGCTCTCTCATGATTGTTGGAATTTTCCTTAATGGCTAGGGACCATGTAATAAGTAAGGTGTAATGTAGTAAGTAAGGTGTACAATGTTTTATGGCCAAGTTCCTAACCGAACAGCATAGGTCAAGCTAGCCACAGCCTTGCAGATATTTTAAAACTGTTAAAACAGTTAAGTAGGCTTTTAAGAGCACCCAGTGACTTTTAAAATGCAATTTCTGTTCAATTACAAATTTCTTAAAGAAAGTAATACCATATTTTACAAAACATGCAATGCTGCAAGTTATATCAAACAAATGCAGGGCAGTGAGTGAAACCTGTAACAAATCCTTAACAATGGTGTCTCTGCTGTGTCAACTTACTTCATGACAGAAAACTTCAACAACCACAAGAATTTGCAGTGCTCCAACAGCTTGTCCAAACTGTCTCATGATTTTCTAAAAATTTACAGATCACCCTTAGTTGGAAAATAAAATTTTTAAAACTATTACTAACCTTTGGACAAGATCAATGAACTTTTCGAACATTTCCATCTCATCTGATGCATTTATAACTTTAACGTCTGGCAAGCCATAGCTGGACAGTAATGGACGATTTGAGGTTGGGGTTTGCAATTGGTTCTTGTTTGGATTATCAACTGTTATAACTCCAACATACTCTGAATGAGCTCCATCCCCAACCCCTTCCCCATAATTCTCACTAGCTATGCAAAAGAAGATGGCTCGGACTGGGTCAAAGTCTGGGTCAGGACGGAGTTTGCCTCTGGTGTGGACATGTAGTTCAAGGCTCATTAATGTCAGGTGCTGGTTCTGAGGAAAAATGAAAAGATGACTAATAGGGATGAATTTTTCTGCTAAAAAATCCCATCTTACATGTACAGACACTAAGTGCAAGGAGAAAAAGTGAGAAGTGAGATGTATCAAATATATTCTGCTCCAGGGATAAAAACTCTATTACCTGAGACAACTTTAATGTCCTCATGCTTTCATTTTTATCACAACATAAATAAATCCCCCACATGGTCACTAACAACTCCAAGATGAGTTGTATGCAAAATTCTATGCATTGGGGCATTTTTCTAGAAGAAAGGAGAGAAGATACTTAACCTGCCCCCCCCCCCCCTCTCTCCTCCCCAATCTAAATCATTACTAACTGAAAAAAGGGAAATGCACACCAGTACACAGTAATTCTTAAAAGTTTAGTAAACAAATGTCATCCACAAAGCCAACAAGAAGAGACCAGTTTGCATCATACATGCAAGTGCCAGAACTAATGTAGTAATGTTGAGCGTTATAACCCTCAAATTCCACTTTGGTATGTAAATCAATACGCAAAAACACTCTCTGATAAGACTTTCATGAGATTTCAAATGTAGTTCACAAAGCTTGTTTAAAGTAAGGCCAACCAGGTCTATAAACTGAAAGCACTATTGTAAGATGGTAACATCCAAGCATATTTCAAAAAAAAAAAACATTTTTGAAGAAACATGTTTAGCTTTGTCATAATAAATCTCTACTCACCTCGTGCAATGCTTTGGCATCTTGTAGATTTGATTGGCTAAATTTGAAGGCGCATGTATTCTTTGGTGTTGGTCCCTCCAATTGAGAGGTAAAGGAACCTTTCTTGGCCAAAGGTGTTACCATGGAAGTCTACACAAAAATAGTATGCTTTCAAAATTATACTTTGTTTACTGATCTCCATAAAAGGATAGGAAAACACAAGCAAGAATTTATCTCTGTAAACACCATGACCACTATGAATTAAAGCTTGGCTTTTTCTCCTCACAATGGAAATGACATGAAAATACCTCTAGCTGTTTTAAGTAATCATTAGATCTCTCTGCCAGGAATTTGGTTCCACAAAATGAAAACTAAAAAAGAAATTGACCTCCCATTTAGCCTATCACCTGGGCATTCTTTTAATTTTCCTTATGTTACAATTTTGATTCAATCAGAAAGACTTCTTTCCACATTCAAAGATTTGCCCCCACTTCCTAAGTGCTTAATTTACAATCCAAACCACTATGTACTATAACATTAACATAACTGTATGAGGAACATAAAATGGTGTTATGGAGGCATAAAAATATTGAACTTACCTGCCCAGGAGTGACAACTTTCGGTTGTTCGATCTTTGGTAAATCTACTAACGAAACTCTCTTCTTGAGTCTGGGCTCTGTCTTCTTGGTGGCAGTGATCAGAATTGGTGTAAGAGAAGGCTGGGTAGGTTTTCCTTTGATTCCTGTGGGAAGAGGGGTGCTATGACATGGGGGTATCTCTGAGACTGATCTATTGGGAGGAGACTCTGGAGTATCAACCATAGGAGGGGTGGTTGGTTCCACTTGATCTATTAATTCCTGTAAGAAAGGACTTGGAGGTGCCTCCTCTAAATATGATTGAGGGCTACCTGCATCTCGCTGCCTTTCACCTGATAATCTCTTCACAATGTTATCAATACGATTTTGCTTCTCCTTCATCTCTTTTGACTTTGGTTTAGGGAGTGTTCTACTTGAGCTATTAGTGGCTTTGAGAACTGTGGGGGTTTTATTTTTACTAATTTTTTGATTGTCCAACCATTTTGTGACATCAGACACATCAGGTGGAAGTTTACATGGTGTTAAGATGACTTCCATCTTATAGGTGGCCGACTCTAAAATCCCCTTCATTATGGCTTTTCCCTCTTCCGAATAGAAAGATACTTCTGGCGAGTCACCTATATGTGACTGGTCCCTGACAAACATCTCTGTCCTCCAATGGTCCAGTCCCAACGATGATGACGGGGGTAAAGCCTCTTTTAAACCCCCAGGGAGATTTTGATTCAGCTGAACCTGCATATTGGCTGTCTCCCTGAAATCACAAGAAAGGACAGCGAGCATGACAATGACAGAATATGCCCTTACAGAAGCAAAAACAGAAACAAACAAAAAAACAATTATGGAATAATATAGCTATTTGCAGCAGGATTATTGTCAGTTTTTGCTTTTCAACAGTTTTACCAATCTGTATTTATTTGTGCATTTCATGAAATCTCCTACCTAGTTCTCCTTCACAAACATATTTGAAAATACTTAATAAAAAATACTGACCCAAACAAAGTAAAAAATTCTGAGCCCACTGTTAATACGCTACAATTCAGAATAAAATAATTTCACAGCATAACCTCATTTTAATCTGGTAATATTTGAAATCAATGGGGTCTTTCTTGTACCATTTGAATATCAAAAGAAATTGTCAATAATGGAACCCTTCAAACATTAGACTTCTTCTAAAGTCAACTAAGATGAGTTCTATCAAACTTTAAATTCCACATTTACTATCATTGCTTCACAAAATATATTTCACAGTCATTAATTAAAAATCAACCAGGAAAAAGAAGAAGCATACACTGTTCTTGTCAATATTAAACTTCATGTTTAGCTTTCATCAAGAAATTAATCTTAGTTTAATTAAAGCAACAAAAATATCTGGATGCAAAATCAAACCCCACTTAGCCCTAATATCATCAATTCGATTGCAAACAATTAGATTACAGTTAAGTCAGGACTTACCTTGTAAATGATGGTATGTCTGCATTTTTCTCCCAGTAAGGCAACTGGTGAACCACATCTGTTAAGCCATATTCACTTAGAGTGGATTCTATATCAGTTCTTGTTGGAGGAGGTTTGATGGGAATGTAGACACCCCCTAACAATGCATTACTGTTACCCTCTTGCATACATGGTATGTCCTGCGGCCCCTCCTTTTCATGTGATGTATCTTGGTCAACGAACTGTTCACTTTCAACATCTTGAGCTTCTCCTTGTATTGGTTGGTCAGTTGATGGTAACGGCTTCACATCTGGACAGCTTTGCTCTTCCCCTGTTGGTACAGCTAGCATATCATCAGTACTTTTCTCTAATAAGGAAGTAGCACATTCAATTTCATGCACTTCTTCCTCTGTGAAACCAACAAAACTTGGAATTAGGTCAGGAGAATCTTCTGAATCGTATTCTTGTTCATAGCTGGCTGACAGAGAACTGCCATCATTCGAAAGCCCCATTAGAGCCTCGATAACTTCAGTCTCAGCTGTGTTTAGACGACTTCTCATAGACATGTCTAGTTTATGCATCTTTCGAGTGTGTGACTCATCACTTTTGTCAAGTTCTTTTTGAACCACAGCTGTGCCATCAGCCACTGTTGCATGGCTTTCTTTATTAAATACCTGTTCACCAAAACTACCCACTGACGTACCATTTCTTTGCATATTTTTGTGAGTTGTTAGGTCTAAAGCATTATTTTCTCCTACTTCCAGTTCATTATCCTCCTTGGTTCCTCTTTCCAATTGACCATCTCCAGCATCAGTGACTGTTGTTTGACCTGCAATCCTAGAAGAAACACCTTCTTTTAGAGATGATTCTGATTTTGCCATCTCTGAAGGTTCCATAGTTCCTTTAGAGATGTTTGATACTTGACTTTTATGTGAATACTCAACAGCTGGAGGGAAATTCTTGACAGTTTGAAAACCTTGCTCCTTGAAATTTAACTGATTTTGTGATTCTGCATAACAACCTGTCGATAGCAGTTCTTCTCTTTCTTTCCATTCAAACTCTTCATTCTTGGGCAGGGAATCATTTTCTTTTTGTATTGACTCACGATTTTCTTCTACAAATGTATTTCTCTGTTTACTAACATTGAGTCCAACTCCAACAGCATCTGTATTCAAACCTTGCTCCATTTCTAGTCCTTTTATTTGTTTAAATGTTTGGGGAGTTGGATCTTTGTTGTCAAAATTACCAGCAAGCAATCTTTCAGCACTATTTGAAGGTTTTTCTTCGTTATTGAAACCCGGGGATTTCCCACGGTGAGATGTCTGGTTACCATTACTATTCACTTTCCTTAAAATAAGCGGCTTTAGCTCTCCCAATTGTTCTGATTTACCTGAACCCTGCCCACTCAAAATCTCCCCATCGTCCCATGTCTGACCAATTTCTTTTTCCCCAAAAGTTTTTTCTGACAATTTCCAATTGCCATTACTTTGTGTGGTCTTTTTCTTCTTGACTCTTGGAGTAGTCTGATTTTTACCTGTATGCTTTACTTTTCTAAACACCATTTTAATTGGTGGATTTTCCTCTACTTCCTGGTTGGATAGCTCTGATCCGACTTCCAACTCACCCTTTCTTTTTTTCCTACCTACCCCTGCATTCTCTGACTTTCTTTGTGTTTTCTTCTCACTTTTCAGTTTCCTTTTCTTTGATGGTGACTCTTTTCTCCCCTTCCTGCTCTTTGGCTTAGCTTTACCCCTCTCAAAATCATCAGAGGATTCTTCAAAGTCACTCATTCCAGAATCCTGCAAGTTTAGAGAAGTTTCAAGATCTTGGAGGTCACAGGGGTTTGACTTGTCATGCTCACTAGAATCAGATAATTGAAACTGAGAATGCTCAATCATAAACATGCTCTCAAAATCAACTGCTGGACGCCTTGAGCTTCTTGACCCATCATCATCATCATCATAACAGGATGTTCCACTTCGATTCCAAGGTGGGAGGTCATCCAAAGACAGACGTCTCAAGGGAATGTTCAACTCCTTTTCAATACCGTATTGAGATAGATCAATTGGTCTGCTGCCATCACTGCTGCTACCACGTCTATTCCTTTTTGCTTGATTCTGATTACTTTCAGAGTGTTTATTCTCACCATTTGACAAATCACTTAAATTTTTCCTTTTTCTCCCAACTTTGACAGACTCAGAGGAATCTTCACAAGATTTTGCAGCATTTCTTCCTTTGACACTCAAAGTGCTACTTCTGTGCACTGTTTCCATTTCAGGAATTTTTCTATCTGCAGAGATGGATATGTCATTGTGAGAATGGATTCTATTTGAATTTTCACCATTTTTAACGATCCCCTCCACACACTGTTTAGAGCCACCCTTTTCAACAAATGATTTTACATTGTTACTTTTATTACTTTCCAGCACAACTTCAACATCCAGATCTTTCTTGTTTGATTCTTTTAACTCTCTACCAATGACACTTCCACCCAAGGACACGGTATTTTCCATCTTTTTAACAACTTGTTCCTCAGTACCTCCAACCTTTACCCTGGCAAAACACACAGCATTTGAAGTGTCCTCCTGACTGATAGCACTATCGGAAGATTTACTCTTCTCCAAGAGGGGTACATCAGATTCTTCTACAAAGATGCTTACTTCTGTTGACGTTAAATCTTTTCCTTGCTCATGAATAGCTTCACAATCCTTTTCCACCTGAACCAGATTGTCCAATACGTCACTCTCTGTAAGAAGGTGAGTATCATGGTCCCTCTCTTCAGACTCAATGATTTCTGGCTTATCTCTCGTGGAACCATCTTTGATCTCATCTTCGGTTTCCATTTTATCTTCTGTTGTCCTCTGTTCTGTCACTCCAGTCTCTTCCTTTTCATTAACATCTAGATTCTGGATTGATGAAGACTCTACATTCATTTCTGAAACATCAGTCTGGTAACTTTTATCTAACACCTTTTCTCCTTCCCCCTGTACCTCTTCAAACAGCTCTGTAGCTTCCTGCTCTATCTCCAACAGATCTTCTGTCTTCTCTTCTTTCCCCTTTCCTGAAATATCATTTTTCTCTTCTCTTCCAGTCTCTGTCACATTATCAATTGTATGCCCTTCTACTTCCACCATACCTTCATTTTTCTGCCCTTCCCCCATTTCTATTACATCTTTAATATTTCGTCCTTCTGTTTCCAAAAGACCTCTGTCTTTCTTGTCTCCTCCTGCTTTTAATTGATTTTCAATATCCTGCCGTCCTTCATACTTCGATATTTCTTCACTTTTCTCATCATTTTCTGTTTCCAACAGGCTTTCCATTCTCTGTCCTTTTTGTGAGAAATCTTCTACTGTAAGTTCTTTTCTGTTATCTATCAAACTTTCAAGCTTTTGCAAAGAATTCATTTGACTTGAACTACCCTGGAACTCGAGGATAGGACTGCTGCCTCCAACTGGTAGGAGGTTTCCCCTCCCATCATTAGTCTCCTTGCTTTCTGTGGTGTGATCATCTTCATTTCTACTCTTTTCTAATCCAGCAAGTTCATTCAATTTATCAGCATCAGCTGTTGAGCACAACATTTCAGCTACCATTGTACTCTGTTGGTATTCAGGGACAGGGTTACTGCTACCCTCGAAAGATCTTTCTTCTACCTCTTCAATAGAAGCATTATCCTTACTCTCTACTTTGGTACTTTTTTCATAAGAAGACTGATTTTCAGGTGGTATTTTATACAGTGAACCTATCATTTCAAATATATTAATATCATCTCTCAAACTTGAGTTTGATACTTTCTCTCCATCAACCTGTGCTTTCTCTTTTCCAGATTCATCACTATCAATCTTTTCTCCATCACTACTGCTACTTCTTTTGCCTGTGCTTTCTAAACCACTTCTAGATTCTTCATGTGAGATCTCACTACCAAAAGTATCATCAAGGAAACTTAAAAGTTGAGCTTGAGATGCCGTTCCCTGGAAGCCAATGACAGGGTTACTGTCTCCATCACCTTTTGCACCACTGTCTGGCAGTTGATCAGTTTCATTCATGCTATCACTTTGCATCAGGTCATCCTTACCAACACCAACTATTTCTTCCACACCAGACAAATCTAAATTAGATTTTGTCATCTCATTTCCTTCCTTAAATATCTCATGGCCTGAAACATGAGCTGTACCTGCATCCAGCTGTGATTGCAGAAGTTCAATCTGACTCACACTATCCATCAGTTCCAAAGGGGAACTGTCTTCACCACTCTCACTTGCCTCAGACATGGATTCAGGGATGGTGGTAGGATATGGTATCAACAGTTCATCTTCATCACCATTACCACCTCCATCATTCTGGACAATCTTTCCTGACTCTGTAAGATCATTTTTCTGGACAGTGTTCTCAGAAGGGATAGCAATCCCAGATATTTTTTCAACTTCACTTCCTTCCGATTTCTTCTTCCCATTCTGTTCTTCTGGTGAAAAGGAAGTGCTCTTTGGGATGGTACCCCCCTTGGATGCCTCACTGATGCTCTCCTTGAGAGGAGCAGCCTCTGATGAACCTTCTGTGGATGCTTCTACCACAGTGCAATCACTAGCTTCATTAAGGGGTTCAACTTTATTTTCAAAGTTTTCTTCAGAGGTGGTTGGAGTTTGCAACTCTTCAAACAAAGCCATTTGACTGTTACCATACTCTCCCATTTCAGACATGGACAATGAAGGACTATCCCTGCCATCCGTGTCCTTAGAGTCCCTTCTCTCTTTGCTATAACCTTCTTTATTTGAGTTCTGATCCAGGCTGCTATCAAACTGACTTTCAGAGTCTGATTTCAGCATACCACTGTGCTCACTTTTGTCAGACTCAAATGTACTTTTTTTGGTTTGATCAGTCGGGGACCAATATTTTGGTGGTGACTCCCTCGGACTGGAAACAGCAGGTGAGGTGAATGACATATTCCATAAAACATCACGATATGGTGATGAAGAGGGAGTCCTCAAGAAGGGATATTTTGGATCAAAACAATGAACAGAATCTGATGTTTCCTTTCTATCTATAGCTTGTATATCTTCATCTGTGAAAGAAGGTGTTGGTGAAATTTCAACTTCATTCTCTACAGTAAGTACGGCAGAAGTATCATCGTCTTTCAGCAAGTCAATAATTTCATCCAGCTTTGTTTCTTGATTAGGGAGATTAATATTGTCATTATTCTCTCCTGATAAAAATTGAATAAAGCTAACATCCTCTTCTGTATCACGAGATAAATCTTTATCTGCTTCTTTGCCTCCTGACAGCTGTTTTTCATTGTTTCCTGTTTTGTCTCCTCTGTCTCTCTTGGCTACTGGAAAATAATCACTGATCTCTTTATTTTGCTTTTTTTTAACATCTGCTTGAGAGACTCCATCTAATTTCAACTTTCGTGGTCTTCCTCTGCCCCTCTTGGGTGTTTGAGAAGCATTCTGTTGAGAGCTTTGTGGTGTCTTCTGTGAACTCGTTTTAGAACCCCTTGAACTCTGAGAGCTTTTAGGGGATTTGGAGGGTGATGATTTTGAAGGTGTAACAAAAAATTGTAGCTGAGATTTCAAAGATGGGGAACTTACAGGGCTTTTTCCTTCTGCTACTTTCTTGGGACGAGAGCCCTTACTCAGTCTACTTTTCTTTTTTGTTCCAGACAATTTATTTGTAGTCCAGAGAGGTCTCTCACTTTTTTTCTCAGAATCCTTTTTCTGTCCATGAACACCAAGAATTTCTATCTCCTCAGGTGAACTTTTGTCAGCTCCTTCAGGCGATGATGATGATGTGAGGTCTATAACTACACTCTGATTATCATCTTTATTTCCACTCTGAAGCAGAACTTCTCGAGGGATATTTGAACTTTTTGAACTTTCCTGCTTTCTTTTGGCATACCTTCTGAAACCTGCGAGAAGTGAATATTCCATCCGTCCTCCACCTCTCTTCTCTGACACACTTTTTTGTTTTCCTGCTTTACTGTTGGCTGGAACATATTTCTTCTGTTGTGCTGCACTTAGTAATAAAGGAGAAATTTTCTCACTGTTCTCTTGCACCAAGGCAGAGGCAACTTCAGTTTGTGTTTCCATCTCATCCTTCCTCTTCAGTTTTGGTGTACTCTGAATCTCTGTATCATCACAACTCCCTAATGCATCTTGACTTAGGGCTGCTGAATTGGATCTACCTTTTCCAAACCTATACAATATAATCTTAGGGCTAAAGGCAGCCATGCATGACAACTGTTCAGATGTAAAATCATTTAAATTTATGGTGTGACCTTCCTCTAGTTGTGAGAGAAATAAGTTACCTTTGTCTTTAGTGACATTTTTTGGCAGAGTATTGCTAACTGTACTTGCAGACACTTGTTCGTCAGTCTTTGAAGATTTAGTTTGTCCAACAGTTCCAACATCTGATTCCTCAAATGGTCTTTTTCCAACAAATGATGTATGAGATTTTCCATCCTGACTTTCAACACATAAAAGATTAGAAACAGGTCCATTATCTGCAGTTTTGACTAAATTAGGTGATCTTGATTCTTCTCTTTTTAAAGTATCTTTTTCGACATTCGATAAAGATAATTCTCTCACATTAGAGGATATATTTTTAACAAAATTTGCTGATTCAACCGACACCTTCGCACTTCCCTCAAATTTTCTAGAGTATGAATATGGGAGCCTCATACCCAAATGCTTTGGTCTTTTGTGCTTTGACCTATCAAAGTCCCTGTCATATTTTTTGTGCTTACTTTTCTTTGAGGACTCCTTTACCAGGTCTTCCATTTCACCCACATGTGTTACATTTTGTCCCAGAATGTCTTCAGACATAGCATCTAAACCTCCCATATCTGAATTTTCATCAGTATGACAGGGATCTTGTGACAAATTTGAAGGCTCCTCCCCTTGCTGACTTAATTGGACCTTTGTTAATTTAACTTTCAAACTTTTTAAAGATGGAGGTCCCTTGGAATGCATCCCATGGAATGTTTCGTCATTATTTTCGTCTGAAGTTGATGTCAGGTGACTACTGCTACTGTCTATGATGTCACCTCCGGACATTTCTAAAAACATGTCAGATGATCTGTCCTGCTCTTCTCTTTGTGTAGGAATGTTCGTCAACGATTTGTGCTGTGAATTTACATCTTTCTTCTTTGAAGGTGGCCTACCCCTCTTCTTTCCTGGCTTCTTCTGAGCTAGGCCGAGAGTCTTCCTTCCACCGAAATTGTCACTGTTCTTTACTTCCAGATTGGACACCAGCCCTTGGACACACTTCTTAGTACTCTGCTCCTGAAATCCCAGTGCACCATTTGCAGCACAGGATAAAGATACATCTGTTCCTGTCTGTAATTCATCACTTGCATGTGAAACTAAACTCTCCTTGTTAGCTTGAATCAACTCTTTCTTTTGTTTCCATTTCAAGGGGGGTCTCCCCCTCCTTTTGGTAGGCTTTATATTTAAAGTAGACAGAGAGTTCAATCCACCTTTTTTAACAATGGCAAGATTCTCTTCACTATCAGGTACTCTGTGGCTAGGTTGTAAACATTCTGCTGAGGAAGTGGTACCTTTTCTTAGCTTTGTACTAGAGGGCGGCCTACCTTTTCCCTTTTTGACAGCAAATGTTTTACTATTGCTCTCTGAGCTAGAACTTTCAACTGTTGATAATTTTTCTTCAGGGATGAGAGAGAAATGCTTTCTTTGAGAATTCACATCTTTTGATGAAGAAAATTTAGTCCGATGAGTTTTCGTTACCTTTGAACTAAGTGTTTTCTTTCCCTTTGCCCCAGGTGGCTCATACACTATTTTATTGCATTTGGAAACACTGCTATCATTACCACTTTCACCAATATTTTTAATGATGCCAACATTTTTAGAGGACATACCAACAAACTGTATCTTCACCTTTTTAGGAGGCCTACCTGGCTTTTTATTCTGTCCATTGTGAAAGGTTGTGGCATTTCCTTTCAAGGGTTCTTCATGTACAACATTCACTGTATCACCATCCCTACTGCTAACTATATTTTTTGGTACTTTATCACCACTTCCTTCATATTCATGCTTTGAACTTGCTGGTGGTCCTCCCACAGAGGATTCTTTCTTTTCATCAGAAGTAGTTGCACTCCATGTTTCATACTCTGACTTACTTTTGCTGCAACCTTCTCCACCCTTCTCTGACTTTTTCACAAAATCATCTTTCCTTTGTTTAGAATTTAAAGGTGGTCTTCCTCTTTTCTTTTTTACATTTTTGTCCAAGCTTTTTTCAAATGGATTACTTCCAAAAAATTCATCCTGGTTGATTTCAGGTACTCTACCACCAACACTGTCACTCTGATGCTTGTGTTGCTGAATCCTCATAGTTTCAAATCCACCTGAATTCTTTTTTGAAGAACCTGGAGGCCTGCCTCTCTTTGGTTTTTTCTGGCTATCTTCAAGACTCCTCGATTGTTCAGCAAAAGCAGCAGCATTCAAAACAGATGTTTGTGTCTTACTCTGTAAGCCTGAAGGGTAGCTTTGAGAATGAAGTCTTGCACCTTCCTGACTGTAAGCTGAAGGAGGTGTTCCATCTGTATGGCCATAATTTTTGCGATTCATTGACAAGTTCATGTTGGTTCCTCCAAACGCTAAAGAATGCAAAAAACTTGGTGATTTGGCACTGCTGCTCCTGGAACCAACATTTGATGGAAGAGATCTGGTCAACTGGTGGGAGGCTCTTATTGCTCTCATTTCTTGAACCATTTCCAACTTTGACTTCTTTCTTCGTTTTTCTAGAAAAGAAAGTGAAAAATCCATAGGCCAGAGGTTTTCAAGTGTTTCGGAGGACATACATATTTAATATGCATTCTCAACTTATGTTATTGAAGCAAATGTACTTTCACTGAAAGAATCTGACTCTTATCAAACTTTTTGGTTTCTCAAATATTCCAGGGGACATTTTGGGGTTTGTTGAAGACTGAAAATGACCCACAGGTTACCAGCTAGGAATCTAGGCCATGGGTTTGAGAAATAACTTTCTTTAAATAAATAATGTAAGCACATGTTTTCAGAGAAAATATTGCCTGTTTGGTTGCACAATTGAGTTCTCATGCAAAATGATTATCTGCACCAAAATTCAAAGCCCTTTTAAGTGAGCCACAACCAAATGCCATGAAACAAACCTTGATGTAAATTACCCCCTACTACAATAAAATGTTCACGCAAAAACATATCAACAGAGACGCTATCTTTGATTACACTTTCTGATGGAAACATGAGGTACTTCAAGTCCCAATACTAACCCTACCTGGCATGGGGTCATTTGGTCCATCCAGCTGGGGAAGCTGCGATGATCTAAGTTCTGGTTGACTGAAGGCGCTCATTTCTTCAACATCAGGAATAAGATTCTCCTCTCTGTAAATTTAAAGTCAAGAACCACTTACATACAACTGTCTACACTATTTTGCTCCAAATACACCATTCAGACAAGGTAAAAACTATACCTTTATTTAACATTACAATCACATTGAAAGCTGCTTATCTTTATTCCAGACACTATTTGGTGCCCTTCTATTTACCAAAATTTGGACTTAAGTAGAAAGTTCTAAATATAAAAAAGACTTCTTGGACTAGACCTTTCCATGGTGACTTTTACAAACTGAAAAAAGGAAAACTATGTTTAAAATAATACACAAGTACTGTATATTCTGAAATGAATACAAGCAGTTAAGCTAAAAATGTATTATCACAAATATACCAAGCCTTGCAGAGAGGTGTCATCCTAAAATTCTCGACCAGAACATAACATACATGCTTCAGTGTGCAACTTCATATTGCCAGGGAATCTACAGCACAGTGAACAATAAAATTTTCATACCATATAGCATGTAATGTGTAAGTCAAATAGACCATAAGCAAAATCACAAAATAAACAACAGAAGCTACATTCCTGCAGGTGTTTGACCGTTAAGTATCAATGTTTCACTGAAAGAAAATGACATTTTGTAGTACTACACCACGTAGCCTGAACATTACCCTTACATCTTATATGCTTGTATCAGTTGATACTGAAGATTGAACTTACAGTACATCAGAAGTATTAACCACAGCTGGTAATATAAGCACACCAATATAAAACTCAACATAGTCTACACCACTGATTCCAAACTAATGGCAGGTCACAACTCAGAATTGTGTCACAAGATGAAAACTGATACGTCACAAAACCATCTGGGAGTTACAGAGGCTTGAAACAGATTTGCACATTGATGATGTACAAATAAAATACTGTATGAAGCATTAGGATCGCATTTTCATGTGATTTTTGCAATCTGTCATTTCTTTATTTCTGACTGTGGTTGAATTATGGATGGTAAAATATTGTAACATTGTACCATTTTGAATCTATGAAAACACTCCTTCTTCAAAAAGCTTAAGACCACCAGGAGTAAAATCCCTACACTTCATCTTATGTTGCACCTTCCCCCCCCCCCCCCAGCAGAAATATCTGTGTGTGCCCCTTAGCTGGGTCAACATAGAATGCCAAATATAAAAATTTGAATGACCTGACAAAATCTGAGGAAATCACTGGTCTTAACTTACTGGGTAACACACATTGAAAACACATGTAATTCATTACCACTGATCACATAATTACAATTTATATTACAAAAAAACACAATTTTCACGAATTAATTTTCAACATGTTTTTCAAAAACTTAACCTATTTTTGCAAGTATGATTTACTTTTTGGTAAGTTGCCCATGCTGTACTTAAGCAACACAAGTTCCTTCTACCTAGCTCAGTTTTTAAGATACTATCAGTCAGCAATCACACAAGTTAAACAGCTCCCTGAAGAGGATAGTCTACCTAAATAAATAACATTTAGACTGAATTTCTGACTTTGCCAGGAAATGATCCATAATTTTCTGATCCTATTTTTAATCAATAACTGTAAGAGGACACAGACTTTTGTGATATTCAGGAATGTCTTCTAACACTTTTGTAAGGAATGCCATCACATACTTATTTATCAAATCATATGTAGCCAGGAATGCCATCAATACTTATAAATGTAAGTAATCCTAAAAAGCCAAGAATGTCATCAGATACTTAAGTAAGAAATTGTACATGGCCAGGAATGTCATCAATACTTATGTAAGAGATTGTGCATAGCCAAGAATATCATCAATACTTATGTAAGAGATAGTGCCTAGCCAGGAATATCATCAATACTGATGTAAGAGATTGTGCATAGCCAGGAATATCATTTGATACTTATGTTGAAAATAAGGTATAGCCAGGAATATCATCAATACTTATGCAAGAGATAGTGCATAGCCAGGAATATCATTAATACTTATGTAAGAGATTGTGCATAGCCAGGAATGTCACTTGATATGCCTACTTATGCAAGATAGCAGATGAAGCCAGGAACATCATTGATACTTATGTAAGAGATAGTGCACAGCCAGGAATGCCATCTGATACTTATGTAAAGATAAATGCAGCTATGCAACACTGATGGTTCATGAAGTACTCAACTAGTCTTTCAACTACTGCTAATAAAGTTTGGTGGTTAGTTGTTCAATAACCATTTGAGCTTAACCACAATACTCACAATTTTCCTAGTGTGATATTTTAAGAAATTGGAAGTTGGAAGTAAAAGCTTTGTTCTAATTAAATCGAATGTTTTTCAAGAAATGCTCTGTTCTTTCATATTGCAAGCACTGAGAACAGATTGCAGGCTTCACATAAAACAGCCACTATGCTTACATACTACTTTGCATGAAATACCCACTCTACTCATATGCTTCCATGCATAACGGTAGAGCATTTGCCCCTCACATAGAAGGCCCGTGTTTGATTCCAGGTTGAGTCATAAGAAAGACTCTAAACAAGGAACCATTTTGCGTGATTCTCTGCATAAGCAATGGAGTAGGGAAAACAAGCCATTGAGCCATAACTGGCAAAAAGGTTGTGGCCAGATCCACTTGAGCCAATAGGTTGGAAACTCCATCTTAGTAACTCCATACATAAAATACCCAATGTACATGTGTACTACTGTGTAGGAACTTTTGCGCAACTTTTCTCCTTATATTCCACTGTGTATTAAATACTTACAAAGAAGAATTAAATTCTTGTTTCTCTATTGGCTCTTTCCTCTCCTTCTCATCTGTCTCCTTGCCCTTATCATCACTGTCATCATCATCAGCATCATCATCATCTTTAACCCAAACTTGAGACATTTCCAAACTCTCCTGCTTCTCAGCAGCATCTTCTTCTTCAGCAGCTGATGAATTAAGAAATACCATGCAAGCATTTTAATTAATATTTTTATGGTCCTTCTTTGTGAGTACCATGCAAAATTTTTTACTTTCTTACCTTCATTAAACTTGATTTGAAACAGTATCAAGATACTAACTATACATATGTAATGCTTATTTTTCAGTTCACAGAAACCAGTCAACACAAAGCAAATAACTCTAAATAGTTACTGTCACAAAATTTTGAATTTTCTTTCAAATGACAAAGAAATATGTAGATTGTGTATTTTGCCTATCTCCCAGTATATTACTTTTAATAGCTGGTTCCTATGTTTACTATAGACATACCCATCTGTTTGTTATTTTCTTTGTTTTTTTCTATTTCAGCGCACTAGCTCAAAAAATTTACTGTTTTCCTATTGTCCTGTCTTCATTTTATTTTTTTTTTTATCATTATTACCACGGTATGGATGAAAATGAATGAACGAATATATGACAGTAAATTTAAATAGCACACAATGAATATACTGTATCCCTCATATCAACCATGAGAAATTCAATAATCACTCGGCCAAGGAGAGTGCTGAATACTATAGCCTTCAAAGAAAGTGATACATGTTGAAAATAGTTTTAACAACAACAAATATCAAGGGTAAAGCATACAACTGCAATTAATAATAAATCCACCATGACAATTCTTTTCTTGGACAGAAGACTAAGATGGGGCTTGAGCTCTTTCATAAGAACCATTTGGCTTTTAACTGGGCAAGTTGGTGTGCATGTGGATGAGAGAGTCTATAAACCATAGGTAGTTCTACTAGGCTAAAACAGAATCTGTCAAAGACTCTATACAATGAAATGTGTCTTCTTTTTCATTTGAAATACTGGTTAGATCAGTCATAACTGCTATCTGTTACTTTTAGGTTTCCAATTTCATGACTCTATCAAAAAGACTGTGGCTGGCTCTATTTGAATGAATTGGTTGGAAACTGGGCTGTAAAACACAGTCTAACCTAACCTTCATGACTCTGTGTTGATACGACATTAGCAAGTCCTCTAACCTAACTTTATACTGCAGCTGAAGAAAATATATGAGACTGAATTAAACATGATGATGAATGCCCACCCAGCACTGAATTAAGTGTAATATAAGCCTTCCATAAGATTCTCTGAATTTTTAAACTTTTCACTCACACAAGAAAAATGCATCATTTTATGAATCACTTCTCATATTTGTTATTAAACAGAAGACAAGACCTTCTAAAAAGACAAAACAAACAATACTACAACGAGAAACAGTTACTTTTCTTGTACGACAAAACTACACAGTGGTGCTTCCAGTTTCCTTAATGTAGGAACTCTATGCCAAGGCCAAATCTATGTCTGTGATATTTATTATTCATAGTTTAAATTTAACAGGTGTAGCAAATATGAGGTGTTAAGATTAATGATGCAGTACGTATAGTACACTATGCTGGTATAAAACTGTATTCCAAAACATTTATTTTTGGTGATGATACTGCACACAGTAGCTAAATCAAAACAGGGAACTAGAAAAAAATGGGAGTTAAATTCTTGAGGAAGTGTTAAGGACAAAACCATTGCTATTGGTAGTAAATTAGTTGCTGGTTTGAGGATAATGTTTCCCCTTATTTCAAGGTTAACTGAAGCTTGGGTACTTCTAAACTTACAAAAGCCATTTCAATAAATTTGTTGCTACTGCATCCCTTCAAGATTAATATTAGTTACGGAGGGTAAATACAAAACTACACCATTTGTGAAATTATGTTGGCTTTAGTAGTGTTCTTTGGAAGCATTTTAAATGTCTACATAACACAATGCTTTCACCAAAAAAATCAAACCATTAATAACAGGCTGTCGGATTTCACGGGAACGATCGTTCCCGGTCGCGTGTCGCTCCCGTGACCATGAAATCACGGAACCGAAAAATCGGTTACCACAAAAAAATCCCAACTCCAAACATTTCATCTTGAAATGTCTGAATTGGGAAATTACCTGACATGTGCATCTTTTCAACTTTTATGAGTTTTTACACAACTAAGATTTTTCACAAATGAAGATGGAGGCCTAGGCTAGGTCAATCCTGATAAAGTTTTTTTGTTGTGCGATACGAAGCACTACGCAAGGCCTAAACTGGACTATCTTACCTGCAGTGTAGACCAGCGCATCTGTACGTAGCGAACAAACTAATGTAACGTTACTAAAGTCAATCCCCATTCTTACCTATGTACATCCGTTCTAACACAGTGTAAACAGCATACCTTTACGTAACCAAAAACCTGTGACAAACATTTTTTTGCAACACAAAATGTCATTGCGGATTTATCTGTAGTCATTTTGGTATGTACTGCTACGCTAGCATAACAAAAGCCGAAACCGCGGTACTGGTGAGTGACTTGGGGATAATCAAATCACATACCTCAAAATGTGCTGTCTTTCTTTCTTAGTAATCATGGGACTGGCATTTCCGTTTTATCCATAAATTATATCTTGATTTGGCTGACATATTGTCTAGCGTTAGGGGAACAAACTGTTACCTTAAACATGGAAGATAGGTGAATGGAATCGAATACAAAGGAACTCTTCATTGCGAAGAAGTGTTGTATTTTTGGCAGTTTGAAGTATGCTCTTTGGTTGGTACTGTGGTGATACTGGGAATTCCCCGATTCACGCAGCCGTGAGCTTAGCTAGCTAGCTAGCAATGCAAACATGTTCACTCTTACTGGGCACTGGCAGGCAGCTGTATCATGCCTAGTCTTTACGTTATACCAGTTATACATACGTATACGATTAGGGTCCCACAGCCAACTTTACATAAACCATGGAACCAGCATCCAAAAGATTAAAAAATCTGAGTCTGTTCAGATTAAAACTCTCAAAAAGTGGTCATTTTCAGATGCTTACGGTATCTTCATAAGTGTATGTAATGTATTAGGCCTAGGCCTAGCCAAGGCCTAGTTTAAAGAGAGAAGTATTATAAAGGCCATAGCCACAGATATTCCCATGAAATATCTCAAATTTCCTTTTTAAACTATTAAAATTCGATAAAATCTCATTTCAAGCATTGTCAAATTATTATTTTTATTTGGCAGTCTTTTGCATATGAGTGACTTATCCTAACACACTATTCCGTATGCAAATTGCAGCCTATACCGAGAAAATTCTGCCGATTTTCAGTAACTAGTTGCTTCTCCTTTTTGGATCGTAACTTTGAAGGATTTTGATAATTTAAGGGGTGAATTGCCATCATTATAGGTGGTAAAATGTTTGTGTATCTCTTTAATAAATACAAGTATTCCTTTGACATGGTTTTGGTCTTTTGGAGAATAATTAAGGTCCATCCTAATTCCTATGGGCCAAGGCTAGGCTAGCTCAAAAGTTACCTGTATTTTGAGCCGGATAACGTTTTGCAGAATTCCGATGAGAATCGGCTGAATTCCATTTTTGGGGGGGGGGGAGTGGGGGTTTAGATGTAATGATGGTATCTACGTGCATGCATATCCAGTGCTTCAACTGTGTTTAAGTGAAAGACATGTACAGGTATTATCTCACTGGTTGGCAATGATGAACAGTCCAATTTATTCAGTTTATCCAATGCAGGGGAGTGATCGGGGGTGATTGAGAAGTGTGTGTCGGCACAAGAGGCCTGCTATGTTATTTTTCTTGAAAAATAAACTACACAATGAAGAACACTGCAAAACTGAATTTCTTTCGATACACAAAACAGTGCTTTGGTTTATTAAAATTTTCAAGTGTGACAATTATGAAGGTTAACAAGGTTAGGGGGTGGTTCATAGAAAATTTTTAAACCTGTTCTTGATCAGCATTACTACGTGTACTTCTTAAATTTTATATAAATTTAATTGCAGATGTTCAGTAACTGTAGCTTCATTTTGATACAAAAGTTTTGATTCACAGACTAAGGCATTTGAAAATTGTTAGTACCCAGAGTAGCTTGAGAGTGGAAAATTTCCAAAGGAACACCCAACCCTTAAACCCCTGTAAAAGACCAGCTTCACTTTCGATATGCACAGAATGGGTCCCCATGATTTTTTAACAGAACCCGAAAAGTGGGTTACCATGGGTTACCATGGGTTACCATGGTGAAAAATGACGGAACCCACAAATGGGTTCCCATGATTTTTGAAATCCAACAGCCTGTAATAAACATGTGAGTGTGCTGTTTGTGACACTGTTAGTATAAAATACTAAAGTATGTAATTGTACTGCGGATAGTGTTTAGGTTGGTGGTCATGGTTAAAATCTGATAGAATCTGGTGATTCTGTACAAATTTTGTTAGTTTCAAAGCATTGAAATCTTTTAAAGATGAAAATTTATCTACATATATTGCTGCTTCCTTTCTAAAACTCTACATTAAGGACTTTTAAATTTCAGGACTGTAGACAAAAAGGATGTAACGAGCAACAAAACGCTAGACTGCACATGAACAGAAAGGAACATCACTCCACCTTGCTGGTTTTCAGATTGGTTGTCAGCTGATTAAACATTACGTCTAGAAACAGGATGCCACATTGGTTGTCATGGTAATTATCCCTTGTACCATTGCCTTTAAAACCAAAACACCTCAACAGGCGGAACAGAAGGCTGCTTGCACTTGTGCTTAACTCACTGTCCTGAATTGAAAAGTCCCTTTTACCACAACTCTTCCTCCTTGCAATTGAATCTATCATAAAATACTTCCCTAGAATTACTATACCACCATGAATGACAGAGCTTGCCTACATACCTGGATGTGTAGGGGAGTAACCAGGAAGTTTTGATATACAGGGGGTGCAAGATTTCATTGATTACTGTCCTGGTACGTGGGAGAAAATGCGTTCCTTTTGAAAATTTTTACTCCTGAAAGATGGCTCCAATGCAAAGAGGTGCTGTATTTGAGACAGTTTGAGGCATGAGGGTCAAAAGGGCAAATGCCTGCCTCTTGCTCCATACCAGGATCTACCACTGATATGGACTGAATGGGCAAAGCTACTTGGGGAGGAGCAAAATAGTGTTATGAGATCTTAAATGTCAAAGTGTTTTTCTACCTCTATGCAGGGCTTTCACACCGGTGCTTTATCAAATCTTATCCTCCCAGCTGGTCACAGGAATTATACAATCATTCATTCAATTTAAAGTTATGTACATAAACTTGCAATGACACTCCACAAGAGACTCTGACTGGTTCCACATACTCCAAAATATAAGGACTACAAATCTACATCAGATTTTTTTAACTCTTAGTCTGTTACCAGGGTTGTTACCACACTAGGCATGCCAAACAGGTGCTACCCAGCTGCGAAAATCTCCGCCCGGTCCTTGCCATCAATTTCAGTATCACTGCCTGCCACAAACTTCTTGCCCTAACTGAATAAAATTCTTATATTTCTTTAGAACTGAGTGATAATTCCTTATTTTTTGTAAGCAATCTCAAATCTGCAACAACTTTTCAAAGTGGAGGGGACACTCTCTACCCCCTAGACCGCTCCCCCAGGATGGTGATCACAATTTACCCGGCTCTCAAAATGGTTTGGTGACAACTCTGTCTCTTACCATTATCTTTTTGGCCTGCATCCACTTCTTCCTGTGATGCTACTGGGGTTTGAGTTGAGAGAATACTATCTGAGTCAATGTCATCACCCCCTCCAAGCTCCATCAAAAGGTTGGCTAGATCTTTATCAGCTATATTGATAACAATAATAAGCATGTAACAGGTATTGAGACAATGTTATTAAGACATTGTATGAGCTACCTTTATACACAGACAGCTGTATGGCACTGCTGAAAGAGAAATGAAAATATATTGCCCAAAACATATTACACTGCTGTGGGCATCAAGTAATCTGTTACTTCAGGGAATGCATACATACCACACAAAGTTTAAAGTCTCTTGTATATTACCTTTTCATTAATGGACATGACACAGCATGTCCATTATTGTGGTTGGTCGCATTTTCTGATGATCACGTGACCCCATTTCTTTCGTTCAGTTTATCGGACGACTCCCAACGAGAAACAAACCGATCTTTTGGGAAAAGATTTGTACAGCAAAGGAGACCGGTATGTGACAAGATTGTGTGAAAAATGTCGCTAATTACGAAATGCGGTACATTTTTCCTCAAATACTCGATATTTTAATATTAAGTAGGCTAATAGTAATATTAAGTAGGCTTATAGTAATATTAAGTAGGCTAATAGTAATATTAAGTAGGCTGATATTAATATTAAGTAGGCTAATATTAATATTAAGTAGGTAATATGCCTGTTACTTTACATATGACGCAGTCATGAACGCGAGGGATGCTGTTCTACTTTGGTCTGTATTTTCAACATCACTTTTTTTAGTAGAACTGTTTGGTTACCAAATTAATTTTACATTTGACTTATGAAGTGATTATAAAGACAATTGTATAAATTTGAAAACATTCGTATAATTTTCTTGTCGCAATTCCCTGGAAGTTCGACTGAGCGGCATGCTACGATGTCTCCGTTTGAACTGCTTTCAGTGAAGGAATGTATAAAATGTGTACGGTAGTGTGAGTGCCGGGTTTGGCGCAACGTTCAGCAGTATAAAGTCATTATGTACGGTCCATTGCGATCTTGTACAAGCAATGTGACCGATTGAACGTATAAACAAAAAGAATTTCACATAATGTCGTACAGATCGATCGAAGGCAAAGTGCAATCAAACCTCTAGTCAGAATTTTCGATGCAAATCTCCTATTTTACTAGGTTTTCGATTGGCATAGGCCAGCTGAGGTCAAACGTGAACGTAGCTAGTGTACATTAACTGCACGTACATTCCAAGGTTCACTTCATTCCGGGCAATTATTCTAAATCAGAGACAAATTTAGTACTACACACTTGCTGTACTTTTTTCGGACAGGTTTGTCAATCCTCGGTGGCAGGTAGGGAATTGCAACAAGTGCCTTTGCACGGGTATAGGCCCTACTAAAAAGTAGGACCCGGGTACCAAATAGCCATACCCGTCGGGTACCATGGTGTTACACTGACCTAAAAGATTAGAACATTTTGTTAGGCATGCTCCATATCAGACATGCAAAATAATATTTGCAGCTGTTTTGGAGAGGTGATGATCACATTCCCAAGTTCAAAACATTTGATTTGCCATAAGGTTTTATCATCTCCTTTTGTTTTAAATCAAAATGACAACTGAGTAAAAGAAACGAGAAAGGGCTATTGTTGGAACATCTATCGTGCCTTAAACACCACACACAGCCAACAACCTTCACCCCTAGTTTAGGTGTATTTAAGTTTTAGTGGAACGACCAGACGCGTAGTGGCCATGATCCCAAAGAAACGTAACAGAAAACAGTCCAATAAGAAAATAAGTACTTTCCAAGGCCTCTATCAATATTTGATATTAAATTTTTGGACGCTTTCCTACTCTAAAAGCAAGCATCCGAAGAGCTCGAAGCTTCTCCTTTTAAAACACCGGTTTAAAAACATCAACCAATCAGAGCCTTGTATTATGGTATTCTCTTGCACGTCCAAAATTACCGATTGTAAACAAAGACGTCATGCTAGTGAACTTCTCTCACAGTAATGCACAATGCACGTTGGAATTTTCACTGTACGTTCTGACGTAGCAGGCCTCATGTTGACATCCGAACAAGGTGACATAAAGGTGCCATACCGCCGTATTAAGATCGTATACATGCAAGGCTCAGTTTACCTAGCATGCCGAATGCTATGGGCACTGTCTCTGCAAGCAGGGCGGGGGGATGTGTCTGCTAGTTTCTGCGTGAAGTACGAAGTGGTTTTGAATTACCGTCGGATAGCTTGCTCGAACAAAGTGACGTACATTGATGTGTGAGAAGTAACTCACTACGTGACGATAAAGCGCACGCTGATAAAAATTTCAACTTCAGGAAATAAAGTACAAACAACTTTCAAACTTTTTGATCTATTTATTTGGTACATATTAAGCACAAAACACAAACAAACTTACACATAATTTCTAGGGCTCTCTTCATTCTCAGGCCCCGAGAATGTTTACCAAATTAATTGTATTCCATTACCGTGGGGAATAGCGTAAATTGGGTAATCCTTTTCGCATGCAAAATATTTAAGCTTCGCGTAGTAGATTTGGAAGTTATAGGATAGCGAGTCGTTACCCGTGCAAATTACACTAATTGCATCACCAATGAAAATATTGGGGGAAGCAAACATAGGCCTTGCCCCTCCAATAATTCAGGCGAATTTAAAATAAAAAAAAATAAAAAAAGGAGAATAACCAAAATGAAATAACATTTTGGGATATGGGGGGCTTCTTGAAAACGTCACTTTGAGTGTATGTGCATGTCATTGTAAGTGCGTATGTGTGTCTTGTTGTGTGTGTATGTAGGCCTACGAGCGCACTCGCTTTCATAGGGTGGATTGCTTATAGATCATTGCGGTCCTGGACACAAAATAGGGTTCAACATAGTCTGTTGGAAAATTTTTGTCTCCCAAACCACATACCAGATCTACGTCCCTGTTGTCCGTCGGATTAACCAGGCAGTCCATCCTTCCCCTACATGGGCAACCAAACACTAACACAATGTCATGTCCATTGTGGTTACGGTACGTAACCACATTTTCTAGTTACAACTGAAGAATATTTTGACATTTAAAATGAATCCACTCTTTACTAAGTTACAAACATGAACTTTAAAGGGCAAGAACAGTTGCTTCAAACTTATTTAAAAGCAACAGCTAAAATCTCCCAATTTTCTTCATATTTTTCTTCAAAATATCTTCATTTAATTTTAGGACTTCATTATTACATATGCCCAATGAAATCCAAGCAGTAACTCCTAATAACTTTCATTTTTATGGGGAAGAAATATTGTTTCATAACTGCCAAGAGCTAATCATGAAACAAGACAGTGCACTTTAAGTTGGCGTGACTGCATTTCCCCTTCAACCTTTCAAAATGCCAAAAATTACAAAGATATGACTATCCCCTGATGACTAAAGACTTCCTTATTCCACTTATATGAAATGCCAATCTCTAAACTTACAAGAAATTTGTAAAAGAATTGTCATAACTGAGTACAAACCTGCTTGAGATAATCCCATGACAGAAACTTGTGAGAGTGACAAGGCAAGTTCTTCATTGACAACAGCTTCAACATTACCTTCTTGTAGAGGAGAGACTGGAAAATAAGAGGTAAGGAAACTCTGTCACACGTATGCACTTATCAGTTATAAGATGTACCATCTGACCCAAGGGTGAGGTAGGATAATGTTCTTTAGGAAGGTCAAATATTTTTGTGCACTGATGCACCCCTTCTTTATGCGATTGACCCAATATTCCATGAACTATGATGCATATTAATTCCATGTAAAATATGATGCACCTATACTGCACTTTATTCGGTTACTTTGATAAAATTTGGGCAACTACAAACTCCTGTGCCACAACTCAGACATACATGACACTAGTGGCAGAGCCAGATTTTGGCCTGGCTCCCCCCTGAAAAAAAAAAGATTTGGGGCTTTCCCCCCTCCCCCCCCCCCTACTTGCCCTCACCTCCAACTTAGGTCAGTTAGGAGTTGGTTTAACTGAAAAATATAACATATCACTTCAGAGACTTAACTTTTCATCCACATATATACTGAAACCTCCAAGCTTCTGAAGGCTTTGCCCCATGGACCCCCATCCCCAGAAACAACATGTACTTTGAAGTTTCAGCTGGGCCCAAAAATTTTTGTGCCCCCTCCCGAACATTATCCTTTTCCCCTAGTTTCCCCCCACCCCCCCAACTTTGACATTCTGGTGCCGCCACTGCATGAAACAATAATAAGTGCATTAACAAACCTTGGCATAGAGCAAATTACAGATCACAATATTATGTCAGCTAACTAAAGAGATATAAGGAAAACTGCACCATGTAATTTACAGCCGGTAATGAGAGGAATTTTTTGTCAAAGCAACTTAATAGACCTATGGCATAGTATTTACAAGCCTTTTTCACTCATATTGAACGTCATAACAAAACAGTACATACGCCTGATAAATATTTTGTAAGATGCTGGCTAATTCTACCTTACACATTCAGTTAACATATCGGATACCAAGCTGACATAAAAAATCAAATGTGCAGAGGGTCATAGTCTTGATAACAATGACAATTACAAAGGGATGATGGGTTGGTTTGATTAAGTAGCAAACCACCTGGTGCTGCAATTCATTCATCCTTTAGAGATTTCTCACACTATTTACTAAGTAATTAAGACAATACAGTTTCCCCGTACTGGACTAGCTTGGAAGCATATATTCAGCTACAAAATTGCTGATGGTGCACTAGAGTCTCTGCATTGTATTTTTATAAGGTATTTGTATTTGTTCTGCATTGCATTACAATGATTCAGGTACTCAATTACTTCCAGTTAAACCTGTATTTGTAGCAAAATAACCTCCATACAGAGAGAAATCAAAGTCATTTCCTGTTTTACATACAGTGTGTAAAATTTGGTGGTAGTTTTGTTATGAGTTCCTTTTTGGTAAGTTTAGGATTTCCATGTGCATAGTAGTGCTAAATTTCTGTTAGTTATTTGCAAAATTCAGAGGAGATAGTAACCTCATACTTTTGCAGAGGTGCAAGTCAGGTAAGACATTAAATTGACTCATATATGTTTACAAAAAAATGACATAACAACAGTTGCTAGACATCAGAGTCAATAATGTACACTTACATTTTTGTACAGCAGAAATGTAGATTCTAATTATTCTTCATTCTACGTGGAACTGTGAGATTGAGCAAAAGCAAGCATGCATGCATGTGCATATGCTCTATGCCAACCAGTGATGTCATCATGAATTAGTCTATTTACGTATCCTAAATGCAGAAAACATTCACTATTAAAGGTAGCACAAAATTTCTGTAGCTAAATTCATACCACAGTCAGTAAAAAGACACTGGTAATTTTTAATGTGATATTCCAGCAAAATTGGTATTTAATTTACCTTTAAAGCTTATGATATTATCTTGCCAATCTTTATCTTCGCACATGTCAACAAAATGTTACACTATGTAAGAATTTGTTAATACAAGTCTCAACAGCAAGCCACAGTTTTTTTTTCCAGTTATGGCTCACTGGCTTGTTTTCCCTACTCCATTGCTTATGCTGAGCAGCAAGCACAATGGCAGTAGGTTCCATTTTTAAAGTCTTCCCTCTGACATAGCCAGGACTTGACTCATTAGATCAAATGACACTTAGCTGGGATATCAAGGGCCATTTTATTAGTATGCAGAATGTTTTTTACTAAATATTCTTACCCCATCAACTTCAGCAACACTGAGAACTGAAATATTTATATCTGTAAAATCAGCTACTTGCAATATCAGTAGGACAGTAACATTATCTACAGGCCTAGGCTAGGGGATGGAATAATGTTATGCCCAAAAAGTGAGTAAAAATATATCCAAGGATGGGAGAAAAATCCCACCACTGTCCCAATATTTTTATGCACAAAAAAGGGGGATTTTCCCTTTTATTAAAATTTCCCTCAAAGGAGCCTACCAGTTCCAAAACATTTCCACCCATGCCTAGGCTTTTCTTAAAAGGCACTCTTAGGAGTTAAAAAAGTCTTCAGGAAACTTTAACTCAAATGAAATATCAGCATAAACTAATGACCATAACCCTTAAACATCCCGTGCCACCAAATACTCTTTCGGACAAAGAAAACAGAAAAATATATATTTGAAAGTAAAAGACATACCCCTATCCTGAGAGAGATGATCTACCAACTGGTTTGACATTGGCTGAGATGAAAGCAATGAACCTGTTTCTTTTGCTGCCTCCTCTTTCTCCTCATTACCCATTCTTGATGCATCACCCTCTGAAGTGGGTAGATGTTCCTCTCTAACAAATTTGAAGCATAAAAGTGGGTAATCTGATGCACTTAATGAGTATTTGGATACAACTTCTAAGAAGGAGTCTCTGGTGTACACTGGACTTTGGATAGGTCAGACTGGTGAAAACTTTGAAAATTTTGGTTGTCAGGAGTTTCTTGTTTCATACATGAATTTATTCAGTTCAAAAACTGAGCATGTTTTGAACATGCTTAGTTTTGTACAGGGATAATGTGGCACAGCATGTATAGTCCAAGAATTAGAGCCTCATACAAATTATGCTATATTGCAATTGAAACACAATACCATTTGACTGTTGAGGAATAATCAAGACATTTAAGGTTCAACATTTTCTTTAAAGGTCATTTTGAATTTTGAAATACATCACAGGTCCTGAAGTTCAACTGCAATATTTTTTGGAGAAGCTTCAGGAGTGGTGTCAGAAATGCATCATTTTCATGAGTCACATTTACCACAACTCAACACTTTGATGGTCTCTTTATCAACATGTTGTGCATTTTTACATCTATCAGTTTACCATAGCTGAATCAGTTTTGCCTTTTCAAGAGCTACAAAGGCAAGAGTCAAAATCTGCAGGGTGCTTTTGACACGCTGTACATTCTATTCATTATTCCCATTTGGTAGGGCACTTGCAATGATACTGATGTTGATAAACTATTCCTAGAGTATAAAATAGTCAAAAAGTCCTTTCCCTTTTTGTCAGTGATTTATATACAGTATTTTTTTTTTGGGGGGGGGAAGGGCTAATCTCACCAGGTATGTAATGAAAAATGAATGGTTAAGATCATCAAACTTGTCAACAATAAGAAACCGTGGTTTTCATCAGTATTAATCAATTCAGAGACGTGGGAATTCAAATCCTCATTTTCTTCAATGTCTGATGAATGAAGTCTCTGTTCTTACCTTGAAAAATGTATGCCATCACAAAAATTTATAGGGCATGAAAGATATGGATAAAACAGCATGAAATCTTCGCAATGGGCCTTCCTTCAATAAATAATTGCTTCCTTAATTTCTATCCCAGTATGGTACTTTGTATTTAAGAGAAAGTGGACAAATTATAGATTTTCCTAGCTATAACTAAGTAACTCAGGCCTAATTGACAAACAGTTGAGTTTCCAGAGATGTTTACCAATTGGTGCTGGAATGCACGAAACTTTCATATCACCCCGCTACATAGGGGGCACAGCTTTCTCTAGCATCCAGCAGTCAGCAGATTACTACACTAAGCTCACACTGAATATTCTGGATAGCTTAGTGATCCACTCAGAAAGTTAATGTGGCAGCAATGGGTAGAGACTAAAAACAGGGAACAATGGTTCCTTTCATTCCAGCACAGCTCTAGAACTTTCACTCTCTGTGCACATAGTTGGAAGTGTACACTGTTCCCTTGTCTGTTAACTGCCAGGGACTAGAAAAAACTATGCCACCTTATATTGTCCACACTACTATTGTACAGAGTTGTACAGTATAGGGCACCTCAAAGATGAATACTTTAATAACAATTCAAGGGACTCCTAAATAAAAGAATATGATCTTTCATCACTTGCCCTTTAACTCCCTGCACAATAAACTTTGTCATATCAAACTATTCCTATTTGAAGGTAAATTTTTGACAAAGACAGATATTAAACAGCTTTAATTTGGGAACAAGGAGGTATGTGAAGCTGCCAGTTTACTGTACTTTCAAAAGTTTTATCCTCCTTAAAGGCATATTCTGGAGACAAAATTCGTTAACTTTAAAATAAGCAGAAAAATTTTCTCTTTCAGAAGGTGAAAACTGCATTCTTATAGCTTATAGCGTTCGGAAGATACGAAGTACTGCAAATTTTTCTTGGGATTTGATGCATCATGGGAAATCTGTGATGTCATTGTGGCAAATTAATTTGACTTTGAATTCAATTTATTTATAATTCTGATGACACTGCAGGCAATATTAAGCAACATTGGTGGTTGTGCCCTACATATGGTAAAGAGCAATGCTAGATCTACAGGAAAAGATATTCAAACATTCCAACAGTATCAAATTCCAAAGACAAACAGAATGTTCAATTATAAAGAAAAACAAAAGGAATTTGAAGCAATGTGCCCACATTACATAACTTTCTGATGCTTGGTTGAAAAGCAGAGATATTTTTTAACAAAAATAACCCATCTTTAAAGTGAAATATCTTGAGTTAGGAAAATGGTATTGTGATAGGGTTTGAAGGACACGGTGTGGAATATTTTTGCTTTTCTTACAAGACAGAGGCAACAAGCCACCAGAACATGCCTTTAAAAAAGAATGTTTAATATGGCCTTGAAACTTGACACCATTGAAACACTGAATAGCATTCATTGTGGATTTAGCTTAAGATTTTGATGAGAAAGAAGGTTTCAACTCTTAGGTGTCAAGTGTCTGCAAACATTTCATTACCATGTGTTACATGTCTTAGAATTACGAAATATACAAGAAAGATTTCCGATACGTCTGGATGCATGACTCAGCAGATTTTCCATAATGCAATATGGGGCAACAATATGGAAGTCCTTTCAAAATACATCACTTCAAAAGCAATATAATTTTGTGTAATTATTCTTTTTAAGGAGGTTTAAATTTGCATTCAATGTTCCCCATTTCCCTTCCTTTTAAAAGAAAGAGGAGATACCAGCATTTGACTATCTAAGAATTTGCAATGTTTGAAGGATAGAAAAAAAATCAGTTCTAGAAGTTGTTTTTTCCTTTACTCTTTTATGCTTTTACTAAGTAATGAGTAGAAAAAACACACAGTGAGCTACAGCTGGAATAAAGGTTGTAGTCAGCCCACTTAACTAGGTAACTAGTTAGAAACTGAGTCATAAAACCTCATTTAACATACTTTTATTTACACAGTTACTACTACACACTTCAATGACTTCTTTCATTGCAACTATGCAACCCTACAGTAGGTGACAGACCAACAATGTACTGGCACTTTCAAAAGTCAACAACATCATCGACACAAATAAAAAAATTTACACAATTAATGGCAAATTCCTCTTTGATATTTAAAGCATGAATCTCCACTATTACAGTCACAGTTGAGAACCAAGGTACTAAAGTGAGTTACTATAACAGCAACTGAAGCACAGATTTTCTACTTTACTTCCACCATTTTGTGAGTACATTTTTTCTTTCTTTTTTTCTAAATTAATGATAAAAAGAAACAATGCATTAGGGCTCAACCGATAATCGGATCGGACATCGGATCGGGCCGATATTCGCCACCATCGGTAAAATATCGGATCGGCATTATTCAGCTAAATTCACTTGCCGATGTTTACCGATATTCCGTATCCTGAAAACTTTGCAAAAATTTCAAAGGAACTCTTTACTGCGTGGTCTTGCGCCACCATATACAAGCCATTTCCTACGCCTTAACTGCAAGAAGGTTCTTTTTTCTGAAAGTCCTTCCCCTCTCTGGCGCAGAGTCAAGGAACGTAACCTTTTTCTAAAGTCCTCCCGACCCTCTGGCAAAGGGCCGTTCGGCGAAACCAAACTTGATACTGCTTCCCGAAGAAGCTATTACGTCCACTGAAGGACAACACTTAACGACCATGTTCACTGCAGATACTTAATGACACTCTGTGAATCCTAACTACAGGATAAGTAAAACTAATTAGTAAAAGTAATAACAAGCCAGCAAAGTTGTCATTCCGTATGTAATATTTTACAAATTTCAGTTGCATTTTCCCTTCACTTTTGTCCCATAGTTTTTTGATGGCAGTTTCATACATTCCTTATGCTCAAATAAAGAACAAACCTGCAATACATGAACTGCATGATTAAATTTCTTTCAAGAGTTACTCCGTTGTTGTTACAAACTTTGCTCCGCCTTTTCCATGATGGAATGATCCAATATTGGCATGGGTAAGACCTAGTGTTTGCACGTGGTATTAAACCAGAATGCAAAAATGCATTGAGGTTTCGATGATATATAAATTTTCCATTTCAAATAATGCCATCATGCACCATTATCTTCACAGTCAAGTGTTACACTAGCATGTTCAAAAAATAATTTTGTTATTCCAGATGACTTTTGACCTCCATTAAAGACATACATAGGCAGACAAACATGCAGACAGAGAGAGACAGACAGCTATCTTGAAAGATCACATTTAAAAAGGTTTCAGACTTTGATCCCCCAGCTGACCCCAGATGACCTTTGACCTCTGCCAAAAACAATGGGGACCATCTCCTGACTATAACACATCTACATACCCAAATATGAAATCTATCCAAGTTTTCTATCTTGGGATATCATGTTAACAAGATTTTCAGACTTTGACCCCTGGTGACCCCAGATGACCTTTGACCTCTGCCAAAAACAAGATGAAACCACCCTCTGACCATACGGCATCCATCCACATATACCAAATATGAAGTTTATCCAAGTTTCTTAGATTGAGATATGGTGTTAACAAGATTTTCAGATTTTAACCCTCTGTGATCCCAGATGACATCTGTGACCGCCATCAAAAACAACAGGGACTATTTCCTGACCATATCGCATCCATATACCCAAAAATGAAATCTATCTAAGCTTCCTATCTTGAGATATCGTGTTAACCAGATTTCCAGACTTGGACCCCCACTGACCCCAGATAACCTTTGACCTATGCCAAAAACAAAAGCAACCATCTCCTGACCATAACGCATCCACATACCAATTATGAAATCTATCCAAGTTTCCTACCTTGAGATATAGCGTTAACAATGTTTTCAGACTTTGACCCCTGATGGCCCCTGATGACCCTTGACCTCCACCCAAAACAGAAGGGTACTTCCTCTCAATATGGTGCATCTATGTACTAAGTTTAAAAACTGTCAGACATTTCTATCTTGAGATATTGTGTTAACAAGCAACGTGTCACAAACACACACACACCCACGCATACATAAATACACACGAACGCCATTATGATCCCATTGGTTTCTCTTATCATCGAAACCAAAAATAAAAAAGAAAGCATTCACCACTGCACAGCTTTCCCAGTTACTAGTTAGGATATTGCAGATAAACATCATATGTATAGGAATAGGTTCACAATGTACACAGGCTAGCCTAGGCCTATGTGCTATACCTTAGGCAATGGCAAAAGTGCCAAGACATGCTGAAGAAAATTATATCGTAGAGAAAAACTTCAAGCCTTAAGCTCACAAAAGTATTGCACATTGTTGTATGAGGGACTATTACACACGCCTTGACAATATTTTAGATGTTCTTGGCCACATGGATTTTTATTGACCCTTTTCAGTACTCGATCCTGCTTTGTGAAAGGAATGTAGGCTACTGCTGACTAGCACAAACGTATGCAGAAAGTACTAACGTTAGCTCACTTGCTGAATCAAACCATACATTTTGGGCTTAAATTTCTCAGTTAAGGGAGGTAGACACTTGGTGTTTTCAATTTTTCCAAAAGCCAAGAATTGACACTGTAGAATATCGTTGATTTATTTACCTTTTTCCCCTTTTATAATGGCGAACTTTTTTCCGAGATTCCATTGTCGAAATTTGCGAGATCCTTTAGCTAAGCTGTACACACTGAGAAAGCAGTGAATGTGCCGCGAGTAGTTGCTGTGATTGCGCTTAAAGTATGTGATCGATCATTGGTGTATGGAACAATCACAATTTCCACAAAAATTTCCTGTTGAAGTTCACCTTGTCTTCTTGGCAGGTGTCGAATGTGCACTTCTCCTTCGTTATTACGTAGTGCAAAATATTGAAGCAGTTGCCAAACACGTCCGCCAAGCAAGCTATATTTCAGCATGCATCTGCTCAAATCTTATGCCATCCACATGTGTTCAAACTGCTAATTTTAGCTTTAGGCTTAGTGCAAGAGAATTTTGGGCCGGGCGGCCAATGTTTTGTTTTTGTGCCAGGGAGGGGGTGGGGGGGGGGGGACTCTTCAGATTTTATCCTGGTTGTGCACCTGTGGTCAAAAACAGCTAGTGGAGAACACTGTTACCTAAAAATGACATTCATTCCAAGTTTCCTATCTCAAGATGTCGTAATAATTAGGTTTTCGGATCTGACCACTGGTGACCCCAAATGTACTTTGACCCCCACCAAAAGTTATATGGTTAGTCCCTTGACAATATTGCATCTACATACCAAGTATGACATTCATGTAAGTTTTCTATCTCAAGAAATAGTGATAACGATGTTTTCGGATTTTGACCCCTGGCGACCCCACATGACCTTTGACCCCCACCAAAAACAGTAGGTTTATTCTCTTGATAATAATGCATCTAGATACTAAGTATGACATTCATCCAAGCTTTCTACCTCAAGATATCGCGTTTACAAGGTTTTCGGGGTCTGACCCCTGGTGACCCCATACAACCTTTGACCCCCAATAAAAACAATAGGGTTCTTCCTCCCACTGTGGAGCATCTATGTACCAAGTATGGCATTCATCCAAGTTTCCAATCTCAAGATATCGTGTTAACGAGGTTTTCGGGGTCTGACCCCTATTGACCCCAAATGACCTTTGACCCCCACCAAAAACAATAGGGTTCTTCCTCTGACAATAACGCACCTACATACCAAGTATGACATTCATCCAAGATTTCTACCTCAAGATATCATGTTAACAAGGTTTTCAGAGTTTGACCCCTGGTGACCCCATATGACCTTTGACCCCCACCAAAAACTTCCCTTCTTGAGATATCGTGTTAACAAGCAAAGTGTCACAAACACACACACACACACACACACGCACATACACACATACACACACATGCCATCGTGAATGCATAGGTTTCTCTTTCATCGAAACCAAAAAAAGTTTCAAAAAATGGTCCCGATCGCAACAGCCCTCAGGATCGGTGATTACCCATTTTTTTCTTAAGTCCTCCCGATTCTCTGGTGAAGAGTTTTTTGGGGAAGACAAGCAATACTCCCGAAGATGAGTAAAGTAGACGTATAGCAACGATTTGTCCATGCTCCTTTGGGTACTGTATATGCATGAGAAATTAACAACTGTATCGGAAAGGTATTGATCACGTTCACAAGTTCAAATCAAACCGACAGATATTAGAAATATGACAGAAAAAAACCCTTCTAAGAAAATCAATACTTCTTTACACCTTTGCTTTTTTTTCATATTTTAATTTTTAAACGTTTTTGGACTCAAAAAGCAATCCTGCTAACTCCACTTCGAAGCTGTTTGTGTTACTTCTTTCAAAACAAAGTTAAAAATATCTACCGATCCCAGCATTTGTTTACAGTATTCTCTATCACGTCCGAAAATGACGTCATTCGTGTTAAATTTGCATCTAGCGTACACGTGTGCCAACACCCACGCTATCGTGGCCTTATTAGGAAGTCGCGTACCTGGGAGTACTACATAGGTTCATTCATAACCGCCCTCCCGTTCAGGTCGGGACACCCTTCAAACTCCTGTCGAAAGGAAACTCTCCATCACACGTGTGTAAACGGCGATATTTTGGGGCTCACAAGATAATGAAATTTTGCTTAGATCGTTATTTTTCCCAAACAATTTTAGTGTTGGAAGTTACATCCTAGTATTTCATACATAACACGAGGTTAATTTGCTTCGTGGCGAAGAAACAAACCAACAATCCCGGTGTCTTAAATTATCGTCAATATTTACGAAATCATTGCAGTCATATCTTGGCATTAAACATATAGTGGAAAAGTGTTCGTTTGCATAATATTGACACAATAAACCATTATATCGGCCAATTCAAGGCTCGATTTTATTTCAAGGTTTGGTTTTCATTTCGGTATACTCAAGGTAGCGTCCCATATTGTGTATTTTAGAAAATCGCCGTTAGTATTACAGTACGCAGGGAAGGGTTTAGACAGAGTTGTTACTGATTCTTGCAGAATATACGGCACACGGTACATCTTGTCTGCAAGTTTCTACATAAAAAAGAACTGACTTGCAGTGTTGGCGCGCCCGTTGCTACGGTATGAATTACTGTAGCTTGCATGCAGATTTTAAAGTTAGTGTACGTTGTAGCATACACTGATCTGAGAAGCAACACTACTGTCAGACTGTACATCGGCATGATCGGCCCTCGCGCCGGTGAAAAATTCAGCTTAATTAAATAGAGTACAACCAACATTCAAACTCAAACATAATTTCATGTGATCAGTTCATTCACAGTCTCATACTAATTTGCAAATTATTAGACATTTTAAAGATGACTTTAAATAGGAGTAAATGCGAGGGCAATATACATAAAAAGGCATTGCTTATAGTTACAACAAGGAAATCGAGACCTACTAGTAAACGGGGAAAAATTGTGGGCCTAAACGCATAGATACGGCGGGGTGACGAAAATATCGGATCGGATCGGATATCGGCCGATGTTGGGGAAAAAACATTGGACATCGGATCGGCAGTGAAAAACCACATCGGTTAGGCCCTACAATGCATCCCAAATCTCAAAAATGCAATTCATCCTGTAAATTCATTTTCACAGTTGAAGGCAAGCCCTCCTACCACTCTATGAGTACAGCTTACAAAAGGAAGTCATGAAAGAATTTAAAGTTAACATCAGGGCTGGAACAAATGTTAATTTCCCTGCAAGCAAATCATATTTCACAGCAAGCAAATTAAAATTTCCCAAAGACTTCACATGTTTACATACAAAAGTAAGCAAATTTTCCTCCAAATACCAAAATTTCCCTGCAATGAGCTTTCCAAATTGCTCCTTTTTTCCAGCCATGGTTAACAAATCTTCAAAACTGCTACAAATTGAAATATACACAAATATTAAAAGTCACATGATATCACATCCCCCTGTTAAGAAATAATATCTCAACTTTTTAAACTTATTGTACAGAAAATGAAAACTGGAAAACAGCATGCAAAACATTTATGCACAGAATCGGAATCACCATGGCCATGTGAACGTGGGACTACATGCTGTAGCCACAATAAGGAATTTAGAAGGGCACACTGATGTAGGAGTTAATTATATGGGGCTGGAGGTGAGAAATCCCCAACAAATTTCTTTTTCTTTCATAGTACTATTTCAAGGAGCAGCTCCTAGATGTGAAATGGTGTGAGATTTTCCACTTTGACAAAATAGGTTATAGTTGTGGTGGTTCATGCGGGTAATAGTTTTAGGTTAAAACCGTCTTTTTGTTTGTCTGGTCGTATCTCATTTAGGTGTAGTACAGATCTAAACACTAATAATTGCAGTACTGTGTAATTTTTTATGAGTTTGAAGGGACCTGCCACTATTATCACCATGCCATTTACTACTTAAAACAGACCTGGCTTACTACAATTGGAAAGACTTCATTTTCCCTTTAAGTAGCAGTCATCTTAATCATTACCAAACCTTTGCATAATAACTGACTCCAGTTTTTATATGTTTATCAGCAACTTTTTTAAAGATCATATTGTTTAATGGTGTCACAAACACCTTTGAATGGAAAATTTGTTCCACTCAAAATTGACTAACTGTCCTTTTTAAAGGCAATCAAACAAAAAAGCAAATAGCCATAAACTGGATACACTGTATAACTGACTACCTACATTCTTGCTTTTTAAAAGTCTCTTTGCTGTTGTGAAGAAATGCATATTAGTTAAAGATTCTTAAAGTGAAACTCTTTTGAATTTATGTACAGATATTCTTACACCTTTAATACCCTGATTTATGCATTATTTATAGAAAAGTAGGCAATCAAGGTAGCAGAGATAAGTTTCATAAAATGAAGTTCTCATTTACACAAATATTCACTGCTTTTAAGCTAATGAATTATGAACGATAGCTCTAATCTTTATATCTAGCATTATAAAAATCTCTTGTTCTATAACAAGGCTTTGGGAATAAAATATATTATTTGAGTTTATTGGTGCTACTGATTGGTTTTAATATGGTACACACTACTCTGTGCCTGTGTTTTATCAGGGAATTGACATCAGATGGAGTTTTATCTGAAACATGTACTTTAAAGCTAATTGAGTATTGTTGGCAAAAATCTCTTTATTGTGTTTTCCACATAGACTCAGTAAGCTTACAAGGTATGTGGAAGAGAAAGCAATAGTAAAACGTTGTCTGCTATATCTTCAGGATAGCACTGGGTGTTTATGCTATTCCTTCAACTTTTTACTATTGTTCACAAATATATGTGGAATGCAGAAATGGCATGGATGTATTTCCAAATATTAACATTAATTTTGCCAAGCTGTTCCTTTGTGACTTTCTGATCAATCTTAGTATGATTATATCAAATTATCACATACTCTAAATCAGATAATCAGAAAATTCTGATTTTTATGAATCATAAAGCTCAGAAAACAGTACACATCATTAAAGAATTCCACCCCTTGAAAGAGGACGTCATGACTTTGATATGTCATAACTTGGCCGCTTTTTGAACAATGGAAAACTGCAAACAACAATGGGTGCTCACTGGGCCATATAATCTGCAACAATGTGGCTTTTTGTCAGTTGTTTAACAAGCAAGGACTTCACGAACAGGGTAAGACTGTCCAATTTTCAAGGGATCAGATTCTGTAATGACCTCATAAAATGGAACCATAAGTCAATACTGTGTGAATGGGTTCAAGACTTACAATTCCTTGAGCTGTTCATCAACTACTTCAGTGAGTCTTTCCAGCCAGTCACTTTCTGCCTCTTGCAGCATCATCTCTCCTCTCTCTGATTACAAGATAAAAAGGAGATATTTACAAAATTGACAAATGATGTACTTGAGACAACCTTTTAATATGTCAGTTGTAAATATGACACCACCTACAACAGATAGAAACCAAACCAAAGCCAACTCATTAATAAACAAACAAACAAATAAACAAAAACACACAGGTAAATTTCCATTGGCCAACAATGATAACAACTCCAACCAAACTAATCATGTTAGCAAACAACTGTGCAATTCATCTTACTGGGCGTATCGTGACCTTTATTTCAACTCCAAGGTGCTTGTATTGATGCATAACACATGCTGTTACTACGGTACAAGGGTGAAGGTACTTAAGAGATTTCAGAAAGAGACCACAGAGTAAACAAACTAATAAATTGTCCTAATCCATGTCTGCCACTTCCAGTCTACCAGATCAGGACAGAGGTTTATGACAAATAGCAGTTTTGAGTTTAAACAACTGATACTGTACCTTCAGTGCATCATAATGTATGTCAACTCTCACTATATAAAAAACTCAGTATTAAAATTGTATTGTTTGTTTCAAACTCTGTTCTACAGTGTACATGCATTAACATAAATGTACAGACCATTTAGGGCAAGGTCAATAAAGAGTATAGGGAATAATTAGTGTGGTCTGACAGACCACACTCTTGAATAAGTCTGGTTCGCGGAACAATGACGTCATTCGGCTATTGAAACATATTGCAGTATATGGATTCGTCCGATTTTGAAAGACGCCCTCTGTCTGTTACATACCAAAAGTTTCTGTGGCGTTAGGCGCAGATTACCTCCGCGGTACACAAAGTAAACCCGTGTGTATTTTTCTCTCCTGAGTTCCTTTTCCTTTTTCAGTGAAAATAAACTCGTTATATTTTTCTGTTGTCTTTTTCAAAAGTATGTTTGTTTTATTATTACCCCATGCACTATCAAAAGCTTACGTATGCCAGGGAGAGCTCTCTCCATAGACTGCATACATACCAACGATTGACTTAGTGGTACGTAAGTTACGCCGATGCCAATGGCTGGTGTCATTCATATCACTGCATGCACGTTGAGGGAAAGAAGGCGCTATCAGCTATTTGCACAGGTTACTATCATCTGTTGACTAGCTCTGTTCGCACCAACATAAAGCAAACGCTTGCTTGCAAAAAAGTTTTCCTAGTAATCTTAACCATTTCGAAGTGAGATTTACCAAAGGATGTTGTTTTAGGTTCAAGTTGTACTTCATATGTGGTCTAATGAAGTCTTTGGGATTTGCTGTAAGACTAAAGTGGTCCAGGTGTGCTCCCTTTGGTAGATTTCGTGGGTTGAGTGAACGACCTTGTTAGTTTATAGTTAGTGTACACTGTACAGTATATGCTTTGAACACCTGTGGTTCTATATACACACTAATCATACTAGCGTACTCAGGCCTATAGTACAGTAGCCATAGAGCAGGGTGATCCTGATTCCTGCTCTATGAAAATAGCCCGCCCACATTCACATAGGCCCATTATAATTTCACGTAAGGCTTAGCCATAGTCATTCTAAACAGACCACACTGTATTTGCAAGCAAATGCATTGTTCTAGTTTACCACTGAAATTTTGCATTGCAGTTTTGAAGATTTTTGAGATCATTCACACATTGTTTGTGAAAATGTAAGGGTTATGCGCACAAAAAATTGCTACACAATTTTTCATTTGTGTAGCAACTTGGCCTGTTTATATAGCAAATTGGGATGCAATACTGGATAAATTACTCCCTGGAGTACATATGTTACTGTACAATACATATGCTACGCCCTGTCTTTCTATTATACAACAGCATGTAGAAACAGTATGTTTGTTGTATTGACACATATTAGAGCTTATGTTTGCATACTACTGCTTCTGTTGAAATACTACCAAATGAAGAAAAGGTGAAAGAGTGAAATGCTTTAAAGCCATTCTTAACCTAAACAAAAAAGATTAGTAACAACAGATAATTGACGATGTATCCTACATATCATGTGTCAAATATTTATTACCTGAGGTATTTTATACTGGTACACATGCCAGACTGCAGTGTATTTTTGGCACTCTTATTTTCATTTCTGCTAGATGAGCTATTAACTTTTGATGCTTGGGTATTAAAACATACACTTTGTGACAAAACACTTGTCAGACAAATTTATACTCTGGAATATTCAAAAGAAAACAAGCCACACTTGTGCAATGAATGCAGCCACATTCGTCTATGGTTTATTTTCTTTACAAATAAAAATGACAGGAATATAATCAGTCATGAATTCTTTGGTGTAAAAGTGAATAGGACAAATGGAAAAAGTCCTTCATGTGAGCATTTTCAAATACCACTTTTTGCACAAGTTTAGAAGATTACTAGCGGACCTTTTGCATAGAATGAAGCACTTTTCCAAAGACTATACTTTGAGTTCAAATTTTGTGAAGAATTTATCCCAACTTATATTAACATGTGGAGTTTTGCTGAGAATTCTTATCATTATTATACATATGGACAATTACACAGTAAACAAACACAAAATGATCCTATTGGGGTTTTCCATAGAAAAATTGATGTTTTCACTGTTCTGTATTTTCAGTATGAATAATTTGAAGCAGAGAGATAGCATAAGCAATTTCAAGTTTTCTACTTGAATGTTGAAAATTTAGCAGCATTGAAACTCTATGGGAAAATAACAGTTGAACATTGACATTCATGAAGATAAAATATATCAATATAATATACCATTCAGAATGTGTCACAGATTGACAAGCAGGCGGCCTTTTGAACTGTTCGTACCTTCAATTACAAACACATCATAACCATAGAAAGTACTACTGTAACACTTTCTCTCTCCTCTTCAATAGTAAACATATCAATATTCTTAATTTATTTCTGTTCTGGGAGTAATTACAGATCTGGCCCAATTCTAAATACTGATATTTTCAAATTTGATTTAAGTGTTACATGTCATACCCATGAGTCCCAAACTGGAGAGAAAAGGGCAGTGGGTACCACTAGAATTAACCAGAAGGGTATAAGCTGAGGGGTAAAACTGTAAAACTATTACTACATGTTTTGGTACCTATCAGACTCGTGATTACAACTGGATCCTTCACTCTGTTTGTACATCTACCTTGGGTGGACAGCTATGAAGGATACCTTTTTAAAAGAAGGGTTAAAGGTCATAACAGAATTTGGTATGCTAGAGGGATGCTATTCTCAGCATTTTGGTGAAAGCTGCTTTGAAATGGGATGTGTGGCTCTTGAGATATGAGTTCTTTATATTTTTAACAAAAAGTAAACTTGAAGCAAGCACATATGACATCATATCCCCACATTAGTGTGCAGTCTTTTGTTTTTTTTTTAACATTTAGAGTCAATTTTCTCCTCAACAATCCCATAATAATGAAATGTGATTGCATAAGTGGCATGAAAACTATACAAAATTTGCATCCCCCACAGGAAGGTTCGATCTCTGTAAACTTCAATGTCAACACAACAGTGTGAAAAACAAAGCATTCCTTGACAATGTGAGGAAGTGATATAAGCTCTGCTGCCCTCAAACTCACTTAGGAACACAAATCTACTGACTTCTTTTAATCATATCTCAAGAATATACATGTCGGATTTGAATGAAACTCTCACCCCACTGTGTAGATTTGCTTCTTCTTTCACAAATGAAAATTAAATTTTTGCTTAAACTTCCCCTTTAAAGGTTTCTATTATTTAATTTTTTTTTTCTTTTTGTTTCTTTTTTACTTATTCTTAGTCAAGAAATGTTCAAAGGCAATAGTCAGTCACCCAAACAATGCCTTGAAAAATTAAATAACAGTTGCAAATCTTCTCTTACATGCTTTGCTGAAACTGTTTTTGAACACACTATAACTATTGCAAACGAAAGGTTACACTAGTAGTAGTTACACTCCTTGAGTTTAACAAATAACATAAATACTGTTACATCATTACAGGAACAATAACAAAACAAGGATGACTTACATGCTAACTGAAATTCAGTGGATACTATATTTTTGTTCAATTTCATGACATATCCATTTTCTTTTTCAACACATCACCTCTGTTGATATGTTTATTTCATACAGTACCTCAGACACAAGGCAACTGCAAATATAACAGGCTTTTAAAATCTACACAACTTTTACAGAGTCAGATGAAGGATTGCCCATGACCAGTTCATAACAAACAAAACACTCAGTCTGCAGTACTATGTAAGTTAAAACTGATAGCCATCTCGTAAAAAAAAAAAAAAGTGTAATTCTAAGAAGGGGGTCAAACTTCAGCAATACTGGTACCTTCATCATTACCAGAGTATAGACAGCTCCCAAAAAGATCTTAAACAGCTGAAACTTCACTGACTTTCACTGTGGGAATGTTTAAATCTGTTACCAGTGTAAACATTGACATAATGGTGTAAGGATATGATCCATGGTGGACCTTCACCTTGGGGCAATATTACTGGTTGCTGTACTTTGAAAACAAAGGTTCTAAAATTCATAAATCTTTAACTTGTGTGCCATTAATGCAACAAGTTTTGCAGGTTAGGGACAAGAAGATGAAGGGAAGGATTAGAATAACCCCCAAGGGGGCACAGCTATTCCAGAGTTTCCTAAGTTTTACTGGTTTATGGAGGGAGAACTATCACTTTTAAAACAGCTAGTACAATGTATGTGACATTTAGGGACATTTTCTCTGAGGTGGTCACATTATAAAAAGAATGCCCAGTAAATTTGACTGTTGTAGGTGATGACCCAAGGATATTTTTACCAAAATACCTGTTTTATGATACTTTTCAGGTATATTATCTATATGATACAATACTGCATACATATGTAAACTGGCTGTGGTTCTCATTCTGATAAAGTATAGTATTTCTCACTGTACAGGGAAACTAAATGAGTGTAATAAGGAAAACCCTTCAAGACTTACAACTAAAAAATGAAATAAAAATGCTGTGAGTATGCAAATAAAAAGGATGCAAGTTTGCTACGTTCACATAATATTTTGTAAGAGCTAGCATAATATGGTCCACTCAGTATAAGTTTACAACAATTCTCTATAGCACTGTTATCCTATAACACTTATTAAGTAACAGATTTGTTTTACTTTCCTCCATAGAGAAAACTGCAGTATAGCTACATCATTTTGTTGGAACATTTTTTGTGGGAAAACATACGACCATCTCAGAATCAACAAACTTTGCTACCTTTATCGGCTAAAACATCACATGCTTACGGTAAGCAGCAAAATACTTATTACAGATGACAGTCATCACCCTAATATATAATTTTGGTTTGGGAATACCAAAATTCTGAGTTGGTGACTGCTCTTCCATAGGTCTACATCAGAATTTCAAAAGGTCAAAATATTCAGAGCTCATCGCATTAAAAATAAAGCATTATGAGTGTTCTCATTACATTTAAGTCCTGCATGCTCAGAATATGGCTGTGCGTAATAAACTGGGATTGTGGGTACACACGGAAGACTTAATATGGTTATAGGAGGGGTTAAAAGGAACATGAAAGAAGTGTTAGTGGTTGAGATGACCAGACTTGTCCTGTGGTTTTTAATATGTTTAATGTTCTAATGATGTCATGTACTACTTTAGCATACATGAAACACACATGTGGCTCTGGCCATGCTGTCTCAGAGCACCTGACTTGCAGTCAAAAGGTCAGGAGTTCTAGTCCTGGTCTGGTCATACCAAAGATTTTATAAACAGAACCTACTTACTGCCATTGTGCTTGGTGCTCAGCATAAGCGATGGAGTAGAGAAAACAAGCCACTGAGTCTCAACTGGAAAAAAAAGGGTTGTGGCTGGCTCCACTTGACCCAATTGTTTAAAAATTGGGGCACAAAACTACATCTACCCATAACCTTAACCCTGGAGCATGCTTTTAAGATTTGATACATATGTAGTTTAGAGAACGCAATACAGTCTGCAGAATGTAAAAAATAATTGGGCAAAAATAATTGTTCAAACTTTATGATAATGTTAACAAGACTACCTAACCAACTTTTGCTTGTTTGAGATAGAATGTGTAAAGCTTATCAAATAAAGTCAGTAAGTTGGACTGAACGAGAACCCAACAGAAGAACACAAGAAGATTCCAAACCCTCTCTTCCACAGGTTCTCAGATTATAATGAGACTAGGATGCATTTATTGCTCCCAATTCTTCTGAGTTAGTTAGATAGAGTTATACAGTCCAGTTTCCGACCTATTGGTTCAAGTCAAGCCGGCCACAGCCTTTTCTTTCCAGTTATGGCTCACTGGCTTGCTTTCCCCACTCCACTGATTATGCTGAGCATCTCTCACAATGGCAGCAGGTTCTATTTTAGACTCTTTTGTATGACTTCACATGGGAATAGAATCCGGGCCTTCCGCATGCCACACTGTCACTTAATTTAATGTCCTCATTTGTGGATAAGAATCTGTTCCCAGTCTCCAGCCAATTTCTTCAAGACTGGATTAGGTTGGGTTAGATGACCGGGAGCACATGGTGGAAGAATCCTCTTTTCCACTGTTCTAAGCTCAAAGCAAAAAGTATCTAAAATTGGACCAGATGGAACTTCTTTCAATCACTAATGTGAGCCCCCCTTGGCTGTAAATGATAATGTTCTCCTACAGTGTGTAATCTGCATACCGCCAACCTAAAATAAATATCAGGTAAAAATCATACCCTGTTAAAAGTTTTTAAAGAAATGTTTCCCCAAGAATCACCTCTCTCAAAAATATTGACAATTTTTGCAAATCTTGAAACCCCAAGTGATGTTTAGTAATCTGCCCCAATATGTCACAGTTGTACTCAATATGGAGAGAAACAGATGTGAATTACAACAGCTGTCAACCTTTGGCTTCAACAATACAATTTTATGTCGAATTTATTTTTTACCATGAAAGAGAGAAACCTCTTACCTGGTGAAGCTGGTGGCATGAGTTGGGACAATTGGTTGAGTTGTTCTCTTCTCTGTCGTTCATCTTCCCATATTGCAACAAGGCCTGGGTTGGTATCAACGTTATCTATTGGAGAAACATACTGTACATGAATTACATTCACAAGAAGAATAGTATTACCCATAAAACAGACATAAACTAAATCTCAAGTTCATGAAATAAATATCAATTAAGTGAGCAAACATTGCATCAACATTATCATCAAATTTGTACCATACATAATTAACACAAAAAAAAGATGGAAACTTAATATCCTCACAGGTAGCAAACTTCAAAAGTAGTGAGCCAATCATTGACTATAAGTCACCAAGCTCAGGACAAGAAAATGTTCTACTTCAATTTAAGTTGAAAAATAGATTGTTTCTGTGCTTTCAACTTTTAATGTCCTAGTACTTCACAATTCTGCATTTGTAATTCTAGCTAGCTCACCCATTATGTTTTGTTTTGAGATAGGCTTATTGGTATTTTTCATGACCAGACCTAAAGCAATTACATAATCAGAAGCTGTCCTGAATATTCTTAGCGATTAGAGCTACTCCTAACTAAAGGTAACATAATGAACAGAAATGAAAGTTTGATTCAAACATGCTAACTCTTTCACCCAACGTGGGGCATTTTCCAGCATGGGAATCAAAATGATACCTAAAATTTTGAAATTACCTTTCAGATCTAATCTATTCAGTATATCTGTAGCAACACCATCCACTTCAAGTTCACATGAGCTCTGTCTTTTAACATCCTCTGGAAGCCACTGAGATCTAAGCACAATGAAAAATACAATTCATTAGAAAGATAAGAGGTGACATTTATACAATGCAATGAAATGAAAACAGGGTAATAGGTGGGTTGGGGTGGGTGAATTATTTGAATGAACATTTACAGTATTTAAAGTTTATGAAGGTTTGTTTCTTCTAAAATTCCGATGTACTGTAGTGCTGAAATATCATGAGTCCCAATGATCTTGAAATTAGTACACATGTGTATCCAAAATCAAATAGCAATTTGCCAAAGAGCCTGGTTCTTTCAAAAATTGTTAATTTCATATTTATCTGATTATGATACGAACCTCTTTGGCTCCTTATATATCTCACTTTGACCATTTATTAATATCTGCAGATTTATTTACAAGCAGTGCTTGTATTTAACCTTTAAAATAAAAAAAAAATTAAAATAAATGTGAATATGGGTACCACTCATTTGTTGAACATTAGTGTAGCTATAAATAAGTTTACATTTGTCAGTGGTCTTGTATATTTGTACAGTATTTTAGGTTCCTTCTACTTAAGTACAATACTGTCCACTGTTCACTTTACCAAAACCTACCAATACATAACATGTTGAAAGCAAACCAAGTCCACATAATGGAGAGTTGCCCAGTTTTACACTACCCATTTTACAAAAGCTGGTTCTACAATATGGTATGAAGACATTAAAATAGCATGTAAAGAACAGGATAGGACTCATTCATGACATGTGAGTGAAAGCTATAGGGTGAAACATGTGAGTGAAAGCTATAGGGTGAAACACTGCCACTGTTTCAATAGCAGGATGCAATATCACATGATCATTTCATCACTTAGGGTTAAAATTGCAACCCAAAGCTCTCACTTTCATTTCATGAATGAGTCCTATCCTGTTCTGTTTACTTTATGTCAGAATGAATATAGTCTTCAACTCAGAACAGTTATTTGGAATACAAATCCCTTGGACTTATTACTACACTGTGTCTACATGTGTTTCCTTTAGATGATTAATGAGGCAATCAATTGTGTAAAACTACTGGAGATGTTACAGTACAGTAAGTATCCATAATTTTGTTTTTGAGAGGCCATTAAATTCCTGATGTCTCCAAATACTGTTAGATGAATTTGATTCCTGCAGTAGCAATCTTTTGTTCATCTTCTTTTTAACAAAGCAAATGTTATTCTTTCCCGTCCTACTTCATGCTTAAATAATGTCATACTATTTAAAAAAGCCTGCTCCTGCTAATTCACTGATGTAAATTGCTTACTTGACTATAATGCCTGAAGTTTACATTTATGGTCTTGTAGGAATACAACATTGTTTCAAGATGCACTACAGAATATAAATTTGGGGATCTTCATTACAATTTTCCAAAATAACAGGCACGAACATTTGTAACCTGACAATGTGAAATTCGTTTTAGACTTATTCTGGAGAAAGAAATGTATTTCCATTATATCTGGCAGAGGTTCTTTCTTTATTTTGCACTTATTCTATGCAAGGCTGAGCATAAAAAGCTTCCTTTCTGGTGATGGAAAGATGGAATGAACTAGTAATTTGCATGTCAAACTGCCTGAAATTTCTCGGCCTCGACAAAAACGTGCCCTGTGTATACATTTTACTAGTTATGTACAGTACCCACAGTACGAACAGTAGCATGCAACTGAAGCGTACGTCTGTACGTGATATTTTGAAACCTGTCTACCCATTTTACTATCACATCCGCACAACTAGTGCAACTGTGACAGTTTTGAGTGGATAACTTTTTCATGCAAAATGAGCAAACAAGTGATGATTACAATAGATAAAACGAATATGCTAGACAGCTGCAGAATTACTGTTCCATATTCCTATGTTTAGGTCTTTATCCATTACATTAGTTTCTTGAGTGGAAAAAGTGGGGAGGTTGGGAGGCTGCTCCCTGGGATATTTTGTTACAAAGAGGGAAATTTGGGAAATATCAGGCAAGATGATATCTTCTGTTGGTGGAAATATTGAAAGAACTGCGGAAAATTTAACCCCACTCCCAGGAAAAAAAAAAGTTTTCCAGCCCTGGTTCTTAATGCACAATCAACATGCAATTGTCAAATTGTATCCATTGACAGTCATAAAGGATAGGACCTCATTACAGTATGCAGTATAATGACTTTCAGTATATATCTATGCAAAAGTGTTGTCAAATTTAATTAACTCCATTTTACTCCAATAGTTGCAAAAATAATTTGAAATATTCCCTTGAATGTAACCAGATGTTGACTATTAAACAGGCATGTCATCAAATCCAAAAATTAACTCCTTATACATTGAGCAATGTGGTGGGGAGAAAACTACATTAAAGCTGCGGTCACACTACAGCGATATCGGATCCGACTCCGATCCCATTTTTTTCAGGAAAGATCAAACTAGTGGGTTTCTTATGTAGACCGTCACACTACAGCGACTCCGAATTCAGATTGCTTCCCGACATAGTAGTCCGATCCGAATTATTTTTTTAATCGGATAGCTGAGCAATTTTTGTCGGAAAGCTTTCCGATTTTCTCAATTTTGTCCAATCATTGCCCGTGTTTAAGCTGACGTCATGCCTAGCAACTGTTCGAGATCAGCTGTACATACGCCACGGTCACACGACCAAGTCACAAGCATGATCAAATGAGTTTAGGAAGAATTTTCACGATGTCAGACCCAACTTGCACGAATCCACATTTACCATCAAAAGGCTGAAAAGATTGACAAAAATGGTACGTGCCTTCGTGTTTTGTGGTAGAAGTTTTTTGCCCGGTGTTTCCACAAGCGGAGTTTCCGTAATGCTGAGTAGCCTACGTATTGTGTAGGCTAGCGTAGGCCTAGGCTACATTGTATACAATCACCGTGCCGTGATGTATTAATGTTATATAACGTTCGCGTTATAGGCCTAGGCCTAGCTAGGCTGTATAACATAACAGGTTGAAGGGCAAAGGAGGGCCAAGGCCCCACAAGGCCCCATATCATGACCTTCAGAATACTTAGTGTACCGTCGAATGCGCACCTAACTGAGCTCTAAGATTCAAGATTTGTATATATAAGGTTCAGTAATGCAGATGTGCACTCGACCTTCCCAGAGTCGACGGTCATCCTATTAGGCCTATGCCTATACAAGTTAGGTGAGAAACTGACAATGATCAAAACTTTATTGACAATGAACTGTTTTTCTAGCGCCATTCTTCTGTTCCTAGCCTGTAGCTAGCCTACAAACCGTTGTCATCTACTTTTATTTGTTCTTGAGCTAGGCTAGGACTAGTAGTTCATATAAGAAATAAATTGTAATTGAATTAACTGGTCACAGTGAAGTAAGATCTAACGTTAGGCATGGCATGCAGTGCCTGCGCCTAAGTTAGGCCTAGCCTAGGCCTATGCTCAAATTGCGAGGGCAAGGTTTACACCCCTAATGTTACTCTCTTGGACACATGGAATGAACCTAGCCTGTGTTACCCTACAGACCAAACGTTATCGATTTTGAACAGGGATCTGGGTAGGTTTGGTCATCATAACCTACTGGAGTGGCAAGAAAAATTTGTAAATGTAAACAAAAACTTACTGCAAGCCTACGACCTAACGTTAGGCCTAACTAGCCACCTTAGCAATAACCTAAGTAGGGGCCTAAGGCTATGCGGAAACTAGGCTATGGATAGGCTAAGTAAGTGAGCCTAGGGACTAGCCTAATTAGACTTAGTAGATGAACGTGATCATATAATCCGATGCAGCGTTCCGTTCACTTCTTGTATAGGCCTAGGCCTAAAAGAAATGCCACTGTCAAACAGGGCTGTGTATTCGTTATAAGAGGAATGAGCCTAGGCTAGATCATGTAACGAACACCAGCTCTGTTTGAGGGCTAGGCTAGGTCTAGGTCACTACGTACAAACCTAGGCTAAGCATATAGCCCTTAAAAATCAGGTCCCTACACACTACCATTCATTTCACTTTGCTCAATGAAGCACTTGGTGAGCAGTACAGCCTGCAATAGGCCTAGGCCTAGGCCTAGGCGTCCTGGGTCGTGTCGTATGTACTACATGCAACTTTTTTCACAACTTGGTTCTACCCATCGATGCACTCCTGGTTAGAACTGTTTGGGCAAATGTGAGGATCAATTGTACATAGTGGCAGAGGCAAAGCTATGTAAATACTACTCAGAATTTTGGTAGTGCTGCAGGCTACATAATACGTATACACGTTAGGACTGGGCCTAACTCTCAGCTAGAGTGGACTGCCTATATTTACAAGTCATTTGGTGGTTTGAATTGAAAGTAGGTTCTGCATCTATTACATTCTGTTTAACCCTGTAAGAAATTAAAGTAACAATAAATTTTAGGACATACCCTCCATATACTGCAGGGGATGACATCATGCCAATTAGCCTTTCAGAATTACAGTTCTCCATGCATTTAAAAGTTTCCGGTGCAGTGCAAATTGTGGTCTGGGACTAACACATACACGTATCATACTTTTTAGAGTGAAATTTTGTCACTGGAAGCAGCATAATTTACAAGCGTTTGACTCATTGATTAACATTTATCATGCCATATGCACCATGTTTTCATTAAATACCATAAAAAACTTGGGGTTGGCAATGATAAGAACTAGAAAAAAAATTTGAGTGTGAAATTAAAGTGTTACATAATGTATTGACTTCTTGTTCCCTGTTTGATGGGTTAATTTGGTTAGAACTCCATGGTGGATATATCATACCAATTTGTGATACTAAAGATGGCCAAAAAATCAGTACTAAATAACTAGTACTCTTTTCAAATATTTCAAATGTGTATATCTAATTGAAAAAATAATCATACATTGGTACAACATGTATACTATACATCCAGTCATCTGAAAATAAACAAATAGTAACCAAACCAGCTGAGTTTGTCCCTTTCAGCTCAATACAAACTACCAAACACAATTAAGGCTAAATAGTGTGCAACATCATATATTAAGAAAAAGATACAAGCACAATTTTGTCTGTGTTCTTAAAATTCACGAAATGTTCTTTATTTTTTTAAATAGTACAAAAGAAGATGGCTTCATTTTGGGTTGAATCTAAACTGCAGATGTGGCAGGACGCAAGCATCACAGAATGAGACCATGGATGAAGAGATGACCAAAGCTTAAGCACAATAAGCCAGTTGTTAGTGAGTACAGTAACTACTATATTTCAAGAGAGTGAGAACTTTGAATATCAAAAGGCCAGAAATGAGTTGGTTAAGATAATGATGTGGTTTGTACTCCTAGGTCAATTGTGCATGTGCATAATGAACAATTGAAAACAAGTGGGCAAGCCATGGAGTTGCAGATTTCATTTCCACTAATTTGAAAAATCAAATTCACATGATTAAGGAAGAGTTGCTAGCCACTTGTTTGCAAGTTTCACCTTTGACCTCCTTATTTTGACTTGTTACCCCACCAGTAAGCAAATCAAGTTCACCCACACTGTTTTGCTTACACATACACACCCAAATTTCTAATGTAAGTGAAAACCATCTGCCGTAAATGGCAAATTCTGGGCATGCAGTAATGAGACACATTAGAAGCACCACATCCAGCAATCTGGAAGCATTTTTAACAATTTATTTGTTATTGATCATGGTTTTTTTTTTTTCTTCAGGAGATAAGGGAGCTTATAACTTGAGTTATTACAACTCCACACGCCCGACCTTGGTTGTTTGTGGTGTGAGCACGAAGGAAGAAATTTCAACAGCCCAGCTTTCAAACCCACTTGGCAAGAAAAAAAGATTTTCAGTGGCATAGCCAGGATTCTTTTCAAGGGGTGGGGGCATTTAGTAAATTGTTTGATTGCGTTGTCAAGAACCAATGGGGGTGTAGAAAATTAGGGGGATCCTGTAAACAATGATTAACAATCAGGTTCCAAATAAATAATTTAAAATAAGTTTGTGTTAAAATATTTGCCTACAGTTAGGAACTTAAAATTTTAACAGCGTGTGACAAGGGGGTCATAAGACAATAACCTCCCTGGGCTATGCCACTGCAAGTCTGTCTAATGAAACTGTGCATATCACATGGTATAACCAATATTTAGTGTTACCATTTCAACAGCATTTAATAACTGGATTTCTTGCAGGAAGCAAAATATATATGAAAAACTTTCTATCCGATTTAGTAGAAAGGCAATGATTCTTCAGCATTTTCAAAATGGAATATTGACTACTAGCTATTGGGATATGACTCTAAGTGCTGCTGAGGAGCTGGAGAAGAACAACTGGAGGTGGAACAATAAATAAAAAAACTTTACCAGTGAAATCTAAAGGTCTGTATACATGAGCAACATTTGCAAAACATTCTCAAAAACATTTCCAAAACATCCACCTGCGACAAATCCAAAACATGCTTGCTTTCGGTTTGTTGCACAGTGTAGACAGGATATACAGCATGTTTTGAAAATTTTGCAAAAGAAATGTCCTGTCAATTCTTTTCAAAATGTTTTCAAATTTTTTTTACTCTGTCTACACTGTGCAACAAACCGAAAACAAGCATGTTTTGGGTTTGTTGCAGGTGAAGTGTTTTGAGAATGTTTTACAAATGTTGCTCATGTATGCAGGCCTTTAAAGGCCTTTTCTAGAGTGAATGAATGAATCCATGATACTGTGAACATTTGTTTAACTTGAATTGGTTTAATTAAATAGACACAAAATGTACAATGGCGAATTTTAAAATTATTTATCACTTTATTGTTGGTTATTAAAATGAACACTTCCAAAATAGAGGATGACCATTTAAATGGCAAGGAATGATTAAAAATAGTACATTAGGTTTTTCAGATCTCTGCGGAGATGGTATTAGTATTTTTACTTTCATTTGCTTGTTGTGCATGTGCTTGACCATCCCATCTTGGTGTATATTTGTAATGACTTTTGATCAGGGTTGGAAGATTAGCCATCCTACCTTTTTTGTTTACCACCTGATTAATGTAGCCAGGTTTGCTGAGGGTGCTACTGTACCACACAAGGGGTATCAATGAAGTTGTTGTAGCCTAAATCATTAGGGCAGTGGTTTTTCAGGTGATAGGCTAGCTTGTTAGTTTGCTCTGAAATTGTTTGCCCACATCCATTGGGACCATCCTTGCTAAAGACCCTCACATTTTTTACCTGTTTTCACACTCAGGGTCTCGCTAAATATGTCACTTTGCTTTTCCATTGTTCTTGCATTTTGAAAAAAGCCTCCCTAATTTCTGACAAATAAAAACACCCTGTTTTTTGTGTCGCATGCCTCTTTGATCAGGAGAATTGGCCCGTTTTGGTGGAATTGAGCAGCCTGTTAATTCAAATTATTATGCTTGTAAAGTCGCTAGTCAAAATTTGGCTGGCAGTTTTCAAGGACCTTTGGATCCATGTATGTGAGACAATAAACATCAGGCGTCTCATCATCTACTACTAAGGTAATATAAGAACCCAGGTTCCAGATCTTGCCAAGATTGGGGGGGGGGGGGGAGTCACTTTTCAAAATATTTGAAATTTACTGTATCTTTCACTCGTTGTACAGGCACACTCTTCAAAAAGTTCCACATTGTCATAATCTTAGATCTTTACAATTATCAGCTTGGTATTTTCATGTAAAATTAAGCAAATGACAAACTGTCAATTTGCTCTAGTATTTTGTTTAATTAAAAAAAAACGTTTCTATGGCTAGGACACCAGAAAAAAAAAGCAGTTTCCATTACTTAACTCTAGTATATATGTCCCTAGTCTAAGTCCCAAATCAGACAACGTAAAGCTGTTCTGTTGAATCTTGTGCATTGCATAGCCCTTCATTTAACTTTTAGATAAAGTGTTAGCAATTTCTTGATAATACTCAAAACATTTGTCTTGGATTGTTGTTTTACTGTAACATTTTTCCTCCCCCCCCCCCTTTTTACTTTAAGGAGAAATTACGTTATCTGAATTTTCATTAGGGTAGTGTTCTGTCGTGTTCCATGATCCGCTCTGGAAATTCATGATTTGACGATACTTTTCTCACTAAATTATGAACTTTAGACGTGCGACTGAGTGATTTACCTTAAATATGCAATGTCAAAGTCATGATATATCATGAAAGATAATGAAGCTCACTCTGGTATAGGTCCCTCGATAAGCCAAATGGCTTCCTGACCCTCAAACCGTTCAATAAATTAGTAAGTAAGAGGATATTTGTGGGATCTGGCTGTGTTTTGAATATTTTTTGGGCGACTGATTTTGTCTTGAAAAGATTCGAGTTAAAGCATGGTGACTTAAAAACATTTTTGCTCCCCTTTGACTCCTTCACTCCCAAGTGTTAATATTTTACAGTAATATTCTGTTGTGATCAAAATTTCTGTTAATTTAAGCAGGTTCCTGATTAATAGAGCTACCAGATTTCAGCTTAGACTTGTAACTTGAAATCCTTGGAATAATCCATTCTTCACTCTTTTCTCAAGTTCTCTGCATTTTCGAACCCAGTCGACTGTTTTCGCCAATAAAATTATAATTGAAAAACGTCAAATGGTTCTTTTTGTTGTCTTGTAAACTTTTACAGCTAGAAAGTTAGCTCAGAGCTTCCGGGCCGGCGATTTGTTCCATGAAATCCCCGGGAGGAGCTTTGCATTGGTAACCTACTCACAGAGGCTATGGCGGGGCACTAGACCTAATGCCGTTTGGGGACGGTTGGTCCTAGCCCCCTAGGAATCACCCACCTACTGAGAAAGATCTTCCCTCTACACATTTATTAGTTTTGCAAACAATGAATGACTCGTAGCAAATCGAGCGATCCGCGGGTTTGAATCTGAAATAAATCCCCATTCGAACAGCATCCGGGGGTTTCGCCCACTGGATCCCAACCGCAGGACCAGCTCTTTAGGCTCGGTTTCGGACTGTGCCCGAAAAACCATTTTGACCATAGGCGAACGGGTGTAATTTTTCTTTTTTTTTTTGATTGATCAAGTGCAATTTTTTGCCTGAATATTCAATAATGTCACCGTTTATCATGGTTTGCCCATGTTATTCCCGAATAGACCAACTGCTTTTGCGAGTGCCCCCCCCCCTTAACCCGCCTCGTACGCCTCTGTTTTTGACAGTCTGACGTCGCATTGTTATTCTCTGAAGTTTGCCAATAATCGCAGCATGCTTCTCAAAAGCAGTCCCAACTAGCATCCTTCCTGTAAAATTTCCCTTAGGATAATATCACCTTGAAAGGCAACTTCATCAACTAGGAGAAAACAATATTAAATAAAATCAAAGCTGGGTAGACGCCACTAGTTACTAGTGGGCCAAGTTCCCGATTTTTCTAAACACACAAAGGCTATATCAGGAGTTGATGTAAAAAAGCTATATACCAGTCTGTTTTGCCTCTATTCCCGCCAAATCGAAGTCAAGAATTACGTCACAAACAGATCACACGCGCGTTGTAATTTATCGGAGCCAAAATCGTGCTAGTGTGACCAGCCTTCCGATCCGATTTATTGGAACGATTTAAAATCGGATCGGAATCCGATCCGAAATCGCTGTAGTGTGACCGCGGCTTAATTGTATAAACTTTGGGGCATGAATTCTGCAAAAATTCAACTGGAGTTCTTTCAGCAATGGACACTTCTCCAAGTCTGGGGCATATATTTTACATATATGGCACAATTTTGATCATTGCTTCAATATAAGGAACCACAACATATACACAACTATGTATGTAATTCCTCTAGTGACCAGTACTATTACTGGGTTTTTGTATCTTAACAGCCAAAGGATCCATTTCTAAATTTTGTAAAAATCTACATGTTTGAAGTCTCTTTTCTAGGAGATGTTAATTCTGCCCCTATTACAGTAGGTGTGAACTGCATTCAAGTTTGGATGTTTTGATTCTGGATCCTGTTACTGTGACCATACACAGTCCAGCACAGTAGGTTTGCACCACAGTACCATACATAAAATGCTCACCATCTCTCTATACTGTATAGAACAGAACATTACATAAATCAAGATTACTTGTACACTGAAGTGCCATATCCTGTTTCTAGCCAGGACACGAATTTAATTAAGCACTGCTACAAAAAAAGCACTTCACACTACATGCTGAAATCTCTGAATTCCCCCAGTGAGTTAAAGTTTCACAAATAGACTTCCTCGCAGAAAGAGGATCTTAAATTATAGAAAAAAACATGTGTTTCAGTTATACTGTTACTGTACAACTGACCAAGAAGCTAAACTCATCATCTGATTCTCAAGGACTTTTAAATTTAGAATCATACCTACATTTAAGTTGGATATTGGTGTCACTTCTATGGGATCTTGTTAAAAAATTTTCCATATAAACACCTAAAGTATATCATACAGAATACACAGAACACAAGGTACAGTATAAAAATGACTTCTAGTATATACTGATATGTGGTTTCATTTTATTATGTTGCTGTACAGTTAGTTTCCTTTTTAATCATTTGGCATGAGTACAGTACATTATATAATCTTGGATAAATCTGTGTCCAGGGTCCTGTGCAACAATAGTCCATTGGGAATGACTTGCCTGCCCTGATTTAATAAGGAAAGTTTCTATAAACAAAACTGGTACTCAACACTGCTTTCAATAACATGCTTTTAAATCATTCATATCATTCATGTATGTGAGGTCATTAAAGAGTAGGCTATTTGACCTTGTGAACTAAGTTAACATTTTCAATGTAGGTACTGGAACCATGATTTGACACAATGTGTCATGATGTGCTGCACATTAAGGTCCTTTTCCTTTATGCGTTTGAAAGAATGAATTCAAATTAAAATGCCACAGACATCAATGTTAAGATCAATTGCAACTCTTTATGATACGAAGCAACGACCATCTACCAGTAGTTTTTCCTTCATGCTGTGATCAAACCTATGACTTGACCTAAAGGGCTCAAAATAACTGATGGCACCAACGGCATGGATGTCAAGCCTTTTCTAATGGCCATAATGCCCCTCAGTAAATGTCCACTGAAAGAACATTGACTGCCATTTTGCTCATTTTGGCCATGCCCCCTTTTGAGCTTACTTGGAGTACTGTTAACCTCCATAGTCAGCTTACAAAATGTGTATAATTATACTTGCAAATACCTAAAAATGGCTTCTGGCCTTTTGCTTGGATATTAGAACTAGAGTAGCAAAGCTACTGTCGCTCAACCCTTCTGATGTTACAAGTCTAGCTTTTAATTTATCTTGAAAAAAATCATGGTGTACACCTAATACATACCCAGACGATTCTAGCTGGGCTGGCCAGCATGTAAACATGGTTCACCTAGCAGTTGGAAGTGTCAATGATAAACCTCTACAGCTAGTTCATCCCCATATATATAAGCTGCCCATGAGGGCAAGTATCAGATAATGTACTTTAAAGTCATAGTGTATCATACATGTGACCGGTTTGTGTAGGACAGTAGCATCAGGCTTCGACAAATCCCCCGCCCACCGTCCGGGACAAGTAAAAAATGACTGGGACAAGTAAACTGCTCAATAGTGTAGCCCACCGGGCAAGCAGCACAATATTCTTCTTCAGATAGGAATTCAATGGCTAGTACTAGATAATTAGATATGGACTCAGTGCATATTCATGCAGACAAGTAGACTTTGGGAATTCCTAGCCCGATGGACAAGTAATAAACAAGAGCCCAATGGGCACTGTGGTTCCTTGCTGGATGTTATAAGAACTAGTGTATAGCCAGTCTTTGAAATAGAGCGAAGCGAATGCTCATACTCAATGTTTGTAAAGTCTTCACAAGGGGTATTTTAGTACTTATATTACATGATATCAATGATTAAATTCTTGTGGCCTTACTTACATTCAGCTTGTATAATGCTTGGTGATCCTTCAAAAACATTTCCTCATTTCCATATGTATTTATGCTTGTAATCAAACTTGATACTATCACCTATGAACAATACACAATGTGGTCAGAGATAGAAAAACACCCTTTGTACTTCTCACATAAGCTATTTTTACCCTGCTCTCAAATAAAACTTGTTATTACTTTAAAACAATATACCATTTGTCTTGTTTGCTATCTCTGCACAGAAAACAGGGTAGTTAAGCAGAAAGCAAGTGATTAATGGGGTGTGATAATAGAATGAGGATTAGGTTACCCCACAGAGCACAGCAGTATTAAAGAGACATACTGTATTATAACCCATGCATTGTTTCCACTGGCAGAGAGACCAGTTAAATATGCAGTGTGACCTGTGCTCATTGAAATTTACAGATTTCAGTTATTGCCCTCAGTTAACTTAGAATGACCCAAAATCTGTGTACAACCCAAAGCAATCATTACTGAACAGATGTAAAGGCCAAATTTCTAAGGTGTTTGGGTGTGTAAGCATGCAAAACCAGGTGAGATAAAAAATCTATTGAACCTTTCTTTATCTAGCTTACAACATTTTCTAAATAACATTTCCAGTGGTTGACCTCCAGTGACCTTGATGACCTTTGACCTTAACCAAACACAGATTGATTTGAAATCTGTCCTTTTTACCTTAAAATACTGTGTTAAAACGTTTTTCAGTGTTTGACCCCTGATGACCCCAGATGACCCCTTGACCTTCACCAAACATATCAGATTTCATCCTTGCACAATAACACACCCACACACCAAGTATGACATCTATCCAAGTTTCCTACCTTGAAATATCATGTTAAGAAGGTTTTTAGTTTTTGACCTCTGGTGACCCCAAATGACCTTTGACCTCCACCAAAAATGATAGGGCACACCTTCAAACTACGTATGGCACTTCTATATACTAAGTTTCAATTTAATCCAACTTTCCCTTGTTGAGTTACAGAGTACCCAAGCTAGCGTCACAGACACACACACACAGACATACACACACACACACACACACACCCCAACCTGACTACAAAGGTTCCTTTTGCTAACGCAAGGAACCAAGAATGAATTTATCGAAGCCTGAGTAGCATGCTGTCTACATTATTAGCTTAGGTCTAAGCTTGGTCGTAGGCTATGCCTAGACCTCGGCAAGTTTCCACCTTGACTTACACGGGATCGTCTAAAACCGGTGACCTGACAAACGTGACGAAAATTAAGATCCGTGATGAAATCGTGAGGGCATGACTTACAGAAGCCTAAAAGCAAACATGCATGTGATTATAAAACATTGCAATAATTCTTGCAAACACCGTTCTTCAATAAATTTCAGTTACATGAAACAGTTTTGGGCTTCTTCAAATATCATTTATGTCGATTGTACAAGTTTTTAATGGGGTGTGAGATGATATTTGTAAAATACTGTATCGAATCTTGCCAAACACAAAAGTTTTTGGGGCAGTGTTATGCCCTGCACTTTAAATTAGAAGCACATCCTCTGAAAAAGACGCTAAAGCGATTTAAATACCTACGGAAAACAATAGTCAAACGCGTGTCGGTTTCACACTGTCTGACTGTGAATGAGCAACGCCGAAAGAGTCTCGAACGGTTTGCTAGCGTCCCACTCCAGCACTGGACACTCGACACGCCAACACTTTTGGTGTAAAGAGGCTTTTCACTTCGCAGAAAGCAAGGTCTAGGACCGGCCTGTGGCAATAGTTACAGTAAATGCTGCTGTCATTGTTAAAATTTCTAGCCGGAATTGTGGACAAAACAGTCGTTGAATGAAGTATTTCAAACATACCATGACATGACGCCGTGACGGTAAGTGTTTGCCTGTGACGGTACAGTATTTGTAGGAGCTTAGTTTCCAAACCATATAATTTTGCATGAAGCTAGAAACGAATAGCAAGTTTTATCCATCTCTAGTTGACCACTCTTAATCCAGAATCTTTCAGAGAAAGTCCTGTTCAGGTGTCTTGAGATCAATAAAGTTAAAGGGGTTTGAATCATTTTAAAGACTGATTGGTCAATAGAGCAAGTTTGTTTGTAAAAGGGATTAACTGATGCAATTATAGAAATAAGCTTCACCCGTGAAAATGCCTTTTTCTCGGGTAATATTGGCTAAAATGTTCTATTCAATTCTAGCAGCATGGGTAAATCTGGTCGTGATATCACCCTACACTCGGTGCATTCGAGTTCGAGGGGATTTTGCTTATCGTAGCACTAAAGAATCTTTGGTACGCACCTACGTACGTAATAAGTACAGTACGATCAATCCCACAAATCCCGTCTCTTAAACCACTTCCAACAAGACAACAGATACGAATGTTCCGAGTACCGTGAAGTGAAGATCGATAATCCCGACTAGGCTAACCCATGACCGCAAATGTAGTTCTAACCTAGGCTTGGCTACATATAAGAAGGGAATCAGCTTAGCGTTCCTGTAATTGCAATTCACAGTATGTGACGTGACGGTAAGCCGTGACAAATTGTGTGCATCACGGCTGTGACGCCGTCACGGATTTTAGTATACCCAGACTTACACTGTTAACATAGGCTAGGCCTTTATACACTAGGCTATGTAGCCTAAGCTACTAGCCCTGTTAGTACGACAGTAGGGTCTGACAGGTCTTGTGTGCTGGAAAAGTGCTTCATAATTGTTGTGCTGAGACATCTGACATGTTTCGGCTTTCTTTCTTCCACTTTTTGAGTTCTTCTAGGTTGAAGCCATTGGCCTAGCCTAGGCTATGTGATGTAAAAATGCTGCTAGCAACTCGTTCACCTTTGTAAATCTTGACAGTTGATGCAAACCCCAAAGGTTTGTATCAGGTACCATCCTTTCTAATTCTCACCCTCTGGCTCAGACTGAGGAAAATCTTTATGTGACTGTATCATGTATGCCTCCACCTTGGCTAGGCCTAACACTAAGGCTGATAGTATTTCACTGTTAGGACTTGCTAATTTACCTATTCATAGCCTAAGTCATCACTTTAAACTGCTGCTCTCCATAGCTCAATCTATGGATAAGTTCTCAGTCACATCCATTTTTCAAGCCTGGCCCAGGCCTAGGCTAACGTTAGGCCTAACCAACATTTGTTGGTTTATCTTTGTCAACACAAGCCTGTTCAGTGTTGCTGAAGTGTTACTGCTAACGTTAGAAACGATCTTGCTGTGTTTTTATAGGAGGCATTTTCTCTCCTTCCTTTGTCCTTTTGAGCCTTTCTTGACCTTCACAGAGCTCCCGTCAGTGACGAGGCTTTCTCTTTCAACCCAGTGTAACGCTTCCATCGAGTATAGGCACTACTACGTTCAGTAGGTATATACAGTATTGTACAGCCTAACTGCGTTGGGCTATGGCACTAGAAATCCCGCCATAAATCATTTTGTGGAACTGGCTCTGGATGTTATATGCCTGGCAAGAGAGTGCTTCAGTATCGGTGACTCGCACCAGACAATTTATTGGTCTGAGATTAAGACATTGTGTCTAGAAACGCTCCGAACATCGAGAAAATTTTCAAAGTAACATCCAAAATCCTTTAGATTGCAAAAGTTGGCGGTGAATTAGCCTCCTAACGGGTTGAAACTCAAAATTTTCTCCATGGTAAAGAAAGACCACTGATCACTACACTTACTGCGAACAAACTGATCACGCATGCGCGGACCGGATCTAGCATTACATGAACGAAAAATGATAGAAATTGCCAAAAAATAACACTTTTGGGGGGTTTATCATTTTGATAAACGATAAATGTGTTGCCCTGCTAATATGACACCTGTACAACAAATTTTAGAAAAATCCACTGGCAATTACAAAAGCTGAAACCTTTTGAAGAGAGAGACAGACATGTTGTCCCCCTACAGTATAACATAAGCACTACCCACTGTTAGTGGGTTGAGCTAAAAATGATCTTGGTCATACACATATCTTTAACAATGAATATAGATTTTTGCCTTTTTTCTATAGACTATCAGAAACAAAATGCAGTTTCCTGAAACCCATCATAAATTTTTCTATATTTTATAAGTAATGTTGATGAAACAATCCCTGAAAAGTGCCAAAATGCCTGATTTGCCAATTTACAAATTACCAGTTTAAAGATATATTTCTGACATTCAGTTCCTATACTTACCCAGGAATGTTGTTAGGACTCCAGTGTTGAGTGCTGACACAGTTAAACATAGAGGTTTCTACCAGTTCACTTTCATTACTGCTACTCTGATTTGGATTGCTTTCTTCATTTTGACTCCTTCTAAACTTTACAGCAGCAAGGTTTACTAAGTTCATGCCATAAAGGTTGTAATCGATGAAGAACTGTAAAAAATGACAAGTCATTGCAGAATCATTTAATGCAAAATTACTTTGAAGTGTATCTTCAATTTTGAATTTCAAATGCACATTACGAAGATGGAAAAATGAGTTGAAATGGGCCAACTCTCATTTTTACTTGACAGTTCGGAGCTTGGTAAAGTGTTGACATTTATTCACACAAATTGGTAGATTGTACGATGATTTGCATATTTGTTTTTTTTTTTTTTTATTTTTTGTTGCTCATTTTTTTTCTTTTTTACATTCAATACCAGTATTATAGCCTATAAACAATACATACCTACCCACCTTTCCAGAGACCTTCAAAAACCATCATGCACATTTGAACCAGGTACTGATCTAATCCACATTTTGACATACTGTACAGGATATTTATATACAATGCATTGCCTGTTTGTGCCCAAGCTTTTCATTTTCAGCCACTGACTCCACTCTATGGTGCAAGTTAAATCCACCCTTGCCCACACACAGCATGACTCTAGGAATACCCTTTTGTAAAGACAAGTACATTGCATGTTTACAGTACTTGTCTAACATGAAATGATCTCATGAACTCATGTACTGTAAAATATACACAAATAGGGGTTTTTTTATGTGCACAAATCAAGGATATGCCCACTTCCTAATTCTAACAATTACTTTGGGATTTCATAGGCTACATTCAGTGTTACTAAAACTGAAAGCTCTTGGTTTGGTCATGTTTCTTTTTTAAGCAAATCAGCTATTAAATGTGAGGGAACATGTGGAACATGCTCACTCCTGATTAGCATTATTAACCTTTGTCAAAGACAAATTACAATCAGCTACATTTGGGGATCTGATGACTCCCTTTGTACTAAAAATTGAGAGTTGCCTGGTAAATATGATTTTTTTTTTAAAAAAAAGCATTCAGAATTTGACAATGAAGTCTACCTTTGAGGTTATGACCCAGACACTGTGTATTGCACTAAAATGTTCAAGTTTTCTGCTTAATGTGATATTTTTTACCAAACCAGATGCTTGGTGTAAGGGAACATCTGACTACAACCACAAACCATCTCAGTCAATCTCAAACAAAACTCACTGCGACCTTCTCACAATGGTGACTACAGTTGTGCTGTCCAAGGTACAGTGCATTGTCCCTATTTCTGCTCAACAATGTTAGGTGGAACAGGCGGATTAATCTTAGCCTAGAAACTTGGATTCAAGTATGACAAAGTTCCTCAAAAGTTTGTTCAAGTTTGTACAGTAGCATCTCCTTCTCAGGTGGGAGGAGGGGTAAAAGTTGTGGTGTTTTCATGTTACAAATAAAAAAAAAAGCAGTACATACCAGTAGTTGAAAATTGATACACAGCCAAAGTTTTAACAGTACCTACTCAATATACACTGAATGGTGCATTTTAAGGATTCATTTTTACCATAATTTTGTTTTTGCCTGTTGATTTGATATAGTCTTAATATTTTGTCTAATTAAATACCTTCCCTTCTGTTTTTATAAATTCTTTTAGACAACTTTGGAGGTAATTGATTATGCCACTTGGACCAGAGCATTTTCTTTCTAAAAATCCCCCAAATTCAGTAATTTAAATAAGCAGGGTACATACTGTACAGTAGAACCTCCTGTATACTAACTAAAAATCAAAGTATGGTTACCATACATACAACTTCCTGAAAGGAAGTTGAACATATTGAAAGTTGTCAATAAAGGGCAATGATGATTTGGTTAGATGGGATTTAAAAACACACCAAAATGAATGTGATATAGTGTCAGCTACTATAGATAAGAAGGTACAGTTGAAATAAGTAAAAATCAGGAATTCAAACATTAAGAAAGCTAAAATGGGGATCATCAATACTCCTTCTATTTGTGGGTACACTGGGTAACAGGTCATATACAGTACTGTAATATGAAACACAGATCAAGTCCAAGTTTGGTTTCAAATACAGACAAATAGGTTTAAGTCCTTCCCTTTAGTCACCTCTTACAAAAGGCGGGGTACCACGCCCACGGGGATATTATTATATGACTCCGACCCACGAGAGAGGAAATTAGTCATAATCCAGTACTAGGTGTACAATATCTTTATGCAATCGCATAATATGTATTGAAGACATGAAGTATGTTGGACAAGACTTACTATTGGTACTCGTGCTATCTGTATTGCTGTTAAATGTACTTCTTTGTTCAATGTACACTTGAGTTAACTTTTGTTTTAGGAACAAACTTTATAGTTTATAAAGATTGCAAGTTCACCATGTTATATTACATGCAAAGCATAACACAGCAGTAATAAATACATGTACAGTACGTATCTACTGTACCTGTCTTTCACATTACTGTTAATGACATACTACTATACAATGCATGACTGAACATGTGATTCCCTGATGTACAAACATCATTTGAATTGTCAGTATTCCAAATATTACAACATGTAGGGTCATTGCAAAACCTTTATATTTCTTCAAAAGTTCCCAAGTAGTGCACATATTTCCTTTTCAGGGAAACCTGCTGATTCAAGCACTAAGTATGGTACTGTACACTGTATGGTGCAGAGTGCTTCCTAAAGACCTACATACAGTACCTCTTTTGTTATGTCACATTCCAGTAAACAATAAAGTAGGGTGCAATAAAGGTCAATGAAGCACCACATGAAAGTCACAGGGTCATTACTGTACTAACTGTAGTCCTGAGTCACTGATAAGCAATCAAATCTGACAGCACTCCCACATTAGCATGATGTTTAAAATAACCATGATATGCATAAAAGGGGAGGTAGCCAATGTTCATTGGTATGAAGGGACAGGGAGCCAAAAGTTATTGGCAGGAAGGGAGAGGGAGCCAATAGTTATTGGCATGAAGGGGGAGCCTGAGGGAGCGAATAGTTATTGGCAGGAAAGGGGAGGGAGCCAATGGTTACTGGTATGAATGGGAAGGGGAGCCTAGAAGTATTGCTTTTCAAAGACCCACATGTACTTATAACACAAAATAGTTACAATTTGACTAAGAATTGTTTTCAAACACTTTATAAACCTTATCCATAAATGTGCCTCAGGACACACAATCATGCCTTTGAAAACCCTTCACATGTTTACCTCTGATAACATCCCATTCTTTGAATATTAATTGCTTTTTCCTTTTTTTTTTTGAAGACAAAAGAGTGTGTTCCCACCTGAGTATGAGATGGAGACTAGAACTGGATCTGGCCCAGAACAAGGGATCAATATGCATGTGAGAACACTTTTGAACCAAGGATCAGATCACTTGAGAGTTTAATGGCCTATTTGCAGAGGATCAGATCAGATCACACAGAAAATGAGGTGGGAACACAAAGGGGGATCAAGGTGACCTGATAGGAAAGCAACCGAGTTATGTTTCTTCTGCAACCTGTAACCACACAAACTGGAAAAAAAAAAACAAAGAGGGACACACCAAGGTTGTCACCATGCCAAGTGGTACAAGTGCTACCCAGCTCTAAAACTCTCCGCCCCGTACTTGCCATTACTTCAGCATCACTGACCGGCACAAATTTCTTACTCTAACTTAATAAAATTCCTAAATTTCTTGAGAGTTGAGTGATAATTTCTTGTTTCTGCAAGCAATCTCCAACCTGCAAGAATTTTTCAAAGGGGAAGGGGACACCCAATCCCCTTAGACCACTCCCCCATCTGGGGGACAGGGATTACAAATTACCCTGCTCTCAAAATGGTCTGATGACAACCATGGAGCACTCAATTTTAGAAACAATACCTCTTCATCTATCATTTTAAAATGTGATATTTCTAGTCAGTCTTGACTTGCTCTTTTCTACACAACTTGAAATACAAGGTAACAGATACTCAGTGCATTACAAAGAGAGAGAAGATAGGGTTTTATCTTTCCCACACAATCCAATACAGTTTTTAATTAATTGTGAGTCTATGAACTGGCATTATTTATCATTCTATGCCAGCTCTTAAATATGAGATTACCTTTCCTTAAAAGAATGCATCCCTCCAAAATGTACACTATTTTCAACTTTTTACAGGCAGAAACAAACCAATTTCTTTTTATTTGCAGTAAAATACAATTCCATTATCAATCCAAATCATTTAATCTTCATTTAATCCCGAAGCACTTATTGCTACCATGATGTCAATTTTTGTTTTCACAACTTACAGAATTTACAATATCAAAATTCCACAAAAACCAAAAGAAATTTATCCAAAAAGCAAAAGGTCAACATTTCACGTTGATCAGGAAAAATCAATAAAATTTATACAAAAAGAAAAAAAATAATATACTTGTTTTTTTTTTTTTTTTTTTGGGGGGGAGGGGGGGGGGAGAGTAACCAAAAAGGTTCCTTTTGCCAGACTTCCCTTCTATTCTATTCCCATACAGGCTTGCACTGCAGTAAATTCAAGCAGCAATAAACGCTAGGACTTGGACAGCATGCTTGCAAAGTCTCTCTGAAACTTAAAAATAGCAACCGACATTATGGATATTAAACATATGCTTTGGGTTTTGGAAGTATAGTCAACTAGTTCTAAAAGTGGGCATCAGATCACTTAACTGACCTCTGTCAACTGCCTGATCGATCCTGTACTTCAAATATTATTCCAGAAGACCTACGAACACAGCACACGTAGTTGTCAAAATCTAGGTACTGTGCACTCTCCTGCATCGTAGCAGCTCTTTAGCTGCTCTGCACTGTTGCATTTTTCAGGTCCTGCGATGTAAAAGTTCCCTGTATTTTTTAAATCGCATCTTCTATGCGGCAATGTTTTACCAAGTATGCCTTATCCTAAGATCAATGACCTTTTTGAACAGCAACACAAACTATTGCACACTAAATAACTTGCAAAATTCAGTCAAACAAATAAATTATTTATGGAAAGCTATTTCAAAAACCCCTTGTATAAAAGTGAGCAGATCCAGCAAAGATTACAGGCTAGGAATGCACAGTCTGTTAGACAATGTGTTTACATGTTTGTACGTATTCGTATATATCACAGGATGCACAGTGTTACAGTGTATACACTTGTGTTGTACAGCAAGATGCACATGCTTACGAAGGATTGAGTTGTTATATTAAACCTGCATTGACTTGAACTGCAGTAGCATATGGTGTATTCCCACATCTGACTTCTACCTAAGAATTTTGTGAAAATGTTACATTCTTTGTGCCGTTCATGGACTCATCGTGAAGGTTTAAAGTACCCTTTGAGTTTCACCTAACAGTAAGACTTATTGATATGTAAAAGAAATTAACTTGTAAAGTTTTGGAACACAGGTCCTTGCAGTCAAAATTGTTTTTGGAAAACATTAGTAATATCAATAGACTCATGAACTTGAACATTCTTTATAATCTACCATTACGTATACACCCGCATACACAAACTACTGCAACTGTATGTATGTAAACAAGTGCACTGAATTATTCTACAGTGTAAATCAAACTGTATACAGTGCAAGCTGCCTGTAGATTCTGTCAATACATACAGTACAAAGTGCATGAACAAACAGCTCTGTGACTGTAAAGGTCACGAAGAGGTGAACCTAAACATCTCGTAGCTCTACTCTACTCGTTGAAAACTCTTCATTTATTTGTGGTTCAATATCAGTATTTTCTTGTATCTGTCATGAGTCATTGCTGTTAAATGTCGATATTTGTGTTGAGTGCCTATACTTTGGTTGAATCAGTATTTTAGTGAGTAGCAGAATATCGGTATTAGTTCTACATTTAGATTTTACTAAAAACCGATATTTTTCAAAACGCATATCAATGATATTACTAAGGTGAAAATACCGACTAGTACGGTAATATCCAGATACTGCTACTGCTTACACAAAACTAACAAACAACCACTTTATATATCCACACAAGATAAAAGAAGACTGCAAGTTTAAATTGAGAGAGGGTTTAATAACTTATCTATTGAAAACTTTTCTTCATTCACAGGGAAACAAGAACACAAAAAACATAATTTCAGTTCCAAGAACAAAAGGTAGGACTCTACTTCGACATATATTTCATGTAAACAGCACACCATCTGGTCACAGACATATCAAATTTTTATATTTAATCCTGAAAATCATATTTTCAGAATAATATTTTATAAATGTTGATACTGAGGTATGGTTTATTTAAAGGAATCATAACTTTTCAAATTTACCTTTCTCAAAAATGAGCATTATATCTGGCAGTGTGAGCTGTAACTTTTAAATTATGAAGGTGGTAAGGCTCTTGGGGAGATCAGTGCAATCACTTTGAATTTACAGGGGTTTAAATAGAGGGGAGAAGGAATGAAAGAGTATACGGTGTGAGGATAAGAATATACGGTGAGCAGTTGTAGAAAGCTTGAAGCAAAAAAAGTGTGAAAAAATCCCTCCATTCCTTTTTCCTCCAAAAAAGGCAAAAAGCAAAGAAACCAAAACATTGAAAAAGTACTAAAAAGATCATTCCAAAAGATGCCATTCAAAATAACTAGCACACATGATGGAATTAAGAAAACTAGGATGCTTTGTTAGGGCAACTGAGAATGGAAAATGAGATTATCAGAAGTACACTTTTATAATAAATCTTTTCAAAAATTGTCTGTTGTCTAAAGTATAGACAGTATATTAGTGTAACCACTTTGTATGTCAATGATCTTCACACAGAGAAAAAGATTGAAAACAACAAGTGCAACTACACTGTACATGCCTGAAATGTTCAGGTGTGCAAGCACAATGGCTCACCAACACTCACCAACACCAGCATCAACTGTGAGGAGAGCAGGATCTTAAGCACATAGACAATGAAAAGGGACCACATAATCTAATCCAGTTTAATTGAACAGCACAACTACCATACTATTAAACTTCCCCAGGAGAGTGATTTGAAGCAGGCCTGAAAAATCTTGAACTCAAGGCCTGACTGCACAATCTCTAAGTGAGAGATTAAGTAAAGTTCTTTCTTTGCACATGCTCTATTACAAAACCACTATCTTTTATGTTTAAAACGTCTCAGACTAGATGGGCATGAGTCGTACTAGGGAATATCTGCGAAAATAGAATGCTTAAAGGGAAATTGCAGTCACCCCAATTTGGATTACTATGGTAGACTATCCTATTTCATGAATGACTATTGCAAATCATGTGGCAATATTTTCCTCACTCAATAGTGAAATTTGCTAGCTGTCACCGCTTGAATCATCTTGAATAAATATATATGCAATATTTAGGCCAACTATCCTGTAAAATCAGAAAAGATGCCTGCCACAAAAATAAGAAGAAACTTTTGTGAAAGTTGGCTGTTGTTTGAAGTAAGTCTAGGACTATTGTTTTTGCCTAAAAGTACCAGAAGATTCTTATCATCAGCATGACACCTCTCACAAGAAGTTCTTTAAATTTCTGACATGTGCTCACCTGTAAGTTAAAAGGCACATGACACTCAAAGGGCTGAAAGACTCTGTTCAGGATCACACCATTCTGCAGGAGTTCTGAGGCTCTGTTAAAGAATAAAAAGAGTGATGATAAAGTAAGTTCATACCTAAATATGCAATTACTAGTACTATAAGTAACACTTCTTCAACACAGAGGGCAGCATTAGAAAATTTAGGAGTTAATGAGTTAGATGGAGTTTTACAGCCAAGTCTCCAACAAACTGGTTCAAGTAAAGCTGGCCACAGCCTTTTTTCTAGTTGTGACTCACTGGCATGTTTTCCTACCCCATTGCCTATACTGAGCACCAAGCACAATGGCAGTAGGTTCCATTTTTTAAGTTTTTGGTATGGCCCAGCCAGGACTTGGAACTCCTAACCTCTCATCCTCCTGACTGTAAGTTAGATACTCTTACCACTTGATCATGCAGTCAAATTTTAGAAATCTACTGTTCTTTAATGTTTAACTTGAGGACACTGACACTCTATCTACACTTATGTCCTTGCTCTCTCGCTCACCTTACAACAGTCAATGTCACTAACATTTCCCAACTTATCTTCTCCAGTAAATTATGCCCCTGTGCACTTTACTGCAGCAAAAAATGCTAGAAATTGTGAAGATATGATAAAAATTTTACAAACATCTTATGACTTCACTGATGATATGAACATGCTACAAAGCTCAACATCAATAATTGGCAACCCAAGATATATCATACCATTCAGTAGGAACAATAACGACAGCAGTACTACATATTGCATGGCTTCCTATGATACTGTGTCACTGTTAGGAATTGAGCAATCCTGAAAAATGACGAAGGAACCGACACAGTGGCATTGCTGGTAATTTAGTTGTTCTGTTCAACTGTTTATACACAACAATGCTTGCTTCATTTCACAGATGAATACTGTAGTGTACATACACACTTGTATGTAAGAGTAAAACTGTAAAGGACTGCACTAGATATTCCCTACACTCCATATATATCTTAGGATAAGATCTTTCCATACTGTTTACAGACGGTCGATCTTTAAACAAAGTTCATTTCATTTCACATAATTTCTATTTTTAATAATAGTAAAAGCATTATTTCTGGGGTCAGCAAAGACATTAGATGGGTATAGTAACATTTGCAATGTTTTCTTAATTTAGTTTACTACAGCAATTTTCCAAGAAAGGCAAATACTGTACTGTGATTTATGGAACAGCCCAGGGCATTGAGAGGGATGTGAAGGTGGTGGGTGAAAGTGAGGGTGGTAGCAGGGGGACATCAGAGACACAGTGAGAGGTGGAAAAAGGGGACTGGAACAAAAAATATGGAAGGCTATACAATATTCAAATGTGCATGTTTCATATATATGCATGTTCTCATCTGTCCTATGCTATGCTAATATGAATAAAATTTATCATTCCTTAAAATAAATTATTTGAATTTAATATTCATCTTCACGTCCCAAAAGTTTTCATAAATGGTCTAACAAACTTTAAATAATGCATCCCTTACCTTCTAATGACTAATGGATTATAAAAATATATTTTCAAGAACTGTCTCTCTGTTGAGCGATATCCATACAGCTGTCTGTGGAAATAATAATAAGTATTAATGTACTCTAATGAGTGCTATTAACCTGACAGAAATATGTCTAAAGATGTCAACCGTAGGATCAATTGTAAAGATGACTAAAAACTACCATGATGCAGTTTTCTAACTTTTACATCTTACTTGGTGTTAAAAAAAGCTGAAGCTTGCTGAAGTTTTCCATTAGTTTGTTTTAGGTATCCCAAGCCTTGATTCATTTTATTTCAATACACTGCAATCACTATGGCAGTCCACCTACTTTGAAACAGAACTAGGGCAGATTTCCTTGTAATTAAACTGCACGAAACTTCAAAATAACTTATGACCGTGGTTTCAAAATATTACAAGGGCCCCTTTCTGTTACTTTAAATACTGTCTAACAATTCTAATGTAACAAAAAAATACTGTATCAACCACTTGTGACACTGCAGGCTGTCCACTTTAATTAACAACACAAAACAGGTATAAATTTAGCAATACTATAAAGTGCTAAAAGTTGACTTTTAGCATTTTGGAGTATACCTGCTCCTACTTTGTAGAGCACTCTACCATCTGTATGGTCCCAACCTTCATATTCCTAGCTAAATTTAGTAATACAAATTTCCTTACAGTTCATATGTTTTAGTATATCTAAATGAAGCTGTTTTTGTTCAAACTTTTTTTTTAAGCACATTTCAATACTTCTGACAATTTTTAACTTCAACCAGAAACACAATGATCATGTAACTTTCCCACTAGCAAAAAGCATATTAGTATTTCTGCAAACTTTGTGAAAATTCATTTTAGTGTAGTTTTAGAGAAAAGGGAAGTTATCATACAGTATAGTGGAGAGAAGAAATGGGATTTCAATACAAGTTTTACTCTACTCCTCCACAATTTTATGTAATGGTGAGGGGGAAAGTGGGAGGACACAGTGCTATCTCATTCTACTAGGTGGCATAAGTTTAGACATAATTACATATTAACACTCTAGTAAAAAACCCTCGAGAATTGCTGTTCCAACTTATTGTACACCAGACAGGCATCTTTTGTAAGCCTATTAGACTATTATTGGTTTAATCTTTATGCTGTCAACTAAATTGTCTTACTAAGATTAAACATAAAATAGATAAAACCAGAATGCAAAAATGCATTGAGGTTTCGATGATACATACATGCTCTTTTCAATAAAATGCTACATTTGTTGTAACAACAGTGGTGACCCAAAGTGACCTTTGACTCAACCTGTAAGTAACTGGTTTTTCTTTTAACCAAAACACTTCTATATTCAAAAAGCAAAATTTCTACTGTGCCTTAAGATATTCTGCAAACAAGGTTACAGAGTTTGATGCCAGGTGATAACAGATGGCCATTGACCTCCACAAAAAACAACAGGTACAGTACTTTCAACTCACCATAACTCATACACACACTAATTGTGAAATACATCCAGGTTTCGTACTTTGAGCTGTCCTATACAGGTTTTTGGAGTATGACAGCCTTTGACCCCAAATGACCTTTGACCTCTACCAAAATCAATAGGGTTCTCCCTTACATCATAATGCATCAACATATCAAGTTTGAAATCAATCCAACTTCCTACGTTGAGATATTGTGTTAAAAAGTTTTCAGGATTTGTCCCCTTCTGACCTTTGACCTCCACCAAAATAAATAGGGTTCTTCTTTACATCATAATGCATCAACATATCAAGTTTGAAATGAATCCAAGCTTCCTACCTTGAGATATTGTGTTAAAAAGTTTTCAGGATTTGTCCCCTTCTGACCTTTGACCTCCACCAAAATAAATAGGGTTCTTCTTTACATCATAACGCATCAACATATCAAGTTTGAAATGAATCCAAGTTTCCTACGATGATGTATCATGTAAACAAAGATTTCAGGGTTTGACCCCATGTGACCCCAAATGACCTTTGACCTCCACCAAAATTAATTGGGTTTTTCCTTTGATCAAAACCCATTAACCTATCAAGTGTGAAAGGAATCCAAGTTTTTTACCTTGAGATATAGTGTAATTAAGGATTTCAGGGTTTCACCCCATTGGACCCCATGTGACCTTAGACTTCCACGAAAATAAATCGGGTTCTTTCTTACATCACAATGCATCAACATACCAAGTTTGAAATGAATTCAAGTTTCCTACCCTGAGATATCGTGTAAACAAGGATCGCCAGATTTGACCCCATGTGACCCCAAATAACCTTTGACTTCCACCAAAATCAATAGGGTTCTTTCTTACATCATAACGCATCAACGTATCAAGTTTGAAATTAATCCAATTTTGCTACCATGAGATATTGTGTCAACAAGGATTTTGGGGTTTGACCCCATGTGACCCCAAATGACCTTTGCCCTCCACCAAAATCAATAGGATTCTTCCTTACATCAAAACGCATCAACATATCAAGTTTGAAATTAATCCAAGTTTCCTACCTTGAGATATCGTGTAAACAAGGATTTCGGGTTGTGACCCCATGTGACCCCAAATGACCTTTGACCTCCACCAAAATCAATAGGGTTCTTTCTTACATCATAACGCATCAACGTATCAAGTTTGAAATTAATCCAATTTCCCTACCATGAGATATCGTGTAAACAAGGATTTTGGGGTTTGACCCCCTGGGACCCCAAATGACCTTTGACCTCCACCAAAATCAATAAGGTTCTTCCTTACATCAAAACGCATCTACATATCAAGTTTGAAATGAATCCAAATTTCCTACCTTGGGATACCGTGTAAACAAGGATTTTGGGGTTTGACCCCCTGTGACCCCAAATGACCTTTGACCTCCACCAAAATCAATAGGGTTCTTCCTTACATCATAACGCATCAACGTATCAAGTTTGAAATTAATCCAAGTTTCCTATCTTGAGATATCATGTAAACAAGGATTTTGGGGTTTGAGACCCCCTGTGACCCCAGATGACCTTTGACCTCCACTAAAATCAATAGGGTTCTTCCTCTCAGTATGGGGTATCTGTGTACCAAGTTTGAGAATTGTCAGATCTTCCCTTCTCATGATATCGTGTAAACAAGCAAAGTGTCACAAACACACACACATACACGCACATACACACATACATACACACGCACATACACACACACACGCCATCATGAATGCATAGGTTTCTCTTTTCATCGAAACCAAAAATCACTCACCACACTCTTCTTCTGGCAAAGGAAATATTAACTTTTTCAGGGGGCCGTTCCACAAAGAGTTACACACAATCTTAAGTTTGATTCACCACACTTAAGCCAACAGTAAATCAAACTTAAGATCGTGCGTAACTCTTTGTGGAACGGGCCCCAGGACAGCCAATTTTCTATGGACACATTTTTAATGCTAATAGTCTTACTGTAAGTTAGCTGTGTCTACCTACAGTAATTTCCTGTGCTCATTCAATCAGTACACTACTGTACAAAACCATGCATGTACAAAATGGAAGTATAAGCAATGCAACTACTGATATCACTCTACCTATAGTACAGACACCTCGTGCACTCCAAAAGAACTTAATAGGTAAACTATGAACCAGCTACTCATGAAGTAATTTACTGTAATATTGAAACCCACACCAACCAGAACTGACTAGATTTTTCCAAGTAACTCAAAAAACTAAGATTGCACTGGTACAGTATTTAAGGGTATGACAAACCTTCACAACAATATCCCTATTAGTAGTAATATATAAGGAGGCCTCCACTTAAGCAAACTTTTAAATTTACCTTCCAGACACAGGTATTATCTTGAACACATGCTGAATGTATTTTGCAGCATTGCCGGATCCTACTTGTAAACCAGTATCAATACTCAGGGCCAACTGTTGCATAAACTTTAAGGAAACCTCTGACTCTTCGCAAGGCACATAGAAGTAGGGGAACACCCCATGCACATGTAGGCAAGTTTTTTGTCCTGTTCATCGAAGGAAAATAGAAAGGCTTGGGTAAGTTCATTTAGATAGTATCAGTGAAAAAATTTAAGCAATTACTATATTTTACAGGTCAGTCCAAAGGACAACCAGTCAAAGAAGGGTTAATAGACCTGCTCAAATTCTCTGTTGGTTATAAACTGTTGGGGGCGCAAGTGGAAAGAGTTGTTGTATGAGAATAGTTGGAAAGCATTTAAGCTAATCAATTATAAAATGGGAAGGTGTGATCACTGTAAAGTGCATCTTAGCACTGTAAGAAGTTGGTCAATAATTACATGCTTGCCATGGTAATTATCTTCATGAGAAACAAAAGTGAAATATTATATATTATATAATATTATTATATTTTAAAGTTGGGACTTATTTACTGGCAGATGGCATAATTCTTACTTTGAGCCCTGTATATGTGTGCACTCTTAAAAAAAGTTTAAAAACCAAAAAAGGATACTTTTAGACAATGAAGACTTCAATGCAGTGCTGTACATGGTGAAAGTGTAAAATGTTAACTCTTACTGCACTGTACCTGCTGGAGTTGATCCAAATATGCGAATAACTGGAACTTGTGTCACTTTTGTGTTTCTGAAATCTGAGAAGTTGACATCCAGATCAGAGACTGGTGGACTTAGGTAATGATTGACAGTCACCATTCGCACCGAAAACATTTTGCAGCTTGTCTGAAAGCAACACAGCAACTGATATGGTTAAGGTAGTCACACAATCAACTCCTGGGCTGGCAACTTGCAAATAGTCAATAATCATGAAAAGCAAAACTTCAGGACAATTGATACACAGTTTAGGAAAAGTACATGGGCTATCAGCATGTACATATCACAGAAAGCATTCCAGGATTTTCATGAACAAAGTTTTTTTTAGTGTAAATACATTCACGCTGAAAAAAGGAATGTCCTAAGTTGTTTTGTTTATTTGTTCAATCTCACACTTCAATAATAAGAATATCACTCACAACACTGTCCAAACTGTAAACTTCTGGGTGAATGACTTAAAACAGATAATGCTAACAGATGTTACACATGCAAAAAAAAAAAATACTAATGCCCTGCAACAATCAGTGTAATACTTCTTTGCATACAGTAAATAATATGTTAAATTCTCAAAATTTTAGAGACTTGTAACTTGAGAATGGTAACAGATATTAAAATAACTTTAATGGATCTTTCATTATGGGATAGCGTTTCATTCCACAGGCCTTGGTTTTCGGCAGTTTTATGTTTGTTCTTCAGGCTTCTTTTAGTTGTCTACAGTACAAGGGAATTTGGTTAAGTATCAACATTTTTGCATATTTTTACAGCTGCAAAATAATGTGTTGCAAGTACATATTGTGCTATTTTGTACATGTACCAGGAATTCAGTAGAGCGTGTGTATTCATGCACTACTCGTCTTACAGAATAACTAGAAAGCCAAAAGGCTTCCTTGCCATATGATATACTTTAACGAACATGGCTGCCCACATGACAAGCATGAGATCCCTCACAATTATTGAGATATACTAGTTAGGTCAAAACCTTTTGAAATCATGTGACCCAAAATGACCTTTCAACCCCTCTTAAAACAATAGGGAACACCCACCTACAGTAACATGACTATCAACATGCTAAATATGAGCAATTCAAAAGCTGAGTATGAGATCCCTCCACAGCTATTCCCTTAAAAATGTCAGGTCTACAAGATTTTGACCTTTTGTGACCTCAAATAACCTTTGACCCCCACAAACGGGAGAAATCTCCCACACAGCTATGATGGTGGTAAACTATATGTTGTCTAATAACTTGATAAAGAGGTATTTTTAAAACATGCTCATTTTAATCAAAATTTCTGGTATTGAGGACAGCTTTATATTGATGTCTCTATGTTCTGAAAAGTCAACTGCATTAAGGTAAGTGAACATAGAATTAGGTAAATGAAGTTTAACAGCCCAATTTCTAACCTACAGTATTGGTTCAAGTCAAGGTTAGTGTTAGAACAAGCTTTCATCCTAACACTGTCCTCCATGCAATGGAACAGAGAAACATCTGAACAGAGAGGTGTAACCTTGGCTATTAGTGGCAGCCCTTTTTGTATTTTTTGGTGAAAATGCCCTTCCCAATGGCTACGATGCCCTTGAAAATTAACAAATAAAAGGTAATCCTTGCAGTTTGCCCTTAAGTGGTCTACTTATAATAGCAGCATAACAGAGTACAAGTCCAGGGATAATTGATAATTGCGATACATCATTTGATCTTGAATAGCAGACTTGGGATGCACAATTTCAGCAGGTCTTGACTCAATTTGAATGTTCACAGAACAAAATAATGTTAGGGGAATATAAAAACAGAAACTGAAAGTCATGAACACTGATCATGCAAAACAAAAAATCGGCCCCTGTACTTGCTCCACAAACTACGTTTGTTTCTAAATGAAACCACCGGAAATTTCTGCTTTCAAAGGTTCTAACACATGAACTCGCTTTGCAGGAGATGTAATGCATTGTTTGCTACTTCTAAATACACAACCTAAGGGCTGTAACAGTGTACAGGGAAAATAATAACCCACAGCTTCGATGGCAAAAGCCGCGGAAAGCACCTCGTTTTGCCCTTGATTATACAGTACAAGTAACAACAGGAGATTTTTGCCATCGATCAATCTTTACATTATTCTCAGTCAAACATGCTCTAAATCCTCAAATCACTGTGTATTAAACTCCTAAAAAGGGTGGATATTTAAGGCTGTGAACATGGTTTGAAATTGTAGATCACTGCATAAACATTTCCTGCTTTTGTTCATGTTGCGTAACTCACGATTCCGTGTTGTAAGATTCCGCATGCAAAGAAACTTAGCACCAAGTAACACCGCATTCCAAATCGGCAACTGCCAATTAATGGAAGTTTGCCATCGAGACTACGCTAGGCTCAGAAATCTTACTGTAAAATCTTGTTAGGATAGCACAGGAGCCAACATTAGCTTTAGATTGTTAAAAGTGGCAAAAATTTTCCAATGTCGATGGATACTCCGTAAAATAAATAACCAAAGCCAACTCTGTTAATCAACCGGCATAGCCTAGTTTTGCTCCTGAAAGGCATATCACATAATATAAGAAACCAAATTTTCATTATAACCTTACCAAAAAACCAAATTTTCTTTCATTTAAGTCAAAGAATTCTCTATTAAAATAAGCTCTTAATTTTCAAACATTTGTTCAAAAAAGGGAAAAACTTTCCAGGCAAACTGTTATTCTCGTCTTGAAGCCTTTGCTTGTATGTCTTGTACAATTCAATGCATAACCCCAAACGAATTTCAGCTGTCGCCCATATAACGTTTTTTATTTTTCCCTGATGAAGGACAGAGTCTCTAACAAACACCCAAAATATTTTTAATACCAAAAAAAGCCAAATTTCTTTCAAAAGTTTTAATTTTCACTCCAAATAAATTCCAGATTTTTAAGTATTTGTTAAAAATTTTCAAATTACCCCACTTGATTATTTACATAATGAAGTGGATAAACTGTTCCAAAAACTTAGATGCCTCTTACCCATGCCATTCAATACTCTTTAACCCTATCCACTCATGAAAATTAACTCTAACAGTTACCCTTTTTTGAGAAGTAGCATTTGCAAGGTTTTGATTTTTTAACCTCTGAAGACCCCAACGGACCTTTGACTTCCAATAAAACAATGGGGATCATCTACCGTACCGATTCGTCGAGGTTAGCCGACGTTGACGCATGATACGATGACTTACTATCAGAGACTAACTTTGACGACCAGCAGTTTTTCTCTAATTTTCTAATCGTCAAATATCGTCAAATCAACTCCAGTAATCCTTACCTAGAGAACATCTATTGATGAGAAGATTACATCGACCGCACTTCGGTCACACAATGAAAAAGATCGTCATAATCCCGACGGCTTGACGATCTATTGTGCGTGTTTTATAATCCTCTCAATACCAGCAAAACTGTACTCCGTAATCTTTGACACAATAGCGTGCATGAATGGACCACTAAACAGGCCGCTATTCAGAGGAAGTAACATCGTGACAAAAGAGCTTGCACGACACATTAGGCTTTTAATGCCACAGAAAGTTGACTAGGTTCTAACTTGAACAGATACTAGATCTTGACTAAAATGGAAAATGTTACCCTAACAGGGAAATCAGAACCAAATTTTCTACTCGATCCAATCACACGTACCGTAATTTACGTGTACAGCTTTTTAATGTGTAATGTACATGCAAAACCCTGCACTGCCTTCACAAACCCCTTCAACAAATCTTCCACAAATGTTGTCCTATGGTATTCCTATGCAAGATCATTAAAGTGTGGTTTCTCTTTTTTCAAAACGGAGATTTTCAGGAGCTACTGTAGTGGACAGAGTTTTCCAAAGCGTAGGAAGCTTCAAACATATCAAATCCCGATCAACCTCAAATCTTCTAAATGATACGTACAATTTTTTGAATTTCTTTTTATCATAATGAAGATTTTCAAAAGTTAAGAAGGGGGTCTGAAAGTTGTTCTGCTCTTGCAAAAAATGTTTCCAGGTTCCGACCTGAAGGTTTTAATCGCTCAGAAATAATTCCGACAATCAAAAAAAAGAAAAATAATCCCGATCATTTGAAAACTTCTTCGTTATGTTGTCGGTGATAAATTCTCCCTCCCTCAAGCCGAATGCCTTATCGTGAGAGACACAAGGGGTGAGGATGAGCCGGTACATCAAACAGTCAAATGCGATCGATATTCATAAAAAATTTGTATTTCCTACATTCTTACTCTGCATGTCCGTAAGGAGTGCCTCTGACAACCTCTCTTGGGTCTATGTTTGCGCTTTTTTTTTTTTTTTTTTTTTCAAAACGGAGATTTAAGAATTTGATAAGGGTTTTGTTTGTTTTATCCCATTTTGTAAGGAAGGATGTCCGCAGTTTTCCAAAGGGCAATGGGCTTCAAACATGCAGAAAAACATCATCAAGCTGAAATATTCCAAATGACTTGTGCGATGTTTCCTTTTTACAACGGAGATTCCAAAAGTTAAGGAAGGGATCTGCAAGTTCTCCCGCTCGCGCAAGAATGTTTCCTGGCTTGGACATGACAAAAAATATCTGAGGAGTTGTTAAAGGTTACTAGTCACAAAATTGAGAAGATTTAAATCGCGCAGGCAGTCAAAGGAAGAAAGAGAATTCCGATCGAAAATTTTATCGTTATGTTTTAGGTGATACATTCTTCATCCCCCTAGCTGTATACCTTATTGTGAGAGACATTATCTATAAGGAGTAAAGATAGGCCGGTGCATTTGAAAAATTCAATTTCGATTTAGTATTTCAATATTTTTATGTCTTACATTCTTCCTCTGTAAGGGATGCTTGTGACATTTCTCTCTGGGTGTTTTTTCTTTTTCAAAACGGAGATTTAGGAATTTGATCGCGACTTTGTTTGGTTTGTTTTACACCGTTATTTATGGGGAGCTTTCTAAACTGCAACAAAGCTTCAAACAGTTAGAAAAGGCCTATCGAGCTCAAATATTCCTAATGACCTGTGCTGATTTTCAATTAACCTGTTAATACAACAAAGATTTTCAAAAGTTGAAGAGGAGCTCTGGAAATTCTCCCACTAGCTCAAGATGGGTTCGGATTCCGACAGGAAGAAAAAAGTCCGACGAGTTGTACAAGTTCTTAACTTTACGTGTGAAAATGTTTTCGTATGTTTGAAATGGCCCTTAACAGCCAAAAATAGCTCAATATGGGCAATCCACATGGTAAGTATGAGATCCCTCAGTTACCCTTCTTGAAATAAAGTGTTCACAATGTTTTGAAATTTTCATCTCTGGTGACCCCAAATGACATTTGACCTTCACCAAAAACAATAGGGGTTATTTGCTTGATACGAGCAACCCATATGCTACTGTAAGTATGACATTAATCACAGTTAACCTTCTTGAGATTGTGTTTACAAGCAATTTCCAAGGCACTTACCATTTAACCTCTGGTGACCCCAAATGACCTTTGACTAGATACCAAAAGGAATAGGGATAATCGACTCAATATGGACAATCTACATGCCAAGTATGAGATCCATGTGGGCTACTCTTCTTGAGATATCATGTTTACAGTACAATCAGGCATCACACACACACACACCATGGCTTTCATTAGTGTGCTTATTGTGCGTATTTACAGTACGTGATCAAATACGCATCAAAACAGTAATGTAAAGAGTCAAATACGCATTCAAATATGAATGAAAAGAGTATGCATACTCTTTCAGTTTTAGTGTTGAGATCATATACGCATCGCATAAATCCCCTGTGCGTTTTTGTATCCACTTCTTTCAGTTTGTAGGAAAGTGTAAGCCAGTAAATTTACAACAAATAAGGATGCTATTCGAACAGAGCAAATCCGTTCATGATCTTCATAAGGTACACATTAGGGAGTTACATGTACTTAACTTCGCAGTAGACCACATGTTCGTACAACGTTACATAGGTGTATGTCTCGCCTTCCAAGGTACCGTGTTATGTGTTTTTCTAATTTAATGAACCCATCAAACGTACATGATAGCATCATTTGGTAAATTAGTACACATACAGTACCACATGCCACAGTCATCACAAGTAAGATGGGTATGCTATGCAGGCAATCCTTGAGCTGAGCATCAACTTTTACAGTTTTAGTATGAGCTTGATGGATCGCCACAGATCTCGATCAAAACCTTAATAGTATCAACTTAAAATGACTTTGAAAAATTATATGAACCATTGTTACTCTTACTATGATAGTGTTTGGCATTGGTAATTACATTTGCAAAGTTTTTGACTTGAAAAAGAAGAGCTTTTAATCCCGAAATACATTGGTCGATCTCTTATGTGAGCTACTACTCTCTGCACACACTTTGTACTGTACAGACAGTACTCTCATTTTGGGAAGCAAGATTGATCGTCAAAAGTGTTGCAAATGAACCAGTTGGTCAAAGGTGCCAGAAATATTTACTTGACATGTGCAAAAGACCTTTAGATAACAACTTCAAATAAATTTGCAAGCATTAGTTCGAAGGTTATTTCACATGGGCAATTTTTTTGGAGTGGCTCGTCACTTTGACCATTGCCTAACATACAATATATATGTAGACTAGGCTATACTAAGAACCTATCCTCCAGGTTCCAAGTTGTTTTATTTCTGAACTCACGCGTTGGCACGCATAGAAAGTCGATCTGATTTATCAACAGCCTACATGTCATCTGTGCTTGTCAAAACTTAATACACTGATATTTTAATAAATTTTGACCGTATGCTATATATTACTGTTACGAGAAGGTAAACAAAATGATGACTCCAAGTCAATCCAAACTGAATGGAATTGCTGGAACCCAATGCCAAATGTCATTAATATAAATTTCCTAAGCCATAGGGGGAGGGAGGAAAATCATGGATAACCCCCTAGAAAAATCTGGTTTTGGCCCCCTCCTCTCCCAACATTTTAAGATGTTTAAAAATTAGCGTCCTTTACACAAGGGTTTCTCACCTGCATTAGGTTGTGCACTATAGTACAGTATTATAGTTTACACAGTGATATTTTTTATTTTATAGGGAAGGACCTGACAGACAATTCTAGCTGGCTGTAATAATACCCTTTCAAAATTTTGACTGGCAGTCGAATACCCTTTCAGATTTTGACTTGCAGTCAAATACTCATTGGGGTAAAAAATTAATGAAAGCCCTGACACACACACACATACACACAACATCACCATTGCATAGATTCCTTACCTGCCTTTGGCAGTATCTCTTAAATTAGGAAAAAAGCAAGCTCTTTTCAGGGAAAAAAAAGGTTACCTATTTTACAATCAACTTTGAAATTTTTGTTGTCTATATGAAAGGTTAGTTGTCCTGGACAACCACACAACCATGAAAATTGAGCACTGAATTTATAAATACCTGTATGCTGCATTAAATCCTGTTTTGGTTTAGCAACTGACTACTGTACCTTTAAGTTAAAATTTACAAAATCACAATTTGAGCAATTTAATAGTTACTGTATGTTACTTGCACTAAAGACTGGTTACAGGTAGGTAGGAATAACAACAGTCAGGACTACATGGCTTTGAATGATTACTTTGAAAATTCTTCCTGGCATGAAATAATTATAAGATTTTACTGCGGGAAATCCTAAGATAACAGTGACAGTAAAATTGGTAAAATCCCTTTGTGATTACTTTTCGTATCTCATACATGCCTGTAAATTAAAATTACAAGTCAAAAGTTTATCATGTACAGTACAACCAACACTGCACCTTAGGACAAATTCTCCAAAACAGTAATAATAATACAGTTGTTATATACTGTACAGTTCTTGTATATAGCACAAAGCACACTCAAGTCCCTTTGTGCTTATACTGTAAAAAGAATTTTAAAGGGAGTAAAATCATAGGTTGGGGAAGAATTGCGTCATGAGTAGTTTCTTGAAATTTGAGAGCATTATGCATCCATGTGCTGAATACAAATTTACAAGGCTCCAGGCCTAGTCCTTTACTGAGGACTAACGAAGCCTAGCCTAGGCCAGGTCTCAAGTTACACCAAGTATAATGGGGTGATAGTTGAGTGCACGGGCTCGTCGAGTGTGCACTTGCATTAAAGCAGAATTCTATGAGATCTCTGACAAATTACTCCCAACATCAAAGAACAAGCTTTGCTTCGTGTTCTTCACAAAATAATATAAGGAGGAGTAAGCTTTTTGGCGGAAAAGAACTATTAATAGGGTATAAAACAACTAGAAAGCCAAAAGGCTTAGTGATTCCTTGCCATATGATATACTGTAATAATGAACATGGATGCCCACATGACAAGCATGAGATCCCTCACAAATACTGAGGTATACTAGTAAGGTCGAAACCTTTTGAGATCATGTGACCCAAAATGACCTTTGACCCTCACTTAAATCAATAGGGAGCAACTACCTAAAAACACCATTAACATGCTAAATATGAGCAATTCACAAACTGAGTATGAGATCCCTCCACATTTCAACAACCACATAAAAATGTCATGTCTACAAGGTTTTGCCCTTTTGTGACCCCAACCTTTGACCTCCACAAACGAGAGAAATCAAACGAGAGAAATCTGCCACGCAGTTATGATGCTGGTAAACTATGTTATCTATTAACTTGATAAAGAGATGTTTTTGAAACATGCTCCTTTAAATCAAAATTTCGGGTACTGAGGATGGCTCTCTATAATGATGTCTCTATGATCCAAAAAGTTGACTGCATTGAGGTTAGTATTAGAACAAGCCCGAATCCTAACAGTCATCCATAAATTGGAACATACAGAAGAGACATCTCAACAGAAAGGTGTAACCTTGGCTATTAGTGGTGATCCTTTTGTATTTGTTTTTAGGTGTAATGCCCTTCCCAATGACTATGATGTCCTTGAAAATTAACAAAAAATGGGAACCCTATTAATCCAGAAATTAACAAGATTTGTATTTGCCTTAAATTGTCTGCTTGTAGGAACACCACATAACAGAGTACAAGTCAAGTGTCCTTTGTTTGATACACAGTAGATACTATTATGCTTGTTTTGATTACATGAACTACAGTACTTTCTGAAAAACAAGCCTTACTGATACTATGGTCTCACGTACCTTCTGCTCGAGGTAACACCGTGTTACCTCTCGCACGAGTAACGTGGGAACACGGGTTAACTCGGGGTTGGTGTTTAAATTTCGATCCACCTCCGAACGTAGGGTTCTGTGGTTTTAAACACCGTGTTTGTGGTAATAAATCAGGATATCAAGTGTTTTAAGACAAGCAGTCCAAGCAGTTCTGCACTCATCGCCTATAGTGTATAGCATGTGTAAAACGTGCGAGACATTCCTTGGTGTATCGTTGTGTTGGTTCAGCTGTAGCCTAACTATTCATGATCGTAAAGAATTCATTCTTCGTATCAAAGTGAATGTGACCAATAATCGCGATCATTATTCCGTCTTGTTTCGAAACTTCTTGGACATTTTTTCCAAAGCATCATAGTTAAGAGAGGACTGATTGCCGTGGTAAAATATTTTGACAGTTCTGTAACGTTAGTACTGTAGCCTTGCTACACTGTAGTACTACTCCTTTGCCATAATGCAGTATTTCTCGCTTCGCAAAAAAATGTTTCCAATTGTTCTGAACTCTGCGTGAGTGGCCAATCTCCAAAGTGTTATAGCTACTCTTTTCTCAACACTTACGGCCCTCCTCATGACAGTATCTTGTTTCTCTATTGCTGGTCGTAATCGATCACATAATGAGGTGAATACATCCACATCCCGATCAACCCGAAAATTCTTCTTCCACTCCTTAGTGTCAAAATTTGTCAACATTGTTTCAAACACGGCTGATGTACGTGGCTTAATCCATAGCGATCTTGGTCTAGCATTTCTTTTGTGCGCAAACAAAGGCAATATGAGGTATTGCATTCGACCATTCCTCGGCAGACTGAGACATCTCCAAAGTAGGAGCCGTTTTGCTGCCATTCCCCGAATTTTTCTCCTTCGATGGCAGATTTCATTTCTTCGAATGTGCATCAAACGAATTAAAGCAAAGCATAAAAATGCAAAGGATAATAAGCTGCTTAATTCCAGGCTGAATGTGCGCACGTTCAGTAGTGACTGATTCTTGCTTCTTGTTTATCAACAGTGGCCAAATTTCATGCGAAATATTTGACCTCGTTACTATGGTAGCACAACCCAATCAAACAAACACTGGATACGTGAGATCACACGCTGGAAAACACGGTGTTAACCTGCTGTTTTGTCCTTTTGTAAACACGGGGTAACACCAGCCATCGCGGGGTACATGAGACCAAGCCTTGAGAGGGCTAAATAAGTGTCAGACAGGTAGGAAATGGTTAAATCTATTGAGCTGTATGATTCAATGAGAAATCCCCTCAGGACACTGTAGCAGTCAAATGTGATAAATTAGGTAAGATAACAGTGACCAGCAATTTTCACAGACTCTGGTGGGTCAGTTACAATTTGATTCATTCAATTAGACAATCTCAATTCAAGCGTGCTGATGGGAATTTGATCCAAATGATCAGTTATTTAGTTCTTTTTATAAAACTAATTACCTGTGGTGTATTTAATTATCTAGTTCCCACTTACATGTCCTTATGAGGACAGTGGCACAAGGTTTGTCTGTAACTTTTAACAATCTTTGATACTAAATTTAATGTTATCTTCATTTTTGATTCCTTGCCGAAGGCAGGCAAGGAATCTATGCGATGGTGATGTCGTGTGTGTGTATGTGTGTGTGTGTGTGTGTGTGTGTGTGTGTGTGTGTATGTATGTGTGTGTGTGACGCCTGCTTGTAAACACGATATCTCAAGAACGGTAACCCCCAGGGATCTCAAACTTGGCATGTAGATTGTCCACATTGAGTAGATGGTCCCTATTGTTTTTGGTAGAGGTCAAATGTCATTTGGGGTCACCAGAGGTCAAAATGTAAATACCTTGGAAATTGCTTGTAAACACGATATCTCCAGAAGGAAAAATGTGAGCAATCTCATACTTACCTTGCTGATTGTCCATATTGAGTTGATGGTCCCTATTGTTTTTTGATGGAGGTCAAAGGTCATTTGGGGTCACCAGAGGGAAAAAGGTCAAAACCTTGTAAACACTGTATCTCAAGAAGGGTAAATGTGAGGGATCTCATACATAGCAGGTGGATTGCCCATATTAAGTAGATGATCACTATTATTTTTGGTGGAGGTCAAAGGTCATTTGGGGTCATCAGAGATGAAAAGCTCAAAAACTTGTAAACACCATATGTCAAGAAAGGTAACTGCCAGGAATCTCATATTTACTAAGTGGATTGTCCATATTGAGTAGATGACCCCTATTGTTTTCATTGGATGTCAAAGGTCATTTGGGGTCATCAGAGATGAAAAGCTCAAAAACTTGTAAACACCATATGTCAAGAAAGGTAACTGCCAGGAATCTCATATTTACTAAGTGGATTGTCCATATTGAGTAGATGACCCCTATTGTTTTTATTGGATGTCAAAGGTCATTTGGGGTCATCAGAGTTCAAAACATCTAAACCTTGCAAACACTATATCTCAAAAGAGTATATAACTGTTTAATTTAATATCCATGAGCGGTTAGGGTGAAAGGGTAAGAATAATTTGGCATGTGTAATGTAATAGGCATAGGGTATATAATATTTTTGGAACAGTTTATTAACTTCACTATGTAAATTCTTTAGTGAGGTAATTTTGAAAATGCATTTGTAAAGTACTGAAGCAAACTCATAGGAAGAAGGTCTAAGGTGCACAAAAAGGCACATCACATGGTAGTTACTGTACAGTATGTTGATTCTGGCATGAAATTGTGCCCTGTTATTACATTAAGTTCCAAGTATTAATACATGAAAAAGTGGGCAGAGCAAAATATAAAATCTTAAAAGGCAAAATCTGTTCATCAGGCTGGCATACATGCTTCAATGCTCATGGGTATGCTGATTTTGCAGCCACAAGTAAATAGATTTTCATGAAACTGATGTGGAACATGTGAGTTTAAACAGTCTGTATAAGGGTCATTTAAGGACATAGTCTGAAAATATTAGAAAATGCTTCTGTGCACACTAAGTAGATGACTGATATGGGACTTCATAAGTATAAACTTTGAACAGAGAGTACTCTGTGTGATGCACAAGAATCTCTTTTATAACATACCTACATTGCTTTTTCAATAACCTTAAAGAAAACCTGAAGAAAACATTAAATTTAGTGGGAAAAAGTGCTAATATTTGACAAACCTTGTGCCTACTGTCCTCATGAGGACATGTGCATGCAAGCATGCATTAATTGGAAGTGGGAATTGATGAATTAGATATACCACAGTTAATAAGTTTTATAAAAAAGAACCTAATTTACACTGATCATTTGGTATCAAATACCCTTCAGTGCACATGAACTGTCATTGCCTAATAGAGTGAATCAAATTGTGACTGACCCATTCTTTGCCATTTGGTCACAGTTATCTCGCCCAATTTTTCACAGTTGACTGCCAGTTATCCCCACAGTGTCCTGAAGGATTACCTCATACAAACACACAGCTCAATTGACTTAAGCTTTTTACTGTATAAGTGGTGTTAATTGACTCTTATAAACCCTCTGAAGAAAGCTTATTTTTATCTCAGTACATAACCATGACAGCCCATTGTTTGTATATACTCCTATTTCCTGCCATTCCCTGCAGGCATTCAGTACTCTATTTGTGGTCAAAATGTCAGACCTCCATGAAAGTCACACCTCTGCTAAATCCAGCATAAAATAACTGTCCACATTATCTTGTCTCATCTGACCACAAATAAAAGTTGTTTGCCTAGCCATTGTCTGGAGATGGAGAAGTTCATGTACACTGATCAAGTTTCTAAACTGAAAGTCATCTTAGAAATACTGTAGATTGACACCCTTCAGAAATTAGTGTCCTTTACATAGAAGCTGGTGGAATTGAACAAATAGTGTGTTTGTATAAGGAATTTTGTTGAACAAACCTTTAAACATTGGTGTCTGTCTAGATTGGTGTTTCTGCTTTACACTTTCAATATGCTCTACAGTGATTATTTGTCACTTAGTTTCATTCTAGATTTTGTTTTAAATTTTTGATAGCATAAATGTATCAGGATACTACTTGCCTCATCTCTGCTTATATCTGGATAACCACACCAAAAAAGTAACCCCTGTGTGAAGGATTATATAGTTATGTCAAATATCATCATCGAGTGGGAATTCTTGTCTCACATTTCATTTTTATCCATGTCACTATCCCCCCCCCAAAAAAAAAAAGTGTACCATAAAGCTTAATGCATAGAACCATTGCTTCAAGATTACCCTTTATGACACTTTTCAAAAGTATTAAGATTTTATTTTGCATTGCTGCTGTCATTTAAAAGTAGTTCAGGTAATAAGAGCAAACATGATGCTGTATACTGTGTATCAAACAAGGAAAACTTGTACTGTATGTTATGCTGTACCTACAGTATAAGTAGACAAAAGGTGAATTAAAAGTCTTGTTAAATTATGGATTAATAGGGATATCTGCTTTTGTTAATTTGCAAAGGATACCATAGACAATGGGTGGGGCATTTCCCCCATAAAGCAAAAATTGCCGTCAGTAATAGCCAAGGTTACACATCTCTGTTCAGATGTCTCTTTAGGCTTGGTCTCACATACCCCGCAACACCCAGTGTTAACTTGTGTTTACAATCAGACAAAACCACAGGCTAACCCCGTGTTTTCCAGTCTGTGTTCTCACGTACCCAGTGTTTCGTTGATTGGATAGTGTTACCATAGTAATGAGGCCAAATATTTCACACACCGATTACAGCAAAATGTAAGAAAATACCTGTCATCAGTGCGATAAATACCTGTGACCTTGCTTGATTAAAACAAACACGATGTTTAAAACTGCTTAACCCTGCGATTTGAGGTGGATCAAATTTTAAACACCGACCCCACGTTAACCCTCGTTCCCACGTTACTCGAGCGTGAGGTAATACAGTGTAACCTCGAGCGCGGGGTATGTGAGAACACAGTATTTGATCCAATGCTTGAAGGAGAGTGTGTCGATGAGGGCTTGTTTAAACACTAACCTCAATGCAGACTTTTCGAAACATAGAGGCATCAGAACATAGAGACTTCAGAATGGAGAGCTGTCCCCATTGACCAAACTTTTGATAAAAATGGTTTCAAAATACCGCTTTATCAAGTAATGAGACAGCTGTGTGAGAAATTCCTCTTGTGTGTGGAGATCAAAGGTTTGAGGTGACAGTTAGATCAAACTTTGTAGACATAATATTTTTAGGGGGATAACTGTGAGGGATCTCATACCATGGTGGTAGTACTTCCATACTCATTCTGTACTAAGCTTAATTTTGAATTACTCATGTTGATGGACGTGTTGGTAAGGTGATCACTATTGTTTTTAAGGGGTCGAAAGGTCATTTTAGGGTCACATGAGGTCAAAAAGTTTTGACCTTACTAGTATTATATCTCAATTAAGTAGGATAATTGTATGGGATCTCATGCATGTCATGTTTGTTTCCATGTTTGCTATGATATATCATACGGCAAGGAATCACTAAGCCTGTTGGCTTTCTAGTTTCTTTAGAGTTATGGAAGAAACAATGTCTGTATGCTCTAAAAGAAATTTTGGGCATCATACAGAGCACTTGATCTGTTCAAAGTTAACACTTATGAAGTTCCCCACTGAACAATTCCTCTGCTTTGTGGGCATGGAAGCTTTCCCCAATATGTTCAGACTATGTACTCAAATCACCCTCATACAGCCTTTGTTTAACTCACATGTTCCAGACACTGCTAGAAACTTCCACTTAAGAGTAGGAAATATATTTCATGAAAATCTACAGGCCGAGATAACTTATGGCAAAATCAGCATACCTATGACAAAGATAAATTAACCAACATGTCAGCCTGATGAACAGTTTTTTCCTTTTTAACTTTTTCAGATTTTGTTCTACCCACTTACTCTTATGCGTATTAATGCTGGCACTAAATGTTATAGGGCAAAACTTCAAACTAAAATCAACATAAACACTGTAACAAATGCACTTTTATGCACTTTAGACATTCTTAATACAGTGAAATTGCTTCAGTACATATTTTGAAATTACCCAACTTGATCATTTACATAATGAAGTGGATTTCAAAAGCTTACCTATGCATCTTACATTACTCATGCCATTCAAAACTCTTAACCCTATGCACTAATGAATATTAACCTTAACAGTTACCCTTTTTGAGATAAAGTATGGGCAAGGTTTAACCTCTGATGATGCTAAATGACCTTTGACCTCCAGTAAAAACAATAGGGATCACCTACTTAATATGGACAATCCACATGCTACGTATGAGATCCCTCACAGTTACCCTTCTTGAGATAAACTGTTTACAAAGTTTTGATGTTTTGACCTCTGGTGACCCCAGATGACCTTTGACCTCCACCAAAAACAATAGGGATCATCTACTCAATATGGGCAATCCACATGGTAAGTATAAGATCACTCACATTTTTCCTTCAAGCTATTTCCAAGGTATTTACCATTTGACCCCTGGTGACCTCAAACGAACTTTGACCTCCACCAAAAACAATAGGGATCATCTACTCAATAAGGGCAATCTAGGCTACATACAAAGTTTGAGATCCTCGGAAATACCCTTCTTGAGATATCATGTTTACTAGCGGTCGTCACATACGCACACACACAGACACACATACACAAACACGACATCACCATCACATAGATTCCTTGCCTGCCTTCGGCAAGGAATCAATTTAAAACAGTTACATTTACTCAAATGACTGTAGAATGAGCAATTAGTTTTCTGTGTAGGCAGTATTGGCGCTTCATGAATATTCATTTACAAGCTGCTATCCACATCGCATTGACCACACCGTCAATACACAACCAGTGTATACTGATACTGTACTAATGCAATCTCGAACTAGTGCTGATAGTTAAGCATTTCTGTTGTAATCGATTAATTGAGCAGTCGTTCTCGCGATTACAGAGATTCTTCGAGAACAAGTATGACGTCATTTCAGTGCCATTGGTACATAAAAAAGTTTCGATCACTGTTTATCAAAACCAACAGCGTACAGATGTACACAGTAGCAGTCGGCTGAAAATCATTTATACACTGCTGCTTGGTGCTGTACATTGAGCAATCTTCTGTTACGAAGCATCATACTCACTGATTGGCTGCTTGCATAATTTATGAATGAAGCGGCTTCTTTAAAAGTTTGGGGATTCCTAGCTTCTAACGTAATTATTGAGGCAGGATGTCATGTTATTGCCAATTGAAGTCCACCCATTCTCTGAGTGGCTAGTAGTAGTAGCAGCTAGCAGGTCCCGTTTATGCGCTGAGAACGTACATACGTCTATTTACACAGTACAGGCAGTGGTAACTTAAACAATAAACGACAGGTGAAAACTACAATGTCTAGATTTGATCTTAGCCTATTATTGTTAGCTTTAACATTACATTTTGTACTGTAAACTTAGGTGGCTAGGCCTTAGGCCTAGTTTGCGGCTGTCTGCATAGCGGGCTTGTCAGCTACCTTCGCCTTGGATACTTTATTTGGCCTAGCCTATACTTTGTGAACAATCGTTGCTTTGAAATACTGAAACTTCATCTAGCAAGTTGTGTGTGGTGTAACGATCTATATCAACCTCCAACGGAAGCAATTCTATAAAAATTGCTTCTCACGAAATGTTTTGTTACTAAAGATAAAGGGGATAGATGTGTTAAAATGGAGTCTGCTTCTAGGCGGACATGTGCGTTGTATTAACGTTAACTCAGTATTGGCGAGCGATTGCGAATTTCTATACTACAGATACACACACATATATGTACAGTGCAGGTCTATTACCAATATCTACACATTACTACACGGGTTGGTTATGCATACGCAAATGCGATTAATTGCAGAGTAATCGCGAAAAGATGCAGTTAAACATTTAGTTCGCTACATCCGTTTTTAATATATAGCCTAGGCCTATGTATAGTGCTGGGAGCCTATACTACTGAAGTACAGAAGTAGTAGGCTAGTAGTAGCATGGTCGTATGAAAGTTTCGCCCAATCCAGCACTTTTGTAAATGTCTACTGTAGTCAACTCGCCCTTTGATTCAAAAAAGTTATAACCAGGCCAAACTATCATTTGTTCGCTTTTTTTTTATGTGAAACATGCTTTAGTTAGATAGAAATTTGCAGAATGGTTGATTGAAGTTTGGTTCTATTGTCACAACTTCATGTTGTTTTATGTCCCTAACTTTTGCGCACCCTAAATTGTAATGGTGGGGTCCTTTGTGGGAGTAAAATCAAATACTACATTTGTCAGACACTGCCAAAAATTGTGTTTTAAGAACTGGGTTTTTGATGACGAAGTTGATGACTGTTTTCCATTCATTTTTCAGTAAAGGACTGGTAAAATTTTTCTTGGTTTAACCCCAAAGAATGGCACCAAGTAAGAGTAAATATAGTACTAAACATTGTTTATGTGCAAAAAATAATTTACCAACATCAGTATTATTACAGATGTCCTAAGGACGGGATAAATGATTGGAATGTACAGCATGTCAATTGCACCTGGTAACACTACCTCAAATTTTAAGACGAATGTTTTTGACCCATTGCCATAATAATAGCTAGGCTTAAAAAAAGACTTTACATCACTCTGCTTTGCAAAACTGATACATGTTTACATGCACAACATGTTAATAAATAGACTGTCAAAGTTTCCAGTGGGGGTAACATCGTGTGACCAAGTAAATGACAGATTTGTGACACTTCTTCCACAGCTTTTCAAAAAAATTTAGCAGTTGGAAAAGCGGTAATAGGCCTAGGGCCTAGGCTATATTTCAAAAATCTGAACGACCTTCAATCGAAATTGAACTCAAAATGGATTCATTTTGATGAAAAATGTCATGCTTTTCATATTGAACCATCTAATGGCTAGGCTTTTGTGTTGCTACTGCGATATAATGAAATACGTATGGTATCCTTTTTCTTGGGTGCGCGATATTTACGGCCATTGACTATACACGAATCCAGACAGCATGTGATGGTCCGATTTCAGTCGGCCATAACTTGCCCTTGAACAGGGCTGTGTATTACATTACATGGCCTAAGCTCATTACACTCCACATCACAGCCCTTGCCCCGCTAACACAAGAAATCCCATCACTAGCCAACCTTGGCCAGGGTCATCATCTCTCACGTTCACAAATTCCTATGTTTTCTCACCAAACTTTACACAGATGACCTCTGGCACCGCATCCACCTTTCTGCATAAGCTGTTCACCCAGATTCGATGTTATAATGGTGTATTTTGCCTCGAAAAATTGAACGTAACACTAACTCAATGCGCCATGTTTGCAAGCTTTCGAACGACTAAGAAGTCGGTCTTCGATCCTACTAAACCACGCGCTGGCACGCCTGGCTATGCCTTGTGTACCTGGGCATGCGCTGACACGCCGGATGTTAATTTAGTTAACACTGATATTAATTTCATTAAATGCTATCATTAATCATGTTATCATTACTGATTAGGAAGTAAAATACAAAGGACCATTGTGCCAATTTTTTACTTTTGTTCGCAAAATGTTGCTATTCATTACACATGTTAGAATGGATCCCTGAGTTTTCCACTAGTTCCGCGAAACGCCATGCGCTGTCGTACAACTGAGTTCAACGCGCTGCTGTACAAATTGTACGGCAGCGCGTGGAACTTGAGACAGGGCGTACCAGTGGGTGTCAGCGCGCGGAATAGTAGGACCCGTCGTCTTTGTAATATCCACTTTGGGGTCAAAGGTCTTACCAGGGGTTTCCACTTATTCAAAAAGTTTTCACACTTAGAGAAATTTTGACAACGTTTCAACAATTTCAAAAACACTTAGAAGCTTCAAATACGAACAAACAAGAATTTTTCATATGAAATTTGCATTCATTAGGTGGAATGATCGTTAAAGTTATTGATTTGGTGAAATGGTTACAACGTTCTAGGAATGATTTTTGACTATTTGCAAGTTCATGTAGAAACACTTACTGTACGAGGGCTCATTCAAACGAAGGAGTTTCTAACCAGAGTCGAAGTGTCATTTTGCTGCATTTTGACCTCAGACTGTCCATGAAAGCCGATTTATTGGTAACTTTTCTATTGAAAGTCACTTGCACATCATTTTTTGGTAATATAAGTTCGATGTGTGTAATATTTACCAGTTTAGAACGTATTTTGTTCTGAAAGCCTAATGATGGGTTTTTTGTGTTAGCCGGGCAATGGCTGTGATGTGGAGTAAAATGAGCTTAGGCCATGTAACGTAACACACAGCCCTGTTCAAGGGCTAGCCATAAATGGGGTCCGTCACCTTTAAATCTTTTGATTTCCTTGCTTTACCTCTATCATGGACGGTTTTACACTAATTTGTATCTTAAATTCTCCAAGTTCACTAAATCTGAGGGTTTGAAATTCATGTAAACAATAAATAAAGACGGTTTAAGGCTGATGGACCCCACTAATGGCGGTGTACAGTCACTAAAAACAAGGGCTAATCGGATTCGTCTATACTACCTGTGGGCCAAGTTAGGATAACGTTAGGCTACGTCTTACCCACAGGTCGTCCTAGCGTTACATATAGATCCTTTTTATATATATATATACTATATATACTAGTATATAACGCTAGGACGACCTGTGGTCTTACCGTGAGTACTAACGGGCAACGTTAGCCAATAAAATTAGGCTACATTGCATTGCTGATTGTCCCTCCAAAATACCTGTCCTTTTTATCGATATAGCATTGCAGTAATAGATCGCTTCGCAAGGAACACAAACGAATCTGTTATAGTTTACTCGTCACCTGCGCTATTTGCGGCTGGAACGGTCTTCCTCCATTTCCAGGCCTACAAAAAATGACACGGCTATTAGCGCATGTTCCTAAATAGAAATCCGAAGCTTTAGCCTAATTCTCCAGCTAAGCCCTGTGTACGTGTATGCAATCATTTCGATCGCGTACAATACACGTATAGTTGGTAACTATACCTGGTAATATTTGGTTCATGTTATTGTTGTTGTGCCCTCCTGAGTTTTATCTCCCGATTTTCGTGCATCTAAAACGTGCATGTTACATAACGTTAGGTCCAGAGTGAACGAAAATAAGATCCTCTGTGTTTTTATATCATATACGCCATTATGGCTCTGTTTTTGTCCAGAGTGAACGAAAGTAAGATCTTATGTTTTTGTAGAACGTACGCCATTATGGCTCTGTTTTCGTGAAGTCAGTGCAGTACATATAGACATAGTCAATATAGGCGGATGGTCTGGCAAGCCATTGTACTGTAACAAAAGCTAATGGTTTTATGTTGAGGCAGTACGTTTTCCGTGGTCACGTGGTATTCAGGGTGCACAGCTTGCGCTGAGAAGTGACTACGACTGCACGATAACCTCAGGGCTTGACATGTTGAAAGGGGACTTTTTCCAAAAATGCAACTAAAATATGAGCTTATAAGAGACCAAATCAATAATTTTACGTTTCACAAGAGTTGTAAGTCGATATGCCGCCTCGTATCACTTATAATTCTACTTGAATCTGGCGAGAACTGACAAAAACACCCCGTAGTTCTAGAGTAGCCTACTGTATGTACATAACGTATCATACAGTGAGCCCACAAAGCCCTGCCTCGATCGTCCCTTCGACAATCCTTGAAGGAAGGGCATTTTTTTTAATGTAATCTTCTTCTTCACTCTGAAATTGGTTGTGAAATCATGTTTATTTTTACATTTCTAGGTCTATAGCCTAAATGTAGCCCGTGTTGTTGTGAACTTTCATTCGCTCAGTGTACTGTGCATTCATAACATCTAAAGCTGGCTAAACAAACATGTAGGCATACTGGATCGTGTTTGAAGTTCATCACTCGAAAAAGCTTATTAGACTTCATAAATTGTTGAGGCCTGACGAAGATCAAGAGAAATTATAATTAGAGGTATATTCCCTAATAGGCCCAAAAGATGTCCACTGAAATGGTCGAGTGACGGAATTGTGAAAAATGACTAGATCGAAGCTGCGTAGAGCGAGAAACTTGTTTACTAAAAGTTCACGTTTAGGCGCGATAGGCAACGTGGATGAAGCCGTAAAGCTCCGGTTAAATTGACTTACCGTGGTCGGTCGGTGATCACTGTGCAGCATGCGAGCCTACGCTGTTGAACGACCCACTGAATTCTGAATGTTCGCCAATCGTCTGTCAGTTATTTTTTATAGAAAAAATGCCTCTAATGGAATTAAATATTCGAAGACGGTTTGTTGTAGAGGGTCACGGTAGATATATATTTTTCACTGTGGTTGTAGTTCTCGGCTAACTTGCAGTATCGGCGCCGTTGAACTTGAAGCTAACTGGCCACCATTCGCCTGGTACACTTACCCAGGCTATGTGAGCGTATACACAAATCCGGATAGCAAGTGATGGTCTGATTTCAGTCGGCCATAACTGGGGTTCGTCACCTTTAAATCTTTCGATTTCCTTGCTTACCTCTATCATGGATGGTTGTACACGAATTTGTATCTTGAATTCTCCAATTTCACTAAATATGGGGGTTTGAAATTCATGTAAATAATAAATAAAGACGATTTTAGGCTGATGGACCCCAATAATGGCGGCTTACAGTCCCTAAAAACAAGCGCTAATCGGATTTGTCTATAGCATTGTGATACCATGAGTCGGTCAATCAATAAGCGTTGTACTCTGCGCATGTGCCATACATTTTTATGCAATGACCGACTCAATGTACTGACCGACTCAAGATACACTACATAAGTGCATACGTGGGTATAGTTGTAGTTACTTCGTAGCTAACATAACATAACATAACAGGTTGACGGGCAAAGGAGGGCCAAAGCCCCATAAGATGCCCTGAAGTCCAGGCCCTAATCATTTAACTTTTCGAAGATCCAATGCCAGAGTGAGTGTGGATGAACACCGGCGAACTTCGCCTTCTCTTTTCGACTAGTGCTCAGAGGTAACGAGGCAGGCGTGTACTAATAGCTCCCAATCCTGCTCCCGGGACCGCCATTTAACGTCCCCATCCGACGGACGTAAGCGTATCCCCAGTCTTTAGCCACTTTCCCAAAGGCTGGATGGGGTGGAGGTTATGCTTGCTCTGCACCACTGCTCAACAGCTGAACTGAGCAAGCTGACAACTTCCTGAGTCGGACAACTTCCTGAAACGGACAACTTCCTGAAACGGACAACCAAATTCCCAATTTTGTAAGCTTACAGTATAACATAACATAACATAACATAACATAACAGGTTCAAGGGCAAAGGAGGGCTGTAAAGGCCCTGGAGATGTCTTCTATTTTCACATTAGTTTATTGCAAAATCATCGCCTAGCATGGATTTTATATGATTTAAGGTAAAGGCAAAACTAAAATTCTATCATTAAATATTGCAAGAACACTATTTTCGTCAGTTTCTTTCATTGAAAGTGTACAGGACTGCGTAGACGTGTGTACACTGAACGAAAGCTGTGCACTCTGAATACCACGTGACCTTCGTTTTTCGAGAACAATAACATTACTTCGATACTGTCAATAGCTTGCCAGACCATCCGCCTTCTATAGACTATGATATAGAGCAAAGGCCAGGGCAGGATACTTTACTAGGCCAGCTTTATGCTGCAGTATGAGCAGAGTTATTTTCAGCTGTGTGGCTGCATAAATCGCACCCGGAATTCCTGTGATGGCGCAATCTTTCTTCACTGTTGTGACACTGTTCGTTTCAGCTCGTCGATCTATACTAGCTCCAACAGCGGGAATCTATATAAGATTTTTGTTGAAGGAGGGGGGGGGGGGCGGAGGCGGAGGGGACGGGGGGGGGGACGGGGGGGGGCTTCACATTAAGAAGTAAAGTTTCTCCCATAGAGTTGTCAACGAGTGGAATTGTCTGCCAGCATAGGCGTCCGCAGAAATTTTTACAAGGGGGGGGGGACACGATCCATACTTGCCAACATTTGAGAGTGGAAAAGTGGTAGATCTTGCGAGGGAGCGAAGCGACCGAGCCCGAGCGCGCTTGCGCGCGAGGGGGGAGGGGGTGGTTGTGGGTGTTCGTGGGTGGGCCCCTCTCACGGTGTGAAGCTTTTTTGTTTTTTTAATGTGAAAATATGTAATTTGGTGCATACTTTGTAGGTATTTTGTAAGCGTAAGGAGACATTATTATTATGTATTTTATGAACGATTTTGTAGGAATAACCATGCAGAAATCAAATACACACGTATTGCTGGCAAATAATTTATCACTCTGCAAGTATGCAGAATTACATAACAGATTCAAGGTACGTGTTGCTTTTGTACTTACCACTAGATATCAGTGTGCCTGATATGGTAGGCCTACAATTTGTCCTAGATAGCCTATTTTGCAAACAAACTTGCACAACTATTTTGTTGTTGTTACTGTATTCAGTTGAACCATTAAAAAGAACATAGCTTACATACACAGAAAACCAAAATCTCATATTGAGTTTGTGTTATAGTTGTAAGGCCGCGAGCCCTGCATGCACGCTCTGATCGCAAAAGATGTAAACAGTCGAGTACAGTACAGCTTGACAATACTCCATAACACAGTACACGTATACGTACGTACGTACGCGGCGCGCGGGTTTCGATCGATCCATATCTCTCAGCTCAAGCTCGATCGATGGATCGTATTTTTATCAACATTTTCTGAGCTGTTTTATGGTGAATTACACACAACACGCACGCTTAAACAGCAAAGTGTAACTTAAATCATACTTTCAATAAATATTATGGCAGGTTTGCCAAAAATCGGTAGATTAGAGTAAAAAATCGGTAGCCAGTTCAAATCTCTAAAAAGCGGTATTCTACCGCCCAAATCGGTAGAGTTGGCAAGTATGAAGATCATTCATGGATGATTGAATTGTGTACACTATCTAAGCGGAGCGCCACCATCAGTTGGCGCGGAGCGTACAAGAAAATTTTGGGCCTTGAAAACCCTCCAGATGGCCGGAAACGACACTTGGCGAGTGTTCTAAGCTGCATGTACCCAGCCATGAAACAGGAATTTCATGTCTGTAATTTTTAGAGTTTTAGAATTTTCAATGTAAAAAATTGTTGAATTGTTGCCTCTCGGTCACGGCCTCGCACGCCTACGCACGATAAAACTAACAACTGTCAACCAGCCTATATAGGCCTATGTCCGTTACCTAATTATGACCCATGCATACAACCCCCCCCCCCCCCCCCAATTTTCACTTTGTATATCCAAATTTCACCCGCGCGTCACCACTTGAGATCAGCACGAATGATTGTCCCCAAATTACGATTTCACTATTCAGCATACTGCACCATCTTCTCTTTTGCTATTCCTGGTCAAATGTCCGCATATTTCACGAGTGAAAACTGACGCTGTGAGTGAAGGTATTTTGATGATTTATTTTTAGTTTTTTTTATTTTAATTTTTAATTATTTTTTCACAAGCTTGATTTTCCAGGGGGGGGGGGGCAAGTGCCCCCCTAGCCCCCCTTGCGGACTCCCATGTCTGCCAGAATGGGTAGCTGACTCCCCGTCAGTACACTGACAAGTTCTCCCGTGACTGTGGTAGGTAGAATGGCTGTTTGTTTAGGTTTGGTGGTTTGACTTTTGAATAGGGTTTGGACTTCAGGGCATGCATCTTATGGGGCTTTGGCCCTCCTTTGTCCTTCAAGTTGTTATGCTAATGTTAGGTTAGGTTAGGTTAGGTTAGGTTAGGTTAGGTTAGGTTAGGTTAGGTTAGGTTAGGTTAGGTTAGGTTAGGTTTTGTGAACGCATGAACGTATTGTTTACATAAGACTTTAAAAATTTTTAGATAAGCATGACATTCTCTTTGATGGGTCAATTATGTTTTAGACTTGGTCTGCTACTGAAAGGGCCCTTACTGATGCTACTGATAATTTCGAGGACCTTCACAAAATCATATTGCAATGGGTGTATTTCATTTGCATATGAAAACCTTTTTTTCAAAAATCGGTCCGTAAATTTAAGGAGAAATAAATGCTGCTGCACACACAGGATGCTTTGCGGTTTTCCCTGTATGAATTTGCTGCAAGAGCAAACAATAGGATTATACCAGGGAGCTGCCAGTGTATACACAGTGTATGTATGTAGAGAGTGTAACCGATGCTTAAGATGCAGCGCGTCACCTTCAATTTTAGAAAACTAAATTTGATTGGATTGTAAAAGTGACGGTCTTTAATTTAGACCAACGGCATTGATTTTTACATTAGTTGAAAGATTATTTTGTCCCCTTTCGTTTTCCGTCCTACGTAAGTCAAAAATGACCTCATGCAAAGTGACGCAACAAGATTTATAAGCCTGTGAAACCGGGATACTTACTTGACGTTTTGCGAGAAACTGTGAAACTGATTGCTTTTTGGAGCAAAAAATGACGGTTCAAAAGTTGATTCTCTGCTTTTCTGACATACATTTCTGAAAAGCTCATATGTTATACTTTTTGTACCGTTTGGAGTAAATTTCTGTGACCTGTTGTTACAAAGTTATGGCAAGTTAAGCGCTGAAAATAGGGAAAATTTAGCTTGTTTCAGGGCCGATTTGTTGCGCAAAACGGAACAAGACGAACGTCTAGATGAGTTGCGGTGCCGACAAACCAAGTCGTCTTATACTTTTAAGGTGATTTGACGACTGTTAGCTACTAATAGCTTTTGGACTTTGGGCATGGACTCTACTACTGTAACAAAGAAGTATATTTGCATTTTTAAACAGGATATTCAAGGAGGTTTCCCTCCATGGGCTACTTCATTTTCTGTACAATTCGCGCCAACCTATGGTGACGCTCTGTTTAGAATAATCATCCTTCTTTCAGAGAGGTTGAATCCAACTCAATACCACAGAGTGCACCACTCTAAAAACACTATGGTCAACTATGCACCGACTCAATGGTGTGGTCAAAAAGTGACCAATTAATGGTTAGATCTGACCATAAATTAGTAAATTTTGACCAAAGTTGGAGGTCAATGGTTTGACCATTGTTTAGGTCGGTGCATAGTTAATTAAATCAATGGTCAATTCGAGGCAAAGAGATGAAATGAACTAACGATTTGGCTAAAAATTTAGGAAAATCGGCCCTTGTTTGTACAGGGTTTAGACTGTTGGCCCAATCAGCCTGGGTCCAGGGGCCGCTTTAAGGGCCCCTGGTGGGGTTCAGGGGACAAAGCCCTGGTAGGGGTCCATGGAGGGCTGGATACTTTTGTAAGGGGTGGCTGGAGTTTAATATCTAAGCGTAGCGCCACCATCAGTTGGCGCGGAGGGTACAAAGAAAATTTTGGATTTTAAAACCTCCCAGATGGCTAGAAATGGCATTTGCCAGGTTTATTTGTCTCTAATTCTGGTGAGAAATTTTTATTTTTCTAAGATTAAAACACCCTTTTGAGATACTGATTAGCTCAGTTCATTACTCCACTGAACTATGTATCCTAGGATTGCAAATCCGGAATCCCGCGGAATGTTGCAAGCAGCTGTTCCAGTGCACGCCTGAGTGAAGTATTTTCAGGGGCGCAGGGGAGCATTTCACTTTTGGGGCACAAGTTTTTGCCCGAGAAATGTAATTCTGCCTGTAGGACAGTCAAAGCGGAGCGCCACCACAGGTTGGCGCGGAGCGTCAAGAAAATTTGAAAATTCTTACCCCTCAGACAGTCAAAAATGACATTTCCCATGGCTTGAAAAGGGGATCCAAGCAGTCGCTTTTTTAAGTTTCAATTGCAGATAAACGTACGTTCGTACGTGTCTTCCTTTCCTAAGTCATTGTTGTGTATCTTGATATCCTCATTTTCTATCAGCCAGCTAGCAGCAAGAACAACACTTCTGGGCCTAACATTTTCAGAAAAAACAGCCGTTTTATAACTTAGTTTCCTCTTAAATTTGACAGGAATTACTTGGCTCTCTTCAAGTCTTATAGGTAAAGTTTTAATTGTTGCCACCACATCAGACGGGACATTAACAACATTTCCCTTAATACTAAATTGCCCTCCTCGAGGAAGCTCACGCAACTGCATAAAAGGTGTTCGCAAAGCGACCAACCTTTCTTCAAGACGATGTAATTTCAATTCTTCTGGTATCTCATACATTTTCATATTATTATCTCGACTTAATAACGGAACTCTGCCTTCTTAAATATATTTTAAACAGGTTTTACAGACCCATCCTTTATCTATACCTTCTTCCTGCTTACAAATATTAGTATTTCCACTAAATCTAACTAAATTCACCCACAGTGCACATTCTTTATACCATAACTGCTCACAATAAAAGAAAACATATGTAGGCCCCTCCATAATTTTATTCCAAAAGCGATGTTGCAATTCTCTAATTGGACTCCCCTCTTCTTTTCTAAATTGACGCTTACGTATTTGTTCTCTAAGCATCATTTTAGTACTATCACTTGCAATACCCACACTACGTTTTATCACAAACCCTTTATTTTCCCAACATTTATACCTATCTTCAGTCACTCCCATAGACCCTTTCACTAATATATGATTACTCCCCTCATTTAAACAAACATCTGCTCTCTTCACATAACTTTGCATTGACATTTGATTACGCTCCTCTTCAAATAAAATGTCTCCTCTTTTCAATATGTTACATTTAACACCGAAAAATTCTTCACTATGTTCATTAACACAACCCCTCTTCAACCAATTCTCTATAACGCTGCTCTCATGTACAGACTCATTATCTTCTATTTCCAACACTACGTCATAATGTACTCCACCTGTATTGACTAAATAAATGGCACGTTTTTCCCGATTAACTACACAATGAACTTACAATGACTTGTCTTAAATAAAAATGATTATCTTCTACCCCTGTAACCAGTAATGCCAAACACCGAAAAAACAATTACCATCCCCACGTACTTTTTTCACACGAATCGGCCTACTCCCAACTGAAACACATTTTCCTATTTCAATAGACGGCAAATCAAACCCCCCAGTTTTCACAAAACCATGTTTGAATCTATCAACACAAGCTTCCTAAACATATTTTCTCTCCAACAGCTATCAACAACGAAAAAATAAAATGTACATGTAGATCTTTCGGAACGTATAAATAATACCTCACGATCGTCATGTTCCCTACTTTCCCCATTATCACACCTCCGACTTTTTTCACATTCACTAGAACTTTTTTTTGGTTTGTTCCCAACTCTGATATCATCATTTTTCTCCTCTTCATAACTTTTAACTTGAAATTCACCCCCATACTTTCTTTTTCTTTGTTGTCAACCTTTCCTTTCTAAATTAAAAATCTTTGAACGGCCCTTCTTAGGCATTGTAATATTCTCCACATAATTTTAAACTTTAAAATAACAAATTTACCATAACCAGACACCTTGATATAACACAAATATTAATACTCGCCAACTCATACAAATAATATTTACCTACCAATAACAATGTTTCCCTCCAACAGAAACTTACTTTGTGAATGTTGTCGTTAGTGTGAGAAATTCACACAGCCCTTTAAAGTCACAAAAACAGTGAACAAAACTCCTCTTAACTATCAAACTTTTTACTTCACCGAAACCCGGACCATGCTACTTGAAAAGAATAAATCCCTACAAAGAAATCCTCATATAAATACTCAAAATTCACTAAACACCAATCTGTAATGAATTAAAAAAAAAAAACAACCAAAATGATGGCGCTGTGTTAAATTAACAAACAACCTTTTCCCCAGAGTACGTACGGACCTGGTTTTTCCGCAAGATTGTTACTAAAAATAGAACACGTTTCCAAATTTTACATGAAAAAATCCCCAATTTTACACTCTCACGAAAGTCATATTTCCACCAAAACTTAAAAACACGAAAGAGAAGTACCATCCCTACAAATTGCACTAAACCGTATTTCGATACCACAAAGCATCTACAAGAAGATAGAAATAAAGTGCCGGAAAAGTCAGAAATTGACATCGCGAGAGTAACTGCATTAGTTGCGGTGCTGCCTGCAAGGCAGGCACCGCAACTAAAAAGCATAAAGGTTTCAATCTGTGTCAGGCCTTTGTCACTATTTACCATACCATCTTTTGTCATTATTCCACAACGGGGGCGGGTCGAGGCAGGTTTTTCTCGCTTAATTGGCTTATTAATTATCTGTCAAGTAGAAAACAATTCATCTCTTAAAGGCATTAACTCTGACGAAATTAATGTTCAGTGTGATCCCAGCTAAAAATGTACCATGGTACAGTGGCGGATTTAGGCGGGGCGCACCCGCCCCTCCCCCCCTAAAATTTTCCAAAGCTTTTTTTTTTTACTTTCACTAAATAGATCCTTTAGCCTACTTGTTTCTACATAATGTTGTATTATCTTATAATTTTCAAGCTATGTAATTATAATTGTTGCAAACTAATAGCACAGTTCCAAGTTTTCCGATAAAATGTCACTAGAGTGATCTCAAAGGTCTCAACCGTATTTCGGACCACGCTTTATGTAGAACACTGAAACTTTTTCTTACAATCCATCTGCTATATGGGTTCATCAGATGTGAAGTCACGGTGTATAGAATGTATAAAAAGCGCATGGCCAAACTTCACATGAGCTTAACGTCTATGTTCACTTTCATCTGTGATCCCGTTTCTTCCTTTTTTCAGAGTATTGTATATAAATTTATTTGGTCACACAAACCAGACAATTATGGGAAACGTTCTGTTCTAATATGTGCAAAATGTGAAGGTGGTTTAGGAATGGTCGAATTATATGCTCTTTTGCTTATAGCTTAAAATGTAAATAAGGGAAAAATTATTTTCAGCATGGCTTTGCTTTTTGGAAAAAAATTATTTGATAGTAAGCTCAAGAAATATGGCGGAATATGTTTTAATGTCACCTTTCCAATGAATATGTTATCATTGAAAACAAGTATTTATGATGTCTTCTGCACTTGATCTTACTTTAAAGGTAAAGAGCAGTCCCCCCAAACTTATTTTGAAGAAAAAGCTAAATAACACAATTTTCATCTTATTTCTCTTCAAAGTATCTTTCATTACATTTTATGATTTTACTATTGCATATTCAAGGCAAACCAAGCAGTTATTTCTGGTAAATTTCACATTTGAAGAGAAAAAAAAATTGTCATATGACTCCCAACAGCCAATCATGAAACTGGACAGTCTACTACACTTCTTCAATTTGGGATGCCTGCTCCTGCCCATTAAGCCCTCCGGATGTGTATGCTAATCAATATATTTTGAATAATTCTTAAAATTAAAATTAAAATTGACAATAAACTTACCTATGCCAGAGCTCTCATGGTCACTAAAACTTACAAAGTAATTTTTTTATGAGAGAGTCGACTGAATGCTTAATTAGAATGATTTCTGCCATAAATGTAATTTTTTATTTTTTTATTGTTTTCATTGTATTATGGAAAAATTCTGCTATCCCGACGGAGTGGAGACTAAATCTACATGCAACTAATGAAATCAACGATAACGCAAAGCGTTTAACAATGTTTTTACAAGTGTAGAAATACGATTTTCCAATTCTTTCCATTTATTGTTCAGTTCTGGTCGCCGACGGAAGAGAGCGGACGAGCCTGTTACCCCGCAGGGCTCGTTCGATCTCTTCGGCACTTTGTTTGGTTTTGATTGGTTGTAAATAGTGTAATTATTGTACATAGACTGTAAATATGGCAGGTGGACCCCGACCCCTCGTGACCCTTTAGGATGGTGGCCCTTCAGGGCAGTTACTTGTGTGTTGCTTGTGGCAGTCTTCTGGAGCAGTGCTCGTGGTTTTGTTTGGGAAAGTGATGTTTCGTTTTTCGATTGTCGAGTTCTGTGTAGACTTTTTAGGGACAGTGGCTTTTCGGGAGCGGTGTTTAATAGTTTTGTTGGTTTCCGTTTATGAAGGTAATATTGATATTCAGTCTTTGGGGTTTTCGGCCATATGTAGTCGTTTCACCGTCCGGCCGTGTCCGTTTTTTTTTTTTTTTGCACATTAAAAGCAGACCGATCTTTCCATTTTTTTCAATTTATTGGCAATCCAAATGTCCCCAAATTGTGTGCAATAACGATATAAAAGTACCTCCATGACTTAAAGAGACTTTAGAATCATTGCCGGTATTTCTTTTGTTGTCAAAAATACGGTGTTTTCGTTTTCTCAAGATGCAAGGATATATTTGTTTGCATCAATTCAGTGTAAAAGATTGGTGAATTCCTCCTCTTACCGAAAACTTCGTAGTGTAAAAAATCATCTAAGTTCTATCTTGGAAAAGAGTGGTATAATGTCTTCAGCCAAATGGCGAAGATAAGTTCCCTTTTTTTTTGCTGTTTGGGATGCAGAATGACTCAGTGTTTTTATGAATAAAAGGAAAATAGCTCCTTTACAGTCATTCTTCCGCTATCGTAGTACTCTGCAAACAACTTCAAATACTTACCTGCTTACCGCAACTTTCTGGCATATAATAATAGACAATACAGTTAGTGCTTTCCGGCGATACCGGATTGGTTCATAGGCGTAGAAAGCGAGATGGGCTGCGGGGGCGACAGCTCCCAGTGAAAAATGAGGGGGGAAGAAGCATTCTTCCGCCCCTCCCCCTTCCCGGGTCACAAACCCCTTTGTTTCATTTTTCCAAATCTCAAAAAGAGTAAAAAGTTTTTCCGGCGCGCTTCGAGCAAAATGCAACATTGAATGCATTAGTTCTCGCTCATAAATCAATTTGGAAAACTTTTCCGAACTCTGGAAATGACAAAATCAGATATTTACCATATGTGACACCACATCATCAAGAGATACCGGCAGCTATATAGCTATTGTTGTAAACTGTCTTTCATAGAATTCAAAATTTTCTTCAATGAAAACTGTTGGTTTTGAAACACATTTCCTAAAAAGGACAACAAAATTTGGAAAACTCTTGAAATGTCATGGGAGAGTGTCAGTTCGTAGGCCTTAGAAAACATTATGCAGCAAACACGATTCAGTCGGCGTGCAATCATTCTCATATATGCCACCAGTATATGAAGGAAGTGCAGATTTTCAGTAATCCCCTAACTCCCCCCTAAATTTTCTTACAGGAAACCCAATATCCAACGCTTTCTGCAATACAAGCCACATATCAAAAATTTCGGCGCGCTTCGCGCACGGCAATACGTCCCTGATGAAGTGGTGTTCACACTTGAAAAAAAAATCGGAAAACTTAGCTACTACTTACAAGCGGAGAGGGGGCGATTGCCCTCTTGCTCGAAAAAGTCGGAAATTTGTCATTTGAGACACTAGCCAAATAAAGCGCGGTTGTCCCAACTTTCCTTCACAAAATTCCGAATTCTTCCTAATTAAGGCTCCATATTTGCCATGTAATTTTTAGTTTTAAAAAAGGGTAAAATTTTCCGCGCGCTCCGCGCGCCCTGGATTGCAACCCTTAATGCAGTAAGTGGTCTCTCATAAGATAGTCAGTGGTCAACGTTTCCGAGCCGCCACAGTGCCGTTTCCCTGAAATTTTCTTCAATATGGGCTTCTAATCTTTAAATATTTTGTCCAAAAAAGGCAACAAAGTTTTGGGAGGTTTTTGAATGTCAGCGAGAAGCCTCAATCCGCACTTCTTTTACATTATGTAACAACAACGATCTTTTGTCGACATGCTATCTCAGATAATGCTAACAGAAAACGCAGATTCTTCGATAGTCCCCCAAATATTCAAATTTCCGTACAGGAAACCCTGAACCTAAACTGTTCCTAGTAACAGAAGCTCCATATTTACAAATGTTTGAAAGGACCCAAATTTTCGGCGCGCGGAGTACGTTCCTAACACAGCAGTGTTCACACTTAAAATAAAATCAGCGTTTTTTTTTTATTTAAAAAAATCTTCTTGCTCGTAAAAGAAGCGAAAGATTTAGCATATAAAAATGTACCTTTTGGTCAATAGGGTAGGGTGAGGTGCACGGTCCACATTGTTCCGCCCCCCCCCCCCCCCCACACACTTTCACTTTCATATTGCTTCCTACGCCACTAAAATACGGTACGGTATTGGAGCAAAAAGAGACAGGCTAAAATATAAACATTTACATGGTTTCTTAACCTTAGGGTTCTGTTCCCAATTGGGCTAGTTAGTTGGAACTGAACGACACCAACAGGAATGCAGCGTCAACAAGACACGAAAGTTCAGTTCAATCATTTAAGGTTGAAGTTCAATTTCATTTTCAATACTCGGTGTTCCAATAAGGTTCAATTTCTGCCATTTCAAAGTCGCATATATGTATACAACCGACGAGGATTGATGCCCGGTCACCCTGTGCATATTCTACAACCTCCAACCCACAGGAGAAACCCCGATAACGGCCATGAGAGACTCATATAACGGAACATCGTGATCATTCCAGCAGAGCCGTCTCCTTAACTGTGTGTGGCAGGTGTTGTTATTCTCACATTTTGGTCTCTCAAATGATCAAATCGTAAGGTACCAACCTAGTTCAAACGGGTTTTGAAAGTTAAGAATGTTTTCTTTCTATCCATGTAACTATTAACTCGATACAATGGGTGGAAGGGTACGCCAATTTTCAATGAAAAATATAATTCTCGAAGTTTTTCAATGGAGATTCTTCCAAAGACCACGTTTTTGAACGGTTTTCCTCCACTTAAATTCACCTAACTTTTGTTAGGATGGTCCTAAAAATCTAGTTCAAGCGGGTGCTAAAAGTATGAGTATTCATCTTGACCGTGCTCAAGTATCCTCCATTTTGACTATCGGGAACATTACGCCTTTTTTAAAATATAAAAAAATCTTGGTTTGGAAATCGGGCAGTTGCTTTGTTCTTTGTCCGAATTGGTCAACGATCCTGTGACGTCACGTGCAGGCATTCAAAGTGACGCCGTTTCGCTTGCACAGACCTAGAGAAGTGCTTTACATTTTAATTGCCCTTATCCCATTTTAGCTTTAACCATTTTCCTTAAGAAAAAGTCATCAGATTGAGGAATTTGTCCTTAATGGAATCGTAAATTTCTTGATTCGAAAAACTGGATTGACGGTGGAAAAATCGGGAGAAATTAGAACTTCTCAAAATGCATTGAATGGCAGTTAAGGCGTGGGTATTTGGCACGTACCATTGCAAAATGTTAGGGGGTTTAAATATATATTTAAAATATCATGTGCGGGATGCATTGAGATTCTAAATATGTAAACAAATTTTATTATAACAGATGTACAGTGTTGTGCAGTGAGCCTAGAAACGAATACTTTAAACCGTTTTACATCACATATTGAGCAAAAAGTAGAAATTTTCATACTGCTCTCAAATGGACTCTCCGGTTTAATAACAATGGGGAATACGGAGCTGCCGTGGTGTGGGGTGTCTAGAAAAGTAAGACCTAGAAACATAAGACCTAAGACCTAGAAACATAAGACCTAGAAAACATAAGACCTAGAAACATAAGACTTAGAAACATAAGACCTAGAAACATAAGACCCTCAAAGATACTGTAAAGGGTGCATGATTTTTCATCAGGGTCTTACTTCTAGACACCTGTGTGTGAGTGTCTAGAAAAGTAAGACCCAGAGAAAAAAACGTAATGTTGTTGTCAGGAAGTCCTCCAAGATACTGCAATACATATTTCACGCTAAGATTAATGCAAAAATACGCCAAAAACTAGATGTGGGGGATTTTTCATGAGGGGCTTACTTTTCTAGACACCTGTGTGGGTGTCTAGAAAAGTAAGACCCTGATGAAAAATAAACCGGCATCCAGTTCTTGATTTATTTAAGCATTAATCATATTGTAAAAAATGTGCTACAGTATGCCGGAGCGTTCCTGAAAACGGCATTATAAATTTTTCTCCGGGTCTTACTTTTCTAGACACCCACACAGGTGTCTAGAAAAGTAAGACCCTGATGAAAAATCATGCACCCTTTACAGTATCTTTGAGGGTCTTATGTTTCTAGGTCTTAGGTCTTATGTTTCTAGGTCTTACTTTTCTAGACACCCACACAGGTGTCTAGAAAAGTAAGACCCTGATGAAAAATAACCAGCATCCAGTTCTTGATTTATTTTAGCATTAATCATATTGTGAAAGATGTATTATAGTATCCAGGAGTGTTCCTGAGAACGGCATTATGAATTTTTCTCCTGGTCTAACTTTTCTAGACACCTACACAGGTGTCTGTAGAAAAGTAATTAAACCCTGATGAAAAATAATTAAGCACCCATTACAGTGTTTTTGAGGGTCTTATGTTTCTAGGTCTTAGGTCTTATGTTTCTAGGTCTTACTTTTCTAGACACCCCCGTGGTGTGTGCGGTCGAGGGTAAAAACCACAAAAAAGGTTGTTGTGATGCAGCAAGCAGTGAAAAAGCAATGATCGTTTTGGGCCAAAACGTTCCGTTATGCGGCGGCGGCGGCTTTGGAAGTCGCACAACAGTTCCAGAATATTTAAAAACTCTGTCACCGCCTTGTAAAAAATACATATTATTAGTCGGTATCTTTGCCCACCAAGGAACATTGACTTTGATTTGCACATCATTGGCGCTCGTGGGGCAAAGGTCGCCAAATTTATAAAAAAAATCATTTGAATACCGCATCCACTTAAAAAAATCATTAAAAAATTAATAAGAATCATTTGTTTTAATCACACTTGCTGCACTGCACTTACTTAACTTACTGCATATGCAACAGAGATTTACATTTATTTCTCTGTTTTTATTGCCATTTTAAACAGTGTATCTTGAATTCATCGTAACAAGGGAAATAGTTCGTTATCGCATACTGACCTTTTTGCCTCCCAAGTTCGGGCCTTACAAACTTTATTTGCAACACTTCAATTGATTTGTAACAAGTACAAAACGCAATATGACAAAAGTAGAATTACACATGCAAATGAAGGACGCTGAAAAAATATTCATTAAAACTAGTGACCTTGAAGTTAATGACCCAGCCCCATTTGTTCCTGTTTTTTCACAGTTTATCTTAAAGGCATATACCAGTGACCCTTCCATTAACGTCTTGTAAGAACGGCAACACTGTAGCACCCCAAGTCCTCCAAACCCTGTCGCAATACGATTTTCCTTACTCAATAAAGATCACTTTAAAGATTAGTTATTTAAGTCAAAAATACCTCTACTTTTCAACAAAACCGCAAACAGTTATCTGATTAAATAGGTAATGTAGGCACATTGTTCCAAATTCCCTAACTTTTACTTAATTTCAATTGAACGATCTGTTTGCCATATTGGAATGTTTGAATACCTTTTCTTACAGATCTAGTAATGTCCTCATCATAAGTGGGGCATATAGAGAACAATGTCATTTAACATTCCCTACAGCGGCATCAATATTGTAAATAAATTGGATGCATTGTTAAATTAATTAAATGTGCCGCGATGACATCACAGATTTTCCATAATGCACTAAACCCCAAGAATTTATTTTTTTTAAAAGTTAGTATCTTCCGAACACAATATGTTATTGGGATGCAGTTTCCTCCGATGAAAAAGAAATTTTCTGCATTTTTTGAAGTCAATGAATTTTGCCGCCAGACCCGGTGAAGTATAGGCCCCTAGATGTCATTGCCTCAAGGCACTGTCGTTCAAATGCCCAGGCCTGTTTTCCAAAATCTGTCTGGATTTGGAAACACGATCACCTGAAAACTGGGGACCAATGAGACGGGTGACTTATGTCACGCGGGACCAATGAAACGGCTGCAGACTAGTGAGACTGGGAACTATACATTATCCCCCTAGTCACTTGGGCCTTCACCAAGCTGCCAAGGAAGGTCTCTGATAGGACCTGCCACTTTTCCATTTATGGTGTCAAATAAAGAAAAATGTATTTAAAAAAAAAAGTTGAACTTACTCCAAACCTGCAGGCTCATAGCCAGGCTACGTGTGAAAGTTTTTCCGACTTATTGAAAGTAGTCTAAGGGGAGGGGTGTCCTCTTCATCATTTTGCCAGGGGTTTTACCTTTTCCAAGGAGAAATAGACACAAAGCTGTGGGAGAATTTAGATTTTGATCCGATTAATCTTTAAGGTTTATTTAATTGTGGTGGTTTATTTGGGTACTAATATTTACTTTTTGATCCATAAGTTAAAGACATTTTTCTTGTAAAACTTTGCCCTACTTCGTGTCTGGTTACCACCTTCCCCTAAACACGATTCTTTCCCATTTTCTGAGTCACGCGGATAAATTCATAAATGAATTTTAGTACATCTCGCCCCTGAAAATAGCTGAGCCCCTATAGACACGGAGGATAACAACTCTGCTAGAAGATTTCTCGCCTCTATCGCATTTTGTTTGTGTAGTTACAAGCCTGCACTAAACAGGGGTTTTTTTTTACATTCAAAGTAGAGGCGGGGTTACCCGAGTTAGTAATATTAGAATGTTTACTGTTTATGGCGAGGTAATGAAACTTTCAGAACGATCTAGCCCGATCCCGCTCACCATAACGTTTGAATGTCCGATTACATCAGGGCTGGATTTAAGGCGGGACACCCTGGGGCTTACGGTATATTGGTTCTCACATGTGAGGACTCCACATCTGGGTGTCTTAAAGGTATAAGATGCCTTTCCCGGAGTCTGTGCTTTGATGGTCAACATGTTATGTAAATTTTTGAACTTCACCGTGAGCAAAAGTTTTCTTTCTATATATACACGGGCCAATGAGGGTGCATGGTCCTTATATTTTACCACGTTTGGGTAACTTTTCACACACCTTGATGAACATGACACCACAACCGATGAATTCGGTGCTTACAAATGTAGATTCTGTCAATTCGAACTTAAAGGCATATTTTCATCATCCCAACCAGTTCTCCCACATTTATCTAAAACTCATCTTTATCCAGACACAATCCTAGTTTATTGCTTGATGGCTTGTCCCAGTGGCCATACAAGTCCATAATGTGTAATCAAGACACTCTCAGTGCCCACGCTGTGTAATTTAGCTATGATGCATTGTTTGAATGTGATGCTAATCAAAGAGCTGTACCAGTTGAGAGTTTTGATATATGTATACTGAAACTGTAGTTTGGGGTGACGAGTGACTGCCTTTAAAGAACCAGTTCTCTCACCCCAAACAGTACCAATTCTCCTAACCTTCTTACTTAAGCCCCTCCCACAATTGTCTGAAACTCATCCTCATCCAGATACAATCTCAGTTTGTTGCTTCAAGGTGAGTATAGAAAAACTCATTTTATATAATCGAAACACTCTCAGTACCATTTATGCTGTTAATATAAGATTTGGTACTCTGCATTGTTTGAATTAGCTGCCAATCAAACAGCTGAGCCAATTGAGAATTTCGGTACCCGGGTTCCAAAATTGAAGTTTGGGGTGAGAGGTTTGGCCCTTTAAAGAACATAAAATCAAAACTTAGTTTTGAAAAATATTCAATTTCAGCAAAGTCTGTAGAATTTTCTGTCACAAATTTCTAGAATGTGGTGGCTAGTCAGTTAGTTAGCTAGAGTTATACTAGTCTCGCAAGTCGCGCCGGCCATTGCATGTGTAGCAGACTGTGGCGTATATTCCTTGTTCAGTCATATCCCCACCGTGACCAAGTCTAACGAAGTGAACACCCAAACAGCTGCTTTGGATATTCATAGAAATATGTAGCCTTGAGACTCGGTGAATGTTAGTGAATATTCACCAGAAGGCAACGTCTGGTCCCGTTTAAATCATGCAGTAGCCTATGCCACCCACAGAGTTGATATGACATCGTAAACTTAAAGCACACTTCCCGGTAGTACCCACTGGACAGTTGGTTATGCAACGCAGTAGTGATCCGATCAGGTTTCAATCTAGTCCTTCAGTTTACAACAACAAGAATACACACACACTCGCTGAAAACAAAAGCATATGAATGAGTAATATTATGGTAATGAAGTTTGCGCTTAAAATTGGACGCAGGCCTCTTCGTTTTGGCGGACGTTGGTTTGTGAAGCCTTAAAGGGGGGAGTGAACAAACCGATTCCGCTCCGCGAGGTACGCCGGCCAGGGCCTTTTTCTAGTTGTGGCTCACTGGCTTGTTTTCCCTACTCCATTGCTCATGTTGAGCACCGAACACAATGGCAGTAGCTAGGTTCCGTTCACGGTAAAGTTTTGGTATGACCCGATTCGAACTCCCACTCACGACTGCAAGTCGGATGCTCCAACCGACTTGACCGGCCAGAATGTGGTGGCGCTTCGCTAATAACTGAAGAAGAAAGTCCCCAAACTGTATATTCTCATGTACCGTGACGACCCAATTACCGCAATGCTCGTATCGTTTCCAAGCCGCTTAGTGCACTGCTGTGCCAGAGACCTGGGCTCACTTCAGGATGCCTTGTGCAGAATGACGTATTCTACAGTATTACACTCTAAAAATTATAGTGCTACTTTTATAGAACTTTCTGGGTGCTGAATTAAATCAGCAGCGCCGTTTCAGCACTTTAATTATACAAAACTTTCATAGTGCTGTCATAACAGCCTAAATGTGCGGAACCAATTTAGATGGAAAAATGTTCAAAAACACTAAATTTTGGGCAGAATTTCTGTATCTTTGGTTTTGACTTTTATCAGGCATTTGTCAACTAACATAACACAGTGCTTACACGTATTCATAATTATTTGAATTGGTATATTTCATGATTTTAACGCTGTCACCGTAAACAAATATTACAGTATATTCCAAATTAGGAGTTTCGCAAATAAAGACTCATATGTTATTTTACATTTTATTACTCTTGAAGATTTAAATACAGCACTTTATGATTTCTGGATAGCTCTTGCGAGTGCTGCTTACTGCTGCACTTCCGAGGCGCTGTCTCTAGTGAGTCACGCAAAAAAGTGCTATGGTAGCACCAACGGTGTAGTCCCTATTAGGGCTCTTATAAGTGCTAATAATGCGTCTTTCGCACCGCCTATTAGTACTGTCTGGTAGCACTTATGGCGCAGTTAAAAGTAGCTTTTGCGAGTGCTTAAGTCCTGCACCTCACAAGTGTTAAAGAAAGTGCTGTCGTTCGCACCAATGGTGCAGTCCTTGTTAGGGCTCTTGGTTAGTGCAGAAAAACTCTTCTTTAAGTGCTGTTTTTAGCACTTCTTTTTTACGGTATAACCTCTACATCTGAATCAGGGCTGAACTGCTGCCATGGGAGTACTACCTCGTACTCCCATGCTACCACTGTAAGAGGTAGCCAACTATACAAATCACCAAATAATCATCGAGCTGTTTGAAAAGTGCAGAGTTAGATCAGGGAGATGTAACACCTCCGTAATCAGTGTCACTTGAAATGAAGTCAAAGGTCAGACAATGGTGTTTCTGAGAAACACTAGCCCGTGAAGCAGACTGTAGTAGCCGAAAGTTGGCGCTCTCTCAAAATCGTAATACACCCAGATCTCTAAACAGTATAATGTACACAGAGTCTACAAACCAGGCTGCGCTCAGTTTCCATTTACAGGAATCCCGCATTTTGATGGACGAATTAGTAAACATGGATGGTCACGTGGTGCACGAAACAAGCATGACTAGTGTATTTTCGTACATACAACTGATACAACGAACGGCGAATAACCTAATTAGCTCGGTTCGTGGAAAATGTGCACCAAGCCGTATACGTTCGATGCACATAATTACCTATTACGCGAGGTATAATTCAGTATTTTAATTTTTGTCGTGACGTCATTTTTGGTGGTCGTAAATGAGATTCGATAGAAAGTTGGCAGGCTATTGTATACCCACTTGGCCCACTTCTTTTCTTAATTTTCATAAATGATATTGATAGCTCTATCACTTCCAGCATAAGTAAGTTTGCTGATGATACAAAGCTCTATAGGAAGGTTGGAGGAAAGGATGATTCTTTATTGCTTCAGAAAGATCTGGATAGGTTATTTTCATGGTCTCAGACTTGGCAAATGTCTTTTAATGCTGATAAGTGCAAAGTGCTCCATTTTGGTTCTAAGAATCCCCACCATGATTATACTATGAATGGTACTAATTTGAACAAAGTGACTTCTGAGAAAGACCTTGGTGTAGTTATTACAGGAGATTTAAAGTCATCTAGGCAGTGTGCAGCTACTGCTGCAAGGGCAAATAGGGTGCTTGGGTTGATCAGGAGGAATTTTAAGAGTTTTAGTAAAGAAATTGTGCTAAATTTGTACAAGCAGCTGGTTCGACCCCATCTCGACTATGCTGCACAGGCCTGGAGTCCCTTCTTTGAAAAGGACAAATTGCTTTTAGAGCAAGTTCAGAAGAGAGCTACCCGACTCATACCTGAGGTTAAAAATCTACCTTATTCCCAAAGGCTTAAGCTGCTTGGGCTTACCACTTTGGAGCTGAGAAGGATTAGGGGGGACATGCTCCAGGTATACAAATTTCTATCTGAAGGGAATCCTTTGTTAGCTTGCAGTTATTTAAAGGTCCAGAGTAATCCTCGGGTTAGAGGCCATTGCAAAAAGCTTGAAAAGTCTTTTGCTAGACTTGACATTAGGAAGTTCAGTTTCTCTCATAGGGTTGTTAGTGAGTGGAATAGCCTGCCTGAGTGGGTTGTTAACTCCACATCAGTGCACCGTTTTAAGGTGTTAATATTGACAAGTTTTTCCATGACTGTGGTAGAATCTAATCTTTCTGGGCTCTTTAGGTGTTGGTGGTTTGCTTTGTTTTGGGGGGTTTTTTGGATTACAGGGCATCTTATGGGGCCTTTACAGCCCTCCTTTGCCCTTTAACCTGTTATGTTATGTTATACCGTAGGCATGCCATGTAACTTAGCTGGAAACGTCGACTGCTCACCAGTGAAGCCGTTGAAAGCCTGACTCAAATAGTATTATTTATAGTAGCGAAAGTAAGATTTTTGATTTTTGAACGTAGTAGCTGAAACGCAAACACAACAGCCTGAAGTTACAGCAGGCTGGAGAAACGCGGAAACGCGGATAGCAATAGTGCACATGGGTTTTTTTTTTTTTTTTTTTGAGTTGACTTCCAGGCAATTTCTTTGAATATGTCGCAACATCACTGATCGATCGCAAATATCCATCATATAAATGAAACAAAAAAACTAATCGAGAGTAAAGAACATTTGTATTTATCAATTATTTCTCGAACCATTAACTAGTGAAAATCAACTGTATCAGTTCACGTTAACAATTCTACTCAGTCCTATTACACTCGCGAAGTGCTTACATGAAAAACTGTACACCTACCAGCTTCAATTGTACTTTTGCCATCGTACTGCTGTGTAGGCCTACTGCTAGGCTTCTTCAGTTGAAACCCTGGTAATGCGATACGCGTAGCTTCAGTACATTCATAGTGGTGAGCGTAGAATGCGAAAGAACTATATTTCTCTTCCTTCACGCCGCTCTGGAGGCTCATACTAGTTCTCATATCATTGATAGCCTGAGCTCTGGTGAGCGTCAGACGGTTGGATTGTGTGTTTGTGTGTGTGTGTGTGTGTGTGTTTGGTCTTCGAAGAATCTCTTCAGCTTGGCGGCCTTGTAAGACCTTAGTTCTTTCAATTTGCAATTCCACATAATATAATAAAGCCCATGTTATTTCTTGTACTTGATCACTGCTCACTGATGTGCTGAATAATGAACTTGAAAGCGAACTGCTCTCCATAAAAAGTTGGAAGCCTCTCGAGCCAGTTCTTGAACCACTGAATACGACTCTCGTCAATTTACAGTACCTTCTGAGCATGCGCTAATTGTCCGTATATTTGCTGGTGCATGTTTGGACGTGTCACGTTACTGTTAGTAGATCTTCCTTATTTCAATACTGTTTACCAGTTGTTCACACGGAACGTAATCAGCTTGCTGGCTATGAATCGTCGGATCTAATCATCGATGTGGGCGCCGTTATTTACCGTTTGTCCACAATTTATTTCGGTGAGTAGATGCTCCTTTCATAGATTGACATTCTGTAACAATACGATAGCTTTTAGTTGCTGACGGACGCGAGCAATCTGAAGGGAAAGAAGGGGAATTTTCTACACTTCCACTCGAGGCAGGAATTTTTCATTGTTTCACCATTTCAACATAACCTTGCAACATGATACTGCGCATGCGTTTGGTCTTATATGTATACGGAGGCCCCGAGTGGTCGTAGCTTCCTTGGGAAGAAGAACTGGTATGTTTGGTGACTCCGAACGGGCTCCTCGCCAGCCGAAAGAGTCGGGAGGACTCTGGAAAAAAGGTATGCTTTGATATAAATAAAGTGTTGCAGTGGCCGTCACTTGAAACAAGTGCCGATGAATTAACTTTATAGCCTTTTTTGTGGAGAAGCCTTTCAAGTTTTCGCCCAGTAAGCCTGAAGGGAACCAACCTAGGTTTTCATGAAAATCCACAAATATGGGTCGAAACGGCTACGATTCGTGGCATTCTGGTACTGACATTCGCTAGCATTCTGGTTCCAATATAAAAATTATTTATACAAAAATATCAATCACGTTATAGCCCCGATGCATCCATCTGAAAATAAATTTGAAGTGAAAACTTACATTGTCGTTGTTGTGATTCAATACTGCTTGCATGTATACCTAACCGTTCAGCTATGCGAGAAGAAGGGGGGACTAGGTTCAACGGGGAACGGAGGGGGGGGGGGCTTGGGGGCGGAAAATGATTTATGTAAACTATCCGTAACAGAGACAAAGATTAGCTTTTAATTAAATATTGTACGTGGTACTACTCGGAGTCGAACGCTTTGTTTCATGGCATTGTAAAATATATTATATTCCTGTACAGGCATGTTTGCCCAATTACCGGAATTGATTTTACCGCACTCAATGCCTCAAGTTGATCTGATGTGACATCGAACACACGTGCAATCAATCAACGTAAAAACAACGCATAACAGTTCAAGGCGCTCTTTGCACTAGTACCACACAGCTATAAACCTATATGTATATTGTATTACCATACGGGAACTTCGGGAAGGTCACATGCTTAAAATTATTTATCAAACTGTTATTACGATTACCGTGTAGTAGAACGACGAATAAAATAAAACTTTAAAAAAGTACATCGTGTAGGCTTATTTTCCGGTGTAAAGTCTCTGAAGATTTTTCGTGATTAGTCAAGAAATCCACGGAAATTTTATATCCAAATTTTCACCGAATCAATATTGAACCAAAAATAATAAAATATACTCTAACAGTGTAATGTTTACTGAAAAATTGCATGCGTCTTCAGAGTAAATTTTTTCCGTTGCCGCAGCGTTTGTCGTTGCCGTTACCGTTGCCATACAAGTGTGAGCGTAGATTGAGAGTTCATTTTCTGCTGCCAAGACGGCAAAAAGTTTAAAAATTTTACAACCCCAACCCCAGCCCAGTGCAAAGACTGAGTTTGAAAGCAAAAAAATTCAAAGAGAGAGCACCATCCAAGAACGAATTGAGCCCCAATATTCCCGGCCTGCAACAATTTAACCAGATAAAACTTTCTGATTCATCTTTATTTTCGGAAGAGTAAGTTTTTTGAAACACCATTTCTCAAAATAAAGAATGTCTTGGATGCGTTTAGCAAGGTCTGACAAGTGCCATTTCCTGCAATCTGGGAGGCTTTTGTGGCAAAAAAATCTTGGTACGCTACGCGCCAACTGATGGTGGCGCTCCGCTTAGATGGTAAAACGTGAATTACCCCCCCCCCCCAAAAAAAAAAATAAATAAATAATGTCCCTAGAACCGCGCCTGGCGAGAAGGAACAGTCATTTAACGTTTAACCAACTGAAAATTGAAATGCTAATTACCATCCGATACCACATTCACAGATTTGTATCACATGGGCCTATATGCCGTAGTACGGCTAGTTGATCACACGGTATGGGGCATGGGCGCCAATCCCGGGGGGGGGGGGGCAAGGGGGGCCTTCGCCCCCGCAAGTGAAAAAGTGGGGGACAAAATCGTAATTTCCCCCCCCCCCCCTCAAAATTTGAGTAGACCTAAAAATATGGTCACCTTTTTTCGTTTTTTTTTTTCATTCGAAAACAGTTTTTCTGAAGGTTTGGAAACGCCAGAACGCAAGAGCTTCCGGGGGCTTCGCCCCCTGGACCCCCACAGGGGCTTTGCCCCAGGATCCCACCAGGAGTCCTTTGGGGCTTCGCGCTCGCGGCGCCCGCCAAGCGTGCACAGTTTAGTACTCATGGGCACATCATAAGCATTTTCGCCCCCCACTCTCAAACAGAGATTTGCGCCCCTGGTATGGGGTTAAACGATACACAAAAACGATTACACGAACACGAAAGTTTCCAATACAGTGTCACTGTGTCAGTACGGTAAATAGGCAAAGTTCAAACACCGTTCAAGTTTGTGGAAGTAGGGTCAAGTCCTCTTTTATACTCGTCTCTTACGACAGTCGACTAGGCGGCAACAGCACGATGTGGACACGCATCTTTCTCTGAGAACTCACTCGTAAAATGCACATGACATTTCGTTTATTATTTTTAAAACAATTTCCATTTTCCCCTCATTTACACCAGGCTCCTAGCCGGGTTTTCGGTAGAAGTGATGCATTCCCACAAACGTTTATAGGCTATTTGAAAACAACGTTTGAGAACACAATGTGTACCTTACCCTGTACCGTACCACACGTCACGTATAAGCAAACTGTTTCGCCAACCAATCAGATCGACACATCTCTTTCTCAAATAATGCGTAGGAGGTCTAACAACGGTGCAACCGGGAATTCCCCTGTTAAATCATTCTGTGTTGAACTCAGTGAGACACTGTTACGGACTCCCTATATACATGGACAGTATGGCGAGCAATCGGTATCAAATCATGGGGAATCGACACATACCAATTTAAATCGAAACATGCCAATTTAAATCAAAACATACCAATTTAAATCGAAACATACCAATTTAAATCGAAACATACCAATTTAAATCGACACATACCAATTTAAATTGACACATACCAATTCAAACTGACACATACCGATTTACTCTGACGTATACCAGTTTAAATTGACACATACCAGTTCAAATCGAAACTTACCGATTTACCTCATTAACATATTTGAAATCCCGATTTCGCAACCGCCGCAAAGCACATACTATTTGCAATCCGCTAAAGCCTCACCACCTCAATGGCTTTAAATGAAAGAGTTAAAAAGATTGAATCTACTGTGGTTGCATGTGCATCATGCTTAGCATTAGCAATGGAGTACTGAAAACAAGCCATGGAGCCACAACTGGACAAAAGTTCAGCCTGACTTAAAGGGGCAATCCTCTCACCCCAAACTACACTTCTAGTATAGGGTAACAGAAACTCTCAATTGGCTCAGCTTTTTGATTGACTGCTAATTCAAACAATGCAGAGTACCAAAGCTTATATCTCACAGCATGAACTGTTCTGAGAGTGTTTTGATAATATACCTTGAGCTTTCTATACTCACCCTGAAGCAATAAAATGAGATTGTCTCTGAATGAGGGTGAATTTCAGACAATTGGGATGAGAAAATTGGGCCTTTAAACCAATTGGTTAGAAACTGGTATGTACAACAACATCGTCTGACTAAAATAGGCCTACTGACATGTACGCTCATTGAGAACAGCTTACCATACTCAACAGAGCATGGCAGCAATCGGGATTTAACAGTGGCTAAATGCGTACAAAGAGGCGAGGCCTTAGCGGGTTGCAAAGAGCATGTGTTTTGCTGGGGTTGCGAAATCGGGATATCAAATATGTTAATGAGGTAAATTGGTAGTTGTCGATTTAAACTGGTATGTGCCGATTTAAATTGGTATGTGTCAGTTAAAATTGGCATTTGTCGAAGTTAAATCGGTATGTGTCAGTTTAAATTGGTATGTGTCGATTTAAATTGGTAGGTGTCGATTTAAATTGGTATGTGTCAATTCCTCATGATTTGATATCGATTGCTCGCCATAGGACAGAGCATGTAACGCCTACGTCTTATCCGTTAGCTTGCGGAGCAGACTCTGCAGTACCCGAAAGATGGCGCTCTCTCAGAAATCATTATACACCCAGGTCTCTCTACAGTATAACAGAGTCTGAAAACCATCGTCCAGTTTCCATTTACAGGAATACCGCATTTTGAGGGACGAATTAGTAAACATGAGAAGGTTACGTGGTACACGAAACAAGTATGAAAAGTGTATTTTCGTGCATACAACTAATACAACGAACGGCGAACAACCTAAGTAGCTTTTGTTCGTGGAAAAAGTGTACCAGGCCTACGTACGATACACATATATTAACTATTACGCGAGATATAATTCAGTATTTTACTTTTTGTCGTGACGTCATTCTTGACGGCCGTCAATGAAATTCGATTAAAGGTTGACAGGCTGTTGTAAACCTTAGGTATGCCATGTAACTTAGTTGGAAACGTCGACTGCTCAGCAGTGAAGCTGTTGAAAGACTCATATACTACAATATTATTTATAGTAGCGAAAGTAGGATTTCTGAATAATGAAGTACAATCTGATAAAACGAACACACATTAGCCTGTTAACATCAGGCTAATTATCCGTAGATTGTCGCCACCGACCGGGGCAAAAAAGGCGCACCAAGATGGCGGCCATAAAGCTACAATTTGTATGGTATGACGACGAGTGTGTAATATTTTAAACAAAAGTTAAACTTGAATGGGAAAGAATATTATATTCCTGCAAAACGTGAAGTGATTTTGACCTAAACATTTCATATTCCAAAAATATTTCAACTTTCTTGCAAAATCTGGGAATTGACTTCAGCAAGTCCAAACTTTCCCGCAAAACCATAGCAGACAACCCTCTTGGTGCAGATTTTCTCACACGTACGGTATAGCGACAATGTACCGTGCAGTATGCTCTGCAAGCGCGGGTCCAATGGGGGGGGGGGGGATTATACGGCCTCAGGTCCCCTCCCCTTTTTCGTCACATCAACAATAACAAATACACTGAAATAAGCAGAATGCTTATCTGCCAGAATATAAAAGGGGGCTATTTCTGGTTCATCCTTTCCCTCACACCACAAATCCTACTAAGGAGGATGATTACGATGATGCAACCCCGGCCATCAAAAGCAAAGAGATAGTAAGTGAAATACTCTATGAAATAACCAAGAGCGCTCAGTTCAAATCAGTCCTACAAGGTAAAATAGAAAATGTTATCGAAAGAAAACTTGCCAAGATTTTCGAAGACCTTGAGAAATACGAGGGCAAAATATTTGACTTTGAGAGTAAGTTAGACGAATGTCAAACTGATATCACTGCAATCAAAACGGCGACTAAAGAATGGGAAAAGGAAAGACAGAGTTTGAGTGTGCAAGTTAATGAATTGGAACAATATTCAAGAAGAAACTGTGTTCGTATCTTTTGCATTCAAGAGGAAAAAATAAAGATTGTTCCTCAAAGGTAACAACCCTTCCCCAAAAAATGGAGTTAAGTTGTCACCCACGGATATCGATCGTTGCCACAGAGTTGTTAAACCAGCCCCCTCTTCAGCGCCCCGTGGTATCATCGTGAAGTTCACTAATTATGGAATCAGAAATGATCTGATAATAAATAGACGCAAACTGAAAGGCACCAAAGTCGGATTAAGGAAGACCTCACAATGATAAATCAACAACCCCTGAAGGCAACAAACAACCATGTAAAGGTAAAGAGATCTTGGAGCAAAGACTCGCCACACTCCATGAGGGTAGCGGAAATGCCCTTCTCATAAGAAACACGGAAGATCTCAGGAATCAATTGAATTAACCATGGTCTTTTAGTTGACGTTTTATTATTAGTTCGACTTGCTGCCTATCACTCAGTCCGAGCTTCATATCCTGAGATATTATGTAAAGAGATTTTTAGAGTTTGGACCCAGGTGAGCCCAGACGACCTTTGACCTCCACCAAAAATAATAGGTACCATTTCCTGACCATAACGCATCCAAATACCAAATATGAAATCTACTCCAAGTTTCCTACTTTGGAAGAATAAGAACTCTCAAACTTTAAAGGGTTAAACCCATACGGTAGCACTCTAAGAAAAGAGATAAAATTAGTCAGCACATAACTTGTGTTCAATGTCTTCGGTACCGAAATCTCGCGCATTTTGCTAAAAGCATTACCTTCCGTAAAAGTTAAATTCCAGAAACAGGATACTGAATCAATAATTCCCTCCACAAAAAGTATGAAGACTTCTCGAGCCCCCCATGCAAAAGGGGAGAAAATTCGTGAAAAGTCTTAAGAGTTACGAATCGAGTGTAGAGCCTTAAAAGGCCGCGTTAAAACTGCCAAATTTTGTCTGCAGGCGGAACAAACCGAGCACTTCATCAATAACCTCTCCGATAGCTCTCTATCGGATACATATCTCTAGGTAAGGGTAACAGTTTATAGCTACCCCGCCTTTGAGTCAAAATATCAAGCCCCACATAGTCCTCAAAAGACAATTTAAAACAATGAGGATACGATATACTCTTACAAAAACCAAAGAGCTGAAGCAAACCAGCATTTTAAGGCACTGGCACTTTATATCGGAAAATCCGAATGTGTGTCAAATTTTCCGACAGCACCGGTCATAGCTTTTGACTGTTTGAGAGGACACCCAAAGTAAATAATAATTATTCTCGGCTTAAAAGCGACGTTGAACTGCAAACAACTCACGAGGAGGATGAAGACTGCTCCCTCGATTCTTCACTAGGCGGTCTGAAAGAGCAAATATTCTAGATTGAATTAAGATGGACAAACTAAAAAGTCCATCTAGTGGTGACGGCTCAACATGTAAAAATCAAGAGCAGAAACATGTTTAGTTAAAGATTTAGGAACCTAACAGAACAGTAGGCCTACTTCAAAATATCTGTGGTCTTTAATCCTATCCCACAGCACAAGGATGCTACTTAACTATGCAAGGCAGCAGGGGCGCAAATCTTTGTTTGAGAATTGGGGGGGGGGAGGGGCAAAAATGCTTACGATGGGCCCATGAGTATTAAAGTGTGCACGCGTGGCGGGCACCGCGAGCGCGAAGCCCCAAAGGGCCCCTGGTGGGATCCAGGGGCAAAGTCCCTGTGGGGGTCCAGGGGGCGAAGCCCCCGGAAGCTCATGTGTTCTAGCATTTCCGAAGCTTCAGAAAAACTGTTTTGAACGAAAAAAAAACGAAAAAAGGTGTCCGCATTTTTAGGTCTACTCAATTTTTTTTTTTTTTTTTTTTGGGGGGGGGGGGGATTACGATTTGGCCCCCCACTTTTTCACTTGAGGGGGAGAAGGCCCCTTGCCCCCCGGGATTTGCGCCCCTGCAAGACAGAATATTCGTTAAGAACGCATAAAAGTTCAAAATTGAATCAAGCTAGGGACTGCATATATGTAGCATCAGATAATGACACCACCTACCTACTTTCATTCATTCAGCCGTGATAAGTCTCTACATACACTAGCGTAGCCAGCGGGGAGGGGGGGGGTAAGGCAGGGGGACAGAGTCCCCCCCACACACACACACAGAAATTTTGGGGACGCGATGGGCGATGTTGAAAAAATGAAGGAGAGCCAAAAAAAAAGATAAACGACAAGAGGAGAGAGGGACTCGGGGGCATTTTTTACAGTTTTCGGGGGGGGGGGGGGACTCTTATTCGTTTCGATAAAGTATGCATTCCCCGACGACGACTGTTCTCCCCGATGGTTTGCCTGTTTTTTGCTCTCAATGGGCAATTTCCCTAATAAGAACCCCAAATTTTCGGCGCGCTGTAGATTCACTCCAGTTTTCTTCAGTACTTCCACTCCACATATATAGAGTGTGAAAATCCTGTCAACCTTACCAAGTAACAGGTAGGCAGAGTACACAGGTTATGTAGAGGTCGCAAATTTCATCCCATATCACAAAGCCTAGTTGCTGTTCTCTTGTGTGTGTCATGCGATAGGTCAGTTGGTGAGCGACTCATGGAGCATAGTTTGGCTATTTTTACCGGGTATTCCAGGTGGTTTCGACACAATGTATGTTATCCCCGATAAGGTCTACAACCCCTACAGTTTCTATTTTTTTTTTCTTTTTGTTCTTAATGATAACATAGGCTATGTTATTTTTGAAAGCCTACCAAAACTTTTCGCGCGCTTTGCAATTTTACGATTCAGACTCAAAAGAACACTGCCAGTGCGCAACTCGGCTTTTAAAATATTAAGTGATATTGTGCAAAATGTGCCCCAAGCGTCAATGGCATGGGATAGTTAGGCCTCTTCATATCCCCTTCTCACCACCCCTCGACATAGAGACTGTCGGAACTTGTGGTCGCTGGCGTGGCCCGCCCCCTGTCGGGAATAATCTGTCGCCTTCCCATGGTCGGTTTAGTTATTTTGGCTTTCAAAGGAGTTATTTCTGCGATTAAACCAAAAATGTTCGGTACGCTTTGCCCACTCTTCCTCAGTTCCGTTACCTAGAGCTAAAAAGTACAAACCCTTCCCATCTTTTCAAGTAAATTAATAAGTAGAATAAATGGATTAATGTACATGTCGGGAATTTCATCTCATTTCGCTATACTTAGTTAATAATCTCTAGTATCAGTCGTGCGGTACGGACTCGAAGAAGGAAGTACAATACAAGTTATGCCCGATAGGGCCCAAATACCGGGACAATTGACCTAAATAAGCTTTAAATAAGTACAGATTCTTTTTAGTGTAGGCTAATCCAAAAAAAATTCGCCCGTTTTTCCACGGTTAAATCAGTGCGGAAATATCTTCCTCCAGCATATACAAATTTTATGTCGTATATGACTCGCAATGGCAGGTATAGTGCACAGGTTTTTTTCAAATCTCCCTCACCAACTCATCGACGGCATCCTGACTATTGGGGCTTGGGGTCGCTACCCACCCTACCCCTCCCCCGGAACTCTCGAGGGAATAAGGAAAACATTGATACAAGATTGAAAATGTCCAAAAATTCCAGCTTAGGTGTTCACCAGATCGCTCAGTTTTGATGTAAAATTGCAAAATCTCCTTGGGGTAGGAAGGGGGAGAACCACATCCTCTCCCCGTTCGGTCGCTCGGCTCCTCACTTGGGCGCTTCGCTCCCTCAAGAAAATGCCGCACCCCAGTGGCGGCGATGAAAAATAAAAAAGTGGGGGATACAGGTATGTTCAGCCCCTCAATATTTGTCAAGTGCTCCAATCAAGAAGCTGGGAGAGTTTCGAAGTTGGGCTGAACATATTCTTGCTAAGAACACTCGGGAAGTGCCGTTTCCGGCCATCTCAGGGGTTCGTATAGCCAAAAATTTCCTGGTGCGCTCCGCGCCAATCGATGGTAGAGCTCCGCTTAGAAACATATATATTTAACATTTTTCATAGAATGATTTTTTTGCATTAATTAAGAAACTTCAGAAATGAGATCCATATTTCAATGCTGGGTACATGCAGCATAAAACACTCGGGAAGTGCCGCTCCCTGTCAAAAATTTTCTTGAACGCTCCGCGCCAACCGATGATGGCGGTCCGCTTACGTAGATAGTCCTGTCGGTCAAGATTGGGGACGATGAGGCGACTTTGCCCCCACAAGAAAATCCTGGCTACGTCCCTGCCTACATAACTAATTGATGAAACACCTTTTAATACTGGTCTTCAAACCTTAGCTTAAGACGAACATTTTTGTATTCTTAATAGTAAAAGTGTAACTGAAGCTTCAAATGTAGGCCCATTAAAGAAGTATTACAATTCAATATGGCACCGTCCGGTCGAGCAAGGAATATATCGCAATATACTGCTGATGAGGCCTCTTAAAATAGTCCAAAGCCAAATTTATTTTTGATATGTTACAGAGGAACATATTTTAAGCATTCTGGAGAAAGTTTTATTCATTTCCCACGTTCGGTTCTCGAAATATTAGCGATTGAATGTGGCAAATTTACATAAAATGAGCTTGAAGCAAACAGGCGTGATGTCATGGCTTCACATTGTTGGACAATGGTTTGTATTTATAATTTACCACCGATTTTATGCGACACAACTGTTATAATCGGTGCATCCTGAGCAATGGGATTGTAAGAACTTCATGTGCCTTAGGGGCAAGATAACACCCCTAATCAATTCAAGGTCAAATTAACAGGAAGAAAAATTAAAGAAAAGGAAAACATTGGCCAATAATGTGAATCCATGACATCACACCTGCTTGCTCCAATTTCACTTTTCATTGAAAATGTGTCAACTTCAATCGCTAATATCTTGAGTACCGAACATGGGAAATGAATGAAACTTTTTACCAGAATGCTTAGAATATGTTCCTCTTTAACATATCAAACATAAGTTTGGTTCTGGATCATTCTTTTAAAGGGCCAAACCTCTCACCCCAAACTACACTTCTTGTAGGACAGAGGGTAACAGAAACTCTCAATTGGCTCAGTTTTTTTATTGACTGCTAATTCAAACAATGCAGATCTACTAAACAGTATGAATTGTACTGAGAGTGCTTTGATTATACGCATTGAGCTTTTCTATATACCCAACCTGAAGCAATAAACTGAGATTGTGTCTGGATGAGGATGAATTTGGGACAATTGTGGGAGGGGCTTAAGTGAGAAGGTTAGAAGAATTGGCACTGTTTATTGTGAGAAAATTGGGTCTTTAAGTTTTCCGCCCCTCCCCCACTCCAAAACTCGCCCCAGTGATTAGGGGAGACATGCTCAACTTCACTTTCTTTCTGAAAGGAATCCTTTATCAGCTTGTAGTTATTTAAAGGTCCAAAGTAATCCTCGGGTTAGATGCCATTATAAAAAGTTTGGTAAGTTTTCGTTAGACTTTGTTAGACTTGACATTAGGAAGTTCAGTTTCTCGCATAGTGTTGTTAATCATCATTTGAATAGCCTGCCTGAGTGGGCTGTTTACTTCACATCAGTGAACGGCAGTGAGGTAGGGGAGAGCGGGGCTATAGGGGTAAATTGCATCGATGCAAATATAACTGGGCTGTCTTGAGGATGATATCATTGCTGTGTCACCTGTTTGTTGTGCAACTGGTACTGCTGCTGACAACCACCTAAGAAGCCACATTCACTTGAGAAATGTGACAATAAATTCATCTTTTTGAGCACCACAAGTAAAATTCCCTACCTTGGGTTCTTTTTTTGCTTCATAGTGACTATGTGTTAATATCAGGATATCACAGCATGATATGGCCATGGTACACCTAAGACTTAATGCACATAAACTTATCATAGACCACCGAGTCACTTATGAATTACCAAAGCGAGGCTACTTATGTATTGGAAGTGCGTAGGGGCACATCGCAACACAGGCAATTGGGGTACCGTTGCGACACATTGCAGCACATTGACCTACTGTTGCAAACCAAAAGAAATAGACAGTAGGCCTACAGTGCTGACAGACATGCTGACATACTTAACTCGACCACTTGAAGTAATTCCATTCCTCTCCCATTCCCCCTTTTCACATCCCACCACCCTACCCATGTGGTTCCTATAAATATTCATGATTAGATTGTTTAAACTGGAATAACTGTAAATAAACTTTTTTAACTGCTTTGTTTTTATGAAAATGAATATGAAAAATGCCAGTAGTGTTATCAGTTTATGATTACCTTAAGTCAAAGTTGTACATGTCACAAAGTAAAATCATGTTGCAATGTACCCCCAGATGTGATGCAACTTACCCCTTCAAGGGGTAAATTGCAACATGAAAAATTGCTCCCATTTCAGCTCTCTGTAGCCTACTGTGATAGGGATGTATTCATAATCTTGTGTTATCGGACTAGTCAGGTGCTCAGCTATTACCTCACCTGCCCAGACATCAACAAACAGCTGGCATTATTATGACTTTGAGAGCAAAAAATGAAAAAAGTGTTGCAACTAGTCCCGCACTCCCCTTAACATTGACAAGTTTTTCCATAACTGTGGTAGAATGTAATCTTTCTGGGGTCGTTACGTGTTGGTGGTTTGCTTTATGTTTTCTGGGGGATTGTGGATTATAGGAAATCATATGGGGCCTTCATAGCCCTCCACGTTTGCCCTTTAAAGTGGAAGTTAAAGCAAAAATTTAATTTTCATATGTGAAAGAGAAACCAAATCTACACAGTGTGGTGAAAGTTTCATTCAAATTGGAGATGTATTTCTCGAGATATCAGTAAATGAAGACAGTAGATTTGTGTTCAAAGGTAAATTTGAGGGCAAAAGAGCTTGTATCACTTCCTCACATTGATAAGGAATGTTTTACTTCCCTTAGTTTTACTTTTATTAGACTGTTGTATTGACCTTGAAGTTAATAGGAACAGGACCTCCCTGTGGGGGTTGAGTTTGTAAGATTCTTATACCACTTATTAAATCACATTTTAATTAAATGGGATTGTTAAGGATAAAATCTAGTCTAAAGTTTGAAGAAAAACAAAAGACTGTGCACTAATGTGTGGATGTGATGTCATATGTATTTGCCTCAAGTTCTCTTTTGTTGAAAATGTGACAACTTTACATGCTCATATCTTGAGAACCACACCACAGGTTTCTATGCAAATTTCACCAACATACTAAAAGTGAGTACACCTCTAACATACCAAACCCCTTAAACCCTTCTTTTAACCTGTCATGTCATGTCATGTCATGTCATGTCATGTCATGTCATGTCATGTTATGTTATGTTATGTTTTGTCATGTTCTTACTCCAAGGTAACGACAATAAACGGATATAGGCCTAGGCTTATGGTATGCTCTGTCCATAAGTACAGTAGGTGTGGATACCACGCGGACTTGTACATAGTCCGTGGGTTACTAGTCCAGGGTTGCCAACTTGCATCCCTGGTTGCCAAATTTGACCAGATTTGGCATCCAAGGGACTGGCTTGGCAACTGAAATATATGTTTGGCAACATATTCAAATTTTGGCATCCAAGTATGAAAAATTTGGCATCTTGAAAGCTTAACCAAGATTTTAGCAGTATTTTGAACAGTTAATGGATCTTGTCCCAGATCTTGCCGGTTCGTATGCACGACTCCGGACAGCAAGTGATGGTCTGATTTCAATCGGCCATAAGTGGGGTCCATTACCTTTATATCTTTCAATTTCCTTGCTTACCTCTATCATGGATGGTTGTACACTAATTTGTATCTTGACTTCTCCAATTTTACTAAATATGAAGGTATGAAATTCATGTAAACAATAAATAGAGACGATTTTAGGCTGATGAACCCCACTAATGCGGCCTGCAGTCACTAAAAACAAGCGCTAATCGGATTCGTCTATACATTGACCCTTTTCCAAATAGCAATCACAAAGGATTGTGGGATAGGTTTTAGGTATGCATAAATTTTGTCAATGACATTTTACTGTAGTATAAAATAATAGACACCAACATTCTGTCCCATAATCCTTCGCAAAAGCTCTTTGGAAAAGTGTCTATTAGATTATTCAATAGAACATAACCAATGTCGGGAATTTTAACTCGCAATTTATGGCTTGTGCGGTGTTCATAACTACAATAGCCTAGTTATTAAAATCTTCAAAAATTAACTAAACGTGCACATAAATGAACCAACGAAAAAAAAAAAGAAAAAAAAACATAACTCCCATTTAAACTAAAGGTCATCCAAAAAAAGCATTAACCGATCTCATACCCAACAAAGGAAACACAAGGCTAAAAGAAAAAAAAGAAAAAAAAAAATAATAGAACATAAGCAGTGTCGGGAATTTTATCTACACCGCAATTTATGGCTTTCGTGGTATTCCGAACATAGACGTTGGTTGGTTATGAATTAAATCTTGAGAGATTAAATAGGACATACTGTAACCAATGTCGGGAATTTTACAATAGTTATTAAAATTTTCAAAAATCAAATTTCTGTTATTAAGTAATTTCAGGACATTGTTGGTCAAACACTTTTATAGTCATCAGTCCAGTACTCAAATAGCATTCTTTTCCAGTCAATCACCAATGGTTGAGGAGTAGAGGGACATGCAGCTTAAAACACGTGGGAAGTGCCGTTTCCGGCCATCTGGAGGGTTTGTAAAGCCCAAAATTTTCTTCCTTGCTCCACGCCAACTAATGGTGGCACTCCGCTTAGATGTCTTGCCCCACCTGACCCTCTGAGGTACCAGGTCCCCCACTTGTTCCGTTACCTAGGTCCCCCTAAAAATTCCATCCTGGCTACGCCACTGTCATCAACTGTTTTAAAGGCAGTCATTCGTCACCCTAAAATACAGTTTCAGTATACATACATCAAAACTCTCAATTGGTACAGCTCTTTGATTGGCATCACATTCAAACAATGCATCATAGCTAAATTACACAGCATGGGCACTGAGAGTGTCTTGAGTACACATTATGGACTTGTATGGCCACTGGGACAAGCCATGAAGCAATAAATCAAAAGCCAAAGGCTTCTAGGCTTACAATAGTCTTTTAAATACGCGAGCGTGACCGCCATCCTATCCCTCCCCCCGCAACACACTTTCTGAAACTTGCTATCGAAATAATGGGGAATGCATGCGCTTTACCAGTTTACGCGACTTCACAATGATACCAGTACGGTGTTCTGTGGTAAACAGATATTCGAAAGCTTCACTACATTTTTGGAAGTTGCAGTGATCAAAGTGGTTTAAGCCTGCTTTAAATTTTTTGACCTTTCAAAAGAAATCAAATGAACAAGTTAGAAGAGTTAGATGGAGTTTAAGGGCCCATTGCTCAAGTGATCAAAAACAGCTTGTCAATGATTTCAACAAGAACCATGATTCCAAAAGTGAGGGAGAGGGAAAACTGAGGGCACACTGAGGGCACAGGAAAATGTTTGGGGCAATAATTAGTGTTACCCAAAGCACTTGCCTGCGTAGCAGACTATGGGTCATATTCCTTGATCAGTATTGATCAGTGTTATCCTAACAATATATAGGTTTGTGAAGGACTGAACAGGCCGAGTCTGCTCCGTGAGGTTTTAAAGAACAAGCTCTTTAAGGCAGGGTCAATGGGACCGCCTTACCGCTCTGGTGAGGTTCAGTGGGGCCCAAATGCTCTTCAGGTTTTAGTACATCTTTGGCTGCAAAATAAAGCCTAAGCATATGTATATTTTACTTTAGAAGATTGACCCATGAACCCCCAAGGACCCCTGTTTCATTGGGAAAACTCTTGATGGGCTTGGGGTCTATTGGGCAATATGGTCCAGCTCCGAAGCTGTGAGGTTGCAGCATACGGCACATGTCTGCGTGAAAAACAAACGGCAAGGTGCGTTTATTTTCCATTGGCTTACATGGGACTAAGCCACAGTGTAGAGCTAGAGGGAGTCCAAGGAGCACAGTTCCGGGGAGTTTGAGGTCTTACTGTAGGGGTAGGCCTACGGTGAAAAAGTATCAGGAAAAAAGTCTCAGAAAATGTAGGCCTAATGTTAAGTTTTCACTATTTCGTTCATGCACGTCTGAGTGGAGAGGGTCTGACTATGAGGGTAAATGCCCCCATGCCTGATGCCGCCACTGATATACTAGGCTGAAAAGAAATCAACTTTCGCCTAGCACACCGTGGTCAGTCGAAAACCAGCCTCCCGGTTGTCCGATAGGCCAAAGGGTATATGCCCTGTAGTAGAACGCCGAGACCCTACACGTCCCTTTTAATCTTAGGCCTAACGTGCGTTAGCATTTAGCCCACACTCCAGGGTGGAGTGTTCGGATAGGGTACATCAAATATAACTCAACTAGCTGTTACAGGTATGGCCATAATTATACTGGTCATACTTGTTACACTTATCACCTATAATTTCTGTTCCAGTGTCGTTATAATTTTTCAACGAATGGAAATAGCCTAAACGTCATGCAAAGCGAAATAGCGACCGTTGGCTCCTGGTCTGTGTTGGACATTTAAGCCTAAAAGTTTATACAGCTAAAAGCTCTAAGCTACACAGAAAACTTTGCACAAACAAAATTAAAATTAAAGACCCCAAGCCCCAAAGTATGTGAGTCGCAGTCTTGACTAGACTACATACTACAGTCTACATAACCTTACAGCGGTAGATAATCTGTACAGTACGTAGTACAAGGGAGTTGCAACTCTCTGGTAGTACACAGCCGTTTAGGATGCTATGCCAGTGCAGTCAAGTGCCTGTGGAACGCTCACGTCGGAACGTCGCGTCACCGACTGAGAAGCAAAGCAGGATCACGGTAGTATTTCCACATTTTTGAAAAGTATTTCCTCAATATGTGCATTTAAGTTTCATAGCATGTAGTGACTTTTTTTGAATTGGCTGATTCAACGGTTTTAAAAGTATCAACTGTACCTTATTTACACGGATATGTTCCTTTGTATCACCCAATATTTCCAAAATATTTTTTGGAACTGTTGGATTTATCTCAAACTTCACACTTAGCAAAATTTGGTGACACTGAAGTAGAAACACTAAAACACAGTTGAAACTAGTTCTGGTTATGATAAAAGACAGTCCGCACTGTGACCAGGCTACTGGAATTGCGTGTTAAGTTGTTTTTGGTAGCTCTCTGGGTTGTTGTTTTTCGTTTTTATCACATATTTAACTGATCGACTTTTCTTGAACTTTAAACAGTTGTTTCTGGGGTAGCATAGTGTGTGCATATTATTGCAAATAAGCAGAACTCTGGCCCTATATACAAAGTGTCGCAATGATATTATCAGAGGGTGTAAAGAGAAAATCCACATTTTTCTAATGTATTTTATTGTTTCATGACGTCACAGGTTTCCAAATGGGGTAGGGGCTGCATAAGCTTCTATTGTAAGCTAACAAGGATTGTTTCTGGATTAAGATGAGTTTTAGATAAATGTGGGAGGGGCTAGAATTAAGTAGGATGGGAGAATTGGAACTGTTTGGAATGATGAAAATATGCCTTTAAAAGTTCAGAGTCAAAAGGTAATGGTAATATTTTTGAACATTGTATGCCCTTCTCTTCTCTAGCTGCTTTCAGTTCTTTGCACCCTAAAATCGATTTTTATTTCATCAACGCGTTTTTGAAGAATAAATATAATTATCTCATCGCTCCGCGAGGAGGATGAGATATTGTAGTCACTTTGCCTATGGGGCTATATATGGCAATGCCAGCTTAAATCGCAATGGTTGCCATGGTGACGGTAAATTTTCCCAGGTTACTAGTCTCGAGGTCTAACCCATGGTGAGGTACCCCGGGGTGACTGAAGGTCCAGGGCTGAGAGAGGGGTCAAAACCTGTCCGTGTGCACAGTCAAGCCTCGCTATAAGCGTTAATGAGGCTTGTGACGTCATCCTCTAAAATGGAAACTCCGCCCACAAGAGAAAATCATGAGTTTCGCAGAATAGGTACCTAACATGCTGGGGGAACTTCAAGCTTCTGAATAATGCATGAAAGGCGTTCCTTGTTGCTGTATCCTTGGTCATTTGAAATCCTAAAGTCTTTTCTTTACTAAAAATATCCAGAGGTATTGTTTCTTTCGCAATTTCACAGAGAAATTTTCCATCAAAAACAGGTCAACTTTTGGTGGGTTTTTTTGACTGGCCTCAAATTTTGCGAATACCTGACCGTATTCAGGATCATTGGGGTGTAAAACTTCCAAAATCGAGTGTTTGAGACATAAAGCTAACTACTGATTCCCATTGCACTACGAGCAAAACAACAAAATAGTCGCAATCGAACGTTTTTGCAAGTTGGAATTTTGCACTTTTTGACCACGTAGAGCATCGCACAAGGCGGTAACGTTATGGTTAACATATGGTAACATATGGTAAGCTATTGTTATTGTCTTTTGATTCTAGGCTGCTAACTAGGCTAGGATACTATTTTAGTCATTATGTCAAGTAATAAAATGAATTTTAATACGACTGACAGGCCCTTTTAAGGTTTTAAACCACTAACAAATAACAATAAAATTTTACAGACAGGCCTAGTCTATACTAGGCCTTGGCCTATGTATGCTAAAACTGCACACTATGGTACATACCGGTAGTGAATGTATGAATGTGTACTGATGATCTGTGATCATCATACAGATACTAAGTTTACTAGTCCTTGCTTGCTGTATGAGTGAGTTTTCATTTTAGAAAAAAAGCTTGTAAAAATTTTAAGAGGCCTGTAGCACAAAATTATTGTGTCATATGCACCTTGTGAGTTGAATCGGGAGCAATGTACAGTACCAACGATGAAGATGAAGAACCAAAATAAGCAAATTAGTGTTACACTTACAGGTATTGCAGGCTACATCATGAAACAATTGATATAGGCCCTATAGCCATTTAGTTACACATACACTTTACCAGCCTGTCGGTTCTTGCATATGGTTTTACCAGACAAAGTCAAGAATTTTAAAAAGGGAAATGACTTGAGGAATATACTTAGAGTATATGGAATGCGCACCTATAAGAGCTCCATCAGTTTCAGGATTTTTTCGTTTATTATTTTGCCTGGGCCATTGTTCTCAGTTTTGTTACTTACTGTATTTTTGTACTGTTGTGCTGAATCATATTTCTACACAAATGAATTAATTGTGCCTTAGTTCTCAGCCTGTTCCTGTTGAAATGTAATTGCTAGTTATAGCCTACACCAGCTACTAGTGCTCTAGGCCCATTTGGGGGTTAAGGTCAAGATTAGAGCTTGCATTGCTATATACCCTTTTCTTGTATAATGGCACGAATGGGATTCTGAGTCAGTGTATCCTAGAGGACAATTTTTCTCTACACAAGCAAAATGCCAATTTACTGACTTAAGAATTTTGGTTGTGCACTTGTGTCCTGTATCATCAGCTGTTAATTCTGATGGATGAAATCTCATATGTTCTTCTGAGACTGCCTTCTCATTTGAAGTATAAACTGTTGTCATTTTACACCACTAACTGAGCAGAGGAGAGATGAATAATGTAGCAATTGCCCCATCATATAGTAATGGCATATTACAGTCAAAGTTTTTGTCACTAACTTGAATTAACTTGATGGCCTGTTGTTACCTTGGACTCTCAGTTGATATGTCTCCAGTTGTGCATGGGGGTGGGGGTTCCCAGTTCCCTAAAAAAAACTTAAGACCCACCCAGTTCCACATGCTGTTCACAACTTATATTACTAAACATTGTAAACAAAGTGTTTCTGATCCGAGGCTTCATTTCTTTTACCTCACCACCTAAGGATAAGGACTGACTGTATAGCGTTAATTACCCCAGAGTTCACTAACAAGCCTTACAAGAGAACTATACATTCCAATATCCCTCAATTTTACCTCTTTATTGTCTAGTTTAATGCCACAATTTTTCTGTCATGTTGTTGTTTGCAATAATTTATGAGTCTAGTACAATAACTGTGATTTACTGATTGTATAATGTGGTAAACTGACGTGCAAAGTGTATGGCCATTTATGTCAAAAGGTTACCATGAGTCGGTCAATTAATAGGTGTTGTACATCGTGCCGTACGGTGTATAACACTGTTGTGATCGACTCGAGGTACTGACGTACTTAAGATACAATCACTATAACCCTTGCATCGGTAGCCACTTAATCGTTACAAGGTTTTCAAAAATTGACTCTCAATGTAATTTTCCTGCTATATATATGTAAATCAAACGTAAAGGAAGACTCGACGAGGTTAACATGATTAATACTTTTGTGGAGGATATTTTCTCGCTCGGTGTAGTTCCATTTTCGCGCAATTAATGCAAACACGTCAGTACGGGAAATTGGGCTTTTTACATACGGTGCAAGGTAGTGTCAATACCTGCTCTAAACTTTGCGAATACCTGACCGTATTCAGAAATATTTCATGGTAATGTTAGATTTTTTAGGTGTATAAGGAAATTTCTGATGTACCCTCTTTCTGGCATACCGTGCCAAAAAACTTGTTTTCGAGAAAAGACCAAATTTTCCGAACAGAATGAAAACTGTTTTTACGAGTTCAAAAAATCGTCTCAAATTCATTGCTTTGTGTATAAAATACTTCAAAAATGTTGCAAAACTATCGGAAAATGTGTTCTCTATTAATTTTAATGATGATTTTGTAAGATTATCTGTTTTTCATGTCGAAATTTGGATTTGAAAACAGTTAGTTTTTGCAAATTATATATGCAAAGGCTGTGACGTCATGCATACTCAAATTAGAAAAGAAGCGACTTTTGGTGGCTGTGCAGACTGGCTGTGTGTGTGTGTGTTGGTGGGTGAGGGTGTGTGTGTTTGTGTGTGTGTGTGGGTGTGTGTGGGTGTGTGTGTGTGCCCAATTTTGTTTTCCTAATATCTTGTAAACGGCTGGGCCGATTTTCTTCAAACTTGGTGGGATGGTACCTTAGGTGGAACAATTGCATTTTAATACACAACCGGAAGTGAGGTCAAAAGGCTACAGGTCAAAGGTCAAATTTAGTGAAATCACATTTTCTGCTATATTTCCAACACAAAACGTCCTGCTGACACGAAACTTCACACATATGATGATTGCATCTAGACCTACCAAAATATGTGGTTGCCATGGCAACAGAGGTCAAAGGTCAAGTGGTAGAGTGGAACAAAAAATTTTCAAGTGATAATTTGTTCGTAAAACAACCTTTTTGTCTTTTAAACTCCTCCTAGTGGGCTGGACCGATTCTTTTCAAAATTGGTAGGTGGGTACCCTAGGGTGGGAACTTGTGTCTCCCAGACCCTCGGAAGAAAAGGTCAAAGGTCACATTTTACAAAAACACTTTTTTTTCCTATTTTGTACTAAAACTTCAACAGAAAACCTTCATTTTACATGAAACTTCACAAGTATAATAGGGTAGACTAGTTCTACCAAAATATGTAGTTTTCATGGCAACCAAGGTCAAAGGTCACGTGACAGGGGGTCAAATACTTTTTTTGTATTCACTTTAACTCTTAACGGAAGCATCCCACAAATCTGAAAGTTTAAGTGTAATAGCCTAGGCATGATAAGTTGTACCGATATGTGTGGTTGTCATGGCAACCAAGGACATAGTTCACGTTACCGATTGTCAAAGGTTAAAGTGGGCATAACACGGCCACAAAAACTTTTGTGTAGGCTATTGCAAGATTAGATACAGAATTTTACAAATGTTATCTCACACCCCATTAAAAACCCGTACAATTCGGCATAAATGATATTCGACTGAAGGAAAACTGCGTTCGAAATTCAATTTCGAAAAATGCCGCAACAGCTCACCTGACTTTTATGACGCAATTGGCGACACAAACCCCGCCCTACGGCGCGCATCTAGATGTGGAACTAATGTAACGCTCGGTAAAGTTATCTTATCTTAGCAACCTCATGAAAACGATTGCATCACAATACAGGGTCCAACATACAGAGTGGAAGGCGCGGACCATGGTGGGGATTCGGAGCAAATCATTGGTCAATATGTTCGCGTGCATATGCGCGCGGGTAAAAATAGTTCTGTTTTTGTGCAAGAAAGACGCGGTTCGGGCGCTATAAAGAACAGCTATGAACATGACTCTATGAACAGACCACAACAAGCGCATCCCCACTCCGAGCGTGTCTTTACTGTATGAGCTGTTTGGTGAAGATGCTATTGCGAATGCTAAGCAGTATCCGTGCAATGCACAATTCACAATGTAGTCAGTGGCCACGCTCACTGCTATCCTAGCACCGATGTTTGCAATTATGTATGCGCAAACACGCGTTACCATGCACATGATTCGATGATTGTGAGCTCTCTGGTACAGTGTTGCTAACCGTGCCTCCAATGACGTCACCATTTTGAGACGCGTTCACATACGTTTTTCGCTTGTGAATTTCAAATGGGCTGAGCCTGGCCTGTAATTGGGAATTCAAAACGTTGTTTTTCGGTATTTATGGACATAATTTAGTTGAGAAATCTTTCACTTTATGTCAAGGTGTACCCAAACTTACCGAGAAACTTACTTTGGCCGTGTCATTACCACTTTAATGTTTTGTAACTAGCCTATTTTTCTTCAATTAATATAGGCCTAAATAAGCTATACTGAGCCTCAGGCCCAGGTTAGTACTTCGTAGTAGCAGTCTCGTCTTCACAACTCACAATTCTTTATTCACTAACTTGTATGCTGCAGTGAGATTTTTAAGTTCTGCTCGCACTTCACTTTGATAGCCCTTACATCCAGAGTGTTCTCATAAGGTCTATGCAGGCAGTTGTTTTCAATCCAAAGTTGTTGTAACTGTTAGTCCTAGTAGTATGAAAGTTAAAGTCCAACCTAGCGCTAGACTTGAAATCTGAAGCTGGCTAATGGTATGTAGGCTAGGTCTGGGGCTTAGGCATGGCTCTGAGACCTACGCCATTCATAATCTTGAGTTATAACCCAAGATGTTAAAATGTGGGTGACTAACATTAGGTTAGGCATAGGGCCTACCTATCTTACATATTAGTGCCCTTAAAACTTGGCGGTTCTGAAGCATCGCCAAAAAAAAAAAAAACGTATGTGACAATTTCCTTGCCACGGGCTAGGATTCGCCACAGGCCAGTACGCAGAAAAGCTTTGTGCGTCGGCGGGAAATCTTCTAACGCCACGCGTTCAACATGGCGCACACGCCCATTTTTTTATTGAGACGCACTTGATGTGCATATCAGCTCGACACACATGAAGCTTGCCGTCGCGTCAAAATGGAGAATACGCCCGCAGCTAGCGCCTGAATAATAACAATTACGCACTTGTCTAAAGCGTCCCCGAAAGCGTCTTACTTTTATAATCGTTGCGTCCATATCCGTATCAGTTTAGTGTAACAGCCAAACTCGTTGTTGTTTCATAGTGTTGCAAGGGGATAACAGCATCTTAAAAAATAAATTTGTTCCAAAATCTTAGACAGGCCTACTGGATTAAAAGGGCAAGCGTTACAAAGATTGGGTAGCCTATTTCTCCAGTTCTTTTATAATCTGGTGTCAGAATTTAAATATCCAATTTATGTTTTTTGGAATAAGGGGTGCGCCTATAGTTCCAAGAACTTGATTGGTCGGTGCCATATTCTTTCCCCTCGCTATCTTACGAAAAATCTTCTGTCCCTCAGTGGCGTAGCCAGGATGCGATTTTTTGGGGGCCTAGGTAACAAGTGGGGGAGGCCTGGTACCCCCGAGGGTCAGACACGGCAAGACTATCTAAGCGGAGCGCCACCATCGGTTGGCGCAGAGCGTACAAGAAAATTTTGGACTTTAAAACCCCTCCAGATGGCCGGAAACGGCACTTCCCATGTGTTTTAAGCTGGATGTATCCAGCCTTGAAATACGAATGACATGTCTGCGACTTCTCAAATAATGAGAATAAAAATTCAACCTATGAAAAATGGTAATACATACACTTTTTAGGGCCCCCGAAACTGGGCACTTCTGATCTGTGGCCTGGGGATGAGACTGAAAGCAACCGGTATCTCCCTTTCCCTTGGGAAAATTGTAAATTTCAGGACGTAGATCGCAAATGCGGCAATATTTGAATCTAAGCGGAGCGCCACCATCAGTTGGCGCGGAGCGTACAAGAAAATTTTGGGCTTTAAAACCCCTCCAGATGGCCGGAAATGGCACTTCCCACGTGTTTTAAACTGGATGTACCCAGCCGCTAATGCGCCAATATTTGAATGGATTTCAGCTTACCTCAGGCAGTACCTTACCCTTTAACAGGAAAACCAAAAGTAGTTGTGTCCCCCTCTGAGAAACTTTCTTTATAGATGCAAAATGGTGCTATGTTTGGCAAAACTTTGAACTGATTACAGGCCTAAGTTTTAGGATTTTCCCTTTTTGGGAAGCATGAAAAATATAGAGATTTTACGAGAGACATACATACTGCCAAAGAAACAATTTGCAAAATGGTGCAGTATTTGTTCATCGGTACATTACATAGTCAAAATTAAAATACTACGAATAAATCTCTCAGAATAATTGAACCGCAAAGCAGAAGGAAACACATGAAATCCGGACCTTGTGGACATTTTACAAATCCCCCGGACGCCAGTGCCAACTAGTAAAAAGAGGACTTGTCGAAAAAATCGTCCTACAGTGGCACTTGTCATGGGCAGGAGTGAGGCACGACGTAGGCCTACATGTTAAGGATGGAAAGGAAGAATTATCCGAAGGCAGTACCGTACCCTTACCTGCTTACGGCATATTTTGTGTATGATAAAGTATAGGAATGGTCGTGTAAGAGTGGTCTCCAGTGTACGATTGCCTTATTTTCAGTAAATCAATCAGCAATCCGAAAGGCAGAAAGGGTCTTAACCTAACAAAGTCACATTAAAGTTTATCGTCGAGACTTTCGTTTCATCTTCGAAATGCAATAAACGACAGTGCAGATCACAAACGGTATCCAATCTAGTGAAAGTAGGCATTTTGAAGTTATTACTTGATTTCATACGTGCGCACAAAATGTGTTTTACACACATTCATCCATGTTTTTTTTTTTAATTTTTACACGTTTTATTTATTTACTGTTTTGAAGGATATTCTTCAAAGTTTATATCCGCGTTGAAACATTTTATTTTTTTCAATTACTTTATCAGGACGCAAAAAATCTGGGGGGGGGGCCTGAAGAAAATCTGGGGGGGGGGGCCTAGCTCCCCCCGGCCCCCCCCCCCCCGTGGCTACGCCACTGCTGTCCCTTGGAACGAAAAAAAATCGCCTCCCTTGGACTTCAAATAGGAATTTTAAAGGATTGTAGCATGGAGTTTTAGTATTGTAATTTTTGTCAATGACATTCTACTGTAACATAAAAACAGCACAGATAAAACTTCTAGCACATAAATAATTCAAGTTCTGTAACCAACTTGCGCACATGTTAGCGATGAGATATGCAACTCCGTGGATTGCCCTCTTGTTACTTTTTTAATTAATCAAAGTTCATTTAAATAAACACCGTTGGGTAAAACATAATAAATGTCGATCAAAACTTGACATGATTCTCTAAAGTTTGCTTCCCTTTCTGTTTTATCTCAACTTTTGAACCATTTTGGTAAATTTGGCATACGACTGGGGCAATTTGGTAACTATGAGGCTATAATTTGGCAAAGATTGCCATCTGGCAACTTACTACAACATTCTCGACGGGAGGATATCTAATGAAACTACTGAACTAGTTTTGAAAGTAACAGCGTTATTCGTCTGGCAGATCAGAGTGTATAAGGTATAAAAAAAGTCAGGGTTTGGTACTCAGGGTTTTATTCTAAAAAATAGAGAAAGCAACACAAGCGGCTGGAACCGGAAGTTATCATTGCCATTTCCCTAAAGTTAGGCCTAGGTCTAACAGTAACAGTAGCCTAGCAATGTAACTAACGCTAACGTCAGTCCAACTTAGACAAAGCCTCTTAACCTAGGCCTAGGCCACTACCAATTAGGCCCGAGTCTAACCAAATTGGCGTTAGGACTAACATAACATAAGTACAAAACGGGTTGAAGGGCAAAGGAGGGCCAAGGCTCCATAAGATGCCCTGAAGTCCAAGCCCAAATCAAAAGTCAAACCACCAAAGCTTGACAACAGCCCCAAATCAGATCGCTTTCGGGCCAAGTCGCCCCCAAACCAACTCGTCCCCAACCAACTCGTCCCCAAGCCAACTCGTCCCCAAGCCAACTCGTCCCCAAGCCAAGTCGTCCCCAAGCCAACTCGCCCCCAAACCAACTCATCCCCAAACCAACTCGTCCTCAAACCAACTCGTCCCCAGCCAAGTCGGCCCCAATATGCCAGAAATAAGTGAAAAATTAGTGGGAAATAAAATTAGCCTATCTCATTTCAAGAGACCAGCTAACACTGACTTTGCATTTGTTTTTGGTTTGTTCATTTTTTTCCCTCCCTTTTGCTAGTTAAAAGGGAGATTTCGTGACACATAATTTTTTTAATTTTTGAAGCCGTGATTTATGCATACACAGAGAATGACAAGTGGTTTAAAATATAGCATGATAACTTTATTGTCGCAATTTGTCTACCCATCATAACCAATAACATATATATTTTTGGAGTTTAATAACATATATTTTAAACACAACTGCATGGGGACATATTTTTAGTTTGGCAAATATAATTAGTCTTGCAAATAAATGTTTTGGCAAAAGTAATGTTTCTTGCAGATTTATATTGCAAACTTATTTCTTTTTCTTGAAAATATATATTTCTGGTTGGAAGAATATTTTTGTTGCAAATATAATTTTGTGGCGAACATGGTAACTTTTTCAAGAAAGACATGTTTTCTTGCAAATATATTTTGGTGTAAACATAATTTTTTTTACGAATATATTTCAAGTGTTGGAAAATAATATTCTTCTAAATATATATTTTAGAGCAAACATATATTTTTGTTGGGAATATATTTAATTGCAAATATATATCTTGTTAAGAACATACTCTTTCTACAATTGTATTTTTATTGCAAATTTGTTTTACAAATAAAGGCCTAATTGTTTGGTGCTACTAAATAAATTTCATGTTTTGTCACATAAATATTTCAGTTTTGATAATGTTTGGTTGGTAATATATTCCCCCTTTTTCTCGCGCCATAAAAATCACACCATTTTTCATATTGGGGACGAGTTGGTTTGAGGACGACTTGGCTTGGGACGAGTTGGTTTGGGGACGAGTTGGCCTGGGGACGACTTGGCTTGGGGACGAGTTGGCTTGGGGACGAGTTTGCTTGGGGACGACTTGGCTTGGGGACGAGTTGGTTGGGGACGAGTTGGTTTGGGGACGAGTTGGCCTGCTTCGATCAGATTCTACCACAGCCATGGAAAAACTTGTCAATGTTAACCTTAAAGCAGTGAACTGGCGGGGATTTAACTACCCAGTCTGGTAGACAATTCCACTCAGTGACAACTCTATGGGAGAAACTTAACTTCCTAATGTCAAGTCTTGCAAAAGACTTTTCCAGCTTTTTACAATGCCCACACACCCGAGAATTACTCTGAACCCTTAAATAACTACAAGTCAGAAGGGGATTCCTTTCACAAAGGAACTTGTAAACCTGGAACATGTCTCCCCTAATCCTCAGTTCCAAAGTGGTAAGCCCAAGGTGTTTAAGCCTAGCATGATAAGGTAAATTTCTCAGGTTAAAGGCAAGTGGCTCTCCTCTGAACTTGCTCTAAAAGAAACTTGTCCTTTTCATAGAAGGGGCTCCAAGCCTGAGCTGCATAGTCAAGATGGGGTCTTACCAACTGCTTATGCAAATTAAGTACAATATCCTCACTAAAATTGATGCAATTCCTCTTGATCAATCCAAGCACTCTATTAGCCTTCCCTTAGATGAAAAGAACACTTATTAATTATAGTGTTCCGTATTAAAGTGTTCTGTTAGTGTTCGAACACTAAAAATAAGTGTTCTGGGACAATTCTTAGTGTTCTTGGCTTTTGAACACAAGTACTGTTTATCTGGAACACTTAATGTGGGACTTATGAGCAAGTGCTCAATGAAATCCAGTAGTGCTCGAATGCTAAAATTAAGTGTTCTGGGACAATCCTTAGTGTTCTTGCTTTGAGGCTGTAAAACTCCATGTAATTTACTAACTCAAGGTAGGAAACTTGGATACATTTCAAATTTAGTATGTGGATGCTTTGGTCAGAAGATGGTCCCTTTTATTTTTGGCAGAGGTGAAAGGTCATCAGGGGGGTCACCAGGGGTCAAAGTCTGAAAATCTCAATGCTATGTCTCCAGATAAGAAACTTGGATACATTTCACATTTGGTACGTGGATGGGTTATGTTTTCTGTTGTTTTTGGCAGAGGTCAAATCTCATCAGGGGTCATGCACCATGGGTCAAAGCCTGAAAATTTTGTTAACGCAATATCTCATGGTAGGAAACTTGAATACATTTCAAATTTAGTATGTGGATGCATTATGGTGAGAAGATGGTCTCTATTGTTTTTGTTGGAGGTCAAAGGTCATCTAGAGTCAGCAGGGGTCAAAGTCTGAAAACCTTTTCAATTCAATATATCAAGATAGCTCTCTGTCTGTCTGTCTGTCAGTCTATCTGTCTGTCTGTCTATCTTTCTTCTGTAGCTTTTATGGATATCAAAGGTCTTGTGGGGTCACTCAAGGTCAAAATGTGAATGAAACCTTGTTAGGGTGTTAACACAGCTCAAGATGGGAAACTGAATGGATGCACATTATGATGAGAAGATGCATGTTCCCTAATTTTGTTGGTGGAGGTAGACCATGTGGAATAGCAAAATTAATTTCTGAACATGCTAGTTTAACAATTGAGTGAGAAGATATGGTACAGGACATGATTGCATTATTTGAAATGGAACATTTATGTATCATCGAAACCTCAATGCATTTTTGTATTCTTATTTTTAAATTTGCATCTGCAAAATTCCAACCTTCCATGCATAGCCTTCTGTATAGCAAAGATAGCTAGCCAAGGACATAACATCTTTATTTTAGGCTGGGCTTAGCCTGCTATCATTAATTATGTTTTCCAAATCTTGTACAACTATTGCAACTATTTTTGTTGACTTGAAAACTCTTAAAAGGTCCAAAAATTTGGAATAAAATCATCAACTTTGCAACTTACAAAATTGTACTAGCTAGGCCAGGCCTGTATAGCATCAAAATATTTGTTTCGACTACCGTAGAACAACTCATGCATATGATTGTAACATCACTGACTATAAGAACATGTACTGTATGTATGCTGTTGACATAAGTCCGTATAGTACAGCAATTTTACTGAGCAAGTTGACCACACTGATCGACACAATAATTACACTCATCATAAGCATAGGCCTACTATTGTAAACAAAAATTCATAGTAACATGCTGAAAAAAGTAAATTCTACCACACAAAAAAGTCTGTGATTTCATTCCAAACTTTTGACCCTTTCCAGAAATTTTCAGTGATCAAAAAGTGTTTGGTTGCTCCTGTTAGACTTGTTAAAGAATAGTTAATGGCATTATATCCAAGAAGAAAGTTAATTTCAACGCGGTTAAAACTTCCACCGATCATCCAGCTTGTTAAAATGGAGGAAGGGCTGTGTGTATAGTGAGTATGGCTAAGTCTAAGATCATGTGTAGTACTGTATCTGTTCTTTTCATCCAGTCCAGAATAGAGCCATGGTGGCAGCAATGACGTAAATGGTCTGAGGGCTGTGCGGTTGGTCAAGTGTTGTCCTTCAGTGGACATATAGCTTCTTCGAGAAGCAGTGAAAGTTTTGCCAGAGGGTCGGGAGGACTTAAGAAAATAGTGAGTGAAATTGACTACCACAGTCTTTTACTGAGGACTACAGTAGGCCTATATGGATGGTCGTAGAATAGCCCATATTCATAATACATTGGCCAGTGTTGTAATCTATCTGTAGGTAGACTATGACTACACAGAAAAACCCATATATGTACAGTATGATACGGTGACCATCTACGGGTACCACAAACGGTTTTTGTACTGTATATTCAAACCCACTGTAGGCATATTCTTAATGTAAAATAGCTGACAAATGTTTTGTGCACATTTAGAATTGGATGTTTAACAGCGTAGATTCACATGAGCACCAACCGACCTCAGTAAGTCAATTTAACTGGGGCTTTACGGCGTTATTAAATTAATGCTATGGCCTAAATGTGAACTTTTAATCAAGGAACCTATAGGCCAAGATTTGCATTTCGTTATTTTTCTAAAATTTTCCGTTTTACCATCACAATTTATATCATTTATTAGCAAAGGGAATATTTTATAATAATCCTCGATTTAAGACAACACAACTATAAATTTAGAAGTATGTTCAACAAAGGTTTGAGTTAATATTCTTTATTATACTGGACAAAAAATGGTTAAATTTTATAGGGGGCAGTCAAGTCATCTCCTAGAAAAAGTGCACACCACAGCAATACATATACACTGTATGTAAGCTTGTAGTGTGACTATGATTTTTAACTGTGGATTGTATGAAAATGCCCTTCAGTTGGATGTGCTCTTCACAATTTGTAGATCCTGTAAAAGGTATCATTTTTGCTGAATTGTATTACATAGACCCATCACAGCGTAACAGTACAGGGTTATTGACCTAATGTTGGTCAATAAAAATGATGTTTTTTCTTCAGCAGTTTAATGAAAGAATTTTTACAGTATTTACTTTGTTGCTGTACTAAGCTTGTAAGGAGCAATTTTATTAGTGGCAACTTTGCTGGTTGATGGGCGACCTTGTCCAGAGAATTTATGACAGGAACAAGAGCAATCATGTTCCCTCTCCATGCGCCCCTAAAACCCACCCAAGGAGAGCAAGTGGTCACGCTCCTAGATTTCCCACCAAGAGAAGTATGATAACAATCGTACCTGTACACAATATAGAAGTAGCCGACTGTACATATTAGCCTAAAACTTTTGTTTCAGTGCCTCATATTGCTCAGTGTACACTAAGTGCAGTTGTATTATCAACTTAAGCAAAAAGATTATGTATCTTCTAAATGCTAAGAAAGCTATATATGTGCATGTTTGACAGAACACGAGGTACAGTAGACTTAAATGACTTTGTCAATCTTGTCAAGGGTTTTTGGCAATCAGTTACAGTTTGAGGTATTGCAGTGGGAAATATATTGTCAAAATAAGTGTGATTTGAGGTTTCGTCAGTAAAGTGAGCTACTGTACCTTGTTAGTATACTGTATGTTAAAGACTGTGTGTATGTTAAAGCCTTTAAACTCCTTTGCCAAGTTGATAGATTCACAATTTCCATTCAGCATTGTGATTTATATGCCTATATATTGGCCTTCTAGATGGTGACCATTCACTTTTATAGCCCAATAAATTTAATAAACAAACAAGGCAAGACTGTGTACTGTACACTAAGTTACTTTTACTGTGAAGATGGCCAGTCAAGTGATCCCCTAGAAAAGCCCCCACAGTTGCTCCCTACAAGTCCACTGCTTCATTTGTCAAAATATTAGTATACACATATCTGTCACCCATACTTTAGTAATTACAGATCTGTTTCAGGGACCTGCTGTCCTGAACCAACTTCATGTAAAATGCTCATCATCACTGTGGAGTGGTAATTTTTTTCATTAAAATACATCTCAATTTTAATTGTAGTATTAAAGTCTATATATGGAGTCAATGATGCATCTTAAATTGGGGGTTTACATTGTTTTTAATCGTTCAAAACTATGTTGTTTGTTTGAATTGGTTGAATTCAGTGAATGAACTACCAGTACAGTATAAATAACTTTTCCTGACCATAAATACCATTTTTTCAATAAAGTGATTTCAATCAGTGACTTTTTAAAGAAAAAAATCAATCATGTTTTTTTTTTTATTTATTTCAAATTCAGTTGGTTAAATTGAATTTCAATTGATGAAATTCACAGTTTAAATGAATGGTTGTAATCAGTGCAAATAAAATCAAACTATTTTGATTATAAGCCCTGAAATTGGTCCAGTGCAATTGATCATGCACCTTCAAATAAATCACAGTTTCAAAATTACTGCATCAAGCAACACTTTTCAACCTATAGCGATTGCTTGAATGGGCGGAAATCCCAGGGGGAGGGGGGGGGGAATACACCTCTTTTTTACAAGGGGTCAGATGGCCTACACAATCATTTGGCCTTAGTGTTAAAAAGAGTGATCAAAATTACATGCCACTTGTCATTAATTCTGTAATGTTTCACATTCAAGAAAAAAAAATCGGTTCTTCTGGTACATCCTACAAAGTAAACATCTTTTCCTGAACACATGCCATGATCTTTAAATCTATGAAATCTTCCTTCCACACACAATCTGGACTCTCACCAAGATATTAGCCAATACAAATCTAGTTGCTGTGTAATAGAATTGATGCAGATCGCAGGAAACCCAAGCTACAGTATGAGTCTCTGAGATACAACATAAGATTGTTCTATGATCTGAGGGAGTCAGTCAGTTGGTGGCCACAGAGGGGTTACACTACAGGTACATTGCAATCCTTAATCCAGCTTGTGTCTCTAATTTAAGTTTTCAAAAGCTGGTCACCCTGGTTGCAGATTCATAAGCTTTTATATAATCTTTTTTGTTACAGTATCCTATGCCAGTAGACTTTAAGTCTACATTTTGCGAAAGGTCTCAGTGGTGTCCTAAACTGAGCATGATCATGCCCAAAGGTAGAAAAAATGCTAGACCCACTGTACAGTAGGCACAATAATGTTTCCATCTTCGCTCAAATATGGGGGAACATGGCCACTTTTGTCAAATGTTTACTGTTTAAAAATTTTAATTCAGTGTGTGTATTTCCAAAAAGTATGGGAGAGGTAGTAGTACATGTTCTCTTCTGCCCCCTTACCCAGATTAAAGGGACAATCCTCTCACCCAAACTACACTTTTAGTATAGGGAAACAGAAACTCTCAACTGGCTCAGCTTTTGGATTGACTGCTTATTCAAACAATGCAGAATACCAAAACTTATATTTCACAGCACAAACTGTTCTGATAGTGTTTTGATTATACACATTGAGCTTTCTATATTCACCCTGAAGCAATAACATGACATTGTGTCTGGAGGAGGGTGAATTTCAGACAATTGTGGGAGGGGCTTAATTAAGAAGGTTAGGAGACTTGGTACTGTTTGGGATGAGAAAATTGGGCCTTTAATGCCCATTGCTGGGGGGAGGGGTTGTCAGTCTTCAATAGGATCTTTAAAGTGCTTTTTGTTGAATTGTTCCTTGTAAATGAGACCTGATTAAAAAAAAAAAAACAAAATTGGTTGTTGGTCAGGTGGTAAGTGTTTCATGGGTGGCTTTGTAAGGGGTTGAGTTTCTGTTTGTAAGGGGCTACTTTGCAGGGGGAACTGTTAACAGAGGATGCAACTTTGTAAGGGATGAAATTACTGTAGCTAGGAATCACTGGTAAGCCCTACTCTGTACACCAGTGTGGAGTTACACAAAGTGGACTTACTGTAGTACATATTCCTTTTCAAGAACTAGTTCAAGGACCACTCAAATTTTGTTATGACTTCCAGTAAGTTGTATGCCAAAAGACTCACTATTGTGAACTTGTTCTAACATTTACCTGAATTTCTGCAAATTTTGATGATTTGTGACAATTTCAAGACACATCATGATTTCAGAAATTGTGTGTAATAATGAAGAACAGACTTAATTTAAATTGTGCAAAATTATAAGGTCTAGTCTGAAAAACATCGGACCAATCAGTTTCAGGAAATTATTTAACATTTCATGGAAATTGATTTTTAATAAAGAAGCACTGTAGCAATCATGTAGCTTTGTACTGGTGAATAAACTGTTACATAGGCTCTGCAGGTTATAATGTCTTCTTGTTAAATTTTAATTCAGAATCATTGACCAATGTACTCAAAGTTGGCAAGGAAGGTGTAAAAAAGAGCCAAATGTATTTATGTGCTCGATAGTGTCATATTTGATCACATATGCCAATCTGTCAGCTAGCTATACAAGTAGGAAGTGATGCGATTTGCAAACAATTTGTTTGACAACAGAAGGAATGGGATGTCTGAAACATGACCAGACCGTAACGACACAGCACCTTTTTTGAAATTTTGGTGGAAACTTTGCGGCAAAATGTGGTTAAATTTTGCCATAAAATTGTTATTAGTACCAGTTCTTTTCTTTCATGTGATGAACAGTTAATGGTTTTCTCATAACATTTTTTTTTGTTCTTTCTCAATTGCAGGTTTCACATGATAACTACTGTATTCATCTTTTTGGGTATTCTTTTTGTACACCTTTGTTTGGAGAGGAAACCCAGTAGTCTTACTAATAATGGCTTATGTTACCCAAACACCACATTACCGTCAAGTTGAGCTTTTACTTTCCAGGTCATTGGCTGTTGATGGCATTGTTAATCATTGGGGGAAAGATCAGGTTGATGCGTGTTTAGAGGATATTTCTCGAAATGTTTTACTTGTACCCAACACGAAAGCTTTACGAAAGAAAAGTCAGCGAGAACAGCAGACTTTTCATGATGGTGTTCCAGCAACAGTCGTTGGAACAGGTGCTGAAAGTTTAATCTTAAAAAGGGATATGTTTGAAGAAATGGAAAGATACATGTCTTTTCTCCACAAAGATTGGCCTAAAGATGCACCAGTATCGCCAAATAAATTAGCTAAGGCCGGCTTTTTCTATGTTGGAGTGAATGATACAGTTCAGTGTTTTAGTTGTTCTGGAAGGGTAAATAATTGGGATCATGGTGATACTGCCATGGGAGAACATAAAAGATTATATCCAAAGTGCAAATTTGTTAGAGGTGCAGATCAAAGGAATATTCCCTACAATGGCCTTGTGGATGAAACTCAAAAAGGCACTGAAGGAAAATCAAGATCAAAATCAGCATCTTCATCAACATCCTCATCTTCAAGGGAAGAAGCCAGTGGCTCTGAAGATGATATTGTAAGAATATTTAAACCATTAACTTTACAAGAATCAAAACCAAGCACTGAGACGTTGGATTGTTTTAAGAGAGAAATCAATCGCCTTTTATCCTTCAGAAATTGGCCAATTACCAGTTCAGTTGATCGCTATGATCTAGCTGCAGCAGGGTTTTATTGTGTAAATGATACAACTGTTCAGTGCTTTGCTTGCTTTGGAAGAATATCTGAATGGAAACTTGGAGACAGGCCAAGAGATGAGCATAGAAGGTTATTTCCAGCTTGTCCATTTATATCTGGTCGTCGGACGGAAAATGTACCCCTTTCAGCAGCAGAGAAGGATCAAGCTGTTAAACATTTTTCACAATCCTCATCACGAGAAAGCCAGCCACTTCAGATATCTTCCAATGTGTCAAATTTTCAAAGAATAGGTGGTGGTAGTTCTCTACATGGTCGCGCAACCCACCCTTTAGAGCTGGTGACCTCTCCAGAGCCTACAGATCTCACTGTTAGATATGCAAAGTATCCAGATAAAGCTTACGAGCAGGCAAGACTTGAAACATTTTATCAATGGCCGCAAAATCATAATCAGATTCCTGCTAATCTAGCAAGAGCTGGCTTTTTTGCAACTGGTATGTATTAGACTGCTACAATGCCTAGATGTTACAGTATTATTTACTTAGTAGGGTTTTACGCCTCATCTAATAGACGAAACAGATGAGCGCGTGTGTTTAGTGTAGGGATGCACTGGATCCAAAATTTTGGATCCGGCCGGAACCAGATTTTGCCCGAACCTACTTGAAATCCGGCCTGATTTTTTCCCGCTGGAACCAGATTTTTGCAATGCATATGAATAAAGTGAATTTCAGAAAGAGGAAATTCAGGGAGAGGAGTTTTCTGCTTTGTAATGTAATTTTTGCAAAGGACTAATGGGAAATGTCTACAAATTTGTCTTCAAGTGTTGTACAAGGGTGTTTACCTAATTTTTAACCGAAAATTGCAGTATAATAGAAAAAAGGCATGAAAAACTGTGTTCATGCAGAAGTACAGCAAAACTGTAGCAAAGGGGGTCAAATAAGAGCTCTTTGTATTTTCCTTCCCTAAGTGAGTATTTGCAAAGAAAACTCCTATTAAGGGAATCTTGAAAGTTGTTTTGCATATCAGTTTGTTCTTTTTGATCTATAGTACATCATCAATTGTTCAAAAAAATTGTACAAATTATGTAGACCAGAAATACTTGGCAAAGTGATACTGATTGGACCGTTCACATACTGTACAAAAAGACTTGAGGATTCAGGTTTTTAAAGGCAGTCATTCGTCACCCCAAACTACAGTTTCAGTATACATGTATCAAAACTCAATTGGTACAGCTCTGTGATTGGCATCACATTCAAACAATGCATCATAGCTTAATTACTGTACACAGCATGGGTACTGAGAGTGTCTTGATTACACATGGACTTGTTTGGCCACTGGGACAAGCCATGAAGCAATAAACTAGGATTGTGTCTGGATAAAGATGAGTTTTAGGTGAATGTGGGAGGGGCTAGAAGTAAATAGGTTGGGAGAATGGGAACTGTTTGGGATGATGAAAATATGCCTTTAACTATGCACTGCACCATTGTTTTATACATCATTTCTAGTATTTAAACATGCCATGGTATCTTAAAACTGAAACATCAATAATTTTTTGGCAGAGGTATATCACATGTTCTGACATTACATATTATATGTTCGATAACATCACATTGTGTATACTTAAGTGTGTGTGATTAATTATTAGGGACAGAAAACGCTGATAGTGACCCCACTGCTTTCCAACTTTAGTGGGCAAGTATTTGTTAAAAAGTGAAGAAAAGTAAAGTGAGGTGTTCAAGTTTGTATTTGTAGACAACCCAATGCAATTAAACTGAAACACTGCCTTGAATGATGTGACTTGGGTATTACTGTAATATGGACTATCCATCTTGTACAGTACTACTGTGCACTGCAGTAGACTCAATTTAAATTGCATGAAAGGTCTTTTCATCCATTCAGTTTATTTCACACAGTTGGAGGAATTTAAAGTCATATTCATTACATGTACGTGCAAATCAGTTACTTTTATAACTTTGTTGCCTGTTTGGGTCAGTCATTTTTAAAGGCTAAATAAAGGTGTTCAGAATGTTATAACATGCACTGATAAGCTATCCTTTATGGACATTAAGTTAATTCTGTTACAGTTACTGCAGTGTTCATGTTTGTTTTAACTCAGGTCATGTACATAATGCTACCCAAGTTTACAGGAAAATCTAAAATCCGGCCGGAACTGGATATTTTTTCACTATCAGGCCAGGTAATCTGGCCAGATGGGATATCCGGTGCATCCCTAGTTTAGTGACTGTAGGCAGCCATTAGTGGGGTCCATATAAAGCGTTAAATCATCTTCATTTATTGTCTACATGAATTTCAAACCCTCGTATTCAGTGAAATTGAAGAATCAATTTGCAATTTAGTGTACATTCATCCATGATACAGGTTAGCAAGGAAACTAAAAGATTTAAAGGTGGTAGACCCCAGTTATGAAATAAGACCATCACTTGCTGTCGGGATTTGTCTGTAACCTTCTGGCTTAAGCTGGTGGTGCCTGTAACCTACTGTATTTTCCAGTTGAGGGGCACTAGATTGTTATCCCTTTATTATATGGGGCATCATGCACAATGGCATTAGTCCATTTTTTTTAAGTCTTCAAATGACACCATTATGATGTTTGTGGTTGGTATTTACAGTAAATGCATGCAAACCTCTCGGGAAAAATGATGAGTGTGAAATTAAATGTAGTTTCATACAATAAGAGTCACCTCAGGTAGTATTATCCTGGTCATACAGGGTGTAAACAGCAGGGTTTTGTCCCTGGTTTGCTGGAATGCAAGCAGCTCCTTTCTTGGGTTTATACTTATTGTACAGGACAGAGTTCAGTCAAAAGCTGAACATGCACAGTTTACAAGTCCTACTTAGCAACACATTAGTTAGTGTAGGCACTGTAGGCTAGACAGTGAGAAAACAAAGGTGACAGTTTTCTTCTGTAGAGGGCAGTTTGCTTCTGAATATAAACAAGAAAATACACTAGACCTAAACATTCTCAGTGACTATGACAAATTTTTTTCTGCTCTTCATCAAAATAAGCTGATCATTAGTGTCAATATGAAAATTAATCTGCAGTAAATTTCACACATGCTGAGCTATTAAATGGTACCTATGTTGGATAAATTCAGATGTATTGGTTGGGAAAGAGTGCTCTCAGAGCTTAGTAGTGGTGATGTTTGTCTGCAGCATGTTAAGTCTTGGCCAGCACTAGGAGATATTTGAAACAACATAATTTAGGTTAAAACCAAAGAAATTTGTCTTCTACAGGAAATGATGATGAGGTAAAATGCTTTTATTGTGGTGGTGGTTTAAAGGACTGGGATGAAGGAGACGATCCCTGGGAGGAACATGCAAGATGGTTTACACGATGTGAATGGTTGTTACAGCAGAGAGGGCCTGGATTTGTTGACATTGTCAGAAGAAAATTTAATCAGTCATATTTTGAACCTAATCTGGTAATGTATTACTCTCATTGTTATTCGATGTGTGTTCATGATGCTGAAAATTGCAAACAACTTTGATACATGTAGAAAGCACCTAGGGATATTGTTTTATGATTCTTCATTATCCAACCAGAAATTGTGGGTCCCATGTATATATTTAGCATAATTTTAACTTTGTGTAATGGGTAGTGGGTGGTTTTGTTAAATACTGTGTGGTCTCTGGGGACTTACAGTACTGTGCAACTATTGAAAAAGTAAGAATAATCCTGTTACACAACTTTGATGTTGTGCAATCCAAGAACCATTAGTTTCCTTGAACACGGTTTACAGAAATCTGAGTTGTTTGATGTAAGTTACAACTTTAATGTACTCAAGGTATTGGGAACACAGTAAGATATATTCAGCTACTGTACCACTATGCTGTTATTTTCTATTAAAAGATGGAGATTTTCACCTCTTTGCAAAGAATGTAATATAATGATACACATTCAGCACCATTGTAGTGTATTTATAAATTATCCAACAGCAACGATTAATTGTGCAAACTGTTCATCACATTTTGTTTACATGGATCATTTATACCATTTTAGGGAGTTCCTGCTGATCACAGTTCTACAAGGCAACCTTCACCTCCCCCAGGGGATGTCCCTTCCTCCAAGAGTAGAACTCAGAGTGCATCATGTGCAGCAGCTGCAGAACCAGTTGCCAGGCAGAGAGAAGAGGGAAGAAGAAGAAAAGGAGAATCAAAGAAACAGCAGCCAAAGAAACAAGTGGAAAAGAAAAAGCAAACAAAGAAAACAAAGTCATTAGGAGAAAGTGAGTTTTGTAATTTGAAAGTTTTGTTGCCCAGTGGTTGAAACAACGAATGATTTGACAATGCTTCAAAATTTGGTTTCAAATTTTAGGGTACAGCTACAGCCATTCAACAAAAGTTGCTAAATGATATTTTTTCATCTTTTTGGAGGTATTACAGTATATTGTTTATTTACAATAGCTTGTGAAGAATGGTTTAACATTGTTATACATCGGGTTTTGAAATATCACTGAGTTTGTGGTCAATGTCTTACAGGAGTAGAAGAAGCTTTTCGATCAGATGTTGCTCAATTTATGATTGATATGGGCCAGGATGAACAAATTGTAAAAACTGTCCTAAGAAAAAGGATACAGTCAGGTCAGAAGCCATATGAAAACTCAGAGGATCTGCTTACTGCAATTTTTGAGGAAGAAGCATCTCAGGATTCAGGGGCAGGAGGGAGTGCTGAACCAGGAAGCTTAAAGGGTGCAGCAGGACCAGGAAGAGGAGATAGAAATGAAGCTATTCCTGAGGAGAGAAGAGAAAATGGTAAGTTTTGTTTGTTTTAATATTGAGACTTGAAGCTCTATTTGTTCCATAACTCTGTCAGCAAACATCCTTTTCCATAAAAATGTCCCCTCATGATACTGATGCTTGCCTGGGTAAATTCCAGTTTAAGTTGTGTTTAATGTCCTACTTGTAAAGTGTAAAAGACTGTGATGTGAATTGTAAAACCGTAAAGCAAGCATGGAGGTTAAGATTGAATGATTGTACTCATTCCAGGATGATTTGACTTTCACACACATCGATTTGTTCTGAAGGAGTAAAGTATTGACATAGATTTTTTTAGACTAATTTTTTAGATTTTAATTTTTCTTTTTACAAGTATACGTTGTCGCCAACAGTTTGTTAAGGTTGTGCCATTGTAGTTATGCAGAATATACTTGCACTGGCTGTTGATCCATCCAAACCATGCTTTTTATTATATAGATGTTGTACGTAGTTCCCCAGATGCTGTAATTGGTTTGTTTTAGGTTTTCCAGACTTGTAGTTGCAAACTTGTAGCAAGTAAGTCAGTGTTTACTATTCCCAATATACTCCAGGGGTTTCCCCTGCATTTTAGAGGATGTGAAATGATATGAAGGGTAGATGATACCACCCAGGTTTGACACTGGCAGATTTTGGTTTTCTGGGAAATTCATGCATTAACTTCTAATTTCTTGGTTTAATCCAATGGCACAGCAACTAGGGAGGGAGAACTATCACCATGTAGAAATTCAAACAATTTTCTGTGAGGTTCTCACCTCAAAAAAAATAAAAGAACACAAGGGAAAACTTTTGCTCTCAAAAGCACAAAACTTGTGTTTTCAGTGACCATTGTGACATTTTATCATCATTAAAAGTTGCAAATTAATAGCCACACCGTTCTGGAATCTGTACTTACTTCTAATTTCTTCAGAGTGTGCTCTACAATTCATAGCTATCTTCTGGACAGGATGAATTTAGATTAAATAAAAGCCAGAAAGGTCCCATGAATGAAGGAAACCTTTTACACTAACTGTTAGGTATTTATTTTTCCATTGTTTTCAGGACCATCTGTCGCAACCAACTTTGGCCATTTCCAAGTTAGGCTAGCAGAGCTCCTAACTTTGGTGGTATGTGAACAACTAGGGATTTATTTTGACTTATCAAGATCATCATTTGATTCCATACGGAGTAGTCGAACCCCAGCTCTAGAGCTCCTCAGACTGATGGAGAGTAGAGGCATAATCAATCCAAGTGATGTTTCTCGTCTGGAAGTTGCCCTCAGAAATCTATCAGCTAATCAAGCTGCACAAGTAGTGCAAGACTATCAGCATCAAGCAAACAAATTAAATTTCTCTCCTGAACATGGCTCAGTAGAACTTTCTTCAATTGGTAAGTTTTTTGATAGTTTGTTAATTAATTATTGTGAGTATACTCCTTGCAACATTTTTGATAGATTTAAAATGTGCTTTGACTTGGAACTGATAAACAAAGAAGAATATCTTAAGACAATGCCATCATGTGTCTTTGTTTTTAATGCTGGATGGGTTGAACACCAGTTAATAAAAGTGATTTTGAAAAGAATGAGTGAACTGCTTTTCAGTTTGGTAATTGACTAATTTTCCATGTGCAATCATATACATTTTTCAACATATTCGTGATCCTTTATTTTAAACTGTGTGGAGTAGAATAACAAATTTGTGTCCAAATGACAAGACAAATAAAGACAAGTGCCCATTTTTTCAAGCAAAAGAGCAAAATAAGTCATTAACTATTTCATAAAAGCTTTTGAAGTTTTGACTTAAACCAATGTAATTCCAATTTAATGAGGTCTAACTGAGTTGAATAATGAGTAGAATTGCAAAGGTTTTAGTTTACCATTTTTGAAACTATTAACAATTTTGAAATTGCAATTTGAGTGCACAATGAACTGTGGGATGCATAAAAGAAAAAAATTTATTCACCACACTATTTATGCAAAATACCGGTTGTTTCACATAAATCATAAGAAAGTTTCAAGAACAAACAGATGATGTTCATGCTGGTCAGAGCACAAGACCACAGACAGTGATACTTCTAGAAACACAAAAAGGGGTGAAGAATTACCACTTAACTCCAAGTCCAAGTAGATGCTGTCCTGGGCTACAGTTACAAGTGGGTTCAGGGGGACAAAAGCTTGCTTTAAGACCCCTGTAAAGTGCAATTTGAAGAAAAAGTGTCTGCTTTTTAAGAAAAAAACCAAGATATTGACAGTTTTTTTTATTATTTTTTGGAAATGAAGGGGGGGGATTCTACCCACCTTCTTTTGGAAACTTGCCAGAAACACTGACAGGTGAGAACCCTTCTTACACTCCAGTTGGATCTCATTAGGCATTATTTAAATACCTTCTTTGAAGAATTAATTTCTTGGCATGTGTTGAAAGTATAAAGAGCTTTATTTATTATCCATAGTTTTTTCTAGATGTGAGATGAGAGAGACTGTCTAATTGTACTCATAGGAGCTTCCTGCTGGGTCTATAATGTACTGTGCTTTAAACAACCTTTTCTGTCCCATTTTAGAGTCACAAGAAGACCCTGACTTTGATGAACTACTTAAAAATCTGGCTGAGTATCTTACCAATGCTGATATCAGCAGACTATGTGCATTGTTTGATTTCACACCTTCTGAGACAGACCAGATTGTTAGTGGTTCAAAACAGGCAAAGACTTTCCTGCTACTTCTGTGGAAAAAAAAGATAATTCAACCAGGTGACACATTATTTTTATATGAAGCACTGACCCAGCTTGACTTGCAACGGGCTGCTGTTAAGTTGCAGAATTTGCAAAAAGAGATGACATCTGGTGTTTCATTTGAGCACAGTGAGGGAGAATCTGGAGGTAAGTATTGCAATAGTATTAAAAGGTACCTAAGGGCAAAAATGTCAATAATATATATTAAAGAACATGATAAAATGAATTCTAACAGTCCATTCACATCTTCATGGGACACTCCTGAGCTGAGATATAAAATGTTGAAGTACATTATATTCACTTAAAACAAATCGGTCCACTGCTCAATAATTTGTGACTTTCTTAATGTACAAAGCAGCATACCTACTTTGTTTCCCTTTAATTTTTTTATGTTTTTGAACACTTTGTGTTTGCTTGCATATAATATTGTACAGAGAGGGCTTAAATACATCACCCCATAATAGTAAAAGTGCTATCACACCTCGGGACAAGGTACAGTAATGTTCAGAACAAAAAAAAAAAAGATGTAAGTTTGAGTGGTACAGCAATCCAGTGCAGTATATCACAAATTATTGTGCAATGTATACCATTTTTAGTGGAGTGAATAAACTTCAACATGTTACATCTCCACTCAGGAATGTCCAATGAAGATAGGAGTTGGACTGTTAGAATTAATAAACATGTTCTTTAATACATATTTTTGAATTTTTTGACTTGAGGTACACTTTAATGAAAACAATAGTACTTTTCTGCAAAAATTTTTAATCTTATTAGGTGTTTGGCAAATAATGCAAGGCAACAAGGTCCTATTAGAGTGCACAAAATCCATTTGTACTGTGTGATTGAAAAAGATTGCTGGTGTGACTCTCATTTTTTTCTCTTGGTAATGTTCAGTTTTCTTTATCACTTAAGTATGAACAGCATACATTTTCTTGAATGTTAAGACAGTGAATAACAAGGCATTGCCATTATTTTATTCCTTTGAAAGAAAGAAATCTTATCACAGAAACCAGTTTTTGCCTTACTGCCTTCTTTGACACCTAAGCAGCCAAGGGGGCCTTTTAACAATTATTGATAGTGAATTTATTTGAAATGTTTGAATAAAAGCTGCTAAGATAGTCACATCAATACTTCAGGGGATTGGCTGTAAAATGGGTGGCATTTTTGTAAGAGAACTACTTCCTCATACTAAAATTACTCCAGAACCCTACCCCTTATCTGTAACAGTTGTTGGTTCATGTAGTACAAGCTGTAAGTAGAAAGAAATTTCATCAAGTCCAAAGAACTGTAAGATCTAAAGAGGGTCAAGGTTTTTTCTGCTAAATTTTTCTCATCTTGATAAAAGAGAACAATACTTCATTGTAAATAAAGGGTGTGGTTTTGCCCCTTCCCACTCATCAATGCATCACTGACCCAGTGGTATTGTCCCCCTGCTTTTCTTCACAATTTCTCTGATGTGCTTGTAGAGCTGCTTCATTCTCAAAACACACTTTTTATAAGTGAAGCTATTAGAACATGATTAGGGTAGGGAGCAAGAGGCAGGAGAACCAGAAAAGTGAAAGAATATTTTGCAACTTCATTTCTTTTTCTAATTTGGAATTAGATATGCAGTCAGAAGAGCTGGAAAAGCTTAGAGAAAAGAACCTGTGCAAGATTTGCTTGGACAATGATGTTGAGATACTATTCCTCCCGTGTAAACATCTTGTGACGTGCAGGGATTGTGCTGACAGAATAGACGACTGTCCCATTTGCCGTGAGCATATTGATGACAGACTCTATGTTTATATGCCATGAAGTATATGCTTTAATATTTAAGTGTGTCCTATGATGGAAACTGAAGGTAAAAAAGTGGTTCAATTGTAGTCAGGGTGACTATTGAATAGTACACGGGGTAAATCTTAAAGTTTTGCCATGTTAAACAGGAAACAGTGCACTTCAAGTGAAGCAAGTTGCTTAGCAGTAGGTTAAGCCAGTGGATGCAACTTCTGTAAGTCAGTTCTTCTTTTATGAAAAGAATGTGTGCATAAAGTGGGTTAGAACCTACAACACATGTTGTATGGTACGTAACTATTCAGCATTCAGTTTACATGCTAGAAAGGGGTATCTACCAATGAAATCACGGAAGCTTGTACCATACTCACACAAAGGTAAAAGAGATGCTTTTGAGCATTTTTTTTTTGACACAACAACAAGTGTAGATTTACTGCAGTGCATGGTTTAAACCTTTATACTTTTACAATTGATATGCTGTAAATATAGAACACATTTCATACTAAGTATTCAGAGACAACTTAGTCCCATACTGAATAATTAGTTGTGAAAGCTTTTCTCATTCTCAGTCATAACTGTTTAACAATTTTGTATTTCACAATAAGGTAATAATTTACTCAGTGGTTGTTTAGCTTAGCCATTGAAATTACATCCTTTCATATGGAACTGTATTAAGCACACAAGAACATTTTACATACGATCATGTGGGAAATATTCATTAGGCTACCTTATATTGATATAGATGGGCAACTAAAGGTTAGATATGTAGGATAGACTGCCTGATTTGAGTACAATTAGTAGTTGTCTATTCACAGCAATATGAGGTTGGGTCACATGAAGTATATATACTGATTTTTTACTGTTTTGTCACCCTTTTATGATGTCATGGGTGGATGCTTTAATTTTTTCTTTCTTTAGGTGGTCTGTAAAATTCCTTCTAACCTTTAACCTAACCTTCAACCTTCTTTAAGTAATTATGGAAAAAGCTAGTTTTTAGTGTTAAGGATTAGTGTAGATATGGTAATGTAGGTGAAATATTCCGTGAGAATCTTTGCCTTTGAACATTTTGTTGTTACACATCTGCATATCTACTTTTCAAGAATGCTAGAAAGCATAAACTATGGTGGGCAAACCCTTTGTTCACATTTTGTGCATGATTTTGATAACAAGAAATTGGATTCTTGTCAGAACTCTGATCTTATCATGACTAACTTTCATATGAAGCAACATGCAAGGGATTTAAACAAATATTTACTGTGGATAATGCTGCTGACTATTTGTTAAACAAAGCAAAAGATGGATGGTGCTTACATGGTCAACAGTGGTAGATGTAAACATTCGTTAAAAGTGAACGCATTTTTCATCTGCAGTTTTTTCGTGGAGGTAGTAATGAGTTGGCAGTTGTGATGATTAGCTAATTAATGGCCTTTTTCCTTGGATGTCATCTTGGAGGAGAGTCAGTATTCAAATGTTTTTTTTCATTGTAGTGTGATAATTAACCAGTCATCAGATGATGCATGTACAGTAGATGCATCTATGAACTATGTAAATCTCATTTACAAGCAATGGAAACCAATATTTACAATAACAGAAAAATTAGAGTGAGCTTTTTCAAGAAAAATTGAGCTACTGAAAGGAAATACAGTAGAAAATGATTGCAGGAACAAAAGAGAAAAAGAAAATGAATGGAGGAACCAAAGATAAAACCTGAAGAAGTGACGCAGGAGGACCACGTGGCAGTTGGGTTGTTATAATTTAATGAAGAAAACGTGTGACACATATCAAGTTGATGTCGTTTTAGTGATAAGTTGAAAAAGCTTTTATATTTGTAAGGCATAAATTACTAAAAAGAAGGCTTTTTAGGAAATATCACCAGGTGACATTCAGCTAAAATAGTTGCTTTTTAGTTAGTATAACTTACTGTATGTTCAATCACTTTCCCAGCCCTTAGCAACTGGTGAACAGTTGCCTTGCTTTTCATTTTAGGAAGTGTGTACAGAGGCTGTTGTGATTGCTGTGGTTGTTATCCTTATTGTCCTGAATTTATTGAATTTGTCAGAGGGTGATATTTACTATAGGAGGATAAAGCAGCAATGTTTGCCTTCATAGTATAGAAGAGGAATTATTTGAAATGCATTTTTGAGAGAGGAAAGAGAGAGTGCTCTGAAATAGATCATCTCTTTGATACTGGTTGTATCCAAGGTTTATCCAAGCAAGTATTTTTCAAAGTTTTGAATACGGAAAAAGACAGAATTTGTGGATGTTGGAGTATGTTCTTTTGGAAGGTATGTGAGATATTGGTATCAAGCTACTGTGAACAAGTGTAGAGTTACTACAATTGGGTAAGTTAAGGAAGTTTCCTTGTACGTTAATCTGATCAGACGCCTGTCGCAGCTGTGAATTTTGTGAAGCTTGCCCTTTAAATACAAACTGGAAGACATGTCTATGTTTCCCATATTAAATCAGCAGAAAGTCATGTTTGAAAGGGATTCATTGCAAAGTGTGAAACACCACCCTTACACTTTACGACTTCAGTCTGACGTTGAGAACAATGTGGAACTTGAGAACTTCAGTTTACATGTTTAATACAGGCTGGAAAGGTTGTCTTGTAAAATACTACATTGGAACCTTGGAAGACTGTTGAGCAGATGCTTTGTTGGCTTTTGGATTTGTAAAGATTATGCTTGGGTTCATTGAATATTATTTTTGTGGACCTAGATGTGATTTTCTCTCTTCCATTAGTCCAAATCAGCAATAGAGAATGTGGTTACCACCAAGAGGGAGTCACTGTAGACTGAACCGTAACACTAAAGTATGAAGAATTCTGAGATGAACGTCTAATACCGTTTAGTGTCACACCAGGAAACGTGCAGTAATGAGCCTTGGAACATGACCCAGCATGACATGTGAGATAGTACTGGCCCACTTGTTTCATGGTGTAGAGCACAATGGTACTTTGATACACCAAAAGACTGTACTGCACTGGTACAAAATTGTAGATGCTGAGGGGGGGTGGTGGGGGCTGAATATGTTGCTTACATTAGGTGGAGAATGTATGTTGAGCATTGGTGACTGGGATACTTAATATGATGAGAGGAGTGCAGTGTTTGAATTGCATTTTATGTTGCAATGTTTCTTTCTTTTTTCTTCTTTTTTGTGGTGATAAATTCAGATGCATTGTAGTCCTTAACTGTTTATTAATATAGGACTGGGTGGTTTTCTTTCAAGTTATATGTATCTTACTTACTGTTTCTTGTTATTATTCAGTTTGCTTTATATTAAAAACCTACAAACTCCTAAAGTGAAGTATGCATGCATTCTTAAATTCCTTTGTGACTCTGGAGAGTATTATTTGTGTAGATTCTTGTGTATTAATGTTCAAAAGGACTAGAGTGGGGTCAGTTGTTATTATCCCTTTCTCTTAGTTAAAATGTGAAATGCTTTCTAGGCTAGGAATGAAAAATTTAAAGAAGTAGACTCAAAGACCTTAATTCTACCTTATCAGGTTACAACATTTGTTCCAAGTCGTTAGTTGCACGCACTTATTGTTGAACTACAGTAATAAGTTTTATACCTCTGAAGAAAAGAGTGGACAAACAGTGAGCAAGATAAAAAAAAAAGAGAATTTCCAAAAACCTCAAGCTAAACAAAGAAAATAAGTAAGAAGGAGTTGTACAGCATGTCAAGAATTAAAAGACTCTTCGATTTTAATGACCCAAAGATTCAGTAAGTGGTAGCGTCACTAATTAATTCATTTTTATTTACGCCTTAAACTCATGTAAAGATTAAAAGGAATTATCTGTATCTTTAATTAGTAAAACTTTTTTGAATTTTGAATAAATTGGCCCCTCTCTATAGGTTCACCTTTGATGGTTGGTAGGATTTTATCAATATCTCCTGCACTGTATTATAGGATAGAGTGTTCTGAGCAGACTATATCCTACTGTTCAGGAACAAAGGGAAGATGATATGTACACAAAGCAACCATTGTGAACCTGCATTGGGACAGTATAAGGATGAAGCCCAATGGAACTTTAAATCAAGTGAATTCGTTTACCTACTTGATTACAGTATACCTTCTTCCAAAAGCCCATTGCGTTAATTACAGTTTGTAGAAAAATGTTTCTCATGTTAAAAGGAAGTTAAAAAATTTTTGACGTCAAAACATGTTCACGTTGACGTAGGTTATTTTTCGCAGTATGATAATTCGAGAACCATTCTAAAGTTTATACGTCAGCGTTGAAAAAAGTGCAATATATGCAATTGAAGCTCCGTTAAAGTAAAATAGAACTGACTTTGAAAGTGCGCCAAATGTTGATAGTTGACGAAAAAGGTTAGAGAAAACCAGATGGGGTGATTATGCGCCTGCGGGATGATTATTTTTTTTTACCTTTTTTCTCAGAAAGCTAAATTTTAGATCCGTCAACCTATATTCAATCAAGTTACCATCTCAATCAGAAAGGGATACAGTCCCTTGCTTCAGTCAAATATCTTTCGCCTTTACCTTTAAACTTGTGAACGTCTTGTTTGTTTCAAAATTTACAGCCTCTTCTTTACTCTGAGAAAATTTGAACCTATCACTATTATTTTATCATTCATTATTTCGTTATCGCCCGGAGCTTCCTTTGCCATATGAACACCTCCAGCATAGTGTTTTCAACAAACACGGCATCTCAAGAGAGGAAAACGATTGTTTTCCTTGTTAAGTGGGTGGTGTATATTGAACCTTGGGAGAACATCACACAGGAACCTCTTAATGCCCATTCCAGCAAGGGAGGGAAGATCGACCCGATGATAGTTGTTGCCTCATGGGAAATTTCATTATTCAAATACTGCACAGCGTGTCGCACAGTTGTGACCTAGTGTAGCCTTCTATTTACGCTATTGCACTAAAAACAGCGACTGCAGAAGCTTATTCTGTGTTTGTTTAGAATGAACAGAGTGAAAAGGGCCTTTTAAATATTTGACGACGGGACTGTACGACTGATATCATAATCGGACCAGTCCCCGTCCTCTGGAAATTAGTTACACCCTTAACGAAGTGGCAAATTGCACTAGGATTTATTACGAGGCATTATTGCCTTAAATTGATGTAAAATATATGAAATAGCATAGTAATTGACATTTCCTGTTAATTCCTCTGTATTGATGACATTAGATTCAGTGATAAAGCTGTGAAGCTAGCACAACTACAAATTTCCTTCAGGTTGTTCGTAAAGGTGCTCTATTATAGCATAGGGTGCCAATTCAAAGGTACCGGTGTTTCACTGGAATCAATCGTTTTCTCGGTGAAATTGATTCCTCTAAAGGACATTTTATTGAGAAACTTGTTTCACAAAAATTTGTTAGATTTAACTACACACCAACATGAATGTGTTGTATAGTGTCATGCTGTTTAAATACTGTTCAAATCCCACTATTTAGTCGCCTCTCACGACAGGCAGGGAATACCGTGGGCATATTCTACAACCCCCAGCACACAGTGGGACAACCATTGAGGGACTTGCTCGGTTTTGTGGCGCGACAACCTGCCAGTCATGGGATGAGTATTAACGGTCTTCTGTTGGCATGATAGGCGATATTCGAGGACAAACTTGAAACTGGAAGATTCACATACAGACGTTTCAAAGGGTGGCACCAGCTGGGGACCACTGGGGCCATGCTTTGTCGGGAAAGCCCCCCCCCCCCGAAAAGATCCAATTTCGTCGCTGCCCACTTTAAAAGACATAAGCCCGATAAACCTCAGTCCCAGGACGATCTTCTTGATTTTGCTTACTAGAAGACCATATTCTTCATGGAAACTCTCACAAAACTTTTAATTTTCCTTACAAAAACGGACAAGAGGTTGAGGGGCATGCGCAATGGTTTGCCATTTGTCTTGCCCCGACAGCGGTAATGAAAATCGGCCAGGCTGTTTTCAGTTACACAAATGATAAACAGTACCGTAGTGTGAGAATGTCTCCCCATAAGTCTGACTGAAAATTCTTTTGAAAGCCACCTTGTAATGTGACATATTTTCAAAGACGTTGAAAGTAAAATCATGTATATCCATGAGTTCGTGTAGTCACATAGAAAATTTCATCAATTCAGCGGACCTTGCAGTTGAGTGCAACGAAGAATCGATAGCGTCAATAGCGTAGTATTTTTTTCAGTTCCGTTGCCAAGACCATTTCATCTTATTGTAGCGGTACCTTTTAGCTGGTAAATTTCTGATCAAATAGCAATTTTTTCTATTGAAGTGAACCTTTCATTTTAAAGGAAAGCTCAAAGTAACGACTGCTTCATTTCTAGTTATTAATCTGAGAAATGCCATTTCCGGCTCTCTGATGGGTTGGATTTTTTTCAAAATTTTCGGTACGCTCCGCGCCAAATAATGGTGGCGCTCCGCTTTGTTTATTGGTCGAACAGATTAGTTATCAGAGCAATGCATGCCTGCAAATTATTCTTCGTTTGGGGGCAATATTATGAAGTGAAAATTTTATTGCGAAAGAAAGCTGGAAATAATGACTGCTTTGTTTCTGCCCACAAGCGTGGGAAATGGCTGTCTGGGGGTTCTCAATTTTTCAAAAAATTCTGTGCGCTTTTAGTTAGTCTTTCAAGCAGGATTACATTTTTCGGATAAGAAAGTCAGTTCTGCTCCCTCCGAAACTGAAACGCTCCCTTGCGTCTATTTCAATTTATAAAATATAAAACTTAAATATATGGAAAGTCAAACTTTCCCGCGAGGAAATTTGCCAATACGGTCCGAGGGCCTTAATCTGCATTATGATATTCAGTTACCTCAACAAAACTGCAAACCTCCTTATTTGATTTTTCTCATAATATGGTCAGATTCTTCCATGAATTCTTTCAAAAAATTCCAATTTTTCCCAATGGAAGCTTCACATTCTGAAATATTTGTTAAAAATGTCAAATTTTTTTTCATTTTCTATGTATACTGCGTACAATAAAAAAGCCAAAGCTAACTTCGTTAATTTCTCGTAATTCTCAAATCTTCGTTGAAACAAGGGAAAAATTTTTCGAGCCCATTCCTAGTTTTGTCCGAGAGCCATATTACCTAGGCCTAGACCTAGTACAATGAAATAGTAACCCTTTAAAAAATTTCAGCTGTCGTCTATGTCACGTTTTTGATTTTGCCCATGTGAAGGACAGATTCATCAATATACATCCCAACCATTTCAATAGTCCTTACAAAAGCCAAATTTTCTTCAGAAATCCTTTTTTTAAAACAAACTCCAGATTGTGAAAATATTCGTTAAAAAGAAAGCCAAAAATTTCGACGCTTCCTGTTAAGTCACGTCCCACGGACCAGCCGGGACTAATTCATCGCCTCAAAATGCTGCCCCCCTGTCGGGAATTTTGGCCCCTTTTCGGAAAAATCCTGGCGCCACCTTAAAGGCATTCATTCGTCACCCCAAACTACAATTTTACCTTTAGTTTATAGTCTACAAAGGTTTTCATTGGTACAGCTCTTTGATTGACTTCTAATTCAGAAAATGCCGAGTAGCTCATATTACACCACATGTAGAGCAGTGGTTCTGATTACACAAGGGAGTTGCAACAAATGCCTTGTGTACTCACCAGGGTATGCCCTCAGGCTGACGAAATAAACTGGGATTAGGGTTATGTCTGCTCAAGTAAGAGTTTCATATACTTGATGGAGGGGCTAGAATTAAAAACGTCGAGAGAATTGGAACTGTTTGGATTGAATAGTCTTGAGAAATAGGGCCGTAGCAATAGAGGGGGCCCTCTGAAGCATTTGTGTCATAGGAATTCTCCTTAGACTCTCGTTTCCATGTTATTACGGGAAAGTGCCGTAATATAGGTTCGTTGCCCTTAAGGCTTCTCCACAAGTCAAATTGACTTGAGATTGTCTTTCCCGCTTTCCCGGACTGACCAAATTCTGGCTACTCGCTTGGAAAAGGTATTTGTTTCGGAACCTGTGCTCGCCAAACCAACTGTTTTGGTTGTAGAGCACAGACACCAGTGAGCGGCGTACACTAAGTTCGTAATCTGCAAAAGCTGTATCCCGCGTCATTCGCCTCTGAACGGTTCAATATAAGTTACGCAACAACTGCTGATCGAGTTAAGGGAGCATATCCCCATTAATTTCCCCATTGACTTACACACTAAATCCAAAAAGTAAACGGGCCCCTAAAAGCTTGTCGAAGTTTTCGCCAGGGTCAAGCTACCCCTCATATGAAAGCTGACAAGTTGGCCATTCATGGCACTTTCAATTTACCATATCATGACCGTGAAGATTTTTTGCTATTTCACCTCAAAGTTCAAACCACCTTTTCCGAGCCTTGTTTTTCACTAAAATCTCGGTATGCCTGAGCCAGCTTCTAAGGCCCATAATTTCCACAAAATTGCTTTAATTGAGCCAATTTTTTCACAAATGGTACTTCATTTAATATACTTTCCAAAAAAAATTACAGAAAACCCCAGCTCATTCCATAACATATCAAAAAAGTGCTCCTTTTAGGGACTCTATCTGAGGGCGAACAAATGGACGCATTAATACACCTTGTAATGGGGATATGCTCCCTTAAGTGAGAGGTGAATTTTTACATTTTTCCAAAAGTGTAATTTAAAGGCAATAGATGACTTGTGCAACTCAAATTAGGAGTCTACTCACATTTTGAAACATTTTTGACCTGATTCAATGCCAGTCCATGGACTTTCACCCTGAACCCAATTTTAGGTATTAGCATATACTATCCACACTGAAATAGTGCTAAGTCCAAGTTTGACCCATAACACTCTGCAGGGTATATCCAATTGCAGGAGGCTTCTTTGGTGCCTGTTTTGACCTGAAGGAAGGACTCCCATTATGCCCTGTGTACTTTACACTGGTTGTGTCTATTCTAAATGGGAGAAATGGTCCTGTCCATTTTAAAGCACACTCCAATTTAAAATGGATCCAACCAGACCTCAAACCAATCTATAATGGTCCAATTTGGCTCCAAACTGTCTATTTACTGGGTCAATTCTCCTGTAACAAGAAGAAACAGCAGTTCTCAGTTACATTTTGCTTCTAACAATACATTTGCAACATTAATAATGCAGAAAAAGGCAAAAAACGAAGGTCAGAGGCCAGAGCAAATTGGTCAGTCAGAGTGAGGGCGCTGTTCACAGTTAACAGGAATCTGAGCTTTGACCATGATCACAGTGTATTCATTGCATTCCATCACTTCACATGTGTTCACACAAGTGTTTTGACATACTGCTACAATTAATTTGAAATTTAAATCAATCTTTCAGTGGATATTTGTTATTTGAGTCAGACTTTTTAGACAGGTTATTTCAGAGTCTAAAATAATATGGGTAGGAGGAAAGGAATGCTTGGAAGGAAAGCAACAACCTTCACAAAAGGCAACACGTTTGGTTTTGGTGCCTGTGAAGTAGATGTTGTTTGTCCTAACCACATACCTAAACCTTCCAGTGGTGAAGAGCAAAAGCCTGAGAGTCACAAAGCTGGTTACAAAAGGCTTACCAAAGAATTGCATGAGAGGGTTATGGAGTCACCCAAAAAATTTGAACATGTAGTACCACCTTCAATGTTGCTTAGGCCAAAGGAGAGCTGCACTAGCAAACTTGATAGACTAGTGAATGCAGACCACCACGAAAATGCTGAGTCAGAGGGCAACAGAATAGTCCATTTGGGAACCTCTCTGACTCTCATACAAGAAGCAGCACTAGCTCACCGTGAGGCAAACAAAAAGTGTGGTGGCATTCTTGTATCCCTGGCATCACAGGAGGTTCAGGTTGGGCTAGGCACCCAAGTGGTGCTTAGTTGTCCTCTCTGCAGTTTCCAAAGTAAGCCTTTGAAACTTTACAGGGAAATAAAAAGAGGGGGGAACTTACCTGGAAAGGATCCATGTGAGTTAAATGTTGGCCTTCAGTTAGGCTTACATCAGACTTCCATAAGTACTAGTGGAGCACGTAAATTACTTAGCTGTCTCTCTTTGCCATGTCCTTCTGTGAGTTCACTGCAGCGGTCAGCAAATAAGATTGGTCTTGAAATGAAAAAAATAAATGAAAGTGATATGGCAGAAAAAAAGGGCTATCATTAAAAATACTCTTTCATTGCGTGGCTTTCCATATGAATCTCCTATTTCTGCTGAATATGATCGCCAATACAACAACCCTCTCAGAAATGCCAGAGGTAAAACACCCTTTGCTCCAGCAACTCAGAGTAGAGATGTGGTTGTAGAGAATGTGACAACAGACAAATTTGTGATTGGGTACCACCACAGCAATAAACTGTGCATGATAGGCAGACTTAAAAGGAACAAGGGTGAAAAAGTTGAGTGTCCTGGGCATCCTGGCTGCACAGCTAACTTGAAAGAGACAGACAACATTGGAGATGAAGAACGTGGCGGAAAAATGTGTGCCTCACATCTGTTAAAGAGTAAAAACCCAGTAAAGGTTAGATACTTGACAACAGATGCTGATAGGAAGGCTTGTAAAGGATTTAACAGTGTTTATACGACTGCAGCATCTGAAATATCAACAGACAACCTACTAGACGAAGTTCATTTAAACCGGTCACTTCGCAAAGCCCTTACAAAGATCAAATTTTCCAGTGCTATGTTTCCTGCAAAGAATCAAGCTCAAAAGCTGGTAATGGCAAAACGTTTTGCCGAGGACTTGACTTACCGTGTACAAGCTGAAGTGACGGCTTCCAGAAATCACCTTAGAAATGACTTGGAGAAAATTACATGTTGCATGAAAGGACCGAAAATGATAATACTAATAGTGAATACAAGAAAGATCAGCTAATTTGTAATGACCACAACTATTCCAGACAACCCACCCTGGATCCCAACTATTGGTGTTAAACATTCAAGTGTGTAATTTAACTCACATACCAACCTCGAAAAGTATACTCCCAGGCGTTATCAGGTTCCACGGGGTAGGCCTAGTATGCAACTGGGATAATCTACATGCCCTACACAGGCTCCATAAACTTTGCATGTCCGCCGACAATTGTTTATTCCCCGCGGCTCTTCAGGTAGGTGAGCTGCATCAAGGCATAGACTGCTGTGGCACAAACGGGATATGTCCTTATGTTTGTGTTGAAGTGAAGCCTTCCTGTCTAAAATGTCTGCAATAACGTATGCCAAAATATGCACTCTAATGGCCTTTCGTTTTGTTGCCAGTGGAAGGTTCGTTCGAATGACACCATATTTTGGAGCATTTGCACTGCTGGATGTGAATGCACCTTTCCATATTATGCATCCGTGTTCCCTCTTACTTCGTTTTTCTAGCTTTTTCCTAATTTTCTCTGACCATTGGACCCAATCTCTGTCTGTCATTGTCGTAATTATCTCAGGAGTTGCACTTTTAGGCTACCAGTGTATTACAGACATTTGTATTGTAGCAACACATAGGCCTAAGACCAGTGCATAGGCTGGCCATGTGAAACTTTGGCAAGGAGAGTAAACCTGAGCACTGACAATCAAGTATTTAGTCTAATTATGTGTCTTAACCTGTATTTACACTGCACATGTACTCACCGAAATGTGGGGCTCAACAAACATTCACACATCAAAGTAATGTGGTAATCTCGCAGAACTGCATGATGCTTCAGTACCACAACAACAGCACTGGTGTATGTCTATACCATGTACAATTGGTCGGGACTACTTCATAAAGCTGTATGGTAGCCTTTATACAACATCCTGGTACTACTTTCATCAAAAGGGTTCACCATATCTGCAAAAGAGTAAAGTATTGTGTCTTTAAGGGCCTAAATTTAGTCCGTTTTGTGGAATTTTTAACGTTTTCTCACAAAAATACTAATTTTGGCCCCAAAAATCGCTCAGGCGCAAAATTGTGGGTCGTCTGCCCATAATTGGTTTATACGTAGCCTATGAAGTACAATAAGTCAAGTTTGGTCAATTTCAAACTGATTTGAAAATTTTCAGTTTTCTCCCTTAAGGGAGCATATCCCCATTAATTTCCCCATTGACTTACACACTAAATCCAAAAAGTAAACGGGCCCCTAAAAGCTTGTCGAAGTTTTCGCCAGGGTCAAGCTACCCCTCATATGAAAGCTGACAAGTTGGCCATTCATGGCACTTTCAATTTACCATATCATGACCGTGAAGATTTTTTGCTATTTCACCTCAAAGTTCAAACCACCTTTTCCGAGCCTTGTTTTTCACTAAAATCTCGGTATGCCTGAGCCAGCTTCTAAGGCCCATAATTTCCACAAAATTGCTTTAATTGAGCCAATTTTTTCACAAATGGTACTTCATTTAATATACTTTCCAAAAAAAATTACAGAAAACCCCAGCTCATTCCATAACATATCAAAAAAGTGCTCCTTTTAGGGACTCTATCTGAGGGCGAACAAATGGACGCATTAATACACCTTGTAATGGGGATATGCTCCCTTAAATTTAGTCTTTACAGCTGGATTCAAGGAGCACTGGGAGCAACTTATATCCAACATCCATCACGATAGTGCTCCCTTTTTGAGCTGAAAGTTTCATGGAATGCTTTTTCGGGCTCGTTCCTCTACCAATCTAGCAAGGTGGTCCGTGGTTATCACGGCTGCGGTAGCCCTAAGGTCGCTCTTTGCTTCAATTTCGCATAAAATGTAGTCATTAAATAAAAAAAAAAAGTTCAAATGACGCTATGTTCGCCTCTGCAAATTAAAACATCAGTTATAATTGAGAAGCATTTATTTTCATTCTTATAAAAAGTTTCCAATCGTCGATAATACTGACAATTCCCTTATTATACCAAACATGATTTCAACCCAAATTTAACCCCCCCCCCCCCCCCCCCGTTGCAACGGAATAAGTGGTATGCGCAATCATATAAAACTGTCCCAAAAGCACTGGCGGGGGGGGGACGCCCCCCCCCCCAAAAAAAAAAAAAAAATCAGAGAAGTAAAAGAAACTTGGGAGCCTTGAACCAATTTAAAGTTGAGAATATAGTTAACCCACCACCGAACAGAGCAGCCGAAATTGACTTAGCCTATGATCTGCCATTGTTTGGCTGATTCTTGTCACGGTCCCCTGCGACCATGCTCTATGCCTGTGACCTAGTTTTTGGCTACAATTCATTACAGGGATCTGGCAACCTCGCCCGGTCCGCAAACCAGGTGTATGTAGTATATCACTTATCCAGTGAAACCGAACCTTTACTGTACTGGTATTTTCCCTCCGCGAGAAGTGAAGCATTGCCATTGCCATCACGTGAACGAACAGTTGATATCAGTATTCACTCATCCATAGGCCTACGGGGGGGGGGGGTCAGGGGCAGACTGCGCCCCCCCCCCCCCAATTTTCTCAAGACCTAAAAATCGGGCAGGGATCTGGAAAAATTCGGGCAGCCGTTTGAGTCTTAAAACCTAGTTTGTTTCTACTTACACAGAAAACTCCTATAGGCGTGCCCGAATTCCTTCAAACATTTGGTCGAAAAAATAATAAAAAAGCATTGTAGTCACGGTACAATTTTCATGAAAACTCTAATAGATACCAAAATGTGCGATACATTCGGGCAACTTATAAAAAAAACAATTTTTCGTCAGCCTCACTTCACATTCTTGCGCACACCTTTGCCCGAAATGACACAATATTCGGGCAAAAGTTGCAAAAAAGTTCTGGGACATTTTTATTGCCAGATTACAAGGGAGGATGTATACAGTCCCCAAAATTCTGCCCGAACAAATCAGTCAAAAGATATCTTGTGACGCACCATATCACTAAATGACAATCACCAATAGTCACCAGAAGGATGAAACATACTTGGTCGAGAGGTATTTGGGCAGCATATGAATGAGATGACGATTTTGCACTTTTCAAAATGATCCTCTTAAATTGTGCGAAACTTTTTAACCTGCAGTGCTGTGGAACCGAATTTCGGGCAACGGTAAACAAATCAGCGTAGCTTGTTTGCTCACTCATATGAATTAAGTGTGAACAAATCTGCAAGTAAGTCTGCCCACAAATTAATGTAAAAATATCTAGCAACGTGACAAGCCGGGTTGTTCTCAAACGGCGTTAGTAGAAAAATCATTTATATATAGTCGGGAGTTCGGGTCGTGTCATATATATAGACAGACAGATATATAGACAGTTGTATCAATTCAGTTTTTATGCTTCCGCCGCCACTGCCCAAAAGTCAAGCCTTCTCTACTCCACCACAAAATGTGTACATATAGGCCTCGTATATATCACTTTGGTTCAAATTTGTTGTGCAAGATATGAAAGTCGTAACTTTAGTCCTGTTCAAAAAGGGTGATTGAAGGAAACCATCGAAACTTGCAGTGGCATAGCTGCAGGGGGCAGAGGTGATCCGCCCCCCTCCCCCTCCCCGCTCTGAAAAATGAAAAATTCGGAAATGTGTGATACTAGTCAACTGCATTTTAGCAAGTTTCTTTCATAAGGTTCCAAATTCTCTCCAATACAAGCTCCAAATTTGTAACTGATTGTTCGCAACAAGCGAAATTCTCCAAGCCCTTCGCACGCTATAAATTTCACTTCCTGATAAAGTCGTGCTTGCTCATAAGTCAGTTTGGTAGTCTTTTCCGAGCTCTGAAAATTACAACACCGGAAATTTGTCATATGTGGCTCCAGATCCTTAAGTGACACCGGCAACTACGATGCCATTTTCATAACTGTCTTCCCTAAAATATCATTTTTTTTTTCAAATATGAGCTTTTTTTTCAAATAATTTGTCTCAAAAAGACAACGAAGTAAGTATCAAGGACTCTTTAAAATTTCGTCGGAAAGCCTCAATTCGTAGGCATTATATAACTACGTAGCTTGCAACAGCGATTTTCCGTAGCCAGGCAATCTCAGATTTGCCAATAGGAAGTACAGGTTCTTCAATAATTCAATAATCCTCATCTTTTCCAATTTCTTTTCATGAAACACTCAGTCCAAAATTTTTCTGCAGTACCGTACAAGATCCATATTCTGTGTTAAGGGGCAACAGTTTGGCCGCGCTTCGCCGCTGTGTTCACAATTTTAACAAAAATAATTTTAACAGACTCTTTCTGCGATCTGACGGCAGTAAGGCTCAATTGGCCTAACACTTGAAAAAAAAGTTTCGTGTCCAAAGCTTTACCTGATGGCATGCTACAGGCATTGAAGACGCCATGATCAGATTATCCAGTCAGACAGTAGGTACATTATGTGTTACCGAGTTATATTCTAGTCTTTAAACTAGGTATGCTGACTGAAATTCTCCGTCGTGCAGGTTTAATTATTTTATTTTCGAACAAGACAAAATTCAGCAAATTTCACTCATGTCTTCCGCTATAAAAAAGTCGTCGGTACAAACAGGGAGCAGCGACTTGTTCTACCGGTCACCCGACGCTCTTTTATAGAAGAGGTTAGAACTTGATAACGTTTTTGCCCTCTATCTTGTCGTGTTTCTTAACATTTACGCTATTCCCGTTTTATAATTTTTCTAATATCAGACTACATATTATGCAGCCAACAATACTGTAGGCCTACGCGATAAATAAACATTCCAAAATAGTTTAACTTGCCTTTATAATGTTTTCACTTTTCAACAACAGGTAAAGTGGGAAATTTTCTAGAGAATATAATATTCTGTGTTTGTTTAGTAGTCAAAATATAAGTTAACTCCGTTTTTATCTCGATTTTATTGGAAACGATCGTAATGGAAGTTTTGTGAGCCCTCTTCTCTACCAACTAACTAATCTACCAACCCATATAGTCCTTAAAACATTCTGTCATGTTACAGTTGAAACGGTAAACAATGTATTCCGGAGATTGCTATTTTTCTCCCCTTTTTATAGACACTGAACAGAGGTTCTTTGGCATGCAGTTTATGTTGTCTTAAGAAAGAATTGTGTTTAATTGGTAAAATTCTATAAGTTGTTCAATTGGTTGAATCGGTAAAGGAGGATGCTATTTTGCCTTACTGTGTTTGTTTTGCTATTGTTTATTTCCTTTGGAGCAGTTGAGCCCACAGGGTTTCCTAGTTCTTTTCTTCACAACGTACTTATTCCATACATTTATGCCATTCACCTACTGTTATTATTTTCACCTTGCTGTAGTTCTTGAAATTATGAAACAAATACAACTAAATGAAAAATAAATTTCAGTATTATATATTTACTATTGCAAGCGAATGGGAAAAAGAGCTGTAGCCGGCTCGATTTGAACCAATTAGTTGGAAACTTTGCTGTGAAACTCTATCAGACTAACGTAAGGTAAATAACACTCGGTCTATAAAAATGTAGCCTGGAACAGGTCACTGTCCGAATCTCTATTAAGAAGAGTAATTTTTACGTCTTTCCCAAGTCATGCACAAGTTTGTTAAATTTAAGGATAATATTTTCTTTAGCATACATTAACTGAATACTGGTGTTTCACTCGATTCTAGTATGATTACTTATCACTTCATCGGTTTTTCCTGTAAGTTGTAAATAATTAAATCAATTTAAGTGACAGTGGTATAGGCCACTGCTTATTTTCAACACAATTTTGTACAATTTAGCCGAGTTTATGAGGCAAGAGTTTTACCTATTTGTATTACGAAATGATTACGAAAATAAATTTTTATGTTCATTGAACTTTATGAGATGGGAAAAAGTCTTGAGCATGTATGACAGAATAAACAGAGGAAACAATAGTTAGTGAAGGGTAAATTGCAATATTGCATCTCCGCACATGTGTATATTATTCGTGTCTGTTGTACCTTGCAGATGTTGGGACAGCTCCCTGTGTACGATCACAAGTGATACTCATAATGTTAAGTTTTATTTATTGTGTACGATGTAAACTTGTTAGACCAAAATATACTTTCTGTGCAACGGAGCTAATGCCATCTTATTTATTTTACTGCATTGGGAACGTTCGGGCCTAGTCCGTGAGTTTGTACAAAATGCGGTTCCAAATGGGTCCTCAACATTGGTAGTAGATTTTTAAATGTAGAGATGTAGAGATGTAGAGTCGAGGGGATATAAGGTCAAAACACACCGAATGAACTTTTACTTCTTATTATGGTGAATATGTTTTTAAACATTATCTTGCTTTGTAAATGTGACGCTGAGGGAAACGGTTTTCGGAGAAATGTATATGCCACTGAAAAATATGTACATTTGGTGTTGTACCACCGTTATAAATAAGAGCTTATTTCAACTGTGTATTATACTAAGTTGCAAAGTTTTCTCGTAAAGCGCTGCCCCCACATTTGTTTGAATGACTTGTGAAGGGGATCGAATGAAATACGCCTGTATGTGTTTTTTATGTGTAGTACTTACTCGTATATATCCTTGCCTTAATCGTCGGTAGAGTAGCGTCGACGTAACTTCATTGTTAATATCCATTATCATCAATTAATCTATACATGCACTGCAGATTGAATACATGCAATATTCAAAATGTTCTAAAAGAACCGATGCTATTTTTTTATACAAAACAAAATTACCTTAAATATAAAGATTTCCAAGAATTTAACCCTTCTACCGGTAAAGCCATGATAAAATTGTACTTCGTAATAAATGCAATTGTCTGAAACAATTTCAATGTTGTAAATAAGTCCGTCATGACAGAAAAGAAAGACAAAAAATATTTTATTGTGTCGTAAAAGTTTGGAGTAATGCCTTGTTGACGAACTGTAGAAAGTTTTAACCGTCTACATTTTTCTATTGTCCTGTATTCGCATATTGCCTGCATGCGTCAAGATACTTAATCTTTATGTTAAATGAATCATGTACAATAAATGTTTTATCCTATTATTAACACATGCATGATCTGAAGTAGGCCTTATTTGTAGTCTAGAAATAAATTACGTAGAATGAAGGAATACATCATTTTGTGGTAGTCTTGCGCGATATCCTCTTTCAGATATTTAAGAGCGAAATATTATAATTGTCTTGTACGTCATATGTTCGTATATAGGATATGTATTTTGAAACATTTTAAACATATACTACAAAAAAAAAAATAATTTGCGAATTGCAAAAGACTAAATTTAACAATTTACCACCATGAAGTGTTATAACTGAACATAATTTCAAACCTATTCAAATACATATTGAAACGTTAAGTAGAGTCTAAAATTGTTCTCAGAATGCGTGTGGTACATGCATATCAGTACAATATAGTTTTTTAATTCTACTATTATGGGCATCTCTTACTAATCGTATTTACCAATTCTTGCAGCAGTGCAGCAAAGATCAGATAACTTTATATTGAATTGTATTATAAGTGATCGCAGTTGGTATAACCTTTTAGACCTCCTAAAAGGTACAAAAGGAATCCTTGATCCAAAGGTATTTTTTTACAACCGAACAGGTCGCATGAAGTATTTTTCCATGGAATCAACAGAAGGAAAGTTCATTTATTTTTTCGGAAATCGCATGGGCTATTTCTCACCGATTGAACGAACTTGAGAAAACATCACTTCAGTGGTTTGGCCCAGTCGATTGATGCATCAGAAATTACCTCAGATGCATGTGTGACTCGTGGAAAGACTGTATGTGGAAACGTTACTCTTTCATTCCTTTTAAGATTGAAAATTTGGAACTGCGGATGGAAGATTTATGGAATTACCAAGCTTTCGAATTTTATGGAAAGTCGGTATACGTCGGCATTCATGTATGAGAGACCTTGTATATTAACTAGTTTTGAATAACATTGGAAATGTTTCTGCTTGTTCCAGACAATGTGAATCATTTTGATGAAGTTTCTGGTGTCGCTTTATTGGTTCTAATTTTTTGGCAGTAATGGATGATAACAATTTTGATTAACATGAAATTTCAACCACCTTTAGTACAATGGTCACCCTTTTTTAAATACACTCTTAAAACACCGGGGTTAAATTCAACCAGGATCGGTGCATCTATTTACTTCAACACAACACAAACTTTTCAATTAATTCGAATCCTACTTACTTCAACCAAAATTTTTGTAACTTTGACCAGAATTTGCATTAGTTTGGCCAGGATCCCATGTATGGAAAATTAAATAAATGGAACACCGATCCCTCTTAAATTTAACCCCATATTTTAGAGTGTATGAAAAGTGTATTTTTGAAACTAAGCGATGCAGAGTATTATAATGATAATAATAATAACTAATTCATTCTTTAAAGTCGCCGTTTTATAGCTATTTCAATCAAAGTAAATCTTCAAACTGAAGTTCGTGTTGTTAATACTTTACCTTATGCAATGTTTAGTGTGAATCGCTTGTAACAATACTTCATGAAATTAGCAATCTCATAATCTTACTGGAGGCGCAAAACTGCAAAAAGACAAACCAAACCTATAGTATTTCTACAAGTACATACTTCAGAAAATTTGGGAGTGAACAGAAGTTTTGATATCCATAGTCTCTCTAACTTAAATAAATAGACCGTCATTTTATCAATGATCTTCATTCTTTCAACGTGATATTTTTCCAACGTAAAAATATAGTATTTTTTATATTGGTTATTCGGTTATTTGGTTATGTTAAAAAAGTGAACGTTTTCCGTTTTTAAAACAAACCGCACTACCAATTTTTGTCTTGCAACTGACGTGTCTGTCGTATTATGCATCACTTTTACAATTAGTGCCGTATGGTATATAACATATATAGGCTATTTCGTTAATGCCACCTTACTGAAGTGCAATGTTATTTAACAAGTAACGCATTGTCATATATTGGGTGTGGGTATTTCCTGTCGGTTAATTTCTACTTCTATACACGTCTGTTGGCGTTTGTGTTGGCAAAAAGGTGATTAATTACCGTTTTAAAACGTTTTCAGCTGATATATTGGTATTCTTCCTTAAGTACTAGCAGTAACCATTTGTTTATAACAATAACAGTTATGCATTTATTGTCTATATGCCTTAGAAATGAGAGTGCAGTGTCAAAAGAGTACTAACGAGCCAAACACATTAAATTTACAAGACACATATGTTGTGTTCCATGTGTCAAATGTTAAAATAAATATTTGAAGTATTTATAATTCCAGAGGAATTCAATAAGAACGATTGTTTAAAATGATGCACAATTTGAAAGCATCATTTCTATCCCGTATATTTAGACTTTTCCTCCTAAGTGTGAGAACTATAACGTGCATAATAATTATATATAGGAATATGAAGGTTGGGACCATACAGATGGTAGAGTGCTCAACAAAGCAGGAGCAGATATACTATAAAATGCTAAAAGTCAATCTAAAAGTTAAAATGTCATATCTACAAGCTTGTATCGTGAGGTTCATAAGAACATCACTCTTCAGGATAAAACATTGTATGAGCTGGAAGGGCAGAATCAGCTCCTTTTATTTCAGATTTAGCCCGGATTAAAGTTGCACAATAGGTATTTCTTTCTGTGTCTGCAAGCAGATCCTAGCTCATTTCTATTGTTCAGACTGGCCATGTCTGGCTTGTAGATAATGAAGTATTTTTCTTTCAGGCAGAGATTACAGGTTTTGGTCGAATTTGAGTAGGGATTACTTCTTCCAACAATTCTCCATTGGGTGGAATAATTGATTTTCTGGTCATTTAGACCCCAATGATGTTTTGGCTTAGTGTAGTAGCATTTCTGTTTTTGCTGTTCTTGAAGCTGCTTTTGTGTGCATTGTATCTTTGTTTGAAGGTATTCTCTGTTAGGCCTATGTATGTTTGTCTGTCGTTGTTATCATGGCGGGTTACTGTGGCTTGGTATATTACTCCTGTTGTTAGGCAGTTTCCTTGTAGGGGCAGGTGTCCGAGCTCTGAAATTGCAATTCTTTGGTGGGGTTGGTGCCTGGTCCATCATCAAATGATAGCTTTGTTATGTCCAGATATTATTTGTCCCATATTAGGCATACAACTGTAGCTAAGTTTGAGTGTGTTCCGGTTGAGTATTTTGCTTAGAATATGGTGGGGAGGGACGCATTTGTTAATCAGTTGGAGAAACTTCTTTCCAATATTTGTGCTGTCAAATAATATCTGGACATTACAAATTTAAAATGACCTGTAATCCAATCCGAATTCGTTCCAGTGTGACGTAGGCTTACGCGCCATGTAGAATAGTTGACAGCATTGTTTCTGAAATAGTTTGAAGTTCTGTTTATTCTTACCGTAATACTATAATATGGTATTTAATTGATGTTGTGAGATGCTCTTAAAAAGATAAGAATAAAAATGAATTCAAAGCAAGAATGCTTGAAAACTCGAAGTTCCGACTTTGTTTTTGTTATTTATTGAAGGGTTCTCCGTTCAGGTGTTAATATATTTCTAATGCAAATGATATTGTTGGCATAATTTACAAGATTTTGCATTTGGGAACTTGAATTCGGACTGTCACAATTGCTGCGATTCGACGCGGTTTCCCTACCATGGACGTTAGCACAAGCCATTGGATCAACAACTACTTTTGTCAAAATAGTAGCACCGTGGCTGAACAGTCAGAGATAGAGTGACGTCAAATGTGTTTGCTAAATATTGTACCGTGATGCCCAGGAAATAGCTGTAAACTAAACTGATCGAGAAAATTGTCCAATCTTTTTAAAACGTCACTTACATGGTACAAATCCCCTTATTCCCTTCACAAGTATCTTCGTTTTATGTAATTGTAAGGACATAATATGTAAACAGCAGTGCTTATTTTCACTCAATAGGCGGTTGGAAGGGTTATGCTCTTGTAAGTAGCACATATGCCAACAGGTCACATCCGTCTTACAAAAGCAATGTGCTGGCCCTTTCCAGAATTAATTATTCAGTTGCCAGACGGTAGGGATTTTGCATTCTTTTAGGTGAACGGCCTGTTGACAAGTGCTTCACTGTTCTATGAGACAATTGTTACAGACGGGTCGAACAAATGAAAGGTATATCTGAGAGTTCACTCTTAAAATGGGGAAGACTGCGCTTTAAATTACAAAAACATGGCGTACAGTACAAAGAAAATAGCTTCGATCATCATCGTCGTCGTCGCCGTAGCCGCCGCCGCCACCACCACCACCATTCAGTTTCATCAACAAACATGGTCAAGTGGTTAGAGCATCAGACTTGCAATCGGGAGGTAAGGAGTTCGATTCCTGGCACCGGGTCATACCGAAGACTTTCAAAACGGAACCTACTGCCATTGTGCTTGGTGCTCGGCATAAGCAATGGAGTAGGGAACAAAACCAGTGAGCCACAACTGGAAAGGGCCGTGGCCAGCTCGGCTTAGACCAATTGGTTGGAAACTGGGCCTTAAAACTCAATCTAATAAATTAACTAACTTTTGCCATTCAATGCCGGGCAAATTCAATCGCGTGACGTTACATGAAATTTCCTTGTAAGAAGAGTTGCATCAGGTTGCTTCATTTGAATTTCTGAAAGTTTGTTGGGTGAACAAATTATTATAGAGCAACGAATAACTGAATTGTTATCTGCGAAAAACTGTTTCCAAAAACATTGGTAAATATTGGCTTGATAAATAATTATTTTTCCTGTCAAATATACTCAATATTCCCCTTTTACCTGTTTATCATCAGATTCTTATAAGAGGGTAGCTGCAATACGTGACAAACACAGAGACACGTGATTTACATTTCAAATTTTTGTGCTTTATACAGATAATCGTTTGGAATAAAGACAGAACCTCACATTATGAAGGTTGACTGGATCCTATGTTAATAATATCTAAGGCTTCCTCGTAGACAGACAGCAATGTTCGTAGTTGTCATACATTAGTGCTTCGTGTGGCATCTCGATCATATGAGTGAATTCAAGTGTGATCATTCCGAAAGGAGGCCTTGCCAAAGGAGAAAGGGAAAGCTAAACTGACATATTTTCAAAGAGAATTGACAGAGTTCGCATATCGGTGTACCGAGAAGTCGACGGTTATGCCGTTACAATTTGGGTTGTAGAAATTTTCTCATATTTATTTGTTGCTTTATATAAACGCTTTGTTACTTATATCACTCAATAACATTAAATTAAACCACAAGTTTGGATGTTGAGGCATAAAAATCTAACAAACCAAACTAAGGATCATGTACATTTTGGAAGAAAAGTGTGGCCCGACAACAAATCATGTACAAAACCACACCACCGATACCAACATACATACGTTGCGCAACGTATAACGCACTTCCAGCCACCAAAATAAATTGACGTGTCTGGCTCCCGTCTTTTCGTCAACTACATGTACTCTTTGTACAGTGCTCTGTGTTGATTTGCAAAATGCAACATATTGGCAATATCCAGCACTTAATTTTTGGTTTCGATGATAAGAGAAACCAATGCAATCATGATGGCGTGCGTGTGAATGTATGTATGTATGTATGTATGTGTGTGTGTGCGTGTGTGCGTGTGTATGTGTGTGTGTTTGTGACACTTTGCTCGTTAACACGAAATCTCAAGATAGGAACGTGTGACAGTTTTCAAACTTGGTACATAGATGCGACATATTGAGAGAAAGAACCCTATTGTTTTTGGTGGAGGTCAAAGGTCATCTGGGGTTACCAGGGGTCAAAGTCTGAAAATCTTGTTAACACAATATCTCAAGATAGGAAACTTGGATAGATTTCATATGTGGTATGTGGATGTGTTATAGTCAGTAGATGCTCCATATTGTTTTTGGGGTAGGTCAAATGTCATCTGGGGTCACCAGGGGTCAACGTCTGAAAATCTCCTTAACACGATATCTCAAGGTAGAAAGCTTGAATAGATGTCATATGAAGTATGTGGATGTGTTATGGTCAGGAGGTGGTCCCTATTGTTTTTGGAGGAGGTCAAAGGTCATCTGGGGTCACCAGGGGTTAAAGCATGAAAACCTTGTTAATGCTTTATCTCAAGGTAGGAAACTTGGATAGATTTCATATTTGGTATGTGGATGCGTTATAGTCAGTAAATGATCCCTATTGCTTTTGGTGGAGATCAAAGGTCATCTGGGGTTACCAGGGGTAAAAGTCTGAAAATCTTGTTAACACAATATCTCAAGATAGAAAACTTGGATAGATTTCATATGTTGTATGTGGATGTGTTATAGTCAGTAGATGGTTCATATTGTTTTTGGGGTAGGTCAAAGGTCATCTGGGGTCACCAGGGGTCAACGTCTGAAAATCTCCTTAACACGATATCTCAAGGTAGAAAGCTTGAATAGATGTCATATGAAGTATGTGGATGTGTTATGGTCAGGAGGTGGTCACTATTGTTTTTGATGGAGGTCAAAGGTCATCTGGGGTCAGCAGGGGTCAAAGTATGAAAACCTTGTAAATGCTTTATCTCAAGGTAGGAAACTTGGATAGATTTCATATTTGGTATGTGGATGCCTCATAGTCAGTAAATGATCCCTATTGCTTTTGGTGGAGATCAAAGGTCATCTGGGGTCACCAGGGGTCAAAGTCTGAAAACCTTGTTTATGTGATATCTCAGGTTAAGTAGCTTTGATAGATTTCATATTTTTTACGTGGATGGGTTATGGTCAGGAATTGGTGAGTAATGTTTTTGATGGAGGTCAAAGGTCATCTGGGGTCACTGCTGGTCCAAGTCTGAAAATCCTGCTTATGCAATTTCTCAAGATAGGAAACTTGGATAGATTTCATATTTGGGTATGTGGATGCATTGTGGTTAGAAGATGGTCCCCATAGTCTCCAGGGGTCAAAGCCTGGAAACCTTTTTAAATGTGATCTTTCAAGATAGCTGTTTGTCCATCTGTCTGTCTGTTTGTCATTCTAGCTATGTATGGTTTTTATGGAGGTCAAAAGGTCATCTGGAATAACAAAATTATTTTTTGAACATGCTAGTATAACATTTGAATGAGAAGATAATGGTGCATGATGGCACTCTTTGAAACGGAACATTTATGTGTCATCGAAACCTCAATGCATTTTTGCATTCTGGTTAATCACAGAGATAGATTTACACTGTATCGCTGACGTGAAGTGACGTCGAAAAAGGAGACCTGAAACACCGGTACCATGTCCACATTTTAATTTGTTTGTGACCCCCGTGTGCCCATTCAACTTAGATTTTGGGTATGGCAACATGCACGGACACACTGTTTGTATATCTTTATGAACACAAGGACTCACAGTCACTTTATCAGTTAATCATGCAACAGATTCAGCACATGCAACATCTGTGTTCAACAAATGATGCTAAAAGAACTAATCCTTCGATCCAAAACTAGCTCTTTGATTGACAGCATGTAAAAAAATGCAGAGTACCGTAGCTCATACTTGGCTACACAGCTTGTACACTGTTAAAAATTTCTGTAAATTTACAGACTTTTTTTAACTTAAACTTTTTGTATTTTACTTTTAATAGAGATTTTCTGTATCTTTACAGACACTTTGTATTGCTACAATAAAAAAAGGTTGTTTAACATGTACTTTCTGTTTATTTGAAAAACCATTTCTGTCTGCTTTTTTAACCAAATTTTACTGCTTTGTAAAACTTTTTCTGTAAATTTACAGAAATTTTAACAGTATTTTGTATTTTTCTGATTTCACATAAATATACTGTCATTTAACAAACATTCATTTTGTTTTTAAGCTGAAAAAAAGAAACAAAAATAAGCCCAAACAAATAAGAAATAGCCAGAAAATTTTCAATATATAACATGCATCGTTCTGCGAAGTTTCAGTTAGAAAAGAAAACATTTTTGGCAAATTTATGGCCCTATTTGAAAATTTACTTACATTTATTATACTGACAATTGGTATACTGATGTCAACTCATCGCCACAGGCGCTCATGCACTTGATCGAATTAAGAACGTTTCACAAATTTACTTGAAAGAGTCTGTAAATTTACCACTTTATGACGTATATCTCATTTTGCATAAATGGGTGGAGCTTATTTTGTAGGCATTTTTCTAACAAAAGGATTGCTGTTGCTTTGAATAATATCTTTTTTGCCGTTTTTTAATCAGGAAGTGATAAACTTATTGTTTACCTTGTCTGGAAATGTTTGCAACCAATGTATTTGCATTCTTTGTCATATTTATTTTAAAAACAATTATTATATTGTACAAAAAATGTGACTTTCCAATTACAAAGTTCCTAGAGATAGCAGCCTACTTGACAACAATATGATAACAAAGCATCCTCATTGTGATCGCTTCTCGGCCTTTTGGCTAAGATCATGATCGCTTCTCGGCCTTTTGGCTAAGATCATGTGTAGTATCTGTTCTTTTCATCCAGTCAAGAATGGAGCCATACATGACAGACCAATGATGAAAATGGTCTGAAGGCCGCGAGGTTGGTCGTTAAGTGTTGTCCTTCAGTGGACGTAATAGCTTCTTCGGGAAGCAGTATCAAGTTTGGTTTCGTCGAACGGCCCTTTGCCAGAGGGTCGGGAGGACTTTAGAAAAAGTTTTGATTGAAAACGATCGCTTCTCGGCCTTTTGGCTAAGATCATGTGTAGTATCTGTTCTTTTCATCCAGTCAAGAATGGAGCCATACATGACAGACCAATGATGAAAATGGTCTGAAGGCCGCGAGGTTGGTCGTTAAGTGTTGTCCTTCAGTGGACGTAACAGCTTCTTCGGGAAGCAGTATCAAGTTTGGTTTCGCCGAACGGCCCTTTGCCAGAGGGGTCGGGAGGACTTAAGAAAAAGATTGAAACGACACATTACGTTGATAAGCAAATACCTGATCTACGTAATGGTGAAGTGTATGTTACGTAATAACATATGAAAGGAAAAAAGCGATATTATAATAAATTTCAAAATGTCGAGAATGAAAACAGTAGGCTGTAAATTCACATAAAATTAAGGTAAAAAAAAAACAGAAAAATTCTGTAATTCGATTTTACAGTAGACATTTGTAAACTAATTTATATGCAAAAACTGTAAAGAAAAAACAAACACTTAATGTTTTTTCATGATTACAGTCTGCCTTTAAAAAAAACATTATTTGGTTGGAAAAAATTTTGCCATAAAAATTATGTAAATTTACAGAGAAATTTTTAACAGTGTACTGTTCTGAGAGTGTTTTGAGTACACATTGAGTCTTGTATACTCATCCTGAAATAAGGAAATGAGATTGTGTCTGGATGAGGATGAATTGTACACAGTTGTGGGAGGGGCTTAAGTGGGTAGGTTAGGAGATTGTAACTGTTTGGGGTGAGTTTGATAGGCCTTAAATGCTTCACCAGATTGCATCTCAGGGTAGTCATATTTTTGATAATAAATTTCCAACCCTTTATGTTAGACCGTCCACAAAAACGTCAACGAGACCCTGCAGTTGGCCACTCCAATCAAAAATCCTGCCAGTGCCTACGCTAGTGGTTTAATGAGATGTTTTGTTCGCAAACTCCAAAAATGACAATTTTTGTTGCCCCTTTCTACGCATACTATTCATTTTTAGAAAAAATAGCTTTAAAAATTGCCTTATCCTTAAATACAAGTAATACCCAGCAGCACAACCGCACGGATGTGAGGCTGCAGCCCCCTTCCCAACTGGCTAAAAAAAATGCTGAATCAGACAGAATTCATTCGGTGCCTCAGTCGGGCAGAGATCATTTCCTCGGGTGTGATCTGGGGTAGAGCAAAAAGAAACCGCACTCAAAGAAAGAGTCCCGTACGGCCATGCCCATCAGCATGTACTCGCTTCCCATTTTTATTTGCCTGCGTAAGAGGCAGTTAGACATAATCCATATAGATTATGGTTACAAGCCTTGGGAATGCCTTTTCCAGCTTTCTGAAAGGTCATGATATTTTAAAGTTTTTCTACGCTCTGTACCCACCGAACAGATAGTCTTTCAGGCGGGATTGAAATTTTGATGGCAGAAGATCTTCTTTCCCACTCCCCCAAACTGCAAAGATCCCGTAAACCTAAACCGGTCTTTACGATGTGATGGCGACATTCACAAAAATAAAACTAGTGACAAAATTCTGAAAATAATTGAACACCTGAGACTTATAAATATACATATATACATAAGAAGTAAACAACTTGGTGAAAAAGACCAGCTTCACTGAGACTCGAAAACAGTCGCTGCTCAACGTGCAGATGCCTTTACCAGTTTGGATATGAAGCCGTCCTGGAAGTCCAAATCTCGGAGAACGATCAAATAATCACCGAGTCTTGCTCCCCATATCGAAAAGTTTCTATCATAAACCTCCCAAATGCGTTACAGTGTGCGGGCGCATTTTGCATTTTTAGGTTTTTCGCTTTATGTAGTATTCGGGGTTGTGTTTTAAGGTCTGGCTTAACTGGATTTGTGATGTTCATACTATTGCACATCTAGTGAACGTTTTTTTGGCTGGACACATCCCCTTAATTTTGTCGTAAATCATTAATTTTGGGATTTGATGTCTATGGGCTTAAAAGGCCTTTTCATCCCAATTTTATATAATTTAGAGGATTAACACTTCTAGCCACGAATAAATTGACACGGCTAAACGCGTTTCTGGGAGCTGCATGTCACATGTAACAGGAGGAGAAGAATTGGTTTTATTTGGATCTACATTTTTGTCGTAAAACGCGTGAAGTAAAGGCATAAAATGGCCCATTATTTTGGGGAAATTCCCCAAGTTATGACGTCACAACATTTTGAAATCGTCAAAAATCATTTCATGAGTTCCTCTCACCTTGACATATCATTCCAAAGCATAATCGATTTAGCTTACCTTAATTAGAACATTTAAAAATGTTCGATACAGAATGAGCAAAAGATCGTTTTTGTACAAAACTTTTCGATATGCATAAGATATGTTCCTTCTACGCCCTAGTGACCCTACTTTTCCTCCTTTGGTCGTCAGTTGTCTAAAATAATACGATATTAGGTCAACAGTCACAGTTTTAATATATCTCTTCATGACGTCATTGAAATTTATGATAAATAATCGCAATAAACTTTAAGAGCACCCGCAACAATATGTATTGTATCTTTACTATGTATGACGTACGCACAAATTATAATTAAATATACTATGTATTAAAAGGTATTTCGCAACAATTCCATGTGTACTTGATCTACATTTTTGGAGCACGTCAATATAATACCCACTTTTTCCCATACAAATATGTGTAACATGCGTTGTAGATACTATCCCCATATAAAGACTCACTTAAGGGGCGCCATAAAGGTGTTGTAGGTGTCATTATTATTCGCTTCTCTACCTTTTGGGCAAGATCATTTGTAGTATTTGTTCTTTTCTTCCAGTCTAGAATGGAGCCATATATGGTAGACCAATCATGTAATGATCTGTGGCCGTTCGGTTGGTCACGTATTGTCCTTCAGTGGACGTAATAGCTTCTTCGGGAAGCAGTTTATTGTTTGGTTTCGCCAAACGGCCCTTTGCCAAAGAGTCGTGAGGACTTGAGACAAAAGTGTATGAGGCAGTATTATTTAAAACTTACACATAAAGGGGTGTAATAGGCCCTCAAACAAAAGGGCCTCGCCAAAATGAGTGCCTATTTTAAATAAGGACCTAATATATACTTTTAAGGATTCATTAATTTTTAACGTTAATTTTGTTAACCCTATATACCATGGATGCCACTTGCACCATCTGTCAGAGGTTTCACATTGACATTACATATGATGTGGAGACTTAGACTACGGTTTCACTAAGCCATGATTAATTCAACAGAAATAAATCACCACGTGCAAAGCGAGAATCACTAAATATTGTGCTCAGTGCGTGGCTAGATTTTTTTCTAGGGAATCAATCACTCATACTTTCCTCTTTTGTTTTAAATCGATGCACATTTTTGTGATAACAAGGTGCGCAACTTGAGGAACACGAAGCGCGCCGAAGTTTTTACTTTTTAAACATTTTTTTTTTTCAAAATACTGAGTTGAATTGCAGAAAATATTTTATTAGACCATGCTCCCCAAATTGCACAGTTCAGATGGTGACTAAGGCTTGCTTTAAAAGAGTGAACAAGCACGCAATGGGTGGAGCGGGCAGAAAATTTTACCTTTCTTGAATCTGCTCTCCCTATTAGCACATCTGAGATCACACGACGACTAAGGATCATTATTGCCGCATATGTCATCTTAGGCCTTCAAACTGAGGCTCCCCGAAGGCATTTGAAATGTTTTCGAAACTCAGTTGTCTTCTGTAGACAAATATTTGAAAATCAAGGGCCTTTCTTGGAGAAAAAAAGTAATTTATGAAAGAAAATTTAGAAAAACAGCAATGTAATTGACCAGAGTCTATGATGATCAGTGGTTTCAATGTTATATTTCAGTTTATTTTTTTCATTTCCAATATCGGTGCGGAAAGTTTTCCAAACTTCGATTTATTTTGAAATGTGAACTGGAGATTTCCCAGGCTGCATTAGGGGTTGCAATATGGGGCGCGCACAGCGCGTCGAAAAATTTGCTTTCTTTAAAGAACTTTTTAAATATTTAGTATGCTTGTATTGGAGAGAATTCGGAATTATATAGAACAAAAGTTGTAAAACCTCAATGCATTTGGCCGGTGTTATCAATACTTGATGACCTGCAGGTGGCTTACAATATACAGTACGGTTTATTGGCTTGTAGGCTACTATAAACATACAATCAATCAAGATGTAGCCCATGTAAGTAGCGTCACAGGCGTGGTGTACAAGTAACGAGGTCACGTTATCACCTCCCGGTATGACGCATGGAGCTCTCTTCTAAATTAAAGAGAAGGCATACCGATGGATTTCGAGGATAAGACTCGATCACCTGTTACCTGCGGAAAATTAAGCTGGAGGTGGGAAAGGGGAGAAGAAACGTACGTGTATATGTAATAGGTTTTTTGGCACTTTTTTCAATAAACACAAGTACAAAACTTAAGTGTACCCAACTAGGGATATTGGGGGGGGGGCTTGAGCGCATGGGGGGTGTTGAGGAGAGAAGTGTGGGTCGACAGATTGCATCGAAAACTGTAAACGCAAGCAATGAGCAAATGATTGGCTGATTAATGAAGCAGAAAGGTATACCTCACTCATTGGTTAGGACCTAAACAAACTTAGAATAGGCCTCGAAATTGTGTCTTTTACACTCGCACTTGTAAAGTCTTCAACATATTTTGGAGTATAAAAAATATGAAGTCCATCCATTTATGTTCAGATCTTATCCAGTAGTGTTCGTAGTTCGCACAGAATTTACAACGTTCAATGTAAGTTGACCACGGTACATATCGTACATTATTTTACTCCCCAGATACATCAATTCACTGCTGTCATGCAGTTAGGCCTGTTTACTATTTAAATTACTTGAGAAGGGAGATTCGACCGGTATTTACTTATTACCTTAATGATTACCTTAATGATTAATTTCCTCGTCTATTGATGATCATTTTCTCGTTATGTATATTGGCAGGGAATGGTACTTGGCATGGTGTGCATCACAATTGGTACTGAGTAGTAATAGGCCTATACGTTTTGACATATCTGCAAACGGAACCTTCTTTATGTAGTCATGCCGCGTGTGTGTGCGTGTTTATGTGTGTATATCTGTGACGTTGGCTTGGATATACGTTGTAACCAAACAAGAGGAAGTTGCATTTTAATGAAACTTGGTACGGAACCGACATAGTAAGAAGGTGCACCCTATCTTTTTCGGTGGATGTCTAAGGTCACTTAGGGTAAATAGGAGTCGAATATTGAAAAGCACTTAAATACACTTTTTCAATGTAGGATGTTTGTATAAATTTTATTTATTACTTTGATATGTTAAAAGTGCGACATTGCTGTACTCAAAACCTGTCTCGGTCTCTATCCAGACCGTTTTTTTCCTGGTCTCTGTCTCGACATCCTGTTGTCTTGAAAAGTGTTCCGGTCTGACTTCGAGACGGACCAAAAATTGTCGTTTTGTAACTTTTTTGAATAAAATAAATACAGTTTTGTTTTCCATTGTCATTTTATGATGTATTTATTAATGAATTAAATAAAATCATAGTTTATTTTCCCCAAAAAAATTACTTTGATTGAATAATTCATTGAGGAAAACCTCATTCATGTAATGAGTCCATACACTATTTTTGGGGTGAAACTTTCTTCTGTGAGCTTATGAGTGGGTCTTCGACTTGGTCAATGAGGGCAATGCAACACAGTGCACTGGACTAGCACACAGATCAAGTCACTGCCAGCAGTAGCAGTCCGGTGCTGCACTGCATTGCGTGTTCACTGTGTGTTGAAATACGCTTCTCTTTGTTCAGCAGTTGAGTGCTATCCATTTCTTGCTATTCTACTCTGGGTTTTGATCAGCCTGGATACTAATGAGCTGTATTTTGCTATTGATAAAACAGAATGAAGAAATGTACCGTGACCAATTGCATATAAAAATTCTCAAGTTATCCCACATCGATCACTTCATGCGTTCAACTTATGTATAGTCCATGCCCTCTGGTCATATTTGGTCCAACGAAAAAATTAACTATATAAGGTTCTGTGACTTATTTTTTCTGTGGGTTAGACAAACTCACTTTGATGCATTACTCAGAACCAAATTCAAAACAATTAACATTGTAGCACTGACTGACTACAATTTAAACAGAACGAGCACTTTAGAAAAATATTCATTATGTTAAATCATTAAATATGGTAACATGTTTGGCATATGACAAAAGAAAATATTTACAAACCAATGATGATGCACTCGTTGTGCTATATATCGTTTTGGAGCATAAAGGTGAAAAAGTAAGGTAGTGCAGTAATTCAGAACTTCGGACTTATTTTTCTATGTAACATGTACACTCGGTCGCGACACCTTCTGGGGTCCGTTCCACAAAGAGTTACGCACTTAAGTTTGATTCACCATACTTAAGTCAACAGTAAATCATACTTAAGATCGTGGGTAACTCTTTGTGGAACGGGCCCCTGGTCTCGGTTTCGATCTCAGATATGCTGGTTTCGACTACAACACTGGGGTGCACACATAGATGCTCATGTAATTTGTAGGTGGAGGTCAAAGGTCACTTGTTGTCGACGGAGGTGAAACACTGAAGACCTTGTAACAAAATATACCTCAAGGTAGAAAGCTGGGATAAATCTCATGCCAGGTGCCTTCCACAGAACCTATCGAAATTAAAACTAGATTAACTCGGATAAAACTGGAACATCTCGGATAACACCTCTTGTTCATTGCACAGATTACTGCGGTGACTCATAGAGTACTTAATATGTTGATGAGCTGAGGTGAAAAATTGAATTCTGGCATGTGTGGTGACCCGTCAAAGGTCATTTGGGGACATTCTTTTTTTTATCGAACACCGAAAACCTTGTTAAAATGATATCTCAAGGTCAGAAGGTAGAGACCATTGGTAGTTTTAATATTTAGTCATTTGGAGCGTTATGACATGAAGAGGAATCATGCTGTTTCTTGTGGAGGTAATGATTTTTGGAGCTGGATTAAATGACTATCTACCTACAAGCAAATTATGATATTGTGCTAAAAATTTGGGTCTTTTGGGTAATTTTCAAAATTTGTGATAAATGTCAATTCATTTGGCCTTTAACGGTCGGCCTGCTTTGAGCTAGCTTTTTCTTTTTATGGTGCTGTGCCATGCGTGTCGATGTTCGGTGTGTCATTCCAAACGTGTGGTTTCTAATTCCGTAAGTCCGAGCAAGTTTGAACATTTTGCTATGAACCTGATCATAAAATCTGTGTGTGTGTGTGGGGGGGGGGGTTGGGTGTGATCGATGACGTCGACGTTAAAGGTCAATAATCAAATCAGCTGAAGAATGACTTTTGCAACATTCTGCCCTTCTGAGATCGATGGAAAAGTCATATTTAAATAAATAATGTGAGCAAACGGGAACTGGGTTGTCAGTTTAGAGCCAACCGGCATCATGCCCATCGGCGGACCGTCAGCAAACCACTGGATATTTCTCCGTCGGACCTCCTGAGTGCCCGCCACAGACGGTCAGGGGCCAAATTTTGCTACCAGGGCTAACGCAGAAAGTCAAAACGAAGACCAAAGGTCATGTCTCCCCAAATCTTTCCGCGCCCCCACAGTGCCGTCGGAAGGTATTTTCGATTGGGGGCTGACTATCTAAGCGGAGCGCCACCATCGGTTGGCGCGGAGCGTGTAGAAAATTTTGAAAAATCGCAACCTCTCAGACAGCTCTCAGAAATGACATTTCCCGGGCTTGTTAATAGTATCTAAGCAGTCGTTATTTTGACCTTTCGTTGTAATAAAATGTTCACTTAAAAAAAAAATCTATATATGGCAAAACAATTGGGGGCTGCAGCCCCCCAGCCCCCCGCTTCCGACGGCCCTGCCCCACACTTAAAAATTGTCAAAAGGTGTCTCGCAAAGATCCTTCTCCTAAAACATATGTCCAACCAAGTTCAGACAAGGTGGTAAGAAACCTAACCATGAAATATTGAACACCAGTATAGTTGATAGTGTTATGCGGTCTGGGATAGTAAGTCCAAGATCAAATTAGATATATTTTTTGTATATAAGCACCGAAGAAAAGGATTTTAAAGCAAATGCTTCTCGGAGAATGATGAGAGCTACTTTCATGAATGGGATTTGCAGTTGCAAAAGATTGACGTCGAAGTTCAATCTCATAGTCCACAAGATCACATAGAGAATAACACCTGAACACGTGACATTGCAGCTCCGTATTGATTGCTTCCTTCATGAATGATCCCTTTGGCTCTATCTTAGGTGTTTCCAGGTGTCCCTCACCTGGAAAATCTAAATCTCGAAGAAAAGATTAACATTAACATTTTTAAGACATCACTGGAAAATTATTAGGAAAAAACAATCTTCAGTTTAGAATAATTGTTGAACGCAGCCCACAAAGACTGGGAAGTGCCATTTTCAGTGGTCTGGAAATCTTTTAGCCAAAAATTGTCTTGACGCTTTGCATCAAATAATGATGGCGCTACATATAGATAAGTGACCAACATGTTTTGTCCGTCCGGCAAATTTGTGGCTACACCCCTATAAGAAAAGCGTCAACATTTAGGGATTTTCTGAGATTTTCCCTGCTTACACTCTAAAATCAAAAGAGCTTGAACTGAGTCACACTCTAATAGAGTGAAAGTGTGGTTTCACTCAATTAGAGTGTTAATTTACTCCAAGAGGTGTGAAACAATCACTCCAGGAAGAGTGAAAATCACTCCAAAAAGAGTGAAATTCACAGAATAGTTTTATATTACTTTAAGAAGAAAAAAGAGTTTGAATTCAAGAAGAAACATAGTATATGCATGCAAATGAGAGAGAGCAAAATTTCCAGGTGGACGGCGTTCAACATATTAACACGTTGCATTATGTAACTTTCTGCCCATCTGCAACTCTCCCAATCTAATGCCAAAGTGTATAAATGGGTCTCATTGACAAAATCATTTGTTAGTTAAAGATCTCTCCCTATACTAAAGGTTTTAATTGCGTTTCAATTGCATTTCTAAAGTTGCATTTTGTCATTCTGCGATGTTTAATTTATTAACTATTCCAGCGTTTAAAACTCGACAAAACAATAATTTGGTTGAAATAAAGTTGAAAAGGTTTTGAAATATTGATTGTGTCAGGTGGCAAATGTTGCAAAAAATGCAAAGTATATTACTCGTTTTAAAAGCTAATTAAGGATTTTCAGCACTCTTTAAAGAATCTCTTTTGTATCCTGAACTTGTGTGTCCTGAAGATAAATTTCATATGAAATTATGAAGACATGTCTTGATTTCCGAAAAAATTATTCCGAGGACTCAGTGGCATTGTAGTATATATTACCTCAGTGGCGTAGCCACGGCGGGGGGTGGGGGGTTTTGAGGGTTGAATCCCTCATGACCCAACCTTGCAATGAAAAAACACCTTTAGTAGCGGTTTTTTTCTATCTCCCCTTCGATTTTTCCCTCATTTCGTACCCCCCCCCCCCATTACACAGTTCTGGCTACGCTACTGTATTTCCTGTATACGTACGAGGTCGAAGTACTCTTTCGTAGAATCCACTCTGTTGCATCACTTCGGGATTTCCCGTATTATTACTTCTATTATAATTCCTGATACGTATACGTAGTAAATAGTCAACTGCTGTTAACTTGATTTTTAAACAACTCAAGCATTAAAATATCAGTTTCTGTATTTTATGGTTCAGGACTGATCTGCACATCAGATATTGTATATCAGGAAGTTTATAAACAGCGACGTTGGTATGGCGCCTATCAATAGCCTATACTTCGTCTAGGTATAGGTCTTGATGGTTACATAGACATTTGATGGCAAGTGGTCACATTAAGATATTCGGTATATTTAGTATCACACAACTGAGACGGAAATGATATGGAAGTTAATGATTAGAATCAGTTATTACAAAGTCGTGACCAAACACTCCTTCAAATAGGAACGGACAACTAGTGATATGAGGATTGTATTCCAACTAGATTGTTAAGACGGCTTGTATGTAAATCCTTTTATCCCGATGACTGTTCTGATCAACGCAGTGATTGTTGCGCTATATACTCCAGTGATGCTGGTCCATCCGGGGAGGTGTTATAATCTAAAATGCCCCCTGGTCTATCAAAGATTTGAACAAGCTCTCAAAGGTGTTTGATTACCACAGGGCCCAACTTACTGCAACCACCGAGTGCATGTGACCAGGGACGTAGCTACGGGAAGGGGGGGGGGGGCAGGGAGCAATTGCCCCAAAAAGGGGAAAAAATCAGAAATTTGTCATTTGAGACACAAGTCAACTACAGTGCGGTTTTCCCAACGTTTCCTTTTTTAAATTCCGAAATCTTTCTAAAAAGCTCCATATTTGTAATTATTTGTTTGGAAAGGCAAATTTTTCGCGTGCAAATTACAATCTTTAATGCAGTAAGTGGTCGGTGATAAATCAGTCTAGTGGTCAGTGGCGTAGGTACTGGGGGCAGGGGGGAAGTTGCCCCTGGAAAAGAATTTGGGGAAATTTGATGAAATTGGGGAAATTTGTTGAATTTTCTTATTCTAACAAAAAAATTCTCAAAATTATTGCTACAATAAGAAATTGTGAGACTTTTCTCATACATAATTCGTATTTTCATGCAACAAATTAACCTAGATTCCGTCAGTGTCGCGTGAACCGGCCCTACTCGTGTACCACAGAAATGTCCGTAACAGATTGAATGTTCTCCTGTAAGGTAGCGGACCACTAACTCCAATACTCTTGTCCGTGAAAATGTTTACTGACAGACAAAGCGCCATAAAAATTTTATGGAATGTTGTTTCTGGCTGTGTTACTTACAAAATATGATCATTTTTGCATTTGGATTTTGTAGATAAAGGGTTGAAAAACAGACTGTGCAAAATTCAAGGCAATCTGACCAATTTAAGTGCCATTTTTTTTATTGTATTACTCCGCTCTGTGAAATGCCGTTTTTGAGTAGCTTTTATGGCGGGAAACACATACCTATCATTCTCTAGTTCAAAATTTCAATGTCATGGTATGGAAATTTGAAAATGCCATGAAAGCCCAGATTGTGAGCTTCGATCAGAGGGGTGGCATGTCCTGATTGAAAACTTCTGCTGGGAGCTAGGGGGCATGGAAGTAGCCTAATTTAGTGTGTAAGTCAATGGGACTTACAATTAGTGGCCCGCTACCTGTATACGCGCTGGTGTTATAATCAGTGCATTTCAGTGCACAGGAAACTGTTATTCTGTCGGTCCAAGGAACGTCACATCAGGTGCGAAGAGTCAATCATGTGACGTGTTGGAGTGAAACAGTTGTCGCGCAGTACAGCAACAGTGCACACATATAGGTTTATCATGTAACTGTACCTTTTTAACAGTGTGCAGTCTTTTTTAACTTGTGGAAAATGACCGATTTTTATTGAAATATCCAACTTTCATGATCAGATGGTCTTACGAGAACTTTTCAGGGAGGGAATTTCCTTTACGAGATGGCCTGTAAACGCAATGGCCAGTCTCGCACAATAGGCCTACCCCGATAAGAATGGGTTTCTCGTCGTTCGTAAGCGAGTTTTTTTGCGCACAGGCACCCAATATTTTCGCATTCGCCTGACGTTATTGACATTCTGAGATTTCTATACAAGCTTGGTCTAAAGAAACATTGCCTGTTAGGCCCACAATCGTGTATCCTGAGGCTCTGACAATAGCATACTTGTACTGTACTCACTGCCAGACTGTCGTTGTTTTCACTCCAGTTGAAGTTTTCATGACCCAGGACACGCAAATACCCGGATGTTGGACCGACGGAATTCAGGAATTAAACAACAGCTGATACAGTACAACTAACACTGAAAGGCTGTAAACCCGAACTTATCCCCTTGTTCACAGTCTCTGCGTTGTACACTTTGGGAATTCAGTATAAGGATGTGAAAACTGACAAGTCATAACGTAGGCCCCCAAGGTTATTGTCCTACAAGCTAGTAGTATAGCTATACCAATCTTACTCTGTGTACATAACGATGGATGGGACCGAAACAATCCAGGCCATGGCCAATGATAAACTTAAAGTTAGTTTAGAAATTAGAATGAACGGGATCCATTGGCATACTTAGATTTTGTTACTTAGCCTAATCCTTGGAGGCTTACAGGCTAGTTCGGAAAAATAGCTTTCTGCTCACTTCTGGGGTGTAACAATAAACGGGTCCGTCGGTACCTTGTAGCCTTCTACACTTAACAGACTGCTGTTCTAACAGGATATCCTGTGTGATCGAGCCTCTATTAGGCCTCCTTTTAGTGGCATACGAAGGGGGGACCATTGGGCCATGCCCCCCTCACAAATGCCATATTTTCTTTGTTCTTAAAAACACGTTAGTAACACAGAATTTACTTCAAAAGATAGCACATGTGGCACCAGATTGCATGTAAGGACACCCAATTTTTCAAAAATTTTCAAAGCGGAAGTATTGTCTCTGCAAGGCCCCTCAGTGATGCCATTTTTTTTAATTCCTACAAATAGGCAAATTCTGTCAAATCCCACTTTTCACTTAAAGGTCAAGAGCAGTTCCCCAAACTTCTTTTGAAGCATCAGCTAAATATCACAATTTTCATCTTATTTCTCTTCACAGTATTTGTAATCATATTTTATAACTTCAGTATTGCATGTTTTAGGTAAATCAAGGAGTTATTTTTAGTACATTTCACATTTGAAAAGTAAAATTGTTGTCACATGACTCTCAACAACCAATCATGAAACAGGACAGTCTAAGTACACTACTTCGAGTTGGGGTGACTGCTCTTGCCCTTTAAAAATGTAGACTTTGTAGCCCACTGGTGGCATGGATAAAAATAAAGACTACATGTTAAGATTCTCTTTACAAGCATGAATATGCTATTTTTGACCATCTGAGGGGCCTGATTTTTCGAAATTTTCTTTACGCTCCGCGCCAACCTATGGTGGCGCTTCGGTCAGTCTTTTGGGAAAAATTACATTTTTGTGGTCAAATTAGCTCATAACTCTCTGATCACTTTGCAGTTTGCGAACATATTTGAAGGGAGAATTTAATTGCAAACGACAAAAGAAGAAAGCGACTGGTTTGATTCTTCGTATAAGTCTAGAAAATGCTATTTCCGCCCATCTGAGGTGTCTGATTTTTCGAAATTTTCTCTTCGCTCCGCGCCAACTAATGGTGGCGCTCCGCTTAGATAATCTTTATGGCAAAATAATGTTTTGTGGCCAAGAAAAACCAAAAATCCTATACCGATCAAGACTCTTTTATTTTGACTTCTAAAAGTGTGCAAATTTAATGACAAGTTTTACTTCCTAAGGTAGCATAAATGGCATAAGAATGCATGTTAAGACACAAAAGTTTCAGTTTTATCCTCATGAACCACCACGATTCAACTTTTAATACTGTTCCTGTCAAAGTCGAAAATCTTGCACCATTTTGCATCTGGGCTCCTTGAAAACGTCAAAAAATTTCCTGACAACCCTCCCTTTAGACCATACTGCATGCCCCCCCCCCCCCCACACCTTTAGAGAAATCCTGCGTACGCCACTGCGTTATTACATACAAATAAACCAGATATTGTTGACAAAAATAATATACTGAGAGCTGTTATTTCCAATTGCTCTATGTTATACTTTAAGATTAAAATGCTGGACGTAATATTACATAATGACATGGTAATGTTGTTATACTTGTAAATTTGCATATTTTATATGAAATACATACACATTGAGCGGGAAAAGTTTTGGGAAAATTTCATACCTTTGCCCCTCTGGAAAAAATCCTAGCTACGCCACTACTAGTAGTAAACTTTTCCGAGCCGCTACAGTGCCTTTCCCCTAAATTTTCTTCAATATAGGCTCTTGATTTTGAAATATTTTTGTCTAAAAAGGCAACAAAGTTTCAACAAAGTCGCCGGGAAGCCTCAATAGGCACTCCTTAGATAACACAATATCTACCAACACCGATTTTCAGTCGACATGGTATCTCAGACATCCTTATAAGAAACGCGGGTCCTTTAATAGTCCCCCAAATTTTGAAATTTATTTACGGGAAATCCGGAATCTGAACTATTTTTTGAAATACAAGCTCCATATTTACAGAAATTTGTTTAAAAGAACCCAAATTTTCCGAGCGTCGCAAATTACGTTCCTTAAACAGTAGTGTTTATACTTAAGAAAAAATAGGAAAATCTGGGTAATTGCCCCCTAGAACTGTAGAAAAAAAGTCTAGCTACGCCTTTGCATGTAACAATATTAATTATAAAATAACCATGGCCATACGGGCCGGGGATGGGGATGGCGATGTTTAACATATTACGTTGCTTGTTATTTGTTCCAAGATATTTGCTGATTAAAAACAAATGTAAATACTTCATCAGAACGTTCTTGCAAATATTGTTTGGTGACATCATGAAAGATGACTTGTCTTCTCTTGAAAACGAAGAAAAACTCTACAGGATTTTGCATGAAGTCACAAATTCTTACAGGTTAGGTTACTTCGACGATTGGAGAACCGATTCAATACACTATCGATAATGTCCCATCAGTGAGAGCGTATCGAAATGTTCGCATTATCGAAGGCGCATCCAATCAGTTAACAATCGAATTTAAAACAATGGTATTTTGTGACGTCATCCTGAATTCGGTTTAGTGTTTTAGGCATTTTCTTGAGACGACAAGTCCTTTCAATCTCCAAGTCATGTGGGTGCATAGACATGACACAATCTATCCCCTTTTCGCTAATCGCCATACGATACGAGCAAAGCGCTGTATATTGTACCTAAGCTTTATTGTGGTTATTATATTGCAAGCATACATCTTGAATCATTAAGTGCGTTCGATTTAGCGGCTCAGCCGGCTCAACTGGCTCAGCCAACGATCGATCTTTCTGAAAAGTGATTTAAGCGTCATCAAAACGTCGCAACTTGAGCCGTCCAAAACGACCAGCCCTCCGAGGTGGTCTAGTTGAGCCGGTGACGTGTTTTACGTCATATTTCGTCCGGTCAAGAAACTGGTTGAGCCAGTTGAGCCGGCTCGAGCCGCTAAATCGAACGCACCTATTGTAAATAGATCTCAGACAATGTTATCACTGTTTTATTTCTCCATATTTTTTGGTTTCCCGAAAGAGAAAACCTATGGACTCATGCAGACAAGACTTTTGCAAAACATGCGTAGGATCGTGCATTGTTGGCGTATACTATGGCTCATCAACTTTCATAACATTGGTGCACAAGTACTACGCGACTACATAATTGTTCACTGTCTGAAGCCAATGACCGACTTTATCTTGACTTGATGACTCAGTCAGACGAGACCATTTATAACGTGGGCAATTGTGTGCTCTGTTTCTACAAAAATAGTATTGTTTGCAATTGAAGAAAAAACACTGAACGTTTTTTTCTGTTTGATTCATTTTATACATTTTATGATAACAGATTTTTACTTCATGATTCAAACTTTGAGGACAAGCAACTTTTGACGAGAGAAATCTTTTTCCCTCCTGTAAAGTCTTTCTAACATTCATTGGGCATTGAGTTACGTAATAGGTATCTATCGAGTTTCAAACAAGATTTAGAATGTATGGAAGCCTAGAAAAAGCTTACAGAAGAAAGGCATATGTATTAGCACTATGGTTGAAGATATTCCCTTAGCAGTTATTTAAAGAGCGGCGTTCTGGTGGCTTAGTTTTCACCGTGGTTTTGTTAAAAAGTCCACACCGTTTCCTTCAAACCCTGTCGCAATTCCTTCTCCTAACTCAAGATTTCTCATTTTAAAGGGCATTTTTTGTTAAAAATACCGCTGCCTTTCAACAAAGCCACAAAAGTTATGTAACGTGGGCACATTGTCTTTGGTTGCTTTTGTTTTTCTTAATAAGTTAGTCCTTTGTACTTGAAATTTTATACATGTTTCTAACCTGTAGGAATGTTTAAGTGTCTTTGCCTGTAGATCAAGCATTTACCCTTCACCCTCCGTAGAGTACAACCACCACTATTGGTTAATATTTCCTGTAGCGGCATTAAAATTATAAATAAATTGAAGGCCATGTCAAATCAATGAGCCGCGATGACATCACAGATTTACATGATGCACCAAACCAAAAGAAAAAAGTTGCATTACTTTATAAATTTGTATCTTCCGAACGCTTTATGCTATTGAGATGATTTTTTCCCTCCAAAAAAAAGAAAAAAATTTCTGCATATCTTGAAGTTAATGAATTTTGTGTCCGGAATATGCCTTTAATTATCCTTTCGGGAAACGTTTCATAATTTAGTTTTGATTATTATTACGAGCGAATGCGAAGTATAGTAGCCGCTGTATAGACTTATTACAGTGTTTTAATTCTGTGCCTTGTTGGTTTTGTTACTTTGTAAGTGTTTGTACATTAAAGGTAGTGTGACACGTCACCAAATTGACCTGACTTCACTTGCCAGTTATGGAGTGAACTGTTCTAAGCAAAACTCCGTTGGAATTATTTCAATATCTTTTACGGTTCTCCAGATATACCTCTTCATAATAATGATAATAATTATGAAATAATGATGTGAAGTGTTGCATAGTGTTGATATTTCTTTTTTTAACCCTACATATATTATCTCTTAATTACTCATCATTAATTACTCATCATGTGGTTTGGTAATTGATGCTGATGATTTTCAAGGACACAAATTTAACTTCCAAAATAAAACCCTCAGGGGAAGCAAATGTTACAACTGTCCTTGAAAAGAAGATTGTAAAAACAAAGGATAACATTAGCCATATATGGTATGTCCCTCCCATGACATCACAAGATTTGCATATTGAGCTCATATTTATTAATGATTAAGGGAAAATCAGAAATTGTCCTGTAAAATGGTTATTTTTTGATGGATTTTGATGAAAATTGTGACTCTTTTCATGGTTTTTAATGCTTTTTACATCAAATACCCAATTTTGTCATTTTCATGTCACACTACCTTTAAAAGGCGTTAACCATGAAAATAGATAATTTATTTAAGGATGTCTCTGGTTTCATTAAACATTGAGGCATAATACTTTAGGGATATTTCAATTACATGGTTCTTGGAACGACTGTATGGGGTTCTTAGAAGCCCTTTCTATAGGTTTTGTCAACTGCCTTTCTTATATGACATGGTCGTTACCCTTCTTTTCTTACAGTTTGAAATATCCGAGCAATCTGTTGACGTAAAGCTTGGGCATTGTTATACGAAAAAACATTGAACGAGTGATTTCTTTTCGTAATGAAGCATCATATAACTTTAACAAGAGCGCCAAACTAAAGTTACATTATATTTTCTTAAGAATTAAAGACCATCACAGAGGGTTGGGAATAGAGAACGGATAAGATAACGTAATCTCCCGGATGCGAAAATTGCGCAAAACTTTCTTCTGACCTACGACGTTTCAACTGAAATTTGAATCGCCCTTACCAATAGGCGCTTGCTTTGCCGGTGACCACATGATCAGCCGAACGACATATGATACAGTTGATGATATCAAGTGGTACCGTCGCTTCAAAAAGCCATTTCGAGATTTTGATGTGTTTCAGAGGAAAGTCAAATATTTGCCATGCGCAAGGCTGTATATGCTTAACCGCTCTAAATAACTAAGTTAACCTCAACCCAAGATTTTTTTGTTCTGCATTTTGTAAATATTTTCACATTAGATTTGTTTCATTGGTGGCTGGACTTGGCGGCATGGCATAATTAGATTTAGCAATCTTGTAAGACAAATTTGAAACGGTTTCTTTGAGCAACCGTACTGTAAGGGAAAAACCTTCTAGCTTCGCACTTATCCAACCAAAGAAAGAGAAAGCGGGTGAGAAATTTTATACTTTTTTGTTGACAATTATAGTAGGAATGGGAAGAGAGATCTTTGATAAGGGAGTAGCAAAATAAAAGACTACGAAGTTATCTCTTTCTACCTTTAAACCTCATTAGCCAAAATGATAGCTAACAATACTGAGAACACTAAGGAAAAAAAACTGAAATTGACATTCGTGAGGAAATTTTGACATTTTGGACTTCCAATAATATGCGTGAAATTTTGGCAGTTTTGTCTACGGCAGGAAATTATTAATAAAACAATTCTTCTGCAATCTAAACACGTCTGTCCTCTAGATCTAGTAGATAATATCATCCACTACCTGTTTTGTTTAGTCAATTTTAACATCATTATATAGGTATCACTCACATATACTTTTCTAAAACTCGACCTTAGCATAAACATTTCTATTTCTCTCACCTCCCATCACTAATGTTTCACCTGTATGTATTCCCAACTCTGATAGGCTGAAATGCGCAAACATCCTCTTCATAAAAAAATTGACCATGTACTACCTGTTACTCGAAGCTAACAATTAACAAAGTTGCTAACAATTAGCAACTCTCTGTTCAATATCATTAGAACCGTTAGACCGCCTCCATTCGCGAGTATGAATGCCTTGCATTCTGGTTGAAACAGTGGACGGGACTTTTGGCGATGCCTTACCTTCCAAAATAAAGTGAAGGTGGTCCTCTCATGGCTCCATGCCAACGACAGTGTGGCGTAAAATTGGATACTTGCGGCAATGAACAGACAAAAGTTTCTTTGGTTGAAACAAGGGAAGTACCTCTTCACCTAATCTTGCAATCCAAGCAATTCCTTTCATCTGGGAAATGTCCCTTAACATGAGCAGTCATGCACGAACATGTCTAGTTCCTTCATAGTTTTGATATTTCAAGCAATATGTTTTGCAGAGGTTCGTATTTCCTTTTCTCAGTACAAACATTGAATCATCTCCTTCCTCAGCTGCATTATTTTGCAATAATAAACTGTCTCATACTTTCTTGCAATATCACGACACAAAACGCTGCTCAAGAGTGTAGTTACTATTTTTAATGTGCGTAGCCCATGCTTTGTATATCCATCACAGACAACGGGTAGATGCCCGGCTGTTGCCATCGTACAGTTGTATTGTATCGCTTATATTCTTTGTTCGGATTAGGGATAAGGCTAGGGATTAGGGTTATCGTTAGACAGGATATTTCTTGTTAAACAGTGCCCACCGCCCCAGACAAGTACGCAGGGGGTTCGATGGTCTCGTTCGATCCCCTTGAAAAAAGCACATAGGATTGTTTCATTGTTCATGTTAGCAACATAGAGCACCGGTTTTCACGATTTTTTCTCGCTCGCTTCCAGTCTGAAATTGCTGTCAATAAACTTTCAAATGTATTTAAATTTAGTATCCATCCGTCCAACAAGACTGACTGTTTTAATTGGTCATATTGCTACTGAGCGTGATTAGGAGAGAGCAAAGCATTAAAGAATGCAGAACAAGTCGACTCTTATCGTTCCTTTTTATCAAAACTCTTTTCCAGCTTATCATTTTTGCGCTAGGCTCTTTTTAGTTTTCGCTCATATAGTGTGCATTCAAATGTTGTAGTGAAATTGCAACTGTTCTAGTGCAAATTTTCAACCCGATTGGCATGCAGCCCCACACACTGCTTTAGTGGTAGGCCTACCGGCATTGGAAAAGGCAAGAGTGCGCATGCCCCCTCCATTTTTCCAGTTATCAATGTAGAGGTTTAGCCATATTATAGTAGTGGTAGTGTGAGATGTCTTTACGGATTTGTGGATCAATTTTTATCATGTTCTATAACAAATGGCTTTCAAGGTGCCAATTGTTTAAAGCTCACCTCGCTTCAGAACTTACTTCCTCCAATGTTGCCTTTAAAAATCAATACCTTCTAAAAGAGAAATACAGCTAGTCCTGCACATTATATTTCGCTTTTCGTCAAAATTAGGAACATTATCGAATGAAAACTCAAGGACATTTGCAAAACATAGATCGAATATAAAAACAGTAAAATATAACACCAATTTGCATCTTAGCCCTTCAAGACATCAACAAAAAATTTAAGGGGGGGCGGATATACTTATGCCTTACACCCCTCCCCGGCCCTGGGACGTCGGAAAAGAGGACAAGCATGGTAAATTCTGATCATTTTTCAATTTGATTAGTTTTTAAGTAAACATTAATTGCAAACAAAAACTCAAAATGGTGATTGCTTAGATTTAATTTCAAGCCTGTGGAAAACGCCATTTCGACTGCTTGAAAGCTCACGATTTCAATCAAGACCTAAGTATAAAAAGTTTCCCGAAAGAAGGGAGAAATATTTCTTTAGATATGAGCAGTCCAAAACAACCTTCAAGGGATGGGTTCAAGGGAGGGGAGAAGAGATATACTTGATAAATTACAGGCCAAGAGCGAAGTTTGCGGTCATAACTGCTGAATGAATTTAAGGTGTAGATGAGCTTTGATGGCCCACTGTTTGTAGTCAGTTTTTGTGAGTTGAACTTGGCTTTGAGGTGTTGTTTAAAGGAAACAAATGAACAGTTAATTAATCTGTAATATTTGGGCTGGTTGAAGTTGTTATCCTCAGAGTTATTGAACCTGAAATGTGATTTTTACATTTCAATACTTCGGAATTACATAAAATTGAAGTACAAACCAGGGGCAGAAAATAAAAGACACATGATGAATTTCCATTTCTAATTATATTGTCAGTATCAACTTGTGAGACATGCAAAAAACAATCAGTAATACAAAGAAAGGTTCTGGTTACAAGGCGATGAAATGGACGGCTTTAAATACTTGAAAAATGTGGTTGACAAGAAAATCATAAGAAAATACAATGGTATAATTTTCATAGTAGTTAATGTCAATGGAACCTTTACAAAAAAAAAAAGGTGAGGCAATAAGTTCCAAACTTGCAGGATTTCACATGTTTCTTTCAGTGGTTATCACACGTTTTTGCATGAAAACCTTTGTTTTCCCTTGACATTGAGGTGGAGATTCAAACAAAAAATAGCTTATTAAACAAAGCAACCTAATTGCAAAGTTTTTCTTCGGGTCTAACTTTAGGCTGTGAAAATAGCGAGTGAGACTCAGTAACCTGTACACTACGATCCGGTTTAAGTGACGCGACGAAATGATTCAATGAAAGTAACGCTTGTCACTCCGATAAAGAATAGAAAGGTCGACCGGATAAGTGACCTATTAGGAGCTCCAGGTGTCTTCTACTTAAATCATAGGGAGTAAAGAGTGTATCTTGGCTAAAAAGTTCCTAAAAATTTGTACCAAAGGTATTTTTGAAGTTTGCAAATGGGAGATAAATCTTTAAAAATAATTTAAAACAAAATTTTTGTGGAAGTATTGATTTACAAATCAAAATAAACGTTAGCCTCTATGCAAGAAACACGGCAATATTTTACTTTGCTCTCTGTTTATATAAGGTCACAACCACTAACTTACCCGAATGCATGCATTGTGCGTGCTATTACGTAACTGCGGTCGAAAAGCCGGCCCGACGTGTGACCTTTTAGACGGTACAATGGCTTCCACTTAAACAATAGGGAGTAAACTTGTATCTTGAACTAAAAAATACCTCACAATTCTTAGTGAAAGCATCAAAGTACCATTTACCATGGATAAGCAAAAATGTTGACAAAGCCTTGATGTATGAATGTCAGTCACTTTGTAAAAACATGACAATATTTGACTATGCCCTGCTATCAAGTAATGTACAACAACTTAGCGAAACAAAGCTTTATAAAGATTGCTAAATTTTACAGAAGGTACACATATTTCTGACGGCCCTGTAACACCAAATAACCTGCCAGTTGTTACATAGGGGGCCCGCACACTGAATGCACCCATCGTAGGCCCTAATACAACTTAACGTAGAGATCGCCCCCACCGTCGGAACTCGGCGCCGTAGGCATAGCGTTACTCACTGTGTTCCAATGTAGCCTATCATACATTACCAAAGCAAGACCACGAACAAATCGACAGTTCACACTGATATTTGATTCCTCACTTGAGTTCTGTGCGTCTATTTGTTTCTTTAGTAGCAGTCTGTAAAATTATACAAGTTGATGAACCTCTTCAAATGATCCTTAACACAGTTTGGAAGGGTTTAGCCTCCATCGCCATTACGATAGTTCACAACTGTGTGAGAACCTCCCGAGATCTCACATGTGCCCAGTCAAAACATAAGAAAAAACAAAAGCCCTGTATGCTCTAAGGGTCGACCCGTCACAACAGAAGCAGCGAGTTGAACCTGGCTGCGTCAGTTTATTATTATTACTTGCTCCAACGGGCCCCATGTGGACATTTTCGAGATGAAATTTGATGTTTATGCAATTATACAATCAAAAATTACCCAATGAAAGTCACAGTATTCTTTCAAAAAGGAACAAACAGCCACACATTGCAATATATTTTTGGCGTCGAGCAATGCCATTCACACAGCTGTCCCTTTAAACAATGATCTACCCTAGCAACAGCAACCTCGATGATCCAAAATGAAGACAGGCTTTGGCTTGGTACTATTCTGCTGAAAACATGGCAAAACAAAGAAATAATTTTCAATCGTTGAGCATACAAATCATAGCTTGAGCCAACACTAAAATGCACGATCCTACACATGTTTTGCAAAAGTGTTGTCTGCATGAGTCCAAAGGATTTCCCTTTCGGGAAACCAAAAATTGATTGTCAGTCCACAAACTGGTGGCGCTACCTTTAAATAGTCTTTCGAGCAGATCAGTAGGCCTTTTCAAAAAACCTGTGTAGGCTACTATCCGCATCACCAATACAAGAAAGCGCTGATTAATACTGGGCTAGCCTACCCTCATCTATAGTGGGCGTGATGAATTGAAAAAAGGGAACACAGAGGAAAGGAAAAAAAAGAATAGGATGAAAGGAGTACAAATTTATGAAGTGTCGGAACTTATCCTTTCTATTATTTTCTTCACGAATTGGGAGGAAATTTTATTTTGTCAAATATCTCTATGAAAGCGAATGAAGTTGGTTGACGATATAGAGAAGACTTCCACTCATGTGCAGGAACGACTGAAAGACCTGAATGATGACAGTATACGGATCTGCGATGAACATAATGAAATATATACATAAACTGCAAGGGAATGAAGGCAACTTCAAAAATTAATAACAGATTAGGAAAAAGGCTAACGTTGTGCCATCTGCATAGGCGGGATTGAATTGCCAACTGTTGTGGTGCATGTGTTGTTGAGATAAAGAGACTACGACAGTCATCATCTCTACGAATATGTAACTTCTATGTGTTCTGATCAAATAACTTCTCTCAGTACCGTCCAAACGACAACAGATATTCCACACGTTTGATTAGCTGTCTTACATTATATATTTACAGATAAAACCTGTGAACCTGTCACATCGATCAAGCAGGACTATTGCTGATCACCTCTCACCCAAAAGGGAACGTATACTCCTGCACCAATATCTCATTACTGAGTAACTCGATGAAACACAAAGCCCTTCGAAGTTCACTTTGAATGTTTGCTTGATACAAAAAACAGTGAAGCTATTTACGAATGTCACCTGACATAATGTGTGACAATGATTTTTCTCTTCAAATGTGAAATTTACTAGAAATAACTGCTTGGTTTACCTTGAATAATGCAATAGTAAAGTCAAAAAATATAATGAAAGAAACTTTAAAGAGAAGTAAGAGGAAAATTGTGTTATTTAGCTTTTTCTTCAAAATAAGTTGGGGGACTGCTCTTCACCATATAGGGATGTATTTTGTGATCATGTGTTTCCTGACAAAGACGAAACAGGAACAAATTACCAGATCTACATCGTTTTATTATGTCGAAGTATATACGCCTGAAAAAATATTCTAGAAAGTTTAGGCGGGATTCCGGGGAGGGGCAAGGAGGGGGGGCACTTGTCCCCCACTTTTTTCCTGATGTTAGGTTTTTATGCGACTCACTCTGGCTGTTACTTGCTACAGCAATACTAATTCATAACTTAATGGGCCAATCGAGTGATACATTAACCAGGGAGCTGCAACTCTCTGCTTCTCTACTTTGCATGTATTTACTGAAACCGTAGCCTACATTCCTTGGCTATTACGCAAAAACATAACGCAATCATTGCTGAGGGTGTTTGGCTCTGAAAGACGTTCTGCAGGGGTCTTGAATAGAAATTTGAATGAACCTGGATGTGAATGAAAGGTGTGATGAAAACGTACCCCATGTGCACCTTTTGCCGTCGGTAGGACGTCGGTTTTTGTCAAACCAGTCGGATTGAGGCCCGGTAGTGGTTGGAGGTTGGCCTAGGTCTTACGTGGGACTGACGTCGCTCTAAGGAACAGCTTCGTTGAGTTGACGCATAAGCAGTCATCCCAAACTTACTGAACAGCTAGATCTTAAAAAAGCAAGATTATTTCTTTGGGTATAATTTACGGTTAGATCATCCGATGAATTATTTTATTTTGCATTTGAAATATTATATCTATAATTGTAAATTAAACGAAAAGTTACCAAATTGTAATGAGTTTTGGTACAAAATGAAATTTGCGTTGAAAGTGGAAGCTAAAATTAATTCAAAACCCGATTCATCCCCAAAGAAATTAAGGAAATTTAGTGCATTCTTTTGATCACGTACCTTCTTTGTTTGAAAATTAATCTCTTATGATTTTCTCGAGTTTTGAAATATCCTTTAAGGCTGACATAGTTGCATAAGAGTTCAATTCACTTTGAGGTCAACTTAAAGAATGTCCTGTTTATTTAAATTTGTGATTATATTATAAGTAAGTATTTATACTTTATACACTCTTATGTCTCTTTCGATGCCTTGTTTTATGTTATACCTTATTTAAGCAAGTTAAACTTGCTTGTATTTACATCAACGTTTTGTAACCTACTGTTAACTTTTGCCTGCCACATCTATTTCAGCTGATTGTAAATATCGAGAAATAAATGGAGATGGGAAAAAAACCTCAAAAATTTCTTCTCATTTCTCTTCTTAGTATCTTTCTGAGATATGACTCAAATATTTATTTTACAATCAAGATAGTAAATCAATGACTACTCCTCGTAAATTTTACATTTAAGGGAGAAAAGCAGTGTCACATGATTCACAAGAGCAATTCATGAAATGATAGGGTAGCCTACTACACTAACTCAAACTTGGGTTAGTACATTTCCCTTTAATACGTCAGATAGAAGTCTGAAAAAATTAATCCTAGTCCTCTTTGTGACGTTGGAATGACGTTAAATTGATATTGAACAGTTGAATTTTAGCTCAAATGACATTCCATGGCCGTCTTTGCCGACGTCGATTTGCAAACGGCGACACAGAGGACTTCTGTCAGAGGTAGACGCCTTCGCAAAACCGACGTCGACCCGAAGAAAAAAATGTTTTAAAAGATACTGAGACTATTTATCGTGTTTGCGTGTCCAGGCCACAGCCTCGCAGGTCTTGTAAATGAAATGAAGCGCATGCATATTTGTGAAATTTAGTAAAATATCAACCACATAAGGCGAAATGACTCTCGCATACTTTAAAACGCTGCAGATAGTTTGCAGCTTTTAGAAAGTTTATGCGTCGCTTCTTTGGCTTCCGAAAAATACTGGTTGGCTCTTGTTGATTCCGTCTTGAGCTTCTGGAGAATTGCTGGGTTCGTTTGTCATCTTGCAACCCACTCTACTACTATGCGTTCAACTACACTGTGAGCCAATGATTACGTCAGGTTGAATCACATTGCATCATATTTCATCTAAAAGCCTTTCAAGAACAAAATACCTCTCCAAACTAGTTTCAAAGCCTCGGGAACCCCCTCCCTCCAATAATCCGTTGTCCTTCCCCACGTCCTCTTGCACCGTCCAGGACGACTGTTATTCATACGGAATAGGAATATGATTACAAAAGTTTATGTGTGATTCTTGTGGTCGCCTTTTATGTTTGAAGTTGAACCTAAAATGCCTTATTTTAAAGCCTAAAATTTCGTTAATACCTCAAAGCTTCCGGGGGCTTCTCCCCCTGCACCCCCACCAGGGCTTTGCTCCTGGAACCCACCAGGGGCCCTAAGGCGGGCCCCTGGACCCCACGCCTGGACCACATGCCTTCGGCGCCATTTGTTAGTCCACCTAGGTTTGCCGCCGACCCCCCCCCCCTCCCACTTTCAGACATCAAATCCCGCCCCTGCAAACACGTGTTTTAAACGAACAATGAACAGCCGAAGTGATCACAAACTCAAAACCAGAAAACGTATTTGGACAATTTATATTGGCTGTGTTGCTATATAAACTTGCAAAAAATTTGCAACGTAAGGATCATTTCTAAATTCAATAATTCAGATGAATGCACCATAGCCAGACAACCTGAGTTTTGCAAAGAAAGATATATCAATGGTTGTTCCGGATTGTACCGGATTGAGCACAGCTTTCAACTCGATGGCAAAAGGTAGAACAAATGAAACACCACGTTTTGCCAATGCGTCTGTTATTTCCGACTAGAGCATAACCTTGCACAACCCCTTTCGAACTTGTAGATCAATAATGAACATGTTTGTAATCACTCAGAGAAGTCTCTAAAAAGAAACCGAAAGTACTTTCCAACATTGCAGGGAATCATATGTGAGCAACGGTTGTTTTTTTTTTTCTTTTTGAACAATAATGAAAGGTCGTGTGAAATGCGGCAGCCTGATGCTGTAATACATTTCAATACCTCTGCACTCACGATTGTAATGTTACTCCACATTCTGCGAATGCCGCTCTAATGGTAAATGTATGAAGTTCAACAAGAGTTATTTTCAAACAGTCGTCACTGCCAACCCTTCCGTCAAGTCCCATGTTCTCTTTCAAGGCCAATAAAATGGACGTGACAGAGAAAGATGGCTGTCATCATATTTTTAGGTAGCGGGCCACTAACTCCAATACTTTTGCCCAGGAAAATGTTTACTGACAGACAAAGCGCCATAAAAAATTTATGGGATGTTGTTTATGACTGTGTTACTTACAAAATATGATCATTTTTGCATTTGGATTTTGCAGACAATGAGTTGAAATACATACTGTGCAAAATTCAAGGCAATCTGACCACTTTTAGTGCCATTTTTTTTTTTTATTGTATTACTCCGCTCTGTGAAATGCCGTTTTTGAGTAGCTATTATGGCGGGAAACACATCCCTATCATTCAAGGCTCCCTAGCTCAAAATTTCAATGGTCATGGTATGGAAATTTGAAAGTGCCATGAAAGTCGAGATTGTGGGCTTCGATCAGAGGGGTAGCATGTCCTGGTTGAAAACTTCTACTGGGAGCTAGGGGGCACGGGAGTAGCCTAATTTAGTGTGTAAGTCAATGGGACTTATAATTAGTGGCCCGCTACCTTTAGAACGTTCCGTTTATTTATTACCGTATCAGTCGAATCCAGTTCTTCCTCGCTGTTTTGGAGAATTCGTAAAGGGGACAAAAAACTGTACATAGTTTTTATTCAAACAGTATTCACCTCTGGCGATGAAAGCATACTACCTCCTGCAGCACCCCCAATTGGTCAAAAACTTGCTGAATCGGGCAGACTGTGGTGCCTCAGTTTATTATGGGCATAGTTTATGCACTGGTTGTGGATCTACAAGCGGACAAAAAGTCACCGCTCCTCCTGAGAGAAAGATCCCCGGGAATAATGTCTATAGTCCCCTGTCTCAGAAGTCCCCAGTCTCAGTAGCCCCTCGTCTCATTGGTCCCCGTCTCATTGGTCGACTACCCCTAACCCTAAACCCTAGCCCTAACCCTAACCGTAAACCCAAAGCCTAACCCTAGCCGGTACCCGTACGACCATGCTCAGAGGTAGTTCACTCATTCCCTAATCGTGCTTATTGGACCGGTGGTACATTACGAACAGAGAAGTGGTACTGTGTATGTGCAGGGTCGGCGGAGGAATGTTCCGGATGGAGATACGAGTCCCACAATTCCTTTCCTGCGAAACTACATGGTCTGTCAACAGATGAACATATGACTGTCTCTTGAAAAGCTTTTATGAATCAAAAAAGTTAACAATGAGGCAAAAATATCATTTGATTAATCTGTAAGAAACCTTGAGATGGATTTCAATTTCAAATCGAAACACCACCACACTTCCATCCAAAATGTGACTTAGTAACATAAAATTGAGCTGAAATAAATAGAATGCGGTGACAAGATAATTGTAAACTACGTAAGCAAGGAACAATTTTGTGAAATTCCCCTCAATTGAAAAGTAATAATGCTTCATATGGAATTAAAATCCCTGTTAAAGGCCAAATCTTCTCACCCCAGACAATTCCCATTCTCTTAACCTTCTTACTTAAGCAATTTTTTTTTTTTCAATTTCATAGAACTTTATTTCAGTCTTTCATATAAAGAAATATGTTATGAATTATTTGTATGTACAGGGTACTGAAGAGACTGAGGAGTGACAACAAGAAGCTCCAGGGAGCTTATGTACGTTGACACCCCTTTACAGAGACTTAAATTAACAGAAAACAATTACTACAAAACACATAATATAATACAGAAAAAGAAACACAAAAACACAAATAAATGGAACAGATAGCAAAGAATTAAAATTATTCAGAGGTAGTTGGTGATAAAATGATCTTTTAATTGCTTCTTAAATGTACTTAAAATTTTACACTCTTGAATATCATTGGGAAACGAGTTCCATAATTTGGGACCATTAAACCGAATTCCAAACTGGGAGGATCTAAGTCTAAAAAAAGGTATTGCTATGTGGTTTCGATGTCGACAGGGGTAGGAATATGTGCCAGTACGCAATTTAAAGTAAGTTTTAAATGTTGACGGGAGTGAATCACTTAACCAGTTGAATATGAAAATACCAGTATAATAACGATTAATATCATAAATATTAAGGATATTGAGATTGGCAAAGAGAGGTTTTGTATATTGCAGGTGGAATTCATTACAAATGTGGCGCAGAGCTCGCTTTTGAAGAATGAAAAGAGGTTGAATTCTAGAAGTATTTGTGCTACCCCAAATGACATTACAATAAGTAAAGTACGGAAGGATAAGGGTATTATACAAGGTAACCATGATTCTGCGAGGTAACAGTCCTCGAAGCCCATTTAAAACTCCAACACCTCGTGAGACTTTCATACATACATGCTGGATGTGATTTTTCCATGTAAGATTCTTATCAATATAAACTCCGAGAAATTTGGTAGCATCACAAAAAATAACTTTAACACCACAAACGTGGACACAGTCTATGTCTGCACTGAGATACTTGGATGGTGAACGGAATACAATAGCAGTAGTCTTCTTTACATTGAGTAATAATTTGTTTGCATAAAACCAGTTTTGTATATAGACAAAATCATTTTGAATATTACGTATCAGATCTTTAATGTCATAGCTAGAATGAAAGAGGCTTGTATCATCAGCATATGAGGTTATACTGAAAGTATCACTGCCTCTCCCATAACAGTCTAAAACTCATCCTCATCCAGTTTATTGAGACAGGTGAGTATACAATCCCAAATGTGAAATCAGAGCGCTCTCAGTAGAGTATATGTTGTTTACTATGAGCCACAGTATTTTTTAAATTTGCCCTCAATCATATTTCATGTAGTCACACCATTTTAATAATGTCCCCAACGATAGTCACATAGTGCTTGTAGATTTCGCGTTCTATACGACACAGCCATGCCGGGAGTAGAAGCATGGGTATGGTCTTGGGGATGAGTTGAGTCTAAGGCGAGAGACGGTCCTCTTGCAACGAGTTGTTATTTTGGACGAACGTACATCGCAAATGATGCAGTATTTGAGATTTCAGCTTCGAAAAGAGGGATGAACAATAAAGTGGTGAATGTTTTACTCCGTAGATTCTCAGTAAGGAAAGTCTCATAGGCCTACAACCCGTTTCTCTTAAAAGCAGGTGAAACAATCGTGACCGGTCCGACTTAAAAACGATTAGTTACAAACTGACTAGTTCAACGCCAACAAAATCTGCCTCTTCATACTCACAGCAGGTCTCGGACGTGTATTTCTCTTTTGACGTACATACTGGCCACATTACGCGCATGACCGTAGTGGACCCTTTCTCTTCGGGGAGGGGGGGCGGTAACTCTCTGCTCAACTCCAAATCCCCTACCAGCCTATAATCTCTGCTCGACTGAGAAGCACTGGAGTCTGCTCCACTCAGCAAGGTTTTGACCAATGGGCGGGGCTGCAGCCCCCAGGGGGTCAAAATTTCCCTCCCGTACGGCCATGATTACGAGTGCGGGTTAATGGGCATACAAGTGCAGGAGCAATACAAGTCCGTTGAGAGAGGAACCTGAGATTAATGACAGATCAGCTTTTTCGTTGAAAAGGGAGACTTGCCAGTGGACTGTTGATGGAAATAATTGCTAATAACAATGAAATCTCTTTTCTGGATAATTGAGAATATTAATGGTGCGCTCGATCAAATTTTCATTTTAGGTAAAATTGCATACTTCACAATTCTTTTTTAAAATAATTATTTCCTGCCATGTGTCGTTGGGTTTGAGGGACCTAGGCACAGGGCCTGATCAGAAGAGGAACATTGCCCTCAAGATTTGCCTAAGATCGAGAATTAGAGCAGGGTTCTGGAAAAATTCGGGCAAAGATTAGAAAACGTATTCGAGCAGTTTATATAAAAACGATTTTTCATCCTCTTTCCATAATTCTTGCAAAGCATTTTGTCCGAAGAGGAGAAAGATGTAAATTGTTTCAAAAATTTTCCCGAAAATAAAAAGCATCATACTCAACATGTTAAAGTAAAATTGTCATGAAAAACTTGCAAAGGATAAAAAATGTTTGTGACAAATGATTCGGACAGCTTATGTAAAGAAAGGATTTACTTTAGCCCCACTTCATGATCTTGGGCAAGAGTTTTGGCCCAAATGGCAGAACATTAGGGCGAAAGTTACAAACACATTCTGGGCTACTTTCAATTGCCAGGTAAACAGACAGACCTGAATGTGTACAAGGATATTCATTGCCCCGAATTTGTCCCGAATTGAATTATGCAACCCATATTTAGGGGTCAAAAATTAATCAAAAGCCATGACGTGACTTAATGACGATACTACCAGTAGTCACAAAAAGGCTGAGAGTCGGTACATATTCGGGCAGCCTAGCCTGATCACGCTTTTGCAGTTTCATATATGAACCACAATAAAACAGGTTGATAAAACTACTTGGGTTGCAGTGCTGTGTGACCAAAATTCGGGTAAAAATATCGGGGTGGATCTTTTACAAAATAAAAAAAAAAACTGTCGATAAGAAACTCTTGTCATAAGTTTGCGGGAAAAAAAATATTTAGAATCATGCTATGACTTGACATAGGATACCATGATTTTTTTCAGGGGCGTTTTTAGCAAAATAACTTAGAGTGGGGAGTTCGGGAAACAAGACAGTTTCACCATTTCGAAATTCCTGGAACTCGGATAAGGAATGCAAAAAGTCACAAACGTAAACAAATTTTCAATTCCGGTGTGTAGTTTTTCTCCAGAAAAGATATAAAAAGTCTAATCAAATGGTAGCGGCACATTTTTAAGTGGCGTTTTCAGCAGGGACGGGGACTCAAAAAGTGCCTAGGACAAAGACATTGGCCTATAGGAGAGGGTAAATGGAGAATATTGGCCCAACAAGTGTAAGCCTAATTGTTTTATGACTTTGAAAACTAAAACGAAAAAAATTATCATCGAGCATAAAAAGAAGTATAATAGAACACCATTTTGTATCTAAGTTCTTCGAAACTGTAAAGTGAACTTTAAAAGGGAAGAGGGACACCCGTACCCTTATAGATAAATGTAGACGATTCGTCCCGTCTACAACAAAATTCTGTTCGTCCATCCATTTCATTTGGTTATTTTTAATGTATGATCAATGTGTTGCAATTTTCTATTTTGGTCCATTGAAGTGAGTTTTTATCAATAACTGAGAAATTGCAGACATGAAACCCTGATTTTATGGCTTGGTACATGTAGCTTAAAACACTCAGAAAGTGCCATTTCCGACCATCTTGGGGGTTGTTAAACCAAAAATTTCCTTGCACGGTCCGCGCCAACTGATGGTGGCGCTCCGCTTAGATAGTCACAATTTTCCGCAAAAGTTGGAAAGTATGGTGTTGGGAGACTGAGGGTTGCTGTAAAATTATCTTCGTTAACCGATTGAGTTAAATTAAAGTTTTCCGACGTAAATTCACCCGCCTCTTAATGGCGCCATGCCCGGGCATTAGCATTATCTAATGAGCTATCACTGCTTCAACCGTTTTTCAGTTGCAGTGTTTTCAGTATCATCGCTGACCAAAGGGGTAACCAACCTGTACAAGGTATTATTGTTAATGGTACTTACAAACAGTCAGTGTTCAGTTTACACAGAGTTTAACTTGCACTTATGCAGTCCTAGTATATTTTAGTGACCTAATGTCAGTATTTAGCGATGAAGGAAGTATTTAAGATATATAATTCCCCAGTTTACGTAGAGAGTCCTTTTACCTTCGACAACGGTCAGCAGAGGTAGTTGAAATTCCTTTAACTTCACATGGAGTACGGTAACCGTTCTCGAAAAATGTTTTCGAGCCATGCACTATAGACCCTTTATAGTTGGCTTAGCAGGAGTGGCCTACCTCCCACAAGGGGACGGACCCTATCAGGTCATGAAGTAACAGTTTTTTATCTTTACTGAGGTGTTATAAAAACACGTAGGCCTAAGAGTGATGCTCAATCAGTCACTGTAGTTACAGTCACGTTATTGTAAATAGCATTGTTTGTTTAATAACGGCTTTTGCGCGTTCTGTAATGGTTATGCACCTTAGGGCGTTACTTTTTATAAATGAATATTTTGATTGTTCGACCCTGCAACCATGCAATAAAGTCATTGTAATTCGGTATGATTTGTTATTCAAACACAACAATCAGTTAGTTTGGGTTAACACGTCCTCTTGAATCTTTTGGTTTAGTCTAGCGGCGCCCACGGTTTTTTTTTTTTTTTTTTTCTTTTTTCGAGCTGTGTGACACTAAATTGTTTTCCCTAATTTAAGTTTTATGCTGGGGAGCTTGCACAACGGAAACATATATGTCCAACTGTTGGAACATTACTTCATCTGCGAGCATATTGGAAGTATGTAGAAATGTATCCTTGGAGCTTGTAGTGGTATCTGTTTTTCCAATTGTATACTGGTACTACATTTTTGCCCTACGCCATTGCTTATATACGACATCCACGTGGGTGGCAATAGCTTTCGCAATGACAATAGTTTTCGTTTTTACAGTCTTTCCGTAGTACTCGACCTAAGAATCGAACGTTGGTCTCTCGCGTGAGAAGCGGATGTTCCACAGCCATCCGGGTTCTATTCTAAGATAGAGCCTTCTAGTAGCAGAGACAGGGGGATCAGAGGGAGACTCTAGCCCCGTCACATCAACAATAAAACGTATTCCAAAAGTAGCAACATATGATCCAGGAAAATATTAAGAGGCTATTTCGGGCTAACACTTCTACTTCTCAAAAACACAGATACCTTATGACATTTATTCATTCCTGGTGAAAATCTACGGGGCTTTCCCGCCCCTTACCTTCTCCACTACAACAAAAATTTGTTGAATAGCTGGGTGTATATGTTATGAGCCTTCCCGAAGTCTCTTTGCACAATCTTAAGTTAGCCCACATTTACAATGTATTGGTGCTGAAACGTCGGTACATGATAGTCCGTTTCCTCAGGTTCCAACGATGATCCAGTTAATGAAGTAGGTGTGTGTGCAAACGTTTGGAACCCTGGACCAAATCAGGATGCTGCATGGCCACCTGCAGTGGAACAGAGATATGTATATGAGGGCATATTGTTTCACCTTCATCCCTTCTACCACCGACGGGAGGCTAGCCTTCCCCAACTGGACAAAGCCAAAACCGGCAGACTTTCGTGCAACAGTCAGGCAGAGGTTATACCCTGATTGGGGATCTTTAGTCGGGCAAAATGTCACTCCCTGAGAGAAAGAGTCCCGCGATCATACATCCTTCACCTATTAGACTGACAATTGTGTCATTTTATGGCAGTACCACATGCGCTTGAGTAATATTGCATAAAGTATGGGGACCGTCCACTGATTGCTGACGAAAATGGGCAATGAGCGTACTAGTTTGGCGGGAAAATGATAAGAAACATTCATTGCGGAGAAGCGTAAAACGCAGCTTACAACTTGCAAGAAAGAAAAGAAGAGAAGTTCGTTGTTGGTGTCCATTTATGAGGCCAGGGGCGGGATTTGATCTCTGAAAGTGGTGGCAAATTCGGGCAGACTACCAAACGGAGCCGAAGGCGCCGCAGGAGCGCCAAGCGCTCCCCCTAACGGCGTGGGGTCCAGGGGCAAAGCCCCGGTGAGGTTCCATGGGGCGAAACCCCCGGAAGCTTCTGAGTATTTACCAAATTGTAGGCATTGAAATTATGCATTTTATCTTCAACTTTAAACCGCATAAGATGGGCACTGAACAGAACACAAATATCACAACACTATATAACTCGACCCATACAATACTACATGCACAATACGACGCACTGTCGTAGAATAAATTAACAAAAAAAATTCTGAAACTGATGTTCAGTCACCTTTAATCAAGGCGCAACTGAAGACAAATAGGTTAAAAAAGACTAAAAGGTTGAAAAAAAGTCTTTAGTCCGGCTTTAAATTTTGAGGTATTCGAGACACCTCTGAGAGATAATGGAAGGGAATTCCAGAGTCTGGGACCTGCAATCATTACCACACGGTCACCGTATGACTTGAAGGTGGTGCGAGGAACTACCAATCGAAATGTGTCACTGTTAGATCTGAGATAGCAAGTATCGTTGAATTTTTTCATCAGCATGTCATTGAGATATTTCGGTCCTTCACTATTTTAGCATTTGCTATTAACAGCAATATAAACTTTATTCTTTTATCAACTGTGAGCCAGTGCTCAGATGAAATGTTGGAGGTAATATGGTCAATTTTTTTAAGTTTATGCAAGCAACGAACTGCCATGTTTTGTACCATCTGTAATTTACTTGGGTGAACTTTGAAGAACACCAATTAAAAGACTGTTCCCATAGTCAAAACAGGATGTCACAAAAACATGCAATAAGCTCCGAGTTGTTTCTATACCTGTAGAAAGATAATTCCTAATAGAGCGAATGGCTTGCAGATGCATCATATCTTTTTGACATTGCTTGGTAATATGTAGCTGCACGTCAAGGTACTCGTATGCATCAGTACATGATGATCGTACGCAGTCAGAACATGATCGTATGAAATCAGTACATGATCGTGTGCAATCATTGTACATCATCGTAAGCAGTAAGTACATGAACGTGTACTTTTACTACATCACGAGTTTAGATGATCATCGTATGTCGGTGAGCCTTTCGGAGGATTTCTGGTACGCCGAAAGGCTCACTCAGTATGGCATGCGGAAGGGACAATTATAACATGATGATCTTACGTTTTTACATGTACAACATGTGTTTTTAGATGTACATCGTAACATTTAACATGATGAACTTACGGTTTTATTATATGATGGTGTAAATTTACATCATGATCGTATGAAGTTAGTACATCATCGTATATTTTTGGTACATGAACGTATAATTTTAGTACATCATCATATAAGGTGAGCCTTTTGGCGTGCCATAATTTTGTCTTTATTTTTGTCAGTTCAAGTCTTTTTTGGAAATTTGTCCCGCTCGTGTCCGCAAGTTCCAAGCACCTAAAGGGCCGGTTTCAACAAAGATTTCAATGTTCTATGTACTGAAATTATTATTATAAAACAGGAGGAAATTATTCAAGGCGACATACAAAGCTAAATATGAGCACACTGTTCAATTCACTATATAGTTTTGCTTGAATAAACTTTTCCCTAAGTCACCTATATACAAGGTAGGACTTATTCTATGTGCATGACATTTTTAGTGTCATATAGCCTGCCTAATACAATATTTATACTGAGTGTCCCTCACATGGAAAACAAAAGTGCCTGTATACCCTTATAAAGACAACCTGGTTTCGTGCCAACTAAGTACTTATAATATTTGATAGGAAGACTACGTCAGCAACTAAGCAAACAAAACACGAAAATTAAATATACAGCTGAACAAACACACTGAATTGATCTATACTGAATTTTCCAGTCAAACCGTCAGACGAACTTGTGTTAGGTAAGCCACTAATGCACCTATATAACAAGATACACTCGGACAGTCGAGTATAGTCTAGGCTGCAAAACAGACGTCTGTTATGCCTATGGATATAAAATACTGAATAGGTGCTGCACTTAACATTCGAAGCAGGACTTCGACTTAATCTTGAAGAGATCCAGTTTCCCTTTTCGCCGCTTTACTTGCACTCACGCTGTCTTAACGAAAGCTAGCCATGATGAATTGATTGAAATCCCTTTCAACATTTTTAATATTTTATCTTTTTTACTTACCATCCTATTTTTCATGTTTTGATTTAACATTTTGCTTTCAGTTTTTGCCCAAATTCATTTGTGGACTGGGAATCATCTTTATCCATCTGTTATAGCCTACTCCCTTTGTGTTTTGCGCTCATCATAGGCAATGATCGGCAGGAAAAACAAGCCATTGAGTCAGTGAGCCACAACTGGAAAAATGGTCTTGGCCGACCCGACTTAAATCAATTGTTTTGAAACTAAGCCATAAGCCTCATCTAACTAACTGGTTGAAGTAGTTCTTTTAATCGACAGAGCGTCAGTCAAAAGATCTATATTGCCTTTAGAGTAATTTCTAAGTCGGACGTTTTACATCTACTTGATGCACCTTCATAAGCAAGCTTGTTAATTCGTCGGCAAATGCACGTATCCTACAAGTTGTGAGTATAAGCAAAACACTCCAGCACTATCAAAATTTAATGATAAGGGAGAAATCATCCCTCGCACCTCTAGTCAAAAATTTCAAAAATATATATTAAACATCATTAAAAATGAGTTATTACAGTCCAACTCTCACTTCATAAGATATCCTTGAGCCAACATATATAATGTTACTCTCTTAACCCGTAAGATTTAAAATATTGGAGTTTTAATCTAAAAGAATGGAATAAGTAACCAATCGGACGTTCGATTGGTCACTAATTCCATTCTTTTAGATACATTTTAACTCTATTAGACTAATTTTAAATCTATCGATTTAAGAGAGTAAAATTAATTTACTTGAAACGAATTAGTCGATTGCGCAATTATTTGTGACTTTCTTGGTTTACATCTTACATTACCTGCCTTGTTTCCCTTTATACCTAAAAAAATGTTTTTATAACTGTGAACGCTTCCTGTTTGCTTGCATAGCATGTACAGAGAGAGAGAGCTTAATCAATTACATCACCTCATAAGAGTAAAAAGGCTATCACAGCTTGGTTTAAGGTGCAGTGACTTTCAGAAAAACCAAGAAATACAAAATTGTGACTTGAGTGGTATACAACAATGACATCACAAATTGTTGCGCAATGTTTTATTTTAATTTCAGTGAATAAATTTCGAAATTTTACATCTCGGCTCAAGAATGTCCCATGAAGATGGGAGTTAGACTGTTAGAATTCACCTTTCATGCTTTTTAAATATTTTTTTTAATTTTTTGTTTAAGGTTCACTTTAACTTCATCCACGTGTAGTTAGGTTGTTAGATTGGGTTGTACAGTACGGCCCAGTTTCCACGTATGGAGGGTTCTTATGTGCAGTGTTGTGCCTTGGAATGCATATATTCGAGGTTAACATTTGTATTACAATTTCAGATTAGCATTGCAACCTATTTCGTGAAGGATAGGTTTGGGTATTTACATACTACAATGCATGGTAAAATGGGGAAACGCTTTTTACTTAATCCGGTTTGTATAATACTATCCTGTTGGTTTCCCATATATCTATGCGGCAACGTTGGATTCAATCATTTTGAGAATGCTGGGGTTCTTGTCCAGTCTGAACCCTGACAAATTTCAAGAACCCTCCCCCCTCCCCAAGTTGTTAAACAGTGCATCGATTGTATTCTTTCTTCGGGTTAGGGATTAGGTTAAGAATCAGGGTTATCGTTAGCCGGTTAGGAAATTTCTTGTTTTACAGTGCGCATCGCCCCCAAGACTAAGGCTTAACGAGGAGTCCTTGAAAGACACCGTCTTTAATTTATTTGTGCAGCCTGATATGAAACTGTTATGATAGCCCAGTGGTATTACTTAATTAATTTGGTTTTCCAAATTTAGATTAACTTAAACTTAATCCAACAACACTTAGGCTGTACAGTCTAAAAATGCATTTACAGAAAAAATAGGGTTTGCAAAGGGTAAACGCTAACTTTAAGAAAGGAAAAAGAGGTAGTTTTCTCTTCATTACAGACTGACAGATATGAAAACAGAGATCTTTTGTGACAGATCTTTTAAATCTCTGCCATATTTTACCTGCAATTTATATCCTTCTGCATGTACATACTCCTTCGTATTACTCTTTTCCAAACGTCATTTCCTACTTCGTGTAAATATTAACAATATTGTTTTTCACGATGTAGAAATTTACAGAATAAAAACACCTTTGATTACTCAGTCCCCGATGTGTTGTAAGTAGGTTTTATAACCGTGACGTGTGAAATTTTCTAAATTCTTGAAATAATGTTCCTCTTGACCCCAAGCTCTGGTGGGTAAACAGAAATTACCTGATCAAACTTTTTATATGCTGAGGCACAAACTTTTAGATCATGCCGATTTCATAATCTCTGTAAATTTATCATCTCGAATTTTTCCAATTGTGCCAAATTGTTGACCAGAAACACTGCAAAACTTCACGTTCAAGTTAACCATAAAGTTCATGTCTTTCTTTACCCTTTATAAATATGGTTTTAATTTTGACTATGAGTATCGAAAAGTTTGTAAATAAAACTTTGAACGATGATCATAGAGGGAGTTGGGGCATGTCCCATAATAGTTTTAGAGGGGGACAGCATATCAAATAGCCTCTCTTCCAGTATGTAAGGTATGAAAAACAATATGTGTGCTTAATTCACATTTTCGTTAAAATTAGCAGCCTATATGTAGCAGGTCAACTTTTCCTGTCATAGTCTTTTTACTTCTGAGTTTTTCCTCTCAAACTAGAAAAAGTTTCGCGCCCTGCGCGCCTTTTTCTTCAATTAGAGGTTGTTTATTTTTAATACCAGTTTCAGGTCAGGTATGTTGTTTGTAAAAAATAAAAAGGTTCATGACTAGTGCCTGTCTGCATGTCATGATGGTGAGATTATTTATCTGACCAAGTTGTCATCTTTTCCCTATGAAGTCGACATGGTAAGATATTTTCAACTATATACGTCCTATGTATAGTCAGTTGCCCCAGGCGCGGATCCAGACATTCCAAAAAGGGTGGCAGCTGACTTAATAGAAAGCATCAAAGTGAGTGAGTTGCAATGCTTATTTCCCGTATGTTTTATTGTTGATCTGGCCGGCTTAAAAGCCCCCTCCCTCTGGATCCGCGTCTGGGCTGCTCGCATGCCAGAGTGCATTTAGTGCACTATATATAATCCCGGCGTACGATTCCGAAAACCTCGGCGCACCTCCCACCAAGGCTTTATATGGAATGCACCCTGGCCCACATGCAGCATGCAGTGGCACTGAGTGCATATACAAAGACGTACTTAGTTGAAATTATCTCACCATGTCGACTTCCTGAGCAAAGCATGTCGACATGCTTTGCTTAGGAAGTCGACATGGTGAGATAATTTCAACTAAGTACGTCTTTGTATATGCACTCAGTGCCACTGCATGCTGCATGTGGGCCAGGGTGCATTCCATATAAAGCCTTGGTGGGAGGTGCGCCGAGGTTTTCGGAATCGTACGCCGGGATTTTCTGTAAGTGTGCATATCAATGCAAAGCAATCCGTAGGTGTGCGTATATACGTACAGTATACATGACTATAATGCATACACGGACATCAAACATTGGTTATGCGCGCACATGTATATATAGTGCACTAAACGCAATCTGGCATGCGGACAGCCCAGACGTGGCTCCAGGGGGAGGGGGGGGGGGCTTTTACGGCCAGATCAACAATAAAACATACGGGAAATAAGAAGCGTAACTCACTCACTTCGATGCTTTCTCTTAAGTCAGCTGCCCCCCTTTTGGAAAGTCTGGATCCGCACCTGGGGCAACTGGCTATACATAGGCATATATAGTTGAAATTATCTCACCATGTCGACTTCCTGAGCAAAAGATGTCAACATGGTGACATAAATTATCTCACCATGTCGACTTCCTAAGCAAAAGATGTCGACATGGTGTCATAAATTATCTCACCATGCCGACTTCCTAAATTAGGATGTTGACATGGCAACATAAATAATATCACCATGTCGACTTCCTAAATTAGGATATTGACATGGTAAGATAAATTATCTCACCATGTCGACTTCCTAAGCAAAAGATGTCGACATGGTGTCATAAATTATCTCACCATGCCGACTTCCTAAATAAGGATGTCGACATGGTAACATAAATTATCTCACCATGTCGACTTCTTAGGGAAAAGATGATAACTTGGTCAGATAAATTATCTCACCATCATGACATGCAGACTGGCACTTTAGGAGCTCCGTAGTAGTGTGTTATTATTTAAAAACTTACATCTTCAATGGGACTGTGAAGTACGGCACCGTTTCAAGGCACAAAGATTAAAGTAGATAATTAGCGTAGATGCCCACATGAACTGATGAAAATGCATCCTAAGTGAATAGCTGGTTTTTACTAGAATTGTTAACGGGAGTCTGCATGTTTCGTATTTTTAAATTAATAGTGTTACAGTGTAATATGATGAATTTGCCCGCAATCTTTTCAGTCCTACGTTTCCTTCCTTTCAATAAATACTTCTTACTAGCTTATGTTGTCGTAAATATATACCGTACTAAATAGCAAAAAGAAATATTAAACCATGAGTTGCTACGAGGATAGAAGTTTGAGCTTTAGCAGCAGGCTGATTACATTAACATGACAATGATTTGAGGGTGTGCATGGGGGGGGGGGGGGAGTGTGTGAACATGCAAATGTGAACAACCCATCGGCTACGGATTCCAGGCATTCGGTACTTTTACGATTAGTTACATTCTGTGACTTTTGTTTTACTGGTTCCATGCTCTGTGCAATCTATGTATTTGACATGAATGTAGAATGCAATCTACCGTTCTCATGGTTTTGGGTGTAATAGAAATAGTATTACACAAGACGGGGGTATTTTTGCATGCTATCATTCAAAGGCTAAAGCGGTCCCATGCTAATGGTAAAGTCTGAAGTTCATTGTTTTTTTTTTACTTCAGAGCTGTATGTTCTCTCATTTATTATCTATTATCTATAGAGTCGTGTGTTTTATATAACATTTATCATAAATAATGAAACCACGTGAATGATATGATACGTAAATTGAACCCTTAGGCTTTATCGTCACTTTTAAACTTTGGTGATAACGTGCCCTTTAAAACCTCTTGCGTGTAAAAATCCAGTTCGGTATGTATATATGATTACCACTGGGAATTTCAATGCCTAAGCTTTATATTCAAGAGGGCTGTCAAATTTAATCGACAAGGTTTCATGTTTTGTCTGATGAGTAAGCAGTAATGTAATCACGGGGCTTCCCATAGAATGCTGGCAAAGGTGAGTGGGTAAATGTAATCGATGAGGCAATTTCGATTTTCTAAACAATTTATTTGTTCTTACCCCATCTTGGAGGGAGCATTCTGACCCATTGTATGCATGTGCACGTGGTATCAAATTTCTCAAAAGTGAAAATGTATGCCTACTTTACAATTTCATGAAAGCAACGTGACATGACATGACAGCGTGTCAAAAAAAAAAACTCCACTACGGAGGGAATGGAGGATTTATGTCCACTCCCGAGTTTTGATAGAGGGACTGTGAGAAAGACATTTGTGAAGATTGGACCCATAAGATACGTTTTACTTCTTTTAGAACTGCATTTCCACTTCCAAAATCGAATTAGAACTTATCCGAACAGCTCATTTTGTTTCGCAACACATTTTTTCACTGCAATGTTAAGAAAATACCGCAAATATAATTGCAGTAAAAATAGTAGTGAAATATGGAGAAAAGTGGCATTTTCAGACCAAGCGAATGAAGTGAGGATTACATTTCATGAAAGAAACGAAAGAACATGGATTTTAGATATCCATTGGGGCATTCGAAATAAATTGTTTAGGCTCGTTTTCCTAGAGCAAAAGGATAACCTGGTAATTTTTTTTCGCTTTTGACTTGCGATTGTTTTAGCTATTGACAACAGCTGACAGTCAGACAGTGATGTTTTTATCAGTCATTAGGCCTAATTGGAAAATTCCGCACTCTGTTTTATTTTTATATAGAAATAATTTGTAACATTAAAATATATGCCACTAGGCTAGGAATAAATATTTTTAACTTGAAGTATTTTGAACACTTTATATTTAGCTAAAATGTACAATCCGTAACAAACTTGTCCATGCAGATCCTGAGTAAAAATATCAGTACGACGCCACTTAAGGAACACGATATTAAGCAAACAGAATTGAGTAAACAGAATTTTTTCTTCCTTATTTTATATTTCATTTTAAGTTCATTAATGCACATTGATACTGAGGTAAAATCAAAATATTCTGATATACACATCGTATAATTATGAACGTGATGAGGAAATATAGATGTATGTTATTTTCCATAACGGATATAAAATGAATCAGGTCTGAGTCGAAATGTATTTTTGGATTTTCAAATCCCACTTTTGTAGTAAGAAAATTAAAGCATAACTTTCTCGTAGGCAGTTACTACAAGAGGGCAAGTTTAAATTAGCATATTCATGTAACTCATCCACTGCTTGTGAACGATTAAAATACTTGTAAAAATGACCGCATATTACATGTTGTGTTGGGACTGGTTGTCCAATTGCAAGTTGTTCAGAAAAGAATACATTCCTTCTACCTCACAAAATGATTTCACCGCCTACTACCTTGAGCAGGGAACTGTAAGATAGGCGGGAAAACACTATGGTTTATTGCATTATTCATCCAAGAATGTCTAAAAATTCAAGTTGGTATCCTAACTAAAACTTTGTGAATCGAAATTAATATTGCGAACAAACACGAAAGCTTGAAGCTTCGCCATTTTGCTAAATTTTGTTTCAATAGCATTGTGTAGGATATTAAAAGGTTACAAGAATGAAGTTATAACTTTCTTAACTTCAAAGAGATAAGTTAAAATGTAATAGGTTTTTAGATTAAAAAAGTCCTTGTTTTATATGAGGTGAGTAAAAGCATATGTAAACGCAAACATTAGGTTTTATCTGCGGTATCACTGGCGTACCCAGGATTTTTTACTTAGATGGCAGTAGTAAGTGGCTAATAGTAGGACCTGGTTGCCGATCAAGGCAATTGCTACCGAAACGCATACCTAATCATTGCGTCATTTCTTCCATACTCGATACATTTTCGGGAAGTAAACATGCACATGCACAACGTTTGTATTGCGAATGAGGGTGGGAGGCAGATATCATATATTCGCAAAACCTCCACTCCCTTTGTGAAAGTTTTGCTGTAACTAGATGTCCCAAATGTAAAATGGTGCCATCCTCGGAAAAGATTTGAACTACATTACTTTATCTAAGGAGCAGAAATCATGATGAAAACGCGCGAAGCTCTCATAAATTCTACATTCCTCATCATTTCTGTAACAAAGCATGCATCGAGAGTTTCAATATCCCATAAAAGCCCATCTGCAAGTTACAAAGAGGGTTTTCTACCTGATGATTAGCACATAGCTTTAAACCTTTGCTGCCGTGCTTCTTTGAAAGTTTGTTACCCGAGGATGGTGATGAAAAGACAACATTTCGATAAAGTGAATGGGAAGCGTCCGGAGCGCGCAAAAATTGTAATAGTTTGAGAACCACTTGTTATAGAGTGTGATCAAAATACACCTATGACTTGGTCGAAAACACACCTGACCCCACCCCTACAGGAGTTAAGTTAAAAAAAAACTTTTGAGAAGTCAATGGGGGCATACACCAGTTACAAGGCTACCAAGCGGGCAAAACATTTGTTGTGGAACCCACCTTACCGTTGAACAATCTGAATGTAATGTAGACTGTGTTAAACTGTTAAACGATAAGATTTAGGTGCACCAAATACACACTCTTAAAAAGTTGGTTAAAAAAATTCACCCACACTGGTCACGTATGTCAAATACCTGAAATTGGTTAAATTTTACCCAATAATTGTTGATTAACGGGTTATCCCAGAGGTTTTTTACCACTTAATTGGGTAACCAGCTTGTGGGGTAACAAAATAAACAACACATATTGGGGAAACTTTGCCCAATTTTCGGTATTTGACATACGTGACCAGTGTTGGTAAATTTTTTTAACCAACTTTTTAAGAGTGCACGAAAATGTTTGGCAATTTCAGAAAGAATTTTTTATAGAAAATGATTAAAATACATCCGTATTTCGTTCGGACGGCACCTTACAGTGAAGTGACCCCTTGTAGACAGAGGGTGGAGATGTGCCTCTGATGTTTGGATAAGTGTCTGGTCAGAAAACTTCCGGGTATTTTTTGTATTTTTCCTTCCCCACAATACATGTTAATAAGTTAAACAGCGCTAATCGTGACGACCGCGAGACAGAGGTGTCAAAATGCTGCATTAGAAATCATTTATTTCGATCACAAGAGGTGCAGACTGCACAGAGACATCTTCATTTCACCAAATAAAAACGCGTTTGCCAGTTACAGGGCTAACCTACTCCCTTCTCAAGCTTTCAAATTTCAGGTATTATTAACAAGACAGAAGAATATGATACGGCAATGTTTGCTATAGGGCATTAAAGTAGTATCTCTAAACTTCGATGTACGGCTTGCGTAAAGATCATGGTACCTGCAAGTCCATTTTAAACATGGGAAGAAGTGTGATAGTCTGTACGTTTACCGTAAAACATGCTTGGAAATTTTTCGATCAAGTAGCGGAAGCCAATCCATGACCATCATAACAAACCAAAATGGAGGGACTATTTCTGTGAGTGCATATAGCGCATATGCTTAAGTTTCAAAGAATGGAGCCGCCGTAGGAGGAGCCTAGGGTAAAACTTTGAAAGTTGAGCAGTTAAATCGTACTTTCTGCTAACGGACTAACAAAAATAGGCATATAGAGTTTGCAGTGCAGCTTTGGAAACTTCCCAAAATGTAGTGCCGAAAAATGGATGGGAACCAGTATACGATTGGATCCGCCGATCCCCACTTACGTGCTAAAAGACACCCTCGTCAAATCTCAACAGTCACAGAAATATGAAAATGTTTCTCAAAAAAAAATCTTTTTTTACGTCGATTGATTGACTGAATTTACAAAATACCACCCTTTCTTCTTCAGAACCCATGGGCAATTAGGCGACCAGCTGGCGTGCTCACTCCAAGCATCGTCTCCGGGATTCCACGCCTCTAGTCTTAATCCGCAGCAAAAACACGTGACCAGGTCATGTTTATCTGAAAAGGATAATGCCCAGAATGACTCATAAGACACTTCTGCAGTAATGTTAAATATTAAAAATTATATGAAAAGATCGAAGTCAATTTATAGAACTTTGCACAGTAGACATACGTCATTAATTTCAGTTGTCTTAGTACATTTGACACATATAAAAGAAGGAGGTAATTTTTCCAATTCGTTGTTCTGTGTTCTTATTTTTTACATTGCAACACAATGGTTCTGTTTGTTTTCAAAAAAAAGGAAAACGGTTGACTGACAAATAACGTTCAGTTGAGAAAGTTTGTTTGTACCAACTGACCAATGTCTGACGATCAGGAATCAGATTGCTTTGCAAAATATGGCTAATTTCTATGAAATTTGAATACAATTATCATCGAGTCTCTCAATATATTATGTTCTACTAATTCCTCTTCCAAATTTTAAAACGGCTTTTGTTGTTTAAAGTTAAATTATTCTTAATTTCTCAACCTGGACACTTTCCGCGCAACCCATTTATTTTGATGGTTCTATTTTATTAAAAACAAAAAGGATGCAATGATATAGACTTAAAGTAGGCAACATATATATGGGCTTTAAAACGACGTTAGCGATAAGGCAAAGCTTTGACCTAACAATATATAGGTTGTGTTGTTTTTAAATATAAATCCTTCATAATTTGAAAAAAAAAAACTGAAAACTTACTGCTATAGAAAAAACCCGCATTAGCCAGCACTGTTGGCCTTATTACATAGGAAAGCGTCCAATTCTTAAATGACATCAGTCTCGATTCATATGACTTGTACTCTTGAAATTTGACTCTCATATTTCGAACATCAGTACTCGCAGACGATTGTTGTATTTTACATTTCAGAACATCTGTTTTCTCCTCTCTCGTCATTGGTCGGTTCCCTATGTCTACGTCCTTCACGAACGGACATGACGGGTACATAAGCCTGTGTTTGTTCATCGGACGATCCCCTACCTTCCAACTAGAAGACAAAATTTTCCCGAAACAAGCAAAACATTGGACCGTAGTTCTATTTATCATATAAAATCCTGACGCTGATAACTCGTAGGGGTCAACGGGACTAGAAAGTGGCCACTGCTTAAAAGTTGCAAGTCGTGTTTTCTCCGAAAGAAAAGCACGGCCCACCATATTAAGCTGAGATTGACCATCTTCCGACGTTTTTATACTACTTTCGTCAACTTCTTGGACGTGATCGGCTCTCGAATAAATAGCTAATCGCGTTAACTGTGTTTCAGACTTTTCTTTATTTTCTTCAGGGACATATTTGATATTAGAAATATTCCTCATATCAAGACCATTGACAAAACGGCAGTGGGGAAACATATTCTTGTGTCTTCTTTTTGGACTGTCATCACTCTTCCAGTTACTAATTATTCCTAAACAACTGAAACATTTCACTTCATCCCCGTTCCCTGTACTGTATAATCCTGCATTCGCTAATCTGTATATTGAAACGGGGGAGTTTTTGTGCCAGAAAGGGGCTGTGAATGAAGCTACTCGGTTGCTCTCTACGTTCATATTGCTTCCCGCCCTCAATTCACGTTCAAAATGTTCTCGCTTTAGAAAGCGATCACGTGACATGTTTGGACCAGTTCCACGGCCTTGTCTGTATTCTGGAAGATCGCGTAATGTTGTTGTAGAAGTAACTCGATCCAAAGAGTTATCCATTGTCTAGTCCTAAAATTGTTTCTTTGTCAACTGGTGAAGCGTCTTTATAAATAAATATTGTTGGAGACTTTAATTTAGCTAATCCGCTTTTATCCTCCGACACTAAGCCTTTTTATGAATCACACATGACCATGGCGTTGCTTCATTGATGTATCACTTGCCGGATCTTAAAATTGGTATGACAAAAAGTAAACATGACTTGATTAACAAAGACTGAAAACATAGCATTGCATCACGCCGTCGAAACATAAAAATATTAGAGCATACATATTACCTTTGAAATTTTATTCGTTTATGTCGAAACTAATTGTTCCAAGAAGTTATTTTCACTTCGATATGCATATTACTCACTGGACAATATATGGACGGAAAAAGGTGTGGGGGACAAGTCATTGCTACTTCATCCCTATTCACGACACCGCCACAACATGAAGGCATTCTTACTTTTTATAGGACAATATGCAACAGTACAAACACATCCCGTTAGCTGTTACTATCGGTGAAAGCCAGTACTGTAGCCTATATAGGCCTACCTTAAGTGGACACTCATAGGTTAATACACATTTCCGGGAAGTGTAATCAGAGCGTTGTTTAAATTTTCAAGCCACTAGTAGGCAAGCTATGCATAAAGACGACTAGGCTACAGTGAAGAACATTTAACATGCTAACTCAAATGGGCAAAAACACAAACACAGCATTAAGCTTCGGATAAATTAATTTTAATTTCTTCATCTTTTTTCTTATGCATTCATAATTCTTTTTAACACAAATCTCACACATTCTTTGAGACTTTGCGGCGTACAATTGTTATAAACTACTAGTGATAATTGCATGATAATCTCAGACATTGTCAAACTTATGCAGTACATCCCACGATGTAAGTGTTCAGTAAACCAGTGTCATATTGTACTACAATTTAGTACTTACCATATGGGCAATATCTCGTATCATGCACGTCGTTCTGGCGCTCAGTGAAGTATGACTGTATGGTATGATCAAGTTGTTTAACATATTTGCCCTGCTATATGTAAGTTACTTTAGAACTAGTGGGGTGTTGACACAATTAAAAACTCCAACGATCAACAACTGTTGACCCGAATTATTTGAAATTCGAATGATACCGACGAGCAGAAATGCCAAATCACATGAGTTCTGTCGGCTGAGTGAATTCACGAATCACACACGGGTTTGTAAAATAGATAACAAAAGCATCGTTGACCTTTGCCTGCCAAAAGGTAGAGATTACATGCAGGGAGCAATTTGTTTCAAGAGACGACAAGCAAACATCGCTGTATATGCACGGAAACGTAAGTCCTGTTGTTCTGTGGTGTTCAGTTTGTTAGATGAGAGGGTTTACGCCGGCTCAGTTCTAACCAACCGTGACTGGTTTAAGTCGAACCGGCCTCGGCCTTAATTTTTCCAGTTATATCTCACCATGGAAGTTCTACCTCGGTAGTACTACCATGGTAGTACTACCTCGGTAGTACTTCCATTGTAGTATTCCACCCGTTACAGTGCGCGCTTCGCGTTCGGTTTCGCGTTTCGCGAATTTTTTTGCCCCACCAGCATTTTCTTTTGCCTCCATTTGCCATCCCCCCACTTCTTGACCCTGGTGCCGCCACTGCCTATGACACCCCCATGACACAATCCTGGCTACGCGTCTGTTGTAGTCCTGATAGAAGAACAGTGAACTTACGTGCATACGTCATACATGGTAAAGATACCACATATATTGTTGTGGGCGCTCATCAAGTTTATTGTGATATTTTTTCATAATTTGCAATGTCGAGATATTGGCCTATTACAAACGTGACTGTAGACCTAAGGTCGCATTTTAGACGATGACGACCTATGGGCGAACCGAATAATGACATAAAATAACCAAAGGTATGCGTAGATTGGTAGAAGACCTGCTCTTTTTCTCCAGAGCTTCCGCTCTTCTAGTTCCTTAAATTATAGGGCACTAGAGAGGATTTTTGGCAGGGTACTGGCGTTTTTCAAAGAAGGGTAAAATTTGTTCAGAGGCAGTAGCAAATACAGAATCTTTCGAAAATATCCTTCCGACTAGCAAGCTGGGAATAAGAATTAGATTTAGCGCAAGATTTGGAATGGTTAGAAGGGTAAAGCACGTAGTTATGTGAGTCGGTGCATGGGTTTAAAGATGGAGTGTCGCCATGAAAAAAATCTCAAAACGCAAGCTTTCGGTAACCTTTTCACGGATTACGTCATTACCACGTGACTTCACAGTTAATTCCTGAAATATTCACATTTCAGAAATTAATTATGGAGTCAAGTTGTCGTGATCTTATCCGTGAAAAGGTTACCGAAGGCATGCGCTTTGAGAGTTTTTTCATGACGACACACCATCTTTAAAGTGTAGGTTAGAGGTAATTTTGCTGTTGGTAGTGGTCAGTTTAAGGTCGGAGAAAGAACAGATGAGTCCGAGAGACAATGGGTAAATTTCAAAAAAGGGCAGAAGGAATTAACAAATTAACAAAAGTCTCTAGATCACGGCGGGATCCAGTGGCAGCTCCTACAATATCATCTACCGGTATATACCATTTTTAAAGTAAAGGTCGAGGCCCGGTATATTGAGAAAATAGTTGTTCTTCAAGGTGGCCCATGGTCAGAGAGGCAACACAAGGACCCATTTTGGTTTCAATAGCCACTCCTTTAATTTGGTGGTAAAAAACGCCCATTAAACTGAAAACAACTTTGTGTGAAAACAAGTTCCGTTAAACGTAAGAAGGTGTCGTTCGGTATTAGAGGGGACCACGCCGTTTGTCTAGGTCAGTGTTTCCCAAACTTTTTTAGCCCAGCGCCTCCTTTGGTCAATCGGTTTTGTTCAAACGGCAGTACGGCTCATCAAACAAGAAACAAGAAAAATACATTTGAATTTTTTTCTGAATTTTCTTCATAACCAGGACAACTTGAACAAAAGCATACCACATATTAAACTAAGCTACATAATTTGTCGTTCATGTACAGCATTGTGTCCCGGTTTTTCTGGTCTGCTTTGGCAGGACCACTAGGTGGTCGGACAGTTCATAACTTGGCATTTGGCCATTGTCTCGAGAAACCTGAACATCGGAGGTTTGTCTACACTCCCCCTCTCCCATCAGAAAAAAGTACCCAAAACAAAAGTTAATCAAATACCAACATGCCTTTTTTAGTAGTGTCTTCAGAATTTTCGTTAGACGACCTTAATACAAATATCATGGTTATTGCAGTATGGTCTGCAGTGCCTGGAGGGCATGCCATACCTCCATCAGAGGCGGAGCTAGGGACGTCGGTCAGAGGGGGCGAAAATGGTCTAAAGTGGCGCTTTGGAGGAGTAAATACCCTTAGCCTCAGCACGATCGAAGCCACGGCTTTTCAGACTTTCCATTTGATTTTCTGCACCCAGTAGAAGACTACTTTGCCATTTCTCCTCAGCAAGTTTTTCTATTAAAACATGTTTGAATTTTCTATCCATGAGCCTCCGCAGAAGAAAATTCGGGGAGGTGGACAAAGTTCTTTTAGGGGGAGAGGCTCTGTGCCACCATGAGTTGGCGCGGAGCGCCAGAAAATTTTGGCCAAAATGCCTCTCAGATGGCTGAAAATGGCATTTCGTATGAAGCCTGTTCACCGCAAATAAATAAGGAAAACACTGAGTGAACTGTTAAGAAATGTTGATGTCAATTTTTCTTCGTCTTTTTCTTTGTTTTCTTCGTTTTTTTTTTTCAGGTTTATATTTTTCCAGGGGAGGAAAAGTTCCCCCTTGCCCCTACCCGCGGACACCCATGTTTCTATCCCTCTCTTTCACATTCTAGTATGAAGGCGGTCATTAAGAAAGTACAGAAATAAGCATCTTCATGGGACTATCGTTCAGTGTCAGAAAAAGCCATTTATCATAAGAATGCTCATGCTGACTTGAAGAAAAGCAAAATGGAAACTGCTCTAAGACTTTTAAACTCTTAAGCCATTACCCCTATGGGAACAGTTTTTTTTATATTAACCTGAATGTCCTCTTCAAATGATTTTGAAAAATGTTGTGAAAGCTATTTTGGTATTTTTATAAACTCTTTTTATTGTCTATGTTGACAATTATCCCCTACAACAAGAGGGCTATTTGCGCTACAATTATTGTTGCGCCCTTTGAAACATGTTTTATCGGCTGGAAGGGTGAAATTAAAGTCAGTCTGTGTATTTTGTAAGCTTATAACCACGCTTGGTGGGGAAGCAATTAACTTAGCACAGCGACAACACTCATTAGTGCGTATAAAGCATGAAGATGCGTTTCGGCAAAACATATCCCTTGATATTACAGAAGGCACCGTTTTCATCAGAATAAAGTGCAGAAAGTATAGTTACTGGTGGCTGTTTGAGCTTTTGTTATCTGGGCCTTAAAACAACGCTATTAAATTCTGTCTTTTGCCAATAATGGTGCAAGAGTCAAGTATGTTAAAAAGCTAAAAAGGGCACCGACAGACGATTTTGGCGATCGCCCCCCCCCCCCCCGGACCATATGGCAGCTCCGCCACTGACCTCTGTGTGTCACAATATCAAGAAATCAGTGGCTCCCCTGAGCTTGGTGTGACTTCACCAACTTGGTGATGTCTAGCTTAATGTAAGATGGAGCCTCAGGAATCCCCTCCAACTGATTTGTAATCTGTTACGTAGCTTAGTTTGTAATTAGTGTTTTTTTTTTATAATGTTTTGAATGCAAACCTTGTTTGCCTCATTTCCTGCTAACTCCCCCCTACCGCCCCTTAGCCCTTACCGCCCCTTTGACACCTCCAAATGCCGCCAGGGGGCGGTACCTCCCCGTTGGGAACCAATGGTCTGGGTAATAAAGAATAGCTGTCAAGGCAGCATTATGAGGGATTGACGTGTAGAGACCGGAAAAATCCATGGTGGATAAAAGACGTTCACCGCAATTTTCAGGAACTCAAAGTCACGAAGAAGTCTCAAGAAATGCGGTGAGTCTTGAACAAACGACGGCAAGGCTGAAACTAAAGGGGAGAGCACGGAATCCACATACTAAGATATGAGGACAATGGGGCAGCTGTGCGAAGTGACGATAGGTTTACCAGGTATGTTGGCTTTATGGTCGGAAGTAGGTAGAAATTAGAAATCTGTGGGCAAGGATGTGGTAGAGAAGTAGCCGTTCTGGGTAGTTGGTCGTTGTTGTCCATGAGTTGGGTTAATGTGTTTTTGACCGACTTTTGGCAATCAGAAACGGGGTCAGAGGAAAGTTCCAAGTATGCACTTTGGTCTGATAACTGTTTATAGGCCTCAGCAGTATACAAATCCTTCCGCCAAACTACGACATCTCCACCCTTGTGGACCGGTTTACTGATGATATTCCTGTTTCTTTTAAGTGACAAAATAGCATCTCTCTCATCAGGGCAAAGGAAACGAAGTGGGGTCATTTTAGGGGGCTGGAGACCATTAACATCAATTGTTGATGGAATTAATCACTGCGTTCAGCGTGGGATTTTCTCCTGGTTTGGGAGTTCAGGAGGAACGGGTGGAGTTAGTGAAGTTTGAAAATTCCTTCGAGGGGGTGTCATCATGTTGGTCTGTTATCCCGAAATGGTAGCTACGGCGAAGTTTCCTACAGTTCTTGCAATTGAATACAACGAAGATTCTTAATAGAGACAAAAACACTAGTATGTTTTCAATTCCGTTGCATGTGTCGCAAGCCTGGAAAATGCCATTTCCGGCTGTTTGAGGGGTTAGATTTTTTAACAATTTTCTAAGCACTCTGCGCCAACTGATGGTGGCGCTCCGCTTAGATTTATAGTGTTTTAAACAGAACAATTCATGATTGCAAATTATTCTTCGTTTAGGGGCAATATTATGAAGTGAAAATTTTATTGCGGAAGAATGCTTTAAATAATGACTGCTTTGTTTTTAGTTACGAGCCCAGGAAATGCCATTTCTTGTTGCCTGGAGGTTCTCAATTTTTCAAAAATTTCTGTGCTCTGCTCTTTGATAGTCTTTCGGGTAGAATTACATTTTTCGGAAATACAATTCCGTCCATTCCCAAACTGAAACGCTCCCTTACGTCTTTGTCAATATATAAAATATAAAACTTCAAATGTATCCGAAGCCAAACTTTTTCCGCCGGGAAATTTTCCATTATGGTATGAGGACCTTACTCTGCACGATGATATTAGGTAACCCAACAAAACTACAGAGCATCCCCTACTTGAATTTTCTTATGAGAAAATTAGATGAAGCCTTAGTACGTAGGTCTAATACTAATAAATGCGTACCCAAAAACGATTTTCAACATTTTCAACTTTTTGATGGTCCTAACAAAAGCCAAATTTCTTTCAAAAATTTTAAATTTTGTCTTCAAAATAAATTCATCCAAGATTTTAAGTATTTGTTGAAAAGAAAGCCCAAATTTTTGCGTGATAGGAGCTCCTCAAAATCTACTAAGTTCCACCACACCGGGACTTATTCAAATCCTTTGTCGGGGCCTTGAAATGCTGGTCCCCCTGTCGGGGAGCTTGCTCCCCGCCCCAGTCGGGGAAATCCTGCCTCCACCCCTGAATGCCAGTTCAGAATTCGATTTTGATGGTTGAATTGTTGGTGGTTTGAATGGTTTGCTTACGATAGTCCTCACTTGCCCCACCCCCTCTAGAACAGTGCTGATTCTGCAACAGTATATTTTAAATTACACAGTCCTACAAGTTAACTTTTTATTGCTTTAGCAAGTGCTTTCTTCTCATATTATAAAATTGAAATTATTGTTGTTGAAAACACATTTTTTGTCTCTCCGTTTCCGTCTACGTACGAAAAAGACGCAAGGCATAACTTCCATCTGTTTAATGAAAACTATGATGAAAGGAGGTAAGGACCTCCCTTTTCATAGACGTAATTGTGTCGACATATGATACATGATCTACTTATTCTAGGTTGTTTGAAGCTTAAACATATTATCGCCACTGTATTTGGAATTTCGCAGCAGGTAAAGGGCAAGAACAGTTATCCCAAATTGAAGTAGCGTAGAAGAATGAAGGTCCTGTTTCATGATTGGTTCTTGAAGGTCATGTGACAGCATTTTCCCTCTTCAAATGAGATATTAACCAGTCGTAACTGCATGTTTGTTTTATCTTCAAGATGCAATATTGGAAACATAAAATATTTTGAAAGGTAATTTGAAGGGAAATGAAACGAAAACTGTGAAATTAAGTTGTTGCTTCAAAATAAATATGGGGCGACTGCTCTTGCCCTTTAAGTTATCTTGGGTGAATTGAAAAAAAAACCTTAACATCTAGACTGAACACTGGATCTAAGTTCTTTCGAACAGAGGACCCTGACCCTTGCAATAATTGGAAAAAGTGATAAGAAGCGTATTACCCGTTTTTGCAAGCGCCTAAACTTATCCTTCCTCATCTTGAGGTACGTGATACATACCACGGGTGTGTGTTTATGGGGAAGTGATAAATCGCACCCCTCTGGCAACCACTTCATATTAATAAGTTGATACGTCAATGTTTTAATATTCATGTCATGTCTTACCCGTGAACAGTTAACAGCGATGTAAATAGAAACTAAATTCGGAGTGCAACTCATGATGATAATAACATGTTTCACATTTCTTGTGCGCGATGGACGGCTGAATCTGGGTTTGACAGGACCCAAACGGTGTATGGTAATTGTCAAATTGCTTTGATTTTGGAAGAAATTATCAAACTTTTACAGCACTAACTCAGATAAGGCATTCAAGTGTTTATGTAGTGACTGCTCTGGAACGACAACTATCTATACAGTGGCACAACAGCCATGTGGATAATCGTGAATAATCATAATATAGCTTCTTCGGGAAGGAGTGTAAGTTTTGGTTTCGCCGAACGGCCCTTTTGCCAGAGAATTAGGTACTTAAGAAAAGAATGGAGAAGAATTTGACCCAACTGAAAATTCCATGCCACCGCCCATGTACCCTAGATAGGATACCTCCGTTGGCGTAGGAGCTAGGGATTGGGGGCAAGGGGAAAGTCTGTCCCTCCCCGCCCACCCCCCCCCCCCCCACCTCCAAAAAATCCACACATTCTAAAATGTAGCGGGAAATTGGAAAAATCAGTACAAGGATTTGCAAAAAATCAAATAACCACTGGAGTTTAAAAAAATGGCATAGTTTTTTTTTCCGAAAATTCCTTGACGTGCGCGCAATCTGAAAAAACCCGCCGTAAATCGCGGTACTAGAATTCATGAAAAGCAAAGATTCCAAAAATTTGCTACACCTCCGGGCAGCGCAAAAGTATTATTAGTGAGCCTGCTAGTTTTTACTTCAGACTTTTTCACAACACAATACCCGAAATGGTAGAATATCCAAATTCTTTCAAGCATTTACCGGAAAACACTGGCACAAAAGTATATGATCATAATCAGCCCAGGGAAACATATTTCACAATAATCACAGAGATATAAAATCGGGAAACATTTGGGAAGCCTGTAGCCTAAAATCTCAGGCTTACTCCAAACAGTATCAATTTTCCTAGCCTAGTCTTACCACTGGCGTAGACAGGGGGGCACAAGGGGGCCATGGCCCCCTGTTCATGCCCGCAAAATAAAAAAATGAATGAAAAATAAATAAATAAATTACGAAAGTAAAAGGTACTTTCGTCGCATTGGCCTCGGCTGGCCCTATGCACTTCAAGGGTCATACTGTACAATTAGAATACATATTCCAGGGTTCGTTCCGCATTTCTGTTGATGTCCAACGGTGCACGCACGCTGAACGCGAACACTTTTTCAATAGACTCAATCAGTGTTACAACAAATGCCATCACAGCTGGGCGTCAAAAGAGTTGGTAAGGCGCTCTCACTGAGCTGCTATATAGCTCAGTGGGCGCGCTTACACTGTCGTCACAATGGACGGTAGGTTCCAGTTTGTCTACTCTCTGCGTGCAACCACGCAAGCGTTAACACGCGCAACACCAAATATACACCCATGTGTTCTTGCGCATGTTCTATGCCAACCAATTAATAATAATAAAAATAATAATGGAAATATATAATGCGCACACATCCGCAAAAAGCGCTCATGGCGCATGCAGGGCTCAAAGAGAAACAAAACAAAAAAAAAAAAAACACACACACAATGCCAACCAATGCCAATCAGTGACGTAGGCGTCAACACTGTAATAACATATAGCACTACAATCACCCAAAATCGATAGTTGATCGATCGATCGCCGAAACTAAACAACCAAATTGCCACGTAGGCCCACAGTATATTGATGCATCATACCCTGTAAGCAGGCGGTCTGTCGGCGGCCATTTGACCGACGGAGAACCATCGGAGGTCCGCTGGCTTGACACTGTGAAAAGTGCATGATGGGTACAGAGTTTTTGCCAATCAATACCTCACGCCCGTCAACGAACCGTAGAGCCACACATTTTTCCCACGATGAGCCGACAATGGACCGTCAAAGGACCGATCAAATATTCCTGGCTAGCTGGGATAATTAGTTAGGCTACATACAATGTTCCAAATACAATTACCGTTAAGCATTCGAGTAGTGATCTACTAAAGGACATATGATATTAAAAGAATCGAATTAAATTTCTTAATTTCAGGGAAAATAGGGAAAAATTCCACTACAAATAGTAAAATGGGGCTGTTTCACTGATCAATGTCCGGGGAGTGTAAAATTTGTGAAAAACCACAATCATTTAACATTTGCTTTAGTTGCCGTTAAGGGAAATCTTACTTTCTTCTTTTCTAGACAGTGATTACACACAGTTTGTTGCCTTTTAGCAGTCACTTAATTATTAATGAAAAATTGAAAATAGTGAAATACACCGCCAACTAGTAATGATCAAGAGCAATATATCCTGAGGATATCTTGAGGGGACATGATGGAAGAGGTGAGTCATTGACCAAGGGTCTTTTAATGGAGATCCTTGAAACTTTAGGGAGAAATGATGACACCATAAAGAAACATCTCAAGCATTCTGTAAGAAATACCAGATATACCTCACCAGACACCCAGAATGACATCTTGAGTTCAGCAGAACTTAAGTTTCAAGTGAAAATTTTTTGCAAACGGAAACTCAAAAAGCGACTTCTTAGAGCCCTCTATAAGCCTGGGAAATACCATTTCGACTGTCTAAGGGGTCCCATTTTTCAAAATTTTCTGTACGCTTCACGCCAACCAATGGTAGCGATCAGCTTAGTCTTTCTGGCTGAATTTAGTTTGAAGTGAACCTTTATCTGCGATTGGAAACTTAAAAGCATTGACAGCTTGGATCTCCTTCATAAGCCTGGGAAATGTCATTTCCGACTATATGAGAGGTACGAATTTTCAAATTTTCTAGACGCTCCGCGCCAACCGATGGTGGGGCTCCGCTTAGATAGAGTGTTTTGGTCGAACAGATTACTTAACAGAACATTGCAAGCTTGCAAATTGTTCTTCGTTTTGGGACAATATTATGAAGTGAAAAATTTAGTGCGAAAGAAAGCTCAAAATAATGACTGATTTGTTTTTAGGTAGGAGCCCGGGAAATGCAATTTCCTGCTGTCGGGAGGTTCTCAATTTTTAAAAAATTTCTGTGCTCGGGCAAAATTACATTTTTCGGACAAAGGAGACAATTCTGCCCCTCCGAAACTGAAACGCTCCCTCCCGTACGTCTAATGTCAATATGTAAAATATAAAACTTCAAATGTATGGGAAGCCAAACTGTTCCGCGGGAGAATTTTCCCAATATGGTCCGAGTGCCTTTATCTGCATGATGATATTCAGTAACCCTAACCAAACTACAGATCATGTCCTACTTGATTTTCTTGTAAGAAGATAAGATTTTTTAAAAAAACAAAAACCCGTAAATCGGTCATAAAATTACAAGTTTTCTCCAGTATAAGCTTCAGATTGTTAAAAGTGGCAAAATTTTCCAATTTCGATGGATACTCCGTACAATAAATAACCAAAGTCAACTCTGTTAATCACCCCAACATTCTACCTAATTTTGCTCTTGAAAGTCATATCACTTAATAAAAACCCCAAATATTTCATAATAACTGTACCCCAAACCAAATTTTCTTCAATTAAATTCCAAAATTTCTCCAATAAAATCAGCTCTTTATTTTCAAAACTTGGTTCATAAAAGGAAAAACCTTTTCGGGCAACCTATAGTCTCGTGTTGAAGCCTAAGTACATAGGCCTAGTACGATTAAATGCGTAATCCCAAAATATTTACAGTTGTCGCCTGTATAACGTTTTTTATTTTTCCCATATGGAGGACAGATCCTTCAATAAACACCCCAACTTTTTAATGGTCCTCTCAAAAGCAAAATTTCTTTAAAATTTTTTAAATTTTGTCTTCAAAATAAACTCCATATTTTTAAGTATTTGTTGAAAAGAAGGCCCAAAATTTCGCGCGCTCCGCGCGCCTCAAAATGTTAAGTCACGTCCCACCTGGACTAATTCAAAGCCTTTGTCGGGGCCTTGAAATGCTGCCCCCCCCCCGTCGGGGAACTTGGCCCCCCTGTCAGGGAACTCCTGGCGCCACCCCTGAGGCTGCAGAGGGTGAAATTGGCCACACCTTGAAAATACGTACGGGATACGGCGTACACGTTGAACTAGAACGAAGTAGACACCCACGTTCACCGGTAACACATGACGGGAAACAGTAAGGGCCCTGGGAATCTAGGACAAAAGGAAGGGAGAATTACTCGTAAACAACAAGATGGCGTCTATGATAAAGGTCAGGGAAGGTCCACCATACTACATGACAATAAGCACTTACAACACCATGACAAAATGATGCAGCCATTTTTCTCTTGTGTACTATCCGTGTAAGTTACTATGGTATTTTCCTATGCGCAAGTAAAGATTTTTGAAAGCTTGAATAATGTGATGACCAAAGGGGAGTCCATTTCTCGGTCTTTGCATTTCTCTTGGCATTTCATTTGAATATCAACTTTTCTCACGTGCTCGTTTTTGTTAGAAATTTAAAGACCGTGCCCGCCCGATCCGACGTGTATTGCTTTTTTTCCGATTTACTTAGTTAATAAGCCCTTCTACGGGAACATTGTTTTCCAGGAGGTTACAATTTTGCAAGGTGTTGTAGCTGTGCACGTAGTACGTAACACCCTTTTTCGGTCAATACGTAATACCTTCTGCTTCGAGCCTTCGAAAGGAGATATTTTGTGGGTTCAAAGTTGTTTACAAGGGGAACACATAACGTTGCAAACAACGTGATAGTATGTTTATCAACTTTGCAGTTCGTCCAGTACTGTTTTTCACAAATTCCTTAGAATAGATTCCAATAATTCGCAAGATCAAGCTCAAACTAGCATGTTACGTTGCGCAACACGCGCAAATATTCCCAAGATCTTCGGGAACTTTCCAAACGCTCTTATGCTACCTCGTTTATGAATATTGAACTCCTTGTGACGTCAGTGTGTCGTCTGGGTCATTAATATGAAGTGGTTGCCAGAGGGGTGCGATTTATCACTTCCCGTGTTTATGCGACGTGCAAGGTAGCATACCATAATTATTTCATTTATTGACTTACACACTACATAAAAACGTTAAAAAAAATAAAACTGAAAAAACTGACCTAGGCTCTAAAACGTTTAGCAGCAGATTAAAATGAAGTTGCAGCAGTTTGCTTGAAATTTTCGTTTTTAATTTTGTTATTGAGGAATGGCTTTTGGGGGCTTGCCAGGTAAACCCCCATTGTTATCGATTTTACCTTTCAAAAAGGGAGGTTGATTCTAGTCTGAGCATACCCATGCGACAGCGGCACCGGGGTAAGAGTTTGGGTCATCATCCCCATTGAAAAGGTAAGGTGCTATTTTTTTGCCATCTGAAGTGTTCCAAAATGTTGGAAATGCGGGGAGAATTTCAAAGTTGGTGCTGAACATAGTCTTGATCGGTTCAATGTACGAGTATCTTAGAACACGCGGGAAGAGCAGTTTTCGGCCATCTGCTGAGTATCCAAAGCCAAACGTTTTCTTTTACGGTCCGCGCTACCCACTGGAGGCGTTTCTCAAAGATAGACACTCGGCACCTCCATTTTCCGTTTCGCCACCCCCACGTCTTGTCTTTCTCTCTCTCTTATACTTCCTGAATAATGGTGATACTCGTCAGTAAATGTGAAGGTAGTTGAGTTTCAAGTTGATTCTGAGAGAAAATTCTGGGGAAAAGGGATGGTTACTGTTGGTACGACGGCGTTTTGGCAAATTATCTGAAATCTGATTTATAATTAGCTAAAAGTCCTTCTTTGGTACATTCAATGTCATTACGCCTGCAGATTGTGGTTAACTAAATCTGATTTGTTCCATTCACAAGGATGGTAGACAGGCAGGGTACTGGGTGGGAAGAAATGGCTTCCAAGGGGTTCGAGAAAAGTTTCAGGGGTAGGGGCAAAGGTGTTAAAAAGGAATTAAGTCAATGACAGCTCCAAAAGTTTTAAGACGGAAAGGGCGAAAAATTCAGGGGCTTTCACCCATTTGCCCATGTTTTGCTACGGACATGGAAGGATAACCACCTTTACACAAATATCATTCTTCCACGTATTAAGAAATATTGAAAAACTAGAGTAGTAGGTAGAAATTCGTTTCCTTTGTTGGGCTGGTGATAATTTAACAAGAAGTAACTACAGTAAATAAACAATGCATAACCCTATTTAAATCGACGTTGTGTCTTTCGGTGAGCGTAAAGGAGAGCCACGTGCCTACCGCACTATAGCGGACGTTTTTCCACTTTTTGTCACTAATTTAAATTACTAACTTTGTCACTTGGAAATCGCTAGATTCGGTGGGAATTATATGTACGGTGTTCCGCAATATGATGCAAATCGGGATATTTTTAACGATTTGGTGTCAATAGTGAACAACTTTTTGAGAAACTTACACCTGACGGTTTGATTGACCTCAAATTGCATGTACATGCATGAAGTACATGCCTGGTTGGGACATTTCCCGGATTTGCGTGCTGGTTCACCATTGGTGATTTCCAGTGGTGACGCCAGGATTTGCCCTACAAAGGGTCAAGTCCCCCCCCCCCCCGTGTGGAAAAATCTGAAGCAACGGTAATGAGTTGCCAAAAAGACATGGGCGGTCAAATTCTCGAAGCGAGCCAAAGTAATTGCGCTTTCGAACCATTCGGTCTATTTGGAAAATATAAGCTTATTTTACTGACGAATTGTTTCAATTAAGATTTTGGTTTATTTTGCACAATGAAGTTTTTCAAGTGATTGTCGAGGCGAACGAAGGTGTTTCGAGTAACACATTTTATCATTCACCAGGACAATGTTTTAGTCTAGGAATGCGATACCTTCCTTGTTACCATGTTATCTTTATGAGTTACATTTTCAAATTATTTCGACTGACTCTATTATATTCAAAAATTACTAGCATTTTAGTTGGGTACTTACTATTTCGCTCAAACACGTAAACCTACTAAGTAGGTAGAAGGCGAGCAGCATGTACATTGAGAGACACTCAGGCCGGGCGGAGTCGGGAGGGGGGAGGGAGAATCAGCAGTCGAGGGAAATCATTCGGAAGTTATATCGAACCTGAATTCTAGCGCGGTCGTGTTGATCGTAATGCGTAACATATTTTAAAAAAATAGGACAATTTTGCCTGTCAGGATCCTAAAGTTACCTCTCCCCTTAACCCCGCATTGGGCAACGACAAATCACACCTTTCGAACCCTTTGTTGAAAATTCTCAGATACTTTCAGTTGAAATTGGTACATACCAAACAAACAGCAGTTTTTGACACCCCAGTAGCGTCCAACCTTCATACTGGGTCATTTGTTGGCACCATTTATCGTTTAGCCAGTTTTGATGGCGGAAGCGTTCCGGTGCTCCAGTGGACCTCTATCCATGTCAGTGGGGGGAATCTTATGTCTGGTCTCCACCGCCACAATTCGTGCGCAGGTCTCTGTCGTATATAGGTCATGCACATGCATGAATTATTTTGTAAGGTGGTAAAGCTACGAACACTTTCGAAATCAGATCATCATCTAGGCCTACAGTTTATCCGGGAAAGACGGTGACCCTAACGTTGAGCGTTTCTCTCAAAATTTAATTGAAAAAAAAAAACACTACTGGTAAAAGTTAATGCTAATAAAGCATAACGTTGGTTCAACTTCAACTGGGAGTCCAACACTCGAAGAATGCCGACATTTAGCAAGAACAGTGTCGGATGAATTTACAGTGGGGGGGGGGGGGTGTCTGCATGAGGATGGACATCAAATGTACAATTAGCGAAGCGCCACCATATGTATGGCTGTTGTTTAGTCTCTGATGCCTATTAGAATTCAGGAAATGGGAAATGGGGGTGGTAGGCAAGCATCCAAATTTACACTATATTTTTAAGTTTGATTACCATTTTACTAGGGGCGTAATTTGCAGCGCGCGGAGCGCGCTGAAATTTTCGCCTTTTCCAAATATTTGAAAATATGGAGCTTGTATTGCAGAAAAGTTTGGGATGCTGGGTTTCCTGCAAGGAAATTTGAACAGTTGAGGGATTACTGAAGAATTTGTATTTTCTATCGGCAAACCTGAGGTTGGGCGGCGACCAAAGGTCGTTGTTGCTTCACAATGTTATCCAACGCGTACGTAATAGGCTCGACGACGAAACTTTTTGAGCTGATATTGGAGAAAGTATGGAATTTTATGAAAGAAAATTTATGACATTAGCACTGTATATAATTAACGGTGTCACTTGGTGATCTGGTGCCACAGGTGTAGCAAATATCCGATTTTGTGACTTCCAGAGTTCGGAAAAGTTTTCCAAAGTGAAGGTATGAGCGAGCACTTTTGCTAAGGAATTGCAATTCGCGGCGCGCGAAGGGCGCGGAAAATTGTGCTTTCTTGAATCAAATAATGACGAATATCGAGCTTTTATTAGAGAAAATTGATTGGGAATTTCGTAATTTCATGAGTTGTCAAAACTACACAATAGACTGGTCTCACATTTGGCAAATTTCCAAATTCTTCATTTTCAGAGCCCCTGCCCCGCCGGGTGTCTAAGAAAAGGGGGCCGAGATGCAACATGGTGCTAAATGTTTCAATATTTTTAGCCACTATGAAACTCCCAAGCTTTCAAAACATGATCTTGAAAGTGTGGGTAATCATTACTTCAACGGACTATACGGTCAATGTGAATTTAACAAGGGCATACTCTATTATCGTTACACGTTTTAGGCCATGTCATGTGTAAACTGCACGTAGTGTCATGTAGTATGGTGCACCCTCCATGACCTTTAACTGGAACGTTATCTTGTTGTTAAAGAGCAACTCTCCCTTCCTTTTGTCCTACATTCCCAAGGCCCTTCCTGTTTCCCGTCACGTGTTACCGGTGAACGTGACAAACTACCTCGCCCTAGTTCCACTTGTATGCTGTATCCCATATTTTCAAGGTGTGGCCAATTCCACCCTCTACAGAATCCTCATTGGTCATTTTTTAAGATTAGCACATTCCTTAAAATTTATTTGATTTGGTGCGTCACAACTTTTAACCAATCAGGGGACTGCATGGGTTCCGATCTCCCCGATATGAAAGCTCCGAGCTTGCAAGTTTTGGTTACACTCACACACTGGTGCAGCAGACCTCAGACGACGAGCACCCGAGTCAATCTGTATATAGTTAAATTTTAATAATTCTCTTTTTTGCCGGCTGTTAATCGAACGGAATAAAACCGCCAATCATCTTCAATCAGAACCAAATCTTCTTCTCATCTATTTATTCATATCTCAACTCGTATCGCCTACAACTCTGCAACATCCCCGTACAAGCCTTCGTATCAATATTGGCCCATTATCCGACAGTAGTCGTAGCCCCATGAATTGACATAGACACACAAACAGCGTTACCAACGGCCAGGTCGAAAACGCGGAAACGCGGAAATCGCGGAAACCGCGGAAATCGAAAAACCGCGAAGGTTGTCCAAAAAACTGTCCGCGGTTTCCGCGTTTTCGACCTGGCCATGTGGCCAGGTCGAAAACGCGGAAATCGCGGAAAAAGTTACCTCTTAAGGAATTACAGGAAACTTCTCCACGAAAGTGCCAAAAGTGTTGTGGAAATTGATAATATGTAACAATAATTGCGTTTAAGTCAAATGACAGAGTCTGATGAAGGGCCGAGATACTCATAATTTCAGAGTTACAAACTGCCACGCAATTCATATCTCAGGTTACTAAAACGGGTCTCATGGCTTTTGTTGCACTGAATAGGAAATGCTGCGAGTGATAAAAGAGTTTTCGCTTAGGTGTACCATGTGTTAAACACTTTTCCGCGATTTCGGCGTGTTTGAACTGGCCATATGGCCAGGTCGAAAACGCGGAAATCGCGGAAAAAGTTCCCTCTTTAGGAATAAGAGGAAACTTCTCCACGAGAGAGCCAAAAGTGTTGCAGAAATTAATAATATGTAATAATATCTGGGTTTAAGTCAAATGACAGAGACTGATTAAGGACCGGACCTGCTCATAATTTGAGAGTTACAAACTGCCACGCAATTTTCATTTCAAGATACTAAAACGGGTCTCATGGCTTTTGTTGCACTGAATAGGAAATGCAGCGAGTGATAAAAGAGTTTTCGCTTAGGTCTACCATGTGTTAAACACTTTTCCGCGATTTCCGCGTTTTCGACCTGGCCATATGGCCACGTCGAAAACGCGGAAATCGCGGAAAAAGTTACCTCTTAAGGAATTACAAGAAACTTCTAGACGAAAGAGCTAAAAGTGTTGTGGAAATTGATAATATGTAACAATAATTGCGTTTAAGTCAAATGACAGAGTCTGATGAAGGGCCGAGATACTTATTGTTACATATTATCAATTTCCACAACACTTTTGGCACTTTCGTGGAGAAGTTTCCTGTAATTCCTTAAGAGGTAACTTTTTCCGCGATTTCCGCGTTTTCGACCTGGCCATATGGCCAGGTCGAAAACGCGGTAATCGCGGAAAAGTGTTTAACACATGGTAGACCTCAGCGAAAACTCTTTTATCACTCGCTGCATTTCCTATTCAGTGCAACAAAAGCCATGAGACCCGTTTTAGTAACCTGAGATGAAAATTGCGTGGCAGTTTGTAACTCCGAAATTATGAGTATCCCGGCCCTCCATCAGACTCTGCCATTTGACTTAAACCCAGATATTATTACATATTATTAATTTCTGCAACACTTTTGGCTCTCTCGTGGAGAAGTTTCCTCTTATTCCTAAAGAGGGAATTTTTTCCGCGATTTCCGCGTTTTCGACGTGGCCATATGGCCAGGTCGAAAACGCGGAAATCGCGGAAAAGTGTTTAACACATGGTAGACCTCAGCGAAAACTCTTTTATCACTCGCTGCATTTCCTATTCAGTGCAACAAAAGCCAAGAGACCCGTTTTAGTAACCTGAGATGAAAATTGCGTGGCAGTTTGTAACTCTGAAATTATGAGTATCCCGGCCCTCCATCAGACTCTGCCATTTGACTTAAACCCAGATATTATTACATATTATTAATTTCTGCAACACTTTTGGCTCTTTCGTTAAGAGATTTCCTGTAATTCCTAAAGAGGTTACTTTTTCCGCGATTTCCGCGTTTTCGACGTGGCCATATGGCCAGGTCGAAAACGCGGAAATCGCGGAAAAGTGTTTAACACATGGTAGACCTCAGCGAAAACTCTTTTATCACTCGCTGCATTTCCTATTCAGTGCAACAAAAGCCATGAGACCCGTTTTAGTAACCTGAGATGAAAATTGCGTGGCAGTTCGTAACTCTCAAATTATGAGTAGCTGGCCCTTCATCAGTCTCTGTCATTTGACTTAAAACGCATTTATTGTTACATATTATCAATTTCCACAACACCTTTGGCTCTTTCGTGGAGAAGTTTCCTGTAATTCCTAAAGGAGTAACTTTTTCCGCGATTTCCGCGTTTTCGACCTGGCCATATAGCCAGGTCGAAAACGCGGAAATCGCGGAAACTTGTTTAACGCATGGTAGACCTAGGCGAAAACGATTTATCACTTTCGTATCATTTCCTATTCAGTGTGACAAAAGCCATGTGACCCTTTTTATAATCTTGAGATGAAAATTGCAAGGCAGTTTGTAACTCTCAAATTATGAGCAGGTCCGGTCCTTAATCAGTGTCTGTCATTTGACTTAAACCCAGATTTTATTACATATTATTAATTTCTGCAACACTTTTGGCTCTTTCGTTAAGAGATTTCCTGTAATTCCTAAAGAGGAAACTTTTTCCGCGATTTCCGCGTTTTCGACCTGGCCATGTGGCCAGGTCGAAAACGCGGAAATCGCGGAAAAGTGTTTTATGCATGTTACGCCTAAGCCCCTTTATCACTTTTGTATCATTTCCTATTCAGTGTAACAAAAGCCATGTGACCGATCTTTCCGATCTTAAGATAATTATTGTGTAGTAGTTTGAAGCTCAAACTGTGAGTACGAACTAAACCAAACCAAACCCAACACTACCCAACAATCCGAACAACAATTCCTACCAACCAAACCCAACAAAACCCAATCCAACAAAACCCAACCAACCGAACCAAACCCGATCAGGTTTGGAGCATTTTTAGTTAGTTTTTATCCATCACTTTACTGCATGCATGTACGCTTTGCGTTAAAGCTGCCGTTAACAATATCGTAAAATGAAACACGTATCAGAACTTCCGGTCACTGTAGCACGGACCAGTTTCAACACTGGACCAGTTTCCATGTGTGTATCCAGGGAGCTACAACTCCTTGGTGTATCCAAAAGTGCGCTACGGTAAATCCCATTCACACATGCAGTACCAAGGTCATATGGATTATGTTAAGCATCCAGTTTGTGGTGTGAGCTGATGTCAATTAATTGGCACAGTATGCTTTGGCATTCGCTCGCACAAGTTACGTTTGTTGTGCCGTGTAATGCAGGCTAGACTATGTTACCTCGAAAGACTCCGCATCGGCAGTGCATCCATAACATTTCCGTTCTTAGCAATGAGCTATAGTAGGATTACAGCATGTATCGCAGTTTGTATAAGACTCTAGTTCTATTTCAGGACTGCAAGAAAAACTTTCCGCGTTTTCGACCTGGCCATATAGCCAGGTCGAAAACGCGGAAACCGCGGACAGTTTTTTGGACAACCTTCGCGGTTTTTCGATTTCCGCGGTTTCCGCGATTTCCGCGTTTCCGCGTTTTCGACCTGGCCGTTACCAACGGCCGTTGCCGAAACGCTAGATTTAGCATTTGTCATTGCGCAATGTCTAAACAAAACAGGAATTTACCAAATGATACGGAAGATAGATACATTATAATTTACATGTTTCTTTTCATTGAAGAATATGACACAAAAATGTGGTAATCAAATAATGTAACAACTACCGGTGTCACTCACGGTATTTTAAAAAGTAATTAGGCCTAGGCTACAATTAGCCTTGCTATCTATACAATTTTTTACCATCCCGGTGAGGGGGTATGCATACCCCCCCCCCCTCTGGATCCGCCACTGAGCAAGAAACTTATCTGCCATACAGTAAAATTCAGCTGGCACACTGGCGAAGTGGTCATGGAGAGGTATGCAAGGCACTATTCCGTTAAGGAACTAGCAGTAGCTGCACCAAAAGTGACAATATTCCGAAACAATGTCCTGAATGAAACAAATAAAACAATTTGGGGGGCTCGAGTTGCCACGAATAAAAGTTGGGGTTTTGCTCAAGAAATACTGAAAATATTTGGCTCACGTCATGGAAATGGAAGAAAGTTCCCAATTCTTATATCAAACACAAAGGTGGAGGGGGGGGGGGGGGAGAGGCAAAAGGGGCCAGGATTTAATTTTGCCTTCTTCCATACGATAAAGATGCAAATCCAATAAACTTCAGTCTCCCCCCCCCCCCTCCCCCGACCATTTTCTTCTTTTTGCTTACGAGAAGACCATAACGGTTTCCCAGTTTTCCTTCCAATTGTCCATTTTTTTTTATTTTAGCTCTAGATTTCCTTGAAATATTCTGAAAAGAAAGTCACACGGGCCGCGGAGCAAACTTTGGAGTGAGGGAGGAGGGCTAGTCACCAAAGTGGCCCAATAAGTTCAATGATATAATAGCAATTTAAGGCGGCCCAAAATGTCTACAGAAAAAGTGTGGGCTAAAGCCCTCCCTTTTCTCCGCGGTCCCTGAGCTAAAGGTATGCAAACACTTTGGTAATGCTAGTTACGAAAGCCAAGGTCTCTTAACTGCACCGGTTAATACAACAAAATCTCTAATTTTGGCTCCTCACAGTGAGAAAGTAATTTCTTGTGATCGATCACTTGTGATTGCATCATCCCGAAAGGAAAGTTTAATTAATACTGAATTCAGAAGGGTCCGTTTTCAAATAAATAGAGTTTTTGGAAGTAGCCTAATTCCTTTCGTTCCAGCCTTGTCGTGACCTATTTGGACTGTGCAATGAGCACGACAAAACGTCAAGTGACAGGAGCCTTCATAGGGACAAGTAAGGTTGTGTGGTAGCTAATGGTCTGCTTGGGTTAAATGAATTTGGCAAAAAAATCAACGAAAGGGTTTCAACTCCGTGTCATGTATTGTTGGAGACAAAAGATGTTTTTAACAATGGCGGATCCAGAGGGGGGATGGGAGGTATACATACCCCCCCCCCCTCCCACCGGGAAGTTAAAAATTGGGTAGATAGGCAGGCTACTTGTACCCTAAGCCTAATTATTTTTTAAAAAATACAGTGATAGTTGTTACATTATTTGATTGCGGTATTTTTGTGTCATATTATTCAATAAAATGAAAAACGTAAGTTATAATGTATCTAACTTCCGTATCATTTGGTAAATAACCGTTTTGTTTAGACATTGCACAATGACGAATGCTAAATCTAGCGTTTTCCGCTAACGGCCGTTGGTAACGCTGTTTGTGACGTCGCATGTGTGCCTGTGTTAATACGTGGGGCTACGACTACTGCCGAATAATGGGCCAATCGTACTTTTTCCAAAGTCCTCCCGACCCTCTGGCAAAGGGCCGTTCGGCGAAACCAAACTTGAAACTGCTTCCCAAGAAGCTATACGTCCACTTCAGGACAACACTTGACCAACCTCAAGGCCCTCAGACGATTTACATTATTGGTCTGTCATGCATGGCTCCATTCTTGACTGGATGAAAAAATAGATAGCCTACTATCCAATCGTTGATACGATGGATAATTGTACGGGGATGTTGCAGAATTTGTATCGATACGAGTTGAGATATGAATAAAAGAAGATTTAGTTCTTATTCAAGATGATTGGCGGTTTTTATTCCTTTCGATTAACAGCCGGCAAAAAAAAATATTATTAAAATTTAACCAAATACAGATTGAGTCAGGAGCTCGTCGTCTGAAGTCTGCTGCACCAATGTGTGAGTGTGACCAACACTTGCAAGCTCGGAGATTCTATGCCTCGGGAAGATTGGAACACCTGTTCTGCCTATTCACGGCACTCTTTCATCACTCTTTCATCGCAACATTGGAGGAAGCGGTGGGGAGGGGGGAGGGGGAGGGGGATTCATGTAAGCCTTTGAACTGATATTCAAGAATATTATGGCAAAGTGTCCCAACAGTTTTGTCCAAGATTGTCTGAGAATTTCGATAAGTTTGAACTACTCGCGTCACACAGTAGAAAGTGTCATTCTGTCTTGATGGGTTGATTTGCAAAAGGGAATAAGTTTAAGCGCCCGATCGTTCATGTAGCTGTCCTCAACAGTGACCTGTTTTTAATTTACACTGTCTTAGCGGGTAAAAATAAAAAGAATATTGAAAAGATGTTCGTGTACATGTAGGCCTATTTAAATTTGTTCAAAACAGTGACGTGTTACCTGATAAGTGCATTTAAGAGAATAGAGGCACTGTTGTATCTTGCCTCATACTTCATTTTAAAGTAATTTACCATGTTCTCTCGTGAAAAAATATGCCGTACATGCAAACTTGATGAGACCGGCAGTGAATTATTAGTTTAAGCAAACGGTCTACCATTTATTTTGAAAGCAAATTTGGAAGCAAAGCGCAATGAAATTGCTTCGGTTGAAAAACTGAGGGAAAAAAGGATGCGTAACCAGTTTCATGTAACGTGAAAAATGGAGTCACAGGGGTGCAATTTGCTTCAAAATTTGCCAAAAACGAGCCCTAACTAACGATCTACCATTGTTATATTTTAAAAGCTTGGATCTCAGATGTGCTTTTTACATGTCATGGTAGATCGTGGCGCTCTTTCAGTTAAAACCTCGTCTCCTTAACACCAGTTTGCAATAGGGGTGAGACTTTTCTATCCATGGAAGAAATTGTTTTGGTTATATGTATTATATACAGTATCTATCAGAATAGAACGTATCCTGGCGATTACCCGGGCCTGAAAAAGATTCAAAAGCCTCTTTCCGTATTTCAAGTGTTAAATTATTGGCTCTAAAATTGCCTCCTCCAAGTTTAAATAGGTTTTTTAATTGGTTTTACATCTGGATTACGAGGTGAAATTGGTAGGCGTTCTGCCGGTATCTCTGCTCATGGCTTCGAGATGCAAATTCCCCGCGAATACCTGCAATAGTCTTTTCTTTATTATCGTCCAGACTCTAAATAAATGTATACAAATGAATCAAACAACACATTAAAACAACTCTTTATGCTACTAACTCTTTATGCTAAAATCCTCAGACCTATAAGCCTCCGAAAAACGTTTCCGAAAAAGTCGGCCCGAAAAATGAACCATTATCTATTGAATTTGTTCTCGTAAATAATACGCGTGGGCTCAGACAATCTTGAACAAAACTCGTTGGGACACCCCCGCTCCCCTTCGCAATGTTGACCACAGTTAGCCTATTCATGGCATACAGTCACTCTTTCAGCGCAACATTGAAAGGGGGAGCGGGGGAGGGGGATTCATGTAAGTCTTTGAACTGATATTCAAGAATATTATGGCAAAGTGTCCCAACAGTTTTGTCCAAGGTTGTAGGTATGTGGGAAACTGTGGTTGTGATTTTTCTCGATTAGGGTTCTTTTGTTGGAACTGGAAATAGGTTTATATGAGGGGTGGATGTTGTCAATGGTGGTGAAATGGCGGGGTGTGGTTTCATTGCGGTTGGTCGGGTAGGGATATATTTAAATGTAGGTAGTTTTGTCATCATCTCAGAGAGTGACACTTCTCAATGGGACTTAAAAGTTTCTTACTGTACTTCTCATCACATGATTTGGTACTAAATTCTTCTATCATTTGCTTGTTTAATATGTTTTGAGGTAGACCAGCTAGATAGCCAAACGTTTTAGTGATTCCTTACTTCTGAAAAGTAAGTCTTTTTTTCAAATTGTCAGTGTTCCATCAATAACCAAAACCAAAAGGATTAATCTCCTCAAAATGTGCATCCCGCTCAAGGGTATGGGAGACACCCGTCCCCTAACCCCCCCCCCCCCACCACCTCTTCCCTTAGCCTGGAGATCACGCTTCAGAACCCTATCTGGAAAAAAATCCTGAATCAGTCCCTGGTTTTTCATAATGAGCATAGTATTACATGATATTCATATATAGAGGTAAATCTTTTGACAGTTCCATTAAAAACTGGTCAGAAACGTTGCGAAATAATGGTTTTTAAAGGTTAAAACTTTTTATTCAGAAAATCGAAGTCGAAAAATGTCTGTAAGTAAAAGACGAGTTACAAGGGATGTAAAGCAGAAAAACGCAAACAAGCTGTAACGTAACAAATGTTTTCTTACTATGCGGCCCCATATAGAAAGATGTAATTGTTTCTCGGATACAAAAACATAAATATGAAGCAACATATTTTATCATTCAATTAGCAATCGTCTGTAAAACATACCAAAACTTTGGCTACAAGGAAACCAAACAATTTATGTTTAAAGTCTGTAAACTGAAAGAAAGTTTTACCAGTGGATAATTTTGGAAAGGCCTTTTAAAATTGGTAGGCATTTTAAGATGTGGATGGTCCCTGACTGATGACAGAAAATTGGCTTTTGCATTGTGCCTTTGTTCTTTGATTCCCTTTAATGTTATGCATTTATCTAACATCTCAAACAAATATTTACGTATGAATAAAAAAGATTCCCATGCATATGTGTTTATCACAAAGGAAAAAACGACCATCCTAAAAACTTGACCTACTTACATTATTGGTAAGTGTATAGAAATTATGCGAATAACATAACTTCTCAAGAATTCTCATCTACAGGGTTATTAGTTTAGAAAAAGCATGTGGTGAAAGCAGCATTTCTCATATCATTACTTTAGGGTTGATGATACATCCTAAGATTTCGTTGTCCTCCCTCAACGGGCTTATCTTTTCTAGCAATGGCTATCTGGAGCAGTATTTTTTCATACTATCACCTTAGGTAGACAATCGATACAATAACAAAGAAACTATCTAATACATGATTGTTCTCTAGAATTCTGAAATAAAGTTGCCCTCGTACTTCAGGTTTATTTTGTTTAGCAATGTCTATCTGAAGCAGTTTTTTTGATACTATTATCTTTAGTTAACGATCGATAAAACATAATAAATAAACTATTTAATAAATCGTTATTTTCTAGAATTCTAAGAATTCGCTGCTCTTCCGCATCAGGTTTATCTTGTCTAGCAATGGTTATCTCAAGCAGTATTTTTGATACTATTACCTTGAGTTAACCATTAATAAAATGAAAAAGAAACTATTTAATAAATCATTATTTTCTAGAATTCTAAGATTTCGTTGCACTCCCGCATCAGGATTATCTTGTCTAGCAATGGCTATCTGAAGCAGTATTTTTGATACTATTACCTTGAGTTAACCATTGATAAAATAGTAAAGAAACCATCAATTAAATAATTTATCCGCACAATTTTAATATTTAGTTGTTAACCTGCATCACGATTATTATCTAGAAACGGCTCACTGAAGCAGTATTTCTGATGCCATAGCTTTTCAGCTTTTTGTCAGCCACTGTTGTTTATACTACCATGAAACTATCTCACGAAGAATCACAACGGCATTGATGTATGTTTTATGTTAATCAATCTTTGGCAAAATCATGTAATAGAAATTGTATTTATAATTTCTTTTTTTAAAAAACGAGATTAAATATTGACTGCAAATACGCCTATGATTTCAATTGTCATGTTTTGTTTACTTTTCAAAAGCATTTCTTGGAAAACCATTATGTTTATATTACTGAAACACTCTGATGTCTGATTTGTATTTCCCTGGGAATGGCTTGTGTTCACATTGCGCGTTGCTTGATTTTTCTCTGTATTTGATCGTCAAGTTTATAAGACATAAAGACCAGCAAAAGTTCATGTGAGTATTGCTAATTGTGTAAAGTAAAGGTTAGAATTATCTCTAGGTAGTTGAATATCTCTAAAATTGTAAGTATTTATAAATGTTCTGTGTGTGTCTCTTTTATTTTCGTTGATGATAATGAGTCTTCTCATTTTCTTTCATGTATTGCTTTTGCTCATTCATTTGAGATTATTTTTTTTACTTTCACCTGATACCAGAAAAGAAATGTGAAACTGTATGCGAATGTTTAAGTGAAAATGTCTTTTCATCGTAGGTTCGATGTAATTTCAACTTGTTCGAAAAGTCGTTAACCATGCAAACCAGAGCAAGTGTATTCAATGGTTTCTTTCGGTATCTGCCATTTTTTTCCTATCTGCTTGTTTAAAGTGTTATTAAACCACATCAACTGATAAAATATTTGTCAACATATAGCTCTAACCGTTATTACTGACTGTTATATCAAAGGTCACACAAAAACCAAGGGCAGTATGGTTCCTTGCTTGCTATAAAGGAAGTAGCAAGGCAAGGCGTGTGCAACGTTAACCCCAATGACTTTTAACCTTCGCCAGAAAAGTTACGACACGATAAATTTCAAAATAATACAAAAGCCACATTGTCCTAAAATGGCAAAACGTGTATTTGACGGTTGTTCAAGGTAAGGGAGATTTGACTTACAACGTCTACGGATTGAATGCTTGTTTGATGTGTACCTATTGTAGGCGGTTGACATTTTCACCAGAAATCCTCCTTAGAACCGTATTTCAGTTTTTAAACGATCAAGTTTGACTCAAGAAAATATTTTGGACAGATTAATTTTACACTACACAAGGTAGTTACAAAAAGCAAACATCTTTCCTTCGTTCTTTCTTGTTTATCAACTTAAAATATTTACAATGATATTGCAAAGGCTGTTACCGTATTTAGTTAAACGTTGATTTGCACAAAACATTAAATTGTTACTTTTGACTTAATGACTCCATAATGTTAGCTTATTGGGAAATTTTATTTCTTTTTATTTAAACTCTAATTGTGACGAAGACGAAAACTTTCCTTCAAACTAGTATAGAAGTGCGCAAAAGAATTGCCCTAGTTTACTTTAACTTCGATAGGTTCTCTGATTCACGGGAAAAAGTTTACACGTGAGGATGACTCGTTGAATTTCTCCCATCCCCATCTGAAATCCCCCCCCCCCCCAAAAAAAAACACCATATTTTATAAGCATATTTAAAGTGTTTGTAGTATAAATGCATAGTTGATTTACATGTAAATGGACTGCAACTCTGAGCTCAGGCAAATAATAATGATGCCAAGCAAAGGCAGTAAAGCGTGGTATACTTTTCTTACAATTTCATCTTTAACAAAAAATAATGCTTAAAGTCAAGTACCATACCGGCTCTGAAGAGGAGAGATAATGGTGCCATCAAAATTGGACAGTATGGATGGATAGATTGATGGATTTATGGAAAGACAAGCATGCAGGCATGCGTGTTTGGTTGTGAAGCTTACACAGACGCAAAAATTACAGCTGCAGCAGCTATATTTCGAGGTACAGTAATAGGACCCTTTCTTTAGAGGGAAAATTCACCTGTTTTCCATTTACCGGTAGCTTTAACTCCATGACTTTTACCAGACCTGAAACTTTTGGTCAATTGCAATATCAACAAGGCCAGCACAGCATTAGATGGAGAGACTTACTCTCTTAAATCAATAGATTTAAAATTAGTCTATTAGAGTTAAATAAATCCAGAACAATGGAATTAGTGACCAATCGAACGTCCGATTGGTCACTAATTCCACTCTTTTAGATACAAACTCCAATATTTTAAATCTTACGGTTTAAGAGAGTATATTCACATAAAGGTCAACCAGGCTTACGATCAAGTATGCCGGTGTATATGTGTGTGTACCGGGCCGTAAAATCACATCTGACCTAACCTTTATACATGTGTACCTTTATACAACAACTCTCTTAATTCTAATTGTGGTCTCAACCTCTTAATACTCGGACTCACCTTTGCACTACTTCCATCCGAAAAGTTTAAACAGTCCGGCAGAAGCATAACAGAGACCACTTAGTGCCGTAAAGATACCAGCTATAGACGCAAATAAAGCTCCCAAGAAGTTTAGGTTCGATACCATCTTGTTTCCCACTGTGGTTTTCTAAATAATCTGAAAAATGAAAATACGCCACAAATGAATTTTCCCTTATCAAAATTCCCCTCTGTCCTCGCCGAGGACATTGCAGCTTCAGTTTCAAACGATGAAATAGCATTAACTTAAGAATGAAAGAAGGCGTATGCATCTGTGATGCGTGTTTGTGTCGGCATAGATATGTAAGGTGGGAGTGTATGGGGGACTTTGTTAGCACTTCGTATCAAGGCGGGAAACTTCTGGTATGTTAAAGGCCCTTATTGGGAGAAAAAACCCCTTGTTTTCCTTATATCAAATGCTCTCTCATGTCATCAGATTGACAGTATGCTAAAAAAAATGCAGAGAACCGAAGCAGCATATAGGCCTATCACACTGGGAGTATTTTGATTACACCCCTAACAAAAAACCCGGGAAATTTCCCATTAAAATCCCACGGGAATTTCCCACTGGATTTTGGCACACGGGAAATGCTTCCCATGGGGAAAATTCCCACGGGAAATACTTCCCATGGGGAATGATTCCCGTGGGGTTTATTCCCACGGGGAATGCTCCCTATGGGGGTTGCATGTGAGTTTTCCTGCATTGACATGTACACATGATGTCTGTAAAATCACTTTTTGACCAGAAGTTCCAGTAGTCCAAGAGCTGAAGAAAATGCATGGTCATATCCCAAATTTCTCCTATCATCATGTTTACAATAATGGATGCAAACCTGAAAATATGTAGCACTGATATAATGTACAATGTAGTCTTGTGGGTCACAATATATAGCTCCACATTCAATATGTAAGGATGCATAGTTTGTTCTTTTATATCCACATCCAAATTAATTTATCACTCCTTTAATTTTCAGACAAAGCTATAAAGTCCATTATAGTCCATGCACTTCCCAACGTAGACTCCAACAGCTTTTAAAAACAAATAATCCATTCAAGTTGATATGGCCATGCACCAGTCTGCCAGTTTTGTAGTCGAGACCGGCATATCCGAGACCGAGACCAGGGGTAAAATTCGAAACCGAGACCGACAAGGTCCGAGACCGAGACCAAGACCGAATGTACATGTTGCATCGGAAAATAAACTGTCCAAAATTTTGAATACCTTTTTACCTACTGTAACCTTAGTTACTTTATGCTCTAAAATGACATGTAGCACCAAAGGTGCATCATCATTGATTTTGTACGTTTTATCATATGCATGACTGTATGCGACAGGAGGTCGGCGGCCGTGACCCTCAATTGGCCAAGACCTTGCTTGCTGAATCGGGCAGCTAGATTTCAGTGCCTCAGAGGGGCAGAAATTATGCCCTTGTTGAGGATCTGGATAAGTGCAAAAGGCCACCACCCTTGAGAAAAAGAGTCCCTAATGGTTATGGTCACATGCCAAAACAGGGACCTTCTAGTTGCCCGACCAAACATTGAACAAATAACTTTTAAACACTAATCCAAGTTTTTTTTTTTTTCTAATGTGGCCATCATTGCCATACACAACTCTTTCTCACAGGGGTAGGTGACTTTTCCCAACTCCAGGTGCCCAACGAGAGCATAATACCTGCCCTACTGAGGACCAAAGTCCGCCCGATTCGGGATGGTATAGGCCATTTGTGGGGTGGCAGACCCCTACCCGGCCCAGGTAGCCCTGCTCATCAACTCAGAGCCAGTGAATGCTACAGGTCTTACCACACAGAATAAAGATAAACAGCCTGTCCTCTCACTCCAAACTGCAATTATCGTATTAGTATACAAAAATTACCTATTGGCTCGTTTCTTTGATTGACAGCTAGTTCAAACAATGCAGAGTATTAAAGCTTATATTACACAGCATGAACTGCACTGTGAGTGTTTTGATTTACACACATTGCTTTTAATAGTCACCCTGAAGCAATGAAATGATATTACGACTGGAAGAGGATGAATTTTAGACAATTGTGGGAGGGGCATAAATAAGAAGTTCAGGAGAATTGGTGAGAGATTTGGGCTTTTAAGCCCTTACAGATGGAGTGTGTGGACTCATTACATGAATACTTTTTGCCTCAATGATTAGCCTATTTATCAAAGCAATTGGCGTTTTTGAAAAGTAAACTCAGTCTATGAGTTTATAAAGGTAAGGTCAAGGTGAGGTTCAGTGAAGTAAGCAATTTTTTTTTTTTTTACCATCTTCTTTATTCTGATTGATCATATTATATATACAAATTTACATGGCACATATTTTGAAATTGCATTAAGTCATATTGTCGTTATACTAAATGATTTAAAAGTTGGCTTCTAACATAATGAGATAGCATAACATAATGGAATAACACAGCTCAATAGATAGCACAGGTCAATACTTATCATATCTATATATAGATATGTCTTAAATGTTAAAGTTTACTTAGTTGATTCACATATATAATTACAAATAATAACCATTATCATAACCATGGCAATATTTTGTGCGTACAAACTTAAACTTTCAAGGCTACATAAATTCAACTTTCAGACTTCATATTTACATACGTTTAACTTTTGTGCCATGGCTGTATATAATGACTATGTTAACATACTGTAAAATGAATTTGTGTACGAAACATTTAACAGTTTTGACTCAGTAATCAACATAAAATTAACAGGGAAGTGTTGGGGGACTCTAATAAAAATTTTTACTCAGTAAGCAATTTGTCTCTGAAAGGGAGGGGGGCATGCAGTATGTTGAGTGATTGCCGGTAGGGGGAGGGGTCTAAGGGAGAGGGTTTCCCTTTCCCCTTTGAAAATTTTTGGCCTTTTCAAGGAGCTTAAATGCAAAATGGTGCAAGACTTAATTTTAAAGGAATATTCCTGAGTTGTGGTGGTTAATGGGGTAAAACTGAACATTTTATGTCTTTACATGCAATCAGATGCCATGTACGCTACCGGTGCCTGTTCGAAGTAAAATTTGTTTTTAAATTTGCATACTTTTAGGACACGGGCACAGGCACGGGAGCATGTCGGTTTTTTTTTATTTTTATTCACGAAAAATGTAATTCTACCATAAATACAATATTATCTAAGTTGAGCACCAGCATCAGTTGGTGTAGAGAGAAAAGAAAATTTAATTGAAAAATCTCTTCTCCTCAAATGGCCGAAAATTGTGTTATCATGCTTTTAAAAGTGTATCCAAATAGTCTTTAGTTTTAGCTTTCCTTTGCAATAATAAAAAACCAGCAACTTGCTAAGAGATCGGAAATTTATCACAAAATGTACCATAACATTAAATAAATGGTATTTAATCTTCAAGGGGGAAACTACAACGGAATTGAAAATATGCTAATTCCCATGGGCGTCCGCAGAAATTTTTACAAGGGGGGGGGGGGGCAAGGCCATTCATGGATGATTGAATTGTGTACACTATCTAAGCGGAGCGCCACCATCGGTCGGCGCGGAGCGTACAAGAAAATTTTGGGCCTTACAAACCCTCCAGATGGCCGGAAGCGACACTTGGCGAGTTTTTTTTTTTTTCTAAAAGTCCCCTCGACTCTCTGGCGAAGAGCCAAGAGGCGAAAACCAAACATTTACTCCCGAAGGAGTGGTGTCGTGTTCTAAGCTGCATGTACCCAGCCCTGAAACAGGAATTTCATGTCTGTAATTTTTAGATTTTTAGAATTTTCAATGTAAATAATTGTTGAAGGGAAATCTGCCTCTCGGTCACTGTCTCGCACGCCTATGCACGATAAAACTTACAACTGTCAAACAGCCTGTATAGTCCTATATCCGTTACCCAATTATGAATCATAACCCCCCCCCCCCATATTCACCTTGTATATCCCAGTTACATTCGCCCGTCGCCACTTGAGATCAGCACGGGGCCAAACCAAGACCAACGCATTCATCAATAGTCGGATGTCATATGCACACTACATACCTGACAACTAGTACAATTTTGGCATAGTTTTTACAATTACAAATTTCCAATAGATATCACGAATGATGGTCCCCAAATTACGATTTCACTATTCAGCATACCATCTTCACTTTTGCTATTCCTGGTCAAATGTCCGCATATTTCAGTAGAAACTGACGCTGTGAGTGAAGATGATTTATTTTTATTATTTTTTTATTTTTATTTTTAATTAATTTTTTCACAAGTTTGATTTTCCAGGGGGAGGCAAGTGCCCCCCTTCCCCCCCCCCCCCTTTTGCGGAAGCCCATGCTAATTCCCTATTGCAACTCTTGACTAAATTCAAGATCCGCTGAATTGATGCAATTGTGTATGCAACTGTCCGAACTCCCGACTGTAAAAGGTTTTGCTCTTAACACCTGTTGCATGATAAACGTAAAATTATTGCTCACCACACCTGAACATCCTCCACTCCCCTGCCCCTTTCTAGTACGTCTTTAACGGCTGCGGAATGAGCCTACGGGATGGCCCCTTCCCCTTTGAAATTTTTCGTAAAAGTTGGTGTCCTTACATGCAATCTGGTGCCACATATGCTACCTTCTGTGAGGAAGGGGTGGGGTGGCATGGCCCAGTGCCCCTCCCTGGGTACTTCACTGGTGGAGTAAAATAAAATTTATTGATGTCCATCATAAAATAACAATGGACAAAAAGCACTCACTTAAAAATGAATAAATACATTAGTAAAGTTATCTATGCATCTTACAATGTACGTAACACTTCAATTTTTTATTTTTAGACATTATTTATCTTATTTATCTTACAAAAAATAAAAACAACAAATTTTGGCCGGTCTCGAAGCGAGACCAGGACAATTTCCAAGACCGCAAGGGTCCGAGACCGAGACCACAGGGTGTCGAGACCGAGACCGAGACCAGGGGCCCATTCCACAAAGAGTTACGCACAATCTTAAGTTTGATTCCCAATACTTAAGTCAACAGTAAATCATACTTAAGATTGTGCGTAACTCTTTGTGGAACGGGCCCCAGGAAAAACCGGTCTCGAGCACTACAGCACTGCCATGCACATATGTCTTCTTCAGTCCATGCAAAATATGATATTGTTACACATTGGTTGCACTCCCTTTAAGATAATTGCAACTTCTTTCCTGGCTGAATGCTTAAAGTCCTATTTCATCTGACTGCAGAGTTTGCAGCCCCCATGAACTCTAGCTGTTAACATCTGTACACAATGTATACCTTCACAGTATTACAGTACAGTATATGTACAGCACTATGTGCTGTAGCTATGTCCTCCGTACACTCAGTGTTGAAAACTGAAAAAATAGTAAATAAAATAGAATAAAATAAATTATAATAGCCTAATGCAAGTATTTTGTCAGGGGGATTTATAGGTGACCTTAATATTGCAGACAATGCCAGTTATGCCATCTATATACTAAAGGCCTATTAACACAGTCTACAGCTGAAAATTTAAGTTATTCCACCTCATGATTACTAGAGTAAAATTAATTTTGACTCCCCTTCTGTTTATTGTACAATCATATTTGTTCCCCAAAATTTAGCTTAAAAAAGTTGCTCTTCAGTAGGCCTATGATATTTACAGTGAAATCACAAATATGTAGGCCTACTGCATGCCATATGGGTAATTGCATGATATTCCCCAAGAAAAATTAAAAATTCCCACGTGGACTTGTTACTTCCCAATGAGAATTGTCAAATCCAATGGGGGAATTATGGCTTCCCCGTGAAAAATCAAAATACCCCATGGGAATTAGCATTCCCCATGAGATGCATACTATTTCCCGTGTCAGCTTGCAACTTCCCATGTGATGCAAATGAAATCCCATGGGGATTTGTAGCTTTCCATGGGGAATTTTCATTTCCCATGGGAAGCATGCGGGAAGTGATGAATTTCCCATGGTGATTTTCAGACTTCCCATGGGGAATATTTGCTTCTCGTACAATTCCCTTTGGGAACCTTGAATTCCCATGGGATTCCCATTGGAAGCGCTGCACTTCCCATGGGAATCTCATGTTTTTTTTGTTTTGTTTTTTTTGTACGGGACATAGTGGTCTAAATGTACTCCTGTTGCAAGCAATAGTTAATACCGAAGCAGGCCAAGTCGTCCCCAAACCAACTCGTCCCCAACCAACTCGTCCCCAAGCCAAGTCGTCCCCAAGCCAACTCGTCCCAAGCCAAGTCGTCCCCAAGCCAAGTCGTCCCCAAGCCAACTCGTCCCCAAACCAACTCGTCCCCAAGCCAAGTCGTCCCCAAACCAACTCGTCCCCAATATGAAAAATGTTGTGATTTTTATGGCGCGAGAAAGGGGAATATTACCAACCAAACATAATCAAAACTGAAATATTTATGTGACAAAACACGATATTTATTTAGTAGCTTCAAACATAAGGCCTATATTTGTAAAACAAATTTGCAATAAAAATACAATTGTAGAAAGAGTATGTTCTTAACAAGAACAGAATATAAGATATATATTTGCAATTAAATATATTCCCAACAAAAATATATGTTTGCTCTAAAATATATATTTAGAAGAATATTTATTTCCAACACTTGAAATATATTAGTAAAGAAAAATTATGTTTACACCAAAATATATTTGCAAGAAAATATATCTTTCTTGAAAAAGTTACCATGTTCGCCACAAAATTATATTTGCAACAAAAATATTCTTCCAGCCAGAACTTATATTTTCAAGAAAAAGAAATAAGTTTGCAATATAAATGTATCTGCAAGAAACATTACTTTTGCAAAACATTTATTTGCAAGACTAATTATATTTGCCAAACTATAAATATATCCCCATCAGTTGTGTTTGAAATATATGTTATCAAACTCCAAAAATTTATATGTTATTGGTTATGATGGGTAGACAAATTGCGACAATAAAGTTATCATGCTCTATTTTAAACCACTTGTCATTCTCTATATATGCATAAATCACGGATTCAAAAATTAAAAAAAATTTATGTGTCACGAAATCGGCCTTTATATGACATTAACAAACCAAAAACAAATGCAAAGTCGGTGTTAGCTGGTCTCTTGAAATGAGATAATTTTATTTTCCACCAATTTTTCACAAATTTCTCATATTGGGGCCGACTTGGCTTGGGGACGACTTGGCTTGGGGACGACTTGGCTTGGGGACGACTTGGCCCGAAAGCGTTAATACTTACAGTCTTCTAAGATAATACTTCCGGGACCCTTATGGGTCCATTTCTTGGCTCATGCATACGGGGCTCATATGATTTTGCACCCGAGGTTACTAAGGGGCCTATATGGGCTACCACATCAGTGACCCATGTGACCTCTATATATTGCTTTGGTTCTGGGGCCCATGTGAACGAGCCTGGGCCAGCGCCCCCTAAAATCACTCAGGGCTATCCATATATGGGGCCTTTACAAATTTTCGGTGCTAAGTAGTAAATGGGTTATATGGGGTTTTCCATATGGGTCCCGCATGTAGATTTCGCCACGGCCTTTTTTCCAGTTGCGGCTCACAGCTTGATTTCCGTACATAATTGCTTATGCTGAGAACCACGCACATCTTAGCAGTACAGTATGTTCTATTTTTCAAGACTTGCAAGTAAAGTCTTCCGCTGGACTCCAACGCCCGACCTCCCGACCGCAAGCACAGAAGGGTGATGCAGATGCTCTAACAGTTTTTCTGAAGCTATAAAACTAAGTTTTAGACAGGGGTCAATAAACAGTTGTTGAAGGGGCTAGGTTAGGAGGAATAGAACTATTTGCGTGACAGGAAAACCCCTTAGGCAAAACTAGTTAGGCTAATGATATCAGGGAAATCGTGTTTTAGTTTGTGGAAACGTGAGTGTTCATGATATGAGGATGCTCATTGCGCAATCCAATGACAAAAGGTTGGAATTTCACTGTAAGTCTGAAACACTGCAAACAAGTCAGAAAAGCCTAAAATTCAAGCAAGCATCACCTGAGCAGCCAGGCTGCGTAATTTGGTGTTACTGCAAGTCAGGTGGATAGTATCTGTTACTTTTCTGTAACTTGTGTAAGCTTGGCAGGATGGTAAACCGTAATGACTAATCAGACGAAATTGATGTAACGTTAGGCCTTGTTACAGTAGGCCTAGGCTAGTACTAGTAGCCTAGGCCATAGGACTTAGGCCCCTAGGCCTAGGCCTTAATTACCAAAGTTCGCAACCTAGCCTAGGCCTAGGCAAAGTGATACCAGGCCTAATTCTGTCGGTCAAAAGAACGTCACATCCAGTGTGAAGAGTCAATCACGTGACGTTTTGGAGTGAAACAATTGTCGTCGCGCAGTACAGCAACAGTGCAGACATAGGCTGTAGGTTTACTGTGTAACTTTACCTTGTAAACAACGTGCTGTCTCTTTTAACTTGTGGATAATGACCGATTTTTATTGATTCCTTGTCGTAGGCCAAGGAATCTGTGCAATGGTGATGTCGTCCGTGTGTATGTGTGTGTGTATGTATGTGACGCCTTGCTTGTAAACACGGTATCTCAAGAAGGGTAAGTGTGACTAACCTCAAATTTGGTGTGTGGGTTGGTCATATTGAGTAGATGATCCCTATTGTTTTTGGTGGGGATCAAAGGTCATTTTGGGTCACGAGAGGTCAAAAGGTCAAAACCTTGTAAACACGATATCTTGAGAATGGTACATGTGATTATGCTCATATGTGGTGTGTGGGTTGGTCAAAGTGAGTAGATGATCCCTATTGTTTTTGGTGGAGGTCAAAGGTCATTTGGGGTCACGAGAGGTCAATAGGTAAATTCTTCAGAAATTGCTTGTAAACACGTAATGTTGAGCTGATAACCGATAGGTATTATCGGTATCAGCCTGTAATGGCGTTATCAGTAAGATATCAGTATTGGCACAAATGTAGGCTGTCTCTGATAATGGCAACCGATAACAAGTATTTCATCATTTTAACAGTAAAGAGCTAAAATTACTTGATACGCACTTAAATAAAATACAGATCATTGTGTTGAACATAAAATATTCAACAAATTCATTGCAGTGAACGTACACAAACTAGATCAACTACGCCGCAAGCCCGCAGATCGTAGTCTATAAAATATTTAGCGCAATCCCGATGTTTTTCAGTTTGGAAGCAGTTCGTAACAAACAACGCTTGCTTGTTGTGTTCTTTCAACAATAAACGTACACACCCTTAGCAGAGTGCACCCACCGTACCGTGCAATCTATAGTCAATTCGCTTTACAAATCCGTTGTCCGTTTACGCAAGTCAGATTCTTCCGAATCCCACGACAAATCTCAATGGAGTTTCACTGTGTGAATTTCGCCACGTGCAGTAACAGTAACTCAATGGGGATTTCCAACACTGTGTACAGCAGAGTGGCATGCTCAATGTTCACGGTCGCGAACGTTCGATTGAAAGAGGAAACTCAAGAGACCAATGCCTGTGACAAAATGTACGATCTCATGAAGTATCGTAACCGTTTTTTACGTGTGTAGAAACGGGCACAGACCATCAAATGAAAAAACCCATACCAGACTGGATGAAGACATAAACTGTGAACTGTCGTAACCAGTGAACGATCAGCGCTGTGTAAGGGAGTCTTATCATGTAGGTACGTATGCCGCACGCATGTTTTTTTTCGTAGTAAAGCTAGGGGAATTAAACTGTACAGTCCATACACATACCTATAAATGTGGCATACTGTACTTGCGGCACGGCATATATGTTTTGGTATGCTGGGTTTTCCAATCCGCACACATTTTCCGATTCTTTTTCACGTTCACCACGCACAAAAAACTTAACAGTCTGGCTGTAGGTGACGAAATGTGTTTGTTACGAACAGGGTTTCTTGGCTGGCGCGTTTTACACCAAATACATCGTGATTAATTGCTTAAAACACTTCGTCAGAAACACGGAAAATTTTTCACGGAGACAAAGTAAAGGAAATATGAAGACTTAGTTCAAAATAAGTTTTAGGTGCAGTAGTGATAAAATTATAATTTTTCAATGAAAACAAAACATGTGATTAGGGAAGATGCCTTTTTTTTGTTATCGGTATCGGGCCGATATTCACTTTGAGTTATCTGTTATCGGCAAGTTCCGATATCTCTGTTATCGCCTCAACACTATAAACACGGTATCTCAAGAAGAGTAAGTGTGACTAATCTCATATTTGGTGTGTGGGTTGGCCATATTGAGTAGATGATCCCTGTTGTTTTTGGTGGAGATCAAAGGTCATTTGGGGTCACAAGAGGTCAAAATTTCGTAAACACGATATCTCGAGAACGGTACATGTGACTATGCTCATATTTGATGTGTGGGTTGGTCATATTAAGTAGATGATCCCTATCGATTTTCGTGGAGGTCAAAGGTCATTTGGGGTCATGAGAGGTCAAAAGGTCAAAACCTTATAAACACGATATCTCCAGAACAGTACATGTAACTATGCTTATATTTGGTATGTGGGTCGGTCATATTGAGTAGGTGGTCCCTATTGTTTGTGGTGGAGGTCAAAGGTCATTTGGGGTCACGAGAGGTCAAAAGATCAAAACATAGTAAACACGATATCTCGAGAACTGTACATGTGACTATGCTCATATTTGGTGTGTGGGTTGGCCATATTGAGTAGATGATCCCTGTTGTTTTTGGTGGAGATCAAAGGTCATTTGGGGTCACAAGAGGTCAAAAGGTCAAAATTTCGTTAACAGGATATATCGAGAACAGTACATGTGACTATGCTCATATTCGATGTGTGGGTTGGTCATATTAAGTAGATGATCCCTATTGATTTTCGTGGAGGTCAAGGGTCATTTGGGGTCACGAGAGGTCAAAAGGTCAAAACCTCATAAACAGGATATCTCCAGAACAGTACATGTAACTATGCTCATATTTGGTATGTGGGTCAATCATATTGAGTAGGTGATCCCTATTGATTTTGGTGGAGGTCAAAGGTCATTTGGGGTCACGAGAGTTTAAAAGATCAAAACTTAGTTAACACGATATCTCGAGAACTGTACATGTGACTATGCTCATATTTGGTGTGTGGGTTGGTTGTATTGAGTAGATGATCCCTATCGATTTTTGTGGAGGTCAAAGGTCATTTGGGGTCACGAGAGGTCAAAAGGTCAAAACTTCGTAAACCCAATATCTCAAGAACGGTACAGGAGGTGACTGTGCCCATATTTAGAGTGTGGATTGGTCATATTGAGTAGATGATCCCTATTGATTTTCCCAAAGGTCAAAGTTCATTTGTGAGCATTTTCAAAGCCTGACAAGCTTTCCTGCACAGTCATTCAAGAAAGGTCACTTGTATAGTCCTGTAACTTTTCATGTAGATAGCACAAATAGAGTACATGGTCCCAGAAGTTTTTGGTGGAGGTTAAATGTTATTTGGGTTCACAACGGAGGAAGATTGGATGCCTTGCATGTGTACTTTGTGGGCACATTATGGAGCCCTGTTAATTGAAGGGGCCCATGTGGGTATCGAATGGTAATAGGCCCCTGTCAATACTAAGGGCCAAAAGAATTAATGTTGAAGCTACGACCTGTGGAACTTTTGATTCGATTGGAAATTTTGATGGTACATTGCATTAAATCCACTAAAGAGAACAAAAAGTCTTTTTTTCTAATTTCCGTGACATAAGGTGGCCCAGGGGCCTTACAGCAAAATCATTGGCCCTGTTGATAAACTTAGTTCAAGAACTGGAAGTACCGAATTACCATTGGTTCTATTGGCAATGGGTAGGCCTGGACATTCACTTGACATGACAAGTTGAAGAATTAAGGGTCAAAATAAATTGCAGCATGGTAGTAGATCGAAAGTTTGGGCCCAGGGCCCCATTGTGGGCAACAAAGGCACAGAACTTGTCAACTTGTCATGTCAAGTGAATATCCAGGCCTACCCGGCGCTAATAGACCCAACGATGATTCGGTACTTCTGATTCTTGAACTAAGTTTCTCTGTCAACAGGGCCAATGATTTTGCTGTAAGGCCCCTGGGCCATCTTATGCCATGGAAATTAGAAAAAAAAACTTTTTGTTCTCTTTAGTGGATTTAATGCAACGTACCATCAAAATTCCCAATCGAATCCAAAGTTCCACAGGTCGTAGCTTCAACATTAATTCTTTGGGCCCTTAGTATTGACAGGGGCCTATTACCATTCGATACCCACATGGGCCCCTTCGGTACATGAACGTATACATTTAGTACATGATCGTATGAATTCAGTACATGTATGTATGCAATCAGTACATGTACGTATGCAATCAGTACATGTACGTATGCAGTCAGTACATGATCGTATGAAATCAGTACATGATCGTATGCAATCATTGTACATCATCGTAAGCAATTAGTACATGAACATGTACTTTTACTACATCGCAGGAGTTTAGGTGATCATCGTATGTCGGTGAGCCTTTCAGCGGAGTTCTGGTGCGCCGAAAGGTTCACTCAGTATGGCATGCGGAAGGGGCAATTATAACATAATGATCATACATTTCTACATGTAAAACATGTGTTTTTAGATGTACAACGTGCGATTTTACATGTACATCGTAACATTTAACACGATGAACTTATGGTTTTAGTATATGATGGTGTAAATTAACATCATGATCGTATGAAGTTAGTACATCATCGTATATTTTTGTTACATGAACATATAATTTTAGTACATCATCATATGCAGTGAGCCTTTTGGCGTGCCATATAAACAAACAGCCCGAAACAATCAGATTCTACCACAGTCATGGAAGAACTTGTCAATGTGAACCTTAAAGCAGTGTACTGCTGAGGGGTAGTTAACTACCCAATCCTGCAGACAAATCCACTCATTGACAACTCTATGGGAGAAACTAAACTGAACTAAACTTCCTAATGTTAAGCCTTGCAAAAGGCTTTTCCAGCTTTTCACAATGCCCATGAACCCGAGAATTATTTTGAACCCATAATTAACTACAAGACAAAAGGGGATTCCTTTCAGAAAGAAACTTGTAAACCTGGAGCATGTCCCCCTAATCCTTCTCAGCTCCAAATGGTAAGCCCAAGAAGTTTAAGCCTAGCATGATAGGTAAATTTCTGCTAACTATACCAGCAATTCTGTTGGAACAAACTGAATTTCAATATACTCATTGAAGAGGTCACAAATTTCAGTAAGGCCACTAGGCTTTTAAATTTGTGTCACCGTAATTTTACCATGTGTTCTAGGGAAATCAAAAGTCCTGCTTACTTTGCTATTAATTATCTGTCCTCATTTTGATTATGCTTCCAGGCATGTGGATCCTTACACTATATTGAAGATTAAATTGAAGCAGTTCAAAGATGTGAAGCATGGTGAATATACTTAATTATGAAATACCAATACCATAGCTTACGTGCCAGTCTTTCCACAAAATTTCCCAGACTCTATGGTAGCCCTAGTAGCATTGTAGGGCCTTAGCTGATCTTTGCATGTTTTGCAAAATTAGGAACAACCTTGTAAACATGCCATTCCTCTAAATATTACCCCTTCGGTCAGGCATGCTGTTATAATCTTATACAGGCCCTATACACACTGAGGCATTAAAATACCAGTTCTTTGTTGGAATACTATCCCCCATGTTATTAAAATTAAACCTTGTTTTGTCCTTTTGTTCTGCTACCTCAAACTGGATCCTCCCTTTTAGTTAAATGAGAGACCCATCTACAAACATGTGGATCCTCACCCAGCCAACTCTTTAGGGCCCATTTGTGGTTCATTGTACTTGCACTAGTTGCTTTGTGGTTTTGTTGCTGTGCATCTATTTACTGTAGCTCCAGTTGCACTTTTTTGTTTTGGCTGTGTCAGGCCTTGGTGTAAATTCCTCCGATACTGGAATTTATTTTAAGACCATCAAAAACATTCCATGCAGACAATTTCTCTATTCATCGAATTTAATCGGTAACATCTGTGGCCCCACTCCATATCAGTAAATCGTTAAATACTGTACATCTGAAACTGTGTCCACAACTAATATCCTCAAATCATTTAGGCTACGTCTGTCTGGTGACTGAATGAAGAAACATAAACAATACATTAATGAAAATAGGAATAACAGAGAATAAACAACTCTTCTTAAATCACTTAAAAATTACAAAATATTACAATTGTTTGATTATATTAGCAATTGATTATTCTTACTTTTGCTTTTTGAAATCATGGGCAATATACTCACATGGACCTTTGATGGTCTGATCAACTTTACAGTCAGGTAACGATTAACGGTTAAAAACAATGGATCATTTCAAATTACATGGGCTTAAATTAAAGAGAAAATCAAAATAAGGCACAATGAGCGCACCAGCTCAACGACCCATGCTATTGTGACGTCAATAACATCAAGAGAAAATTGAAAACAAGGCGCAACGTGCGCACAAGCTCACTACACCATTGAAACATCATTTACACTTGGTGTCTTTTAACTGTTAACTGTACACTCTGTGATGGCTGTTTTGGCCACACTTAGTTACACTAACCTAACTCAAACTTTTCTCTTCTAAAGGGGTTAGAAGAGCAGAGATATGTGGGAAAATAGTCATGCTTTATGTATGAATACTGAAAGTTATGTAGATTGTAAAGTTAATAATGCTGTGAGCTGTGTACATAGCCTATAAGGTATTTGGTAAGGAGTGTGGTGGCAACTCCCGAGGGTTCCAATCCTGGCTTTTTGTACATTTCAGCAACTTGCCAGATGAAGAAAAGTTTCTTGTGCATGAACTGCCCATGATACTACTTGAGAGGTGCTCTTTTGCAATTCATCAAGAGGCAGAGTGGTCTATTCGAGCTGTTGTGTACCACTGTGTTCCTCATGTGCATGGGTCCAAATCTTTTTTTCTCTGGGTACTCTAGCTTTCCTCCAACTCTGCATAGACTTGCCACTTAAATCAGTTGCCCAGCCAATGAAGTCAATTTTGCACGTCAGACTGAAGCACTTTCGAGTGGACCAGCGAACAAGTTGACTTTGCTCTTCTTTTGCATTTCAGTAGCATAGAGATCTTGCTGGAGCCTTCTAGACTCACGGATTAATTTAGCATTCAAATTTTGCATAGCAGTTTTGAAGATTTTTGAGGTCTTTCACACATTGTTTGTGAAAATGCAAGGGTTGTGCACACAAAAAATTGCTACACAATTTTTCATTTGTGTAGCAACTTGGCTTGTTTGTGTAGCGAATTGCGATGTGACACTGGATAAATTATTCCCTGAGACTATTTTGGGTATGGAAGACACTTTCAGCTTAAATTTTGAATGAGCTGAAAAAATGATGTATTGCACACTGCATTGTCACTCTTACTCACTCTTACAGTTGTTCTATCTCTTTTTTACAGGATAACAGCAAGATGCTGAACCATTAAAATCATCAAGGACCAAGGCAAGAGCCAATATCACTAATATTGTACTGCTTTTTGCTGGTTTGTACCAGGTACTGAATCAACCATCATCATCAGTCTGTCAAGCAGTTTTAAATGTGAAGCAACAAAATATGAAAGGTATTTATACAAACCAATACTTGTTAAAATATTTATTTTTAATAAGTTTTATTCCTTTTTGATTCCTTGCCGTAGGCAGGCAAGGAATCTATGCGATGGTGATGTCGTGTGTATGTGTGTGTGTGTGTGTGTGTGTGTGTGTGTGCGTATGTGACGCTTTGGCTTGTAAACACGATATCTCAAGAAGGGTAAGTCCGAGGGATCTCATACTTGGCATGTGGATTGCCCATATTGAGTAGATGATCCCTATTGTTTTTGGTGGACGTCAAAGGTCACTTGGGGTCACGAGAGGTCAAAAGGTCAAAATCTTGTAAACACGATATCTCGAGAACGGTACATGTGACTATGCTCATATTTGGTGTGTGGCTTGGTCATATTGAGTAGATGATCCCTATCGATTTTCTTGGAGGTCAAAGGTCATTTGGGGTCACGAGAGGTCAATGGGTAAATTCCTTAGAAATTGCTTGTAAACACGGTATCTCAAGAAGGGTAAGTGTGACTATGCTCATATTTGGTGTGTGCATTGGCCATATTGAGTAGATGATCCCTATCGTTTTTGGTGGAGGTCAAAGGTCATTTGGGGTCACGAGAGGTCAAAACGTCAAAACTTTGTAAACACGATATCTCGAGAACGGTACATGTGACTATACTCATATTTGCTTTGTAGGTTGGTCATATCGAGTAGATGACCCATATTGTTTTTGGTGGAGGTCAAAGGTCATTTGGGGTCACGAGAGGTCAAAAGGTCAAAACTTCATAAACACGATATCTGGAGAACAGTACATGTGACTATACTCATATTTCGTGTGTAGGTTGGCCATATTGAGTAGATGATCCCTATCGTTTTTGGTGGAGGTCAAAGGTCATTTGGGGTCACGAGAGGTCAAAAGGTCAAAACTTCGTAAACACGATATCTGGAGAATGGTACATGTGACCATACTCATATTTGGTGTGTAGGTTGGTCATATCAAGTAGATGATCCATATTGTTTTTGGTGGAGGTCAAAGGTCATTTGGGGTCACGAGAGGTCAAAAGGTCAAAACTTCATAAACACAATATCTCGAGAATGGTACATGTGACTGTGCTCATATTTGGTGTGTGGGTTGGTCATATTAAGTAGATGATCCCTGTCGATTTTCGTGGAGGTCAAAGGTCATTTGGGGTCACGAGAGGTCAAAAGGTCAAAACTTCGTAAACACGATATCTCAAGAACTGTACATGTGATTATACTCATATTTGGTGTGTGGGTTGGTCATATTGAGTAGATGATCCCTTTTATTTTTGGTGGAGGTCAAAGGTCATTTGGGGTCATGAGAGGTCAAAAGGTCAAAACTTCATAAACACGGTATCTCGAGAATGGTACATGTGACTATGCTCATATTTGGTGTGTGGGTTGGTCATATTGAGTAGATAATCCCTATTGGTTTTCGTGGAGGTCAAAGGTCATTTGGGGTCACGAGAGGTCAATAGGTAAATTTCTTAAAAATTGCTTTTAAACACGGTATCTCAAGAAGAGTAAGTGTGACTAATCTCATATTCGGTGTGTGCCTTGGCCATATTGAGTAGATGATCCCTACTGTTTTTGGTGGAGATCAAAGGTCATTTGGGGTCACGAGAGGTCAAAAGGTCAAAACTTCGTAAACACGATATCTCGAGAATGGTACATGTGACTATACTCATATTTGGCGAGTGTGTTGGCCATATTGAGTAGATGATCCCTATCGTTTTTGGTGGAGGTCAAAGGTCATTTGGGGTCATGAGAGGTCAAAAGGTCAAAACTTCGTAAACACGATATCTCAAGAACGGTACATGTGACTGTGCTCATATTTAGTGTGTGGATAGGTCATATTGAGTAGATGATCCCTATTGATTTTCTGAAAGGTCAAAGTTCATTTCGAGTCAGCATGTTCAAAGCCTGACAAGCTTTCCTGCACAGTCTTTCAAGAAATGTCACTTGTAGGGTCCTGTAATTTGTCCTGTAGATGGCACATAGTGAATACATGGTCCCAGAAGTTTTTGGTGGAGGTCAAATGTCATTTGGGTTCACAACGGGCAAGGGGGATCTCAATGTAGGAAGATTGGATGCCTTGCATGTGTACTTTGTGGGCACATTATGGAGCCCTGTTAATTGAAAAACATTGCCAAGCAATGTCAGTGTGAAAAAAGGCCTTACATTTCAGCGGCAAGGAATCACTAAGCCTTTTGGCTTTCTGGTTCCTTTTGTGTAGGGGGCTATTAATCCAAAAGATAAGGTTTCTGCTCCACATACAACACTTGTTTTTCAGAGTGTTGAAGATTCATTTATAAAGTTAGAAAAGTGAATATTCATAAAATGATCAAAGGACACCTTATAGTAGACTAGCCATTACCCCCACCCTCTCCCCAGATATACCATATAGGTTCCATACTGATTCTGAGCTTGTCCTTGAAGTAGAAATGCCAAGAGCATCATGAAAATATCTTTGACGGTAATTAGTAAAAACACTATTACAGCTGTCAAATATGTCAACTGTTTGAATGTATCTAATGACTAGCAGTAGTAATTTTGTTTCATTCATTTTGTTTATTTGTTTTCCCCAATGTATAATTGCAATATTGTACACAATACCCAATAGTACCAAATTCAAAATTCATAAACATGGTGTGAAAGAAGTATATAATCTAAAACCTCAAGAGAACCTTGTCAGGAGCTTACTCTCTAAAGAAGCAAACAGGGAAGATGAACACACAAAATAGCTACACAAGAAAAAAAAGAAGGCAAATTTGATATTACATTTCATACCATCCCTAAACCTGCCAAAAACCATATGCCTACAATGTGTTTTGTTTCGCACAAAGCGAAAAATGTTCAGAAATAGTACAAAGCAATAGCTTGGCAAAATAAACTTAATCTTTGCAAACACCTAACTGTTTTCCACATACAATGTGAACATTTAGAGAGGAGGAGAGGAGTTTCACCCCCTTGTCACGGGTATTACCTCCACTGGGGTCGTCGGACAAAACAGAATGAAGACTAGACACCGTTTAAAGAGCCAGGGAAATGAATCCCCTAAATGCACATTATATACTCAATTGACATCTTCAGAATACACTAATAACTTTGAAACTTCTTAATTCCGGATCGTTTATTAATTAAATCGTAAATGATTAACGCCCCCCACGCGATGGTCAGCAAAAAACCCAAAGCAAAGTCCGACTGAATATTACGTCACATCAGGAACGAAAGCCGAAGCTAGTCTTCTAGCACTATAACACAATACATTATACACCACGCAAACACTATGCAGTTGTCATTGCAAACAGAGAGTCTAACAGTTCTGACGTTGAAGAGCGAAGTTAAAATAACCAAAAAATGGCATCAAATGAATCGGATCGGGAATCTTCTGATTCTGAAAGGGAAGAGCTGCATTTGTCAGCATCTTCGTCAAGTTCCGAATCAGAATCAGAGGTAGAACGCGAAGAAGAACCTGATCTCCCTGAGGAAGCATTTGGTGTTGAACCTTACCAGTTCGAGCCCATGGTGGAAGATGCAGAGATTGCAGGCGCTGTCGCCGTTGCTCCCGTCGAGGAACAGGAAGAAATCGGTCGGCTAAACAACTCAGACTGGTATGTTTTTTTCTTTAAAATATATTGTACAAAGTAAAGTGAGGGAAACTGAAGTCGGTCGGTTGTAGCAGTCAATCATTGCTTTTGAAATGCATCACACGAAACGGCGATCGAGTAAGGGAGTCACTCTCTCTCAACAGAGCGATCGTAGTGGCTATTCGCACGTAGACTTATCCAGCCGCCGTTCAAACATTGTGCATGGTGTGTATATATACAATACGTACGACGAGCGTGGGGTGCGAGTAAGCAGTCTCCAAATGCTGTTTGCACGGCGGGTTTGTTTCCGTGAGAATAGGCCACCCAGCACAATTATAGCGCAACCGGTGTTAGTACAGTGCAGTACATTGAACAACTGTTGATATTGTGCTTTTCTTTCTGTAGCCTTCGCACATACCCATTGTTATAACGTTATATTGCAGGCATGGCTACACCTGTAACACTAATTTAAAATGTAGTTGGAGAAATTCATGAATGAAAAATATTTTTACCGGTAGCTATACTCAGTGGGTTACAGTTAGTTTCCACCCCTCAAAAACAGTGTTTTCCCCCAATTTTATTTTCAGCAGAAAACATCTTTTTGGGAGGCGGAAAGTAATGGAATCAAATGTGATATCAGTGGTACTTTTTTCAAATGAAGATTCCATCAACTTTTCCTTAAAGTTTCAAACTTCATCGATGTCTTTTACTATTCAATGGGACATCTATTACTGCCATGTTGACGTCTTTCCAAGCAACATTCTCACTGTAGACTTCAGTAATACATACTTACATACAGATATAGGGTATTCATTGCTGTGAACAGTTGTTCACACAATCAGCATAAGCCTACCTATAGACAAGCGGACTACTAATACGTAAAAAAATACTGAGGCTGTGACTAGATTTGCCGTTTAGAAAAAAGGTCATACAATTCGTTCTTTTTGATGAGGATAATGAAAAAGTGTTACGCCTATCCACAAATTTCATTGTTGTCTTGTACTTGGGTTTGAAATTTGAAGTTAACAGTTTTTTTAACACATGTAAGTTCAAACATAACTTTCCGCCCAAAGATTTTTAGGGGCGGAAAGTAACAGGCTGAAACTACCCAGGGTGGAAACTAACGGAACCCTACTCAGTGAACCGTCAAATGCAAAACTAGGCAGAGAGCTTCGTCATTCATTTTTTACACAAAATGTTCAGCAGATAAACATTCTCTTTGGTCACCCCATCATACTGTGTGTGTAAACTTAGAGATTCTTGCAAATGAATACAAACAGTTCAGCATGCAATGAGTTACCTACACAGCAAGATTTGTGGAGGATAAACTATCAAAACTTTCGTCAAACACGTGTCATGCATTTATACTGTACTATCAATGCCTGCAGGCCTACATACCCATTTTCATAATTAAGAACTGTAAAAGTGTGCAACCAGGATGATGGGGTGGCCATTCAGTGCGCATCTGCATTAACATAACATGTAAAAATCTCAAAATGACAGAGTTCCTAGGTGCTCATTCAACGGTACAGTAAATATGTACTAATGGTGAAATTAATGTTGATTAGTGCATGGGCATACAAATCCCCCCCCCCACATCTCTGGTTCATATGCACTAGCCCAGTTGGTTTAGAGCCCTGCCAAGAGGAAAGAAAATTTCTGTTCAAAACCTTACTTAGGACTAGAGCATAATAATAGTTACTTGAGAGTTAATTGAGACATGTGTTCCCAGGGGTTAAGAGCTAGGGGAGTCAAAATCTTCCTGTTTTGAACTTATATCATGTGCCCATAAAATCTTCTGCATTATTATTTATCATGATCAGTTCCTGAGCTGACTGAAACTCCCATTCAAAAAGAATTTTTAGCTATCTGTTCCTTTAGGTAAAGATTTACCAACCCAACTCATACCAAAATTTGCTTCTTTAAGCTCATTTACTTGTTAACCCAAAGAGGTGTCAGAAACTCAGTGTGAGTGTACGGACAGCAATTAATATGTGAAGGAAGAATAAACAAGCAAAACAAAAATCGTAATGCCATAAAGAGGTTAACTTGTCGTAACAGAAAGGCTGGTTCCAGACTTTATAAATAAAAGTTCCATTTTAAAGTTTGTTTCAAGATGGATGTATTGGGCAACTGCAGTCCTTACACACCATTGGTCCAGTTCCACAACCTGATTGACTCAAACTACAATTGAAAATGCCTACTAATTACTAGTACCAGGGTTAGGTAGTTTTTAAGTTGGCCTTCTCAGTTTCATTAATTGTCCAGAACTGTGGGTGGTGTATGAGACAGATGTATGATAGTATGGTGAAAAAAAATGAAGAAAAGACATGACGGTGTCATTACTTTGCAGGTGTCAGTGTGGGGAATGCACTCCAATGCCAACTGCTTGGGAAAGTCTCTGCTGCAGGGAAATTCCACAGGTGGACAACAAGAGAGAGGAGGCAGTTGCAATGCCAGATTGTGTCACACATCATGAAGGCTTTCAACCAGTGTGCTGCAACATATACGTGCTTCTGGTTGCTTACCTCCAGTACAGGCAACAGTTTGGAGAGAGGGCTGGCCATGCAATCAACGAGTGAGTACTTTCAATACTCGACTTGAGTGGATTCAGTTACTTAGAAATTTAATGGCACACCTACACAGATGTGTTACATAGGGTCATCGACATAATATGCTTCAAGTCCATTCTTTTTGTCGCCCTTTAGAACAGGCAGTAAATATAGTGGGCATATTACACCCCCAGCAAATGGGGGGGGGGGGGGGTTGAGTGGATTCAGAAAATTCATCATGATTACATACACTCTCAGCTGACTCCAGTTTTAATTTTTCCAAGCTCCATGTTTCACCTCATCAAATTGAATGGCTACAGTAGCTTTCATACAAATTTGAAAGCTTTCACCAGTCCCTTTTGTTCGTCCCATAGCAATGAAAACATTCTTTATTTTGCCCATCTGCTTATCAAAGCATCAACCTTCATCATGATGTAAATGTGTTTTGCAAATTTAGGACAGTTACATGTAAAGGGCCACTGGGACTAGTCATGGACATATATATTTTTACTGGCAATTGTAATTTCTAAGTGTGTTATCCCTCATATTATCAACATTTGTCTTATTTTTTCATTGTTTTAAACTCAAATGTTATGTAACTATGTGCTTATGCAGAGCACCATACACAACAGCAATACATGAGGTTCCATTTTTAAAGTCTTTGATATGACTCGACCTGGAAATCAAACGTGGGCCTTCTGCTTTAGAAGTGGTTGCTCTACCACTAGACCAAATATGTGGTCTAATTTATGGTCATGAGAATTAATTAAAAAATAATGGAAATTAATTTGATGGTGCAAGAAGCATGTGTGTAATAAATGATGACAGTTGTTTTCACTTTTGACATACTAACATGCCCTCTTAATTCTCTGTTTCTGCAGCCAATACCGGTATACAGCCTACAGGCAATTTGTTAGATGGTGCTGGGGATACCTGGGAAGGCATGTCAGAGTTGTGCTACCTTCTTGTGTTGTGAAAACAATTAGAGAGGCATTTCCAGCAGCAGAGTATGCTGGGTTCCAGTACCCGGACCTCAATTAATTATTTTCAATCCAAGCCGTGATGATTATATGTCAAATGATATTTTTTTTTAAAGAATCAAAAAGAGAAAAAGATTGGTAAACAGTATAATCTACTTTGTTTTGTGGTTATTATTTCCGAGGTGTCACAAAGAAAACTTAGCCCTGGAAGTAGAACAGATGCCACAGAAACAATCACTTTCATTTTCCTCGTTGGATAGCCAAGGTATCATACAAAGTGAAATGCATTCAAGGCTGTGTAGGTATTCATGCTTTAAGATGAAAGCCAGCCTGCATGGTCAGCTAACTTGGGGGGGTTAATTGACATTGAATCCTGACTGAAGATCCTCAAAAGAAAACGGCAGTGACCAGGTGTTGCACTACATCCAGGACTGAAGTTTGCAAAGTAATGTACACAAACAAAAAATATGCTTTTCATAGGAGGGCTTTAATTGTGAAGCATGATACTGTCTGTAACCTTTAATCATTTCACGAAAAATATTTTATGCAATCATTTAGCAATTTAAAATATTTTTCATGTCTGTAAAAGAAGCTTCACATGTGTACATAAATGCATGTGAAATTATTAATCCACTCTTGGCTACACAATCACAGCCAATAGTTTCAAGTTGTAGCGCACACAGTAGTTGAACTCCATTCAGAAATTTCTGTCTTGATGCAGAAAGACTTCACATAAAATGGATGTGCAGATTGAAGTAGGATTTTTATCTACTTGCACCACTGTAGTAAATGGTCACCATGTACAACACTGCCCTCTCAGCACTGTAGAACCCATATTGTTGTAATAACTTGGCACAATTAAAACTTTACGGCGCATTTACTTTACTTTTTCAATAATAATCAGATTATTAGTTCACGGAACTTGGAAAGGTTCAAGCAACAAGTGTCCAAGGCAACTAAAAATCTTATTGTAATGAAAATATAACTTTCAACTATACTACTGTAAGTTGTTAAAACAAGTTGGGTTTTACAGTGAGTTGATGAGATTATCCTTCTAGTGTTGATTTATTTTTCTATGTTGACACTTTGGGTTTGCATCAATAAAAAAAATATTGGTGTAAGCTATACAAAACAATGAAGACTTGATCACTGTGTCTACTGTATGCAATAAGACAAGTTTTCAACCTTCGAGTTCCTGTGACAAGTTATGGTACAGCTGGACTGTCAGATGTACTGCTTTGTCAGGTATTCATGATCTGCCACCTGCTTTAATCAATATCAATGATGAATTATGATACAGTAACCATCAGCATTGATTTGACTTTCAACGTGTGGGGGAGGGGGGGGGGGGCATCTGGCCTTAAACATTTCTTCTGTCCTAGTAAGGCCCATATGCAAAATCATGCTAGTTGCTTCAATATTTGGAGTCATGCAGAAAATTTTCAAAGCTTCTAGAACATTGTCTTGAAAGTGGGGGTTATTAATTCATTCTGCTGCGTGGTCATTCACTAAAGATTGCAGATTGCATGAAACATGGTAGGGGATGATTCTTCTCCTGATTGCTGTGCTCCTCCATAATCATACCTATGCACACAAATTAACTTCATTTTGGACACCAATGAATAATGTATCTTTGGGATGCAGCTGATAAGAACAAAAATGCAATTGCAGGTGTAAAGCGCTCTCGAAAATTGTTCATGTCAGTGATGTACACTTCTCCATATCGTCACTGTGCAGAAAACTTGTTGGACCAGATGTATCAAATCAGGGAGGTGTTAGGAAGGAGACCCAACAGCCCTATCTGTAACACAATAGGTACTTCAAAAATAGTTATTCCCATTCAAGCATCAAACTTTGATTGACAGTTCTCTTTGTTCCCATTGTTAAGCCTTGTTGCCCTGTCCCATGCTTAAGAGGATTTGCCTCTTTCACACCCACATAATCCTGAAACAATTGCCTTTGTTAGAAAAATGCTTTGAAAGGGGTTTGTCACCGACATGAGTCAAACTCTTATCAAAAGCTTCAGCCAAACGACTGTCAATGAAAGTTAAAATAGTTTACTTTCTTTGTTTTGTAACGAATTCAATGAGTTGTCTGCCATAGGCATTGTTATAGGCTAAATCATTTTACCCCATTTTCCGGACTTTCCTCATAACTGCATAGCTCCTCAACACACTCAAAATATATATAGCCTTAAAATTCTCCAAAGAAATAAACAGAATTAACATTAAGTAGGACCTATACAGATGAAAGTGTAAAATTTGATACGTTTTCATGACGGCTGGCAACGAAAAGTTAATGAGATACAACATAAGGGCGTGCCCTCTCACTGGAATTTGGACAATGTATCACTGATCCTAGTTAGTCTAGTTTTGAGATAAAATATTTGGGAACTAAAGGAAGATTATTGTCTTCAACAAACATTACCTCAAAGAGTCAATAGAACGTTGTGTCTCCTTTCTAACACCTCCCTGTTCAAATGCACATCCAATGCATGGGGAAAATGAGTTTTTTTTTGGTAGTGTAGCTTTGAACTGAAAACTACTGCATAAATGATTTTTTTTTTGTTTTCAGATTTGTATTTTAATCTGACCTAAACTGGTTTTGAGGCCCTTTTTCCATTTACCTAGGCTAGACACAGATTTTTGTTGTTCATGCAAATAATGCACTACAGAGAAGAGACAGAATACCATGTACTGGAGCTGGGTATATGCATTCTGGCATGCACCTCAAAATTCCATTCCTGCAACAAGTCAATGACCACATTGTTACTGGCCATGAAACCTGCTATGCTACTCTTGAGTGTGCACAAGTAATTAGTTTCATCCATTTATCAATTTCTGAAAGTGTTTTTCAGCCTTTACTGTCATACATACAATCTTGGACAAAACTCCTTGGGACACCCAGCTCCCCTTCGCAATGCTGACCACAGTTGGCCTATTCACAACATACAGTCACTAATTCAGCGCAACATTGAAAGGGGGAGCAGGGGAGGGGGATTCATGCAAGCCTTTGAACTGGAAATCAAGAATTTTATGGCAAAGTGTCCCAGCAGTTTTGTCCAAGATTGTTGCTTCATCTAGTTTACCAGAGGCAGCTATTGAACACATTAAAATCAGGACATAAAATGCGGAAGTTAAGTTCATTGTTTTGCAAATTGTCTTCTATTCTAAAGTTCCGACACTGCTATTTACAACTGGTTGCCATTTTTGCAGCATTATTGAGTGGAAAACAACTCTTCTAAAAATCCTTTGAATGACTTTCACCCTGTGTTCTCCCTTTTCTTTCATCCCAGCCAGTCTCGACTGCCACCAACCCCTCCCCCCCCCCCCCCCCTCCATACACCCATAAGAGGCATAGCAACAGTATACAAGAAGCTGCTCTTAAACTGACATGCAACATTCGAATTGCTGAAACAGTTCAAAATTTTTAGGGGATTACTGCACTTTACACAAACAATTTATAAATAAACGTTTTCTTTAAAGCAATTTTATAATAATTTTATAAAATTTTATAAAACACAATTGTTCTGATAGTTGGTGTAACAGCATGCGTAGCAGGTCCAGCAGACATATGGTCAATTTAAACAACAGAAATTTATCAAAGAAACCTGGTTGAAAAACATATTCTTCTTAAAAGCAGTCGCCCTCACCATGCTCTCCATTCTGTAACCTACAAATTTGAGTCTGTACATTTAGATGTTCCTGTACTGAAGTGTACTAAAATTCATGAGGTTGCAAATACTTTCCTTTTCAATATTTGCAGTAAGGACTGGCTGACGGAAGAAGAGTTTCTGATTGCATAAAAGGCAAGAAGCAAGAAAAAAGAAATGATGAGTTCGGACAATATGTAGGATTGCACCACAAATTTTGATTGCTCTCAGAATCTTCCCAAAATTAATCGAAAGCCCCTTTTTATCCCAAAGCACTCCAAACATGCAATGTGATACAACATGCTTTGCTTGGAACTCATCTGTTTTTTCCACTCCATTTTCAAGAATCCTGTCAATGCTCTGACAATTTACTGGGACCCTCAAAGGAAATTTATCTGAGAAAGGGTTGAAGAGTGAGTGTAACACAGGGACCAGGGTTGCTGTCTATATTTTACAATTTATGGATGAAATTTTTCCCCATCTCTGTAAGAGAGAGTCATCTGAACTCTTGTCAACTTGTGCAAATAATTTTTATTAGAGGACTACAGAAAAAGGAAATGTAAACTAATTATATCCTGAAGACACATAAGCAGACAACCTTCATCAGATGCACATGCACATGAATCTGATTACTTTTGTATCAAATTTTGGGCTATATACTGTTATCTGAAAAGTTCATTGTGGGAAAAATTATGCTAAATTATTGCTACGGCTTACCACAGTCCATTGGCTTGATTTAGGACAAGTTGGATAAAACTTTGGACTGAACAATGCCCACACATAGTCAGATCTTTTGCAGCTAAAAGTTGGTACCAAAGGTTGCCAAGAAAAAAAAAAAGCAAGTGTAGTTAAAAAAAGAAATGTAGGAGTGCTACCACCTCTAAACATACAAAAAAGAGAGTGCTTTCCTAGCCCTACTTGATTCTGGTTAGCACCCCAGACCTCTATGACCTGACTCTCCAAAGTTTAATTTTTACATTGAGCTGGGTCCAGCGACATCACTTCCAGCAGTTGCAGAGGGTGCGTATCTGGTGCTTTGTCTTTGGAGAGCCTCCTCTAATGATGGCCTATAATATGAGGCACAAACAGGTTCTGGGATGTTCTTCAGCCCTGAAATTTGCTGCCGTAGGTCCACACTATTCTGTAAAGCTTGAACTGCCTCCTCCATGAGATCATTCACATAACCTATGTTTTTAAAGATAAGATGACATAAGGATTATTACAATAAGTAAATCCTTAGTGATACATTATGCTTTGTTCATTAAATATAGAAAAAAAAAAACAAATTTTGATCAGAGATGGAGAGAATGGCCCACATGGATGTGTCAAAGCGAGATGTTCAATGGCTAAGGAGGATACCAACAGACAATTGAAGGGGGCTGCCCCCTTCCTACAATATGGATGTTCTTCCACTTGGCATTTCACAATTGCACCCCTACTAATTTATACTATGCAAAATGTGACCAGCTTACTGAGTCTTTCTTGAAAAGTTTGATAGCAATGAAAGCTTGCTAAATGTGTAGAATGTTTCACACATACACCTCTTCTAGTTTATTACTGAATGGATACTGTCTACAGTATACTGCAATTTACATTCACTTTGAATCAGCTCAGTTGATGATAACTTACCAAATGTGACTGGTGTCTGTATCTCTCTTAGAGTGTAATCCCCCCTTTTGGCACGAGGGAATTCAATTGTGTACCTCTTCTCCCCTGTCTGTGTTGTTGCCGCATCTCTGTTTGAATTTTCATTATAGTGCATGGCTGCAAGGAGCAACCTGTCAAGCAAGAGATGAAAAGTGTGGAAGTGTAAAGATGGGAAAATGAGAAACATACGGTGCCATCGGCATGTCTGCAACAGCCTTAAAGAAAGCCTACCTAAACTGAAACAAGTATCAGTAAAAATTGTATTGGAGTTGTAAATCTGTAATTATGTCTCTCAAGCCAGTTTGGAAATTCAATGGGGCACATTGGGACAATGGGGACACAACATTTGATATACAAACCGAGCTTAGCACATGACAGACGGCACTACCTTGTTTTTGTTGGTATGTGCATACAACACCAAGTGTATAGCCAACTGGGATGCAAATAGGGGTCTCAGTGCTTCATAACAGTAGAATTAAATGCACCTTTTTAAACCAAATAGGCAATTTAGACACAATCTGCTGCAAAAAGTAGCACTTGAAGGATTTGCAGGTATACATGTGTAGCTACCAAAATGAATTACCCAACTGGCTTATTTGTCTAACCTACAGTAGCTCACTTTGTTGCTTACATGAAAACTGAGCATACCTGCAAGTCATGCCTTCATAGGAAAAGACAGTAAGCTTAGGAGCGAAGAAATTGACAAGGGAATGGAATGCCTCCAGTCTGGAAGTTTGTTGCTTGGGCGACATTTTCTTCACATCATTTTTAAGTCTTGTCGTGGTCAGCACTTCACACAGTCTCTCCAGTGCTCTTGAATCTGTATGTGAAGGAACCATATTGACAAATGAAAGTCCCAGATTGTCTGCGGAACATGCGCCTCTTTTGTTTGCCCTGCATGATAAAGGTTCAAATATGGGTGACCAAGTTCAACTTAATGTTGCAAATTACCATACCAACTTTGTCATTGTAATGAAAGGAATACTATTGTATTGACAATGGGACCTGAAATGGTTGTGGGAAAAATCTTCCCACAAGTATATATTGAGCTCATAGACTTTAAAAAGGCAAGGTAGTACTACTAACTTGGAATAAGCCATTTTCTAGGCCTCTCGGCATCTAAGGGAGGGTGGGCACATTCTGTAAAGAGAGTCCCATCATGTCCTGAATGCACATTCTGAACATGATTTGTCACTGACAGAAACTTCTCTAACATCAGCTCTGAATTACCATCAGGCGTGGATGATGCTGACCAGTGCAGGTGGTTAAGAATACTTTTCCGCCAGTCATTTACAGCTTCGCATTCTTTCATTTTCCCAAGAGCAAGTAACTTCTTTTTCAAGGCTGAAGAGAAGTATATATATATAATGCAAGTAAGAAAAAAGGAAGCAACTAACAAGTCAGATGGACACATGCCATATTGGACTGACCCTCACCTCCCAACCAGTGTTTTCAGAGATATATTTTCTCTCTCCTCAACACTGTTTCCAACAAGGAATTATACATTGAGTCAATACATTCAGTATGAGAAAAGTTGCCTCATCAAAAATTTCAGTTTTACGGAACTCTACACACATCAAATATGGGAAAAAACTAAACCCTCTTTGTTTCAATTTTTCAACAAACATCAACAAATTGACAAGCCATTGTGTCAAAATTGCATCATAGCAGCTTTGTGTAAACAACGCTCCCCAATTTTATATTCCGTTAAAATTATTTTAATTTCTTTAACATGGGAATAACTATCATTGTAAATGAAAGATTGCTTACACTTTGCAATATGCCATACATCATAGTAATGTTCAATTTCATAGCATGTCAAATTCTCCCGTATCCACTTGGCCACTTGCAGGTGTCTGTCTGTAATAATGCAGTCAGTCTTCAATCCTGCCATTGTAGCCACTTCCAGGAACCACTTCATTGTCCTTTTCAAACCCTCTAGTTCCATAGCATTACTGCTACTGACTTCATTTTTCTGTGAAAATAAATGATTATTTAAAAAAAAAATATTATTATTCCAAATTTTAAGTTAGTTCATTAGATGGAGTTTTACAGCCCAGTTTCAAACCCTATTGGTTCAAGTTGAGCCAATTGGTGGCATTTTTCCCAGTTCATGCTCACTGGCTTGTTTTCCCTACTTCATTTCTTATACTGGGCATCACACACAATGGCAGTTGGTACAAATTATAAACTTCACAGAATGTGTACATAGTAACTCGAGTCAAGTATTCACTTTCCATATCAAGACAACATGAAAGTTTCCTGTGGATGACACAAATACAGTTTCTTTTCACTGTGCTTTGAAAGTATCACCTGTTAAGCACATTAAACCTAGGACTGTACAGTATATACAGTTAGGGGGGCAGATATCCATTTACACCAAATATATTTGACCTCTTATAAAAAGAATAAACAAATGAAATGAGAATCCTGACCTGTACAAGGCTGATGTTCAAGATCTTGTTGGTGTTCAACTCCATGATGGTATAAGATCCAAACTTTGCAGTGTGCCCTGGACTATCTGACCTTGCATCACCCCCCAAAATGAGAGGTTTGTCTAGTATCATCAGCTCACTAATAAATTGATGTTGCATTTTCTCCCACACTTTGACTGTTGCAGGCTGCAAAAAGTCAGTTTGGTGTTTGTAAAATGTTCTCAATTGATGAACTTGGCAACCCATATGGTTAAATACCCTGAGAGTCTTTGTAGGACTTGCCCCAGCAAAAAGTATTGCTCCTGAAAGTAAAAAATTTCCAGCTGGGGTGTTCCTTATGAATGGCTGGCTATGCCATGTGCGCTGCCAAGAGCACGATGAACATGTTTGCTTGATAGACACCATAGTTCCAATTATTACAGTTACAGCTGCACTGGTGCTGTGGTAGCAGTTCAAACAGATGGTGAAAAGGGACAGCAAGCAGGACTTAAACACAATAAATTTATCTTCCTCCCACAACTTCTTGTCGTCTGTGTCACTGCTGAAAAATTAATAAAAAATGTGTGTATATTCACCAGATGAAGTAGAAAATTGTTTGGCTACTTATTGAAGTTATAAGGGAAATGCAGTCACTCCAGCTTGAAGTATAATAGTGCAGTACACTGTCCTGTTTCATGATAGGCTCTTGAGAGTCATGTGACAATTTTTTTTTTCTCCTAACATATGAAAATAAATACAAGTAACTGATTGTTTACGTCAAACATGCAATACTGAAGTCCTAAGGGATCAAGGAACCTACTTAAATGAGAAATGAAAGAAAAATTGTGAGACTTAACTGTGGTTTCAAAATGAGTTTGGGACCGCTGTTCTTGCCTTCAAAAGACTTCAAGTCTGTTGCAAATCACTTATGGTGGGTGTCCCCACACATTCACATTTTTTAAATGCTGGCTGTCATGCTGTGACACATTTTTAAAAATCATAGTGCTAAAATGATTATGTTTTGTAAAAGGCAACAATTTGGAACCATTCAAACATCAAACATTGTAGCACTACTCAAAAAATATAACTTTGTAGCATTAATTGTTTACACCCTTAGTGGACAAAATGACTTCATTTCTACAAGAAAGCCTTACCTATGCATTTCAGAATCTGAAGATGGACTCTCATCCGAAGATGGTTTGTAATCAACATCAGCTGGGTCCTCTCGAAAAGGTGAAGAACTCTCCCTGACATTGTCATTTTCTTCTATCCTTTCACATTCATCCTGGGGGGGCTGCAAGAGGGTGCACTGTACCTCTGTTTCCACAGTTGTGTTTGTCGGAGTTTGGTTAAAATCAGTTTGAACCCCTGGAAGAAGAAAAAAAATAGTAAGATGAGTGATGAGTTCAGTAACAGCCATGATAATGTCCACAATTGTAAAGTGTACTTTAATTTTCCATACTATCTAAAAAGTTGTCTATGGACCTCCCCCTCCCACCCCTCTCCCCCCCACCTTTGAAGACCAAAATTGCCAGATCCCCTTTACTTTTTCAATGTACTGTACTGTCATCTTACACCACTTTTAACATGGTTTCCAACCAATTGACATAATTTGTTGTTTTTAATGCCCAGGCAACTCAATGAACTAACAGCCATCAAACTGTGCTATATCTGTACTCTATTTTCTGCACAAACTTATGGTTTTGACGTATACACAACTGTGTATGGTGTAGCTTTGCTAAGTTCATTGTTTTCAGTCTATTAAACAGAGATTGCAAGGCTACAGAAGCTCATGATATAACCTCACTCTGTGGTCTTATGAAAGATTTTGCAATGGGTGCATATATTTCTACCAAAAATAATACCTGTTTCTGTCCGTATAGCCTAACTACTGTATATACACAGACAATAAACAGTAAGAGCACTCTGTATATTCCAAAACTAGCTCACATAAACTATTTACCATATCAGTTGAAGAGAGCCAACTGGTTAAAATACAATAAAACTTTTCCTTAGAGTACTGATGAGTGGTTCCAACTTTGTTTTTCTTCCAAATGACAATTCTCATGATAAACGTCTACGTTTTTTCCTTTTTCACAACAAAGATCTATGAAGAGGGCAGGGCATTCCTTTTCTGCATTGCTCATTGACTATTTCACTTTTTTGATGTCTTTATTTTGATGTCTTTATATAAAAAATGTATACATCCAATGTTAACTCTGATCATTTACAGAGATCAAGGGATTCAAGAAGGACATGGGGGAGGGGAATGAGAAACAAGGGAGCCCCTTCAATGGAAATTTTGGCATGGGGGGGGGGGGGGGGTTTGACAGACATACAGACATTGTAAAGTACTGTATGTGTGAATCAGGAGAACATGCCCACTACATTGACACCTTTGTGAATTAATTATTACTCAACTGATTTCCCACAACACCAGTTACCAGTTGTATCTCAGTGTAAAGAAACATAACCATAAGTACCTTTACTAATGCCAGTAACATCACACTGTAGCCGCTTGGACCTCTTCTTCTTTCGTCTTGGTAGGATTGTGACCTCAGTCTGTGCATGTCTTGTTACATTCTGGGATGGTAATATCTTTTCAAAATGAGAAAAATAATTTGAATCATGTTTACTCTTCACTCAAAATGTAATACTGTATGTTGTGCAATAAAATCTCTTTTAAAACACTAAATTATTATCGTACTGGCAGAAAAAACACAGGCATACAGTAAACAGTTTCATGCCTGCCAGGTTATTACAGGAAATACTCCACTCCTTTTGTTTTGGGATGCTGAGGGAATGTGACAAACACATTTCATGAGGTTCCATACCTTAGTTAACTTCTAGCACAATACTAAAGGGTTACCTTCACTGTGAAACTTTGGCTCTGAGAGTGTTTAAAGGCAAAACCTTTGCAAAATTCCACATGCACAGGAAAAATATGCATTTGTGCATGTACAGTAAAACCCCTTTTATACTGATCACCCACTGAGGATTGAATATACTCTATATGAATCTTTCCTCTCCTTTTCACAACCATACAGATTCACTGGTTGAATTTTCTATGCATGGTACAGTATGATTACTTTACTCACAATTTCAGGGTCATCTGCAATATCCTCTTGACTGTCTGTTGCAGTTGTTAACTCTGCATCCTTAGAATAGGCCTCCACCATATCCTCAACCATCTGAAATACAAAAAGCAATCAATACCGAAATTTGGCTAATGTGAGAACCAGTGCTGATTTGTAAATAGCTTTTGCATATGTATATATTTATATATCACTGGTATCTGCTTTGGGTTTTGATAAACTGAGCTGAATTCTGTGCCAATGTAAAGCCTTGTATAATTGGGTCTCTGATCCTATAGTACTTGGTTTGCTTAGTCAAGAGTAAAGTAGTAAGTCCTAGCAGCTAACATACTGTATTCTGTACTTTACACAAACATAACTACAAAGTAATTTTATTTGCTTTTGTGAAAAACTGTATGTACAGTATCTCATTTCTCAAAGACATAACCATACTGTAGTGTTAATTACGTAACTACTCTTTGAGCTCTGTTGTAGTGAAATCAAATCACACACTGAATTTGTCAACTCTTTACTGCAGACTGTTCCATTTCCTTACAAAGGCATGTGAAAAAACTATAAATGTTGTATCCAGTGCATTTTTGTGTAATCGTCCTGGCATCCAAACTTTTTTGAGTTATTTTTTTCTTTTTTCTTGGGTGGGTGGGTGGGGGGGTTGGAGGGGCTGCTACAACTTACACTTGGTAATCAAACAAAAAGATTCGGTTATATTTTCACAAGATTCAAAAGAAGGCATATGGTATTGCTGTACAATGTACACCAAGGGGGTAATAGAAACATTCTTTCATTTCCATTTTCTTTTGCATTTGCACTGGTATGTACAGGCTGTTAGTTGTAAGGTAAAGCCATTTCAGTGTTTCACTGAAATTGCTTTCATATTTTGTGTGCATAACCCTTACATTTTCACAAACAATGTGTGAAAGGTCTCAAAAATATTCAAAACTGCAATGCAAAATTTGAATGCTAAATTATTCCCTGTGAAGTTACTTCTATCAAAATAGCATTACTTTGAATTAAATGAAGCCCAAAGTATTTTGCCTATTTCTATTACAATGTATTTTACTTACAGTAACTAGATGTTTAATTTTATTTGAAACTTGAAGAACTGTAAATTTTGACTAGAGAAATACTTTCACCTCCTTTGAAATGTATCTACATAGCCTAACCTTGAAAGAGGGCGGAAAGACGTTACAGGTACCTAACAAGTTTCAAGGGATATTAAGAATGTGCAGAAGCCGAGAGAAGGCTTTATTATAGAAGGAAGGTATATACGTATTAGCCCTAGTCAGTAAGATACCTAGGGTTAAACAGCTCAATATCTAACTAACTTGTTTTAGATGTACCTGCCACAAGACCTTTTCATTTGTGATTTACTGGCTTATTTCCCTATGGTACTCCCATTGCTAATGCTGATCAAGCACAATGGCAATATGTTCCATTTATTAAAGTCTTTGGTATGACCTGACCGTGAGTGGCAGTTGCAAAACAATATTCACACACCTTCCTAATACAAGTTGCAAGATGTTCTCTAAGCCTAAATACATGACCATGCAGTGGGTCAAAAAGCATTTCACAAGTAAGTTTTGATTTCTTTTCTTTGCAGTGTTGATTGCTCACTATGACCAGTAACTTTTATTAGCTCTAATGTTAGGAGCTTCTTGGTCAAGCCCTCAAAATTGGAAGATATATTTTACTCCCCCCTCCCAACCCCACCTAAACTTGACACACACACCACTGAGGCTTGCCTCGCAATTTTGGAAACTGGAGAAAGTTTCTTCAATGACATTGACGCACAATAATATGTATGCCAAAGCCAAATACAGTATACTGCATAGCAAAATTTGGTGAGTGATGAATGCATGATAGTCTAAAATTGTAAAAATTAAAGTTAGGCATGGCCTAATAACATATTGCATGCACATTTTTCCAAACCAACCTTCTTTCTTGCACGTTTCTCTGATGCAAGTCTACGTCGTTTAGGTGGGCCTGGCTCATCCTCGTGTGGTGCAGCAAAGGCAGCGGGCTCTTTAGTAGGCCCTTTTCCAATCACCTCCGATGAGAGAGCCTGAGTAACGTTATGCGGTAGACCTGTTGTGTCGTCTCTGCCGACAGCAGTTCTAACGTTGGGCATTACATTACTGCTACTACTGGTACCACTTCCGCTAAAACTAGGACCAGGTGTAGAAGTCACAGATTCTTCACTAGTGGAAACGGTTTCTTCTAGTTCTGTGGCTGCTGAAACTCTTGGAGGAACAAGTTTCAAAGTGGGAACTTTTCCTGGCAAGACCTCAGCACGGCAACTGATGCCGAGTTTTCTTTTTAGTTCAACAGACGGATCGTAACAGTCAGGTGTGAAATGACCACTGCATATCACACTGGTCGCTGAAGGGCCTTTGAAGTCAGAACGTGTGTTCTGAACAAATCGAGTCCAGAGTCTTCTCGTTTTCTCGTCTTTCGGGAAGGTATGCAAACTAAAACCTTCTTTATTGGTGTTGGAACACTTTCCCACGATACATCTGTTAGGCATTATCAGTTTTCGTGAAGATTTTAGGCTTGAAAAAGTTAGATTTCATTTCAATGGTTGTTTCTCAATATACGTGTTTGCACATGTAAAGTACAACAATGAGTCACACAAGTAGATCGAATGAAGACATCGCGTCCCTGAAATGACGTCATCAGCTAATTACCATATTTTAGGAAATTTTCACTGATTTTTGGAATCTAACCCCAAAACCCATCAACTTTACGCGATCATTTCTCTCGTTTGGATGCATCAATCGGGCTGATCTTGGTATCAATGTTGAGCAGTCGGTGTAAAGAATAAATTCATGTGGCTTTTTAAGTGTCATTTCCCTGGCTCTTTAAAGCTATGTGGACTTTTATTCCAACATAAAAACCCTGGAAAGAAGTTATATACAAAGAAATAAATAATTTTATATTACACGATATGAAAACCTAGAAAAAGGAAAGAGATGTTAACATAATTTGATTTGGCAAAACCAGAAAGCCAAAAGGCTTAGTGATTCCTTGCCATCAAATACCTTACCTGCTTTCAAATTGACAGTGTTTGATAGATTTTTCTTTATATTTTAGGCACAGAATTTTCGCAATTTTACCGCTGGTGACCTCAAATGACCTTTGACCTCTACCAAAAACAATAGGCTTCTTTCTCTCAACATGACAAATCTATATACCAAATATAAACAGTATTGGTCACTCCTATCTGAAGATACCATGTTTACAAGCCATTTTCGGTGTTTTCGCATTTTTACCGCTGGTGACCTCAAATGACCTTTGACCTCAACCAAAAACAATAGGGTTCCTCCTCTCAACATAACAAACCTATATACCAAATATGAAGAGTATCGGTCACTCCTATCTGAAGATATGGTGTTTACAAGCCATTTTCGAAGTTTTCGCAATTTTACTGCTGGTGACCTCAAATGACCTTTGACCTCTACCAAAAACAATAGGGGTCTTCCTCTCAACATGACAAACCTATATACCAAGTATGAAAAGTGTCGGACATTCCTACCTTAAGATATCGTGTTTACAAGCAAGTGTCACAAACACACACACACACATATACACACAGGGCATACCCGTATTCAATGCCTTCCGGGGTACACAGAACTGTTCCCCGTAAGAAAATGGTCGGAATTCCCCTTTAGCTGTTTATGTCACGCGCCACGTGAATGCCGCGAGCGAGGGCGGGCTCTTGCATATCACGTGACAGAGCTCATTGCAGTGTCCGAATTTTCTGGTAGCTACGCCAGTTACGAGCTCCGTGTGAGGGAGGAAAGATGTGCGAGGCCTCAGCTCTTGTGAGCTGCCTGTACCTGGCAAGGTATCGTTTACAAGCTCACACACACACACACGACATCACCATCGCGTAGATTCCTTGCCTGCCTATGGCAAGGAATTAATAAACACAGACTGTAACTTCAGCAAATAACATTCTTGCTCTGGCTGAATTTAACATTTAATTTAACAATTTTGTGGTTCATTTCCTACTTTTTACACAACAGAATCAGACAGTAATTACACTATCCAAGAAAATAACAATTCTTCATGGAACAAAATTAAGCCAAAAGTAACTAACTCTTTTCCCAAATAAAGTAATTAAAAGAAAATAACTTACGGTTCTCTACTGGTTTGACTGCTGCAGACCCTTTCTGGTCTATCCTTGGGTGGCGCCCTATACATCACACCTTTCCCCAAGTACAACAATTAACTGTCACGTGGACATGAGTCCTATACAACGAATTTCTGGGTAGCCATTTGCTACTAACAAGGCTAAACTGCCTAAATCTGCATAGCAACTAAATGCAACGAAAATAAGGCTACAACTGCAAGCTAGAGAAGTTGTTATCCGGACAACAAATCCATATCCGCAAAGAAAACCAACTTAAATGGCGACTCATCGGCTGGGCGTCCTCCCTCAGGCCTTAGTCTTAATCGAGTGCCACGATCTCTCTCTTGCCTTTGCACACTACAAGTTTCTCAACAATACAAAGGTATGTGAATGATTGCTGCACTAAGCTTTTAGAAATTCACGTTACGTTACGTAACCACAGCTGTACTGTACCCTGGATCAAGAATAAGGAGGACTAAGCTTGAACTGACCATAACAATCTTAAACTTTGGAATGCTTGTGACACCCCTGAATTCCACTCACTGACATTATAGACATTGGTGCACATGATGTCACAGAGGGGAAAGCACCCCATCCTTTGGGGGCAAAATAAACGAACACAGACAAATGCAGACAGCTGATTTGTCTATCACTCAAATATGCACATAGTATGCTACACTTGCAGACAAATTCTTACGCATGCAGCCTCGTGTTCCATTGTTTGTGTGCAAGGATGAAGTCAATGTGTCATCAATTTGCACAAGGTCTTTTGCATTAGCACTTGTCACGCACAGTGGTTCATCAGCTACATAAGTTCCATTTTCTTAGATGACAGTGTTGACAATTATGCAGATATCAACAAAGATGGAAGGATGTCAGAAGATGGGTCATCATATTATTTGTATTTTAAAGCGGAACTACGAGATCTCTGACAACTCCCAATGGCAAAGAACAAGCTTTGCCTCATGTTCTTCACAGAAAAATATAATGAGAGTAAGCTCTCTGGCGGAAAAGAACCATTCATAGGGTATAAAACAAATATAATTAAAAATAGTTACAGTTTCTCAAATGACTGTAGAATATGCAATTTCTGCGTAGGTAGTCATTGGCACTTAATGAATATTCAAGTACCAGCTGCTTTCGAGATTGCATCGATCACACTGTCAAGATGCAACCAGTGTATATATACTGATACTGTATGTACATGATGGCATACCATATTTTCATTACACTAATCAACAACGAATGTTAGGCTAGGATGTGCTCACTGTACGAAAAATGTATGGCTGTAGGGCCTTACTGTACATATTCATACCTGTAGTCTAAGCCTATGCTGCCTCGCTGTGTCAGGCAACATTCCCCCTGTTCCAGTTAGGACTTAAGGTGAGATTTTCCTCCTTTTTCAGGTTATTGTGCGACAATTTCGATGGCGTGGGTAACGTTTCGTAATACAATTAAAGGCCTATGCCTAACGTTGCACTAACCTGAGTACAGTATAGTCCAAGGTTGTTTGTGTACACTAGGCTATCTGTCAAAGATACAAACAAATGCTATGCACTGTTTACGTACGTGTACTCATTTTACTTTCAGTTGGGCATGCATGTACGCATGCACCTATAGTTGTTTATTCATGGATAATCATAAACAAACATACTTTCATTGGTTCATAATTCTGACTGATGGGCTCATTACAGGGAAGAATTCCAATTTCATTTGGCAGACCGAATTCAACAACTGCTTCTCAAACAAAGATTACGCCCAAAAGAAGCTAAGGCTGTCCTACTTAGTATGTTAGAACCTCTTTAACAGTTTCTAGCTTCAGCTATCTGGCTCTCATGCTCTCACAAATTTTGGAGGTTAAGTATTTCTTTATACCAGCCTCGTAGTTCCTCTTTAAAAAGTCAGTTGTACTGTTGGATTATTCTGCAGTGGTCAGTTTCTAGGGAATGCGTGTGTGTCTTATTAACATATGTAGAGGTTCCAAGTTAGGTCTATGTTTGGTGATGGGTCATGAAAGTGTACTTTCCAAAAGGTCAAAGGTTGTTCAAGAAATCAAACACTGTATTAAACAAAAGCATTTCCGTTTTAAGGAGTCGTGATAGAATCTTACCAATGTTAACAGAGTGTTCAGTGGATGATGGATCATCATAGCTGTACATTGCACTGATGTGAAATGTCATTTGAGGTCCCACAGTGTCAGATGGGGACACAGATGGTATTGTTTTTCCATATCAAGACTTTGTTTTTGTATAATATTGCCATAATTGTCTTTTTTTGATAAGAATGACAAAATGGGGTGTAAGTAGCACTTTATTTTCTTCAGCAGAATTACTTGCAATGTTGTCATTAAAACAAGTTGTCTCAAGCTGGGTAACTCTGATTTGCACTCCTGTGGAAATTCACATGTATAGTACCTACAGTAGGTGCTACAGTACAGTAAATCTGGTCTTAGACAGTTTCTCTATCCTTCTGATCCCTCAAAACAGGAATTGTGTGTGAGGAAAATGATAGTTGAGCTATTGCATCACTGATGCTCTTGTATTTTTTGATAGGGTTCTGCAAGAAGTGGGGAGAGAGAAAGTTAGAATCAAGACAATGTCCATTTTCTTTAAAAGCAGGGGAGCAGACATTATATTGTCCCCCTGTCCATCACACATTAATGTCCTTGTACTGTATTTCATTCTTTTGATTTTATTAAGTCTGTAATTTGTTACGTACTTTGGAGAAGAACCTTTTATTTTTCCCCACCGTCAAGGAACTGATTTGATTGCAAAGAGAGACTACAACTTCATCGTTGGAAAACTGTAGCAGTGTTAATGTGGGCATGTCGGGATATCATGTTGTTGCCTTTGCTGCAACTGTGGCAGTAGGCATAGGACTAGCTATTTATGCATACATCAAATCAAGTGAGTACAGAATTTTTTTCCATACTTTGGGTGTTTGTATTTCAAGTCATTTGTTAAGGAATAACTCTCTAAAGCCTGCCTCACTCAAGAAAAGATACTTTGCTCAGGTCTATATTCACTGTATCTCTCAGATTAAAATCACAAATAAACATTACCAGAAGAGTTTTCCAACTAAAACAAACAATTTTTATTGTAATTATAACATATCAGAGGTTACCTAGAAAGGTGTGATGGTAATCAAATTCTGCATTGTCTGTATTGTGGAGAGTATGCACAAAATATTATGGTCATCATTCGTTTCAATACTCTGCTGCTGAAATACCTCCTAACTAAAGTCAAAGAAGCTGGTATATTCTCAGATTTTAAGGCACTATTCGAGACCCATCTCTTTTATGACTCTTCTTCATTTCATTTTCTTTCTCTAAGGGCAGAGGTGCTTAAGAGTATTTGGCACTGTAAAAGAAGTGTACGTGTGTCATTACTCATTTTGAAAAACTACCCTATGCTCAATCTTGTCAGGAACTGTTCTCCAGTACGAACTATATGCCCATAAAGCATGAATGGCAATAAAGATTGACATTTTATGGCAGTTTATCTCAAAATAAGCTGAAAGGAGATGTAGTGCCCTTCAATGCACTATAAGTAATTTCATACCCTTCTTGCCATCACTTCTTTCAGAATTTCAAAAGTTGTTGTTTGAACCTCAAAGTTGTTGGGCTTCTATTGTACCAGAGTTGTAATCAAAAATGCTGCTCATTGAAGCAGCTAATTGGAGAAATGAACCATGGGTCAGGTACTTTAATTGACAACCACAGTTTTCCATAAAAACTGCGGTAGCCATGGTGGACCTCCTTAAAGGCTAATATTCCATAATGTATTGTTTTTGTTTCCTTAAACAGAACCTGAATTAGTGAGAGAGTCACAGCACCAAGGATCCTGGCAATATGATTATGAAGATGATAATGGTACGTACAGTGTTGTGATATTTTCATGATAAATTGAAAAGGGTATGTATTGTGATTCAGCATTGAATAAATGGTATGCATGATGATAGTGGCACAGTATGTATTACAATTGTAAGATTGTATAAACAAATGGTATTTATTGATACAATGTTAAAGGTACGTATAGTGAAACAATTTTCTCAGTTCTATAATACCTCCATCCTTGTAACTTAGAATGCCTCGTGCAAGAGCTTTTTTGCGGGTAATTGTGTGAACATTGTTGCTGTAATTTTGTCAGAGAATCATTGGCTTTCTTCTCTTGGCCCTGAAAGGTGGAATGGTCAAGATTACAAGGTGCTCAGACCAGTGAAATTTTCTAAAACTGCTCTTGCCTGAATTAAATAAGAATTTTCTATTGTACCTTGGGAAGAAGGGGGGGGTGGGGGTGTGCAGTATAATCTTTGTACTGTAGCGCACTGTGTAGTTGCATTTACAGTACCTTCTAGGATATTTAGTAATGAACCAGTGTGTTTCTTAGAGCAAGTATGTACATCTGAAACTTTTTATCTTGAGTGGACTTTCAGTCAGATTTATGAATCTATGAAAAGAAAAGGAGGAAATGATCGGGATATTAATCCAGTTACAGCAAAGAATTGGCTAGTATCAATGGGTTGTGAATGGAAGGGAATATTCTTTCTGTCATACTGTACTCTTTAAGTTTCCAAATTCCACTTAGCACCACTTTTTATGCGGTACATCAAACATCAGGTTAAGAAACTTTTGGAAAAGTTATTGAAGTGTTTCAATCCTTGATAAATGCATGGTGCTTTCACTACTAGATGTTTTAAAACTTTCTGTTGTCACCAATGTTGTCTTGATGCCTGGGGATGTGAAAGAAATATTGGTCTACCCTGTGACTCAACAGAAAGTGAATGCACAATTGTTTACATTTCCAACAAAGGATTAATATGTAATATGTATGCTCAAAATTTTTACATTAGAAGGCAGGCTCTCATCACCTTAAAAGTATAATTTTGTAATAGTGATAGCTAAATTTTCTGTTAGCCCCTGCCCATTGATTGAAGAGGAAAAAGACAATTTTGAAAGGTTTCAACCCTTAAAGAAAACTAGTAAACCTAGACAAATGTAACCCATGTGAAAATTTGAAATTATGCTTTAGACACTTTATGCCCTCTGATATTTTCTGTACTACTTCTTGCATGAGCAAGAGTGTTGGTTCTCTTTGTTTCCTGGGAGATCTGGTCCTTTTTTATGATGTTTTTATTAGAAAATGACGAGAATTTCTGTCAGACTGCCAAATACTACCAGTCAAAGGTTTTCCTGTGGACAACCCAAAATTTCAATTGTGTCAAATGTAATTTTCATGCATTCAAGAATACAGATGATGTCAACCAACCTGTTATTCTCTGATTCTCAATATAGCCCAGGTGTTGTCAGCATGTTTATTTTTTCTCTCAATTTAGTGCATGATTTAAGCATTTTTGAAAAATCTATTATTACCTTTACATCAGTAGGGCTATGACATTTCCCATGGGACAACCAGTTTTCTGCTAAAATGTTGTCCTGTTTGATTTTCCTGAAAGGCATTCACTGGAATTTAATATTACCCCAGCTGATCAGGATCCATTAATAATTAAAATCATGCTTTAGTAAAATGTGATGAAAAAGTTGTAATTTTACCTGCCTTTTTTTCAGATACAGAGTCAGAAGATGTGGAGGAACTCAAAAGGAAGAATCGTTGTACAGTTTGTCTGAGCAAGAGCATTGGTGTCCTGTTTAGTCCATGTAACCATCTGGTAACATGCACTGATTGTGGAGCTAAAGTGAACTTTTGTCCTGTTTGTCGAAGGAAAGTAAGAAAAAGGATTAATGCTTATTTACCATGATGTATTCTGTGTGTGGCATTCGTTTCTGCAAGAAAAGGAAACAAGTTTGCAGCTGGACTGCCCATCTTTTACTGCAGTTATGGAAATACAGTTGGAACTTGGTTAATTAGCTGTTTCTTCAAGTAGTAAAGGTGTACGGAACAAAATTAGGTCAAGAGTTGTATGTAAACAGGGAAATTGCATAAATTTTATGTTTGACCTGTTGTTCATCTTGTAAATTGTCATACCAAAGATGGTTGTTATTTGCCTTTAGAAATGTTAAAGAAGGGATATTGCAATACAAGATTTATTCTAGTAAGGAACTTTATTCATGTCGGATAGTAATTTTGGATGTTTTGGGGTTAGATAAGAACACTTAATGTAGTGTAACTTCATTACAGTTAAAAAATATTGTTTATCTTATAATCAGATCCCTTCACTGCTTCTTCCTTTTGCCTTCATATTATTCAGCTACACTGCCTTAAAGGTCCTTTTTTCTTAGAATATGTTTCCATACTTTTATCTGACAAGTTTTCTAACAAGAAACTACCATAATGTAGTCTAAACTTTCATTCTTCCATGACAGTACTTGTTGTACTATACAGTACTTCTGGTATAACATTTCTCTTTTTCCTAGAAAATCAGTGGAAAGCATATTTACTTGATTGAAGCATTTTGCTTGTGATTATTTTCTTGCCATGACTTTCATTGGAAGAAGTTGATTGACTGATGAATGTATTTTTGTTTTGGATATTTGGCTATAATTTATCTTCAAATGTAATGAACCCCATTTACAGCAGACCAACCTAACAAAGTGATTCCCTTTAAAAGGAAGCACTAAATTACAAGTCAATGCACGTAAAATAAACAGTGTTGATATTTTTATGTACAGAGAGGGGAAACTTCCCTCCAATTGCTTAAAATTACCCTCCAGGTGGCCAGATTTCCTGGGAGAGAGCCGCCCATCCTCACAACTTTTTCTACTCTTGATGATGTTACTTGTATCAGGGAGGTGTTAGAAAGGAGACACAACATTCTATTGACACTTTGGGGCAATGTTTAGTGCAGACAATAATCTTTCCTTTCTTCCCAAATATTTTATCTCAATACCTAGACCAACTAGGATCAGTGATACATTGTCAAAATTCCAGTGAGAGGGCACGCCCTTACGTTGTTAACTTTTCGTTGCATCCATCATGAAAACGTATGAAATTTTACACTTTGGTCCTTATTGGTCGCAATAAATGTAATTTCTATTTATTTCTTTAGAGAATTTTAATGCAATATACATTTCGAGTGTGTTTAGGAGTTATAAGGAAAGTTGCGAAAATTGGATAAAATGATTTGGCCTTTAAAAATGCTTATAGCAGACGACTCATCAAATTCATTGCAAAACAAAGAAAGTATACTATTTAAACTTTCATTGACAGTCGTTTAGCTAAAACTTTTGATGAGAGTTTGAAACCTGTCAGTAACAAACCCTCAAATCAAAGCATCTTTTAACAAAGACAATTGATTCCAGATTACTTGGGTGAGAAAGAGGCAAATCATCATAAGCATGGGGCAGGTCTACAAGGCTTAACAATAGGAACAAAGAGACCTTTCAATCAAAGTTTGATGCTTGAATGGGAGTTACTATTTTTGAAGCACCTATTGTGTGACAGATAGGGCTGTTGTGTATCCTTCCTAACACCTCCCTGCTTGTATACTTCACTTGCATATTATAAGATCCTTGCCAACTTTAAATGAGCTTTTCTGAAGTATCATTCAATGAATTGAAGATGCATTGACATCTGTCAAGTTTTCTGTTGGGCACATTTGGTCTGCTGGTCTTGGGTATTTTCCAATACAAATGGAGGATTAGTACCATGTAACATTCCATTTTAACTTTGTAAAGAAATTTGACACACAATATGTAATTTAATTTGCCAGCAAAATATCGATTTCAAATTTGAAACATGATGCAGTGTCCTGATTCAGTAACCCTTCCCCACATTGCAACCATACTGTTATGTGTTTCAGATCTTGAACACATGATAAAAACACTTTTGATAGTTAGGACTGCATATTGTCACTTCGAAAGTGATGTCACACCATAGTTATTATACCTTTCCCTGGTTTGGAAACTCCGCGAACTGACTGTTGAGATTTCTGTTTTCATCAGTCACGTGACATTGATAGTACACGAGAGTCTTTTTGTTGAACTCTCCATACATACTGTATATATGCAGACAGGGTAAACTGATTTCTTCGATAGTGTCTTGCAAACAATTATTAAACTGTTATGACTATAGTTAGGGCGTATATTATTGCGAAAGGTGTGATTAAAATTTCTGTCTTAAGTTAGAACAGCCATAAAGCGAGAATAACTGCAACCAAACTATAACAGCGGGACAATTGAAGGCTGGGCTAGCAATCTTAACTTGGTAAGCAAACTCAACAATTCCGCGAAATTGCGAAGCACGTAGCAATTGCACTGTGTAACGTTAGACTAGTTGGATTAAACCATTTTAACAAACGAGTGTAACAGTTCATCAGGCGAGTGTATTATACAATATTTGTCAGTCACTTTGGTCGTATAAAATTTTAGGAAGCCCATCTAGCGTAATGAAGTAGGTCTACTTCACCCTTACTGCACACGGACTGCGGTATGATAAGCCTGCAGGACTTACTGAATGTCTTCAGCGAAGGTCTCCAAAGGCCAGGCCTTGGAACCAGTATTTTACGCCTAAAAAGAGAAAATGTCACCCGAGAATATAGGATTTCTTCATTTATTAAAAAAGTCTTAAAAACTTACTGATTAGGAGGCCTTTTGCAGTTCCCTTTTAGCCCTTGGGTCAACTTTAATTTCACTTCCCAGCAGAGACAGTACATCACTCAATGGAGCCATATCGCTACCGATTGATCGTGTGCATCTTCAAAGTCACTTGATGAACTTTTTTGAAGAGCTTAATATGCTTTTTCGGACAGTTACAGACGCACCTTACAAAAACTATGAACATACATACAGCGTATATGTCTGTGCACACACGGTGTCATAAGGAGTTTCCCAACCAGGGAAAGGTATAATAACTATGGTCACACTGATGCTTATTTGAATAACAGTCGAGTGTGGAGGGTTTCCAGAAACAGTTACGGCAGCACGGTGTTACAGACATTGACACACATAAGGATTTGACAGCTGATATTTTGATTGAAATTCAATTATCATATTTAGGCATGCACAAAAGTACCTGAAATGGATTTATTATGTAGGAGACAAATCACTAGTAGGTTCAAGAACATTAGGCTTGCAGGAGTAACATAAGTACGGTGATAGCTTGTAAATTTTTGATGGTGTCCTGCATAAGTTTTGATTCTTGCTAGGTGTATGTTGTTTTCATATTGCACCTCATTTTAACAGAAGCAGACCCCTAGAAAGGAGCAGATCATGCTAATGAATTTAGATATTATTACAAGCCACAGTGTTACACATTCCTGGGACTTTTGGCTAATATCATGCATAGTACCTGTTATTTGTCCATGCTAGAATGGATCCATGCTTGACAGACCAATGATGTAAATGGTCGAAAGGCCCTGATGTTCGTCAGTCACTAGGTGTTTCCTTTGCAGGATGTAGTTTCCTTGGTAAACAGAACCCATTCTGAAGAAAGTGCAAGTTTGTATTTACAGCATGGCCCTTTTGCCAGTGAATTGGGAGGACTTAAGAAAAAGTGTTAGATTTACAATAGCAGTACATAGGATTGAAAGATGTGCAAGAAAATTTGGAACATACTTGCTGTTGGTTCTAGCCTAACATAAAAGGAGTTCCTTTAAAATTATTACAGAGATTTGTGTTAATTGTTTGTGTTTTCTTATTTGTCAAACAAAGTTTCTGTAACCAGGGTAGTCTGGTTCAGTCTGTAGGGACTGCCCTTCCATGTGACCCTGGATAAAAGTACTAAGAGTATAGTAAATATCCAAAAAATTAAAATAAAGAATGCTTTGCATTTTGTTGCATCATAAAATGATGCTTTGATCTCACAAACAAATATGTTTGGCTTTCATTTGTTTGTATATTCACTGCTGGTAAATATGATATGATGTATTCCAGTTTTTAAAGTTGAGAGCATCTTTGCGAGTACATTTAAATGATTTCTGATGCAGTGTAAATTAGAAGGCTAATCCTTTCATCCCAAACCACAATTTTTGTAGTAGTGCACAAAAATTCTCCATTGGCTCAGGTCTTTGATTGACAGCTAGTTAAAAAAATGCAGAGTACTGAAGCTCGTGTTACACACCATGTACTATACAAAGAGTATTTTAATTAAACATTGGGGCCTTCTACACTTATCCTGAAGCAATAAACTGAAATTGTGTCTGGATGAGGATGAATTTAGGAAAGCTGTTGGGCTTAATAATTAGGTCAGGAGAATTGGGTTAGGTCTTTACATAGAACCTTTTACTATTAAAGGTGGTACTAATCTGTTCAAATAATTGAGGCATTCAGATATATACAGCATAGTATGTGGCATATTTATTGAACCAGGAAAGGATGAATGACTGATAAATTTTTGATCAGTATTGCCATCTTTTCGGGTGATACGCACTGTTTAACAAGAAATTTCCTAACTGGCTAATGATAACTCAATCCTTAACCTTATCCCTAACCCCGTAACAAAGAATACAATGGATACAATACAAAAGCAACAGTCAATCAAGAAACAACTTGTTGAACAGTGCGCATCTAGACCCTGTCTTTTCTATGAGTGACTAGCAAGCTGACCAAGTCTTCCACAAGCATGTTAGGGATTCATGTTTGGGTTAGGGATTAGGTTAGGATTAGAGCTATTGTTAGCCAGTAAGGAAATTTTTAGTTAAACAGTGCGCATCGCCCCAAAATTATGTTGTGAAATGTGCAAGAGAAGTCATCTTCCTCTCATTTTATCACTTTAGTATAAAGGACAAGAATAGCCACCCTTACGTATTTTAAAACAAAAGCTAAGTCTTCTGTTCAAACTATGTACCATGGTGTTTGACGGTTTATATTGGGTAGGCACGGTAAACTTAACAGTTACTGCTAGTAAATTTTAGGAAATTTGAGGAGGAAAAGTATATTGTAGGTTTTAAATAGCCATTCATGAAACAGGATAGTATACTAGTCCAATTCAAGTTGGAATAACTTCATTTTTCCTTTAAATTTTACCTGCTGGAGTTGTAACAAGATATTAAAAGGTGCTAAAACACCTTTAACAATGATATATCTCAAAAAATTTTAATCTGTATGTTTTCTCAATTTCTTTTTTCGATCAAACCACGTAAATTGGACCTTCATTGATATATTTCATGACAACACATTTTGCTACACATATGTTGCTACTGAAGAACGACATTTAAGTAAATTATTAAATTGTTAACGTTAAACTCATTAAAAATATAAGTTAAATACATTCAAAGCCTTTCTTGTTTGTAAAGATGTCAATAATTCTAACGAAATAAAATGATGCAAAAAAGGAATCAAAGAGTTTGATTTACTGAACTGGTCTGCAATAGTTAACAACGTTTCTAATTAAAAAATGGAGGTATGTTGCCGATTATTGAGCCATTCACTGTTAACCCAATTTGTTGCGAAAACTTTTACCCAATTAATCACACTTAAGGTGACTTGCTGCGCAACAATTTTCAGTATATTCAAATTTCTAATAATTGGACGACTATTAGTTAGCTTAGCTTAAATTTGTGCATGAGAATCAACTTTAGTGATCATATTTTACCGAGATACGAGACCTAAAAGCAAGTGTAACATCACCAAGGGAGCTTTTCAGTGAAACTATGCATGGATGTTTCAATTTTCACGTCAATGACCTTTAAAAGTAAGTTCCAGGCGCAGCCCGTCGATCGCAAATAAAAGATGCGATGAAAATTTGTACCATGGTTGTATAGGACAAGTTTTGTCTAGCCCAGATTTTGAACAGAAACTGCAGGACGTACCCCAACCCTACCCAAGAAAGGAGACTGGTAACCATCTTAGAAGGATTGAGGTTTTTAACTCGACCATGAAAGAATATTCACGTAGGAATTTAATTCGGAATCAAAGAAAAACCAAGCGAAAACAGCTGATGGGCACTGGTTTATTTCTCGATCGACTATTGGTATTGCGTTGCATCGATTGCATTGCTGTAATATTTAGGGATCAGGTCAGAAAATAGCGTTGCCGTTGGTCAGTTAGGAAATTTCTTCAACAGTGCGCATCAGCCCCGCGAAAACAACGATAGAATAATTTTGAGACTGTTTCCTAACGTATATGCGTTAGACCCATGCTGGGAAGCCTGGGTCTAAAAAATCAAGGGTCTCCATGGTAGCTTGGGTTTTGTAGCTATCAAGTCGTTTAATCAAAAATCGAAGAAAACTGAAGGGAATTCGTTGTTGTTAGAGAAGACCTCACCGTGACCCGAAGAATCTTCGCCTTAAGCGACCGAAGTTTTCCCTTCGCAAAATCAGCGTCATTTGCGCGTAGCGAGACGTTTTGCAGGGAGTGTTAGATGAGTTTTTGCGGCTCAGTTTGTAATTGGTTTAAGTCAGGCCGATCACAGTCTATGATAACTCGCTTTCCTTGAGGAAGCACCCAAATTTTCCGGTTTAACTTGGTGTGAATGAATAATACCATACTAAGAACGTTAATTTGACCGATGTGACACGATGATCTGGTGTAACATATTGCAAATTTCTCAATTTTCATTTTTCAGAGCTATGGGGAGATCGCCCCAGTATATAGCTTCGACTGATTAGCGCAGTCCCATGCCAATAAAATCAAAGTTCTGTTTTTGAATTAGAATGCAGAAGGTTCAAAGAGAATCTGAGATCACAACGACCACAATCGCCTGCCTGTGCTCTTTGCAGGAATTTTCCGAAGGCGAAATTCGTTGACTTTAAATTATGCAGACAAAAATTCTTTCAGATTGTGAAAACTGCATCTCCATGGCAGTGGCGGAGCTGCCATATGGTCAGGGGGGGGGGGGCGGGCGCCCCCCCCCCCCCGACGGACCAAAATCGTTTGTCGGTGCCCTTTTTAGGTTTTTAACATAGTTTACTCTTGCACAATTTTTGGCAAAAGACATAAGTTAATAGCTTGTTTTTAAAACCGGGATAACAAAATGCTCAAACAGCCACCAGTAACTATACTATCTGCACTTTTTATTCTGATGAAAATGGTCATTTTCTGTAATATCGGGATAGGTTTTGCCGAAACGTACCTTCATGCTTTATACGCACTAATGAATGTTGTCGCTGTGCTAAGTTAATTGCTTCCACACCAAGTGTGATTATAAGCTTACAAAATACACAGACATTAAATTACCCCCCCCCCCCAGGCCAATAAAAGATGTTGCAAAGGGCGCAACAATAATTGTAGCGCAAATAGCCCTCTTGGTGACGGAAATAATTGTCAATATAGACAATAAAAAGAGTTGAAAAAGATACCAAATAGCTTCCACAACATTTTTTAAAATCATTTGAAGAGAACATTCAGGTTAAAATAAAATAAAACTGTTATCATATTGGTAATGGTTTAAGAGTTTTAATGAGCAGTTTCCATTTTGCCATTCTCATAATAAATGGCTATTTCTGACACTGCACGATAATCCCATGAAAATGCTTATTTCTGTACTTCCGTGGTCTCAAAAGCCAGAAAATTGCATCAAATAACTTTAAGTTTAGGCTTCTTTTACTTATTATGAATTCGGTACCTAGCAGAGGAGCAGACCTTTTGTCTTGGCTATTTCTTTAAATGTACTAAATTAATGGCTGTTTCAGAGTGATCACATGATGTAAATTTCATCAATTAATGTTTCTTCGTGTACTTCTCTTGATTTCCAGTTGCCAAAAATGTACACCTAATGGTGATTAATTTCCCTAACTTTTTCCCTCTGTAAGATTGCTTGCTATTTAGCTCTAGAAGGTTTGATATTTGTCTTCACAAAGAAGCCCATTATTACATTAAACTCTTAAATCAAGACCTCACAATAACACACAAAATATAATGACTGCCTTCATACTAGAATGTGAAAGAGAGGGATAGAAACATGCGCGTCCGCAGGTAGGGGCAAGAGGGGAACTTGCCCCCCCCCCCCGGAAAATAAAGAACCTGAAAAACGAAGAAAACATAAAGAAAAAGATGACAAAAAAATAACATCAATATTTCTTAACAGTTCACTCAGTGTTTTCCCGATTTATATGCGGTAAATAGGCTTTAGAAATGTCATTTCCAGCGATCTGAGAGGCATTTTGGGGCAAAATTTTCCTGCGCTCCGCGCCAACTCATGGTGGCGCGGAGCTTTTCCTTTAAAGAATTTAATCCAACCCCCCGAATTTTCTTCCGCGGAGGCCCATGGATAGAAAATTTAAACATATTTTAATACAAAAATATGCTGAGGAGAAATGTCAAAGTAGTCTTCTACCAGGCGCGGAAAATCAAATGGGAAGTCTGAAAAGGAGTGGATTCGATCTTGCTGAGGCTCAGGGTATTTACTCCTTCGAAGCGCCCCTGCAGACCATTTTCGCCCCCTCTGACCGAAATCCCTAGCTCCGCCACTGCTCCATGGCATATAGCATTCCGAGGATACTAATTTTCAAAGAAATGCAATTTTTCCTTGAGGTTTGGTGAACCGTGGTAAATCTGTGATGTCTTTGCGGTACATTAATTTGAAATTGCACTTAATTGATTTATAATTTTGATGCCATTGCATTAAACATTGAACATGCCACTGCACAGTTTTTGCTATGTACCCCACATATGATGTAGAGTAATGCTAGATCAAGAGGAAAAGATATTCAAACATTCCATCTGTATCAGATTTCAAGGTCAAACAGGAGATTCCATTATAAAGAAAGGCAAAAGGAATCTGACACAATGTTCTCTTGCTTTGTTGAAAGATAGAGGTATTTTTAAACAAAATAACCTGTCTTTAAAGGGCAAGGGCAGTCATCCCAAACATACTTTGAAGCACAGATTAATCTCACAGTTTTCTTTTTATTTCTCCTGAAAGTATCTTTCTAAATATTTTAGGATTTCAATATTGCATAATGTAAACCAAGCAGTTACTACTAGTAAATTTCGCATTTGGGGAGAAAGAATCTTGTCACATGACTCTCAAGAGCCAATTATAAAACAGTATAGTCTTCTACACTACTTTAAGTTGGGGGGGGGGCTTCTCCTACCCTTTAAAGTGAAACGAGTTGGAAAAATGGTTTTGCAACAGGGTTTGGAGGACATGGGTGAAATATTTTTGTTTGTCTTGTGATATCGAAGAGAAAATCCACTGGAATATGTCTTTATTTACTTGTGGTAACCAAAGGCTTCGATTTCATGATACGATTTCCTTTCATATATGTGTTTAGTGGATTGTTTTCCCCTTAGGGCTGAAACAGTGGCGTAGCTAGCTACAGGGGACAGGGGGATCCCCCCCCCCCCAGCTCCGAAAAGTGAAAAATTTGGATATTTGCCATTTATGACACAAGTCAATTACAGTGTGGTTTTCCCTACTCTTCTTTCATGAAATTCCGAATTTTCTCCAATTAAATTTCCATTTTTGTAATTATTTGTTTCAAAACGCAAAATATTGTTTTAGCTGAATTTAATTTACGGGGCAATACAGAACAATCCTGAGGAGAAACTGCCCAGCTTTTACCATCATCTCTCAAACCTCCACCAAAAATTAGTCTTACCAGCTTGCAATATGAGAAGATCTACACGAACTAAATTCTTATGTGTAAATTAAACAAAAGTTACCGCGATTTTCCCATTTTTACTTAAATTTAGGGTCCGCAACATCGTACTTTAAGTAATATAAACAAGATGTACACACTCTTTCTTGGCTTTTATTCACATTGGATGATGATGATAATCGTTTTTGTCATTATGATATTTGGCACAAAACAACAACTTTTGATTGATGAATTCGGGCAAATGTATAGTATGTACACTTCGTCTGACAGTGTAATGTGATATTCAAAACATCCCAGAACTTGACTCCCAGCGTCCTCGAAAGTTTAAAAGAATTCAGACACGTTGTGAGCGAGAGTTTTCAATTCTCGGAGGTTGTCTCTGTGTTCCCAGAACCCTTCCCGAAATTCAGGTCTTACGGAAACTTGATGGGAGACAGTGTCCCCACTCCGTGCCCTCATGAGACATAGGGTGTATAATTACTGCAACTTCTGTAGCTGAACACAGATGGTTCACCAATTGGTGCCTGAAAATGGAAGGGTTGGATAATTGGGGGTACGGATGCACGTGTACCCACGACACTCCCTCTGGCTCCGCTACCGTCCATATAATGGTGAAGCGACTTAGCGAGGATCCACCTACCCCAAAACTGTCGATTCGCTATTTCGGCTTGTAGTCACTTTAGTTGATCTCCTGATTCATTCAAGTTGTTCTCTTAATAAGAAGGGATATAAAATCTATTTGAAAAGGGAGAACCCTCTCCTCCCGTCAGATCCTTTTTCCAAACCGACATGGGCGTCCGCAGGTATGGGCAAGGGGGGGCACTCCCCCCCCCCCCGGAAAATCAAAAATTTGAAAAAACGTATAAAAATCAAAGCAAAAACCCGAACAAAACGTGTTTACCAAGTTTCTGTGCGAAAAATAGGCTTTAAAAATGCCATTTCCGGCGATCTGGGAGGCATTTTGGGCTGAAATTTTCGCATGCTTTGTGTCAATTCATGGTGACTTGGAGGTTTTGCCCCTCCCTAGAAATTTTGTCCCCCTGACTTTTTTTCTGCGGACGCCCATGCAAACCGATGAAATCACGAATGCGCTCTCTGTTCTCTAAACAAACCCTGCGGCTGGACTTAGAGCTGTAGTGACATTTTCAAAAAAACTGCCAAAATCCAATTTTTTACCCACTACCCAGTGTTTGTTGTTGCAGTGTGCATGTATTAATTGTATCATTTTTTGTTTTAATATCTGGCGACGCTACGGTGGGGCAAGAGAGGGAATCACCACAGATTTTAGTCTTGCCCCCCCCCCCCTCCAACTTAGGTTAGTTAAAGGTAGGGTTAACCGAAAAAATAAATACCTCTCCAGAGGCTTAATATTTCATCCAGAGAGAAGCTATGACCTCCGAGCTTCATGAGGCTCCCCGACCCTACCCACAGGAACGGGGGCTTTGGGCTCAGTTTCTCGCTGCACTCGATTTTTTTTTTTTTGCCCCCAAAGATTTTCTTTTGCCCTTAGTTTGCCCACCCTTCCCCATTTTTGCAAGGCTGGCACCTCCACCGGTTTTATTGTTACCGTTTACGGCCTACACTGTTAGAAATTTCTCTGTAAAATTTACATAATTTTTATGGCAAATTTTTTTCCAACCAAATAATGTTTTTTTTACAGCCAGACTGTAATCATGAAAAAACATTAAGTGTTTGTTTTTTCTTTACAGTTTTTGCATGTAAATTAGTTTACAAATGTCTACTGTAAAATCGAATTACAGAATTGTTCTGTTTTTTTTTTACCTTAATTTTATGTGAATTTACAGCCTACTGTTTTCATTCTCGGCGTTTTAATATTTATTATAATATCGCTTTTTCCTTTCATATGTTATTACGTAACATACACTTCACCATTACGTAGATCAGGTACGTAGGTATTTGCTTATCAACGTAATGTGTCGTTACGAAGTACTTTTTCTAAAGTCCTCCCGACCCTCTGGCAAAGGGCCGTTCGGCGAAACCAAACTTGATACTGCTTCCCGAAGAAGCTATTACGTCCACTGAAGGACAACACTTAACGACCAACCTCGCGGCCCTCAGACCATTTTCATCATTGGTCCGTCATGTATGGCTCCATTCATGACTGGATGAAAAGAACAGATACTACACATGATCTTAGCCAAAAGACCGAGAAGAGTTATTTTCAATCAAAACACAATGAGGATACTTTGTTATCACATTGTTGTCCAGTAGACTGCTATCTCTAGGAACTTTGTAATTGGAAAGTCACATTTTTGGTACAATATAATAATTGTTTTTAAAATAAATATGACAAAGAATGCAAATACATTGGTTGCAAACATTTCCAGACAAGGTAAACAATAAGTTTATCACTTCCTGATTAAAAAAAGCCAAAAAAGATATTATTCAAAGCAACAGCAATCCTTTTGTTAGGAAAATGCCTACAAAATAAGCTCCACCCATTTATGCAAAATGAGATTTACGTCATAAAGTGGTAAATTTACAGACTCTTTCAAGTAAATTTGTGAAACGTTTTTAATTCGATCAAGTGCATGAGCGCCTGTGGCGATGAGTTGACATCAGTATACCAATTGTCAGTATAATAAATGTAAGTTAATTTTCAAATAGGGCCATAAATTTGCCAAAAATGTTTTCTTTTTTAACTGAAACTTCGCAGAACGATGCATGTTATATAATGAAAATTTTCTGGCTATTTCTTATTTGTTTGTTTGTTTGGGCTTATTTTTGTTTCTTTTTCAGCGTAAAAACAAAATGAATGTTTGTTAAATGACAGTATATTTATGTGAAATCAGAAAAATACAAAATACTGTTAAAATTTCTGTACATTTACAGAAAAAGTTTTACAAAGCAGTAAAATTTGGTTAAAAAAGCAGACAGAAATGGTTTTTTCAAATAAACAGAAAATACATGTTAAACAACCTTTTTTTATTGTAGAAATACAAAGTGTCTGTAAAGATACAGAAAATCTCTATTAAAAGTAAAATACAAAAAGTTTAAGTTAAAAAAAGCTTGTAAATTTACAGAAATTTTTAACAGTGTAGTAATGAATTGATACCAGTAAAATGCAGGCAACCGAAGCTCGTCTGCCAAAATAACCGCTTTCTCGTTCTGCTGGCATCCATTTTATAAGTATATTGGTAACTATGAATTAAAATTGATGTAGCTGAAACTAGTGGAGCCGTAAATCTCCATTTAGCTAACCACAACTATTGGAGTTTAAGTGCTCGACACTCTGATATGTTTCATGCTCATCGGGAAGGCCGTGTTCACATGCAGTTACGTTACCTTTGGGGAGAAAAGAACCACACGACATACCGTATTAAAAGGACTAACAGCAGTGAAACCCTTCATTTTATCTGCCGATTGCCAGATTTTGACTAAAACCTATCTGTGTATAGTAGAAGAACAAGATGCATTCCACCCATGAGATGGGATGGAAGCAGGTAATAACTGTGCTTATTTCATTGGTTTTGTTCGGGAGTAACGCCATGTCCGACGAAACGGTGAAGATTGAAACACTCAATCAAATGAATTGGAATCTAACCGTCGGGTTGTTTAAGACAAGCAAGGAAAACTTGAAACAACTTTTAAACCACAGAATAGACCAAAATGGAAATCAAAATGGTAACATTATACCACTTTTCGTACTTTTTTTTTTTTCATTTTTATTGCAAATAAATCGAATAGTTTTTAGTTTTGTTAATTTTGTTTGTAATTACACTTTCGATAATTTCATACAGTGTAACTGTGCAACAAGGTAATTTGCTGCCAATGAATCTTTGTCAATTTGACACAAAAAACACAGGCCCACATCAAACTTTCCAAGTAGTAAACGTTGAAAAAAGTTTTGAGACTGTAGACTTCAAAACTGTAAGCTGTTGAATTTATTAACGTCTCTAACCATATTTGTATAGAGTTTCCAACTTTTAAGTCTATTATCAGGATCAAAGCGCTACACCGTCAGTGCTATGAAACACATAAACATGGTATTATGAGGGAACTGTGAGGGAAAACTCCCTGCTATTACCATAACAGGAGTTGATGTCTGACACTGTGGGATGGGGGAGAATCCGAGGTAGAATACCAAACGACGCAGCATTGGAGCAACGTAGGAGCAATGTTGGAGCAACGTTGCCTCCGTCACGGTAGCAGGTTGTACACGCCCCGCGGGGTACTAGGGAAAGAGGCCTGTTGGGTTTAGATGGTAACCCTCCCAGCTGTTTTCCAGGCATTTTAGTAGCTTAGAGAAGATTATTGTTTTTCCTAAGCCAATTTTAAATGCATAGTCGTATGGGTATATTTCAGTTTTTTAGGGGGCAGAAGATTTTTTGCCCCAAAAATGTAATTCTGCCCGAAGACTATCTAAGTGGAGCGCAATCATTAATTGGCGCGGAGCGTACAGAAATTTTGAAAACTTGTACCCCTCAGAAAATCGAAAATGAAATTTCCCAGGCTCATAAGTGGGACCCACGCAGTAACTCTGCTGAGTTACGGTTTGAAACTTAAATTCTGCTAGGGAGACTATCTAAGCGAAGCGCCATCATTGTTGGCGCGGAGCCAGCAGAGAATTTTGAAAAATCGTACCCCTCAAACACCAAGAAATGGCATTTCCCAGGCTAAGAAGGAGGCTCTCAGCAGTCACTATTTTGATCAGAAAATTACCAGATAAAATGTACCACTACCATTGGATTAAATGGTTTTGTACATTGTCGGTGAAAACTATAAAACGGAATTGAACATGCTAAATGTTTTTACCCTAACGCGGCTCTTGGGTAAATTCGGTATCGTTATATATTGAAAAGTTGAAATTTTTTGCAAAATTTAATCCCTTTGGGGCAAATATAGAAGGCACAAATATGAGTGAAATTGTTCTGGTTAGTTTTATTTAATGGGGGATTCTCTCAGAAGAGACTGAGGAAAAGAACCTTAGATGGTATAGTAGCAAAACTGACATAATTACTTAACATGATAGGGAGCAATGCTTGTATGAAAGCAGTGATTGTAAAAAGGATCCGGATCGGTGAGTGGACAAATAAAAGACTTTGGACACTATGATATCTTGATGTAGCAAATTCCAGACGCATAGCAGCGTTTATAACAGCAGTTTTTGTGACGCTAGCTCGAAATATCACCTGATCACGCTCACCGCTAGAGTCACTAATATAAGAGAACGGGTTAACAAGACCTCTGTGTCGGTGTGGATTATAACCTTACCCTCCCATTCAAAATAATTCTTAACCTTCAAAACGGTTCAAAAGTTTGTAAAGACTATAGAAGCATCCTTCATACGGTGACTATATATATAGCTAGCAACTTTAACTAGTTCCATTATAAAACTGCGTCAATAAAATAATTGAGAGGAGAAATTAAACTGACTGCGTATACGTTATCAACAACTTGTGGCTTAAAAACCGGTAGCCGTATCCGATATCCTACAGTTTTATGAACCGCTGCAGATATGGTTAATAGTGACAGCTCTTCAGCTTATTAATAGGGGTGTTTTCAATGGCTGCAAATTTAGCTCGATGAACGATTTTCATCTTCTTTCAGCTTATGACTACGTAGAAACGAAAGGGAAGTTGTCTTGCTAGAAGCCGCTACGCAGGCAATTTCACAGAACATGTACAAAATGTTTTTGTTTGCTTATTCCACAACAGCGGCCCTGTCAATACCCGCCTCGCACACGGCAGCTTTACCTAACATGCCTGGCGAACATGAAATCCTCGTCATACATGGGTGGTACCAATCTACAATGCTCGAGGAGACCCTTACAGTCAACCAAAGGGATAAAATTGCAACTTCCTTTGAATTCGTCTTTATGGGAGTACCTGGACTTCGTGGCCATAGAGAAGGAATCTCAAAACCAATCTCAGTGATGACAAAACTTTTTACTAATAGCCCCAAACCCGTCTATCTACCATTTTTAACTAGTGACGTAATCTATGTCAGCAGTTTGGTGTCTTCCGATGACGGGATGGTTAACGTAACGAAGGGTGACGATGTGCTTACCCTCCAACTCAGCCATGACACATACTGCCATCACGACCCCAATAAGAAAGAAGACGATTTCAGGGCCTTACGAGACAGTTTTTGGACCTCTTATCCAAATCCCTTTACGTTTGACTGGTCCATCTGCGAAGGCAATATCGAATGGGATGACGGTACATTTTGTAAGATCTTGAAAGAAAACGAATCTAAATTATCAGGACAAAACGACTTTTGCGTTTCCTTCCATAAGACTATTCCACCAAAGCGATGTGGATCTCACATGAATATAACTGCAATGACAGGAATTTTCCGGGAGATATCGTTAATTACGGATCCAGTTCCACTGGAAAGCTTCGAAACTGAGAGAGTGGAGATGTTGAAACATGCTCAAGGGTTGGTTTTTCCCTGTCTGCATCCCTAAATTTTGACTGAAGTCTTTGGAGTTGTTCAAAACGGAAGGCCATGGGTAGAGTGGTTAAAAGATAAACAGTTACTCTGTCAAAAGTCCATTGCCAGTATACGGGGGATGGGGGGGGGGGGGGTTTAGATATAAAGATATTGGCATCAAGGTATATTTATGAAAAAATGAGTGAGTGGCTTCACCTTTTCGTTAACTCCTTGATGTCCGTGAGGACACCAGGGATCAAAATTTGACACCTAGTATTCACGATATTTCAAATTTGTAATGACACCTTTCATATTTGGTATACATATGTCATGTTTAGAGAAAGAATAGACTATTTTGGTAGTGGTCCAACTGTGAGTTGAGTTCATCAGATTAAAAGCATCAAAACCCAGTAAATAGCCTGTAATCAGTACATAGTAACTGATTATGATAGCAATGATGCACACTTTTCATGTTTAGTGGATAATTTATTCATTTCAAGAGGAATAGCCCATTGTCTTTGCGAAAGGTCAAAGGCCATCTGAAGTCACCACAGGTTAAAGAACGAAAACCCTATAAACTATCTCTCTAGGTAGGAAGCATGGAAAGTTTACACACTTGACCAACTGACGAAGTAATGACACCAAGGGAGAATTGGGAAATTTCTTCAATCAGATAATCAGAACCTTTACTGTATCCCCAGATCTAATAAATGTTTCCTAGGACTTTGAAGTTATTTTCACCCCAAATATATGTTTACAGTTACCCCACAGTTTCCGGGGCTTCTCATTCTCGACCCTGCTAGGAACTTGACCACATTGACATTAACTAGCAGATTGTCTAAGCGGGCCCCTGGTCCCAAAGCAAAATGCAACTAGAAATTCCAATTATTAAGTGAATTTCAAATTCCACGTTTTTCATAAGTTTCACCAAATCTCTCCGTTCTGTTGAGGATTCATTCCAAAAATAGCCGATAGAGCCCCACATTTACCACTAGACCATTTTACAAAAAGCAATTACAAAGGATTATGGGACAGATTTTTTTGTACGTTTTTTGTCAATTTGATTTTACCGTGGCCAAAAACGACGAACAATAAAACGCGGTCCCACTATCCTTCGCAATTTTTAGTTGGAAATGTCTGCAACCAACATCATCTCACACTTGCGGAAAATTAGTTTATTCCGTGCATCCAGACTAAATGGCCCACTAAGTTGCGCCCCGTCAGACGGAGCCTGTCCTTGCCTAAGAGACTGTCATTTTTGCCAAAAACTGCTGTACACCTTATCGCAAGTGAAAGAAGGAATCAGTTCTTTTCCTATGAAATAACATGTATGTATACTTCATATTAAGCTATAGTTGGCAACTTTTCGCTAAAAGTTATACAAAAGAGCTGTCCTACAAAAGAAATTGTCATACCCTTTTTACCTCTGCCTTACCGTACGAATCTACCCTGGACCACAGTCCCTATAGACGAATCCAGGCAACAAGCGATGGTCTGATTTAAGTCGGCCATAGCTGGGGTCAATCACCTTTTAGTCTTTCAATTTCCTGGCTTACCTGTATCTTGGGTGGTTGTATACCAAATTGTATCTGAAAACATTTTCTGCTACCATTTCTCACTCTAGAATCTATCCCCTTTTCAATGCTCATCTCATGTCTCCAGATGTTACTAGCCCATTTGTGAAAAAGTCTAGTGGCGGAGCTGGGGATGTCGGTCAAAGGGGCGAAAATGGCCGACAGGGGCACTTCGAAGGAGTAAATACCCTTAGCCTCAGCACGATCGAAGCCACGGCTTTTCAGACTGTCCTTTTGATTTTTCGCACCTGGTAAAAGACTGCTTTGCCATTTCTCCTCAGCCAGTTTTTCTATTTAAACATGCTGGCTTCCGCAGAAGAAAATTCCGTGGTGGGGGGGGGGGGGCAAAATTCTTTCAGATCGCTGGAAATGGCATTCCTTATAAAGCCTATTTACCGCATATAAATAGGGAAAACACTGAGTGAACTGTTAAAAAATGCTGATGTTAATTTTTCTTCGTCTTTTTCTTTATGTTTTCTTCGTTTTCCAGGTTTCTTTACTTTCCAGGGGAAGGCAAGTCCCCCCCCTCCTTGCCCCTGCCTACAGACACCCATATTTCTACCGCTCTTTTTCACATTCCAGTATGAAGGCGATCATTACATTTTCTGTTATTGTCAGATCTTGATTTAAGATTTTAATGTAATAATGGGCTACTTTGTGAAGATAAGATTAAACCTGCTAGAGCTAGCAAGCAATCTTAAAGGGAAAACGTTATGGAAATTAATCACCCTAAGGTGTACACTTTGGCATGGAAATCAAGATAGGTACACGAAAAAAAAAATTAATTGACGTCATGTGACCACTCTGAAATAGCCATTAATTAAGTACATTGCAAGAAATAGCCAAGGCAAAAGGTCAGCTTTGCTCTCTAGATACCGAATTCATAAAAAAAATAAAAGTAGCCTAAACCTAAGCTTATTAGATGCAATTTTCTGGCTTTTGAGACCGCGAAAGTAAAAAAAAGCATTTTCATGAGATTATCGTGCAGTGTCAGAAATAGCCATTTATCGTTAGAATGGTCACTTGAAGAAAAGCAAAATGAAAACTGCTCATTAGAACTCTTAAACCATCACCACTTTGATAGCAGTTTTATTTTATTTTAACCTGAACGTTCTCTTCAAATGATTTTGAAAAATGTTGTGGAACCTATTTTGGTGTTTTTATTGCCTATTTAGACAACTATACCCGACAACAAGATGGCTTTTTGCGCTACAATTACTGTGGCGCCCTTTGCAACATCTTTTATTGGCCGGGAGGGTGAATTCAAAGTCAGTCTGTGTCTTTTGTAAGCTTATTATCACGCTTGGTGTGGAAGTTATTAACTTAGCACAACGACAATAATATTAATTGCGTATAAAACATGAAGATACTTTTCTTCAAACCCTATCCCCAAATTACAGAAGATGACCCTTTTCATCAGAATGAAGTGCAGATAGTACAGTTACTGGTGGCTGTTTGAGCATTTTGTTATCTAGGCCTTAAAACAACGCTATTAATAAAATTATGTCTTTTCAAATAATGGGGCAAGAGTAAAGTATCTTAAAAACCTAAAAAGGGCGCCGGCGGACGATTTGGGTCCGTCAGGGGGGGGGGCGACCTCCCCCCTGACCATATGGCAGCTCCGCTACTGAATAAGTCTTCCTCCATTTTTTAACTGATGACTGAGGTGGCGGTTGACATTGGAGCACTGCATTTACACTACATACTTCAATACAGAATTCAATAATTTAATATTTAATCCCTGAAATAAAATGGAAGATTGAAGAGAATTAAATAAAATTGTGACGTTTAACTTGGCCTAGCTGTCGTTTAAAATAAGTTAGGGAAGACTGCTTTTGCACTTTAAGGGTTTAGAAATTCATGCGTGAGTTATCCTGGTATACTGCATGGTATACCTGCAGGGTAAACATTAGGGGTTCCTTAGTAAGGGATGCCGCGAGGGCTTTATTATTTACTTTAATACGTTAAGTGGTTAATGTGGATGAAACTCAATGAAGCCACTTAAAATCACACAGCACAAAACGCATACGAAATTTTGGAATACGAGTCCGTCTTGAGAACTAAACAGAGGAACACTGTCGGAGTTACAATTGTTGCCGACGTATATTGTGCTCTTTATTTACTCACTAAAGCTACAAGGAAAATTGAAAACGTTTGATTGGGCAATATTTTACAAAGGAGCAGAATTAATTTTAAATTACGTAATCCCCTATACAGTTTGTACAATGTCTACAGATCAAGTCTGAAATAATGATGTTGATGTTAATAAGTACAACAAGCGGCAAAAATCTCAGATTTTTGCTTCCCAGTGCTTACCTTATCTTAAACGTTGCCTTTTTAGTACAGTACTTATACGTAATACTTTATGTAATTGTCATTCCCTTTTGCGTGTTGTAAGTCTTAAATGATATAAGAACTTCATGACAATTAAGGCTTACCGTTTTGCTCGTGTGCCAGTAACCTCTGACACTTTAAATACTGGTATTTATGTTTACATATTAACCTAGTGGGGTGTAATTTCTCAAAACCACAGATTCAATTGTAAGGATTGCTCTAGTTCAATTTGCTTCTTCCAAATTGTTGCTCTAAGATTATACAGAGGGGGTGAAACTTCAAAGCACTTGCGCCAGCGTATTAAAGATTTTTTCCCACAATATGTGCCGTACATGTAGGCTTACAGTGTACCTGAAGTCAAGAATTTCCAAAAATATAGAGTTTGGGGTTGCAAAATTGATCTTTTTCATTTAAATCCCAGTGTCATAGCTTGTTCCACTACCGAAATAATAAATGTTGAAATTTATAATTTATTCACTTAAATAGGAAAGCTTATTGAGCAATAATTTGTGACTTTCTTGTTGTACAACACACATCAGCTTTGTTTGTCTAGCATTATATATAGAGAAGTTAATTATTTAGTCAAGTCATCACATAATAGTAAGACTGTGATCACATTTTGGCACAAGGTGCAGTAGCTCCCTGAAAAGGGAAACACAAAGACTTTTATTTGAGTAGTAAAACAAAGACACTGATCACAAATTATTGCGAAACTTACCATTTTAAATTGAATGACAAAACTTAATATTTTATATCTCATCTCAGGACCGTCCTATGACGATGGAGCTGGACTGTTTGAATTATTTTTGCGTAGTAAGTTTTATTTTTGAAATTTTTGACCTGAGGTACACTTTAAGTGTGTATACTCTGTAGCGCAAAGCGGCAACACCCATCTTCTGAAGTCGGGAAAGTTTAACATTTTGATATGAGGAGATTTGTTCTTTGAACAGGATTGTTTATTGTGGGAAATAAATTTAATACATTGTATAATTTGTTTGCATAGGCGTACGGAAGCACTTCAGTTTGGGGGGCAGAGGATTCTCTGCTCGAAAAATGTAATTCTGCCCAAAGACTATCTAAGCGGAGCGCCACCATCGGTTGACGCGGAGCGTGAAGAAAATTTTGAAAAATCGCAACCCCTCAGACAGCCGGAAATGGCCTTTCCCAGGCCTATAAGCAGAAAAATGAGCAAATCTACAAAACGGTCAGAAAACTCCCAGATGGAATGTACCACTACCATTGGATGACTACATTAAGCTATAATCATTGGAACATGATTTTGGTTGATTCTGTTTGCGCGTTCTACAAACTATTTTACGTCATGCAGCATGAGATTATCGTCAATATAATTTTGAAAATTGAAAAGCTACAGAATCCCTCGAAAATCCCAAGGCTTCTCAACTTCGAGGGAGGATGGCATTGCATCGCATTCCGGCTGCCTATTAAATATAAGTTTCGTCGAACTTTACAAGGATCCCGTGTGTTTTAGCAGCCTGTTTAGCTCAGATTCAGAGGCCCGAATTACCTGAGTGGGGATGCCATGCAACGAATTGGCGTTAAAAAACCGATTGACTCAATTTTCGGGCGATTCCCAAGCAAGGTAGCAGCCTGTTTATATGCATTTAAACAAACAAGGGCGCAAATTATTTCCTAGTGAGCAAACGACCTAAGTCCATATCAACGGTTTTGGCACACTTGATCCCCACAACCGTACCCATTAAATAAAAATAAACGTGGCCAAATCATCGGCATAGTCGCATAGACTCCTTTGGCCTCAGGCAAGGGAATACAAATTAAAAACGAAATGAAATCTTCACGATACCTTAACGTTTTATTCATAACGGGATAGTTTAGTTGCATGACATTTACGATGTTTTCTACTGGTAATCAATCGACAAAAGAAATCACGAGTATAGACCCATGGCAAACAAAAAGTTGTAACAAATACAAATTGGAATGTTTTGACGAAAACGTATGCTAAAAAGGCAAAAACATATTATACTCTGTATTCGCTGGCTTTAGTGCCCGCTGAAGACAATGACAGTCATGCCTTACTTTAGAACAAACTATTTACAACGAAGAAACAAATAGAGTAGCGGCAATCACATCCTAGGCCTGTCAAAGTAGTGACATCCTCTCCCTTTCTTTTTGCTTGGTTGCCGAATGCAGGTCATGACATTGACAATCACAAGTCTTGCAGTAAAACAAAATATTTACAAATGGAGAAATAAAATAGAATATCATCGCAACAACTCGAGGAATTGTTTTTTCATAAGCTGCCCGAATGTGTCGCGAATTTTGGTATCTTTTAGAGTTTTCATGAAAATTGTACCGTGACTATGATGCTTTTTTATTATTTTTTCGGCCAAGTGTTTGAAGGAATTCGGGCGCGCCTAGGAGTTTTCTTTGTAAGTAGAAACAAACCAGGTTTTAAGACTCAAACGGCTGCCCGAATTTTTCCAGATCCCTGCCCGAATTTTAGGTCTTGAGAAAATTTGGGGGGGCAGTCTCCCCCCCTGCCCCCCTCCCCCGCCTCGTACGCCTATGTTTGTTTGTTAGAATCGTGGTATCAAGAACAATTCTAGTGAGCAAATAGTATATTAAGCAAAGTTGCAACTGCACTTAAATAAGCCAAGATTTTCAAGGTGTAGAATTACTGTACATCCCATTTAGTGAGAAGGAACGATATAATTATAATAGCATATTACCATTAATGACTCCAATAACTTTCACACAAAACTGAAAAAAGGAAGATTGGCCTCTATCAATTCGTCGAAGTGTCAAAGTACAACTAACTACTCATATGAAGGCACGTTCCTTCACAGTTAAGCCTTGTGTTTTATTCAAAGCTTGGTTAACGTCCTCCCGTTTTGAACTAAATTAGATACCGTATATAATCTGCACTGTCGTTTATTGCATTTCACCTCGAAGATGAAACGAACGTTTCGACGACAAATTCGAATGTGACTTTGTTAAGTTAAGACCCTTTCTGCCTTTCGGATGGCTGGTTGATTTACTGAAAACAAGACAATCATCATACACTGGAGACCACTCTTACACGACCATTCCTATACTGTATCCTACACAAATTATGCCGTAAGGGTAAGGTACTGCCTTAGAATAATTCTTTCCTTCCATCCTTAGTAAGTAGGCCAATGTCGTGCCTCACTCCTGCCTATAACAAGTGCCACCCTAAAACGATTTTTTTTCGACATGTCCTCTTTTTACTAGTTGACACTGGCATCCGGGCGGATTCGTACTTCTTCTTTGCGGTTTAAATATTTTGAGACATTTACTCTTAGTATTTTAATTTTGACTACGTAATATACCGATGACTGAACAGATAATGCACCATTTTGCATCTAGACACCACTGGAAACCGGAAAACATTGTTTCTTTGGTAGTATGTATGTCACTTGTAAAATCTCTACAAAGACTAAAAATGAGTATTTTGAAACTTTTCATGCTCACCAAAACAGAAAATCCTAAACCGTAGGCCTATAATCAGTTCAAAGTTTGGCCAAACATAGCACCATTTTGCATCTAGGAAATCTAACGCACAGAAAGTTTCTCAGAAGGGAACACGACTACTTTTGGTTTTCCTATTAAAACTGAAATCCATTCAAATATTGCTGCATTTGCGATCTACATCCTCCTGAAGTTAACGATTTTTTCCAAGGAAAAGGGAGATACCGGTTCCCTTTAGTCTGATCTCCCAGGCCACAGATCAGAAATGCCCAATTTGGGGTACCTGAAAACAGAAAAAGTGTATGTATTACCATTTCTCGTAGATTGCTTTTTATTCTCATTATTTCAGAATTGGCAGATATGAGATTCGTATTTCAAGGCCGGGTACATCCAGCTTTAAACACGTTTCCGGCCCTCTGAAGGATTTGTAAAGCCCAAAATTTTCTTGTACGCTCCTCGCCAATGTTGGGGGCGCTCCGCTTAGTATTGTCGCGCCTGACCCTCGGAGGTACCACCCCCACTTGTTACACAGGTCCCCCTAAAAATTCCATCCTGGCTACGCCACTGCTGTAATTTCACATTATTTTCTTAAAATTGCTTCAATTGAGCCCATTTTTAGCACTAAGTAGGCTATATTTTGATGTTCTTTCATCAGAAAGTTACATAAAAACTCATTCCATAATATATCTGCACCGTGTGTCCTTTAAGAACTCTTTATGAACAATAACAAGTTAATCGCATTAAAGGCCTGGTTCTCTCACCCCAAACAGTTCAAAACTCTCCTAACCTACCCACTCAAGCCCTCAACTGTCTAAAATTCATCCTCAACCAGACATTATCTAAGTTTCTAAGGTTATTGCTTCGGGATACCAGTACACAAGACCCTAATTAATGTGTAATTAAAACACACTGAGTGTAGTACATGCTGTGTAATATGAGCTTCGGTGCTCTGCATTTTTGAACTAGCTGTCAGTCAAAGAGTTGTGTCAATTGAGAATTCCTGCGGACTTATTTCAAAAAATGTAGTTAAGGATGAGAGATTTAACCCTTTAACTCACAATATAATTGGGAAATGCTACAAGTTGGATGCGAATATCCATTGTCAACGACCGAAGTACGCAGCTTTATTATCAACCTGCACTTGTCATCTTTCATAGTCAATAGGTGTCATAGACCAAGGAGGTGTGATTAGTTACATCCATGGGCGTCCGCAGAAATTTTTGTAAGGGGGGGGGGCAAGATCATTCATGGATGATTGAATTGTGTACACTATCTAAGCGGAGCGCCACCATCAGTTGGCGCGGAGCGTACAAGAAAATTTTGGGCCTTACAAACTCTCCAGATGGCCGGAAATGACACTTGGCGAGTGTTCTAAGCTGCATGTACCCAGCCCTGAAACAGGAATTTCATGTCTATAATTTTTAGATATTTAGAATTTTCAATGTAAAAAATTGTTGAAGGGAAAATCATGGATGATTGATTTGTGTACACTATCTAAGCGGAGCGCCATCATCAATTGGCGCGGAGCGTAAAAGAAAATTTTGGGCCTTACAAACCCTCCAGATGGCCGGAAACGACACTTGGCGAGTGTTTTAAGCTGCATGTACCCAGCCCTGAAACAGGAATTTCATGTCTGTAATTTTTAGATTTTTAGAATTTTCAATGCAAAAAATTGTTGAAGGGAAATTGCCTCTCGGTAACGGCCTCGCACGCCTATGCACGATAAAACTTACAACTGTCAAACAGCCTATATGGGCCTATGTGCGTTACCTAATTATGAACCATGCATACACCCCCTCCCCCCACCTCCGTATTCACCTTGTATATCCAAGTTACACCCGCGCGTCACCATTTGAGATCAGCACGGGACCAAACCAAGACCAACGCATTCATCAATGGTCGGATGTCATCTGCACACTACATACCTGACAACTAGGCTAGTACATAGTTTTTACAATTACAAATTTCCAATAGATATCACTAATGATGGTCCCCAAATTACGATTTCACTATTCAGCATCCTGCACCATCTTCTCTTTTGCTATTCCTGGTCAAACGTCCGCATATTTCACGAGTAAAAACTGACGCTGTGAGTGAAGGTATTTTGATGATTTATTTTTAATTTTTTTTATATTAATTTTTATTTATTTTTTCCACAAGTTTGATTTTCCAGGGGGGGCAAGTGCCCCCCTTGCGGACGCCCATGGTTACATCTCCCTGCATAGACCACCAGGGAGTTGCTAGCAACTGAGACCAGACAGTTGCTGGAAAATCTGCCAATTACATGCATTGACTGTCGGTTATATTCTTTTATAACACAGTCGATGAACATTTGTCTGAAACAGGGAGTTACCCTCAAACAACTTCTACCTGCAAGTAACGTAACGTTATTCTATACTTGTGAGTATAATATAATACAGCGAATCAAAACAGCTTATAAAAAGTTTGCAACTTAGATCATCAACCCGTTATTCCTGCTTACAAACATAATGAGAGAGGGTGTGGTCGTAAGATGTCACACTGTGCAATTATATAAGATACGTAACTCCGAATCACAAGGGTAATGACTTCAAGTTACACTGTGCACTTTGGCCTCGAGTAACGTGGAGTAGGCCGGAAACGTTGGTGAAAAGCACAATTATCCTGGTATTTAACATTTAATTGTTGAATTTTTTCTTATAATTAAGTATTAAGTATATGCCTATGTAAGTCCAACATAAATAAATATTGTCATATAAAAATTAATATCAGTTTTAATAGATTACAGCCTGGACTTTGTTAGCCTAACTATTATAAAACCAAATGGGGTCTGTCTTTGCTTTAGATAACGCGAAACCTCGAACTAAATTCACTGAAAATCCCCGGGTTTTAAATGCCAGTGTCAGGATTTTTACATAAAAGTCTCTAAATTTTCCCATTTCAACATCGGTTTCAATGTATGGGAAGAGCGTCTTTAGAGGAGGGGATAAAAGGCCCGAGGGCCCATTTGTAATTTTTTCTTAGGCATCATTAGTTACCTCGCACGGGCTTAGTGAACTGCAGAAACAGAAGTGCTGTCATGTCTGATAGGTGAGTTTCCCGGTTACAATGAGTTACTCCACGGACTACACTACGATTCGGCACTTTTTTCTACAGCTAAAATGTTGGATGAATTTGCCATACGTTGGTCAGAAATTAGCCTCCTTAAGTGATCGTTACTAAACAAAGGGTACTTTTGTAAACGACTTAGGTCATGTTTTACCGAACTAATGAAAAATGGAATATGTGTCCGACCTGGGTTAGGGTTTACCCAACTGTTTTTAGAGTGTAGTGGCCCTATAGTGGGTGCTTCAATTCGTGGAGAATTTTCTTCACGGCAAAGATCCATGCGATAATATGTGACGTCACCGACCAACACAAGAAGCATTTGTAAATCATTTAGTTAATCATAGCCCTACTGAGCAACTCAGCGAGTAGTATTTTCCGACAAAGCACTAAAACAACATTTAACTGGTGCAGGGGTGGCACCAGGATTTGCCAAGCTCCCCGACAGGGGGGCCAGAATTTCAAGGCCCCGACATATCCACAAAGTCGATGTTATGTCCTGGTGGAACGAAACTCTGCAGAATTTTTGAGGCGCTCGGAGCGCGCCGAAATTTTTTTGCTTTCTTTTAAACATATACCTAAAATATGTGGACTTTATTTGAAGAAAAAATTAAATAAATTGAAATTTTTGAACTAAGAAATTTGGTTTTTGTTAAAAAAAAGTTAAGGTGTTTATTGAAGAATCTGTCGTTCATAAGAGAAAAATCAAAAACGTTAGGTGACAGCTGAAATTCTTTTGGGCTTACACATTTAATTGTACTAGACCTACGTACTAAGGATCCAAGACGAGACCAGAAATTTACCCGGAAAGTTTTCCAGTCTTTTGAACGAAGATTTGAAAATGAAGGGCTTATTATATTGGAGAAAGTTGTGGTTTTGATGAAAGAAAATTTAGTTTATTGGTAAATTTATACTGAAAATTTTGTTTCTTTCCATTCAGTGATATGCCTGCCAAGAGCAAAATTTGGTAGTATGCCGGGTGTTTAACAGACAGAAAGACTAGGCTTTGATTATTTTTTGTACGGAGCATCCATCGAAATTGGAAAATTTTGCCACTTTTAACAATCTAAAGCTTGTATTGGAGAAAAACTGTAATTTTAATGACAGTTTTGGGGTTTTATGGAAGAATCTGATGTTCTCATGAGAAAAATCAAGTATGGGGGATCTGTAGTTTTGTTGGGGCTACTGAAAAACATCATGCAGATTCAGACCCTCGGACCATATTACAACATTCTCCCGAGGGAAAGTAGTTTGGCTTAGCAAAATTTGAATTTGTTTTATTTATCGTGATAGGCGTACGGGAGCGTTTCAGTTTGGGAGGGGCAGAATTGCTTTTTGTCCAAAGAATGTAATCCTGCCCGAAAGACTATCTAAGTCGAGGGCACAGAATTTTTTGAAAAATTGATAACCCCAGACATCAGGGAATGGCTCGTAACTAGAATAAAAGAAGTCATTACTTTCAGATTTCTTTTTTAATAAAATTTTCACTTCATAATACTGTCCGAAAACGAAGAATAATTTTAAGCACACATTGTTCTTAAAAGTAACCTGTTCGACCAAAACACTATATCTATGCGGAGTGCCACCATAAGTTGGCGCGGAGTGTACAGAAAATTGTGAAAAATCTAGCCCCTCAGATAGCCGGAAAGGCATTTCCCAGACTTGTAACTAGAAATGAGTAGTCGTTATTTTGAGCTTTAAAATGAAAGTTTCACTTCAGCAGAAAAAACCCAACTTGCTAAATGATCACAAAAGTACCAGCTAAAAGGTACCGCTACAACTAGATATAATGGTCTTGTCTCTTTTCGGGGGGAAACTATGCACCGGAATTGAAAACATACTATAATGTTTTTGACTGTATGAAGAATCTTCGTTGAATTCAAATGCAAGGTCCACAAAACAGATGGATTTTTTACGTAACTGGCCGAAGTCCAGAGTATAAATGGTTTAACTTCCAACCTATTTGAAAATATGGCACCCTGCAACCGTACCGCAAGGTGCCTTCAAATTAATTCTCAGTCAGACTTATGTGGGAAATATTCTCCCACCACAGTTTTTCATTATGTGTAGCTGAAAACGACATTGCTGATATTCGATCATTACTGTTGGGAGAATTCGGTTATCCGGGCAGGCCGAGTGGTAGACCATTGGGTACTGCATGCACATGAACAGTCTCGCGTCCGTTTTTTTTTTTGTAAGAATAATTCGGAATTGTCAGTTTCTTTGAAGAATACGGTCTTCTCGTAAGCAAAATCAAGAAGGTCGCCCGAGTGACTGAAGTTTATAAGGCCCACATCTTTTAACGTGGGTTTGTTGATGAAGGCTACCCGACGAAATTTGATTTTCTCAACAACAGGGTTGGGTAGCCGTCCCCGACGGGGGCAATGCCTTGCGCGAACGGATTGAAAATGGGATCAGGGATGACAGATCTAGTAAGAAGTGATTAAAACCGATTCAGATATGCATTAAAACAGCGTTAAAAATGAAAAAAAATTACTTCTTCAAGAAAAATCATGATCATCCATCTTGTAACTTCAGTCCTTTACGTTTTTCATGTTAAAACCTCCCCGAAAAATGCTGTCCTTCCCCAACGGGGGAGGAGATGGGACAAGGTACATGGAATGAGATATAACAAAGATAAGAAGTGATTTGAAATCGATTCCGATATGTATTGAAATAGCATTACAAAACAAAGAATATGTTCTAAATCTCCCATCCAATTACTTAAGTGCTTAGAGGGTTTTGGTATTTTTTTTTTATTTTTAGGCCTCCCCGACAAAACCGCCGACCTTTCCCCGACGGGGGGGGGGGGGGGGCAGTGTTCCCCGACGGTGGGGGCATGGCCGCCTCGCCCCCCCCCCTCCCCCGCCGGCGCCATTTCTGAACTGGTGTTACATTGTTAGTTTGGCTATCGTACAAAGTGCTTGACATGCTGACTTCATTAAAACCATAACATTTTGACTGGTCATCAATCAGTAGGCCTTTATGAACTAGCCAATTCGCCACCATGGGAATGAAATAGCCAATATTTTGGCTCATATACGGCTGCTTGACGATTTTGATTGTCAGGATGGAGGTCTCGGTCTTGATCCGGGGCCGTAAGGTCTCTGTCTCGACTTATGGGTCTTGGTTTACGATTTCAGCCTCAAACCATCTCATCTCGGTCTCGAACTTCCAGCCTTTGGACTACAACATTGTTCACTGCCGAGGAGTTCTTATATGTTTCTATTTTTCCTTTTTTGAACAAATTGTTATTAATCTTGAATTTACACTAAGTCAAACTACAACAACACACTGGAGATGCATTCAGTTCACACCAGCAACGATGTGGCAAGTAGTTTATAAACCGTGAAAATTTACCCGCTCTTCCTTGAAACAACAATTACCATTCGGGTTAATTACATCACCACGTTTTGGGTTGAGCGTGTGCCGATACTAATTAATGGCGGGTTTCATTTTAAAGCAATAAAGTTAAAGACGCCTGACGTAATTTTCTCACTAATAACGCATGTAGCCTAGATGCCTTTGCCTGTATTTTGTTGCCATGGTAAAAGGAATCATCTTGAATGGCTAAACGAGACCGCTTGTCCCATGTAGAAGTTTGTAACATGTAAAGGCCGGAAGGTGGTAAACATGCAATTGCGTTAGTGAGTTAGATAGAGGTTTACGGCCTAGTTTCCAACCAAATGGTTCAAGTCGAGCCGACACGTGCAATGCCACCACTGACGTGTGACATCGGTCAACTACAGAGCGATTTTCCAAAATTTTCTTTCATATTCCACATCTTACTGTAAAAGAAGCTCCAAACTTTCAACCATTTGTCTGAAAAATGCAACAAAGTTTCGGAAACTTTTAAAATTTCTTCGGAGAGTTCCATTCAGTAGGCCAGTAAGATAACATTATAGCAGGGAGGTGTTATTAGGTCTAATAACACCTCCCTGATTATAGCAACAACGACCTTCAGTCGCCGTGAAATATTGGATTTTGCTAATAGAAAGGGTGTATTCTACAATAAATACTACAATAAAATTGGTTTAACTTTGCCTTCATTGTAAAAAATACGGTAGATTTACAGAACAACAAAATAAAGAAATAAATAAGAATAACAGAAAAGTTCTTTAAACTTATTACCATAACGTTTCTGTAATCTTTATAGTTCTCTTAATTTTTTATTCTGTGAATTTACGGCGAATTTGAGCCTCTTTTTACAGTGTAATACTTTTATTTGTTTTTGCTCTTTAAATGTACACACATTTTTTTCTTATTATTACTTTTTTCGTTTTATTCAGTGATTTATGTTGAGGGTCTCATGTAAGATCACTACATTTTATATTGTTAAATGAGTTTTACCCTTGAAAGTTGAAATGAGAAACTAAAATAGGTAAATTTATAACCCAGGCAAACCTGAACGTGCACGTTTACAAACAAACAAACACACATACGTTCACACTGACACTCACGCTCTTACACGAAATGCAAACTATACTTGCTGCATTATCATGCAGTTGCTGTTGCTAACGAGGCTAGGATCACTTTGAGAGAATCACTCGGGAACCGGGAGATTACGCATTTTGAGGAAAGCTGATTAGACGTAACTAAAACTTAATCTGAGATTATCGCTTTTCTGACAAGGAAGACGTGGATTGGGGAGGGCCTTACGGAACTTGGGTATGTCACCCTACCCTTTGGAAATTTTTGCCGGTTTTCAACGTTATCGTAATATCACCTTATGAGACCACTGAGTCAATGTAATGGCAGCTCCTGGGTGAGATCTTAATTACCACCAGTTAAGCTTTCAAAATTTTTTAGCCCGCCGAGCAAAATTAAGAATCATGTGAGAATGTATACTAGAGAACCATCGGTGCTGAAGCTCAAACCTGTTGAATTATTCACTGCAAAACATCGTTCATTCTAAGAAGGTAAAGAATCTAAAGCGAACGCAGAACCCAGTTAGTTAGAAAACGACTTGTAGTACAATTTTTGAGACCTTTTTTAAATTAGGAGATTCTTAAAAAGTGCAAAGAGATAAAAGACGAGTTGAATTAACCAGAAAGCAAGGGCTTTGTGATTTCTTGCAAACCAAAATTCACTTTAAATTAATTTTTCCATTGTGTAATTAGCTATAATTTATTTTGTAAAATTTTTAAATTTCGTCGGAGATCCTTAGATTATATGCCTAAGATAACTTTTCACCCCAAATAACGACCTTAGCCCCCCCCCCCCCCCACATCTCAGATTTTGCCAAAAGAAGTGCAGATATTTTCATAATTCCCAAAATGACTCGATATCTGTGCTTCAAACGTGATAAAGTTTGTAGTGATCTTTTTTTTTTAGTTTTTTTTTTAGTTTTCAATTTTTTCTCCAAGCTTGGATCAAGTGGTTTTCAACCCCTTACAACCCCCACCCTCACCGCCTTGGCTATGCACCTGAAGGACCGCAATAAAGACAAAAGACGATCTCATACTGAACAAACCAATATCATCCTAAGTCAACAGCGCCTAAACCAAATAACTTGTAAGCTTACAGCGCCGTTGATTATTTTGTTGTTTAATGTGATATATAACTTTAATGTGATATAACAGAATTATATATGCTGATGTAAGTTTTCTCAAAACATTTGTACGCCGCGTTTGGGTGCCGCATATTATCGATAGCTTATAAGATGAAGGTCAATGCACTTACAAAGAAAAGGAATTCTTAAACTTGCGAGTCGACACACTTTGCTTGTTGTTCCTGTCAGGTGGTCAGGGCAAGGGTCTTCCATAGTCCCCGTTCCACTCATAGTCTTCTTAAGTATTTGGCATGTTCGAAACACCAATTTTTATCTCCCTATTGCTTCCGGGCAGGGACGGATTAACCACATGGCCGAAACGGCATATGCCGGGACCCCGCGAATCGTGGACGTACAAGTGTCTTGCAGACAATAACCTGGAAACTTTATTTCCGAATACTTCCATTGCATTTCGCATTTATCACTCTCTAATGATGTCCATCTGTTCTGGCGAAAGATAATTCTCTTCAGTGAAGCGAATATAGCCGAAGTTCGATCCTGCATGAAGCAGAAGAGACTAAACAGCCTTATTTTTAGGGCCTCCTCAGCGTGGAACATGACTTAACGCCAAAAATGGAATTTTTCCCAACTAATAAATGATTTTGCTTGTCAGAAATCCCGTCAAGAATGTGTAATGAAATAGTTAACATTTATGAAAACGTTTGTGAATTGAGACCCACATTACAGTGGTTTCCTGGTTGTCGAGCTTACGTTTTCATGTGTGTGTACTTTTGCCATGCATTTACATGTCTTGCATGTAATGTTTAAAAGCAACTCTTAGTGGTTAAAAGCTAAAATTCAATCTGTTGAGTGTTCTTAATTTTGTGAAAGCGGGTGGGCAAGGGGGAAGGAGGTCTAACTTGTAAAAGGGGTCCACACAACGCTAATCCGGCCCTGCTATCAGGTCTTTGCCTTCGGAGCTGCAAAAGTAGACCTCGAGTTACCGTAGACGCCAAAAACCGTGTTGCTTATGAACATATTTATACAAAGGAAAAGGGAGGGGGGTAGTTACGTAAAGCGCACGAATAACCCGCATCAGATTTTAAAAGCTGTATAGGACATAATGTAACTTCTGGACAGAACTTGTCTTGTTGAAACATACAGAGGTTTTGAACATATTTTCTATCTAAGCCACCTACATAAACAAACTCCTTCTCTACCCTGACACCCAGCCCACAAGAAAAACGCTTCTCTGAATTCTTGCAAATTTTGCTACAGATAGGCTAGTTCAATTTTACTTGTAAGATAAGTGACCTTGTATACGCCTTTCCCTGTACGACTGTACACCTAGACGAAATGACAGCAGGTAAGATTCACCCAGGTGGTATGGTCTCCAGTCTTACGCCCAGTTAATCTGGGCCAGCGGGGCGCAGCTTAAAACACTCGTGAAGTGCTGTTTCCGGCCATCAACAGGGTTTGTAAAGCCAAACATTTTGTTAGTCACTCCTTGCTTGCACCCCCTCCTCCTAACATTTATCTTTTCCATCGAGCCGGAAGTCAACACACGACAGACTGAGTCATGGATGGCATTGTGAGACATCTTCTGTGGTGCCTCCGTATCCCCATCACATGCATCAACAATGAATGTGCGGTTATTATGAGTGTGCTCACCCTCAAATAAAAAAAAAAATAACACAAACGGTGACGCCAGCGGGTATAGCATGAAAGCGAGCGTGCGTCAAACAGTTCAAATCGAAATTAAAGCCTTAATATCAGAAGACATTTTAGCACATTATTTCGACAAGAACTGGTCCAGGATGAAAAAAGACAAAACTGAAGTTGTTGTCACAATTTTCCCCCAATATCCCTGCACAACAATCGTACATCGAGTTACAACAAACAATCAGCATGTTACATTATGCTCTTCACTGTAGCAAGGTTATGCTAGAATGAAGTTTGTAACCGACTTGAAAAAGTGAGGAATTCTCCATGTCTCATAGTTTTTGAAAAGAAAAATATATTTTAAGCGAAGTGGAGTTCTAAGCGGAAAATGAAGCACTGATAAAGCAGACGTACAATGCCGACAGAATTATACATTTTGGTTAGGCAGTTGCATGCAGTATTCTAACGTTCTGAATGCACGTTTTACCATGAAGGAATAAAATATTAATTTTGCGCCCATAGTTGTTGCCCTTCGCCTGACTAACCTTATAAAAGAAATAAAACCCCCAATGTGAAAAATCATTTCGGAATTTATTGGACTAATGTACAGCGCTAGAGTCCAGTGTTAAAAATGACATCAGATTGGTCCTAGGTTAGATGTTGTTTAACGTCCCAATTTCCGACCATATGGTTAAAGTCGAGTCGGTCACAGCTTTTTTTTTTTTTTTTTTTTGTGGCTCGCTGGCTTGTTTTCCGTACTCCATTGCCTATGCTGAGCACTAAGCACCAAGCCAGATTGTTCCTGGAACCTTCAAGCACTTGCGTGAAACTGCTGAAACATGTACTAAAAGAATCATTAACATCGCACTTCCATAAAAAATGAAGTGAAGTAAAATGAGTTTAACCCGGTAACTGCAACGGTCTTGTGCGCTCCTAACATGCAATACTCTCTGATATTACTACATCTTTTGGCTCAGCTCCCTAAAAAACTATCCGGGTACCCGTCCGGGGCCGAACGCATGCTGCTGGCGGTAAACATGTAGTTCGTCGTGTACCTGGTGCGTTCTTGTCTCACGCCTGTTCTAGTAAGTCCGTGTTTCCTTAGAGGCTAAGCATTGAAAATTAAGGTCATCTTGTAAATTTCGGGCTTTTGAGTGAAGTATTTCATCTTCACATGTCGTTGCACGGAAAGGATATGTACTATGAAGACCACGAAAAGAAATTCTGAAGAATTTTCTTTACTTTTTTAAATTAGATCAACGGCTGGACAGTGTAACGAGGCTTGTGAGTAACAAAGAAGATTGATGGTGCACAGTCACGGAGGTGCCAGGGTGGGGGAGAGGTTATTACCTCTCACTGTTATGGTAATCTGCCGAGTGGGGTTTAGGTTTAGATGAGGTTTTACTGCTCCGTTCATTAGCAAATTGGCTGTCGGGCCGGTCACTGCCCTTTTTCCAGTTGTGGCTCACTGGTTTCTTTTCCCGCCTTCATTGTTAATGCTCAACACCAAGAACATATTGATATCAATAAGGTTCCACTTTTAAAGTACTCGGTATGACCCAGCAAGGGGTCAAATTAGCCCAGACCTTCCGGCTTAAAGTCCGATGCTCTAACCACTTGACCATGCAGTTGGAACTTTTAAAATTCGTCAGCGAGGTGTTACTGGAATGATAAAATTACACTGAGTCTAAGAGATTCGTCATCAGTTGCATCCCCCTGTCACTCCCGGTACTGCCCATATACAACTTCAGGTTATTGTCCACGTCGGTGATCTTGACCCCCTGTTGGGCAAATATTGGGGCATCTTATGTAGTGAAGTCACCTATTCAAACAATTGTAACACAAAACTTAAAAATATGACTCTCGGAAAAAAACCCTTTCGTTATTTTCCAACAGATTTAATATTTGAAATTATTAATTCTTTGTAGCAAAGCAGCAGCGTTACACGCATACATACATGAAAAATAATTCCTTTATTTAAAAAGGACTACAGCTGAATAAATAACACTTTCATAGAAAAAAAAATTGATCAACTTATTTGCTATAAGAAAAATTAATGAAAACCTATCGTAAATGCAACTCTTTGAACTACAGTTACTGTTGATCGTAAGAACGAACTCATATTGCGCCGTTGATTTACATTATGCCACATGAAATCCACAACACACTGTGCTTCAAACATGAACGTTTAGAGCAGGCATCGAGAGAAGTTACCTCCTGACACAGTCAGAAATTTTCAAAATTGTATTTTTATACCTATTTTTAAATTATTCCACTAAATATGCAAAGAGATTTCCTAAAAGGTTTTTGAATGTTGTTCTATTACTGGGTTTGTCATAAGATTGTGCAGATCATCCAACTATAGTAAGGCACGGAAAAGCGTCATTTCCGGCAGAACAGAAGTCTTCAAGGCTTTTTTTTTTTCTTTCATGAGTACACGGTACATACAACAAACGCCAACTACATGATGGCGCTCCGCAAGGCTTGTTGTACTATGAAAATAAAGATACTTGCAAACGGCCATGTTCTCAACACTGCATTAGTCAAATCGATTCTCACATCATATGATAATATCAAATATAAAAATTCTACACTTTGAGAGAGAGTTTTTATGGAAATTACGTTCCTGCTTGAGAATTCCACAGAATTTTATTAATGGTACACAGAGTCATTCCTAGTAATATTTAATTTACTTTCAGCCATATTGACTCTAGTTACTTAGAATGACTACCACAAAATGAAATTCAGTATCACTGTCTTTTGTTAAAAAAAATTCGATCTTTAGGAACCTCATCTGGGGGCCATTCCACAAAGAGTTACGCACAATTTTAAGTTTGATTCACCATACTTTAGCCAACAGTAAATCATACTTAAGATCGTGCGTAACTCTTTGTGATGGGGGCCCCTGGAATTTATTTTGTGGTCGGCCATTCTTAGTCACTACAGTCAGCATGGCTAAAACTCCAGTAAAACTATGTATCATAATCAAGATTTATGATGTAGAGCAATTCTCCTGTAATACTGAATCAAAACCTGTAAATTGTTTGTGCAATTTTATTGCAAATTTTAATTTATATAAACTACCCTACATACTTGCGGCCTCAGAATAGCTAACAACGCCTTCACATTCTGAGGCAAACGATTCACTGTTTTCAATGCATACTACTGTAGCTCCAGTGATCTTTCCAAACATTTGTACAAACACCAAATTCTTCACTTTAAATTAAGATGTGATACAGACACTAGTATACTGTATACACTTTATATAGTCTTATTTTACCTTTAGCCTGCATCTAACTTAACTTTCCCTGTGATACCTTTTGTGTCCACACTCAGTTTACATCAAATTATGTTTAATGCCCAAACAACATAATTGGAGGCAGTATTACACAATAGAAAAATTTCAACAATCCATTTTAATACGCCACAATCAACTTATAACATTTCCAGTTTTCAATATATTTTTACACGATACTGTGATGCAGAAAACAGTTTAAAAACAATCCAGTGTACTAAAGCATCAAGTACAACTGGTCAAGAGTAAATGAACATTCCTAAAACAACTCAATAACAATTACACCATTTTAAATATAAAATAACTGGAGATGATTCTTTCTGAGATCTGCCCTGTCCCCTCTTCCTGCCCCAGCTTCCCTCTTCCTCAGAACCAATTAATGAAAATCTGCTTTCAAAAAAATTCAGCCTTAAAAATCAACCCATACACATAAACCTGATTCAAGCTGACATGATCACTCATACAAATATCATAAAAACTGAGGACTTGCCCTTACAGTAGCTGTTTACTTTTTAATATTACCTATGAATGTTGGAAGTATTCCCTGCATTCAAAACTTTAGTACTCTCAATTAAAGGGCCCATACTAAAACAGCAGGAAGTGCACTACAGTACAGAGCTATGAAATGAACCTGTTCATTCCAGTTCAACTACGTACAATCAATGAGTCCCTTTATGTGAAAGTTCAAAAATCTATGATCAAACAGGTTCATTCTGTCCCACATATCTGCTAGAACAATTGCAGACCCAATTCCAAACATGTCTGCTAGAACAACTGCAGACCCAATTCCAAACATGTCTGCTAGAACAATTGCAGACCCAATTCCAAACATGTCTGCTGGAACAATTGCAAACCATTTCCAAGTTAAAAATGGAGACAGTTATTCCAGAACAAGACAAATTTTTTAAGTGATATGTTAGAAGACTTTACAAACAATAAGATTTCAGAATTAAGGAAGTTTAGAGCAACTGAAAAGTGAACTGGAATGAACTGTGCTAGGGTGTAAAAATATAGTACGTTTCGTCAAAGGCAATTTGAAATCTAGTTGGGTCCCAGAAAACCAGGGTGACCTTCTCCCCCTTCCACCCATCCGTTCTCCTTTTGGCTATGCACCTGCCTATTTTGATACCTAATTGAATGTCCATTAAATAGGATACTTCTAAGGTTTAATCGTTCTAGGCACCATGTTTTTATCACAGTCTTGCACCTGAACAAAAGTTATCCTTAACACAGCATACAAGCCATACTTATGTCAGCTCATACAAAACATTTACTTGCTGCTGTAAAAAAAGACAGAAATGCAAGTATGGATGATTTCTAGTGTATATTGAATTTAGATTCCCTTCAAGTACTTGACCTGTCCTCATCCTTCAAAGGAAAAAATAGTGTACAATACTCTCTACAAGATTCTCTTACTTTTTTATATACTGCGTTGTGTTATGACACACAGTCCTACAAAGAAATAAGACCAATGGAAGTACTTCAAACTGAGCCTTGCAACCAGCATAACTTCAGGCCAGAAATAGGGGAAGGTTGCTTCTGGCATTTAGTAGGTTAAGTTCTAAAAGATAAAGACTGCTTCCAAACAGTCCAATTAAAACTGCAGTACCAACTTTCAATGTTAAATCCTGTTTAAAGCTACAAAAGCGATACATTATATTATGTAAAAGAGGGAAGGGAGGGTTGCTCAAACCAAGGAATTCCCTCCCCTGCATGTAATATGCATACTAATTGAGTAGATGAAATAAGTCAAGATAATTCCTTCTGATCAAACAAGTTGTAAACCAGACATATGCAATATTGAAAACACAATCACGTCTTGTAAGAAAACCAAGCTCCTTTTGAAGCAGTAGATCTGCTATAAAGAGATAACATCAATTCAGTTTAAACTTTTGAAAGAAATTTTACCCACTGCAAAAGTATGTTAACCAGAGCATTCTTGAAATAATTGTAAGCATTGAGTCTCCACTTCACCAAACTTAGAATAGGTACATTCTGTGTAGATGTTTCATGCATAATTTCAAAATGGCTACTTCAGAACCCCAAACAAAAACTCTCTCCAAGATGCAACAAATGGAGAATGGATTACATTACAAAGGAATCTTGAAAAATAACCAATAATGGCTATAAACTCATTGAACACTCCTTTCAGTAATACAGTGGAAAAACAAGAAAGGAAGTGTGTGCATGTGGGTTAATGAATGAAGGTGTGTGGAAGAAGTGTAGGGGGGAGACAAAATGCATTAGTGGGGCAAGAGGGGCCATAAGGAATTTGTCAACAACAGTCATATTTGTTCCAACTTCATGGGACACTGGGACCACACCCCCACATGCACATTCAGTGATCATTCCAGAATATTATCCCTTCCAACACTTATTTGAAGGAGTAGTAGCAACATAATTTAGATTTGCCATGCATATTTTTTAGGGAATACCCACAGGTTACGCTCCACTCATAAAGTTGATCTCCTAAAGTGACAAAATCAAGGTGTAGGTACTATAGCTAGTATTATAATGAAGGCAGAAAAAACTTGTGGGAATAGTGGCAAGAACAGTGTTCAATACTGACACCAACAACTTGCCTTAGATTAAAACATACAAGTGAACATATCCACCTCTATGCTTCACACACAGTTGAAGCTGAATGAGATATTGTATCATTCAACATGCAAAACAAAATTGTCATGATTCAATTAACCAGGATCAATTAACCAGACCAATTAAACAGGAATGAGTTAACAGTTTTACTTAATCATATTTACTTAACACATATTTCTGTGATGTGACCGTATATTTTATTCACATATCCACCTATCTGTTATTTCCTCTCTCCTCCTAGTCATCAGAGCTATCACTCTGTGGCCCTTCTCCAGTTGATCTTGGGTCTAAAAAAGGAAAAAAAAATTAAATCATTTTCACTGTATTTTGACAAAAATGAAAATGTAATAATAATCATCCTCTCAAGAAGGAACCAAACCCCATCAGTTCACTCCCTTAAAGTTGGCATAAGTCCTTTAGCTGACAATGTAAGTTTTGATAAAATATACAGGTCTTGGTCAATATGCAACGGACCATTTTCCAAATGATATTCACAAAGGATTATACTGCCATTGACAAAAACAACATGCACCAAAACTCCATTCCACAATCCTTTGTATTGCTATTTGGAAAAGGGTCCATATCTTGACAACCATGGATATAGAGTCAGGTACATAGCAGCTGTGAAGGGCATAGCCATTATTTTACCTCATGAATTTGATAATGATATTTTTTTTCTATGCAAAAGTCTGGACCTACCACATGCTCACAAAATAGTGGAAAATTTTCAAGTGCAACTGTAACACAGAAATATTGTATGCATTGATAAATAGCAAAAAGCTTGAAGGACAAACGTCAACTTGAAATCAAAAGAGCATTTTGAATTGTCTCACCTGTTCTAAGATGATTCAAGGAAGCCAGCATACGTAACATAAAAGATGGAGGGATGGTGATGGTGTCTCTTGTCTCTTCCAACATCAACTCATTTATCCTGATTACTTCATGAGCATCAGAGGGAACTTGAGGGGTATCAGCTAAGGGACTCCAAATCTTGATGTCATAGTCAATACCACTTGTGGCTAAAACTGAAAATAAAAGGGAATAATGTGATTTTATAGTTCAGAGGGTTCCAAACTTTTTAAAGACTAAAATGGAAATATTTAGTACTGCATTATAAAAAATTTCTCACCGGGTGGTCTTTGCTTCCTTAAAACCCCCTGGTTTAGGGGATGTACAAGCCTTGATACTGACCTCCTATTTACATTTACATGACTCAATTGTATTTACCTGCAGTAATCCTTTGGTGAGTCTGCAGTGTGAAAGGGTGACTATACAGAAAATCTGATGGGTGCTCCATTGTTCTAACTTGCCACTACAAAATTTTGGAATGTGAAACCTTCAGCTCAAAGGATTTTTGTAAATAAGACATGAAGAGGAAACATGTAGATCTAAAGTGTTTACCAAGCCAAGGACACATTCAAGGCACAATCAGAACTATCATAAGTGTAACTTTTTCAAACTTCATGACCTTATGGAAACCTGTCGACACCAAGCACCCTAAATTCAAGAATTTTCAGCACATCAATGAAATTCCAGACTTTTCCAATTTTCCCTTCTGTGTGTGAACCCTGAATTTATTCATTTGATAAAGTTTAAATGAATTCACACCAGACTCAGAGATTTGGCAGCATCTTGCAGCTTTGAAACTCTAATGTAGGACTGTTACACAAGATCAGATCACTTCACTGAGAATCTGCAGAGGAGTATGCAAGTACAACTGCAGGGGATAAGACTACACCTATACTAGGGGATGTGAACTCACCTACCAATCCTAAGGGGTTGAGGATATACCTATTGTTATCAGAATGTGAGCACACCTGTAGGGGTTAGGTTAGGTCAGATGAAGTTTTACGACAGTTTCCAACCAATTGGTTCAAGTTGAGCTGGCCACAGCCTTTTTTCCAGTTGTGGCTCACTGGCTTGTTTTCCCTACTTCAATGCTTATGCTGAGCACCGAGCACAATGGCAGTAAGTTAAGAGTCCCCACCTGTGAGGGATACAGTAAAAGACTACGTATATGGGAATTCCAATGCCTTTAAAATACTGACATTAAAAAGAACACAATTTAAAATGGAGAAAATTAATGTCATCCTTTAAAGAGAGGCAAGTAGCCTTGAATATATGGACTAAGGTCTGACACCCTCTAACTGCAAGGGGTGGGATGGGATGGGATGGGATGGGATAGGATAGGGGAGTTTGGCAGTCCAGTTTATAACCAATTGGGTTTATGTCAGGCCAGCCACAGTCTTTCTCCAGTTGGGACTAACTGGTTTCTTTACCCTACTCCATTCGTTGTTTGCTTGCTGAGGTAGGTATTGTTACTTCATATGTGCAGAAATCAGATAAAAGGGAAATTGAAAAATAATGTAACACTTACTTGGATCAGTAGGATGGGGTTGAATACAGTTAACAACATGTTTGTCACCCTCTAATAGCATGACCAATTCTCCTGTGTGTCTGTTCCAAATAAATACATGTCCACAGTCTGATCCACTTAAAACATGATTATTGCCCCAAAATGTAGCTTCTTTAATCTGTGAAACAAAGGTAATAAATACAGTTTAGTAGCTGAAATATGTTGAATACATAGAAGGCTTCACAAAGCTTACATGCAAGACTGTGTAGCCAATAAAAATGTACATATTTAGTCAACAGAGTGTGGAAGAACTGAAAAGACCATCAACAATGAGGAGAAAAAAGGCCTTCCCATTTTTGAATTTGAACCTCCTTGCCCAAAAAAGCTTACAGAGATAACCATTTGATTACCAGTATCAACTCTGAGAAGCTTGTCTGAGAAGCATCATTTTGGTCAATTATGACCAGCCAGTGTTTGACACAATTTCAGTTTTTAGCTTTACATAAGTTGCTTACAATATCTGACCACCTAAACTCATTCATTTACCATGACCTTTAAATTTAAGTTTGTTAGTTGGATGTAGTTTCATGGCCCAGTTTCTGACCAATTGGTTTAAGTTCAGCCAGCCAAACCTTTTTTCTAGTTGTGGCTCACTGGCTTGTCTTTCCTACTCCATTGTTTATGCTGAGCATCAAGCACAGTGACAGTAAGGTCCATTTTTAATCTTTGGTATGACCCGACCAGGACTCAAACTTCAGGCCTTCTTTAAATAAATTAAAGGAATCATATATGCCAAATTTACTTTCACCAATTATTCCAGCCCATTATTTAAACAAAGTGTCAGCTTATGGCTTAATGTTACTGAAACAAATTCACCTACCATTGTTCTAGAGTTACGGTGTCCTTTAAAGACCATCTTAGTCTTTGGAGATTTCACATTTCTCAGCATTTCTTCTTCTTCCTTCTCCCTCCTCAACCTACTGTTTTTAAAAAACTCTTTCAAACGGGATGATTTTGATGCAGCAGCTCCCTCACGCCGAGCAGCCTCTGCATCCCTGCTGTAAAAACCATATGGGGAGTATATCAGTTTAACCAGTAGGTAACAGTAAGCTATTTGCTGTAAACTTGTTTTGCTAAACTGTTTTAATGTCACAAAAGTTAAATTACTTTAAATCTGAGTCCTCATTCTCTTCTAATGCCTCTAAAATCCAGTAAAATCTTTTTACCTTAGATTCTCTAACATCAGAGTTTTTTAGTTTACTGAAAGGGAATACCAATGTAGTTGTGCTGGCATGACCTTTGCAAAACTAGTGTAGGATTGTACATTTTCATGTTGGCATTTCCTATGGTTTGTTGACTTCCTTACTGTGGGTATTGGTTCCTCCGTACACCTAACTTATTGAAGAACAGCACAGAACTATTGTTCACTGTCTAAAACCAATACCATGTTTCATTGAAATTGGTCTTAATAACTCAAACCAGGCAAGATAATTTTTAATGTATACAACCATGTTTTTTACTACTACAGAAAGTAGTATAGTGAAACCAAAAGAAGCCAAAAGTATTTTACTAATTGTTGCACAATGTATTTTACAACACTAGATTTTTACCCAATATTTGAAACTTTGAGGAACAGTAACTTTTGATGTGAGAAATATTTTTACCTTGATTGAAATGTATCTAACCTTTGTGAAGCATTTAGTGACATGATAGGTATCTTACAAGTTTCAAGGGGATTACGAACACACAGAAATGGATAGAAGACTTCATTACAAAAGACAGGTATACGTATGGGCTGTTTAGAGAAGTCAGTTGGATGATAAGTTTATAGACCATTCCATTTCTTATTAATTTCAAGTCTGGCCTCGTTTTTTCCAGTTGTCACTCACTGGCTTGTTTTCCTTACTCCACTGCTTATGTTGATCATCAAGCACAATGGCAGGAGATTTCATTTTTTAACTCTTCAATAGTGTTTCAGCTAGGAGTAAAATTCCACAAATATGGCAGACCTACAAGTCAGATACTCTAACCAGTTGACCATGCAGTGGGTCTAGCCATCATTCAATAATCCCTTTGGAAAACTTTTCACAATTCAGTTTTGATTTTTAAGGGGGTGGGGAAATATTTCCTCCATAAAGTTAACGACTCTTTTTTGATATTATAACACTACATTATATTTGGAAAGAATGGCTTGGAATGCAAATAAACAAAAAGTGACAAAATCAAGAGTAACTAACCTCTCATCTGCTGAAGATGATGATCTTCTTGGACGTCTCAAGACTAGATCCTCATCACTTTCAATGTCACTCTCTGAATCAGTTATCTCCATCTCATCTGTGTTCCTGGAAGAATCAAATAGTCTGAAGTTATTGAAATAACTTGCATTAGTCAAGCACAAAACCAGTTTCCTGAACCGGAAAAAAATTCAGCTCTCCCTGATTTTTATTGGATCATCTCCGCACAGCAATAACAAAGGATTGTGGGATAGCTTTTTGGTAGTCATCAGCTTTGTCAGTGGCACTTTACTTTGACACTCACCTTAACTATATCCAACAACAATTTAAAACTACTATTTAGCAAAGGGTCTTTGACATTTGCCTTCACCAAATTCAATGATCAGATGCAAAAGACCAGTACTAAAATCAACATCCATTTCAGTCTATTATTTCTCACCCAGTTGTACTCTGATTTTGACTGTACTTCACTGGATTTTAGCCAGGCAGATGATTTTGAGAGTCTTGTTTGATGTCAATACACCTATTTCCAAATAGCAATTACAAAGGATTGTGGGATAGAGTTTTGGTGTTTGTCATTTTTGTAAATGGCATTTTACTGAGGTGAAAATTGACGTACACCAAAAACTCTATCCCACAATTCATTGTAATTGCTATTTGGAAATAGGTCTATGGGCTTAGGGTAGCAGAATATGCCCATGGTGCTTCCCACCTGTCATAAGAGGCAACTGAAGGGAAGGACTTGCATTGTATTTGACCTATTCTTGGAATCAAACTTGAACTTGTACCATATTCCAACAGTATTTAACCTTTGCCTTTTTATGTAGTTGACACTTTGTAACAAATTTGTGTTGGTGTGTGGTTAAACTGCATCAATAATAGCTAACCAACAACCAACTACAGTGAGCTGGCTTTATACACCACAGCAAATGCACTCCTCCTTGTCTCTGAAGTATGCTTAATGCAAAATCATGCTTCAGTGCATGAACAGAGAAAAAATTGAAATTAAAGTTGGCTGCACTGAGAGCATTCTTTAAATGATTTTGCAAGTCTTTTTAACTGTATTTTTACAGCCACTCTCTGAAGCTGTACCTAATAATTTCCCTGTCAACATTACCATTTTGCCATCTCAAAAATGGTGAAAAGTATCCCTGGGGCCTCCTTCTACAAGCACATTTAGATTAAGCTTGACTCCATGTCTCTGTATACAGGTATAAAAGACATTTCTTTCTAAGGCTGAGAAATTATCAACTATCAACTTACACTAAAACCTCTCTCCTGAAGTGAGGCAGTCGTCTAGAGGGACTTGGCCTCCTTGGCCTTGGTCTAGATGCTGGCCTAACATTACCCGATTCAAATCGTGATCGTAGATCGGTGACTGATTCTTCAGCCCTTGTTGGCGGTCTGTGGCTTGAGCTTGAAGTAGAGGGTGCAGACCTGAAGACACAAGATAGTCACATCATTTTTGGTATCAAAGTCGACTGGGAATGGAGAGGAAGGAGGGGGTGAGAGGGGATGGGCCCAGCTCCCTTCTGCCACATGACAAGAATTACTATATGTTTAAACATTCTTTCTTCTTCCAAAGGAAACTCACTTGCTCTACTCTAACCTCCTCACAACACATAAATTTCTGAAAATGCCATAAAGTATGCCTTTTTAGTAGTGCTGTGGGTGGGGCCTGGAAGTCTGAGGCCCAGGCTACCATGTAACACTTTATGTGTATAGACCTTAATGCAACACGAGGCAAAAGATTTCAAGATGGCAAGTTTAGGCGTTACACCAATCATCTGCATAATGACTGCACATTACACTTACAGTACCTGTCACATAGTACCTCCCTGTTTGAGGTTCCAGGACTAAAATGTACAGTAAGCTTTCATTTGAAAGACTTCCAACAAAACATTGTCAAAATTTCTTTACTTTGACCATGGAAGGTTGAAATTTTGGAACTCAAACTGAGGGTACTTAATCTCGCACATTATGAATTTGAACAAAAGCACAATAAAGTGAAAAGTTTGAATCAAAAGGAATTTTCCAGAGACAAATTCATTGACTTAAAAATGTGCAGAGAATTTTGCTCTTTCAGGAGTTGAAACTGGATCTCAATAGTACATATAGTTGAGAAGATTTCAAAAACACTGCAATTTTTTTTTAGATAGGTGCATTGAGAGAAATCTGTGATCTCATCACAGCACATCAATTTGACGTTGTATTCCATTTCTCTATGAAACTGACACTGCTTATAGGAATATTTAGGAACATTAACTACAATACTCTAAATATGTTAGAGGGTAATGTTAGATCTATGGGAGTAGATGTCAAAACATTCAAACAGTATTACATTCCAAGGACAAAGTCCTAAACAAAAGGAATCTGATGCAATATGCTCACTGAACATAAAGTTGTGCTGTGACTTTGATGAGAAGTGGACCTACTTTTAAACAAAAAAGTAACCAATCTTTAAAATGAAATATCTTAAGGTGGGATAAGAACACAACTAGGAATATTTCTGCCCAACATATGAGACACTATTGTGAAAATGATCAGAATATGCCTAAACTCCAGAAGAAGTGGGATAAATGGAAAGTTTTGGATGCTGGAGACTACAACAGGTCAGGAAGCGATCTTCAGAAACCGGAGATGATCAATCACAGCCCATTGAAACTTCTTGATATAAATTTAAATTTAAATACTGTGCAGTACCGGCTACTGCTATACTCACTCAGGTGGATCTTGTGGTGTTGGTGGTGCACCGGGTATGCCACTCACACTTACTTTCCTCCTTCGACTACTCTGATCCTCAAACTGTTTTGTAGACCTGTCCTAAATATTGGGATTTAAGAAAAATGAGCAACCTGTATGGATCACTTTGTACGAATCTGGGTTCAAGCATAAATTAAAATGTCTTTTTCATTCTTTTCATGTAAAACCATTCTTTTAGCCTAGCAAAATAATTGTCCAGTCTCTTGGAGCAACTTTCTATTTTAATTCTCACTAGTCACATTTGTCAATGACAAACAAATCTAAACTTGTGTTTTGACCTACTAATTAAAGAACAAGCAAGCAGTTAATGCTTAATGAAATTTCACTCTGTACCAGAGGAAAATATTGGAAACAGTAGATACTTAGTAGACCAAAAAAGAAAAGATACTCAGTAGTCCAGGATGGGGGTGGGAAAGAGGGGAAAACTCAGCTTTTAATTTCTCTGCAATTTCCATCTCAGTTAAGTGAAGCTCCTCACCTTTGGATTCCAGTCTTCTTGTCTTTCCTTCAAGGCTAGGACAGTCTCTCCACTCTCTTCTTGGCCCTTGCTGTCTGTTCTTTCCTTAGCCCTTTCAAAAGAACTTTTTTCTTCCTCCTCTCCCTGCATCTCATCACCTCTGGTCTTTTCTCCCTTTACTTGCACTTCAACCCCCTCACCAGAAGCAGTGTCAATCATTTTGAAATCCCCCTCTGCCTTTTCTTCTGGAAGCTCTTTACTTTCTTCTTCCTTTTCATCATCTGTAGCTATTTTTGACTTTTTCTTCTCATTAGCAACACCCTTCCCATGCCCCCTTGCTTGTTCCCCCTTTAAACCACCAGGTCCTGTTTCACCCTCCTCACTCTTCTTCCTTTTCTTATCCTGAGCCTCCCTCCCCTCAAGTGTTTGTCTCTCATCCTGTTCATCTCTTTGTGAGGATGTATCTTGTCTCTGTGTTTCAACCAAAACATCATCAGATATTGCAACATTTGTCTGTTTGTCATTTTTCTGTTCCTCAACAGTTTGACCTATCATCGGTTCCTGACTCTCAACGGACAATGATTGCACTTGACTGGTTCCACTTGCTGCTGGTTCTCTGGCCTTGGAACTAAATTCAAAGAAAAAAAGTAACACAAGAAATATCAAAGGATAACTGTAACTACTAGCCATCAACTTTGCTCCCAGTTTCTCAGATGGCAGTTGTTGTATGGGTCAAGTGTTACAATTTATGGTGGATTCAGCATAGAATTGAAGATAAAGTACCCATTTGAAACATGAAAGGTTTAACATTTCTGTACTAAAAATAACCAACAGTACTTATATTGTTGGCTGTCTGGCCTCCACTGATGGCCTTTGAAACCCTTAAAAATTTCCAGTCATATATCAAAGCGCCAAATTACTAATTTTGGTTCAGCTCTTTTTTGATCCTATTTTCAACCCTGGAATTGATTGACATAGCAGATAATTGCAATTTTATTCTGGTCTGTACAACTGTTTATGAGAAATATTTGAACAAATGTACAATTCCTTTACACCTGATAATTCCACAAAGAAAGTAATGGTCTGTGGAAAATTTCATCCTCTAATACCACAGCAGTCTACAGTATCCACTTCTTGAAACATAAAATGTAAGAGACTTCTGCAGGACTTAGACAAAAGTGTCTCATATAGCTGTACAAATGTTTGTGATAATATCTTTTTTATATAATACTGCACTTCAATGCAAACAGAATATTTTTTTCTGATAAGTAAAACTTGACCTAAAACACTAACCCAACAGATTCCTGATTTCTTGAGCTCTCCCCCTGAACGGAATTTTTGTTATCCTGCACTCCACTCTCATTTTTCTCCATCCTTCCTTCATCTGATGATTTCTTCCTCTCTTCACTGCTGCTTCCATCCTCCACTCCATGGTTCCTTGAAGCACCAGAAGACTGATGATGAAGACTGGGCTCAGAAGCTCTTCTAGTATCTGCATGAGATCGGGCTTCACTAGTTTCTAGCCTCTGGTGACCTCTTGACCTTTCAGTTTGACCTTCTGACCTGGGAGAATTCTCATCTCTTATATGTCTAGCATGTTGAGGAGTTGTATCTTCCAGCCAACGCGACAGCATTTCTGACATTCGTTGCACAATGGAAATTCTAGGCGGTGGATCCTCCTCTAAAAGATTTCCAATACAGAGAGTCAATATTGAGGCGCTTCTAATGTGATAGACAATGAAAGCTGTGAATACAATATAACAGGAGGGCAAGTGCACCTCCGACTCCCCTCCTTCTCTCCTTAGGTCAAGCATATATTGTATCATTGCAATTTACCCCAGCAAAAGAGTGACATCCTTTACATCTTGGAAGTTTTTCTACTCACCTGTGTGAAGTCTATTTTGAGTCTGTTTCAATTTCCTCCCCGCTTCCCTCCATAAAACAAGAGCCCAAGGGCACTATGGTTCCTTGCATTAAAGATGATATTGTATTAAGGTAGTCCCAAGGTAAGGCATAATTTGCACCTTTAACCCCAATGACTTTTGGCCATCACCCAAAAACAAAGGGGCACATTAAATTTCAAAATCATACAAGCACTTGCCGTTTGAGAGAAATGGAACACTAAACTTTTCAAATTATCACACTGCACACTGCCCACTTCCATGCGACAAATACATTCATCACCTTTCACTAAAATGTCATTTACTTGAGTTTGGGGTAGTATAGGAGGTTAGTTAATTGCCTTTTTGGTCAATCCCAACAATTCAAATCCAGACCTTAAAAAGAAGTCACAAAGGTCAAATACAGTCAAAGTAGATCAAAACTGATTTTAAATAAACACAGTCTCTTCTGCACCAAAGAAATTTAACAGTCATCTGGTCATTCCTGACCACCAAAATTTATGATGGATGACTAGAAATTATGTCATGGTTGTCCTTTAGACTACCCAATGTGTTTGCCTGAAAAGCAAAAATAAGGAAAAGCCCACAATACTGCTACTAAAGGCAGCCTGATAGTGATTTATTACCACCAATTTCTTCTTCACAATTTGGCTAGAAGACCAAGAAACAAACATAGCTCTGTAGAATCTAATAAATGACTTTCAACTTGACCTTTTAACCTAAAGAGGGTGTTAGAAACAGCATTGTAGTCCCTAGGGTAAAAGCAGAGGTAAAGAAGAGAAACTGCTTTCATATTTTACTATTGAAATTGGAATCTTAGCTTGCACTGTGAATAACTTTATTCAATACTGTATGTGAGGAAAAGGTTGTTTTTAATAATAATTGCATTACTGTCCTGATTGTTAACTAAACTGCTTTTAGACTGAGAGGGGGTTATAATTCTTCTTTTCTTTTATACATTGCATTTGTCTAAAGGCATTAAACTTCAGCTGGACTTTAAAACCAATTGAACAAAGACCCAAAGAGTCTTCACGTGCACTTTACTTAGACGAACACAACTTTCCATTATTTCCACTATGTTACTTGGTTATTGAGTAATTGCACCGCATACCTGGCATTGCAATAGGCCTACATATGACCTACATGTACACACTAGCCTGTCATTAAATGTCAGTAACTCAAGTAACGAACATTGTAGGAGGGTAGTGTAATAGCCTTTTTGGTTCGTCTGATCAAGACAGATCTTGACGTCACAAAAAAGTCACAAAAGTAACAAAGGTCAAAAGGTCAAATGAGGTCAAGTGAGGTCAAGGGGGGTCATCACGTGCATTTCACTTAGACAAACACAAATCTCCATTACACCACCCCTCTAAAATGTTTCAGTGGCAAGATATCAATAAAACATTACTTTTTGACCTTTTGACCCTTCCCAATTATTTTGGTTAATGTACCAACATTTTCACCTCCTACCAATCTAACTTATCCTAAAATGATGCCACTGCTTGAACAACGGATACTGAGTTACAGCTACTAACAGAAATTCAGTTTTTGGCTTCTGGTGATCACCAGTGACCTTTGACCTCCACCAAAAACGATAGGGCACATCTACTCCACAACATCTACATACATACCAAGTTTGAAAAAAATTGATCACTCGGTTATTGAGTTATCACACCACATACCTCGCATTCCAATCCGTCACATACACACACACACACACACACACACATACATACGCCAAGGTGACTGCATAGGTTCCTTTGTTACACAAGGAACCAAAAAATGATGCCCGCCCCCCTTCAAGAAAAAAAAAAAAGGAGTTGCATTTTGATTGATTATGAAAACTTTTTCTGTGAACTGAATTGTTTATGACATTATTGAACTCTCCTTCCAAAAACAACCTTCCATTAAATAAATTTTGTTTATGTCATTGTTCTCCTCCTATCCAGAGAGGCTGGAGAAGTTGTTTAATCTGATGTAGGTTCTATTGTGTCATACATTCCCAATTACATATGTGACGACATAAAGTAATTCTCATTTGTAGGACACCCTAATTTCAAAGCTTAAAAGATGTCCAAATCATCCACCCATTCCTGTTTTAGTTATGATAGAGATGAGGTTTCAACTCCTCGAAAAAAAAAAAGCTCCTCCATGTGCAATGAAAATAGATTTTTGCCTTTTCTTTTTCACTCTACAGAGGGATGTTTGGGGGGGGGGGGGGATTAAAACTGATACAGCCTTTAGTGTAGGAACTATCCTTCCTAACATATTTGCAGTGACTGTAGTAATTCACATGTATCTGAGAAAAAGTCCTCACACACAAAATTGAATACTTTAATATCACCCAGTCATTTTATTATTCCAGGCACTCTTATTCCATAAAGGAGACTCCAAAGAGGGATCAAAATGCGACCACTTGAAAGGTGCAGTAATATATAACCAGAATGCAAAAATGCATTGAGGTTTCGATGATGCATACAGAACATGTTCTTTTCAAAAAATGCTGCATTTATTGTAACACATGGTGACCCAAAGTGACCTTTGACTCCACCAGTAAGTAGCTGGTTTTTCTTTTAACCAAAACACTTCTACAATGAAAACCCAAATTTCATGCTGTGCCTTAAGATAATCTATCCTATTAACAAAGTTTTCATAGTTTGATCTCTGGTGACCCCAATTGACCTTCAACCTCCACCAAGGACAACAGAAGCCATCTTCCAACCATCACACATCCACATTGTAACTTTGAACTCTCTCTCTCTTTTTCCCACCTTGAAATACAAAGTAGGAGTTTTCAAGGTTTGACCTTGGATAACCCCAGGTGAACTTTGACCTTTACCAAAATTAATAGGGTCCACCCTCTGGTCATAATTCATTAACAAACCAAGTTTGAAAAAATCCAAGCTTCCTACCATTAGATATCATGCAAACAAGGTTTTCGGGGTTTGAGCCTCCTGTGACCTTGGATGACCTTTGATCTCTAACAAAATCAATAGGGTTCTCCCTCACATTATGATGCATCAACATACCAAGTTTGAGATTAATCCAAGTTTCCTACCTTGAGATATCATGCAAACAAGGTTTTCGGAGTTTGACCCCCTGCAACCCCAGATGACCTTTGACCCCTACCAAAATCAGTAGGATTTTTCCATACATCAAAACGCATCAACATATCAAGTTTGAAATCAATCTAAGCTTCCTTGCTTGAGATATCATGTTGACAAGGTTTTCAGGGTTTGGCCCCCTGTGACCCCACATGACCTTTGACCTCTACCAAAATCAATAGGGTTCTTCCTTACATTATGATGCATCAACATCTCAAGGTTGAAATCAATCCAAGCTTCCTTCCTTGACATAATGTGTAAACAAGGTTTTCAGGGTTCGGCCCCCTTTAACCCGAAATGACCTTTGACCTGTACCAAAATCAATAGGATTCTTCCTTACATCATAATGCATCAACATAACACGTTTGAGATTAATCCAAGTTTCCTACCTTGAGATATCCTGTAAACAAGGTTTTCCAAGTTTGACCCCCCTGTGACCCCAGATGACCTTTGACCCCTACCAAAATCAGTAGGGTTTTTACATACATCATAATGCATCAAAATATCAAGTTTGAAATTAATCCAAGTTTCCTACCTTGAGATATCATGTAAACAAGGTTTTTGGGGATTGACCCCCTGTGACCCCAAATAACCTTTGACCTCTACCCAAAATCAATAAGGTTCTTCTTCCCATCATATTGCATCAACAAATCAAGATTCAAATCAATCCAAGCTTCCTACCTTCAGATATCGTGTAAACAAGATTTTCTGGGTTTGACCCTCTGTGACCCCAAATGACCTTTGACCTCTACCAAAATCTAAAGGGTTCTTGCTTACATCATAACACATCAACATCTTGAGTTTGAATTTAATCCAAGTTTCCCAACTTGAGATATCATGTAAAAAACGTTTTGGGGTTTGACCCCTGTGACCCCAAATGACCTTTGACCTCTACCAAAATTTGTAGGGTTCATCTACCCATCATACTGCATCAACATATAAAGTTTGAGAAATCAATCCAAGCTTCCTACCTTAAGATATTGTGTAAACATGGTTTTCCGGGTTGGACCCCTGTGACCCCAAATGACCTTTGAACTTGACCAAAACCCATACCATTCTTCCTCTTGATATGGGACATCTATGTACGAAGTTTGAAAAACTTCCAGACATTTCTACCTTCAGATACTGTGCTAATGAGTGAAATGTAAAGTGTTTCAAGTCCTATGAACATTTCTACATTGAGATACTCTGTTAGTTAGTTAAATGTAAAGTGTTTCGAGTCCTTTGACACCTGTCACACCAAATAACCTTTAAACTCGTTGAAAACTGATATTGTTCTTTTTCTTGATATAGGACATCTATGAACCAAGTTTGAATACTTTCAAACATTCATACCTTCAGATACTGTGTTAATGAGTTAAATGTAAAGTGTTTCAAGTCCTATGGCATTTCTACATTGAAATACTGTGTTAATGAGTTAAATGTAAAGTATTTCGAGTCCTTTGACACCTGTGACCCCAAATAACCTTCAAACTCGATGAAAACTTATGCTGTTCTTTTTCTTGATATGGGACATCTATGTACCAAATTTGAATACTTTCAAACATTCCTACTGTGCCATATCCTATTGTAAAGTGTTTCGAGTTTTTGACCCCTGTGACCTCAAATGACCTTCAAACTCGACCAAAATCGATAGGGTTCTTCCTCTTAATATAGGGCATCTATGTACTAAGTTTCAAAACTCAGCGACATTCCTATCTTGAGATATCGTGTTAACAAGCAAAGTGTCACAAACACACACACACACACACACACACATACATACATACATACACACATACGCCATCATGAATGCATAGGTTTCTCTTATCATCGAAACCAATAACATTGTTGGGGACATACTGCATGTAGTTGCACAACTAACAATCAGATAACAACATGCAGACCAAGTTCTGTGGACATGCTATATAATTGGTGAAAAAAACTCTAAAAAAAGCTGCAGTTCCCAACAAATTCACCAAATATTGACCACTTTCAAGAAAGTCATTGTTTTTGGAGTCATATCATGAAAAATACAAAAAAAAAACCTGTGATTTGAAAAGAAGTACTTTACAAATTTTTGTCATGCTGAACAGAAAATTCAAAATCCTGAAACTTTTGGAAATGCATAAATAATACCAACCATCTGATCGCTCACTACGAGGGCGGGCTTTAGGACCTGTGTCAGACCAATCACCTCTCAGTCGTAGTCTCTTCACAGGGTTGACAGAATCACCCTAAAATATGAAAAACAACACCAGATTCCCAAAGAATGAAATAATCTCCATTGCAGATCACTTACTCTTGTTAAAAGATAACCACTAACAAACCAAACTATGGTTCTAAGTTGCTTACAGTATTTCAGCCAAAACTTTTTTGACTTAACACTATTTATAAATCATTCAGGTTGTTAATACTTTGAACTGATTTACAATGTAAGCTCACCTCCTGCTTTGTATTCAAATTTCTGACAAATTTCAGATTTTATTCACTTCTGACAACATCATGTATTTCAAAAACTATTACTTGTAGTGTATGTAAGATGCAAGATTTTAACCCCTGATAATTTACCACCTGAAACTATATACTAAATGCTTGTGAAAATCTGGGAAAATATTTCACTTAGTTTGAGTAGGGTTGTTCCCCCACTATTATAATTTGTGAACCAATTCCACACAAATTTTCTTGGCTTATTTCTGTCCTTCTGTGTTGCCTCCTTCCTTTTATTCCATTAGCATTCACCACTTTTATTTATGACACATTGGTACCTTTGATGACTGTATCTCCATTGTTCCATTCTGGTGGTACCTCCCCTCCCTTATTTTGTTGGTAATCTTAATGCCACTTCCACACTTCCATTCTGTTGACAACCTCAACTCATTCCTCCAATGATGGATTCTATCACAACTATCTGTGTCTAAGGCGCCTGTCTGTGTCCTTTCTTCTATTTTGATGTACCCCTCCCTCAATCAATAGTATTATCACCCTCATCTTATCCCTTTTCTTCCATTCTGTTGACAACCTCAACTCATTCCTCCTATCATGGATTCTATCACAACTATCTAAGGCTCCTGTCTGTGTCCTTTCTTCTATTTTGATGTACCCCTCCCTCAATCAATAGTATTATCACCCTCATCTTATCCCTTTTCTTCCATTCTGTTGACAACCTCAACTCATTCCTTCTATCATGGATTCCATCACAACTATCTGTATCTAAGGCTCCTGTCTGTGTTCTTTCTTCTATTTTGATGTACCCCTCCCTCAATCAATAGTATTATCACCCTCATCTTATCCCTTTTCTTCCATTCTGTTGACAACCTCAACTCATTCCTTCTATCATGGATTCTATCACAACTATCTGTATCTAAGGCTCCTGTCTGTGTTCTTTCTTCTATTTTGATGTACCCCTCCCTCAATCAATAGTATTATCACCCTCATCTTATCCCTTTTCTTCCATTCTGTTGACAACCTCAACTCATTCCTTCTATCATGGATTCTATCACAACTATCTGTATCTAAGGCTCCTGTCTGTGTTCTTTCTTCTATTTTGATGTACCCCTCCCTCAATCAATAGTATTATCACCCTCATCTTATCCCTTTTCTTCCATTCTGTTGACAACCTCAACTCATTCCTTCTATCATGGATTCTATCACAACTATCTGTATCTAAGGCTCCTGTCTGTGTTCTTTCTTCTATTTTGATGTACCCCTCCCTCAATCAATAGTATTATCACCCTCATCTTATCCCTTTTCTTCCATTCTGTTGACAACCTCAACTCATTCCTTCTATCATGGATTCTATCACAACTATCTGTATCTAAGGCTCCTGTCTGTGTTCTTTCTTCTATTTTGATGTACCCCTCCCTCAATCAATAGTATTATCACCCTCATCTTATCCCTTTTCTTCCATTCTGTTGACAACCTCAACTCATTCCTTCTATCATGGATTCTATCACAACTATCTGTGTCTAAGGCTCCTGTCTGTGTCCTTTCTTCTATTTTGATGTACCCCTCCCTCAATCAATAGTATTATCACCCTCATCTTATCCCTTTTCTTCCATTCTGTTGACAACCTCAACTCATTCCTTCTATCATGGATTCTATCACAACTATCTGTGTCTAAGGCTCCTGTCTGTGTCCTTTCTTCTATTTTGATGTACCCCTCCCTCAATCAATAGTATTATCACCCTCATCTTATCCCTTTTCTTCCATTCTGTTGACAACCTCAACTCATTCCTTCTATCATGGATTCTATCACAACTATCTGTGTCTAAGGCTCCTGTCTGTGTCCTTTCTTCTATTTTGATGTACCCCTCCCTCAATCAATAGTATTATCACCCTCATCTTATCCCTTTTCTTCCATTCTGTTGACAACCTCAACTCATTCCTTCTATCATGGATTCTATCACAACTATCTGTGTCTAAGGCTCCTGTCTGTGTTCTTTCTTCTATTTTGATGTACCCCTCCCTCAATCAATAGTATTATCACCCTCAACTTACCCCTTTTCTTCCATTCTATTGATTACCGTTCTTTCTCATTTCCATTGTCCTCCAATTGTACCCACCAGTGTTTACATTATGGAATTGAATCTATGGGTTAATTAACAACTCATTCATACTAGGGGAGGGGATATTGAGATGCAAAGGGGATTTCCTACTTTAAATTTGGTTTGTGATGGGCATGTAGCATGAATCTACTGCTATTGCATCATACTATCTGTTCAATGTGATGCCTTCTGCATTTATACTGACAGGTACACAGAAGATACTACTTTCGACTTTGCCTGCGCAATCACATAGATGGTCACTTTGTAAAGTTTGTTCTATTTTGCAAATCAAGGGCCAATTTCAATTACATCCATTTTAGCGATCATCTCTAAGTACATATTATTGCTACAAGGGCAGTGATGAATTTTGGGTTTCACTACATCTCATCAGTAACAATAATACAACTTAGCAATGCGACATTGATGGCTAAAAATTAGTGAAACTGGATGCAAAAATCGGTCGCTAAATTGTCAGCGATTCAAATTTTCGCGATGAATTTCAGCAACAGAGATGATCGCTAAATGTTATAGAAATGAGCTTCAAAGATGATTAGTTTGCCATGTGTAGAGTGCACAAATAAATTGCCTATGTTTAAATTTCATACACATAATTTTACTTTTTATGTAATTTTTTTTTAAAAAAGGGGAAAAGAAGGGGGGAAAGAAGGGGGAAACAATTCCCCTTTGCATTATATTTTGGGGGATGCAGGGAACAGCTGTAGGAACCATGCAAACCTGCAGCTTAATGCAAACACTAACATCTTCCCCTCACTCAATTCTTTCATCACCTTTACCTTAACTCCACTCTTCCATTATGTTACTTTTATTTTTTATCTAGCTTATTGCAAACACTAATATCTGTTCTCTCACTCAATTATTTAATCATCAATCTAATCTGAACTCCTCTTTTTCTATGTTTATTTCTATTTGATGTCCGCTGCCCCTCCAAATAATAACCCCCGTACCAGATTATTTTATCACTTTCATCTTACCTCTTCTCTTCCATTCTGCTGATTTCTATTCTCTCTATTACCTATTGCACTTGCTTCTTCCATTTCTTTCTCATCTTCATCTTTTAGATTGAATAAATAAATATAATCTGTGGAGTAGCTGACCAGTATCTCCTCACCATTCATGTCATAATTCAATGATGTAGGTCTGCTGTACTTCTTTTTCAAATGAGAGGGACAAAGTCGACAGAACATTGCCTGAATGCCCCTTCCAGAATAAGAGCTACCTGAGAAATGATAAATCAGAAAAGATGCAATGATACAACTTAAAATAACCAAAAGCTTGTTGATCAGATGAATGTGTCCATGAAAATAACCCATGAAACTTAAAGTTTTTACCGTCTACTAAGTCTGAATTGAGTTTACAAATATAGGATTGGCGCAATTACCAGCATCTCTTACTTTCAGCATCTCACTTGGCATAAGATTTTGGCACCCACGGACCATGTTAGAATTTAGAAAATAGAAACTCAAATCTTCTACCCACTTTTTAATTAAACAATTGATCAATGAGTAACATAACTCACATTTTTGGAGGAAGGAAAAATATCTTTTCTCTACCATTCCTTACCATGGAGGGAAAAGGTAATAGCTATGTGATCACTGTAAATATAATTTTTCTTTTATATCCTATTAACCATTTCTGGTTTTTCACAACTATGCTCTCACATTCCCCCTAAACCAACCCTTCCCTTTTCATGACTTCCAAATACAGGCTTTCATTTTCTCATTACTTTTGTGTCTTCCACAAGCAAGTAGGTAAGTGCATGCAGTCAAACATCAGACAACTAAAATGATATTTGAACACTTAACGGTTTACCTTGAGCCCTGGTACCTAATACACGACGATCAAATACCCTGACAGAGCTGTCAGAGCAACCCACTGCCAAGTGGTAAGGCTGCATGGGGTTCACCGCTAAAGTGGTGACTGCTCTCCGACAATTGATCAGGATATCCTATGAGGAAGAAATCAATCAAATTAACATGTTTCTTCTGCAGATTTTGTTTCTAGAATAATCCTGCAAGCAAATTTAAATTATTAAGAACAGAGCATCGCAAAATAAGCAGTTTCATGTCCTTATTTACATTGTAGTGCTGAAGATACTAGTATAGAGTAACTTGTGATGATAAACCAACAACTTCTTTTTCCTCATAATAGAAAATTCCTTGGTATCATCATCATGGTAACTCTCAATAACATTTAATATTCCATTATCAACCTTCAAGTTCAATGTACAGGCATGTGGAAACAAAAGGGAAACTCACACCAGACTTGACAAAAACATAATCAAAAACTATTCACAGCATTCAATACAATGTGCTCAAAAACAAAATTTCCATAGGCTATGTTCAAAAACATGGACCCAAGCAAGTTACATAGGACTATTTACAAATTTCAATGACGTACAATCCCTACAGGCCAACCCCCCCCCCCCCCCCCCCGCATCATTTACATTTTTACAATATCTACAGAGTGAGGTATGTGCTTTCCACATGCTTGTAGTCCCACAGGAACTAACATGGAAAACCATTCACTTAAACATCTTCTATAATGCAATGCAATCCACTGTATTGCTTCTTCCTTTTTCACCCCCTTCCCCCTTACTCCATTGTACAATTAGTAAAAGCAATGTGAGGATCAAACCCACTTTTTTAAGGTGATGCAACTTGCTCATTCTTTTCCTCATCTGTCTATATTTTGTAGGAAAAGTATTTCAACATTTATTTATAATATTTACATATTTATTATTCATATTCATTCATACATACATATTTTTTTATATATTTTTATTTATTTATATTCATAGATGTAGAGCATGCTGCTCCTCTCCATACTAATGTGCCTCTGGGAAATATCCTCCCTTGAAACAAATGTCTTTGTTCATGCATGCACCTTTAAGTACTACATAAAAGTGACTCTAAATTAACATTCCTAAAACATCTACTCACACTTTTACATCTGTCTTTGGTACAGCTGGTTTTTGTTCTTAGATCAAACCAACGAACTGACCCATCCTCACCACATGACAGGAAGGTATTTGGGTCACCAGGAACTGTTAATACCTGAAATGAACAGAAGGAGAAACACATGATGGGAGATGTCAGATGCTGTCCATAGATATTTAAAAGTAGGCAGGATAGCATTCAGGTTTATATGAAAGGTTGTACTTTTACAAGTATATGGTTTGCTTTGTGTGAAAAACAAGAGAGGAAATTTCAATTGTAACATGATTGCAAGTGAATGTTTAACAGAACAAGTACATAGTAGCTGGCCAGTCAATCACAACTTCTATCACAGTCAATACATACTTTGTGTGCATCCTCATGTAATGAAGTCCATGGAAGTCTGCGTAGAGTTTATGTTATGATTACAAGCACTGCTTCTTATGCCATATTCTCATCCTGTCTTGTGGCTGATACTTTTGGCAGTTTATTTCTTGCAGACAGAGTAACTTCCACCACAAGTTACTTTTAATAACAGCCTGTTCGTTGCATAAAGTAACAAACGGTTGACAAAGGTGATCTTGAGATGTCAAAGAAATTTGTAAGATATCCGAGGAAGTGTATTGAAAAGCTTCTTTGCCAGTATTCCCATCAGTAAATTCTGTAACAGATTTTACTTGACCTGCATACTGTTTGTGAATACTTCCTTTTTACTCTCTGCACTAGAGAACACTGTAGCTAGTATAGAGCTTGTTCTCATAAATATGCAAATATCCAGTATTTGTGTTATACAATTTTAAAGGAAGCATAAACCACCATTTCAAATCTCACAAACTGAGGTACATGGAGGTAGAAAAAGTTTCCTAGGAAATTTCTAAGAGAGCTGCCACAATGTCCCTTTCCCCCTTCTTCCTTGCCATTGAGAGCAATAGCATGGTGACATACAGTACATGGTACAACAGTCACTTGCATTTCCACAACAGAGAAGTAGACACCAACTTGTGGTACTTAAACGCATCTTACCTCATATGTAGTGCCGTAATGGCAAAGAAACATGTTGGTACCATGTGTGTCCTCCCTGTCAATAATAGTGTAAGAAATCTGACCATCACCAGAGCATGAAACAACCTACAAAAAGAAAGATAATATCACTGCATAAATAATCACAAGGAAGATCCGATTAGGATAAAAGAAGGGCAGTTTTAAGTGAAAGGTTTCATGAAAGACCACTACTATTGTTTCATTACTACAAAAGGAGCTTAAACTGATGAACTGAGAGATAAATTGTTACATAGGAGTCTGACAATTTATCAGAAAGTTCCTATGATTTGAAGTCTGCGGTCTTCAGGATTCTTCTCATACTGTAGTCATGAACTATGGTGATTTACTACTACCAATAGATGTTTATTGTACATTAGGCCATCTCAAAAACTACAAACTGTGAATATCTACTAGCCTCAAGTCCTATCATTGCAGAGTGAGAGAGAAACAGATGTACAGTAGGTCCAGTGTAATAACAATGCAACGATTCATTCATTCATTCATTTAGTTTACTGGAATGCACTTAGAAACCCTTTGGGGCTTACCAAGAAGTGTCACTTCCTAAGAGAAACAAGAAACACAGTTACATAGAAATAAAGTAAATGCTACATGTGTATAAGCTTAACAACCTAAACAAACTATTACACCTAGCAGAATCCAGCCCCCACCTCACCCCAGAATAGGCCATACTGCCACCCCAATTTCAGGTACCATAACACCTAACCCAAACCCTGTTTACCCATTCCTGGAAACTAAAAGAGGTGTAGGTATGTATAGAGTGATGGTGGTAGGAACATGGGAATTAATACAAATTCATAATTCTATTTCCTATGTTGTGCAACCTTCCCCAAAATTTATGCTCTTACTTGACTTTCATACCACTGTACTGTACAAGATATTCTAATGATTGGCATTTATTTTTTACAATGAAAGTGCTGTTTTCTTCATCTTTCAAGTTTCAACTAGGGGGGTTGACATCCAGATAACTTCATCAATTGTTAAAAAAAAACACCAGATGCTTAAGTTTATGACTAATAACCTACTAGTATAATCTGTGACTGTTAGCTAAGTGTGATACACTGCACTGTGTAGCGTATAATGTGTCGAATATTGGAATGTACAGTATTACCAAATACCATGGGCAGCAACAGTTTCTGTAATAGAAATGTAGTAGGACTGTGAGTGATTATCGATTAATCCACAATGAATCCTGGATCAAATAATCCTTTGGTGAACAGCCACTTCTGAATAATCCCACATGTTACAAACCACATGTGATTTATCGCTGCCCTGCTTCAATTTTGCCAGAAAATTTTGTTTATTGTATTGAAGTGGGGTAGGTACTATATTTCCAAGTTAAAACCCGTTTTCAGATTGAAAAAAAAGGATTAAAAGGACAAAATTTCACTCTACACAGTGGAACATCTCTTACAGATTAACATTCCAACCTAAACATACTGTACAATGTCATTCATGTGCATAAAATTTGAAGAAAGAAGCTCAGGCTGTACAGTACACACACAACATACGTTACGATGGGCAATGCAACTGTGCACTATAATCATTACCCATTGTTCTAAATGTACATATGTTCACACTGGCATACGTAAAATCATTGATCTTCAACTTGTTTGACATGTTTCTGCACTGAGCCATACAGTGTGCACTTCACTACCACATGCAATCTGTATCCTACATGGACACCTGTGCCAGGTGAGCCTCGTACCAGCAAACAAGTCAAGTAGGCTTTGGGGACCATACACTTTTAACGTCATAGACACATAGAAACATTCTGTGTATATTACGGATATTTTTCACAAAAGTTGAAAGAAATAGAGGGAGCACATCATTGTTGTATTTTAGTGCAAGACTGTGGTTACAATTGCTAGGAAAACTCTCAGGGCCTAGAAAAAGAGCTACATAGTTACATAGACAATCACTGCAATTGACAGAAAGACCACAGCCAATTATGTTACAGTTTGAATAGGTTTATGACACTAATTCAGCAGGCAGTAGAGGGGCTCTGACTTGCTTGTTTAGTAGTTTAGTTTACCTAGTTTAATATTGTCGATATTCTGAAGATAAAACAAACGTTCATAACAAGATTGTTCCAAACTGTGTCTACATAATCCAGTATGCATTTTTAATACTGTATTGTACGTACATACTGCATAAGTTCCGATTCGCATTTACGGATTACTGTAAATCTGTGGGCCTAGTATTTGCAGACTGATACCTGTTACACAGAATGATTGCATAGTTTGGTGGGAATTCTGCTAAACAAATAAGATTAATCATCGATTAATTGAAAAAATATGCAATTGAACAACTAACTCATCAATCGGAAATTGACAACCCTAAAATTTAGTGTAATAGTCTACAATTAGGTTTATTAAAATTACTTTAAGAAATGCAAATGATGCTCACGATGAATCCAACAAGTCCTGCCTGCCCCCCACCCTGCTTCTTTCAAACCTGAACAACTGAAAGACTGAAAGTTTACACTTACCATTTACTGTACAGGGAGCTACAGTATTACTGTATCTGCACAAAAAAATTTACTGATTCCTTGCTTACCTGGTTATTTTGACAAAATGGTAGAAACTGAGCGCTGAAAATATTTGACCTATGACCAGAAACAGCTGTAGCTAAAATCTTCCTTGAGAATGGATCAGTGATGCAAAGTTTCTTGTCATCTGAGCCTGAAAGAATTACTGAGCCAGCATCATCCCAGCTAATAGTATTAACCTGAAGTAGACAGAGTAAATAAAGCAAAACTTAATAATTGAAATATAATATGACAAAAACATTCACAATTAAAATCAGGTGAAAGTTTAAGAAAGCAATACATACTATCACAAAATGGCCATGAAGGAAGGACAAGGGAACTTCATACTGTATCTCAACCTACAGTATGAAGTTCCCTTGTCACTGGGACAAAAAAAAGTCAAAACAAAGTGCTTTACACGGTTACAGCTAAAATTCAAATTTAGAACTTGTATGGAAGAGATTAAGGAACAATGCTGGGCACTTTTGTCCATTAAAACCCAAGTTGTCAGCTGTACAAGTTTGATCCGGCAGTACAGTTCCTAGATAAAGTAGGAGCCAAACTGCAGCATACTTTATGCTCTACAATGGCAGGTAGAAAATTTCTAGAGGTCCAAATTTTAATTAGAGAAACAAGAGCCTGCTTATAAATGAAGTCTTGGCTACTCCATAAGAATTTAAGCAAAAACGGTAGTACTTGACATTGTTACTTGGCTCACAAAACTAATGAAGCTCTTGTTGATAAGTACAGTACCTATAGAAGACAAGAATATATTACAAATGCTTGGAGAACATGAGGACCAAATTAGATTGTCATTCCATCAAAATAATGGACAATTCATACACTTTGGTGGGTGGGACATATTGAAGTTAAACAGCACCAATAATTACATTGGCTACTGTATGTTACTGTAACAAAATGTACCAGTACTACCATACTTCTTGTGTGACATCATAGGAGCTACAGTATTCACATGGAGTATTTCTTCCATATTTCAGGGCAACCCAAATATGATCATACGATCCAGGCTAGACTGCATGTTTGGTCTAATGGTACTTGTAGAGCATCAGCCTCTAATGTGAAAGGCCCGCCTTCAATTCCTAGATCGAGTCATACCAAAGACTCCAAAAATGGAACCTACTGCCGTTGTGAGAGATGCTCTGCATAAGCAATGGTGTAGGGAAAACAAGCCAGTGAGCCACAACTAGTAAAAAGGCTGTGGCCTGCTCGACTTGAACCAATAGGTTGGAAACTGGGACATTAAACTCCATCTTACTAGCTACCTACCTGTAGCTAGCCCTCAGACATGCAGGTTGCTAACAATTAGTGGTGAAATCACTGAGAACTACCTTTAATGAAAGACCTCAAGAGACCTCAAATGAAATTTACTTGTTTTAATATTGTTGAAAGTCACGATGTTCCATACACTGTAAGGGTATCAAGGCATACATGGCACTGCAGACTGTAGGTCTAACATTCTTTAGGAGATTGAGGCAACGTTACATTTAACATCTGTTTATAGTTCCTGTTTCCCTCTTATGGTAAACACTCACTCATTTGATTTATCATGATAAAAGAAAAATTATGAAGGAGTACAATTTCTTTTTTCTTCAGGTTTGCTAATGACTGTATTGTTGTGAACCTACAGTACTGTTTCTTTCATTAAAAGTTTTGACCTATGTTAATATCTGAAATTAAGGGCCACCCCTACAGTACCATATACAAACATAAGCCAAAAGTGGGAGAAGTTTCCTTCAAAATGGCTGGTTATATATCAAGTGAATTTGCACACAAACGTGTGAACATCTTAAAGAAACATAGGCCTGCCCTGTTAACAAGCCTTTCCACATAGGCCTACAGTAAATACTGTAAATGTTGCAACATAGAGTATACTGCATCACTGAGTCTTTAGTTACAAGTATAATCCCTAAACTTAGCACAACCCATAACCACCATGCACAGGTACTGATCTCAAACAGCCAAAGTATTACTCCTCCATGTCATATAAATTTCCTCAATTTTTGAGGAATTTTTGCTATTGTACAGTATTTCCTATTGTACAGTATTTCCAATTAGTTTTCCCTGATGTGGAAAATAAGAAATGTTTTTTCCCAAATGGCTAGACACCTTGAATGGGTACTCCTCAAACAAAGAGGCAGAATTTGTTTGTTGCCTTTAAACTCCAGACTTACACATCCTTGGTGAACATCTAGCTTTTTCTCCAGCCTCAGTCTTTGAACAAAATCCACTGAATCTGAAAAAAGGAAACAAGCTATGTCATTGCCAATATGAAGAATAAAAACTTCATTTGAAATGAATACATTCCAAAACATCTTCTGTTCAGGTGACTGATACTGTACAATGATATATTCATGATTAAGTTAGATATTTTAAGGACGGCCTCAAATGAAAAAAACAAAATTAAGAGTGGACCACCAGTTACTGTATGTCTTTGGAGGGTGATGTACAGAAACAAATTGATTGTGAGTTCCACCAAATTTTGATGGAACCACTTCTCCCATTGGATTATTTACACAAGACAAAAACAAATATAAGTTGTATAATGTAAGTTTCTGATGGGAGCTGTGAGAACCAGGTGGTGACCAATTACATACTGTACAGTGCAACACCTTGGAACTATGATTGTGTGGTATGTATGTCTTGGAACCATGATTGCCTGCTTGGAACAGTAAGACATAGGGAATAATTTAGGGTTCAAATTTTGCATAGCAGTTTTGAAGATTTTTGAGGTCTTTCACACATTGTTTGTAAAAATGCAAGGGTTATGCACCTTTTGTTGGCCAGCACTTTGTTCTTACTTTTTAACTGACTGATGACAAGAATCAGCAGACACTGAAAACCTAATCATGAGAAATTACACTGATTGAATTCTGCATTGTTACTGTTGTTGAAAGAGAATTTTAAAATGGTGTTCAGGTAACAAAATTCAACACAGATCCAAGACTAGACAGCCTCATCAAAACAGTGGCCAATCACATTATCATACTATACCATGATGCCAGGTATTTTTTTTTTGTTACTTTTGACTAGGGCTGCCACGATAATCATTTTTCAATTATTGATATCACAAGCATTTCCAGGATGATGTTGTGATATCCCACATTTAAAAATGTAGTCTTAACATTTGCCATCAGCATGGTAATCATACATATTGCCTGTATCAAGAACATATGTACTCAGTATATAAACCAAGTTGACAAAATTCAGTTTGAAGTCCAAAGTTTCATCAGAAATTTTTTGTCCTTTGCCTTTGAAAAAAATAGTTGCAAAGTGAAACAAGTCAGTCTGCACATTATTATTAAGAGATTTCACAGTGGTTTAGTCATTTATTTGGTTCTGTTGCAATGTTACATCTTGACAAAACATGGGTCGATATCGTCTGCAAAAATTATATTGAAGATATTGAGATATTGCAATTATTGTGGCAGCCCTATAGTACTTTAAACTCAATGTATGTGTATAATGATTGTAGAAGTAAAGGCATGGAAAACTTGTAAAAACAAACCCTGATTGTGGCTTTGAACTTTTGGTAGTTAATTTATAAAAGTCCAAAGCAACAGCTAGTAGTTCTCAGCAAAGGACTGTGCTTGTGTACTAAGAACTAAGAACTCACACTACACAGTCCTTACTCTGCTTGTTCAAACCAGCCAGATGATCTGTGGTTGTTTGAGTTGTCACTGTTGCACAGTAACTTCCTTCTAATAGCCAATTTTGGACTTAAAGGTAAAGAGCAGTCTCCACAAACTTATTTTGGAGAAAAAGCTAAATAACACAATTTTCATCTTATTTCTCTTCAAAGTATGGTTCCTTACATTTTATGACTTTACCATTGCATATTCAAGGTAAACCAAGCAGTTATTTCTGGTAAACCAGAATGCAAAAATGCATTGAGGTTTCGATGATGCATACAGAACATGTTCTTTTCAAAAAATGCTGCATTTATTGTAACACATGGTGACCCAAAGTGACCTTTGACTCCACCAGTAAGTAGCTGGTTTTTCTTTTAACCAAAACACTTCTACAATGAAAACCCAAATTTCATGCTGTGCCTTATTAAGATAATCTATCCTATTAACAAAGTTTTCATAGTTTGATCTCTGGTGACCCCAATTGACCTTCAACCTCCACCAAGGACAACAGAAGCCATCTTCCAACCATCACACATCCACATTCTAACTTTGAACCCTCTCTCATTTTCCCACCTTGAAATACAAAGTAGGAGTTTTCAAGGTTTGACCTTGGATAACCCCAGGTGAACTTTGACCTTTACCAAAATTAATAGGGTCCACCCTCTCGTCATAATTCATTAACAAACCAAGTTTGAAAAAATCCAAGCTTCCTACCATTAGATATCATGCAAACAAGGTTTTCGGGGTTTGAGCCTCCTGTGACCTTGGATGACCTTTGATCTCTAACAAAATCAATAGGGTTCTCCCTCACATTATGATGCATCAACATACCAAGTTTGAGATTAATCCAAGTTTCCTACCTTGAGATATCATGCAAACAAGGTTTTCGGAGTTTGACCCCTGCAACCCCAGATGACCTTTGACCCCTACCAAAATCAGTAGGATTTTTCCATACATCAAAACGCATCAACATATCAAGTTTGAAATCAATCTAAGCTTCCTTGCTTGAGATATCATGTAAACAAGGTTTTCAGGGTTTGGCCCCCTGTGACCCCACATGACCTTTGACCTCTACCAAAATCAATAGGGTTCTTCCTTACATTATGATGCATCAACATCTCAAGGTTGAAATCAATCCAAGCTTCCTTCCTTGACATAATGTGTAAACAAGGTTTTCAGGGTTCGGCCCCCTTTAACCCGAAATGACCTTTGACCTGTACCAAAATCAACAGGATTCTTCCTTACATCATAATGCATCAACATAACACGTTTGAGATTAATCCAAGTTTCCTACCTTGAGATATCCTGTAAACAAGGTTTTCCAAGTTTGACCCCCTGTGACCCCAGATGACCTTTGACCCCTACCAAAATCAGTAGGGTTTTTTACATTCATCATAATGCATCAAAATATCAAGTTTGAAATTAATCCAAGTTTCCTACCTTGAGATATCATGTAAACAAGGTTTTGGGGGATTGACCCCCTGTGACCCCAAATAACCTTTGACCTCTACCCAAAATCAATAAGGTTCTTCTTCCCATCATATTGCATCAACAAATCAAGATTCAAATCAATCCAAGCTTCCTACCTTCAGATATCGAGTAAACAAGATTTTCTGGGTTTGACCCTCTGTGACCCCAAATGACCTTTGACCTCTACCAAAATCTAAAGGGTTCTTGCTTACATCATAACACATCAACATCTTGAGTTTGAATTTGATCCAAGTTTCCCAACTTGAGATATCATGTAAAAAACGTTTTGGGGTTTGACCCCTGTGACCCCAAATGACCTTTGACCTCTACCAAAATTTGTAGGGTTCATCTACCCATCATACTGCATCAACATATAAAGTTTGAAATCAATCCAAGCTTCCTACCTTAAGATATTGTGTAAACATGGTTTTCCGGGTTGGACCCCCTGTGACCCCAAATGACCTTTGAACTTGACCAAAACCCATACCATTCTTCCTCTTGATATGGGACATCTATGTACGAAGTTTGAAAACTTCCAGACATTTCTACCTTCAGATACTGTGCTAATGAGTGAAATGTAAAGTGTTTCAAGTCCTATGAACATTTCTACATTGAGATACTCTGTTAGTTAGTTAAATGTAAAGTGTTTCGAGTCCTTTGACACCTGTCACACCAAATAACCTTTAAACTCGTTGAAAACTGATATTGTTCTTTTTCTTGATATAGGACATCTATGAACCAAGTTTGAATACTTTCAAACATTCATACCTTCAGATACTGTGTTAATGAGTTAAATGTAAAGTGTTTCAAGTCCTATGGCATTTCTACATTGAAATACTGTGTTAATGAGTTAAATGTAAAGTATTTCGAGTCCTTTGACACCTGTGACCCCAAATAACCTTCAAACTCGATGAAAACTTATGCTGTTCTTTTTCTTGATATGGGACATCTATGTACCAAATTTGAATACTTTCAAACATTCCTACTGTGCCATATCCTATTGTAAAGTGTTTCGAGTCCTTTGACCCCTGTGACCCCAGATGACCTTTGAACTCCACCAAAAACGATAGGGTTCTTCCTCTTCATATGGGGCATCTAAGTACCAAGTCTGAAAACTGTCAGATATTCCTATCTTGAGATATCGTGTTAACGAGTTAGTTGTGTTAAATGTAAAGTGTTTCGAGTTTTTGACCCCTGTGACCTCAAATGACCTTCAAACTTGACCAAAATCGATAGGGTTCTTCCTCTTAATATAGGGCATCTATGTACTAAGTTTGAAAACTCAGCGACATTCCTATCTTGAGATATCGTGTTAACAAGCAAAGTGTCACAAACACACACACACACACACACACACACACATACACACACACATACATACATACATACATACACACATACGCCATCATGAATGCATAGGTTTCTCTTATCGTCGAAACCAAAAACATTGTCACATGATTTCCAACAGCCAATCATGAAACTGGACCATCTACTACACTTCTTCAATTTGGAATGACTGCTCCTGCCCTTTACCTGTAGGCTGTAAGTCGTAAAACATAAATTTCTATCCTTCTTTAAACAATGAAAGAGCACCCAAATACATTTGACTACTCAAACCTTCTAGAAAGGATCAAATTTTAAGAATGAAATCAGTAACTTTTCACCCTGTACAGAAAAAAGTTGGGCTGAAAATGACTCTCTGACTGCCGAAAATTGTGCATGGTCACTTTCAGGGGGTTTAGGAGTACTGTAAATTGTCCTTAAAACATTTTTTTCTATTTTTTTTCTTTCACCTTTTACCCTTAAATTCATCTGGGGTGGAGTGGGCAAGCTGAGGAAAATGCACTTAACTACACTTTTCAATGAACGGTGCAGCATTGAATCCCCCTGTGGGCATGTATGCAGCAACAATCACAGTGTCAGTTATCAGTATTACAGTACCTACAGTACCCACCCACCTGTAAGAGGTGACTGGTTACAGTAGGTTGTAAAGTACTGTACTCTCAGTAGCTCTACCTTTTTCGGCAATGGACCTTGTTTCATAAACAACCCACACTGTTTTTTGCTGGCCCATAATCATGCTAAAATGAGGCCTCCTAAGCCTCACAAAACAATTGATCAGGTAGAAATTTACCACTTTATACTGCTTTAGCATTGCATTCCAGATTCAGAACAACTCCTTTTCATTCTAACATAGGCCTATTCTTCTACTGGACAATAAAACACTTATAGGCCTGCACGTAACCACAGGTCATCCTAGCAGGGAGCAATCTGTTTGGGTTTGCATCGCAATTTGCGATGCAAAAACAAGGAAAATTTGATGATTGCAATGCAAAATTTCAGCAGGTCTTGTGTCATTTTGAATGTTCACAGAAGGAAATAATGTCAGTGAAAAATAAAAATCTAAATTAGGAGTCGTGAAACTGATCATGGAAAATAAAAAAGTTTGGAGCCCTACTTGCTCTGCAAACTCTGTTTGTTTCTAAATCGAACCACCGGAAATTTATTGCGAGAGATTTATTGTGTAGCACTTCGGTCACACATTCTAAGTGCACCATACACACTTACTTATACATATATACATTAGCTACCGAGAGCAGCCTCATGACGTCAGGACTACTGACCAATCACCATCAGCTGCATTGAGTCAATGGAGAGTCCAACATGTACCAGACAGCATGCTCTCCCCAGAACCACTCTAGCTCTCGCACGCGGAACATCTACTTCTAGTGATTACTACTCTAGCCAACCACAACATAAGGACGCTGAAGTAAGCCACCGGCTTCGCTGAAACCAGCTACCTTCGTGGAAATATTACATAGCCAACTAGGCCATTTTACTAGAAGTCTACCACTTGAAATCTCGGAGCTAATTTCATCTACTACTCCTGTCCGTTTCGAAGCACGTAAAAAGCACCCTATTCGTTCCACTAACACGGACAGTCTCGTGAGTCGGGCAGCAGCTGGCAGCTCGACATTTATTACTTTACTTGGGACTGTAGTGTTGAGTGGAGCTATAGTGCCGCTTTTGCAACAGCTAAGATTCGTTCGCGAGGACACGAGGTTCCGTTGTGACGCAAAATATTGTTTCAACGGCATTGACGGGGCTGCACAGAACACAGCAACCTGAGGTGAAACTACCCAACTCTATTTGTTATCTCTAACACCTCCACAAAAATTGTTTAGTGTTTACTACTACAAAATACACAGACTCAGAGCTGTTCAGTGTACAGGGGTGAATAATAACCCATGGTATCGACAGCAAAAGCCACGGAAAGCACCTGGTTTTGCTTTTGATTATACTGGTAACAACAAAGATTTTTGCTGTCGCTCAATCTTTACGTTATTCTCAGTCAAACATGCTCCACATTCTCAAATCACTGGTTCTCCCATTGGATAGTGCAAACTGCTTTCAAATCTGTCAACAGTCAGACTGTAAATTTCTCTCTGTACAGGGAACATGAACAAGAAATGGAAAACATGCATGGATCAGAAAACCCAGCATACCAAAACATGTGCCTTGCTGCATGTACATTATGCCACCTGTATGTGTTTACACTACTGTAGAATTCCCCAAGCTGTGCCCTATGCTGCTGCATAGGTGCAGTCTTTACTTAAAGCATACAATAGGCGTTAGAACTCAGCATTTACATACATTGATCTGTGGCTTTTTGTTTGAGACTTAACATTACCAACTCATCTGCTTAGAGATCCAAACTCTAGTTTTGGAATCACAAACTGGGTATCTGTTACCAAATCCAATTAAATTTGATTTCTGTGAACATGGCTGATTTATTCTCAGTGACATATGAACCCTTCTTTGCGTAATTAAAGGCTTCCTGTTCATAATCTAAACAAAAGGTTAACTCTGCAATCACGGGACAGTTGAGTGACTTATCTGCTCTGTTAATAGGTTGTGTAATCAACTGGAAAAGTTCCTCACAGCACAGGGGTTATATGCTATTCTAGAAGTGATAGTGGTTTGTTACAACAAATAAATGAACAGATAAGAAGGATTTTATTACACCCGACCTCCCCATTGTGAGGTCTGGTCAGAAAGTCCTTACTTTTAAACAAGTGTAGTCATACTGATGTTTGTTTTGTTGCATCAGAAAAAGATAAAGGAATGTTATCGAGAGATTTTATGTCATAAAATGTAACTATAAAGTGAGACATCATGAAGAGTTTTGTTGTGAAGTACTGCGTTAGTGTATTGTGATGTGTCTTACCTTCTCATTTTTATAATGCTAGCACTACCTGTGCAGGTAACATTATGTTCCACACATAAAATAAGGTTGTAGTTTCAAGTTAGTAATGATATAATGGTTGGTTTAAATTTCGAACAGGTTCTAAATCCGAACACCTCATTATATCATTCATTTATCAGTCATAAGGCAATATTTTCTTCAAATAATTATAACACCATTAAGAAATAATTGTGGCTCCATATGGTATGGTAAAACTGACAATTATTTTGCATCGAACAGTGAATAATAAGCATTTAAATGAGGTGTTCGAATTTAGAACCTGTTCGAACTTTGAACCAACCACTGCTGTACATACATACCAATACATGTTCCTCGAAGTGACCGACACAACCTTGAACCATAGATTGGGAGGCGTGAGTGGAAGGAAAATATACCCTTTGGATGATCCATCGTTTACTTGTTTTTCATGTCAGCATAAATTGTACAAACTTGAGAGTGTTCAGTAGTACTTCACCTCAGCTCATTGTTACACTGGATTCCCTTTCTTCAATTTCAAACTTATTCAAACTGTCCTGAAGTTTGAACTTGCAAGTTACACTTTTAAGTAGGCAAGGGCCAAGAGCTAGCCTCTTTTACATGTTTGTTCTTGCCTACTTATTGTACGTTGCCATACTGTACTAAACGTCGGTAGGCTACAGTATGTTGTGAACTGTAGGGTACTGGATGCAGTCCATGCAAGCAACTTCCTACTAAACTTCACCCCTTAGTCCTACACTACAGTACAGTAAGTTAGGCTAACGTTATGTGGTACAGTACACAAATAGGCATTTGAAGATGTACATGTACGACAGTCAACCTCACAGTCACAGTGAGAGGTGCCTGGTTCTCCGATGTGGCTATGCTCCCAATTAGTCCTAGGCATTTAACTTGGTCTTTCTTGTCTTTGTTTTAAGTGTTGCACTAACGAAAGGCGCCAGTCCATCTCTGTTGGTTTCTGTATCTTTGTTGATTGGCTAACGGAGTTTTTTTCTCATACCAACATAAGGCCTATCGATGATCTGTGGTTGCTGTGTCGAAAATATAATTCAACATGCGCATACCGTACCTCTCAGCCAGCAGTGCTACCCTACTACACCGAGTACGTACAGGCACAGTGATGAAGTGCTAGTAAGGTACGTACTGAGTACATGCATAATAGCGATTGTTTCTTTTACTACTTCCATAATTTCAAATCCAGTCATAGATCAAATCTCAAAAATATCCCTTTTATATTTCTGATACCTTAAAATCCACACAAAAATTCTCAGATTATATTTGAGATGTAGGCTGGTTACTGTTTCATACTAAATATGTGACATCATTTAGGTTTCACAGTGTAATATGCCAAACGTTTTGATAAAAAAAATCCTTACTCAGGAGACCTTTCAGGATATAAGTAAGGCTGAGGCAAGATTACAGTGAAAATTTTACCTTCAAATTTTCACTCATGACCATGAGCTCTATCATTTCCTTCAGAAAATGTTCATTTCCTCTAATTCCTCACAGTTTTTATTACATAAGTCAACTTTCCATACATAATGTTCACTGTCCAAATTAAAAACTCCAAATTAGCAGGCCATGAAATGTTATTGAAAGTGGAAACAGATATCTACTTGTTTCTGAAGAGGAAAAGAATGTTGGCAGCGGCGGATAGTAGTAAATTATTTCTGTGTTACTTATCTAAAGGCCAAAGATTGGAGGCTCTCCGACTCTTTTTTATCTATCATGTTTATTTCAGTGGCGTAGGGGGGAGGGGGGGGGGTCTGAGGGTGGGAAGCCGGGGATAGGGACGCTGGGGTGGGGGTGGGGCTGGGGCCTAGGGCCTAGGAGAACCCCCAGATTTTCTGCAGTCCCCCTCCCCCAGATTTTTAACCTCCTGTTAAAGTAATTAGGAAAAAATAAAGTGTTTGAACGGAAGTAAACTTTGAAGTATTTCCTTCTAAAACAGTAAAGACAATTAAGAAAACATGCATGAATGTATGTAAAACACATTTTGTGTGCACGTGCAAAATCAAGAAATTACTTCAAAATGTCTACCTCCAATAAATTCCGTAGGCCTACGTATGTAATCTGCACTGTCATTTATTGCATTTCACTTCGAAGATGAAACGAACGTCTCAACTACAAACTCCAATGTGACTTTGCAATGTTAAAACCCTTTCTGCCTCTCCGATAGCTGGTTGATTTAGTGGAAACAAGACAATCATACACTGGAGACCATTCTTAATTTCTTACACGACCATTCCTATATAGACCGGTAGCCCAGTGCCTTGGGGATAGATGAACTAGGTACCAATAACGAAGTATAGCACTATGAAGTATAGCACTATGAAGCGAGTCACCTGGGATGTTCAGATAAGTGAGTCTGCCGTGCACCATCCGTTACTAGTAGGTCTGGCGGCCATTTTTCAAAATGACGGCCATGTTTTATTAGGCATCATTATGTTTGATTATACAACTTTGATACAACCTTCTATCAAAACGTGTAAGGTGTCGTATGAAATTTTCTATCCAATGATTCCATATTTGATGGATATTTTGCTGAATTTAGTTACACTTTGGGCAAAAAATCTAATTTTTAGCCAATTTTTCCCGAAATTTAAATTACATTAATTTACATATTTCTTTATTTTTTACAAATCTCAAGATAATATGTTGAAACTTTTCTTAAAAATGTTTCTTACAAATAGGTTTTATTGTATCAGGACAGCAAGGTCACTGATTTTTAAAAACGAAAGTTACAGTCTTTCAAAGTTAACAATTTGAAATTTAAGGAAATAGAATTTTGTACCTAAAATAGTATCTCGCCCTGTTCTCATTTCGCATCAGCTCAAACAGTACAACTGATTGGGCCCAAATACAACCAATATTGTACACTTTGGGTGTTAAATATAACATTCAGGACTTTGATTACAAGATATGCTTGTGTTGATTTTCCGACATATCTTGTATTAAATCCAAGATGGACGCCATCGGTCAATGCATTTTGGCCCATTTTTCTTGAATTCCAGCATTTAATGCTCATTTTCGATCAGAACAACGGCGATATTTGGTCAAATGGCACTCAATCCAGGCCAAGGGCTCTCTATTTCATACACATAGCCTGTAGACCAAGATGGCGGCTAGGGGTCAATGTACTATTTTCTCATTATATCTATCTTTGATTCAGAATTTTCGATCAAGAAAGAAATGACCACTCGTTTGTTTGTTCACTGGGATGCAATCTTCAGAATTCCTTAAATTCGTTAAATACATTTTGGATCCAGTCTAAAGTTGTACTTAACGGTCAGTTGATTTAGGCACTCCCATCACTCCACCACCCCACACCATTTCGACCTTATGTATAAGGTCGAAATGCTGCGGAGCACTGTGGAAATGTGTAGGTCGAAAAGACTTAGTAAAAAGTGCTCAAAAGTTTGCGGAAAACTCCACGACGTTTCGGGTATAAACCCTTCATCAGGTGGCAAAAACCAAACTGAACAACCAACAGTAACAATTGGACACGACAAACATCAAATCCGAAGCGATCGCTGTAAAAACAGAACCGGACGAAAGTGACTGTCAGTGACAGTAAACATGAGTGCGAAGGATGAAAAACACAAAACAAAAAAAGAAAAAGAGAGTCCTGGATGAAAAAATGCACGTAAAAATCGAACATGGTCGGAAAAAAGGAAAACAGTAGACAAAAACTAGCTCCGGGAAAAAAATATAAATTAGGCCTACACAGTAAAAAACGAGCACGAACGGGAAAGTGTAAAAGGAGTAAAAACTGGTACAAAAAAGGGGTGAATATTACAAAAGGTCAATTCTAACGTTAAGCCCGTGTGGAGCGAGAGTACCTAGCCTCATGATCATGACAAGTAATACAGTAATACATGATGCAATGTTAGTTTTAATCTTTTTATCACCGAATTTGACCAATTTTGAGATAGATTAACTTAGGCCTATCGGCTATAGAAGGTTGATTAACATTTTCAATTACTCTTGGACGTTATTTGGGGTCTCAGACTGTTAGATGAGCTAGAGCTGAATATACAGAAGTGAAAACTTACCGACAACTACAGAATTAGTAAAATGGAGGGTTCCATAATAACTTATTATTATTATAATTACTTATTATTATTGTGATTTCGCAAAGTATTATTTCTGCAATAGACATAGGTCCACATATGGGAATGCGCTACTTAACGCAATTTAGAAAATCGAAATAATCCGCCAAACGAATGTCAGCCTGATGGTATCTTTCAAGTTAACAGTTATACAGTTAGGTTTAATACCCATAAATATATTATGGGTGGATGAGAACATGTTCTCAAACAGTTCTATGAGCTCTTCTAATGCCTTTTGAAGCTAGGAATGTCTTGCTAGCTGTTTTGGTGATCATGTGTTACCATAACTAGCATAGATCCAATTTGTCTTAATTTTGAATTTGGATGCAAATGTGATTATTGAAATTTCCATCCTTACCTTTTACCTAGAAAGTACATATATTGTGGTATTTCTGGTGGTGAAAATCATTATGTGAGGAAAAATTCTCACCAAAAGAGTTATAACACTGATTTTGGAATAGAATAAACAGTATGCTGATATAACATCTCATTTTGTGACATTTAATTTCACCCGTAAAATACTCATGTTATTACGGGATTTTTTACCGTTCTTATTTCAAGTTTTTGTATCCACTATCCAATTTCAACGCCGTTATCCAGGCTTGAAATTAAAAAAGAGACTTTTTCAAAACTTGAATTTCAGGTTTCATTTTATAATTACATAGAAAACTTTCTACATTAACATCATTTTACTTTCCTTTAAATATCTTATTTACTGTTACTGTAGTGGTAAACTTTGGGGTTTAAATACTTAGTCAAAATTTGATTTTCCAAATTTTGACATTAAAAGTAATTGTTTTGAAGTTTAAGTCCTTATTTAGACCCGAAAGTCACAAATATGACTTACGTGTGAAATTTGTGACCTACTTTTAATTCGCATTTGCTTAAAAGGCTAACATTGTAATCTAGTTACGATTCCTAACATTTCCTTTAACTTTAAGTGCTACAAATTCGACTTTTCACCTTTACACTTTACATACAATAAATTTAATAGTACTCTGAAGGTTCATTATTTTAACGTTAGGTTTCTTCTTTTGTGGTTATTTTTAAAATTACAGTCTTTTGTACTTCTTGTGTAACTTTGGACCTGAAGTGGCGTAATCTTAAGATTACATTTTACAATATCTACAAAAAGGTCAAGCTATCAAATTTGTTTGTAACACTTCGACTCTGAAAGTCAGTAATTTGGATGTTAAGGTTGTTAATATTTCACTAACAACTTCTAATTGTGCTTTAAAAAGCCAAAATTATGCGCAAAGTTAGGCCCTGACTTTCGTTTTAAAAAACTTCACTTGAGAGTTAGAAAAATCAAATAAGTAAAGGCAAATATACAATACAGTTATAACTTAACGTTGAAATTCACATTATGAACTTAGTATCCCAAAACTAAAGATGAAAACGTGACATTCATGTAAAGTAAAGGTTTCGCAACTAGCAATTAAAGTCCAACTTTCCCTAAATCACTATAAAAATTTATTCTCTAATTGAATCAGAAATACAATCTTACGTTAAACAGTTACAAGAAACGTTTAACTTAAGCAGGGAGTTGTTATTACTACCTCCTTAACTAAAGGTACATAATATATGATTGAAACTCGTGTCAATATTTAACTCAAACTAAAAACTCAAATAACAACCTATAAAGTTAAAGTAATGAGAAAAATACTATTCTGAGAGAATTTTCTACAGAAAAATTACGAAGTCACAGGAACAAGCTTTTTAAAGTCATCATATTATCACGTTAACTTATAAGTGATTATTATAACTAAGACAGTAATACTTTTTTGTGTCAAAATAATACGTGTTGAACACCAATAATGACGTAACAATCACCCTGAACCTATATTTCCTACATAAAGGGTAAGGGATCATGCAAAAAGTCAAGTAATAAAATGTTAGAAACCACACCTGCTGTAAAGTCAAAAATACGAAAAGTTATAGTTCTCCAATATAGTTTTGATGACTCCTCATGGTTGACAATACAATACTTTGCTGGGTTCACATAGCATTCATCAAGCCTATTGGATGTTTCTTGCTCAATATAGTAACAGTAACGACAAATTAGGCCTCTAAAATAGTTAAGGTGACACCGAAATGGCTCACGAGACATTTTTAGATTCAAAAAGCATGTAATGAGCTCTAAGGATTGTGTTAGAACATGTTTTGATCTTTCCATAATATTTTTTAGTGATATTAAACCACCTGCCATCAGGATGCCATTGTATTTGCTGGCGATTTGGATTTTCCCAATTGAGTTAACTAGCTCATTTCCATATCTGAACCTATGCTTATTGTAGAAATATACTTTGCCGAATCAAAATAAGAAAAGTATGAATAGAACTCTTCTTTTTAGTGATATCTATAGTTCTTCGGAAGTTATCACTTCTGTGTATTCATCTCTAGCCCATTTAACAGTCCAAGATTATTTGCAAATTTTCAATTTTCTATATAAGCTAATCTCCCTCAAAATTGGTCATATGCATGGTGTTTAAAAATTGAAACTAACATTGCAACATTTATTGCGGTTCAGAAAATATGTAAAATCTATCATTTTGAAATTAAAAATGGCGACTTCCCATGATAGAGTAACTAATGAAACCCGACTATTTCAAATTCATCACACCAAACTAGACAAAGTTAAATTAAACAAAATCTTTCCGAGAAGATTCATTTTACAGTCTGCCAAATTCACTAGCGTAGCCAGCGGAGGGCAGGGGGGCAGAGTGCCCCCCCCCCCCCCCCACAGAAATTTTGGGGACGCGATGGGCGATGTTTAAAAAATGAAGGGGAGCCAAAAAAATAAAAAAAAATAAAAAAAAAATAAACGGCAAGAGGAGGGAGGGAACAGGGGGCATTTTTTTTTTACAGTTTTTCGGGGGGGGGGGGCTTTCAGTCGTTACGATAAAGTATGCTGTCCCCGACGGCGACTAGTCTCCCCGATGGTTTACCTGTTTCTTGCTCTCAAGGGACAATTTCCCTAATAAGAACCCCAAATTTTCGGCGCGCTACGCGCGCTGTAGATTCACTCCAGTTTTTTCAATACTTCCATTCCACATGTCTAGAGAGTGTAAGTCCTCTCAACCTTACCAAGTAACTGGTAGGCAGAGTACACAGGTTATGCAGAGGTCGTAAATTTTATCCCATATCACGAAGCCTAGTTGCTGTTCTCTTGTGTGTGTCATGCGATAGGTCAGATGGTGAGCCACTCACGGAGCATAGTTTGGCTATTTTATCGGGTGTTCCAGGTGGTTTCGACACAATGTATATCATCCCCGATACGGTCTACAACCCCTACAGTTTCTATTTTTTTTCTTTTTGTTCTTAATGATTACATAGGCTATGTTATTTTTGTAAGCCCACCAAAAAATTTCGCGCGTTTTGTGCGATTTGCAATTTCACGATTCAGACTCAAATGAACACTAACTCGGCTTTTAAAATATTAAGTAACATTGTGCTGCAATGACATGGGATAGTTAGGCTCCTTCATACCACCCCCTCGACATAGGGGCTGTCGGAACTTGTGGCCGCTGGCATGGCCCGCCCCCTGTCGGGGATAACCTGTCGCCTTCTCATGGTCGGTTTAGTTACTTTAGCTTTCACAAGAGTTATTTCTGCGATAAAACCCAAAATGTTCGGTACGCTTTGCACACTCTTCCTCAGTTCCGTTACCTAGAGCTAATAAAGTACAAACCCTTCCCATCTTTTCATGTAAATTAATAAGTAGAATAAATGGATTAATGTTCTGGTCGGGAATTTCATCTCATTTCGCTAAACTTAGTTAATTATCTCTTGTGTCAGTCGTGCGGTACGGACTCGAAGAAGAAATTACAATATAATTTGTGTCCGATAGGGCCCAAATGCCGGGACAATTTATTGACCTATATAAGATTTAAATAAGTACAGATTCTTTTTAGTGCAGGCTAACCCCCAAAATTTTTGCCCCTTTTCCACGGTTAAATCAGTGCGGAAATATCTTCCTCTAGCATATACAAATTTGATGTCGTATATGGCTCGCAATGGCAGGTATAGTGCACAGGTTTTCTTCAAACCTCCCTCAACAACTCATCGACGGCATCCTGGCTGTCGAGGCTCGGGTCGCTACCCACCCTGCCCCTCCCCCGTTCGCAGAGTGGCCCTTCGTCGGGCAAATCCTGGCGCCAAGCCTGGAGGGAAGACACATTTTCCCAGTTATGACTTGTATATGTGTAATGAAGCAATGAACTAGAAATGGGAGCTGCATTTTTTGGAGAGCGGCAACTATTTTGGAGGGGCTGTCAATTTCACTAGGAGGACGTGTTGGCCCTATAAACCCCCCTGTGGAGAACACTGGAATCTAGTATAAAAAGAACAAAATATAGCACCATATTGCATCTAAGCTCTTCGAGAGAGCAAAACATTCCAAAAGGGGAAGGTGACACCCAGGGAGACAGGCCCGTGGTCAGGGGGTTCAGCGGGTTCGCACTTAGTCCCGCCCATACCTAATTTTTCTTATTTTTATTTATTTTTTTTTTTATTTAAATGGAGTTTTGGCGTTTTTCAGGGCAAAATGTCAATTCCGCTGGTTTAGCCAAATAATTGTAAGCCTTATGAGTAGCTGTTTTGTTCCAGTGCGACACAATTCCCTAGGGCTCCATTGACTCGTACCGAGTAACCCTCTTACAGTCACACACTAACCCTGCTAACTCTCGAGGGAATAAGGAAAACATTGAAACAAGATTGAAAATGTCCAAAAATTCCAACGTACGTGTTCACCAGATCGCTCAATTTTGATGTAAAATTGCAAACTCTCCTTGGGGCAGGAGGGGGGAACCACACCCTCTCCCCGTTCGGTCGCTCGGCTCCTCACTTGGGCGCTTCGCTCCATCAAGAAAATGCCACACCCCAGTGGCGGCGATGAAAAATGAAAAAGTTTGGGCTAAAGGTATGTTCAGCCCCTCAATATTTGCTCCAATTAAGAAGCGGGGAGAATTTCGAAGTTGGGCTGAACATATTCTTGCTTAAAACACTCGGGAAGTGCCGTTTCCGGCCATCTGAGGGGTTTGTAAAACCAAAAATTTCCTGGTACGCTCCGCGCCAATCGATGTTAGAGCTCCGCTTAGAAACATGTATTAACATTTTTCATAGATTGATTTTTTTTTTTTTTTTTGCATTAATTGAGAAATATCAGAAATGAGATCCACATTTCTAGGCTGGGAACATGCAGCATAAAACACTCGGGAAGTGCCGTTTCCTGCCATCTGAGGGGTTTCTAAAACCAAAAATTTTCTTGTACGCTCCGCGCCAACTGATGGTGGCGCTCCGCTTAGATAGTACTGTCGGTCAAGATTGGGGACGATGAGTCGACTTTGCCCCCCCCCCCCCCACAAGAAAATCCTGGCTACGCCCCTGGCCAAATTTGTACTCTGTTGGCCTTTCTACTCCTTACATGAGTACATTGACATCAAACTGCCATCTTGGAGCAGAAGCCATGTATAGAATGGAGAAGTGACTGTACTTTAGGATGTATCTCAAGTATTGGTAATGGTTACTCTGCTAATGTCACATATATCCCCTGTAAATACATTGAAAGTTTCTGAAAACCATAGCAATGGAATATTAACTTGGTTAGGCTACTTCCCCCATTATGAGCCAATTTCACAAAAACAGGGGTGAAAGTTAATTGACCTATGACCACCATCTTAAAATGGATATTACTGTATTTGCTCCTGCAACAAAGTTTAGAGATTCTATGGAATGCATTCCTTGAACTATGTGGCAGGTTAATATTGCTTGCTTGATAGGGAATTTCCACACAAATATGGGATGAGGAGAAATCGTACGAAGTGCATTGACCCCTAGCCACCATCTTGGCACAGAAACAATATATATAAACAGATAGTGGAGTTAATTAACACCGTATCCTCTTCATGTCGGATTTATGCTGTAATTGCCCATATTTTGTCCAAACACGGTGAATATATCTGCAAGCCGTCGAAGTGAGCAATGAAATTGGTTTAGCTAGTGATACGAAATGAGAACAGGGCGAGATACTATTCTAGGTACAAAATTCTATTTCCTTAAATTTCAAATTGTTAACTTTGAAAGACTGTAACTTTCGTTTTTAAAAAGCAATAACCTTGTTACATTGACACAATAGTATCTATATGTAAGAAACATTTTTAAGAAAAGTTTCAACATATTATCTTGAGATTTGTAAAAAATAAAGAAATATGTAAATTAATGTAATTTAAATTTCGGGAAAAATTGGCTAAAAATTATATTTTTTGCCCAAAGTGTAACTAAATTCAGCAAAATATCCATCAAATATGGTATCATTGGATAGAAAATTTCATACGACACCTTACACGTTTTGATAGAAGGTTGTATCAAAGTTGTATAATCAAACATAATGATGCCTAATAAAACATGGCCGCCATTTTGAAAAATGGCCGCCAGACCTACTAGCAACGGATGGTGCACGGCAGACTCACATATCTGAACATCTGCAGGTGACTCGCTTCATGGTGATATACGTCGTTATTGGTACCTAGTTCATCTACCCCCAAGGCACTGGGCTGCCGGTCTAATACTTTACCATACACCAGGGGTGGCGCCAGGATTTGCCCGACAGGGGGGCCAAGATCCCCGACAGGGGGCCAGCATTTCGAGACCCCGACAAAAGTGGTGACTTAGTCCCGGCGGGACGTAATTCGGCAGAATTTGAGGCGCGCGCAGCGCGACGAAATTGTGGACTCTCTTTTTAACAAATACTTAAAAATCTGGAGTTTGTTTTGAAGAAAAAAATTAAAAAATTTTGAAACAATTTTGAATTTTTGAAGGACCATAAAAAGTTGGGGTGTTTATTGAAGAATCTATCCGTCATATGGGCAAAATTAAAAACGTTTTGCACGCGACAGCTGAAATTCTGTTGAGGTTTTGCATGTAACCGTTCTAAGTTTACGTACTAAGGTCTCAAGGCGAGGCTAAAACTTTGCCCGAAAAGTTTTTCCCTTTTCTAACGAAGATTTGAAGATTAGGAGCTTATTATATTGCAGAAATTTTGGGATTTAATATAAGAAAATTTGTTTTTTTTTTTTTTTTTTTTTTGCAAGGTTAAAATGAAAAATTTGGGTTCTTTATTAAGTGATATACCTTTCAAGAGCAAAAATAGGTAAAATGTCGGGGTGATTTAAAAAGTTGGTTTTACTGAGTATCCGTCGATATAGGAAAATTTTGTCACTTTGAACAATCTGAAGCTTATATTGGGGAAAGATTTTAATTTTATGACAGACCTTCTTATAAGAAAAATCAAGTAGGGGTGATCTGTAGTTTTGTTGGGGTTATTGAATATCATCAGGCAGATTAAGGCCCTCGGACCATATTCAAAACCTTTCCCGCGGAAAAGTTTGGCTTCCCATATATTTGAAGTTTTATATCTTATATATTGGAATATATAGGCGTACGGGAGCGTTTCGGTTTGGGAGCGGGCAAAATTTTTCCCGAAAAATGTTATCCTGTCCGAAAGAGTACACAGATTTTTTTGAAAAATTGAGAACCACCAGACAGCAGGAAAAGGCGTTTCTCGGGCAGGTACGGCAATTAGAAACAAGGTAGTCATTTATTTGAGCTTTCTTTCACAATTAAAATTTTACTTTATAATACTGTCCCAAAACGAAGAATAATATGCCAGCACGCATTGTTTCGGTGAGTAATCTCTTCAGCCAAAATATCTAAGCGGAGCGCAACCACCAGATGGCGCGGAACGTACAGAAAATTGTTAAAAAAAATCTAGTCCCTTAGACTGTCAAACAGCCGGAAATGGCATTTCCCAGACTTGTAACTAGAAACGAAGCCATCGTTATTTTGATGTTTCCTTGGAAACGAACGTTTCAATTCAACAGGAAAAGGTCCAACTTGCTATAAGTGGATCAGACAATTCCAGATAAAAGTTACTGCTACAATTAGATGTAATGGTCTTGTCCCTTTTTTTTTGGGGGGGGGGGAACTGTGCAACGGAATTGAAATCATACTAATGTGTTTGACTCTACTAGGAATTTTCGTTGTATTCAATTGCAAGATCCAAGTTGAAATTTTCTACGTGATTGCCCTAACCCCAGACTATAAATGATTTTACTTCCGACGTATTTGAAAATATGTCACGTTACAAGGTGGTTTTAAATGAATTTTCAGTCAGACTTATGGGGAGACATCCTCACGCTACTGTTTATCATTTTGTGAAGCTCAGAACATTCTGGCCGATTCTCATTACCGATGCTAGGATTCGGCTGTCGGGGCAGGCCAGATGGCAGATCATTGGGCACTGCATGCACCTGAACAACCTCTCGTCTGTTTTTTGTCAGAAAATTCGGAATTGTGAGTTTCCTTGAAGAATATGGTCTTCTAGTGAGCAAAACCAAAAAGACCGTCCGGATTACTGAAGCTTATAAGACCCGCACCTCTTATCAGTTTAAGGTGGGCATTCAAATGAAGGTTCCCGACGAAATTGGGTTTTCTCATCAAGAGGGGAAGGGCAGCCTTCCCCGACGGGGGCATGACCTTGAAGATTTAAGATAGGATGAGTGATAACAGAGCTTGTAAGAAGTGATTAAAACAGATTCAGATAGGCATTAAAATACCGTAACAAAAGAATACAATAGAACAAAAAAAAGTTCATGATTATCCTTCCAGTAACTTCAGTTCTTTACCTTCATTTTAGGCTTCCCCGAAGGAAATTGCCGTCAGTTCCACGACGGGGAGGAGATGGGACAAGGTACATGAAATGAGGTTTAACCGAGCAAAGAAGAAGTGATTGAAAATCGAATCTATTGTGTATTAAAATAGCGTCTCAAGACAAAAAAGTTTACCCATCCAGTAATTTCAGTCCTTGTAGGCTTTTTCTCTTTTTCTTTTTTTTCTTTCTTTTTTATTTTTTTAGACCTCCCCGACGAAATGGCCGACCTTGCCCGACGGGGGGGGGGGGGGTGTGCCGGTGGTCCCCGACGGGGGGCATACGCCACTGGTTTATTTGGCACATATAAAGCACAAAACACAAACAAATATTAAAGACAGTTTACAAAAAAGGAAGCTGCAGGCAAATACAGAAAGATAAGACATAAAATGCGAGTGAAAGGAGTTACAAACAGAGTACCTGGGTTACAAACAGAGCTACCTGGATAACCACAAAAACCTATTTTGGGGGACTTTAAAAGTCAAAAGCTTATACTAGAGAAAGTTCGGAATTTTGAATTTTATGCTGAAATAATATTCACGAAAATAGCACTCCAGTATAGCCGGTGCAGGGCGTGATCGCCGGCCTGGGGTATCGGATATGATGAGAGAACCTGTCCTCTTCATAATTTCAAGTGCACTTTGTAAGGTCCTGAAATGTAAGTTAGTGCAGTCATAGCATCGTAAAAGACAACAGTGCCGAAAATTGATAGGAATATATTTTGAAAAAATTAGCAAATAAAACATTGGTTGTTTCCTCACCATTTGGACTAAACGATATTTAAAAGAACAATCCACAGTCGAATTTATTTTTGATATGTTAAAGAGAAACAAATTTTGAAGCCTTCTGGTGAAAGCTTTATAATTTCTCATCAAGGATGGCGGGGGGGGGGGTCAGCGGTTTCGTCGGGGAGGGCTAAAATAATTTAAAAAAATTATAAAACCCTACAAGGACTGAAGTTACTGAATGGGTGATCTTGAACATTTTCCTTTTGTAATATTTTAATAAATATCGGAATCGGTTTTAATCACTTCTTCCTAGCTCTGCTATCCCTCAACCCATGTATCTTGTCCCATATTCATTCCGTGCGAGTAGGGTCATCCATGAGCATACCAGGGAGGTGGAAGCCTTCCGCGTGGGACATGCCCCCCCCCCCTCCCGTCATCCTTGAATGAATTTACATCAAGTCGATATTAAGATAATTATAGGATTTCATATTGTTTGAGCAGTGGCGTAGGAAGCAATTTGAAAATCGGGGGGGGGGGGGCGGAACAATTCTGGTCCCTGCACCTTGCCCTATCCCGTTGACCAAACGGTACATATAGTTATATGCTAAATATTTCGCTCGTTTCTCCGCGAAAGAGCTTTTTTTGTTAAACAGAGAGGAAAATCTGACTTTTTCCTTAATTGTGAACACTACTGTGTTAGGAATAACTTGTGGCGTGTGGAAAATTTGGAACCTTTTACACATTTGTAATTATGAAGCTTGTATTGCAAAAAAAAGGTTTAGATTCAGGGTTTCCTGCTAGGAAATTTGAATAGGCCTATTTGGGGGACTATCGAACAATCTGCGTTTCCTACTAGCAAATATGTGAGAAGCATGTTGACTGAAGATCGTTGTTGTTACGTAGTGTTATCTAAGTGGTGCGGATCCTCGGCAACATTCAAAAAAACTCCCGAAACTTTGTTGCCTTTTTTAGACAAAATATTCAAAAATTAAAAGCCTATATTGAAGAAAATTTTATCGAAACGGCACTCAGCGGCCGGAAAAGTTTACCACTGACTGCTTTATGAGCGACCACTTGCTGTATAAAGGGCAGCAATTTTGGGCGCGAAGCCGCAGAAAAATTTGCCTTTTAAAAACTGATAATTACAAATATGAAGCTTTTATTTGAGAGAATTCGTAATTTTATGAAAAGAAGTTGGGAAAACCGCACTGTATTTGACTGGTGCCTCAAATGGCTAATTTCCGATTTTTTTTTACTTTTTCGAGCCACTGGGGTAATCGCCCCTTCTGTCTGTAGCTACGTAGCTGCTCTGCAACATTGATCATTGATAACATTTTGACACTTAAATAACTAAAGAATCCATCTACGTACATAGGCTACTCGGCTGACAGGGTGGAAAGGCACCTGTTAAGTGTGTATATGAGAGCATTTGAGTACGGTATGCCAATGGTTCCCTGGCTGGAATATAAAGTCTTGTTGGTGCGGAGCGTACAGAAGATTTTGAAAAATCGCGCCCACGCAGACAGTCGGAAACGACATTTCCCACCGACTTGTAAGTAGAATCCAAGTAATCATTATTTTAGCTTTCGTTTGCAAAAAAGTTTATACATCAATAAAAAAAAATGAGTAAGCTGTAAAATGGTCAGAAAATTACCAGATAAAATAGACCACTAACATTGGATGAAATGGTAATGTAAAGAAATTTATCCTTGGGAAAATGAGCTGGTATGGGTATTCTACAAACTATTTGACCACCTTGCGACACAAGATTATGATGAGTATAAATTCAAGCAACTTCATTGAACGCCGAATATCCCTTCTAAACTTCAAGGGAGGACGGCAATGCGTCACATACCGTCTACCTAGCCTTTACAAGTTTCATCGAACTTTAAAAGGACCCCATGTATTTGAGAAGCCTGATTAGCTCAGACTCAGAGGCTTATGCCCGAAGTGGGAAATTGCAAGAGAATAATTGCCTGTTACAAAACCGACCTAATTTTCGCGCGTTTGCCGCGCAACGGTAGAAGCCTGCATATACATGATTGATTATATGCAAGACTGTATATACATAATTGATTAAATGCATCCCAAACAAACAATAGGGCAAATTATTTTCTAGCCAACAAACAACCATATCAACAGTTTCTGCACACTTGTTCCCTAAACAAACCGTACGCATCGAATAAAAACATACCGGTGCGCCACGAAATAGAAATCAAAATCAACATACAGCCAAATTCTCCGTTGTCAGCATCAACAACTGTATTACTATGGCTTCAATTCTTATGTGTCGCATTGTAATAACACTCAAAACAGACTTAAAAATTGTAAAAAGGAAAAGATGCCGCGTTTTGTGTTTCTCTGATGTGACTGTTTTTGATTGTTGTCCCTCTATACCAGGGGTGTGCATGTGGGTCTTGGCACACTGGTCAATCTAACGGGGGGAAGGATGGGGGAAAGGGGTGACGGTAAGACTCCACCTAATAAAACCTATTTCTACTCCACTGGGACCACCCAGACTGCTGCAGCAACATGATTTGGTCCAAGAGTTTGCACGCCCATGCTCTACACCATAATGAACCACCGTTGGAAACTGAGGCATGACTAACGTTCCTACCCTTCACAGTCACTACAGTTCATTGCACACATGGGCTGACGTGCGACAGTGTGAAAAAAGTTCAGCCGGTAACGCTCGTAACGTTACGATATAGGCCTATGGCCGACAGATATTCACATTATTAATTCAAATCTTGTTGTTGTGGACAGGGAGTTGCAGCTCCCTGTTGTGGCGAAGGCAAGGCGGCATGAAAGTTAGTAGCCAGCCTATTCACCCGGGCTTAATACCATACGATCAGGGGTGGCGCCAGGATTTGCCCGCCAGGGGGACCAGAATTTCAAGTCCCCGACAAAGCCAATGTTATGTCCCAGTTGAACGTGACTTTGCAGAATTTGAGGCCGCGGAGCACGCCGAAATTTTGGGCTTTCTTTTTAACAAACACTCAAAAATCTGGAGTTTAATGAAGTAAAAATTAAAACTTATGGAAGAAATTTGGCTTTTATTGGCACTGTAAAAAATTTTGGGTGTCTATTAAAGGCAGGCATTCGTCACCCCAAACTACAGTTTCAGTATACATATATCAAAACTCTCAATTGGTACAGCTCTTTGACTGGCATCACATTCAAACAATGCATCATAGCTAAATTACACAGCATGGGCACTGAGAGTGTCTTGATTACACATTATGGACTTGTATGGCCACTGGGACAAGCCATGAAGCAATAAACTAGGATTGTGTCTGGATAAAGATGAGTTTTAGATAAATGTGGGAGGGGCTAGAAGTAAGTAGGTTGGGAGAATTGGAACTGTTTGGGACGATGAAAATATGCCTTCAAGGAATCTGTCCTTCATGAGGGGAAAATCAAAAACGTTACATGGGAAACAGCTGAAATTCTTTTGGGCTTACGCATTGAATCGTACAAGACCTACTTACTAACTAAGGCCTTGAGACGACACTAAAAGTTTGCCCGGAAAGTTTTTCCCTTTTTTAGCGAATCTTTCAAAATTAAGGGCTTATCATGATGAAGAAATTTTGGATTTTAATGAAAGAAAATTTTGTTTTTGATAAGGTTATAATGAAAAATTCGGTTTCTGTTATCAAGTGATATGCTTTTCAGGAGCAAAATTAGGTAGTATGTCGTGTGATTAACAGAGTTGGCTTTGGTTATTTATTGTACGGAGTATCCATCGAAATTTAAAAATTTTGTTATTTTTAACAATCTCAAGCTAATATTGGAGAAAAATTATAATTTTATGACAGTTTGGGGGTTTTATGGAGGAATCTGACGTTCTCATGAGGAAAATCAAGTAGGGGTGATTTGCAGTTTTGTTGAGGTTTCTGAATATCATCATTCAGATTTAGGCCCCAGGACCTGTTGGAGCATTCTCCCGAGGAAAAAAAATTGGGTTCGCATATATTTGAAGTTTTATATTTTATCTATTGTCATAGGCGTACGGGAGCTTGTCAACTGAGTTTGGGAGGGGCAGAATTGTTGTTTTGTCCGAAAGATTATTTAAGTCGAGCGCAGAGAATTTTTTGAAAAGTGGAGAACCCCGGATGGCATTTTCTGGGCTCGTAACTAGAATTGAAGAAGTCCTTTCTTTCAGATTTCTTTCGCGATAAATATATTTTCACTTCATAATACTGCCCAAAACGAAGAATAATTTACAAACACGCATTGTTCTGTTCAGTTATCTGTTCGACTAAAACATTATCTATGCGAAGCGCCAACATCAGTTAGCGAAGAGCGTACAAAAATTATTAAAAAATCTAACCCTAGGATAGCCGGAATGGCATTTCCCAGACTTGTAACTAGAAATGAAGCAGTCGTTATTTTGAGCTTTCCTTTAAAATGAAAGTTTCACTAAATTCACTTCAATGGAGAAAAACCCAACTTGTTAATGATCAGAAAAGTGGGAGATAAAAGTTACTGCAACAATTAGATGTAATGGTCTTGTCTCTTTTCGGGGGCAGGGGGCGGGGGGCTATGCAACGGAATTGAAAACATACTAAAATGTTTGAGTAGATTAGCACTCTTAATTAAACAAGGTGTTTCTTGATTGGTTGTTGCCATTGTATTGTATCGATTGCATTTTTTGTCATGAACAACCCCTGGTCCGTTTTTGTAAGGAGAATTCGGAATTGTGAGTTTCCTTGAAGAATATGGTCTTCTAGTAAGCAAGATCAAGAAGGTCGTCCGAGTGACTACAGACCCACATCTTTTATCGTAGATCTGTAGATGAAGTCTCCCTACAAAATTAGATTCTTTCAACGACAGGGGTGGGTAGCCCGTCCCCGACGGAGGCATGACCTTGCGCGCGCACGGATTGAAGATGGAATGAGGGAAAGGAGAGCTAGTAAGAAGTGATTAAAACCGATTCAGATATGCATTAAAATACAAAAAAGTAGTTCAAAAAGAAAAATATGTTCACCCATCCAGTAACTTCAGTCCTTTACGTTTTTCATGTTTAGGCCTCCCCGAAAAATTGTCGTCCTTTCCCGACAGGGGAAGAGATAGGACGAGGTACATAGAATGTTGTTAAACAGAGTTAAGAAGTGATTTAAAATCGATTCCTATATGTATTAAAATAGCATTTTAAAACAAAAACTATGTTCTAGATCGCCCATCCGGTAACCAGTCCAGTCTTTGTGGAGTTTGTTATTATTATTATTTTTTAGGTCTCCCCGACGAAACCGTCGACCTTCCCCGACGCGGGGGGGGGGGGGAGTGTTCCCCGACGGTGGATCCCCCGCTGGCGCCACCCCCGCATACGATGTTCCTTAAGTTGAATTTGTGTTGTGAGGGAAAGGATGAACATGAAATAGCCCCCTTGAATATTCTCGTAGATAAACATTATGCTCATTTTAGTGTAATTGTTATTGTTGATGTGACGAAAAAAGGGGGCGCTGAGGCCGTAACCCCCCCCCCCCCCCCCCTCATTGGATCCGCGCCTGAGACTGCTTTATGAGCGACAACTAACTGCATTGACGGTTGCAATTTGGAAGAAAATTTGGAATTCTATGAAAGACAGGTTTACAAAAATAGTTATATAGCTGCCAGTGTCTCTTGATGATGTGGTGTCACATGTGGTAAATATCTGATTTTGTTATTTCCAGAGCTCGGAAACGTTTAACAAATTGAATCGACATAAAATAACAGGTTAAAGGGCAAATGAGGACTGTAAAGACCCCATAAGATGCCATGCAATCCAACTGCTGCCACTCCCCCAAAGCAAACTACCAACCTTATGAGCCCCGAAATGTTAGATTCTACCACAGTCATGGTAAAACTTGTCAATATTTACCTTGAAACTGTACACTGATGTGGAGTTAACAACCCACTCAGGCAGGCTATTCCACTTTGGGGATAAGGTAGATTTCTAAACGCAGGTATGAGTCGAGCAGGTCTCTCCTGAACTTGCTCTAAAAGCAATTTGTCCTTTTCGAAGAAGGGACTCCAGGCCTGTGCAGCATAGTCGAGATGGGGTCTAACCAGCTGCTTATAAAAAATTAGCACAATTTTTTTTTACCAAAACTCTGAAAAAATTCACTTCATAATACTGCACCAATCGAAGAATAATTCACAAGCATGCTTTGTTCTATGATGTAATCTGATCGACCAAAACACTATCTATGCAGAGCGCCACCATCAGTTGGCGCGGAGCACACAGAAAAATTTTAAAACATCTTAACCTTCAGATACCGGAATGGCATTTACCAGATTTGTAACTAGAAATGGAGCAGTGCGTCGTTATTTTGAGTTTTCCTTTGAAATGAGTTTCACTTCAATAGAAAAACCCAACTTGCTAAATTATCAGAAAATTACCAGATAAAAGGTACTGCTGCAATAAGATGTAAAGGCCTTGTCTTTTTTTGGGGGAGGGACTATGCAACGGAACTGAAAACATACTTGTACAGTATAATATTTTTGATTGTATTAAGAATCCTTCTTGAATTCAATTGCAAGGTCCACTAAAAAGATGAAATTTTTTACGAGACTGGCCGAATTCCAGACTGTAAAGTGATTTTACTTCCAACTTATTTGAAAATATGGCACGTTACAAACTCCCGACAGGGGGGGGGGGGTGGAGGGGGTGTCTCCGCCTCCCGTTGGAGCCACCCCTGTCCCCATGACAGGTGACTTCTTGGTAAAAACAGATACAAAATAATCATTGAACAAATTTATGAGCGAAAACTAATGCATTCTATATTGCGTTTTGCGGCGCGCCAAGCGCGCCAGAAGTTTTGCTCTCTTTAGAAATGGAAAAATAAAAAAGTAGCTTTCGGAACCGGGAAGACCCCGGGGAATGTCCCCCTGTCCCCCGGGACTGTCGTGGTTTCCCCTTCCTCCAGTCTCCCCCGGCCTACGCCTATGGTTTGCAGCCATCTGTCGTTTAATGCATGGTAAGCGAAATATTTTGCTTAAAGGTTTATTCATCTCACCCCAAACTGCAGTTCTTGTAGGGGGTACCAAAACTCTGAATTGGCTCAGCTCTTTAATTGACAGCTAATTCAAACAATGCTGAATACCAAAGTTTATATTACACCTCATTAACTGTACTGAGAGTGTTTTGATTATTCACATTGAGCTTTTCTATACTCACCCTTAATAAATAAACTAAGATTGTGTGTGGATGAGGATGAATTTCAGACAATTGTGTGAGGGTTAAGTAAGAAGGTTAGGAGAATTGGTTCTGTTTGGGGTGAGAGAATCAGGCCTTTAAAGGCCCAGTTCTTTCAGCTCAAACAATACCAATTCTCCTAACCTTCTTACTTAAGCCCCCCCCACACACACACAATTGTCTGAAATTCATCCTCATCCAGATAAAGTCTCAGTTTATTGCTTCAAGGTGAGTATAGAAAAACTCAATTTATAACCAAAACACTCTCAGTAACGTTCATGCTGTGTAATGTAAGCTTTGGTACTCTGCATTGTTTGAATTAGCTGTCAGTCAAAGAGCTGAGCCAATTGAGAATTTCGGTACCCCCGTACCAAAATTGTAGTATGGAGTGAGAGGTTTGGCCCTTTAAAGTCCGATGGACGCTACCCGTCGCTCACACTCTTATTAGTACATGTATGTCTACCAGGGGCGTAGCCAGGATTTTCTTGTGGGGAGGGGGGCAAAGTCGACTCATCGCTCCAATCTTGACCGACAGGACTATCTAAGCCATCAGTTGGCGCGGAGCGTACAAGAAAATTTTCGGTTTTAGAAACCCCTCAGAGGGCAGGAAACGGCACTTCCCGCGTGTTTTATGCTGCATGTTCCCAGTCTGGAAATATGGATCTTATTTCTGAAATTTCTCAAGTAATGCAAAAATAAACAATCTATGAAAAATGTTACTACATGTTCCTAAGCGGAGCTCTACCATCGATTGGCACGGAGCGTACCTGAAAATTTTTGGCTTTACAAACCCCTCAGATGGCCGGAAACGGCACTTCCCGAGTGTTCTAAGCAAGAATATGTTCAGCTCAACTTCGAAATTCTCCCCGCTTCTTAATTGGAGCACTTGACAAATATTGAGGGGCTGAACATACCCAGTGGCGTAGCCAGGATGCGATTTTTTGGGGGGCCTAGGTAACAAATGGGGGCCTGGTACCTCCGAGGGTCAGACACGGCAAGACTATCTAAGCGGAGCGCCACCATCAGTTGGCGCGGAGCGTACAAGAAAATTTTGGACTTTAAAACCCCTCCAGATGGCCGGAAACGGCACTTCCCATGTGTTTTAAGCTGGATGTATCCAGCCTTGAAATACGAATCTCATGTCTGCGACTTCTCAAATAATGAGAATAAAAAATCAATCTATGAAAAATGGTAATACATACACTTTTTAGGGTCCCCGAAACTGGGCACTTCTGATCTGTGACCTGGGGGATGAGACTGAAAGGAACCGGTATCTCCCTTTCCCTTGGGAAAATTGTAAATTTCAGGACTTAGATCGCAAATGCGGCAATATTTGAATCTAAGCGGAGCGCCACCATCGGTTGGCGCGGAGCGCACAAGAAAATTTTGGGCTTTAAAACCCCTCCAGATGGCCGGAAACGGCACTTCCCACGTGTTTTAAACTGGATGTACCCAGCCGCAAATGCGCCAATATTTGAATGGATTTCAGCTTACCTCAGGCAGTACATTACCCTTTAACAGGAAAACCAAAAGTAGTTGTGTCCCCCTCTGAGAAACTTTCTTTATAGATGCAAAATGGTGCTATGTTTGGCAAAACTTTGAACTGATTACAGGCCTAAGTTTTAGGATTTTCCCTTTTTGGGAAGCATGAAAAATATCAAAATATTTTTAGTTTTTGTAGAGATTTTACAAGAGACATACATACTGCCAAAGAAACAATTTGCAAAATTCATCGGTACATTACATAGTCAAAATTAAAATACTACGAATAAATCTCTCAGAATAATTGAACCGCAAAGCAGAAGGAAACACATGAAATCCGGACCTTGTGGACATTTTACAAATCCCCCGGACGCCAGTGCCAACTAGTAAAAAGAGGACTTGTCGAAAAAATCGTCCTACAGTGGCACTTGTCATGGGCAGGAGTGAGGCACGACGTAGGCCTACATGTTAAGGATGGAAGGGAAGAATTATCAGAAGGCAGTACCGTACCCTTACCTGCTTACGGCATATTTTGTGTATGATAAAGTATAGGAATGGTCGTGTAAGAGTGGTCTCCAGTGTACGATTGCCTTATTTTCAGTAAATCAATCAGCAATCCGAAAGGCAGAAAGGGTCTTAACCTAACAAAGTCACATTAAAGTTTATCGTCGAGACTTTCGTTTCATCTTCGAAGTGAAATGCAATAAACGTCAGTGCAGATCACAAACGGTATCCAATTTAGTGAAAGTAGGCATTTTGAAGTTATTACTTGATTTCATACGTGCGCACAAAATGTGTTTTACACACATGCATCCATGTTTTTTTTTTAATTTTTACACATTTTATTTATTTTCTGTTTTGAAGGATATACTTCAAAGTTTATTTCCGTTCAAACATTTTATTTTTTTTCAATTACTCTATCAGGACGCAAAAAATCTGGGGGGCGGGGGGACCTGAAGAAAATCTGGGGGCCTAGGCCCCCCCCAGGCCCCCCCCCCCCCGTGGCTACGCCACTGAACATACCTTTAGCCCCCACTTTTTCATTTTTCATCGCCGCCACTGGGGTGCGGCATTTTCTTGAGGGAGCGAAGCGCCCAAGTGAGGAGCCGAGCGACCGAACGGGGGGAGGGTGTGGTTTCCCCCTCCTACCCCAAGGAGATTTTGCAATTTTACATCAAAATTGAGCGATCTGGTGAACACCTAAGCTGGAATTTTTTGACATTTTCAATCTTGTATCAATGTTTTCCTTATTCCCTCGAGAGTTAGTGTGTGGCTGTAAGAGGGTTACTGTACGAATCAATGGGGCCCTAGGGAATTGTGTTGCACTAAAACAAAACAGCTACTCATAAGGCTTACATTGGCTAAACCAGCGGAAATTGACATTTTGCCCTGAAAACGCCAAAACTCCATTTAAATAAAAAAAATAATGAAAAAAATTTAGGTCTGGGCGGGAGTAAGTGCGAACCCCCTGAACCCCCTGGCTAGGGGCCTGTCTCCCTGGGTGTCCCCCTCCCCTTTTGGAATTTTTTGCTGTCTCGACGAGCTTAGATGCAATATGGTGCTATATTTTGTTCTTTTGATACTAGAATCCAGCGTGTTCTCCACAGGGGGTTTTAGAGGGGCGACACGCCCTCCTAGTGAAATTGGCCGCCCCTCCAAAATAGTTGCCGCCCTCCAAAAAATGCAGCTTCCATTTCTAGTTCATTGCTTCATAACACATATACAAGTTATAACTGGTAAAATGTGTCTTCCCTCCAGGCTTGGCGCCAGGATTTGCCCGACGAAGGGCCACTCTCCGAACGGGGGAGGGGTAGGGTGAGTAGCGACCCCAAGCCCCGACAGCCAGGATGCCGTCGATGAGTTGATAAGGGAGATTTGAAGAAAACCTGTGCACTATACCTGCCATTGCGAGTCATATACGACATCAAATTTGTATATGCTGGAGGAAGATATTTCCGCACGGATTTAACCGTAAAAATTTTTTTGGGTTAGCCTACACTTAAAAGAATCTGTACTTATTTAAAGCTTATATACGTCAATTGGGCCCTATCGGGCAAAACTTATATTGTACTTCCTTCTTCGAGTCCGTACCGCACGACTGACACAAGAGATTATTAACTAAGTTTAGCGAAATGAGATGAAATTCCCGATATGTACATTAATCCATTTATTCTACTTATTAATTTACTTGAAAAGATTTGAAAGGTTTGTACTTTATTAGCTCTAGGTAACGGAACTGAGGAAGAGTGTGCAAAGCGTACCGAACATTTTGGGTTTCATCGCAGAAATAACTCTTTGAAAGCCAAAATAACTAAGCCGATCATGGGAAGGCGACAGATTATTCCCGACAGGGGGCGGGACATGCCAGCGACCACAAGTTCCGACAGCCCTTATGTCGAGGGGGTGGTGAGAAGGGCATATGAAGGAGCCTAATTATCCCATGTCATTGTAGCCTGGGACACATTTTTGAACAATATCACCTAACCTGTCCGAATCTGTCTGAGTCTGCATCGTGAAATTGCAAAGCGCGCGAAGCGCGCGAAAATTTTTGGTAGGCTTACAAAAATAACATAGCCTATATACCGTAATTTCATTTCATTTCATTTATTGTTTCGTTTCACAATAATTTGTCATACATGTGAGAAAGATCAATTGCATCAAATAAGAAAAAAAGTCGTGAAAAGGGAAGTGTGTTAAAAAACCCTTGAGGGTTTGTCTAGAACACACTCCCCAGAAAGCATTAAACCGAAATAAAAGTTCACTTATGTCTAACTTAGTTTCAATACCAGTCCACCCCCTTCTTTACCCCCCCCCAAAAAAACCTTACCCTCCCCCCTTCCTTATCTTAGGAAAATACGAGAGGATACTTAGTATAGGTTTATCATGTAACGCCGTAAGACACTTCTAACAGATTTTACTGAAGGTCTACAGGCAGGATTAAGTTGACTTGAAAGGCTGTTCCATACTTTCACAGCGCGATATCTCAAACTGTATCTAGTGAGGGTTTTTCCGTACACGGGTCGAAGGAGTGACGTATTTCTAGTGTTTTACGAGTGAAATGAACAGTTTTTCTCGAAAAAGTCGCAGAAAGATGATGGCAGAGTGTTATTAAAGAAACGATAAGCGAATGTTGAAATACTTAGCCTAATAATGTCGTTTAGTTTTAGTAGGTTCAATGATTTGAATAAGCCGTTGGTATGATCACGAGGGCGAGCAGAGCATATATGTCGAAGGGCTCTTTTTTGAAGAACAGTTAATCTATTTAAATGGCGAATAGTGGTACCAGACCAGACAATACAGCAATAAGACAAATGTGGTAGAATAAGGGTAAGGTAAATCTGTCTCAGGATAAATCGAGGCAAAATATGCTTCAATCTACAAAGAATACCTACACCTTTAGAGACCTGATTACAGACGTGTGAAATGTGTTTTTCCCATGAAAGATTGGAGTCGATGTACACCCCAAGAAATTTTACGCAATTGGCTTGCTTGATTCGTTGACCATCAACATGTATATCAAAGGCATAGTTTCTATTACATGAGTTGAAAACTAGGTAGTTGGTTTTAGATGCGTTCAGAGATAACTTATTTGCAGCAAACCACTTTGAAAGTACAGATAACTCGTTACAGACAGTAGTTTGTAATGTTAATAGGTCGCTATTTGAGAAAAAAATATTTGTATCATCGGCAAATAGAATGAGATTAGATTGTTTGGAAGCAAGACTGATATCATTCATATAGATTATAAATAGCAGAGGACCAAGAATAGAACCCTGTGGAACTCCACATTTAACATTTAAGTAATCAGATTTACAATTCTTAAGTGATGCAAACTGTTTTCGATTATGTAAGTAGCTTTTAAACCGAGTGAAGAACCTCTTATGCCGTAATGGGCTAGTTTGTGTAAAAGAATAACGTGGTCTATTGTATCGAATGCTTTCGATAAATCCAGGAAAACACCTAAGGAAGTTCCATGCAAGTCAATGGCTTTACTAATCATATCAATAGCATAAGTTAAGGCTAGTTCGGTTGAGTGCCCAGAGCGAAAACCATACTGTCCTTTAAATAGAATATTATGTTTTGTAAGGAAACTTTGTACTCGATTAAACATTAATCTTTCTAGAATTTTTGAAAGACCTGGCAAAACGGAAACAGGGCGATAATTAACAAAGTGCCGTGCTTGGAATCGCCATTTTTGTAAACTGGAACAACTTTTGCCATTTTCATTTCATCAGGAAAAATTCCTAGCTTCAGAGAATTATTGAAGATGTGTTCTAATGGTTTGGTTATAAATGGTATAACCGTACGTATAATTGACGGGCGTAAATCATCGAAACCTGCAGACTTTCCTGGTTTCAGGCAGTCATAAGCTAACTTAGTAATTTCCTCCTCACAGGTCGGAAAGAGAAATAAGCTAGAATTATTTCTCTCAGGTAGACTATCAAAAACGGAAGTACTGGTCTGCTTTATTTTATCGGCCAGAGACGGTCCAAGATTAACAAAGAAATTATTAAATGCATTTGCAACTTTACGAGGCTCCGTAAGGAGACAATTTCCATCATTGAAAGTTTCAGGTAAACTGCCATTTGAACTATTCTTATGGATAATTTTGTTAACATTTTGCCATGTACTTTTCATATCATTTTTGCAGTCATTGAACAGTTCATGATAGTAATTTCTTTTAACAATGCGTATAACGTGGTTCAGTTTGTTACGGTATTTCTTAAATTGTACTTTATTTTCATTTGTTGGAGATTTCAAAAGTTTTCTATGTAGATGGTTTTTACGCTTAATTGAGTTAGCAATGCCTGCAGTCACCCAATTTTTTCTTCTCTTCTTTTTACGACCAATATGCACAAAGGGAAAACAGGAATCATATGTTCTGCAAAGTGTATCAACAAAACAGCTGTATGCTGTATTGGGGTCATCAATGGAATAAACTGCCTCCCAGCTTGTGTTATAAATACAAGTCGTAAAATTTTCTACATTTCGTTTGCACAAGTTTCGAATGAAAACTTTCTCAACCTTAGGTTTCTGTATTCGTAGAGAAGAATTAACGAATATTGGAAAATGGTCACTTAAAACAAGGATTCCACTCACATCAATTTTTACATTCGGATCAATAGTACTGACATTCACTAAGATATTGTCAATAAGGGAAGCTCTAGTGCTACATACCCTAGTCGATTGAGTAATAGTTGGTAGGAACCCACTTGACTTTATAACGTTCATAAAATCTGATGACATGTTTTTCATGAGATCAATGTTAAAATCACCCATTATGTAACCAAACTTGATTTCCTCTGACACTTTACTTAAAATACTGTACATGGAATTATTGAAACTTGCGACATCTCCACTTGGTGGGCGATAAACAACCCCAATAATAATATTGTGATGAACAAACGGTATACTTATTTCCACAAAAATAGTTTCAATATTAGCACTGAAGACTGACATGTCATTACGAACATGTGGTTGAAACTCATCTTTAATAAATAAAGCGACACCACCCCCTTTCTTACTTTTTCGATGATTTTCTATTAATGAATAACCATCAATCCCCAAGACAGGTGAAACACTGTCACGAAACCAAGTTTCAGTAAAACCTAATGCTGCAAAATTGTGATCAAGTAGTCCCAGGTAATCTGTAACACAATCGAAGTTTTTACTAAGACTACGACTGTTAAGGTGGAAGACATTAAATCCATTCTTGTCTACATTGAGAAAAATCATCTATTTGAAAATAGCTGCTATTTTTGTGATCATCTCTGATCAAGTTACATCTAGTTTGATCGTCATCAATAGGTGAAGAGAATCATTAAGAACAAAAAGAAAAAAATAGAAACTGTAGGGGTTGTAGACCGTATCGGGGATAACATATACATTGTGTCGAAACCACCTGGAATACCCGATAAAATAGCCAATATGCTCCGTGGGCCGCTCACCAACTGACATATCGCATGACACACACAAGAGGACAGCAACTAGACTTTTTGATATGGGATGAAATTTACGACCTCTACATAACCTGTGTACTCTGCCTACCTGTTACTTGGTAAGGTTGACAGGACTTAAACCCTCTAGACATGTGGAATGGAAGTATTGAAAAAACTGGAGTGAATATTAATCTACAGCGCGCGTAGCGCGCCGAAAATTTGGGGTTCTTATTGGGGAAATTGTCCCTTGAGAGCAAAAAACAGGTAAACCATCGGGGAGACTTGTCGACGTCGGGGACTGCATACTTTATCGTAACGACTAAGAACCCCCCCCCCCCCGAAAAAAAAAAAAACTAAAAAATGCCCCCGATTCCCTCCTTCCTCTTGCCGTTCATCTTTTTTTTCATTTATTTATTTTTTTTTTTTGACTCTCCTTCATTTTTTCAACATCGCCCATCGCGTCCCCAAAATTTCTGTGGGGAGGCACTCTGCCCCCCTTGCCCCCCCCCCGCCCCCCCCCCCCCGCTGGCTACGCTAGTGATGTCCACTTTCGGGACAAACGTGGATCTATTACGTAATATAGATAGTACTAGCAGGGAGGTGTTACGTAATAACACACCGTTAAATAACAGCTCCCTGGTACAAGAGTACGAGGGTACGAGCAAGCTATTACTGGCCTAAAGTACTGAAGCGCCGACAACCGACCTGGGGAAGTCACGCACCAAAAGAGCTTTAGGTAAAAACAAGAACTTGTGTAAAATTATGCAATATTTCACACAGAGTGCATATCAATTTTTACGCTTTGGACTACCATAAAATAACTGTCATAAGTAATAAATTTAGTTTAAATGGCATGCGATAAAGCAAGCTAATGTTACTTTGTTAGGCGTCACGTTAGGCTATGGTACAGTATGCTAACGTTAGGCTAAACTAGGCCTAGGCCTAGGCTACTCGAAGTCTGGGGTGACCACACCGGAAAGTACATTTGCCATACGCCAAGGAATGATGAGGACTGTCAATTTGATAATGGGCAACGTTACAGGTCCCAAGTAAATCCATGACTTTCCTTAAAAACAGTGATGAGACGAGCTTTGGTCCTGCCTGATTCCAGTTTATCCTAGTTGAGGTCCCTTAACATACTACACTGTAAAAAAAAAAGCTCATAATTTAAGTAAAAACTCTTTAATTAATGGTGTCATTTCAAGAGGTCAAGGTACTTGAATTTAGTGTTTAACTTCTTAGAATAAGTGCTATTTCTCTTAAATCAAGGGAAAAACTCTTAAATTAATGGTGTCATTTCAAGAGGAATAAGGCACTTAAATTTAGTGACACTTAATTGCAGTATTTTTCCACTGAATTTAAGAAGCAAATCTGGCAAAACAGGCAACGCTGGTGAAACAGGCAACACTGTCACTGGATTCAAGAGGGGCTGAAATTCCAAGCTCTAGATTGAAGAGCAGTTTTTTTACAGTGTATTGACACTAGTACTAGTGGGACTAAATCATCTAACTGCATGTTGTTACCTTTTCAAGGGAGTCAATATGATTATGAGTTTTTAAGTATGGGTCCTAGATAGAACTGGCATATTCCAACTTAGGTCTGACAAGAGTCTTGTAAGCTATTTCTTTTGTAGAAGGCAATCAATTCCATAAATTCCTTTTTTAGAGGCCGAGAACTTTGTTGGCCCTATTCACGGTTTGATTAATATGACCAGGAAAGATCATGAGACACTTCAACACCAAGGTACGTAAGGGTGGTGTTTAACTACTTGGAGATTGAAATTGCCCATAAAATAACTAGGAAATTGGCTTCTTTTTGTATGACACATGCATGATGAAACACAAGGATTTGTTAAATTGCATCCGCCAGAGTGACTCCCAGTCACAGAGAGCTGACATACTGTATCCTGCTTCAGGCTGGTGCAGTTGTCGATCGAATCAGTCTGGCAATACGGAATCAGATCGTCAGCAAATAATCGGACACTAGAGAACACACAATCAAAAGCAGTAAAGGACACAGTGAAGGACCCAGAACAGTGCCTTGGGGCACACCTGGTATCCAAACTCGTAGAGGATTCGCCATCAATTATAACTTTTTGTGATCTGTTTGTTAAAAATTTCTCAATCCATTTATTAATGAACAGTATTTCTAATCCCTATTTGGTCCAATTTTAAGAGCAAGCATTGATGAGGAACAACATCAAAGGCTTTACTAAAGTCCGTAATACATAAGTCGACTTGACTGCGGTTGTTTAAGATTTGAGCAAGATCATTAACAAAACCAGCTAGTTGGGTTTCACATGATCTGCCACGTCTGAATCCATGCTGCCTGTCACTTAGTATCGAGTAATTATCACAATGGGCTAAGATGTTGCTAACAATGAAATGCTCCAACCTGTGATTCTCCCTTCTGGAATGGTTTTTGATGGCCTTTATTTTCTTTTTTTTTTCGCTTTTCTGCACTTCAGTTCATGGCAGCGGTACTTGTGCCATCTGAATTTTGGAGGATCTTTTTTTTTTTTGCTTTGACAACCATTTTCCTGCCCCTAAGGTTTAATTAAGTTTTGTGTGTGTCCCTTCAAACATTTCCTCTTCCTCGAATCTGTAAATCCTGACTGAGTGATTTTCCCTTGACCACGGAGGTGGGGGAGGGGCTTGTTCCCCTGCCTTCCCGCTCCCCTTTGCGTAAATATTTGAATTTTTGAAGTGTCTACACACAAAATGGTGGCACTTTTTTGGCAAATCAGTCAACACAGTGTCATTAGGTCACCGCAAAAAAAAAGGTTAAATTCAGAACTAAATTTTTTGCGGTAACCTAGAAAAATATTTTAGTGAGAGATTTGCAAAAATAATATTATGCAGATACTCACATATGCGCAGTAACTAAAATGTAAAAAACTAAAACGTTATTTTTTATGTAAATTTTGATGCCGTACCGGCACAGTTTGCAAATGTCAACTCCGTGTGTCACCTGGGGTCGTACCATGCACGCTGCAGGTGATTTCCAATATCTCTGTACATCTCGCATCAGTTGCATGGCATTCTAGCCATGAAAACATATAGGCCCAGCCAAGAACGTCAAGAACTGTCAAGACAGTTAAGAATGTACGGGAAACTCTGAGGCAAGCCCTGCCTATAACCCGCGAAGTGGTCATTTCTTTTCACTTTTTTTCTTGTTGAACGACGTTATTACATTATTTACGGTGACAGGAATATATTCCATACCTTCTGCGAAGGTTAGGCCATAATGATGTTGCAACAGCAAACAGTGTTTCATACATGCCTTGGCCTACACTATGCATTGTATGGCAGCGCGAGTATTTGAATGTGCTGTGAGATATGATTTACTGAATTTGTAGTTATCGGTAAGCTCAATTATTTGCTAATTGGTGTGGTTCTCATACTAAGAATACTTTGGAGATTTGAAATGTGGGTTTTTGATAGGGTTGGGCGGGTCAGCAGGTTTGAGTGTCCAAATGCGGGTCAAACATGCAAAATGCAGGTTACTGATGATGAATAGTGAGTCTGTTTTCGATATGAACCAATGTCCTGACGGGGATTATAAACTCTTTTACACTAGAACACAACTTGAATGAAATGACTGATTCCTGTTATAAGAAATACTGGCACCTGGGCTAGACTTTAACTAGGTCACAGTGTTATACTGCTAAATTCACAAAGGATTCAATAGTGTAAAATGCCAACCTGTACTGCTACAAACTGACTATGAATGAGGTGAACTAACACTGTGCTAGTGTAAACGCTTTGGCTTGCAATGAAAATCTCCACACCCAGCGGTGAAGCCCCCCCCAACTTTTTGGGGGTGGGCGGGTCTGGAGGGGGATGCAAATCTGGTAGGGAACCAGTGTTGATCACCTTGCTCACTGACTCTGACTTTCGAGGAGCTGATCGAGACACATCCTTGATACTGTTGCCTAGGCCTAACCTACTGTATTTCTGAAGATTCAATCCCTGGACTTCCTGAAAATCAACCAGTCATCCAAATAAGCAATTATGAGGATGCCCTTATGTTGGAGGTAACCTGTAACTGCTCTGGTAAATCCGTTTAAAACAGTCATGCCATTGAGTTTACAGTCAACTAAGTGCATACTGAACTTTTTGGCAGTAAAGCAGCTTCATCACAGGGAGAGCTGTTCATAGGTCCTGTGAGAAGTTGTGAACTAACCCTACTGTCCCAGAATTTCCAGAGAGTGCTCGATCAGAGCGTCAGAAGGATTAATATCATGTTTACATGGATGAATCAGGGGACTTTCTTTTTATGAGAATTGACCCACAACAGAATCTCCAATGGGTCATTTACATACAGTATTGAACATTTCAAACCTTTTGGCAGAACTTTGCATGTCCTCTGTTCATTCACTTGCAGTTTGAGGTACTCGTTCCTCTTCTTAGAAGTGAACTTTGCTCTCAAGGCAAGATTTTTCATTGAAAATTTAATTTTGAACTTTACTGCATGTTTAGAATGTTGTCAATTAAAATCAATTTAACCTACTTCAACCAATGGTTTAAACTTTGTTGAGTATTCAACCCAAAATTTCAAAAAGAAACAAATATGATTACCCTCGTGCAGGTCTCATGATAGAAAACCTTTGTTGACACTGCAAGTTTCTGGCCCCTCCTCCTTGGGGAGACCAGTTCCCCCTTTTGAGCTATTCGTGGGGGCATGTTTGAGTCTCAAAACAAAGTGGCAGCTGTGTGAGAGAAGTTGACTACTAAGTCTGCGCCTGTAGCTCAGCACCAATGTCACTCTGTGCATTTAGTAAGATGTAACTCATCCCTATCTGAACTTTTGTAAGTTCTGATATTGAACTTCCATCATGGTATGCTCACAGAACATTGCTTACAGTAAAGACTGGAAATGGACATGAAGATGGAAGGCATACTCTCTGCAACCAACAGAAAATTTGGAGCTGGGTGGGTTTGGACAGTATATGTCTGATACTGTAGTTTTAGTGACAGTATTCTCAATACTACTGGCCTTGAATTCTAGGTTTTCCAGGTGTGCTACAAATCACACACCGCAGGACATTTGTTAAGGAAGATAGTATACATGTTGTTTTAATTAGCCTTAGTAGATCCATTTAAATGAGTTCCCATTCTCTATCAAAAATGTGCAAAAAAAGGAAGCCTTAACAGTGATTTGAGTCAAGAGGTGGAGTGTCATGGCACTCACACACCTCACAATTCAAGGCATGGCCAATCGTACTGAGCACAATTTAGGCAAGCTGTGACATACAGTATCAAGTGGCTTCTCAGCAGTACGTAACTGGAGTTCAGAAGTTTACTGCAAAATGAAGTGGAATGTTTTACTCATGTGCAGCTAGGAAGATGAGGTTGAAAGTGATTTTACATTACTTATTTTGACTTGTTGACTGCAATATTCCTTTAAAGGTTGTGTGACATGAAAATCTCAAATTTGGGTTTTTTATTTAAAAAACATGAAAAACTGAGAAAATTAGTGTAATTTCCATAAAAATCTGTAAAAAAAAGACTATTTTACAGGGAAATTTCTGATTTGAACTTAATCATTAATAAGTGAGTTCAGTATGCAAATCTTGTGATGTCATAAGAGTGACATGCCATGTATGGCTAATGAGTATTCTTTGTTTTTACATGCAGTATATGTACAACATTTTTTGTCTTGAGGGTTCTATTTTTGAAGTTTACAGTGAATTGTGTTATTGGAAATAATCAGTACCAATTACCAAACCATAAACTCAGAGAGTAATTAAGGAACAGTTAATATAGGATTAACAAAAGAAATGTCAACATTATGCAACATTCAACATCATTAATTTTGCATAAGCCAAAAAATGCTTTAGAAACATTTGAATTTTGGAGAGGTGTATCTGTTTGTAAAAGATATTGAAATAATTGTGATTTTCCTTCTGTAACTGTACCAAGTGACGTTAGGTCATTTTCCAGACACTACTAAGAGTATCACTAAGATTCCCATGTTCATTCAGCTCGTATTTGCTAGTGCTTCAACAGCCCTATTCAAATACTTCATGTGCATGAGATAAGCTACGGTAGAGGGGCCTAAGAGAGCCATGCACCTACAGTTTGCATGTACACACATTGTAATAGGGTTTAAGAGGGATGTACTGTAGGCCTAGCAGATGCATGCATTTGTGCACTTACATACAGTACATGCAAATCATAATGTAACTGGTTAAAGGGAAAAAGAAGGATAAGGCTTCATAAGATGCCCTGTTGTCCAAAATATGAAAACAGACAGTTAAAGTACTCTACTCAGTCCAATAGGCCTTCAATTAGTCATGGAAGAATTTGTCAATAAGTGTTTGCACAGGGTACCTAGGTGTCTGCCCGCCATCTTGCTACCCAGTTCCAGATTCACTGCCCTAATCTTCAACAACAAAAAATTGCATAAAAAGAAATCATTTGTCATTGCCCTCAATTATGGGCTAAAATTATTTGTAAATTTGATAAATAATTAGCTGAGATTGTGAGAATGAAAAGGGCACCTAAAATAGTTACAAATTGATAGTTGTCAGTACCATGTTTTCTGACATTGATGTTGTCATTAGCATGCATGCAGCCTAAATCTGGCATGTTATGTTGCTTCTAACCTTGGTTTTTGCAGTAGCAGAGCTACAGTATTCTAATCTTGCATGCAAGCATTTGTTAGCTGAGCAAACACTATTGTCAATTCAAAGCATTGCTCAATGTACTCTATGGGGAGTTCACTGCTCAGTCTGGCATACTATTCCACTGAAGGAAGGCAATTAACATACAGTAATGTTGCAAGTGTTTTAAAAATCATTAAAAGGGTGACAGCCTTTGCAACAAGATCACTTGACTTTGAAAAAAACAATATTTGAAACTTGAGAAGGATGGAATTATTTTCAACTAAAAAACCTATACCTTTAATACACCAATCTGATTGGTGCTTGTGTTTAGTGATAGTAGGCAGCCATTAGTGGGGTCCATCAGCCTTAAATTATCTTTATTTACCATTGTTGTCTACATGACCTTCAAACCCTCATATTCAGTGAAATTTAGGGAATCAAGATACACAATATTGTACATCCATCAAATAAACAGGTGAGCAAGGAAATAGAAAGATTAAAAGGTGATAGACCCCAGTTATGGCCGACTTACTGTAAGATCAGACCATCACTTGCTGTCGAATTCATCTATTATCTGACATGTTTGGTTGAGCTTTTTCCATCTCTTACAGCTTCTTGCTCCACATAACCATGGTGTTGATCTATTTTTGTTTTTTGAAATACAGTAAGAAAGTCAGCTATCCAGAGCTCTCAAAATGGAACGGCATGAAGTGGTTCCAGATGTGTTAAGTGACACCCCTCCAGGTGTTGCTGATGTTACATGGCCAAGTGGAGAGAAAGCTGGATTAGGCAATGTGCTTACACCAACTCAAGTATGATGTTTAACATTTTTCTTGAAAGGACATTATAAAGCATAACACAGTCAAGCATCAAAGATGTCTAGATGTCCAAACCCTTAGGCTACCAAAACTCTTTACAAAGACTCAAAAATAGCCTACTGCTCTGCAAAGTTTTTGACAGTGATGGAGATTGCATGCCGTGCCTGTCAGCACACATGACTTCATTGAGAGTCCGAGTTTCTTCTGTGCATTCAAATACTTAAACTACCCTGCAAATTACATCTACCTAACCTCCACTAAATTGCAAATTAAGTTTGAGATTTCATCCTTTGGAAAGAGAATCATTTTGATTTAGCCAGAAAAATAATTAATGTAGTAAAATAATGGCCAAATGCATTGGGCAATTGGCTTTGCTGTACACAAACGTGGCAAGTTGGTCCACTGAGCTGGTATAGACAAAATTCAATCTCCGGGTTTTCTTTTTATAAAAATCTCAAGGTTTCCTATTTTGGAGTCTCTAATTTAAGTTGAAAAAAATTGTGAGTAGACATTCAAGTCTCATGCCATGAGAGCACAACTTATGCTCACACTCAGCTTATGTAGGATATTTAACTTAATGCAGTATGGAAAATCTGTAATGTCATTGCAGAGCATCGATGCTAAATGTAGCAGAGAGTTTCTTTTGATAGTGATGCTGCTGTAGAGGATATTTTGTTTGCTATGTACGCCCTACATGTGAAGAAATATAATGCTAGAAACACGTGACAGGGTTTGATGGACATGAAGTTTTGGGCATGAAACCCTTCTGAAAAGCCACAGAAGTATACCTTTAAGTACATTTTAGTAATTTGGAGTTACATGTGATACAATTTGATCTGTGTATTTGAAAAGATTCTAAATGTGCTGATATCAAACTCTTTGCATTTGAAATTATTATTGTGATAAAGAACTTTGGGTTTATCCCTCATCTGATGCTATGAAATGAACTTTTTTTCAAACTTCTGTACTTTGTATCTTTGATACAGATGCAAGATGCTCCTCACGTATCTTGGGATGCAGAGAGTGGTGCCCTTTATACTGTTATATTGACAGACCCTGATGCTCCAAGTCGCACAAACCCTAAGTTCCGTGAATGGCACCATTGGTTGGTTCACGATATCCCTGGATCAGATCTTAGTAAGGGGAAGACACATACTGCATACATTGGAGCTGGTCCTCCAAAAGGAACTGGTATGTAAACCTATATCAAATTCAATAAATTACATCAGGACCCATTCCATCTTGTTGATAACATCCATGATGTGTGAGTGCAGTAATGCTGGGACTGTATACCAAATATTTTCTCACTGTTTGTTTAAAGGCTTTTACAAACAATCAGTTATTTATAGGCCTCTGAATTCAAATAATTTTAATTCTGAGAACAATACCAATGGCAAACCAAAAAGAGCAAGACGGCAACTTGTGTGTTTACAAGGGTGTAGTTTTGGGGGTGCTACAACAAACATGGAGGAGGACATGACAGTTTTATTGGTGCAGGTGGTCATGTTGAGCCCTGCCTGAGATGTAACTAGCTTGCATCATTCGGTGCTGATTTACTGCGGCTGCAGCCATTTCTAAAGATGTTTTCTCAAGGATGTGTCCCCGCTGACAAGGGGAAAAGTATTTTTGTGAAGTTAGTTTTAGTTGGGCAGGCCATACTAAAGCCTTTTTTCCAGTTGTGGCTCACTGAATTGTTTCCCCTGCTCAGTGGCAAATGCTGAGCCCTGAGCACTATGACAGTTGGTTCCTAGTTCCATTGTTAAAGTCTTTGGTATAAACTGGCCAGGAAATATTTTTGTGAAGGGTTTTGAAAAGCTACATAACACTAGTTAGTGGTACTGTTTTTTGTTGCCATCATCATCTTCATCCTCATCATTATCCAATGATTAAAGTGTACCTGGAGTCAAAAAATTCAAAAGGCATCAAAAATAAATTCTAACAGCCCAACTCCCATCTTCATAGGACATTCCTGAGCTGAGATATTGAATTTTATGACTTGAGGCACACTTTAAACTTTTTCATCACAAGCCATTCACAACAGTCACTGAGATTCAGGTGACCAGCATCATGGATCTATTCTTATGGCATCCACAGAAAATTTATTTATGTTTTAGGAAATCTGTTTGAGAGCATGTATTTTTTTTCTCAAGGGGTGCATATCAGGTGCTATTTAAAAAGTTTTGGCTGTATGATCATAGGAACCAGGTTCTGTCTAAACTTTTCTGCAAAGAGCAGTTGTTCTCCACTCATACTGCTCGTAGCTGATTGATTGAACGAAGAGCAGTAAACTTCAGTCGGATAGTTGGCTGCAGAGGAGGCTTACAGGTGTACATTATTATAGTCACAGTCATGAATATAGGTGCATACTGTACCAAGGAATACTATTGTTTGGCATGGTGATTGACTACATTGTAGAAGAAAAGGTCATGCAATTTAGTTAAATTCTCTATCAAACAAAATAAATGAGTGTTTAAGCACATAGCTTAGTTACACTTTCAAACAAAACAAGCTTAAGTAAATATTCCAGCACAAAACTTGTCTCAGAAGGAATTTAAATATTCATTTTGTTAAATCTCGGTAAGGAAGAACATTACTGTATCCATCTGTTTTATTTTTCAATTGCAGGTCTCCATAGATATGTGATTCTTATTTACAAACAGCCAGGAGCTCTGAATATTGAAGAGCCAGCAAAGCCAAGGAGCACAGCTGGTCGTGCCTCATGGAAAGCAAATGATTTTGCTGCCAAGTACAACCTTGGATCACCTGTAGCTGCTAACTTTGTACAAGCAGAATGGGATGACTATGTTCCAAAACTTTATGAGTCACTGGGGAGCTAAACTCCATGTGTAAGCTTCTTCGTCAGTGAAAAACTTCAAACATTTTGTGTTTAACATATGATTCTAAATCAAAATGGTCAAAACATTTAGATTCTTTCATAAAAAGTTGTGGTTTGAATTTTCAAAGAAAGTTCATATACTTGCATTTTGGTTGTAAATTGGTTGTAATTAATTGGCTGAAGTCTTTTAGTACAAAGAGATACTTATAAAGTAGATGATAAAATACCAGTGCAAGTGCAGTGAATATCTTAAAAAGCATGTAGAGAAGTTACTCCCAATTTGTATGAATGAAATGAGCCAGTCCAGGACAATTTTTCCATTTTCGAATCTCTTTTATGATGTAAGGAAATAATATCACGTACAGTAACTGTGACATTTTACAGGGAGTCCCCTCTTGGGGCTGGGGGTGCAGAGCATGCCCACGGTATTTCCCGACTCTCATAAAAAGCGACTTTTAAAGGGATGGGCTTGAATCATTTTGTCTAGATGGAATTTCTGTATGTAACACTTTCATGTTCGTGTATTGTTAAATCTCAACCAACAAACCAAGAGGTTTTATACATGAATGTTAAACAGTCCAGTTACTAGAATATCAGAGTTAAATTCTGAGACTGTTTTGGTATCAAAACCTTGACATGAATCCAACCTTTTCAGGTAATGTCATAGGCATGTTCAATAAAAAAAAAAGGGTCCATTACATGAATCTCCAGAATAGAATCTTGGTCTTCTTACCCAAAATGCATAGTACTCTCTGTGTACTGAATCTTACAGTACAGCATATGAAACAGTTTGTGTTGGTGTGTCTTAAAACCACATCTCACTATAACAGTGAACTGAATAATGGAATTATTTGACCCAATTTGTCTGTGGATGTTTGTATTCTTCTTTCACATAGAGGGTGTATCTTCTTGCAAACCATGTAATGACAAGTTTATGCTGACCATCTCGTGAAGTCTATTTTGTTGTTGGAAGATTGTCCATTGTAATAGTGTTACTGTAAATGGTATATATTTGGTTTTTGAATAGTTGTTGTGATCAAGGCTTCATTTGTACTTTAAAAACTTAAGATGTGCTGGTCTATCTATGGCTTAGAATAGCTGGAAGCTCTAATACAAAGGACTGCTACAAAAAGTATAGTTTCTTTCCTTTGACCTTTAAGAGACTGGAACTTACTCCCCAAAAATAAAACAGATTTTGAGGACACCAAACAATTTAAGAATGCAGTCTTAAGGATCCTCAGATGGGACGACTAACCATGCACATGAGTACACTCAACCTTGCTGCAAGTTTGTCTCCACCAGGAGTGTTGTGCGGTATTTATCCAGATCCACACCAGTAAAATTTCAAACTTCCCATGTTTGTGGTACTTAAGTGATAAATGACAAATGAGGCTGAAAAGTAACTTTGCTATGAGAAAAGATTTTTGAGACTCGCTACTTAAGTGATAAATGACAAATGAGGCTGAAAAGTAACTTTGCTATGAGAAAAGATTTTTGAGACTCGCCATCATACTTTAATTTGTAGAATCAGTATGCACTTTCCATTGCTTAGTTTTTTTCCCTTGTAAGGGGGGAGGGGGATTTGCCTAACTGCTGATAATCTTAATTTATTTTTGGTATGTTATTGCAAAGCCGACTTTCAAAAAGGTGATTTTCTATGCATTGTTTAGTCATATGATCATGTTTGTTTACACAATTGGAGCATCTTTTTCCTTTTCATTTCATGGCCTTATGAAGGAAAGTGGGCTTCCAGTGATTGAGTTTCCAGTCATATCTTTTTAGGATGATTTAGTATATAGAAGAAAAATCTTCTCATATTTAACTTGAGTAAAGGACAACAGTTAAAGATTTACCTTCAGTTATTCACAGCATTCACAGATAATAGTCACAAATTAATGATATGCACATAGCTTATGAGTAGATAAACTCTTATAAGTTGAACTATCTGCTTTAGAGCTAATGGAAATATAGTTCTGTAAAGGTGAATCTCAACAGTTAAGTGATTGTATGATTTTGTAAGGCATTAAAGGGGGCATCAACTTTCTTCTTTTGAATTATTTGTTAACCTGTGTTATGAATAGTTATGCACTAAAAATTCTCTATAATATACTGAATACGGGGGTTGAGCATTGTAGACCCCACTAATGGGCGGCTTCACTAGCTGCCCAGAATTGTGTAAACAACAGAGTTTGTAAAGGTGTGGAATATCAGGGAAAATTGAAACTTGATTTCTAGGCCTAGAAAGCCAGAGAAAATGAGAAAGTTTGTAAAAGGTCCTGGAAAAGTCAGGAAATTTTAAGAAGTTGACTTATTGCTCTGGCTCTTCCCATGTCTGGAAACATTACTTTGGAAAAAAAAACTTCAGACTGTTTGCAAGGGTCCTTGAAACATCCATCAGGGTCCTTGGAAGTCATGGAAATTTGTCATTTTGGATGTGATTAAACCTTTTACTAAGAAAGGACATGATATAAAGGTCAGAGTGTCAAAAATGTTGTTCAGGTAAGACTGTGGCCCTTGGAGGAAAAATAAGGGACTACTCATGGAAAAACTCTGAAAGGATAACCAGTAACAGGAATGCATTCATGTTCGGTAATCACACTGTATTCTTAAATTATATCTTTGAATAATAAAGCACTTGTCTCCTCTTTCAGCTGCAAAAAGTAAAGCAAAATGTACCACATTCAGCTGCAAATAGTAAAGTAAAATGTAAAATAATCTTAAATAAAACTAAAAGGCATATAATGTCAAGAACTCTCATTCCCTATGTGTGATTTGTGTGTGTTCTGCACAAAGTAAGTGTTCACAGTGTCTTGATATTATTTTGCGCCAATGACAACAGCACATCTTTGTTGTGGATACCATGGAATATCATATACCCATCATATTGCATATTTGAAAGGGTATCCATAATTTTTAGCTTGCAATGTGACTTCACAAGATTTCCAGATTTTGCTTTCTAGTGATCTAAGATGACCTTTCAGATGACCTCTAAAATGCAAATATTTTATTTAAGAAAAGTAGGCTTTTCAATTAGGGGAGAGTGTCATTTACCTAACTGGGCAGTATGGGCAGTTGGGCATAGGAAATACGTAAATGACTCGGCAATAATACCAGTTAGGTAAATGACTCTGCCCTCAGTGGCGTAGCTACGGGGGGGGGTGCAAGTTTTCCCCCTGGAAAAATTTTTGGGGAAATTTGATGAATCTTATTATTATTACCAAATTTTCATGAAAATTTCTCAAAATTTTTGTTAGAACAAGAAATTGGGAGACATTTCTCATGCATAATTCATATTTCCATGCAACAAATTAACTCAGATTTCGTCAGTGTCGAATGAACCGGCCCAATTTGCGTTTCACAGAAATGTCCTCGCCGCGTAGCAGATTGAATGTTCTCTTGTGCTTGTATATGCACGGGGGTTATGATCAGTGCATTTCAGTGTACAGGAAGCTGTTATTCAGGTGATACTTTGGGAATTCAGTAAAAGGATGTGAAAACTGACAAGTCACTACCGTAGACCCTCGAGGTTGTTATGTTCTTCTACAAGCTAGCAGTAGCTGTACGATTTTACTGTGTACATAACGGTGCTTAAAAGCTAGTTCGGGAAAACAGCTTTCTGCTGACTTTGAGTGTAACAATAAATGGACAATGAGTACCTTGTAGCCTTCTACACTCAACAGACTGCTTTTCTCACAGGCTCCGCGCCAACCAATGGTGGCGCTCCGCTTAGATAATCTTTATGACAACATAACATTTTGTGGCCAAGAAAAACCACAAATACCGATCAGTGCTCTTTTATTTTGACTCCTAATAGTGTGCAAATCTAATGACAAGTTTTTCTTCGTAAGGTAGCATAAATGGCATAAAAGAAATGCATGTCAAGACACAAAAGTTTCAGTTTTATCCTCATGAACCACCACGATTCAATTTTTAACACTGTTCCTGTCAAAGTCAAAAATCTTGTACCATTTTGCATGTAGGCTTCTTGAAAACGTCAAAAAATTTCCGGACACCCCTCCTCTTAGACCATACTGCATGCCCCTTCCCCTTCAGAGAAATCCTGCATACGCCACTGCCTTAGTACATACAAATTAACCAGATATTGCTTACCAAAATAATATACTTTGTTATTTCCGATTGCTCTATGTTATACTTTAAGATTAAAATGCAGGTAATATTACAAAATGACATGGTAATGTTGTTATACTTGTAAGTTTGCATATGTTAGATGAAATACATACACATTGACGGGGAAAAGTTTTGGGGAAATTTCATACCTTTGCCCCCCCCTGGAAAAAATCCTAGCTGCGCCACTGTCTGCCCTTTAAAAAAATTTTAAAAAAGAAGAAAGAAAAACAATTGAAAAGAACTATCTGGTCTTCGACCAAAGTTAAAGAAACAACATCCAATGACTGAACCAAGCAGAAGCACAACAAACATGTGGCCACTCTATTGGCCAAGCATGTTTAAATATTATTTAGAAAGTTTCAGTCAGGCTTCATACTTCTCTGTATGGTCCACCATTATTGCAATCTATTAAAATGTTTTGGACAAACTTGGCAAGCATTTCATTCCCCAGTAACTAAGCAATATCAATAAAAAATATTGGCTCTTTTACACAATATCTGCAATTCTGTCAAGCAAAAAAAAAAAAAAGAAGCAAAACATGACTTTTACAAATGTCAAAAAAAAAAAAAGGATGCCATCATTGTGCTTTTCTGCTTGAGATGATCGGCCACTTTTCTAAAATGGCCCCTTGGTCTCATCCTTTTCACCTTGGGACAGTTTTTCTGTTTTGATGTCTCATTTTTCTGACATCTCCACATTTTGAGTAGTCCACATTGAGGATAGTGATATAGAAAAGTTTAGGTTTCAAGTAGCTCTCATCTTCACTCCTTCATGCACACTCTTTCATTGCAACAAGAAGAAGTCAGAGATGGACAGGTAACCTTCATAGCTCCCATGTTACGAGAGGGTAAAAAAAATATTACAGAGTCATGATCAAGTCTTACTACAAATTATAGCCTCATAGCAGCCATCTTGTGGTGCCTTTTTTGCAACAATCTAGGCATATGACATAACATTAAATGCTCTGTCCATGTATATAGGAAGTCTGTGTATTTTGCATACTTGGAAAATCTAAATCTCAGGGCCTGCATAATCTTGTAATAAACAGTAGATACGTTAGCGGAAAGATTTTTGATTTCTCATTTGGAATGAACAACAAGTCAGGTTCTCTAGATCCAAATTTTAAGTATATTCCACAGGCATTCCATCAAACTGACTCAAATGATTTGGAAAGGTGAAGTTTTGATTTAATTAATTTTTCTCTGGTAAACCTTTTATCTAGTGGACCCTTTTCCCTGCCAGGCTGTCAGAATGGGCCTTCTAGTGAACCTTCAATCTAGTGAACCTTCCACCTACAAAACCTTTAATTAAGTGAATTTTGCTTGTTCACGCTGTTAATTGGCCAACGCAAAAATAGCAATTATCTAGGACACAAAGCATGACGTCCACCATCAATTGGTAATGAAACTCCAGTTATGAAAGAGGAGGCATCTGATGCCAGGAAGGCAATGGTAGAAGACACTTCATCTGGTTGTCCATGACGGCCAAGAGCATGAGTTGTCTTGCTATGTTCTAGAAACTGACATTAAAGAGAAGAAATCAAAATCATTGAAAAGCAACTTAATAACCTTCGCTTAAAAGACCCGATACTTCAAAGCATTTTTGTGTGTTGTTTGAATGGGTAAAATTGTACTTGACAATAATTTTTTGCAGTGAACATACATACATACAGAGATCATCAGATTAATAAAATCACTGGTTTCCAAAGAAGGTGAAGCACTGTACAGTAGCAAGGTTCTTCCAACAAGAGCCCAATGCGCACTGTGGTTCCTTGCTGGATATTATAAGAACTGTACAGCCAGCCTGTGAAATAGAGCTAAGCAAAAGTTCATACTCAATGTTTGTAACATCTTCACAAGGGGTATTTCAGTACTAATTTTACATGAAATCAAAAATTAAATTTCTGTGGCCTTACTGACATTCAACTTTTGTAATGCTTGGTGATCCTTCAAAAACACTACCTCATTTCCATATGTTTTTATGCTTGTAATCAGATTTGATATTACCACCAATAAATGATACACAATGTGGTCAGAGAGAGAAAAACAACCCTTGTATTTCTCTCACAAGTTCTTTTTACCTGCTCTCAAATAAAACTTGCTGTTGCTTTAAAACAATCTACCACTTGTCCTGCTTGCTACCTCTACACATAAAACAGGGTTTATTCAGCAGTCAAGCAGAAAGCAAGTGATTAATGAAGTGCGATAATAGAATGAGGATAAGGTTACCCCACAGAGCACAGCAGTATTAAAGAGACATATTGTAGAATCCATGCATTGCTTCCACTGGCAGAGAGACCAGTTTAATGCAGAGTGACCTGTGCTCAGTGAAATCTACAGTGAAATCTACAGATTTCAGTTATTGCCCTCTTAAAACTTTGAATGATCAAAAATATGTGTACAACCCGAAGGAATCATCACTGAACGAACATAAAGGACAAATTTCTAAGGTGTTTGGGTGCGTAAGCATGCAAAACCAGGTGAGATAAAAAATCTATTGAAACTATCTTTATCTAGCTTACAAGGTTTTCTAAATAACATTTCTAGCAGTTGACCTCCAGTGACCTTGATGACCTTTGACCTTAACCAAACACAGATTGATATGAAATCTGTCCTTTCTACTTTAAAATACTGTGTTAAAACGTTTTTCAGTGTTTGACCCCTGGTGACCTCAGATGACCCCTTGACCTTCACCGAACATATCCAATTTCATCCTTACACAATAACACATCCACACACCAAGTATGACATCTATCCAAGTTTCCTAACTAGAAATATCCTGTTGAGAAGGTTTTTAGTTTTTGACCTCTGGTGACCCCAAATGACCTTTGACCTCCACCAAAAACGATAGGCCACACCTTCTCCCTATGACGAATCTATGTACCAAATCCAAGTTCCATCCAACCTTCCCTTGTTGAGTTAGAGCGTACCGAAACAAGTGTCACACACACACACACACACACATACACACACATACGCCAACCTGACTACATAGGTTCCTTTGCTACCGCAAGGAACCAAAAATTACTGAAAACATCTCCCAAAACAACAATGCAAACAATGGTCCTCAGTAATGCACCCTATAGCTACTTTCCCCGATTGGTGGGCTGGAAGACAATTTGCATCGAGCTAGCTGGGCAAATATCCCTAATCATTGTCTATCTTTGGGTGTCTTGCTGCTGCACTTGGTAATTCATGCCATTCAACATACCTACTATAATGCCTGATTTTATTTGGTATGATTTCAACATATTTATTGAAGGATCTGTCATCCTCATGATTTACATGCTTTTGTTCTCACAATGAAGACTATAAAGGTTTCTAGCCATAACAGAGTTGGTTGGTTAGTTAGATAGAATTTTACCACCCAGTTTCTGGCCATATAAGAGTTCTGTGGGTCCCTCACATAAAAGTGATATACCACTCTACCAATTAGTATTTAAAGTATGCAGAAAAATCAAATGGGAGATTTGCAGGTGAGGAGCTTCAGAGATTCTTAACAGCCCAAATCTCTTACCCCAAACAGTAACGATTCTCCTAGCCTTCTTTATACTTAAGCCTCTCCCACAATTGCCTCAAATTCATCCTCAGTCCAAACACAATCACAGTTTATTGTTTCAGGGTGAGTATAGACTAATCCGGACAGATTGTGATGGTCTGATTTTAGTCGGCTATTACTTGGGGTCCATCACCTTTAATATTTTAATTTCCTTCCTTACCTGTTCCATGGATGGTTGTACACTGAAGTATATCTTGAGTTTCTCAACTTCACTGCATATGAGGATTTAAAATTCATGTACACAATAAGTAAAGATAATTAATGGCTGATGGACCCCACTAATGGCTGCCTACAGTCACTAAAAACAAGCGCTAATCATATTCGTCTATAGAAAAGCTCAATGTGTATATCAAAACACTCTCATTACAAAACATGATGTGTTACTTAAGCTTTGGTACCCTGCATTGTTTGAATTAGCTGTCAACCAAAGAGCTACGCCAATTGAGGATTTCTGTTCACCCCCACAAGAATTGAAGTTTGGAGTGGGAGGATTAGCCATTTAAGCATCACCCGCATGGTTCAACGAGAAAGCATGCAATTTTGGTTGTGTGTGTCTCATAATGCACAACCTTGTTGTTGCATTGAAAATGATTTATAGTGGAATTAAAAATCATTGCTAGCAACAAAGTTGCATGCTATTCTCAGAATAAACTATTCGGAGGGCTCTTTCACAAGCTCTATGGAGCTTTTCTGAGTTTCCTCCTGAGTTTCTCTTTAGCTTTGTTTCGTTGTCTTATTTTTTGAATGGTGTTGTAAAATCAGAGAATGACTCAAATAAATGTCTCAAACATAAAAAAACTTGTGCTTGAGTTGGTTATTGCACAAGAGTGAATTTGTGTTAAACTTTTGTTTTGCGTTGAAAGTTAAACACTATTGAACTTGTTGCATGAAGTCTGAGGTGACACCTGAGTAAAATACTCATCTTCAGCTTATAAATCCTGTGCATATTATCATAAATTTATCTTCAAAATATTTTCTCCTAGCAATATGTGAGGAAAACAATTGAAAGCTACTTTCATATTAAAACTCTTCTGCTGTCAAACCATGTTTCCCATAGCTATGAACATAATTTTAGCATTAGATGCAATTTACTGCAAACTTTCTTTATCTTCTAGCATTTAACCTTCAAGCACTAAGGGAATCTTTCAATAAATGTCATAGAAGGTGAAATCATTACAGGCTCACACTTCTGTTATCACTGATTACATGAGTAACATGAGGGGTACATTAATTTATCAGGAAACTTCTAACCAGTTAGATAGCTGTAATACTTTACATTCATTATCTTCAATATCAATACACTGTGTAAAATCTTCCTTTAAATTTCTTTATACTTCGCAGTGGGGCAAGATTTGCAGTTTTTTTGTAAATGGTTTTTATCAATAATGATTCTACTTGCCTTTTTATACTGTTCATCATTCATTCCTCCCCTTTTGTGTATTTCTGTTTCAATAACACCAGGACTGTTACAATAAAAGAAACAGTGAAAGATTGTTAAGTAACATGACAATGACTGAAAGTCTCCTGGACTATAAAAAGGTACAAAATTGTCATAAGCCCTTTTATGTTGCATTATGAGGGTACAGAACATACTAAAGGTAGCAGCTAGTGGTCCCAGCTTTTCAGATATGGTCCTGCCTTTTCCCTCAGAATTTTTTAACTTGCAAGGAAAATTTTCCATCCTTTTTCCAGTTTTCTCTCTCTAATTTACACTTTTTGAACATGTCACAAAGTTAAGCACATTACCCCTTCATTCTCAATTAAGGTCAATCAAATCCTACAGATTTCTGCTGATTTATGGCAGCTCTTTAATGAGTTCCTCATCATTCAATATTTCCCCAACTGAAAATCAGCAAAGCTCCTGCTCTCCAGACTAGCTGGAAACACCATCAAAAGGGTATCAAATGGTGAAAGTCAATGAAACAACTTGAAAGATTTGACCATGGGTACAGCAAGAGGAGGACTGGATGTCAAAAAGCTGACAAAAGACATTTCTACTTTAAACCTACAGAGTTTCCTACTGCACATTTAGTATACACAAAAAGACCTTCAGAGGAAATGTTGAAGAAATCTGTGGGCTTTCTTGGGCTTGCACAGGCCATGAATTTTGAGGCATGTGAGTGGGGTTGCACACCACTCACCTCAAATCAATACAAGGAGTGGGACTTCGTGTGCACCTTACGGAAGATTTGGAGCTCATATAAATCTATTAAAGATTAATAAAACAGCACACCTACCCACACTCCGCAATTTTCTTACAAGTGTGAATTTGTGGTACACCTGAAGAATCTATATCCCAAGGCCTACTTGAAACTATTAAGAACTCCGAGGCTGCTTGTATTAATCACGCAATGATGCACACTTTCTTCTCCAATACAATTTTCTCTTTACTATATAAACAATAAACAAAGAATTGCCTCTCTTCAAATTCCATAGAGAAGGGAAACAATCAACTATAAATACAGGAAATATGCAACAAAATAAAGAGAAAAAACATTGAGAACTCACTTGACTGCATTGACTCGAATTCCTTTATCAGCAAGCTCTGAAAAGAGTTGTAAAGACTGTACATTATGTACAACATACCACAACATTGTTGGGGTGGGGTTATATAATGGGTGGGGGTATATAATGGGTGGGGGGTATATAAATGGTGAGTGGGTTAGGTTCCAAGGTGAGGTGTCATCCCTCCATCTTATACACCATAATTGCAAGCCTCACATACAGTTAACAAGTTTTTTTGGACCTTACCCTGAATTTACTTTGAGAAATTGCTAATTTTGACCAAAATTAATTAAAATATCACATTGCAAACATAGGTCCTTTTATCTGACATTTCCAGCAGAATTTTGTACAATCATGACAATATTAAAAAGCATGGATGATCTCTTATGCCATGTTTTATCTCCCCCTTCATACACACTAAGCATAAGCAAAGTCGGCTAGTTCACTGGTCCACCCGAAGGTGCTTCAGTCCGGCGAGCAGCCGACTTTGTCAGCTGGGCAACCGATTTTAGTGGCAAGCCTATGCCAAGTGGGAGGAAAGCCAGAGTACCCGGAGAAAAACCCACGTACATCGAGCGGGACTTGAACCCATGCACATGTGAGACACATTGGTATACAGCAGCTGGAATAGACCACTCTGCCACTCGACGACCCTAAATACACAATAAGACATTTTAAAAGTAACATATACCGTATTCCATCACACAGCTGTTATTTTTCAGTTGGTACAGTTAGCTGTGCAGAGAGGAAAGTCCTACCAGATCCTGGGTTTGCCAAACTCAAGATCCATTAGATCAAAACTGACCTTTGAAGAGAAGTTTCAAAGCTGTGATTCAACTTTGGATTAGTTTCAAAATTAGATTTTAGGATTAGTACAAAGACTAACTCTGGGGCTGGGTCTGGGTAAAAAAATTATGACAGAAGGAGAGAAGCATTTAAATAAAGGTTACACTACAACGGAGCAAGAATTACAGTAGCTTTGCCAAGGTGGGGTCAGGGTGCCTTAAGACTAGACCCTGGACCCCATGTGCTAGGGCCTCATGCTTCCCCATCAGTTCATTCTCACAAATTTCTTCCCTTTTCTCAAAGTAGTTTTACTAAATTCATTTATTTGTTAATCAGGAATGAACTGACTACCAGAGTTAGAAGTAAACAAAAGGCCATCGCCTTCATGCCCTGGTGGATGGTTGTGGTGACCTCAGAAAAAAGGAAACCTTCATGTGGCCACAAAGGTAGACTTGAGCAAGGACACTACATAAGATACATTGGGGACTTAGTATTGACCATGGTTATGCACTTTCATTTTACATGACAAAACCAGTTGAGGCTAGGGAGGGTGCATTGCAGTTGTGTCATGTCTATTACTTCAGAGATTACAGGATCCATTAAAATAAAGTTTTAGTGTGCCACAGTACCAGCCCAGGGTTGCATACAGATGTGTTAACTTCATGTCCACTAACACCGATCTGAAATCAGCAGAACTGGCACAGGTTTTCGAGAAATGGTCAGTCAAAATGGTCAGTTCAAGAAAACACTAGAGCAGCTGTGCTGCTGAATTTCAACAGGCGTAAATTTGTTATCAATGGTAATCTTGAAGCAGTGCAACTATGATACAACAAAGAAGAGAAAACCTGCTCTAGTGAACTGCTATAGCATCATCCATGAAAATGAAATATGAGACAAACTTCCCATATCATGCATGCAGTATTTCATACAGGTAGGTTTAATAGCTATTGTAGCCTGACCATTCAAATATTTGTAGTATCCTTATACTAGTACTGTACATTTTTATGCTCAAAAATTGAAATGGTTATGTTAAGCCGACAAGTTCTAGAATGATATGGTATACTAAGTGAAAAGTCCTTGCATGTGAAGCATTATGGTGAAACTATCAAGCAGAAGCATTTCTGCTAGATATCCAGCTAGATTGAGATTATTGTTTTAAGTAAAAGAGGTGTCCAACAAACTTGTTTTCCTACTGCCTTTCACCCTCTTTGTTAAACACCATCCTTCCTAATGTTATCATTCTACAGTATTATTTAAATATGTGGTTAAAAGAACTCAACTTTTGAAGGTTGAGAGCTAATGTCTTGTTTAGAAACTCAATCAATCATGAACGAACTTCTCCAGCCTAACACAAAGGCTGGGTAAACACCTTAGTCAGACCAGACAAGATCATGCAACAGTCTCCTTTTGCTTGATGAAGTGGAGGACTGAAGCCAAAAACAAATTAGCCATAATAAGTACACACAACATTGTATTATTCAATCCAATTCAATTCATTTCTCATACCGTATTTACTCTATTAAACGCCCCGGGGGGCGTGAAATTTTTGTTAAGGGGGGCGTTTATTATCTAGAGTCAAATTTACAGGCAAGGAATCTTACCTTAATATCAGCAGCAAGTTACAGGAGCTTTCGCAAACATTTTATTAATTTGGATTTTCATATTAGGCTGTTCGGATAGGCTAGCGAATATTTGTATACCTACGGTATGTACAGTACCACTTTCGAATCGCAAACGAAGCAGTACAGGTTCGCGGTATGTGATAGCGTGATGGATATCAACAGAAATTAGTTGCAGAAACATGCCTTTCACTTCAGGATATGGGACTTTAGGAGATTTCGTGGCTTCAAGGTAGGACTATTTCATTTTACTTTTACCATATTGTCTTTGGAATTAACAATTTCACTTTATGCAATGTGACAAAAAAGTTGGGGGGCGTTTATTAGAGAGGGGGCGTTTAATAGAGTAAATATGGTATGTACAACAATCATCAACAGAGGTATAATTTAACAAGTACTAAAAACAAAGTACATATGATGTACACTTGAAAAACAATACAGTTTATCAAGGCTAGTGACCATACAAACATAGACAAAATGATGACAAAAAGAAAAGAGAAAAAAAAACTTGACAAACTGAAGAGATCTGAGACTAATAACTAAATAGTTGCTAATGGTAACTACTTATAAGGAAAGATTTCAAATTCCTTTGAAAAGATGGAGTGAAGGGCTTGATCTAACACTAGGGGAAAGTTTGTGCCAAACATTATAACAATAATTTTGGAGAACTAATTTGCCGTGTAAAGTTTTGTGATTGGTTACTGAAAAGAGGCAATTGTGGCAGGTCTGCATTGGGAACTGGGCTACATTAGGTGGCTTTATTACATTAGATAATACCTTCCGTAGCATATCATTACAATATTTAAAAAGGATTACACCCATGCGAGACCTGTGGATATCCTTGATTTTTAATATGTTATAATCAAAATACAACTGATTATGGGAAGAGAGGTGTATGAGCATTAAGCAATAACCCTGTTTTTTGGGGCACAACTGTTTGACCACTTTCAGCCAAAAGTATCATCTTATCAGATTATCAATTTCAACATCTGACTGCTGCATAATTATACCATGATACAAAGCTCCAAGGTTTTATGATGAAAATGTTAACTCTTTACCAATGTGCTCCAATCAGGGCATATTTGCCCGCTTCGGGAGTGGGCAGAAAAGCAGACGTAGCATGCCCCGCATCAGCTTTTGTAGGCTATTGACCCAGTGACCTTAAACTATTGTCTCTCTCACTGTTGTGGCTGAATTTTGGGGTAGCTACTTGCAGTTTCAAGCTCCCGGTGAAACAGTAAAGATGGGTGACAGCTGGGCTCTCCGTCTGGGTCCAAAAGGACCCAAACAACAGAGAAGGGTTAAAATAAGCCTGTGAAGTGTGTTTACTGCAAAGCTGATGCCCCTGTCTCTGTGTGTGTGCATGTTACCCTTTAGCCGAGTGGTGCAGATATTTTAAATTAACCCTTTACCATTGTGCTCCAATCGGAGCATATTTGCGTGCCTTGGGAGTGGGCAGAAAAGTGGACATAGCACGCCAGGCATCAGCTTCCGTCGGCTATTGACCTCGTGACCTTAAACTATTGTCTCTCTTGTTGATGTGGCCAAATTTTCGGGTAGCTACTCGCAGTTTCCAGCTCTGCGCGAAATAGTAGAGATGGGTGACAGCTGTGCTCTCCGTCTGGATCCAAACAACTGTAAAGGGTTAAGCCTATCACTAACATGACCATGCTGAGAAGGATCTATACTGTAATTAATGGTTGCAACTGCATGTGTGACAATTTTGAATTGAGATAAAAATTGAAGTCATGCATTCAGTATAATCAGGGAGTGACTGAAAATGTGAGTAACTGATCCTTGGAAAACTCAAGTAGTATCAAGTATGTGTATACTGCATGGTTAAGGCAGCTAGGGACACTTACACCAATGTCAACAATCTGACTAAATGGGACAGATGCTCTACCTGTATCTGGCACAAAACTGGCTAGTTAGATGCCTGAGGGTTTGTGTCTTTGAAAGAGTACCTCAAGTCAAAAATTCAACAAATATATATTAAGCAGCATGAAAAATGAGTTCTAACAAACCCTCACCCCATTAAAGCATAAGGTCTAACTTTCAGAAAAACAAAGAAATAAATATGTTGTAATTTGAGTAGGACAACAATGACATCACAAATTATTGTGCAATGTACCATTTTAAGGTGAGTGAATAAACTTTAACACTTTACATCTTGGCCCAAGAATGTCCTGTGAAGATGGGAAAGGTACTGTTCCAACTCATTTTGCATGCTGTTAAATGCATATTTTTGAATTTTTTGACTTGTGAGGTACACTTTATTTTTATTGCTAAAACATCAAACAACTCACCTAGAGCACAGCATCTTGTCAACTGGTCCAAACCAGCTTTGGACACACAATATGAAATGACATATGGAAACTGAAAGGAAAAAAATAAAAAGGGAAAAAAATAAAAATTCAAATTATAGTTTTAGTCTTTCAAAAAATGTTTAAAGCTCACATAACTGATACTAATAAACTGGTAGGAATGTACAATATTATCGGTGACTAAACTGAGATATTTCTATCATCGGATCTTTTTCCTCTGTCATCAGCTATCTGTGGGTCATTCAACCAGATGTTTTATCCTCTGCTTCATTGTTCCCCAGATGCAATGATCCCCAATTTTGTATTGTTTTAACTACTGTAATGGAAATGATGAAAAGGTTAATTTTTCTTAAGGTTTTGTGTTCCCAGAAATATGTTCAATGTTCCAAGCAATGTGTCCCATGTTTTCAGTGGTTAGAGCATATGACTTGGAGCCAAGAGGTCTGGAGTATGACTCCTGGCTGGGTCATATCAAACACTTTAGAAATGGAACCTACTGCCATTGTGCTTGGTGCTCAACATAAGCAATGGAGAAGGGAAAAACAGGCCAGTGAACCACAAGTTGTAAAAATGCAGTGGCTGGCCAGACTTAATTGGTTATAAACTGCATGAGACCTGAAATCTAATTAACCAAATAACTCAGCCTGAGAACATAGAGCCCTGGGAACAATGCACCCTAGAAACATTAACATAGCATCAACCCCTACATAACTACATAGACTAAGTAAACAGTACATCTCACATATTTAAAGGCAAGAGAAGATTAATTGTAGGATGCAAAACATAGATACCGACATGTATGTGTTTTATTAGGGCAGAGTCATTTATCAAATTGGCGGTTATGGCCAAGTCACTTATGTATTTCCTTTGCCCACCTGCCCATACTGGCCGCTTAGAAAAATTACCCTCCCCTTATGCTGTGTTTCAAACCTTAACCACAAGCCTGCTATTGAATTACTCATACTCTCCAAGCTTGAACTCCTGGAGTAACATACTTAAGACTGAATAAAACCAAAGATTTAAACACAATGTAATTATTAAACTCAATGCTCAGGTGTTATGTCTTGTTCACACAATGGCAATGATGGCAAAGTTGAATGATAACCATTATTGGAATGTACCAGTATATGACTACAATACAACTTTGTTCAAGTATAAACAATACCTTTTTGTGTGATTAGAAGAATTAAATTAATTCATAAGCAAATAAACTTTGTCCGACACTTTTTGCAAGCTCAAAGGAAGTAGAAGACTAACATGAACTCATTTGAGAAATCAAGCATTCCAACATGAGGATCAATTACTCCAAAAAATTACTTTGAAGTTATTGAAGAACAGATTTGTGCAGTAGAGCCTTCAATGGAGCTAATGTTACCAACTTGGATAAATATTTTATGTCCCCTGATTTTGGTTGAAAATGGGGTGTTGGATGATGTTCATTATGGCCATAGGTGATGGAAATGAATATATGGGAGTCAAACCAGTATCTAAGGATCACCAGCAAGAGCCTTCATTTCAGATACAGCACTGCCATTTGTTACCACACAAATCAAACTGGATACCTTTAAACCAAACCAGGTTTTCGCATCTTCCCTTTTAAAGCTCTTCCCTTAGACTGGAAATGGAGGGGGTTCCCTCAATCTGTTACTGGAAGTTCTGAAGTGTGAAAATTCTTACTCAAATCCATATAGTGAGAGGAAGGATTTGTAACTTTTACAAAATATGAATTTGACATCTGGCACATATATATGTGTGTCAAATCCGAACTGATATCTGCTTGACTGCACGAAAAAGAGCCCATGATAAGTGGTCCATACGTGGACCAGGGATTCATTAAGTACCTGATCACTCTCATAATAATATTGACCTATCATGCAATATTCCTAACAAAATTTAAGGTTGAGTGTGACTCTCAGAAACAGGGACAGCAATTTCAGCCAAACCTTGATATAGTAACAACAAGTCTTATCATATTTAAGTTACATACACTTCTTATTCCCGCAACACTAGAAACATTGACGATGCAGCCTTTTGTCTTTGCTAGGTGGGGTACAGCCAGCTGGGTGAGTTGAAAGACAGACCTGACAAACAAGAGAAGTAAATATATACATAACTTGTTTCCTTGTGCCTTTTAAATGGTAGCAAAATTCCTTTTGTGATCCTTAAAGGGGATGTTTAAGCAAAAAAATAATTTTCACATGTGAAAGAGGAACCTAATATGCACAGTGTGGTGTAATTTCCATTCAGACTGGACATGTATTTCTCAAGATATCAGCATATGAAGTTACAAGAAGTGTGAACATTACAAAGTGATCTAATGGGCAGCAGAAATTATATCACTTCCTCATATTAACAAGGAATGCTTTGTTTCCCTTGGTTTTTCAGACTGTTGTGTTGACCTTGATTTTAATAGGGAAAGGACCCCATGAGGATTGAAAAATTTGAAAAGTTCTCATGCCACTTAAATATGCAATCATATTTTGATAATATGAGACTATTGTGGAGAAAATAAGCTGTAAATTTTGAAGAAAAACAAAAGACTGTCCATTAATATGGGGTAATGATGTCATATGTGCTTGCCTCAAGTTCACTGTTAGTTGAAAATGTGAAAAGTTTACTTGCTCATGTCTTGAGAACCATACATTAGAATGATTTTGATGCAAATTTCAACAAAACGCTTAGAACAGGTGCCCCTCTAACATGTTAAAACTTGATGAGACATTAAACCCTTCTTTAAATATAAGCAATCAGCAATTGAGGGCTGGGTGGCAAAAGGCTTATGGCATCTAGCTGAAGCAACTTAAATTTGTATTACTTGCAATATGGTTTACAAGCATATTCAGGCCTTGAATTTTGAGACGTGCATGAAATTTGTAGTGCACTTAGAAAATCTAAAATTCAAGGCCTCATTACTCTGATTTAAGAAGCCCATCACTTTGCAAATAGAGGACCTTTTCACATGTGCAAAGTACAATACCTTCCAACTGTATCTTTTTTTGCAACTTAATGGGGAAAACCCTTCTTAAATCAGGGAGAATTTCGTATTTGTCACTAGGAATCGAAAAATCCTTGAATTTTCGTGAAGTCTATGTGAGAATCAGGATTGGCACCTCTAGTAACCCCAACTGGATCAGTCACTGCTTAATCATGCAAAACTCCTGTCTAGCGAAACACTGTACCTTAGGTTGACATTCATGCAACCGTCAAAGTCAGCCATGGAAGTGGTCTCAATTGACCCTGTTTGGACAATACCAGCATTATTTATGAGAATGTCCAAGCGTCCAAAATGTTCCACTGTTTGTTTGACAAGTTTAATGTTGTCCTCTTCATTGCTGACATCCCCTGGGATGAGAATGACCTACAGAGAAGGAGAAAGAAATCTAAAATCTTCAGGTACATACTGTACACTTTACTTAACAGTTGATGCCCATTTCAAATGAGATGAGTAAAGAGGTATAAATTCCACAATTTGAATACTGATCTTTCATAGGGATGGGATTGAAGAGAAACACATGTGCCACTGATAAGAAATTCTGTTTGCCTTTTTCATTGTGTGTAAGATTCAAATATACTTCATACATGTTCAATGTTAAGTGTCTCAATACTGAGCCGGGGTAATGGAATGGGCTTACGCACCTTTTGACTTGTAAAAAGTATTTTTCAATTTTTCTGATAACAAAACACGATTTTTTTTTTTTTTTGAGCATCTAAGTTTTGCATTTCAAATCCTTTAGGCAAATAATTGTTTCTGGAGGGCTTCTGATTGCTGAATGCCTACAGTAATTGAAGATTGGCCTCTTTGGAAGTATCTTTTCATTCAACTTGCAAAGTCTATTTAGAAAATTTCACCACATCAGGGAAATTTCTTAATATCCAAATGTCAACATTCTTTAAGTTCAATAGTCACAATCAAAGTTGTAACACATACAAACAAATTCAGTAATGACTAACTGCTCTGAGTGGGAACTATTTTCCCAACTGTCCAACGCACTGTATCTTTTAAAATTGAAAATTTTGGTCATGTATAGTAGTAGACCTAAACTTAAAAAAGATCCAGACATACTGAAAGGTCAATTTAATGCAGAGACTCCAACCACAAGCACCTTCTAATTTGAAGATTCAATTTACTGCAGAGACTCCAACCACAAGCACCTTCTAATTTGAAGATTCAATTTCATGCCAAGTCGCTTCCACGTTCTGAGATGCGTAACATTTTTGGACTTTTCGTAACATATTTGGACTCTTGTCAACAAACTCAGCCAGCACGAGGTACTCCTTCTCAATTTGGCTACCCAAATGCTCTTCTGTGTTACACACTCACAACTACAGAAAAAAAGAATTTCCTAGGATGGCCTGAATTGCACTGCCTGTATGCACAAGCATGTGTCGAATTTGAAGATTCATATTTACTGTACAGGTAAAATCACATGCAGACTCTCTAATTTGAAGATTCAATTTATACAGAGAACTCAACGGAAGCCATTGCATGCACGTGGCGCTTTTGGGGAGGGTGTTTCGAATCAGAAGAGCGGAAAGTTTCAGAGATCGGTTACTGCTTTGCTCACATTTCATCGGCATACGGCATTGTTTGGCCATTCGACTCAGTATTGTGCATCACCTTTTCATGTTATTGCAGAGACTCCAACAACAAGCACCTTCTAATTTGAAGATTCAATTTACTGCAGAGACTCCAACCACAAGCACCTTCTAATTTGAAGATTATACCTCATCACACTACACTTTGGAATTACATGAGAAAGCACAATTGATCAGCTTCAGTGTACAGTTAGATCGCAAGGGGTAAGGACGTATTTGACCTTCTCTCTCCTCTATGCTTCAGTAAACTCTTATAAGTTTGATTCTCCTACCTGAACCCCTAGCAATCTGGAGACTCATTTCAATGTGCATGTAGCTATATAATGTTCTGCTTTGCCCTAGCTAGCACACTTCCCTCAATATCTAAATCTAAATAGCAAACATGAAAAATGTTGGTCAATTCTATCTTAAGATATTGTGATAGCAAGGTGTTTAGACTTTGACCTCTGCTGACCTTGAATGACATTTGACTTCTCTCCAAAGCAGAAGCATTCTTCCTCTCAACATGACAAATCTGGAAACCAATATGAAAAGTGTTGTCCATTACAATGTCTTTGGACTTTGGCCTCTGGTGACCTCAAATGATCTTTGACCTCTCCCAAAGACAATTTAGGGTTCTTCCTCTCAACTTGACAAATGTACATTTCAAACAGGAAAAGTGTCATTCATTCCTAACTTGAAATCACAATGATAAGTTTTTTGGACTCTGACCCCACGTAACCTCAAATAACCTCTGACCTCTCTCAAAGAAAATGGGGTTCTTCCTCTCAACTTGGCAAACCTACATACATGAAAATGAAAAGTGTTGGTCATTCCTAACATGAGATATTCCTTTCACAGGTTTTTGGACTTTGACCTCTGGTGACTGCAAATGACCTTTGACCTCTCCCAAAAATGACAGGGTTCTACCTCTCACTATGACAAATCAACATACCAAATACGAAAAGTGTTGGTCACTCCTAACTTGAGATTTGCAATTACAAAATGATCCAAAAGCACAAATCCCCATCACATAGATTCCTTGCGTGCCTTCTTCAAGGAATCAGAAAGGTGCTTGGGTGGTGGGAAGAAATTAAATTGGAAGTGGAATAGTGGATTGAGGTAAATGCATATTAGCCAGAGTAATTAAGGTACAGTAAGGAGGGAGAAACTCAAACTCAGTGTGAGTTAGTTACAGTAGATGGATTTTTACTGTCTAGTTTGTAACCAATTGGTTAAAGTTCAGCCAACAATGGCCTATTTTCCAGTTGTAGCTCTTTTGCTCAGTGTGAGAACAAGAGATTTTGTGAAACTGACTTGTTGGTGGGAGATCTTCCACTAATTTTGGGAGAATTGGAGTCTGCTTCAGGTACAGTAGCTGTTTGGGTAAATTTAGGCATAATTTCCCAATGAATGAGCCAGTCCATAAACTTCTATTTAAAGCTAACCCACATAGATGTATACCCCTTAAAATATTTCTAATTTATGAAACTTATACAGTATCATACTGTATTTTAAATACTTCTGACTGATACACATTGGTTTGGGTTGAACACAGAGTTTTACATCTACACTTGCAATGTTCTGGTTTAACTGCTAACTGCTGGAGAACTTCCTGGCAACTGGGTCACACTTTTACCATTTCACATCAAAAAAGGGAAACCAAACTTCTTTCAGGTCAGGGGGAAGTAAAATCTTCCACATCATAGAGTTAAAATCAAAATGCTCAAAGTTATGTGAAGGGGGAATTAGGCCATTTGTTGACAAATCAATCCAAAATTAAAAACCTATTACCTGTACAAGCACTGATGCACAGCCTGCACTGTTACTACTGCAGGTATTATAGTACTAAAGACTGCTCTCATAACAAAAAAAAATAACAATCTTTGATTTTTTAACAATCTTTGATTCTTTGGAAAGACTGGTACACTGACTGGAATCAAAACCTTCTTTCCTGACAATACAAACACTCAACATGTTTCTCTGGTGTGGTGTTTAGTAAAAGGGAAAGTGGTTGCCCAAATGATTTTGACACAATAGCTTAGTAGATCCCACAGATTTCTTCAATACAGTACTTTGCTTGCAAGTGTCTTACATGTCATTTTCAACTTAAACATTGCACATTCACTGTAAACCAACGAGTAACCCTTCAAAATTTCATAAATTAGTGCAAAAAATATTGTCACATGACTGTCAAGAGCCAACCATGAAACACATCATCCTACAAACTACAAATTGGGGGAGACCCCATTTCCCTAAAACAGCAGTTGTGCACCAGTTTGTTTTCCCACTGAACAGTTTTATACCTTAGCTCCATGCTTTTCACATTCCTGTTTTGTTATACCAAGATTTTCTTCATTTCTTCCTGCCAAGGCGACATCTGCTCCAAGTTTGGAAAACATGATGGCTGCTGCTTTCCCCAAACCTGAGCTTGCTCCTAAATAAAAAAAAGAAAAAAAGAAAAAACCATGGAGTCGAAGTGAAAATATACCACAAAACACTTCTTGTTTAGAAGCAAGGTGCTGTAACAACTTCTCTTTTTCCTTAGTTTACCAACATAATCAGTAAATTAGTAAAGGTACAGCACCAGAACGATGCTGATTCTGACAACTTCTAACTCTCTACAACTTAAGTAACAATTACTAAAGCAAATATTCACAATATGTAACATAAGTATGATACAGGACATGATTGACAGGTGATAAATGTGTATCAGTTCAAATAAGTAATAACAAGGGTGCTTTGTCAATGCTCCCAATGTTCACTGTTCTCAAGGTTACTGTAAATGTTCCTGAATCTTGGGAACATTCACCCTTCTGGGAACATTGAACCCCTCAGCTGGAATAACAAACCTTGCAATCATTGCCAATTAAATCATCCATATAATACCAAAATGGGGAACATCAAACTAGGGCCAAACCTTGGAAATGTTAAACCACTGGAACATCAGGTACTGTAGACACCATAACAAGAGCCCAAATGGACAGTGCGATTCCTTGCTGAATGTATTAAATTGAGCCAACAGTATTACTACACTAGCATACATACATTGCCAATTATGAGAAGTTTGCATGTTACTCTGTTGAAGTCTTCATGAAGTGACAGTTGTTGGCACGGAATGTTGCCAACTGTAATATTCATCAACTGCTGTAAGTTTCCAACCTTGATGTACAGGTAGACTGTCTCTTGCTTACAGTTGGTTTTTAGTGTTTGATCTCCAGTCACCCCTGATGACAATGACCTCCACTAAAAACAACACCTTTTTTTCTGCCATACTGTAAGTTAAACACTTCAATCTATTCAAGCTTTCTACCTTGAGTCTTGTGTTTACAAGGTTTTCCATGTTTTCGACCTCTGTATCACAGTTGCTCTTACTGTACATTGGGCTCCCTTTTAATGATAAACTGTGTGCTGAGTGTTTTTCTCGATAATTTGTATGATAATGAGGAGAGCATGAGTATAGCATTCCCACAGAGATTATTGCTTGGATCTAGGTAACTCCTCAGTCTCCTCTACTGTATTTGCTTAGTAACCAAGAAAGTACTATGCCAAGTGTGGTTAAGAAAACTAGTTACATGGTTTGAAGAATCTAAGACACAAAGGATGCAATATTAGCCACTGTGGAGTAGAACCTGTTTGACACCCAGGGCCATCCCATGTGAACAGAGTTACACTGTGGTCTAAAAGGTGTTGTGTATGTTGCACTGTATTAATGATTGAGATGATGTATTCTAGACTGATAAAATTGTCAAATGTAAGTACCACTTAATTGTTCTTATTTAAGGTAATCTAAGAGTGAAGCACTTGTTAAAAAAACTTTTAAGAGTGTTTCAGAATAAAGCATTTTAAATATGTGACAAATTAACAAAAATAGTAACAAATGGAGTAAGGGAGGAGTTCTCATTGTAGATACACCTTAGACAAATTTGTAATGTTAAAATTGAGCTTCATTTATTGGACCTATAGATGGCTTCAGTGACAACCCAACTCATTGCCTAGGATTCCTGTACTCACTAGCAAATTTTTTTAATTTTAGAAAAAAAAAAAGGGATTCAGTTCAATGACTATGTCCATTTATTAATTAAAAGCTGGTCACATAAGTAGTTTTGGTCTATATAATAGTGGTTTAAGGAGGTTGTTTTAGGTTAATAATCTTGATTACCATGTACACAGGGGATTCAGTTAAATATTTTAAGTTATGTAATTACTTCCACTTTAGCCTAACAAGCAAAATAGCTTTTTCTTTGGTCAATAAAAATTATATACTGTTCAAGTAAACAGAACTTGGGTGTCTTGACTCATAATTTTGGTCTTGTCTGCTATAAAGAAGCTACTTAAGAAACTCTTGTCAAAATATTAAATAACTTAAGAAGTTGCAAACCTACATGTCTCACCAAAACAGAGTGCCTTGCCATACTCTGGTGATCCCAAATGGCCTCTTAACTCCACAAAATTAGCATGATTTCTCTTATTGACAAAATGCACCTACTGTATATACTTATTATGAAATTTATACAAAATTTTTTTACTTGAGATGGCAGATTTTCAATATTTGATTAATCTTGACCCAAAATGACCTTTGACCTATACCAAATAGTAAATACCAAGATTCATCTTTGCACCACACCACATCCACACACAAAGTATGAAAATTTATCCAATCTTCCCACATTGAGGTACAGTACTGTACAGTATATCTTGTTTGGAAGGTTCTCTTGTGTCTGACCCCCACTGACTCCAAATGATCTTTGACTTCTTCCAAAAATCTGTCTGTGCTCATCTTCACATCATACTAAATATAAAATCCAGCCCAGTTGCGTACACTGAGAAACTGTTTTTAAAACCTTTACAGTGTTTGACCCCTGGTGATCTCAAATGGCCTTAAACCTTCACAAAAAATAAAAGGGCACATCTCACTACAGCAGTTCTATATACCAATTTTGAGGACTAATTATGGTAGGGTAATTACAGTAAGCCTTGTTTTGGTCACCAAGTACTTCTTCCAATTAGACCTACAGTTTTAACATTTAAACTGGATTCATAGTTACAGTAGTAGGAAGAAAAATCTCTTTTTTTTTTTTTTTTTAAGGTTTTTACAACGACTTTCATCACTCTCTTACTGAGAGCACATGTGACATGTAAGCAAAAAGCCCTGACTGTACTGTATCTGAAATTTAAGGAGTAATCTTTTCTAAGGAAAAATCCATTGGAATTACTGTTAGTATCTTTTACAGTTTTCAAGAAACACCTCTTCAAAGTTTGACTGTTTCTGCTGAAGCAACTTGTTGTTTATGCAAACGTAAAGGTATGATGCACATGTTTCACATTGTTGACATAATTTTTTGTTAAAGGGAAATATTGTGTTTACAATGCTCCCACAAAGAGTAAAAAGAAAATGGCTCAGACACTATCCAACAATCCAGTCTTAATCATAAACCCCAGCAACAGCTACTGTACATCTCTTCAAAATACTCCACACTATCTTTGACTTCTTCCAAATACTGTAGGTCTATCTTTGCTCCATAACATATCCACATCATACTAAATATAAAATCCATCCCAGTTGCATACTGTACATTGAGAAATTGTCTTTAAAACCTTTCCAGTGATTGACCCCTGGTGATCTCAAATGACCTTGAACCTCCACTAAAATCAAAAGAGCACATCTTGTTAGTACTGTTAATGGCCTACCAGTGTCTTCCAAGGATGTTGAAGATGCTACTACTGTAGGAAGGACCCAATTTTGTCAAGGGCCTTCGGTATAATTTGAATGGGTGGCCTGAATACGTACAAGATAATTCACTCAAACCTTTCTTTGATAGGAAGAACGAGTTATCAGGATATCGAGGTTGCTTGTTGTGGGGCTAAAGAGTCATTAAACCTTTAAAAATGCAGTCACATACATTGAACACATTGCATGATTGAACAACATGTTTGTATTTGTAGAATGAAAGCTCTAGCTAGAGGTTATTTTTGGTGGCCTGAGTTAGATAAGGATATTGAAAACATTACTAGCAATTGCCAAACAAACTTGTCCTTTGACTGTTATGCGTTGAATGTTATGACAAAGGTCATTCAAGGCAAGTATAGTAATTAGTCTGGAGGTGCATGCTGTGTTCGTTGTGCATATCATTGTAATTTCAGGCGGCGTATGGAGAAAGACCCTGCACACAGTAGGTCCTACAATAAGTGTAGTACACAGTCCTGTTCAAGGACTTACCTCCAAGGTACAAGAGTGATTATGTTTGTAAATAATCTAACCAAACAATTCCCAGTTGTGCTATTGATGGTATTTGATTTGGTAGAGTATTTTTGTTTAGAATTTAGGAAAGAGAGATTTAATTTGTTTTTAAAATATGGAGGGAGGAAATGTAATATATTGGCTTCAAGTTCAAATATAAGTCCAAGTCAAGTTTTAAGTCAACTCATGCAAGTCTAACTCAAGTATCAATCCATGCAGTCAGCTGCAAGTTAATTAAGTCGCAATACAAGGAAGTCAATCAAAACCTAAAGTCATTTGGTTTTAAAGACACAAGTTAAGTCACAAGTCATTTAGTGCCAAATCAATACTGTCCATCAAAAGCATTGCAAGTACAGTAAGAAATCAAACAGAGTAAAAAAGACAAGGGCTACACAAAAAATGATTCATGATTTCATACCTAATAGCTTCAGCCCTAAGCTTACTTATTTGGACCTCTCTCGATTTCTCAAGATTAATGTTTGCTAAAAAGCTGACAGGCAAACTGGTCAGTGCAATTGTGAGTAACAGTAGCAGTCTTTGCCAGTCCTATCTATGAATTCCGGTGAATGCCTGGCCTCTGACAATGATTGCATGGCCTCTGACAATGCATGTCTGGCTTCTGAAAATGTATGCCTGACATCTGACAATGAACCACGTCAATGTGTTTTTGATTGCTTGACTAGCGAATGAAAGCCTATGATGCATTATTGACTGACTTTAGCCAAAAAGATTTTTCTCTCAGTCTTTTGCTACTTACCCATTTTTTTTAAACACTGAGATGCAAGGCAATCCACCATTAATTTCAAGTGCAAGAGTATTCAGGTATGAATTAGTAAGCATTACACAGTGAAGATAAATACCTACCCATTTCATTTGTTTCAACCCCAGCCTAGTTTGAAGTTTGCCACTGATTCATTTTATTGTCATTCCACTATTAGGCATACTAATTTTTGCAAAATGTGGAAAATTGTTTGCCCCTTCCAGAGGAGGGTAAAAATGTGGTTTGCCCCTTCCAGAGAAGGGTAAAATGTATCCCACAGGGCACACAAAATGAGGCTGAAATAAACACTGAAGTACCCCAACCCCAGAGCATGGTGACACCAAAAGGAGACAGGTGATATATTTAGAAAGAATTAGTAAAATCACAAGGTATAACTGTACATGTCTACAGGAAATTGATACAAATCCCTGGATAGGTTTAAGGCAGTGGCGGGGGGGGGAGAAAACATTTTGCAGGGGCTAAAACATCTCATCCATACAGTGACATATTACATCAAACAGATCAGCAGGTGCTTAGCCAGGGTTGTGTCATGGGGGAGGGTGGGTGGGATTTGCAAGGGGGTTTGGGAGAACTACATAGGGAAAAGTCTAAGGATAGAGAAAAAACCCATGATTTTAGGTGTTTTTTGCTTTGCAAGGTTGGGTCACGGGAGGTGGAGGTTCTGACCACAGATTGTCCTAGCGTTCACATCGCCATGCACCAACGCTGTACTTTGCACAAAACTCTTCATGATTTCTCACCTTATACTACACTTTACTCCTTCAAATCTCCCGAAAACATTTCTTCAACTTTCTCTGATGAAACAAAATGTGCTCAAGAGATTTGAAGGAGTAAAATCTAGTATAAGGTGAGAAATCATGAAGTTTTGTGTGGAATACTGCTTTGGTGTAAGGCGATCTGACATACCTTCTCCATATACTATATATACTGTAAAACACTGGGATAACCTTTGATTCTGACCCCCCAAACCCTGGCCCCTGTGGCTAGTGGCTACAACACTGCAGATCAGTTTTGTTGGTTTTAACATGGTGAATGATTTTGGTGCAGAATAAAAGACATGGAAAACTTATAAAAACAAACCAGCTCTGATTACCCCTTTAGAGTACCTATACAGTAGTTCAACTGCAAAAATTTATGTGTTTCATTTAGCCTACATAAAGCTTTCCAATAAGCAATGTAGTAGAGAAAAAAAGCCAGCTGTGCCACAACTGGAAAAAATTAGTAGGACCTGTCATCACAAATAGTGCTCACACGGCTAGTCGACTTGCTATACAGAATAGTACTGCATTCCATAAGCTAGTGAACTCGTGCAGTGAGAAGCATTTCATTGCAACTCTTGAAGTGGTGAACTGGTGCTGTTAACTGGGAATTTTTCGAGCAGCTCGAGTTCAAAATGGAGGACCTAGCAAAAGACGAAAAACAATCAAGACATCTTCGTACAGTATTTGACCCTTCAGCCTACAAAAATGATATCCAGTTGGTGTTAGTTGTAAATGCGAACAAGGGAATCATTACAGAAATTTGGTGACTCATCCTGTTGAATATTACTCACAGAGACTGTTTAACCATAATTTTGATGATTTGCCTGTTCATTGAACAGTCTCGTTTTACGCATAACTAGGGTGTCCATTCGTCCGGCTTTTCACCGGACAATCCCGCTTTTGAGCACTCTGTCCTCTGTTCTGGTTGACACGGCACCGGACATTGAAATTCCTCCATTTTGAAAATTCTAATGTAAAACTTCTCACACCCATTTTCACCACTGCAATCATGTAGCTTAGAACACCTGGAAGGGCCATTTCTGGTCATCTGGGGGTTTGTAAAGGCCAAACTTTTTCTGGTACGCTTTGCGCCGACTCATGGTGGCGCTCCACTTAGATAGTAGAGAGGGATGTCCTCCTTTTTTGTCATGAAGGAATGGGCACCCTACACATAACAGTACGCCAAGGTACGTCCAATGATTTATTTCTAGTGTATATCCCCTCCCCGCTCTAGGGCTGTGAACGTGTAGCGATTAATCGCTAAACGATCACATGTGGAATAAACGTTTAGTATAAAGCTACGCGTGATTAATCGCAAAACCTGTTTTTGAGAGTTTTTTTTATCCACTTGTATACTCTGATGACCCCTGGTTTTAGTTAAATGGAACATTCTGGGCATATTTGGACCTTGTAGACTTCAAAGTTTCAGAATAATTTGATTTTACCATGCAAGAGAACAAATATTTATTATTTCTGCATTACATTCAGTATTGGTCACTGCATACTAAAATAATTTTTTTTGTGATAAGGTAATTGCGATTAATCGCTAAACCATCGCAAATTTTTGAGGTTAAACGTTTATTTATTTTGCTAAACGTTCACAGCCTCTGGCTCATATAGGCTACCCTACTTTTAGAGCCCTGCCAGCCATACTGGAAAGTAGGGCCTTTCACAGAAAGATCTTTGGCGTATGGAAATGTACGCCAACAAATTTGGCGTATGGCGTACCCGGCTGCTACAGGGAAAATAACAATAGCTGGCATGCAATTGCAACAATTGGTGTGGCGTATATCCAAACACCTCCACCTTGGCATGATTCTTTGGCATAGGCCTAGCCTATATAGGCTATAGCCTAGCCTAGGTATGGCAAATGTACTTTCCGGTGTTGCCTGCCAGTATCTGAGAAGAAGAAGAAAGTGCAAGCTAGTATCATTTCTACTGTTCAATAGTGTAGTCATCCGTTTTCACCGATGGAACACTTCTCACAAGTTGTGAACTGGTGCAAATGCACCACTTCTCCACTTCACAACCTGAATGGAACGCGGTACTGGCCCCATCATCAGCCATACTTTCGTGGAAAGTACGAAGACTAAACGGCATTTCCTAGGCCTACATGCTGGCTATGTACTAGATGATAGGCCTACCTCTGGACTGTTTTAATGTTACTGACTTAGTAAATTACTATCAAACAAGAATTCAGTTAATGGCATAACAGACACAATGACGCAACTATCATACAAATAGCCCAGGCTACCTGTTATTATTGCAACTTTGCCTTTTAGTTTTAAATCCATGGCTCTGTTGTTGTTTGTCGTTGACATGTGCAACCACGCAGCGAGTCGGTTGTGCTGGGTGTTATTTGCACGCCAACGTACGTGTGAGCATAGAAAAGGCGCAGATCGCTGGTCTATGTATGTATTATGATTTTGCGTAAAAGTTTGGACTTGCTTAAGTCAATTGGCAGATTAGTTGAAATATTTTTGAAATATGGCAAGGTAAGGTCAAAATCACTTCACGTAATATTGTTTCCCAATCAGTCGGAAGCTCTTCTACGTAGGCAAGTCGAACATGGACCAAAAACTTAGTGTAGCGGTGTAAGGGAAAACACTGCTTTTCTAACTTTGAGCCCTTACCGTAACTTGTTAGAGGGGGACCATACCCCGACACACCTTCGGGGTATCATAGTGTGCCTTCTATCACACACGCGCAATGTACGTTTGTTTCTTCCCCTGGACCTCAGTGGCCCTTCTACGGAGGCAAGTGGAAAAGGGACCTAAACATTAGTAACTATTGACTATATTGTGCAAATTAGGGCGCTATATTTACCATTTTTGATGAGGGGGTGATTGCAGTTTTGTGACGCTTGGGATATCAGGGCTCTGAGCGGCCGATCGCCGGTCGTTCCATCCTGATAAAAATTGACCGCGGCCTTCAAGGCGACCTTGTTATTACCCTAAGCCACTGCACTGGAATCTAGTAGTATTTTTTATAAATGTCGTAAATAAAAAACCACAAGAATACCCACCTATCTCAAAAGGTTTTACTGGGAAATGGTCATTAAAGGTGTCTAATCCACCAAGCCAGGATTATTGAAATGTACAGTTCACGGCCTATACTCTCACCCCTTCTACGGAGGCACCTGGAACCCCCTTGCCTCCTCCCTGCCGCAGAGAAGGGATATATGCAACTAAAATGTCATTTGAGAATCAGCATACTTACACATTTTTTTTTTGGGGGGGGGGGGTCTGAGAGGTGACCCACAGGAGGGCTTTAAAACCCCAAGAATATATGGTCCGTGGTTTCTTTTTTAGCCCCAAAGCATCGAACGTCATGGAACTGCCAGCGTCAAATTTGTTGTCAGGGCAAATAGACTAAGCCGAAGACGATCTGAAGTCAAACTTTGTATATATTTCAATCATCTGAAGAGTTAGGGCCGAAAACCACCATTTTTGTTATTTGGGGACTTTTTTTTTTTAAAGAGCCCTATTTCAATTCAACACCTATATGTGTAAGCCTAAATATCTGACACTTATCATTCTTTCAACCTCATGTAGCTGTCCCTAGTTTATCTGTTTTATCAAAGTTCACGGAATTGAGATTATTCTCATTTCCTGTCACATTGGCTTAAGTACTTAAATAAATCTCTTTATTGTGTGGGTCCACAGTATGCGACCACAGGTCTGGCAGCTGGTCAACATTACCTGTCAGGAAAACATTACTAGGAAATAGGTTTGACTCATTAGTGCAGATTTCTCTTTGTCTCATCCTAGATGCACTCTGCAGACTCTGCACCAATGAGAATAGTAAAATACCTTTAGCACACTCCCACTTTGGCACCATGGGTGTAGACCCATGTGACAAAGAACTTTAGGACTTCATTCACTTTTTGAGATTCGAGATTGAGAGTAGGGATGAGATTTTGAAATTGGAAGCCAGAGCAGTAAGATAGAAAGTTAGAAATAGAGGAGTAGAGAAATAAGATAGAATCGAATAGAATCGAGAGAGACTTGTAGAAAAGATAACTTAGAATTATAGTGGAGTGGTGCTAGCTGAGTGAATTCTTTAATATTGCACTTGGACTTTTATTACATTTATGTTCACGTTTCTACCTGTATATATTTCCGTCATCACCTATATTGCCAACTGAGCAGGCAGCAATGAATAAACTCCTCATGCTGAACTTGTAAATATTTGTTTGTGTCCTTTCATTTGGAAACACCTTCAACTTAATATGTAGGGACACGCCATCGACATGTCTTACTTTACCCGCTCGATTATTCCGCTACCGAATGAACAATCCAACTTACAGTAAGACCGACATCTATATCATACAAAAACCACCCCTACATATGCAAAAATACACTATTCGTAATGATCGGCTCCATCGATAGTACTTAATATGTCATTTCAAAACATTTTCGTGACATACCTTTTCCCCTGGGTAGGGGATTGGTTGGGGAAACTTTCTTCGCAAGTAATCATACAATTGAGATTATTAACGTTATGTTTTCAGGGGCGCTAATTCTAAAAATGCTTTTGACGTGCAAAAATTCTTATGTTTTTCAAATGACTAGGGGTGGTGTATAGAGTTTACTGGGTGGAAGTATCATGTTCCCGAATATTTATGAGAATTCAATTTCTATTCCAAATGTTTTCAAGTATGCTGATTTTAAAAATAATCTTCCCGAGTTGATGCGATGTACGCACGTCACGTGATAGCCCCCCTCCCAGTTTGAACTCTCAAACAGTTGTCTGATGGGAACGGCAGTGTGCGACTACCCAGAAATCGTATCATGGAGTCATACACTGTTTTAGTCGGAGATGAAGATTACAATCTCTCCTGTCCGATGGGATTGGGATCAACGTATCAACGTAGCTCAGGGTCAGATCAACAATAGTAATTCCTCTTGTTATTTCGTGCACGTCGATTTCAACCAGAATGCAAAACTGCATTGAGGTTTCGATGATACACAAACGTTCCATTTCAAATAACCCCATCATGTACCATTCTCTTCCCATTCAAATGTTATTCTAACATATTCAAAAAATAATCATTAAGATGTGTTAACACAACACAACACAACGCAAACTTCTCAGTTTAGGGAACTAGACACTTTGAGTTTTCAATTCTTCCCAATGTCAAGCACTGTCACAGTAGAATACCATCAATTTATTTACTTTTCCATCCATATACAAATCGTATGGTGAACTTTTTACGATGTTCCATTGTGGAAATTTGGGGGATCCTCTAGCAAGCAATACACACTAAAATTGAATGTTTCCCGAGGCGGATGACTGAAAGTATGTAATCATGCGTGGAACCAATCACAAGGTTTTAAAAGAGATGTACTGTCGAAGTTCACCTAGTCTTCTTAGCAGGTAACGAGTGTGTACTATTCTTTGTTATTAGGTAATGAAAAATGTAGTGGCATCGTGCAAATACTTCTGCAAAATACGTCCCCCAAGCAGGCTGTTTCAACATGCATCTGCTAAATACTTTTGTACTTTTCACAATAATGAGTGTTCGACAAAGGTCCTTAACATGTGAAAACGGGCCTTTTATGAGGTTTTTGTAATTGGGGACTAGAGGGTGGAAATGGTAATTACTCTACATAAATCTGAATACTTGGCATATTTGTAGGGACCATCTCCAGACTTTACGCCATCCATACACCAAATATGACATTTATTCGAGTTCCCTACCTTGAGATATCGTATTAACCGGATTTTTAGACTTTGACGCTGTAATCCCAGTGACCTCTGCCAAAAACAATGGGGACCATCACCTGACTATAACACATCCACATGCCGGCCAAATATGAAATCTATCCAAGTTTCCTATCTTGAGATATCAAATTAACCGGATTTCCAGACTATATCACCCCTGGTGACACCAGATGACCTTTGACCTCTTCCAAAAACAATAGGGACCATCTTCTGACCATAACACATCCACATACCAAGTATGAAATCTATATCCAAGTTTCCTATCTTGAGATATCATGCTAAGATTTTCAGACTTTGACCCCCGTGACCTCAGATGACCTTTTACCTCCCCATAAAACAATAGGGGTCATCTTCTGACCATAACACATCCACATACCAAATATGAAATCTATAAAAGTTTTCTATCTTGAGATATCATGCTAACAAGATTTTCAGACTTTGACCCCCGTGACCTCATATGATCTTTGACCTCCACTTTAAAACAATAGGGATCATCTTCTGACCATAACACACCCACATACCAAATATAAAATGTATCCAAGTTTTCTAACTTGAGATATCATGCTAACAAGATTTTCAGCCTTTAACCCCCCAGTGACCCCAGATGACCTTTGACCTCCTCCAAAAACGATAGGGACCATTCCATCTTGAGGTATCGTGCTAACAAGCAAAGTGTTACAAACACACACACATACATACACACGTCATCGTGATTGCATGCTAGGTTTCTCTTATCATCGAAACCAAAAATGATTCTCTTTAGTTGATGCGATGCACGTCAGTCAGGTAATAGCCTTTTATTCCTCCTTCCTCAGTCTGAACTCCGCAGGCATGGTCCGACAAAGACGACAGGACAATTTTTGGATGGAGTGTTCGATCCCCCCCCCCCCCTTCCCCAAACCGTTTGAATGACCCATAGATATCGTCTTATGTCCAAAATATCAGCAATAGAAACACTGTTAGACTTGAGCGCATTCCATCCACATGTTATTTGTTAAACATTTCCTGTCATTTAAGGGATCCAAACAAAATGATATTCCTCACTTTGGCTTTGTGACGGTTATGATGACAAATGAGGTGTTGCCTGCAAACTTAAATTTTGCATACTGAGAAATGCGAAGCTGTTATCTATTTATTTAGATTTGAATGCCAAGTTTACGACTGAAGGCGCTAAAACATCATATTTGAAATCAGCGTGTTCGAATACCCTCCGTTGACTTTTGTAGAAATCTGCGGCGGTCGTTAGTTATATCTACCAAGTCGGGCCCTGAGCTTATCCCCCCCCCACCACCTTTGGGTGGAGGGGTTGGGTTTGACATTAAATTGCCCCAAGATTGACCGAAAAGTACCCTTATGTAGGTATTATCATGCGTTGATTCCAAATCTGAAATTCGTCTTTTGATATCATGTACTGTTTTGAGAGTTATGGCGTAAAACCCTATTTTGGGCCCACCACCGACCCCTTTGAAGAGCCATACCTTCCAGCAAGGAAATGCCATGAAAAAGCGAACTCCATATTTGGAATCAGCATAGATGATTTTTTCAGTCGATTTGGGAAACATCCTATACACGCCCCATCCTAGCCACGAAGGATGGGGGTCTGGGATGTAAGAAATTGTCTTCCCCTTCCTTATTAGGTCGTTATGGAATGGTCAATTGGGGGGGGGGGTAGGGCATTTTAGGCTCGCCGATTTAATAGCTGTACCTCCCAAGTTGTTGCGATGCACGCAAGTTACGTGGTAAACCCTTTTTCTCCCTTCTCCATTTTGAAACCCAAGGCAGTAGTTTGACGAAAAATGGGAGTGCAATATTTGGATTTTGCGGACGGAATTACCCCCAAACCGAAACCGTAACTATCATGGAGTCACGAAAAGTTTATGGCGGACGTGATGATTGCATTTCTTACCCTGTACCTTGAATTGGTGGCGGAATCAGTAGACGTATTGTCCTATTGTAGGGTCAATAAACACATCTGCTTTCTCGTGGGTTTTCGGGTACACCGAATTCGAAAGTGGAATTTGCAAACCTGATAACGGTATGGTTTTGTGTTTTTGGGACATGACTTTTTCTATAGAGGGAGCTAGCATTTGCAAATGAGCTGTGACCGTGAAAGTAGCTGCGCTTATGTTATCGATTGTGGCCAGGTAGGTCACTTATGTAATTGACCTCGGACATTGGAATTCGATACCAGCCGTTGGTCAGCTGAATGATGGTCTTTACGGAAGAAATCCTTCTCGTTGTAGGCGCCCCCATTCAGCAGTTCAGCAAAGTAAAGGTTGTTTTCTTTTTTTACAAAAATTTCAAACCCCTACTTTTCTGTTTCTGTTGAAAACTTTTCCCTTTTGGAAAAGAGTAGACAAAGTTCGTGGCCATGTTGTGTAGACAAAACATAGATCTACAATATATCTGAAAAAATTCTGAAATGTGACCAAAGTTTGAAACGTGTTTGTTTTTCGGGTATATTGTGTCCAAGTTTCATTTGATGGTCACTGGTGTACCATCAACGACCTCGGATGCTTAAAATCGATTACGGGAGGGGAAAATGAGTACTACCACTGTAAATCTGAAGGCGATGCCGTATTCTCTTGAGCCGTGTTCCCATTTGATCCAGGGTGGTGGATCTTGATCTACCGAGGTGGATCAAACACTAATGGGAACGCAGATCAACAACACTCACTCAAGATCAAGATCCACCGATTTTGATCGACCGTTCGGGGTAGATCAGATCCACCGCGCTGGATCAAAGTTTGTAATGGGAACACATCGGTAGATCAAGTGACCCTGGATCTCCGGTTACACTCATGTATGTTTTTGTGAAACATCAATACGAAATGCATGGCGGGCCGACTTGTAAACATTGGTGACCTTTTCGCGCTTGCGCAATGTGTTCATAAAACACGTTGGATCTACCGCGCTCACTCAAATGGGAACGCGGATCTCGATCAAGGTAACTGATGTTGATCCACCTCGGTAGATCAAGATCCACCTCCCTGGATCAAATGGGAACACGGCTATAGATACCAAATTACAACTTAATTGTGTGCTGCTAATATTTATTTTTGGTTTTACACAACAAAATATGTGAGGGCCATGTTCCTTAGGAATGTCAGAACCGTGCCCCAAGGATTTCATGTTTTTCAAAATCAAGGTCAATGTATTAAAAAATTTTGGAATCATTTGAACATCGTTTGTAGATGTAACAGCGACTTAAATTTTGCCCCTGAATTGCGGCCTTATTTTGATCCTCCGACATGACTGACTCGCCATCAATTTGTCGTAATATTTGCCTCTCAAAAGAGCACAAGAATGTTCTCTCCATATAAAACCGAGCGTTAATTGCATGACACGCATTTTTTTTCTTTTGGGAAAATTGTTTTCTTAGTGTAATTTGACTTCGTCTTTTTAAAAAGCGGGTCTGTTTCCTACGAAAGATCCGTACAAAAAAGTGCGAAATTACCGGTAGTGGGTCGTTTTGACCCCGATAAAGGGTTTTGAAGCGATCCCGCGAACAACATTTGACTTGTTTCCCTGTAAAAGAGACCCTAGACTAAAACCCGAAGGAATGTCAAATGCCTGCTCCCTTCTCATGGCCTTGGGAGGGAGTAGAAATTGATATATATGCCTACAATAAATGTTACCGAAAATGCTGTTTTTAGAACTTTTAGGCACGTTACTTTTACAAACACGTTGCTGCCATGAAATTCTTCAGGGACGTTGGGTAACGAAATGCTACACCACTGGTTACATTCGGTACCCTAACTCTATACGTGGTCACGGGGACCGATTGAGTATCGATTTTGCAAATTTTTACAAAATATGGCCCGGTTTTAATTTTTTTAAAATTTATATCTCGCGTTTACATGGCCAAAGATGATAGATATGTTGCAGTGGACACATGCGCGGATACTCTCAGGGAGGGGTAACGGGGTAAGGGTCCCCTCCCTCGAGTCAAAGCAAGGGCTGACGAACTGCTTACCCCATATAAAGTAGCAATAATGTTATTGTCCATTTCGTCTTGCCTTCGTAAAGACCCACCGCGGCCCAGAGGAATGAGCCGTGGCAACAGTTGATTAATATATGATAGTAGAGACGTGCGCGTTTACACTCCATGGTTTCCTGGGTATGGCCCCCTCCTAAAAGTTTCGGTAAGAGCTCGAAATTTTAATACAACGTCAAAATATTGATTTTATTTGTGTATAAACGCTCCGCCATCCTTGGCTCAATCTGAAATAGATAGCAGCTGCGCAATTTTTAGTGTTTGGTCAAACAGGGCAAGGTTTTAGTAATTGGGTGCCCCTTTAGTTGTCATTATAATCCTCACCCAGCCAAAGTTTTGAATATGATTATGGTTCCATCCTATCGATAGCGTGATTTTTTTCTCTTTGACGTAGCATGGGGAGAAGACGCCGAAGCGTTGGTAATGATGTGAGTAGTTAGTTGCGACTTTTTAGTCCTCGACCAATCAGAAGCCAGCATAGGAATGACGTCATCGTTGCTAGGCAACGGTCACGGTCATGGTCATCTTCATCAAAAACCAATGATTCATCGATATGAAGGTCAATGTCGAAAAGGCAGGGTCAAGTTCAAAGTGATTATCAAGGGACTGTTTGGGGTGGGATGGAGAGGTAATTGCTAGGCAACATCTAAACATCCCTGTGGCGAGTGAAAGGGGATGAAGGTATCGTACGTAGACAAGACGACTACCTACAACGACTAAGGTAAGTTTGGGGTCATAGGACATGTTGAGGTGATGTTGCTAGGCAACAAATCAACGTTTGACTGATGACGGACAATCGAGGATGGGGATATATGATGCGGATTCGGATCATAAAGGGCCTTATTGAATGACACATGACACAGCATAAGAAGAAAATGCGGAAAGTTTGAGCGCAGCTCTGTTTATTCATATAACATGACAAAAAGTTACTCTTTCTCGTCACATGCGCTACTTTGGTTAATACATGTCATAGCAACGAGGAGACCGGTCCGACCTGTTCCTGTATAAATCATTTCGGATTCTTACGTTACGGAAAATTCTTTTCTCCGATCATTTGTTTCAGTCACCAGAAAATAGGTCGCAGCCTATGTGGTGCTGATTGCAATAAGGTCTAATGGGCGTTTTGAGACTGCCGCTCTTTTCTTCTTTTTTTTTTCGCCTAAGCTACCACCGCAAAGTACACATATTGACAGAATTCACAGCAAACAAATTAGTCATCTATTTGATAAAATTATACATAATATTGACATAGCAAGCGTTACGTTATCATTAGATGGGTCGTGAAATGAAAAACATCCTTATCGTTTCTTTGTTGATCAGTATTAAAACGGCCAGTGATGGTTTCCATAGACTGGCCTCTACAACGATGAAGCAAATAATAGATACAATAATGTCCACACACAGATGAGGCATGCCCTTGTAATGGTTTTGGATTATCTTAACACTGTCACCATTTCTAGCTAAAAATGTTCAAATGAAATTCACTTCAGGCGGTTGGCCGCATGATTCGAAGTATTCCACAGGACCAAGCTTTGGGTAGGTAGATCCAATGTTCTTCCAGTCGACAGCTCGGATCCGTATTCATAGCGGGGCAGCAGGACGCTGATTCACAGGCAGAACAGGAGGGACGTGGAGCAAGGGTCTGAGCATGCGTGGAAGACCACCGGAGTATACGGACATGAAGACTGGAGCAGCTTTCGGAGCAGAAGAACATAATCAGTGGAGTACAATGGAGAACGGGTTGGAGCATGCATGGTAGGCCACCGGAGCATATGAACATGAACACTGGAATAGCTTTCGGAGCAAAAGAGCATACGCGGTGGAGTACCACGGAACACGGGTCGGAGCATGCGTGGAAGACCACCGGAGTATACGGACATGAAAACTGGAGCAGCTTTCGGAGCAGAAGAACATAATCGGAGTAGTAAAATGGAGAACGGGTCGTAGCATGCATGGCAGACCACCGGAGCATATGAACATGAACACTGGAGCAGCTTTCGGAGCAGAAGAGTAAACGCGGTGGAGTACCCTGGAGCATGGGTCGGAGCACGCGTGTTAGACCACCGGAGTATATGAGTATCATTCCAAAGGAGCTTTCGGGGAAGGGAGGAGCATACGCGGTGAAGTGCTTTGGAGCACGTGTCGAGGCGTGCCTGGAAGACAACCGGAACATAAGATCATGAGCATTCGAGCAGCTTTCGGAGAAGAAGAGCACCAGTAACGTTGCGTGTTTTTTATTATGCCGGCTATTTCGCAATAAAAATAACTATTTGGTGCGCTTAAAAGTATTATAAAAGTGCTAAAAATGCTGGTCGCGGCAGTACATGGTTCGGCATATTCTTGGCATATCCCCACTTTCCATAGGTCTACACTAGACTTACTAGGGGGAGATTGCATTACAAGCCAAAAGTTCCTACTTTGTGGTAACGGCATCAGTTGCTGTTATCTTTAGCAACGCAACTAATTTTCCTTCCAGGTCATTTAAGTGAAAAGTATTAAGGAAAACTTTGTTTTAAGGAAACGAAGGGAACTAATACATTTTGAACACAGCGCCCATCTAAATAAAGCCAACGACATGAAATCGCTTTGTACAGTATTATATAGATTGCATGCTGAAAAGGGGATACAATACCGTTCCATTTCCTAGTACCATCGACATTCGTCATATATGATTAACACACTTTTCTTAACATATGTACACATTGGGCCTTACAATGTGGTTTATTTCCGATTTTCCAAGATTTTCGAGAACCCATAGGTAACTGACTTTAATCTTGAAAAAGCAACTGGCACCCCATGGATGTATTACGTTATTAATATGACCCGAACAGCACTGTTATCGTTGAATTTAGTTAGCGTTCGACCACTACACATAACAAAACAGCAACAATAACAGCAATAATGAAAACAAAAAAAGCCGTGGAGAATAATGAGGTCAGAATGGGACGGACGTATCTGGCTATATTGCGTCTAATCGCTTGTTAACTCAAAATTTAGATCCCATCCGTTTCTTTAAATGACACGTAATCCCTGTCTTAAACACTTTGTAGCCTGGTCTAGGGACCAGGGGTCTAGGGAGAGCTTGAACCCCCCATTTCCCATCCGCTTATAGCAATTCAAACCCTGTACGCATCACAGTTGTTCGTTTTCTCACATTGCCATGAGTTTATAAATCACAGTTCACAGAAAAAGAAGTGGTCGAGAATGAAAGACAATGAAATGTTTTAGGTTACACGACTACTTCATGTTTTCCAACACTATTCTTGAAGTAATGGTATCAGCACTCGGTGTCAGTAGAAAAGGGTTCTACAGCATACAGTTCAACTCCAGTAACCACATGGGAATGTGTAGTCATGACACACTGTAGGCGTTTTGTGTACACTAGGCAATACTGTCGAGTCTAAGTCGACTTCTACTAAAGGACTGTTTCGGGTAAGAGACGGATGACCTTCAACTCCGGTAGTTTCGAGTTGTCATACTATATCCTTGGTTGCACGACATCTAATGTCCTCGATTTAAAATAACTCCCATGGCCTTATGCAATTTGACTAGATTTTCCCAAGTGTCGATTGGACAAGACACATTTCCATGAAAATCGCCTTCCTCTTCATCATTATAGGTCCCAGTGCCGTCTTCTTCGGACTCCTCTTCGCTGCTGCCAACTCCGTCGGTGTCGTTACAGACATCAGTGTTGTCAGCTTCGCTACTGCCAGTCATGCTGTCTTCCTTCAGATGCTCCGTTACACTGTTGCTTATGTCACTCTCTGAGATATCATTGTATGAGGCTTCGTCTGGAGAGTCGTATAGTCGCTTCGCTATACTTTTCTTAGAGTTCCCGCCGTTCATGTCAAGGTCCCCATGAGGGTGCTTGTGGACACGCTCTATATGCCGACGAAGATTACAGCTTCTTGTAAAAGACACCCGACACATATGACAAAGGTGAGACAAGCTTAAGGTGTTGCATTCACAAAGGTGTGTTATTTAATGTGGGAAACACGAGTCTCCATGGACTTAAATATAATCCATTCGCTTGCAATTGGAGCAGATGATCAAGCTTCAAAGAACACTCGGGCACATGAGCATATGGCAGTGTTGTAATCGAGTCACTTGATGTCGAGTCACGAGTCACCTCGAGTCACAAGGTGTCGAGTCTCGAGTCACGTCGAGTCTTTAGCAATTCTAGTCGAGTCGAGTCATGTCGAGTCTTCCCTCAGCTCGAGTCGAGTCACTTCAAGTCTTTCGAAAGCTTGAGTGGTCTTGGACTCGAGTCACCTTAGTCATAATGTGTTTATTTTCTTTGAGTCACTCCAAGTCACCTGATCTCTTACATGCTGTGTTGGCATCGAGTCCATGGTACGTGATGGTTAATCTTTTGCAAATGCAGTCCTTTGCTAAGCGACTGCACACTTTTGTTGGAGGAGGGGGGCATGGGCGTACGAGGGTAATTTTCTATGAGGGGGCAAGAGCATGTTTTGCCCGAATGTCACTGTTTATCATGCTTTGCCCATGTTTTGCCTAAATAGACCAACTCCTTTCACCCGAATTGGGAGGGCGAGTGCCTCCCTGTAACCCCGCATTGTGCGCCTATGGGGGAGGGGTTAAGAAGGTGACCGATGTCCACTCCTGTACTTTCAAGTGAAATTTGACTTCACAACCCTAAATGTGAAGATTGGAATACACACATTATCTGCAAGTTAGTACTATATTAACCTTTACATACTGAGCAATGACATAATTCATCTAATAATATGTTTGTCATACAAGAACACTCAGATATAATCAAGTACCTATTAAACTCCTACACTACACTATCAAGCCTTCATTGAGTCTCAAGCAATACATGTACAACACAAACTAGGCAATATATGCTTCCGCACATAACGCCATCATATAGACCTACGATACACCCTATTAATTAATCTTGCTGCGAACATAAAACACCATTGCTACCAGTTACACGACACTAAGACCCCAATGTTACGCAAACAAGTGATAATTATAATAGACCTAAACTGTGATTCATCAGAAGCCACAGGTCACGCAGGTGTCCCCGTAAACAAACTGATTTCGTTAATCAAAATCCTCGATACCAATAACAGATATTACCAACTAAATAGGACTACATTGAAATGAAATTTTGTTCGTTACACCTTTAGCTACTTCAAGTCAAAATACCACACCTAAGTACAGAGGCGAGGGATATCAGTCATCTATCTGTGGAGCGTAGTATACTAGGCTAGACACTGAAATCTAGGCCTAGGGAAATCGTAATATTTACACTGGCACGGTACCACTAGTATTACACATACAGGGCACTCAGCTTCGAGAAGTTTTGTTGTACGCGTGAAATTGACGGCGCTACACATGTTAAGCAGAGCTGTATGTTAGGATCCCCCTATATATGTACAGATAGGAGCTCATAATGGATAAAGCAGTAATTAACGGCCGTTGGTTTGCGTCCGATGATGAAAACAAATTTTAGTTTCTGTTTTATTAATCTCGGGTGTGACTCGAATCATTGCGGACAAAGACTCGAGTCAGGTCGAGCCTTTCAAATTTTATTTTATGGTGACTCGAGTCGAGTCGAGTCCCGTGAGTTTGGACTCGAGTCAGACTCGAGTCACATCTTTGACTCGAGTCATTACAACACTGGCATATGGACCACATGGAATGAACAACACCATAACATCTACTTCTCTGCTCCGTCTTACTGCAAGCATGGACTTGGAGGACAGAAGTCCTCTGCTCCGGCGCTTCATGCGTTGCTCAGGAGAACATTTCTAGATATGTTCTTCTGTTCCGATTGTCCCACATACGCAAGGAGAGTCTGACAGATACCAATTGCAAAGGCCAGTCAGCCTGTGAAGTCTCGTAACGTCAATGTTAAGAGTGTTTTTTTCTATTTGGATAACATTTAGGTTTAGCCTATAAGTTGTCCCAGTCGTGAATCCTTTGCTTGGACCTTGTCAATATTTTCCCAACCAAGACATATTGGTAAGCAGTTTAACAAACATAAGGAGACTGGGGGAATTACCATTTGGTCAGGTGTATTACAATCGGACAACGACATAACGATGAGACGTCAAATTAGACTTCCGAAAAGGGGCTATACCGAAAGCTTGCCTACAAACATGCACGCATAGACTCGAAATTCTCCAAAAATCATAATAATTCTTCACTCGTCGGAAAAAGCGTGTCTGGACGTGTTAATGACATCAAATTGTTGCGACTTACACATACCGATTGGTCCGACCATGGCTGAGCTTGCCCTCACGTGCTGCTCTTCTAGCGTCAAGCCAACTCACACCCAGCTGTTGGTGCAACGTATATGAAGTTTATCGACTGACTACGTTTCTGGCTCTACATCGAGAATTCGAGAGAAATATGAGCACTGCCCCGAGCACCAGAGATGCGCCCACTAGCACCACACCGATTTTCCGGAGCAAGTTCGACGGCTGGGAGCACGCTTGGTTAGGTTACAGTATGAATATACAATTAAAGAATTGGTTCATTGTGTTCACCTTGGCAGGCGTTTTGGATATGATTGAAAACGAATATGCCTCACAACCTGTCCAACAATTGTTCTGCCTAATAAATTGAGGGTTCTTGCTTCGCCCTTTTTGAGTAGGGGATGTAAATTTTAATTTTTCAGAAAACATTTTCAAATACAAATGAGGAAACTAAAAGTTTATTTTGGACTATTTTTACTTACTGTTATAAGTACGCCACACTTTCCCATTGATCATGGTAAAACATAGCGTGGAACTAGCCATCCTGCACTTACCCAATCACGACCATTGTCACAGATCATTATTGTGAGTGCGCTAACATACGGTCATTCCTTCCCTTCATACCGCTAACTCTGTTGGTTTCACTGACGTAGTAAAGTACAGTGGCCTACACTCGAAAATAACAACCTAAAAAAACTTCATAACACGACTGCACTGTTTTGCTGAAAGGGTTATGGGCCTACATTTGCAGTTGAATTGTATGAACATTGACAATGGCGAACACTTGGCAATATATACATAAGTGATATAAAACTAAAGCAAAATATAACTAAAGCACAGTAACAGGGTGAGAAAAAATCAACATATTACAATCAAATCACTACCCCCAAATTATGTATCCACCGGCTAGGAGCAACACCCTTTACTTCCGAAAAACTAACAAGTGTTGCCATGAAGACAAAAAAATACGATAATGATTCAAAAAAATCTCGGCAAAGGTACGCCTTCAATAATGATATTTTATTAGGCAAAGTCTAAACCAAAGGGTAGGTCTGTCTATGTCATGACATTGCTGAGGCTATGAGCTGTCGGTGAACAAGTATGGACACCTCCCTGCCAGCACACCATATTGGGTCCCATTTGGGGCCAAATTGGACACCCGATTGGGGCCCAACCTGATGACAATACCTGATGACAATACCAACCTTAGCCCAAGCCCCACTAAGTCCAAGATTCCCAAGTAAAACCCACTTGGGGCCCAACCGGGCTTGCTTGCTGGGCTGAGAGAATCACAACCTCGGATCTCAAAGATCCATCCATATGGTGTTTGTGATAAATAGAACCGGGGCTTACAGCTTACGACATTGTCAAATTGCATACAATCAACAAAAATAAAAATCATTCAATAAAATGCAAACAAAGATAAAGGACAGTAATGTCGATCAATGAATATTCTAGAAAAATTGCCAAAAAAAAAAGAGAAAAAAAACCTAACCGCAATAAAAAAGCAACTTAAATACCAACTGTTTAAAGCAAACAATAACTTTGAACTTGACCCTGCCCTTTCGACATTGACCTTCACTTCGATGAATCATTGGTTTTTGATGAAGATGACCATGACCTTGACCGTTGCCTAGCAACGATGACGTCATCCCTATGCTGGCTTCTGATTGGTCGAGGACTAATAAGTCGAAACTAACTACTGATGTTGCTTATTGTCAATATCGTGGAAATCTCACACGCCAAATCCAACAATTGCAATGCCGTCTTCTTCGTCAGACCCATTTCTGAGAGTGGCACACTAGGGAAATGGAGTTCAATTGGCTATCACGTGACTGCATTGTATCAAATCTGGGTGATCACTTTTGAAATCGCCGTTCCTGAAAATCACCGACTCCTACCCCAGGAGAGAGTGGGAGGATTGCAATCTTCACTTTCGCCATAGAAATTTATTGATCCTTTAACCCGGATTTCAGGATTCAATTTCACACGCCAAATGGACAAATTGAACTCTGGTCTTCGTGAAGCCCCTGCCTAGGTGTTTAAACTTAAGGGACCCCCACGTTACTTGTGGGCATCGCAAGATCCACTTGGAAAAGACCAAACCCCCACTCCCAGTCTCCCTTCCCCCAGGGCAGGATAGGGCGGTTATCGACTGTCTCTAAAATCAACGAAAATATCAACTTAGCGGTATTCAGCCCTGCTGATTCCAGATATGAAGTCCGGTTTCCCTTATAAGCTCCCTTTTAGAATATGCGGTCCTCCAAAAGGGTCCCACGTGTGCAACAATGGGGTTTTGCGCCCTAACACCCAAAGAAAACATGATATCAAAAGTCCGACATCAAATTTGGAATCAGCACCCTGGTGTATGTAATTAAGCTAATTGTCAAATTTTGGGACCCCTGATATCACAAATTAGTGACCAATCTGACGTTCGATTGGTCACTAATTCCATTCTTTTAGATTTATTTTAACACCATTACACTAATTTTAAATCTATTGGTTTTAAGAAAGTAAGCTATATGCGTGTCACAATTTTGAACGCGCGAATTGGCTGTTCTAAGCAAAAGCCGTCAAAGGAAACTGGAAACCGATGACTAGGCCATTGTTCAATCACAATCATGTTCAACATTTCACTTCACTGTTATTAGCCTGTATTATGTAGGCTTGGATTGTAAGGCTAACATACATGTATTTCTTTACTTGATGTAAAAAAAGATGGCGACAGCACCCAAGTGCATGGGCATAGGCGTAGGAAACGGAGTGTTGAGGGGGTGACAACCCCTAGTGAAAAATGTGGGGGCGGAACCATGCTTCCCCCCCCCCCCCACTTTTCGGGTCAGAAAACCCTTTCTTTTTCATTTTTCCAATTCCCCCAAAATACAAATTTCCGACGCGCTTCGTGCGCTACACAATGCAATGGGGAACTTTGTCTTCAATGAGAGCTCTTGATTTTGAAATATTTTGTTCAAAAAGGACAACAAAGTTTGGGAAACTTTTGAAATGTCATTGGAGAATGTCAGTTCGTAGGCCTCAGATAACATGTAGCAACAACGATTCAGTCGTCGTGCAATGAATTCGGGAAGCAGTTTATAGTTTGGCTTCGCCGAACGGTTCTTTGTCAGAGAGTCGAGAGGACTTTAGAAAAAACAATTATTCTCAGATTTGCCACCAATATATGAAGGACGTGCAGGGGGCCGTTCCAAAAAGAGTTACGCACAATCTTAAGTTTGATTCATCATACTTAAGCCAACAGTAAATCATACTTAAGATCGTGCGTAACTCTTTGTGGAACAGGCCCCAGATTCTCCAGTAAACCTCCAACGCTTTTAATTTCTTTACAGAAAACCCCAAATCCAAAGCTTTTTGTAATTCAAGCTCCATATATACATTATTTGCTTAAAACGGGCAAAAATTTCTGCTCGCATCGTGCGCCCTAATACGTCCTTAATACATTAATACAATGGTATTCACACTTGACAGAATAATCGAAAAACTTATTTCCTACTTACAAGCCAAAGCCTGTACGCTCCGCGACAACTGAAAACAGTCTTTCGAGCAAAACACTATATATATTCCTAAAGGAGGCAGGGGCGATTCCCCCTGGTAAGTTAAAGTGAAAATTCGGAAATTTGCCATTTTAGACACCAGTCAAAAACAGTGTGGTTTTTCCAACTTTTCCTTCATAATATTCTGAATTCTTCCTGATAAAAGCGCCATATTTATAATTTAAAGTTTTAAAAAAGACAAAATTTTCCTAGCGCTTCGCGCACCCTTAATTTCAACCTTTAATGAAGTAAGTGGGCGCTTCATAAAGCGGTCAATGGTAAACATTTCCGAGCCGCTTCAGTGCTGTTCCCCTAAAATTTTCTTTAATATAGGCTTTCAATATATAATTGATTTTACTAGAAAAGGCAACACAGTTTCGGGACCTTTTTGAATGTCTCAGATTCTTCGATAGTCCCCCAAGTATTCAAATTTCCTTATAGAAAACCCTGAATCTAAACAATTCTGCAATACCAGCTCCATATTTACAAATGCCTAAAAGGACGCAAATTTTCGGCGCGATCGGAGCCGCGCATATTACGTTCTTAGCAAAGTAAGTAGTGTTCCCACTTAAGGAAAAATCAGAATTTTTTTAATTTAAAAAAAAATTGTTCTTGCTCGTAGAAAAAGCGAAAACGTTAGCATAAAAATGTTCCTTTTGGTCAATGTGGTAGGGTGAGGGTGCATGGTCCAAAACTTATTGCTTCCTACGCCACTGTGCATGGGAAGAAATACCGCTACAGTTTGGTTTTTTAATCTTTCTTTCATGAAATTCCATTCCCTATTATAAAAGCTCCATAATTATAATTGTTTTAAAAGGGCAAATTTCCACGCCCTTCGCCAGCCGCAAAGTTGCAATTCCTAATGTAGTAATGCTCACCCTTAAACCAGTTTGGTGAACTTTTCCGAGCTATGAAAATGACAAAATCGGAAATTTGCCCTAGTGTGACACCAGATCATCAGGTGGCTTCGGCAAATTCAGTGCTACTTCCATTAATTTTCTTTCATAAAATTCCAAATTTTCTTCAATATAAGCTCTTCACTTTTGAAGTGTAGTCGACGAGGCTCAATTCGTACGCCTTAGATAAACATTAGGCTATATGACAAAAGCGATCTTTGGTCGCTGCGCAATCTCTTATATACCAGTAGGAAATCCAGATTCCTTAGTAATCCCCAACTTTTCAAACTTCATTACATGAAACCCAGAATCTAAACTTTTCTGAAATACAATCCGTATGTCTTCAAACGTTGTTGAAATGTCAACTTTTCAGGGCGCTTCGATGGCCACAATCGCCTTCCTGCTACTGTCTGGTTAGTAAGTTACCTGAGGTTTTGAATGGCAGAGTGACTATGGCTTTGGTAGTGCTTTTCCTTTGAGCAATTTTTTAAAGGATAAAGACAAAATTTGTGACACGAGTTCAAAACCAAGTATTCCAGTCATGACGTCACATCAGGCAAGTCGGCCTAGTAGTCAAGGAAGCTGCCAATTGAAAGTCCAAGTGGTGATGCCAGGAAACTAACTTTTAGCTGTAGCTTTGACTGAAAAAAATTACTGCTAAAAGAAGTTGATGCTAATAAAGCATATAGCTTGTTCAGTTAAAAATGTGAGTCTTTTACGCGAGGGATACCGACATTTTCCAAGAAATTTATTTGCAAAATAGTAAAATCAAGTTAACAAACCCACCATGGGTCAATTAAAGGATATACGACAGGGAAAACTCTATCCCGTTACAATGAACAACCAAACCGACACTGCGTCAGACATTACGACACAACGTCCGAAAAGAAACAGTTTGGACGCGTAAAGCGTGTCGAAATAATTCTAGTTTCACTCGAGAAATACTGAAAACATTTGGCTCGTTTTAGAAAGTGGAGTGACGTTTTCAGTTCTATGTTCTACTATACTAGGCAACTCCAATTTTACCACCTTACTTATTTCTAGTCCCTTCCAAATCTGTTTTGAGTTCTTTCTTGTGGAGATGCAAACCCTATTGTTTACAAAATTATCCAGAGGAGCATGCCAGTCCATGATATGTAATCAGTGCATGCATGTTAAATACTAAGCCTACTACGCTGCACATTTTGACTCCTTGATTCAACAAATATAAAGTTCGTTTCTCCAAAAAAATGTACTAATCGGGTGAAAACCAAAGAAGCGGATTTCGGGGGTATTCCCTTCCTCTACCGTGGACTTATCATTGGTTTTCTTCACAATATAATGTCTCATAGCCTCGGGAGATCCATGCACTGTTGCATTTAATAGTATACGGAAGCTTAAAAGTGCCGTTAAGATCACAAGATTTTTTACCTAAAAGGTGGATGAAGGGAAATAGGCACTTCAACATTTTGCAGAAAATTGTTAGCATCATGAGATGACGGAAGTGAGCAACTCGTCATTTTTCGTCTTTTTGATCAAATAGTATCTAGTGATCGATCTAAACAGTTTTTTTTTAAATGTCAACTTTTTAGGTAAAAAAACTTGTCATTTTGATGATCCTTTTAAGATACCGTGCAAAGGCGCACATGGATACAAGTTATACCTGCCCTTTGAATAATGAGCTGTACATCAGCCAAGTGTCTTCATCATCATTCTTAACAGTTCAGAGCTGTATAAACGGTGCCCGATACCTATATAGACAAAACCTCGTTTCTAGTGATTAAATATTCTTTCTGCGCTGACGTTTGGAACTAATAACACATAGGTAAGCTAATAATTGCATGTTAGATTTTTGTTTGGTCAGTCTGCTGCGTGAGCATTCATGATGCTAGAAACGAAAAGGAAGTTTTAGCCACATCTAGTTGCCATTCTTAATCCAGCAACTATCAGAATACTTCCTGTACAGGTATCAAGCTCCACGCCAAGCCAAGCTCTAGACTGGAGGAGGGAGAGGGGGAGGGGGAGGAGGGAACATGGAACATCATTTCGAAGCACCGACAAAGGCGGTGAGTTTATCCCGGTGGAACTTCACTTAGCAGAATTTGAGGTACGCATATCGTGCCGAAACGTTTGGCTTTCTTTTTAACAAATATTAAAAAACTAGAGTTTGTTATGAAAAAAATGTGAAATTTTTGAAAGGAAATTGTTTTTTTTTTGTATGAACCATTAAAAACCTGGTCTTTCTTAAACCCTGTCCTACAAGACTTTTATGTGCTACATCCTCAATTCGTTTGGGTTACGCATTTTATTGCAGGCCTACTGTACGTATCAAGGCTTTCAAACGAAACTAGAAATTTGAAAAAAAAAAATTTTTTTTTAAAAAGATTTAAAAATTGAGAGCTTCTATTGGCCGATTACAGATTTTTTGGCATTTTGTGAAAGTTTTTTTTTTAAGGAGTGTAAGGTGACATTGAAAACTTTGGAGTTTTTCTTAAGTGATCTGCCTTTCAGAAGTAAAATTAAAAGCAAAATGTCGGGGTTGAGAGAAGTTGGAATGGGCCTTTTTTTAAGTGAGAGGTATTCATCGAAATTTCAAACTTTTACCCTAATCTTTTGACATTTGAACATATATTTGAAAATCTGTAGCTTATATTGGGAAGAAATTGTAAAGTTAAGACAATATTTTTTGGTTTGCATTGGAGAATCTACCCTTGCTATGCGAAAACACAAGTCGCAAGGGCGATTTGTGTAGTTTTTTTTTTTTTTGGGGGGGGGGAGGGTTACTGAATATGATTCATTATGCAGGATAAGACAATGTTGGAAGTTATCCCCCAAAAAGTTAGCTCACTCTTAACATATATTTGAAGTATCATATTGGGAGCTAATATTCGAAATTACAGCTCCTGGCCGAAAGGTTACACAGCCTCCCAATCTAAGACAACTGCTTACGTCTTCTAAACTTTCACCGTTTTCCAAACCACCCATAGGATATATACCCTGCAATAAACCCCGCTGCAGAGTTTGCCAACATATTTTCCAGGGATCGCCCATTTTCCTCCCTTCTTCGAAATTTCCTTTTAAACCCCCCAAACTGGACTGTGATATTCAGAATGTTGTTTATTTATTATATTGTACTATGTACCCTAAAGGTCTTTATGTTGGAGAAACTAGCACTAAGTTTCGGTTTAGATTTAACAACCACAAGAAGTCTATCCGCGACAATGCACGGGGTTTTTAAGTTGCCGAACACTTCTGGCGTATGGAATACCGTTTTAACATTTATTCACGAATTTCAGATATCACTAATAAATTTCAGATATCTAAAATTATGCACTATTTTAGATTTCTGAAATTGAATTAAAGATATCTAAAATTGAATTAGGGATACCTGAAATAGAATTAGAGATATCTGGAATTGAATTAGAGATATCTGAAATAGAATAAGGGATATCTGAAATTGAATTAGAGATATCTCAAATAGAATAAGAGATATCTGAAATAGACTTAGAAATATCTGAAACTGAATTAGAGATATCTCAAATAGAATTAGAGATATATGCAATTATTAAGAGATATCTGAAATTGAATTAGAGATATCTGAAATTAATTAGAGATAACTGAAATTCCAGAATAAATGTTAAAACGGTATTCCATACGGGTGGTCCAACCATTCTCTCCGAAATATGAAATGTGTGCTGCTCGGTCCAAACTCCCAGTCTTCTCGGCACTGTAAAAGTACAGAAATAAACTATCATTAAATTAAATACACACACTGAGGGTCTCAAAAGAGATTTGGGCCTACCCAACCATAACAGGTTCTACAATGATTCTTGACCAATTGATGGCTTTTGTCTATTCGACATGTTTTGTATGTTCACTTCCAATTCACTCTTGCAAGTAGGCCTGCTAGCTAGCTCGAGTCTGCCTGGGTCTACTCTACCGTGACACTCACTACAATGTCTATTGTCCAACTTTTGCATGTTTGCACGCAACTTGTCAGTATAGGCTGTGCAGTTAATTTATATTTACTCTTTCGTGTGTAAGTCGTATGTCTGTCTTGGCCGACGAAGGCTTCAAGAAAAGTTGAAAATTTCCAAGTTTAATTAAATACACACTTAATGGTACTCCTTTTGTCAATTTTGACTTTGTTTTTCATTGTTATCAGATACGATATGTATTATATAATTTGGTCTAAGTTTGCCATGCAGCTCAGTTTCACAGTGTTTCTGTTGAGTAGAGTATGTAGTTTGTGCCCAGGTGGGAAGCAGTTGTCCAAGAAGTTAAAGGATTTCTTGCCAATGTTGGTGGTGGCACTGTCACTAAACGGGGGATTGAACCAGTTTATGTTCCTATTTTGTCTTCGTTTCGGGGCTCCCTTGGAATGACTGGTGCTAGGGGATTGTACCCATAGTTGTATCCATAGCCACCTTTACGTAAAAATCCTTGGTATACGGGCGATGATGTATTGAATGTGTTAGCATTACATAGGAGAGAGTAGAATCTTCAGGCTTCTGAGGAGTGAGGACCTACATTATTGGCCCTTACGAAACGAAACAGTTCATATATATACATACATATATATATATACATATATATACATACATATATATACATACATACATATATATATATATATATAAATATATAACAAATAGTAAAAACTGGTAAAACAAGAGCATATATTTAGCTTTCAGGACCACCGGCCCCTTCCTCAGAAACGTGTTTAGACAACTAAAAGGCAAAACGAAAGACAGACACTATAAAACGGATGAAAGGCAAAAAGCACTTACTAGAAATTTAAAAACAGACCCAACCCAACACAAAAGATAAAATGTAAAAACTAGGACCCTAACAAAGGAGATAAAAGCTAAGTAGAAGCAGGAGACATAAAAGGGGATAAAAAGGCGGCTACAGTCTACGAGCACGTCGTTTTTTGGCTTGACAGTTAAAACCGTCATTTATGTTGAGACCCTTTGGGTAGACACAATCCAAATTCCAAATCCACTCCCTCTCCTTTTTATCCAAAAGATTATCCCTATCCGAATTGCGAGAAGAATGCACTACATCTAAAATCTGAAAATAGAACTTGGTAGGTGAATGTGCCTTGAGATGCTTGTAAAGCTCTGTGCAATGTTTAAAATCAGAACCACCCTTAACACATTTTGAAAGATCTGACTTATGAGCATTCATACGGATTCTAAAGTTATTAGTTTGACCCACATACTGATAATTACAAGTCGGACAAAAGATACAATAAATAACCAATTTAGCATCACAAGAAGTATTAAAATTTCTGCACTTGAACTTTCTACCAGAAGAAGTACTGACAATAAAATTATTACAAATAAGCAGACCGCACAACTGACAGGGTTTGGTCTTGTTCTTATTACAAGGTGCGCAGGGGGTCCCCCGACTGGGAGGAGTTTTAAGTTTAGCCCGGACTAATAATTTTTTGAGATTGGGGGTTGACGGAAGCTAACAACAGGGGGTGAGGAATAACACGCTTCATTAGTGAAGAACAATGGAGAAGAGACATATTTTTATGTAAAATGCCGCTAATATCAGGTAACCCCGGATGGTAGTCAACAGTAAAGTAAACCTTCTTGTATTCCTCTTCAGTACTAGCTGGGGGATGGGTGGGGCTGGTAAAATTGGAACGGGCCCTTTTAATCTGCTGCATAACTTTACGTCGATTATAGCCGCGTTTTACAAGGTATGTGGCAAGATCATTGCAACGACGAACTGCAGTTTGAGGGTTAGAACAGATTCTAAGGATCCTCATAGTTTGACTATACGCGATACTACGCTTAATATGACCAGGATGACAACTGTTAGACAAAAGAAATTGATGGGTGTCGGTCGGCTTAATATAAAGGTCAGTGCTGATTAAACCCGCTTCATTTTTAACAATAGTAACATCCAAGAAGTGAACAGTAGAAAAAGAAAAATCAAAAGTGAACTTTAAGTTGGGGTGCTGAGAATTAAGAACCTCCATAAACTCGAGAAATTTACCAGACCCCGCAGTCCAAACAACAAAGATATCATCAATAAACCTGAGCCACACGTCTGGTTTATAAGGAAAGGACGCAAGCGCTTGTTCCTCAAACACACTCATAAAAATATTAGCATAAGAGGGGGCCATTTTAGTACCTATGGCGGTACCTGAGGTTTGTAAAAAGAACTCTTCATTAAATTCAAAGACATTATTGTTTAGGACAAAATGAGCCATTTTACACACAGCACTAACAACCTGAGTTGGGAGTTGTCTATTGCTCAAGAAACTCCGAAGAGCTTCGAGCCCATCCTTATGAGGAATACTGGGGTAGAGAGACACCACATCTATGGTAGCGATGATAGCATCTTTGGGAAGGGGACCAAGCTTACGTAACTTATCAAGAAAGTCCATTGTATCCCGAACATAAGAAGGAACAGTAGGCACAAGGGGTTTAATAAAAAAATCAACTAATTCTGAAATCCCCTCAGTGGCAGAACCACACCCAGAAATAACGGGCCTCCCGGGCACCCCATTTTGTGGACCTTAGGTAAAAGATAGAATCGGGCAGCTCTAGAATCAGTGGGGTAGCAAACTCACACATATCATCAGAAATAGCATTCTGGCTAACCAAAGACTGGAGCATCAAGGATGCTTCATTTTCAACATTGCTAATAAAACTGCTGTCAACCCTTTTATATACAGAATCATCACCCAAATGACGATAGCCTTCTTTAACATACCTTTCTTTGTCCATAACGACAACCCCTGAACCTTTGTCAGCTTCCTTAATAACAAGTTCAAAGTTATTTTGTAATTCTGTAATAACGGAACGTTCCTGAAAAGATAAATTACTGAAAAAACTGCGGCATGGCGCTTCCAATAATTCTTTTTCAACCACATCAATGAAGGCGTCAAGATGTTTGTCTCTGTTAATTGGAGGAATCCAGGAAGACTTTTTACGAAATTTTAAGTCACCGACATCAGTGGAAGTTTCCCTGTCGTGGAAATACTCAGCTAAGCGTAACGAGCGTCCAAACCTCGATATACTTTCTTTGAGGGCGAGACGGTCAACATGAGGGGGCACCGGAGCAAACGTTAAGCCTTTCGCAAGAAGATCCAATTGGGCAGACGACAGCTCTTTAGAAGACAGATTAATAACTGTTGAATATTTGTCTCCCCTCAAAGTGACCGGTTCCATATCCCTGCTGAGGTAACCCGAACATTTTTCTACCGGCTGGATACTTAATTCTCCCGGGAGTGAATCAGTCGGACCATCAGGAACACTTCCGGTTACCCTGGTACTAGTATTATCAAAAGCTGTATTCAACCCAGAAAATGGGCTGGGATCATCTATATGATCAGCCGAATCGACAGGATCATCCGTATCGCCAACTAAATCGGAATTGGAGGGTGCTAAATCCTCGTTGCTATTTTTACGTCTGGATGAACGCCCTATGTTCTTTACAGAGTGGTTTCGCCGTAACGTTTCTACACACTTTTTTCTATAGGAATACGTAAACGGACAAGGGCGCCCTCCTAGATTTACAAAGCAGATGCAATTACTTCAAAGTTGTCAAATTTACGGACACCTAGCTGTTAACACGAAAGAATGGCTGCCCATTGAAAAAAATTTGTTTATACTTTTTGACGTTAGGGCGAATTCTTTTTCTTATGTATTTCATTGTTATTTTTTCGCCCTATGTACGCGGCGCAGATATAACAATTTCCCCCCTAAGGTAGGAATTAGCGTTATATACATATATATATATATATATATATATATATATATATATATATATATATATATATATATATATATATATATATATATATATATATACATATATACACCAAAGTGCTTATTTAGAACTTCCCGCTGACCCCACTCCTGAGTGCCAAAAGTTAGTTAAAAACACTTTGACCCAACTCATGGACAATAAACAACTACCCCAAAATGCTACTTCTCTACTCCACCCTTGCCCACAGATTTCTAACTTCTACCTGCTTCCCAAAATCCACAAAGCCAACAACCCTGGCAGACCTATCGTCTCTTCACACAGCTGCCCCACCGTACTTATTTCTGAGTATGTGGATTCTGTGCTTTCCCCTTTAGTTTCAGCTTGCCGTCGTTTGTTCAAGACACGCCACATTTCTTGAGACTTATTCGTGACTTTGAGTTTCCTGAAAATTGTGGAGAACGTCTTTTATTCACCGTGGATGTGTCCAGCCTCTACACGTCAATTCCTCATAATGCTGCCTTAACAGCTATCCGTTACTACCTAGACAAACGGCGTGATCCCCTTGTACCGACTGACACCTTCCTACGTTTAACGGAACTTGTTCTCAAGCAAAATTGTTTTCAGTTTAATGGGCGTTTTTTCCGTCAAGTTAAAGGAGTGGCCATGGGAACCAAAATGGGTCCCTCTGTTGCCTGTTTGACCATGGGCCACTTTGAAGAACAACTTTTTTCTCAGTATACCGGGCCACGACCTATACTTTACAAAAGGTATATTGATGATATTGTAGGAGTTGCCTCTGGATCCCGTCGTGATTTTGAAACTTTTATCGACTTTGTTAATTCCTTTTGCCCCTTTTTGAAATTTACCCATTGTATCTCGGACTCATCTGTTGTTTTTCTCGACCTTAAACTGTCCATCAACAACCGTACAATTACCTCTAACCTACACTTTAAGCCAACCGACTCGCATAACTACCTTTTGTACCCTTCCAATCACCCCAAATCTTGCACTAAATCTATCCCTTATTCCCAGCTCTTGCGAGCCAGACGAATTTGTTCGGAGGATTCTGACTTCTCTACTGCCTCTGAAGAAATTTTGTCCTTTTTGAAAAACGCCAGTACCCTGCCAAAATCCTCTCTAATGCCCTACGCAGAATTCAAGGAACCAGCAGAAAAGAAGCCTTGGAGAAAAAGAGCAAATCTGGTACCAATCTACGTATTCCTTTAGTTATTTCTTATCACCCTTCGATCCGTCCTATTTTACACGCTATCCACAAAAATGTAAAGTTGCTCCGACAAGACCCCTCAACCCGTGATGTTTTCCCGGAACCCCCATCACTGCCTTTAGAGTTGAGAAAAATTTAGCCAACCATTTAGTTCGGGCTTCCCACCCACAAACTTCTTTCGACGACACGGCTGGTACCTTTCCATGTAACCGTCCGAGGTGTAATACATGTCCAGTTGTCGGCAAACACGACCTCGTCAACATTTCTGGCCCCAACGGCAATAGCTTTATTGTCAAACAAAGATTCTCCTGCATTTCCTCAAATGTAGTATATATTTTAGCTTGTGGGAGATGTAACTCGTTGTATGTGGGAGAGACCAAGCGCCGCCTCGCGGATCGAGTCACCGAGCACCTTAGGTCCATCAAACAGAATCTCCATGGATACCCGGTGGCTGCACATTTCAACCCCCCTTCACCTTGTTCAATACAGCATTTAACCGTTACGGCAGCTGTAATGTGCCGAGGCTCCGATCGTGACCGCCTTAGTGCTGAAAACCGACTGATCATGAGGCTAGGTACTCTCGTTCCACACGGGCTTAACGTTAGAATTGACCTTTTGTAATATTCACCCCCTTTTTGTACCAGTTTTTACTCCTTTTACACTTACCCGTTCGTGCTCGTTTTTTTCTGTGTAGGCCTTATTTACAATTTTTTTTTTTTTTTTTCCGGAGCTAGTTTTTGTCTCCTGTTTTTCCTTTTTTAAGAACTTGTTCGATTTTTACGTGCATTTTTTCATCCAGGACGCTCTTTTTCTTTTTTGATTTGTGTTTCATCCTTCGCACTCATGTTTTCTGACAGTCACTTTCGTCCGGTTCTGTTTTTACAACGATCGCTTCGGATTTGATGTTCGTCGTGTCCAATTGTTACTGTTGGTCGTTCAGTTCGGTTTTTGCCACCTGATGAATGGTTTATACCCGAAACGTCGTGGAGTTTTCCGCAAACTTTTAAGCACTTTTACTGCCTCTTTTCGACATATATATATATATATATATATATATATATATATATATATATATATATATATATATATATATATATATATATATATATATATATATATATATATATATATATATATATATATATATATATATATATATATATATATATATATATATATATATATATATATTGTGACGCAACTGCGTATCTTTATCACAGTTGCGTCACAATATTGTAGCCATGCGTCATAATTTCTTTATTTTGATCCTTGCAAACGCGTCATTTATTACTAACTCATGACGCGCGCATCAATGTATTAACTTTGAACAATAACTTAAAATCGTTAAGCGTTATCATTTACATTTTCATTTGTAATCGCTGTACGTTCTCCGTCTAATCCGCTGAGGAAGATCCCAGGTGGGATTGAAATATATTCGGATATCTATCAATCTTGTTGGTCATCAGTATTATTAATTTCTCAGTCTTGTCTATTTAACTATTGACCAATACACGGAAAACATTTTTATTATATATATATATATATATATATATATATATATATATTTATATATATACATATACATATATATATATGCATATACATATATATACACATATATATATATATACACACATATATATATATATATATATATAAATATACATATATATATATGCATATACATATATATACATATATATATATATATATATATATATATATATATATAAAGAGGCATATGTATGCAAGTGTGTGAGAGTGTATGTATTAGGCGTGATTTTATATTAAGATATAGTCTATGGAGTATTATAAATACTGTTTGTCTAATATTCTCTGTTGTACTGTCTGTGCTGTCAGGTCTGCCGAACAAGAAGGCTACTATATGTACTTCCATCTACTTCGAGAAATCAGAACACATCCAGAAGTTCCACATGGAGGGTTTAACGTGTCTTAGTCATAAAGTCTTTCTTCAAAGGATATATCTCGTAATGGTCATGTTTGTTTTTACCAGTGTTGTTCTCCTCTACTCTGTTCTACCGAAACTTTCAAACAGACGGACTGTCTTTGCAGAGAACTACAGGGAGTCATATTCTCCGAATACTGTTAGGCCTACATCGGTATGTCTTTCCTGGAAGCGAAACTTCTTTGATTTGAAATGATTTTTAAAATGTTATAAACTGGGTTAACCGTCAGTTCCTTAAAATCTGTAATATGTTGAAGTAAAAATGGACAACTTAATGGTGGTATGGAAGTACCTTGTTGTTATCACAACTGTAGAGTTTGCAAAATGGCAAACGGTAGATGCAACTTTTGTAACAGGCAGGTATTACTAGATGGAGATCCATCGAATCTTTTATTTATGCTTATTCAATTAGAGTAATCCCAATGTGGACATTAATTTTTTATTTGAGGATTATTGAACTAATGGGCATGGAATTCCCTCGTTTAATACCTAAGCAACCTCATTCATACCTCCGGTGACTCCAACATAATCTGATAATGGATTATTCAGAACTATGTTTTTTGTGTAAGTAGTTGCCGACAAAGAATGTGCCAGCCACTGTCTTAGCATTCAAGTTCAATCATGTGGCTATTGCTAATAATGATCAAAATGATCCTGACCATTGACCAATTTTAATTATTTTGTACAAATGAGCAAAACAGGAAAAGACTTAACATTGTTATCGGATTTTCATTAATACTCGCATTCGCTCGCATGGTCTAAAAAGCACACCTAAATAGAGTTAAAAACAGAGAACAAGATAAGTAGGTTGTAATTCGCGTCCAAATCGTCAAATTTATTTACATCTTTAAGCGACTTGCAATGTTAAGGCAACGGACAAATTTTCCGATCTGCTGTTCGAAATCTAGCAGACGACTTACCAGGCCTGAACTTAGTTGCTACCACCTCACTGTTAAGCCTATTGATCGTCGTGAACAACAACATACAAAAGAGATTATAGTTCGGCAACTGTTATGTCTCAAGAAAAAAGGTGCTCGATGGATCTCCATCTAATCTCACCTCCCTGCTTGTGTATCAGTATATATCAGGGCTGAAGGTTTCGGGTCCCGACTTCAGTCCACTTTTTGGGATTCGGACTTAGACTTGCAGTGGACTTGGACTTCGAGTCCTCCAAGTCCGGCATCTTTTTTCTCACTCTTTTTTAATATCATAATCAACCCCAAAGCCCAGCACTCAACATATACTTAGGTTTTATTTTCCTTAATATAGGGTAGAGTACTATATTTGGCCTGGAAACCACTATATGCAAATACAAAATTGATCATTTCCAAGTGTGCCAGTCCTAGAGACAGACAAAGACATATGATAACAGGACAACTTAAAGGAGTGAGGTATTGAGTGAGGTAGCACTGTACCTTTTTGGAAGCAAAATTTCAAAGACAACTTTCAAATTTATGCATATAATTTGAAATTCGTGCAAATAATTTGAAGTTCCTCGAGACCGTGCACTGCACTGGTAAGAGAAATGGGACGTTATTCTGCCTACCAACTGTTAAAAAACCACAACTGTTGAACAATCTAAAAATTATAAAAGAGGATATTTTTATAAAAATTATAGAGTGAAATAAAAGTGTGCAAAGCGTACGGAAACGTTGGTTACTTTGGAAATATTCCCAAACTGGTGAGACCATTAAAATACATATATTACTCGTTTGATCGATTCCCCTACAAAATAATGTCATACAATGATACTTTTGCAATTTCGCTTCGCTAAAAAGCCAAAAGAGGAGAAATGTCTACCGCCATGATGGTGAATGTTGTAGCTTTGTGTAATGAGCTAGCTTTTGATGGAGCGAAAGTAAAGGCTTAACTATGTTTATTATTATTTAGTTGCATGCGAAGTTACTGTATTAGAGGCATTTGTTACGTTTGATAATTTCATCTGATTTTCTTAAAGGGTGGAGAAGCTTTAGCCGAGAAGCCAGATCACAGAGTGGACAGTCGCGATCTTCGTGATAATGTATCCTGGACAAAACTGGCACAGTTCACCGATGCTAACATGACAACCGTCCAGATCGTCAAATCTAAAGCAAAACTGAATGTTGGAGATCAACTTCAGGTCAGAATCGTTGCAAGAGATTCATTTGGAAATGCAAAAACTTACGGTGGGGATTAAATTAGGATAAAACTTTCTTCAGATGAAACACTATCTTATGTGAATCCTGATCAAGTTATAGACAATAAAAACGGTACTTATGATGCCTACTTCACCCTGCGATGGCCTGGGCGAACACAGGCTGAAGCCATCTTAGTTCATTCGAGTGAAGCAGTAAGTGTCATCAACAGAATTATTCAAAACATGCCCAACAGACAAGCATTTGATGCTCTTTACACTCATCCCAAAACTAAGCAGGAGGAAACCACCAAATGTGACGTTGTGGTCAATTTAAAGGTAAGGCATTAAATGTGACATTCGTACCAAAATACATATACTTAGCTGCTTAGAGGTTGTAGGCCTGCGCGTGACGTCAAATTCTTTTAATTTTGGCATCTAAGCGTTAGTAATCATCCTCAGTAGGTGTGACGCAATGGAAGGATGGACGTCAAAATAGGCTCATTTAGTTATTTACTTTGTTAGTTAGTTAGTTAGTTTGTTTGATGTGTTTTACGACCCAGTTTCCAACCAATTGATTCATATAGTAAAGTCGGGCAGGTATATTGTAAGACTTGCCGCGAAGATAGTGAAACACTTCTATTATGCACGCTTAACCTCGTTTAGGGTGCAATTAAAATCTAGAATTTCAGCCAGGTGCCTAGACAGGATTCAACTCCTTGGTCCTACTTTATGCATGCAGATTACTGCACACTGTGGACAGTTTAGCATTGACCACGACTCTCACATTGCATATCGGAAAAGCTTTACATCTTACATAAATGCATGAAAGCAGAGGGCTATGAGTCCCTTGGTTGATCATCTGAATCAGTAGCCCCCTGAGCGACCTGCTTCTTCACCAGTACCCTAAGACAAGTCTGGGATGTATCCCAAAGGTCTATACGCAAGGTTCCCAAACTTTGAACAACTATATAAAATGAAATAAGAGCAAGATCTGTTAACACATTTTACACTAGTACGCCAATCTAACATAATACTAAATTTTCGTTTAAAATAAAATATTGCAACTCTTGTTTTATTTTTCGACGTTCAAATTTACTATTAATATAAATGACGTATCATTTCGGGCAATTCGGTCAACAATATTGTAAAAAATTATGATGATGGAACAGGGCCGTCGGAAGCGGGGGGCTGCAGCCCCACAATAATTTTGCCATATATAGTTTTTTTTTTTTTTTTGAAGTGAACATTTTTATTACAACCAAAGGTCAAAATAACGACTGTTTAGATACTATTAACAAGCCCAGGAAATGTCATTTCCGGCTGTCTGAGGGGTTGCGATTCTTCAAAATTTTCTGTACGCTCCGCGCCAACCGATGGTGGCGCTCCGCTTAGATAGTCAGCCCGAGTCAGCCCCCCCCCCCCCAATCAAAAATACCTTCCGACGGCACTGTGGAAGTATTTGAAAATTGGGACTCAGTGCCGAGGTGTTAAATTTATTTTTCTGCATCCAACTGTTTCAATTCCGGGAAAAATGTTAAACTATTAAAGAACTACCGTACGTTTTTCTAGTTTATACGCGCCATTTCATGCCCGTAGCGAACCAATGTATTCATCTTTTCAACATACGTATGTTAGCCTCCCTTCAATCGAAAATTCCTTCCGGCAATGATATACGACTTTGACACTTCCCATTTCTCTTGCACAGAATATTGTACAGAGAGCGGGCGTGCGTAGGCAAGCCACCGGGACAATAGTAGGAATATAACCAAATTTTGGTACAAGGGGCATTAGCTTTTAGGAAATAAAGAAATGCAAAGACTGTTACAACTGTTGCCACTATTACAAAGATGGCACCACAAATTATTTATCAGTCAGTCTACCATTTTAAAGGTCAAGAGCAGAGTTTGTTTTAAGCAACATCTTAATATCACAATTTTCTTCTTTTTCCAATTCTCTTAACTTTCTTACTTAAGCCCTTCCCACACCTGTCTAAGACTCATCTTTATCCAGTCACAATCTCAGTGTATTACATCGGAGAGAGTTTACAAGGCCCATTGTACACTCTCAGTACACTACATGCTGAGTCATGTGAGCTATCGTATACTTTACATTTATTTAATTAGAAGTCAATAAAAAGCTGAGCCAATTGATAATTTCCGTGCCTAGGCAACAAAAATATAGTTTGGGGGAGAATTGACTTCAGATCCACAATATAGTTCAGGATAGGTTAAAAGCAACACTGGGCCTGTGCATTAAGCAAAAGATAATGCATGACCGAGATTAATATCAACGATACAAGAAACACAGCCCAATTGCATCCAAAGTGACAGCAACCAAGCGTGCATTATATACAGTTAATGCATAGGTTTCTTCAGCTCCCTGCCCATACAAATATTGTGGAAAATCTCACTAAAAGAAAGCAACCGCAAGTAAAATAGAACAGCCTAAGATGGGTACGTTTATCCATCCCTATGATTTAGTGAAAGATAACCCACCGTCACCTGACAATAATGGACCATTATAAATTGAGGTCAGGCAACTGTTAGTATGAAATAAACAATAATGCAGAAACAACATTTAAGGCATCAAGGTATTTTAGATCAAACCAAACCTTTTGAAAGGCGGAATTTATGGTGGACTTTCTTAGGTTTGTTGGCCATGTACATGTAAATCTCGTCCTTTCAATAACTGTAATGATACAATTTATCGTTACTTTTCTGTTGGAAACTCTCTTGCCCATAGGCGTGAGGGGGGTATTTCTTTGAGGGGGAAAGAGCATTTTTTCCCAAATAATGTCACCGTTTTTCATGTTTTGCCCGAATAGATTAACTGCTTTTGCCCGAATTGGGAGGGCGAGTGCCTCCTGCACCTCGCCTCGTACACATATGCTCTTGTCCACTTCGAGACCAACGCTTACGAGCTCTTGAGATCTAGTAAGACTCTCTGTGACCTCGATGTAGTTCACTTAGTGGGAGAACGTTTGGTGGCGACTGTTCACAAGATCTCGCAGGAGGTTAAAAAAACATCGCCTAATTTGTGAAAATATTTAAAACTTCGAGCGTCATCTTGCAACTTTAATTGACGTGCGGACTACGACTTCATGTAAGCTCTGAAACGGGATTTGAGTGAACGCTCTCCCACTAGGCAGTGCTTTTAGGTTGCCAGAGGTGGTTAGGGGCTGCAAGGCCTCACAAGCGTTGGTCGCTTCATGGGAAATTAGCTTAAATCTTACTGAGCATTTTCACTTTGCTTTTAATGACCCGCAGGAACAATACTGCAACTATAGCGATCCTCGGGCCTTTGCTCCTTGGTACTGCGAGAAACCAACGACACCAGGCATAGAGTGTAACAATCTGCCCAGAATCTGTACCAATTTTAAAAGAGGAAGGCTAAATGTCATGAAAAATACCACACCACTTGAAGTAAAAATTATTGAAAAGTAAGTAAGAATTGGTGAAACGAAAAATTCGTTTTCCAACTTTATTACAAAATCTGGATGCACACAAATAATCCGAAACTGCAGTATTATACGATGTTTTAACAAGATACAGATCGGTAACATAGTTCAAGGAGAGGGGCAGAAGACCCAGTACCAGAGACAACGAGAAAAATCGATTTTGTCTTAGTATGTATATTCAACAGGAAATAGATGAGGTTGGTCAAGGTCACCAATACTAGTTAATCTTTGGTTCTATGTCAGTTTACTTCATACATGGAAGTACTACCTGGGGATAGTACTTCCATGCTTCATATACGTTTGACGTTTGAACACCAGGAAATCATGTGGCTGATCAGGCTCGAGACTGATCACGTATGAACACAGTAGAGGTTTTCCCTCTCTTTTCGACTAGAGTGTTTAGAGCTTAACGAAACAAGCGTGTAATATTCGTTCCAAATCCTGCTCCCGGAACCGCCCTTTAACGTCTCCATTTGGGGGATATGTGAGCACCTGCAACCCTTAGCCCTTTCTCAAAGCTAGGATGGGTGGAAGTTCCTTTCTTAACACCACTGCTAGACAAGTGAACAGAGCAAAGCGATTTACCGAGAGACAATTTGCAGAGTCTTATTCAACTGATTTTAGTGTTCCAGGCTTCCTGTTAATGTTTGACCTTGAAAAGGCTGTTGGAAATTCGATTGGGGTTTGATTCATTTTATAGTTACAAGACTGCTTGTGTATGAAATAACGGTTATTCAACAGTTTTTTCCCTGTTCAGAGAGGCGTGAGACAAGGCTGCCCACTTAATTCTTGTCTATTTATACTCTGTGCCTTTTACTAACAATAGTTACAACTTTAGAGGTATTGTACCCGGTCGGCAAGAAACTAGACTTATTCAGTACGCTGAAGATACTACCTTTATCCTCGACAGAAGCAGAGGTTCTTTGGAAGCAGCAATGCGACTTTAAAAAGTTTTAGAAAGCTCTTCAAGGCTAACTTTCAATCTAGATAAGTGCAATATATTCGCATTCGGCCCGTAGCCTATTTTTATCGTTAGTGTGCTTTCTTAAACGATATGTTTTTTGGCTGAATTTTTGCCAAAGCTGTCTGTAGTCCTTAAAGAGAGCTCACTCCTGTGGGTCGAAGTATATACTGTAAAGAATCTTGTCTTTTCACAACTGATTTATCTTTTGTTAGTAATGCCAAATCGCCCTCAAGCTTTTATTAAGGAAGTTGAAAGTGTAATTTCAAATTTCATATGTCAAGCAATCCTGACCAAGTTTAAGGTGCAACATTTTTTCATAGTACAGATGAAGGGGGATTAAACATGAAAGATTTTAAGACCTTTATTAATAGTTTAAATTCTACTTGAATTCAGCTTTATTGCAGTTACAACAGGGAAGTTTTGAAAGTTTTTTTTAACCAGACTTAAGTAACTTTGAGAAAGATTTGCTCATAATTGTAACAGGGGTGGCGCCAGCGTGGGGGGGGGGAGGGGCGGGGGTAATGGCCCTCCGTCGGGGAACACTGGCCCCACCGTCGGGGAAAGTCGTCGGTTTCGTCGGGGAGGCCTAAAATAAAAAAAAATAATAAAAACCTACTAGGCCTGAAGTTAATGGATGGGTGAACATATTTTATTGTTTTGAAATGATATTTAAATACATATTGGAATCGATTTTCAATTACCTCTTCTCTGCTCCGTTATACCACACTCCATGTACCTGTGTCCTATCTCCTCCTCCGTCGGGGAAGGACGGCAGTTTCCTTCAAGTAGGTCTCAAAATGAAACTAAAGGACTTAAATTTACTGGATGGTTGATTTTGAACGTTATGAATGTTTTTTTTCTTTTTGCACTTTTCTATTCTTTTGTAACGTTATTTTAATGCCTCTCTGAATCTGATTTAATGAATTCTTACTATAAAATTCTTACTAGAAAACCCTATTTCGTCGGGGAGTCTTCATCTTCATGCCCACGGTAAACTGATAAAAGATGCGGGTCTGATAAACTTCAGTCACCCGAAATTTCTTCTTGATTTTGCCCACTATAGAAGACCATATTCTTCAAGGAAACTCAGAATTCCGAATTTTCTTGACAAAAACAGACGAAAGGTTGATCATGTGCATGCAGTGCCCCGATGGCCTGCCATCTGGCCTGCCCCGACAACCAAATTCTAGCAACGGTAATGCAAATCGACCAGCCCGTTTTCAGTTACACTTACTGATAAACAGTAGTGTGATAATGTCTCCCCATAAGTCTGACTGAAAAATTTATTCGAAGGTACCTTGTAACGTGACATATTTTCAAATACGTTGGAACTTAAAACCATGTATAATCTGAAATTCGGGCAGTCCAATGTAAAAAATTTCATTTAGTGAACATTGCAATTATAGTAATTCCGTTGCATAGTCCCCCCCCCCCCCCCCCGAAAATACACAAGACCATTACATTTACTTGTCGCAGTACCTTTCATCCGATACTTTTCTGATCGCTTAGCAATTTGGGTTTTTTTCTATTGAAGTGAAACTTTCATTTCAAACGAAAGCTCCAAATAACGACTGCTTCATTTCTAGTAACAAGTCTGGGAAATGCCATTCCGGGTATCTGAGGGATTAGATATTGTAACAATTTCCTGTACGTTCCGTGCCAACTGATGGTGGCCCTCCAAACTACAGATCACCCCCCTACTTGATTTTTGGTTCCTTGCGGTAGCAAAGGAACCTATGTAGTCAGGTTGGCGTGTGTGCGTGTGTATGTGTGTGTGTGTGTGTGTGTGTGACACTTGCTTCGGCACGCTCTAACTCAACAAAGGAAGGTTGGATGGAACTTGGATATGGTACATAGATTCGTCATAGGGAGAAGGTGTGCCCTATCGTTTTTGGTGGAGGTCAAAGGTCATTTGGGGTCACCAGAGGTCAATAACTAAAAACCTTCTCAACAGGATATTTCTAGTTAGGAAACTTGGATAGATGTCATACTTGGTGCGTGGATGTGTTATGGTGTAAGGATGAAATTGGATATGTTCAGTGAAGGTCAAGGGGTCATCTGAGTTCACCAGGGGTCAAACACTGAAAAACGTTTAAACACAGTATTTTAAGGTAGAATTGACAGATTTGAAATCAATCTGTGTTTGGTTAAGGTCAAAGGTCATCAAGGTCACTGGAGGTCAACTGCTAGAAATGTTATTTAGAAAATCTTGTAAGCTAGATAAAGATAGTTTCAATAGATTTTTTATCTCACCTGGTTTTGCATGCGGCTTACGCACTCAAACACCTTAGAAATTTGTCCTTTTTGTTCGTTCAGTAATGATTCCTCCGGGTTGTACACATATTTTGGATCATTCAAAGTTTTAAGAGGGCAATAACTGAAATCTGTAGATTTCACTGAGCACAGGTCACTCTGCATTAAACTGGTCTCTCTGCCAGTGGAAGCAATGCATGGATTCTACAATAAGTCTCTTTAATACTGCTGTGCTCTGTGGGGTAACCTTATCCTCATTCTATTATCACACTTCATTAATCACTTGCTTTCTGCTTGACTGCTGAATAAACCCTGTTTTCTGTGTAGAGGTAGCAAACAGGACAAGTGGTAGATTGTTTTAAAGTAACAGCAAGTTTTATTTGAGAGCAGGTAAAAATAACTTGTAAGAGAAATACAAGGGGTGTTTCTCATTCTCTGACCACATTGTGTATCATTTATTGGTGATAATATCAAATTTGATTACAAGCATAAATACATATGGAAATGAGGTAGTGTTTTTGAAGGATCACCAAGCATTACAAAAGTTGAATGTTAGTAAGGCGACAGAAATTTAATCTTTGATTTCATGTAAAATTAGTACTAAAATACCCGTTGTGAAAGTGTTACAAACACTGAGTATGAACTTTTGCTTATGCTTAGCTCTATTTCACAGACTGGCTGTACAGTTCTCATAATATCTAGCAAGGAACCACAGTGCCCATTGGGCTCTTGTTTTCTCATGAGAAGGTAAGATTCGTCCATAAAACGCCCAAACTGTCACAAGTTTTACAATTTTTCACCAGTATAAGTTTCATATTGTTAAAAGTGGCAAAATTTGCCTTTCCCGATAGATACTCCATACAACTGTGAGTTTGTCTCACGAGACTGGCGTTGCCAGCTTGGCGCTAATACCCCTTCATTGGGGCGTTGCCGAGTTCCCGCAAGGGAGGATCAAATGAAAACAAACAAACAAACAAACAATGAATAACCAAAGCCAACTCTGTTAATTACCCAGCATACTGCCTAATTTTGCATATAACTTTAAAAAGCCAAATATTCATTATAATCTTACCAAAATAAAAAAATTTCTCCATTAAATTCCAAAATTTCTCCAATTAAATAAGCCCTTAATTTTCAAATCTTCGTTCAAAAAGCGAAAAACTTTCCGGGCAAACTCGAAATTTCGTCTCGATTTAATCCGTAACCTCAAAAGAATTTTAGCTGTCGCCAATATAACGCTTGCTATTTTTGCCATATGAAGGACAGATTCTCCAAACAAGACCCAAAACTTTTCATGGTACAAACAAAAGCCAGTAAAGTGGGGGGGGGGGGGGGTAGGCGGTTCACTATCTGACGTTACCAAGTCTGTGAAATGATTTATTTTTCGGGAATAGCACCCATCATGTCAATATATGCATGATTTAAACAAAAGCTTTAAATTCCACTCTTTTGGAGGAATATGAGTCGTTCTCAGATTGACATTTAAGCGGTTTTTATAAACCAACTAAAAGGTACAACAATATTTTGTTAGATGCGCTCTTAGCTGCATTACTAACTCTCATGACAAATCCCGCCATTGTGAAAAGGCCACTACTGATGACGTTCTGCCGTATAGAGCCAAGAACAGAAACCGGTCTAGTTATTTTATAAAAAAACGCTAAATGTCAATTTGAGAACGACTCATATTCTTCCAAAAGAGTGGAATTTAAAGCTTTTGCTTAAATCATGCATATGTTGAGATGATGGGTGCTATTCCCGAAAAATAAAGCATTTCACCGACTTGGTAACGTCAGATAGTGAACCGCCTACCCCCCACTTCACTTAATTATGCTTCTCTTTTCCTCGGAAAATGAGACGTAGGTTAGATGCACTGAGAATTCCGAATGGAATCTCTGACGTATACCGAAAGGAAATACTCATACATCCTTTCGTTCCACAAAAGCGGGACTTTAAACACTTGAAAATAGTCGGTAAGATTTGCAAACTAGAACGAATGTATATGTGATATCTGCACAACCAGTTGGCCTAAAGCCATTGTCCAATCAGCTATCAGAATTCAGGAGTTTTTCTTTCACGTCCGGAGAGGCGTATATAAGCTGTGAATAAACAGTGCTCTGGCATAGAACCAGAAAAGATCTCATCCCGGATACAACAGCCCCGGGAGTAATCGTTTGGTTTTCGCCCCTTGGCTATCTTCGCCAGAGAGTCGTGGGAACTTTTCGAAAAAAGCTCTATCAACGAACGTCCTGGACATGACGTTAAACTCTATCAACGAACGTCCTGGGCATGACGTTTAACTGCATCCAGGTTGTGGCTTCTGTTCTATTCAGCCAGTCTAGAGCAGGACCACTCAGTGTTTGCCCTTTGGAGGGCGTTCTTGTCCATTTGGGACGTTAAGCTCCTTAAGGGAGGCAGAACTCCTCCGGGAGTTATCGTTTGGTTTTCGCCCCTTGGCTCTTCGCCAGAGAGTCGTGGGGACTTTTAGAAAAAAAAAAGCTCTATCAACGAACGACTTGTCCATTTGGGACGTTTAGCTCCATAAGGGAGCAGAACTCCTCCGGGAGTAAATGTTTGGTTTTCGCCCCTTGGCTCTTCTCCAGAGAGTCTAGGGGACTTTTAGAAAAAAGCTCTATCAACGAACTCCACAGACTCTGAAGAAGAGAAAATAACTTGTGGAATAAATCCCCCTGACAAAATGAGATATTTCTTCTAAAAGAAGATAAAACAGCTCTAAAAGTCTTGGACAATCTCGGGCAAATAAAAGCCTCTACGATCGATAATAGGGAATGACAGACCATGGCAAAAGAGCCTCAAAAACTTTGTCTCTGTCATCCCAACCTTTGGCAAAATAAAAAGATCAAAGCACATTAATTGATCGTTTAAAGCTACAAAAAGCAGCAGTGACTTCACATACATTTTAAGGGAATATCCGGCTACACGTAGCCTTTCAAAGCTCTAGCTCTTCGAAACGAAGCAAAAGCACTCTATAAATACGTTTTAACCTTTCCGACAAACCTCTGTCACAAGTTGCATTGGGAAAAAGGTTGAAAAGTTCATAAAAACGCCACAGAAGCCTAAACGTAGCAATGTACTCATCTATCAACACTGATCAATGAAAGACCTGATACGCGAATTGAGAATGCTACACTTGTCAAAACAAAGACTAAAAAGCAAGGGCTTTTCCCAATGTTCCTTTTAGGAGCGGCACCTGAACTTTCGAGTAAAGTGGTTAATAATGAATAAAACTCATTTTTCTCTGTAATAAACAAAGCCGGGATCTCTGAAATTAAGGTAACCTACCTAGATTAGAAAATCTACTAAAAGGCGAAAGTTTCGATCAAGCGGCCTCCGTGACACTAAAGTCAATACCGTGTGCTCACTGAAACTTTTCATTTTACCTCGATCAATACTCCGAGTCTGCATACCCACATGCCATATTCAAAGGCTTCATGAAAAGGGATTTGCGTAAATACGCTAAACTACTGTATATACAGCTCCGAAATCGATTTCCTGGAAAAAGGGAACTCCTTTACAGAGAAACTTTTCACCAGAAAATATACCGGTCTGAAGAGATCGCCTCTGCAGCCACTAACGGCATTGTCTCTTAACCCTTTACCGTTGTGCTCCGATCGGGGCATATTTGCGCGCCTCGGGAGTGGGCGGAAAAGCGGACGTAGCCAGCCCCGCATCGGCTTCCGTAGGCCATTGACCCCGTGACCTTAAACTATTGTCTCTCTCGTCGTTGTGGCCGAATTTTCGGGTAGTTACTCGCAGTTTCGAGCTCCGCGTTGAACAGAAAAGATGGGTGACAGCCGAGCTCTCCGCATGGGTCAAAAAGGACCAAAACAACGGTAAGGGGTCAACAAAGGGCGTACCTCTTCATTTTGAAAAAAATTAAAACACTACCACGACTCGTTTTCAAAACAACCTTCATCCAAATATGGCACCTAAAAGCGAGCTTAAATAAGCACTGAGTTCTAACCGCATGGTGACCAGCAACTACACCGTCTGTCTCCCGATTATCCAACTGTCAATGAAATGGCACCAAATCTGAAAAACTTGCTTTCTTAATAAAGGGTCCCCAGACCCGGAGTCGGGAGAAACAGAGGAAAGGTACAACGATATTTTGTTAGATGCGCTCTTAGCTGCATTACTAACTCTTATGAAAAATCCCGCCATTGTGAAAAGGCCACTACTGATGACGTTCTGCCGTATAGAGCCAAGAACAGAAACCGGTCTAGTTGGTTCATAAAAAACCGCTAAAATGTCAATTTGAGAACGACTCATATTCTTCCAAAAGAGTGGAATTTAAAGCTTTTGCTTAAATCATGCATATATTGAGATGATGGGTGCTATTCCCGAAAAATAAAGCATTTCACCGACTTGGTAAGGTCAGATAGTGAACCGCCTACCCCCCACTTCGCAAAATTTGCCATTTCCGATAGATACTCCATACAATGAATAATCAAAGCCAACTCTGTTAATCACCCAGCATACTGCCTAATTTGCCTATAACTTTAAAAAGCCAAATATTCATTATAACCTTCCCAAAATAAAAACAAATTTTCTTTCATTAAATTCCAAAATTTCTCCAATTAAATAAGCCCTTAATTTTCAAATCTTCGTTCAAAAAGCGAAAAACTTTCCGGCCAAACTCGAAGTTTCGTCTCGATTTAACCCGTAACCTCAAAAGAATTTCAGCTGTCGCCTATATAACGCTTTTTATTTTTGCCATATGAAGGACAGATTCTCCAATAGAGACCCAAAACTTTTCATAGTACTAACAAAAGTCAAATTTGTTTAAAAAAACTCCAGGTGTTTAAGTATCTGTTAAAAAGAAAATCCAAAATTTCAACACGCTACGCGCGCCTTAAATTCTACCAAGTCCCGTCCCACCGGGACATAGCATCACATTTGTCGGGGCCTTGAAATTCTGGCCCCCCCTGTCGGGCAAATCCTGGCGCCACCCCTGAATTGTAATTGGAAAAATGGGGATATTTCTGGAATTTCTAATATTTGTGTAAGGCAAGTTTTCGGTGCATGGGTAGAAGCCTCTTAAGCTTAGCGGATTATATCCAGATTGTGTGATAACCATTTTATTACTATAAATAATAAGATTTTGTTTTATGACTTCATGTACAACAGTCGTAAAATTTGTATCAGACATTTTTGATCGAATTGGCAACCCTATTACTGTTTATTCTTTTAAACAGAAATTTAATTTGATTGCTTTTTCATTTACATTGTATTTGGGGCTCATTAACAATATTTCTACACGGTGGAGGGAGGCTGGGTGTGGTTCAACAATTTCTTACCATTCTATTTCTTGGTACAAAAGGCCCTCGAAGCGTCTTCTCTTTCACAGTTTGTATATAATACTGTCATAAAGAGAGTTGTAACTGAGCCCACCGACGGTAAAAATGGAAAAAAGGAACTGCTTAACTTTGATACATGTAACTGGGAAAACATTAGGAATATGCCTAGGGTCTAGAAACGGGAGACAAAAGTTTCTCATTTTCAGTTTCGATTCTTGCACAGAATCCTCCCCACAAATGAACTGCTCTCACTAATGGTTAAGGTAAATTCAGATATGTGCTTTTTTGCGAGAATGAAGTGGAAATCTTGGCCATTTGTTCTGGGCATGTAGTTTTTCATCGGAAGTTATATTGGATGTAGAACTGAAACTTCTTCATAGACAACATGTGTTATAAAAGGTCATATATTTCTCGGTTATCATAGTCATAAATGGTACCCTTGTAACTTTTTCACTACAAATATTATATTTCCAGAAAGGAATTGCAAAAGGACGTTCCTGAGTAAAATTTTATGAACTACACAAAGCTAGTGGGGACTTCCCACATTACGTAAGACCTTGTTGATTAAATCCAGTTTGTGCTTTTTTGACGAATGAAGGGTTTAGAGTATCGTCAACTGTCTCCTCATACCTCATTTTGATTTCTAGAAATCTGTCTAACATACAAATGGTCAAAAACAAAAATGTGAATAGAATTCAATTTATTTTATGTTTATTATTGTAGATTATGTAATTCGTGTAATTGATGAAAAATATTTTGTTGAAATGCTACAAAGGCGAAGGAGAAAACATTGCGATAAATAATGTTAATATGGAAGATTGAAAATAAATGAGCGGAGGAAAAAATTTCATCCAAAATTAAAACGAATATAAAAATCGCGAATCATTTGGGCACCCTAGAACCAATTATTTCTTAGCCTCATTTCCTAGTCTTGGTCAACACTTCACCAACAAAAACGGTAGAAGAATTAGGCGAAACTTGCAAAAATGGTCGGAGATGATTTCAATTGCCAGATTGTACCAGAAGAAGGGAGTGGACCCGGTGTATGTATATGTGCTAAAACTGTTGCCTGGAAAAGTGTGGTGGTACATTTTATGTTGTAATTTTCTGATCATTTTGAAATCTTATGTGCTCTTTTTTCATTAAAGTGAGCATGTTTTGCGAACGAAAAGCCCCCGGAAGCTCCGCGATATTTACAAAATTGGGATTATAGAACGAAGCATTTCGCTGCCTTCACATGGCATTTGATGAGCATTATATTGACTGCAAATTTCATTATTTCAGAGCCCCGAACACGATTGAGTGCACATGTATACCCAAGCTGCAATAAGCATTTTGACCTACCTCATCGTGATTTTGTGATACCGCAGCATAGTTTTCTACAAAGGTTCCACACGTGACTGATTAACGCGTTCTTAGTTACCGGTGTATACATACAGTGCCACGAAGCGAGATCGGGGAGGGAAAGTGAAAGGCTGCCCGTAGTTCGAAGAAATTGGCCACTCACCTTTCATCATTTCAGCAGATAAAATGTAAGTGAGCATGCTCACAACATGTTGAGCGGGGAAGATTGCAATGGCATGGGGGCACATGGGGGCACAACTTTGCTGTGGGGGCACGTGCCCCCCCCCCCCCCCCCCCCCGTCGCTACGCCACTGTATTTAAAGGGGATTAAACTACATTCAAATTGGACTGAAGAGTAGGATCATTTTATAGGTTAATCTTAGCTTGGCCAAATTCTCATCAAATTTCAACCTTTTATTCTCTCACCCCATACAGTATCAATTCTCCTGACCTTGTTACCTAAGTCCCTCCCACAATAATTGTCTGAAATTCATCCTCATCCAGAACCAAACTCAGTTTATTGCTTAAGAGTGGGTTTAAAATAGCCCAAATGTGTATAATCCAAAAATTCTCGGTACAGTTCATGCTGTGTAAAATAAGCTTTGATACTCTGCATAGTCTGGATAAGCTGTCAGTCAAAGAGCTGAGTCACTTGAGAATTTTGGTAAACTCCTACAAGAACCGTAGCTTGTGTGAAAGGATTGATTCTTTAAGTCTAGTGACAAACGCTTGAATGTGAGCACCTCACTGGTATTAATGACAACTTCAGTGACAAGTTTTGGCAACAGGTGATTTCGCAAAATGGAAGCACCAGACCCGAACTTTATTCCTATTGGTCAATGATGACTCCTGCAATGAGAGAGTTAGGTAACTCTTTTTTTTTGGGGGGGGGGGGTGACCATATACACACATCCTTTTTTTTGTGTCAAAATGTGCATTTTAATCTGCCGTAAAGTATAACTGGCCCGAATCCTGTTTTCTTGCAAGTTGGCTAGACACTTGTTTCACGTATGTACTGAAAAATACGAGGGAACTCCATTCACTATTTTCTAAGCTCGGTTTGTATATCCCACGCTGTGCCATAACCCCATGAAGCAAATAAATAATAAACTCGTTTTTTTTAACCTTATTTAGCAGTTTGTTAATGATACAAAACAGTATGATTCCCGAAGGAATGACATCCACATGTTCGGAATCAAAAAGAGTCGTGGGGAAATTCCGCAGCTGTAATGTGCCTAGGCTCCGATCGTGACCGCCTTAGTGCTGAAAACCGACTGATCATGAGGCTAACTACTCCAGCTCCACACGGCCTTAACGTTTGAATTTACCTTTTGTAATATTCACCCCCTTTTTTGAGCCAGTTTTTACTCCTTTTACACTTTCCCGTTCGTGCTCCTTTTTTTTACTGTATAGGCCTTATTATTTTCTTCGGGCCCAGTTTTTGTCTACTTGTTTTCCCCTTTTTTCCGACCATGTTCGATTTTTACGTGCACTTTTTCATCCAGGACGCTCTTTTCCTTTTTTTTGATTTGTGTTTCATCCTTCACACTCATGTTTACTGACAGTCACTTTCGTCCGGTTCTGTTTTTACAGCGATCGCTTCGGATTTGATGTTTGTCGTGTCCAGTTGTTTCTGTTGGTTTTTCAGTTTGGTTTTTGCCACCTGATGAAGGGTTTATACCCGAAACGTCGTGGAGGTTTTCGCAAACTTTTAAGCACTTTTTACTACCTCTTTTCGACCTACAAATTTACATATATTATATATATATATATATATATATATATATATATATATATATATATATATATATATATATATATATATATATATATATATATATATATATATATATATATATATATATATATATAAAATTAGAGGAAAATCCGAAGAAACAAAGATGGATAAAAGAGAGTACTAATTTTCAGTAGTCAGATATTTCCGCCCCACCTGGGGCCTTCCTCGGTGACAAATGAACAAAGCTTAAAATTTAAACATACACAATGGCAGATTGCGTTAAAAGCAGAGATAAGATCGTAACGAAATAATAAAGACGCGCATCGTGTAGCGTCATAATCAAGGATCTTCACGTGACGTAAAGGCGTTGCTGCCCAAGCACTGGGAGTGGGTTATTGATACGCGCGCATGACTCGGCCTTACTTACAAAGGAAATACAGTGCAAAGAGAGAGGCGCGCAGGGCTATGAAGAGCGGCGATGAGCCTCTGGAGTAAGAATAAAAAATTATAAAAAGTATCTTTTGTGCCAGAAAACGAAAACTTGACGAAGCTTATTACAGTGACATCCTACTATAGACAGGAGAAACAAATCTCTAAGAGTACCATTCTAAATAATATCGATGAGAAAACTTAGGATAGAGAAGAACGAGAAAATAGTTACAGATAGTTAACTGGTAAGGTATCCTAAAAAAAGTTACAAAGAGTTAACGAAGGAATATCCCTTAAGTAGTCCCAAATCTCTGTTTCAGCCGGATTTAAATGATTTAACTCGGAGGATCCACTTTTGTTCTTATTTTTTTCTTTCCGAAGCAGATCTAAATCCTGAAGCTACAAGGACGCATTTCATGTCATAAATGTTATGGTTCTCAGAATTAAAATGTTCCGCCATTGGGAAGCCACTCCATTTGTCTCGGATGGATTTTTTGTGGTTGTTAAATCTCATCCTGAAGGGAGTGGCGGTTTCTCCCACATAGTTGCCTAGTTGACATTTGGTACAGTAAAGGATGTAAATGACGTTATGTGAGTCACAAGTGAGACTGGGGGGTCTGATGGTAAAGTTGTTACCAAGTGGCCTGAAGGGGGTTTCGCAATTGATGAAGTTGCAAATTTGGCAACGTGGTTTTCTGCATTTGAAATTACCCGTACTGTCGAAATCTAGAGGAAGGGAGGAGGAAGTAAGGATATACTTCAAATTAGGTGTTTGCCTTCTCCCATGAAGAGGGGGTTTTGAAAAAAGGGGGCGAAGGGATTCCTCTTCACTGAGAATTCGGAAGTCGCTACGTAGCATTTTGGACAAATTTTCAGTGGCGGGATGATAGTCGAACACCATGGGAATACGATCGTTATCGGGCTTAGTTTTGTATTGTAAGGGGTCTGCGCGAGTGTACTTCGAGAGTTTGGAAATTTCATTAATTATAAATTTGAGGGGATAGTCGCTAAAGAGAAGATGGCCAACAAAAATGGCGAGCTGATGTTCAAAATCTTCAATATTAGAACAGATTCTTTTGATTCTAAGACCTTGGCTAAAAATAATAGATTTCTTGAGAGGTAGGGGGTGGCAGCTATGAAAATTAAGGTACTGGTGGTTATCTGTAGGCTTCGAGTAGAGCGACGTGAAGATACGGATATTATCAAGTTTGACAAGGACGTCTAGGAAGGGAATGACACGGTTGGAGTGGTCAATGGTGAAAGAAATACTGTCATGGAAATTGTTGATCAAGGAGTGAAAGTTTAGGAGTGACGTTTGACCGTGTGGCCAGATGAAGAAAATATCATCTATGTAACGGTAGTAGTGGATGGGTTTAGAGGGGGAAGAGGCAATCATTTTTTCTTCTAAACAAGCCATAAAAATGTTAGCATAGCTGGGTGCCATTTTTGTTCCCATGGCTGTACCTTTAATTTGGGGAAAATTCTTATTATTAAAGGTGAAATCGTTATGTGTCAAAACAAATTCAATAATTCGGCAAATGTCATTAACAAAATTAGGAGGTTCACCCTTTTTAGTGAGAAACTCTCTACAAGCTTGTATACCATCGGCGTGGGGGATATTAGAGTACAGGGCCGAGACGTCTAAGGTGACCAAAAGTGAATTGGGGGGTAAAGTCGGAATATCGCTTAAAATTCTTAAGAAATGTGTAGTGTCTTGAACAAAGCTAGTGATACTGTTAACATAAGGATTCAAGATGGAATCAATAAACCCTGATGAAGGTTCGGTGAGGGTGCCTATTCCTGAGATAATGGGTCGTCCTGGAGGTATAATATTGAATAATTTGGAAAGTTCTATGATTTCTTTAGAACCGAGGTTAGTTGAGTCAGTGGTACTACTGGAAAGCTTCTCTTTGATTAATTTCGACAATTTGTGCAATTTAGGAATAGTGTAAAATACAGCGGGTTTAGGGTTCTCAGGAATAAGTACTCTCACCTGTTCTCGTAACTCTGGAGTGTCTAACGATTCACCAGTGTTCAAAAGTTCTTCTTTAAACTGCTTGGTGTGGGTCTCATCTAATGGTTGATAAAATTCCAAGTTGGAGAGTTGTGATTCTGCCTCCTTGACGTAATCCTTGGTGTTTTATATATATATATATATATATATATATAACTATATATATATATATATATATATATATATATATATATATATATATATATATATATATATATATATATATATATATATATATATATATATATATATATATATATATATATATATATATATATATATATATATATACATATATATATATATATTCGACCTACACATTCTAACTTCGATCTACCAACTTCGACCTACTGATTATTCATCCCGCTTGGGAGTACCATGGTAACAAGGAGAGAAAATTGATTCACGCGGGGTATTTATAGCCTGTTGTCGCTTCTGTGAATCACGAGCTGTTCTAGCGTAGTGGTCATAGACTCTGCCCGGAAAGCGGAGGATGGTGGGTTCGGTCCCCCGTGCGGCTCAATTTTTCTCTCTGGTGTTTTTCTTCAACCGTTCCTTCTTTGATAAGAGTTTATACTCTATCTTGGATCGGTATAAAATTCATGATCGAATTCATTACTATAATCCTTTCGACCTACACATTCTAACTTCGATCTACCAACTTCGACCTACTGATTATTCATCCCGCTTGGGAGTACCATGGTAACAAGGAGAGAAAATTGATTCACGCGGGGTATTTATAGCCTGTTGTCGCTTCTGTGAATCACGAGCTGTTCTAGCGTAGTGGTCATAGACTCTGCCCGGAAAGCGGAGGATGGTGGGTTCGGTCCCCCGTGCGGCTCAATTTTTCTCTCTGGTGTTTTTCTTCAACCGTTCCTTCTTTGATAAGAGTTTATACTCTATCTTGGATCGGTATAAAATTCATGATCGAATTCATTACTATAATCCTTTCGACCTACACATTCTAACTTCGATCTACCAACTTCGACCTACTATATATATATATATATATATATATATATATATATATATATATATATATATATATATATATATATATATATATATATATATATATATATATATATATATATATATATATATATATATATATATATATATATATATATATATATATATATATATATATATATATATATATATATATATATATATATATATAAAATACATAACAGTAAGTTCCGTGGGTTGGTATATTAATATTAATAAATAAGCAAATATCACTTGCCCCCATTTCATGGGTGAGAGTGCCTCCAATACCAACATAATACAAAAGCGTTGTCTAATATTTCGAGGTCCTACCTCTTCCTCGGAGACCTAAGACTTAACCTAAGAAAGATTTTCGTAAGTAGCAAAATTCCTCGACCTTTTAGCCCTACAGGGAACTCGCCATGCGGCAAACCTAGATGCCAAATATGTAAGCATGTCTGTACTTCATCCCTCATAACCCCCCCAGGCACCTCATACAAACTTTATCCAGGTAACTTTAACTGTGATTCTGCCAATGTTATATATGTACTCTTTTGCAATAAATGCACTGAAGGCAATTATGTAGGAGAAACGAAGACAAAATTCCGTCTCCGTTTCAACAATCATAAACACACCATTTCACAGCGACTTACTGGATTTTCTGTTGCAGAGCATTTTTCCTCTCCCGAACACACAATAGACAATCTAAAGCTAATCATCTGGAAAGGCAACTTTAGGGACGACGAACAACGAAAAGCTGAGGAGATTAAACTAATTTTATCCTTAAAAACACATACCAGGGGTCTGAACAAAGATTTGGGCATTTTAAACGAGTTTACGTAGTAGAGTGTACTTTGCTTTATTACTCACGTCTCCGAGGAAGAGGTAGGACCTCGAAATATTAGACAACGCATTTGTATTATGTTGGTATTGGAGGCACTCTCACCCATTAAATGGGGGCAAGTGATATTTGCTTATTTATATATATATATATATATATATATATATATATATATATATATATATATATATATATATATATATATACAAATAATTGCCCAAAAAACAAGACTGGACAGAGTGCTCAATTCTGCAAGCAGAAGAGCGGATATCGACCATGTATTTATGCTGTAAAAGCAAACAAAACCCTACTTAAAGTTTCTCACAAATCAATGCGATCGTCAGGGGATCTCGGTTAACATCTTGTTAACCGAGATCCCCTGAGATCCCCGAGATCCCCTGAGATCCCCTGACGATTAACCGAGATCCCCTGACGATCGCATTGATTTGTGAGAAACTTTAAGTAGGGTTTTGTTTGCTTTTACAGCATAAATACACAGTCTATATATATATATATATATATATATATATATATATATATATATATATATATATATATATATATATATATATATATATATATATATATATATATAAGTGTGTGTGTATGTATATATACGGTCAAAATGCTGCGGAGCACTGTTGAAATGTGTAGGACGAAAGGAGGTAGGAAAAGTGCTTAAACGTTTGCGAAAACCTCCACGACGTTTCAGGTATCAACCCTTCATTAGGTGGCAAAAACCAAACTGAACAACCAAAAGTAGCAATTGAACACGACAAACATCAAATCCGAAACGCTCGCTGTAAAAAGGAAACGGACGAAAGTGACTGTCAGAAACATGAGTGTGAAGGATGAAACACAAATCAAAAAAAGAAAAAAGAGCGTCCCGGATGAAAAAGTGCAAGTAAAAATCGAACATGGTCGGAAAAAAGGGAAAAAAGTAGACAAAAACTAGGTCCGGAAAAAATAAGGCCTACACAGTAAAAAACGAGCACGAACGGGTAAGTGTAAAAAGAGTAAAACCTGGCTCAAAAGGGGGTGAATTTACAAAAGGTCAATTCTGACGTAAGCCCGTGTGGAGCGAGAATACCCAGCCTCATGATCAGTCGATTTTCAGCACTAAGGCGGTAAAATCGGAGCCTCGGCACATTACAGCTACCGTAACGGTTGAATGCTGTATTGAACAAGGTGAAGGGGATTAAAATGTGCAGCCACCGGGTATCCATGGAGATTCTTTTTGATGGACCTAAGGTACTCGGTGACTCGATCCGCGAGGCGGCGCTTGGTCTCTCCCACATACAACGAGTTACATCTCCCAGCAGCTAAAATACAAACTACATAAGACGAAATGCAGGGGAATCTTTGTTTGACAATGAAGCTATTGCCGATGGGGCCTGAAATGTTGACGAGGTCGTGTTTGCCAACAACTGGGCTGTATTACATCTCGGACGGTTACATGGAAAGGTACCAGCTGTGTCGTTGAAAGAAGTTTGTGGGTGGGAAGCCCGAACTAAATGGTTGGCTAAATTTTTCTCAACTCTTAAAGCAGTGATGGAGGGTTCCGGGAAAACATCACGGGTTGAGTTCTTGTCGGAGCAACTCTACATTTTTGTAGATGGCGCGTAAAATAGGACGGACCAAAGGGTGATATGAAATATGCCTAACTAAAGGAATACGTAGATTGGTACCAGATTTGTTCTTTTTCTCCAAGGCTTCCTCTTTGCTGGTTCCTTGAATTATGCGTAGGGCATTAGAGAGTATTTTGGCAGGGTACTGGCGTTTTCCAAAAAAGGACAAAATTTCTTGAGAGGCAGTGGGTTAGTCAGAATCCTCCGAACAAATTCGTCTGGCTCGCAAGAGCTGGGAATAAGGAATAGATTAAGTGAAAGATTTGGGGTGTTTGGAAGGATACAAAAGGCAGTTATGCGAGTCGGTTGGCTTAAAGTGTGGGTTTGAGGTAATTGTGCGGTTGTTGATGGACAGTTTAAGGTCGAGAAAAACAACAACTTGAAATGGAGCCAAGCATGATAGACCAATAATGTAAATGGTCTGAACGCCTTGAGGTTGGTCAAGTTGGCCTTAGGTGGACGTATAGCTTCTTCGGAAGGCGGTTTCAGGTTGGTTTCGCCGAACGGTCCTTTGCCAGAGGGTCGGGAGGACTTTGGTTTTCTGTCGCTCAAGGGTGTGAATTTCAACGGAGAGCTGGAAGAGATGAAAATTATGAGCTCTGCTGTTCTTTTGAACAAGGTGCTGAACTGTCACTTAAGCCTCCCAATATCTTATTCCTGAAATTCCTGTGTATTATAATAGAGATTAGACAGTGGATCTGGCTGTCTGCTGCGGCTGATAGAAATTAAAGTGGGCAGCTCATAAAAATTAAAAGGGGATTTCCCTCATTAGCATCACATTGCCAGCCGTCCAAGAACCTGGGCAAATTTATTTCAACACTGTGCTGCAGTGTGTGACTTTTTAAAAGGGAACAGTGCGTTTCTATATTGAGCAAAAATATCCCGCCTCGAATTGTTTGAAGTATCAACACGAATATTTCAACTCCTGCAGAATTTTAAAGAGGTTAACTTCTTTCGCTGATGAATAAGTCAGAAAAATGTAATCCTGCAACTTAAAGATGGCTGCCCAAAGTTGATAATGATACGCTTAAAACGTTACGCGTGTATCGGATAAACCGGTATCTTGACAATATCTTTGAAAAGGAGATCTAAGGTAAAAAAGGAAAGTCAACAAAAGTCGAACAATAAAAACAAAGTGGCTTATAAATCAATTATTTTTCCTGGAAGGGAATTATATTTCTTTTTATTTGTGTTTGTACTCGTACAATGTTGTCTTTTTAATATGTTTATACTTTTTATGTTTTTGATTTTATGCAAGCACTCAGTTACCCCTGCGGGGTTGAATAAAGTTTACCTTATCTTATCTAATCTCTTATCTTATCTGGTACGTATTGTAAGACAAACGATGGAGCATTCATCATCTCTTTCAGCAGTTCCGTTTAGAGTCAAAGAAGGAATGTCTTATTTGCAAAATAATTCTTCATTTCTTTTTGGTACAATTTGTAAAAGTATGTTACGTGTTAAGTAAGACCTAATACTGCTGAGTGAGGCATAGTTGTTCTTTAAATTCTTTTCCAGGTTTAAGATGAAAATACCAACCGTGGATAGACTAGCATCAGTTTTCATTTCTGGTGAGAAAAGTGCCTTACAAGTACCGTCACAGTTCTGCAAACTAAACCAGGTACCAAATGATTTTTCTACAAGAGGTTTCTATTTAAACGACACGTGGCATCCGTTTAATTGCAAAGTTAAATCTTTCACTGTCAAAGAAACACTCAATTGTCTGAGGGACACAAGTATCTACATATTCGGAGATTCCACCATTAGACAATTTAGAGAATATTTTGAACATACTATCAAAGGTTTTAAAGGCGTGTCGGATTTTCATGGCAGATATCCACTCTCTCCAAAGCATGCTTATAACCATGCCTACAATATCACTCTAAAGTTCCGATGCCACGGCCCTCCTCTGCAGTCACCATGTCAGCCTATGGAAGAAATGCATTATGTTTTCAATGAGCTCAGTGATATATCAGGGGGGCCTCGTGTTATTATCTTCATTTCACTATGGGCTCATTTTGGAAAGACTTCTTTACACTTATATGAGAAAAGAATTGAAGCAATTTTAGATTCTATTGAAAGCATTCTTGAAAGATCTCCGGAAACCACTGTCATATTTAAAGGAGCCAACACTCGAAGTAACTCTAGTCCCTTCTGGATCATTAACTCCAGCGACTGGGTAGCTTATCGATTTGAAGAGAAATTGCGAAGTGTACTTTCAAGAAGAGGTTTGAACATTCGGTTCATAGACGCTTGGGATCTAACCACTGCACACTATTCCATTGATTGCACTCATCCAATCAAGCATATTGTTACTACAATGATCAACCAATTCCTGACAGATTATTGCAAATAATGAAATATTCTACCACCGCCTCCTCCGCCTCTATCAGCACCGCCTTCACCAGCCTCGGCCGTTTATTGGCACAACCAATAAGCAGGCGCGGTTCTTGACTTTGTTATTATTGTGGGTGGCGGGGGAGGCTTGCAGGAGGCTGGAATGGGCAGGATACAATTTTTCTAAGTATGAGAATCGGCACCGACACACTGAAGACCATGATGATAAATACAGAACCACCCAAAACACAATATAGACTATATTCATGACATGCACAGGCATTTTATCAGGAAGAACGAATTTTTGGTTCCTTGTGTTAACAAAGGAACCTATGTAGTCAAGTTGGCGTATGTATGTGTGTGTGTGTGTGTATGTGTGTATGTGACACATTGGAATGCGAGGTATGTGACACGATAACTCAATAACCGAGTACGCAATTTTTCTCAAACTTGGTGTGTACATGTATCGTATTCAGGAGATGTGCCCTATTGTTTTTGGTGCCCATATCTTGCATATTAATGAGTATACAGGGCTTAATGTGTACATTGGAATGCGAGGTATGTGACACGATAACTCTATAACCGAGGGCTCAATTTTCATCAAACTTGGTTGGTACATGTATTTTATTGAGTAGATGTGCCCTATTATTTTTGGTGGTTATATCTTGCATATTAATGAGTGGGCGGGGCTTAATGTAAAAATTCTTAAAATGACATTATCTTGCCACTGAAACATATTAGAGGGGTGGTGTAATGGAGATTTGTGTTCGTCTAAGTGAAGTAAATGTGATGACCCAGATTGACCTCACATGACCTCATTTGACCTTGTGACCTTTGTAAAATTTTTTTTGGATGTCTGGATTTGTCTTGATCAGACAAACCAAAAAGGCAATTACACTACCCTCCTAGGATGTTCCTAACTTGAGTTATTGACAATTAAGTGACAAGAAAGTTAGTGTGTAGGTCATATGCAAGGTATGGAGTGGAATAACTCAATAACCAAGTAACATAGGGGGATGTCTTAATGGAAAGTTGTGTTCATCTGAGGGAAGTGCACGTGTTGACCTACTTTGTGACCTCATTTGACCTTTTGACCTTTGGGACTTTGTGTGATGCCTGGATTTGTCTTGTTGAGATGAACAACAAAGGCACTTATACTACCCTTCTATGATGTTGCTAACTTGAGTTATTGTCATTTCAGTGAAAAGTTAGTGGTGTGTGTGTATGTTTGTGCATTATATGCTTTGGAATGCAAGGCATTAAGTGTGATAATTCAATAACCAAATCATAAAGGGAGGTCACACAAGCAGGGATGATCCTTTAGCAAATATATCTGGTTGTCCAGAGGACAGACAACCTGCATTGGAAATTGGTTGTCCTTCCCAAAACTTGGTTATATCCCCCACGACAAATGCAAAATATGTTTGCAAGCTATAACAGTATTTTTTAATAATACAAAAGAAAAATAAAAGGCTCTGCTGTAAGCTATGGTACTATAGCAACTTAAAATTCAAGAGAAAAAGCAGAAGAGGCTGATCTGGATGCTTTCATACCTTATGGCACACATGTCCCTTAGACTTTTTGGGTGATATGTCTTTGTTTGATTGGTATAACATCCAACTGAAGTTTAATGCCTTTTGACTAATGCAATGTATGAAAGAAAAGAAGAATTATAACCCCCTCTCAGTCTAAAAGCAGTTTAGTTAGCAATGATGCAAGTAATGCAATTTTTATTTTCAAAAAAACCTTTTCCTCATATACAGTATTAAAGTTATTAACAATGCAAGTTTTGACTCCACTTTTTATAATATATATCACAATACTAAAATATAAAAGCAGTTTGTCTTCTTTACCTCTGCTTTCACACTACTGGGACGACTATGCCTCTCTGAACACCCTCTTCAGGTTGACAGGTCAAGTTGAAAGTAATTTATTAGATAAAATTACAAAGCTATGTTTGTTTCTTGTTCTCTGGTAAAATTGTGAAATAGAAATTGTAGCAGACTTTCGGGCCTTTGCTTATTTTTCCTTTTAAGGCAAACGCATAGGTAGTCCAAATGACAACCATGGCATAATTTCTAGTTCTCCATCATAAGTTTTGATTGTCAGGGATGACTAGATGACTGTTACATTTCTTCCTTGCACAAGGGACAGATGTGTTTGTAAAATGCAGTGTTGACCTACTTTGACTATATTTGACCTTTGTGACTTCTTTGTAAGGTCTGGATTTGAATTATTGAGATGGACCAATTAGGGCAATGCCAATTAACTACCCTCATATACTGCCCCAAACTCAAGTAAATGACAATTTTAATAGTGAAGGTGATGTGTGTATGTATTTGTCACATGGAAATGGGATGTATGCAGAGTGATAACTTGAAAAATCCAAGTGTTCAATTTCTCTCAAACTGCAAGTGTTTGATTTGAAATCTAATGTGCCTGTATGTTTTTGGGTGAAGGTCAAAAGTCATTGGGGCTAAAGGTGCCAATTATGCCTTACCTTAATTGCAACTCCCTAAATAAAAAAAATCATCTTAAATGCAAGGAACCATAGTGCCCTTGGGCTCTTGTTAACCTTACTGCGAGACTACGAACAACCGGTACTGTTCGCCGACAGTCATAGGAGAAAGGCCTACACTGATGTACATCTTACTGAGGGACTGCCAGAAGAAAAAGACTGTTTTTAACTTCCAGTACGTGATTAATCCATCAAGTCGATTTTATTAACGCGACCTTGGATGTCACGTACAGCATATGTCCCCAAGTGTAATGGTGACACAATTAACCTAATTTATGTGATGTGGGTACTTAGACGACAGTTTAACTGAGCCGTGATTCATTCAAAAGAAGTAAATCACGACTTGCGAAGCAAGAATCACTTAACACTACAGTGACGTTGGAAGCAATATAAAAGTAGGGGAGGGGACGCGGAACATTTTTGGACCTTGTACCTCGCCCTACCCCATTAACTAAAAGATACAATTTTAATTCCAAACTTGGCAGTAGCTTCGGCTCAAAATAAATCGAAACGGTTCTGCTAACTTAATAAAGTACATAAAATATTTGAAACGTACTTTTTGTGCCCTTTTTTTCTTAAATGTGAAAACTTCTGTATTGGGAACGTAACTTGCGGCGCCCGGAGCGCGTCCAAAATTTGGGTCCTTTTGCGCATTTGTAAATATGGAGCTTGTATTGCAAAAATAGTTTAGATTCACAGATTCCTGTAAGGAAATTTGAATATTTGGGGGACTATCGAAAAGTCTGCGTTTCTTGTTACATTTATCTGAGAAAGTATGTCGACTGAAGATCGTTGTTGTTACGTTATGTTATCCTTGGAGTGCAGATCGGTTCTTCTTGGCAACATTCAAAGAGCTCCCGGAACTTTGTTGCCTTTTATAGACAAAATATTTAAAACTTAAAAGCCTGTACGTAAGACAATCTTAGGGAAACGGCACAATAGCGGCTCGGAAAAGTTACCAATGACTGCTTTATGAGCGACCATTTATTGCACTAACGGACTAAGGGTTGTTATTTAGGGCGCTCTGAGCGCACGGAAAATTTTGCTTTTTAAAACTAATAATTTACAAATATGGAGCTTTTATTACGAAAAAAATCGGAATTTTATGGAGGAAAAGTTGGGAACATCGAACTTAATAAGACTGGTGTCTGAAAAGGCAAATTTCCAATTTTTTCACTTTTTCGAGCCATGGGGAATCGCCCTCCCTGCCTCCTGTAACTACGTCACTTCTCTGCGAAATTGAACATTGATAACATTTAGACACTTCAATAACTAAAGAATCTACACAGACTACGGTACTCTACTGACAGGGTTAAAGGTGTCTGATTATAGGTTATTATACGGGCATTTGAGTACGGTAGGGCAATGATTAGCTGCCTGGAATGTGAAGTCTTGCACGAAAAACTATTTTCAGTTGGTGGGAAGAGTACAGAAAAATTTGAAAAAATCGCGACCCCTCAGACCGTCGGAAATTGCATGTTTCGGGCTTGTAAGTAGTAGCTAACTTTTCCGATTTGTCCTTCAAGTGTGAACACCACTGTGTCAGGGACGTACTGCGACGCGCGCGCCGAAACTCTTGCCCCTTTTAAACATATATATAGATATGGAGCTTTTACTGCAGAAATTGGATTCTGGGTTTCCTGTGACGAAATTTAAAGAGTTGGGGGAATTAATACATTCTGCATTGCATTTTGCGGGAAGTTTTGCTGCTTTTTGAGATTTCAAAAAATCGAAAAATGGTTTTCAAACACGGGAAGGGGGAGGAAGCATGCTTACGCCCCTCATTTTTTACTGGGGGATGTCGCCTTCAGCCCGCCTCGCTTCCTACACCAATGAAATATTGTGTCCAGTGCATAGCAAGACTACTTTTTCAGGGAGAGAGCACTCATCATACTTCCTTATATTGCTTTAAAAAGATGTTCAATTTCTGTGATTATTAAGTATACGCGACTTGGGGCGAGAGCACAGAAATTTTGCAGGCTTGTACTTCATACAGTCAATCAAGATGTAACCCATGTAGATCCACGTGGCATCACTAGGGTGGTGTACAAGTAACAAGATCACGATACAATTTTGAATGTTGCAATGAACTCTCGCCTAAATTGAAGAGAAGGCATAGCTGTGGATTTTGCGATAACGACTCAACCACCTGTGACCTGCGGAAAAAATTAGCCTAAGGCAGGGAGGGGAAGGGGGGGGCAATGGAGGAAAAATGTAATCCATCATTTGGGCAGTTTTTTATTCATACACGAAAAAACAGCATTAAGGTAGTCACAACTTTGGACATTTTGGGGGCGGCTTGAGTCCCCAAGGCCCCCCCCCCCCCCACGTAAAACTGCCACTGCCAATAACCTGACAAATGCAGTTTATTCATTGATTTATTATTACATACTTCAGGCCTTTGCACATATGTATCTTACATCGTATCTGTAATTATGTTGAGATGAAAGTGGTGCATTGTGGGTACAACTTAGCTTCAGCCGTTGAGTCTCAGTCCCACGGGGCTTTGAGATGACGATTGGAGAAGTAATTAGTGGAAAATGTGAATGCTTCGCAATGACATTTCAAGTTTGTTCCCGGTAACAAGTTCTCTGATGATTGATTTAAAGCATGACATACCTACTCACTGGGTACTAGGTGGTAGCTCCATGTTCCATTCTGGATCATCGCCGTAGCTTTGCAAGAGCATGCTTCAGCGTGAAAAGTTCAGTGCTTGCATCAGTGGCGTAGCTACTGGGGGCTTGAGGATCCACCCCCACTGAATCGCCCAGCCCCACCCCCAGCAGCTCCCCACTGCCGAGCTGGGTTAAACATTACCGTGTATCCTTTCTGGCCAATGATAAAATTCAATCCGGGATGCCCTGCTACTATGACATAGATACACTTGCGATAGATCCACTCTGAATGTCGGAATAAAATCAAGCAGACTGTGACAAGCTTCATATCTTCGGAATCTCTTAACTTTCTACTCGTCGGATTTCTGGATGGAAATTTTTCTAGCAGATTTAGAGTTGTTGGAATTGGCTACCTCGGTGTGGATTACAGTAGTCCAAAAGCGTGCTTCTAGCATGGCTACTATGATTTCTATCTCCTACGGGTTTTTTTTTTCTCTAGTTCCTTGGAATGCACAAATTTGTTCCAAAAACATACTTTGTGTGGTGGGTAGAATATTTGGGTCAAATGTGGTAGGATTTGATTTTCGCTTTGCACAGCCAGTGTTGGCAGTCAATGACAAGTGCAACAACCAAATCCTTGGGTGAAATGGACAAACCGATCGAGTGGCGTACGAGACGGGGGCAGGGGGCAGACTGTTCCCAAATTTCCGAAAAATCTAAAGTCGGGCAGGTATTTGAGGAAATTCGGGCATGAATTTGGAGTAAGTTAGTCAGTCAGTCAGTCAGTCAGTCAGTCAGTCAGTCAGTCAGTCAGTCAGTCAGTCAGTCAGTCAGTTGGGTTAGTTCGCTACATATTCGGGCAGCACAAAAAGCTATTATTCGTGTCCGAAATGTTCAAAAATCAAAATTTTTCCAGCATTTGTGCGAACATAGAAAGTTTTTATTGTTATGATAACATAGTTACGAAAAATCAAACAGATAAAAAATCGCGACATATTTGGGAAGCCTGTGGCTTAAAAGCAACAATCATTCTTGAGCCTGTTTTTAAATCTTGTATAACACAATGCCCGAAATGGCGGATTATTTTAATAGCTTCAAATCTTTGCCGAAATACAAAAAAGCTATTTTAAAGTAAAATTTGCATAGAAAATAACAATGATCTGTGACACATTTGCCCCAAATGGTCAAATATCCGGGCGAAGGTTTGAAAATTCTGGGACATTTTCAATTGCCAGGTTAATTCAATGGACAGACAAGAGGGTAATCAGGTGCAGTGCCCAAATGTTAGCCATCTATCCTGCCCTAGAGCCAAATGGTTATGAAAATCGGGTAATTTGTTTTTCGAAACTTAAATGATGCAGTGTGAGAATGTCTTCCCATAAGTCTACTTGAAAAAATTCATTTCAACACACCTTGAAATGTGATACTTTTTAAAAGTAAAATCAAACATAGTCGGAAGTTCGGGCAGTCACACAATTTCATCAGTACAGTAGATATAGCCTATTGATTTTAGCGAGGGTTGCAATGGAGTAACTAAGCATATTTTCAATTGCGTTTTATAGTTTCCCCGAAAATATGCAAGACCGTTTCATCCATTTGTAGTGATACATTTTATCTCTTAATATTATGATCAAAATACGACTGCTTAGATCTCTACACTCTGTCTGATCTCTGCACTACGTGGATAGTCTTCCTAGCAAAATTTTAGCTTGAAGTGAACATTACTTTGCAAACGAAACCTCAAAATAGGGACTGCTTTGATCCCATCTTTAAGCCTAGGAAACGTCAATTTTGACGGTCTGAGGTGTCGGATATTCAAAATTTTTTGTACGCTTCGCGCCGATTTATGGTGGCGCTCCGCTTAGTCTTTCTGACTGATTTTAGTTTAAAGTAAACGTTTATCTGCAATTAAAGACGTAAAATAACGACTGCCTAGATCCTCTGTAAAAGCTTGGGAAATGTCATTTTCGTAGTCTGAGGGGTACCATTTTTTAAATTTCCTTGGCGCTCTGCGCAAACAGTGGTGACGCTCCACATAGATTGTTTTTCGGGCGAAAAACTTCTGCCCCAAAACTGAAATGCTCCCCTACGCCTATGGAAATACCTCACTCAAGCATGCACTGACACAGGTGATAGCGTCATTCAGCAGGATTTTGGGATTTGCATTGAGTGGAGTGATGAACTGAGGTTATCCATATCTTAAAAGTGTGTTTGAATCTGAGAAAAATCACAAATTTTTCTCATCAGAGTTTAAGACAACCAAACCTGGCACATGCCATTTCCAGCCACCTGGGAGGTGTTAAAATACAAAATTTTCTTTGTACGTTCTGTGCCTACGATGTCGACTCTACGCGTAGATAGTAAACTCCCCGATAGCCCTCACGAAAAAAATCCTATCTACGCTACTGCTATTAGTGCGGGAAAACAAGGTTCCAATCTCAGAGGCATTATTGTGAAATTCGTTTTATTCAGGGCTCTTAAGGCTTCCATCTTACACCGGAAAAATTAAAGGGAACAGGAGTCGTTGTTCAAGAAGATTTGACCAGCCAGCATATCTCCCTACTGCGCGTGCCACTCGAAACCGCCGTAAAGTCAAAAACCACCTGGACCAAGAAGGAGCAATTTTGTGAAATAATTGAACCAGGAAGGAAAAGATTTCACAAAGAAGGTAACATGCACCCTAGATGTAGAAAAAACTGAAACAACGCACACGGTTTTTGTTGTCATCAGTATTCAATCAGTGTATCTACACCATCTCAATTTGTTGACTTCCTGTTTGAGTTAATCACCTATGATGGAACTACTGTTTTACATTGGCAAATACCACTCTATTTCTTGTGTATCAATTTAAGACGATTCTTTCTGTTCAGTTTTTTTTATGTTGGATCCCTAATTATCTGCATTTTGGGGAGCTTCAACAACTCTATGCATAGTATTTGGGGTGAATTGTCAAAGGAAATCAACTGATCAGATCAAGATTTGTAACCTACTGGGTGATTACACAAGTTGATGTTATGAAGAACATGTCATCAGGTTTTAATAACGTTATAAAGTCAAGTGGGTTTGTACCAACTATTAATCAACCTACAACAGTATGCAGCACTAGAGCTTCACTTATCGACAATATTTATTAAATGCCAGTACCATTGATACGAAAGTGAACATTGATGTGAGTGGAATTCCCGCAACAGATTTATGTAGTGGCCATTTACCAATATTCCTTATTCCTTCTCTTAGAACACAGAAACCTAAAGTTGAGAAAGTTTTTGTTCGAAACTCGTTCGTAACTAAAGCTGGGAGGGAGTCTATTCCATTAATGACCCCAATCAGGGAGCTTGAAGAGATGGACTCAACTCAGTCACACAATGCATACTTGAAACGAAATTTGATTGACAGGTCACTTTGTTTCTGCTGTTTGACATTTGCTGATTCTCCTTGTTGATGACGATCTCCTTCTTTCAAGCATAGTCACGGTACCGGTAATCGTGTAACAAAGACCATTGTCAGGATAGTATTTTGATGCTTATGTGCTCATCCGACACATGTAAAACGGTTTAACCGTTTTGTTCGAAACGATTGTTCACCTACTCTTAGTTTGCACAATTCCATTTTTATTCTAATTTATTCATTTAGTAAAGAAATGTACCTGTTTAAAATTCAACTTGAGTCAAAATATTCTTGTTTATATTTCAATCAATTCCGGTTTGTTCCTGAAAAAGCGACAAAGGTATTTTTGCTTAAAAAGTTTTATAAGGACACATTGTACCCTTTTAGTACGTTTCACATTGCGGCACCGTGTTGAAATATTTTTCATCTCTTTGACGGCCGGCAATGTGATGTTAAGGAGGGAAACAATCATCTGATCTCCCTCAGCTGTAGCAGACGACCAAACCAAAAAATGGGGGTAAATAGTAGACAAAAACTAGGTCCGGAAAAAATGACAAGGCCTACGCAGTAACAAGACGAACGTCTAGACGAGTTGCGGTGCCGACAAACCAAGTCGTCTTGTACTTTAAAGGTGATTTTATATTTTAGGGGGACAAAAATACCATTCCAAAATACTTGTATTATGTTTTGCCCAATAGCAGCTAAGTTTGGTTCAACACTTGTAATCCAGGAACATTGTTCATTCACTTTAGAAATGTGGTTGAGGTGGAACGTGGAACACACCAAAGAAATACTCGATTGCTGGTATAATGAGGTTTGCTCATTTTGAACTCATAGTTGACAGTAAATCAGGAAAGGATGATACAGCAGTTGATTTAGAACTGTAGAAAGAGCAAAACGTCACATCAGATAACATTTCAAACGTCCTTTACAAGCTGTTGCTTGTGCATTCAATATAAGGTATCCCTAATGTCCCGGCTCCTTAGTAACTCCTTGTACAGCATGAGGGTTTCTGATAAAAGATGGTAAAGCGCCAAAGGCTCAAGACAGACCATTCGACCAAACAGGCGTTAGTCAAAACTGTATTTTAAGTAGTGCAGTTAATAAGGAAAAGCATGCCATTTGTTTAGCTGTTTAGTGAATACAGGTAGAGTACACTGTTATGACGTAATGTTGGAAACGATAATGAGTCTGTATGGCAGTAACGTTGTAGTTACTTGGTTGAAGATGGATTTATGTGAATGAACAAAAGGAAAAAAATTCCATTGTTGAACATAAAGAATTTCTAAAGATTAATGGTTTTTAAAAAGTTCTGTACGCCCCGCACCAAGTTTACTCTCAGCTTACACAAAACTATAAGACAACTACTCTTACATCACTAAAATTTATTTCTGCCGCCCCTCCCCCTTGCTCGTACATTAACGTAACATCTCAAGCCCAGTCACAGAGAATACGTTAGGATTTGCCCACAAAAAATCAAACGCAAAAATCGTGTCATAAATATTTCTTTTGCTTGTTTTACGGAAAATATTGAAGGTCTCAGTTTCACTGAAAAGATCCGAGTAAAATTTCGATTTCTATAAAGATTAATATAAAAATTCTGGTTGTTTAAGAAAAATTCAGGTTTTCTAATAAAACGTTGTTGTAAGTAACATCATATAATAACAAGTTAACGAGAATCAAAAGAATTTGTCGATATCTCAGATTTACCATAATCTTTACGAATGATGAAATAAAATAAAAAAAATATAAAACAGCAAAGTGAAAATTCCTTTGTCAGCGTTACTTACACCTACATTCTTTCAACATAAATGTTAATATGATGATATTTCACTCTAGCCTTAGGCCTATTGTCACTGTTTCTCCAATTTATATTAATCCCGTACACATACGTCACTACTAACCCTTCGCCAGTAACTTCTTAGTTCAGTAATGTATATAGACACTTGAACGACGTTGACCTCCACAAATCAGAGAACCGAATCAATCACTTACAAATAATAAAAGATAAATTGCAACATCTATACGTCCCTTCATGAAACCCGAATACCAAAATATCGATGTCCCTAGTTTATAACTATTAGCGGCGATTCGTCTGTCATCACATCATTAAACAGTCTCGCTTCTTCCTACACTCTATATCAAGAGCTTCTTGTCGCCTTTCTGACGGTGACTTCTTACTACGGAAGAAAACTGTTGCCATTGCACTATATAAAAATTGTTTTAATAATTTCCATGCATTTCTTTTCTAATAAAAATAATTATATAGCAAGTTTATGTATGGCCACGACTCGCAACTGATCAAACGATAACCTAAAATATGTAAAAGCAATAAGAAAGCCAGGTCTATGAATAAGACTGCACTGTCCAGTAAAAAATCCGTAAAAGACAAATTTCATCATTCCAACCACCCATATGCAATAGCTCAACAAATCACTTTCAAAGAAAAACGGACTTTATGAAAAATAAACGTTTCGCTGATAACACCACAGCCAGTGAGCATAACTAGCTTATAAATAAGTGCCTTGCTACTTTACCATTTACGAAATGAGCCACCTGGCTAAAAATTTACAATTGCGAAATTCCTTGTACCTGTTCAAAACTTCGTTGTGTAAGCCAACAATGATCTAAACCCTCTACAAACGGTCCAAATTTAATGTTTACGTTCGATTAACATAAATATAAAAAAATAATAAGGCAATCATTTTTAATTGTTTTACAGTGACGTTAATCCCGGAGAAGGCAAGGGATGACTTTGCTTCCTCAAGTAAAAAAAGAAAAGCCAAACTGTCATATGGCCCCCAAAAATTTTAAATAACCATTTCAAAATCAAGACATTTTTGACAAGAGATGACCTATCCATGGCCTTTAAAAAGACCAAATCAGTTGGTTTTCAAGGGCTTCGCCCCCAACAGAAGACCCAAAGTAGTCCCTGAATGATTGTGCAAAACCTTCATTCATGCAGACCTCTTCCCAATATCTCAAACAGATCACCGCCCAGCGTAATAAAAAAAATGGTTGCTCTCATCACATACAAATATAAAACGAGATATGAATGAACATGTTAAAACCCTACCGTGACTACTCTTTACATTAAACAATGTGTTCATGTTGACACTTCTTCATCTTATGATGTGCTCTCTTCCCTAAATGTATAAATATCCCCAAGAACATTCCCTCTGAATTTGGTTTTTTAAGCATTCTTCTTTAGTGGAGCTTCTGAGCAATGGCAGCTCGTGGTGTAAATATGTGGAGGGGTACATAATGAACTTACAATGACTTGTCCTAAATAAAGATGATTATCTTTTACCCCTGAAACCAATAATGCCAAACACCGAAAAAAAAACAATTACCACCCACAACAACGAAAAAATAAAATGTACATGTAGATCTTTCGGAACGTATAAATAATACATCACGATCGTCATGTTACTTTCCCCATCATCACACCTCTGACTCTTTTCATAACCACTAGAGCCTTTTTTGTTTGTTCCCAACTCTGACATCATCATTTTTCTCCCCTTCATAACTCTTATCTTGAAATTCACCACCATACTTTCTTTTTCGTTGTAGCCAACCTTTCCTTTCTACAAAAAAGTCTTTGAACGGCCCTTCTTGGGCATTGTTATATTCTCCACATAATTTTAAACTTTAAAATAAAAAATTTACCATGACCAGACACCTTGATATAACACAAATATTAATACTCGCTAACTCATACAAATAATATTTACCTAGCAATAGCAATGTTTCCCTCCAACAGAAACTTACCTTATGAAAAAACAGTGAACAAAACTCCTCTAAACTATCAAAATTTTTACTCCACAGCAACCCCGACCATGTCACTTGGAAAGAATAAATCTCTACAAAGAAATCCTCATATAAATACTCAAAATTCACTAAACACCTCAATGAATTAAAAAAAAAACCAAAATGATGGCGCTGTGTTAAATTAAACAACATATTATTCCCCAGAGTACACACGGACCTGGTTTTTCCGCAAGATTGTTACTAAAAATAGAACACGTTTGTAAGTTTTACATGAAAAAACCCCCAATTTTACACTCTCGCGAACGTCATATTTCCACCAAACTTAAAAAACACGAAAGAGAATTACCGTCCCTACAAATTGCACTAAACCGTATTTCGATACCACAAAGCATCTAGAAGGAGATAGAAATAAAGTGCCGGAAATTCAGATATTGACTTCGCGATAGTAACTGCATTAGTTGCGGTTGCCTGCAAGGCAGGCACCGCAACTAAAAAAAAAAACAACCAAAATGATGGCGCTGTGTCAAATTAAACAACATATTATTCCCCAGAGTACACACGGACCTGGTTTTTCCGCAAGATTGTTACTAAAAATAGAACACGTTTGCAAATTTTACATGAGAAAAACCCCAATTTTACACTCTCACGAAAGTGATATTTCCACCAAACTTAAAAAACACGAAAGAGAAGTACCATCCCTACAAATTGCACTAAACCGTATTTCGATACCACAAAGCATCTAGAAGGAGATAGCAATAAAGTGCCGGAAATTCAGACATTGACTTCGCGATAGTAACTGCATTAGTTGCGGTTGCCTGCAAGGCAGGCACCGCAACTAAAAAACGAGCACAAACGGGTAAGTGTAAAAGGAGTAAAAACTGGTTCAAAAAAGGGTGAATATTACAAAAGGTCTATTCTAACGTTAAGGCCGTGTGGAGAGAGAATACCTAGCCTCATGATTAGTCGGTTTTCAGCACTAAGGCGGTCACGATCGGAGCCTCGGCACATTACAGCTGCCGTAACGGTTAAATGCTGTATTGAACAAGGTGAAGGGGATTGAAATGTGCAGCCAACGGGTATCCATTGAGATTCTGTTTGATGGGCCTCTGAAGAAATTTTACCCTTTTTTGAAAAACGCCAGTACCCTGCCAAAATCCTCTCTAATGCCCTGCACAGAATTCAAGGAACCAGCAGAGAGGAAGCCTTGGAGAAAAAGAACAAATCTTCTCGAATTGTGGATAAAACGATGGGACTTATATGGTGCGTACAACGAAATTAGAGTGCTAGTTGTACACAGAAAAGGGGATTAATCAAAGAGCTCTGCAAAGTGATAATTTCTGTACTACTTCTGGTGATTGTTTGGTTCGGCCCTGGTCGGATCAGGGAGCTAGTCCGATATACTACAAACAGTCCTCCGCAGACGAGATATAGCATACGATTGTGTGCGGGTATAACTGCTAGTAGACAAACAATTTTCAACTGGCTTAGATCTCCTCAGGGAAGTCTTATTCAGTATAAATGTATTCATTGGTTCTTAAAAGAATTCAATAGAGGGGGGAATCAAAAACGAATGGAGATAGGCAGTTCCACTCGACTATTGTCCTTGGAATAATGAGATTGATGACTTGAGAGTAGAGATTCCATTATTGTCGGGCTTAGAATGTTCGTCAGGTCGCAATCAAGTGATGGAGTCTGTAGAAACATACAGTAAGCTCAGTTCAGCACAGTTCATCCGTTCCTCCAAAGAGTTTACGTTTGCGAGCATGAAAGAGACTTAACTTTTAAGCCTATGGTCTTAACAGCCGATTTTGGAAGCTGCGCATTAAACTGTTTCAAGCTTTGGTATGGCAAGCGTATCCCATATACTACAGCAGTATTCCATCCTTGGTCAGTAATGAGGGATTTTAGTTGGTTCATCACATCCAACAATTTTTCCAAACCTGTTAATTGGTTTTCTCTTCGTACCGATCAATGACAAATGGTCAAACTTAGACAATCCACATATCCAACATAGTTATAAATATCTGTTTTATGAGTGAGTACTTAAAACGGTTCAACTCGGGTTTCAAAAATTCGTGACCAGGCACTTTTTACAATTAAGCACAAAACCGTTACAACTCAGGAAAACACAAAATTCAAAAATTTAACTTTTGCCGTAACAACATTGGATATGAGACTTGACTCTCTATGCTGAATATAAGCGTTTTCATGGGGTTATGACCTTTAACACTCTCACTAAGTTATCGGTATCAACTCAATGGACCCCTTTAAAGACAAAAAAATATTTACACATGAAAGAGCCAATCATAAAACAGGACAGTACACTACTTTTAACAGGGTGACTGCATCTCCCCCTTTTAGAAAATCAGAAACTAAGTCCGAGATAGTCACGTGGTATAAAAATGGGTCACTGAGTTCGCAAGAGCTTGGACTGTTGAAAGAAAGAAATATCTAAGGAAACCTCGTAATGATAAAGAATGGAAGTGGCCCAACCATTGCCTAGATCAGAGAAATACTGCGGTCAATATTACTTTGAATCTAGCTATATCATCATTCGAACGGAATAACATCAAGGGCGGATCCGGAGGGGACAGAAGCGCGCACCCCTCCTAGGTTGACAAAAGACAAAATGTAGTAAGACAAAAGGTAATAACTAAATAAAAAACAGCAATTTAAAAATAAGACCGAAATTACTTATTTTGTGGGATGTATCCGGCATATAAGGTACAGTGCGGTGTGTATATTCTGACCCCAATTTAACAAAAAACTGAATCAACTTTGGCGTCGATCATCCAACTGTAATTTAAACCGAACGCACATTCAAATGTCTGAATTTTGTATTAAAATAATGCCTAACATACTTTCAATTAAACTGAAAATGGCCCTTCGCCCTAAGAGGGGTGGGGGCAGGACGCGAAGCTCTTGTTATTTTCCTGACGTCCTCCGACGACCCTCTGGCAAAGGGCCGTTTGGCGAAACTAAAACTTTCAATGCTTCCCGAAGAAGCTGTTACATAACACAACATAACATAACAGGTTAAAGGGCAAAGGAGGGCTGTAAAGGCCCCATAAGTTGCCCTGTAATCCAAAAAAAACCCAAAACAAAGCAAACCACCAAGACCGAAGGGGCCAAAAAGCCTGATTAGATTCTACAACAGTCATGGAAAAACTTGTCAATATTAACCTTAAAACGGTGCACTGATGTGGAGTTAACAACCCACTCAGGCAGGCTATTCCACTCACTAACAACCCTATGAGAGAAACTGAACTTCCTAATGTCAAGTCTAGCAAAAGACTTTTCAAGCTTTTTGCAATGGCCACTAACCCGAGGATTACTCAGGACCTTTAAATAACTGCAAGTTAACAAAGGATTCCCTTCAGATAGAAATTTGTAAACCTGGAGCATGTCCCCCCTAATCCTTCTCAGCACCAAAGTGGTAAGCCCAAGCAGCTTAAGCCATTGAAGGACAATACGTGATCAACCTCACGGCCCTCAGACCATTTACATTATTGGTTTGTCATGCGTTTCTCCATTCAAGACTGAAAGACAAGAACAGATAGGCTGCTACACTGATCTTAGCCAAAAGGCCGAGAAACTACTGAAGGTCATGAAGCTACTCTATGTCCATCGTACAAACTTCTGTGAGGCATTATATGAAAAATCGATCAAAGCAAAGCAATGTCTTAAGACAATAATCCCAAAAGGCAGGGGACCCTCTTCATAGGTTGAAAGTTTATTTCACTTAACCAGTGCCCATGTGGTGCTTTATATTTGCAAAATAACACCCCGACCCCTCACCTCTTACCCCCGGACCTTTTCCCTAAGTTCACACCAAATATGATTATCCTCTGTACTTTATTGGGCTATTTTTGGTCATTTTGCAAACATTCCATTGCAAAAAGAAAACCCGAAAACGACTGTGTGGAGGCCACTTACAGTTAAGCCTGAGGAATGCCATATTCGGCTGTTTTAGGGATTGCGTTTTTTCAAAGTTTTCTATACGCCTAATCTTTCAGACAGAATTACAAAAAGGGACTACTTAAGAGTCTGCTTACGAGCTTGATGAATGCCATCCCCGGCTCCCTGAATAGCTGCGATTTCCAAAATGTTCTAAATGCTCAGCGCTAACTGAAGATGGCGCACCGCCTATATGGAGTCTTTCGGACAATGACAATGACATTTCCGGCAGTGTGAGGGGTTGCGAATTTTGCAAATCTGTTGTAATCTCCTTGCAAAGGGATGGTGGCGCTTGACTTGGATAGTATTTGGGATAGGACTGCAAAATAACGACTGCCTAGGTTCTGTTTACAAGACTGGTAATGCGGTTTCTGGCTTTCTAAGGAGTCCCGATTTTCCTCTGCACTCCGCGTCTACGGATGTGGCGCTCCCCTTACAAATACATTAGTCTTTCTGTGCCCCTCCCCGCAAACTGATATGTCCCCATATGCCGATACCTGTGTCTAGTCTCTGATGGCGACACATAGGAAAGTAACCTACAGAACTCTGAATATACATCTGAGACATAAATAAATATTAGACACTTCTGATATATTTCTCTTAACCCTTTACCGTTGTGCTCCAATCGGGGCATTTTTGCGCGCCTCGGTGGGCGGAAAAGCGGACGTAGCACGCCCCTCATCAGCTTCCGTAGGCTATTGACCCCGTGACCTTAAACTATTGTCTCTCTCGTTGTTGTGGTCAAATTTTCGGGTAGCTACTCGCAGTTTCGAGCTCCGCTTGAAGCAGTAAAGATGGGTGACAGCCAAGCTCTCCGTATGGGTCCAAAAGGACCCAAACAACGGTAAAGGGTTAAAGCTAATTGACGAATGTTGTCTTATTTAGAGATTTTCGCCGTATTCATGCATCGTGGTTATGTTTGGAATTGTAGAAAATAATATATTTTACAAAGCTGAGGTGAACAGATTACGGCAAAAAATGCCAAAAATGGCAAATTTTCACATTCGCCACTATGCCAACTTGCGATTCGTCAGTACGCCAGAAAGGTGACAAATTTTTGGACTTTGCACCTCACCCTGCCCCATTGAACAGAGGATATACATTTTCCATGCTAAATTTTTCGATTTTTGTACGAGGAAAAACGATTGTTTTTTTTTTAATTAAAATTAAATGTCATAACTCGTCTTTTTAAATGAAACTGCCCACTGAAAAAGTTGAATGTTGGTTTTTTGCCAGCAATGCTACACTAGACCACAATTTCAGTATATCTATGACCTCCTGCAAACACTGAACAATGTTTACATTTTGACACTTCAATAACTAACTAATCCATCTTCACAGGAATCTAAACTGAAAGGGTTGAAAAGTATCTGATGATGGGTGTATATGAGAGCGTTTGAATACGGTAGACCAATGATTCGCTGCCTGAAATATGAAGTTTTGCTCGCTCTAAGCGGAGTGACACCATTAGTTGGTGCACGGAGCGTATAGAAAATGTTGAAATATCGCTACCCCTCAGAAAACCAGAATGTTATTTCTTGGGCTTTTAAATAGTAGCCAAGGGCAGGGGAATAAACAGACTTTTCAGGGGAAAGGGCAAGAACCAAAATTTTCCGATTTTTTTCTTGCAAGGTTTTCTGTGAGGAAATTAAAAAGTTGGGAGATTACTGAAAAGTCTGCACTTCCTATATTTTTTGAACGACGACTGGACATCGCTGTTGCTACAAAATATTATCTAAGGCCTACGGACTGACACTGTCCGATGAAATTTCAAAAGTTTCTCCCAAATTTTGTTGTCCTTTTTAGACCAAATATTTCAAAATCAAGAGCTTACATTGGGGAAAATTCGGAATTTTATGACACACAATTTATAAAAATAGCAGCCGTAGTCGTTTGATGATGTCGTGTCACTTATGGTAAATAACCGATGTTGTCATTTCCAGAGCTCGGAAAAGTTTACAAAACTGATTTATGAGCCATCACTACTGAATTTCAAATTACATTTTCAAGTTGCGGAGTGCGCCTAAAGGTTTGCTTTTGTTAGATTTGGAGAAATGAAAAAAGAAATAGAAAAACCTAGGACGCTCCTGGCTTTTAGTGTCAGCTAAGCACCTAGTTTAACAAGGAGGAACATGCGTTTTATTTTCATCTCTTATATACAGCTCGCTGAAGAGAGGTTGATTCCAAATAAAATTTGTAGATCAAGCGTTATCGATCATCTTATGAGATTTTAAGGCTGTTGGAACTTCCTTGCACATTTCTTTTGATTTTGTTAATAACTTTTTAATCAATCGCAAAAAATCCATCCCTTCAATTGGAATGTCAATAATCGTATATCCCTGAACTCTCACTGGAAAGCAGTCCTCATTGCCTGTCAAAAATATTAGATGGATAAGTCCTTTGAAGTTTACAAACCATGATAAATCTAAAATAGTACCTGGAGTGGCGTAGCGACAGGGGGGGGGGGGTTAGGGTCAGAAACCCCTATGACCCAACCTTGCAATGCAAAAAGCACCTAAAAATAGCGAGTTTTTTTTCTCTCTATCCTTACACTTTTCCTTCAAGTCGCCCCCCCCCCCAACCATGACACCAACCCCTAACCCCCATGACGAAATCCTGGCATGGCCTAGCCTAATAAAAATTTGCCCGAAATGATAATATACTAGGGAAAAGGTTGGAAAAATTTTTGGGATGTTTTCAATTGCCAAGTTAGGCCTATTTACACAGACCGCGAAGGCCCGGTTGTTCAGTAGCAGTTTCTTAAAGTGTGTTATCTATCCTATCCCTTTGGTCGAAATTAGGGCAACGGTAGGCCTAATGAAAATCGGTTCTAAGGGCACCACTCTCCAGTTACATAACGAGGTACACAATGTGAGAATGTCTTCCCATTTTCTGAAGTAAAATCCAGTGCTGTAACAAGTCAAGGCTCGAGTCACTTCCTCTCAAAATGATAGTGACTCGATAGAATTCAGGAGTTATTTCCCCATTGAAATAGTACAGTGACTCGAGTCCATGACTCGAATCGAGTCACTTAAAAGTTTGATAACTGATGACTCGAGTCACTAATCTAGTGACTCGATTACAACACTGGTAAAATCATGTATAGTCAGAAACGTCCCTACGTATACAAGACCCATTAGCCAATGTGTCAGTTCTGCAGCCTTTTTCACACCTTTACCCAGCGTTGTTTCTGTACTTAATCTATCTACCACAACTTCCTTAATCAACAAGTTGCCAGAGCCACTTGGTGCTTACTATCATATTGAGTCTACTGTTTGAGAGATAACCACTGAACAACCTCTCAGAATGAACATTTCAAATAAACTTAGTCAAAAAGCCCGCCGAGACAGCCAAACGACGGGATTTTTAGTTTCTAGATGGTTTCTGCATTTCAGTAATGAGCATTGCCATTAGCAGCATGGGACTCGGAGTCCGGGCAGCTACATGAGACAGCTTTCAGCAAATTTTGAGTTTAGCCAAGAGTCGCAATAGAGTAAAAAGCATGTTTCCATCCAGTGATGTATATTTTTTCCCGAATAAGATTATTTCATGCAGCAACTTAATATATAGCTACCAGGGACCGCGGAGACCGTGGGGGCTAGGGGGGCTTTAGTCCCGCACTTTTTTGCTGTGAGAATTTTGGGCCGCCTTAAACTGCATGTATTTTATTGGACATATTGGGCCGCTTCGATGATTAGCACCCGCAATTCAAAATTGGCTTCGCGGCCTCTGGCTTCATGTTTTGTCTAGTATTATTTTAATTAATCTCTTTACTTAGCAAGTTGCTGATTTCTTTCTTGTCATGTTGCAAACGAAAGCTTAAAGTGACAATTGCTTCATTTCTAGTTACAAGTCTGGAAAATGATATGTCCGGCTGTCTGATCGGTTAAATTTTCAATTTTTTTGTACGCTCAGCCCGCGCGGGCCAACTTACGGTGGCGTGCCGCTCAGAGAGTGAATTCTGTCAAACAATACTGAACAAAAAATTGCAGGCTTAAACATCATAGTTCGTTTTTTCCAACTTATTTGGAATCCCTCAGAATTCATTGACAGTACGCCTATGAGAAAAAGCGACATATTCAGAACAAAAAAAGAAGCCAAACATGACACGATTCGGTAAATACATATTCTTCCTGAAGGTGGACAAGAATATGAACGTGATCATATCGAAAAGTTTTGTACAAAAACGATCATTCGCTCATTTTACACCAATATTTCTTAATTGTTCTAATTAAGGTAAACTTAATCAGTCATGCTTTGAAATATCTAGGTGAAAGCAGTCCATGAAATGCTGATTTTCATTCGAAGTACATGATTTTTGATATATTCAAATTTTGTGACGTCATAGTTTGGGGGAATTTCCCCGAAATAATGCGTTATTTCATATCACACATTCGCGAATTACGACAAAATTATAGATCCAAATAAAACCAATTCTATTACTCCTGCTACCTATTGCATGCAGCTACCAGAAACGCGTTTAGCCATTTCGATATATTTGTGGCTAGAAGTATTAATCCTTTAGATTATGTAAATTTGGGGTAAAAAGCGCATTTTTGCGTATGGCCATCAATTCATATAAATTAATGATTTACGACAAAATTAAAGAGTGTGCCTAATCAAAAAAGTATTCACTTGGTGTGTAATAGTAAGAACATCCCAAATCCAAGTTAGCCAGACCTTGAAGTTGAAACACAATCCAGAGTACCAGATTATGCGAAAACCGAACAATACACCATGCGCCCACACACTGTAACGCATTCGTGAGGGTTATGATCGAAAATCTTCGATATGTAGTAGAATTTGTTCCATTCCCAAACCTAAAATGGCAAGGCCCACGCCCCAAAGTTTTCGCTAGTAGCTTCCTGATTACTTTGCAATTTTCTGATTTACAAGAGATGACGGAACTTAGCCTACATTTTTTGGCAAACGAAATTCAAAAAAAAAAAAGGATTGCTCAAAGTTTTATACGCCTGGTAAATGCTATTTCTGGATTTTTCAAAATTTCCAAACAAGACTTCATATCAATAGCTTTTTCCAAATTTCCATGTTCGTGTGAATAGGCCCCAACAAAAAATTAATAATAGTAATATAATAATAGTAATAATAAATGAATAAATAGATAAATACAAAAAGATCCCGAGTCTTAGGCAACTGCTGTGCTGAAAATCACAGGCCTCGAATTAAGTGCTGAAATCAATATCGCAATACACGCTAGCTGCACACTGATTATAGAACCACGATGGACGTAACTGCACAAAAAGTTGGCCTGTTTCAGCCCGAGTCTATTTTCTGGGGAGTATTCGCCTTTATGTGGATAGTGTATGCCTGGGAGAGTTACCTGTCGTATCGTCAAGTGAGAAAACTTAATAGGCCCATGTTACAGAACTTTTCCGCAGTGTTTGTTATCTGCCAGTCGTTCGCTTGAAGGTTGCATAACGTTAGACTACATTGTAGGCCTACATTGCCCAGTTACTGTTGTGTATCGTGAACGTTGGCCTAGCGTTAGACTTGTAGTTGTACAGTTGTACACATTGCACTTAACATAGCCTAGGCTTAACCTACAGTACATAACAGGTTGAAGGCACAGATCTAAGTACCAGGATGTAAGGTGTTGCCGAAAAATTGAATCAACAGTGCCGCCATATTGTGTGTGGCAAAAGCGTTGTGCAATAGTGCTACTCTTCACACATTTAATTAGGCAATTTGATATGATGGCTTGATAATTTGACAATTTGGCTTGAAATAGACCTAGGCCTAGCTCAAATATGTTGTGAAATGTGCTCATTTTCAACAGAAATGTCTGCTCTAATTTAGAATCCGTGCCCCAAATTTGGGTCCCACTCACAGCTGTAGGGTTAGGCCTAGGGGTTACCTATCTGGATCTGGATCTGGAAAAATACTGCACAACACTCCTGGTGGAGTCAAACGTGCAGGGTTGAGTGTGCGCATGTAGTTAGTCGTCCCGTCTGAGGATCCTCAAGGCTGCGCTCTTGAATTGCTTGGGGTCCTCGAGATCTGTAATGTTCTGGGGGAGTAGGTTCCAGTCTCTGACGGTCCGAGGAAAGAAACTGTATTTGTAGCAGTCCTTATTGGTTGGTATATTGGTAAAGCTATTAGAATGGTGATGTCTAGAGGGCCGCCGGACCGGTTGTAGGTTGTTGATTGGCAAGGCTAGGAGGCCCAATCTGGCTTTGTGAAGAATTGCTAGCCTGTTGGCAGTACGCCTGTTTTTGAGACTATCCCACCCTAGGTCGTTTAGCATTTCAGTCACACTACTATGGGGGGAATAGTCATTATAAACAAACCTAGCAGCCCTACGCTGAATTTGCTCAACCTTATTGGATAGGGAAATGGTGTAGGGATCCCAAACAGAAGATGAATACTCCAATAAAGGCCTAACAAGTGTGAGATAGGCATTAGCTTTGACACTCCTGGGGCAGGAGTATAAATTTCTTTTAATAAAAGCCAAAGACCTATTTGCTGACGAAGTGATACGATTAATATGTCTATTCCAGGTCAGGGTATTAGAGATGTCAACTCCCAGATAAGTGTGGCAATCGGCAGACTCCAGGGTATCGTTATCTAGAGTATAATTAAAAAACTTGGGTTTCCTTGAGTGAGTAATCCTCATAGAAAAGCACTTCTTGGTATTAAAGTGCATTTGCCATTTATTTTGCCACTCAGAGAGGGTGTTTAGATCATTTTGGAGTTGAACCTGGTCAAGATTATTCTTTATCTGTCTATAAATTACACAGTCGTCAGCAAAAAGTCTTACTTCAGAAGAGATATTATCGGGCAGGTCATTAATATAAACTAAAAACAACAGGGGACCCAAGACTGTACCTTGGGGAACACCAGAGATAACATCCACCCAATCAGAAAAATCACCACTCACTACGACTCTCTGCTTCCGGGACTTAAGAAAGTTAGCAATCCAGTTAAGGGTGTTGCCTCTAATACCATAGTTTTGTAATTTACAAAGCAGACGGTTATGAGGAACCGTATCAAAAGCCTTAGAAAAATCCATGATAATCATGTCAGTCTGGGATCTAAGATCTAGAGACTGCACTAGGTCATTGGTTGTTAAGATCAATTGAGATTCACAAGAATGGCGTTGTCTGAAGCCTATCATAGAGAAGTTCCAGTTACAGTTAGTTTCCGCCCCTCAAAAATGGTGTTTTCCGCCCCTTTTATTTTAAGTAGAAAACATATTTTTGGGAGGCAGAAAGTAATTGAATGGAATGTGATATAAGTGATACTTTTGTCAAATGAAGTTTCCATCAACTTTTCCTTAAAGTTTCAAACTTCATCGATGTCTTTTACTATTCAATGCGACACCCGCCACTGCCATGTTGACGTCCTTCCAAGCAACATTATCACTGTAGACTTTAGTATACTTATACCTACTTACATACAGGTATATGATATTCAGTGCTGTGAACAATTATTCATACAATCCGCATAAGCCTACCTATAGACAAGCGGACTACTTGCACATAAAAAAATACAGGTCTCTGACTAGACTTGACGTTTAGAAAAAAGGTCTTAAAATTCATTCTTTTCCATGATTTTTGATGAAGATACTGAAAAATTTTTAGGCCTAGCCACAGATTTCATTGTTTTCTTGTACTTGGATTTGAAATTTTAAGTTAACAGTTATTTTTATCACAGGTTAGTACAACCATTACTTTCTGCCCCAAGATTTTTAGGGGCAGAAAATAAAGAGTGGAAACTTCCGAGGGTGGAAACTAACGGACCCCAGAAGTTCCTATATCCTGCAGTATGTTACGTATGCATAGTAATACTAATAGGGTTATGGTTACGTACGCATAACAACAAGGTTAGGGTTACGTGGGCATAGTAATAAGGTTAGGGTTACGTACGCATAGTAATAAGGTTAAGGTTACGTACGCATATGTATAGGGTTAGGGTAGGCCATTTGCAGGTGTACGCATGCATACAGTAGGAGCTGTATAAGTAGGGGTAAATACGTATACGTATCCCATACTGTACATGTATGTACACTCTCAAGTACATACATACTTACCTTTAGGTATACGTATATACCTATAGCTATATGTAATAGATAGCATTATTAGACAGTACTTATATTATTTTTAACCCCTCCACCGGCAACCGTGCTCGTAGCGCAGTAGGCAAGCGCGCTGGTCTTCATGCTAGAATCACTATACCGCTAGGGTCGAGGGTTCGGGTCCCGGTACTACCAATGCTTTTCTTTCTTCCACAACACTAACCATTCACTTCTTTCCACAGCACACACTCATAGCACTGTTTCCCGAGTGAGGAAAAAAAGAAAAGGGTTTTTTTACTTAAAAAAGGAAAAAAAATGGTAAAGTTTCAAGCACACTCTTTTGGAAGTTGTGAAGTGTGTAAAATTTATGTCTACTTTCGGGCACAGATTCTAAATTAGTACCGAAATGTCAATTACTTTGTTAACTGAACAAGGTCATGTTATATTGAGCACAAAACTTTCACTTAGTGCAGTTTGACTGAGTGGCTCAGTAGTAGGCTATGTCTCATTATGCTTTCATAGTGACACCTAGGCTAAGTGCAAGGTATAACAATTAAAATGTTGGGAAAAAGGGGGGGGGGGAGGGGGTGTTGAGTCTCACCCTATTAATTCAAGCCCACAAAGTCGCCCACGCAAAATCGCCCCCTAGCAAAGTCTCCCCTGACAACTCCATCCCTGGCGAGGGGGAGGGGTATACTTAAAGGGAAGAGAAATTTTTTTACCTATAAGGCCAAGACTAGACGCAAATTGTGACACTTTTGATGCAAATTAGGCAACACAATTTCTGAAAGTTGACGCCAAAATACTAGCACTAAAATTCACACTCGTGCAATATTTTGATCTAGTGATGGCGGTCACATTGACCTACATCACCGCAATTCACGGTTCAAAAGTTCTGGTTCATTGGCAAGACTTTTAATAAGCTTGCGCTGGGCAATTTTTACCAGCTGTTCATGATATTTCCGCACCAAAATTGATGTGGTTGTGCCAGCTAGCAATATTAAGATATCAGCAAGCTCACAAACTCCCTTGTCTGTAAGTTGCTATACAAACTGTGAAACAGAAACAAAGAGGACAGACTATCAAACTGTACTGCGGACAAGTCCCAAGCTTACGATATAAATCTGTGAATGTTTTGTAGGCCTAGCAAGTAGAAACTTCAGGAGGTGCGGTAGTTGTTATCCTGCAAAAATTAAGCCATTCCGAGCATTCTTCATAAAGTTATTTACCATTAGACTTAAGCAGCCTTGTCATTTAATGTCATCATGAGCGAGAACAGTGATGCACGTGATCTCATGCAGTGAACTTCTTAGCCCACGCATGCAGTAGACTTCCATGCGTATCTATTTTTACAGCCGAAAAATGGATGTTTTGCTTGACATCATATGCATAAGGTCTATTGTAAAATTTAAATTGCCCCTGGGTAATGATTGGTTAAATTGTGTTTGTCCTTGCCAGCCAATCAAAACTCGCAACATCCCATATTTTGCATTGTTTGCATTGGCTGTCAATCAAAGAGCTGAGCCAATTGAAAATTGAAAAATTTTCAAAAAAGGGGCCCTCCTTCAGAGAGGTAGTTGACCCTGAGAGCAATTATACACAAATTTGAAACCTGGTCCAAAAATTTTGAAAAAATGCTTCTGGAAGTAAAAAATTGCATTTTTGAGGGCCCACATATCCAAAAATCAGCAAAGTACTGCTAATCTGAAATCAGGTTATATTTATATTGCCACCAGACATCTTATTTATCAAATTTGGGCCTTATACCTCTTTCATATAAAAGTTATTAGCATTCAAATTCATGAAAAACTCAAAAGTAATATTTGGCATGAAAATATGGTATTGTGCAATACTTTTTAGATGGCTGTAACTCTCAAACTGCTTAAGCTATGGACCCCAAAATTTCAGTGTGTTCCTTCTGTCTATGCAGTACCATAATACTGTGTGCGAAAATCATCGAAATCTGAGATGGTCACTTGGGGACTTTCCTGAAAATTTGTTGATTAGGCATGGAATGACCCATATGGGTCATTTGGATAAACTCAAGGGGCTACCCATATGGGCCTCTCATCATTATCCCAGGAGGGGGTCCAAAACCATATGGACCCTTAAGAGAAATGGGTCCCCCAAGATTTCCTTATAAGAAAATAGTTAATTTGGGGGGCTGTGAGTCTTTGGGAGGCAAAGAACAGTATAATCTTGTAAGGGTCACATACCTAATTAGGAAAACCTTGCTTGTCTGGCAGGGGACTTTTTTCAAGGTTAGACTTTGTTAGGAGACAGAACTTGTCAGGAGACTGACTTTGTAACTGGGCGTGTTAATTTGTTACTAGGGAGACTGTGTAGAGGAGATTTCAGTTGTGGGAGACTTTTCTAGGGTGCCTTGTAAAAGTATTAAAACCCATTTAGTACACCTACAGCACCATGAAACCAGCACAGGCGTCACTGTTTCTAACTTCATATTTCTGCAATTAAATATGCTGGTGCAAAATTGAAAACAAAAGCAGCACATGATCTCAGCATTTCTGTTGTCTTCAACTTAGGTTGCATACATTGTGCACATTTCAGTCAGAAAAGCAAGAAATTTAAGTGGGTTTAAAGTTTGTCAGTTGCCAATCAGTGCACATACGGCCATACAAATCAGTGAAGTTTGTGCCCTGACTGAATGTTTTTGCCACCTGCAAAATGGCCACAGCAAGTCCTCTGGTTGCTTCACTTTGTTGTCAATAGGCAGTTATTTGCACGCCTTACGTCCAGGTATGTAGATCAGTGGTTAAAGGGCAAAGGAGGGCTATAACGGGCCCATAAGATGCCCTGTAATCCAAACCCCTCGCCCCAAAACAAAAGCAAGCCACCAACACCCAACGAGCCCAGAAAGATTAGATTCTACTACAGTCATGGTAAAACGTGTCAGTATTAACCTTAAATGGTGCACTGAAGTGGAGTTAACAACCCACTCAGGCAGGTTATTCCACCCATTAACAACCCTATGAGAGGAACTGAACTTTCTAATGTCAAGTCTAGCAAAAGATTTATCAAGCTTTTTACAATGGCCTCTAACCCTAGGATTATTTTGGACCTTTAAATAACTACAAGCTAACATTTTTAGGATTCCCTTCAGATAGAAATTTGTATACCTGGAGCATGTCTTCCCTAATCCTTTCCAGCTTCAAAGTGGTAAGCCCAAGCAGCTTAAGCCTTTGGGGATAAGGTAGATTTCTAACCTCAGGTATGAGTCGAGTAGCTCTCTTCTGAACTTGCTCTAACAGCAATTTGTCCTTTTCAAAGAAGGGACTCCAGGCCTGTGCAGCATAGTCAAAATGGGGTTTAACCAGCTGCTTATACAAATTAAGCACAATTTCTTTATTAAAACTCTTAAAATTCCTCCTGGTCAACCCAAGCATCCTATTTGCAGAGGCGTTTGAAAATTTAACTGTTATCGCTACAAAACAAAACCATAAATATACAGTGTAGGCTCTAATTGGGTTTACGTACCCACAGTAATAAGGTTAGGGTTAAGTACACATAAAAATGAGGTTAGCCTAGGGTTAGGTACACATGGTAAAAAGTGTTAGGTTAGCCTAGGGTTTCGTACACATAGTAAAAAGTGTTAGGTCTAGGCCAGGGTACATTCCATGTAAAGTCCACACCGAATGTACGCCAAGGTTTTCATGATGGTATGCTGGGATTATCTCAGGCTGTCAGATTTTACAGAAACCTTTGTTCCCCATCACATGGTGGTCCTGTGGTGATGAAATCACGGAACCCCAAAACTGGTTACCACTATCAGTTACCACCCATGCATATTTTAAAAGAATCCAAAAGTGGATTCCCATGGGTAACCTTGATGGAAAAATGAGGGAACACACAAGTGGGTTCGCGCCATTTTTGAAATCCAATGGCTTGTTTTCTGTGCACAAACAATGCTACATACAGTAGCAATATGCAGGCCTGCGCACATGTGTACAGTATACATGTACAGTACATGATCATTGTACTGTACATTGGCCATGCATGTACAAGTACATGGTACACACACAGTAAGTAGCAATCTGTATGGGATTGTACATTCTTATACATATGTAATGCATACAAAATTCATTGGCAATACAAGTACTGTATAGCACAGTATACTGTTTGTTTATCATGCGACATGACTGAACGGGCATGCCGAGAGTACAGCTTGCCGCAGCTGTGCAGAGAAGGAGTTGGTGCTTACGCCAAAGATCTTCGTGTTGGGGTGCACGCAATGCAGACTGTGGCCTACCTTAAGGTTACATACACATAGTAATACTTGGTAAGGGTTAGGGATACATACTGTACATGCATACATATGCATAGTTATGCCACTTCCGGGTACAGAAACCCAATAAGTACCACAGTATTTTCTGTGGGCTTTTTGAAAATTGCAGTCTGCGAAGTTTAAGCTTAAAAATATGGCACTGCAATCATAAATATCTGCCACAATGAACTAAATTGATTTTGCTGCTAGTGTCCCAAATTTTTCTTGTTCAATGAAACAATGATAGACCTACTTGATAGGTGTTGACAGTTCCTGGTTATTTTGTGCCCATGCTCCTAACAGCTCTCCCCCCCCCCCTCCTGGGGTACGAGTTGGCCCCCAATCATTTACCAGTTTTCCCTCAAAGACCTGTCAGTTGCCCCTCATTGTTCCCAAACAGTTTTTTTTCCAGTGATTGATTGTGACAGTAAGCCTAGGCCTAGAAATTGTAGTATTCTTGCGCAAAGCTGTCTAACAATGATCAGTAGGAAAACTGTCTGGGCCTAGAGAGAGATAGTTGCAAAGATAATCATTGCAATCAACAGACAGACCAAAGTTCATTACTTAAGAGTTTGTATAGGCTAGGCTTACAGCACGTGGAAAACATGTTGAATTTTAATGCATACTTCATAAGTTCGAAATTTGAATTAAATACCAATTAAATCTGTGGGGGCCCTGGATTTGCTAGTGTTCGACTGATGCTACTTCCGGTAATACCCAATTACCAATTATTTAATTTAACAACCAGCCTGATGGCGGTTACCCATTACCCATTATTAGAAAGAGGGAAACCACTTGTTTGTTGCTTTGTACACACCCCTTGCTTTGTGTATATCATACAACTGTAACCAGTTGAGGTTGAAAAATATTTTTTTTTTATTTTATGTAAATTTTTTCTTTCAACAGTTATTGTCACAACACACAAATACTGTAATGTAAGTTATGCACACAATACTCTTTAATCATTAAAAGAGGAGAAAACAACAAAACGAATCACTTACGTTTCAAATCAAAAATCCCCAACCAAGGGAGCTACAGTAAGTAGTATCTTACCCTGACATTGTAATCCATATTTTCAATAAAAGTATATTTCCAATGTGTAAAATACTTTCTCAAAAAATTTTGCAGACCAGCTATAGTAGGGAGGACATTTGACCCATAACAATTTAAAATATAATTTTAAATAAGATGAGGACTATATTCAAAACATAGGCAAAGTAATTTGTGAAAAAACAATCTGTTGATTTAAAAGATTAACATTTACACCTGCCCTTTCAAAAAAAGTTTGTATAGAATGCCAAATATCCTGGACATTGAACATCAGTCAAAAATTCAAATAGTTTGTTAATGTAGGAGGCAAAAACTACATTTGTTTGAGTTTGAAATCTTAACTTTGTATAAGTAGGAGTTTGTAGGGATAATTCTGTGAAAAAGTGGGTACTGAAACCAATGAAGTTTTATGTCTAGAGAACATGTCAATGGTATTAAACAATACAAAAACCATTCTTTGCCAGAAATAAAATAATCTTCACACCATCTTAAATATGACTTATTTGGGTGTTTCAAAGGTTGTAGCAGGACTTAATACATGGTTTTACTAGTATGCTGGTCATTTCTCAGCAAGATACAATATGTACTGTATTTAATAACAGTTGAAGGGTGGACTGATACCATGTTAAACATTTCTAAGTTAAATTGCTAGGTGGACGTAATAGACTTTACAATGCCATAGTACTCTAAAAAATGAGTGGGAACCTGAAAATTCTTAATAAATTCATTTAAAGTAAAAAAATCACCCCTGTGAGATACTGTACTACAGTAGGCCATACACAAATTTTATCCCTCTATCAGTCCAATGGTTGGATTCTGGGCTGATAAAAAATTGCACTCAATTATTGTATCTTATGGTTCCTTTCTGAAATAAATATCCATATACATATTTTTGGCACTTCTTGCCCAAAACTTACGTATTGTTTAAAAACAATCTGCAAATGAAATACACTTAAGTCAGATCCCGAAAAAATCCAACACATGCATAAATTGGTGATGCCATTTCTTGGTGAATTTAGCAGGGGGCCCACCCAGCTGCACTAGCCTGCTATGTAAGCATGGGGAAGTGCAATTGTCGTAACACAAACTCAGTGGGAAAATCCATTTCGAGGCCTGGGTTATCCACACACTAAATTACAAAGGCGATGGTGCGAGTTGTGATTGGCTGGCCAGGACCAACGCAATTGAACCAATCACAATGCAAGGGCAATTTAAATTTTGCAATAGATCATATGCATATGATGTGACCCAGCAAAACGTGATGCCTTGTTTGGTAGTTAAAATAAATACACCTTGAATGCAATTCTATTAAATCTGATTCCAGGTGACAGCACAGTGTTATAGGGGAAAAGAACCAACGATCAGGCCTGTGGCAGAGGTGAAATTTATACATTTGTGATTATCACTGCATACCGTGTTAACAGGAAGTTAAAGGATTGAGTATCTGCAGGAATTGCAATGAAATGAAGAGCAAGTTTCAAGTACATTTGAGCCTGTCTTCCAGTTTGCAAATAATCAGTGACATTAAATGATCTGTGGAATTGCGGAATATTACAGGTGCGGATTATTTAGATTATGGAATATTCTGTCCAATGCTGATTACTTTACCCACAGATGATCAGTTGAATGCTCATATTAGCCTGGCTGCTAATTGTTACATGGAAAGATAACAAAGTTTGGGGGAATTTTCGTATTGAAACGCTTTTTCCCTTAAACAAAAAAATATGTGATTACTCTATCAACTCATCAGTGTGGGATAAAATTTGGAACTCGCTGCCAGCGAACTGCATGATGGCACCATTGTAAAACAGGTTTTAGTCAAGCTTCAACAAAGTATGGTACTGTATCGTTGATGATGATGATGATGATGATGATGATGGATGATGATGGATGATGATGGATGATGATGGATGATGATGGATGATGATGGATGATGATGATGGATGATGATGATGGATGATGATGATGGATGATGATGATGGATGATAGAGGCAACTTTAATAAAAGTGCGGTAGAATTGTGTGTAGCAGATGTTGTACACACATGAAGGTGCAAGGCCAATTTCACTGCTTTGGGCCATGTGCTACGCTGCTTTCCTCTGCAGTCATGTCGCCTGACTTCAATGCGCAAGAACTGTAATTTGCTCAAGGAATGTGGAAAGGAACTTAATCCATGAATGCAGGTAAATGAAGTCACCAAGTTTCACAGTGTTGTAGTTACTGCGTACATAAACTATGTAGTAAACACTTTCTGTAAAACAGTCTGGTACTGTACTGTACAAAACAGGGAGTTACTCCAACTTCCTGAGATGAAGTACCATCAGTACACAGCCTTACCTATGACAAGCATATCTCACAGGTACTGTAATGTACTGTGTACATGCAATATGCCCTGGAACTGGGAATTACTGATTATTGGAACTAACTACAGTGCCAATAATTACATGCGCATCCCGAAGGTCCTTTATATGCAAGTTTTTGACTTATCAAAGCTGATGAACTTAAAGAAATGCATGTCAGCAGCAAATTTTAAAGTGTATTTGATCCAGCTTTCCAGTTTGAATTAAATGGTAGTGGTCTGTTGAATAACAGAAGGTTAGAGATACTGTACATATTATTTTTTTCTGATTGTGGGATAATTGTCTAAAGTGTTAATTATCTACCAGATGATCAGTACTGCCAGCTCAAATTCACAGCAAACTTTCAATCATTCTGGGTACTGTACCTGTAGGTACAGTAGAGTTTTTCAAAATGCCACTCAGCCAGTGTGAATTCTTAATGTGTCAGAATTGAAGAACAGTTAGCTTATTTCCATCTACAGAGGTTTGTAACCAGTAAGAAATGTTATGGTTACTTGGAAATCTTACTGTAGCACTGGAAACCCTTGTCTTTAACTTGTAAGATCTGTAACCAGGTCAGAAGGGCAGTTTGTATATAGCTTGAACACCTTTCAAAAGTATGTGCATGTACAGCACCCTCGTATGCACCAGAACTGCTGAATCAGAAATTTTGGTTGTATAGTGCCAATATCATTATCACTAGATAGAAATATTGTGTGCGTGTGAGTTTCAGGGCTAACATTTTTGGCAGCAACTTACAGAAATAGCATTGATGAATTTGCTTTAAAAGTGCCACCATTTTGTGTCTAGAGACTTGAGTAATTCAAAAAATTTCGAACCTTATACCCTTCCTCCTGGCCAGTGATTCACCAATAAACTCATCAAAGGAATGATGTTCAATTCTAAACCCAGGGAAAACCCTGAATGTAAGGCAGGGACCAACAAAACTTATTGAAAACACAGGAGAAGAAAAAAAAGAGAGAGAGAGAGAGACCATGTTTGATACTGTTTGTCTCAACCAGAGTGCAGACTCAATCTAATCTACTTCACTGTGCTTGACCAATGTTCACAATAGGCTATGCAAATTAACAGGTGCACTTAACATTTAAATAACAAAAGTGATTCTTACACTGAATGTAGATGGCTAGGCTAACTGCATAATAAAAGGAAAAGTAAAGAAAGACTTATGATGTATGAAGTTTTAAGGGTAAAATGACCTGCTTTACTGAATAGACTGGAAGGTCCAAAAGTGACTAAAAATAGGCTGTTGCAGTGCAGTGCAGTGTAGTAGTTTATCAAGCTGAAATGTGGAGTCTGGTCTTCCAACAGCTTGTATTTCGTTCTACAGTATGAAGATCTTCAACATGAGGGTGGTCTTCCTTCTCCTGCTTGGGTGGGAAGTACTATACTGTGCTGTTTCTGTACTTGTATTGCAAGTGAATGCTGCACAGTAAGTAGGCCTTCGTGTCTTGTACAGTACATGTATAATTAGGCATGTACAATCACTTACAGAATGCTACTGACATTCATAAACAGGCCTATAAGATAAGCCACCAAGTACAAGGCACACAATCATAGCAGGCATTTGCTTGCACACTCAACTGCAACAAGCAAATCATACATACCACGTAGAGCCTAACAGGTGCTACGGCAAAATAGGTTAACTAAGGGGCGAACAAAAATTTCACCGATAGAACAGGTTAACCCAAATCAGTCAATCACGATGAAAAATGGGGCATATTCACTTACACTTATTTTGGAACAGTCAATAATTTATAGGGGGTTCAAATACTGAACAGCAGTTGTTTTCCAACATATGCTTCATGGAGTTATTCAAACATTGAAACTAACAGGTGGGCTGTGTGTTTTATGTACTGTGACAGAACTATTTCAGTTCGGCGCATTGGTCCGAATTCTTTACCTGGTAAGTCTCATACTGATTGTAGCGCTACTTTTCAGGTAAATCCTGTACCGGGTACAAGTGCCTACTGATACTAACGTTATGCTGTAAATGTACACAAGCATTTAGCTAGCAATGACAACAAACAGGCCAGCTAGCAGTCCTATGATTACAGGTTGTATACAATGAATGGTACAAACTTTAATGTTAGTTGTTTCTTACGGTTGGAGTAAATTCAGTAAAAGGAGGATTGTGAAATCATTCAGGATCGTCCCAAGCATTGGCATTGCAAAATAGGCCTATTTTATACGATTGCAACATGAATTTTTGTCGGGAGAGGGAGCTGGCATTTCAATCTGCGGGCACTGTTAGATTTTAAGGGTAAACAGGAGGCCGATGGGTTACTTCCTTGAAAGGGTTTATCCTGAAATGAAAGGCACGTAAAAAACCTTTTTTTTCAAATGTTTTTGTTCAGTCAAAACTTTATTCAAATCTTCAAATTGTCTCACTGCAACAGAAGAGAAAGCAGTAGGAAAATTCTGTTGGGATGAAACGACACAGAGACTTGTATGTAGAGGAAGGTTGGGAACGTTTGGTAGTTGTCTACTGTGTAAAAGTACCTGTTTTGCCAAATATCTGGTACACCTGGTAATACCTCTCGGAAGAGGATTGATTGATCAAGCCTCAACAAGAAAAGTTAGGTCTCACAATATTAATTTAGTTGGATGAGACTTAACGACACATCAACATGAATGTGTTATACAGTGTCTGTCAACCCAATAAAACGTCAGAGATAAAATGTATTTTCCAGTACGGTTTAAGTTCAAATTTGAATTTACCTTTGGTCGCCTCCTACAACGTGGAAAAATACTGTGGGGATTTTCTACAACCCTGGCAAAAGGGGGCGATATTACTGTAAATAAATTTATCAAAATTACAGGACATACAAGGAATGGAATATTGGTCAGGGATTGGGGAAGAATTACACACACCATCCTTGCAATATAGAAGCTGACTATATATTGGAACAGCTTTCACTTCTGAAGTGAAGAGACAAATCTTATAAAATTTTGACATGAACATGAAGCAACACATTTACCACAGGGGACAGTTGTAACAAGGGCCTACTTCAAGGTTATGTGTGAGAGCTACGGCAGAATTTCTGCTCTAGTTGTAAACATAAATTTAATAACAATATAAATGGTAAAATAATAACATTTGTTTGTTTTTTTCCAATAGAAACAAACCTACAAGAATACCAAAGTGGTTCCTGCACCCCTGAGAGATATACTGGATCAAGACACTTTTGAAAAATCACGTTTGTATCAGTTGGATAAGAGTAACTTTGGATTTTGGCATGGAGTCTTTGGTCAAATTGAGTCTACGGTATGTTCTTCTCTTTGTATTTCGGTCTTTGCGTAATAGTTTGTATAATTTCAAGAGTATTTGGGCCAAGAGTTAAAAATTTTGTAGGACTTATAACAAATAAATGGATGAAGGTGTGAATAATCTCATACTTCACAGACTTTCTAAAAAAATTTTGTGAGCGAAGAGTGTTTGAGGTATTTTTAGGTATTTTAGCTAAAATTAGAGCAGCAACGTTTGTACTAACTTACTACTTGGTTATAGCCCAAGTGCCAATCTTAAAAATTTCCTTGACTCTTAAATGGCAACCCTTTCAGCATCATAGGACCTTAGCTGATCTTTGAATGTTTTAAAAAATTGAGAGCAACCTTGTGAATATTCCATTTGCTCCTATTATTACCACTTGTTACAGGAATTTAATGCCCACTATTGTCATCACATTATGTACTCTGAAGGGTTCAGATACCTGCTCTTTGTTAGAAGTGCTCACATTTGGAATACAATTCCCCAACCAGTAATAATTAATCGATCTGTTTCTTCCTTTCATTCTGCTACCTCTATTAAACTGAGGACTTCCCTTTAGTTGGACATGAGACCCGCCTACAAACACGTGGGTCCTAACTTGGTCTATTCTTTAGAGACCTTTTTGTTGTTGGCTTTTACTTGCACTAGTTGTCTTCCTTGTTGGCTTCTTAAACTGCTAACTCTTCACTCTGTGATGCCTTTTGTGACCTTTTGGAGTTGTAAATGAAGACAAAAGAAAGCATCCAAGGGGGATTTTAGAGCCATTTTTGTTTTGTGTAGTACAATCCTTTCGTGAATCATGCATTTCAAAATGGATTATAATAAGTCATGATGTTAAGTGTACTTACTTTTCATTTCAGTGAGCTGTAGAATTTGTTTGAACGGAACATTCTTACTGTAAACAGGAAAACAGCCATACTGTAAGCATAACACATACAGTAACGCATCAAAAGAAGGGTTGAAGGTCATAACAAGTTTTGATACTTTAGAGAGGTGCATCACTTATTTTACTGCAGGCATTTTGATGAAATTTGCATTGAAATCCAAAGTGTAATTTTCAAGATACCCTACAGCTATATGAGCAAGTAAAGAATATTCAGTGGGAGCACAGTGGGCAGAGCACAGTAGTAATCTGACCATTGCTGGGGACTAGAAAAAGTTGTGCTTCCTTATGCCTCATAAATTTTCAGTTATAAAGAATTACTTTGATGATTATAATATGTATGTTTAAAGTTTAAAGTTGACAGTAAACACTTCACTATGTATAAATTTTCATCTCAGTTTTACAAAATGGATTATTTGGTTGTTTTCTTGCTTTTTAAGTTATCATAATGCTCCATTTTTCACTAGTACAGCAATTAATACCCTTTGTAGATACTGTCTGTACAGTGTTATGAATTATGGCAGACTTAAAATGAGATCAAAAAGAAAAAAAAAACATTGAAAATCATTCTCTTTAATGGTTCATTTCAACAGTGGATCTTACTGTATGCAATAATACCTATGCTCTGGAACTTTTCAGGAAAGATCACCAGTCATTTTGGTTTTGGAAGAGATTATGAGGTAAGGGAAAGTGAAAGTGATGTAGAACATAATTGTAGGTACAGCACTATAGGAAGAGTATCTTTTGTAGGCAAAGTATGAAAGTGAAAGTGATGTAGAACATAATTGTAGGTACAGCACTATAGGAAGAGTATCTTTTGTAGGCAAAGTATGAAAGTGAAAGTGATGTAGAACATAATTGTAGGTACAGCACTATAGGAAGAGTATCTTTTGTAGGCAAAGTATGAAAGTGAAAGTGATGTAGAACATAATTGTAGGTACAGCACTATAGGAAGAGTATCTTTTGTAGGCAAAGTATGAAAGTGAAAGTGATGTAGAACATAATTGTAGGTACAGCACTATAGGAAGAGTATCTTTTGTAGGCAAAGTATGAATTATATTTACACATTCTTTCTCAAGAAATGTATTAGATACGTGTACAGTAAGAATAGGCTATACATGTATACTCACATTTTGTTTTATGTCAAAGGAATCATATGGGGAAAAATTTGGCTAAGTTCAATGTAAAGTCAACTTGTTTTCAATACTCTGGTTGAAAATTTTGTAATTTTGTCCTAACCTCTTGAAAATCAATAATTGATATGGAACCCACATTTACATAGAATTCCTATATGGAAACAGTTTTTGCAGGTACTGGCAAGTCAGTGAAAATGAACAATTTTTCAAAATGTGCATGACAAATCTAGGAATTTGAGAAATTGGGCACATAGCTCTGATTTTCCAAATGGTCAGATATGTTTTTTTGATGGAAAAAAGATGGAAGCACTGTATGTTATCTGACTGTTTTTAAAAGTCCTTGAAATACCAGTCAAATTTCTTAAAAGTCATGGAAAAGTCATGAAATTTTTATCATTTGAATTCGCACAAACACTTTGTATCCAATCTGAGAGCATTTAAGTTTTTTAAGAAGTTATGCAGTCAACTTTCCCAGTCAGTGTAAAGCTACAGTAGACTCACATGAGGGATTAGTGATACATGCTTAATGTTGTGTCAAAATTTTAAACAGAATGTCATGTGATCACAAAAGTTTAGTACTTATAGAAAATTCCTTCCTGAGCTGGGAAATATTCTCTCCCAAATGTCCTTTCAGCTATTGGAAGGATATGATTTTACTCTACAAAGGGAGTATTTTCCTTGATGGACGGTATGATTCAACACAACCAGGTTTTGGCAGTTTTCTGTGCAGTGCACCAATGTAGATTGGCTAAATAGTATGTTGCAGAAGAAGCAAGAACATATGGTTGACTATTACAAATGCTGAAATACTCTTACAGGTATCTTGTAAGAGTTTATCAAAAATTTCAAACAAGTTAGAGATCTTCCACAAGATGTCAATATGAGTTCTTGTGGGTAAATTTCAATCTGTATTACTTTGGGTGAGTCACATAGTCAAGATGCTTCTCTCCAGTACAGTAGTAGCTTGTGTCAGAATCATACAAAATTTCTGTATCTGTAATCAGCTATTGGACTTGATTCTTACTGGTCAGGGTCATCCTGCAAAGTCACAAGGCTTTGCATTTTTAAGGTGTTGAAGTTGAAAGTTATGGAAAAGTTGAAATTACTATTTAAGTCATGGGATCGGAATTTGGTTGAAAATGTCTTCGTTGAACTCACTTGATTCTTACTGTTTTTCTGTGCTGAAGTATCAGAAGAGACATTATTATTCTGAAATGGTCTGAGGTCGAGTTTTATTCTTTCAGGGCTACAAATTGCACTCCTCGGGAAATTAAGCAGCATGGTTAGTTCACTGTTTGAAAAGACTTTGAGTAGATTCATCTGGGTTTTCCATTCTTAATCCAAGTGTGCATAAAAAGTTTCACTCATCATAATGATGTAACATGAATGACATGGTGGCGTGCAATCACACTGACATGCTTCAAAATTCAAAGCCTGAAATTTCATGGCAAAATGCCATTTTTATGTTTTATCAATAGTCATGGAACTTCATAGAATGATAGATTCAAGAAAGAAATCTGTTTTGACACAAACTTTTCTAATGGTGTGAAACCATTTTCTTTGTTCTATTTGATTTTGAACAGATTCTCCAATCACTGGTGTTCATCCTGGTGTCATCCATAGCTTCATATTTCATTGACCTTCCATGGGCCCTGTACAGTACCTTTGTCATCGAGGAACGACACGGGTTCAACAAGCAGGTAAGAAAGGAATGGTCTTTTAATCAAGTAATACTGAAAATTGTAAAAAATGGAACCTACCATTGTGCATCATGTTTTTTGCTTAGGCAATTGAGAAGGGGAAAACAATCCAGTGATCCACAACTGGAGAAAAGTGTCAGTGCAACTAGCAGGGTTGTCACCAGACAATTTTGAGAGCCACGTAAATTGTGATCACCGTCCTGGGGGGGCGGGTCTGAGGGGTAGGGAGTGTCCCTCTCTCCTTAGACAAATTGTTGTAAATTTGAGAGTGCTTACAACAGACCACGAATTATCACTCAGTTCTAAAGAAATCTAAGAATTATATTCACTTAGGGTAAGAAATTTGTGCCAGGCGGTAATGCTGAAATTGATGGCGAGTACTAGACAGAGATTTTCAGGGCTGTGTGGCACTGCCTGCCGAGTGCCCAGTGTGGTGACAACCCTGGCTAATTCTATTGTTGTGCAGCAGTTCAGGACAAGCGATCAATGTTAAAACCCTCCTTAGGTAACAAAATTACCCACCAGAGGGTAAATATCTTGTAAGCAGACCACCAGACTGTTTTGGTTTGCCAGCATATGCAAGCCTAAACTAATATTTCGTTTGCATTTGAGAGTTTCTTGGTTAGAAAATTGTGCTGCATGTCATTGGATACAATTATCCGTTAATTTTGTGTTTACTCCCATCAGTTAGGTTTTTGTAGAAGTTAACACTGGCAACAAAAACTTCAGTTATAATATTGGTTTACCATGATAACAATTTAGTACAATGCCAGCAGTAATAATTCATTGTTCAATATAAAAGTTTGGCTAACAATACATGGGAAGAAAGTACAAGAGGCAAAGACAGTGTTACATTTGTATAGATATATTCCAGTGTAGTGCCAACTCAACTCTTTCATTCTTCTTGTACAGGAGACTCAGTTTTTCCTTTTTGTGCACGACACACTTGTTATTTTTCTATTTGGCATTTAAAGAAGAAAAGGGATGGAAAGCTCGAGGTCTGTGTTCAATCCCTAACCAAGTCAAAAAACCAGACACTCAAAGAATAGCACCTAGTGCCATCATGCATTGGAGTTGGAAGACTATTTGTGGCCCACAACTGGACAAAAACACTTAAAGTGCTTCTAATTTAGAGAGGAGGGTTTTAGCTAAGGCCTAAAACTCTAACAAAATAAACCCCCAAAATTTGTTGAAAGAAGGGTAAGGGTTTCTTCAAGTTTTGATATGTTAGAGAGGTATGGTACTTATTCTAAGCATGAAATTTGCATCAGAATGGGAAGTGTCGTATTGAAGGATATGAACTAGCAAGTCTATTTCACTCCTCCTTACCTCCTATTTACATATGTATTTCCCTAATTGCTTTACAATACCCATCTGGCAGACACTTAGCACAGGTGATGCCCTAGCCCATCTCACTATCTGTCCTGGTCATTCCTCTATTGCCAAGCTTGCAGTTCAGACGCACGTGTTTAGCTGCTAGCTAAACACGTACTTTGTCATTGGGACCTTGTATATTGTCAACAAAAAAGGAACACATAACATTGTATCTTCACATTAATTTACAGTCTTTTGTTTTCTGTAAACTTAATGGTCAATTTTTTCCCCAGTTTTCCCCATATTATCAAGATGTGATTGCATAAGTCACATGAAAACTTGAAAAACTTAGCATCTCCCACAGCAAGATCCTATCCCTGTAAACTTCAAGGTCAACTTGACAGTCTGAAAAGCAAAGAGAAACAAAGCATTTCTCATCCATGTGAGGAAATGATATACAGTAACCTCTGCTGCATTCAATCTCACTGTGTTAAACACAAATCTGGTGACTTCATTTACTGATATCTCAAAAAATATATGTCAGATTTGAATACAACTTTCAACACACTATATAGATTTGTTTCCTTCTTCATTAATGAAATTTTGGGGGCTTAAAATTCCCCTTTAACAATCTCTTTTGACCTCTCTCCTTTGTTTTCATTTTCCAGACCTTGGGTTTCTTCATCAAAGATCAAATCAAGAAACAGGTTATACTGTATATCATCCTGCTACCAATCACAGCTGCTCTCATTGCCATCATTCGATGGGGAGGGCAGTATTTCTTTATCTATGCTTGGGTGTTTGCTTTTGTGGTTTCCATGCTTCTTGTTACAGTCTATGCAGACTACATTGCCCCCCTCTTTGACAAATACACACCCCTACCAGCTGGTGAACTGAGAGAGAAGATTGAGGAACTGGCTGCTAAGATTTCATTTCCTCTTTACAAACTCTATGTAGTCGAAGGTGAGACCTGTTTGCATGTGCATTTCTAATATGTAGTTAGCAAAAGCAGTTACCCCAGACTTATTGCAAAAGAACAGTAAAAGGGCAGAAGCAGTCACCCCAAACTTGTTTTGAAGCAATTACAGCTAAATCTCACAATATTTCTCTTATCTCTTTTCATAGTATCTTTTATAATATTTTAAGACTTCAATATAGTATATTCAAGGTAAACTAAGCAGTCATTCTTGGTAAATTTCATATTTGAGGGGAAAAATATTGTCACATGACTCACAAGAGCCAATCATGAAATAGGACAGTCAACGACACCAGTTCAATTTTGGGGGTCTGCTCTTGCCCTTTAAAAATCTCACTTTTCTTTCATGTCTCTTACTAATTTCATGATATTCAAATTCAAAAGCAGTCAACTGTCACCCCAAACTACAATTTCTCTAGTAGTCCACAAAAGTTCATGATTGGAACAGCTCTTTGCCCGGCAGCAAATTTAAACAATGTTGAATACTGTATTTCACATTACACATCATGAACTGTACTTAAAGTAGTTACATGTTTGGATCTTGATTACTCACCCCAAAGCATTTAACTGAGATTGCATTTGGATGAAGATGAGTGGACAGTTGTGGGTAAGGAATAAATAAGAAGGTTAGAAGAATTGAAACTGCTTGGGTGGGAGAAGATTAGGCCTTTATGACTTTCCAGTTTTGCTCTACATCCCATTTCTTCGGAAATTAAGAAGTGTGGTAGTTGTGCAAATAGTCCCACTCCTTGTGGTGATTTAATGTAAGTAGTGGTGTGTGATTGCAATCACACGCCTCAAACATTCAAGGCCTGTTCATTTCAGGTTATAAATATTGCATATTCATGGATTTATTGAAGCATTGACACAGATTTCACTTTGAAGGAGAAAAATATTGTCACATGACTCTCCAGAGTCACTTATGAAATTGGATTACTACACTTATCTAAGTGTGGTTTTGCTTCCAGTACCATGGACTTTTTGCTGCAACATACATCATATTAATAAATTTAATAGAGCCTGCACTGTAAACTTTGTGTACTTCATGCTAAATGAGGAATGAAACTGAAAGAGAGACATCAGTGTTGTAATGTGAAAGCATTTCCTAACAGGCATTTGCTATTTAATGGTTGTAAAGACTGCAATTCAATCTTATATATATTTGTGACTCTTTCATTTTTCTTGTCACTTATTTGTTTACTTGCATAGGCAGGATTTTCATATGGGGGTGGCCAACTGCAGCTCTGATTGCCTCTCAGAAATTTATGAATCTTTGGGTTCCCTCAAATGCCATCAGTTGCAACTTTTAGCATCTTTTGAAGTCAATTTTTGTTCCATGAAAAGTTTTTCTTTTTGAACTGGATGGGAGTCATGACTCCTGGTCCTTCTCTGGCTGTGTATGTGTAATGTACATGTGTTAATGCTTCATAAACTTACAAAGTTGAACTGATCAAGCAAACTGACAATGTACTTCATGACATTTGCAAACTGATATAGATGTATTTCATAAGAGATGGTTCATCCATCTAAGTTTGGTTACAATCTTCTCCTCTCTCTGTAGGTGAATTCTGTTTTGACCTATGAATATTGGGAAATACTGATTTATACCACTGTGTGCCTACTTAAATTCATAATGGTACTGTAGGTGTGTTTTGCAAGTTTATGAATAGCTGCAGAAAAATCTTCAGCAATTTTAATTTTCTTCTTTTTTGGCAGGGGGTTGTTGACACAAAAGGGGTTAGAAGGCAGAGGGGGAATATTTCTTTAAATTAACCTTCTTTTTAGAGGCTGATTTTAAAGGTGTCTTGTCTAATTTTGTTTGCAGGATCCAAACGCTCGTCCCACAGCAATGCATATTTCTATGGGTTCTACAAAAACAAGAGAATAGTGTTATTTGATACTTTGATAGAAGATTACAAACCAGTAGAACCAGAAGAAGAAAAGACAGAATCAGAAGAGAAAAAAGAATCAGAAGAAAAGAAAGAATCAGAAGAAAAGAAAGAATCAGAAGAGAAGAAAGAATCAGAAAAAGAAGATTTGAAGGAAGCAGAAAAAGAAACAGAGGAGAATGAAGAGAAGGAAGGTCTTCTGGAGGTATAGTTTATGTCAACTTCATCCTGTGCTTGCTTTGTAATGTTTTGAGTTTTGTAATCATATGAAGTAAACAATTTGCAGACTGGAATGATTGAACATTTAATCCTCCAGTACTGCAGTTCACTGCTTCCATTTGGAGTTGTTCTATTTAGTGCCAGGGCACGACATGTAACCCATCTCTGGACCTGAAACAAGGATTATCTATTCTATAAGTTTATGAAAAGCAGTGGGGCATGCAGGATTTTTTTGAAGAGTAGCATGCATCATGCTGAGAGATTGGACTTAGGGGATGTCTAAGGGGGAGGGGTGTCTCTCTCCTGGACTTAGGGGATGTCTAAGGGGGAGGGGTGTCTCTCTCCTGGACTAACGGGATGTCTAAGGGGGAGGGGTGTCTCTCTCCTGTTTGTAAATTTGGGTGTCTTTACATGCAGTCTTGTTCTTTGTATGCTACTTCTGGAAGTAAAATTTGAAATGTGACAAAATGTGCATATTTTGCGGAACTAAAATAAATTGGCATCAGTAAGTGGGCCTTGGGGAGACAACCCCTCCCCTTAAAAAATTTTTTAGAAACTTGGTGTCCCTACATGCAACCTGGTGCCACATATGCTACTTTTTGAAGTAAAATTTGTGTTACTAAAAAACATATTTTTAGGATCTGGAAAAAAAATGACATCCCATGAAGGGGGACCATGGCCCAATGCCCCTCTCCTTTTGCATATGCTACTGTTGAGAAGTTCAAGAGATTCTTCAAGTAAAAATTTGTTTACAAAGGTGAAGTAGAAATAGTGTAATTATGAGAATTTGCATAACATTAAAAAAGGGGACCACAGCAACACTTGCATCAGTTCTGTAGTCACTAGTCAGTTTGACAGAGAGAGAGAAGATGCATCTTCCCAGATACTGTAAGTTTCACCAAAGGTGTTCACTTACTTGTAATTTTGGCTTTGTTGTGGTGCCTGTTTTTCACATGTGGTTTTAACATCTTGTCCAGAGGGGAAGGAATACTCCCCCTGTTAGACACTTTACATACTTCAAGTTTCACAGAATTCTTGGGTATTTTGAAAGTAAGGTACAACCCAAAATAAAACTGAAATCAATGAAAGGGAAAGAGCACAAAAAGCTATGTCAGAATATAGCTATGATGCTCCCAAAAGGACTTTATCACAAGGTGAACACCTGCTCAAACTTTAATTGCAGTTCATGAAGCACCTAGCCCATGTTTTATAAAAAAGTTCAAGCTTAAAGGATGGGATTTCTGTATTTTGTTTACCCCTGTATATAAAATGCCTAAACTAAATGAAAGTTTGTTAATGCCATTATTAAATCCAATGATGGTAGTAATACCAAGAAGTTAAATATATTCATTGAGATGGAAATTCCCTTCAGAAGCCAGATGATGAAGTTGGTAAAAGCATTCTAAATGGGCAACACTTGGGCACAGTTGTAGAAAAGGTGCGAAATGGTATGTTTCTCTCTCATCTTTTCTTTTTGGAAGGAACATAATATCAGCAATATTGAACAACATGATCTCTGTAAAGATTTGTCTTATGAAACCTTATTTCCCAAAACCCATGATATAGTCAAGATATTTGACAACAAAGGAAAACAGGCTATTGATATACTTGGGATCCTCAGCTAGGCCTAATATCAAGATTATTGTAAGACTTGATTAGTCTTAAAATTTATTTTGAGATTTTTGGTGCTCAGTAAAGTTGAATCAGTAACTTGACACAAAGATCAAAATAAGTACTTTTCAAAAGTGTCATAGGTGCATCTGGGACTGGTACAGTTGATGTCCAGCTTGGTACTGTAGGGCCAGGAAAGTTACCACACAAGCAAGGTTAATTCTTTGAACCCAAAGAACTTTTGGTCACAAGTGTACTTTCACAGTGGATAATTGTAATTTTACATTGCCAAGAAACATCTCAGTATTGATGGTGGTACACTACATTTTGTAACCTTGGTAACCAGTAACCAAAATGAAAAATGAAATCAATCAAGTTTTCACAACATGCACATATATTAAATTGTATAACATCTGAAGCAAAGACAGTTCTTGATCCATTACAGACTCAAAAGTACACATATACATCCTCACACATCCTAAATATTTGCAGTAAGACTCTTAACCAACTGACATTGTTCTCCTGAAAGCATTTTGAACTCCTGTATCAGGTACATTTGAATATTGTAGCAGCTTATTTCACATTTGCAGCATCATTCAGCAAGTTTATATACCTAAAAGTGGTGTCCCATCCATGTTGAGAGAAAATGAATTGCATCATATGGTCTCACACCCCCAATAATTTCCCCATTGACTTACACACTAAATTAGCTCCCTTTCGAGGCTGCTGCAGCCATGTCAAAGTTCACAGCTATTTCAAGACGCCCATCTCTTGATAGCTGACAAGTTTGCCCATCATGGCATTACAAAATTTCCATACCATGACCGTTTAGATTTTGAGCTAGAAGGAGGGTACAGCCACCCCTAGCCTCTTTACAAAAATGGAAAATCTCCGCCATTTGACAGCAATTTTTTAAACAGTCCAAATCACTAGTGTTTTCACGGGTACTAAAAATTAGGACCAGGGTACCCGATCGCCATACCCGTCGGGTACCCGGGTTACCCGGTGTTACATACTGTGACTAAAAGATATGAGCATTTTGTAAGACATACTCCATAAGACATGCATGGTAACATTAACATCTGTATTGGATAGGTATAGCGATCACAGTTCCCAGGTTCAAAAACATTTGATTTGTTAGAAGGTTTAATCGTCTCGTTTTGTTTTAGATCAAAATGACAAGTAAAAAAAAAAACGTAACAGAAAACAGTCAAATAAGAAAATTATACTTCCCAAGGCCTATATCAATTTGATATTGATTTTTGGGAGGCTTTCCTACTCGAAAAGCCAGCATAGTAAGAGCTCGAAGCTTCTCCTTTTAAACCACTGATTTAAAAATATCAACTAATCAGAGCCCTGTATTATGGTATTCTCTTGCACGTCAAAAATTACTGATTGTAAACAAACGACGTCATGTTTGTGAACTTCCCTATACTACTTTGCAATGTGCATTGGAATTATCGCTAATGGGGTTTGTACGTTCTTACGTAGCTAGCCTTGTGTCGACATCCAGGCACGGTAACATAACTTTCACACATAAACTTCGTAGTCTGCTCGAGAGCCATTTTGGGGCAAAATAACGTAATATATACTGGCCTATTTTAAAAAAAAATTTTGTGAATGTTTACGGTGTTATTACATTGATGTCGTTTTACTTTGCAGATAGCGGCAAAGTGTTGATTCGCGTAAAACTGACACCTTTAACCATTAAGAAATATTCGAGGATTATACTCGAGGTGGCATACCGTATTGATAATAAGATCGTATATACATGCAAGGCTCAGTTTACCTAGCATGCTGAACGTTACGGGCACTGTCTTTGCAAGCTGGGCGGGGGTGATACAGTATGTCTTGCTATGTCTGCGTGAAACAGTACGATGTGATTTTGAATCGGCCGTCAGATAGCTTGCTTGCGAGTAAGTTTATAAGCGATATACATGTGATGTGTGAGAAGTAACCCACTACGTGACGATAGCGCGATCGGGCCGCACGCTGATAAAAATTTCAACTTCAGAAACGAAGTACAGACAACTATCAAACTTACACATAATTTCTAGGGGCTCTCTTCATTCTCAGTCTCGGAGAATGTTTACCAAATTGGCAAAGTATTTTAGTCCATTACCGTGGGCAATGGCGTAAATGGGATGATCCTTTTGCATGCATTTTTTTTTTAAGATTCGGGTAGTAGATTTGGAACCGGGTAATACGATGGCGGGCGGGTACCCGGGTTACCCGTGCAAACACTAAAAATCACCATCAGTCTTACCCAAATTTTCAGCATTCACTCTCTGGCAAGTACTCTTTCATATTCATGGACTTTCATCACCCAGCTGGCAGGTTATCTTGAATTGACCAACCTGGACAGTCAAGTGATCATCTGATTTTAGTGAGGTCCATTACCTTGTATCTTTCAATTTCCTTGCTTTCCTTTATCATGCACGGTTTTGAAACTCATTTAGACAATAAATGATGACGATGTAAGGCTGATGGACCCCACTAAATGGCTGCCCACAGTGAAATGGTTGCCCACAAGCACTGATCGGATTGTCTATAGAGACTTGTAAAAAAGGTTACAGTGAAAATAAGCAGAGAGAGCCCTCTAAGGGCATGCCATTTATGCAAAAACAACAGTCAGGGAGATACAATGCACATAATGTAAGCACTTGCAAGTAAACATGTACCTCTCGGACAAAGGGGGAGAGCAGTCTTCCTGAAGTGAAGGGAAGACCTACTAGTGCATACAGAAAAAGTGTAAAACTCAATTATATGCTATAATAATTTATAGAAATTTGCAGAATTAAAGCAAATATAAACTGGAAAAAATGATTTTGTGCACATTTAATTACAGTATCAAAATTTTCACAGAAGTTATGATTCCAAGGGAAGTGGTTACTTGATTACCAGCTTACAGACTCAACTTTGACTTAGTAGTCAAAAAACTCATAAAGTAATGCTCTACTGGAATTGTCAAGTGTTTATACAACAAGTTATACAATGAATCTGCATTGTTTACAAAGACACAGACTCAATTATTTCTTAAAACTTTAAGCAAAAATAAATCAATATTTTCCTGATAGTTGTTACTTGTAAAACATCATCCTCTACTTAGCTTTTCTCCACTATTCTTTGTGATAATGATGCAACTGGGCCCATCCCCTTTCCCATTTCAGGAGCGCACCATAGGTTTATATCTCTTTTTGCTTTCAGGGTAATTATGAGCCATTTTTTCTACTTTTTAAGTTGTTTTTTTTTTGTTCCTTTTAGAATGAAGAGAAACAAGCAAACAGTACTGAAACAGAATCATGTGAGGATGAGAAAATGAAAAAGAAGACTGGTTGTAACAATGAAGAGATTCTAGCTGTCTTAGCTCATGAACTTGGTCACTGGAAGCTTGGACATAACCTGAAAAATATTGTTATTAGCCAGGTATGATTCATCCTGATTTTGTTTTCTCTTTTTTCCATATGAATTTATTATATTTATTTTTATTATCGTCAATGCATGAAAGAACAAACAAGGTTTTTTTCAGTGACCTAAGTAATAGAGGAAAAAGAAAGAATGCAGTCTAAAAGCCTTAATAAGGGTTAACAATTGAAAAAAAGATAATGTCAATTATAGAATATGCAAACAATAAGTGAAGCATTGTGAAACTCTTAAGAACACTGAATTACATTAACAATAGCTTCATAAAGGGACAATCAGAGTTTGAGTGAATATATCCTTTTCTTCCAGCGCCTCATTTTTCCCTTCAGAAATGATTGTTTATTAGAATAATGAAACATTGATTAGGTCTCTAAGGTTAGAAGAAAAGGTGAACTTTGTGCTAGTTACTGTTGAATGAAAACGTGTAAGTTTTTTGTCTGGTAACAAAATTCCACACAGATGCAAAACTCCTCCACTACCACTACACTGTAACCAATCATGATGTTAGACCATGGTTACAGATCATTTTTTGTCAGTTTTAAGTCAGTGTGCAAATGTGTTGCAGAATTGCAGTTGGGAAAAAATTTTGAAAAAAAAACTCTGAAAGTGATTTTTAATAATGATTGCTGAAATTGTGTTGAATTGAAAATAGTAAAGAATGGTTGTGTACAAAAGATCCAAATTGTATGTGCTTGATATGGTGAGCACTGTTTATAATATGTGTATGGGGCCAAGACTAAGGTTTCACGGTATACCGGTATTTCCGTAAGTACCGGTACGTACCAGTACCGGTACGGTACGGTACCACCAACCTAAAGGTACCGAAGTATTGTGGAGACTCGGTACTCAACTGTAAGGTGAAAATCTTTTCTCAAAATTATAGCATTTAAATTAGAATGATACTAAAATGTAACAAACGCCCATTTGATAAATGCCCCGTGTCTCTAAACATTATAATATAAACAGGGAATAGTCACTTGATAATCATTTCGCACCATTTCAGTCACAAATCCCCCCCTAAGAATTTCGGAAATTGCCGTTTAACGTTACTTTCGCAGAACTAGCACCATCCACACTAAAAAGGAACTTGCTTTCTATCGACATTCTGCGCAATCTCAGAACGATCCCTGCCAGCGCTAGCTTCGCCCGGCCGCGCCTTCACATTGTGTATTTAGACGGACACGATTAGTCAACTTTGCGGTGAAAATCTTTTCTCAAAAATAAAGCATTGAATTTGAATGATACTTGAATGAAACAAAAACCCATTTGATAAATGTGCCGTGTCTCTAAGGATTGCAATACAAACAGGGAACATTCACTTGATAATCGTTTTGCGCTATTTCAGTCACAAATCCCCCTACGAATTTCGGAAAGTGCTGTTTAACGTTACTTTCGCAGAACTAGTACCTTCCACACTAACAGGGCCCTTGCTTTCTTTTGACATTCTGCTTAACCCCCGAACGATCGCTGATCATCAGCAAATGCTTTCACATGGTGTATTGCAAATAGATACCATGCATTGATTGATAAAATTCACTTTGATTACGATAGCACACAACATTATACGAGTGCGAAATTCGTTGTAAGCAGACAAAGAATCATAGCATTGCAAGCTCTGACATGAAAGTTGCATCGACGATTTCTGATTTTAACACAGTGATTCAGTGGGACCGTTCCATAACGTCCACTGTCTATGTCTGTGGGAGAAAAACTTTCGTACGAACGCAACGAACGTTCTTTCAGAAATTACTGTAACACGGTGAAGCAATGGGACTGAACACACAGTAAATCCCGCTTAAATCACTGGCTCGCGTGTTCAGTTCAACTGATCAACTTGCTTTGTTGTATTGCTCTACGTACTGAAGAACAGTATAGTGTTATTGTACAACGGATTGCTGCGCGATGCATTCGTAAATTCAATCTTGAAGCACTTTGGTTTAGTTTTGATAGCGATAACTTGGCGGGAAGAAAGCTTGATGAATCAGTCTTTTATGGAAATATTTTTGTAAAGTTCTACTTAATAACTTTTGGTTATACTTTAGGAGGGGGGTTGTTATTATTTGCAGAAATTATTTTTGCAATCTTCATTACAATCCTGAGTGCTCTTGTCATCTTGTGGGTACGTCTAGCTCCGGTGCGGACGTGCGGCGCTGATTTATTGTGTGTCCCGAAATTATCGGACGCTAAATTTGCAGAGAGGTTATTTCTTTTTTTGTTTACCGATTTGTTTAGTGTGGGGTGACTAAATGTTATAAAAAATACTGAAACGGGAGGCAGGGATTATCAGAAGACTTCACTTATGTCAATGCATGATATTTTTACGGATATTTTGCATGTGATAAAAATCCTACTTTTTTACTCTTCTGGTACCGGTACTACGGTAATACCGGTACCATTTGTGGCGGTACCGACGGTACCAATTATCAGTGGTACCATGAAACCCTAGCCAAGACCTGTACATGTTACCTCCTTACCTGTTTAAACATTCTTAGTGGATGTAAAATAATTTTGAAAACTAGAAAGCGTTATGACTTTTGATGGAACAGTGCACTAATATGCCAAATTGAACTTAAATTAGATATTGGAATTGAGGGATGAAAAGTGATCTTAACCCAATACCGTTGTTTGGGTCCTTTGGGACCCATACGGAGAGTGCGGTTGTCACCCATCTTTACTGTTTAATGCGGAGCTCGAAACTGCGAGTAGCTACCTGAAAATTTGGCCACAACAACGAGAGAGACAATAGTTTAAGGTCACAGGGTCAATAGCCCACGGAAGCTGATGCGGGGCGTTCTAAGCCCGCTTTTCCGCCCGCTCCCGAGGCGTGCAAATGTGCCCTGATTGGAGCACAACGGTAAAGGGTTAATCTAAAATATCTGCACCACTCGGCTGAAGGTTTATGTACACACACGGAGAGATATTGGCATCAGCGTTGCAGTAAACACACTCCACAGGCTTATTTTAACCCTTTACGGTTGTTTGGGTCCTTTTGGACCCATACAAAGAGCGTGGCTGTCACCCATCTTTACACAACAGTAAAGGGTTAAAAAGAAGCAAAACAGATGTTAAGGACGACTTTCTTTTGAAGAGTAAAAAGTTTCTTAACATTCAAAGATGATGAGCCAGACCAAACAGTCACAGAATAGGATAGCTGCTGGTGAATGATTAAAGTGCACAGTCTGCTGTTTAGGCTGGAATTACATCAACTTTGAGAGGTTGACATATTTCGTGATATTTAGTTGAGGTGGCTTTAGTTTGATTATTCCATGTCAGCCATGAATCAATATTTACCCCTAAAAACGTTGTTTTATGAAACTTAGGGGGAGAATTTCCACCTACTAAAATATCAAAAGGTATTGAGCTATTTATAATGGCATTATTATTAATAATATATAAAGTTCTTCTTGTTGGTATTGAGAAATGTCTGCTGGCTGAAAACAAGGTAAGAAATTTTGTAAGTTCCTTAGAATTTTGTGTCCTTCTGTAAGTTGGCATCATGACCTGTAAAGAAAATATTAGCATCATGAACATGTAAGACATGGTAGAACATTTCTAATTTCTCACGATTCTATGAAAATATCCAAATTTTTAAAGTGGTTGATTTCCAAAATCGAAACATACTTTCTGGGAAAGTTTGAACTTTTGTACAAATAATAATGGCACTTCTATTATGATGTTTTATTCACACATATGATCAATGGACTTCCTCTTTTAATAAAATAAGTTAAAAGGAAGTAGCTCAAAATCAGATGGAAAGCTTTTGTTATTTTCCTGCCTCAAACAGTGGACTTTAAAATTATCATTTAACAATCTTCAAATAACATGGGAATGACAATTAATCAGACCATGATATTAAAAATCTGCTGTAGGATTTGGTAGTAACCTCTCAACCCCTTAGTTAGTTTTATGTCCCCTAGCTACCTGCCTGCGGTATAAATGTCACCTGCTTTTCTCTGATTGGTGAGAAATACTCAAAATCAGCTGTTTATAACGTTTTTATACAGCTTGCACTCTCTGTATTTCATAAATATGGTAATTTCCACACAACACTGATGGATTATTGCAAAAAAATATTGCAATGATGCTCCTAGCTTATTTGCATTGTTTGAGCCATTTGGGTACCAACCATGGTCTTTCTAGGATGCACATCGTTAGTTCTCTCACTCATTCAGAAAACATTTGACAATGAATTATGTTTTCATGGAAGCACTACACTATAACAGCAAGCATTCATTGATAGTGATATCAAATTCTATTTTTACAAGCCAGTGAGCCACAACTGGAAAAAAGACTGTGGCCTGCTCGACTTGAACCATGGGGTTGGAAACTGTGCCATAAAACTCCATCTGCTGCAGATATTTCACCATGAAACAAAGAATATCTTTCTAGTGACATTTTCCATGGTCTCCTTACATGCGACAAAGTATTGTAACCTTAAAATACAATCAATAAAAATCTGAAGAGACAATGCTTCTAATAAAGTCCATAAGGAGATCTTCAGTATCAGACTTGTCTTGACAAAATGGGTTCCTTCAGTTCCTCTACCAGTAATGGCACAAAAATGATTGATTTTGCAGTCCCAGCTTTCAGTTTACATGTCTGACAAAGACAATATTCATCTGCGGTTAAGGAATGCTCTGTTTTCTTTGCACTACATAGCAGAAAAGGGGGGATTTCTTTGTATATATTAAGCCCTAATGCCAAAACTGGCCTCCTTCTGGCTGGCATTCCCTCTTATAAATGGTTTTCTACTGGTACAAAGACAGATTTCACAAGTTATGCCAATTAACCCTTTCTCTGTGGAGGGGAGGATGTTCTTCCCACCATACTGAGCTACGTATTATATTACGTATACACAATACATATGTACCTGTTCAGCGATATAAGAAGTTTTTGTATAGTTTTGGATGTAGAAAAAGTTTTCTTCAGTAAGCAATTTTTCTTTTCGAAAAAAAAGGATTTTTTGTTGGGCTTTGGAAAAGGTGTTATTCACCCTTACAATTTTTCAATTTTGCATGTGAAATATTTTTTATTTGATTCAAAGCAAAATGACTGTAAACCAACAGTATCTGGGTTTTTTTTTTTTTTTCAACAAGTATAAAAGCTAACCTTAAAATAGAAAGGGTTCAATAAAAATCTGATTTTTGAAACGAAGAAGGACAAGGTAAATTTTGAGTTTTTATAAAACGTCTTTGGTGAATGAAACAATTTAGTTTCTTTGTTTAATGGCCAGTCCTCTCACCCCAAACTACACTTTTTGTAGGGGTTACAGAAACTCTCAATTGGCTCAGTTTTTGATTGACAGCTAATTCAAACAATGCAGAGTACAAAAGCTTATATTTCACATCATGAACTGTAATGAGACTGAGAGTGTTGTGATCATACACATTGAGCTTTTCTATACTCACCCTGGAGCAACATGAACTGAGATTGTGTCTGGATGGTGATGAATTTCAGACAATTGTGGGAGGGGCTTCAGTAAGAAGGTTAGGAGAGTTGATACTGTTTGGGGTGAGAGAATTGGACCTTAAAGAACAACGGGTTTGCAATTAAGTTGTAAATGGCTGTCAACCTCACACTGTGTTGAGTATTACCTTAAATGGGTCTCGAAATACATTTTTTAAAGCTTATTTTTTATAGCTTTAGAAAGCTTTTCATTATATTGTGTTTTGCCCAGGATTTAGCAAAATGGAACATAATTGTAATAATTGTATATAGTTTTGATAAAGCTTGTTCTTTGAAGGTATTATACAATAAAATCTCAAGAATAAATAGAGGGGAAAAACGGTTTGTATAGATGCCACCATATTTGTACTCGCTGTACTCCAAGAGGATACATATATGCATAAAGCCTATTTCATGTCCAAAATCTGATTACACACCATACATTTATAATGCGATACCCCAGGTCGCAGATGACTGTTCACGTTTTGCGGTGAAGCCACATATATAAAGCGATGTTAAATTATTGTTTCACAAGGAAACCATGCATAGCTTTCACAGGGAAACCATGTGTAGCAAAGGGGTTAATGGTTACTGAAACTGCTACATTAACTCACTCAAAAGCCCTCTACTCCTTCTGCACATTTCATTTCATTTACAGCCCTTACAAAGAAGATATTGGCTATGCCAAAAAAATTTGCTGAAGTGGAAAGGAAATTTATTTCAGCAAAACTACACTTTGCCTCAGCATTATAATTGCTATTAGGTAACTGTCCAATGCAAATGACAGTGAAAGTCATGCAGCTTGTTTATGTTTACGGCAAGGTAACAGAAGTTTGACTCATTCAATTGGTTACAAACTTGGTACTGTACTACTATACTACAGTAGATGTAATTCATCTTAGAAGCTCTGATATATCATTGGAAAACCAATACAGCCACTTAAGGAATTTTTTCCACTTTTTTACTCATTAAAAATGAAAAACAGCTGGTAAAGAAACCTTTAAGTCACCCTCTGCCTTGTCACATTCATATGCGTACCTTGATCACCTCTTGAAAGCAGATGGTGAGTTTCATAAGTTCAGTAAATACCAATCGTAGCTAACTTTTGAAATCAAGATTTTCCGCTAAAACTTGAAGAATTGCAACTACTGCGTGTTCTGTATGTAAAGCACTAATGATGGACACATTTGCTCAAATTTAGATCCAAATGGAAATTTTTATCATGTAATGATTTCTTTTCAAGGCATTACTGAAAGCTTCTGTAGGCCTTATTTTGATCCATGCAAGTGTGACTCCTGAGATTTTTAAGTCTGACCAATGTCCTGCAATCTAACTCCATGGCAAAATTCAAATAATTGAAATTGAAATAACGTTATTCAATGTGACATGAATAAAAAGTAGCCTTTTTCTTAACCTGGGCAAACTATCCCAGCTTTTCTATCTCATACAATTGTCATATATTATTTATAAAGTATAAACCAATGCTTAATTGTCAAGGATATAGTTCGTAATTGTATCAAAATTTTAGCCTAGTACCGGCTGCCTAGAATCGTTGATAGCGCTACCAGCACCAATAGCAGTACTGAATCAGTACTGTTATTGGTGCTGGTAGCGCTACTAATGCTTCTGTGTGGCCGGTTCAGATTTACAGGCTCATTTGACCACTGGTCATATGAGTTAATATGATTTGCAAAGTTATGATTTCAGTTTATTTCCAACAGTGTGCAGATCCGCGAAACAAAAAAGTCCAGAACATATTTATGTTTGATATTTTGAAGAGGAACATATTCTAGGCATAGCTTACTGGGGAAATTTTTACTCATTTTCCATGTTTGGTTCTCGAGATGTTAGAATTGAAGTTGACATATTTTCTACAAAGAGTGAATCTGCGACAAGTAGACGTGATGTCATGTATTCACATTTATGGAAATGTTCAGTTGTTTTTCTCTAAAATTTAACACCATATTTATACAATTTAACTGTGATACTGTATGTTGTACCCATAAGTGCATCCGGAGCAATGGAAGTTTAAAAACTTAATTTGCCTGAAGGGCAAGATAGCATCCCTCATCAGTTCAAGATCAAACAGCAGGATCAAGAAAAAAAAATAAATAAAAAGCAAAACAAAACATTGACCAACAATATGAATACATGGCATAGCACCTACTTGGTTCAAGTTTACCTTTTGTAGAAAATTTGTTAACTTCAGTTGCTAATATCTCTAGAACCAAACATGAGAAATGGATGAAAACTTCACTAGAGTGTTTAGAATATGTTCGCCTTTAACATATTAAACAAAAATTTTGTTTTGGTCTATTCTTTTTAATGGAGATTTTACTTTGCGACAAAGAAAATGATAAAATGTCACATCCTCCTGTAAAGGAGCCCAGTACATTTTATCTGGTAATTTTATCATCATTTTACAATTTGTTTTTTTTTTTTTTTATTAAAATGAAGATTTAATTGCAAAGGAAGGCTCAAAATAATGACTGCTTAAATTCTACTAGTCTGACAAATGCAATTTCCGGCTACCTGAGAGGTCGCAATTTTTCAAAATTTTCTGTACACTCTGCGCCAACTGATGGTGGCGCTCTGCTTAAATAGTCTTTTGGGCAGTCAGTCACCACTTCTCATGCCCCTCCTCCCCCCCAAAAAAAATATTTGTGCACGACATCCCCTGATACTATTTTAGAAGTCTTGGTCTCAAGTTAAGTTTCTCCCCCTCCCCCCCAAACAAATTTCCTTATATCTGCCCTTGCTTACATAGGAAAATGTTAAAATTCTAGACTTCCTGTACACTTTAATGAAGGGACAGTGAACCCTATTTCCCAACCACCTTCATCTTCAGTACTATCTGCATTCATGGAGAGGTTGTCACTGAACTATTATAGGTCCGTCTCGGATTCCCAATATCCCATGCGCCTTTCACCGTCACTCATATAATTGCCAGTTCTGCAGTACGTCAACCATATATAATGAAAAGTCTTTGAATTATCACATACTGTAATATCTTGAATTACTTCTTGTGAGAAGTAATCATGGAATTGGGAGTTCAACCAACATATGAAATTTTTATGCCTGAGGGCATTGGACTTTGAGAATCCATGTCATTGAAATTTGCTGATGGATTACCTTCTTTAGTCATAGGAAGTGGTTTAATATGCATGAACAGTTATAGATACTGGGGTTTCATGGGAAACGTTATGATAAAACACTCCCTGTTTTATTATTGAATGCCTGGAAAAGTGGAGCAAGTTATTATAAAATAAAACCTGTTGTACATTGAACAGCCTTCATGAGTCACATAAATGTTTTAATATTAAGAAACTTGAAGTATTTACTTTCATTTAGCCTGAAGTCAACGGATTGGAAGAATTATGTAAAATTGAGTTTGTGTGTCGTTTTAAGATGGATTGCACAGTCTCTCTCCGACTTCCTCTATAAATCACGGAAAAAGTAATTTCATGGTCCGCATAGTATGAATTGCCAGCTGTACATTGGGTGGTCTTCTGCACTGTCATATATTTCGTTTAGATTTTATAACTATGAGATCAAGTGTGCAGGTTTTTTCTTCCTTAATAACTTCAGGATTTTGCAAATAGGTGAAAAAGTGTGCCATCTGCTATGACTTAGAAGGAACAGTTCTGCATTTGCAGATCAAATTATATTGTGCTATACATATTCGCTTCACAAAAGAAACTGTACATAACAAGTGTTTTTACACAGCAGTGCTATATCACTTATTATATATGATATGTTAGACTGTTTCATTTTTGTCATTCAGACTCAAATTCTCTTTTTAGCTGAAGTACTATGTAAAGCCCTCACCTGATATGTCATACTGAGCACTGCAATAAAGTGATTTTGGCAGAGTGTTTTGGACTGACTGGAAGAAAATGTGAATTCTTGTACTGTAACTACTGTAGGGCATGCAAGTTTAGAAGTGGGGAGCAGGTGCCTTTGCTTAATACTAGGAGTACTTGGTAATAATAATAATAATACTGGAAATTTATAAAGCGCCAAAATCAATAAAGATTGTTCGAAGGCGCTGTGACAGTAACATAATTAAATATTATACACTTGGTGGAAGAGATGGCATTTGAGAAGTTTCTTAAAGGCTACAACAGTCTGTGCAGTTTTTATGTGGTTTGGGAGAGGGTTCTATTCTTTCAGTCCAAAACAAGAAATGGAGCAATCAGCAAATGTTACACTGTGGGTTCTAGGTTCCAGAAGTTGGAGTGCAGATGCTGAAGACCTAAGCTGTCTGCGAGGAGGTTGAAGTTGCAGTAAATCCGAGATATACGATGGAGATTGTTTATGGAGGGCTTTGTACACAATGAGGAGAGCTTTGAATTGGATACGCTGTTGTATGGGGAGCCAGTGAAGATCTTTAAGTACTGGAGTGATAGAGTCATATTTTGCACACTTGAAAATAATGCGGCCAATGTGCGTTGGACATTTTGGTTATGATGTCCTATAATTATAAGTAGAACCACATGTTTGGTCTAACAGTAAGTGCATCTGCCTCTCACACAGAAGGCTTGGGTTCGCTTCCCAGGTTGGGTCATACCAAAGACTGTAAAAAAGGAACCTACTGCCATTGTGCATGATGCTCCTCATAAGCAATGGAGTAGGGTAGGAAAACAATCCAGTGAGCCACAACTGGAAAAAAGGCCGTGACCGGCTCGACTTGAACCAATAGGTTGTAAACTGGGCCGTTAAACTCTATCTAACTCTATAATTATAAGTAAAGCACATGCTACTTTGGTTCTGTTAGAGGTCATGCAGGATCTACATGCAGGGCTGATTTTTTTCCTTTTCTTTTAATGGCAAGAAAAGTGGCAAGTAACAAGCTCTAAACTTACAACAGTTTTTACATGTTTTTATGTACATAAAACTCTTCCATTTTTTTGCTCCCAATTGCTGTAAATTTTCTAAAATTACTGTACGTTGTAGTGAGCCCTCCATCTGTGCCCAGAACTAAATAATACCCCATACAGTACAGTATGTGAAATGTCCTGGAAATTTTTTATAGGGTATGTTATGCTTTAAGTTCAAACTAAATGCAAGAATTTGTGTATTGAATGATCATTTTACTTTGTTATCAGTCTATTTCATCTGTGCCCAAGATTGTTAAATATTCGGCACCAATGTATGAAAATATGTGGTCACTTAACTACTGTATGGAACACCAAATAGGTGATGGTACATCTGTTCAGGAAACTGTAGATACATTCCTATCCGCCCAGATCCAGTTGAAGGTATTTTGATGACTTTGAGGATATTTCATTTGGTCATGAATATATTGCATCATAGAAATGTTTTTACCTTTTCCAAAATCATCTTTAATGCTTTTTTATGATGTATCATGGGTCAAAATACCCCACACAGCAAGACACCTGTGACCTTTTTTGCAGACAGTATCTGCCAAAAGGTTCAAGTAATAACACTACCTTCAAATGACATAGATGCATTAATAATGAATGATGCTGGACGCGATAAATGTAATGGCAAGTCACAATATTTGGTACAACTGGGAGATGCCAGTGATAAAGATGAAACATGAAATGAAGAAGGAGTGTGATAGGTGTGCTGTTTTATTAAACATCAGATTTATATGAGCTAACATTCTTCATGAAATCACATCCCTGGCAGTGATTTGAGGTGAGTGATAGATAGTGTGCAATTGTCCTCGTTTGCCTCAAAATTCAAGGCCTGAGTATGTGCAAATGGCAAAATAGCCTACCTAAGTGGTTGATGTACCTACATGATCCTTTTGGTGAATGGGTAATGCAAAAAGAATCATCAAATACATTTTTGCTTGAAATGGCTATGTGCTCAGAGATTATGAGATATACAGTATAATACAAGGATGTCAAAGTTGAGTTTATATACTACAGTACCTGTGCAGAAAAGATGTTGTAATACTGTAACCCTTTTGGCATTCCATACTACAGTTGATCTAAGATCAAAGTAGTTTACCCTATTAAGAAAGGTATGTCCAGGCTTCTGTTAATGCATCTCTGTATTAAAAACCTGCTGTTATAGTATTTGTCTTTTGGAGATGTCCTTTTTAGACCTGCATTTATGTTTGTGTACGGAAGTTAGATTAGAGGGTTTGTACAACACCAAGTAAAGTATTTAATACAAAATGTGCATATGAGGGTGATACCTTCATCTTTACTGCCAGTATTGTAGCTGCAGTTGCCTTATATTTTATCTGTTTGAAATGAAATGGAAGCAAAATCTGTACTAAGATAATTCCATTTTTAAGCTAGACTGTATTGTGTCATGTAGTCAAAATAAGCCTAAATCATACTTGCAAATATATGAGACAATGCCATTGCTGCCTCAGCTCAGTTGGTGTGAGGGTACTACAGTATTTCATGACAAGTTGTAATTTGTTGAAAGTGAAATGTTTTGAACATACTGTAAGAATCCATCATGATCTAATGTAACTTTTTGTATGAGAAGGGTACCACTTATACTTTCTCAGAATTCCATAGGCATCAGTCACTAACACACAAGTGATACTTTTAGTGAGCCACACAAACACAGTCTTTCAACTGGCCACAACTGGAAAAAAGGATTTGGCCGGCCCAACTTAGACCAGTCGGTTAGAAACTGAGCCATAAAATTTCATCAAACTATTAAACTACATAGTTCAAGTTAAGGTTGCAAAACTTGATATAGCACACATTACTGTGATGAAACACACTCAATGGCGCTTTACAAAGAACAAAAATCAAGAAAAAGATTTCCTAAAAAGATAAGTTTTCAAAGCATCCTTAAAAGAATTAATAGAAGACGACTGCTGAATATGAATCGCGAGGGCATTCCAAAGCTTCGGGCCAGCAACCATAAAAGAACTATTCGCAAAAGAACTGCAAGTGGTGAAAGGAACCTTCCGAAGTAAAACTTTTGAAGATCTATTAGCATAATAGGAAGCTTTGAGTTCAATCAACCCTGATAAATAAGTTGGTGCTAAATTGTGGAGACATTTAAACACAAGGAGAAGAATCTTATACTCAATACGAGCTTTGTTTTTTAGTTGTGGGGAAAGAACGACACTATCCATACTCTCATATCTATGACTGAAATTTTAGCTTGGAGCAACCAATGATTTGTTTATTAGTAAATTATTTGCTTCAATTTCCCACAGTAGATGTCAGGAATATAACCAAAATAAATGTATGTGGAGGGCAAAGAACTTTGTCTGTTCAGTAATATCTCAGCTGTCTCCCTTTCAGCTGGGGAAATTTGATTTTGTGTTTATATACATGATGAAAGAGAGAAATTAAAAAATAAGGTTCCAGTATAATTGTTTCTGGAATTTCATATTGGGCAAAGAAAAGAGTGACACAAATATGAAAAGAAAAAAAATTCTTGAAGAAGTAGGAGACAAAACCACAAATTAGATGAGTGGTATTTCAATTTTCAAAGAGAAGTGTAGAATAACGGTGTAATATTTCCAGTATTTAAGTCTTATTAACTTACTTCACTACCTTCTCTTCCCTGATATGATTTGCCATTTCTCTTTGAATTACTTCTATTTCTTAGTTTTATTATGTATTTTTCTTTCAGGATTTACTCCTGTTTTTTTTATGTAAACTAGATGAAATTTAATGACACACCAACACAAACATGTTACTATGTAGTCTCAACTTGATAAAGAGATTAAGTTTGCAGTAGATAGGGTTTTCATACACTTTAGGTCCAAGCTTGGTTTTGAATATACAGTTCATATACATATGATGCAAATTCTTCCCATTTCCTTTGTTGCCAACCTTATTTCCCTCCCCTTAAAGACATTTATAAAACTGCACAGTACATACATTGCAAGTGCCTGCATATGTCTTCCTACTTCCAAATTTGCATTAGCCATCTTTGCATTTGTTAAACAGAGCTTTGAAAATATTTTTATTTCTCCTTTCTTTCGACACAGGTTAATCTTTTCTTATGTTTTTTCTTGTTTGCCTTACTCCTGGAGCAAAAAGTTCTCTTTGAAGCATTTGGGTTCTATGACTCTCAGCCAACCCTTATAGCTCTAGTCATCATATTTCAGTTTGTCTTCTCTCCGTACAATGAGGTGAGTGGTTTTTACATCAGTGGTCATCGGTGGTTTCTATCGTTTATAGTTTTTAGTTGCTCTAGATATGCTTCAGTTGTTTAATGGTTCTTTCAGACCGGTTCTTTCAAAGCTTTACCATGACAAAAAAAAATATTCGGTAAAGACATTAAACTGTTTAACAGTTTTGAGAATTTGCTTGAGCACCTGAACAGAAACAGTGAAATGAGTTTTTTGAGCATTTTATAGAGTGTATTGCAGAAGCATTTGACAGGCCTTTTTGCAAAAATGAACATTATGTCATTAATTTCATCTGTAAATACAAAAGTGTACTTTTTGCTAGAAGCATTTTGATGTCATTTGAAGTTTTTATTTTAAAGACCTATAAAGATGTCCCTGGTTTCCTTTAATACTTAGAACATCATGAACCAAAGGATGTATTGGTTCAGGATGTAGTTGCCTTAAATACAAAGTAATAATAATAATATAACAGTTCTTATATAGCGCCTTACACAAGAAGTCTCAAAGCGCTAGAACTATACAACAGGCAGTCAATATTAAAGACAAAGTAAACAAATGAGTTTTCAAGTTAGTTTTAAATTGTCCAACAGTAGAAGAGTTCTTGACAAAAGACGGAAGGTCATTCCACAGTTTTGCAGATACTGTTGAAAAAGCACGATCACCATAAGATTGGGTAACAGATGATGGCACATTTAAAAGAGATCGAGAGCTGGAACGTAGTTCACATAAAGGCTTGTAATTAGATATAAGATCCTTTAGATATAATGGAGCAAAACCATACATGTTATCCAGTGCATGTGGAACTTGGCTTGCAGGCCTTGGGTTTCATTTTTCCATGTGTGCTTCAGATCACATGCCTCAGGAAATTAAGGAGTGTGGTAGATGTGTCGTTTTATTGATTCCTTGCCTTAGGCAGGCAAGGAATCAAGGCGATGGTGATGTTGTGTGTGTGTGTGTGTGGGTGTGTGTGAGCTTGTAAATGATACCTTGTTGGGTACCGGCCGCTCACGAGAGCTGAGGCCTCGCACGTCTTTCCTCGCTCACGCGGAGCTCGTAACTGGCGTAGCTACCCTAAAATTCGGACACTGCAATGAGCTCTGTCATGTGATATGCAAGAGCCTGCCCTCGCTCGCGGCATTCCCGTGCCCCGTGACATAAACGGCTAAAGGGGAATTCCGACCATTTCCTTACGTGGAACAGTTCTGTGTACCCCGTATTAAGGCATTGAATACGGGTATGCCCTGTGTGTGTATGTGTTTGTGTGTGTTTGTGACGCTTGTAAACACGATATCTTAAGATAGGAATGTCCGACACTTTTCATATTTGGTATGTAGATTTATCATGTTGAGAGGAAGAACGCAATTGTTTTAAGTAGAGGTCAAAGGTCATTTGAGGTCACCAGCGGTAAAATTGCAAAAACGCCAAAAATGGCTTGTAAACACAATATCTTCAGGTAGGATTGCCCGACAATTTTCATACTAGGTGTATAGATTTGTCATGTTGAAGGGAAGAACCCTATTGTTTTTGGTAGAGGTCAAAGGTCATTTGAGGTCACTAGCAGTAAAATTGCGAAAACTTCGAAAATGGCTTGTAAACAAGATATCTTCAGATAGGAGTGACTGACACTTCTCATACTTGGCACATAAGTTTGTCATGTTGAGAGGAAGAACCCTATTGTTTTTGGTTGAGGTCAAAGGTCATTTGAGGTCACCAGCTGTAAAATTGCGAAAATGCTGAAAATGGCTTGTAAACACGATATCTTCAGATAGGAGTGACCGACCTTCTTCATACTTGGTATATAGATTTGTCATGTTGAGAAGAAGAACCCTAATGTTTTTGGTAGAGGTCAAAGGTCATTTGAGGTCACTAGCAGTAAAATTGCGAAAACTTCGAAAATGGCTTGTAAACATGATATCTTCAGAGAGGACTGACTGACACTTCTCATACTTTGTATATAGATTTATCATGTTGAGAGGAAGAACCCTAGTGTTTTTGGTAGAGGTCAAAGGTCATTTGAGGTCACCAGTGGTCAAATTGTGAAAACGCAGAAAATGGCTTGTAAACATGATATCTTCAGGTAGGAGTGACCAACACTCTTCATATTTGGTATATAGATTTGTCATGTTGAGAGAGAGAAGGCTGTTGTTTTTGGTAGAGGTCAAAGGTCATTTGAGGTCACTAGCAGTAAAATTGCGAAAACTTCGAAAATGGCTTGTAAACATGATATCTTCAGAGAGGACTGACTGACACTTCTCATACTTGGTATATAGGTTTTCCATGTTGAGAGGAAGAACCCTATTGTTTTTGGTTGAGGTCAAAGGTCATTTGAGGTCACCAGTGGTAAAATTGGGAAAATTCTGTGCCTGAAATGTAAAGAAAAATCTATCAAGCACTGTCAGTTTGAAAGCAGGTAAGGTATTTGATGGCAACTAATCACTAAGCCTTTTGTCTTTCTGGTTAAACTTAAGTAGATTAATATGAGCTCCTAATCCTCATCAAAGGATGAAAAAAACTTACTTGTCACTGTTATTGGAGGAGAGTGATGGTGTGTGATTGAACATGCATGCTTAAAAATTTAAGACCTGTGCATGCCTGTCAGACTCCAGTACTCAAGTTAAAACTTCTGAATAAGTTTGTTGATACTGACTCAAGATATATTAACAAGATCATACCTAGTATTTCCAAATATTCCTTAGCAAAGCCTTTGAAAACCTCTTCATTTTCCATGTACAAGATGAAGAAAGAATGTTGTGTCTTCTCCATCTTTGACAAAATCAAGGATCTGATGTTTTGGTTGGATGGATAAAAGTGCTTCATAAGAACAGATGAGTCAGTTAGTTTGATGATGATGACGATGATCATGATGACAATGATGATCATGATGCGGTTTTTATAAAGTACCTTACACAAATTTTTATGGCCCAATGTTCCAACAATTGGTTCAAGTTGAGCTGGCTACAGTCTTTTTACCAGTTGTGTCTCACTGGCTTGTTTTCCCTGCACTATTGGATATGCTGAGCAGCAAGCACAATGGCAATGGGTTCCATTTGAAAGAACCGAATGAGGGCAATAGAATAGTCTTATGTTAAAGGGAAAAGTTGGGGCTAGCCCATAAAATGAGACTTTGTAAAAGATCGATGAGAAAGCGCCTTCTTGATGGAAGAAATTGGAATCCAATATTTGCTTGTTTGAGCTTGGATTTAATTGAAATTGTGAATACAAGAGATCCACACCTTAGAAGCCTCCATATATACAAGGCTAAATAATACAGAGTGACACAGAAAAATGTCACTTCATATCCTTTAAGTTGCAAACTGAGAGATGAATTTTCAACATTTTTCTTCTTCTCTATCTGTGGCACACTGACTTGTAAAGGCACAGGTACAGGTACACTCTGCCATAATTAGTGGTTAGGTACAGTATGATGTATTTTCTATTTCTGCTCTGATTGGCTGATTTGACCATAACATAGAAGGATGCATCATGCTAGCGAAGTAATTACAGTCACGCATGAACTTTCTCTGCTGTTTTTCTGCTGTTTTGATATTCATTGTTCTGGTGAAAAGTTAATTCTGCTTTTGTAAATAATTGGAATTCTTGTAGTAGTGAAATACAGGCCATAAAAAGTGTACATTTTTTTATGCATTTAAGATAATATGATCATGTGTTTGGTCTAATACTAAGAGCATCCACCTTTCATGCAGAAGGCCCAGGGTCTTTTCCCAGGTCGAGTTATACCAAAGACTCTAAAAATGGAACTTACTACCATTTCGTGTGATGTTCCGCATAAGCAATAGAGTACAAGCAATAGAGGTTGGAAACTAGGCCGTCAAACTCATCTAATACTCTAAACAAATATAAGCTGTTAATGTGCAAACATAACCCCTTAAACATTTTGGGTATTGTGGGATATGTGGGACATATCCATACCTGATATTTTTTTCTTTCATTGAGACCTATTTTTAAAACAAACTGATTTCCAGTTTCAAACAAGCCTGTGTGCCACAACTGGAAAAAACTCCATGGCCGGCTCGACTTGAACCAAGAGGTTGGAAACTAGGCCGTCAAACTCATCTAATACTCTGAACAAATATAAGCTGTTAATGTGCAAACATAACCCCTTAAACATTTTGGGTATTGTGGGATATGTGGGACATATCCATACTTGATATTTTTTTCTTTCATTGAGACCTATTTTTAAAACGAACTGATTTCCAGTTTCAATTGAAAGAGAAACCTTTGCATTGATGATGCATGCATATGTCATGTGTGTGTTTGCAACACTTTGCTAATTTACACAATAGCTCTAGAAAGGAATGTCTGACAGTTTTCAAACTTGGTACACAGATGCCACATACATATGTATTACTTATGATGCTGGTCAAAGTTCTCAGATCACCATGAGTCAAACATTTATAATTTGCTAACACAATATCTTTAGGTAGGAAGCTTAAATAGATCTTATAATTTGCATGTGGATGTGTTCTGGTGAGGAGGTAGTCACTCTTGTTTTTGGTTTCGATGAAAAGAGAAACCTGTGCATTCATGATGGCGTGTGTGTGTATGTATGTTTGTGCGTATGTATGTGTGTGTGTTTGTGACACTTTGCTTGTTTACACGATGATATCTTGAGAAGGGAAGATCTGACAGTTCTCAAACTTGGTACACAGATACGCCATACTGAGAGGAAGAACCGTATTCATTTTGGTTGTGGTCAAAGGTCATCTGGGGTCACAGGTGTCAAAAACTGAAATCCTTGTTTACACAATATCTCATGTTAGGAAACTTGGATCAATTTCAAACTTGATATGTTAATGCGTTATGATGTAAGAAAAATCAAAATTATTTCAGTGGAGGTCAAAGGTCATTTGGGGTCACATGGGGGTCAAACCCTGAAATCCTTGTTAACATGATACATCATGGTAGGAAACTTGGATTCATTTCAATGTTGATATGTTGATGCGTTATGATGTAAGGAAGAAGCCTATCGATTTTGCTGTAGGTCAAAGGTCATTTGGGGTCATGTGGGGTCAAACCCCCAAATCCTTGTTTACATGATATCTTATGGTAGAAAACTTGGATCCATTTCAAACTTGATATGTTGATGCATTATGATGTAAAGAAGAATCCACTTTATTTTGGTGGAGGTCAAAGGTCATTTGGGGTCACATGGGGTCAAACCCTGAAATCCTTGTTTACACAATATCTCAAGATAGGAAACTTGGACATATTTCAAACTTGATATGTTGATGCATTATGATGAAAGAAAGAACCCTATCGATTTATTTTTGTGGAAGTCAAAGGTCATTTTGGGTCACATGGGGGTGAAACCCTGAAATTCTTGATTACATGATACATCATGGTAGGAAACTTGGATTCATTTCAAACTTGATATGTTGATGCATTATGATGTAAAGAAGAACCCAATTTATTTTGGTGGAGGTCAAGCATCATTTGGGGTCACGTGGGGTCAAACTCCGAAAATCTTGTTCACACAATATCTCATGTTAGGAAACTTGGATCAATTTCAAACTTGATATGTTAATGCGTTATGATGTAAGGAAAAACCAGATTTATTTTGGTGGAGGTCAAAGGTCATTTTGGGTCACATGTGGGTCAAAACCTGAAATCCTTGTTAACATGATACATCATGGTAGGAAACTTGGATTCATTTCAATCTTGATAGGTTGATGCGTTATGATGTAAGAAAGAACTGGGTTTATTTTCGTGGAAATCAAACATCATTTGGGGTCAGAAGTGGACAAATCCTGAAAACCCTTTTAACACAATATCTCAAGGGAGGAAGCTTGGATTGATTTCAAATTTGATATGCTGATGCCTTATGATGTAAGGAAGAACCCTATTGATTTTGGTAGAGGTCAAAGGTCCTGTGGGGTCAAACTCAGAAAAACTTGTTTAGGGTAGCTCAAGGTATGAAATGTGGATGGATTTCATAATTAGTGTGTGGATGAATTGTGGTGAGAAGATGGTCTGTTTAAGGTTTTTTTTTTTTTTTTTTTGTGGAGGTGAAAGGACATCTGGGGTCATGATCGGTCAAACTTTGAAAAACTTGTCAAAATGGGATATCTCAAGGCAGGAAACTTGGATGGATTTCCTAATTAGTATGTGGATGTGTTACATGGTGAGTTGAAAGTACTGTACCTGTTGTTTTTGGTGGAGGTTGATGTTCATCTGGTATCACCTGGCATCAAACTCTGAAAACCTTGTTTGCGGAATATCTTAAAGGCACAGTATGAAATTTGGCTTTTGGAATATAGAAATGTTTTGGTTAAAAGAAAAACCAGTTACTTACAGGTGGAGCCAAGGGTCACTTTGGGTCACCAATTGTTACGAAAAATGTAGCATGTCATTGAAAAGAGCATGTATGTTTCATCAAAACCTCAATGCATTTTTGCATTCTGGTTTGGAATAGGTGAGAGGTCATTTGGGGTCACTCAGGGTCAAACTGAAATGAGTGTTAATATGATATCTGTGGTTAGGAACCTTGTTTAGATACCATACATGATATGAGAATGTGTTATGGTAAGAAGTGGTCCCTATAAAAAGATATAAGAGGTTAGGAAATTTCCCGATTTCAGGAAATTGGGAGTTTTGATCAAAAATCTTAGAAAACCCATTTTGCTAGACAGAAAGGTTTGCTATGGTCAATATGGTTGAATTGGCCAAAGGTGGCGAGTAATTTGTAGGGTTATTTGGAATCTTTTTACTTACAGTAAATGTAAATTTTTTGCAGAAACATACTTTGGGAAAAAAACAAATAACCGCAACATTTTGCACCTACTGTAGGCCTTCTGATGTGGTATCATTCTGAAAGGGGAACCCTCCCTTTAGACTGCACCCTGTACAGACAATCCTGTATAAAAAAATTTTCATGGAATAAATTTCTACTTTGGTAAATGCACCTCTGGTCCCTGTTTTTTTTTTATGTTTTTTTTTTTTGAAGTTTAAAGGTTGACTCTGGTCATTGGGGATAAAACTCTGAAAAACTTGTGATTGAGGTAGTAAACTAGGATGGACTTTATGCATAGTATGTTGATCTGCTATGGTGGGAAGGTGGACCCTATTATTAAATATGGAGGTAAAGGTCATCAGGATTCATGGCGAGTCAAACTGAACACTTGTTACCACAATATCCCAAATGACAAACTTACATAGACTCATGTACTTGGTAGGTAGATGCATTGCTGTTGGCAAATGGTCTCTTTTGTTTTTGTGGAGTTTCAGGTTATCATGTTCACAATCTGAAAACTTTGTCACATATCCTCAAACTGGAAATCATGTATAAATTTCAGATGTTACAAGTGTGTTTGTTATGGTTAGAGAATATAGTCTGTAGTTTTGGCTATAATCAGTGGGAAGGGAGGTCAAAGCCTGGAGGTGGCATCTGGGACCACCAGATGTCAAAAAGCAAAATTTCCCAAGAATTCTGAAGATTACTTCCTGTTTTTAGCAAGGTCTAAATGCATAATTTCCCAGGAATCCTGGAATCCCCAATAACAAATTGAAACACATAACTCCAATCTGCTTTGAACATACTTTAATAGCATTGGATACATGACTGAAAGATACATGTATGGGAATTCATAGCATTATTTGGAAGAGAGCGGTTTGTTTATGGTTGAAACCTGAACCTTGCTCGTTGCACACACAATGAGACCTCAATGATCATGAAATATCATATGGTGTACTCAAATAACATAAACCTGCACTTGTACTCAGGAATGAGCTACTTCCTCTTTTCAGGGGATTGGCTCCTTTTTGTACCAAAGACCCAGATTTAAGTTTCTGTTATAAATATCTTTATAAATCTCAGCTATTAAACTTGTGCAGACAGCCCTCAGAGCTCTGTCCTTTTTGAAATATGGATTGTAATAACATCAGTGCCACTAGGGACCCTTGGCCGAGGCACGGGGATAACTAAGAATATAAGCTGAGTGTTCTGAAAAATTTATGATGTAAGGTTTGATGATGATGTTTCTTGCTTACAACCCTAGTTCAAACATTTCTAAGATTGTTTTTTTTCAGAAACTCTCGTACATCATATTCATTTTTGCTTTTCTTTTTCTTGTGAAGCTGCTTTCCTTTTGTATGACTGTACTCAGTCGAAGATTTGAATTCCAAGCTGATGCCTTCGCCAAATCTCTTCAAAAGGCAGAGAAGCTGAGGACTGCTCTCATCAAATTGCACAAGGACAATCTAGGATTTCCAGTTGCTGATTGGTTGTACTCAGCATGGCATTACTCCCACCCACCATTGCTGGAAAGGATTGGAGCCCTGGAAAAAACTGATTGACAGCTACACTCTAGGACACAGCCTGTGTTCCTCTCAGCTTTTAGATTTCTTTATAGAAGGTTTTGTAGACGGATGCATTTGTGTTCTAATGTGTGAAGATGCATAAACATTTGACATTTTTTGTTTTATAGAGCATCTACATGGGCCATGTGGAATCTGAGAACTTTTCTTTCAGTATATATGTCAGAATTCAAGATTAACTGTGACAGGCTGTGTAACCTTTTAATGCACCATGTTTCTGGGGTTTTGTATAATTTTGTGAAATTTTAACATGATGGACGGGTGATGCTTTTGTGTTGCTTTCATATCTTACTAAGTATCATGGTAGTTTAATATTATCATGGTAGAGGGAACATCTTTATGTGTTGTAACCTCTAGAATGGGAAAGAAACAATTTTTCTGCAAGGTTCACTTTTATGTCTGCCTTAAATACAGAATGATAGGATGTACGCCTCTTGGTAGGATCAACTGTTTATACTCAACACCTTACTTGGCACTTTTACACTTGTAGGAACTTTAACAGTTGTGGAAGAGGCCTTCTAGATACCACCACTCAAACAGTTATTTGATTATCTCAACTGACAAGGACTGCTACAAATACAGCTTCTTCCCTGGTACTGTCAGAGGCTGGAACCTACTCTACCAGTATGTAACAGATCTCAAGGATCACAAGCAATTCAAGAAATCTGCCTTCCAGCAGGAGGATTGATTTTCCATGTGCTCACCAAAACCTACATCCTTGAATCCACCTGGAGTGTTGTGTAGTATTTTTCCAGATCCAGATCCAGATCCAGACTTGCATATACATTCATGCGCATGCATATGTATGCATCTCACATACTTTAAAATTACTTTCTGAGCCATAGTTTCATATTAGAAGTTTCATGTTATTCCTTTTCTTAATATTCATGCCAAAGTGGCACATAGCTTAACTATTTTTGCAGTGTTTTTGCAAGTAAGTTAGAGACAAAAATATTTCACCATTTGATAGGTCTGTACAGTTGCTCACAAATATATTCCAATCAGGTCCTATCCCCTCCGCCTATTCTGCTTCCTGTATGCCTACTGTCATACTTGTGGTTCTGATGTCAATAAACCATTGTCATGTGGACTTTTCAAATCTTTCAACTTCTTTACATGATGTACACCTTCTTCAACCCCCCCCCCCCCTCCACCCACCAAATTTTCTCATATACATAGTCTCCCCACTCCAGATCTGTTGCTTTGGCAGCTTGACACAGTTTTTCAATCAAACAATCAGTTGCTTTAAATGCCACCTACTTTTGTCATTTCAGTTATATTACTAAGCAGAAGGGACGGTTGATGGTCCTTTCCAATCTGAGCTGACCTTCAAAAAAGTAAGATGTAAATTGTTAAGAGGGTTAGCTACCAGACTTGGGCATGGGAATATAAGCCTGGGTTACATCTGTGGTCACTTCATAGCATTGGTAAAAGCTGCCCTTGAAGGTCATGTTCAGCTGTTGCTCAGACAAATGCTTTGTTCATTACTGAAACTTGCTCAAAACTTATTTCAAAAATGTAAAGTCATCAGGTTAGAAAAAAAGAGTAATTCTTAAAAGCCACCTCAGTGGTTTTGATGTTCAGTATTATATAGAAAAATGCATTGATTTTGTCTTTATTGAGCTGTTCATTGAACATTTCCTAAGCAGCTTCATTGAATAACATACCCATTCACACAATCCTCCATTAAATTTGACTAAATATCCATTAAATTTGACTAAATAATAATAATAATAATGGGATACCAAATTCAAAAGCAGCTTAAGCTTTTCCCAGCAGTTTTTTGCTCTGTTTCAATAGCCTACATGTATTCCATCTGATAAAATCTGTCAGTATATAGAACATTTTTAGGCAGTGGCATGCTAAAAGGCTTCAAGTAATGAGATTGTAACAGATTTGTAGAATCACTCTACTGAGCATAAGTGCTGACTTTTCAAGGTCTCAGTTCATGTCCACGCTTAGATGAATGCATTGTCTGTCAGTGTATAAAAACTGTTAAAGCTGTGCAGTGACAAGCAGAAAGGCTTCAAGTTGTGAGTTGGTAACAGATTTGTAGAATCACTCTATTGAGCATTATGTATGTGTGGTAGAGGTTGAATGTTGTAAAGGCATCTGTTTGAAAGAAAACAATCAATGACCTTGATGTTGTGAATGTCAGCAGTAAAAACCCTTACCAGGGTTAGAGCAAACAATAAAGATCTTCATTTTGTAACATTCCCACATGAGGTACGCTGTTTAGTTTTCTCATTGTCTAGTCTGTATGGCAGCATACGTGTATCTAAGGATGCATTTCAGGTTAAGTAAGGTACCTAGGTGATTGAAGTAAGGTGTACAAGATTAATACATATAGAAGAAATGCCCAGGAATTTAGAAGAACTTCAACAACAACTGATCCTTGTAATTCTGCACCTCAACTTCCCATCAGACATGAATCTCATCTTGGCTCCTGAAAACTTGAAATGTTGAAATCACCCATGGATGACTCACTGAAAGCCATGTTGGGCCAATAGGAGGCCCCTCCTCCAAGAAATCAATATGGTGGCCTGGTCCTTTTATCCAAGTAGCCATTGGCAGAATGAGTAAGAGCAGGATGAATTTTTTGTGTGAGGGGCTTAAGTAAGTAGGTTAGGAGAATTATAACTGTTTGAGTTGAGAGGATCAGACCTTTAAGTACTGCAAATTCAAGGTAAACTAAGTAGTTTGAGTAATTTTTACAACTGAGTACAAAAAATATTTTTACATGATTTCTAAGGACCATTCATAAAATAGGAAACTCTTCTGCAGTTGGAGTGACTCCATTTTCCCATACATTTTACTCCATGATGCTTACAATATATAGGAATACTGCACACATCCCTCCTCTTCCTTTATAATAGTTTTCTTACTCGTGATATTTTAGATAACTTCATTCCACATTTAGATGACTTACTTCCATGTACTGCTGGAAGAATAAGTGGTGGCCACTTAGCATCCACTTCTCAATGAATTATGTTCCAATACTTTTCATTTAAAATACCTATCTGTTAAACCATGTAGTCACTGTTTTGTAGACATTTAACTGAAAATTGTGCAAATGTTTTCTCAACTAGTTTTCTACATTCAAAGATGCTATTCTTGTAGCACATAGTCTTTATTTTGCTGTTCTACCATAAATCAATTACCATTCCAGAAGACAAGGGATATGTCCCACTTCCTCTCCTTTTGGAAATTCACCCATTGACAGTGAGATTCTTACAGATTATGTTTCACTCCCCCCCCCCCCCCCACTCCACACACACACACACACACACATGAGTAAAGATTGACACTAACGCTTGTAGCATGATACAATTGGTGGGAAAATTTTAGCTGTTTTTGTTTAGTCGTTGTAGATGCGTCCAGCCCATTAAGTCACCAATAAAAATGGACCTGCATTTTTTTGCTTACGTCTAATATCAAACTTTTTCCACATGGCATGCTGTTATTATTTTCCACATTTACTGGTTTGGACAAATTGTAATACCTAAACTGTTACAGTGTAAGAATTGAGAAGGCCCTCTTTTAGGTCTGATATGAGTCAACTATAATTCTGCAGTTTGTGGATAAGTCAAAGCTGCCAAGTTTTTACATAGTTCTTATAACATACTCACTGAATTCTCTCACTGAATATTGAATTGTCCGTGCAATGAACTAATTTTACTGGTGACTTTACCCAGATAAGTCTATACATTTTATCTATTGTATTTTATCTTGAACACCTGCAGTGGCCAGCAACACGTTGTGACGAGTGATTTGTGCCATTTCTTTGTGTGATACGAATGCCCACTCATTGTGTTGCCCTAATCAGTTGTAAAAATTGGAACCCAAGCGTGGTCGCCTTGTCACCTTTCGTAAAAGGCTATTTTCTCTGTTGTAATAGAATTTTGTTTTTTTTTTACAAATTTGAAGCTGATTTTCTAGTTTATTTCTTCTGTTCTTTGAAGAAAGAAACAAAGTTAATGACCAAAGTGAAGATTGCCTATCTTTAAATTCTAAATAAAAGACCAAATTGCTGCTGTAATAGATTGAAGAATAGAAGTAAAAAACTCCGTGATTCAAGGGCATTCAACAATTCCTTACACTGCTTTTTGGTAAAGAAAACTTCCCCTGCAACTAGTTTACTGTAGACTTACATGGCCTGAAATTTGACTTACCGTATTCAGCATGTCCAATTAACCTGACATTGTTGTGGTAAAGGTATACCTCACCACTTAATCAAACAGTCAATGAAGTAATACGACTATGACTCTCTGGAGATTTGTTCATGCTTCATCTAACTTTTATGACAGTCTTATTGTATGCGACTCGTACTTAAATGTACTGCTATTCATCCAGGGTTTTTGTATAACAAATTTGGTTTGGTTTGGTTTTTCGTTGCCGCGGAATAGAGTTATGGGGCGGGAAACACAAACCAATCTTTACATTTTGTGTACCGGTACTGCATTACCTTGTTTTCGTGCACGTGCGTACAACACTATACATTTATTCAGGTAGAGTTGTTACGGCCCAGTTTCCAACCGATTGGTTACATTTATGTAAGTGTTAATCCCAACCGAACGAAAAAACGGGTCTCAGCCTCACTTCAAGGCAAATGGGAACGCAAATTTTTACTCTAAAAGGGCAATTTAAACACAGTTCACTAAAGCTACTCGCGTTTTGAATTCACTAAAAAAGAATGATTAGACGACGTAATTAACAAAGTAAACTCAAATTTTGAAAGACGTGCTGCAGGGCGGGAGCATTCCATTTGTTCCGACGATTTGGCGATGTGTATGGTAAGAAAAAAATACCTAACAATACGACGAACTGGGATTTCATTTGACGAAACAGGTTCATCGACGCCAACGCCCGATATTTCGAAGAACTTGGTTTGGCGATAAACCTGTTTGGTTTGGCGATAAACCTGGTTTATCAAATTGATGAAATTCAATTTTCGAATTATTGCGCATTCGGCGTCGATAAATCTGGTTTTTCGATTGATAATCTTGATTTATTGGCTGATAAACGTGGTTTATCGACGCCAAATGTACAATAATTCGATAAACTTTGTTTATTGACGCCGAATGCCCCAGCAATTTGATTAACCAGTCAGTCAGTTTGAAAGTTGTTGGTGTATTGGTCAAAAACCAACACTATCTACAGATAAACCTATAAAAATTCAGGACAAAAGCACTGAAGCAGCCGGGTGTCATCTGATAATTTGATGTCTCACAGGGTGGCAATTTTCCAATTTTCTTTCAATTTCAGAGCTCTGTTAAGTTTACCAGACTGATTTATAAGTGAGCACTACAGCATTAGGAATTGCAATTTTCGGCGAAGCAAATTGTTTAATTTTGAAATTCAGAGTGGCAACCATAAAGGTTTTTTATGCAGATAGTTCGGACTTTCAAAGAGAGAAAAGTTGGGAAAACTAGTCTGTAGTTGACAGGTGTAAGTGACTAATGGCAAATTTTCGATTTCTTTAATATTTCAAAGCCAGGGGAAATCGTCCTTTCCTGTAGACGGATACGCCTCGAGTCATGTTTCGAAGGGACCCGGTCTTGGTTCAGTACAGTCGGATGAACCGGAAACATAACTTCATATGTTTTGCACCTTTGGTTAAAACTCTCCTTTCGTCTAAATAATTTTCGGAGACCGAGCTCAACACCATTATGCAATTTATTTGTCAATACATAATATTACTGTTTTCGGCGCAGTTTGACGTTTCTACACAATTCTACCATGCAGGTACCTTCGTCTTTTGCAACATACCCTGTAGTGTTTACATGATTCTTAAAGGTCCTAAAAGCCTTTTGAGGTATCTGATGGTCCTTAAAGGGAAATATTGCGTTTGCTTTGCAAGAAAAATTAATCTTTTTAAAATTACTATAAATTGAGACAAGTTGCTTGATTATCAAAACTAATGCAGTTTTGTAGCCTTTTATTCAAGAAATAAGTTTCCCACAGGTAGAAATTCAGTTGTTTGTTGCTCAATAATAATTTGTTTACCCAAACATCCAACATTTCAAATGATGCCACATCCATGGCTCTTCTTGCACACAGTATTTTGAAGAGATGTAGAAATTGCTGGGGTTCATGATTAAGACTGAATTGTTGGATAGGGCCTGAGCCATTTTCTTTGTACTCTTTGTTGGAGCATTTTAAACGCAATCTTTCCCTTTTATTAATTTCGCTGGTTTTCCGCATGTGTATCTATCTGGGGATACAGGCAGACCTGTATCAAGGTTTCGCCTTTAAGGCTCATGTTGTAATGATTACTGTTCCATCTGATTTGCGTGGCTGGGTTCTTCGAAAGCTATCCTACAGGATTAAGAGCAGCACCAAATGGAATGAATGTCGCATGGCTGTGAAACTGAGCTCAGTCGATGGTTTCAAACTGATGTACATAAATCTAAAATGTTATCTATAGACCAGGCGGAGCAGGGGTTGGGGGGGTATCGTCACCCGAAAGCGAAATTTATGAGACCAAGTGGATTTGGTCAATTTTGGGTCGCTGATTCCGAAAATCGAGGGTATACGGGCCATATCCGGGCTTTTCTGCGCCATTTAGACGTTTTAAGTTCAAAGGGCGCCCTCTATTTATCAAACATCTCGTTTTCCCCATATATTTATGGTCCAGTCTTTAACTGATGTGAGAGTTGGTTCTAATATTCTGTAACTATAATGTCAACTGCTAAATACTGGGTTATATTAGTATTCATATTGATATGCTAATTAGATGAGGTTTAAGGCCAAGTTATAGCCTAATGTCAGCAGAGAAATAGGCCGAGGGTTTGAGTCATGGAAAATTACATCAAAATAGACCTGCCTTACACCCTACAAACACAATAGATACTCATTTTAGAGCAAGCGGCATGGTTGGCGCTATCTGACCACCTCTGCCTCTCCACCTTGGAACAATGGACCCCTTTTGAAGACTTAAATTGTGTAAGTGTTATGCCGACAACTAGGGCTGTGTTGGTCATCGCACGATCGTGGTTTTTAAGTTGACTTCTTTCTCCAGTTATTAATTATATACAATATATACCATTGTAGTTATGGGGAACAAATACAGTACCAGTGTTGTCCAATCAAGGCCTGACATAAATTGTATGAAATCATTCGGAGAGAACATTTAAATTAATTTCATTTGCCGAGTCTCAATCGGCACGTTTCGAAGAATCGGTCCCCGCTCCATGGCATAGGGAAGTATATGTGCATTCACATGGATGTATACGAAGGCGTGATCGAGGGAATTGCTCAACTGCCTGTGGACTTGGCATAGGCTCAGGAGCGAATTTTTAAGCGCGCGACTATTTATTTAAGTGGAGCATTTGCAGGGGTAGGGTAACCTGGAGCCGGAAGTTCCGATTTACTTGGGAAATCTTGATCCCTTGTGGGACAATGATTATTACTTCGAATAGCATTGTAGCGGGAAATATACGAAAAAATAAATATAAAAATTCGCAAGATATATGCTTTCAAATTATAACATGTGTAATTTATGTCATAGCCTTCAATTTGCTATCCGCCTCTCACTAAAGTCCCCCATGGAAAAAAAATCCCACGGCGTCTGTTCCCCATTTTTTAGTCAAATTGAAGCGACAGAAATGACATTTTGAAGCAGATTAAAATGCTCTTGGCAGAAATGTGTGCATACGTATATGGAGGGGAGAGGGCTATAGACGCGTCTCGAACATCTTCCCACCTGCGTTGCCTTCTCAATCAGCAGATTTGGAGAAAAATTGAACGAAAGGGAAGGAAGTTGAGTGGAAATCCCCAATGCAATTCTACCCCAATACCCTACGTAAATAATACGTCAATTATATTGGTTTTAAAGGTGCAATTGTGACAGAATATTTCATTGATTTATTACAAAGGTCAGTCTTACGTGTATTTCATATGAGGGCATAGGAGTTCGAGACCAGTTCCAGAAAGAGAAAACAAAATGAAAATTTAGGGAATAAATTCCAAATTTTGGGTAGCGAAAAGTAAGTTGTGGTCAGAAGTCCATCAGAGTAAACTTTAAACCAAAGTTGAATAAGTAGCCCATGTAACATGTTTACATCAATCTTTAAATGCTTGACATATTATTTTCCACCCAAACATGAGATAATGGAGTAAAAGCTGACCTGACCTTTGTTTCAGTGACCACACAGAATACCTGGCTTTCATGGAACAATGGGAGAAAGTACCACATGGGCCAAGCAAACTGCAAAAGTGCTTGATATCTTATGATTCCTTAGCTAAACGTGACAATTTGTATACATACATTATATATACTTCCCAGAACAAGGCTATCCGAAGTAGTAATCACTGTCCCCAGTGGCGGAGCTACCCTAAAGTTAGAGGGGGCGCTCGCCCCCTTGACGGACTCAAATTGTCTCAGCGCCCTTTTTACTCTTGTTACCGTACCGAGGCATATGTATCTACCTACATAAAAGCGCCCCTACAGCCTATTTTACGCCCCCTCTGACTAAATTTTCTTGCCCTACAAACTTTGAAGCCCCCCTTCATGTCATTCTTGCCCCCTCTGACTGAATTCCCCTCCTCCGATACTGACTGTCCCACAAGGGATCGAGATTTCCCAAGTTAATCCGAACTTCCGGCCCCGTGTAACACCACCCCTGAAAATGAGCCACTTAGATGAGTAGCCGCGCACTTAAATATTCTCTCCCGAGCCTATTCTGAGCCCACGTACGAGGAAGTTGAGCAATACCTCGACCACGACTTCGTACACATCCACTGTGAATGGCACTTTTATTCACATATTCCTCCCTATGCCATAGAGCGGAAATTCTGAGAACCGTGCCGACTAAGGCTCGGTTAATGAAATCACTTAAACGTTCTCTCCGAAAGATATAGAATAAATGTCAAGCCTTGATTGGACAACCATTTATATTTACAAAAACGATTATTTGCTCATTTTACACCAAAATTTCTAATTATGCTTCGAAATGAGGTCTAGGTGAAAGCAACCCATGAAACACCAATTTTCATTCGAAATACATGATTTTTGACGATTTCAAAATGTTCTGCCGTCACAATTTTGGGGAATTCCCCCCAAATAAAACGTCATTTCATGTCACACAAACGCGGTTTACGACAAAATTGTAGACCCAAATAACACCAACTCTTTCTTTCCTGCTACCTATGACATGCAGAAACGCGTTTAGCCATTTCGATATATTTGTGGTTGGAAGTATTAATCCTTTATATTATGTAAATTTGGGGTGAAAAGCAAATTTTTGCCAAAAGACATCAATTCCCGCAAATTAATGTTTTACGATACAATTAAAAGGTGTGCCCAATCAAAAAAAGATTCATTGTGTGTGTAATAGTATTGACATCACAAATCCAAATTTGCCGGACCTTAAATCACAACCCCGAGCTCTATACATTAAGCGAAAAACCGAACAATAACCAAACGTCCATACACTGTAACGCTTTGTGAAATTAATAATTGAAACTTTTCACTTTTCATCTGTCCCCATAACTACAATTGTTTATATTGTATATAATTAATAACTGGAGAAAGAAGTCAACTTGCAAACCACGATCGTGCGATGACCAACACAGCTCTAGTTGTCGGCTTTACACTTATGCAACGTAAGTCTTCAAAAGGGGTCCATTGTTCCCAGATAAGGAAGGAGGGGTCGTCAGATAGCGCCAACCCTGCCGCTTGCTCTAAAATGAGTATCAATTGTGTTTGTAGGGTGTAAAGCAGGTCTATTTTGATGTAATTTTCCAAGACTCAAACCCTCGGCCTATTTCTCTGCTGACATTATAACTTGACGTTTAACCTTATCTAATTAGCATATCAATATGAATACTAATATAACCCAGTATATTTACCAGTTGACATTATATTTACAGAATATTAGAACCAAATCTCACATCACTTAATGACTGGACCATAAATATATGGAGAAAACGAGATTTTTGATAGATAGAGGGCGCCCTTTGAATTTTAAACGTCAAAATGGCGCAGAAAAGCCCGGATATGGCCCGTATACCCTCGATTTTCGGAATCAGCGACCCAAAATTGACCAAATCCACTTGGTCTCATAAATTTCGCTTTCAGGTGACGATACCCCCCCCCCCCACCCCCCTTCTCCGCCTGGTCTACTTTGCTCTCTATATACATGGCATACAGCCTAACAATTGATAATCACAAGAACCACAGTAAAGCTATATAAGGCTTATTCTGCAGCCTTGACAGCAGGTGGACAGTTATATGCTCAGATTAAATGATCAAAGTCTTCTTTTTGTAATTGTATGACTGGAAGAAGGTGGCTTGCCGTGGTTCTACCTGAGCGGAACAGGACTATGTCAGCTTTTGTAGCGTAACAAGTAATTTGTTTCGTCAAAAAATAGGTCCCTAGATTGCCGTGTGCAGCAATTCGCCATGCCACAAAAGTTTTATTGCGGGAAAAATTCGTTCTTTACGGCTCAGCCTCCCGGTGGCTCATGAGCTTACTCGAAATTTGTGTCTTTAAAAGCTTAAATGACATTGAACTGTTGAAGGCACAATTCTCCACGGGCGGCGATCATGGAGGAGGGGGACATATCCCCATAACATATTTCGAGGGGAAGCAGCATATCAAATACGCCTTCTTCCCAATATTTGAGGCATGAAAAAAAAATGAGTAGCCGATTCATTCTCCTGTTATAATCAGTATACTAGTCAATTTATTTTGCTATTGATGTGGCATGTAGTGTTAATTTCTGGGACATTTTGTTCTTGAATTACAAAAAATTTTCTCCCCTACCTCTCTTCTCCATCATTACATTTGGTTTAACGTTTAGCGTGAGTTTAAAATACGTTGATTGAGTGAAAGTTTAGGTTTCGCAAACAGCCTATTGAGTGGTCCGCGAGGGCATTATTCTACGAAACTAAACACTCTATTATATCGATAAAAATCTTTTTTGATGCCATTTGGAACACCCTTTATTCAGGCAAAATATCACGTTGTGTAAAAAAAAATTGTCTCAATACTAAATCAAGAGAGGTGGAGTGGGGTTATCTACGTAATTTAATGCATTGGTTATCACCAAATAGTTTCATTATTTCTAAAGCAATACCCCAAATTAGAATCTCGCCCTTGAAATTTTTCGACAACAGAATTAAAAATGCTGTGCATTAACTAATCAATGTTAAGTGTTTTAAGAAATGAAGAAAGATGGCGGAATTTATTGTGACCACTGGGCACGTACGTTTCTATCCTTTTAACCATCTATCTCTAACACTTGCAAAAGTGGCTGACAGTAGCAAATCATTCAGTTGAAGTGATTTTGATGAAACTTTGATACAGTGACCCTAGAGGCAAGGACCTTCATATGTTGTCATTAATGTAAAGTGAAAGGCCATTGCAGGGGTCGTATTTGTCTGTATTCAAAAAATACTTCTACAAATCAGCAGTGAAAAGGCATTTTGCATAGCACACATTCCTGTGGAAAGTATGTGGGAAAGTAGGCTATTTGGAAAGCATGTAATGGGAGTGTCTGGAAATAAGCCAAACAACCCCAGACAATTTAATAAACTTTTGCATAAAAGGCTTAACATATACTATCTTATCCTCGAAGTCCTTATCTTGTCCTCGAAGTCCTTGTTTGCTTAACAATACAGACAAAAAGTCACATTGTTGAAGATTTCACCGCCTGTTGTCAAATCAGCCAAGTCATGACGTCCACTTTCAAGGGGAAGCATTGTCTAAAAGGTTTGTTGGATCACTGAAAGGCAAGATCAGTCGCCCCAAACTTACTTTGAAGCATTATAGCTCATTCTCACGATTTTTTTCTTATTTTCCTTCAAAGTATCTTTCGTAACATTTTACATAGGACTTGTATATTGTTTATCCGAAGTAAATCAAGCAGTTGCTACTAGTAAATTTCACGTCTGAGGGAAAAAATATTACATTGCTCTCTAGAGTCAATCACGAAACAGAAAATTCTGCTGCACTGCTTCAAGTTTGGGTGGCTTCTTTTGCCGTTAAATATGATACAGCGGCCCCTTGTCTTTTATATCCTTCCAAATCCTGCATTGCAAAAGTAACGGTAGGTTGATATTTTCATGGGAAAGAAAAATTTTCGCGCATGGACACTTGGTTAGCTACACCACTAGGAAGATATCATGTGATTCATGCAAACAATATTTATCACATGGTATTACTACCTACTTCCAACACAAATCTTCGCCGGCTCTCCCTTATCAGAGTTCCTGGTTACCCGCCAGCCGTTTGTGAAAATACCCGCTCCCCCCCCCCCCTCCCCCCGTCCTCAACATCTGTCGTTACTCCCAGGTTTATATTGAAGTAAATTTAAAGAAGAAGATTTATCTAAGCTTCCCGTGAAAAATGTAGTTTCATACATTAGGTACTACCCTCCTGTTTAAAAATTAGAACACACTTACCAGACCTCACGCTGGGAAGGTCGGGTGTAATAAAACTCTACTTATCAGCAACATTTCTTTGTTGTAAGAAACCACTATCACTTCCTAAAATTACTCTTAATCCTGGCCAGTCAGGAACTTAAGTTGGTTACACAACAGATACACTGTTGACTTCTCTCGGTGCAAAGTGGAATCATATATTTGTGGTTATCACAAGAAGTCCAAAGCTGGATTAGTTACCGCAACAGATAAACATTTCTAATGGTTACAAATCATTGGGTCCGAACCTTTTTAGCAGATGAGTTCTAATGTATTCACGCATTTCTTTGATCGATATTGTCTTCCCGTGGGAATCTGTTTGATTTTGGATTCTTTTTCGTACCTGCTTCTTTCAGGCTTTCTTTATTTAGAGTAAACCCACCGTAAACGGGTCATTTTATTCCTATATACATGACTTACCGCCCTGTCACCATGAGAGCGCATGCCATGCTGGAATGCCACAAGTAATCGCACGACAAGCGTGGTAGTGGCACACGAGAATAAGTTTCATTATATTGTAAATCGCGTGAATGATATCGTAACAAAACGTGTGGGTTTCTTAAGGGACAACTGTATACCGTAATATTTTGGATTACTGGAGACAAGACGTGACTTCAGCTTCTTGTGAATACCTGTAATACTGAATTGGAAAATCTGACTAATGGACGTATTTGCACTCAGGAGATATCCCTGGTATATACAGTTGCTTTCCAGCCCTTGATGATCAGGATTTTCGACTCAAATGCTGTCTTTGAAATTTGGTAAAATGCGAACCTCCAAAGTGTGATATTGTTGGTAAGTCTATTTAACTCTTTTGTTCCAGGATTATATCTAGCATGAAGTCTAAGATCTGATATGATATGACATGACATGTAACGCAGGTTTTATATGCCTTTAATTTTAATTTTAATTTAACCTTTTGAGGGTCAAGAAGCCACTGCTCATCGGGGACCCTATGACAGAGTGAGCGTGGATGAACACCGGCGAATTTCGCCTTCTCTTTTCGACTAATGCTCATAGGTAACGAGTCAGGCGTGTACTAATCGCTCCCAATCCTGCTCCCGGGACCGCCATTTAACGTCCCCATCCGACGGACGTGAGCGTATCCCCATCTTTAGCCACTTTCCCAAAGGCTGGGCGGGGTGGATGACTGGAGGTTACTTGCTATTTGCACCACTGCTCAACAGCTGAACTGAGCAAGCGGACAACTTCCTGAGTCGGACAACAATCGGACAACCAAATACCCAATTGTGTAATTCACCAAGTTTTAAACCCCCTCAACATCACTGTGGACAGCTATGCTGAACAAGCTAATTTTTAGACCCCGGAAAATTCCCAACTGGTTCCACCGGGATTTGATCCGGGGAACTTCAGCATGCAAGGCAGTACGATCAAACCACTGAGCCAACGCTACCCTTAAAAAGTATTCTCACTACCGCGAACCGAATCCTCGATACTAACAGGACACCATCAAGACCAGCATGCTAGCCTAGTGCATATGCATGCGCTACCAACGCCGTTAAACGCCGTTTGTAACCATATCAAACGTGAGAACACAATAACAGGCTGAACCTCGACAGACCGTAAAATTAATGAAGGGTGACTAGCTTCAAATTCAAATTTTATATGTTGACCTACATAGAATCTTTCCCACATTTGTCAAGTCTACTTTCAAAGGTAGCAACATAACCGGTAGTTCCAAAACTTGAGCTGGAAGACTATTCCAGATATAAACAACTCTATATCTGAAGGAAACTGAGTTTTCATGCGCGTGAACGATTGGAGACTCGTTGGAAGAGCGTCTAATACAGTGGCGGCTATACAGGGGGGGGGAATGAGGGGGCATTTGCCCCCTCAGATAGTTTCCCCCTTGTTGCCCCCAGGCAGTAAATTTGTTGGAATGGACGTGTATGTGGCTTTTGTGTGTGTATGTGCGTGTGTATGTGTGTGTGTGTGTGTGAGTGTGTTGAGACTGCGGGGGGGGGGGGTCAGTGCACTGGCCCCATGGGTGAACCTGCAATTGATACTGACGAGAAGTTTGCCTACATGCCCTTTAAGTAGGCCTATTGTACAAACTCCCGGGTTAGGTCAGGGGTTTCCAATCTACATGTGGTACGCATATCACTAATGATACAAAATTCCCTGTCTTGGCAGCATACCGCTAATGATACAAAGTTTTCCTGTCTTGGCAGTACACGGCGTGGTACATAGTGTGCTTCATTTATTTTTCTATTGTTTCTTATTCTCCCTTATGCTTCCGTCAACTTTTTTTGTATGCTGCACGCCAACTGATGATTACGTTCTGCGTTGAGGGTGTCATTTCAGCCTAACACTACTATAACACTTTTGTCCATCCCCAGCAGTGGCGTAGCTACTGGGGGGCAGGGGGGAAAGTTGCCCCCCCCCCGGAAAAAAATTTTTGGGGAAATTTTATGAAAATGGGGAAATTTGATGAATCTTCTTATTATTACAAAAAATTCACAGAAATTTCTCAAAATTTTTGTTAGAATAAGAAATTGTGAGACATATCTCATACATAATTCGTATTTTCATGCAACAAATTAACTCAGATTTCGTCAGTGTCGCATGAACCGGCCCAATTCGCGTCCCACAGAAATGTCCTCGCTGCGTAGCAGATTGAATGTTCTCTTGTACTTGTATACGCACGGGGGTTATGATCAGTGCATTTCAGTGCACAGGAAGCTGTTATGCAGGTGGTACTTTTGGAATTCAGTAGACGAATGTGAAAACTGACAAGTAACTACCGTAGACCCCGAGGTTGTTATGTTCTTCTACGAGCCAGCGGTAGCTGTACGATTTTACTCTGTGTACATAACGATGGATGGGGCTGAAACAATCGATGGCCAACGATAAACTTAAAGTCAATCTAGAAATTAGAATTTACGGGATCCGTTGGCACACTTGTAACTTAGCCTAATCCTTGGAGGCTTACAAGCTAGTTCGGGAAAATAGCTTTCTGCTCACTTTGAGTGTAACAATAAATGGACAATGAGTACCTTGTAGCCTTCTACACTTAACAGACTGCTTTTCTCACAGGATATCCTGTGTGATCGAACCACTATTAGGCCTCCTTAATTAGTGGCGTGCGAAGGGGAGACCATTGGGCCATGCCCCCCTCACAAATGCCATTTTTCTTTGTTCTTAAAAATACGTAGTCTAATTTTATCAACACAGATTTTACTTCAAAAGATAACACATGTGGCACCAGATTGCTTATAGGGACACCCAATTTTTCAAAAATTTTCAAAGGGGATGGATTGTCCCTGCAAGGTCTTTAAGTGATGCCATTTTTTTTTTTGTTTTTTGATTCCTACAAACAGAACTAGGCAAATTCTGTCAAATTCCAACTTTTACTTAGAAAAGGTAGACTCTGTTTCCTACTGGTGGCATCTATCAAAAGACTACATGCTTAGATTTTCTTTACAAGCATAAATACGCTATTTTGAACATCTGAGGGGTCTGATTTTTCGAATTTTTCTTTACGCTCCGCGCCAACCAATGGTGGCGCTTCGCTCGATCTTTTGGGCAAAATAACATATTTGGGGTAAAAGTAGCTCTTAACTCTCTGATCACTTTGCAGCTTGCGAACATATTTTGAAGTGGGCATTTTATTCCAAACGACAAAAGAAGAAAGCGACTGGCTAGATTCTTCGTTTAAGCCTGGAAAATGCTATTTCCGGCCATATAAGGGGTCTGATTTTTCCAAATTTTCTCTACGCTCCACGCCAACCAATGGTGGCGCTCCGCTTAGATAATCTTTATGACAAAATAACATTTTGTGGCCAAAAAACTACCAATACCCGTCCGATCAATGCTTTTTATTTTGACTCCTAAAAGTGTGCAAATTAAATGCAAGGTAGCATAAATGGCATAAAAAGAAATGCATGTCAAGGCACAAAAGTTTCAGTTTTATCCTCATGAACCAACACGATTCAACTTTTAACACTGTTCCTGTCAAAGTCGAAAATCTTGCACCATTTTGCATGTAGGCTCCTTGAAAATGTCAAAAAATTTCCGGACACCCCTCCCCATGACCATACTGCATGCCCTTCCCCCTTCAGAGAAATCCTGCGTACGCCACTGCGTTAGTACAAATAAACCAGATATTGTTTACCAAAATTATATACTTCGTTATTTCCGATTGCTCTATGTTATAAAATGCAGGTAATATTACAAAATGACATGGTACTGTTGTTATACTTGTTAGTTTGCATATTTTATATGAAATACATACACATTGACCGGGAAAAGTTTGGGAGAAATTTCATACCTTTGCCCCCCCCCCCCCTGGAAAAAATCCTAGCTACGCCACTGATCCCCAGCACCCACCCAAATGAATTAAAAGGTCTGGTTAAGCCACTAGTATAGTGGTGCTCGATGGCTCCGCGCAAATGTGAAATGTTACTTCCAAAGAAAAAAAGTTTTAAACCTTGGGGTTAGATCAACCGAAAAATCACATATAATATACCTCTCCTGGGACTTAATTTTTCACCCAGAGATATGCTACATCCTCAGAGCTTCCGGGAGCTTCGCCCCCTGGGACCCAATGGGGCTTTTCCCCTGGACCTCCCCAGAGGCCCTAAGGCGGGCCCCTGTACTCCACCCACAAGACCTTGCGCTGCGCGTGAAAATCTTTGCCCCGGCATTTTCCTTTGCCTTCAGTCCCCCCCCCCCCAATGTGATATTCTGGAGCCGCCGCTGACCTAATACAATTAACTTGAAGTGTGGCGTAAAGGAAGCTCTAGGTAGCTTTCCCTTTTTAATATGTTTTAGGAGTATGTAGGGTCATGTATAGGCCATTTAGATTTCAAATTCAGGTTACAGTCTGTTTTTGAGAGAATTCCCTTTTTTTGATTAAAAAGAACAAGTTAAATATCATGGCTTTGTTTTAATTAAAAAAGAACAAATTAAATATCATGACTTTGCTACACCTATCAAGAATTTTAATTTTTGTAGAAGAAATTCTTCTCCCTGAAACTGGGCGTCATGACTTGGCCGATTTTTTTTTCTTTCTAATTTTTACCATAGAGAACCGCAAATGACCAACTGACCTTGAGATTTCTATCAGGTATTCACAGCCCAAACAATGACTAGGAGTGTACCTTAATGCTGAAAATATAAAAAAGTAATGCTCGTTTTGGGTAATCAAATACCTATATAATATGTTGTTTGTCCCAAATATCAATAATGTGACAAATTTGTCTAGAAATTTTGTATTCCATCCTCGCATTTTAATTCCATTCTCGTAAAAACTTCACTAAAATTTGATGGTTCGAGATTCATCTGGTAACTAATTTAGTTACTGAATTCGATTTGATTCTAGTCACGTTATACATGGAAGCACAGATCAATCCTAACAAAATCTTTTAAAGGTAGCCTAGGATCCCCAGCATCTTAAGATTAACCATACGTCACTGTACTGCTCGATTCGGAAATCGAGGTCAAAGAACAAATGTCCACCGTTGAAGGGGCGGAATGTTTTAATGAAGTTTAGAATAGACTGGTTGATTTTCTACATTTTAATCATTTTACCTTACATTAATCCCATTAATTTCGTATTGCCCCATTAAAACAAGTCATAGATCATGTATTCTAAATGCCAAACATGAAAGCCAGTTCAGTGAGATCAAGTTTTACTTTGCAAAGAAATGTATTTCAACAGCAATGACAGTATATTTTACATTTGTCAAAAATCTAACATGGGTGCTAATGAAAGCAGGAAATTAGTCTCTGGGTACACGAAATCAATTTTAAAAACTTCAAATTCTCTAGCTGGATAATTGGAGATTGAAAATGTAGGTTGAGACAATTTTGGGTGCATTGGAAGCCATTTTTTCGAAATGATTACATTTCATTAAACTCATGCACTCACTCTGTTACCTTCATAACAGGTGTCTTATATCTACTTACATGTTATTACGAATGTAGTCAATGAAGTTACTCGATTAATTTACGTCTGTTGAGTGGGCAACAGACTCAGTATGAACCTAGTACACATCATGACATAAATTCTGAAGGATGAATAAACACGGAAATTGGTTATATGATGTAACATATGCCAGCTTATTAGTACTAATCGCGCGGAATACTATTGTAGTTATACCTTTGAATGCAAAGTAGACCTGCTTTATATCGATGCTGAATTATTACGGTTCTCTTATATACTGTACTTGCCTACTAAACACTGCTAAAGCAAATACTACGCTCTTTTAAAAAGTACTGGTATATGGAAAGCGAATATACAGGACATAACTGTTTGAAAGGGTACGTTAGCGTGCGATATCTATCATGCGTAATTAAAACAAGTGAGAGAAGTAGAACGACAGGGTTTAACATGCACTAGACCGTCCATTGAAGCTCCGGGACCTTACGTCACGTATTCTTCAGTAATTCTTCAGTAATCCCCCAACTTTTCAAATTTCCTTACAGAAAACACAGGTTGGGAGTTCGAATCGTGGCCGGGTCATACCAAAGACTTTAAATCGAAACCCTCTGCCATTGTGCTTGGTTCTCAGCATAAGCAATGGGGTTGGGAAAATGAAGCCAGTGAGCCACAAAGGCTGGAAAAGACCTTGGAGCTCGACTTGATCCAATTGGTTGGGAACTGGGCCGTAAAACTCTATCTAACTTAGTACAGAAAACCCAGAATCAAAACTTTTCTGCAACACAAGCTCCATTTGTTCGAACAATTGTTTAGAAAGGGCAATAGTTTTAACGCGCTTCGCGCGCCGCAAAAGACGTCTCTAATCAGCTAGTACAGTGGTGTTTACACTTAAAAAATTGTAAAATTTGGATGTTGCCCACCTCTTGCGAAAATGTCTAGCTACGCCACTGTAGGAACCTTACCAGGACATGGGGAAAAATTAAGGCCAGATGACCCCACCACCACCACCACTTTAAAAATCCAATCGACGCCCCTGGGCAAAGGGCGGTTTTTCTATGTTTTTATTTTATTTATTTATTTTCTTTTTGCATAAAACATCCAATTCTGTTCAAATTCAAGTCATCAAACCTTTAATTAATTAGAGACAACATTTCTAAAGCAAACAATCTTAGACTTCTATATCCGTCTTTCTGTGTATGAGCTAATTTGACAGATATGTATTAAACTTTGACTTGAACCGCTCCAATCATAGGATCTATACCTACCCTTTTATGAGTCATTACGACCATATCCGCCTCGGACGCCGAAGGCCCGAGTTCTATCACGAGGTGGAGTCATACCCCTTTGAAAAGTTTTGCTTATTAAAGGAGCCTAGATGCAAATTGGTGGAAGACTTTCCATTTTGACAGGAACATTGTTAACTTCTGAAATGTAGTGGTTTATGAGGATGAAACTAAAAGTTTCATGCATGTCTTTACATGAAATCTTATGCCATTTACGCTACCTTTCGAAGTAAAACTTATCATTAAATTTTCACTTTAAGGAATCAAAATAAAAAAGCATCGATCGGTATAGGCGAACGGGAGCATAAAAGTTTGCGTTTTTTTTTTGGGGGGGGGGGCACAAAACGTTATTCGGCATAAAGATTATATAAGCTGAGCGCCATCATTGATTGGCCCGGAGCGTAGAGAAAATTTCGAAAAAATCAGACACCTTAGATGGCCGGAAATAGCATTTCCCAGACTTATGCGAAGAATCCAAATGGGTCTCTTTCTTCTTTTGCCGTTTGCAATAAAATGTACAGTTCAAAATAACTTCGCGAACTGCACAGGGATCAGAAAGTTATCAAAAAGTAAATACCTTGGCCCGAGAAATGTCATTTTGCCCAGAAGGCTGTCTAAGTGGAGTGCCACCCATTGGTTGATGATGAGTGTAGGGAAAAAAATTGAAAATGATGGTGATCCCTCAGATAGCCAAAAATTGCGTTTTCATGCTTGTTAAGAGAATTTAAACATGCGGTCTTTATGTTTAGCTTTTGTTTGCAGTAAGAAAAATGTCAGGAACACGCTAAGTGATCAGAAAATTACCACGTAAAACATAGGACTATAAATGGGTTTGATTCTTTTCGGGGAAACTATACAACGGAATTGAAAATATACTAATACTTCTCTATTTTGACTCTTGGCTAAATTAAAGATCCGCTGAATTGATGAAATTGTATGTGACTGCGGGAACTTCCGATTTTACCCCTAACATATTTTGCGTGATAAATGGGAAAGTATTTCTCTCCGCACCTGAACTCCCTCCGCTCCCCTGTCCCCGTCTCGTAAGTCTATGCCGGCCAGGGAAGGCGTCTAAGGGATGGGCCCCTCCGTTTTGAAAATTCTCAAAAAGGTTATTGTCCTTAGAGGGAATCGGTGCCACCAGGGACATACAGAGACTACTTTTTTAAGTAAAATTTGTAATTTGACATAACTGGCCTTTTTTAGGAATTAAAAAAAAAAATGGCATCACTGAGGGGCCTTGCAGAGACAATACTTCCCCTTTGAAAATTCTTGAGATTGGATGTCCTTACATGCATCTGGTGCCACATATGCTATCTTTTGAAGTAAAATATGTGTTACTAAAGTATGACTACGTAATTTTATGGTCTTTAAAAAAATGGCATCCATGAGGGGGGCATGACCCAATGCCTCACGCTTTGTACGCCACTGATGGTACCCTACACTTTTAAATCACCCTCTTACCCATGGGGGGGGGGGGCTAGGAAAATGGTGAGGGCTCATGCTTCGGAGTCCCTACCCACTACAGAACCTCCGAGGAGCAATACATGGTATAATCATCATTTCATCAATTATTTTCCTGGAATAAACCTCCAAGATAAATATAGCAAAACGTGACATCTGGTTCTAGCAAGTTCTGTAATTAGTTTTGGGAGCAACGCACAGGATGCACGCATCCTGCAAATCGCTCAAATAAACAAAACGCTATAGCACTTATAACAAACATTCCAAAATTTGAGCTCACCTGAAAATTTCGTGGAAACATTCTTATTTATTCACACATAAATATCAGTTTTTTTTTTTGTTCTAGTTACAACTTTTTTAGAAAGCCCCTCCGGATACGCCAATTTTACTAATCTCCCGATAACTTCTCTCTTATGCTACTTTACTCCGTCGGTTCTGTGTGGTAGCTTATGACGACCATCATTTTGTCAAAAAACTATAATTCGTAATGTTGGTTAACCACACTGACACGTCGGTCTTATGTTAATGTATAAAATCGTTTGAAATATTTAATTAAGGACAGGAGCAGTCACTCCAACTTGAAGTAGAATAGTGGTCTTTCCTGTTTCATGATTGGCTGCCGAGAGTCACGTGACAGAGAAATCTCTTCAAATGTGAAAAATACTTGAAGTAACTGTTTTTTATATTGAATATGCAAAATTGAAGTTATAAAATATGTGAAGGATACTTTGAAGAGAAATAAGGGGAAAATTGTGAGATAAAGGTGTTGCTTCAAAATGAATTGCTCTTTACGGATTAAAAGTCAGTGTGGTTACTGATACCGGAATGTGATTCTCTAATAACCCTGACCTTGTCATACTTATAGTTTTCAACAATGTGACCCTGTGTGGGAACTATAGTATTCGAAGCATTACCATAGCCTGGCAACGAAAGGTCGCGTAATCGACGCGAACTCCTATTCAATTTTTAAACAATGCAATTTAAAATCCAACCGCAACGCGTAACCTCTTCTGTGGTCTGAATATGGTTTGATCCGCCGCCGTAGCCACCAAGCTTTCCTCAAAAAATATACCTATGCATATTTCTTTTACTATTTTTTTTCTCAACTCTGTATTTATTTTCTTTTTCAACGGGATATTTACAAAGTGTTCACGGGCGGTCTGATTGCCATTTGCACGCGTCGGCTTTACCCGATCAGTAGACTGTGACGAACGAAGGGAAGACTTCCATACAGTCACCATAATTTAGCTCGGAGTAATTGCCAGCCTAATAAATTACAATGTGTCTATTTTATATTATATTTGGACGATAAAATAATCTGAATACAATACAATTGGTTTACAGACGCCGGACCACCATTACACGCCATAAGTCTGATTTGACTGACCATACGTCCGTCTGTTGATTTCACTTGTCAAATTTGACGAAATCGTTTCAGGCTACCAGCATTAAGATGGATGTAGTCACGCAAATAAACTGGATTGGATGGTACACCTGATAGAGGACACATAGGGGGAAATCTAAGGGGTGGGTGTCCGAGTGATGAAGGGTATCCCCACTTTTTGACAAGGGGAATGGCAAACACATTTTACACGGTTTAAAAATATTTTTGAAAATAGTACACCGTCTGCATCGTACTTCAGTTCAAAAATGGATAACTTTTTAATTTTTAGAAATAAAGTAAAGCATGAACTTAAAAACATCATGAATAAAAAATTACAAAACCGCCAATAACTTTGCGGATAACACCCGGAGTTAAGTTTTACCTTTTGGACTCTCACGGGCCGAAGGATGAAGGCTGTACCACTGGACCCCAGAAAGGTGATTCTATCTTCCCATCTCTTATTAGTTTCAGAGAAGGTATCTACCAATGAGCGAAATATATTGTTGAATTTTATCTTGTTAATACCCTAAGTATTCCACAGGTAGAGACAAAGAAGGCAATTGCCCTCGTAGAAATAAAACAATAGAAGAAAAAACAAATCAAATTTTTTTCCATAAGAAATTGCTTAAAAATTTCCCGAGCTTGAATCAAAATAGAAAATGATTAAATGCAGCTGAAAGCGACTGAGACGTGCCATTTCAGCAATCTGCAAAACATTTGGCCAAAATTTTCTTGGCGCATCTCGCCAAAGTAAAATTACACTAATTATGTTTGCCAACGTGCAGACCTAGGTTTCTTCCTCTTGGTAAATTCTTGGCTACACCCCTTCCTCATGCACAATTCTTGGCTACACCCCTTTTGACCGCGTGTTTGGTCCAACGGTAAGAGCATCTGCCTCTCAGCCAGAAGAGTGCACCGTCTGGCACCGTCAGGGTTCGCTTCCCAGATCGAGTCATACCAAAGACTCTAAAGAAGGATGCTCCGTATAAGCAATGACGTAGGAGTAGGGAAAACAAGCCAGTGAGCCACAACTGGAAAAAAGACCGTGGCCGGCTCGACTTGAACCAATTGGTTGGAAACTGGGCCGTAAAACTCTAACTTCGGCACACGTGAAAAGCGTTAATGATTGCGGCAGTTAAGGTATCTGCTGGAAGTAAAGGGTTTTTTCCCCAGATGTTTTTTCGACAGCTCATGTTGGCGACTTATGTCGTAATGAGACCACTCGTATCGCTCTACGTGTATGTCGGGTGACGGGTGTGATTGTCATGCAGTCAATTTAAAAGAGTTGTAAATTTGTTTTACATCTTTTCTTCCCATTGATTTGGTTATGGCGCTATAGCTGTCCCCATTTGGTATTGTATTTATTCAGAGTTGTTTGTCCCACGGGGAGTTTTAAATTTTAATTAAAAAATAAATAATTTTAAATTACCAAGAAAATTCAATAAACAATAAAATGACATCAGTTTTATGATGGCAAATTTGATAATACTGAATTGGTCCCTTTAAAGATAAACTACTTCTTGAACCTCCCCACGTTTCTACTGAAGTACATTTTGTTACAAACTACATCGTTTACGAGCTACTTTTTCCACTGCCAAACGAAGAAACTTTCCCGTCCAGTCAACAATTACAAAGACACACCACACTAAATTCCTTGCACCTCTATGGTTTTATTGAAATGCAAGTTGCATAGGAGAAAACATCCTTTTACATTTACTGACGGCAATTTCAAGTTGCAAAAAGTAACAAGCACTTTTCAGAGAAACTAGTTTGTGTTAATTCCGTTGCCTGTATGTTTATCAACTTATTGCAAGAAATCGTTGTAGTTTTACAGCTCAATGTACTCGAAATGGATGAAAAAGATCTGACATGTTTTGAAAATCAGGACTCTTTTGACAAATTATCGAAAGGAAAGTTAAGTCCCATTTATTATTTCGAACCGTCTTGGCAGCCTGTTTCGAACTCACTGATTGGTTATAACATTCAAAAATGGTTTCAATTCTGACCTATAGGCCTGTCTTAATACTTTCTAATTAATTCTCTCTCCATCTCACCTTGGTTGGTATTATTTAATAAAAGGGGAACAATTTAGTAAATGGATTTATCCAACTGACCGATCGCTGTCTGCAGCTTGAACAGAACCATGCACCAGACCGAAATAAATCCACCAGGGTCATCCTCAGTCATAATGGCCTGTCTGTCCCGCGGATTTGAAGACTTTTAAATCGAGTGAACTGAAGTCTTACTAATTCCTCGACTTCAGGAATACAACTGATTTCAATGCAAACTAAGATTGAATATGCCTAAAGAATAAGGATTATTTGGCAACTTTACCAAGGTCTTGATATTAATGGAATATCTGTAGAGGTAGTTGGTTCCCACCGCATATCTTTATATTTTAACGCTGGATCGACCAGTAGGTAGAAATCGGTATACCGTCTGAACGTTAAGGGGAAAAAACAATAAAAAAAATAAGGATATATTTCCCCTTCGCGTTTTGAGATATGCTTACACGTTATTTCAATGGACCCTTATATATTCGTGTTGACGCTGTACGTGTACACAAGTTGGTATAAATTGAACTAATTACACGAACTTCCATGTGACCGTCCGAGCTGTAATACATGTCCAGTTGTTGGCAAACACAACCTCGTCAACATTTCAGGCCCCAACGGCAATAGCTTCATTGTCAAACAAAGATTCTCCAGCATTTCCTCTAATGTAGTTTATATTTTAGCTTGTGGGAGATGTAACTCGTTGTATGTGGGAGAGACCAAGCGCCGCCTCGCGGATCGAGTCACCGAGCACCTTAGGTACATCAAACAGAATCTCCATGGATACCCGGTGGCTGCACATTTTAATCCCCCTTCACCTTGTTCTATACAGCATTTAACTGTTACGGCAGCTGTAATGTGCCGAGGCTCCGATCGTGACCGCCTTAGTGCTGAAAACCGACTGATTATGAGGCTAGGTACTCTCGCTCCACACGGCCTTGTTAGAATTGACCTTTTGTAATATTCACCCCTTTTTGAGCCAGTTTTTACTCCTTTTACACTTACCCGTTCGTGCTCATTTTTTACTGTGTAGCCCTAATTATTATTTTTTCCGGACCTAGATTTTGTCTACTTTTTCCCCTTTTTTCCGACCATGTTTGATTTGTACGTGCACTTTTTCATCCAGGACGCTCTTTTTCTTTTTTTGATTTTTTGTTTCATCCTTCGCACTCATGTTTTCTGACAGTCACTTTCATTCGTTTTTGTTTCGGGTATAAACCCTTCATCAGGTGGCAAAAACCAAACTGAACAACAAACAGTTACAATTGGACACGACAAACATCAAATCCGAAGCGATCGTTGTAAAAACAGAACCGGACGAAAGTGACTTTCAGAAAACGTGAGTGCGAAGGATGAAACACAAATCGAAAAAAAAAAGGAAAGAAAAAGAGAGTCGTGGATGAAAAGTGAACAGGATCCCGAAGGATTCACAGAAATCAAATTCAAAACAAATGTAAACTTATAGCATGAAAAAACTAGAGTGACAACTGCACACTCATAGATGACACAGCACACCTTGGGTCGAGAAGCTTGCGGCTATGTATTTCCTTCTTCTTCCGCTAGAATGAAGCAAACTTAAAATCGTCAAATGTAAAACACCTCAATAAAATCATTCCTAAAAAGATACAAGCCAGTTAAACGGTCCTAATTAAGAAAAACATTCTTTAAACTAGCTACACAAAGGAGTTAAGAAGATAAAACAGATAAGAAGCTTACGATAACAAATAAAAGTCCAATCTCAAAAAAGATTAAAATTCTAGTATAAAGGTCCAAGATAAAAAAGAAGTAGTTAAATAATTTAGAAACTTTGGGAGCTAAGAAAGGCCTAGAATCAGAGTGGGCGAACAGTTTCCAACACAAAATATCAAAAAGTAAAAATGTTAAATGACCCATGACCTTTACCGTAAGTAACTTATTCTTTTGTATGAATTGAATTATTTCCTTTTGTTTAGCCCTAAGGGATGTAAAGTATTGAGCTTGGCCAGCCAGTAGCCCTCTCTTTTGGTGAGAAGGGAGTCAATACTTTGTGTAGCGTTAATTTGCTCAATAATAATCAATTTTATTTCAGAAATATGGTGAGGAGCAGAATTAAAATGCACTGCCAGCAGTCACATCTACCTCGATTATTAAGAAGGTCCGATTTATGATTTCTGAACCTGATTTTAAAGTCAGTGGCTGTTGATCCTACGTATTGCTTCTGACATTTTAAGCAAGTAGCTAAATAGATAACGCATTTACTAGTACATGACAGATAACTCTTTATGTAATACACTTTCTTCGTAGTACAGCTAGAAAAAGAGGAACCTTGTAATAAAAAAATAATGCAAAGGTCGCATCTTGATCGAAACCACCCAATCAAAACGCAACAACGAATACCACTGACTTGGGGTGCTATAAATGTAATCGATCAAGATGCGACCTTTGCATTAATTTTTTATTCCAGGGTTCCTCTTTTTCATTTTTTATGCGGTATTTCGTGAACCCCGCGACCCAAAGTCAAGCCCTTTCCCGTTCTTAAGTAAAAAATCAATTAATTTATGCTGGACATGACGCGACGTCTTGATTGAAGTTTACTATAGAAAGAAGTTTCATAATTTCATCTGCAATGGGCCTTCTAAAGAAAACTTTGCCAGATTCCGAAGATTAAGAAGCCCTTTAACACTAGTACCCTGTTTCAGCTTATAACCTGAAAACAAACTTCCTGCCAATACATAAGAAGACTCGATATGGTGCGAAGATTGAAACCGTTTATTATCTTCAGTGTTCAATATTGTGTACCTAGTTAAAGTAACAAAATTGATTATTATTATTACGTCACAGCCGGTTGTTTGTTCGGTTTTTGCCTCTCAATGAGGTAAAATTGAAATGCATGCTTATCTTAGGATTGTACGGGTCAACAACTTTGAGTGTTCAACTTAAATGCGAGTGAAACCTGGGACATAAAGGCCTTTCTGAAGCCACGCATTTATCATGAGTTGAAGAAGTGACAAACATCAAACTTATCGTAAGTGAAGAATGAATAAAACATTTATTTGACAAAAGCGTTCACAACTAGGCATTTAAATACAACCTACCTAATGTTATGTCATACAGCCCCTCAATGGCTGGACCCCCTGTGGGCTGTAGGATGTCGGGTATGTCCACGACGTTTCTTCGTCTGTCGTTTCAGTAGTGACGCCGGAGAAGAACTTGCACAGCAGAAACTGTACCTGAAACCGCATTTTAACTTTAATTCTTTTTTGCCTAGTTGACACTGTATGACACATTACGGTTAGCCTATGGTGTTAAGTCTCATCTAACTAACCTATCATCTAGCAGGGAACCAACTGTAAGTCCTAAGAGAGAAATAACAGCTCTTTGGTCCAAGGCCCCGTTTTGTAAGCAGAGGCGCACAGAGGCATCCTAGTTTGGAGACAGAAGATTTTCTGGTCGAAAAATGTAAACCTCAACAAAGACTATTTAAAGGACCAAACCTCTCACCCCAAACTACAATTTTGGTACCCGGGTACCGAAATTCTCAATTGGCTCAGCTCTTTGACTGACAGCTAATTCAAACAATGCAGAGTGCCAAAGCTTATATTACACAGCATGAAAGGTACTGAGGGTGTTTTGATTATATAAATTGAGTTTTTCTATACTCACCTTGAAGCAAGAAACTGAGATTGTGTCTGGATTAGGATGAATTTCAGACAATTGTAGGAGGGGCTTCAGTGAGAATGTTAGGAGAATTGGTACTGTTTGGGGTGAGAGAACTGGGCTTTTAAGCGGAGCGTCACCATCCGTTGACGCGAAGCATAAAGACAACTTTGAAAATTAGATATCTCCTCGTTCAGTCGAAAGTGGTATTCCTCGGGTTTGTAGGCAAAGTTTAAAAATGGAGCTACTGCCTTCACATATTATAGTTCCATGGTCTATAAAGCCTCGTCTACATTGCTGTGATTTTATTTATTTCAATCTCTGTTCGAAAATAACCCCAAATAAGCCAACCAGTGTACTGAGTAAATACATGATCTGTTTCGCAGATGTACGAAAATTACATACTAAGTATTTCGTGACGTCACATCGATAGACAGTTTTATCGAATACTCGTGCCCGATGAAAGTTGTGTGTCGGTGTAACGTCTCAAAAAATTCGGTTCACATTTCAATAGACCTCTTACACTCTTATGCATGCATTTACACTGGTTGGCAAAATTTTGGCTCTTCCTGACCAGAGAAGGAGAAGACTTTAACAAAAGTTCACAACACTGGAACGGGATCAGATACGAATTCTTTGCAGTGTGACCGTTACCCTGCCTGAAAGGCCCTCTACGGGGAGCGCTACCCATTTTTGGCGCGGAGCGTGCAGAAAATTTTGAAAAATCGAGACCTGTCAAACCGGCGGAAATAGCATTTACCAGACTTGTAAGGAGAATTGTGTTACAGAGCTGGTAAGCAGCATTGCGTTGCGTATGAAGTGAGGCTTAGGAAGAATTGTAAGGTATTAGATGCTTGAATGTGTCACAATTTCAAAATCGTATTTGAGTGTTCATGAAAATTTCACCCTTAAATATGACCCCTTTTTTTATTATGGGGGCATGTTTTTAAAGAACTCGCGCACGCTTAAAAAAATTTAGTTAAAAACATGACATGCCAAATTTTTAGGAGTCAAACGGTTGCCCGAATTTTCCCAGAACGTTGTCTAAATTTCAGATGTTACGAAATGAGAGGACTTTAGTGTTGTGAGATTTATGAGGAATTGCTGCTTGACCTACTATGGATTTTTGGTTTCGATGAAAAGAGAAACCTATGCATTCATGATGGCGTACGTGTGTATGTATGTGTGTGTATGTGCGTGTGTATGGGTGTGTGTGTGTATGTGTGTGTGTTTGTGACACTTTGCTTGTTTACACGATATCTTGAGAAGGAAAGATCTGACAGTTTTCAAACTTGGTACACAGATACCCCTTACTGAGAGAAAGAACCCTATTTATTTTGGTTGAGGTCAAAGGTCATCTGGGGTCACAGGGGTCAAAAACCGAAATCTTTGCTTACACAATATCTCAAGATAGAAAACTTGGATTAATTTCAAACTTGATATGTAGATGCGTTATGATGTAAGAAAGAACCCTATTGATTTTGGTGGAGGTCAAGGGTCATTTGGGGTCACGTGGGGTCAAACCCTGAAATCCTTGTTTTCACGATATCTCATGGTCGGAAACTTTGATTCATTTCAAACTTGATATGTTGATGTGTTAAGATGTAAGAAAGAATCGGATATATTTTGGTGGAGGTCAAAGGTCATTTGGGGTCACATGGGCTCAAACCCTGAAATCCTTGTTTACACTATATCTCAAGGTAGGAAACTTTGATTCATTTCAAACTTCATATGTTGATGCGTTATGATGTGAGGAAGAACCCAGGTTATTTTGGTGGAGGTCAAAGGTCATTTTGGGTCACGCGGGGTCAAACCCAGAAATACTTGTTTACATGATGCATGATGGTAGGAAGGTTGGATTCATTTCAATCTTGATAGGTTGATGCGTTATGATGTAAGAAAGAACCCGACCAATTTTGGTGGAGGTCAAAGGTCATTTGGGGTCACATGGGGTCAAACCCCGGAAATCATGGTTTACACTATATCTGAAGGTAGGAAACTGATCCATTTCAAACTTGATATGTTGATGCGTTATGATGTAAGGAAAAACCCAAGAAATTTTGGTGGAGGTCAAAGGTCATTTGGGGTCACATGGGGTCCAAACCCTGAAATCCTTGTTTACATGATACATCATTGTAGGAAAGTTGGATTCGTTTCGGACTTGATATGTTGATGTATTATGATGTAAAGAAGAATCCTATTTATTTTGGTGGAGGTCAAAGGTCATTTGGGGTCAGAAGGGGACAAATCTTGAAAAACTTTTTAACACAATATCTCAAGGTGGGAAGCTTGGATTGATTTCAAACTTGATATGTTGATGCGTTATGATGTAAGGAAAACCCCTTTTGATTCTGGTAGAGGTCAAAGTTCATTTGGGGTCATAGGGGGTCAAACTCAGAAAACTTGTTTACATTATATCTCAAGGTAGGAAACTTGGATTCATTTCAGACTTGATATGTTGATGCGTTATGATGTAAGCAGCTTGTTTGCAGAATATCTTAAGGCACAGTATGAAATTTGTAGAAATGTTTTGGTTAAAAGAAAAACCAGTTACTAACAGGTGGAGTCAAAGGTCACTGTAGGTCACTAGTTGTTACAAGAAATGTAGCATTTCATTGAAAAGAGCATGTATGTATCATCGAAACCTCAATGCATTTTTGCATTCTGGTTTCCAGTATTTATTTAGTATTTGCACGGAAGAATGGTTCGTGTTATGTAAATTAGAAGTACTTCTCCAGAAGTCCAGGGCACCGTCACGGTGACTTGAAAGTTGTATTCGGAACAGGTAGCTGACAAGTTTATTTAGCTCCCTGTTCGGATGTAGTACTTACACGCACCAACAGCACATTAGAGGTCGGTCGGTGCCTCGTATGTGTTTCACAGAACACTTAGGAAAGTTGTCCATGGGCACTACGTGCACAGGAGAACCATCTCAGCACCATAGAGACAGATATAAGAACTGGATAAAGGGCGGACTCCCCAAAACAGCTGTGATCACATGGGGATTCGACTGTCATATTTATGAGTGGGAAAAGCATCTGTACGAACGCAGAGTTTGCTTTGAAATACGTACAAATTACACCGATTTTTCGTGTATGTGGGCTGGGTGCGGTCGGGTGGGATTAGAGGTTTTATAAATGAGTGAAGATATTGTACAATAGTTACTGAAATCTTCTTGGTTTTGTTCCTACTAATAAATTTTTTCTTAAAAAAAAAAAGAATTAGCCCCCGTTAAAGTTAGTTCTTTATTGAAGAAAACTTAAGACCAAAATAGGAGAGTAAAAGCAAACAATTAATTTTAAAAGCAAAAAAATGTTTAAGGTCCCCATGAATAGCATTTTTGATAGAAAAAATGGCAAATCGTGATTCTGATTAGGCATAAGTCAAACTTAATACAAATAAAAAACATGAGTCATTTAATTGAGAAATTTTGCATCTGCTTTTTTGACATGTGTATGATTGATTTAACATAGTTCATGTGAAGGTTTCAGATTTTCACAGTGTAATTAAGGCATGGTATGACTATTTCCACAGGTACAAAGCAGTAAAATGGTCAAATTGCACTGGGAAGTGCAATTTCCGACAATCTTAGAGGCATTTTAGCCAAAATTTTCTCTGTACGCCACCAACCGATGGTGGCGATCCGCTTAGATAGTGTTATTCCTGCTTGCCCACCATGTCAATCTTTAATCTTTGCCCCCCCCCCCTTCCCCCAATCAAAAAGTCTGGTTACGCCACTGATGCAGGTTTGATCAAAGCATTGAACTCGAGTTTTCATTACTGCGTTAATTTATACAATAAGAATTAAACAAAGAGAAATTTAGGAACGCAGAAGTAAATTAGCTGTAAGATTTTTGTTTATTCGCTTCAAAATACCTACTAGAACCTGCTACCATTTTACTTAGGGCTCAGCATAAGCAAAGGAGTAGGGAAAACAAGCCATTAAACCACAGCTGATTGGCCGGCTCATCTTAAACCAAGTGGTTAGAGACTGGGTCGTAAACTCCATCAAACTAACCCATGAAAGTACTAGAGGCACTGTAGTAGCCCACGGAGCGAACAAAGTTTTTTCTTTAAGGCCATCGCTACGAAATCTGAGGGAGCCACATAAGGCAGCCACAGAAGCGCTACGCAGGCTATAAGTAGTAGGTCTCTTCCAAGAATGAGGCACCGTAGTGAGCCAGTCTTGCACGGCACTGCTTTTATCCCCCCACGCACGAGTACGTATATATAAGCTTATATATAAGCACATGTAAAGTGGTCTAAGCAAATTTTTCTCCTATGCAATAGTTTTTGATTTGGTTTATGTGATTGAGATGAAAATGGGTTAACCTTTAGCAAAGTTTTGAAAGCATTGCCTCCTTAGACATCACAATGGGTACATTTAATTGGTAATGGGTGATTTTCTGTTACGAAAGATGGGATGTAGCATGCCACCCTCCGGGATGGTACCATTCCATGGTACCACCATAGAACCCGACAGGACATAACGTCGCAAGCGTGGTAGCAGTCCACGACCGTAAAAAATATAAATAAGATAGTGATTAGTATATCTTTTCTTTTCATTCAGTCAAGAATGTAGTCATACATCAGATACCAATGACGTAGATGGTCTGAGTGCGGTGAAGTCGGTCAGTTAAGTGTTGTTCTTTGGTGGACGTAGCTTCCTTGGGAAGCAGTGTCTTGGTTTGGTTTCGCAGAACCGCTTTTTGCCAGAGAGTTGGAAGCACTTTAGAAAAAAGAAACTAATGGGAACAAGAATCCAATTGGGGATACAGCTATGTTCAAGACAGTAAACTTTCACTTTTAGATTTTATAAGAGGAGGGTGCTTGCCAACTAGACTTTATGAAACACATGTTGGCTTTGTTAGCATGCGAGATGGTGAACAGTCATTATCGGATATCGTAATGAGGACGTGTTGTGTGTAAGAGTTTGTATGGGTAACTTTAAATTACTGGAAGTACAGGACATAACACAAGATTAAGATGGAGAAACTCATGATTTGGAAGCCAATTGCAAAATTGTTGGCACGGAACATCTGCAAGATTTCCCACAAGAGTTGTCATCTCGACCTACCAGGTCTTTGACCTCCTGTCTTCTAGTAAGCAGCCTCCACCATACAAAGATGATCCTGCATGGAGAGGGTGACGCTAAAAGCAAATTAAAGCTAAAAGCAAATTCTGATCCTTGGATCGAATGGTTCCGTAACGGTCGTTCATTATTCGGAGAGTGCATCCTCAAAATTAAATCGCGTTGATAAGGCAGGATAGAATAAAGGCTTGGAACGTTCACTCTTTACCTAAGCCTACGTTTCCAATCGAACAAAAAACACTGTCATTTCCAAAAATTTAGGTCCCTTAGTCTTACTTCAGTAATAATTTGAAAAGAATAGAGCGGAAGCAATGCGAATTATTATTATTATTATTATTATTATTATTATTATTATTATTATTATTATTATTATTATTATTATTATTATTATTATTATTATTATTATTATTATTATTATTATTATTATTATTATTATTATTATTATTATTATTATTATTATTATTATTATTATTATTATTATTATTATTATTATTATTATTATTATTATTATTATTATTATTATTATTTTTTTTTTTTTTATTTTTTTTTTTTTTTTTTTTTTTTGGGCGGATACGCTTCACTTCATATACCCCAGATTTGTCTTGTAGATCACACTATAACCACCAACAGATTAGCAGACCATTCAAATATCTGTAGCCTATTACATCTTGGGCAAAACTGAAATATCCAGAAATTGTACGTCAAAGTGCCACGGTTTTATTACACGAGTTTACCGTGGCAGTCGCAAATGGTGATGTCACTGGTAAAACCTGCCTTCCAATGTTTGGATGGAATGTTCTCCACGGGAAACCGCCTCCTTATTGCGATTACTAAATCAATCACTATTTTTGCAGCTCTGTGTAATCAATTCAGATTGCATTAATCAATCTTATGGTTTGAATTGGCATGGTTGGTTTCTAAATTGGAATACCAAGCGCATTCAACGACATTAAAATGATCGAATTAGAAAATACCCCATCCTGAAAAATTTGCGGTTCAGGTCCCCTGGGATCATTATTTCTCTATTCATCGCTGGCAAAAATCGATTGAAATAGACAGAATAATTCTTGGTAGGTGTATGCATGTCGAAAGAACTTGCCTGACGGTTGCGTATTATTGAACATACATGTGCCATGTGTAAACCCTGGTTGAGTTTACTAGGAGTAGGACATCGTCGGGAATTATATTTAGTCAGCGAAACATACAACTCGTTGGGGATTTTTCTTCATGGTAAGTAACTAAGGCTTGTACTTCGGTACTTACTGCGCATTATATATAGGCCTAGACCAGGGCTGCATTCAACTGAGTACGCTTGTAGCCTACATTCAGTCTTTTTCGGTTTGTAAAAACTGTCTTCAGTATAAGATTAGGAACTTAAGTTGAGGTATTTTTCGAAGCGCCCGGACTCACTTGATAGGAGACTTACTGAGACCGAAACCTCGCTAGTATACAAGTTAGGCCGAAAAGTCGTCATTTTGTCGATCCTTTCGACTTTCGATCTACCACCGAACCTGCTATCCAGGACTGGTGTCAACTTCGGACTTCAGTGGACTCGTGATTTCCGAATTTGAAGGACTTTGCCAGAGAGGTTGTTTTCCCCCATTGAGAGAGTCGAAAAAGGGGCAGGAGTCCGAACCCGGACTCAAATCCTTGAAAGTTGAAAATTGCCGGACTCGTGACTCAGACTCGGAGGCTCCGGACTCGACAACAGCACTGCTTCTATCCAAGTAGCTGTTAGACCAGGGAGCTCTTCTAGTTCCCTGCCTCCCTGTCTAATGAACCTGACCCTTGAACCCGTTTGTTCATGAGTGGTTAAAGTCAAACCATCGTGAAGGAAATTAATGTTGTACATTTGTAAATAATTATTCTAAAAACAGTAGTGAACTTAGTCAAGTCACTTCCTACAAGAGTGAAAAGCCGGAATTAACTCTATTGAAGTGATAATTCACGCCAAGAAGAGTGAAATTCACTGTAAGAAGAACGAAAATTCACTATTTAATGAGTGTCAGCAGGAATCATTCTTTCCATGTGGTCCTATAGGCACTCCAGAGGGAAACTGCGCTCCCTTTGGAGTGAATTCCGCACCTTTGGGGTGATCTTTACAACATTCACCCTTCACTATAAATTTTTAGAGTGTAATGAAATTAACTACCTTCAACGTTTTCTTTTGATTGATTGATTACCGATTTGGAGTCATGAATTTGCAAGATGAATGGCAATGGTAGATGAAATACCGGTTATGCAAGTCAGCTTGGGGGGGGGGGGGGCAGATGCATGTTTAAATTTACCGTCATACATATGAAGAGAATATGTACAGTCAACTCTCACGTCATTAAAAGAATAAGGATTATACAAAACCGATAGAAAGAAAGAGAGAAACAGTAGCCAGGATTGTCAGGGTTTGAACTCAACATGGGGAGGTCTAAGGAAGTCTCGGAGAAAACCACTGATTTTACTTTACCAGAAGCAAAATGTTATTTGTGCCTCAAGCGTAATAAGTTAACTAAAGAATTAATGTTACCAATTTGAAAGAGCTGTTTCTTTTTCAGGGCACTGGAATTTCTTCTGCATATAGTGAACAGGTAAAAGTTCTAGTAGCATGCAAAGATACCTATGATATATCAGTGCATGAATATTCATTAAATAGCCTGGCGCATTCATGTCAAATTCGAAATCTGCTGCGTTCTACGGCTAGGGAGCAATTTTTTGCTTCACTATAGATATGGGGAATCTTCTGAAAAGCAATTTTCATTTTAATTATAGTTTTGAGATAAAAGAAAGCATCTTCCAGCAGATTTCGGGTATGATGTGAACGCACCTTTCGGTAGCATTTCAGAGTACCACACTTGACTGTGTGAGATTTGTGTTCCACAACATTCTGATCTAGGAAAGATTCTAGACAGTAACGGAGCGTGCGTATGGTCAGGGCCTCCGAAGGACAAAAATCGGACAAAACTCTTTTTTCTTGACGCCCTTTTCAATAGGCTTGTAACGTCCTACAAGTTTGTACCATTGCAGGCCTACGCAATGCCTCCAAAATGATTCAAAAGTGGTGTTGTAAAGGACCGGTTCTCTCATCCCACACTAAAACTTTTGCAATAGTCCCCAGCAATACTCAATTGGCTCATGTGACTCTTTGATTGACAGCTAGTTCAAAGAATGCAGAGTATGAAAGTCTACATTACACTTTAAGTTACACTTTAAGGTCTTGTATGCTCACCCTGAAGCAATAAACCGAAGGATTGTGTCTGGATGAGGCCGATGAAATATGAACAGATGTGGGAGGGGCTTTATTAAGTAGGTTATGAGAATTGGAACTGTTTGGGGTGAGAGGATCAGGCCTTAAAGGTAGAGATAACTTAACGGTTAAACAGTCGCCCTTATCCGTACTTTATTTTGGTGAGAGAGGTCACCCTTTCGTGATACTGGAGCAGCTTCACACAAACTTATCTCCATGATACGTAAGCATGTACGGTGTAGCCTTGCTAAGTTTCTCTCTTCCAAACTAGACGGGCCGTTGTCGGCTTACAGAATACATCAAGTTACCTCCAATTTACCGTCGCAGTCCCATGAAAAGTGAAGTTGAGAAGGAATGTTGAGAAGGACGTAGAAAAAAATGTTTGCAAAAATAAATAGTTCTACTCTCGTTCTTGTCGCCGATAATTGTCAACATGAACTTGAAAGACTATGTAGATCCCAAAACAGCTTCTAAAAACTGTTTCCATGCAAACTATTTTAAGTAAAGGCCTCTTGGTTTTATTTTGGATTTTCAAAAAGGTTTTTGGTCCATAGTTTCTTTCAAAAACAAGTATACATCGCTGAGATAAATTCAAGGAACAGATTCAGAGTGAATTCCAAAAAGTTTTATGGAGCTTGAGAGAAGAGCACTCCCTTAACAGCCCGTTACCTTTGTATTTTTTCAGATATAAAATGAAATAAAACCGTTGTCCTCGTAGTAACGGTTTAGCGGTTCCATTAAAATGAGCAATTCTTGATTAGTTTTCTTCAAATGACCGTTTTCACGATAAAGGTCTGTCTTATTCCAGCTGGGTTAGCTGACATGCAATGCACTATTATAACAGAGAAATGTATATTTCTGTGTTTTGGTGGACTCGAAAGCAAGTATCATTTATAGTCTGCTCCCCGGCTATTTTATAAGGAAGGTACATTTCAGGGAGAAAAGGGCCAATCAGATCTTTCGTTTTGGTTAGTTCTTATACAATCTACTTTAAGGACAAGAACAGTATCCCCAACTTATTTTGAAGCAACAGCTGAATCTTACAATTTTCTTACCTTTTTTCAAGTAGGCCCATCTTCATAATAGTTCAGTATTTCATTATTGCATATTCCCAGGTAAACTAAGCAGTAACTCATAATTTCCACATTTAAGGAGGAGACATGTTGTCACATGACTCTGAAGAGCCAATCATGAAATAGTGCAGTCTACTACACTGCTTCAAGTTGATGACTGCATTTTCCCTATAGGTAGACTACTTCATACTTTTAAGAGGTCACATGATGTAAATTATAGCAAATGGATGGTTCTCGGTGGAGTACTTATCTTGAATTCCAGATGTCCATCATATACCATTTAACAGTGATTTACTTCAAAGGTTTTGTTTTCTCTGCAAGGCATGTCGCGGTGATTCTAGGAGTTGTTCACAAAATCCTGTCCTCTTTACGTAAAATCTTGAGTCTAGGCTTGGGCAAAACACGAACCACAGCGGCCACTTATATAGTTTTTGAAAAAGGATAGAAAAGTTTAAATCTGTTGTAATTAAACTATATTCCTGGAGGGGAATGATTTTCCCAGAGAATTTATCTGCTTCAAAGCCCTCCTGCAGACCATTTTCTCCCGTCTGACCGAAATCTTTAGAGGGATGGCAAGGAGTGAATAGTTGCTGTCCTAGGCTGGGAAAGGTCAGGAGGGGTTCACAAATAGGCCCACTGAGATTTTGAACGATGAAAGCCGAGAAAAAGCTTACAGTAGAAAGGAATATGCACTTTGGGGGAGACATTCCCTTAGCAGTTATTTAAAGGCCTTCTGGTGGCTTTTCACCAGGGTTTTGCAAAATTTAAAAAAAAAATCCACACCGTGTCATCCAAACCCTGTCGCAATTCATTTTCCTAACTCAAGATATCTCAATTTAAACAATGGTAATTTTTGTTAAAAAATAGGCCTACCTCTGCTTTTCAACGAAGCCACAAAAAGTCATGTTAATGTGGGCACATTGTCTCTGATTCCTTTTGTTTTTCTTTATAAGTTAAAGTCCCTTTTGTCCTTGATATTTTATTCTGTTGGAATGTTTAAATAGCCTTGCCTGTAGATAAAGTCTTACCCTTCGCCATCCGTAAAGTTCAACCACCACTGTTGTTGTTCAGTATTGCGTGCAGTGGCATCCAAATTACAAATAAATTGAATGTAATGTCAAAGTAATGTGCCGCGAAGACTGCACAGGTTTTTCATGACGCACCAAATCAAAAGATAAAATGCATTACTTTTTAAATTTGTTTCTTCCAAATGCTATATGCTATTGAGATACAGTTTTGGCCTCCTGAAAAAAACGAACTTTCTGCATATCTGGAAGTTAATAATGAATTTTGTCTCCGGAATATGCCTTTAGTAATCTTTTCGGGAAACGTTTCACAATTCAGTTTTGATTATGACCTGGGATGAGCAGTATACACCTAAATTTATCATTACTGGGTGTATGCGCAAGGTCTGTGTACCTGGCAAAAGAGAGTAGACCTGGTTAGTGGCACAAAATCCAGGCTCCAGTGGCGTACTCCTAATCCAGTAATCCCTCACAAACGATAAAGCTCATATTATGCACGGTTTTTAAATCCACCACAACATAGCTAACTTTTTGCACCGTTGAAATCCTATTGGCGTGTAAGATGATCAGAAAATAAGCTATCGCATTTAGCTGTGCTTCAGTTCTGCGCTATAACTGCCCACAATTCGAGTCGATGGACCGCATGTCAATCTATTATTTGCCGGTCTATTCGTAGGAAACCTTATTAAAAAATAACTGTAATGACTTTTTTCTTTCTTAAATGGAACGTAAGCTATTGCGTTAAGATTATGAAACGTAGATGAACAAAGTTTATTTTAGCCTAGATGTAATTGAGGAGGGCCCAGTACAAGAGTCTATACGAACAAGTTCTTAGAGCATATGTAAGAGGGGCGATGTGCACTGTTTAACAAGGGATTTCCTTACTGGCTAACGATAACCCTAATCCCTAAACCTTACAAAAAATACAATCGATACAATACAATGCCCATGTAAGAAGGTAGGGGATGCAGCAGTACTTGTCTGTCAGTACAAATGAAATGTAATTCGTCTAATTGTAAGCAGAATACTTGCCACTTAACAATCGACTTAGACAAGATTTGGATGTTGTTGGACCTAATTCTCCATTGACTTGAGAGAAATGTGCAGTATACAACAATATCATTTTCAGTTGAGTTAGGCTAATGCAACATGGTTTCCAGGAAAAACTGAACCATAGGGCACATGCCAGGGATGACGCTGCAACCCCACTGAAAAAAAACCAATTATATAAAAATTCGTGTTGCACGAAGAGAATCATTTTTCGGGAACTGGATTAAAAAATCAACTGTGAAAATTAAGTTTCCTTACGTCAGTAATTTTAAAATAACTTTTTCCAAAAGAACCTATAGGGCCGATGTCTCAAGCGCATTCACAGTATCCGTTTTCCTAATTACGTTCCTGCGATTAGACCCCGCCCAGGTTGGTGGAATGCATGCAGAGATGTTGTTCCATCCTCAATTCCTGGGAGCCCGGAGGCTATTTAACACTTCGTTACACCGTTCTACACAGCATAACTTTTAAGAGTAAACATACTATTACTAAATGTGAGAGACTTGTCAATATTATGATTGACAAATGGACTTGTAGGATACAACTATATGCGGCACTGACGATTAGCAGCTGCACGGATATTTAGCCTACATATGATGAGCATATTCCAAGAGTAAGCTAAAAATCTTGCCGAAATAGGCTAGGTGCAAGAGTAATAAACGTCTGTCGAACTGGAAATGTGGCATATTTTTTTTTACGATGGCCAAGATCCATGTCATTTGGTTGATCAGTTCCCTGAAAATAAGCCAAAATTGTTCTCATCCCTAATTCCAAAAACACAGCTTTTCGATCTCCTTTTGAAAATCTGACACCTGGTTATGAAAAACGGCCAAATATTAGGCTACTACTTACTAGTTCTTCTACCCTAACCCTAATTATGCAGTCATCCCAATTTGAATTAGTCTAGTGGGTTGGTCTATCGAATTCAATTTAATCACCTGACAGTAGTTTTACTAACTTAATTTTGAAACTAGTAATTTATCATTTTCCTTGGGATGTACAATATTTTTAAAAAGATAATAGGTCCATGAAAAGAATGGAACAATAAAAAAGAGTCAGCTGTTGTCTAAGTCTTTTGGAGACTGCCCGCGTCCTAGAACGATTATTTTAATAAATTTAAAGGAAAAAGATGAAAATCCGATTTTCCCATTGCCGTCCTGTGAAAAAAACTCATCGTGATCCTACAATGCGACAGTTCACGTGTGATTTACAACATCTACCATGGACTATCCAGTCAGTGAATTTGCCCCTGATGTAATATTCATGCAGTTCTACCATCAATACTTCGTTGTGTATAGTTACGTATACGTTCGGGTAAAGATAACACCGGATTCTTTACTTTTCAGTTTGCTTATTTATAAATCTTGCACCTCATTCAAACACTTGCCTGATGGATGATCAATACACAAAAAACACAACCAATGAAATAAGTCAATCAGAACAGCCTTACCTAGCCACGGTTCATTACTTACAGTTTAAAGGTAGACCAATCGAAATCGATCTATAGGAACCTATAGTCAACGAGCGATGACAGTCCATTTCATGTCGCCGGCGGACCTTATCTATGTAGAGAAAACTATTCTCGTTAGGGGACTTATTCGAAACGGATAATGCCTCCCAATTTAAATTAATTGCTTAAAATACCTGTATTTACGACACGGAAGCAAAAGTCCTTTAGACGTCAGCCTTATCGCATGGATGCAACTTACAAGCAATGGAGAAGATTTAATCATCTAAGGAGGTTGTCTTTGACGACTTTGTTGGAAATGAAGGTATATATTGACAACCACATGAACTATTCTTTTGTCGGAAAGAGCGGATCATTGCTCCAATATGTTGAAACTTAGACTTCTCTTGATCTCATGTTTTTATCTAGGCCTACTACGTTAAGGAAATTGTATGCAGGAACACTATAACTGGATGTTCACCCTTTTTTATGCATGCTGCGGATCTCTGGATGTATTTTTCAAACCAATATTTTTATTTTGGTTTATTTTACTAGATGTGGTTAAGATGACGGACACCTTATCTCAAAAAATCATGATTTACGTGTTTGCAGCCCTATTCTTGATCGACCGGGGAAACAGTCGGCCAACTGAGCAAAGCAGTACAATGCAGAAGAAAGACGATACATCCCATGTAGAGTGTAGTAAGTACGAAATGATCATTATGATGGAGGATTATTTTTCTTTTTTAAGAAATAAAATAATTATATAGAAGGGATTTGAGTCAACGAACCATACCCTTGCCATACACTCCTATAGGACGAAGCTCCTTGCTTGAATTAATCAATTAATTAAAGGCAGTCAATTTTCAATCTAAAGTAAATTTTTGTAGTAGTCTACAGATATTCTCAATTGGCACAGCTCTTTGATTGACAACAAATGAAAGAAAATGAAGAGTACCGGTACTTTATCTCATATTGCACACCATGTACTACACTTAGAGTGTTCTGATTACACATTGTGAGGTCTTGTATACCGAACTCACGCAGAAACAGTAAATTGAGATTGTGTCTGGATGATAGTGAATTTTAGACAGTTGTTGACAGGACTTTAATAAGTAGTTAAGAAAAGTTTTTGAAACTGTCTGGGTGAAAGGGTTGGCCTTTAATATAAAGTAATTCTCAACCTTTGGTGTCAAATTACTTCATAGGCAAAGACAAGCACAGTGTCGTAGTGGTAGGTATATGAGCGCAATTGTGTTTTATCATGAGTACGAACACAACTGCACATATGCTACCTTTTTTGAAGTTGGAATATTTGCGTATTTTTTAAACCAAACACAGAGTACCAGTGAGGGGGATTAACCCAATTCCCCCTCCTCTTGTAAACCACTTGCTAAACGTCTGCTGTTATTTGCAGAAGAACATGCAATATGTGAGGATTTGTTTCTTGTTTTGTACTATTGCTAATTCAAACGATATAATATGGTAGAACAATTTTTCCTTTGTCTTGCTTCAAAGGACAAAGGCAGTCATTCGTCACATCTAACTTCAATTTCACACTGAGTCTACCAAAATCCTCAATTGGAACAGGTTTTTTTTTTTTTTTTATAGACATCTAATTACAAAAATGCAGAGTAGCTCATGTTAAGTAGCATGCAATGAGAGTGTTCTAAATATACATTATATTCAACAGGGTACGCCCTGAAGCAACAAACTAAAGTTGCCATTTTGTTTGGATGATAAAGATGACTTGCAGACAGTTCTGGGAGGGTATGGTGCGAGAGTTAGAACTGTGTGGGTGATGAATATCTGCCTTTAAATTCCATACAAACATGCACTTAATAGATATAGGTCCATGTTACCACCAAGAGATAGACTTACCCCCAAGGTTACAAAACAGCCGAAAATTACGTGCAAAATCGTTCGTTGGTTTCAAAATTGAAGTGTTGATATATCCTTGGAACTTGACACCAAGGAAGTAATCAATAGAGCTCATAATTTGTAGATTTGTAGATTGCCCTTCTTGTTAGAAAGGATACAATAGAGGTTACCTTGTTCACACAATATTTTGGTCCCCAAGGTGTCAAAATTGTAAAACAAGACAAAATCTTATTCTCGTCAGCTTACACAGTTGCATAGTCATGTACAAATTTAACTTGGTACTGCTTTGAAATGGATTTTTTTTTATTAATTTGAATACAACATAGTGTTGAGATGTGGTTAATGTAGTTTGTATGTTTTTTAGATGGAGTTTAACCCTGTTTCCAGTCTGTTGGTTCAAGTCGAGCCGGCCACGGCCTTTTTTCTAGTTGTGACTCACTGGCTTGTTTTCCCTTCCCCATTGCTTATGCAGAGAATCACGCACAACGGCAGTATGTTCCATTTTTAGAGTCTTATGGTATGAATCGACCTAGTGGGAATGGAACCGGGGCCTTCCGCGGGAGATGCTCCTACATGCCCTTACCGTTAGACCGTAGGACTAGTAGAGTTTGTGTCAAGCCGGGTGGGTCCCGTGACTTTTGCGACATTAGACAAGGAAAAATTGTTACTAGACATCTTAGACTTCACGGGCAGGGATAGCCTGCTCCCGCGCCATCCCTCGCGCTGATAGCGTGCATTACGCATGATCAATAGAGAGGGGAGTTCTGGTCCCTGCCTGATATTTCCCACATTTCCAATCAGTAGAATATGGTGTACATTTAATCTTTTTTTATGTATCCGAAAGTCGCCGTATTATCCTTGAACATCGAGCTGACTCACAGTTCCCCGCATAGAGTTCAACCACACAACATGATATAGTCCCATGATGCGTTTACCATATAGAACTACTTACACAGTTGCACAGTGTTGTATAGCTCCATGCCTGAAGCCGCTTTGAAAAATTTATCTTCAGGAGAATTGAAAATTTTGCCTCGATCGGGAGAAACTGTTCCAGGGGCCGCGTCAGAATGACAAAGTTGCGGGCTAGGGGCCAAAATGTTGTGGGCAAAATCTTCTTCGCGCTGAGTGAAACAAACACAGGCCCTGATGAGGTCCTTGGGCGAAGCCCCCCCCCCCCCCAAGTTATGGGAGTTTGGCATATCTCCAAGTGAAGGCTTAATCTCAAGAGAGTTATGTTAAACATTTTTTTGGTTGACCTAACTCCTAAATGACCTAACGGGGACACTTGAAGAAAGGAATAATATAAGGGGTTAATAAAATTACCCTTCATACCCCAATGATAGTGCCTCCTATTGAGTATTCTGTATCATAAGATGTCAGTATCTGTTTGTTTCTGTGCACTTCATTGAAACTTTTATCAGCCTCACGTGGTGAAATTGATGGCATATTTAGTACTTTTTCCTTGCCAAACTGTAGAATCCAAAACCTAATCAGTCTGTCAGTGCAGGTCCTCTGGGCTTTTCTGTTTCTCCCTCGGCCCTTTTCTTTTTTCTTTTTGAGAAAATGCAATTTTGTGTGTGGTCTTCGCTCTTTCTTAAGCTCGTCTAGATCATATTTGTTTTTCTTCTGGTTAGACTGCTTTGTAGCTACAGAGGTATTAATCCCTTATACAGATGTCTGCAATTGAACATTAAACATCCGCGTTTACACGGTTGCCCATTCCTGTTTTCATTCTTTCCCCCTTACCATTCACAATCTTTGAGGTTTGCTGAAGGAACCATACCGTTTCTCCCTGTCACCTTTTATTTGGAGTCTTCAATTTTTGTTATGGTCTATATCGATGTCTGTGGTGCCTCTCGGTCATGTTTTTTCGAAATGCATGTGGGTAGTATTTGTTACTTTCAGCCACTCAGGAGAGGGGACAGACATAAGAACAAAATGTGTGGAGGCTGTGAGGTTGGACAGTTTAAGTCAGTAGCATAACTTGGGTGAAAAACTGGGGGGGGGGGGGCAACGATGAAAAAGGAAAATATAACCGACATCAGATATCCAATTTACCGACACTTGTTAAAATGGTATCACCCCCACATCTGTGAGGCCGTGACACCACCCTCTATCCACCCAAGGAAATCCATAGCCAGGAACTCTTATATAAGGGGGACCTCCATCTAGCATAGGAAGCACCTAAAGCTTTTTTATGTTTACATTCAGTCTGTCACAGAAGCGGGATTTGATCTCTGAAAGTGGGGAGGGGCAAATTCGGGCAGACTACCAAACGGCTCCGAAGGCGCCGGGGGAGCGCCCCCTAAGGGCGTGCAGTCCAGGGGCCCGCTTCAGGGCCCCTGGTGGGGTCCAGGAAGCGAAGCCCCTGGAAGCTCCTGGGTATTTACGAAATTGTAGGCATTTAAATGATGCATTTTATCTTCAACTTTAAATTACATAAGATGGGCACTTGACAGAACGCAACCATCACAATTTGACTTTCTTCAATTATATCCTTACTCCGTATGATTAAAGTCCGCCGGAATCGATACGGTAATGCAGAGGGTGCCGAGAGGGAGAATGGATTACTTAAAATTGAGGTTCTTCATGGGCTCCCTCCTTGGTTCCCCAGATCTTCTTTTCAGAAACCTAGGGAGCTTTTCATGTGATGTGAATTAAGCCCTTTTCCGTGATGGGGAGCGTGAAACACGCCGAAAAATTTAACGTTTAAGACATCTCAGTAATGAAATTAAATGAAAATCAGAGAAAGGATTGGCCATTTTTAACCTTAGCTGAATAACGGAGGCCCCCTAAAGACATTCTCACTGAAGCACAAACATACTCTGGTTTCCTATATAGTCTTAGGTGACTTTCACATAGCCGTTTCCTGTAAAAGGGGGGGGGGGCGGAGCGCGCCGAAAAATGAATTTTTACTTCATTTCAATAGTGAAATTGAAAAAAATAGGCAAAGAGTGGTCCCTTTTCACTACAGCTGAATAAGGGTGACCCCTGAGGATATTTGTACTAAGCAAAAACGTTCCGCTGGTTTTATATATAGAGTCCTTTTCATGAGATTTTTTTAGAGTCCTTATCTGTGATGGGACGCGCAGAACACTCCGAAAATGTACTTTTGAGACATCTCAATAGAGAAATTAATGGAAATAAGAAAAAGGGTGGGCACCTTTTCACTTCAGCCGAAAAAGAGTGGAGCTCCAGATAAGGGTCAAATAAGATCGTCGTCCTCTCAGAAAGCTTGGGAGAACTTGGTCAGAGAAGGGGACCAGAAGACGACTGGAAAAAAGTCGGGAGGGGGGCAAGTGCCCCCTCCGCGCCCCCCGTAATTCCGCCTATGGTCCGTCAGTAGTGACACCATGTGTTGACCACTTTGAGGGAGCCCCTTTCTCAACAGCACAGAAAGCTGACTACTTCTTCAGTCTGTCAGTAGATGTACATATTTGCGCGAAGCGCGTGCCAAACAACATTCCCTTCGCTGGTTAGAATCTACACTCTAAGTGAAATTCTCCGAATGTCCGAGAAATGGAAACACTGTAACATGGGAAAATTTTCCGGACTATGAATTGCAGCTAGAAATCACCGTATTTTCAGTGTGAAAGAAATTTTTCATGGTGAGAAGATCTTAATTTAATCTCCTTACACATTTGTGCACGCAGTATGTTGAGTTTCAAATTCATGTTAGCGTGTAGTCACCACGTTAAAGGCTTAATTCTCTCACCCCAAACAGTACCAATTCTCCTAAGCTTCTTACTGAAGTCCCTCCCACAATTGTCTGAAATTCATTCTCATCCAGAGATAATCTCAGTTTATTGCTTCAGGGTGAGTACAGAAAAACTCAATTTATGTAATCAAAACACTCTCGGTACAGATTATGCTGTATAACATAAGCTTTGGCAATCTGCATTGTTTTAATTTGCTGTCAATCAAAGAGCTGAGCCAATTGAGAATTTCGGTACCCAGGTACCAAAATTGTAGTTTGGGGTGAGAGGTTTGGCCTTTAGGCATGAAAGTATAGGATTCAGTGTACTGCAGCGAACTTTTAATTGATGCACGCCAGCTAACTTTGACCTTTTCCCTAGCATTAGCTTTAGTTCCTCACTGACACTTTTGTTCTCAAACTGTTCATAGGTGGTACAACTTCGATATTGTCGATGGTGACTACTGCACACGAAGAGTGACGACATTAAAATTTGAGAATTTTTATGTGACATGGTGACATCGTTGTGGTATTTTCTAGTGTGCAGGTGGCCAGCTTGTTTTGTGACGTGTGAATAAGTGAGTTATGCGTGTAGTGAGCTTCCAATGAATTTGGGAGTTTTACATGCGGAAAACGAAAGACAAAACTGGCTACATTTAAGTGGAATAGACCATTACATTTAAGTAAATTTGTATACTTGAATAGATCTTTTGTATGATCCTAGCTAGAGAGAAGGTGATAGGCTTGATTGTGTCGCATTTCCTTTTTGTAAAATTAAAAAAAATTGTTTAGCAAGCACTATAGCTTCATCACGACTGCGTAGTTGGAGAAAAAGTGCTTTGTGTGATTGTCTGTTTCTGAAGGATGATAATATTTTAACAAGTACCAGCTTGATACCGACCAAAAAGGAAAACAGTAAGCCAATTTTCAGTAAGTGAGATGGTAGGTCCTGTAAAGAGACACTGAGAAAGATTTTTTTTGGGCAACAGAAACCATGGTCATTGCAGTCCATTGCTTATATACTCCTTTTTCCCATAATGCAATGTTGTAATGTATTTATTCAGTTTTTTTCCTTTGGCTTCAAACCTCTGCTAAATGAAGCTAGAGGTTACAATTATGTTGAGCTGGAAAAGTTGATTTACTCGGTTGACTGAGTTTCTAAACAGGCCTATTAGCTCTTTCAGAAATTGAGTCTTTACCAACTTATTTCATATTTATATGGAATATAATTATTTATTTTTTAATTTATCAATTAAATCTATATATCTCAGCTACTTTTGAAGGAAGAACGTTATTCACACTGAGTGTATGAATTGTGTAAATCTCTGCTATTAATATGTGAATGCAGTATCACATCGCAACTAAGCTTAGCCTACCTCTTCTGTCAGTGGCGTAGCTACTGGGGGGGGGGGGCAGGGGGGGCAAGTTGCCCCCCCTGGAAAAATTTTTGGGGAAATTTGGTGAAAATGGGGAAATTTGATGAATCTTCTTATTATTACAAAAATTTCACAAAAATTTCTCAAAATTTTTGTTAGAATAAGAAATTGTGAGACATTTCTCATACATAATTCGTATTTTCATGCAGCAAATTAACTCAGATTTCGTCAGTGTCGTATGAATCGGCCCAATCCGTGTTCCACAGAAATGTCCTCGCCGCGTAGCAGATTGAATGATCTCTTGTGTTTGTATACGCACGGGGGTTATGATCAGTGCATTTCAGTGCACAGGAAGCTGTTATTCAGGTGATACTTTGGGAATTCAGTAAAAGGATGTGAAAACTAACAAGTCACTACCGTAGACCCCCGAGGTTGTTATGTTCTTCTAAAAGCTAGCAGTAGCTGTACGATTTTACTCTGTGTACATAACGATGGATGGGGCTGAAACAATCCATGGCCAACGATAAACTTAAATTTAATCTAGAAATTAGAATTAACGGGATCCGTTGGCATACTTAGATTTTGTTACTTAGACTAAATCCTTAGAGGCTTACAAGCTAGTTCGGGAAAATAGCTTTCTGCTCACTTTGAGTGTAACAATAAATGGATAATGAGTACCTTGTAGCCTTCTACACTTAACAGACTGCTTTTCTCACAGGATATCCTATGTAATCGAGCCACTATTAGGCCTCCTTAGTGGCATGCGAAGGGGAGACCATTGGGCCATGCCCCCCTCACAGATGTCACTTTTTCTTTGTTCTAGTACGTAGTCTAACTTTATTAACACAGATTTTACTTAAAAAGATAGCATATGTTGCACCAGATTGCTTATAAGAACACCCAATTTTTCAAAAATTTTCGAAGGGGAAGGATTGTCCCTGCAAGGTCTTTCAGTGATGCCAATTTTTTTTTTTTAATTCCTACAAATAGACCAGGCAAATTCTGTCAAGTTCCAATTTTTACTTAAAAAGGCAGACTCTGTTTCCCACTGGTGGCTTCGATATAAAAGACTACATGTTTAGATTCTCTTTACAATCATAAATGCGCTATTTTGACCATCTGAGGGGTCTGATTTTTCGAAATTTTCTTTACGCTCCGCGCCAACCAATGGTGGCGCTCCGCTTAGATAGTCTTTATGACAAAATAACATTTTGTGGCCAAGAAAAACCACAAATACCGATCAATGCTTTTTTATTTTGACTCATAATAGTGTGCAAATTTTATGTCAAGTTTTTCTTCGTAAGGTAGCATAAATGGCCTAAAGAAATGCATGCCAAGACAGAAAAGTTTCAGTTTTATCCTAATGAACCACCACGATTCAACTTTTAACACTGTTCCTGTCAAAGTCGAATATCTTGCACCATTTTGCACGTAGGCTCCTTGAAAACGTCAAAAAAGTTCCGGACACCCCTCCCCTTAGACCATACTGCATGCCCCTCCCCATTCAGAGAAATCCTGCGTACGCCACTGCGTTAGTACATACAAATAAACCAGATATTGTTTACCAAAATAATATACTTTGTTATTTCCGATTGCTCTATGTTATACTTTAAGATTAAAATGCAGGTTATATTACAAAATGACATGGTAATGTTGTTATACTTGTAAGTTTGCATATTTTATATGAAATACATACAAATTGACCGGGAAAAGTTTTGGGGAAATTTTATACCTTTGCCCCCCTGGAAAAAATCCTAGCTACGCCACTGTCTTCTGTATAGTAGTTGACAAGTCAGATGGAGTATTAAAGACCAGTTTCCAACTAATTGGTTCAAGTCGAGCCGGCCACGGCCTTTTTTCCAGTTGTGGCTCACTGGCTGGTTGTCCCTTCCTCCATTGCTTATACGGTATGCTGATCACCAAGCACAATGGCAGTGGGTTCTGTTTTCTTTTTTTTTGGGGGGGGGGGGTTGACTTTACCATGACACGATCTCCTAACCTCCCGACTGCATGTCTGATGTCTCTAACCCCTTGTCCTTTGACCGTGCATACCTGTTCTGAATCGGAGAGACTCTATGTCATGTCCTTGGAAGTTTGTTTCATTATTTTCATCCATGGTGTTTCTGATCAAAATGTTTTTCTATTATCTTCTTTTGTATCTGTAAAAAATTAAAGGAACGCTTACACTTGTCCGGCAACGTTTACGGCAACTGTACCGGTAACGGCAATCCGGCATATCTGTTCATATTGTCACGGCAAAACTGGTCACCGCACGGACGATAAGAGGTGCATCGCTCAGTATGTCAGGCCTCTGGGGTCCTTTTTATGGTGGGGGAGGGTGATTGAGATCGAACTGGGTGGGTTATATTGATGGGGTGCCTTTGGGTGGGGTCTGGTGTCTCATCTGATGTAATATAGTGTACCGAGCTATAACATGTGTGTAATGGAGTGCGAAGAAGGCCGCATGATAATGTATTAATTATCACGGTTTCAGCGTATCAGTGCCGATTCTCATATTAATAACAATTGCCATTACTTGCCCCCTCTAAGCCACACTTCCCATAACAAAGTCTAGAACAGCGCCTGGCACCATCCAGGTTCAGAATTAATTTTGCGGTATCTGAGATAACCAGACAGGGAGAGAGTTCCATGGGGGTAAAGATTCTTTCAGATACCGAGAAGCGTTACAACCTAGTCTGTGTAACTACCGGTATAATCTAACTCTGCACTCGTTCAATCTTGTTCAGTTCTCAAACTGTTCTAGACTGGGAATTTACCGCAGCGCTGAGGACCACATGACCCGTAGCACAAATGTGCATGAGGTCATAGAAGGACCGGCAAATTGTACAATAATCAGAAAAAATTAGACACATGTTTCAAATGCAGCAAGCACGATTCAACGGTAAAAATATATTTTTATATATAAGGACAGGCATGCAGTAACATAAAAATATGTATACACAGATTTAAGTTTTGTAAATATACCCTAGTATGAGTGCACTTTTCATATTTGGTCCATATTTTACAGGAAGTTCTGTCTGGGCAGTAAAACATTGTGAAAAGCCTAACAGTGCAGCTGTGAGCTATTGTGATTGAAAGTTTTATCAAAGTAAATGTTTTAATAATATAACACACACTACGAAAGGACGAAGATTGTGCAGTAGAAATAGCCTTTAGTGAAAGACTGTGTTTAGAGGAGAAATGAATCACTTTCCCTGTTATTCCAATCAATTGTATAAATTCATCGCTACCAGGGGTATGGAATACAATCCCAGTGATGAAAAAACAGACCAATGCAATCAATGCCTCTGTTGTTGATTTGAACAGAGCAGATTTTTATCTATCCCATTCAATCAAGTTCTTATACTTCCACAGAAGAAATCGGTTTAAGTCATATATACAAACCTACTGCTGATTAATGATGCTAATATTTGAGCGATCGTCTCGTGGGGGTCTTCAAATGAACAGCGGATCATCACAATTCAGTTTTGTGATTCTAATATGGTCTGGGCAAAAAATCTCTAAGAAATTTCCAGACTGGATCTACAAGAAGTTCATTTTGAAATAATGTAACTTTGAAAAGTTCCTACAGATAATTGTAACCGTGAAACTTGCTCACCATATCATCGTGATTCACTGGATTCTAAGCCTAACTGGGCAGTAAAGCTCTGACTAACTCTTCAGATACCCCCCTCAGGAGTCCATCGAAGCTCCTTCCTACAAATTTTTACAGGAAAAATCTAATGAGCCATACTGATAACACCAATGCATCTTGACTGAGCAATGGAATTTCGGCATTTTTCTACACTTCAAAAACAAGACAGCAGCTCTTATCAAGTTATCAAGCAAAGATGAGAACAATGGGTTCAGAAATAAAGAAAAAATATTTGCCCTTAAAGGTAGTGTGACACCAAAATGACAAAATCGGGTACTTGATGTAAAAAGCATTAAAAACCAGGAAAATCACCGCAATTTCCATCAAATTTGGTTAAAAAATTGTCCGTTTCACATGTTTTTTTCTGATTTGCACTTAATCATGCATAAATATGAGCTGAATATGTAAATTATGTGATGTCATGGGAGGAACATGCCATACATGACTAATGTTATCCTCTGATTTTGCAATCTTCATTTCAAGGGCATTTGTAACATTAGTATTTCATGTAGGGTTTATTTTGAAAGTTTAAATTGTGTCCTTGAAAATCATCAGTATCAATTACCAAACCATAAACAATCTGATGAGTAATTAAGAGATAATTAATATAGGGTTAACAAAAGAAATGTCAACACTGTGCAGCACTCAGCATCACTATTTTTGCATAACCAACAAGTTGCTTCCGAAACATTCAAACTTTGAAGAGATATATCTTGAGGACGGTAAAAGATATTGACATAATTCCAGCGGATTCTTCCTTAGGAAGTAAATTCAGGAGTTTTTGCTGGCATGCCACACTACATTTAATGAGACTGATTCCATGACATCACACCTGCTTACTTCAAGTTTGTTTTTTTTTTTAGAAAATGAGCCAACTTTCATTGCTTACTTTTCGACTGAGAATCGAATATTGAGAATGAAAATTTCACCAAAACACTTGGAAAATGATGTGTCACTGTATTATATATACGTGAGCTATTCTTTTCAGATAAATGAAGAGATCTTTATGAAGTAAATTGATCGGTATCATCAAGGATCATTGTGGTCCACTAAATGCCTATTTAGTAGGTGGGCGTATGCGCACTGTTTCACAAGAAATTTCCTACATCCAGACTGGCTGACGACAGCGCTAATGCCTAACCTAATCCGTTATCCCAACAAAGAATACAACCGATAAAACACAACGGCCAATCAAGAAATTCCTTGTTAAACAGAGTGCATCAGCTGGGTAGCGACCGGTGTTTTGAAATAACGACGTAAAACTGTAAAACACTGACCCAGATACTACTTTTTATGTGCCATAATCTGATAGGCCTAATTTGATAACGGAAAGAGCATGAGGTTGACAGTCTGAACAAAATCTTCGACCGCTTTTAGTTGTTTGAACTGTGCTTTCAAATGTGTCTGGGATGATTTCTCTTCTTTAATCGTATCAACATTTTTCAAAGATTCTGAGTAGGATGGATATAATAAATGAGGTATTATTGATCGAACTGAATTTAGTCCTGAATCAACAATACTCACTCTTTCGGGGCTTCGGATTGGATTGCTTACCAGCTTACCAAGCTTCTCAGCCCTGCTTTAAATGTTTAGACAGACAAACTCAACTTTCTGCTGTAACTAGTAATTATACTTTAACTAGCGATTTGGGTTCATTAATTGTGAAGTTCTTTCCCAAAGTGGCCAGTGAGCCACAGCTGGAAAAAAAAGTCGTGGTCGGCTCGACTTGAATCAACAGGTTAAAAACTGGGCCGTAAAATTTAACCTTAGTAACTTTTCCCACGTCGTGTCATACGAAAGACTTAAAACAGTTAAAAAAGGAAGATTCTGCCGTTGTGTGTGATGTTCCGCATAAGCAAGGAAATAGGAATAACAACCAAGTCCCCAACAAGTGGAAAATATCCTTTTCTTCTAAAAGTCCCCACGACTCTCTGGCGAAGAGCCAAGGGGCGAAAACCAAACGATTACTCCCGGAGGAGTTCTGCTCCCTTAAGGAGCTTAACGTCCCAAATGGACAAGTACGCCCTCCAAAGGGCAAACACTGAGTGGTCCTGCTCTAGACTGGCTGAAGAGAACAGAAGCCACAACCTGGATTCAGTTTAACGTCATGCCCAAGTGGAAAAAAGTCCGTGAGGGCTGCTAGATTAAGCCAGAAGATTACAAGTTGAGGCGTGCAAATTGATCTAACCTACCTACCTCAACACCCAGATCTAGCCACCTGTGAGTATCATTAATAGGCCTATAAATTTTTGTAAGGGTAATCTCTAAAGATTTTATTCCAAACGCAGTAATGAGATTACAGAATGGGGGCGATTTCACCCAACATTTTCACCTTTTATTCACCATTAGTCAGTCTCAAGCTGAATTGCTTTAGTTGATTAATACACTCGTACTGGTATTTATCCCGTACAACGGATTGGCTGCATCATTACAAAACAAACCAGACGATTTAAATTGCTCTAAGAACAAGCCAGTCGTTTCTATTAGCTTGTGAGTGAGACTCTTTAGGTTGACGCTTCAGGTACAAAAATTGAAAGGAATGATGACAAATACTTAGTAAGAAGGCGACTTAAACCAGTCTAACAGTCTAGCAGTAGCTTTTGATAGTATATATCGCATGAGTCATGACCTGTTGGTGACTAGAACTGCATCTGCTTGCACTAAGGAATTCGTTCCCTCCTCAAAACGGTTCTCTGTTCTTCCCTGTTTTTCATGTAAACACACAATAACTGAGAAATATCTCACTTAAAGTAGTATATGCATGGAAGTACTACTTCCATGGTATATGTAGAGGTATAGTAATGTTAAGAATGCTAACATGCAATGTAGGTATACAGACCTAAGGTTCTACTTACTGGGAAGCATAACTTTGGGTATTCAGGTGGAGACCCTTTCAACCAATGAGTTAACTGTAGATTGGAAACAAACGCACAAATACGCAATAGAATTGTTCAACAGTATTTCATTGACAGGTCTCTTTCTATTGTTATTACTCTGTTAACTAGTACTAAACCCTTTTATGACCATCTCTATACCCTCTTTTCTAAGACTAATCCCAAGACAAAAGTCATTGTTTAAATTTTAAAGTAAGGCTTGTTGCTGCCAAATGTCCATGCGCGCTTTAATCAGGATTTTCCGGCAAACGACACAAAACAAACTGAGACCCCAAGATTTTAATACGCTTTTTGCTAAAAATATTGTTCAAGTTCATGCATGTCTGTCAAAATTGCTCCCATCATCAAGAAACATTATTTGAAACGACGTTTTTAAAGACCACATATTCATCATCACTCTAAACAGTTACGGTTCTCCTTAGTCCCTGCCATAGCCATTCATGCGAGATAAGTGCGCTTTAGATTTCGCGACGCGGACCGCCACTCCGACGTTGTCCTTGACATTTCAACAACTTGGTTTAGCGTTGTTTTGCGTTGCGCTCGAAACGGCATATACATTGATTTCGTCATTGTGTTGTAGATGAGGTGTACGCCGTGAAATCTAAAGCTCCGTTTTATTGAAGATTACGACGCGTCATCCGAACTAATTTTTTTTACCCAGTGTTACCAAAATTCTCAATTGGTGTCAAATTCTAAAAACTGAAGAATAGCTCATACACAACATGCACCGAGAGTGTCTGATTATTCGTTATAAAGGGTCCTGTATGCTCACCAGGGAATAGCTCTTAAGCAATGAATTATGATCTTTAAACTATGATTTTAAAAAAAGAGTTTTAGAAAGATGTGGGTGTACTAGAAGTAAGTAGGTTGGTAGAACTTAAACTAAAACCGTATGTGGCCGTGACGAACCCCTAAAGTTAAAGTTTAAGAGTTTGGTTTTCCGTCAAGGCATTAGTTGTAATTATTTCATTCTGTAACAATTTTAATGTTTTCAACACTCAGGATAGAGATAATACATCTGTATAATTGTCTACTTTAACCATTAGAACATTCTTTTGTTGTGCGTAGGGAAGCGTATGGGGTAACCAATTTTGATTTTGTCTCAATGTTAGAAGATTTAGATTTACAGTCATGCTTGAACTGATAATGTACCAAAAGATAATTTTGAAATTTCCAATTGGATTGTCCTTCCATAAACCATTTGATACTGGCTAAAATTCAGGGCTACTCGAATGGATGAAGATATTGATCCTGTCTAACTATTTATTAGTAAAGTATGACATCCAATGTAAAAGGTAAACTGCAAGATAGTCTATATGACAATGAATCATAAGAGTTGTGAGAGTTCCGAGGGTCAGTCTAACTCATGACAAGCCGTCTTCAGTCATCTGGGAACCCAAGCGAGTACTATAAGCTTTTTCCCATTTGCGACTTTCTTCAACAAAATTCCATTTTTAATGGGGAGGGAGGGAACTTGAACCACTTATTTGAAAATATGGTGAATGTGAATTCATAATTTTAAGTTTTTCTTTAAGGTGAACCCCATTCTCTTATTGCTTGTCTTTGTCAGGATACTTCGATTTGCTACATTCCCTTCATTGGGGAGCATGCCCCCTTATCTCCATATGTCGTGCAAGTCCTGGGGCCTGTTCCACAAAGAGTTACGCACGATAGTAAGTTTGATTTACTGTTGGCTTAAGTATGGTGAATCAAACTTAAGATTGTGCGTAACTCTTTGTGGAACGGCCCCCTGGTATAATAAGTGACAGTCTGGTGTAAAGCTTTGAGCAAGGTAAACGGTTGTCAATCTTCCACAATAGCCCCTAGGTTGAATTTAGTGGTTAAATTAAGTTTTTTTTTAAATGCGGTCCTTGTCAATACTTTGAGTTCACCCAACCCCTCACTGGTGATGGGGATTTCCCCTTATCTGGATATGTCGTGCAAGTCCTGGTAGAATTCCTTGTCAGCCTGGTGGGGATTTTCAGCAAGCGGCTGTCAATCTTTCACAACAGTCGTGAGTATGAGACTGCCAAAAGGTCGAATTTAATGGCGTAATTTGACTTTTTAAGCAATGTAAAAGACCGCATGCCTCCAAATAATGTTTGTTTTTTCCGTTCAATCAATGGCATACTGAGTCTGTTTCTAAACTGCGTAAATGCAAGGCCCGGCCGTGACCATTGTCCACCATATTTGTAAGAAGTAACAGCTTTGTCGAGAATTTCTAATAGTTACTTCTTACATTAGTTGATTACATGCTCCCTCTAATTAAGGTGCGTTCACACCCCAAATCTGCTGAGGTTTGCGGAAGAGATTTGGAATTTTCCTCTTAGGAAGAATGGGGGAAGCTTCGTGCACAGCCTAAAACCGCCCACATGTACTAGGAAAAAAGAAAATGTACGTCGCACTCCTAAACGCCACAGGTTTCGGCTTTCGTGTGAACGCCCCTATGCACGCCACTAGGCTGGCTAGATAAGATAACAGCTGTCATTTCTTGAAACCCAATTTTTTTATATATCCTCTTCATATTGTCTCTCTTGTCCCTCTGATGTACCCCTATGTAGGCCCCTGGTATTTTTATACTTATTTTGAAAGTTAACAAAAGTGCCCATGAATAATCACCGGCTTTACGGTATGCTTAACAAAGAGTGCAATCACCCTAACGCCTAAAGTAGTCATCAACTTTCGTTATCGATCATTCCTCATGACGTCAAAATTTCGCACAGGTGTTTGGAACTACACTCCCGCCGAAACTCCGTGAAAGTATGTGTAACGGAGGACAGATCCAAGATGAAAGAAAATACTAGTACAGCGTAACGAAACCACGTAGCCAATTCAGAAATGGGCATCATAGGGCTATTTGTCGGATGTAGCCTTGTAAGTTATGTTTGTAAAAAAACTAGTGTTTGGTCTAACGATAAGATCATCTGCCTCTCATGCGGAAGGCCCGGGTTCTATTCCCAGGTCGAGTCATACCAAAGACTCTAAATACTGTATAGGACCTAATGCCGTTATGCGTGATGCTCCGCATAGGCAATGGAGTACGGAGAAAAAAGCCAGTGAGCCACAACTGGATAAAAGGCCGTGGCCGGCTCGACTTGAACCAATAGGTTGGAAACTGGCCCGTAAAACTCCATTTAACTAACTAACTAAAAATTAAAGGAATAAAAGCCCACATGGCAGTTAAAGACTGCCAAAACGCCCACAGTAATGCGTTTACCCAAGCACACCCACAACTTTTTTAAGTAGTCAATGAACTGTTTATCTAGGTGCTCGTATTTTTGTCTCCTCACAGACGTCTTTCCATCAGGGCATGCCAATTCACGCTTTACTATACACCTTTGCGTGCGCATCTTTTAAGGAAATTCTCCAAGTTCTCTCGTCAAAAGCATTGCCTTGAACTTAACAGACCTTAAACTGCAGATTGATTCTTCAAAGGAAAAGGTGCTCAAGCCACAGAACAATAGGTAGGATCCTATAGGGTGATTTCACTGACGTCACAAGCTCCGCCTCTTTTGACGAGCAAAATGTAGTGGTACACATTTCGTGTAGCTAAATGCGTGTCTGTAAAACGCTTGATTTTTGCCCGGCAGTTGACGTGGCTTACCAACTGTGACGTAACACGAGAGCTCTCTATTATTAACGTGAATTTCATTTTAACTGTTTGAACAATCTACCGACCATTATTAAAATAGGAAAAGAACCTTCATTGCTTTTTTACCTCAATGTAAGCACTAAAGCGATGTAATTCACATGTTAATACCTATCATAGACAATAAAAGCTCTATTTTCTGGTGGCTTTGACGTGTGTGTTCGGATTTTGTAGCAGTTTTAACTGCATTTCGGATAATGGGAGAGATCATTGCTTACTTATGCAGAAGTAAAGATCTAAACTAAACATGAGTGAAACAAGAACTAGTTTTCTTGACGGGATTTGCCCTTTCAAAGAGTATCTCTAATTAAAACAAGGACTGTATGTATGACTTTAAAGTTCCAGTTCATCAAATACTTGTTGATAAGCCTTCCAGACTTTTGTCATTAATCTTCACACTCCGATGACTTGAAAACCTCAAAATGGTCGTAAAAGCCACAAGAATTTGATACTCTTTAAGAAACCACAAAGGTATAAGGTTTCAATTTCAATTTGGATTTTACAATTTCAGTATAGTAATTTTGTGATTTGTCCGCATTAGAGAGGTTTTTTACCGACGTCACTGCGTAACACACCTCTTTTGCTCATTGTACACCAATTGTTACCACGGTACTGTGACCTAAAACAAATCTAAGGCGCATGTTCAGTGACGGTCAGTATGCCACATTGAACATCTCCGACGTCACGTCGTGAGAAACCTCAGCTCATATTTCCTGCTTTGTAAATCAAGTAGTCGTTTGCAAAGTCAGAACCTCAAGACGCAAACACATATATCCTACTGCGCGGGATTTCTGTTCGATTGATTCAGCTTGCAACATTTTTAACCACCGTAGCCTTTATTCCCTTGGGTTATTATGATAATTAGGTATGTACGTGTGACAAGAGTGAAAAACTCTTGTGCTGGCAATAGATTTTGATTCCCGCCGTATGCAGAAGGATCTAAGTGTTGGTGTTGTGTGTGAACGACAGGTCACTGCAAACAAAATATCCCAGGAAGTGAAATGTCAGTGTAGGCCCTTTTACCTATTTTCACGTGGAAGGTCCTCACGGACTCTTTAGTTTGCGGCAATGTCAAAGGTCAATATTTACTTTACCAGAAGAAAGACGTCGAAAACTTGTAAGCATTATATCCCAGGCAGGACGATTTAGATAAGTCTTACAATAAACATATTAATCCCCCCCCCCCCACACACACACACACAGCATAGAATTTTGACTGGTTTTAGCGGAGGTCAAACATTTTTAGCATACTAAGAGATCGAATAATGCAAAAGGTAGAACTTAACTGGGCGTAAACATTTTTTCTCAAAACATTAAATTTCGAGAACTTATGGCTAAGCTAGTAAAAAACTCATATCAAAGAGATGATATCCATCGATTTTGTTGAAAGTCAAAGGAAATTATGGTAACCGGAGGTCAATGGCTAAAATTTGTAAACATGATATCTCAACGAGAAACACTTGTTATCTTTTTCAAATGAACTTTTTGGTCAATACGAATAAACATCATTGTCATTTTGGTATTTTTTTAAAAATCATTTTAATGCTACCAGCAATCAAAGTGGTTTAAGTTACCGGCGCTTACTTTGCATGGGTGCGCCTTGTACATCATTGCTGCCCCTACACCAGGGGTTGTATCGAAACCCTTGTCGAGGCGTTGTCATTGAACCATAAACGAAAGTCTACCCGAGTACCTTCGAGTACTCGTCCTTATCTTCTTAATTGCCTTTGGGTACCACAACCGTCCCCTTAAAAAGTCCCCACTAGTACCCACACTGTCAAGTGCAACGTCCCGGTTATCTTGAGAGTAGAAAATGCTTACAGTTTCGCATATCAGACAATAAGTTTTACGTTTGTTGGGTTGCCGTACAGCCTATTGTGATCAAAAGTTATTAGAGGTCAAAAGGCGTTAAATGACTTAATGCTTTCATGAGGCTGTAAAATACAAACCATTGTGTATGAACTTCAGGTATCTTTTCATTTTGAGGCAAAATATTATTTTGTTATTGTAACAACTCAGCAACAGTATCAATAAAGTAACTAGACCGACTCTGCTTGTCCTTTATTCTCTTCAATTTTACGAGCGGAATCTGAATTTGACTGTTAACTAAAACAGGGTTTCTGCTCCGTGAGCATTTGGAGTTGAACGAATTTTGTCATTAAAGCAATGTATGGGGTAAAAACAGTCTTTGTTACTTGGCATTATTGTTCACGTATTCCCTTTGAACTTCTTTCATGTGTTCCGACAAATAAGAACCCAAAAGATATCATTGTTTTTAAGTTTTAAAATTACCATCAAGAATTGCAAATCCTGTTTCTTATTCGACTAATGAAAAACTTAGCCATATATAGAAAATGAACTATCAAATTATGAAATGCCAGGGGCTTTAGCATAGGGTTTTGTGATTTAACAAAGATCAGGTAGAGGAGCTATATATAATATAAAAGGAGACACTTTGTGACTTGACAACTAAATGCAACCATCAATGACATTTTTACCCTCTTAATAAAGTCATTGACTTTTTAACCTTTTTACTCTTGCAATTTATTTGTTGCACTATTCCAGGTTATTTCCGTTTAATCTTCTTTCAAGTGTTCCGACAAACACAAGTCTCAAAATTCTATCGTGTGAAAAAACGACTAACTTTACACATCAATAAGGCATAGCCAGGGGCAGAGGAGAACGACTGCTTCCCCCTTTCAATATGAAAAAAAAAACTTCAAGCTAAATTGTTTTTGCAGGGTCTTTTGTCATTGCTGATTTGATCAGAAATTCCGCCCAGCGACGTGAACTCCGCCCGGGGATCCTACTAACAGACAAAAATTCGAGCCCTCTAACTGAGCTACTTTACCTAATGCCTCACCCCAACTACAGTCGCCACCAAAAAAAAATGGAACAAACTCCTCCCCCCCCCCCCCCCCCCCATTTAAATGTTATTCTACTCCAGGAATGCATAGTTAGTTTTTCCCAACCAACATTGAGGTGGGAAAAGGGGAGAGTGGCCAGCATGAGAGATGAATAGAAGGCTTTGTTTCATTGTTTTGGCGGCAATTGTCGAAAGGATCACTATGCGCACATGCCCGTATGATACATGATCTGGAGACAGTTCAAACCAGCCAGTAACTATCAGGTCCAACTCCATCCCACTTTGAAAGAACTCGGCAAGCATGTTCTCTGTTCATATTATCGTTTTGTCCCTTATCTTACTGTACTATGTTTGGTACTAAGCACATGGGTTGCCTCAACTTGTCTAAATTGTGGCATAAGTCTTCCTTTGTCAAGGGAATTCAAGACAAAAGAATATGTAAACGGTGCAATATTTTGACACTGAGTGTCACCATTATCATGTGATATCATTTTACAGGGGCGGATCCAGGGTTTTTTCTCAGGTAGTCCAAAAGTGATATCCTGTATGGGGAGGTAGTGTCCCCCTCCTCTCTTGGAAACTTTTACAATTTCAAAGGTCCTGAATGCAATTTGGTGCACTTCGGCATTCAAAAAGAATTTTCGTCAATACAATGGGATGGGAATTGAGAAAAAAATAAGCCTTAAAATAACCAAGGTATGTTTCACCCAGTATTGGGGGAATAAAAGATACTTCCGCCTCCATAATTTTCACTGCGGACTTAGACCCACAAGAGCGCTGCAGGGTAAAGTCGGCTAGTAAACTGCTCCATCGGAGAGTGCATCAGTGAGACACTCAACTGACGGCATCGGCTAGACAACCAATTTAAGAGGCAAGCATGATGCCAACTTGAGGGTAAAGACAATCTAGCATATCGAGAGAAAAACCCACGTAAATCGAGCGGGATTTGGGCCCACGTACATGCGGATCACATTGGTGCAAAGCAGCTGGAATATACCACTCTGTCACTCCACGACCAAAGCCCAAGTAGGTCTCGGTTGTCGAGCCGTCAAGAAGGATTGTGTCCACAAAGGCAGCCTCGACTTTGGAAGTCCGTAACCAGCGACAATCAAGTAGTGGTGGTACACACCTGTGCAGTTTTGATTTGTATTCAAGGGTAGCTTGATTCAAAATTAAAAATTAGGATTTTTTGACACTTTGAGGTTTCGTGCACGCCATAGTTCGTTTGGTTGGATAACAAGACACATTTGACTTGTAGAGATACCCGATCTCCTAACGCACATGTTTAAAATAGAGCGTTTCAAAAAATTTTGGCAGCCAAAGGAAGGGAGGTCGGGCGCCTCCCAATAAGCGCCTGTTTTACGTAGCAGATTTTTTCCTTCCTAAATTTTTGAACATGTTCTTTATGCAAACGGAAAATATCTGCTGATAACATGATTTATGATAATGATGAAACTGACAAAGCATTCAATTATATTCTAAAGACCTTCAATTGTACCAAAGTTTCTCAAAGAGGAGTGGGATACTTCCTACCTCTAGGCCTCCTCTTATCAATCATAAATGTGCTCACCCCTTGTAAATTCCTGTACACGTCGTTGCATATCAGAGAAATGTAAAAATGAATCTTCAAAATAACAAATTTCAGTTCCTTAGTAAAATAAAGTATATTCTGTAGTAATAGGACGCAGTCATCGTGTACCTAGAATGACAATGGAGTCACCGGGGGGTTGCAGCCGATCAACGACATATTTCTTTTGTGTAAAAGTTCTGAGAAATTGTAATGAGAATTTTCCGGGCACCTACCTATAGAAACATAAATTGTAATTATGCAGCCGAAGCCGGGTAGGCCTAATTGAAACAAAATTTTAAGTTCAGCCGACAAATTCGTCGTTACTGATATAGAAAAGAGTTTTGATGTGATTGGCCCTCCGTGCGTTTTCTCCATCAACGTTCAAACACATTCCATCGTTTACGTTAGCATCACGCAGTACACCGGAATTTTCACTGAACCGCGTAATGTTCCGAAGTAGTGTTGGATATATGGCCAGTCGTAGGTACGAAGGCTTAGGTAGGATAAATTGCCGACTGTGTGGCGGAACGAGGTGAGGTAGATAAATAACGGACGAAAAAAGACTTCAGCTCTATTTCAACATGATTGATGATTTATTCATTTCAACTTCAATCAGTGCCCGGGAAAAGGGGAATCGTGCCCAAAAATTAGCTTTATACACAGAAGTGATTCGTCTGGGGAGACTAGAACGCGAGTGTCCAAGGTTGCAGCTCGGGCTTTCGGGTCTCGTGGAGATCAGAGCACTACGAGTCTTAATACAGTACCCCGATTGGTCAAAGGTTGTGACGCATTCTAAAAATAAATATTAATTAGTACTACAAAATTATTTGATCAATGAGCAGACAGCAAAAACAAAATTGGTCACGCCCTGAAAACATGGGATACAGCGTCCACGTGGCAGTAGGAAGTGGAGGTTTGTCACGTACACCGGTAACACGTGACGGGAAACACGAAGAGCCCTGGAAATCTAGGACAAAAGGAAGGAAGAAAGGGAGAGTTGCTGGCAAATAATCCCTGTAAAAGATGATCGAGAGGGTACCATACTACATGACAGTATTTTTTTTTTTTCAATTAAATAATAATATAGTGTGAGATTGTCTTCCCAAATTCTGCCTGAGAAATCCCTCGTAACTTGGCTTTTCAAAAAGCTTTAGACGGTTAAAAGAAATGGTATTTATAGTCTGAATTTCGGGCAGTCACGTATAGATAATTTCATCAACTAAGAAGATCTTGAACTAAGTCACAGTCTCAGTATAGTAAACATTACATTAGCATGTTTTCAGTTCCGCTCCTTCCCCCGAATAGGTACAAGAACTTTTCATCCAGTGGTTCATTTTATCTGGTAATTTTCTGATCGCTTAGTAACTTGCTGGTTTTTGTTTGGAATGGAAATTTTATCGAAAACGAAGGCTAAAAATAACGACTGCTGAGCTCCTTGCCACAAGTCTGGGAAATGCTATTTCCGGCTGTTTGAAGTTGACTCCGCACCAACTGATTGTGACAATCCGCTTAGCCTGAGATTAAATCGAACAGATTATCAAACACAACATTTCAGGGTTGCACATTGTCTTCCATCTCGCATCATTATTGAGAATTATTTCGGATCACTTTGCTAATTTATTTCAAGTGAAAGTTTTATTGCAAACGAAAGCTCAAAAAGCAACTGCTTAGATGATACTTACAAGTCTTGAAAATTTTTATCTCCGACTATCCAATGGACCCGGTAGTGATTTTTCAAAATTTTCTCTACGCTCCGTGCCAATCAATGGTGTCACTCCGCTTAGATAATCTTTCGGGCAGGATTACATTTTTCGGACCAATAATCTTCAGCCGCCCCCCCCCCCAAAAAAAAGAAATGCTCCCGTACTTCTATGTTAACGATAACAATATTTCAAGGATATGAAAACTAGGAGACTATTTATAGGTAAATTTATCCCTTTCTGAATCCATACAGCAAAACTTATCTTAAAAGCTAGATCCATAATTATCTGTGTGAAATTGGCAGCATTTGTGATCACCAGTGTACAATTTAAAAAAATCTTTTAATCCAACTTGACAACTTCGACGAAATCACCAATATTATAGTACTACTACTATATTAATTGATGGGGAAAATCTCCCCTGAAACTGTTGCTTGTGACATCGGGCAGGGGTGACGAAACAGGGGGTTGGGGAAATACCAACACTCGGCTTTTTGAAAAAGGAGCTGTCTACACAATTAACACCCCTCCCCCACACACACTCATTTTTGTCCACTTTCGAAAACATCAGAAGGATAAATTGGACACAGTGGGTTTCACCTTAACAAAGCAAGCCTACGATCTTGAACAAAACTTGTTGGGACATCCCGCTCCCCTTCCAATGTTGACCACTGTTACGCTGTTCACGACAAAGAGCCATTCTTCTTGACGTAACGTTGGGAGGGGGAAAGGGGGTTTCATGTTAGCCTACTATAACTGAAATTAACGAATAATATGAAAAAGTGTCTCAACAGTTTTGTCCAAAATTGTAGGTCTTTCCAAGGAGGACACCACAGAAAAAGTGCATGTCCGTAGTTTCTTCTTAGACTACTATCATGATCCATCTGGATTGGAAACTCTCGACTGTGGACTTCAGTACGTGTCGGTTGACATACTAAACAAGCATGCATATATAGTGATCAGTTTTGACCTATAATTTAACTAAATATGTTTCAGAATGCTGATGGATCATCTCAGCTGGATGATGCCACCCCGTCCACACACACGCGCGCCCGTGAGCGCGCACACACACACGCACACCGCACACCTGACAAGAAATTTCCGATGATTGTTAAGGTATATATGATTGTAATGACGCGTTGTTCTTTCTTTGGAACTACCTTTTCGGAAATATTGAATGCCATTTTTCTTTTGTTCTTCCTTTACAGATTGTTTCGTGAACCTAGACGGGCTAAGTTTCTTTGTCAATCCGAAGGAATCTATCTGTGTTCCAACAAATGCAGTATTTGACATTACGTGCACACTACATAAAGAAAGAGATGCTACTATTGACCGCCATAAACAGTGGGTAGAGGGCGTTTTAACTACTGCTGGGAGCAACATGTTTAGTGACGCATCATGTCAGTGGGAGGATAATGGTAGCTATCCGCAATGCAGCCTAACGTTCTACAATCGGAGTTATCATAACAGCGGTACCAAGGTCATATTAATAGAAATTATGTACCAAACCATATTTAAAACAGTGTCTCTGGAAGTGTTCGACGCAAGTATAGGTAGGTTAACCCTGTCTTACTTGAGTGTTGAAGAAGGTTCTTTAGAAAATATATTATAACTGCACTCTAAAAAATGATTACCCTACCGTTGGTTCCGTATGCCTCCTGACCGGAATTGGGTAAAAATGCCCAACTCAGTTGGTTAAGTGTTTTACTCATTAGTTGGACAAAAGAAATTACCCAACCATTTCACCCGACTAATTTTGCTCGACAAATGGTTCAAATTTGTACTGTTGTACTGTTGGGTGCTTGTTTGGATTTCAATATAACATGATATATGATTAGCCTATATGATTTGGATAAGACGGAGATTTATAAAAGTACCCAAACACATACACCGTTTGTCCCGAGAGCTGTTATTTGAAAGGAGATGCAACGAAAATTTAATTTATGCTAATACTTTAAGACCCAGTTAAACAAATGAAGATAAGCTGTACAATCGCCGCAAAGGTATTTCCTTCCTTTACTCGCCGCTTCAACATTATTCATGCAACACCATCTCATTCAAGGCAACTAATCCTTAGACAAGTGGCTCATGCAGAACAATGCTTTGATAGGTAGGTTAGTACCGCCAACAGTTTAAAAGCAGATGCAATCACACTCGAAACGACTGTTTAACTAAAACAGATGAATTCAATTAGCCCTTCCCTCTAGAAGGCATGACATGCATATAACTTGTAGGGGTAAAAGTCTAATTTTTGACAACCAGATCAGCCGTTTCCTCCTGTTTCCAGAAATAGCGTCTCCGACCTTCGAGAGACCGAGTTTTACCTTAACATACCTGACGACTGGCAATACTGTGGCAATGCAAAAAACCTGCCGATCCTACTATAACCGTAGCAGACGACAAATGCCTTTTTGTGTCTTCTTAAAGTACAAGCATAACACTAGAAATGCAAAGAACGATACAAAAGACGGATAACTGAGTGGTCTTGGCGGCGTCAACTTCATTTCAAAGCGTTCTGTCTCCATTCAAATAACAGCTCCCTGGTTTGTTCCCCAAGAGTGGTTGGGGATACCAGCGACGATGCTATTGGTAATTAAACAGTGAAGTGTGTGGTTTAAAGTAACAAACTCAATCGTGAACTTTGCATTTCTTCTCCCATTGATCACGTAGCAACAGAAACTTTTTTTCTATGCGGCCATTGCTCTTTCGTCCAGATTTTTACTGCTATTCTACCGTTAGCTTTTTAATTTACCAAATACAACCTTACTCAACCATGAGACACTAGTAAATCAGGGTGTGCTGCAAGTGACGACTTTTTCACTATATGCAAGAAGAACTGGCGTGTACTTCCTGTGAGTTGTTTTGGTCAATCTGTCGTCACTTTTTATGCACCTCATCCTTACTTTATAACATGGTTTGGTAGTAACAGTCGACCCATAAAGGCAGGTACATTAATGAAAAAGTTAAGAACAGCAACTAACCTTTATATACAGGAGCCAAATTCTGATTTAATTTAAAGAAGGCCGTCTTTTGAATTAGCCGTATATTGATACAGGGCGTCCACGAAAATCGCAAACAGCTTAATATACGCCCCTGGTACACTAGGCCAATGAAATTCCCGTCAGGTCAGTGGAAAACGACCAAACTAAGCGGAGGACTCGTGGAACCTAGTAAGGCAGTACGGACGCAACGGGAACTTCCACGAACTGACGAACGTGACGTGATTTCAATGATCTTTGGAGAAGATTTTTGCCACTTAAAGTTTAAACATGTTCAAAATCCAAGAAGCGCATACGTAGCTCCAACAGGACTAAATGAAAATCTACTAACAACGCCATTTAGACCATGGAAGTACTACCTCGGACTTCCATGTTTAGACAACGTAGCAGTAGTGAACACGAAGTTTAGACGGTAAGAACGTAGCGATGACTCTGCAACAGGACAAGTGCCCTTTAAATAGACGTGGATAGTTGGCTAGATGGCACATGATTTGATCCGGTGTTCTAAAAGTTTTCCAACCCTTGGTTTAGAGAATGCGGATACCAGTGTTGACTTAGGCATTTATTTTCTATCAAAGCAGAGAGCTTGCATAATTTTTCGCTCCTGATACAGTTAATCGATGAAAACTCTTGACTCATAATGTAAAATAACAGTTCCGTCGGTACATCATAAAATTCAATAGTTAGATTCGGATAGGCATACCGTACTCCTTTGTGACAGCGATACCTCACTTGCCACGAAGGAAAAGCTTCGAAAAAATTATTCTCACAAAACTTGATGCAATTGGATAGCGGTAATTATATGAATTTTGTCCTTAAAGGGCCAAACCTCTCACCCCAAACTACAATTTTGGTACGGGGGGTACCGAAATTCTCAATTGGCTAAGCTCTTTGATTGGCAGCTAATTTAAACAGTGCAGAGTACCAAAGCTTATATTACACAGCATGAATGGTACTGAGAGTGTTTTGATTATTTAAAGGCAGTCATTCGTCATCCTAAACTACAGTTTCAGTATACATATATCAAAACTCTCAATTGGTACAGCTCTTTGATTGGCATCACATTCAAGCAATGCATCATAGCTAAATTACACACAGCATGGGCACTGAGAGTGTCTTGATTACACATTATGGACTTGTGTGGCTACTGGGACAAGCCATGAAGCAATAAACAAGGATTGTGTCTGGATAAAGATGAGTTTTAGATAAATGTGGGAGGGGCTAGAAGTAAGTAGGATGGGAGAATTGGAACTGTTTGGGATGATGAAAATATGCCTTTAAATTGAGTTTTTCTATACTCACCTTGAAGTTATTAACTGAGATTCAGACAATTATGGGAGGGGCTTCAGTGAGAAGGTTAAGAGAATTGGTACTGTTTGGAGTGAGAGAAATTGGTCTTTAATGAAGACTATGCTCACGACTGAAGGGATGGATAGGTTTCATATTACACTGAATTTCGCGATACTGAAATAACTATATTGTATGAAAAGGAAGCAGATGGTGCATGCTCTTTCCAGATCAAGAAAATCACATCCGCGGTTAGATGATCGAGGCTTACTTCTGAAATCAGACCTAATGTAAAAGTGGGGTACGTGCAGTCATAGGCATACGATAGTATTTCAGTTTGAGGTAGAAGACTTTTTTCCCAGAAAATCTAATCCTGCCTGTTTGGCACGGGGCGAACATGGTTCTCATGCTCGTACGTAGGATCTAAGCAGTTGCTATTTTGAGCTTCAAGTCATTTGCAATAGAATCAGCAACAGCAACATGTTTAGTGATCAGAAAATTGCGAAGTAAAAATGTACCACTACCAATAGATGAAACGATCTTGTCTGGGAGGAGAATATTCAATGGAATTGATGCTGTCTTTTACTCAGTTCCAACTCTTGGTTGCAGCCAATCGCAAGGCCAACTGAATGGATGAAATTTCTCTGTGTGTCAGCCCGCACTCCCAACCATAAATGATTTTGCTTCTAACATCAGTAAGGAAAATATTTCACGTTAAAAGAGGGGGGGGGGGGGAGGTCTCAAATGAATTTTCATACAGATTATGGAAAGACGTTCGCACTATATAGTATATTACATCGTGCAATTGAAAGACATCCTACCCGATGTCCATAACCGTTGCCGAATTCGGGTGTCGGGAAAGGATAGATGGCAAACTGCTTAGTACTGCATGTAACCATAGTCAATATAGGCCCTCCATATAGACTATGATGTAACCGAACACCCTTCAGTCCTTCCGTGTAATTTGGCGATTTTATAACACATTCCAGAACTTTTTTTTCAACCTTCGCCCAAATATTTTACCATTTCTGGCGAGGTTTTTGCAAGACAACAGAATAGAGTAAGGCTGAGGGAAGTTTTTCCCATAAGCTGCACAAATGTTTTGTCGATCTTTGTAATCATTTTTATATTCCATGAAAATTTTACTCTGATAGTAGTGTTCTTTGTTTTTCGGGCAAAATTTTAAAAGAATTCATATAATCGGCCAATTCGGACAATGTGTTGCCCAAGCCTTTATGCAGTAAAACCAACAAATTTTTAAAATCTTGCTAATTTTTCATGAAAATTTTTACACTGACTGTTTTTCCTTTTTTCGAGGAATATCTGCTTAAGATTTCGGGCACGCAAATTTTAAATTTTTCGAAAGTTTGGGGAAGGAATGTTGGTTTATGGTTACAGATGTGGTGAAATTCTTCGGTAATTGCCTCATAATGCTTCCCTTGTACCCGACTCAGAGAGCGTGCTGTCTCTCTCCCATTGGCGACCCAGAATGTCGGAAATGTGCAGAGTGGCAAACTTAATTCAAAGGAAAATGTTTGGGGCAAAACGTTTCTGGTGTAGCGCAGAGCCGAGCCCAAAGCGCCCTCCCATGTATAGGTAGAGTTCTAAGGGACGAAGTTCTCTGACCTCTGAGGTTTTAACATATTTCTGAATGGCAAATATAAGCCTCAAGTGAGGTTTATTATTCATTATTTCGGTTGGCCTAACTCCTAACTGGCTCAACTGGGGCAACTGGCTCAACAAGGAGCAAGTGGGGGCAAAGACAAAAATTTGAGGAGCAAATTCCCCCTCTTTGCCCCCGTAGCTACACCACTGTTTTTTTCTCCTTAACACAATGTTTACTTTGTGCTTTTGTTTTGCTACAGAGCATCATATATGTAATCCATCAACTTTAACAACTTCAGTCATTCCGTCCAGTCCAACCCAGGAAGTAACCGAACAGAGGGTCACACTCTCCACAAAGAATCTTAACATAGAACACATAGCAGGTATTTTCTTTGTTTATTATAATGCAGTATCTTACTTGAAAAGATTTATAAAATCCAAACTTGACTGCAGAAAAGAGGACGGTCTAAACAGGGACCGAGGAGGTGTGGGACTTTGCCCCCCCCCCCCCCAACACACACATACATTTTCTGGCGAAGGCATTTTAAACCGCCTTACATAATTGCTATTAAACATATTGACGAGCATTGGTGATAATATTCGCTTGGCGGCCAAAATATACGGTACTAAACGTTGGTTAGGTTAGATGGAGTTTTACGGCCCAGTTCCAAAACCAATTGGCTCAAGTCGAACCGGCTACAGCCTTGTTTCCAGTTGTGGCTCACTGGCTTTTTTCCCGACTACATTGCTTATGTTGAGCACCAAGCGCAATGACATTAGGTTCGTTATTTAAGTCTTTGGTGTGACCCAGCCTGGACTCGGTTCATCACAGAGACTTAAAAATGGAACCTACTATCGTTGTGTGTTATGCTCCTTATACAGGTGTAAGCAATGATGTATGGTAACCAATACAGTGAACAACAACTGGACAAGGGCCTGGCCACGGACTTATATACATGGACAGAGCACGTAACGTGTACGTCTTATCCGTAGATTGTCGCCACCGTCTGGGACCAAAAAGACGCACCAACGGGCTGCCGTGAACCTATAAATCGTCCGATTTGACGACGACTCTGCAATATTTTAAACAAAAGTTAAACTTGAATGGGAAACAATATCATGCCCCTGCAATACGTGAAGAGGTTTTGACCTAAACTTGCCATACTTCAGAAATATTTCAACTTTCTTGCAAAGTCTGGAAACTGACTTGAGCAATTCCAAACTTTTTTACATAAAATCATAGCAGACAGCCATCTTGTTGCGCTTTTTGCACACCTACGGTAGCGACAATCTACGTTCAGTATGCTCTGTCCATGTATAGGAGGTCCGTGGGCCTGGCGGTCTCTAGATCAAACCAGAATAGTGGAAATCGAGACAAAACACTCCAACAAACATTTAAGTCGAATTCAGGATTTATTTAGACATTTAGTTAATTCATTCTGGATAGACAGATAGATATCTGGGGAAAATGAGTTAAACTTCTTGTTTTGGATCAGTTTTCTTATCATCATACTTTCGTTTTGCAATCAAACAATAAGGCCATTTAACAGTATGTGGCCGGAAATAACTAAGTATCTGTGGAAAATGTGTTTTGAAGGATTGTTTTAACGGTGCTGTACTAATATAATTTAATTTTAATGTTTACAATATTTTGCTCTTTTGCCTTTATGGTTAACCTGCATCTCGCCAAAACAGTTCAAAAAGGAATTTTGAATTTCTGAACAAATTTTAAGAATAGACAAGGTAAAAATTTTACAGAGTAGACCTATTTTCTTTAATACTAGTGTAAGCCCAAAATCCAAGTTTGCCAAAATTTTGTTTTAGGCAGCCATTTACATTAAGTTAGATCCAAACTATTTACTAGTACATCTCGATTTCGTATTCAGGACCAAAAGGTTCCCAAAATTGTGTCAGAGTATGTGAGGAAGGCCCATTTAAATGCCTCTGGCTCACTGGATATGAGCAAATGATTTCTCGTGAGGGTCATTTTGATTAAAATGGCTGCCACAGCAAACGGACCCGTATTTAATGCCGGAATGCAGAGTCCATTTCAACATTTTCCTTGGTAAAATATAACATGCTGTTCAGAAGAGGCTCTGAAAAAAGGTATATTTCTCAGAGGGTTTGCATGGCAGGTGTAATAAAAACTAAGTACAGTGCCCGTGGAGTAACATAAGCTGCATAACTTCGCATTTTTGAACTTGATGCAGTAAAAGAGGTGTGCCAATTGTGAATTCCTGTGGACTTCAAAAATGTGCACTTTGGGGTAAGGAGTCGACTGTCTTTAAAGGCTAAAGCCTAACACTTCACAGAACTGAGCCAACACTCCGTCACTCCGTGATCATTTAGTCCAGCATGTTTTGTTGACCTTTGAGGGGCCACTTTTCACAACCTCGTTTCGGAATTGCTCGCATTGTAATTGTATTGTTCTTCTCAGCGCAATTTACAGATTATCATTTTGTTAAGCTGATCCAGTCTTGGTTTCATTGTTCATGGATTCGATCTTGATCGGCCTTCAATTATCCGGGTTTTTATTGTCAAGATTGTGAACTCACCATGAGATCTAAGCGTGAGAGGACAAATGGTTGGCATGATTCAGAAGAGGAAATGCTTGAATATGAAATCCCAAGTAAACAAAATTCAGTAAACTCTACCAGGAATTCTTATTTCAAGTTTAGCTAGGTATCTATGGGTTATTTAAGAAGAAATGGTTGGATATCAGCCGAAAAGGGGCATTCCTAGTTATACGTAATACAAGAAAGCGCCCTCAACAGTCTATCCAGCAACTCCAACTTGGCAAATGCAGCCACCCCAGGATAGTAGTCTATATTAGTTTGTGAATGGCTCTTGACAATCATGTGACAATGTGTTTTTCACTGAGTGTGAAATTTACAAGTAGTAATATCTTGGTCAGCCTTGAACGTGGAATGTTTACGCCTTACAATATCCCGAAAGCTTCTTGGAAGAAAAATGACAGAAAAATAGCAAAATCTAGTAGTTGTTTCAAAATAATTTTGGGCGACTAATCTTGGCCTTTAAATAGAAATACTCTAATCACTATTGTGCACAGGTTGTGATAAAGCCGCTCGACATCTACTTCATCGCTCAGTTCTCCTAGCATGCATTGCTAAAACTGTCAAAAATAGCGTTTTGTCTTGCTTCCAAGGAAAGTAGAGTTCTGCACGTTAAAAATGTATGAAATTAAATTATTTAAGAGAGTATAACTTCATGGCTAATTGCTTATTGGAGTAACGGAAAGTGCTTTCGGTGACAATCTTCTCGTCAAAAGGTGGGGAGTTGGACGCTATTCCGAATTTCCAATAAAAATTTGATTGAAAGATGAAAAACGAAAATTTTTGCATTATTATTTCAGAATATTGACTATGTTTTAGCTTCTATTAAAGTAAAGCGGGAACGCTGAGCTTTTGACAAGAAACTGGGATTCGTGCATTATTAAAGCACCGCCATAAAAGCAAACCAATTAAACGATGGAGACTACTACGAGGCGAGACGATGAAACTCCGTCGTGGTTTACATCGCTTCGGAAAAAGTAAATTCCTGAAAATATTGCGAAATTTCTCTAACGGAGGCAAGTTCCCTAACGACGGTATATTCACTTTGTCCCTATGCCTGTCGCCAAACCTATGGTCGGATAGTACAATCCGACTTGCGACCGACCCTGAGGACTGGGGAACCGATTTAGATAACAAGCAGTTCTAGTGATAAAATTACGCAGTATCATCTCGAGAAAATTTTGAACCCGTGGACTTGGGAAACACAATGATTCAGAGTAAAGCTACCCCACGTTATATAACCACAAATTATGAGCCAAAACTGGGGGTTTAGGAATTGAACCTAAAATAATTTTGGGGGAAAGGTACTGTTCGTTTGTTCGAATTTACAATAGCAAATGTCAAGTTTTAAAGTTGAATAGTTCAATGTTGAATTAGCTCTCAGTGATAATCAATCACAATTCTGAAGCTGCTTAACGCTGAGTTCACAAAAGAAAAAACAGATCAAAATTTTGATTCTGTTCATAATTAAGCGCCTTAACCTCGTTATTAATCTTTTCCCGTCTTTATTCATTTTACAATTAGATAACCCAAACAGACAGAATGGGTCCTCACTTTATCTTGATAATCAACTACTCCTTATTGTACCAGCTTGTGTGGCATTACTGGTCATTTTAATTCTAGCAGTGCTCTTTATAAGAAAATGGAGGACACGGGGTCACAGAGATTATGCAACAAACTTGCAGTCAGGGGGCGCCATTGAACAGGTAAATATTTGCTAATCTTTTTTCTTTCTGTTCTGTTATGAACCGGATGTAGCAAATGCCTTGGTTGGAATTGAGGCATTTGTCACAAGTTTGTAAAAAGCTCCTCCGTCACGATGATTGACAACAATCATATTGTGTTTGCCTGTTTCCATGCCGACAATGTTTAAGTGCATTACTTTTGTTGTCAGCCGCCTCTCTGTTCAACATTTGCTCATGTGCTTAACGACATAGATATGAAATTGAAGATGATAGTGGAGTGAGCAATAATACCTTCTAAATTCTAGACTATCTCGTTTCTTTCATTTAAGCCACGCAAATCATGCAATACCCCAGAAAGGTGGGGCAAATTAAATTATTACGAGAGAAGAAATTGATAAATGCGTGGGTCGTCTTGCTGGCTATTGCTTGAGTCGTTCCGTTGCAATATGGAGTTCAGTTGATGTGGACAGCTGTCACTTTTTAATTGCAGAAGTGTGCATGTGAAATCGCAATTGGCCAGAAAGTCACTTCGTCATACCTCTTTCGCATTCTTGTAGCCCAGAATAGTCCTATGACGAGAGGAAAAAACTATCGGGACGTCATTATCCTTGGCAGCGATAAATCAATGTTTCCATACACTCTTAAAAGTTAGGACAAACTTTCGAAAAGGAACCTGTCACTGTAACATGCAGCTCCCTGTTTTGACCAACACACGGTTACTGCCGGTATTTGTCCATTCAATTGTTGGTTAAAAGGTGCGTGACAGTTGGTCTCTTAAAATGCGTCGTACTTTTTGAAAACCAGCTGACTGGCATTTTTTAATTAATAATTAGTTTGAGTGTCGTATTAAAACAAGCTAATGGGTACGTTTCAACCAACACATGGTTGCTTAAATAGATGCTCAGAATTGGACAAAACTTTGCTTTACTTTTTTAAGAGTGTTAAGAGTCCGTTTTATAGTAAAAAATGACTAAGTCACCTAGTGGTGATGTCGAGCTGTATATGCATAGCTCAGGGAGTTGCTAATTAATTTTATCCGTGCCGCTATCTTTAGGCCATTTAACTCTTTATCTAGTAATAATCTTGTGGTTTTACCATTAGCTATAAGTAGTTATCTCTGAAAACGCTGTTCCAGCCCCAACCTTGTATTTATCAATGTTAATAGTTTTCATTTGTGACAAGATCACTCCCCAGGTCAACGAAATAATAACCCAAACTGAAACACTGGCCTTTTTATGCATTCTTATTAAATTGATGATAGATCTGAATGAGTTTTACCTTAAATACAATTGATACATAATTTGCATATTATCAACTTCAAACCCTCTAAACATTTGTAATATTTATACGTAAAACGGTATAAGAGGCTTAGGCGCTGGCTGAATAGTTTGTCAAATATTTGTAATTTTCTTAATTAATATTGGGATATTATAATCATAAATAACGGCTGACATAGACAAAAACAAATGACACGTCAGATTAATAAGAAACCAATTAAATAATACGAACTTTCTTTTCTATTTCACTTGTAGTATGAATTGGAAAATAGTGAATTAGAAGGAAATGCGGAAGGCCAAGGCTAAATTTATAGCATCACTTCCTGCAGTCCTGGAGGATGATACACAGATGACACGCGTCCCTGGAGACGATTGGAGAGCTCCCTTCGTTTGCAAAATTCTAATGTTGAGAGAATCTGCGAGGAATTTATTTATGATGTTGCCAGTTGGTAAGAGACAAAATATTGGAACGGGAATGAAAAATTGTACAGTCTGCACCCTGTCACACATATGAAGGGTACATACGTGACAAAGCAAGATTGCAAACGACTCCACTATATTACTGGAGAGTGTTGAAGGAGAAAAGACTGGAAAGGATCGCAGGAGAACATTGTATAGAGAGGCATGAAGGGAGTGTTGTAATAAGCGAATTGTGGAGTCCCTCGCCGGATAAGGACAGCTGATTCAAAATTGATTTCATGCTTGAAGTACTGAAGTTTTGCCAAAATTTGGGAAGAAAATCAATTATAGCCCCAAGCCTGTCTTTAATCTTTGCCATATGCAGTACGCACTACAGATGTCTTTGCAATATTCTGAGCACAACCTAGAATTTATATACCCTGATGTTATACTTCTGATGATGATTTGTAAAAGAGTGTTGTATTTGTATGTACCGCTTTAACCGTTAACATGTACGCGTTTTATTTTCAAGAGAATCAACAGTATTTAGAGGTTGGTGAAGAGAAACTTAAGGAAAACAATAGCATGAATTGATTTGAGTATTCAGTGTAAACTGATTGTGTTGTGCGTAATGCGAATTGAAAGATTACAAACATATAGAAGCAAAACGTATTAGAAACCTCATTTACACTTACGGTAGCTAAATCTTACCTTCGTTTTTATATTTTGTCAAAATTACGTGAACATTCCCGCAAACGGCCGCTAAGTATCGACGTGCGATAATTTTACAAAGGTGTATGTACTTGTATGATTTGCAGGCTTCGGTGTGCAATTACTAGTACTATGAGAGAATGGGCTTTTTATTTTCAAACATCAGTTAAGCTAAATCATTAATCTTTATTTTCAGTTTGTCATATTTTTATGATATTCTAGTATTTGTATGCATATTAAATGTTAACTACAAACTACTTAAGCTTAGCAACCAGGAATGAAAATAGTAATTGCCGTACATAACATTATATAAAGGAGTAAACTGTGGTATATGGTACCGTAACTCGTATTACTTTTGAGGGTAGATGGTTGATGGTATTTTGTGTGGGGGAGCCAAACTAATGAACTGTTTCATCGGTTAGAGGTAGTATCGTTGCCCGCATCGTGGTACCCTCGCCATGGGGAGGATGATCGGCGATCCGGAAAATCAGGTAGGTATAGACTTAGATTTTTCACACAGTAATTTCTTGAAAATGGGGCAATGCCCTCTGTATTGAGAACAAATCGCCGCCCTTGTGGGGGGGGGGGGTAGCAAGCTGAAGTCCCATGATATTCTGGAAAACTGTTAAGCAATATCCCTTGTTACGTGGGTTGAAATTTGGTTGTTACTACGACAGAATTGACAATGTTGAATGCTTCATTGAAGGACATTTCAATTAGGATGCCTATTGCATGAAAATGTACACGCAGCAACAATAAGCAGGCTACATGCACTGTTAAAGTCGCTGACACAAAATGAGGTACAGATTATAGAGAAATTTGACGAATATTACCCTCTCGAGTTGACTCCGTTGGGATTTGCGTTTCAAACGAAAACTCGCGAGATCCCCCCCCCCCCTCCGGCTGAACTCGAAAACGAAGCCTGTCCTTAGTCATCTATAACCCCTAGGGGCATGTGCTGTAGGCCTACACTTCTTCATGCACTACCTCAAGTAATTCAACAGCATTGTGTTCAGTTCTTCAGCAGTATGCATGGAATGACTGGGGAGAGTTTGTCTTTGGTTTCAAGCTAGTAACACTTCCTATGCATTGTTTTGGCATATTAAAACCTTCCTAAGCAGTACTGTTTTGACTTATGAAAATTGCGTCTTATTTTTATTGTAAGTGTTTGGAATATTTATAATCAAAGTCAGTAAATATGGCCCGCAAACCATTAGATTTCATTAAGTACGGTATAACGCACCTGCAGGCCATAAAGATAAACGCAATTAAACAGATTGCGTTTTAATTTCAGATACGACACTGTACTACGGCCAAGAACGTATGCACGATGCTGAAATTATTGAAGCAAGTGCGGTAAACGGATTTATATACCATGGACACAGCATGTAACGTATACGTCCTATCCGTAGATGGTCGCCACCGGCTGGGACAAAAAAGGCGCACCAAGATGGGCGCCGTGAAGCAATAAATCATCTAATTTGACGACGACTCTGTAATATTTCAAACAAATGTTAAACTTAAATGGAAAAAACATCATGTTCCTGCAATACGTGGAGTGATTTTGACCTTACCTTGCCATATTTTAAAAATGTTTCAACCTTCTTGCAAAATATGGGAGTATACTTGAGCAAGTCCAAACTTTCACACAAAACCATAGCAGTCAGCCATCTTGGTGCGCTTTTTCTCACATGTACGGTAGCGACAATGTATACCGTGCAATATGCTCTGTCCATGTATAGGAAGTCCGTGGTGCGGTGACATTAGAATGAAAAAAGGTCTAAATTATACAAATATAACAATATATTATAAAGAGTTCTGGTCGCATGTGGGTCTCAATGGTTGAATTTTTCTGTAAATAAAAAAATGCAATATTCAAAGTATAAACTTTCAAGATTTCTATTGGAATGGTTGCATATATTTATACTGTTATATCAGGCATGTAAAGACTTATACCACTGTGTACTGAGATTTTGTTGATATTAACCAATGTTGGTAGCCTACACGTATTCAATAAATATTCTATGTGGAGTCTGACTCTTTTATGACACAGCACCTGTACATCATAGTCGCCCATTCAGGCGGGATATTTCCGGTCTTTCGGTCTACGTCCATTTTCCGCATGGCGAGCTTTTTTAAGACGGTTCAGAAAATTCTACAAACTTTAAATTTTGTAGTAGCCTACAAAAATTTCCATACGGTAAAGCTCTTTGATTGGCAAAAAAAAAATAATAATAAAAAACAGGGTACTTCTGCTCACTATACAGCATGCATTGTACTCACAGTGTTCTGATTACACACTGGGGTCTCGAATACTCACCCTGAAGCAGTAAAGTGAAATTGCATGAGGATAACTTTTAGGCAGTTATAGAGGGGGTTGAAGTAAAGTAGGTTAAAAGAACTGGACACTATCGTTACAACTTTTTGCACTACCAAATTAAAATGAGAGATTTACATCCTTATATACAATGGTTTCATACCATGGACACAACTATTTTATACGAAGACTCGAAGAGCATGAAATCTGATCGTCCATGAGACCAGAGCTAATCACATTTACTTGCTTTCTGTGATACGCAATCAGTCCGAGTTACCTGGCCGTCTTTTTTCGTAAATATTAGGATCATGCATCTTTGAACGAAAAAAACGGCTTGTTCTAGCCTTCCTTGTACCCGCTCAAATTTCATCATAATAACGAAAAGTAAAGATGCTCTCATAAAACACGCAGCTGTTTTTACTGAAAACATTTCTGATAAAAGTCTGATTTTGATAAATACAACTCAATTTAATTGTTCAAATGTCTATGAATGATGGCTTAATCTAATAGTTATTGACTTTTTCATAACTGAATAGTTCAGACATGTATCCTCACCTTCTACACGTTGCTGTAATTTACCAGAAACATGAATGACATGTAAATTCCTCGCCACATGATGGCTAACGGGGTAAGAGAAATTTTAATATAGTTGGCAAGCCAAAAAATTCTTACTTATATGATTTTGTTAAAGAGCTTGTTAAACATTTCTCTCTCTCTCTCTCATACTCAGGTAAGTCGCTACGGGTGTAGTTATCTATTAAATTAGATGGAGTTTTACGGCCCATTTTCTAATCAAATTGTTTAGGTCGAGCCGGCCATGATCATGTTATGGCTCACTAGCTTGTTTTCCCTACTACATTGCTTATGCTGAGCACCAAGCAGAAGGTTCCGTTTCTAAAGTCTCCAGTGTGATCCGACCAGGAGTCGAACGCCAGACCCCCAGCTGCAAATCGGATGCTATACAACCACTTGACCATGCAAAGCCGTGGGAATCACAGGTTAAACGTTGTATAACCCCCCCCCCCCCGCTCAACTAACAGCCACTACTCATGCGCACTTAACTATTCTAGTCTTTTCACTTCTAAACCATTAGCAAAATATTTCATGGCAAAAACTCTTTGCCATAATGTTTCTGGAACTCCCGCCAGTACTCGATCAGTGGCGTAACCAGCGGGGGAAGGAGAAGAACTGCCCCACCTCCCGACATAAAAAACGGGAAGGGAAGAAAAAACGGGAAGGAAAGAAAGAAAAAAGAGGGGGAAGAAGAGAAAAGGAAAAAGAGAAAGAGGAGGGGGAGGAAAGGAAAGAAAGGCAGAAGAAAAAAGGAAAACGGAAAAAGAAGGGGAAAAGAAAGAGAAAATGATTGATCTGCATTCATGGAACACTGTTTTGGTCAATATATGAACAGTCCTTTAGAAAAAGTATTAACATTCATTTAGTCGCCTAAAATTTACAAAATAATATCTGAGGTCCACTTTGTCTTTCCTCTCTTGCTTTTCTCATTATAGAAAGCGACATTTCTACGAGTAATGACATTGATCCAGTCATCAACACATTCATTATAGTACAACACAGCCCACAGTTACAGACCGTTCATGCAAGGAGACCAAGAACATCAAGCGTGTATATTTTCCTTTAAACTTTAAAAAATGTTTATACATCAGATATATTTCCATGGTTGACATATGAATTCTTAAATTCGGGTTCGTGTGAATTTTTCATTTTACCCGAAGACGCCAAGTCATGTAAGTGTTGATCATATTACATAAGATCAACACTCATATAATTCATGTAATCAAAAGGCTGGGAGGTGAAAAGCAATCAAAATTATATCCGTAGGGTAGCTTACCTATCATGAGCAAATATTGATATAAGTATTCACTTCAGTGCTCAATTTGCTTCATTCCATTCGTATTTTTACATACTATGTATATGATGGGAGCATTTCATATCGCTCACATAGTTTACATATTGACTTCCGATGAGACCAACCCGGTGCCAAAGTCAGTCCCAAAACTTACTCCTACATACCTTGGACGTTGAATACCCAAGGAAACCCCCATCCCGCGGCCCACCTTAACCCTTACCCACTATCATAGTCAGTTCTGTATGAAATGTAATAGCCTTCGCGAGAGACTTAAGGTCGAAGCAAGCTGCGCAGGGGATCGAAACCAGATAACATTCAGGGTCTTTGGAGTCGGAATGCCACAGTCGTTTGAATCGAGGGTTATGGAATTTAGGATTTAAATTCTTCAGCTCGCTAAATCGTTTAAACCGTTTAAGAGGAAGAAAACAACTTTATAATTCGCCTTACAGATTTTCTAAAGAGCGCTTTCGTAGGCGACTGGACCTATTAAAAGGCTTTTCAGAATGAACGCCAAAGATTGTCACTCGACCGTTTATGGTTAAAATGAACTTACGTTTGCCATTGAAGCAGTTCAACCAGTTATTTGAGCGCGCGCGTTATTTGACGGTGAAAACAACTTATATATAGTATACGTATGGCAACCCACTGATGAGCAAACCGCTCCTCCCTGATGAGACATCGTTAAATGTTTCAATTTCCCTTCATATTGTTACATAGGTTTCTATCTACGGTGGGTGGGAAGGTAGAGGCAATTAACTCGTAGTAATTTTCTTTAAAAACACCTTTCCAGGTGTGTTAATATCGGACCTATTAGCCAGTATTTACCATTTCGGTCCGACAGTCCGACTGTCGGACTAGCGGAACGACAACCGGACGGAAGGAATGAACACAGGGACAACACTCCAGGTCCTTTCTCATGGATCTTTTATTTGAATAATACTTGCACTATATTTTAAAAGTTTTCTACAAGGAAACTTCTCCACCCGGATTACACTAATATAAATGAATTTTTTGAAAGAGTACCAAATTTCTACAGAGAGTGTTTTCAAAATGAAGAGTATTTAGATGTACTCAAAAAACAAGGAAAGGTACATTTCCTGCACGGCCCTGCGAGCAACTTTGCACCACTGGAAAAAATGCCATGGACGGCTCCACTTGAACCAGTAGGTTGGAAACTGGGCCGTTAAACTCCATCTTACTAACTAACTGCACAAGTGAGTATTATTTTGATTCCCAACACCACAGATGGCTGAAAAAAAAACCCATAGTAAGTAGATTCAGGTTCTAAATTGAATTGAACTATCTATGGTGCAGGCAGACTGAAGAAATGAGACGATGGGTCCACAAATGACGGTCAAATCTCAAGATAACTCAGTAACCGGATGCGTGTATAGACAGATAGAAGTCGTGCACCGACGTCGCTGCATTACGCGTCCTTCTATTAGGCCGTCCAAAAATTGCTACTTATTGGCTAAGCTAGTTTGGTAGTTCTTTGGAATGCGGAATTGGACTGTGGGACCATGGAAGTACTATTCCATGGTTCAGATACGGTGCAGGTCCTCCCGCTTAGTCGCCTCTAACGACGGGCGGGGAATACCGTGGGTACATTCTACAATCCTAAAGCTCAAGCCCGCAGGCGACCGGCACAACGCGGGACACACAAACCGAGCTCAGCACTTAGTGAACGGCGTTCCGATGTTTTCGCGCAGTACGTGCGTACAACATTAAACATAATCTTAACAGCTAACCCAAACGAAAATACGGACTCGGCCCTACTTACAGCATATTAAATTTCGTATCTTTACAACGAAAAGGTAATTTGGACAAAGTCCACTACGCAGAACCACACTTATGATTCCTACTTATGTTATACTTGCAGAATGATGTTTCCAAAGTTCTATGTTAACTCAAATTTTGGAAAACGTGTTGTCGGTGTGGGATTGATTTGATTATCCCTACAATTTGGAGGATGTGCGACCAAAACGAATTACCGAACTCACTCTTTTGCATAATTAAGGAAGTAAGTGAGCGAGCATCAATAACACACCTACTGCGCATGATCGGTGACGTCCATTATGCCAAACAAAGATACTGACCCTAAGTGACCGACCTCTACACGCGAATCTAAGCAGCTAGTGAAAGACAGCCATTAGCGGGGTCAATCAGTCACAAAATAAAAGGTGAAACTGATTTCCCCCATGCACCAATGACCGATCTCCCAAGACTGCACTGATTCGTCTATTCCCTGATTGAAAGGATCCCCTAAATGACGCTGGGTTTCTTTAGTCCTTAGAACAATAAGCCGGCCAAGGTGTCCGTCAAGTGCCCGAGTGTATAACTATATATAATTTGCAGTAACCTCATATATCCCTTTTTCTTCCGAAAGGAAAAAACTGAAATCTCGAAAATCGTCACTGTTACGACGAACAGTTAATTAGGCTCAAACAATTCCGATTTCTCATGAAGGGGGTAGGGGGGGGGGGCACTACCTCAAAGAGTGAAAGACAGTTGCAAAATCATTACGGCGCTGAGAGACAGGCAGAACCTGTGCAAATTTCATGATGTATTCGTTACAAATTTCATTGATCAAACGTTTTCATAATCATTAAACTCTTTATTGTGCTTAATATAAGCCACGCTCGAGTTTGACTTAACCCGTTGTATAATGAACAACATTGAAAATGATAGTTATACGAATACATAATGACATCTTGCAGAATATAAATTAAAACATACACAAACAATCTTTTACAAATTTTTAAAGGTTGATTTTTTTGTCAGCGACAAGAGGACGACAGATTGTGAGTAACTAACAATCAAAATATATGACATTAATTATGTCACAATCACAAACAATGGTGTGAATCCTTTTAAGTAGCATAATCTCAAACAATCTTAGTTCATCTTGAAGAGAGAGCAGTTTCCAAATGGCATGTGATTACACACCATTTCGTAAAGAATTCACGAATGATTCTCAGCTCAAGGAGCTGCTGGGGTAAGGTATACAATATTTGAGAGCTTAACTCTGATGATAAAATGTGAATGAAGTTGCACTAGTTGCCACAAAAATGCCCATAGACATCACAATATGATTATTTGAGAAAAAAAATCACACAAAACCATCAGTCCTGGAATGTTTTAGACATTTGTAACAATGTGTCTGCAGTTTGATGTAATATCCTAAATAACGGTAATGTTTAGCCCTATTGCTACGTGAATGATTCCACTGAATACTGCTGTCACTGCTGACAAGTAATGAAATCGCCACGGAAAACATCCACTCCAAATATGGACTCGTAGTAAGAAAGTTACATAAGGTTTGGGTTTTAAACCAGTTTCTAATCAATTGAGCGAGTCTGGCCAGCCAAAGCCTTTTAACCAGTTTTTGCTCACAGGTTTTTTTTTCCCTACTCCATTACTAATGCTGAACATCAAGCAAAATGTGAGTGGGTTCCATTTTTTTAGTCTTCAGTATAACATGTCCATGCAGGCATAGGCGTGATTACAGGAGAGGGTGGTGGGCACGGAAGACGCACTTGCCCCCCCCCCCCCTTTTTTTCCAGAACTTAGTTTTTTACGTCTTAGTCTGGTTGCTTTTGCTTCAAAACACAAATTGGAACTAACAGAGCTACGCAAGTGATACTTGATTCAAGTTGCATAATGTTTAAACAGGTCATATACTGCACTGAAAACTAAACAAAAACAATATTCTTCCAATAAATGTCTGAACGCCTTTTTTCGATACGCTTCGCGTGCCCCCGTTTTAAATATGTCAGGATTCGGGGTTACTTCTTGTAGAACACCCCTTCCATTGTCACTGAAACTTATCACCATTGTCCGGGCCGTACACAGCTGAAGGTCTTACGTAACTAGTCCAAGGGGGAGGCAGGGAGGCGGTGGTCTTCTGGTACCTTTCTCTGACCAAGTGTCCACAAGCTTTTTGAAAGTACGATAATCTTATTTGACCCTAATCTGGAGCTCCATTCTTTTGGACTGAAGTGAAAAGGGGCCACCCTTTCTCTAATTTCCATTAACTTCTCTATTGTGATGTCTCAAAAGTTCATTTTTCGGCGTGTTCTGCGCGTAAGATCATAAATAAGGACTCTATAAAAAATCTCATGAAAAGGACACTATAGGGAACCAACGGTACGTTTATGCTTTGTACAAATTGTACAAATATCCTCCGGGGTCACCAATATTCAGCTATAGTGAAAATGGACCACTCTTTGTCTAATTTCATTTCAGTATCACTATTGAGATGAAGTAAAAATTCATTTTTTTCGGCGCGCTCAGTAACGGCTCTGTGAAAGTCACCTGAAAAAGACTATATAGGAAACCAGAGTATGTTTGTGCTTCAGTAAGAAAGTCTTTAGGGGGCCACCGTTATTCGGCTAAGGTTAAAAGTGGCCCATCCTTTCTCTAATTTTCATTCAGTTTCATTACTGAGATGTCTGAAATTTTTTCGGCGCGCTTTGCGTGCCCCATTATAGACGAGGGCTGAATTTACATCACATGAAAAGCCCCCTAGCTTTCTGAAAAGACGATCTGGGGCACCAAGGAGAGAGGCTCCTGAAGAACCTCAATTTTAAGTAATCCATTCTCCCTCCCTGCACCTTCTGCATTATCGATTCCGACCGACTTTAATCAAACGGAGTGAGGAAATAATTGAAGAAAGTCAAATTGTGACATTTGTGTTCTGTTAAGCGCTGATCTTACGTAACTTAAAGTTGAAGATAAAATGCACCATTTTCATGCCTACAATTTCGTAAATACCAAGAAGCTTCGGGGGGCTTCGCCCCTGGACCCCCACCGGGCCTTTGCCCCTGGACCCCACCAGGGGCCCTTAGGCGGGGAGGGCCCCTGGACCCCACGTCGTTAGAGGGAGCGCGGCGCCGTTTGATAGTCTGCCCGAATTTGGCCCCCAATTTCAGAGTTCAAATCCCGCCCCTGCATGCAGGAGTCAAACTCCAGTCTCCTTGGATGCAAGTCCACTGAAAAGATTATTTTTACCTACAGAGCTCAGTACTTTTGCCCAAGGAAGGTGTGTACTGCCTTAACATTATCTTCAATTCTGCCTGGGAATTGTTTTTGAACTCACAGGGCAAATCCCCAGTTCCCAACTCATCAACCCCAAAATTAATTAGAAACATAATGCATCAGGTCAAGTCCATAGCCAAGGCCGGTAACGTTGGGTGGAGCCCCTACAATTTTTCCCAAAAGAGAGTATAAATTTCCATTCAATTGATAATTTTTTCAAATCAACCTGAAAATATTTTTTCTCCATTCAGGCTACCTAGCTCGCATTAGTAGCTTTCACCATTTAATATGCAGGGAAAATTACTTTGGTGTAATAATTAAACCACAAACTGTAGAAGTTAAAGATTATTACAAATATAAAATTTTAGTCAGTTGTTTCAAAATGATATGAAATTTCAATGGATGATTGATACATTCAATTACAATGGCTGTATAAGATTAATATCATTTTTCAAATTAGTTGAATGAGCGCAAGTTCAGGTTCTAATGAATATTCATATAAATCTCCAAGACTTGGAAGCTGCTTGAAATGTGACACAATTAGTCCACCCAGTTTCTTTTACTTATTTGAAATACTCCCTTTAATGGCAAATATTGCATTTTTTTAGGAAATTCCATCCTTTAAAAACCAAAATTTCTTGACAAAGAGTAATAAATAATTACAAACAAGGCAGTATGGTAGCCTTCTTTCCAAGAAATAAGTTTCCCTCAGATAGAATTTCTGTGTTTGTTGCTCAAGAGTAATTTTTTCACCCAAACTTTTAACATTTTAAAAAAGATGCAACTGCAATAAATCTCATTTTGCATAATAATTTGAGGAGATTAAGCTATTGCTGGGATTTATTGTTGAGACTGAATCATTGGAAACTGACTTGAGCTGTAAACTTTTAATGCAATGTTGGAGCATTTTAAGCTCAATATTTCCCTTTAAATATTGCTTCAAAGTCCCAAGCACTTGACCCAGAAATGATGTGGGGACTAGGGCTACTAATGCCCAAACTGGCAACATCTGGCTCATGGTATGTGGATGGAACAAGATAAGTGGGCAAATACTGTACTGTGTGGCAAGGGCGCCGCTTTGTTTTGAAAATTGGTGGGATGTGACTATCTAAGTGGAGCGCGACCATTGGTTCGCACGCTGTTCATTAGTTTTGTTGCTTATTTTGACAACGGCTAGTGGGTACTTGTGATCTTTACAACTAACGTGGTACAGCAGGATATCATGGATAGTCGGACTTCCCAAATTCACTCAAAATATGGTGGGGACATGGTATACCTCTGAAATTTTTGGTGCGGACGCATCCCTGTGTCCCTGCAGGAAACAGCGCCCATGCTGTGTGGACACATAGGTGGGCACATAAGTGGGCACATAGAAGTACTGATGTACTGGACATTCTCAACATAACAAAAGGAAGCAATACTAATTACCAATATTTGCACAAAAATATCAACACCCAGGAGTTCTTAAAAATAGTTGGAATTATGAGTAAAATATGCCATTTAGAAAAGTGAGGGCATAATTGACATTCACTTCCAACTGTGGCCTTTTGTCCATCAGTGTTTTTATGGCTCTGAGACTATTTCCTACACATTTGCTATCATATATTTTAAATGAAAGTACTGTATATGAAGTTTTGAAAGAATGGTCAATTTGATTACTGATTTGCTAAAAATCTGGGCACAGAGAAAAGCAAAGCTCACTGAAGTGAGATTTGATAGATTAGGACTTTCCCATGTCCAGCTATATAAACAAACCTGTATATAATATGATTGCAGGACTAAAGGACAGTTCAGTTTTGGAAACTCAGCTAAAGCATACTGACAGGACTGTGTGAGCAAACGTAATATATTTTTAATTAAATATGTAATTTAAATGGAATCAAAATGGTCACGTATCACAGTCACCATGCAATTCAATTTATAGGAAATGCAGTAGCACTTGGGCCTAACTGAACATTTGTTAGAATACAAATTATGTTAACCATATAGGTAATTTTTAGTGGGAATACAAACCTAGCCAAAGAAGTGAGATGTCATCTTCCCAAACATTTAAGATCCTTCTCCCCCCACCCCTCCCTCACTCCATCCCTCCCCTCCCTCACTCCATCCCTCCCCTCCCTCACTCCACCCCTCCCCCTCCCTCACTCAATCCCTCCCCCTCCCTCACTCCATCCCTCTTTTCCTTTCATTTTCATGCCCCAGCATACCCACACAAAGTGTATTATAGCCTCAGTCTATGGAATAATGGAAATTAACACATATTCTGCTATTTTAACACAATACATGGAACTGTCTTTCACTGAACCAACTGCCAACAAAAAACCATCTATAGTACAGGAATGAATACGTACAAAGAGGGAGACATTAAACATCTATCGATGTCTATGTTTATAATAAAATTAAAAGACAAATATGGGAGTATATCAAGTTGGCGAGTTACTGCCACTACACTTGTGAAGATCATTCAGACCAATTGCATACAAATGAGAAGAAGTCCTGTCAATTGAGGGAGCTGGTCACTTTAATCTTAATGTTAAGAGATTTGGCCCAAAATAGAAGGTTGCTATCAAAAGGGTCCAGAATATATCTTTCCTACCTAATTTTTCAGAATAACAGTATACCTGAATAAAGCAGGTAATATCCTCCAAGAATAAGTCCAAAAACCCAACTGAGTCTTCCCCTGGCTTATAACGTACACCTACTGTATGCATTTGCAAAAATACCCACCAGCTACTTAAGCCAGAGGAGGTTTGATATCAAAGTTTCATTTCTTTTACCATTCAATACCAGATGGAGACTGCTACATTTCCAACTAGGGCAAGAATTGATAACTGATTTACCTTTCCAGGTACACTTAATAAACATATAGACTAGGGTTGTGTAGCCAACAACCTCCTTCTTCTTCAGAGTGCATGGTCACCACGGTTTAAATTTTCCCCATGTTTGGTCTGCATAAGTCTGGTACATGGTATTTTAATGTTAAACATTAACCAAACTTAAGCATTTGCTAAAAAAATGCATTCGAGCATTTAAAACGCATCAAGGGGAAAAAGTGCAACTTATTTAGCATTACAGACTTCTGGGACAGGGAAGTGAACAAAATAATGTACTCATAGGTGGTTGATATCACCATTTAGTCATTAAAATATTCAGAAGACCCATTGGCACTAAGGGCACCAATGGGAGAGGGATAGCTTCCAAGTGATGGTTAACCATTGACCTCCACACTATTTCGATGTATGTTGATGGTAAATTGACCAAAGCTAGAAAATTTCTGTTTGTATAGCAAACTTTCATTGTGCAAAAATGGTTAATCATTCCAATTTTGTGAAATCGTTATGAAAGTTGTCTACTTTGAATGCTTGCTAATAAATTCATCTTTAACAAGATTGTAGTTGGAATCATTATTTAATGTTTAGGTATGCAAAAAAAAGAAAATTTTGTGGTGAAATGTTGGGTACATCATGAAATATGCTTACCCACCCCCTCACACGGAAAATAAGATGGAAACATTTCTTTGTTTTTTCCATTAAAATTTTAAAAGTAAATGAAAACTCTTACCAACCAGAGTTCTATTCCCTCCTTCCAATCCCTTGCATGAGCCTCCTTGAGGAAAGAGATATTTATTAGAGCACTCATTGCTAATGTGATCAGCCAATATACTAGTCGAACAAATTCAACTGTTACTACTTTCCTCTAACTTGAAAATAAAATGGCAACATACTTATTTAAAGGACTTAAATCAAACATTTGGTATTTCCTTTACCTTTTTACAGGCTTCCAACAATCCTTGACAAAAATACATTGGATAAACCCCACTCTTGAAGTTTCAGGACACCTTCAGTTGCCGCAACAATGAACGGGGTGATCTGTATTGCTTTTTTTGCTTGCTTTGTTCCATAATTTTTATCAAGGATTGCATTGTAGTTGGACACACTCTACCACTCCAATGGAAGAAAGGAAGAAGGTGAAATACCATCCTCCCATAAACCTCCCTTTTGTTCCCCTGCTGCTCCCCCCTCCCCTGATGGTCACTGCAACGTGATGTAGCCAGGTGTTTGAAATGGTTGGATACCCCTGATATAGTTTTAGTGGTTAACTTGGAAGATTTTCAGATACAGGATTTAAAATTTACATCTGTTACCAAAAGAGAAATCAGAGTTTGCCTGACAATATAAACCTTTTGTTCAGGCACATGGTTTTTGCCCTTCTAAACCCAAATATAGATACAGTACATTGAAGAGGTCTTTCAGGATAAGAGAAATGCTAATTTTGTGTTATTTACTCTTGGAAGAAAATTTGTCACATAAAATAATTCCACACGGATGCAAAACTAGACAGTCTTGATTACAGCCAATCACAATGTTAGACTGTGATCACGACTCATTTTTGTTCAGTTTAGTATACAAATGTGATTCCAAATTTAAGAAAAGAAAAAATTGAGAATTCAAACTTTGATCACAGCTTTCAACATAAAGGACAGAATGATAAATTTCATTGAGGCAGTGGGGCAATTTGGATATTTGCCAATAAAAGCAAACAAATATCTTTGAAGCAATGCATACATTTGGAGGATAATTTCATTGCCAAGTGAGATGCGTTGCCCATTGGATTGTTACTGTATAACAACAAAGGTAATCATAACTGCAAACTGGTAGATTTGCACAATATTAATGGTGTACATATATGACACATACTTGAAAATTCTAACTCAATTTTGACTGAATTTTAACTGAAATATAACAAAACCAGTATGATCTTAAATACTGAGGATAAGCTGCTCTTGTGCATAGAATATTAAGTCAGTGAGGTGTTATTTAATCATTTTACATCAAAATAATAACCTTTGTTTGCTATTTTCTTGGACTCTGCATTTGTGAGCATTGTTCTTCATTTGGGATAGGCTTATACTAAAATTCATATACATTTACAAGAAGGTGTACAAATGTAACAGAACAAACAAACTTGTAGTTTGAAAATTCATATAAATTGTAGGTATATTGCTAGCTAGCATTCCACACACTTTAAAATTCCTTCAGGCATACACATCAGAAACAAATAATTATATTTTACACATAAACTATCCCGTTTATTATCTCCTAAAAATTTACACCCTGTTTAAAATACCAGTCGCTTATCATAAAAAATTTCATGCTTAGTACAAGAAATAAATGCAGCCATGTGGCATAGAATTTATGGGTGAATTACAGGAGGTTACCATGGAAACATATCGCTGTTGGTCATCTTCTTCAAGATGCAATAAAAGGAGACCTACCGCCTCCTGTTTGATATCAAAAATTTATGGGAGTTGCTTTCACTGTAACTTTCCCATCTATGATATCCTTCATAGAATCTATGAGACGAAGTTCTCTTTCTGCAAATGTTGGACTTCTCCCACCTTTGACCACAGCTGGTTTGAAAAATAAAAAGATAAATAAAGACTTAATGTTGTCGGAAACTACAGACCACAAAGGATTGGCAACCTGTTTTGAGGGGGAGAATCTATTTTGGTAAACGAGGAACAGTGAACAATCTTGGAAGAGACATTTATTGTTCTTATGAATTTGTGGGGGGAGGAAAAACTGTAATCTGGAATAACACTAGGCACTCCTATAGCAAATGATTACTTTATTCATTCTGCTTAGAGGGAGAGTGAAAAAGGGTTAATGGAAGTTAATGGGGTTATAAAAACAATATGCAAGAATGTCAAGATGGAGTATAGTTTCAAAAAAATTTGTGTGTCATTCAAAATGATTAGAGGGCAAAGTTTGAAGCTCCTCAAAGCAATGGAGTACGGAAAACAAGCCAGCAAGCCACAACTGGAAATATGGCTGTGGCAGTGCAGCTTGACTTTAATACACCATTTGGTTAGAAACTGCATCTAGCCTAACCTAACGTCACAATTTCCCCTCTTAAATACTTTTTCAAGGTTATTATTCAACATTTCCCCTTTCCTTTAGTCGTCTTCAATTGATCTAGTACTTAACCCTTACTGTGACTTCATTTAATTGGACGCCACATTCACATGACAGAGATAATATTCAACTTATTACATCTTGTAACTAGAAAGCCAACAGGCTTAGTGATTCCTTGCCGTATGATATATCATAGCAAACACGGAAACAAACATGACATGCATGAGATCCCATACAATTATCCTACTTAATTGAGATATAATACTAGTAGGGTCAAAACTTTTTGACCTCATGTGACCCAAAATGACCTTTCGACCCCTTAAAAACAATAGTGATCACCTTACCAACACGTCCATCAACATGAGCAATTCAAAATTAAGCTTAGTACAGAATGAGTATGGAAGTACTACCACCATGGTATGAGATCCCTCACAGTTATCCCCCTAAAAATATGTCTACAAAGTTTGATCTGTCACCTCAAACCTTTGATCTCCACACACAAGAGGAATTTCTCACACAGCTTTAATATTCCAGAAAACTGTCTCATTACTTGATAAAGCGGTATTTTGAAACCATTTTTATCAAAAGTTTGGTCAATGGGGACAGCTCTCCATTCTGAAGTCTCTATGTTCCGATGCCTCTATGTTTCGAAAAGTCTGCATTGAGGTTAGTGTTTAAACAAGCCCTCATCGACACACTCTCCTACAAGCATTGGATCAAATACTGTGTTCTCACATACCCCGCGCTCGAGGTAACACTGTATTACCTCACGCTCGAGTAACGTGGGAACGCGGGTTAACGCGGGGTCGGTGTTTAAATTTCGATCCACCTCAAATCGCAGGGTTAAGCAGTTTTAAACATCGTGTTTGTTTTAATCAAGCAAGGTCACAGGTATTTATCGCACTGATGACAGGTATTTTCTTACATTTTGCTGTAATCGGTGTGTGAAATATTTGGTCTCGTTACTATGGTAATACTATCCAATCAACGAAACACTGGGTACGTGAGAACACAGACTGGAAAACACGGGGTTAGCCTGTGGTTTTGTCTGATTGTAAACACGAGTTAACACTGGGTGTTGCGGGGTATGTGAGACCAAGCCTAAAGAGACATCTGAACAGAGATGTGTAACCTTGGCTATTACTGACGGCAGTTTTTTCTTTATGCGGGAAATGCCCCACCCATTGTCTATGGTATCCTTTGCAAATTAACAAAAGCAGATATCCCTATTAATCCATAATTTAACAAGACTTTTAATTCGCCTTTTGTCTACTTATACTGTAGGTACGGCATAACATACAGTACAAGTTTTCCTTGTTTGATACACAGTATACAACATTATGCTTGCTCTTATTACCTGAACTACTTTTAAATGACAGCAGCAATGCAAAATAAAATCTTAATACTTTTGAAAAGTGTCATAGAGGGTAATCTTGAAGCAATGGTTCTATGCATTAAGCTTTATGGTACACTTTTTTTTTGGGGGGGGGGGGGGGGATAGTGACATGGATAAAAATGAAATGTGAGACAAGAATTCCCACTCGATGATGATATTTGACATAGCTATATAATCCTTCACACAGGGGTTACTTTTTTGGTGCGGTTATCCAGATATAAGCAGAGATGAGGCAAGTAGTATGCTGACACATTTTATGCTATCAAAAATTTAAAACAAATTCTAGAATGAAACTAAGTGACAAATAATCACTGTAGAGCATATTGAAACTGTAAAGCAGAAACACCAATCTAGACAGACACCAATGTTTTAAGTTTTGTTCAACAAAATTCCTTATACAAACACACTATTTGTTCAATTTCACCAGCTTCTATGTAAAGGACACTAATTTCTGAAGGGTGTCAATCTACAGTATTTCTAAGATGACTTTCAGTTTAGAAACTTGATCAGTGTACATGAACTTCTCCATCTCCAGACAATGGCTAGGCAAACAACTTTTATTTGTGGTCAGATGAGACAAGATAATGTGGACAGTTATTTTATGCTGGATTTAGCAGAGGTGTGACTTTCATGGAGGTCTGACATTTTGACCACAAAAAGAGTACTGAATGCCTGCAGGGAATGGCAGGAAACAGGAGTATATACAAACAATGGGCTGTCATGGTTATGTACTGAGATAAAAATAAGCTTTCTTCAGAGGGTTTATAAGAGTCAATTAACACCACTTATACAGTAAAAAGCTTAAGTCAATTGAGCTGTATGTTTGTATGAGGTAATCCTTCAGGACACTGTGGGGATAACTGGCAGTCAACTGTGAAAAATTGGGCGAGATAACTGTGACCAAATGGCAAAGAATGGGTCAGTCACAATTTGGTTCACTCTATTAGGCAATGACAGTTCATGTGCGCTGAAGGGTATTTGATACCAAATGATCAGTGTAAATTAGGTTCTTTCTTGTAAAACTAACTAACTGTGGTATATCTAATTAATCAATTCCCACTTCCAATTAATGCATGCTTGCATGCACATGTCCTCATGAGGACAGTAGGCACAAGGTTTGTCAAATATTAGCACTTTTTGCCATTAAATTTAATGTTTTCTTCAGGTTTTCTTTAAGGTTATCGAAAAAGCAATGTAGGTATGTTATAAAAGAGATTCTTGTGCATCACACAGAATACTCTCTGTTCAAAGTTTATACTTATGAAGCTCCATATCAGTCATCTACTTAGTGTGCACAGAAGCATCTTCTAATATTTTCAGACTATGTCCCTAAATGACCCTTATACAGACTGTTTAAACTCACATGTTCCACATCAGTTTCATGAAAATCTATTTACTTGTGGCTGCAAAATCAGCATACCCATGAGCATTGAAGCATGTATGCCAGCCTGATGAACAGATTTTGCCTTTTAAGATTTTATATTTTGCTCTGCCCACTTTTTCATGTATTAATACTTGGAACTTAATGTAATAACAGGGCACAATTTCATGCCAGAATCAACATACTGTACAGTAACTACCATGTGATGTGCCTTTTTGTGCACCTTAGACCTTCTTCCTACGAGTTTGCTTCAGCACTTTACAAATGCATTTTCAAAATTACCTCACTAAAGAATTTACATAGTGAAGTTAATAAACTGTTCCAAAAAAATTATATACCCTATGCCTATTACATTACACATGCCTATTCTTACCCTTTCACCCTAACCGTCATGGATATTAACTTCAACAGTTATAAACTCTTTTGAGATATAGTGTTTGCAAGGTTTAGATGTTTTGAACTCCGATGACCCCAAATGACCTTTGACATCCAATAAAAACAATAGGGGTCATCTACTCAATATGGACAATCCACTTAGTAAATATGAGATTCCTGGCAGTTACCTTTCTTGACATATGGTGTTTACAAGTTTTTGAGCTTTTCATCTCTGATGACCCCAAATGACCTTTGACCTCCACCAAAAATAATTGTGATCATCTACTTAATATGGGCAATCCACCTGCTATGTATGAGATCCCTCACATTTACCCTTCTTGAGATACAGTGTTTACAAGGTTTTGACCTTTTTCCCTCTGGTGACCCCAAATGACCTTTGACCTCCATCAAAAACAATAGGGACCATCTACTCAATATGGACAATCAGCAAGGTAAGTATGAGATTGCTCACATTTTTCCTTCTGGAGATATCGTGTTTACAAGCAATTTCCAAGGTATTTACATTTTGACCTCTGGTGACCCCAAATGACATTTGACCTCTACCAAAAAAAATAGGGACCATCTACTCAATGTGGACAATCTACATGCCAAGTTTGAGATCCCTGGGGGTTACCGTTCTTGAGATATCGTGTTTACAAGCAGGCGTCACACACACACACATACACACACACACACACACACACACACACATACACACACACGACATCACCATCGCATAGATTCCTTGCCTGCCTTCGGCAAGGAATCAAAAATGTGGTGGTCACTACATTTTCATATGTATGACCTAAGTAAGATGCAACTCAATTAAAAGCACCAGAATTTTTGTACTGAATAGTCATAGCACAGATGAGACTGGCATATCAAAATGGTTTTCTTTGGCATATTTTCCTTGAATTTATAGCTTAAAATGATTTAAACCTGGGATGGAAAAATATCATGTGCTCTCAGTATAAAGTGTACAAATTTCTATATCAAAATCACAACGAAAAGAAAAACAGTGGAATGTCTGTGATGAAATATTCAAGCTGCTACTGATTAAGGTTCAATTTAAAAACAAAACAACATGCATAAATTGAACATCTTTTTGAATTTTAAGCACAGTCATATAAATTAAAGTATTCCAAAGGCTATTTCAAATATCAGTTTCATTCACTCTAAAACAAGGTTGTCCAACCTTTCGCAGCAATGGGCCGGTTATGATGGACAAGGGGCCACATTCTACACTCGTCTTTTTCTCAATTTTTCCCAACGCCCAATGCAACAAAATGCAATCATTGTGCGTAGGGAACACTGATTCATTTTCGTTTTTGATTGAAAAAATAAATAAATTTTAGCAAAAATTAATGGTGTTGGGCAGAATATTCTGACAAAGTTTTTTTCTTATTCCTCCTGAATCATTCTCAACCTGCCCCTGTGGACAACACTCCAATATAGCTACATGTAGCAGACATTTGAAATGAATTATTTCATTTAAAAGTAAGCATGCCATAGCGGACGGCAGAGCCTAAGGTTGTCATCAATTAATCTGCTTATTGAATAATTTTGCAGTATAGAGTATTTCTAAAGGCCGGACACAACCTTTTCGCGGGCCGGACTGTGGCCTGCAGGCCGTAGGTTGGACAACCCTGCTCTGAAAACTGAAAAATCCTCATACTTTCAACCTGACAGTGGACAACAAGTTTAAGAGCAGGATTTTTCTGTTGGTTCTCGTTGAAAAGGCATGTGACCCTCTTGCATAATCTACTTTTGACAACTTTGGACAACTAAAAAATAGGTAAATTGCTGACAGAAGAACAAATATAAAATTTTCTGAAAATAGAGGCCTGTATCATGAAGAAGTCGATAATACTAGGCTACACCCCTACGTCACATGCCTTTCGACACTTAATAAACGTCTTTGGACATTTATCTGGTTGTCTTTGTTTCCATGTTTCTGTCCATTTACAAATCTTAATACCAAAAGTTAGCACACATGGAAGGTCATCCCTATGAATATCTAAGAACAATGAAACAGAAACTACATGGTACTTCTCTCTGATAGGAGTAAAAGCTTTAATATTCTTAAAAAAAGACATCAATGGACAAGGCAGCAACAACACATTATATATATGTGTCCTTATATCCTTTTGTTGAGTTTATACTTTATATGTGTATGTTTATATGTAAAAGCGATAAAACAATAAACGAAACGAAACATTAGCAGTTCTCAAGAGGACTATTGTGTGGGACATTAAAACCATCTGTTCCACGTCTGGGCTAGCTGAAGACTATGTTATGCTTTTGAAGCCTGCAGTGAAAGTTTAACTCCAGGGTAACCTAGGTGGTGCTTAAGATAATGGAGACACTGTAACATTATCAAATGAGTGCATGGGACACAGTGTTAGTGCTAGTCGAGAAGTCAGAAATGGTTGCCATTTTGTTATGCCTAACTTGGTAGAGGAAAAGTTTAGACTTGGTACTTTTGGGGTTGTGTGTGCATCCGGAGCTCCCCCTGGATTCACAACATGTTTAAACATTAACCATTTGACTTTACTTCCCTGTCTCCCCTAAAACCATGCCAAGTACTTTATCATTTACCAAAAATCACTTGTCATGTATAGATTCAATTTGCCTAATAATCTTACAAATATCCATCACACAACATTTCTACAAGTGAAATGCTCAAACAACACAACCAAAACAAAGAACACAAGTGACCTTCCTCAAGATAAACTTTTTGTGTTCACAATTTATCAAACTTTTGAAATGCAGGGAATAATTTAGCACTCAATTTTGCATAGCAATTTTGAAGATTTTAGAGCTCTTTCACACATTGTTTGTGAAAATGCAAGGTTTTTGCACACAAAAAATTTGCTACACAATTTATCAATTGTGTAGCAACTTGGTCTGTTTGTGTAGCAAATTGCGATGCGATACTGGATAAATTATTCCCTGAAATGTATTCACAAACTCAACCATACAAACCTACAGTACAGTCATAAAAAGCATGAAATCCTTAAATATTACACAACTGCCAGGGAATTCTATGCAATATCATGTATATATATAGAAGTAGTATATATAAGTAATCTCTTCAAAACACCTTTTCAGCTATCCATATTCCTGATTTTGATTTCAACCAATAATCACTGAGTAATGGAACTCCCCTCCCTGATAAGATGTATCCCCAACCCCTGCCTCTGGGAATTTTCTTTAATTTTAGGTGATGTAGAAATACTAAAACCTCATCTTTAAATTAAATACATAAAGTTATATGAGTTGTGTGCATAGGATATGGTATATGTGACCCAGTGACAAGTCAGGTATAATGTTGATTTTGAGCCAAATTGAGTTTTGAATACTGCTGGAAAGAGCTCCATGGATGATTCATTTTGATATCAAAATCATGGAGACATGAAATTTTGAAGTAACTCATACATTTAGTCAAGGTGATCTAATTTCAATATAATACGTAACATTAAATTTGAAAGCAATGGTTGTATTTCAGTTGTAAATTGGCCGACATGATACTGGATCTGTGTGATGCATCACATATGTCCCATTAAAGAACAACACTACCATCTCTAACACTTCTGATCCTCCAACAAAATCACTTTCAGCTCTTCCTTGAACTGAGTCAATCTCATTCTTGCACAGATTTAATTCAGGTCCATTGCTTTCATAGAGTTAGTTAGAACAAGTTTTACAGCCCAGTTTCCAACCTTTTCGTTCAAGCCGAGCCTGCCACCGCCTTTTTCCAGTTGTGGCTCACTGGCTTGTTTTCCCTGCTCCGTTGCTTATGCCCAGCATGACGCACAACGGCAGAAGGTTCCATTTTTAGCGTCTCTGGTATGATTCGACCTGGGAAAAGAACCCAGGCCTTCTGTATGAGAGGCAGATGCTGTTACTGTTAGACCAAACACGCAGACACGCATGTGACATCAGTGTGTCAGCTGGAGGAAAATGATCTAAGGCAGTCTTTGTGTTACTCAAACGTGGGCACAACAACACCTTTGTAACAATTGTTGTAAAATGAATGCCTTAATGGAAAAACTGAGAGATGTGCACCACAGTGACATGGTTCAAAAGCCCTATAGGTCACATCCTAAAGTACTTTACACACAGGGCCTGCGTGTGTAACAAGAACACTTTCCATGCTTTGCAATACTCAGCAGCTTTTGAATTTGACATCAATCAGAGAGCAATAACCAATTGAAAATTTTGTTACCACCAATAAAAATGTAGTTAGGGTGATAAGTGTCTGTCTAAAATCAAATGAGATCTAAACTTATCTTTTCCAATCAATCCATTCTCATGGTGAGGGTTAGCATTAACTGTGTGTTTACTATACCTATAATTACTGTATGACAGGAGCCCTTTGTAAATCTTTCTTTGATAGGTCAGAGTTCTGTTTCATTTTTAAACAAATTCAGATTAGGTTCAATTTACAGTATGCTGATATGTGAAAGGGAAAGGGGGTTGGATTGGAGGTGAAGAATAAAGATCCTCTTCAAGTATACAGTACACCTAGAACTTTAATTTTGCTGTCTATGTTTGGATTTGGTTAGATAGAGTTTTATGGCCCAGTTATGACTATGTTTGGAGCCTGGACAGTGTACATCATAGTATCATTAAATGCATCTTTCAATCTGTGTGTTCTATGGTATTGAAAGCTCAGTACATTGGTATATACTTCTGCTCCCTTAAAGATACTGTACCTATATCTAGAGCCAGGTGTTACACACTCCCTGCCTTAGCTACTGTGAGCAGAGGTTAACTTGTGAAATCTAAGTATGTCTGAAAAACACCCCAAACACTCATGGAAACATAATGTAAACAATGCATCAAAATAGTTTATTTGCATCATACGACTTCAAATGAAATGAAGCTGCTGTAGCATCATGGAGGCTTCATGGTAATACATAGTAAATAATACAAGCATAATAATCTTACATCTTGTTGTAACACCAGCAAATCTTCAAAACCTTCATGGTTGAAGACCATTTTGTGTTACTGAAATTCATTTCATCTCTAATAACCCTTCCGGACTTCTTGCTTCGACCATAAAGTGCAAACTTTGCTTTTTTCAACTACAAGTACTTACTGCACTATATATTTCAACTTCGTAACCTGTAAATATTTCTGTTCCTTAGAAATTCTCTTTGTATACAAGAAAGTTTCACTCTTAGTCATTTAGGGGGAACTTGTCCTTGTATGACATGTGGAAAAGACAAAAATTACACTCTAGGCCGATTTCCACGCCACACTCACATAATAAACAGTAAGATATCAAATAATCCACAGTATTCCACAAATATGTTTTTCAACAACAGTTAATTTCCAAAGTGGAAACCAGCCATTACTATAAAAGTTAGCATGCTTTTACAAATAACTGTTTCTCACTTGATCCTCTAATGCTGATCACCAAGTGCATTTGACTTGTTTAAAGTGTACCACAAGTCACAAAATTAAAAAATATATATATAAAACAGCATGAAGAATGAATCTGGACAGTCTAGCTCCCATCTTCTTATGACATTCAGGAGCTGCGATATTAAATGTTGAAAATTCATTCACTTAAAACAAATAAACCCATTGCATAATAACTTGTGACTTTCTTGTTGTACAGTACAACTTACTTTACCTGCTTTGTTTCCCTTTTAAGTGAAAAATGTTTTTATGACGTTGAACGCTACCTGTTTGCTTGCATAACAAGTTACATAGGAAGGGCTTAGTAACATCACTCCAAAAGAATAAGAAATGTATTTCACCTGGGTACAAGGTATATACAGTAACTTTCAGAAAACAAGGAAGTACAAAGATTGTAATTTGAGTAGTACAACAATGGACATCACAACTTAATGTGCAATGTACCATTTTAATTTGTGTAGATAAAATTCAGCATTTAAGATTGTTTGACTTACTTTGCATTGCATCATGGGTATTCTGCAGTACTTTCCTCAATGTTGAGACTGTCTTTTCTATTGCAAGCTGTAACAACACAGAACAGAAGGATACCATACTGAAGTCAAATGGAGCTACAGTAAAAGCAGGTATATAACTAATAAATAATTTTTCTTTACACATTATACTTCAGTTCTATATCCTAATTTTGGGTTTTGCTGTTTTGTTTTATTTTTGTAATGGCCATTGACCTGGGGATGTGAATGACCACTGGTTGATCAGTGCTTGGAAATAGGTTGGCCCTTTGCTGAAATGGCATCACACTTTTTGGCAAATTAATTTTCTTGAAATGAAACCATAGGAAAGTTTGATACTTTGGAATTCTGGTAGAATGATGTGTGAAGAACTTACCACTGGCCTATGTAACACACTGGTGATTTTACTAGCTGAAAATAAAGCATTGATGATCCTTAGAAATCACTGCTTATTATTGAAGTTGTAACTTTAGCCAGTGAAGTGCCCTACCCAATGAATTATAACATTTTCTTATAGAGCACACACGTCTGTCCTTCCAACAGTGGTGGCGCTATACATAAATATTTCACAAATGTGTTTATTTTGAAATTCACATCAGGCCATACAGCAATTTGCTGGAGTTACCATCCCCATTTCTTAAAAGAGAAAGGAGTGTCCTGACCACTAAGTCGATTTCTAATTGTCCACATTTTGTTGAAAATATGATAAAGCAATTGTTATACTTGTGGTTCCTGTTTGTCCATTAGGTAGTCAGAAAAATTGCCTGGGAAAAAAGAAGTGCATCAAAAAACAATATTCCCATGCAACATATAGCTTACATCTACCTGGATAGTGTATACAAACCACCACAAATGATAAATGAACTGCTGAAGTAATGGAATACTTCACAAACTGATGCTGTTACAATTATTTTGTATGCTGTTCTGTCCAGTCATCTCAATCTGATTGTACTGCACAAAATGCAGTGTGACACATAATGCTTTGACTATCCCATTTCCAAACCAAAATAGTCTGCAAGAAGGCAGTGTAGGCTGATAACTAGATGCATGTACTGTACTGTACTCACATCACAGCTGGCAATTTGCTTTTGAAGCATAAGTTAAACACTGGGCACATCCTCACAAAAGTGTAGTCTTACCTTGATCCTATTGCAGTCCTTTCATGGTAAAGTACAGTGCATGGACCAACATGATCCAGTGTCCATGTTTACTGACTGATGTATTCACCATTCTTTTTCCTATGTTAATATCCTATGTGGGATGATACAGAGCATATTTTTTGTACATAGCAATTTTAACATATCATCCTAATTCACTGTCATTGGAATTCTCAATGTCAATGATGTCAGCCCCACCCCCTTTCATGGCTAATACCAGGTGGAGTGTTCCACTTTCAATTCAAGAATTAAGGGTCACCCTAAATGTTGTTGCCCAACAATTGGACATCTTCTTAAGGACAGAGCCAGCAGAGGGAGGGGGCAGGGGGCTGGGGAACACTTCCCCTTCCGCAGGAAGGTTGGCAATTTTGTCAGGGAGGCCTAAAAAATAATGAAAATAAATTAAAAAATAATAAATATTAAAAGCCCTACAAGGACTGAAAATTACTGGATAGGTGATCTCGAACATATTTCATCTTTGTTTTGCTATTTTAAAACACATCAGAATCTACTGTATTTTTCAATCAAGTGTTCGTAGTCCCGTCATACCTCATTTTCATGTTCCAATTCATGGAATGACAGGGATTTTTGGGGAAGTCTAAAAATAAAAACCCAAAAGGAATGAAGTTACTGGATGGGTGATCATGGAATAATGTATTTTCCTTTGTAATGGTATTTTTACACATGACGGAATTGGTTTTAATCACTTCTTCCTAGCTCTGTTATCCCTCATTCCATGTATCTTGTCATAACTTCAAACTGTGCTCCCAAGGTCACCCATAACCAAGACTCATGTTGCAGACCAGAGAGCAGGAAGTTTCATGCACAGACATAACCAAGCTCGACATGAGCGGGGGGGGGGCAGCGGGCGGGGGTCATGGGGGAGTCTTCATCTATAGGCCTACGATAAATGATGCAAGCCTGATAAACTTCTTGATTTTGCTAACTAGAAGACCACATCCTTCAAGGAAACTCATGATTTCCAATTTTCTTCACAAAGACTGAAGGGAGGTTGTTCAGACAAATGCAGTACGCAATGGTTTGTCATCTCTCCAGCCCAGCCAGCCTGATTCGAGCAATGGTAATAAATATCGGCCTGGCCATTTTCAGTTACAAAGAATTATAAACAGTAGTGTGAGAATGTCTGCCCATAAGTTTGACTGAAAATTCATTTGAAGCCACCTTGCATTAACCTGACATATTTTTAAAGGAGTTGGAAGTTATTCATTTATAGTTAGGAGTTTGGGCAGTCACATTGAAAATTTCATCATTTTGGTGGACCTTGCAATTGAATGTAACAGAGATTGGTAGTAGAATCAAAAACATTACCATGTCTTCTATTCTGTTTCCCCCTAAAAGAGGCAAGATCATTTCATCTAATGGTAGTAGTATCTTTTATCTGGTAATGTTCTGATCACTTAGCAAGTTGGGTTTTTTCTGTTGAAATGAGACTTTTATTGCAAAGGAAACTCAAAATAACAACTGCTTTGATTCAAGGTAAAAGTATGGGAAATGCCATTTGAGGCTGTCTAGGGGGTTTGATTTTTTTTAAATTTTCCGACAATCCATGCCAGCCGTAGAGGAGCTTGGCTTAAATATGGTGTTTTCACTGAACAGATTACTTAACAGAACAATGCATGCTTGTATATTATTCTTTGTTTGAGGCAAAATTATGAACTGAAAATTTTATAGGGAAAGAAACTTCAAAATAACAACTGCTTTGTTTCTAGTAATGAGCCTGGGAAATGCTATTTTCAGCTGTCTGAGGATTCTCAATTTTTCAGAAATTTCTGGATTCTGTGCTTAGATAGTCTTTTGTCAGGATTAAATTTTTGGGACAAAAAAATCTTGGGTTCCCCTACCCCCAAACTGAAACGCTCTCGTCTGCCTTTGTCGATATATAAACTATAAAACTCCAAATACATGGAAAACCAAACTTTTTCCAAATTTTGAAATATGATTCAAGGGCCTTAACCTGCAAAATGATTACTCAGTAACCCCACGAAAACTACAAACCGCCTCCACTACTCAATTTTTCTCATACAGTAAGAAGGTCAAATTCTTCCATAAAAACCCCAAATCTCTCATAAAATTATAATTTTTCCCCCAATATAAGCTTAAGATTTTCAAGTACTTTCTAAAAATGGCAAAAAGGCAAGGGGAATTTCCTTTCCAAATTTCCAGTTTTGCCTGGGAGCCTAATAATAGGTAAGCCTAGTAGGCTTTAAGAAAATGTAACCCCAAAAGAGTTTCAGCTGTCTCACATTTTTTAATTTTGCCCATATGAAGCATAGATTCTTCAATAAACACCCCAACATTTTCTAAATGTCCTAACAAAAAGCCACATTTCTTTCAAAAGTTTTCTAAAATACAGACTGTTAAAACTCCAGACTTTTAAAAATTTGTAAAAAAAAAGAGCCCCAAATTTTGGTGCCTCAAACTCTGGCAAATCACATCCTACAGGGACTAACTCATCATCTTTGTTGGGACCTTGAAATACTGGGCCCTCTGTTGGGGAGCTTGGTCCCCCTCTCAGGCAAATCCTGGTGACACCCTTGCATCTGCTGTGTAGTGTTATTGATCATTTTCCAATATGTGGTGCTGGACACCAAGCAAGCTAGCCAGGGCACCATAAATTCTACTTTTGCCCAAAAAGTTGTAATTTTCCTAACCCTCTGACTTAAGCCCCTCCCACAATTGTCTAAAATTCATCTTCTTCCAGATGCAATCTCACTTTATTGCTTTATGGTAACTAAAAAAGAGCAATTGCATGCAGTAAGTCAAAACACTCTCAGTACAGTTCATGCTGTGTAATACAACCTTTGAAACTCTGCAGTGTTTAAACTAGTAGCCAATAAAAGCGCTGAGCAAATAAAAACTTCTGTAGACTACTACAATAGATATAGTTTGGGGTGAGAGGACACTGAAAGTCTTCATTATGATTTGACTGGGAATTAGATGCCAGGTCTTCTGTAGAAGGATGTGATGCTCAAAACATTATGATGAGCAGCAGAACACTTAAATGCATTGCAAGGTGTCCAGAAGGGACTTTGGGTGATAAAAAACCTTCACTAATACCAAGCAAAATATGAAACACTCTTCTGAATATAAAGGAATAACATGGCACTTACAGAAGATCATAGCTAAGGGTGCTCAAAAACGAAAGAAACAACAGATACATTTTGGCAGACATGGGTAAAACCCAATTTCAGTCCTGTCCAAACGTGATCACACATAGAACAATATCTGATTCATTACCTTGCAAACTTGCATCAAGACCCAAACTGTGAAACTTTGGACATTAGCCAAAAGTACTAAACTAGCTTGCAAAACATTGAATTCAAGAACATGTACTGCATGTATTAATATTTTCACAAACATACAGTAGGATCTCTGGTGTCAGATGCACGTACAGTTGCATTGAATGGGTGATTTATTCTCAAAGGCTCTCTCACCCCAAACTACACTTTTGGTACCCGGGTACGGAAATTCTCGATTGGCTCAGCTCTTTGATTGACAGCTAATTCAAACAATGCAGAGTGCTGAAGCTTATATTACACAGCATGAACAGTACTGAGAGTGTTTTGATTGTATAAATTGAGTTTTTCTATACTCACCCTGAAGCAATAAACTGAGATTGTGTCTGGATGAGGATTAATTTCAGACAATTGTGGGAGGGGCTTCAGTAAGAGGGTTAGGAGAATCGGTACTGTTTGGGGTGAGAGAACTGGGCCTTTAAGTTCCAGAAACTCATGCAATATAATATTGCTTAAAATCTTGTGAAACCTCTTGAACAAAACATAACTAAAGGTGAAATTAACCGAGCACCAATCCCTGTTTGGCCCGCATTTCCTGCCAAACAACTCCCCTTATAGCAATTACACGTGAATCTCTATATTGAGTATATTAACAACTGTATAGGCCTACAGTCATAATGTACTTTTATGGGACTTTTGCTGAAGTATTGAAACCCTTCAACTTTTCCTCAAACTCTTAATAAAATGTTTCATGGGGCCCAAGGACACTTGGGTTTTGAGCTGTAATTAAACCATTGTACACATACACACTAAAACTGCATGGTAGGAAAACCAAGTGTCACAAAGAATATATACTTTCAATCTGAGAAAATTTATTGCCTGTGTTGGAAGAAGAAATACTGCAAGTAATGAAGTCCACATGTGTTTGATACAGACTTGCTGGTAACCAGTATGTACATGGAATGTCATTAAATCTTATAGCATTCCAGCATAATCACCTTGCTGCATTTCTTGTATAACATTCATACAACTTACATGAGAAAGGCTTTTGAAGAAATTATTGGCTGTGGGAATGTTAAATGCATCAAACTACCCACCCACCTATGCAAAATTCAGGTAGCTGCATAAAATATAGGGCAAACACAAAGTTGTACTTGATCCCAACATAGAGCAAATTAAGCTGATATGTAATCACAAAGGAATACATACTTAAGAATGAGCTTCCCTAACACTTGTCAATCACTTTACTCCCTACTTCTGATTTCAGTTTTCCTATGTAAAATAAAAATTTTTGCAGTCGATATCATTTCCAAAATATAATGACATGAAATGAAACCATAACATTCTCAGGCTTTTGAAGAACCTATCAGGTTCCACTTTGTTTCCAGTTGTGAGCCACTTGGCTTATGTTCATTGCTAATCCTCACATAAGCCAATGGATTACATGGGTCACCCAAAAAGCTGTAAAGAATAGCTGCAGGTATATTGAGGCTTTTGTTTCAACTAGACAAAGGTGAGGTGAGGTTTCAACCCAAAGCAAAAAATGGTTTTCCCAAATAACCTTCCATGCTACCTTCACTAATTGACCCTATCCTGTGATGGCTCTCTTGGCCTTTCCAAGGTTTTGACTGAAGACTTACAAAGGAAGGATAAAAAAACTTCTTCAAAGCAAAAATAGAACAAAAGTTGGTATGATTGGAGGTTTTATAATTGTTTCAATTGATTCTGGTGTGACTGCATTGTCAAGTGGTTAGAGTATCTGACTTGTATCCTGGAGATCTGGAGTTCAACTCCTGCCCAGGTCATACCAAAGACTTCACAAATTGAACCTACTGCCACTGTGCTTGATGCTCAGCATAAGCAATGGGACAGGGAAAACAAAACAGTGAACCACAATTGTATAAGAAGTTGTGGTCGGCCCGACCTAAAAATTCTTCAGAAACAGCCAGAAAATAACATGGGGGAAATTCCAGCACACTTCAGGATACATAGAGATTGAAGTACAATTAAGACACACTACTTGGCAAATGAATCTTCCCATTTGTGGCTTTGGAATTGATGTTCCATCCAAATAAACACAGTTCACACTGCATCTGGTGCTCCACCATTACGTGTATGATTCTTACAAAAATCCCTCTCAACAATAATCCATTGCAGGGAATGAGGTCCCATCCTGATTTTGAAAATCCCTCATATTTTGGGAGTGAAAGTTGGAATTCCCTCTCTATTTAAATTCCTTAGCCCGAACACTGGAAGCAGCACTGTAAAATCTTATCTAGTTAACTAGTAACTATAAATTAACTTCAAGCGTGTAGGGTCTAAAGAAAAGTACCGAGATACTTCACGTTTTATCAAGTTTAACACAACTGCTCACATCAGTGGTCAAAGCTGGAAGCTACTGGACTCAGATGTGTATTGCAGACTTGATACAGTATATTAGAGACATAGTTTGACAACAGAGCTGTTACTAAATGATCTTCTTTAGAGTGCACTTTCAGGTACTTCTGCCATTCAATTTGCCTGCATGGCTTTGAATAGGCTTTGGGCTGGCCAAGAAATCAAGTATCATCATAAGACAGATTTTTGTATGTCAGTTACATCACAGGTCTTCTTTGAGCAACCATTACACATGACAAAGAAATTAAAAAATTAAAAAGTTAAAGAAAGCAAAAATTAAAATTATGAAATTATCCAGTCCTATCTCCACCTAGGTTTCTAAGGTAAGAAAGAACAACTGCATGCATGTCTCTCACCTGAAGGTTATCTGGATGTTTATGAAGCCATACTAAAACGAGGGCAGCAAAGAGATCACCTGTTCCTACAAAACTATTTTCGATCTTGGTTAGTTCTAAGCTGCAACCTGTCTTCTTTCCATCTGTAAAAGAAAAGAGAAAGGAAAACATTTTGATGAATCTAAAAAAAATTTGAAAGAAATGAAAAAATAAATCATTTTGATGAATCTACTGTGACACGATTATGGATTGATTACATTGGGTTAGATAGGTCTTTATGTCTCAATTTATAACCTTCCAGTGGTGTGCACTGCCATTGTACTGTCCCTGGATTGTTATTCCAACTCCTTTTTTATCCGTACTCCATTAATTATGCAGACCATTGCACATAATGGGAGCAAGTTCCATTGTTAAGTCTTTGGTATGACTTGATCATGAAAAACATTAATACCCTCATTTGACCTTTGGACCTTTTCAGATATGTGATTGGGATTGTCATCTGCCATGGATCTGGTTGGATACATGGGTTTCAGTATCAGAACAGCCGATATAAGTATCTGTCATAGACTGAGAGACAATATAATGGGGCCACAACCGGTGATAGCTTGTTTTGTTCAAAGAAAAACTAAGGATTGCATCACAAAAGCAAAGAAGAACCTAACAAGAAAGCCAGACATTGGTAACATTTTTGTTAACAATGACCTCATTTCAATAAGAAATAAGATACCCAAGGTACTGCAGAGTGATGGAAGCATGTCAAAAGTCTTGACTTTTGATTGGAAAATATTCTGGATGATGGATAATAATAGAAAAGACATGAAGGCCATTATAAACTCAATTAGTGGCATACTTAAATTGCATTGGGAAGAAGACAGGACCAAAAAGCTCAATAATCATAAGAAATTATAGGACAAATTGGCAAAAACTGCCAGTATACAGATCCATCTAAGCCACAAAGGATTCACACATTATTGAGGAGGGTTATTACCTACTGGAACATAATTACTGTAATAGAGAGCCACATGAAACCATTTGAATGCTTAATTGGGCTACTATAAACATGTGTAGCCAAAGGGGAAAATTAAATTAGGCATGCTGTCAATTTAAAGTGAATGGTTTTGATATCTACAGTAACTTTGTCAATGCAGCTCAATTTGTGGGAAACAGCATTACCAATGAGCCATAATAGACATCGCTACGGTGGAATCCATGGCATCACCATTTTGCTGACAACATCATTGTAATTCACTCTCCAGCTGATCCATAATACAAGTTTGGACACAGTCTTGTGGGCAATGACTGAGTGTGAGCAAAATAAGAATCAACTGATCCTTGAAACATTCCTCACAAGCCAAGGGATCAAAAAATCGTAAAGATGCATTTTTTTATGACAACATGAGTCAATAGCTTTTCTTGAAAGCCACGAAAAATGATCTATTTGGCTAGTAAGATATTTTAACGATCATTTATTGAACTACTTGTTTATTGAACAACTTTTTTCAAATGGATATCTCCCAGTTTTCCAAACCAGTTCCAAGTTTCACACCAACAACGTAATCACCCCTATAGATGAGTTCAGATTCCCTTGATACAATATCTGTACTATGAGGAGTAACCAAAACCCAGCTACTAGTAACAATGGTCCAATGGAGGCAAGCTTATTGAACATGCAAAAATTTTGACCTCCACATTGTCCACAAAAGAATAGGCAGAGAAACAGTGTAACGGCATTAGGAAGTTTACAGGTGGTAAAAAAAGAGTGTAACTGACTAAGCTGTTACAGTACTCATGTGAACTTTTATCCAAATTAGAAGTTTTTTACGTAGATTCATTTTTCTAATTTACATGGGACAAAAAAAGTCTAATACCACTGTTTGCACCGGGTAGGAAATTCGTACCTGGGTGCCCAAACTGTATTACCCATCGAGTACCCGGGTACCCGATTGTAAACTTTGCAATATCTTTCGTCCAACCCGCGGGCTAGGCTAGGCTATGCACAGTATAGTATGTGGGCCTATGCTGTTTCATTAAATGGTATAGGAGCGGATGTTAGAAACACACATGGCGGTAATTGTCTCTGGAAAAGTGCAATTTAACAAAAGCATGTTACGGAAACAAACAAGTTAAGCAACTTCATTTCAAATAATTGTGAATGAGATGTGGGTTAATACATTTGTTACTTTCAATAACCATGTTATTTTGCAAAGATCAAAAAGAAATCATAGAAAACGCTACACGGGTAGTAATTTTCTACCCGGGTAGCAAGAAAGTTGGCCGGGTACCCAGGTACCCGGTGCAAACACTATCTAATATGTCTGAAAATTAAAGTGGTCAGTTGTCGTAAAGTGTCTAGTGTACATAAAAAACAGTGAGTTATCGTAACATGAGTGGCTATTATGAAATTAATCAGCAGGTGGAATGGGCTCATTCAATTTTGGCAGTGTCTAAAAATTTCACATTTAATCAATAATCACTTTTTCTAAAATATTGACATAACACAGGAGATCATTGACAACATTGCCACTAGACTGAAACATCCATACAGAGACCCTGTTTTTTAATCAGGTATGGTAGACTTCGAGGAACTGCCAGGACAGAAATTTGACATATTACCAACAATGCAAGGGCATTTTGCATTGCCATGAATTTGATTACTTCAACATCAACATTCATGATGTCAAACAAGTCTGAGACCTCTATACAAGTCAGGACACCACAAAATTTGAAATTTTGACTTTTATCGTAACTATTGGATGTGAAACTTGACTAATCATGTTAGTAATAAGCGTTTTCAAATGGTAATACCCTTAAAGACTTGCATCAATATTGATATCAACTCAATAAGCCCCTTTAAATGAAAGCATTTTTAACATTTTACTGAGTAACCTGACTTATATCATTACATGAAATAGCCCTTTACCAAAACTGCCCACCACTAAACAGTCTAAAACCCGACTTTTGGACATTTAAGTTGGGCTTTTACTTCATGTTTACACCCCCTGTTAATGGCCACTCCAACCCTAAAATCAATAAAAATATAATAAAACACTTTAAGCATCGAAGTGGCTATAAACTGAGGATGTTAACGTCAAGTAAAAACCTGACTTATCACCCAAAAGTTGGGTTTTAGACCATTTAGTGGTTTAATTACGGGCTATTTCGTGTTATGATGGACTGAGTGACCGCACTTATATTGAAAGGATTGTTGATGTTTGTGTATTCACAGGTAACAGGCAGAAAACCAGGTAAAACATTTTCAATGTATAGAGTTAATTAACAACTGATTGGTGTTTGTTGTGTATAAGGTATATTTAAGATAGGCAGATATGACCTTTATCATGGCAGTTAGAAAATAACAGGTAGATGATATCCATAAAATAGGGATGAATTGATACCAGATTTGTTTAATAGTCACAAGGGTACCAGTAGCAGAAGTGTTTTCATACACTTTTAGCAATTTCAGTCTGTGTATAGCAAATGAGATGAACTTAAGGTGACCTGGCAGTACAGTATACTGCAGTTAAGTTATTTGGCCTTGCACTAGGGTTTGATAAGTGTCCTAATTGAGTGTGTTACTGTGTTCCATTGATTTGAGTGAGTTTCAAGTATGATATACACTATATAGGGTTACCATACTTCTTTTAGCTACAGTAAAAGTGGGATGTCTGTATCAAAGACTAATATGGCAGATGTCCCCTGTCCCCTTTGCCAAAAATTTGGATTTTGGTACATGCCCAAATGGAGAAATATTTGACGGGCCTGTTCGGATAATTTTTGAGAGATGTTATAGTATAATATAATGCTAAATGTGTTTACATCAGATTTACTGCACAGACCAGAACCACGAAATTAATACTCTATCAATCCATGCATATATGACTCCCTGAATGTGAAGGTTACACACACTCCAACTGACTAGGCCTACAGTGATGGACTGAGAAACCTTAAAGGTGAAACAACAGAAATGACACTCAAAGTATATGAATGTTGCCAGTCACCAGCACTGGACAGCATTCAGGTTAGTATTAAGATACTGAATTATTATCTGCTAGCAGATAACCTGGTTAGTGGTTTGATAATGTATGTATGCAAAGGACAACATATAATTACGCAAGACCCATGAGGTCATGTAAATGGTAAACAAAATTCAATGTCATCCTGCTGCTCAAAAAGTCAACATTTGTTTTTGAGACAAAAGGGACAATTAGCCTAACATTGCAATCATTACCACACATTGAAATAATACCAAAATGGGGAATACTGAACTTTGGAGACATTGAATGTTGGGAATATTGGGTACTGCCAACTAATTTTTGGCCATTACAGTAACCCTTTTCTACTGAGTAAATTTCTTTGTGTTATATCTTTCTCAAATTCTGAAAATATCTGTTGGGAAAACTGCAGAAATGTTTTGATAAACTTACCCTTTACTGAGGTTGCCAAGGTAATGAGTTTGTCATCTGATTCAAAGCTACTTAGAATAACTGTACTTGGGCCTTTTTCATGGAGAATCTGCATGGCTTGAAGTCCTTCTTCAATATTTGTGATTTTGACACCACTCATTTTTCTGAGGACAATGGAAAATAGTGCAAAAATTTATTATCTTCATAAAAATTACCTGTTTAATTGATATTGCCAAGACCTGAACATTGACACTAGGTATTAAATTCAGAGCACGACTGGCAACTTAAGTACTGCATGTACAGGAACCATAATTCAAAGGAACCTTCCATATCTCCCTTCATTTATTTTTTTCTTATTTATTCAATTTTTCTTCGTTTCAAATTGTAGTTTTTCGACCACCCTTTATGCCTAATGTCAAAGTTTCTTTGTAAAAATCTGAAGTAGTGAACAGTCTTATTCAAAGCACACTGTCACTTCAACCAAATTATCAGTGCTGAAAAGTGAAATTTTATTACAATTCACATAACCTTGTTCCTTCCTCTTCTAATATCTTAGAGTTATTATGGGCATATCTACAGTTTTTTCCCTGGAACAATACTGGCAGGATTCTAAAGTTTTAAGAGGTTTATTGAGCTGGTTTGACATTCATTACAGCAGGTTAAAGGAAATTAATACCTATGTTTATGCTTCCACTCTTACAAGCAACCCTTATCTAATAGTCATTCATCACTTTCTATACTTCCTGAAAAAGTGATAAATTGTGGTTTATTGTGGATTAAGGATCTTGTTATAGGTGGTACTTTTGCATGCCCTTGATTAACTAGATCCTCATGAATACAGAAGTGTAACTGAAACCTCAATCACAACAACTGTTTGCAAGAGATATTGCCAGCCTTGATATTAAAGTTCTTCAATTATTTATTATCTTCAAGGTGTCCTACATGCAAACAAACCTATGTTCCAACACCCCATTAGTCACCTACAATTGAGTTTTCTGAACATTAGGACTGATGGAATATGAGGCGTCACAATGAAGGGGTGTGATTGTAATGGGTTTTTAGGAATATAAGAGGGTCAGAAACAATGGGTGTCGAAAACCAGCACTCACCTTAAGTAATTGATGAGGGGTGGCAGAGCACAGGGCTGCCAGAACATGGAGGTGTCTGACCAAAGAGGTCTCGGAACAAAATGGATTTGTTGGAGTATAAGTGTGTCAGAATACAGCGGTGACAGAACTAGTGTTCACACAAAAGAATTTTATCTACAAGGGAATTTCCTCTTCCTTCATATTTTGATGAAAATTTGAGATACGAAGGAGAATATTTTAATTTAAAGTTGATGTGCACAAACCTTTTGCATTTATCATGTAGCACCATCTTCTACTGTACATTCATACTAGCACATTGCAATTTTTAAATCGATCCATCCGACAATTTCTGAATCAATCACATGGATGGTCACTCTGTAAAGTTTGTTTTTTAAGCTACAGTAGTCAGAGTGGATAAGTTTGTTAATGATTTTGTGTAGAGATCAGCAGAAATACAGTAAACTGCCTATTTACATTAAATTTGTTCTTTGAAAAAGGGAGGGAGAAGCAATACCCTACTTGCATTTTATTTCACATTTTGAGAATGGCTGTCAATTCCCAACAATTCAGCAACTTAAGGTGAAAATTGGTGCAAACCTAAAAATGTAAGGACAAAGGGGGGTGTAAAAATAAAGGACTGTGAGTATCACTGAACACAGGTTGAGCAAGATTACTAGGTATGTCTTATACTATAGGACCTAAACATATTTAATTAAAAGTTTCCGTACATGATTTCAATCATTGATTACTGTATCCTTCCATTGCTGCTCTTCCCTTTATGTTTGTGTAGAAATCTCTTAGTTTGACCATTTATCACCAGAACATGAGTAAAACCAAACAGGTGTGATAAAAATCAGGAAATTCAAGAATTAATTGAATAAGCGTAAGATATATCAATTGCATAGTGCTACAGTACTGTATATACATACTCTGCCTCAAACTGGTTTGGCGTGATCACATCTGCAAGTTTTAAAAGTTGATCCCTATATATTGCCATGTTTTCCTCAGGTACATAAAACTTGCCATGGTCACCCATAACAGGATCACAGATGAAAATGATATTAGGATTCCTGGACTTCAATTCCTCTACGACTTTACAAACTTCCACTAGAAATGATGGTGATCCAACATAACCTTATGAGACAAGAAAACAATACAGAAAAAATAAAACATCAGATTATGTAATGTTGAAATTTAGGACTGGTACAGTACAGTCTCTTAAGAAGATCATATGTGCTTATCTGTATGCTTATACTACAGTTTCTTGCAAGAGCCACTCTTCATACATCTGAGCCCAGAGATCAAGGAATGTTCTAATGTACAAAGAAAGTAAAAGGGCTTTCCTTGCCACTGTAGCAAAATTCTGTTTTCCAGTTTTTTATGATGCATCTACAGTACATACCACAGTAAAATCTGTCCAAGGTTCCTGCCTTGAGATATCATGTAAACAAAGTTTTCAGATTGAACTACAGATGACCTTCACTTCTACAAAAGGAGAATTCTTCTTCTCACAATAATTCATTCACATACTGAGTATGATACAGCAGCTAAGTTTCCTGCTTTACTGCACATTGTAATGTCATATTAACTACTGCAGTTCTGAGACCTCAGTCCTATTAAAGGGTACTAAGCTTTTAATAGAGAGATTTTTTGCAAGGTATGTGGATGTATTCTGATAAGAAAAAGGTGTCTTTTTTTGATGGAGTGCAAAGATCATCTCAGTTTACAGAGGCTCAAAGTCTCATAAGTTTGTCTGCCACACTGTACATAATTTGTGAAAGTTCGAACCTTTGATAGATCTTTTACAGTACATGTTTATAAGGTAACATTTATGCATTACGACAGAGAAAAATCCTGTTGTTTTTTGGTACATGTACTATAAGGTCAAAGGTCATTTGGTTTTATAGAAGATCAAAGTCTCAGCACCTTGTACTATATAATTCCTCAAGTACAGCAGCAATCTTGCATAAATTTCCTGCTTGGAATGTGGATGCTTCGTGATAAGGTAGGGACTAAGCTTGAATAAACTTCTTATACGTTATGGTGTTAGGATAAACCCTGTTTTTTCAGTTGGTGTCAAAGTTCACCTGGGTCACAGTTAGGTCTAACTCTGGAGACCTTGTTTACAGGATTATGGATCTCTCAAGATAGGGAGGTTGGATACTGTAAATATAATACTTCTAGTACAAGAAATTTCATATCCAGATTATCTGAGAACTTTTGCTGTTTGCAGCAATTTTAAGGGCATATTCTTGTGGCTTTTCACCTGGGTCTTGTAAGAAAGACAAAAAAAAATATTCCACACTATTTCCTTCAAACCCTGTCTCAAAACCCTTTCTTAACTCAAGATACTGTACCTTATTTCAAAGATAAAATATAAACTCTGCTTTTCAACAAAGCCACAGAAAGTTATGTATTTTGGGCACATTGTCACAGCTTTCCTTTGTTTTTCTCTTTAATTGAACATCCTGTATGACCTTGAAATTTGATACTGTTGGAATGTTTGATTGAATACTGTATTTTTTGCTGTAGATCTAGCATTTCCCTTCACCATATGTATAGATTACAGCGAACAATGTTGCTTAATATTACCTGTAGCAGCATCCAAATTATAAACAATTTGAATGAAATGTCGAATTAATGTGCCACGATAACATCACTGATTTCCAATGATGCACCAAATTTCAAGAAAAAATTGCATTACTTTAGAAATTTGTGTCTTCCGAATGTGATATGCTATTCAGAAGCAATTTTCACCTCCTGAAAGAGAAAATTTTACTGCATATTTTGAAGTAATGAACCTTTAAAACAGCTTCAGGATCCTGTATTTTCATCAATATGTGATACTTCAGGTTTTACAAACCTTTGACTAATTTAAATGAAAAACTCATTCACTGGATGGGAAGCAAACTGTAACTCCAGTTTACATGGGAATAAGTTACAGTATGCACACTCTTCACAGGCATCAACTTAAAGGGCCTGTCCTCTCACCCCAAACTACAGTACACTTCTTAGCCCAGTTTTTTGATTGACTGTTGATTCAAACAATGCAGATTACCAAAGCATATATTACACAGCATGAACTGTACTGAGAGTGTTTTGATTTTACGCGTAGAGCTTTTCTACACTCACCCTGAAGCAATAAACTTAGATTGTGACTGGATAAGGATGAATTTCAGAAAATTGTGGTAGGAACTTAAGTAAGAAGGTTAGGAGAATTGGTACTGTTTGGGGTGAGAAAACTTGGCCTTTAAGGTTACATGCAGTAAGTAAGATGGAGTAGTTCCATGTACCTTGTAGCAATGGGACTTTTTTACATACTGTACTGTAAAGCAAAATATGGAATGATTGTACAGAACAGTCAATGCAGTTTAAATATAGTAATGTGTAGTCACTTTGAGAATACAGTGTACACTTTTACTGTACAATCATTTGAAGGCACAGTAACAATACAATATCAAAAACAACTTTATAGAAGAAAAACTCAGGGTTTCTTACCAGTGAGGACATGGGAATAGCAGTGAATATCATTCTTTACCAAACCATCAAAAAATACATTTCGAAGTTCTTCTGCATTCAAAACTTGTCCAGCAAAGTGATCATACTGTGTGTGGTTTGAAAGCTGCACAGAGTTGATGCAATCTACATCATAACCCAAAACCTAAATATTAAAATAAAAAAATGTATACATGAAACAGGACTGCATATGACAGAAAAACCAAGATAAAATACATGCAGTAGGTGATGACTCATTAGTCACTGTACTACTGCATCCTCTCTTCAATAATTCAGTGCCCAAGAAGTGGGACCAAGACACTTGTGAGGTGACAGGTTTTAATTTTGATTGTAGGACCAAAATTTCTATTTGAAGATACAATGCTGATAGTCCCATACTAACTGTACTGTACTCTCAATAGACATGGCTCTTTATTTATGGAGAAAATACCTAATATTGATGTCCACATGCAATGGAATCTACCTCTTTGTGCACGTAAATGGGGTTTTGGAAAGCATGTCATGGACAGGTATTGCTACAGTAACTACATGTACTATAATCACATTCAAAGGGGATAAAGTTTTTGAATCAAGTGAAAAGAAAATCATCCATAAGTTTCTTGTCAACCCACACAAGCTCTTTATACTGTAGTTGTGTAAATGAATCGATTTATATTTTTATGTATGTTGTTTTTTTAATCACATACATATCTTTTAGTAATCTTAATGATGGCCTAAATATTATTCAATTGTTCATAATCATCAGTCATTTTCTGAATTAAATAATTGTAATCCTTCTTTTGAAAAAAGACAGAAAGAAAGTTGATAAAACTGAACCAAAAAGAATTAACAGCAATGATTTTCAAAGTAAAAGTCACTGTAAGTATAGTGTGGAGCTTTATCTGCAGTCTAATATAAAACTCATGTGAAGAAGCAGAAACCCAAGATTTAACCATTCTAGATCTTTAAAAAAAATGTTACATCATGTCAGGCAATTGTGTACAAAGTATTTTGGAATTTTGATAGCATTTAGCTTTCACTGCATGTAAAAGTCACTTTATCAGTACATGTACAGGTATGTACGTGCAGTTGTAAATGGATATTTACCTTCTATTCCAAGCTCAGAGGAATAAACTTATGGATGATCACTTTTGCAGGTGATCAAGAGTACTGATGCATACAGTATGTGTAATATGTTCACGCTTTAGTTACTCCATGGGAAGATGTATACAGTAGAACTGAAAACCACACACTATATATCCCTTTCCCTTCAATTTTTAGAGAAAAGGTTCTATGTTACATTTTAAAGCTTGAATTCTTGTTATCTTTTATGTAAAATAAACATTTAAGTCCTTCACCATGTAAAATAAATCAGTAGTGAGGTTAAGTCTTGCAACTCCAGCATGTAAAATAATGAGCCAATTGTAAAAGCTTGTTCCAGGATCATAGAGTGTGTGGCTCCAACAAAATAACTAAGAAAAAATTCACTTGATTTTACCATGATTTATTCTTGATTCAGCTTCCTCTCTTCAAAACATGATTAATTGGCTGGCCTTAAATTGAATAAGCTATAAGACTCAAGTGCTCTTGGTCTGAAGTCTGCCACACAAGTGGTAAAAACTTGCAGCTGGAGGTTTACAGATCTTGTGAGATCGGAATACTGAGCTGCTGTTCCCCAGTTGGTGAATAGTTGGCATGCACCAAATTATGAAAGGATTAATAGGTGTCTTGATCTGAATGACCAATGAGGAGGCTGCATGTGGAGGGTGAATTGGCCACACCCTGAAAATATGGGATACTGTGTCCACATGAAACTTTGGTGTGTAGGTTTGTCATGTACACCATAGCATGTGTCAGGAAACAGGAAGGGCCCTGGGAATCTAGGACAAAAGGAATGAAATTATTCCTTGCAAACATGATGACAGATTGGGCCTCTGTTAAAGGTCATGGAGGGTGCACCATACTACTGTACATGATGTTTAGTTTTTTGTTCTATTATGAAGTTTTCATAGCACACTTAACTTTTTTACATTATTCCTGAATCTGAAGGTTTATTTTCATGGGGGGAATGATGTACAGTATCCCCCATAACCAATTTCATGGGGGGGGGGGGAGACAAACCCCCCATCCCATCCAGGATTGCCCCCATGATAAAAGCATTATCTGCTGGTTTGCTCCTTAAATTTTGAAGTGACAAGACTCCACCATAACAATAACTTACCGTCAAGTCACAGAAGGTATGTAGATTTTGCACCTATGTGTAATGATACAGGGTGTATATTATAAATGTAGATTCCAAACCCTGAATCCCCACTCTGTTAGAACCACTGTCCCAGCATGCATGCATTTTTAAAAAGGTGTTCTACAGTATATGCACACAATACATTTCTCTATAGCCCAGAGTGATTCATGCATACAGTACTTCTGCATGCCTAGAAAACGAACACACTACCCTAAGTTTTGCAAGCACAAAAAAATGTTAATGTATGCAAGATTGGCAACATTTTAAACTCAGTAAGGAAATGTTGAGCTTCAAAAGGATTGCTGCAAGCCGATCTTAGTATAGTCAATGGTGATAAGTGGTACATGTTATCAACCTTCCAAGTTATGATAATGACACCGCTTTCGGTCCTCAACATGTACATGTACATCAAGTCACTGAGTTGTCAAAGATTTTAGATGATTGACTATAACTGAGTCAGTTTGTTTTCACCATATGCATAATGCAGTGGAAATAACCTCTGACCAAAATGCCCCCGCTTTTTTGCTACCAAAATGTCAACGTGAGATTATTTTGTTTACCAAAACATCCCCCAAAAAAGAATTTGAAAGTCCAATTGAAAATTGCACGTTGGTAACCTAAGAGGGAAACATGAGAAATGAATTTGAAAAAGGAAAAAGTGAAAGGATGGATTAAGAATAGTGTACTAAGGTAATTAGCAACATCCAGTGTTTTTAAGAGTCTGAAAACATGAAAAAAAGGTGAGTCTTGATCAACGTTATTTTTAATATTGCTGTATTTGAAGAGATATTAGAAAAGTTATGCAGCTCCATTTTAAGTAAACTTAGGCTAGTTTGATTTGCTCATAACCCACACCCACTCTCACCCCTTTCCCACTGATATCCAATTAAATCTACCAGAAAATGTTGCATTCATTATTACACGATTTGGTGAAATGTATAAAAAGTTACATTGACACATTGCACTATAAGCCTAGCAGACATTTTTGAAACTGGAATGACAAGTAGCCTATTAAAGTACAGTAAATAGTTCAGTTTTTAACAGATTTTAAAACAACTTGAATTATTTCAACTAGGCGTAAACTAAACAACTCTGTTCATTCTTCAATATACAACATGGCCATTTTGACGCAGGGACATTTTGACCAACAAAGGAACTTTTTGGTCTGGGAACATTTCAACTGGTACCTAGGCCTAACATTCATTGTTTTCACTGCAGTGTTGTGAAACTGATGCTCAAATTAAAACCCAATCACCCACTAGTTAAGTTGCATCCTCCTTTGGTCCATCAGTTTACTGCTTCACAAAGGAGTGATGACCAAGTATGAGGGAAGCTGATAGCAATCAGCATCTAGGCCTACTGTAGTACTCATTTTCTCCATTATCCTAATCCTATCTGTAGTCTGAATCTGATACATTCAGTCTACCTCAGTACGAATGCACTGTTAGGCTTAATTGCGCGAAATATTAAAATACAGCGTTTAAATACAGTAAATGAAAATGCGATTGGGTTTATTCCCCAAATCGCACGGAGATGACTTGGTAAATATACAAGTTAACCCTTACTGGTGATATTATCATGGCATATCATCACTTACTTGCATGGGAAACGTTGCGGCTTTATTGCCAACGTAGCCACACACCACATGACTTTGGATAGAAAGTACCCGACGATCACAGAAAGCCATTCTTCAGCGAGGAAAAAAGACACCTTGCTATTTTGATACTGAAATGAAGGTATGTCACTTTCCGTGTCTTTGTAGTCACGGCAGTATCAATTATTTTTCGCGCTGAACTGTTGAATAATTTTACCCACACACCGCTGACTATCGTTACACGGTAACTTACAAATTACAGAATCAGCGACCAGCAAAAATTGAGTTATGTCATGTGGAGTTGTGGACACAGCTGTAGCCCGCGCACTATCCTCTATCTTTGATAACTGGTAGTATTATAACAGCAAGAGAACAAGCAAATAGTATACTGCGCAGGTAAATAATCTTGCCAATTACGTAATACACTTTCTCATAGAATGCGGATAGATCAAAAAATAATCTTTAAGTTCGACTCCAGATAAATTTGTATTGATGATAGTAGTTTGTATTGATGATGATGATGAATGATGAAGATCTGTGTCCCTAATCCGTACAGGAATGCATTCCCCCCTCTTTGTTGTGTAAATTGATGCACTTATTGTACGTATGATAACCGATGGATCAATCCTTTACAATATCTTTGATCCCCAGGGCTGAACAGATCATCATTGGGGAGGCCCGCGAATAGTGACGCAATACGTCCTTATTTGCAGGGAATTGCCATGTGAATAGTGTTGGTGCTCTTTCTTATCATGTCTGCTTTGCCCTGGAAAAAAGTGAGGCCACTCATTCTTATTCCCCGGGCATTGCCCTGTGAAAAAGGATGGGTCTCTTTCTTATTTTCGCAGCAAAGCAGATATTAAAATATCTTTGATTCGCAGGTCATTACCCTGGGCATAACATAACATAGCATAGCATAGCATAGCATAGCATAGCATAGCATAGCATAGCATAGCATAGCATAGCATAGCATAGCATAGCATAGCATAGCATAGCATAGCATAGCATAGCATAGCATAGCATAGCATAGCATAGCATAGCATAGCATAGCATAGCATAGCGTAGCGTAGCGTAGCGTAGCGTAGCGTAGCGTAGCGTAGCGTAGCGTAGCATAGCATAGCATAGCATAGCATAGCATAGCATAGCATAGCATAGCATAGCATAGCATAGCATAGCATAGCATAGCATAGCATAGCATAGCATAGCATAGCATAGCATAGCATAGCATAGCATAGCATAGCATAGCATAGCATAGCATAACATAACATAACATAACATAACATAACATAACATAACATAACATAACATAACATAACATATAACATAACATAACATATAACATAACATAACAGGTTAAAGGGCAAAAGAGGGCTGTAAAGGCCCCATAGGATGCCCTGTAATCCAAAAAAAAAAAACCAAAACAAAGCAAACTACCAACACCTAAAAAGCCCAGAAAGATTAGATCCTACCACAGTCATGGAAAAACTTTTCAATATTAACCTTAAAACGGTGCACTGATGTGGAGTTAACAACCCACTCAGGCAGGCTACTCCACTCACTAACAACCCTATGAGAGAAACTAAGGCTTCCTAATGTCAAGTCTAGCAAAAGACTTCAAGCTTTTTGCAATGGCCTCTAACTACCCGAGGATTACTTTGGACCTTTAAGTAACTGCAAGCTAACAAAGGATTCCTTTCAGATAGAAATTTGTATACCTGGAGCATGTCCCCCTAATCCTTCTCAGCTCCAAAATGGTAAGCCCAAGCCTTGCAGCTTAAGCCTTTGGGAATAAGGTAGATTTTTAACCTCAGGTATGAGTCGGGTAGCTCTCTTCTGAACTTGCTCTAAAAGCAATTTGTCCTTTTCAAAGAAGGGACTCCAGGCCTGTGCAGCATAGTCGAGATGGGGTCGAACCAGCTGCTTATACAAATTTGGCACAATTTCTTTACTAAAACTCTTCAAATTTCTCCTGATCAACCTAAGCACCCTATTTGCCCTTGCAGCAGTAGCTGCACACTGCCTTGATGACTTTAAATCTCCCGTAATAACTACATCAAGGTCTTTCTCAGAAGTCACTTTGTTCAAATTAGTACCATTCATAGTATAATCATGGTGGGGATTCTTAGAACCAAAGTGGAGGACTTTGCACTTATCAGTATTAAAAGACATTTGCCAAGTCTGAGACCATGAAAATAACCTATCCAGATCTTTCTGAAGCAATAGAGAATCATCCTTTCCTCCAACCTTCCTATAGAGCTTTGTATCATCAGCAAACTTACTTATACTGGAAGTGATAGAGCTATCAATATCATTTATGAAAATTAAGAAAAGAAGTGGGTCAAGAACAGAACCTTGTGGCACACCACTTGAGACTTCTTTCCAGGAAGAAAAATTTCCATTGACAACTCTCTGAGACCTACCATTGAGCCCCGAATTGATCCACTGAGCGGACTTGCCTATGATGCCTAACCTATGCAATTTTACCCTGAGTCTACCTGGAGGTACTTTGTCAAAAGCTTTTTGGAAGTCAAGGTAAATGACATTCAGATTGGAAACTGAATCGAGAGACAAAGAAACATCCTCAAGAAAGCTTAGCAAACTTGTAACACAAGATCTACTGGGTAGGTAGGAAGCCATGCTGAGTTAGATTGAGTAACCTATCTAAGAGATGCTTTAGCAAACAGTCCTTGATTAAGGATTCCATAATTTTGCAAACAACACTAGTTAAACTGACTGACCTGTAATTTAAAAATTGGTGTGACATTAGCAACCCGCCAGTCAGTAGGACCCGCCTAGTCAATAGGGCATAGGCCCCGCCATTCCATACATCAATGGCACGCTGAGAAAGGGATCTTTTCCAAACATTTTGTTACAATGTGGCTTATGAAACTTGGTAAATGACGGATTCCAGCGTCCAATTACCTAAAATCCATTTTGCAAGTTTTGATCTGGCTTGATATGGCCATATAAAGCTTTATTTGCATATCTAGACTGGCACTTCATCAAGTTATATTTTGCTTGATATGGCCATATGGTTAATGATTGGCTCTGATTATTTAGCAACATTTTTTTCTCAGATTTGACATTTACTAATGGTAACTCCTTGGTTTACCTTGAAATATGCAATGTTTAAGTCTTCATTAAACATTAAGATTACCATCCTTTGAATGTCCCGGAAATAGGACGCTCTGAGATTTAGCAGAACTTTGCTTCAAAATAAGCTTAAGGTGACTGCTCTTGCCCTTCAAAAGATATTCAAGAGCCAACTGAATTTTTTGTTTGATGTGTTTGAGAGAAACATTTTCTAAGCATTTTTGTGAAAGTTTCATTCATTTCCCATGTTTTTTCGAGATATTAGCTAATGAAATGGACAGATTTTCTATAAGAAGTGAACTTTGAGGAAGCAGGTGTGATGTCATGGGTTCACATTGTTGTCCGTTTTTTCTTCTTTATTTTTCATCCTATCTTGACCTTGAATGGTTAGGAATGCTATCTGGCACCTAAGACATTTAAAGTATTTTAAACTTCCATCGCTCAAGGTGCACGTATGGTATCAATATATCAGAGTTTAGTTGCATAAAACAGGTAGTAAATTATAAATTTAAAAACAAAACGTTGGCAAAAATGTTAATCCGTGACTCACACCTTCAATGCTTGGAACATGTTTCTTAATCATATCAAAATAAATTTGGCTCTGGACTATTCTTCAAAGTAAGGGACAACGGTTAATTTAAGTTCACGATTTTCCCAACTTTCCATATGAACTTCGAATACTTTTCAACAAAACTCTGTATTTTTAAGAAAGTTTTTAAAAAGTCCAAATATGCGCACCGCAAAACGTAACCCCTTATACAATGTTCATACATTCTTAAAAATCAAAGTTTTGAAATTGGGCCCTGGCTTTTAAAAAAAGCGATTTTTCAAAATTTGCTTTCGTGAAATCCCGAATTCTTTCCGATACATCCTTATCGTTATAGAGCAGCACACCATTAAGGAATGCATCGCAAGGGAATATATGAATTTAAAGATGTTCAGTCGCCGTGCAATCACACTCAGATTCATCCATAGGAAGTGCAGATTCTTCAGTAATCCCACAATTTTTCAAATTTCCTTCAAAGAAACCTAGAATCCAAAACTTCCTGCAATACATGCTCAATATCTTCTTCTCCATTTTACGACCTTGACAAAATGGTGTTCACGCTTTTAAAATATTCTGATGATTGGGGTGCTTGCCTCTCTACATCGAAAAAAGTTAGCTCTTTCACTGCTACGTACTTAGCTGCTACCAATTGAGAAATGCAATTTTTGGTTGTCTGAGAGGTTGCAATTTTTCAAATTTTCTGCACGCTTCGCGATAACTAAAATGACGCTCTGTGGGTCATTTTATACCTTTACTTCACATGTTTTAGGACAAAAATATAGATCCAAATATAACCAATTCTTCTGCTCCTGTTACCTGTGACATGCAGCTCCCAGAAACACGTTTAGCCGTGTCAATATATTTGTGGCTAGAAGTTTTAATCCTCTAAATTATGTAAAATTGGAGTGAAAAACGTTTTAAGCCCATAGACATCAAGTCCCATAAATGAATGATTTACGACAAAAGTAAGAGGTGTGCCCAATTAAAAAAGCATTTAAGGGAGCATATCCCAATTAGCAGGTATATTAATGCGTCCGTTTGTTCGCCCTCAGATGGAGACCCTAAAAGGAGCACTTTTTTGATATGTTATGGAATGAGCTGGGGTTTTCTGTCAGTTTCTTTTGAAAGTATATTTAATGAAGTACCACTGGTGAAAAAATGGTCTTAATTGAAGCAATTTTGTGGAAATTATGGGCTTTAGAAGCTGGCAGAGGCATACCGAGATTTTAGTGAAAAACAAGGCTCGGAAAAGGTGGTTTGAACTGTGAGGTGAAATAGCTAAAAATCTTCACGGTCATGATATGGTAAATTGAAAGTGCCATGAATGGCCAACTTGTCAGCTTTCATATGACTCAGGGGTAGCTTGACCCTGGCGAAAACTTTGACAAGCTTTTAGAGGCCCGTTTATTTTTGGATTTAGTGTGTAAGTCAATGGAGGAATTAATTGTGGTATGCTCCCTTATTAGATGTGCAATAGAATGAATATCACAAATCCAGTTTAGACAGACATTAAAACACAACCCCGAATACTACATAAAGCGAAAAACCTGAAAACGCAAAATGCACCCGCACAATGTAACGCATGTGGGAGGTTTATGATCGAAACTTTTCGATTTGAACCGACGCAGGAAATGAAATTCGGACAGAGGGACGGAGTCAATTGGATGTTGGGACTCTCAAAGTCACCCAGAAATCATATCCTACTGTAGACTTTCAAATCAGTTCCCTAGACCATATTGTACAAAGGTTACGTGTTCAACTCGGTTCAAGCCCCACCCCTAAACTTTGTTTGTTTTCGGTTGCATTTGGGAATTTTCCTCAGAAACGATTTTACATTTTGAGTTAAAACCGATTGTATTCTTCATTTAATTATCATTTGATTCATGCAAGTCTCAATAAAAGCAGAAGCCCCGGAAAATTAGTTTCCGAGGCTTCATTGGCTGTTGTTTTTACATTGTATCGATTGTATTCTTTGTTAGAGGTAGGGATTAGGTTAGATATTTGCTCATTGCGTTAGCCTGTTAGGATTTTGTTTGTTTGTTTGTTTGTTTGTTTGTTTGTTTAACAGTGGGAATCGGACCAAAGATTTCCAAAGGAAATAATGGTGAAACTAGAACTCTTCGACTCGGAGGATTTCAATGTGTATTGTTACAAAGGTACCCGATTACCCCAAACCGCATGGGACAAACAATTTATAATTAATATAGTAGTTTATCCCCTCCCCCCCCCCCCCCCCACAGCCAGATGGGAATTGAATATTCACACCCATGCTCATATAGTCGAACAGAAACGCCTTCGTGATGTACCTTTGCCATAGAGCAGGATAGTGGGATCTTTCTGCTCTATGACCTTTGCTCAATAAGGGTGGCACTTATTTTTACAACAGTGCGTTCGCGTTATAGCGCCGGTGTTTATTTTCAGATTTTCAAGAGTACAGCAGAAGAAAGAGGCTCTCGTTTCACTAGGCTGCGGTCATTTTGGATGGTAATGATAAATTCATGTAGAATAGAATGGATTCAATATGAAATCGGTTAAACATTAAACTAGACCTTTTCATTTACTACGTAATTTGTAGGCTTTTAGTCAGGCCACTCCGCCACTTTTGCTACAACCTTTTTTGTGTAGCACAGTTCCACGAAATTAACACAGTCCATACGCACAGTTGAAATCGGTGTTACACATACTGTATGAGATAACATAGCATAACAGGTTGAACCTGAAGGGCAAAGAGGGGCCAAGCAGGGGCGAAGGCCCAGTAAGATGCCCTGAATTCCAAACCCTAATCATACTTCAAACCACCAAATCTAGACAAACAGCCCCAAACATTCAGATTCTACCACAGTCATGAAAGAGCTTTTCAATGATAGGCCTATAGATAGTAATACTGTACATTAAAGTCATACTTGTAGTCGTACCACACATATTGATAATTTTGGTTGAGGCCAGTACAAAGAAGGTCGGCAAGATTTATTGCATCTTACTATTTTGGAGAGTCTGGATGTATGTCATACTCATAGGGCATACCTCCCAAGTAACCTCCATTCCACAGGTTTGACCCCCATTTCCAATTAAACTAGCTGACAGGCCCAGCCCTATCTCTGATAGAAACTGCATGCATATTAAATCTATGTAGTACAGTAACCTTAGTTAACCATGGAAATTCACAAGTACAACTTACTGGCAGCTACAATTAGGTGAATCGTATTTGAGAGCACATTCAACTGCTCCTGCTGCACTGCTACACAATGCATACAGTACTGTAGGCTATAGGCCCAGGTACAGTATGTACAGACCTACGTTGCTGTTGCAACATGGCAATTGGCTAACCTTCGCCACAGGTATGGAATGTATTCGAGTCACTGCGTAAATTATGTAAGGACAGTCCTGCAATGCCACATTCAATAGTAACTAAAATGAATGCCCACTTTGCAGGTAGGAGATATGGGACTTGTCTCAGAGTTTCCCAACCATTAGGGTAATTACTCCTCGGACGCTCCCAAAACCCAGATTTTGAGGCCTTTTTCAGGGTATTTCCACTTCATTTATTGCGCATTTAGATAGAGACTCCCTGGTCCAATGGATCATGAAATTGCAGATAGGGTACAAAAAGACTCTTCTCAATAAAGACATAGTGTGACTACATAAGGAAACTTTGTGTTATCTCAGTGTAGTCATGTCAATGAAACGAACATTCTTGACTCTCTTGACAATTCTTGATGTTCTTGACTGTGCTTTCGTGGCTAAAATGCCATGTGAGATGTATGAAGTTCTATACTAGAATTCACTTGGGGAATCATGGTTGGACCGTCGGTGATATTGAGTTGATGTGTAATTTTTGCAAAAACCAGCTAGAGCGCCTGACCTCTGACGAACTGTACCGGTACTACAGTACATCAAAAATGACGGCAACAACAACGATTGAAAATTGTGATTAGGAGAGGATTTGAGTAATTGTGCCTTATTGAGAATCTGTCTAATATTATTTTGGCAAATCTGTTTACACTGACAATTTTTCTAGGTTATCACAAAAAAAAAAAATTTAGTACAGTACTTAATTTTTTGGTGGTAATCTGGCAAAATTGTGTTGACTGATGTGCGAAATATGTGTCACCAAATTTGTGTGTAGACACTTCTAAAGTTAAAAAATCCACACCCCCCTCCCTTATACCTCTACCCCAGGCCAGCAATCCACCAATGGTCAGAGCGAAATTGATCTAGCTGCATCCAGCCTCTCGGAACTTCAGAGCTATGATACCGGGAGGATACTGCAGCCTAGGCCCTATGCTTAGCCTAGTTAGCTATATTATAAAATAGGCCAAGGCCCAGCTATACAGTAGGAGGATAGCTATACAGTACGAGGATGAGCTCTTCCCAAGTAAGTATGTACTTAAATTGGAAATGAAAATCTTTCTTTTTTGTTTGTTTGTTTTTTTTTCCTTCAAAGGGGGATGAGGAACTGTTTGATTTTGTACCTTTTATTTTTTCAAAGAGGAATTGTGATAGCCTATGTTAAATTTCCACCAATCTTTAGTACATTCATTTTAAAGAAATGTGAATGCTCTGAGATTTTATCAGTTTCCCTACTGTATCAATTGTTTTTCAGAAGTGCCTTGACTCAAGTTTTGTTACTGCTTACTAGCAGATTGCTAATGTCACTCCAACTTTTAAAAAGGGGGATTGGAGATCATGTTGTACCTACTGTACAGGCTGCAGTCAGTTTAAGTAAGTGTTGTGTGCAAAATTATGGAATCCTTGACCAAGGACTGTTTGCTCAACCATCTTTTAGACAATGGATTGCTCAATCTGACTCCATCAGCATGGTTTCCTACCCATTAGTTCTTTTTTGGCTTATTTGCATAGTTTTCTTGAGGATGTTTTGTTCTCTCAGTTCTGGTTTCAGTGTTGATGTCATTTACCTTGGCTTCCAAAAAGCCTTTGAAAAAGTACCTTTAGGTAGAATCATGTTGACATTGTGAAATTTCATACAGTAGGTTAGACATCAAAGGCAAGTGCGCTCAGTGGATCATCAATTCGTGGCTCAATGGTAGGTCTCAGAGAGTTGTTGTCAATAGCAATTTTTCTTCTTGGAAAGAAGTCTCAAGTGGTGTACTGTACCACAAGGTTCAGCTGTTCTTGGCCCACTTCTTTTCTTAATTTTCATAAATGATATTGATGATTCCTTAATGCTTCAAAGAGATTTGGATACTGCACATAGGTTATTTTCATGGTCTCAGACTTGGCAAATGTCTTTTAATGCTGATAAGGGCAAAGTCCTCCACTTTGGTTCTAAGAATTTCATCTACAGGATGCATGCCATAAAGGGTAAAATTTTGATGATAGTGACTTAGGAGTAATTATTATGGGAAATTTAAAGCCGTCTAAACAGCGCACAGCTATACTGTTCTACCATAAGAGCAAATAGGGTGCTGGTGTTGATCAGGATGATTTTTAAGGGAACTTTAGTAGAGAAATTGTGCTAAATTTGTAGAAGCAGCTGGTTAGACCCCATCTTGAATATGCTGCACAGGCCAGGAGTCTCTTATATGGAAAGAACAAATTGCTTTTAGAGCAAGTTCAGAAGAGAGTTACTCGACTCATACCTGAGGTTGCAACAAATCTACCTTATCCCAAAAGGCTTAAGTGGCTTGAGCTTACCACTTTGCAGCTGGAAAGGATAATGGGAGACATGCTCCAGGTTTACAAATTCCTTTCTGAAACCAGTCTTTTGTTAGATTGTATTGTAGTTATTTAAAGGTCCAAAGTAATCCTCAGGACTGAGTCTATTGTAAAAGGATGATAAGCCTTTTCTTAGACTTGACATCAGGAAGTTCATTTTTTCTCATAGGGTTGTTATAATGAGTGGAATAGCCTGCCTAAGTGGGTACAATTGTTAAGGCCACATCAGTGCACCAATTTAAGGTAAACATTGAAGGTAGAATCAAATCTTTTCTAGGCTCATAACTACAGGTGTTGGTGGTTTAGCTTTTGTTGTTTTTTTGTTTTTCATTTGTTTTTGTTTGTTTGTTTGTTTGTTTTTTTTTGGGGGGGGGGGGGATTACAGGGCCATCTCATGAGGCCTTTAAAGCCCTCCTTTGCCCTTTAACCTGTTTTGTTATGTGTAAATATGATATATGTCTCTAACTTGGTTCCTGCTGTACACAAACATAACTCAATAAGACCACAACTTTGTACGTTGTACTATGTATTTACTTTAGCAAAAGGTTCTATAAAAGAAAACCCATGGGGCTTAAAGGGCAAGAGCAGTCCACCCAACTTCAAAGAGTGTAGTAGACTGCCCTGTTTCATGACTGGTTTTTGAGAGTCATGTGACAGTGTTTTTTCTCCTCAAATATGAAATTTACTATTCCTAATTGCATGGTTTAAACCTTGAATATGCAATATTGAATTCCTAAAATATTATGAAAGACACTTCCAGGGCTTGAAATACAGCAAGATTCAAAAAAGGCATGGCCAAAATGAGCAAAATGGCTATCAGTCTATGTTATTTCAACGGGACATATTTGAGGGGCACCATCACTGTAAAGGGCCCGGTAGCCCTTCACTGTGAAGAGAATACATGTTGTTAAAGAAAGTATTGAGATCTAGCAACTACAGTACTTCAAAGTAGGTTTGGGGTGACTGCTCTTGACCTGTATATTTTCATATTCTTCTTGTACTTTTCTTTTATATAGAGAAGACACACAGAGCACTATGATTCTGTTATAGAATAGTGAGCTAGTACAATGTGTAGTTTTACACACACACACACACAAATTAGAGTGATCAGAAAGCCCTCAGGGCCTTACTCTTAAACCACAAGTTTGCAAGTAAGAATTTGAATAGATATCCATATTTTCTTTTGTCTCATTTTATCAACAAATAGGAAATAATTTTATCCTGTGCAAAGAAGTGGTAGGTGACATAAAACATATTTTTGAGGGTGGAAGGTGTTATTGGCTCAGTGATTGAGAGTACTGCCCTGCAAGCTGGAAGTCCCTGGATCAAGTCCTGGTGGCTCCTCTTGGAAATTTTGTTCAGCACAGCTGTTCATAGTAATCCTGACTCCTGAGGGGTTTAAAATTGGTGAATTACAAAATCAGTACTTGGTTGTCCATTTCAGAAAAGTTGCTCAACTGTTAACTTGCTCAGTTTATCTGTTGAGCAGTGCTGCAGAGCAAGTTGCCCCCACCCCACCCCAGCCTTTGGGAAAGTGGCACTGTATGTCTGTCAGATGTGGATGTTGGTAAATGTCAGTCCCAGGATTGGGTGTGATTTGTACACACCTGCCTTGTGAACCTCTGAGCACTAGAAGAACTCACTGTGGCATAGTCCTTGATGAGCCAAATGGCTTCCTGACCCTCAAAAAATTAAATTAAAAAAATCAAATTACTGCACGTAATGATTTTCCCATCATGAAATATAAGTATTGATCAAATAGAAATAATATATATATATATATAGATTAGACTTAATATAGCGCACGATGTGACATAGTCATTCACGTGCACTTTACAAGTAATAAATGAGAGATAATACTATAGGTTGAAAAGGTAAGTCTTTAGTCCAGCTTTAAATTTTGAGGTATTCGAGACACTTCTGAGAGAGAAAGGAAGGGAATTCCAGAGTCTAGGACCTGCAACCATAAAGGCACGGTCACCATACCTTGGAATCATTGTGTCATGTATTGATCACCATATAAAAAAAAAACTGTAAAAAGAAAAGGCTCTGTATTTTTTTCATTCTTATCATGATCCATGCCCTAACAATCAGCAAATTTGGTCAGCAGTCTTGACAGTAATCTTGCCTACGGTCATTTGGTATCACTGGCATTAAAATCTACAGCGAAACCTAGAAAACTGCTTGTATACATATTGGTAGCCCAAGATGAGCAAGCTTGAGGTGTTCCATACTTTGAATGTTGATACTAAATGTTGAGTTGATGGTTCCTACTGTATTATTTTGGTAAATCCAGAAGTGAAACTTTTCAAATGTCACATTATGTCTGTACAGTATATATTGAAAAACAATACAGTCTTATTAAAGGCATAATTCTCTCACTCCAAACGGTTCCAGTTATCCTAACCTACTGTACTTACCTTTAAAAGCCCCTCCCACAACTGTCTAAAATTCATCCTCACCCAGACAATCTCAGTAAATCTTCTGCAATCTCAGTTTATTACTTCAGGGTAAGTATGCAAGACCCAATGTGTAATCAGGGCTCGATTTTCATGGTTGTCCGATTGTCCGGGACAACTAAAATTTCATTCGGACAACCAAAAGTTAAAGGTTGGTTGTCCGATGGACAACCATTTTTCTCTCAGATTGAAGAATTATAAAGCTGACTGATAAACTCTTTCAACTTTTTTCGTCTACCATGTTTTTTATTCTTCAAGACCAATAATACATGAATACAATTACTGTTTTGTAATTGTGTGCAGCGTTCTGGACAACCAAATTTCATTGTGGACAACCAAAACTAGTGAAATGGTTGCCCGAAGGACAACCATAAATTTTACTGAAAATCGAGGCCTGGTAATCATCAGCACAGTACATTCCTCATAATGTTAACTTATGTATACTGCATTTCCTGAACTTGTTGTCAGTCAAAGAGCTGAGCCAGTTGAGAATTGCTGTAGACTACTAAACATATAATTTAGGATGAGAGGATCAGGGTCTTTAATTTAAGAATTGTCTGATCAAAGTTTAATTGATGTGTTTGTTACACCGTAATCCTGCATTCAGCATTTCTATACAACTACATTATGTTCAAACTGGCCTTACTCAGCATAAGCAATAGAGTAGGGAAAACAAGCCAGTGAGCCATAACTGGAAAAAGGGCCGTGGCTCGCTTGACTTGAACCAATTGGTTGGAAACTGGTCTGTAAAACTCCATTTAACTATAAAGTAACTAACTAAATAACTAACTGATTAAACTGACCTTTACATAGCATGAACCTATATGTTTCATTTGCATTGCAGACAAGATCATTATGGAACACTCTGTTATGCCAACAAGTGTCAATGAATTTGAAAAGTTGGCAGAACAGAAATTGACCAAAGATAAGCCTGAACACAGAGCTTTGTGGTATTACATCAGCCTTGGCACAGGAGATAAACAGACACTGGAGGATAGCAAAGCTGCATTTCGAAGGTGAGAATAACATTCAGGATGTCATGTCTATATTTATTCAGCTCTCATGGAAGGATGGGGGGGATAGCAGAAAGCAGCATAAACTAGCTTAATTTATTTTAGAGGTTTCTAAAAGTTCTGCAAAAAAATGCCAGGGATGACATATTTTCTTTTCAACTGAATTCTGTTCATCATTTCAAGCAAAGTACTGCAAAGAATACTGCTTTGCCTGATTTGCCATTTTGGGCTTTCCACTTTTGATTTACATCATGAGATTGTTACAGTATCTGCATTCTGCAGTATCTTCAATCACCTACTAAACCTCTTAATGCCAAGTTTGGTAATACCACCAAACTATGCAGAATGTGCACCTTTTACTATACATTTACCCTTTATGATCATCAATGTACAGTACAGTATGTTTTGTGCTCCTTTTTTAGTCATCTACATGTTTTCATTTACTGATTTTTTTAGAACTGTTTCAACTTTTAAAATAAAAAAATTCTGAAAAAAGAAAAAAAAGGGAAAAAAAAACATAAAATGTAGCACCAACCCTCAGTCTCAGTCAGGAAGGTTCTTTGCAGGGAGGTGTCATGTTATGAATTCTTGTTACTTTGAACAAACCAATCTTGTTGGGAATAGCTTCAAATTTTGTAAAGTACTATGAATCTTTTTATTTATAATAAAAGAGAAACCTAGATGCAGTTGTGATGGCATGTACAGTATATACCGCATGTATGTGTATATACAGTACGTTTATTTTTTCATGACATTTTGCTCTTTAACAAGTGATCTGAAAAAGGGTTAGTTAGATAGATAAGATTTAGCGCAACACCAACACAAGCGTGTTTTCATACTGTTCAAAAACCGTCAAGTCCTCCTGTTGTCCCTCTTACGACAGGCAGGGAATGCTGAGGGAAAATTCTACAACCCTCAGCCCACAGGGGGACAACCATTGAGGGACTTACTTGGTTTTGTGGCACCAACAACCCGCCAACATCGGATCAGTACATAATGGTCTTACTGTATGTGCATATTTTATAGGTGATAGTTGGAGTCAAACTTATTATCACCACACATGGCCTCCTCTGCCTACCTGAATGTAGTTTTACGTCATACCCAGGACCTGATCTTAAGAAGATAATCTCTGACGGTTGTCAAAACTCGTGCATAGAGGTCTCATGTTGAGAGGAAGAACTCTCTTGCTTTTGATGGAAGTCACTGTCTTTTCTGTATGAAATAACACTGTATCTCTCTCAGAGTCTATGAAGCTTGGCTATCCATGCATTTTACAGTTTTTATCTTCTCTACCTGAAGATTCTTTTCCCAGTTCTATAATGGTTAGATAAAAATCCTTCTGTTTTGATTGGGGTCAAGAGCCAACTGTGGTCACGAGTGGTCATTAGGCAAGATTTTCCAACGTTGTTTTTCAACATAACAAAATCTTTTGTCAAGACATTCAGATAGCATTTGACCACTGGCTGAAAGAAACTGGGCATTATGGCATCATAAAAAAACACACACCTTTGAATTTAATTTGCTTAACCCCACTATGATATTGTATCAGTATTGTTGAACCAGACTTTAAATACTTTAAGAGAATTAAATGGGAAACTTAAATCTTTCTGAATTGAAGTGATTTTCTACTTAATTTTTTAATTCATGAATGTTTAATGTACTGTAAGAACAATTTTGTTAAGATCTGGATTTTAAAGTTTATTCAAAATTACTGTACTCCATTGTCTTCAATGAGAATTTCACCTTCTATGTCATGAAACATCATGAAAGATACTAAATTAAAAAAAAAAATTCCACTCTTGTTTCAGAGAAAGATTGGGGCAACTGCTTGATCTGTTTCAGATATACTGTAAACATTTGAGTACATGACGTCTGTTTTCTTTGCAGGTTCCGATTCCAGCCACGTATTTTAACTGCCAAAAGGGAGAGGAATACTCAGACCACTTTACTTGGTTGCCCTGTCAGCATACCTATAGGAATCTCACCTGTGGCAGGATATTCAAATCTTTACCCATATGGTGCTACTTTAGCTGGCAAAGGTAATAAAGAACCTTAAATTTCAATCACAAAGTCTATAGGTCAAAAAGTGTATATCATAGCTTCAAAAGAAAATTTCAACAGTCCAACTCTAGTCATTACAGGATGTTGCTGTGCTGATTTTTAAAACGGTCCACTTTCATTCACGCAAAAATGGGTGAATGGTACATTTTTTCAATGTTGTGATGTCACATCTATGCATGTCAAATTACATTTCAATGGCCTTTGTTTTTTGTCTTGATAAAAAAGCTATCACAGTCTTGTTGTTTTAGAAAGTAACTTAACTAGAAGCAACCTGTTTTTGTACAATTTCAAGCTGTAAAAATTGATGAATTAAAGCTCAATTTTAAAAGGAAGCAGAAACATCTACAGTGCAGAAGGCAATGAGGGTTGCACAAAGGAGGTTGATGACAAAAACACAGTGATTTGTAACAAATTAGCTGAATATTTTAACATTTTGTGTGCAGTTGAATGAGACGTTTCTAACATCCCCTGAAACAGGACATTGCACTGAAACAAAGTTGTAAAGCTGTAGGTTATCTTACTTCCCATTTGTTCAGAATTTTTGGTATACTCTATCTAAAGGAAAGAATGCAAGTAATGTTAAGCATATTAAAATAGTGTGGGTTGTTGGCTCATATGTACTGTATGTTAAAATATAGGAAATGCATATTTCTGATGAAATAAACAGCTGTCAAAGCACTTTCTGTCAAAAAAGCCAGGTCAAAGATTACCATTTCGAGATCAGAAGTCTTCATGATGAAATTTTCATTCTTACTTTTAAAGCATCCTTCTTCTCTGCCTTCATCTTATCACATCTGGGAAGAAATGAAATTATGAAACACATTACATACATCCTTGATGGAATCAGGTTCAACCTGCAATTAATTGATAGTAATCAATCAATTGCTAATTAGCCATACCAGATATACCAAAATACATAAGAAATTTTAAGTAAAATTTAGGGTTAGCTTACTCATCAAATTTGTGTGAACTGCTTTTCACACAGTGTGAGCGCAATGAAAGCATAGATAATTTAAGGGCACAGATCATGTAACAAACTCTGTTACCAGTTATACCCGACAACACCTTTGATCTACTGGGGTATCTAATTGCATTCTTAAGAAGCAAAGTCACAGCATGTTGTAGTCAAGTGCTGTATTTTAATGTACTTACTGTATGAAGAAGTAGGACCACAGCACTATGAAGCCAGAGTACTGAATAACAGGGTGATTATTAAGTACAGTACTTGATTCAGAGTATCATATTTTCAATGGATGCAGGAACATGTAACATGTTTTCTGTACACATTAACTTGACCACACACTTGTGTGATGTTGTTGAGATGAAGTACAGTGCTTTTGCTTGTTTGATGTTGTTCAAGTGCGGTATGGTGCACTTACAACAAGTAGGCACCTTTTCTTTGTAGTAGCTTCCCCTAGACTTTCTTAAATTTTGCACACATAACATTTATAATTACTAGAATAAAGTCATTACAAGTGACATTAGCTTGTTTTATAACTACATAGTTTTTATAACAGTACTTGTTAAGTACAGTCCTTGAGATGAGACAAGTACAGTCTTACCAAACATCACTTTTGGGTATAATTATGCCAACATTGGTGTGTTATAGGAGATTGACTGCATCTGGTATGAGTACAGAAAGGTACTTCACTATTTGACAGTGAGTACATAGATAGTTAGTTAGATGGAGTTTTACGGCCAAGTTTTCGACCTATTGGTTCAAGTCAAGCTGGCCACCACCAGTTGTGGCTCACTGGCTTGTTTTCCCTACTCCATTGCTTATACGGAGCATCACGCACAATGGCAGTAGGTTCCTTTTTTAGAGTCTTGGTATGACTCGACCTGGGAATCAAACCCGCGTCTTCCGCATGAGAGGCGGATGCTCTTTCCTTTACCAAACACATCAGTGAGTACATAGAAAAAGTGTTCAAGTAATTCTAGAGTTCCAAAATATATTTTAAGTACTAAAATAATGGAGACACAGATATATGTCATTCTCATAGATGCCGAGTTGCTTTAAGGGTAATGGCATTCCCCTTAAAGTTATCTTGAAACAAAGCTATCTCACAATGTCCTTGCATATTAAGGAGGTAATTTACCAAGCAGTTACTCCTAGTCAAATTTATAACTAAGGTGGAAAAATATCACATGATTCTCAAGAGCCAATCAGGAAACAGGATTAACTATACTTGAATAATTCAGACTGAGGGAACTGCTTTTAAACTTTTTTACAGAAAGAATTGGTGACTTTATAAATTCTTCTTATTTTACCAAATTGAGTATCTCTTCTTTACGATCCAAAGTTTTACCATGCTTCAGAAACATTGGATTATACACATAGAATTGTGGAACTTAATTGCAAATACTGATGATACTGTATTAAATTGAAGGCATCAGTCAGGATGTGTTCAGGCAGGAAGTGGAATGATCAATGCCTTCAATAAAGAGGGATAACAGGAGACTCAGATGCCATGTTGTAGTAAAATCTTGTTAATTTGACAATGAAATCTGAAACATGTGAGACAACAGAATGTACAACCATATAACAGTTCTTCAAACTCTTTATTGAATGTGACTTAACATTCACCTCATTTTGGATAATGTTTACACATTTCTTGCAAAATTTGTTAATTCTCCTGTATACAACTTTAGCAAGTGAAGTCTAAACTTATAGGTACAAGACAAAGCAGGCATATTGCTGAACTTATATACACATACAGATACATTGTATACAGTAGTGATAATCTTTGCATAGGACCTTAGGCATCCATCTTCACTTGCTTTTTCACGTCCATCAAACATTTAATGTGCAAAGTTCTTAAGTCTCAAAAAAGGGGGGAAACATGTCCCCCAACCTTCCCCAAATTGACATCCATGCATAGGACATAAGTGCAAGTATATAATCTGTCCATGTACATAAGAATTAGGTTTATGGCAAACCTCTCTGCAATCTTTTCGTTCCTTTTTCTGTGAATGTGACGAGGGTTCTTGGAATTCACTGGAATTAAATTTCAAGATCATTTCAAATTCTTTTACAGCGGCAGCTAGAGCTGGTACAGTAATGATTTTAGGTTCTGTTGGAAATATATCCTTAGAAGATTACGCTGAAAGAGTACCCAGCGATGGAATCTACTGGGCTCAAACATACCTGTTTCGAGATAAGAGAAATACACTAAGGTTGGTGAGAAATGCAGAAAGGCTTGGATTCAAGGCACTTGTTGTTACTGTGGATTCACCTGTGGAACACAAAGGTGCTGGCTCTAACCAAGAGACCATGGATGAATATACAAGGACTGTCCCAGATACACCGTAAGAACAATGTTGCAGTGTGACACACTTTTAATAAAGAGTACCACAACTGAACAAAGTTGAACATTGACTTTGTATTTTGTCACTTAAGGGAAAGAAATACTTTGAAGATGGGTATTATTACAATTCAAAAGGTCTTAATCGCTTTGAATATGATACATGTAGTTAGTTGTACAATTTTCCATCACAAGCTTTTCAAATATGAATTTTCCACTGAATCCCATACAGGTAAAATACATGCTTGTGGAACTACAGTAGACAAATATTGTGGCAGATATTTGGCTCCAAACTGAGTTGTTTAGCTGCTGTACAGTAGGTAATGTAGTTCCATTTTCAGGAAGAAACTTTCCCCAAATAGATTAAAAATTATGCATGCTCTTACCCTCTGCATTCAATTGCTGATTCTTCTTTTATTAATATTTACATGAAGAGCTGCAAATATTAAATATGTGAACGGCAAAGAGAGAGAAATCAAACCAACATCACTCTCAGAGGTGTGGACAGAAGCTTACAAAGAAGTATTTTGTTGTGCTAATTGGGAAGATTTATCATGGCTACAGAGTGAAACACAGTTACCAATTGTACTTAAAGGGGTGTTGTCTGGTGAGTTAAACTTTAAGAATTCTTTTAGCATAAGTTTGCTGAGAACCAGGCATTTGCATAATCATACATAAATTGTCCATGAACTTTGTAGTTAAAATGTTTGGTTTACCTGTTTGAAAAAAAAAGAATGCTAAGGTCCTAACACCTTCATTCTGTTGCACGTGTTCCAACTTTCATTACGTTAATAAGCCCCAATAAACCTCTTGTCCTCCGACCCACAGAATGGCTGGATATGTGGGTTCAACATATACTGTACATACATACATTTCTGCAGTTTCAAGGTTGCAGAGGGAAGATCAGTTATAGATGAATGACAGATAACAAAGCGAACCTTTAAATTCAGTTGCTGAGAGGGACTAGCTTGAACACACAAATCCAGTGATTCTGCGGGTCCAATCACAAGAGGTTTATTGGGGCTTATTAACGTAATATTGTTTGAAAGTAGGGTCTACACAATCTAACAGCTAAGTCTATGATCAATTGTCATGCAAATATTGGTTTAATATCATTTGACCGAGTGTATGATCACAAAACAGGATTTAGTTGCTCTGGAAAGGTATACTGAGTTTGCTACAAATCTTTGAATATTGCAATTGTATTCAGAATTACACAATTATGTTTTCCTTTGCATATTATTGATTTGTCAGTAACATTTATCTGAAAGTTGTATTGCATTGAAATTAAAAAATTTTTGTCTAGCTGAAGCTGCATTGATGGCCAAGAAAAGTGGGATTGCTGGAATTTTGGTTTCTGCTCACGGTGGTAGACAACTTGATGGTGTGCCTGCACCGGTAAGCAAAGGAAGTTAGGTAACTATGCAAATATTTCTTAGCTAATCAAATTAAGCTATTGTCATGCCAAGGAATGTCTGTCTGTCTGTCTTTCTTTGTGTGTGTCTGTCTGTATCTCTGCTGAAATGTTGGTTTACATTTCTTAAAAGGTTGCTGTGTGCTAGTTCTTTTATCAGCCCTTGTCAAAGATGGTAGTTGAGGACAGATATTGAGGGCATGATAGTTTTGGTAACAGGAAGTGGGTCAAGTGTTGTAAAATAAAGCATTTTTGAAAAAAATGGCTTATTTCCTTGAAAATGGACCTTTTGTCCGAGTCCCTTGCATAATTGGCTCAGTCCTTTCAATATCAGTTCAGTTAAGGAGTTTAGGAAGTGTACAAATTGTCAGTTGTCAGGTCCTGCCTCACTTCATGTCACTTGACTCCAATTTGCCAACTTTTAGTTGTGCTCTTGTGAACAAATTTTTGCGGCTTCATGGTTTCTTACAAATATAAGATAAAACATCCTATTTTTATGTGTGCAATATGTTCTATACTTCATATCTGAGCAACTCTTTACAGTTGGAAGCTATGTCTACAAAGAGGTTCTCCACATCTGTGATTGACACATCTGATGAGCTTTATGCCCAAATTTTGCATAAGATGCAACAGTACAGTGCTACCTATAATGTACTTTTGAAGTAATTTCTGATTGCTTGACAGCTTCTTAGAAGTCTGAGGTAAAACTTAGTAAAAGTCTTGGCATAAAGAGAGTGCAAGACTTATGTAATGTAGTTGCTCTATATTTGCACTGCAATGCATTTTTCTGTTTCTGAATGTTTTTAACAAATTGAACAATTCCAAAATTATTTGACTGTTTTTAGTTGGACGCTTTACCGGAGATTGTAGAAGCAGTGAAAGATACTAACATTGAGGTTTATATGGATGGCGGTGTACGAACAGGAAATGACATTGTTAAGGCTCTTGCCCTTGGAGCGAGGGCAGTGTTTGTTGGAAGGCCATCTTTATGGGGAGTAGCTGTAAATGTGAGTTTGCCCAGAGAAGTTGGATTTATTGTGAATTTGTTTGTTTGTGTTTATAGTGCATTGTGTAATGATTTTATAATTTGAGTCATAATACTGATTAAACAATGAGATGATCAATCTATTTTCCTTCATTACCCAAGGTAATCAAATGGATTCTGACCAAACACTTTTTCACATTGAATTGTTTAATATTTGTGACAGCTTTACTAAGCTAAGTCCAGTTAGTGATTTTATTTATTGATGCATTCATGCAAAAAGGTGAGTTTTGAATTGCTGTAATCATCCAGTGTTTTAGTCCATGATATGGTGGACATTCAACAGTAGAGCAACAGTCTCGGTCCTCTCATTGTTTAATCACTTCGATACCAAATGTGGATGACCCATGTTCATGTTTTTATTCAAGGCTGAGTGCTGTGCAGAAATTATCTAACTTAATATCATAATTTGGTAATTCTTTCTCCACTTTGCAGGGAGAAGAAGGTGTCTATCAAATTCTTAAAATTTTAGAAGATGAATTGCAAATTTGCATGGCTCTGTGTGGTAAGTAGAGCCTTTATAAGTGAAGGAGTGTTTGGGAACCCATAAGTCAGATAACAAAGTGCATGGGCATTCTTACATGAGACATCCAGATGTATGATTGTACTTAAAATCCTATGTGGAATATCCATATGGATGAACATGAGACTTGTCTCAAGTCTCTTCTTTCCCCTTCATCCTTCTCCCTTCCAGAATCAACCTTTCCTACTGGGAAATGTGATAGCGAAAAAAAGTATATAAGTATATTAATATTCCATATTTTAAGTCTTTCTGGTTGTGCCATTGGCAAAATGATGTCCCCTTTACAATTTACATTGCTTTTCATTTGTTTCCAGGTTGTTCCAGTCTTAGTGAGATAACCCGCTCTTTGGTCAAACATGAATCACAATTTCATCTAAAACTTTGAGAGGACGAGTCAACCATCCATTAAATCTAGCTAAGGGAATAAAATGGCAATGGTAAAGGATTAAAAGTGGCTTACACAAGAAAGCTAGTCGATAATAAAAGTATGAAATAGTGAAAACAATTTTAACTTCAGGTAAGAAAAGCAGGGATTCTGCCAGAAACTCTAAAAAGAAGGCATTCATTACCGCCAAACCCCAAGTTGAAATTGATGCTGCCCTGGACCAAAGTTGCAGGTGTGATCAGGAGGGCAAAAGCTTGCTTCAAGGTCCTATTAAGGTGCAATTTGAAGGGTTTTAAGAGCTATTTATTTATGAGAGTTTGAATACTGCTGCAAAGCTGCCCGCTGCTTAAATAAGAAACAAAGAAACTGACATTTTATATTTATTTTTTATGTAAATAACAGTGGGTGTTTTATCCTCCTTCTTCTAGAGAACGGGAGAGACAAATCCTCATATACTGCTTTTGATGGAAACCCTAACGAGAAAAATGCTAACACAATAGGAAAAAGGTAGAGGGAGATAAAGGTCCAAGACCACTGCAGACAATAAGAGTGTGATGTGCCGTTTCTGTTAAAAGTTTTTAGAGACTTCCTGTTCACATAAGCATCTTTTGGGAGTTATTTCAACTCGTTGCTCATTCATTTATATTATGCAGTCAACAGAGACTATGTACATGCCGTAATTTAATAAAAGTCATATTCCCATACAACTTGCTTAAAAGAATAGCAAATACCATGCACAGCCTCTTGTCTTCTCCCTTACAGATAACTTTTATAATTCAGAGCAAACATTCCTAAATTCTAAAGGGAGAGTCATTTATCTAACTGGCCAGTATGGGCAGTTGTCACAAGAAGTACATAAGTGACTTGGCAATACCCAACAGTTAGATAAATGGCTCGGCCCAAACAAATCTGGTTTCTATTGTTTTTGGGGGGGAAGGTTCTCCTTTGTAAGTGTTGATATATGTATTATAGGGTGAAACAATACAAAGCTTTGTTTCAAAAGATACAATTTTTTATCAGTCATGTTGCTCTTTTGAATTTGTACTATACGGTTGAGTTTGTTGGAATTTTTTACTTTTACTTTTAATCTTCTGGTTTAATTAAGTGACACCCAGTGTCCTTTTTTCCAGTTGTAAGTCACTTATTCATAGTATTAAGAAAACCATGCAGTAGTCTGTGTATGTGACTCACCATGGCATATCAAGTATTCTATGGGCTATTGGCCATATTGAGTTTTTAATACTGCTGGAAAAAGCTCTGTGAATGCTTCATTTTCAAAATCATGGGCACATGAAATTTTAAAGTAATTCATACATTATGTGAAGATGATCAAATTTCAATGGAATACATAACACTAAATTCGAAGGAAATTGTTATATTTTCAATTGTTCTTTGGCGGACATAATACCTGTTCTGAAGCTGTGGGTCACATGTGATCTATTAGCAACATGGACATAAGGTAACAAGAAATACCATCACAGTCTTTCGTAAATTCTATGTCCTATATTTATGGCATGGACTTCCTATACATGGACAGAGCATACTGCACTGTATATTGTTGCCACTGTACGTGTGAGAAAAAGCATACCAAGATGGCTCTCTGCTATGGTTTTGAGTAAAAGTGTTGACTTCCTCAAGTCAATTTCCAGATGTTGCAAGAAAGTTGAAGTACTTTTTAAATATAACAAGGTAATGTCAAAAACAGTTCTCGTATTGCATGAATATGATATTCTTTTCCATTCAAGTTTAACTCTTGTTTAAAATATAACAGAGTTGTAAAATCAGATGATTTTTTGCCTCTCGGTTGCCATCTTGGTGCACCTTTTTTGTCCCAGACAGTGGCGACAACCTACTGATAGGGTGTACACATTACATGCTCTGTCCATGTATATATGTCCGTGATTTATGGATACATGAGAAAGCTCAAACCTTATTGTGTCCTGAATCTTGCCACACCATGAGTGAAGCTATTAGTCTTGCCTTTACAAGCAATGAAATATAAAACTGAATATGCATAATTGTAAGGTATGCAAAGGTCATCAAAGAGTAATGCTGTAAAGAAGATCCATGATTTAATGTTAATTTATTCATACTTAGTAATAACTCTCAACTTCTGTTGTCCATTATATTCAGGTGACTGTTCATTATCCTGAGATAAATTCAACTTTATCCTGCTTATCAAATTCAGGTCTCCACATTGCTGGTGTATTTATTTTTTTTTTATGTATTGATATTTACCTCAGCTTCCATTGTTTCAAGTAATTGTGTAATGTATTTTTTTTTTTCATCTCTTTATAATAACATAACTGAGACATTTTTAGTGAATTTCAAAGGAAAAAGATAAGGGACAGTAATGATTGGTCCATTTAGCTTTTTTCCTTTTGGACTGCAATCAGTGCATTATGTTAGAATTGATGGGTATTTGTGATGGTTGGAGATGTATTCCATGTATGCAGTAGTCGTCATACACTTTGCCTTCACACACATTTCCTGTTATTTTGGTCATTTCTTCTAGATCGTCACCTTTCTGGCAATAATAGTGCATTGCCTTACAGAGAACTGACTGCTTGGTCAAGTGGTTAGAGCATTCCACTTGCAGCCAGAATGTCTTGAGTTTGACTCCTGGCCAGGTCATACCAAAGAAAACCTACTTACCTTGCGCTTGGTGCTCATCATAAGCAATTCAGTGGGAGAAACAATTTAGCTAGTGAGCCACAGCTTGAAAAAAGACTGTGTGACTGGCCCGACTTAATGGAATAACTAGTTCGATGTTGCATGGAATTATAGAGCAAGGCATGGGATACACAATCTGAGCTCAGGAAGTAGTGTACGATGTTCTAGTGTTTTTATGCAGTATGTGCATACAGCAGCCAGTCTGAATGAAAATAGGGGTCTCAGCCTTAATTTATGGCAGATTAAAATGCCAATTTTTACTCCAAAAAGGCACTTTAGTCACAGTCCTTCGCACAGAGCCACACTAATCAGTCCTTCTTTTGTTAAGGTTGGATTAAGAAAAAATAATTTCACCAACCTAATTTTCATTTTAACTGAAATTTTGGAACACATGTTGTACAGTAGTTCCGGACTGGTTTGTTTATCCCTACTGTTTGAAGGATGTGGACATGTGCATAACCCCAAAAGAAATTGCTGAATTTGCTTATTGTTTAGACATTGAGCTGGAAAACCTCATCTAATAAATACTGAGGAAATATGTTTTTTTTAGTGGGAATCAGTCTTTAGTGTTTATTTCCATGGAAGATATATTTAATAAGTGCAAATATACAGTTTACTTTTTGATCATTTTACCAATTGTCTTCAATAGGTGAATAAATTTCTGTAGAAACTTCAGATTATTATTCAAGAAAATGTAAAGTGTACTTCAGTTTCATCATCTTGTTAATGTTGAAGGTGAATCTAGTAGAGTTGCTAAGATCCCCATGAATTCATACCATTATTTTTGGACAAAAATAGAAGGGAGAAATATTGTGTATATCATCTAGAAAAACTACAAACTAACTTTATCTTTTCACTTTGACCTTTATTAGGTAATGGTAATGGTGTTCCTTGTGCAGACACTTTTCATTTTTAGTTCAAAGATTTGTCTAGTCTAGGTCGAGATAATACCACACCTTTTGGTGTGATGCGCACTGTTTAAGAACAAATTTCCTGATTGGCTAACCGTAACCCTAATCCCTAACCTAATTCCTAACCCGAACAAAGAATACAATCGATACAATACAATGGCAACAGCCAACCAAGAAACACCTTGTTAAACAGTGCGCACCTTTTCTCCTAAAATTCAAAATAGAGGGCGGCTTTTAAACTTGATCATTTTGCAGGGACATTACTTCAGTAATGCTGAGAATTTCTGAAAGTGATAGAGCATATTCAGTAGCAAATGCTGTACTAACTTTTATTCGGCCCTTGGCCAAAACTAAGTATTCATGTCGAGAGGAAGAACCCTTTTAGTGAAGGTCAAAGGTCATTTGAGACATAGCTGAATCATAAGCAGGTGGTAAACACGATAAGAGAAGAGACTTTGTTGTTTTTGGTGACGATCAGAGGTCATATCATGTCACCAGATTTTGAAGGTCATCTGAGGTTACTATGTTTCAAAAACCTTGTTATCAAAATAGAGGGCGGCTTTTAAACTTGATCATTTTGCAGGGACATTACTTCAGTAATGCTGAGAATTTCTGAAAGTGATAGAGCATATTCAGTAGCAAATGCTGTACTAACTTTTATTCGGCCCTTGGCCAAAACTAAGTATTCATGTCGAGAGGAAGAACCCTTTTAGTGAAGGTCAAAGGTCATTTGAGACATAGCTGAATCATAAGCAGGTGGTAAACACGATAAGAGAAGAGACTTTGTTGTTTTTGGTGACGATCAGAGGTCATATCATGTCACCAGATTTTGAAGGTCATCTGAGGTTACTATGTTTCAAAAACCTTGTTATCATGCTAACTAGCTTCAGGTAGGAAACTTAGACAGATTTCATAGGAAGTTCATGGATGCTGTTTCAAGTCAGGAAGGGCTTGTAAGTTAGATGGTATTATTTAACAAAACATTCGCACTATCTGATTTAGTATGCCTTTTTCAGGTTTTACCCAATCCATCTATATATTTCGTGAAACAGCTAGAAAAAATAATTTTCGATTATATTTGGTTCGGTTACCCAGACAAAGTTACGTGGTCGGTAATGTTAAATTTGTATGGTGAAGGTGGTTTAAAAGTCCTCCACATCCCAATCTTTATTAATGGTCTGAAGTGCACATGGGTTAAAACGGTATTGGCAATGCAGTAAGATCATGAAAACTGTCATATCTTATTAAAGTTGGGGAAGGATTTTATCTTTTAGAGAAATTGCACTGCAAAAGACGTATCCCTTGTAAAAAAAAAACAAAAACTTATTAAACAGGTTGTACAAGCGCGGTGTGACGTTTCTTTCTTTCATCTTAATGACAACTTTGGTAATCAATGTATATGCAACAATTCCTTCATGCGAATTGATATCAATAAATGGTATTTTATGAGCAACTTTTTGGAGAGATGTTATGTATATTTGTGATCTTTTCGATGACGCCGAAAATGTGTTATCTTTCTAAAATTTTAGATATAAGTATGAGGTGAATTATTTTCAATTTTAATTTTTACTTGGGTTTGATAAATAGTATAAGGCAAAGGTGAAGTATGTTAGGATGTGGGAAAACTGAAACTATGAATGATATTATGGTACCTTACAACAATTTTTTAAAAGCCAGCTTTGCATCTAAGTTTGCCTAAAACTTCCTCGTCCATCATATCAGTGCTACACCCACCTCCTTGGAGAAATGGAATTCTACTTCTAATAATTTCATGGATGAAGATTGGGCTCAAATTTTCAGGATGCAGTATTTTCAGTTTAGTTCCTCCACCGAATCATCCCTACGAATACTACGCTTTTTTCATTTATGGGGAAAACGGATTCCAATCTTTGTTCATTTTGCAGTAAAGAGGAATATGATTTTGAACACTTCTTTTGGGATTGTAGTATTAAGTTGGCTTTTATTTTAGATGCAGAACGAGTTTTTTTAAGTTAGCAATTTTTCTTTTTGCAAAATGGAAGATTTTTTGTTTGGATTTAGAAAAGGTGTTAGCCACCCTTACGTTTTGATTTTGCATATGAAATATTTTTTATTTGATTCAAAACGAAATAAACGAAAACCGACAGTATCTGATTTTTTTCCTACAAGTTTAAGCTGCCCTTAAAATAGAAAGATTTAATAATAATCAGATATTTAAAACAAATAAGAACAAGGTAAATTTTGAGCAATTATAAAATGCCTTTGGAGCAAATGTTACGATTTATTCTTGAGTAACGAGTTAGCAATAAAGTTATAAATGGTTGTAGACCCCAGACTGTAAAATCTTAAGCATTGCCTTTGCTGGGCCGCTTTAACAACCATTGGCGTTTTAAATACGTTTTCGAGTCGAATTCGTAGAAATACCATGAATTCCAAGGGAGAACCGATCATGAAATTACTTTCATGAGAGAAAGACTTGGTTAGGCTTGTCTTATGGAGTTAGTTAATTAGATAGTTTTATGACCCAGTTTCCAACCTATTGGTTCGAGTCGGCCTCGGCCTTTTTCCAGTTGTGTCTCACTGATGGCTTGTTTTCCCTACTTCGATGCTTATGCGGAGAATCACGCCCAACGGTAGCAGGTTCCATTTTTAAAGGCAGTCATTCGTCAACCTTAACTACGGTTTCAGTATACATATATCAAAACTCTCAATTGGTACAGCTCTTTGATTGGCATCACATTCAAACAATTAATGCATCATAGCTAAATTACACAGCATGGGCACTGAGAGTGTCTTGATAACACATTATGGACTTGTATGGCCACTGGGACAAGCCATGAAGCAATAAACCAAGATTGTGTCTGGATAAAGAAGAGTTTTAGATAAATGTGGGAGGGGCTAGAAGTAAGTAGGTTGGGAGAATTGGAACTGTTTGGGATGATGAAAATATGCCTTTAAAGTCTTTTGTATGACTCGACCCTGGAATAAAAGCGGGGACTTCCGCGGTTCGATGCGCACTGTTTAACAAGGTGTTTCTTGATTGACTGTTGCCATTGTATTGCACCGATTGTATTCTTTGTTCGGGTTAGGGATTAGGTTAGGGATTAGACTTACGTTATCCAGTTAGGATTTTTTTTGTTAAACAGTGCGCATCACCCCTTCCGCTCGAGAAGCGGATGCTCTTACCTTTTCTAAAGGGATCGGCCTACCCACAGAAAAATTACGACGCTGTGGAGGGTGAAGATCTCTTTATTTTAGTATATGTAAGCTGCTCAAGCTTAACAACAAGAGACGTAATGACAATATCCCCAATTCAAATTCATTGGCCGCATTCTTCTCCCAAATAAGCTTTGATTTCACACAAAACCGTCGAAAGCCCATTGTGTCCCTTTTGTGGGTCAGAAGAAGAATAGTTTATCATGAAATTTTACTGAAAACAAAGATTATTTATTTCCTTTCCAAAGAAGACACTTTGCTTGGTTTTTGCGATTCGCATGCATTCACTTTAGATCTTTTCTTCATATAATGTAATGCACTGTTAATTGCAAAAGATAAAGCTAGATACTAGTAATTTTTTAACCAAATGAAATTTGCTCAGAGAGTCGAACATTAAAATTATTCGAAAAAGAATAGAAAAAGGGTAAAGTTTCCAGATTTGCAGAGAAATTTTTGCAACTTGCTTATAATTTACTTTGATAATGGCTTTATTGGCCTGAAGCATTTTCTCCAGGCATCCCACGTATCTGTATTTTTTATCAGTTTCGGTTCGTACGGTGTCTCTCTCGCTCTCCTTGGCTACTGGCGATTCCCATTGGTCCTTTTTCTTTTTAAATTATTCTTTGATGATCTACAAAAACTCGATTGTTTTTAAGCGATTTTCTCTGTCATGAAGTAAAGTTACTGACGTATGCGATTTATGAGTTATGCGGTGTGATGTAAACGTGTGCTTAATTAGCGATAGGCGTCACACAGAGTATTTAAGACCACACCCATAATTTCTAAAATCATCTGCTTTAATCATTGTGACCTGTATACAGAACCCTTCTCTTTATTTTAAAACTGATTGGTTATAATCCCTGTTTGTTTAAAGTATGAAACTTTTTGTGATGCGTCAGTGGGCCGTTTTACACATCAACAGCTCTAGTGAACAAAGAATGACTGATTTTGATTTTCTGTCTCATCATCATTACTCCGTCGTGGTGACGTTCAAAAAACGGGCCGGATGAAGAATTTCTCCATCATATGTTGTTGGTATTAAGAAAGTTGGCACCGTATATCACTTATGATCGATTGCGATATCCTCCGATCTTATTCCTCTTTTCTTGAATAGAACCACATGAGTCCACGGCAAATATTCTAAATCACTTTGAAATCAGTTTTAAAGTTAGATTCAATTGCCGTGGAAATGATTTGTCTTCTTCCTTTGAACAGACTACAACTTCGGATTGCTAGTGTATTATAAATAGGCAAGTTGCGCTACACTTAAGTGAGATGTCGGATCGCCACGATTTGCTCAGTATTGTAGTTTAAGAAGTGTACATCGTTCTCAGCTATAGTTTAGAATGAAACTTTGATTCATGTTTTACGATGGACCTGTCGATCTCTTTCAGACTCGAACAACCTACAAAAAAAGAGAAAAGAAAAACGTGCAATGGTTAAGTGTAAAATACTTAATTAACGCCCTATCCGGAATCCGGATACCACACAGGTTATCGTTCTTTTCTTAGTTTAGGAAGTCAAAGTTGAGTAAAATAATGGTTGCATATTATTGCTAACGTGCTTCAGAATTATGAATTAAGAATCTGGAAAACACCATTATGAATGATGAGTAAAATAATGGTTGCATATCATTGCTGACGTGCTTCATACTATTTTGTAGCACAAAACATTGCAGGAGTTACTGATGAAGAATATTACTTGTCGGTAAAACCGGTAAAGTCTAGCCGGTTTTTGGCGTGTTCACTCTCACGTTTTAACATAATTATCGAAAATGGGGGATGGGTAAATATTAAATTCTTGAAATAGGTATAACTGTGAAAAACTCACCACATAAGGCCATACACACGCTAAGCTCCTTTTCTAATATTTTAAGAATCTGGAAAACACCATCCTCGCCCTAAATAAATGAAAAATGTGACTTCATGAAAACCAATGGAAAAGAGAATGTTCTACACATGTAGGGTATGGGGAAGTGTACAGGGGTAAAGCAGTAACAGTTTGGATAAACTATACCTACTACGTCTTCATGACTGAAAGAAGAAAAACCCTTTTCAATTTTGTTTTTTCCTTTTTAAAATGTTGTTAATGCTGTTTCCATTAAGATGCCCAATATATTCTGAGGGCTACGAAAGTTTTCGTAATCCTGTCATTTTATTTGCCTTAGACCCTTTCCCCAGGACGGCTCTCTGAAACAAAATTTAGCGCATGCCTCTGGAGAAAAACGGTACGTTTGGAAGGAGAAACTTCTACTAACCAAAGTTGTGAGATGGTCATTTATTTCTTATGAGCTCAAAGAAGGGGACCAAGTTCCATCAAAAGCCTTTGCAAGGTGGCTGAATTATTTTAGGATAATCATAGATACCGGTTAAGTATATTGATAGCGTCGATACATAAAAAAAACATTGTCTTACATTGACAATGAGGCCATACAGAGCTGGTCTGCCGATGAATACTGCCCTCGCTCCAAGGGCAAGAGCCTTGACGACGTCATTTCCTGTTCTTACTCCACCATCCATGTAAACCTCTATGTTAGTACCTTTGACAGCGTCTACAATTTCTGGCAAGGCGTCAAGCTAAGGAGAGGATAAATTAAAACTCACATCAGGACTGTTATTCCTTTAAACAGAATTAATATCCTACTGTTTTATATGGTGTGCAAAGGAAGCCTGAACATTTAAGTTGACATACAAAGTGGCTTCCGTGATCTCTCTGTACTCAACATTATAACAAATTAAAGTAAGTACACTTAATTTTCATGATAAAGACGAATCCCGACAGCAAGTGATGGTCTACTTGTAGTCGGCTATAACTGGGGTCTACTACTGTACCTTTTAATCTTTCAATATCCTTGCTTACATGTACCGTAGATGGCTGTACACTAAATTGCATCTTGATTTCCTCAATTACACTGAATATGAGGGTAAGAAATCCATGTAGAAAATAAATGAAGACGATTTAAGGTTGATGGACCCCACTAATGGTTGCCTAAAGTCACTAAAACAAGCGCTGATCGAATTCGTCTCTAGGGCTTACGCACCTACGTCACTGGGTTGCGCATCTCTGTTTTTCTATTCAAGCGTCCATTTTACAACAATTGTTACTAAGGTGCTGTTGTGCGAGCGTTTCGGCAACACAACGACTGCCTTTGATCATTTCCATCCAGCGAAACGCGCTGACGTCACGTGCGTAACCTCAATTGACAATTATTGTCCTCAATACGAATCTTGCCGAAGTTTACAATGATTTGTTGATGGCGACACATTTTTCCTCAACCTGTTTCTCAAATAAGATAAGAAACCATCAAATTTGGGCATGCAATTTCCATCGTAAAAGACCACTTCCCCGGTAAGCAAAAAACACATGGAACCGTTGGAAGCCACATATCTTGCCACGTAGGAGGTCCAAACATTTTTCCACCCGAGATTTATAAGGGAATCATTTGGACCAGCCAACAACATTGCCCCTTATGACACTTACAGGATAGGTCAATGGCATGGTCCAGTGGTTAGAGCAATCAGACTTGCAGTTGGGAGGTCGGTCGGGGGTCAGTTGGGAGGGAGGTCGGGGGTCAGTCGGGAGGTCGAGTCCTGGCCAGGTTATACCGAAGACTTTAAAAATGGAACCTACCGCCGTTGGGCTTGGTGCTCAGTATAAGAATTGTAACAGGGGAAAACAAGCCAGTGAGCCACAACTGGACAAAGACCGTAGCCGTCTCGTCTTGACTTGGCCGTAAAACTCCATCTTACTTACTAACTCAATGGAATGAAACTGCCCCCGTGCGTGTGCACGACTACCGATATGGGCTATAATGGGTGCATATTTACAACCAGGGGGCGATCTGCATCAGATATTGCAAAGATATTTTAAACTTAGGAACCAAACTCCTATCCCTACCCTGTTAGACGCGCTGATTACTCAAGTAGGCTCAAACAGAGGGGCGGAAGTGTGTGAGAATTTCCACCTCCTTTTGCAATAAAGCATAGAGCTTTCAACAGGACATTAAATGGCAAAGTCAGTCTTCAGTACAGAAGGTTATTGCAGTGTTTTTACTTTAAAATATTTTTGTCATGGTGAAGAGAAAAGATAAATTTTGAAATAAATTTGTAGTAAGAGGACGAGTTTAAAGTCGATTATCATAGTCACCACGGTAAACATGTTATTCTAGTACCGTAATTAGGCTGCTAAATGCATGCAAGGGGATTTAGGGGACGAGGCCTAGGTCGGGCCCCCTTCCAAAAAAAGGTTGACTTTTTATTCTTCATAAAACAAAAATAAGGCACCGGAATTTGGGGGATAATCGCTTTCCATCTCTCTGAACTCATCATGAAGAAACTTATTTTATACACAACAGGATGTTGTGTCTGAATGAAGGATCTTCCAACCATCAGCAAAAAAAAGGACTTTTATCGATTTAATAGAGTGTACAGTTCGGTAGCATAGCACCCTCACGTACTATTGCATAGGATGTTTGCGAAAACTATAATTTTATTCAATCAACATTTCTGAAACTTAGGTTACAAGTTTAACCAAATGAAACTGTGGAGAACAAAATACTCGAGTAACACTATTTGTCACATCAATATATATTGACTGTAAGCTACTGATAATAAGAGAAAAAGTTAATCGGCTACACATTTTGTGCCCCAAATATTGGGGTGGGACATTTTATATGATGTCTCCCCTTCAAAAAAGTATTGGGACATGTCCTTCCCAGCGTCCCCCGATGATGGCCGCCCTTGATCAAATGGCCCCTATATGGTTCTACCCATTCATAGTCCAATACAGGTTTGCTACCCGGGTACAATCAATAGCCATTACGTAGGCCTGGTCTGAACATCTTTGGTGTCATGGGGTTAAGAGGCCTTTTTATAGTCAGTAAATCCCTTAGACGGGTACATCTCCAGCTACAATCGCCGCAAAAATAAAAATGAAACCTTCCCCCCGTTTCAACGTTGTTATATTCAGGACTGGCAGTTTTTCCCAACCATCACTAAAGTGGGTGATGGAGGAGAACAAGTGAGATGGATAAAATGCAATGTACAATTTGCCTTAAAAAGGAATTTGTTTCATTTGTTTTGGCGGCGATTGTAGGCTACCGTATTGAATATACTTCTCGTGCTCTAAATCACATAAGCACCATACAATTAAGTTGACAACATAAATACATTTGATAGGAATAAATCGACGAATTTTTATAAGTATACCGGTGCAGGTACTCCGTCTAGTTGTCGGCCTCCATGAGCAGAAACCAGGATTCCGGAAATTCCGGTCTTCACCGCCTGACGGGCCGATTCAGCTGAAGGAAAATCACAAAATGTCACATTATCGCATTAAAAATGTTTTGCGCTGTGCCATTACCAAAACGATTGAAAAATAGTAACATACTTAACCTTAGGCCTCAGTAGTCTGAAGGTCAGAATTTGAATATGAAAGTGGGAAAAAGACAGAAGCAACTGTTGGTGCCTAAAGTGCCCCGGAGCTCAAGCGGAATGGTGCCCATGGGGCCATGTTTGAGTGCCTGGTGTGGAGTCTTCGAAAGTTCTGTGCTAATTACGAAATTTCAGTGAGGAATGTTATTTGAAACAATGTTAAGTACTGATAAATTTTAATTGCTGTATAAACGAGATTAATACATTTTATAGACTAATATTAATAATAACTAATATAAACGAGATTAATACATTTTATAGGCTAATATTAACTCGATTACGGAAAGAAGGCTCCGTTTTTCCCAGAAACAGAGGAAATCAAAGAAGTGTCACCACACCTTTGAAGTTTTAACTTAGATCAAGACAGGAAGTATAAACTAGAGGACCTCTTGCATCTTCCCATCATACTGGTCTGTCCTTCGAATAACGTCTATTTACATAGGCATACGAGGCGGGGTGCAGGGGGCACTCGTCCTCCAAATTTGGGCAAAAAGGGAGTTGGTCTATTCGGGCAAAACATGATCGATTAACGGTGACATTATTCGGGCAAAAAATGCTCCTGCCCCCTCAAAAAAATACCCCGTACGCCTATGACTATACCTGTTAATATTCCCTTAAGGACGATTGGTAACTTAGTTTGACTTTGCAGCCATGCTAAGTCATCCCAGTCTGCGCAGCAAAACGTCTCAAAGTGAGCTTTTTTTCCAGTTGCCCAGATATCAGCCATACTATGTACTTGTTTCCGTTCTTCACCCTCGATGTATTTTACTGTAGGTGCTCTGGACAATGTAAAAAACAAGACACAGCTCTTAAATGGTTACCATGCCACAAAATGATGTTATTTTACTGTTAAATTGAAAACTGTGCACATTTGAAACAAACACATAAGTACACGGCAGCTGAAATACCGCTCGACGACCCCATGAACTCGCTCCCTTACAACTGTAGTCCCTGGCCGAGACTATATCTACACTTATGGCACGTATGTGTGTTCTACCAATGAGAGGATAGCGCATGGATGTGCTGTTTACGTGAGAATTGATTTTCTATCAATTCTCACGTAAGCAGCACGATTGTCGTTCGCTATTCCGAAGGTTCGTTATTCCGAATGGAGGATGTGGACTATTATCCCTCCAAATATACAAGGGCACAGCTTCTGTGTTAGGAACGGTATTATCTGACCTACCTTCCCTTCCACAAATTCCATAGATCGATGCAAAGACGTCCCCACTCAATGATCACCACGCGGTTAATACACAACTAAGCAAGTTATTGAAATTTTAAAATTAACCACTTATTAACCATTAATCATTTGCGTCAGACCACCTCAATGGCCCAGTTCTCTCACCCCAAACAGTACCAGTTCTTCATTTACATTAATTAACGTCAATAAACATAGTCGTTAATGGTGTGAAGAAAGAAGAAAAGTTGACGACGTCCTCTGTTCCGAATAACGCACCCTATCCTGTATTCGGAATAACGAACCTTCGGAATAACGACCCTCATGTTTTACTCGGATTAACGAACCTTCGGAGTAACGACCCTTCGGAATAATAATCAGACCCCACCGCGGCGACGAATGTTTTCCCGTTGAGCGAAAAAAGTATTTTCACGTAATACGGGTATAAAACTGTGAGCTAAAACTATTGGTGAGACATACGTCGTTGGATTTGTGTTTTGCAAGTCCCAAGCAATAATGTAAATAAAACAGTAGGCCGGTCATTTTTACTTATACCCTGTGATAGTTGATATCAGCTATGCAATCCTCGGTCCCTTCTAACTAAGTTTTTGAAAGGTCGAGGGAAAAAAAAGAAAGAAAAAAGTTGTAGTCATCAAAAAACCGACGCCAAGGCCATGTACTACTCTCAGTGTTTTTAATCGAGGAGACCTGCCAGATGATCAGTTTATACAACTATAACAGTCCACTTAATAATACTTACAAATATTTCAATTATATATTCCAAAGAGCCATAACTTAAAGAAAGGGAATGCATCTGCGTGTTTGAAACATGCATCACTTAGGCCCTACACTTTAAGGCCTGTATACACGAGCAACATTTGTAAAACATTCTCAAAACACTTCACTTGCAACAAACTCAAAGCATGCTTGTTTTCGGTTTGTTGCACAGTGTAGACAGAGAAAAAACAATTTAAAAACATTTTGAAAATGTTTTGAAAAGAATTGTACGGAGCTCCTAAAGTGCCAGTCTGCATGTCATGATGGTGAGATAATTTATCTGACCAAGTTGTCATCTTTTTCCTAAGAAGTCGACATGGTGAGATAATTATGTTACCATGTCGACATCCTAATTTAGGAAGTCGGCATGGTGAGATAATTTATGACACCATGTCGACATCTTTTGCTTAGGAAGTCGACATGGTGAGATAATTTATCTTACCATGTCAACATCCTAATTTAGGAAGTCGACATGGTGATATAATTTATGTTGCCATGTCAACATCCTAATTTAGAAGTCGGCATGGAGAGATAATTTATGACACCATGTCGACATCTTTTGCTCAGGAAGTCGACATGGTGAGATAATTTATGTCACCATGTTGACATCTTTTGCTCATGAAGTCGACATGGTGGGATAATTTCAACTATATATGTCTATGTATAGCCAGTTGCCCCAGGCGCGGATCCAGACACTCCAAAAGGGGGGGGGGGCAGCTGACTTAAGAGAAAGCATCGAAGTGAGTGAGTTACACTGCTTATTTCCCGTATGTTTTATTGTTAATCTGGCCGTAAAAGCCCCCCCCCCCCCTGGAGCCACGTCTGGGCTGTCCGCATGCCAGAGTGCATTTAGTGCACTATATATACATGTGCGCGCATTGCCAATGTATGGTGTCCGTGTATGCATCACAGTCATGTATACTGTACGTATATACGCACACCTACGGTTGCCTTGCCTTGTATATGCACACTTACAGAAAATCCCGGCGTACGATCACGAAATGCACCCTGGCCCACATGCAGCATACAGTGACACTGAGTGCATATACATAGACGTACTTAGTTGAAATTATCTCACCATGTCGACTTGCTAAGCAAAGGATGTCGACATGGTGTCATAAAAAATCTCACCATGTTGACTTCCTAAATTAGGATGTTGACATGGTTACATAAATTATCTCACCATGCCAACTTCCTAAGCACAGGATGTAGACATGGCAAGATGAATTATCTCAACATGTCGACTTCCTAAGCAAAGGATGTCGACATGGTAACATAAATTACCTCACCATGTCGACTTGCTAAGCAAAGGATGTCGACATGGTATCATAAATTATCACACCATGTCGACTTCCTAAATTAGGATTAGGATGTTGACATGGTAACATAAATTATCTCACCATGTTGACTTCCTAAATTAGGATGTTGACATGGTTACATAAATTATCTCACCATGCCAACTTCCTAAGCACAGGATGTAGACATGGCAAGATGAATTATCTCAACATGTCGACTTCCTAAGCAAAGGATGTCGACATGGTAAGATAAATTATTTAAACATGTCGACTTCTTGAGGAAAAGATGACAACTTGGTCAGATAAATTATCTCACCATCATGACATGCAGACTGGCACTTTAGGAGCTCCGTAGAATTGACAGGACATTTCTTTTGCAATATTTCCAAAACATGCTGTATACCTTGTCTACACTGTGCAGTGAACCGAAAACAAGCATGTTTTGGATTTGTTGCAGGTGGATGTTTTGGAAATGTTTTTGAGAATGTTTTGCAATTGTTGCTCGTGTATACAGGCCTTTAGGCTACACTAGGCTACACTAAGCTTTTCTGTATACAGTGACGAGCAACATTTGTAAAAAAAAAACCTCTCGAAACACTCCACCTGCAACAAACCCAAAACATGCTTGTTTTCGGTTTGTTGCACAGTGTAGACAGAGTAAAAACAATCTGAAAACGTTTTGAAAATGTTTTGCGAATGGTTTGAAAAGAATTGACAGGGCATTTCTTTTGCAACGTTTCCAAAATATTTTCAACGCATGCTCTATACCCTGTCTTAGCTGTGCAACAAACCGAAAACAAGCATGTTTTTGACTTTTTGGATTTTTTGCCAGTGGCGGAGCTGCCATATGCTCAATTAATGTTTCTTCGTGTGCTTATCTTGACTTCCAGGGGCCAAAAAATACACCTACCGGTGGTTAATTTCCATAACCTTTTCCTTCTGTAAGATTGCTTGCTATTTAGCTCTAGCAGGATTAATCTTCATCTGCAAAAAGCCCATTATTACATTAAAATCTTAAATCGAAACCTAACAATAACAGACAAAATATAATGAGTTCCTTCATACTAGAATGTGGAAGAGAAGGAGAGAAACATGCGCATCCGCAGGTAGGGGCAAGGGGGAACTTTCCCTCCCCTGGAAAATAATTAAAAAAACTGAAAAAACGAAGACAACATAAAGAAAAAGACGAAGAAAAATTAACATGAATATTTCTTAACAGTTCACTCAGTGTTTTCTCTATTTATATGCGGCAAATAGGCTTTAGAAATGTCATTTCCAGCGATCTGAGCGGCATTTTGGGCCAAAATGTTCTTGCGCTCCGCGCCAACTCATGGTGGCGCGGAGCTTCCCCTACAAGATTTGGTCCCCCCCTCCCCCGAATTTTCTTCAGCGGAGGCCCATGTATAGAAAATTTTAACATGCTTTAACAGAAAAACGTGCTGAGGAGAAATGTCAAAGTAGTCTTCTACCAGGTGAAAATCAAAATAATGGAAAATCTGAAAAGCATGTGGCTCGATCGTGCGGAGGCTCCGGGTATTTACTCCTTCGAAGCGCCCCTGCAAACCGTTTTCGCCCCCTCTGACCGAAACCCCTAGCTCCGCCACTGTTTGTTGCCAGTGGATGTTTGGGGAATATTTTGCAAATGTTGCTCGTGTATACAGGCCTTAAGAAACCTTTGCTTCTAGTTAGTAAAGGGAGTCATTCCCACTTGTGAATTTTAACAAAAAGTATGTATAAATTATACAAACGGCCTTTTCTCTGGTTATTTGCCTACATTAGCAGATAGATGACAAATAGGAATTACTTAGCCATCCTGATTGTCGCAAATTCAGTGTCATTCTATGACTAAGACTTCTTTTGATTAGCGCTACACCCAGTGACCCCTTACTATGTGTGGTTGGATGGTACTGTCGCTAAATATACACTCTAAAAAATATTTAAACGATTTTGTTTAAAAATTAGGATACTCACGAAGATGAGTATTTCTACTCGAAATAAGTGAGTACTTCAACTCAATTTGTGTAAAATTTTGCACAAATTCAGCAATTTGTGTAAAATTTTACACAAATTCAGTTGAAGTACCCACTTATTTCGAGTAGAAATACTCATCTTCGTGAGTATCCTAATTTTTAAACAAAATCGTTTAAATATTTTTTAGAGTGTATTAGGCACAATTTAGCAATTGGATCAATATACTTCATTTCGTAACTACATTATCATAAGTTTACTTGTGCACAGGTATTTGAAAAAAGTATCCCATCTTAGAGGACTTGGTTTACGAATAAGATGTTCTCCATTTCCTCAAGAAGATAACATACAGTTTATGCCTTATTCTTTTGTATAGTCAACTTGTTTACAGTTGTTCAGACAGGCAAATAGACAAGGAAATATTCTTAATCGCTATCATTCGTCACACCAACTGCAAAGCTCAATTGAAACAGCTCTTTGATGAACATCAAATAAAATACAGGAAATTTAAGTGGCGTCGCCAAGGGGAGGGGTGCAAGGGGTCCTGGAAACAAGTGTGTCCTCAAGTGAGATTTGGGGTTTTCAATAATTTTTTTCTGCAGTTCACCACATTTCGTGTAAATTGATTCTTCTTTGGGCAAGAGAAGATGGTATTGTCTAGTTTCTGCAAATGAAAAAATCGCCCAAAACACATGAAAAATGCCCTTTTCTTTTTTACTATATGAGAGGCTGCGTTTTTCATCATTTTCGGTACGCTCTGCGCCAGTGGAGACAGTGCTCAGCTCAGGTAGCCTTAAATGGAAGGAAACAGTATATCCTCAAGAGAATCACCTTAAATTGCTAATTACCTGCTTTCTCTATAGTTCAGTCCCCCCCCCCCACCCCGCCCCTTTTCAAATGTCTGCAAGATCTGCTCATGGTAGTAGTTTTGTAATCAACAAAATCTTACTTCAAGTTGGTCTATCTCATTTATTTTCAAGGCCAGTTTTTAGTCAATAGAGTAACCCTTTATTGACGACTCTAATAGCTCACAAATACCCTAAAACTCTGGAGCTTCCGGGAGCTTCGCCCTTTGGACCCCCTCAGCGGCCTTACAGCGGTCCAATGGACCCTACCTGTTACGGCCTCGCGCCTACGGCGCCATGAGTGAATTTGGCAGTGCCCTCCCCCCCCCCCCTCCCTAAAAAAACCTAGTGATTCACTAAAATGAAAAGTCTGGCGATGCCACTGGGATAAGATCAAATTACGCAGCATTCATTGATAACATACTCGGTCCTTGTATGCTTACGAGGGTACGGGTATACTGAAGAAATAGAACCTAGAAGTAGATTGAAAGAATTAAAACTGTCTCAATGAGTGATGAATACTGTCTTTAAGTCAAGTGCCCACTTAGAGACAAACGTTGGCGAACTCTTGGGAGTCCTTTGAGACCTCGACTTCGCCTATGTACACTCTAAAAATTAAAAAGTGACTGTCAAAATAAACAAGTAGGCCTTCCGTGCACTTTGTAAACACGTGTAACTCTAAGCATGTTTAGCTACTAAACACTAAATGTGCCCTAAATGTGCACTTAAAAGTGTCTAAAAGCGAAATGTTTAGCGATTAGACACGTGTGTTTAGCATCTAAATGTTTTTACAAAGTGGAATCAAAAAGTTTTAAAAAAGTTTAAATCCAAGCTTCTTTTGAGAGTGAAGTGTAAGAACGATTGCTGGCGGCTGTTCGCAAGGACTGAAGAGTCGCAGCTCACATTCTCAGGGCGTAAATATGTTTGAAATCTTGCGAGCGAAAGCTATGCTATCTCAATGGAATGTTCTTGAGGTCACAGAAGAATTCTGAAGAAATTATAGAGTTAACTTCATAAGCTGGTGTTAATAAAAAAGATAGCCGAGCTTTAAGCCCGGTACAATACATGGAAACTTACGTCAATGGATAATTTTTGAAAAACTCGTTAAGTATTTTCATATTGTCCCCACTCGCTTTGTGTTCTACTGGAGAATCCACAGTTACTACAAGTGCTTTGAATCCAAGCCTCTCAGCGTTCCGTACCAATCTCAACGTATTCCTTCTATCCCGAAACAAGTACGTTTGGGCCCAGTAAAGACCATTTTCTGGTACTTTTGAGGCAAAGTCCTCGATGGTCAATTCACCTACAGAAGTTAAAATTTGAACAGTTCCCGCTCTGGCTGCCGCTGAAAGAAAAAAAAAATTCTTCGTTGCACCTCTGGTGATCTCATAGGCTATTACTTTTGGATTCCAAAAATCTAATAGAGTCTTTCCTCTTTTGACATAAAGACGTCTACACACCAGAAATGCAAATTATACTGATTTCAAATCACTAGCGTAGCCAGCGGGGGGAGCAAGGGGGCAGAGTGCCCCCCCCCCCCACACACACACACAGAAATTTTGGGGACGCGATGGGCGATGTTGAAAAAATGAAAATGAAGGAGAGCCAAAAAAAGAATAATAAATTTAAAAAAGATAAACGGCAAGAGGAGGGAGGGAACCGGGGGCATTTTTTACATTTTTTTTTCGAGGGGGGGGGTGGGTTAGTCGTTACGATAAAGTATGCAGTCCCCGACGGCGACTAGTCTCCCCGATGGTTTACCTGTTTTTTGCTCTCAAGGGACAATTTCCCTAAAAAGGACCCCAAATTTTCGTCGCGCTAAGCGCGCTGTAGATTCATTCCAGTTTTTTCAATACTTCCATTCCACATATCTAGGGAGTGTAAGTCCTGCCAATTTACCAAGTAACGGGTAGGCAGAGTACACAGGTTTTGTAGAGGTCGTAAATTTCATCCCATATCACAAAGCCTAGTTGCTGTTCTCTTGTGTGTGTCTGCCATAGGTCAATTGGTGAGCGACTCACGGAGCATAGTTTGGCTATTTTATCGGGTATTCCAGGTGGTTTCGACACAATGTATGTTATCCCCGATACGGTCTACAACCCCTACAGTTTCTATTTTTTCCTTTTTGTTCTTAATGATTACATAGGCTTTGTTATTTTTGAAAGCCTACCAAAAACTTTCCCGCGCTTCGCGCGCTTTGCAATTTCACGATTCAGACCCAAAAGAACACTGTAAGTGCGCAACTCGGCTTTTAAAATATTACGTGATATTGTGCAAAATGTGCCCCAGGCTGCAATGACATGGGATAGTTAGTCTCCTTCATATCCCCTTCTCACCCCCCCCCCCTCGACGCAGGGGCTGTTGTGGTCGCTGGCATGGCCCGCCCCCTGTCGGGAATAATCTGTCGCCTTCCCATGGTCGGTTTAGTTATTTTGGCTTTCAAAAGAGTTATTTCTGCGATAAAACCCAAAATGTTCGGTACGCTTTGCACACTCTTCCTCAGTTCCGTTACCTAGAGCTAATAAAGTACAAACCCTTCCCATCTTTTCAAGTAAATTAATAAGTAGAATAAATGGATTAATGTACATGTCGGGAAATTCATCTCATTTCGCTAAACTTAGTAAATAATCTCTTGTGTCAGTCGTGCGGTACCTACTCGAACAAGGAAGTACAATATAAGTTGCTCCCGATAGGGCCCAAATGCCGGGACAATTGACCTATATAAGCTTTAAATAAGTACAAATTCTTTTTAGTGTAGGCTAACCCAAAAACTTTTCGCCCCCTTTTCCACGGTTAAATCACTGCGGAAATATCTTCCTCTAGCATATAAAAACTTTATGCTTCAAATCTCCCTCACCAACACATCAACGGCATCCTGGCTGTCGGGGCTTGGGGACGCTACCCACCCTACCCCTCCCCCGTTCGAAGAGTGGCCCTTCGTCGGGCAAATCCTGGCACCAAGCCTGGAGGGAAGACACATTTTTCCAGTTATGACTTGTACATGTGTAATGGAGCAATGAATTAAAAATGGAAGCTGCATTTATTGGAGAGCGGCAAATTTCACTAGGAGGGCGTGTCGCCCCTCTAAATCCCCTGTGGAGAACACTGGAATCTAGTATAAAAAGAAAAAAATATAGCACCATATTGCATCTAAGCTCTTCGAGACAGCAAAAAATTCCAAAAGGGGGAGGGGGACACCCAGGGAGACAGGCCCGTAGCCAGGGGGTTCAGGGGGTTCGCACTTACTCCCGCCCAGATCTAATTTCTTTTTTTTTTTTATTGAAATGGAGTTTTGGCGTTTTTCAGGGCAAAATGTCAATTCCGCTGGTTTAGCCAATGTAAGCCTTATGAGTAGCTGTTTTGTTTCAGTGCAACACAATACCCTGGGGCCCCATTGACTCGTACAGTAACCCTCTTACAGCCAAACACTAACTCTCGGGGGAATAAGGAAAACATTGAAACAAGATTGAAAATGTCAAAAAATTCCAGCTTTGGGGTTTACAAGATCGCTCAATTTTGATGTAAAATTGCAAAATCTCCTTGAGGAAGGAGGGGGAGAACCACGCCCTCTCCCCGTTCGATCGCTCGGCTCCTCACTTGGGCGCTTCGCTCCCTCAAGAAAATGCATCCCGCATCCCAGTGGCGGCGATGAAAAATGAAAAAGTGGGGGCTGAAGGTATGTTCAGCCCCTTAATATTTGTTAAGTGCTCCAATTAAGGAGCGGGGAGAATTTCAAAGTCGGGCTGAACATATTTTTGCTTAGAACACTCGGGAAGTGCCGTTTCCTGCCATCTGAGGGGTTTGTAAAGCCAAAAATTTCCTGGTACGCTCCGTGCCAATCGATGGTAGAGTTCCTCTTAGAAACATGTATTAACATTTTTCATTGATTTTTTTTTTTTTTTTCTTTTTCTTTTTTTGCATTAAATGAGAAATTTCAGAAATGAGATCCGTATTTCCACGCTGGGACCATGCAGCATTAAACACTCGGGAAGTGCCGTTTCCTGCCATCTGAGGGGTTTCTAAAACCAAAAATTTTCTTGTACGCTCCGCGCCAACCGATGGTGGCGCTCCGCTTAGATAACCCTGTCGGTCAAGATTGGGGACGATGAGTCGACTTTGCCCCCCACAAGAAAATCCTGGCTACGCCCCTGTTTCAAATATTGGACATCAAAGTTTTTCTCAAATCGACGCCAGAAACCCTATTGACCTCTAAAACAAACAATATGTCCATATTTAGCGGTGGTGTTGCTAGGGAGAGGGAAAGGAGGCAAGTTGCCCCCGCCACTTCAGGGAGACCTTTATCGAGCTCTCAGATACAATGGTGGAACCTCCATTTGCCAGGAACCAAGGGTGATATCAGCGGATTACGTCCGTCCCGCTGGTGCTTTGGCATCCTGCGATGGGGATAACCCCTATCGCGGAAGGCTGTCCTTCGTCGGGGAGAAGATCCAGTTTTGTTGGGGAGCCTTCATCCATACGATAAGAGAAGTAAACCTGATAACTTTCAGCCTTCCCCATGACGATCTCCTTGAATTTGCTTACGATAAGACATTCATCAAAAATGCTCAAAGTTTTCAATTTCCCTCATAACAATCCAACAAAATCACACTATAAGCTCCAGATTTCCAAACATTTTGAAAAGAAAGTGTAGAAACTGATCAAATTTCACCGTACGACAACATATGAAACCTGAATAAACTTCAGCCTTGATTTTTCCGATATGAACTTGGGCAGATTGATCTTCAAGAAAGACATCGATTTTTTTGGAACTCCTCCACAAATAAAGCCATTTTCCAAATTTACTTCCATAAAATTCCTTCAAAATATAAGTTCCAGGTTTTCAAATATATATTAAAAGGGAGCGAGGCTATTTCGAGAAATTTGTCAGAAGTCCTTAAAGGGGCTCATTGAGTTGATATCGATAACTTGATGAAAGTGTTTAAGTGCACTACCATTTAAAAATGCTTGTTATTAAAATGAGCAGTCAAGTTTAACATCCAATAGTTACGAAAAAGTCAAAATTTCGAATTTTGTGGTGTCCTGATTTGTAACGGCTCGCCATAGGGGCACGAAGGAGGGGGCACTTGCCCGCCCCCAAACATTTCCAAAGCATGGTCTTCCATTTTCCAAAAATAACGTTATTCAATATGACATGAATAAAAAGTAGCCTTTTTCTTAATCTGGGCAAACTATCCCAGCCTTCTCTCTCATACAAGTGTCTTTTATTATTTATAAAGTAAAAACTAATGCGTAATTGTCAAGGATATAGTTCGTAATTGTATCAAAATTTTAGCCCAGTACCGGCCGTCCAGAAGCGTTGATATCGCTACCAGCAGCAATAGCAGCACTGAATCAGTACTGTTATTGGGGCTGGTAGCGTTACCAATGCTTCTGTGTGGCCGGTTCAGGTTTACAGGCTCATTCGACACTGGTCATATGAGTTAATATGATTCAAAAATTTATGATTTCAAATTTTCAATTTAATTCCAACGGCGTGCAGCTCCTTGAAACAAAAAAGTCCAGAACAAATTTATGTTTGACATTTTGAAGAGGAACATACTGTATTCTAGGCATAGCTTACTGGGGAAATTTTTACTCGTTTCCCGTGTCTGGTTCTCGAGATATTAGAATTGAAGTTGACATATTTTCTACAAAGTGTGAACTTGCAACAAGTAGACGTGATGTCATGTATTGATGGAAATTTTTACTTTTTTTTCTCTAAAATTTAACACCATACTTATACAATTTAAGTGTGTTATGTTTTAACCATAAGTGCATCCCGAGCAATGGAAGTTTAAAAACTTAATTTGCCTTAAGGGCATTGCAACATAGCATCCCTAATCAATTTAACATCAAACAGCAGGATCAAAAATAAATAAAAAACAAAACAAAACATTGACCATCAATATGAATACATGACATAGCACCTGCGTGGTTCAAGTTTACCTTTTGTAGAAAATGTGTCAACTTCAGTTGCTAATATCTCGAGAACCGAACATGGGAAATAAATGAAAACTTCACCAGAGTGCTCAGATATATGTTCGTCTTTAACATATTAAAAAAAAATGGTTTTGGTCTATTCTTTTTAATGGTGATTTTACTATGCGACAAAGACTAGAAAGCCAACAGGCTTAGTGATTCCTTGCCATATGATATATCATGGCAAACATGGAAACAAACATGACATGCATGAGATCCCATACAATTATCCTACTTAATTGAGACATCATACTAGTAAGGCCAAAACTTGTTGACCTCATGTGACCCAAAATGACCTTTCGACTCCATTTAAAACAATAGTGATCACCTCACCAACACGTCCATCAACATGAGCAATTCAAAAGCTTAGTACAGTATGAGCATGGAAGTACTACCTCCATGGTATGAGATACTTCACAGTTATCCCCCTAAAAATATAATGTTTACAAGTTTTGATCTTTGTCACCCCAAACCTTTGATCTCCACGAACAAGAGGGATTTCTCACACAGCTTCAATATGCCAGAAAACTATGTTTTGATAAAGCGGTATTTTTAAACCATTTTAACCAAAAGTTTGGATAATGGGGACAGCTCTCCATTCTGAAGTCTCCATGTTACGATGCCTCCATGTTTCGAAAAGTCTGCATTGATGTCAGTGTTAAAGCAAGCCCTCATCCAAACACTCTCCTACATGCATTGGATCAAAGAGACATCTGAACACAGATGTGTAACCTTGGCCATTAGTGGCAGCAATTTTTGCTTTATGGGGGAAATGCCCCACCCATTGTCTATGGTATCCTTGCAAATTAATAAAAGCTGATATCCCTATTAATCCATAATTTAACAAGACTTTTAATTTGCCTTTTGTCTACTTATACTGTAGGTACAGCATAACACAAAGTACAAGTTTTCCTTGTTTGATACATAGTATACAACATTATGCTTGCTCTTCTTACCTGATCTACTTTTAAACGACAGCAGCAATGCAAAAAAATCTTAATACTTTTGAAAAGTGTCATTAAGGGTAATCTTGAAGCAATGATTCTATGCATTAAGCTTAATAATACACTTTTTTTTTGGGGGGGGGGGGTAGGAGGGGGATAGTGGCGTGGATAAAAATGGAATGTGAAACAAAACTTCCCATGCACTTGGTGATGATATTTGATATAACTATAATCCTTCATACAGGGGTTACTTTCTTGGTGCGGTTATCCAGGTATTGGCAGAGATGAGGCAAGCAGTATGCTGATACATTTTATGCCATCAAAAATTTAAAACAAATTCTAGAATACAACTAAGTGATAAATAATCACTGTAGAGCATATTGAAACTGTAAAGCAGAAACACCAATCTAGATAGACACCAATGTTTAAAGTTGTGTTCAACAAAAATCCTAATACAAACACACTATTTGTTCAATGCCACCATGTAAAGGATACCATTTCTGAAGGGTGTCAAGCTACAGTATTTCTAGACTTTCAGTTGAGAAACTTGATCAAGTGTACATGAACATCTCCATCTCCAGACAATGGCTAGGCAAACAACTTTTATTTGTGGTCAGATGATACAAGATAATTTGGACAGTTATTTTATGCTTGATTTAGCAGAGGTGTGACTTTCATGGAGGTCTGACATTGTGACCACAAATAGAGGACTGAATGCCTGCAGGGAATGGGTAGGAAATAGGAGTATATACAAACAATGGGCTGTCATGCTTGTTATGTACTGAGATAAAAATAAGCTTTCTTCAGAGGGTTTATAAGAGTCAATTAACACCACTTATATAGTAACCAGAATGCAAGGCATTCATACTCGCGAATGGAGGCGGTCTTTACCGGTTCTAGTGATATTAATAAGAAGTTGCTTAACTTAGCAACTCCCAGACGGCAGTAGGTTCCATTTTTAGATTCTTTCGTATGACTCGACCTGGGAATCGAACCCAGGCCTTCCACGTGTTAGGGGGATGTTCTGCCGTTATACCAAACACGCGATTTTTTTTTTTATAATGAGGAGGCTTGCGTTTCAAAAAAAATACATCACTGTTGAAAATTCATACAGGTGAAACAGTAGTAATGGGAGGTGATGGAAAAAGAAGTGTTTATGATGCAAGCTCGAGTTTTATAGAAAAGTATATGTGAGTGATACGTTTATTATGATGTTAATATTGATTGAATGAAACAAGTAGTGGATGATATTATCTACTACATCTAGAAAATAGACGTGTCTAGATTGCAGAAAATTGTCAGAATTTCACGCATATTATTGGAAGGTCAAAATATTAAAATTTCCTCACGAATGACAGTTTCAGTATTTTTTAACTCTCTTAGTGTTCTCAGTAATTGTTCGATGGCAGTGCTTATTACGGTTCGGCAGTTCAACCGGATCACCTGTGAATGCATCGCATGATCACCAACAAAGCAGGCATATGCTTCCAGATCAGAAGAGATGTAACGTAGCTATCGTCTTGGCTATTGAGGTTAAAGGGTAAAGAGAGATGACTACGCAGTCTTTTACTTTGCTTCTCCTCATCAGATATCTCTCTTCCCATTTCTACTATAATTGTCAACAACAAAAAACATTATAGAATTTCTCACCGGTCTCCTCTTTCTTTGGCTGGATAAGTGAGCAGCTTGTGGTCTTTTCCCTTACAGTACGGTTGCTCAAAGGAACCGTTTTAAATTTGTCTTACAAGATTGCTAAATCTAATTATACCATGCCGTCAAGTACAGCCACCAATGGAAAAACTAAAGTGAGAATATTTACAAAATGCAGAACAAAAAAACTTGGGTTGATGTTAACTAAGTTTATTTAGATGCGGTTAAGCATATAGGTCCTGTGCATTGCACATTTGACTTTCAACTGAAACACATCAAACTCTCAAAATGGTTTTTCAAGCCACGGTAGCAATTTATATCATCAACTGTATCATATGTCGTTCCGCTGATCATGTGGTCACCGGCAAAGCAAGCGCCTATTCGTAAGGGCGATTCATGTTTCAGTTGAAATGTCTAGGTCAGAAGACCAGAATTCAAGGCATTCATACTCGCGAATGGAAACGGTCTCTACCGGTTCAAGTGAAATGAAAAAAAGTTGCTAAACTTGGCAACTCCCAGACGGCAGTATAGGTTCCAATTTTTGGATTCTTTGGTATGACTCGACCTGGGAATCGAACCCAGGCCCTCCGCGTGTTAAGGAGATGCCGTTAGACCAAACACGTGAACTTTTTTATAATGAGGAGGTTTGCGCATTTCAGAAAAATATATCAGTGTTGAAAATTTATACAGGTGAAAAATTAGTGATGAGAGGTGAGGGAAAAAGAAATATTTATGATACAAGCTCGAGTTTTAGAAAAGTATATGTGAGTTATCGTATAATATAATAATGTTAAAATTGACTGAACAAAGCAAGAAGTGGATGATATTATCTACTTGATCTAGAAAATGGACGTGTTCAGATTGCAGAAGAATTATTTTATTAATGATTTCCGTCCGTAGCCAAAACTGTCAGAATTTCACGCATAGGCCTATTATTGGAAGTTCAAAATACTAAAATTTCCTCTCGAATGACAGTTTCAGTATTTTTTTACTTCCTTAGTGTTCTCAGTATTGTTCGATGGCAGTGCTTGTTACGTTTCGACAGTTCAACCGGATCACTTGTGAATGCATCGCATGATCACCAACAAAGCAAGCATATGCTTCCAGATCAGAAGAGATGTAATGTCAGGCTTGGCTAATGAGGTTTAATGGTAGAGAGAAATAAATACGCATTTTTTTATTTTGCTACTCCTCATCAGAGATCTCTCTTCCCATTCCTGACTATAATTGTCAACAACAAAAAACAGTATAGAATTTCTCACCGGCCTCCTCTTTCTTTGGTTGGATAAGTGCGCAGCTTGTGGTCTTTTTCCTGACAGTACGGTTGCTCAAAAGAACCGTTTTAAGTTTGTCTTACAAGATAGCTAAATCTAATTAAACCATGGCGTCAAGTACAGCCACCAAAGAAAAATAATCTGATGTGAGAATATTTACAAAATGCAGAGCAAAAAAAAAACTTGGTTGATGTTAACTAAGTTTTTAGAAGCGTTTAAGCATACAGGTATAGAGGTCCTGCGCATTTGACTTTCAACTTAAACACATTAAAATCTCGAACTGGCTTTTTCAAGCCACGGTAGCAATTGATATCATAAACTGTATCATATGTCGTTCGGCTGATCATGTGGTCACCGGCAAAACAAACGCATATTCATACGTGCAATTCATGTTTCAGTTGAAACGTCTAGGTCAGCAGAAAACTACGCAGTTAATATTGCGCAATTTTCGCATCCGGGAGACTACGTTTTCTTATCCGTTCTCTATTCCTAACCCTCTTTGACGGTCTTCAGTTCTGAACAAAATAAAATATAACTTTAGTTTGTCGCTCTTGTTACAGTTATAAGTTGCTTCATTATGAAAGGAAATCCCCCGATCAATGTTTTTCTCAAAACACCGACTAAACTCTCACGTCAGCAGGTTGCTCGGATGTTTCAAACTGTGAGCAAAGAAGGGTAACGACCATGTCATAAAGAACGGCAGTTGACAAAAACTATAGAAAGAGCTTCTGAGAACCCCATACAGTCGTTCCAAGAACCATGTGATTGAAATATCCCTCAAGTAATATGCCTCAACGTGTAATGAAACCAGAGATAACCTTAATTAAATTATCTGTTTTCATGGTTAACGCCTTTTAATTTACAATCACTTACAAAGTAACAAAACCAACAAGGTACAGATTGAAAACACTGTAACAAGTCCATTACGCGACTGCTATACTTCGCATTCGCTCGTAAAAACTACGCAAGCAATATTGCGCAATTTTCGCATCCGGGAGACTAGGTTTTCTTATCGGTTCTCTATTCCTAACCCTATGTGATGGTCTTCAGTTCTGAACAAAATAAAATATAACTTTAGTTTGTTGCTCTTGTTACAGTTATAAGTTGCTTTATTATGAAAAGAAATCCTCCGTTCAATGTTTTTCTTAAAACAAGGCCTAATTTTTTTTAAGTCCACACTGTGGTTGCTCGGATGTTTCAAACTGTAAGAAAAGAAGGGTAACGACCATGTCATAAAGAACGGCAGTTGACAAAAACTATAGAAAGGACTTCTGAGAACCCCATACAGTCGTTCCAAGAACCGTGTGATTGAAATATCCCTCAAGTAATATGCCTCAACGTGTAATGAAACCAGACACATCCTTAAATAAATTATCTGCTTTCATGGTTAACGCCTTTTAATTTACAAACACTTACAAAGTAACAAAACCAACAAGGTACAGATTGAAAACACTGTAACAAGTCCATAAAGCGACTGCTATGCTTCGCAGGAAATCCTTCAGGACACTGTGGGGATAACTGGCAGTCAACTGTGAAAAATTATACCAGATAACTGTGACCAAATGGCAAAGAATGGGTCAGTCACAATTTGATTTACTCTATTAGGCAATGACAGTTCATGTGCAATGAAGGGTATTTGATACCAAATGATCAGTATAAATTAGGTTCTTTTTTGTAAAACTAATTAACTGTGGTATATCTAATTAATCAATTCCCATTTCCAATTCATGCATGCTTGCATGCACATGTCCTTATGAGAACAGTAGGCACAAGGTTTGCCAAATATTAGCAATTTTGCCACTAAATTTAATGTTTTCTTCAAGTTTTCTTTAAGGTATTGAAAAAAGCAATGTTAGTATTTCATAAAAGAGATTCTTGTGCATCACACGAAGTACTCTATGTTCAAAGTTTACACTTACACTTCCACATCAGTCATCGACTTAGTGTGCATAGAAGCATCTTCAAATATTTTCAGACTGTCCCCAAATGGCCCTCATGCAGACTTTAAACTCACATGGTCCACACTCTGCTAAGAACTTTCATTTAACATTGGAAAATCAGTTTCATGAAAACCTATTTACTTGTGGCTGCAAAATCAGCACACCCATGAGCATTGAAACATGTATGTCAGCCTGACGAACAGATTTTGAATTTTTAGATTTTTATATTTTGCTCTGCCCACTTGTTCATGTATTAATACTTGGAACTTAATGTAATAACAGGGTACAATTTCATGCCAGAATCAACATACTGTACTGTAACTACCATGTGATGTGCCTTTTTTGTGCACTTAAGATCTTCTTCCTATGAGTTTGCTTCACTTCTTTAAAAATACATTTTCAAAATTACCTCACTAAAGAATTTACATAGTGAAGTTAATAAACTGTTCCAAAAAATTATATACCTATGCCTATTACATTACCCATGCGAAATTATTCTTACCCTTTCACCCATCCATTCCTGGATATTGACTTCAACAGTTGTATACTCTTTTGAGATGTAGTGTTTGCAAGGTTTAGATGTATTGAACTCTGATGACCCCCAAATGACCTTTGACATTCAATAAAAACAAAAGGGGTCATCTACTTAATATGGACAATCCACTTGGGTGAGTATGAGATTCCTGGCAGCTACCTTTCTTGACATATGGTGTTTGCAAGTTTTTGAGCTTTTCATCTCTGATGACCCCAAATGACCTTTGACCTCCACCAATAACAATAGTGATCATCTACTTAATATGGGCAATCCACATGCTGTGTATGAGATCCCTCACGTTTACCCTTATTGAGCTACAGTGTTTACAAGGTTTTGACCTTTTTACCTCTGGTGACCCCAAATGACATTTGACTTCCATCAAAAACAAAAGGGACCATCTACTTGATATGGGCAATCAACATGGTAAGTATGACATCGCTCACATTTTTCCTTCTAGAGATATCGTGTTTACAAGCAATTTCCAAGGTATTTACAATTTGACCTGTGGTGACCCCAAATGATTTTTGACCTCTACCAAAAAGAATAGGGACCATCTACTCAATGTGGACAATCTAAACGCCAAGTTTGAGATCCCTGGGGATTACCCTTCTGGAGATATCGTGTTTAAAAGCAGGCGTCACACACATACACACACACAAACACAGACACACACGCACGACATCACCATCGCATAGATTCCTTGCCTGCCTTCGGCAAGGAATTAAAAATGATAACATGTCACATCGTCTGTTAACGAGCCAGTACATTTTATCGGGTGATTTTCTGATCATTTTGCAATTTAATTTTCTTTTTATTAAAATGAAGATTTTATTGCAAAGGAAAGCTTAAAATAACGACTGCTTAAATTCTACTTACAAGCCTGGCAATTGCAATTTCCGGCTATCTGAGAGGTCGCGATTTTTGAAAATTTTCTGTACGCTCCGCGCCAACTTATGGTGGCGCTCCGCTTAGATAGTCTTTCGGGCAGTCAGTCACCACTTTTCATGCCCCTCCCCCCCCCAAAAAAAAATATTTTGCACGACATCCCCCGATACCATTTGAGACGCCTTGGTCTCAAGCTGAGTCCCCCCCCCCCCTCCAAAAAAAAAAAATCCTTATATCCGCCCTTGTCTGGTCACGACTCGAATTTTTGAAAACCGAATTGAGCCGTTTAGTACTCACTCATAAAACATTTCTTTGTATGTAAGATATAGGGTTTGTCTTAGTTTGACCATTTGTCATTAATATGGGAAGAAAACTCAACACCTTTAGGAAAATTTGTTGAATTTTATGAACCAACTCAATGAGCCGCTTTAATATGCATGTTGATATTCATAACCGAAACAAACTACAAGTCGCCCCGACAGCCTATTTGATTTTTCTCAATATCAGATTCTTTGATACAAACCCCCAAATCTGTCATAAAATTACGTTTTCCCCAATATGAGCTTCAGAATTACAAATAATTGTTGAAATGGCAAGAGGTTTTCAGAAAATTTTCCAATTTCGGTGGATACTTTGTAGCCCTACAATAAAAAGGCAAGCTAACTTCAGTCCCCCGACATTCTTCTCAATTTTGATCTTGAAAGACAGACCATTTAATAAAAAGGCCAAACTTTTCAATTTCACCCAAATACTCTTTCATTTCGTTCCCAAATTTCTCCAATGTAAACTCTTAATCTTTAAATGTTTGTCCAAAAAGGTTAAATGTTTTCGGGCACAATTTTAGTTTTAGTGACATATGCCTACAATAAAATGCCCTAGTCCAAAAGAATTTCAGTAACCCCTACATCTTTTTCGATTTCGCTTATATGTAGAGAAGATTCTTCAATATTCAATAGTCCTTGCAAACTTGAAAAGCCAAATTTCTTCCAAAAATTCAAATTTTCTTCAAAACAAGCTCCAGATTTTTAATAACTTGAGTGTTTAAAAGCCAAGAATTTCGACGCGCTGCGCAATATTCAAATGCTGCAAATCACGTTCCACCGGGAACTCATTCCCTTTGACTGGGCTTCGAAATGCCCCCCCCCCCCCTCTGTCGGGAAGCCTGGTCCCCTTGTCGGGTAAAACCTGATAATAAAATAGCCTTTTTAACTTTTTTAAGTTTTTAAGTAAGTATTCATGAGATTACCGCCAGAAGATGTAGCTAGGGCGTCCATGATTTTGTTTCTTGCCCAGGGCCCCACAAACCCTAGCTGCGCTACTAATTTTGGGCTCCTACACTAGATGGTTTGTTCTGAGAGCGCTGGAGAACTGGGGTTGCATTGAAATTTTTATTTCCGAGTATTAATTCAAGGACATTGAATATGAAAGCCCATAAAAACTTCCCTGAAACTTATTTGCAAACCGTCACCTAACATGGGTCTTTTCACGGGGCAAAATGCGGCTGCCCATGATCGTCAAGCCTCTGTCGTCTGTTTCCGGCGAAAGGTCTTTCCCCTCTTTCGCTACATTGGCTTCCTCTGATCCCCTTGGAAATTGCAATATCCTGGAAAGACGCTGGATCAGTTGACTCAGTAATATCAGACCCGAGCTTTATTGAGGACGCGTATAAGATACTTTCAAATCGAAATAAATAAGGAAGGGATAACAAAGGGGAGAAACGCCTTGACCGAAGGTTAATGATCGTTCCGTGCCCATAACCTAAATTACTCTGTGCATCAATGGTCTTAAAAACAACGCTGTTAAGTGACAGACGTTGCTCGATTACAAAGGTACTAACGAAGATCACAGCTTACCCCTGCCCCCTGCAGCATCTCCGTCGGGGTGTATCCATGTATATCCTACGGCGGGTGAAATGCCGATTGGTATGCTGACAGGGTTACCAAGTAAAGTAGTCCATGTGCTTCTTTCCCTCTTAGCAGTCAGAATACGAGGCTGAAAACGAAATCTGTAAAGTAGATAAATCATAAATTGGTTACGGATTCTTACAACTCTACTTTTGGGATACATTTTAAATACACAGGGTAGGTAAACTTAGAAGATTTCCTGTAATACTGAAGAAAGTTACAAACCTAAATGGTCACTTATCACCTAGAGCAGGAGTGTCCATGATCTCGATAGGGAGATTCCTCGGGTCTCTTTGCGCTGGAAGTGCGTCACCATCCCGCTCGTATAAGGAATTGTCGACATGTGTACGAGTTGTTACGAATACTGTTTCGTCTTTGTTTCTGACAATTCCGGTTGTTTGGAAGTTCGTTTCGCTCGTGTCCGTGTCCAGGCACGAAAAAGCTCCCACCACTCATCACCTCTTAGAAGATAGTTCAAAGTTGATTTTCTTACTGAATTAAAAGTCAGCCTCGATCACTTAAACTAGAGCTTTATATTATGATAGAAACAAAACCTTTCATTTTTGCACAGATTTGTTAGCTTACCCGAGTTAAGGTGTGTCAAGACATTCGCGGTAATTTAGCGGTAGCTGCACAAACTAACTTACCTAGTTTTCATGCATTTGATTTGGTTTTTAAAATCCATTTCTGGGCGGATCCATAGGTTAGGATCTAGTACACCCTTCTTTTATGTACTATGTGTACTCCTGCCTTGAAATGTTGACAAACCCCTATGATGTCGAAAGTACGAATGACACATTTAAGTTATCCCTCCACAAAGAAAGTTTCAAGAGGTGAAAAAATGGTATGACTCTTAATAAGTCAAATCATGAGTTATCGATGAATAGAATATGGTGAAAGAAGAAAAATTGAGGGGCGGGAAAACTGTCACCCTATAGCAACACGATCTCTAATGGAAGGTTTGCGCTCTCTCGGTACCAGCGTCGTATTTCGCAAGAAAGTAATTTATTGTCTTAATACTGAGTCCATAGTAGTGGAAGGGACTTATCCACCATTGCATCAGTCTTGGCTTTGACACAAAGACAATAGTTGCAATAGCTCAAATGACACATCATGCCCAGGGAGTGTTCTGATTACATATTTTGACCTTGAATGCGATGCCGGCTCAGGGTGTCAGCATGTAATAGGAGTGTGGTCTGGACAAGAAGGGGAATGATCTAACTATCCTTAACATGAATTGAGTATTTTCGATTTTTCTTCAACAGAACCCCAAATTTTTTGGCGTTCTTGGCACGCCCGAGCATTCCGCGTGATATAGCCAAAAGGTCATTTGATTTCTGGCGGGTTTCGGGATGCTGGATCCAACGCAGTCTTGGAATATTCTATGGACATATCCACTAACTAACCCTTGCATAGTCAGTTTACCAAGTTTCACAGTGCCAGACATTTTTTGCAAATTTCGAAGTTACACCACCTATTAGCAGTTCGAGAACCAAAGTTCTAGTGGTGACTATCCTAGCCAAAATTAGGGACCGGCTCAACTTCTGAGTTATTTGACTTGCATTATCAAAGGGCTTCCCTGTAGTAGTCTAGGGGCAGTTCACAAATCTGCCTTGTAGACTTAAATCATGATGAACATGCTTAATAGTATGACTATAGGTCCACTTGAAATTGGAGCTGACCTTTTACTCGTATCCCCTTCGCAATGGAAAAGTCTTTTCAAATTAAATACTATAGTTATCAACTTGGTGGGACTTGATGTGCTCTCGCTGTAATTCGTGGTCTAATTTCCATGCTATGCTAGTGTTTCCATTCCTCGGACGTTCGGAGAATCCCCTTTTATAATTTACCCAAATCAAAGTGGACCACATCAAGTCCCTGGACCCTCACCTTTGGCAAAACACTTAGGCTACCCATCACTTTGCATGCCGCTTGCTTCGCTGAAGGGCACAGTGATCTTAGCCTAGTTTACCTACGTAAAGTAGCAGGCTGTACGGCATATTCCTTGCTCAGTCAGTCAGTCATGCTTTGGAAGGCCAGGAGCTAAAAATCAGGGTCCACTCTGTGGAGTAAGCCTCTCTTTTGGATACTTCCAACATCTCTTTATTGCAAAAAGGATGGGAAGTTCCCACCAAAACTGCGATATTTTGGCGCGTTTCGCGTGATTGTGCACATGCAGCCGATGACTAGTGGTATGCTAGAGAACAGAATGCGGATTCCGCAAAGTGGTTATCACATGGTGTCACTAGTAACAAATTACAAACACATATCCCTTTTCGCTGATCCACTGTACGATACAGGTGCCTCCTATATATCAAACTTCCGGGCTGGGGGCCTCGTGGGGTAAATGGAGGGGTGGGGGCAGTCACATCTATGTAAGATGACTTTCCAAGTGACTCCCCCTTTGAGGTGTTGGTACATTTACCCCTATTTTCACGCTCCTCATCACTCTCACACCCCTGTTACGCTACTGTTCAATAATATTGTATCAGTCCTCCAAAGCAGTTATTCTGGGAGGGAACTTTACTTTTCCCGTTTCAATTTGACCCCAGTTTAAGTCGAAGTGGCTGTCTAACCTCACCCAGATGATTTGGCGAGATCTTACTTTGAGTATAGTATGCGCTGAGATTATTAAACTTTTCATGGATGCAAATTCTAGAGGAGATTTCATCAAATGGACATGGCAGCTTTACCCTTGCGGACTCGAAAAATTCAGTTCATTTGCATTTGCCTGGAAGGTTAACAGCATTTCTCACCACTTGGAGCTTTTTTGCCATCGTTAAATATTGAAGCTGTGGGGCCAAGAGCTACGGTAATTTACAAGCTGTGAGTCGGTAAATTTTCTGTCATATATAATCTGTCGTCACTTTACTTGTAAATATCACTTGCTGCAACTCCCTGATATCATACTACAACAAGGTCAATGTAACACCGTCAGTGAATATTATACTTTAATATTGGTAGTTGTAAAATTATTGACCGTTGTAACCGAAGCTATACAGGGTCTATGCTAGACTTTAACCTTTATATCACTGATCTTGATCTTGATTGGGGCCACACAAGTCACCCAAATGGCTGTTGACTTGTGGCCAGTAGCGTCAATCTGTACTAGAATGTGGGGGGATGCATGCTACTTCCGTCAAAATAATCCGGTGTATTTGGTGTTTTACCAAAATATGGGATGAACTGCCCACAGTATACTGGTTCCCACAGGTACTGGTCAACACCCAAACGTGAGGGCCTTCTTTGACAATCCGAATTACATGTGACTGTCCGGTCGGCTGAAGAAAAGGGCACGAGGGATGGATTAACTCAGGTGGAAGGTGATTCCACTGCAGGGGATGGTACGTGGATTGGACGAGAAGGCTAGGGCAAAGCCGAGTTGTTTGGACCGATGTTTAAATTGAACCATCGGCATTATTCCATTGATATACCTTATCCATTTCGGTCACGTTTGATTTTGCAACCGATAAGATATACCTGATTTCCAAAATTCTGTGTAAATTTCGTTACAAAGTTTTAAAACGATCTTACAGTAATTTCGAGCTGACCCTTTGTTGGGTTTACTCAGAAATGATTCTTTCATTACCAAGGCATTAAAATTTTGACAAAGTATTATAATTTCTCTTGGATCATAGGCTGTTACACTTCGATACAAACTACATTTTGGCAGTGCTAGAGGAGTTTCGACAAAATTGGCATCGTGTAATTTGAACCACCACGTAGTGTGTAATATGGACCGCTAGTCAACATTAGAAAACATGTGATGTGTGAAATGGACCGGTCCAAATTACACTCACGCGCTCCAATTAAACACATGAAATGAATATGCAATAGAAGTACTGGGTTGAATTTATCTTCTCTCCGAAGAAGTTTATTATTTCCTTTAAGGCTTGGTCATATGGGTAATTCCCATTCTGTGAGACTATGAAACACGTACCTTGTTGGTGTGTGCTAAATTGGCACGTAACGACGCCACCCTTTGGGGAAGGCAAGCAACGGACAAGTGAATTTAATGTGGAAATAACATTTTCTAGGCCAAGAATATAACGCTAAAAGACGGGGTTCCTGTCATCAATTCACATATCCGAAATGATCATAGAAAATAGAAATATTGGCAGCAGTTCATCTGATCAGTTACATGCAATATGGGTCATTCTAGACACCACATTGAATTTAATTACACACATATGGTGTAAATTGGACCACTTTCAAAACTCTCTAGAGTGTTTTACCCTCCTACAAATAGAGTATTCCAATGCTCTCTCAATTCTGCACCTGAGAGCAGTTGGTTAATTGTTCTTATTTTAGTTTTGGGGGGAGGGTGCAGTTTCACGGCGAGTCCCGCTATACCAGTCGATGTTGTGGGGGATTAATGAAATAATGCAAGGGCACATCTTATCTAGTTTGTACATTGCTTTTAGTAAATAGGCAATTAGAGAAACATTACTTGCTTTTAGTAAATAGGCTAGGGGAAAACGTTATTTGGCGTACTAAACTTAAACGGCCAATCCTCTCACCCAAACTGCACTTCTTGCAGGGGGTTACAGAAACACTCAATTGGCCCAGCTTTTTGATTGACTGCTAATTCAAACAATGCAGTTTACCAGAGCTTATATTACACAACATGAATTGTACTGAGTGTGTTGATTATACACATAGAGCTTTTCTGTACTCACCCTGAAGCAATAAACTGAGATTGTGTTTGGATGAGGATGATTTTCAGACAATTGTGGGAGGGGCTTAAGTAAGAAGGTAAGGAGAATTGGTGCTGTTTGGGGTGAGAGAATTGGGTCTTTAAAGGTCAAGAGCAGTCCTCCCAAACTTACTTTGAAGCAACAGCTAAATCTCACAAGCTTCCCTTTATTTCTCATAAAAGTATCTTCCTGCATATTCAAGATAAACCGAACGTACTGTTACTTGTAGTAGATTTCACATTTCATTCCATTCGTTTCACCACGAACATAGTTTAACAAAATTACAGAAGATAAAATGAGAGTGGAAGGAAGTGCAACTAAAAGCCAAAGGCTTGTCGAGAGTGCACTCCCTACAAAAGAAACAAGAAACATTTTGAGAAGGAAAATGTTGTCGCATGCCGTGACTCTCGAACAGCCAATCATGAAACAGGACAATCCACTAGACTACTCAGTTCAAATTGGGACGGCTAGGCTGCTCTTGCCCTTCCATCCATGAAGTTCCGTTCAGCAGTTTGGTGAAATGACTTACGTACCTTGAAAAAACTGCTCTGCTATCATCCCGTGTCTGCCTATTACCCGTGCCAACGTTGATGAAGTAATATGCTCCTGCAAGTTTCTTGTCTTTTTCCGACTTTTCCTTCGCCAACTTTTCAAAGTCATCTACGCAGTCTAGAGGAGGTAAACTGGCCATTCTGGTCTTAAACGATGAATATCGATCTTAATCTATAGTATCGCCAACGGACCTATTGCATACCTGCTACCCACGACGTCGACATCACCGCAACCCCCTTGTTATCACTGCCAGTTATAATGTGAACCACCTGTATTGACTTGTATGAAGACAATACACAGTGCATCATTACTGATTACGGTAACCCGGTTGTAAAAATGCGCACGTGCTTATGCAACTGTTATACCAAAACAACGTGCTCACTCTGGGAGCAAGACGAATCACTTCAATGATATTATTCCAAAGGTTGCTAGATCAATACACTGGGTGCTCTAACAACATCCTGCCAGCATTCCACGCAACATGTTATGCTGGTGTGTTTACGTACGTAGGGTGTAAATTTGCTAAGTAACTTCAGACAACAGCAGTACGGTATATAAGGATCTAAGGAAGGGCCTGCTGAATCCTCTCTCTTCCCAAAATGCAGTTTTATACTTTTCTACTTAGTCAACAACAATTCTCAAGTAAAGCGGATCAGCTCTTTTATTGACAGCAAGCTCAAAAATGCAGAGTACGGAAGCTCAGAATACATAGCATGTAGGCTACTGTACTGTGATTACATATTGAGGTCCGAGATTGTGCCTCGGGCTGGATGAGGATGATGTTAAGACAGTTGTGGGAAGAACTTACGTAAGTATGTTAAAAGGGTTGAAACTGTTTGAAGTTAGAGAATTAAGCTTCATGTTTCATTATTACAAGGGGGAATAGTCAGTAACTACAGACCGGAGCTACTCTGAAAGTCTAGTACTCTATGTACTGATCGGTTGTGCTCTATGATGTACTTATCTCCACCTCTTCCGGAAAGTCACCTTTGTTACGTCTCTAGTGTTGCATACCTTGTATTTCCCTTCTGTTTATCACAAAGGGCAGTGCTGAGGTGTTATGTTTTATGGGGGTGTGTTTAAAACGAAGACCTAGAAAACGAAGATGGAACATGGAACACCTGTGAAATTTTGAAAACGAAGACCTCGAAAACGAAGATGGAAGACAGAAGCACGTGAAATCATGCATGCATGGATGAGATGCATGGGCCTGCACAACAGACTTAGAAACCTATAACCATTCCGCGTTTACCCATAGACAAGGCGTTAATTGCATATATCATGACAGTTTTACAGATGGTTGGTGCTGTCTATTGGGGCTATCATCCAGGGCTGTAAAGCCCGAGTCCGGACTCGGACTCTATATTCCGGACTCGAGTCCGGTTTTCCTGGACTTGGAATTGGCCCGGAATGGAAGGCCCTGGAATCGGAATTGGTCTGGAATGAGTTGCCACTGGACTCGGACTCGAAGCCGAGTCCAGCCAAGTCCACTTAAATGAAAATTAGATGCCTCAAATTAGATGCCTCAAGCTCAAATTTACCACTAGACTATCAGAAAATTAATTGTATATCATCCTAGGGCCTATATGTTCAAGGGGAAACTGGCATCCAAAAACTGCGCTTGTTCTCTTAACAAAGTAAATGGAAGAATAGACCGTTCTATCAATGTGTTTCGGTGCTTTAAATTTGGAAGTCTTCCTTTTTCAATCTTCGTTTTTACATTAGCATAACAAGGCAAATTGAGACATTTGCCTACCGTAAGGGCTCTCATATATACCTTAAGTTCATCAGTTACCTTTCAACCCTGCCCGTTGAATAGTCTGTGAATAGATGGATTCTTTAGTAACTTGAACAATTAAAATATTATCAATGCTCCTCAGTTTGCAAAGGGCATAGATACACTGGAACTGTTGTTTGGTGTAGCATGGCTGGAAAAAAGAATAACTCTACCTATTTTAGTGCCCAATTTCATTTGAAAAAAAAAGGTTTCTAGCATACATTTTTTTTATTTAAAAAATCGTTGTTCCTGGAAGAAGAAAGCGAAAAATTTAGCATTAAAAATGTATCTTTTGGTCAATGTGATAGGGTGAGGTGCATAGTCCAAAATTTGCCCCCAACCTTCAAATTGCCTCCTACGCCACTGCACTCTTTCATTTTATAAGGCTTATAAGGAATTGATGGAATAATTTTTAAATCTGGTGAGAGAAATCTGCTTGACTGCTATAAAGGGCTTTGGCAAGACTTCTCAGTGAGGTATTTTATGTATTATTTCTATCACGATATTCTTCCAAATGTTTCAAACCTTATATCATCTTAACATGGATTTTCATTACTATAATACCCTTGCCAGGTATCAGTTGCATCGCCTGTCCCCCGTTCAAAGCAATCCCATGTTCTTTTTACTAGTATTATAGCAAAAATTGCATCTCATCCGGTTTTCTTTCCTTAATTTCTTTTTATTTCTTTTATTGATCGTCCCGCGTGTTTAAAAACAAGGAGTGCACGTTCTGAAGCACTAGCGTGGCCAGTGTGATAGGCATTTAGGCTACTCCCGCAACTATGCCTTTTTATAGTTCCTTAAAATGCGTAAATAATCAGCACAAATTTTCAATTCAAAGTAGCTTATACGGCGCCAGATTTTATGGAAAGGCAACCTAATATTTAAAACGTTTTAAAAAAGGGGAGGGGACATTTCAAAAGAAGGAAGCCACTCCCTTGGGCCTTGCCACAAAACGGGACTGGTGGAAGACTGCCTCTCGAATTTCCGCAAAATGTGAATTTTTTGCAGAGGTATGAAAACACTATTCGGGCAGCAATTACCATCTTAAACAATCTGGTATTCTCTTAATTACACAAGGACTCCTACTGCGTGTGTACCCGAATGCATTATGACAGACAAACAAAAAGGGGATCATAGTGACGGTAAAATTTTAATGAAATTTCCCAAAACATAATGAAAATTCACAACGCATTCATGCAGCCAGTAAAAATCAACTGTTTTTCATCCTCATAACATAGCTGGGCAACATATTGCTTGGAATGGTAGAATATTGTTCGACAGTGCAAATTACAAGAAGCTTTTGGGGTTAACTGGGATTAACTGATTTTTTATTATTGCAAAAACAAGTTAAACAAGCTAAACAGAAGCTAAAGACTAAATTTTTCTACGCCTGACGACAACTAATTGTGGTGCTCTGATTAGAAAGTCTTTCGTGCAAAACTATTTTTTGAGCAGGGTCAAAGTATATTTTAATAAAAATTCTCTTTGTAATTTGCGAACTTAATTTGAAGTGAGCATTACATTAAAATCGACACAAAGAAGATAGCGACTGCTAGGATTCTTCGTTATAAGTCTGGTGTTGTATTTCTGGCCATTTGATTTTTCGAGTTTTAGAATTACGTTTTTTGGGCAATAAAAAAACTCAAACTGAATTGCTCCCGTTTGCCTAAGCCGATCTATGCTCTTTCATTTTAATTCCTAAAAGTATGCAAATTTAAACAAATTTTACTTCGAAAGGTAGCGTACACAAACACAAAACTTTCAGTTCAATCCCCATGTACCAGCACAATTCAACTTTCAACACTATTCCTGTCTAAGTAGAACACCTTCTCCTTTTCACATATAAGTTGCTTGAAAAGGCCAAAAAGGGGTCTTAACGGAGGGGGAACCCTCCCCTTAGACCCTACCGTAGGCCGATAATCACTCAACATACTGCATGCCCCCCCCCCCTTAGATAAATCCTGGGTACGCCACTGGTAATACCGTCCCTTGCTGCTTGAGGGGTCGCGACCTTTCAAAATTTCCTGTATATTTAACCCTGCTCCAACAGATGGAGGCGCTCTTCATAGAAAGTCTTTCGGGCAAGACAACATTTATTATGTAGAAATCTCCTGCACCCCAAACTGAAATGCTCCCATACGCCTATGTTCTCCTCTAGTATCAAATTGAACTATCGGCAAGACAAGCCAGTGAGCCAAAATTTAAAAATATGGCATGACCGGTCCGACTTAAAATAATTGGTTAGAAACTGAGCTACAAAATCTCCCATAATTAACTAATCAGTTTAAAGTTTTTGGATATGCTTTGTACCATTTATCAGTAGAAAACTGATGATTGTAGGCTTGGTGGATGATGAATGAAGTTTGATGAGTGTTAAAGATGTTTAAAGGAGGAAGGAAGTGGTGCACTCCCATACTTCATACAAACGAGATGATTATCTTCTGTGCGGTGCTGATAAAAAAAATTAGTCCTAATGCGTTTTATATTTTCCTTTAAAATAATTTTGCCAAGTAATTTTGCCATAATGTTCTTATATTATTTTGCTGATATTTTATTTTACACTTGCAAGATATTTTACAATTTTTTTCTTGAATTTTTAGTTCGTTCCTTTTTCTTTTTCACCTGGCAGTTCAAGTAGTATTTTAGCCTTGTATATGTTTCAGTACGAGTAAAGTGGCAAGACCCATCATCATCGTCAGGAGGTTCATGGTCATCATTGTCGATTTTGCAGGTTTTGAAACTGTTTTTTTTTTCTCCGATTAATGGGTTTGTTTCTCGTAGAGGATTTACTAGGCTATACTAGCCTAAGTTGGGCTTACTTTATTAGGCCTACTGTTAACTACAGTAAAAAGTGTGCTGTTCCAAACACACTACATGCATTGCTCTGGCAAAGATCGGTTTCGGATCCAATCGCTAAATCAAGAAGCATAACGGGACGTAACCAAGTTGGAGGGACCGAAAACTTTTTCTACTTTCCTGACTTCTCTGCTGCTTTAAGACACGATTTACGATGACTGTTTATTTTTTCAAAGATACAAATGTGTTACTTTTAAATATGCATTAAGATAGTGAGGAAACAGAACAAAGTTGAGAAAGGAATTGCCGACTTTATGGATATGCTAAGTTTACAAAACCTTTTCTGCATAAACTCTCCGCCAATTGAAGGTGGCGCTCTGCTCAAGTATATCCGTTCAGGCAAGGTAACGTTTCAATTAGAGAATCCATTAGAACCTCCTTCTCCTTTTTCAAATTGTCTGCCGGATCGCTCCTGGTAGTAGGCCTAGTTTTGTTTCCAATAAAATCTTACCGTAGAGAGCAGTTTATAGATTTACCCATGACGACTTCTATGATCCACAAGAATACCCTAAAACCCCGGAGCTTCGAGGGCTTCGCCCACTGGACCGACACCTGGGGCGCTAAGGCGGGTCCCTGGACTCCATCCGTTACAGCTTTGAGCTCTTTGGCGTCTCCTGCGTCTTGAGTGTGTCTAGAAGATCCACGTACAAAATTGTTATCCAGTTCTCCTTTGAATGGAAAGTCTGGCGACGCCACTGGACGTTATGTAAGATACTATCTACAACCCACATATCACTACCCATTGTGTATTTTGACCACCACCCCCATCCCCTTTGTAGAACTCCACTCGTTACAAGGGACTCTTTTCTAACCATGGAACCTATCAGGGCGATATATATACTAGTACACACCCAACAATGAACATTTTTTATTGCCGCGATGGGCGTTTTGATGTTTGAGATAGTTTGTTTCAAAATCATGGTTAGGAGTTATTTTTGACGTTAGGGTTACATCAATGTGGCATATTTGGCATTTTCTTCCATAATTTGGTGTCATAATTCACGCAAAAAATGGAGAGATTGCATTTTGGAATTAGGGGTGTGGCCATCTCAAAGAAACTGATTGGTCCATTGGCAATGATCGCCTATACCCTTGTTGGAATTAGGAGGTGCCATGGTAACTCTCTGGTTGGAAAAAATGCGTCGCCCATTACCGTCTTTGATATTAAAATGTTTTACCTGGTTGCGAGATTTCTGCCCTATAAAAAGTTTTTAAATGCTTCAATGACAGACATACATTACCTATTTCCAATCAACCGCCTAAGCTATTACCTCTCTTACAGTGTGAGTGTTGACATATATGCGCTTTATGACGTAATACGTCACCTTTTTGAAGTAATGGTGGGCTAAAAACACGATTCGGTCTTAGACACTTTATTAATGCTAAATGAGAAGGGGTGGTAAGTATAGTCAATACTTACCTATAACGTTATGTGCTGACAAAAGTGAGCAGGGTTATTACATGTAGATGTTACAGTACCACAACTTATTTTGAACACTCATCCATACGATATCAATATCTTTATTAAAATGAGTGACGACATGACATTTTCACTCTAAGTCTTAGTAAAAACAATCATCTGACCAACGTACAAAAGTCTTTTTACTTGCATACATGGCCTAGAGAAAAGCTTAAAAAATACTTTTGCGAAAAGCTATAGGTTCGATGTTTTACAGAAATATGTTGTGGGAACACTATATTCTACTTGAAAAAAAAAGACAATTTTCTTTTCCCTTTTTTAATTGAACCGTCCGGTCAAAACATACACGGGACGGGTCTTTAATTCACAGTGGTAAAAATGAGATAACTTTGGATTGTGTAATACCCCCATCTAACCCACATTGCCCAGTTGTTTTCTTTACCACGAGAACGTCAAAGTCCATATATTTTGTTTACTAAATGTATTCCCGTTAGGTGTCAGAAAGTGATTAGTGTGCTTACCGCCGTCATATGAGGATTTAATTATAACTGACATTCTTTACAAGAAAACCATCATCTTCGGTAGAATAAATTGAGATCAGAATGGCCAACCCGATTAACTTACCTCCTCTAGACTGCGTAGATGACTTTGAGAAGTTGGCGAAGGAAAAGTCGGAAAAAGATAAGAAACTTGTGGGAATTTATCACTTCATCAACCTTGGCACAGGTAATACGCAGACTCAGGATGACAGCAGAGCAGTGTTTTCAAGGTACAGTTTATAAATGATTTGATTAATTAATTACGACTGGAGAGCGAAAAATTAAAGCTCAGACAGAAGCCAGTACTTCGACTCTACAGAGTTACTCCATCCCGCCTTTGGTTGTTGACAAAATTTAAAATTAGAAATACCCACTCACCTATAGCTAGCCCGATCATATAGGTAACAGGATTTTATGTAAAGTGGGTACATCGCCTGAGATTTCCTTTCTTTTTCTTCATAAATGAATGTCCTGCTTGCCTTTGAAACTCGATACTGGTCAAATGTTGGGATATCTTTTCCTGTAGATTTAGCATAACACTACAACATATGAAGACTATCAAACAATGTGGCTAATTGTTCCTGGTTGCAGCCAGTGGCGGAGCTAGGGATTTCGGTCAGAGGGGGTGAAAATGGTCTGCAGGGGCGCTTGGAAGGAATAAATACCCTGAGTGTGAGTCTCAGTACGATCGAAGCCACTGCTTTTCAGACTTTCCATTTGATTTTCCGCACCTGATAGGAGCACACCACCATTAATTTCTCCATTGACTTACACACTATTTTGCCTTCATTAAATCCCCTCTCCCCCCCCCCCCCACAGCCCAGTCAAAGTTCACACCCTACTAAAGCTACCCCTCACATGAAAGCCAGTGAGTTGGCCAATCATGGCATTACAAATTCGCCATAGCATGACCGTTTAGATTTTGAGATACAAAGGGATGAATTTTAGGGTCTGTACACCCTACCCTATTAATCCACAAGGTGACGTCTTTTTCGCACCAAATTTTTGAACAGTCTAAATCACCTTCAATTCTTCCCAATTTGGCAACACTCACACATTAAGACGTCCTCTTTCATATCCAAAACAACCACATCTGATTAGCTTAACTTGAGCAATTCTCTATTAAAGAGGACCTAAAATTGACGGTGTACTTTGGAACTACTTTTCCCGGCAAGGACTTTTTGCTAATGGTGGTGTGCTCCCTGATAGAAGACTTCTTTTCCATTTCTCCTCAGCAAGTTTTCCTATTAAAACATGTTTAAATTTTCTATCCATGGGCCTGCGCAGAAGAAAATTCGAGGAGAGGGACAGAATTCTTTTAGGGGGAAGCTCTGTGCCACCATGAGTTGGCGCGGAGCGCAAGAAAATTTTTGCCCAAAATGCCTCTCAGCTCGCTGGAAATGGCATGTCTAAAGCCTATTTACTGCATATAAATAGGGAAAACACTGACTGAACTGTTAAGAAATGCTAATGCTAATTTTTCTTCGTCTTTTTCTTTATGTTTTCTTCTTTTTTTTTTTTTGATTTTTTATTTTCCAGGGGAGGGCAAGTTCCCCCCTTGTTCCTACCTGCGGACGCCCATGTTTCTGTCCCTCTCTTTCACATTCTAGTATGAAGGCGGTCATTATGTTTTGTGTTATTGTCAGGCCTCGATTTAAGATTTTAATGTAATAATGGACCACTTTGTGGAGATAAAGATTTAACCTGCTAGAGCTTAACTGCTAAATAGCAAGTAATCTTACAGGGGGGGGGGGAGCTATGGAAATTAATTACCGTTCGGTGTACATTTTTGGCATCTGGAAATCAAGATAAGTACATGAAGAAACATTAATTGACGTAATTAACATCGTGTGACCACTCTGAAATAGCCATTAATTGAAAGAAATAGCCAAGGTAAAAGGTCTGCTCGTCTCTCTAGATATCGAATTTATAACAAATAAAAGTAGACTTAACCTAGGCTTATTAATGCAATTTTCTGGCTTTTGAGACCACGAAAGTACCGAAATAAGCATTTTCATGGGATTATCGTGCAGTGTCAGAAATAAGCCATTTATCATGAGAATGGTCACTTGAAGAAAAGCAAAATGGAAACTGCTCATTAAAACCCTAAACTCATTACCACTAGGATAACAGTTTTATTTTATTTTAACCTGAATGTTCTCTTCAAATGATTTTAAAAAATGTTGTGAAAGCTATTTTGGTATCTTTAAAACTCTTTTTGTTGTCTATGTTGACAATTAGCCTATACCCGACAACAAGATGGCTATTTTCGCTACAATTATTGTTGCGCCCTTTGCAACATCTTTTATTAGCCGGGAGGGTGAATGTCAGTCGGTGTAATTTGTAACCTTATAATCACGCTTGGTGTGGAAGCAATTAACTTAGAACAGCGACAACATTCATTATTGCGTACAGAGCATGAAGATACGTTTCGGCAAAACCTATCCCTATATTACAAAAGACCCTTTTCATCAGAATAAAGTGCAGATAGTACAGTTACTGGTGGCTGTTTGAGCATTTTGTTATCTGGGCCTTAAAACAACGCTATTAATTTATGTCTTTTGCCAATAATGGTGCAAGAGTAAAGTATGTTAAAAAGCCTAAAAAGGGCGCCGACAGACGATTTTGGTCCGTCGGGGGGGGGGGGGGGGGCTGACCATATGTCAGCTCCGCCACTGGTTGCAGCGTCAATTTCATAAAGAATTGAACGTAATGTCCAAATAATGTGACGCGATGATATTACAGATTTCTCAAAATGTGCTTCATCTGAAGAAAAGGTTGCAGTTCTTTTAAAGTTAGTATCATATGAAAGGTACATGCAATTGAGATGCAGTTTTCCTGGATGAGAAAGTTTTCCTGCACAATTTGAAGTCTGAATTCTGTCTGCAGAATATACCGCTACCTTTAATCTCCTGGGAAGGGAGATAAAGTTTTCCCAGTCTCTTATGCATTTTCATGTACAAAAAGGGGGATTTCCATCTAGTTGCCAAAAGCTGTGCCTTTTAAATACTTTAAAACGGACACTGCCAAAACAGAAATTCCCAAAACCGGACCTGATAAAACGCATGTATGGACTATTTACACTATTCCAGTTAACAGAATTTCCCTTCAAGTGCGAAAATTTCCTAGTGAGGAGCCTCCCAGCTTCCCATCTTTTCCCATCCATGTGTGGTCGGAAAGAACCAAAAATTAACCCCCTATGTTAATTATGATTTTTATCGCAGGATTACGACAGATAAATTTATACTTATTATTTCGTGACGACACATCGATGGACAGCTTTTTATTGGACTAAGAGTCTTAGATAAAAGCTATTCGTGGGAATGACATCACGAATTGAAATTTCATTTCTAACAGACCCCTAGATCAAATCATTTAGTATCACTATCTGGCAAATCTATAGCTCTTTTGGACGAGAAATGAGAGAACTTAAATAAAAACTTCAGAATCCGATCCGATGACGACTTTAAAGCCACGGTCACGCTACAGCAAATTCGGATCGGATTCTGATCTAATTTTTGTGAGTTTTTGTTAAAATTTTCTCCATCTCTTGTGAAAGAGCAAAAGCATTTGCCAACCTATATATAAAAATAAATACGCACCGATAGACATATTTTAACGGACTACGCTGTCCGATAAAAAAAATAAGTCGGTGTGACGTCACAAAAAATAACCAGTTTTTCATAGACATCAGATACATATCAGATGTATATTATGTTACGCTGGTTGACAAAATTTGTGTCTTTTCGACCAGAGATGGAGAAGACTGTAACAAAGCCCGAAAAATGGAATCATAATCTGATCCGAATGCGTTACAGTGTGACCGCGTCTGTAGTTGCTAAGTCTATATCAAATCAATTGGTACGATCCCCTGCTCTTTCGCATTACATTCGCAGACAACTCATAATCTCACTTTTAATTATAATATTTCTCGAAGCTACTGCTTGTGAAATTTTCTTTAGAGAGACGGATGACTTCAATGTCTCACATACTCCATTAATATGTGGTCATTGGGGTTCCCACGGCCGATTATAGCCCAGTATCTCAGTAAATGCCAGTACTCTTGCAGTAGAGTCTGGAGATTTCGAGTCACGGGTCCGGCAATTTTCAACTTTCATGGACTCGAGTCCGGACCCGGATTCTGTACTTTGTCAATGGAGGAAAATAAACTGTTCTAGCCAAGTTCTTTAAATTTTGAAATATCGAGTCCCTGTCCCCGACTCGATCAGATTACTGATAAATACAACCGGTCTTGGGAGCGAACTCCCAAACTCTAACCGTGTAGAAAAGAGTCGAATCTTGCTAATCTTAGCGTGTTTTTGGCTCAAAACCAAGTATACATTGTTGATGTCTCACTATCTTCTGTGCATCGGAAAACTTAGCTAGAATCCCTAATTACTTCGTCTAACTCTGTGAATAAATTTCTATGTCCAAACCCTCATTTCTCTTTTTCCCCCACACCAAAACCCTCATCAGATTGTCTGATGGCTAATGTCTTCAATTTTTCATGATCAGAGGAACCTTTCTATGAGGCATTTTGAATTACACTTGGGAATCCCGAATTTTTAACCATGGAAGAACTATACTTCCATGTTAACCAACTCACCAATGGTCCATAACGACCTTAAATCGTCAAAGTTAGGATGTTTGTAAGCAAATATTTGGGAGGACAATCGACACCTAGCCACCTGTCTACCGCTTTGTCAAGTTGTAAGAGCATTCTACTTGCTGGCTGGAGGTCTGTAGTTTGAGTCCTGGCCGGGTCATATCGAAGACTTTAAAGGGCAAGGGCAGTCATCCCAAACTTTTTTGAAGCCACAGCTAATTCTCACAATTTTCTTCTCACTTTTCTTCAATGTATCTTTTATAATATTTAAGGACTTCAATATTGCATAGGCCTATTTAAAGAAACCAAGCAGCGGCTTCTAGGAAAGTTCACATTTGAGCAGAAAATATTACTTTCACATGACCCTGAATGGGCCAATCATGAAACAAGATAGTGTACTACACTTCTTCAAGTTGGGGAGACTGCCCCTGCCCTTTTTAAAAAGTGGATCCAACTTCCATTGGCTTTCGTGCTGAGCATTAGCAATTGAGTAGGAAAAATGCGGTGGTTGTCGTTTTGGAATTGAGGTAAATATTTTTCAAACGAAAGCTCAACAAATGGATGCTTATTATGGGTTCTTCTTAATACAAGTCTGAAAACTGCCAGTCCGACTGTCTGAGGGGCTATGATATTTCAAAATGTCCTCTATTCTCCGCGCCAATTATGGTGGCGCTTCGTTTAAATAGTCTATTGGTTTGTGCTGATTCATGCATGTCCCTAACTTTTCAATACGGATTGATGCCCTTGCCAATGGACCTTAAACAAGCAACTGAGAAAGCTGTGCCTTTGAGCTAATTGCTCAAGACTAAATTTAAATTCAACCGAAAAGCTTTGACCTGGTTCCTGGGAGTCGACCAGGGATCACTTAGGGTAACTATATGTTTCGTTTTGCATCGTTACAGACCATTTTCATAATCCTGTACCTGCAACACCGGCCTCAAGAAAAAGTTGTAAAAAATCATAACTAATTTATTACTCCCGTTCCCAGGTTTCGTTTTCAGCCTCGTGTTTTGACAGCCAAGAGAGAAAGGAGCACATGGACTACTTTACTTGGTAACCCTGTTAGCATACCAATCGGCATTTCACCCACAGCGGGATATTTATGGATACATCCCGACGGAGATGCCGCAGGAGGCAGGGGTAAGATTTTACACTTTCACAACGTTAAAAGGTATCTTAAAGGTTGCTTTTATGAAATGTGCAACATAAAAAGGTATTTGTAATGAGTGCTATAATTGACAAAAACTGTGACTGCGTTATGATGCAAGAACAGGAGAAGATATCTGTAATAAATGTACTAAGGTACTAATAAGCTACGGCAATAGTTTTCAGACTTACTCAAGGTAAAAGACTAAACACAAAGACAGGCTTGGAGCTAGCAATTCATTGCGCATGCGGGCAAAATCTCTGTATAGATCGAGACTAGCTCTCCTAGTCATCAATGCGCAATCGATTCATGCGTAGTGATATGGAAGAAGAGGGGTCAAGTGCAATGGGAATTTGATTTGGTGAAGTGATAGCCGTTAAGCTCGATGGGCCCGGGACGCAACTCCTTGCTACGAGATTATCAAACCCGTCGCAAAGCGTGAACGTCTTTGCCACTCTTTGCGACTAATTGCGAGTAGTAACGATACCGTGAATTCTCATACCACTGAACAAATTCAGTCGTATGTATATTCGGTCGCATTTTTTAATTTGATACTAAAACGTGTAACTGACAACAATTACAGACTTGTGGAATGAAGCCCACGAAGATCAGTTGATAGAAAGATATATGGAGAACGTATCCTTGTCTCGGGCTTCAATATAACAATTAAAGGTCCAATTCTCTCATCCAAATTAGTACCAATCTCCTACTCTTCTCACAAAGCCCCTCCCACAATTGTCTGTAATTCATCCTCATCCAGATACGATCTCAGTTTATTGCTTCAGGGTGAGTATGAAAAAGCTCAATGAGTATAATCAAAACGCTCTCAGTACAGTTTATATAATGTATTATAAGCTTTGGTTCCCTGCATTGTTTGAATAAGCTGTCAATCAAAGAGATAAGTCGATTGAGAATTCCGGCAAACCCCTACAAGAATTGTAGCTTGGGGTGAGAGGATTGGTCCTTTAAAGAGCATATTAAACGTCAAAATTTCTTGGGAATGACTTCTTCGTTATGCAATAAGTTGCATAGTGTGGAAAGATTGCTCTAAAAACCATTATTCACCATGAGCTGGTAATCAGTCGCTCGGTTCAGCGCGACGAGACAATTTCGGTTCGCAGAGAGTCACGTTGCATAATGTGTATTACCCCGCGGACGGGTGAAGTGTTTTCGTTCAGCTTACTATCGCTATAAAAGCCATCTGAAGGGGCGGCAGCATATAAGAGCATAAGAGGGCAGTGCAGCCAAAAGGGCGATTTGCAGGCTATAGTGTGGATAGGAATTCATCATTTCGTATAGTCAACTTTTTGTCATGAGTTAACTTTGATGAATATTCCAATGGCTCCAAAGAGGCCTCGAGAACGTGAAACAGTAATTCGTGGCTTGAAAATGACTCATGGTGGATCTTGGGGTAATTTGAAAGTTGGAACCCAGAAGGGGAACCCTACTGAGGCTCCATCTTTAATATTTCACACAAAATGAATATTTTTCCAGCTTTAAAATGACATTTTGTAAGGTCTGTCACAATTTAAACACGGTTTAATGAGTTTTCAAAAAGTATGACTAATTTTGAATTATTACATAAAAATACATTAGGCAAGGCATAACAAAACACGCAAAACGTCAGGGGAGAGGGGGCTAGATACCCAGAAGGCCAAACCATAAAAAACAAGTTTACCAAAGTTTAGTCAAACCAACCCAGTACATGTAGTATAGTACAGTCATGGAAGAACTTGTCAATGTTAGCCTTAAAGCTAGGGTGAAGTGTCCATTTTATTAAGAATTTAATAAATAGTCCAACAGTGATTATTAAAGATTAACCAAAAATTTTGAAAAAAGGAAATATTAAGATGCAGTTTCATATTTTTCCTAGAATTTCATTGAGTCACGATCATTATTTTGATCAGCAATGCAAAAAATGCTAACTGAAAGCATTTTTCTGCCAAGTATGCTACAAACATTTTAATTATATTCAAAATAACCTCACATAAGAGGTTCGGTTAAAACCTACACAAGAACATACAACATTTAAACGCTGTTGCCTTTTCACTAAATGATCACATCGATTTTGTCGGAATTAATAAATAACTACAACAAGACTCCAAAATACTGACGAACAGCTTTTTTATCTTTATTTTTTTCCTAGCAAAAAAGACCATTTATATGTCTATGAGGGTTCTTTGTCTTCGTCCCTCATAGCTCTGTATTTCATCAGTGTTCATGTTCAATTAAATAATTTATGTGCATTTTATATGAGGGTTATTGTCTTTACCCTTCATTGCCAGCACTCAGTTCGATTCAGTGGCGTAGCCAGGAAGGGATTTTGGGGGGAGGGGCCTAGGTAACAAATGGGGGGGGGGGCTGGTACCTCCGAAGGTCAGGCACGGCAAGACTATCTAAGCGGAGCGCCACCATCAGTTGACGCGGAGAGTACAAGAAAATTTTGGGCTTTGAATCCCTTCAAAAGGCCGGAAACGGCACTTCCCATGTGTTTTAAGCTGGATGTACCCAGCCCTGAAATACGAATCTCATGTCTGCGACTTCTCAAATAATGAGAATAAAATAATCAATCTATGAAAAATGGTAATACATACACTTTTTAGGGACCCCAAAACTAGGCACATCTGATCTGTGGCCTGGGGGATGAGACTAAAGGGAACCGGTATCTCCCTTTCCCTTGGGAAAAATTGTAAACTTCAGAAGGACGTAGATCGCAAATGCTGCAATATTTGAATGGATTTCAGCTTACCTAAGGCAGTACCTTACCCTTTACAGGAAAACCAAAAGTAGCTGTGTCCCTCTCTGAGAAACTTTCTTTGCGTTAGATTTCCTAGATGCAAAATAGTGCTATGTTTGGCAAAACTTTGAACTGAGTATAGGCCTAAGTTTTAGGATTTTCCCTTTTTGGGGAGCATGAAAAATATCATTTTGGAAGGAAATATTTCAAAGTTTATTTCCGTTCAAACATTTTATTTTTTCAATTCACATATATCAGGACGCAAAAAATCTGGGGAGCCTGAAGAAAATCTGGCTACGCCACTGGTGCGGTACCGGATCTTACTTTACACCACTGTTACAAATTCTTAATTTTCCTTTCAGAAATCAAAACCTTTCAAATTCCCTTTGATATGAGCTCCAAACTTTTGAAGTTTAGAAAAAGATAACCACGAAAAGTTTTCTTTAACTTCCTTTAATAAATTAAATACTGATAAAATGTGAAATCTCAACAACTTTGGTCGAACAGGTGTGATCTACTTGAGTTTGCTCAACTAACCCTAAGCATTTGAAATATCCTTACCAAAACCCAAGTTTTCTTCTAAATCTATAATAATATTTGTTTCAAAACGGCGAGTGTCGGCCCGCTGTACGCGTGGAAAATTGTGGCCCATCTGCCTTCTTGAAAACTTATTACTTTTTTCCGAGCTTATGGTAGCTGGCCCATCCGAAGAAAAGTCACACCTCCGTCTGATATATCCTTTTGCCAGTGAGGTAATATGTATTGTGCATTTTATATAAACTAGAAAGTGCCGGAAAAAATGCACTAGGGTGTAGCCAGTGGGCCTGCGATGGTCCTCCAACGGTCCTTCGGTGGCCAGCTACGTATTCACGGCCTATCGAAAGCCGACAAATGGCCGGCCTTCGGATTGCTGACTGGGCGCACGCCCGCGCGCTGTTTACGGGTTCTTTGAAGGCCTTTCTAATGCATCTCAAATTGTAAGAAACTGTATACCTACAAGTGCACTCGCTGTCATGATTCGGTTGCATAGAATATGTTGGTTGAGGATCGTTCTATTCCGTGTACCGGTATATCATCTGTTTCCAAACAATCTACTTTTTGAAGAAAGAGAAAAGGGCAACATTAAAATCTAATGTTTGCGTATTCAAGATCAACTCTAAATTTGTAAAAAAAAAAAAAAAAAAAAGAAGGTAAGACAAAAATAATACAACATGCGCTTTTAGATTTATTATTAAATTTCAAGATTGATTTTATTTAAACACGTTTCTGCCAAGGTCGTTTTGATATTCTGCCAGAAGTACTAAGGAATTTTAAGGGTAGTGCTGGTTAAGGTGTACCTCAAGTCAAAAGTTCAAAATATATATTAAACAACATCGAAATGCATTCTAACGGTCCAACTCCCATCTTTATAGGTAATTTTTGGGCTAAGATATTAAATATGGGAGTTAAATTGTTCCATTGCGCAATTACTTGTGACTTTCTTGTTCAACTCATGTTACATGCTTTGTTTCCCTTTAAAGTTAAAAATGTTTTATGACCTTGAACACTTCCTGTAACTTTACATAGCATGTTGCACTGAGAAGATTTAATTAATTACAACATCCCATTAGGGTAAGAGTGTTATCGCACCTTGGTACAAGGTAAAGTAACTCTCAGAAAAACAAAGAAATACAAAGATTGTAATCTGAATATAGTACAACAATGACATCCCAAATTATTGCGCAATGTACCATTTTAATTTGAGTGAATAAACTTCAACATTTTATATCTAAGCTCAGGAATTTCCTATGAAGATGGGAGTTGAACTGTCATTTTTTATGCTGTTTAATATATTTTAAGATTTATTTCTGAAATTTTGGACTTGAGGTACACCATAAAGATGGTCGGGTATTTGATCCTAAAATGTAAAATTACATCGACTTTGAAGCGTCAGATAACTGTCCACTCCCCCACATGACGGTAAGGTTCCTCGAAGTACAGCCTGCTGTATATGCTTCACAACTACGTGCATGTCATTTCGATCTTGTGCGAGATACGAGGGGTGTTCTCCGTAACACTCTCACTTTAACTTACTGTAAAAGCTATGTATAAATTGCTGTCAATTTTCCTGTCCGTGACTGGTTTATGTTAAGAGTCATTTCAATTTAACTGCATCTATTCAATAGCTCGGACTTAATCAGAGAGGGCTTTTCTAGACCACCTCCCTGCCACGAATACAGTTCTATAACCGATAATAATAATCAAATCAATATTATTTGCAATCAATGTGAAGATAATTGATAAGCTTCACTCCAGCACTCCAGATATCTTGTAGTATTTATGTACTTAAGTTGGGACTTTGCGCCTATCGTTCTAGCACCAGTACGTTTTAAGAAATCGGTTCCAAAGGATTTTCTCTTCAGTGCTAACGGATATTCTGTCTAAAATGTTCCAACAAAGACTACAAAGAAAATGGCTCTGACACTATCCAACAATTCAGTCTTAATCATAAACCCCAGCAAAGGCTACATTTCTTCAAAATACCATGCGCAAGAAGAGCCATGGACGTTGCATTTTTGGAAATGTTGAAATTTGGGGGGGAACAAATTATTCTTGAGCAACAAGCAACTGAATTTCTCTCTGTGGGAAACTTATTTCTTGAAAAGAAGGCGATCATACTGCCTTATTTTTGAGAATCAATCACGCTGTGTCAACAAATATTAATTTTAAAAGGATGAATTTTTCTTGCAAAACAAACGCAACATTTCCCCTTAACTGTTTAAGTGCTATGTGCAAGGCATAGATTCCTATTCCTATTTTCGAACTTTTTAGGTCAGGCATTTTGTGGAGGCAAAATGCATTGCCTCAAAATATGCAGAAACATTTTCTCTTTCAGAATATGAAAACCGCATCCGCCTAGGATACAGCTATCAGTAGATACTAATTTTCCAAGTAATGCAATTATTTCGTGAGATTTAGTGCATAATCTGAAATCTGTGGTACACGCGGCACATCAATTTGTTCAATTTATTTATAATTTTTATGCTGCTGCTGCAGGGAATATCACGGTAAGAGAGACGTTGCTATCTACAGGAAAAGATATGCAAACATTCCAGCAGTATCAATCTCAAAGACAAACAGCATATGTAGTAAAAAAGACCAGTCCCAAATGATAAGCCACTGGGAAATATGCCTTTAGGCCTAAGTCCCAACGAGATTGAGATGCATATTCGATGCTTTTGTGTGAAAGTTTTGCCACAATAAGCACTTGTAAGCAGAGTTGTGCCTATCGATTACTTTCCTTTGTTTTTAAATGTCCAATACAATATGAAGTTCATCATGACCTATTGTCTCTTCTCCCCAACCCATCCCCCCCCCCCCCCTCAGCACCCCCATTGCTTCCACTCACGCCACCCATTCACTCAACATCTTCACCAGGAAGCGCTACCCATCACTGATTTAACGACGCCCCTGCTACGATCGATCCTTATTTTGGTTTGCTCCTTTTGCGGAACGCTTTCCCCAATGCCCTTCCTCAAACACAAGAGCTAACCGTCCAAAATTTCACGGCAGATGACGCCGCTGCCTCTTGCGGGAAGGTTTTACTTACTGTGAATAGCGTCAAAATGTTTTTGAAGAACCAGTCGTTTGCTTGTACACAAAATGGGCTTCGCCTTGAATACGTCAAAACAAATCAAAGAGCTAAGTGTGTGTTTATATTGCTGTTAAAAATCAAATGGTGATTTCCGTGAACTGCATTGAGCGTACTAATATCTAGTTCGCTTTTATTTACTCAGTTTTGTCACAAAGTTATCACATGTACCCACCGTGTCCTATTTGATCCTACACATTTGAGGCAAAAGGTAACAACTCTCATTAAACTACTCAGATTTGAAATTGCATTGCCGAAAGAGAGTGGCGGTGATACCGGGTCAGCAGGGGGATTCCTCCCTCCCTATTCTGTCCTTCCTCCATTTGCCCCCAAGTAGGTCAGTTAGAGGTTGGGTTAACCGAAAAAAATTAATAACAAACCTCTCCGAAGACTGAATTTTTCATTCAGAGTTATGTTGAAACCTCGGAGCTTTGGGGGGCTTCACTCCTTGGACCCCCGATTCCCGGAAGGAGCGCTTTGGGTTCAGTTTCACGCTGCGCCCAAAATGTTTGCTTTCACAATTACCCTTTGCCCTTAGTTGCCCCCCCCCCCTTAATTTGACATTCTGGCGTCGGCACTGCCGAAAGAAAGTTTGGCCAACTGCTCTAACGATCTCCATATCATCTGAAATAAGGGATATTTATTTAGTGGCAACCATGTAATGAAATTAAAGTGTATCATTTATCAGTCAGACCCATCGTGCAAAAATAGTTCTGAGGGAGGCAATTTTTTGGGGGGGCGGTCCAATATGAGCGAAGCAAACCGATTATTTTCCAGGTCATATTCCAATCAATCATATATTGTGAATGTATTTGAAATGATTATATTATATATTTTTTGGTTTTGTTTTGCTGTTGTTGATCCTCCCTTGTCAGTTTAGACATTCTGGCATAAGTTATCACAGCACCTCCACACTTTGGAAAAGGATTCCGCTAATAATATAGACTGGTTATTTTCAATGGGGAAGATTCTCTCATGTGTTTCCAAAACATACCGAGTATTGTAGACATAAAGTGTGCACTCTCTCTATATACACACAGAAGAGATTCGTTGAATATGGTTTCGTTTTACCGCTTAAAAAGACCTACCGTATGTAATGTGTCTTATTTGTTTAATGATACGTCCCTCTACTTATAATATTCCGGGGCTATAGCTTTCTTTACACCAAATATAATGATCCCCTTTCAATTATTAGGAAAATATCATTTTGACATTTTTATTTTTATTTATTGATTTAAACATTTAATTGCAAATAGAAATTTCAAAATAGCCAGCTTAAATTCTGCTTTGAAGCCCCCTGTTTAAACTCTGCTTACAAGCCTGTGGCATGGCATTGCTTGCTAAGAGGTTGCGATTTTTCAAAATTTTCTGTGTATTTTCTCCGGGCCAACCGATGCGCTCTCCGAAATAAAAACTGCTTAGATTCTTCTGCAAGCCTGGTGAATGCAGATTCCGACGGCCTGAGGGGTTGCCATTTCCGAAGTTTTCTGAAAGCTACGCGCCAATTGATGATGGCGCTCTGTTTAGATAATCTTTCGGACAATGCGAATTCTGACTGTGTGCAGGGGTTGCGAGTTTGCCAAATTTTCTGAGCGCTCTGAGCAAACTGTTGGGTGAAACGCAACTTGAATAATATTTCGGGCAGGATTACAAAAGGAGGACTTCTTAGATGTTGCTCACAAGCCTGGAAATGCCATTTTCGTTTGTCTGAGGATTCCCCCCCCCCCCCCGCCAACCAACCTTGGCACTCGGCTTATGTAATCTTTCGAGTAAGACTGCATTATGGGGTACAGAATCTCATCCTCATCAAAACTTACTGATGCTACCATACGACTATGTCTATACCCTCTGATGGTGGCATACCCAGACATGAACTAAGTGATAAAATTCTGAATTAAACTTTGTTCACCTGAGACATCAGTGAGACATCGCTCATTTTAAGCTAAGTGACAATTGTAAGTTGCATTCTCAAATGTGATTTTCTTATTTATTCTTTGTACAATACAAAGATATATGGCACAATTTTTCATATTTTCTCATTCGAAAAGTGACATTTCCGGCCATCTTGAAGGGTCTGTAAAGAGGAAAATTCTCGTACGCCACGCGCCAACCAATTTTGGCACTTCTCATATATAGTCCTGCTAGCACTAACCCCTGCCGACCATATCTTCCATTCCACCACAAGCTGACTTGTCCTTTTCCACTTCTGGCAAATTCTGGATCCACCACTGATTTGTAACAGTCCTTTGTATCAGTCTGGGTTATTGAGTTTTACGGCCCAGTTAACAACCAATTGTTTCAAGTCGCGCTGGCCACGGCCTTTTTTCCAGCTGTGGCTCACCGTCTTGTTTCCGTACTCCATTGCTTACAGCATTTGCCAAGCACAGTGACAGTAGGTTCCGTTTTTAAAGTCTTCGTTATCACCAGACCAGGACTAGAACCTCCGACTTATACCGACATCAAGTCTGATACTCTAACCACTTAACAATGCAGTCTTTTTGTATCAGTCTGGAGAAAAGCAGTTTGTAATCCATTTTTCTAGTTCCCTGATCTACGTATGGAAAAGACATATTGACAAACCCTCATACTTCCACCAAAGTGCATGAATTTGCTTGAAGTATTTAGATACCATAGTACTTTTTGCACTTTTTCAAGAGAGTACAAAGCATAGTAGGCTATGATGGTCGTATTTTTGCTCTGCCAAGGTGTTTTCATTCTGATTTCATTTTGCATATAACTAAATTAAATAACTCGTGACGTTATTGATGACCTCAACCCAACTGCGTTTTTATGAATTTTGTAAATATTTTCATGCCATTTTTTTGTTCGTAAGTGGTTTCTTCATAAATGATGTGGTTGTCACCATGCTGCACATATTTGAGCGATCTCATCAGACAATTTAATGCGGCTCATTGAGTTGGATCATGAAATACAACACACATCTTCCAAAGCGGTTAACTTTAACATACCAATGGCAAATGGCCAAACTAAGACAATCCCCATATTCAACATACAAATAATTGCTTTATGAGTGAATACTTAACGGCTCTATTGGGTTTTGAAAAATTCGCGACCATACACTTTTTCAAATTATGCAAAAACTTTGCAAGTCAGGACACCACAAAATTCATAACGCTTACCTTTTCCGTAACTATTGGATATGAACAGATGAAACTTGATTTATCATGCTAATCATAAGCATTTTCATATTAAAGTATCCTCTAACACTTTCATTAAGTTATCGCTTTCAACTCAATCAGCCCCTTTAATGTTCATAGGACCCATCATTATCCACCATCGACAACTACAAGTTGTACGGTCACTGTTAATTATTTTATGATCAAAACAATTTGTATGTATTATCTTCCAGCGGCAGCCAGAGCCGGAACCGTGCAAATTTTAACTTCTATAGGTGAATTATCCATCGAAGGCTTTGCCTCAAAAGTACCAGAAAATGGTCTTTACTGGGCCCAAACGTAATTGTTTCGGGATAGAAGGAATACGTTGAGATTTGTTCGAAATGCTGAGAGACTTGGATTCAAAGCACTTGTTGTAACTGTGGATTCCCCCGTTGAACATAAAGATAGTGGGGTCAGCGTGAACGTAATGAAGGGGTTAATTCGTGAACATCCAATGGCGTAAGTTTACATGGCAACAGGGATTGTTTTTGTTTTTAATCATGTCGCAAATCACGTGTAGCCTACAGTCTATCCTACATTCCCAACGCCGAGGCTCTGCACATATAAAAATAATTCTTGCTACATCTGCAGACCTCGCGAGGCTAGCGAGAAGACAGCCTAAACGCACCAGATTTGGGGAAGAATTTACCCTTCATTGAAAGGGTAATTTTGGGAAAATTATGAAAATTTTATTCACAAGTAAATTAACTTAACCCTTTACCGTTGTGCTCCGATCGGGGCATATTTGCGCGCCTCGGGAGTGGGCGGAAAAGCGGACGTAGCCCGCCCCGCATCGGCTTCCGTAGGCCATTGACCCCGTGACCTTGAACTATTGTCTCTCTTGCTGTTGTGGCCGAATTTTCGGGTAGCTACTCGCAGTTTCGAGCTCCGCGTGAAACAGTAAAGATGTGTGACAGCCGAGCTCTCCGCATGGGTCCAAAAGGACCCAAACAACGGTAGAGGGTTAAAAGAAGAGATATGGAGTGATTAGGGTTGGGAGTTGGAATTCGGCAATTCGTATTGACCGAAGTGTAAGATTGCGCCCTAACTTTTTAGCGACAATATCATGCATAAAAGAATGAGTTGGGCTACTGCTAAAAGGCCCTACAATGGCAATGATGTCCTACATTTAGGTTGGCTGATTAGGCTTCGTATTTGTCATGGAAATGTGCTAGTAGACGAGCATTCTGGAGCAAAAGCCTTCTGTGTCATTTACGCCTTTTGCACAAAAAATCACTAAGTGGAAATCATGCCTCTCCTTTTCCATATTTCCAAGGGTCTTGGTCGAGATCTTTTTGTAAGAAGGTCGAATAAGGTCATGCTTCACGTGAATATTTTCCCCACACTATCTCTTTGGTAAATAATATACATACATGTAAACAACAGTGATCGATTGTATATATATGGCATGTGCCCTGGTTTAGAACAGGAAGGTGCACTGTTTTAAGACCCCCCTGAAGGTTCATATTGATATGGTTCCTCTCTGCTGGCGGGACAGGACTCAATTTGCCCGAAACTAACATTTTTTAACTTTTGGAAAAGATGAAATACGGTATTCTCATGTTTGAACAAAACGAGGAAAATGGGATGGCTGAGAGTTTTCGGGTGGATCTAATTCAACAATGAATTAGATGATTAACTTCCACGTCAGTTTGGAGAAGAGGATCCCCTGCATAAAATATAAAACACTGCAAGGATGATTTTTTTAATCAGAACGCCACCATTACTTGGCGCGGAGCGTACAAAAATTTAAAAAATGCGAACCCTAGACAGCTAAAAAAAAAGGCATTTTTCTGACTTAAAAGCTTTAAATAAGCAGTTGTTTTTTAATTTTTCGTGTACGAAAAGGTTTCTCCTCCGACCGAAACTTTTATGTCAATCCCACGCCATGAAAATTGACAGTAATCAGGTGGCACTTGCCTCCCGGCCCATGGCGGATTTAGAATAACGCACCAGGCACCTGCCCACTATAATTTGCCAAGGCTTATTTTTTACTTTCGTAGATAGATCAATTTGCTTTCTTTTTTAAACATCTGTTTTATTGCCTTTAATGCTTAAAATTATTTAAAAGCAATTTCAAAGCCCTCACAGTTTCATATTTTCAGATAAAACTAGAAAATGTGGTTACGTACCGTAACCACAATGGACATGACATTGTGCTAGTCTTTGGTTGCCCATGTAGGGGAAGGATGGACTGCCTGGTTAATCCGACGGACAACAGGGACGTAGATCTGGTATGTGGTTTGGGGGACAAAAATTTTCCAACAGACTATGTTGAACCCTATTTCGTGTCCAGGACCGGAATGATCTATAAGCAATCCACCCTATGAAAGCGAGTGCACTCGTAGGCCTACATACACACACAACCAGACACACATACACACTCACAATGACATATGCACATACACTCAAAGTGACGTTTTCAAGAAGCCCCCCATATCCCAAAATGTTATTTAATTTTGGTTATTCTCCAATTTTTTGTTTTTATTTTTTTTATTTTAAATTTGCCTGAATTATTGGAAGGGCAAGGCCTTTGTTTCTCCCAATATTTTCATTGGTGATGCAATTAGTGTAATTTGCACGGGTAACCACTCGTTATCCTGTAACCCGGTTCCAAATCTACCACGCGAAGCTTAAATATTTTGCATGCGAAAAGGATTACCCAATTTACGCTATTCCCCACGGTAATGGAATAAAATATTTTACAATTAATTTGGTAAACATTCTCGGGGCCTGAGAATGAAGAGAGCCCTAGAAATTATGTGTAGCCTAAGTTTGTTTGTGTTTTGTGCTTAATATGTACCAAATAAATAAATCAAAAAGTTTGAAAGTTGTTTGTACTTTATTTCCTGAAGTTGAAATATTATCAGCGTTCGGCCCGATCGCGCTTTATCGTCTGGTAGTGAGTTACTTCTCACACATCAATGTACGTCACTTTGTTCGAGCAAGCTATCCGACGGTGATTCAAAATCACTTCGTACTTCACGCAGAAACTAGCAGACACATCCCCCGCCCAGCTTGCAGAGACAGTGCCCGTAGCATTCGGCATGCTAGGTAAACTGAGCCTTGCATGTATACGATCTATAATACGGCGGTATGACACCTTTCCCACATAGCAAGCTGCTGTCGGGCCGCCGTCGGCTAAACAGCGGCACGGCGGCAGCGGCAAGCCGCTGGTTTACCGCCAGTGGCCCGACGACGGCGAAAAGGTGGCATGCCGCCGGCGGGCTAATGGTGGCATGCCGCCGACGGTCCAACAGCGGTGAAAAGTCGGCATGCCGCCGGCGGATATTTGGCGGCATGCCGCCGGCGGTCAGACGACGGTGAAAGTTCGGTATACCGCCGGTGGGATTGTGGCGGCAAGCCGCCGGCGGTCCAACGCCGGTGAAGAGTCGGCAAGTCACCGGCGGGTGCATGGCCGCATACCACCAGCGGTCCAACGGCGGCTGTTAGTTGGCAAGTATTGAGACAATGTGTGCTTCCTGTAGATGGACCTCCTAACATCTTTTAGTGTCTTTACTTGGGGGGTTGTAACTCCGATGTAACTTAGCTAGATTGGGTGGGGGGGGGGGGGTGGGCCCACATTAAACTGGTGCTCCTCTCTAAAAAACATTCTCTCCCCTGATTGCTTTTAAACAAAGGACAAAGGCAGCCACCTCGAACTTAGTTCAATCATTAGCTATCCAACAACCCTAGTAGTATATCCTTCACGCTATTAATTAATAATTAAAAATTGCATATATCAAGAAGCTAAATTTCAAATACAAAAAATATTGTCAAATGATTCACAAGAGCCATTAATGAGACAGGATAGTCTACTACAAAAATTCAAGTAGGGGGTGACTGCAATTTTTCCGAAAAATATTTACTTCTTCCCACTTCGATCCGTTCCTCTTCTTATAGCTGTGTGCAGGAAGGAGGGTGGGCCATTGGGCCATGTTCATTCCCCTCACAAACGCCAATTTTTTTAGATCTTAATTATACGTAATTTAGTACAAATTTTACTTCAAAAGGTAGGTAGCATATGTGGCACCAGCTGGCATATGTTAGAACATCTTATTTCTCAAAAAACATTCAAAGAGGATGGAGTGTCTCTTTTAACCCCCCCCCCCCCGGACTGATGTCAATTGTATTTTCAGTCCCTAAAATATGCAAATTTTGTTACACTCCCAATTTTACTTCAAAAAGGTATCAGGCTAATGTGGCACTCGATTGCATCTAAGGACAACTAATTTTAAAAAAGAATGTTCAAAGGGGAAGGGGATGGGCAATCAAATTCCTTTTTGTTTTAGTTCCTAAAATAGGTCTTTGCAAATTTTGTAAAAAACTTAGCACCAGATGGCATGTAAAGACACCCCAAAAATTTCCAAAGAAGAGGGAACCCCTCCCCTTAAATCCTTCCCCCCACGCCGGCGATCACTCAGCATACCGCATGTTAACCCCCCCCATTCATAGAATTACAGCTCTATTGTTACTAAAGTATGGCTATGTATTTTTAGGAAAAATTGTTGGCACTGGTGAAGGGGGTGGCCCAATGCCCCCCCCCCCTTGTACGCCACTGGCTGAAAAGGAGGCATTGTGAAGAAAAAGTCGCCCACACTTCTCCATTAAAGATATTAGAGCGAAAAACCTGGAAGAATTGTCTGAAATGAGCGGTATAACAGGTAAAAAATACATGAATATGTATCCTACTTTATGTTCCAATTTATTTCTGAGTCGTTTGTAGGATGTGAACATGTAGGCAACGTCAACCACCACCTGACATTCTGGATTTTTCCAGAATTTTGTTAACGTATTTTTTTTTGTTTTTTTTTTTTGTTTTTTTGTTAATCTTTCCTGTCTCCGTTAAGTCCACTCGACGGCATAGTGAAAGCGGGAGGGGGCCATGTGGTTCATTACTTCTTGAGATAGTGCCAGGGTGTATTCGTTTGTATTCGCTCGCGGTGTGAATGCACCGGCGAGCGTTCAAACGCCCGAGCATTGAACACTCGAGTCGCCATCCCTCGAAATGCTTTTTGTGTGGAAGCGCCTTTATAATTCTCTAACTTATTTTAATTTTATTCCCGATTTTTGAGAAACCAGGCAAAACTAATTGTCTCTTCAGCACTACGGCCTCGTATCAAGTTTTAATAAAGACATATTTTTTACATTAAACACTACATCATACATGACAGTTGACGCACTAACAGACTTTACTGATAAAACTACCCTGGATATGCAAGGCTGCTAGATTTGGCTAAATGCCAGCACCGTGCAGCAGGTCTGAGCGCGCAGGCTGGGCTACCTCAATTTAACGTATACGTACTGTCTATGCGTGAGCAGACGACCGTTTTTCACTATAAAGATTGTATTGGGATAGACGCTACACCTTTGCGCACATAACTAGCGCAGTGTGCCAGTGTACGTACGTACGATGCTAGCGCACCTACGTACGTACCTACAACGTGCGTGCGTATCTGCGCTGCACTATAAACGTAAACATACAACATATCCTGTATATAGTATAGTACGTGTATCTAGCTGCTAGTACGCTGAATAACATGACATCGACTCGACACAGGCCTGTTGACATTTTGGTGTCGTAAATTATTTGGATAATACTTGTCTCGATTCATCTTAGTCTGAGTACACGGCAGCCGAAAGCTTTCTGCAAGGTAATCTACGTTTTGTTTTCAAAAGGGTGTTAAAAAATTATACTTATTGTGCCTAACTTTTTACAGTTTATTCCAGTGAAGTGATGACTTTGTTTACTCAGTATACAAGCCGTCAGCCCGAACCATCACTGAGCAGAGCCTAACATAATAAGGCAAGGCTAACGTGAAGGCCTACGTTACGTAGAGCCTAACGTTATGGGCTCAGTCAGTGCTGTTGTTCGTGCTCATGAATCATGTACAGCCTAGGCCTAGCATGGAACCTAACTTAGGCCCTAATTATTAAACGTTACTGAGTACGGCTTGCTTAGGATGACTTGAGCTAGGCTGTGAAGAAATGATTAAAGTTAGGCTTAACGTTATTTCAACAGCAATCTGCGCAGTTTGTAAAACTGCAGCATGCATAACGTTACTCGTTAGGCCTAACTTTAGGCCCTTTGATGTAGCCCACTATAAATATTGACACAAATGAAGTCCTAACGTTACTCCTTGACTGTAGGCTATGTAGCTTAGAGTTAGACCTAGCCTAGTCCCAGGCCTATATTCATATGAGTAGGCTAGCCTAGGCCGAGGCCAAGCTGCAGAACAATTTAGTTATATGCTTTGCTTTGGATAATGAGGATTTTAGGACATTTTATTGGACTACCTTAGCCTTTGCTGTTCAAGTTAGCAGCAAAGTTAGGACTTGCAACTGCCTACAGCATAACTTGAAAAGTGTAAGAAGTCAGGCAAAGGGTAGTTTTTGAAGTGTTATGCTTCCTTGGAGTTTTAAGACAAGGGTGCTGCATTATTCGGGCCTAACGTAGCCTATTCCTAAGGAGTTTGACCAATCTTTTCTTCAAGTTTGTAATGTAATGGTTGTGACATTCCTTTTGTATTAACAGAGAAACTGTAATTTAATTTCAGGGATGTAAATGCATGGAATCAGCTTACCTGCCTGAACACAATGGAATATTAAAACCCGTTCAGCCTTATCAAAATGTCATACTACAGAGCAAACTGAATTAAAGGCCATCTGGGCTTCAGGACTAATGTGACTGACAGCTGCAGCTTTGCAACTCTTCGAAGTGCAATTCAAAGTTTACAGAGTTCTGTGACTGTAAGTACCATAATTTAATAGCGTATTGAATAAAATACTTTGACTTAATGATGACTTTTCTTGCCTGTTGTTTGACATTGGACATAACTTATTGCCCTCAAATTTTATTACTGTAAAATTAATAAATTATGTACGCAGCTGGTATGGTCATAATGATTGCTTATGGATGGACCTTTGTGCAAACATCCAGCAGATTTTTTCAAGTGCAATTGAAAACACCATTATTCATAAATACTTTACTGTTACTTTTGAAGTGGTTAGCATGATAGTTTATCCACAATCTCTCCCAATTACTTTTTGAAAATATGCACAGATCATCGGCATCACAGTCTTTAGGGTGTTTCAATTTACAGTCACTGTCAATGTGATTGTGGAATGGGTTCATATTGTTTGAGAGAACTTTGCAGCATCTGACTGTATTGTAAGTAGCTGATCTCACTATGTCAATGAATTTTCTCTCGATCTGTAAAAAACCTCAAAATCATACAAAGCGCACAATGTATTGCTAACACCATTATAGTTCAGCCTCAATCATCGTTTTTTCAACAACCCACGCCCCATTTTTGCCCTTCCTTCCCCATTGCACTTGCCTATACGGGTAGTGCGGTATTTTTGTGTTCAGAATGCCAAATTTACAGGCAAAATCTCCAGCTGAATTTTATTTGACTTGATTTGCTCCCAGCCTAATCTGGCAGTTCACTTGGAATGGCAACCATTGCAGCTGGTGCACCCCTACCTTTATATATTGTTAAATTAAAAGGGGCCTAGTAAAACAGAATGTCAATTGTTTTATTTACAAGAGTTTCCTTTATGACGTATCATATGATACATAATATATGCAAACTGAAATTTGGCTGCCAGCTCCACAAAACAAAGTATTTTAAACTTTACTTTTTATGTTACAACAGGAAACATGATTGCATCACATATGGTGTTTTAGTTGTTCACCTTAACTTTCACCTGTGGCACTGTATAATTAACCCTTTTTTCATCTTTGTCACCATTTTCGTTTCAGCGTCAGCCTCACTCAACCGGTAAAATCAGAAAGGAAAACTCTAGGACAACTTAGTAAAGTTGATGAATAATTTCAAAGGTTAAATGCACGGTGCAAGGTTTAATGCACTGGTTACTTGTCTGCAATAATAAAACACAGATTCCAGAAGGATATAACAGCATCAGGTATCTCAACTTAACTGGATTTCATGGAGATTTCTTTTATTTTATCACGCTAGGCAAAGAAAATTTGTTGTACCGCAATCTGAAGTTAAAGGACAAGTTTTGAAATTTGAAAACAATAACTGAGCAGTGTCCATTCTTGCTTCTCTTGGTGAAATTTTAGTCAGATCAGAATTGATTTATGGAAGTTGTAAGAAATGGTGACTATTGGGATACTGCACTGAAATCGACACCTTATCATGGATAATTATGCCAGGGTATAGTTCTATGTCCACCATGTTTTGTTTTACATATTGTGTTGAAGAAAATGACAAATGGAAGGTGCTTTGCTTTGTACCCCTTTTTCCTCAATCATATGAGACATGGTAAGGAGGAGCTTTTGTGTGTGTGTTTGTTGTTTCAATATTTTGTTTTATTTTGCTATGTGCTGCTATTTTTTTTTTTTAAGTTCATTAAGATTATAAATGTGACTCATATTGCAAGGCTTTGTAGAGATATGCATGTTTGCTGGCTAAAATGAAAACTTTCATATAATGACTAATTCCATATGCCAGGGCTATAAATAAGACAAAGTTACAAGGAAAAATTACTGCTAGTTAATCTTTAAGGGCACATTTCTTCTTATTTAAAGGGGCCCATGACAAAGAGAAGATTTTTTGTTATGAGGTCTAAAATGCTGGTATTTTTTGGAATGACACAACGACCACTGGACTTTATAAATTATATCATTTTGAAGGGTATGAAGCTTAAGTTGTTGCTAAAAATAAAACGTTCATAGCCTTTTGGCCACCAGTTCACTTCAGCCTTATGATAGCATGAAAAATCCAACCTTGAACATGTGACTTCCTTTTCCTTAAAGGGCCAAACCTCTCACCCCAAACTACAATTTTGGTACCGGGGTACCTAAATTCTCAATTGGCACAGCTCTTTGATTGACAGCTAATTCAAACAATGCAGAGTGCCAAAGCTTATATTACACAGCATGAACGGTACTGAGAGTGTTTTGATTATATAAATTGAGTTTTTCTATACTCACCCTGAAGCAATAAACTGAGATTGTGTCTGGATGAGGATGAATTTCAGACAATTGTGGGAGGGGCTTCAGTAAGAAGGTTAGGAGAATTGGTACTGTTTGGGGTGAGAGAACTGGGCCTATAATTGCAGAGGTTTCTGCGAAGATTAAAATGAGTTTGTTACAGTTGTCGCTCATTATTTAAATATTGATATTCTTGTAAAGTAAACAATTTGTATTGACTTGCAATGGGGCACTAAGCACTTTTCTGATTTGTTTGTTAATTTTTTGAAATAAATTATTATTCTCTACAACAACATAGGTTTCAACTGTCTTCGGCCCGGGCTTTCGTGCCACACTAAGTGGGGAATGAAAGAAGTGGGCATTTCTCAAAACAGGGAGAGATACATGTAGTGTATCCATAAAATTCCTTTCACCCCCATTCAATGTCCTTCTCATATTTTATGCAAACGGAGAGTGGTAAGTTTGAATGGAAGTTAGGTGTTGATTGAACGTGTGACAGAAAATGGTGGGCCTCAATCAAAGTTTGAAAATGGATGTCACATATTTTGCAAAGTATGATTTCTGTATCGAACTTGTTGTATGAAATTTGAATATTAATGGCTAACAAAGTAGTTTTGATGCGTGAAATCAACAATTTGTAACAAAAGATATTCAAGGTCAACAAATTCTAAAGGGTTATTTCCCAATCAGAATGTTAAAAACAAAATCGTGTTTTTGACAGTTGCTAGCATTTCCGCTTTAAAACTGCTGGAGGACACTTTTACCGAGCTATCAAAAGAAGAATATTATACCCAACATAATCAGCCTAGAGTTTTTATAAGCCTTTGTTGATATTTGATACAGGCTTTAAATGTGCTAAGTTAACTTACGGAAAACATTAACATTAACATAGCTTCATTTCTTCATGTTTATATTTGTCATGGGAGGCAAGGGGTAGAAACACTGGCAAGGAGAATCAGACAAAATTTACGAAATAATTGTTGCTGATTTCCTAATTTAATCTTATCTGTCTGTAAGGCGTTTGGAAATGGGGTAAACTCAAATAAAGTTTCCTCTGTATGTTTGAAATATGAAGTCATATTTCGTTCTTGTTTTTCAATGCTTCAAGTTGTGTTGTTGGCTAGAAATTTTTAACATATAGTTTGCATTGTAAGTCTAAAATGACAATCTTCTAAAACTAAGTTTTCCATCCCCAAACATTAACCTTTGTACTCGAACAGAAACTCTGTGAAGGTGTAAATACTTCTGTTTTCATCTATTGGATTTCCATCTAAACATTTAAAGATTCTACCTTTTTAAACAAAGCAAAGAACAAAGTATCTCAAAGGAAGTCAGGTCGCTTTATATTTAGGAATCCTTTCCCATCCTCACGTCTTTCAATTCATAGAAGAGGTAATGAAAACATTTCTAAAAGACCCGCCAGAAATGTAATTTTAATTACCAAAACCGATACCCGAGGTACGCGTATAATACCTCATATAGCCGCCGTTTGCCGCGGGTGGGCCGCCGTTTAACCGGCTGTAACGCCGTGGTTGGCCCACCGTCGGTCCGACTGCGGTAGATAGATGGCAACCGACGTCGGGCCGCTGTTTTACCGACCCTGTTTCCCGCGGTTGGCCCTCTGCCGGGCCGCCAGTGGCCAACAGGCGGTAACCGCCGGCGGGCCGCCGTCGGACCGATGGACAAATCTACGTCGGCCCACCGGCGGTTGCCGCCGTTGGCCCGCCGACGGTGCCACCGTCGGCCCGCCATCGGTCCGCCATCGGCTTGCTATCAGGGTTATGTCACCATGTCCGGATGTCAACATGAGGCCTGCTACGTCAGAACGTACATAACCCTACAGTGAAAATTCCAACGTGCATTGTGCATTACTGTGAGAGATGTTCACGAGCAAAAGCAAAGTCGGCTAGTTAACTGGTCCACCCGAAGGTGCTTCAGTCCGGCGCGCAACCGACTTCGTCGGCTGGGCAACCGATTTTAGTGGCAAGCCTATGCCAAGTGGGAGGAAAGCCGGAGAACCCGGAGAAAAACCCACGTACATCGAGCGGGACTTGAACCCATGCACATGTGAGACACATTGGTACACAGCAGCTGGAATAGACCACTCTGCCACTCGACGACCCTGAGTTCACGAGCAGGACGTCTTTGTTTATAATCGGTAATTTTGGACGTGCAAGAGAATACCATAATACAGGGCTCTGATTGGTTGATGTTTTTAACCGGTGTTTTAAAAGGAGAAGCTTCGAGCTCTTAGGATGCTTGCTTTTAGAGTAGGAAAGCGTCCAAAAATTTAATATCAAATATTGATAGAGGCCTTGGAAAGTACTTGTTTTCTTATTTGACTGTTTTCTGTTACGTTTCTTTGGGATCATGGCCACTACGCGTCCCGTCGTTCCACTAAAACTTAAATACACTTAAAATAGGGGTGAAGGTTGTTGGCTGTGTGTGGTGTTTAAGGCACAATAGATGTTCCAACAATAGCCCTTTCTCGTTTCTTTTACTTGTCATTTTGATTTAAAACAAAAGGAGATGATAAAACCTTATGGCAAATCAAATGTTTTGAACTTGGGAATGTGATCATCACCTCTCCAAAACAGCTGTAAATATTATTTTGCATGTTTGATATAGAGCATGCCTAACAAAATGTTCTAATCTTTTAAGTCAGTGTAACACCAGGTACCCGACGGATATGGCGATTTGGTACCCTGGTCCTACTTTTCAGTAGGGCCTATACCCGTGCAAAGGCACTTGTTGCAATTCCCTACCTGCCACCGAGGATTGACAAACCTATCCGAAAAAAGTACAGCAAGTGTGTAGTACTAAATTTGTCTCTGATTTAGAATAATTGCCCGGAATGAAGTGAACCTGCGAATGTACGTGCAGTTAATGTACACTAGCTACGTTCACGTTTGACCTCAGCTGGCCTATGCCAATCGAAAACCTATAATGGTTTATACGTATGGTAAAATAGGAGATTTGCATCGCAAATTCGGACTTGAGGTTTGATTGCAATTTGCCTTCGATCGATCTGTGCGACATTATGTGAAATTCTTTTTGTTTATACGTTCAATCGGTCACATTAGCTTGTACACGATCGCAATGGACCGTACATAATGACTTTATACTGCTGAACGCTGCTCCAAACCCGGCACTTACACTACTGTACACATTTTATACATTCCTTCACTGAAAGCAGTTCAAACGGAGACATCGTACCATGCCGCTCAGTCGAACTTCCAGGGAATTGCGACAAGAAAATTATACGAATGTTTTCAAATTTATACAATTGTCTTTATAATCACTTCATAAGTCAAATGTAAAATTAATTTGGTGACCAAACAGTTCTACTAAATAAAGTGATGTTGAAAATACAGGCCAAAGTAGGACAGCATCCCTCGCGTTCATGACTGCGTCATATGTAAAGTAACAGGCATATTAGCCTGCTCAGTATTAATATTAGCCTACTTAATATTAATATTAGCCTACTTAATATTACTATTAGCCTACTTAATATTACTATAAGCCTACTTAATATTACTATTAGCCTACTTAATATTAAAATATCGAGTATTTGAGGAAAAATGTACCGCATTTCGTAATTAGCAACATTTTTCACACAATCTTGTCACATACCGGTCGCCTTTGCTGTACAAATCTTTTCCCAAAAGATCGGTTTGTTTCTCATTGGGAGTCGTCTGATAAACTGAACGAAAGAAATGGGGTCACGTGATCATCAGAAAATGCGACCAACCACAATAATGGACATGCTGTGTCATGTCCATTAATGACATGGGGTAATATATCAAAGGTCTAGGCGTATGAGGGAGGGGACGGACTGCTCCGCAAACTTGCACAAAGCCTGAATTGACAACAGGGGCTTGGAGAAATGTGGTCAACCATTCCAATCTTAACAAATGAAATGTTTGTAATTAAATGTGTCCAAATTCTTTCAAAAATTTGCCAGAAAATTATCATAGTCACAGCAAAATTTCGAAGAAAGTTCTAAGAATCAGTCTCACTAGAATATCATGATTGCCGGATTTAGATTTAATGGGCAGACTGGAGGGTGTACAGGTGAATTAACAGTGGTGTCGCTAAAGGGGGGCGGCATGGGTGTTCCCCGTAGTCTGACACCAAATGTAAATTTAGTTCAATGATTTTAAGGGACATTTTTTCTTTTAGAGATGGTGCGAGATGTAAATAAACAGAAAAATCAATTAAAACAGAACGGAATTGTCATTTCCGGTGATCTTGGCGGTATATTCGGCAAAAATCTTCCGCTGCGCTAGGTGCCAATTGAGTAGCGATCCGCTAAGAATAATCAATAGGCGAACGAAGTGGGGAACAAGAGGCGACCGCCACTTTTTCAAAGTAATAAACAAAATAAACTGCTATACCCACATCTGATTATATAGAGGGCATTTTGCCACCCATAGAAGATTTGGTATTTAAATTGCACTACGTCACCATTATTATGACTTTCATAGATATTAGCGCAAAAAATCTTGGTCAAATTAGTTTCTCGTGACCAAGTCACACAACCTCACTGTTTTTCTTTGACCTTTCCATTTCTAAGTGTCCACACGTTATTGTCCACATGCCTTGCAGCATTGTTATAGTTGAAGAGCGTTTATACCTGCAGATGAGTTTTTACAATGCTTTAATTGTGAAATGTTATATCAGATGCATGCGTAAGAGGCAGAGAAAGAGTACCCCAAACCAGGACCTAAACTTTAGACAAAGGTCTGGACAATTGAGCCATTTGAGTCTGTCTTTAAAAATCTGGCATATGATTAAATTACTCAGAAAACTCCCAGGCGTGCCTGAATTCTGTCAAAATTTTTGCCTGAAATATATAAATCATCACATTCATAGAAAATTTTTTATGAAAAATCAAAAAGGGTCATAGAATGCGCATGATTAGCTAACTTAACATTCATCCAATGGGAATGAAACTTCTTATTTGGCAATTTTCTGATTATTTGTGAAATTTGTTCATTTTATTGAAGTCAAAACGTTATTTCTAAAAATAAATATATAGCTAAAATAGCTAAAAATAACGAATGCTTAGCAGCTACTTACAAGTCTCAGGAATGTCATTTTCAGCTGTATGGGGGCCTCGACTGTTGAAAATTTTCGGTACGTTCCGCGCCAACTAAAGGTGGCGCTCCGCTTAGATAGTCTTTCGCAAAAGACTTTAAATTTCAGGCAGAGATATATTTACCACCCGTACTCAAATGCTCTCATATACCCAGATACGGTAACTTGCAACCATGGCAGTTTAGTAAGCTGGCAAGATGGATTTTTAGTTATTGAAGTGTAAAAATAGTATCAATATTCCTTCCAGATTTCATACATGTTCTGGAATTGTTGTTGTTTAGTGTAACATGGCTGGCAAAAAAAAAATTTTTTTTTTGGTCTTGTTCAGTGTGCATTCTCATTTGAAGAAATGAGTTATGGCATACATATTTTTAAACTGCTCCTCCTGTTAGAAAAGGCGAAAAATACAGCACAAAAATACAACTTTTGGTCAGGGGGGGCGAGTGAGAAGACCTTGGTTAAAAATTGCTCAGCCCCCACGTCAACATTTTCTCCTACGCCTATGTTGTCCGTTGCGTAACTAGTTGCAATCTCTAATGCAGTAGTACGTACTTCCTCATAAATCATGCATTTCGAAAACGTTTCCGAGCTCTAAAAATAAAAAAAACGCAAGTGCACTAAGTTAATCTAGATCACCAACAGTTCGGGAGATAACCTCTTTCGGGGGAAAATGGTTTTCACCCGATCGGGGGAAAATACGGCTATGGGTGGCGCCATTTTCAAATTTTTCCCCTGATGCTTTGCGATCCTACCGCGCAATTTAAACGGAAACAAACGTTCAAAACACCTGGAAAATTTAATCGGTCTTAGGAAAGAGAAATTTTGGAATATTTAGGAACCTTGTTGCTAGGGGAACAAAAAAGCCGGATCATGTTTGGTAGTTCACCGCGCAAATTTTGAGATATCGAGCAACTTTGCCACGTTCTGTGTCCTAAGCTTAAATTATAGACTCGACACTGCCGCAACATCTGTTCAATGTTTTTCTGCAGAAAGTTGTGTAAGTTACTCGTGCAGGCAATTGATCCCATTAGTACGTTTTTGAAAGTTTTAAAATTTTTGTCTGAGGTGGTGGACAATTACCTTGTATTTGAACATATCCACATTTATAAAATAAAGCGACGACTGTGAAGAGTTGCACACAAAGTGCTCATGAATATTCATGCTGCAAATTTTCTCCCGATCGGGTGAATTCTCATTTTCCACCGCAAACGGTTATCTCACGATCTGACCAAGACACACCGTTTAACTGTACTTTTTTCCTAAAATGTCTTTCCTGAAATTCCAAATTTTCTACTATATTAGTTTTATACTTGTCCAAAAAAGCAACAAATTCCCCACCCCTACCCCCGTAACTAATTTTGGCGTGGTAACCATAGTACAGTTGTTCTTTTACTTCTTCTTCTTTTTTGCTTTGTCCAGCCTGGCACCTTCAGTCAAATACATGAGGGGCGAAGAACGGGAAGTAACTCCAATGGCTGATATGTGGGCCAGTGGAACAAATGCTCACTTTGAGACGTTCTGCTGCGCAGACTGGGATGACTTAGCATGGCTGCAAAGTCAAACAAAGTTGCCGATCGTCCTCAAGGGAATATTAACAGGTTAGGTTCTCAAAATATGAGCAAGTAAAGTTGTCACATTTTCAACAAAAAGTGAAATTGAAAGAAGCAGCTTGTGACATCATATCCTCACATTAATGGATGGACAATCTGTTATTTTTCTTTAAACTTTACAACCATTTTTTTTTTTGCCTCAACAATCTCGATGCATCACAATGTGATTGCATGAATGACATGAGAACTTAAAAAACTTTGTATTCACCACAGGAAGGTCCTATCTCTATTAACTGAAAGGTCAGTACAACAGTGTGATAAACCTCCCTGTATAAACAAAGAGAAACAAGGCGTTCCTTCTCAATGAGAGGAAGTGATATAAAATCTGCTGCCCTCAAACTCACTTTGGAACACAAATCTCTAGTGACTTCATTTACTGATATATCTTGAGAATTACGCTTCCGATTTGAAAGGTAGTTTCACCATTTTATGAAAATTTGGTCTTTCTTTCACATATGAAAATTAAATTTTTGCTTTAACTTACCCTTTAAGAGGGTAATTTGCCGCCCGGTTTTATGTTTTGCTTTGGAATTAAAACAATAGCACACATAATAAAAGGGGAGAGATTTCATCCCAAAAGAACTTTGCAAATTCCACCGTAAATCCATCCATACTCATTATTACTCATTTTATTAACAGTATATGTAATACCAAATGTTACAGACGTCCTATATAAGTATACTCCCGGACATTTCTCCATTTAAAGGGGAAGGTAAAGCAAAGAAAAAAAACATATGTGAAAGAGGAACCATATCTACATGACATTTTCATTGAAATCAGACGTATATTTCTCGAGATATTAGTAAATGAAGTTACTAGATTTGTGTTCCTTAGTGATTTTGAGAGCTGCAAAGGTTATATCATATCTTAACAATCACAATGAATGTTTTGTTTCACTTTGTTTTTCCACTGTTTGATTGACCTTGAAGTTAATAGAAATTGGACCATTCTCAAAATACTTATAATACGTACGATACGCAACTCTTTAATATATCTATAAACTTGATGTATCCTTGAACCCATCTTTTAAGTGTATCCTATTTTACAAACCAATTTCAGCCGCAGTTTCAAATAGGCTGAATGTATTAGAATCTTAAACCATTCAGATCAACGTGACTTTATTCCCAATCGGTGCATAGGGGAGAATGTTAGAATCTTATCCGACATTCCTATTGCATCAGATGAGTGCAATTATCGGGTCAATTTTTAACTAGACTTTGAAAAACGTTTGGTTTAGTCTACCACAATTTTATATGGGATGTACTATCATTTTTTGTTTTGGAATAAATGAGCTTTTTTTTCTCTTTTGTTGGAAGGCGAGCCCACTGGCTCACCCGTTCTAAAATCGTTTTTACCATATAAACACAACAATAATAATCATTATTAGATGGTTTCAAATTTTACAACATGACCGTTCTTGTTACGGTATGTGCTGGTCAATGGCTGGTTTACTCATACATCAATTATATAAGAGGCTGCAGACAAGAAAACGCAGGTTAACAATATTTATTTGTAATTTGTAAAGAAAGTTGTTTTGTTGACCAGAACTAACACAAAAATCAGAGGAATAAACGTACTGGATAATCAAACTGCAGACGACACGTGCTTAATACTAAAAAGTATCACGCGAAGTAGCTGTGGAAACTTTGCATTGTTTTGCTGATATGTCTGATCTGATATTAATTATGCAAAAGGCTCTCTCTTTTAGTTTGGTCAAATGAAAGACACGGATATCTGCCACCCTGGTTTTAATCATTCATTTTGGAATTATTCTGGCTATGTCGATTTCTTCAGTATTAAATTTCCAAAAAATGTGGATGAAATGATTAAATTGAAAAATTAAAAACTCTGACTGGATTCAAAAGTGTATTCTGGCTGGAAAAGACGTTCTTTAGAAAAGATACAGCCAGCAAATCTCTTTTAATTCCAGAGTTAAATTATTTTTTCTGCTTGTCTTCCAAACCCAACGGAAGACATGATTGCAATACTTAAAACCATGCTTTTCAAATTCATTTAGAATTTTAAAACAGAGAGAATCAGAAGCAACCCATTTAAGCCAGTCTTACAAATTTGGAGATCTTAAAATAGTAAAAATTAATTAACTTATGTATGCGTCAAAACTCTCCTGGTAAATGCATTATCTTCAATGTAGAAAAGGGGAGAACCGAGTAACCAGAGTAAGTTTCAATTGTAACTAGTGCAATCACAGATAGATCTAATACATTTTGGTATCAAATTATCATCTCCATGGTAAACCGTTTGAAAGGGAAATGAACATTGGTGCAAGAGAAAAATTCTTGTCGCAAACGATGTGGGAAAGCTGTCTCAGTGTTCTCTGTATAGAGGCTTTTCACATGACGTCATAATACTCTCCGGCGGCCATGTTGGAGTACATGTAACTACGTAGTAAACCATACGGGACGCGCTTGCTCGTTGAATTTGTATACACCGTGCATGCCACAGTGCACACTGTGCAGTGCGTTCGGCACAAAGCCACGTGTATTTGGCATGAATGTCCTCCAGCATGGCGGTTCCGTGACGCAATTGCAAAGCCTCTATATGTATTGAACTGGGTGTGAAAATTTGGTGGACCTTAAGAAATGAAGCAACGCGCCAAATAATATAATAGTTAAAAATTTTAAAAAGAAAAACTGATATTTTCCTCCCCCCCCCCCCCCCCCCCCCCAATTTTCTTGTTAGGATAAAGTGGCGTTTTGTGATTTTCCTTCAGCTGAATCAGCCCGTCAGGCGGCGAAGACGGGAATTTCCGGAATCCTGGTTTCTGCTCATGGAGGAAGACAATTAGACGGAGTACCTGCACCGGTGGGCTTTTTTGTTCTTTTACAATCAAACTTGAATGTTCCTTACACTGGACAAGCTACTGCTATGTGATGACGTGCATGAGAAATGGTTTTACCTTTTCCAATGTAGTAGTTGTAGATACAGGCCTTTGCAGTTAACTGTTCGCTTAAACCGACCGCGGGGAATGTATTCTTTCTTCGGGTTGGGATTAGGTTAGGGATTAGGGTTATCGTGAGGAAATTTCTTGTTAAACAGTGTGCATCGCCAATTAAATGGGTTTACAGACTGAATGTCTGTGATAAGCCTCTAAAATTCCCGACTTAAAAAAAGCTCATGAGACCCCGACACACCCTGTTGATTGTATTACGATTTACATACTAACTAACTAACGTCTACTCCCCTCATTAAAGCAGAAACAGCTTTCTTCTTGATTTCTTATTGCACTGTTGTATCTATATGGAAGTGACTCGCTTGCTCAAACTTACTGGTAAAAATTTACTCTTAACGAAGTTGTCATTATTATATCGAATTAAACTTTTGATAGGATTCAGTAGAATAGAAAATAATTTTGACTATCAGATGAAACTTGGGCACAAGTTGAACAGTCAGAGAAGCTTTTACATTAAACTATGCCATGATGAATTATCGCTGCTTTCTGCAGCTACTCTAAAGCAATATGATAGTTTGATAAATTCTATTTTAAGGAATTACACAGCTGATATGAGATTTCAATTATCCTTTCCTTAGCTTGACGCCTTGCCAGAAGTTGTAGACGCAGTTAAAAATAATAACATTGAGGTTTATATGGATGGCGGTGTACGAACTGGAAATGACGTCGTCAAGGCCCTTGCCCTTGGAGCGAGGGCCGTATTCATCGGCAGACCTGCCTTATATGGCCTAATTGTCAATGTAAGAAAATTGATGGAATAAAATTCCATTTGATTAAAGAAGAACTACAATCCCCAAAGAGAAAGGACTGTAGTGAAGCTACTCAACAACAATTTGTTTGGTCTTTTATAAATCAGCTCATCACAAAGTTTCAAATCAAGGAAATGAAAACGACGGTTTTCTTACACGAACTTAATAAATATGTGAAAACTGTTTGACCTCAAACAGCACACCGGCAAGGGTGATTTCAGTATGAAGAGATAGCTTCCTGCCAGTTCAGCTTTTTTTATAAGAATAACTCGGCATTCTTGCTGTTAGTGCATGTGTGAGATATTTTGAAGCACGGTGTGCAAGCAATCATGGACTTTTAACACGTGTTCGTAGGTCAGGGGAACTCCGGGTCGTTATGTTATATAACTTCTACAAACTTTACTTTTTAGGAACAAAATTCACCATTGACCAAGGTTGGGGACGTTTAGGCTAATGGTTTACATTGAGCGATATACAGTAATGCGCCTTTTACGATCAATTAAGCCTAAAGGTTAAACGGGTTATGGAAAAGGGCAATTGTGAGCATTTGATGGTCTTAAAGGTCGTGATGTGACATGAAAATGACAAAATGGGGCATTTGATGTAAAATGCATAAAAAACCAAGAAAATAGTTGCAATTCCCAACAAAATCGGTCAAAATTGACCATTTTACAGGCCAATTTCTGATTTGCTCTCCATCATTAATAAATATGAGCTCAATGTGCAAATATTGTGATGTCATGAGAGGGACATGCAATATATAGCTAATGTTATCCTTTGTTTTTGTAACCTTTATTTCAAGGACCGTTGTAATATTTGTTTGTCCCGAGTGTTTTATTTTGGAAGTTTAAATTGTGTCCTTGAAAATTGTCAGTATCAATTACCAAACCATAAACTGTCTGCGGAGTTATAAATATATAATTAATATAGGGTTAACAAAAGAAATGTCATCAATTTGCAACACTCCACATCATCATTTTTGCATAAGCAACAAGTTGCTTTAGAATCATGCAAGCTTTAAAGAGATATATCTTGAGAACCGTAAAAGATATTGAAAAACTTCCAATGGATTTATCCATAGAAAAGTTCGCTCTGTAATTACCAAGTGAAGTGAGATTATTTTGCTGACATGTCACGTATACTTTTAAGATCCAACACGTTGGGTACCTTATAAGGAAACTACAAATGTTCGTTTTTAGGTAGGGAACAAAAGGAAAAGGGGTTTTCCGTTCGCTTTCATAGAGGAAGGGAAGAGTAAAGAGGAAGCATACTTCCCCCAAACAGATTTCATTGGGGACTATCCAGCCCCATTTGGCCCCTTCATACCCAGTGGCGTAGCTAGGATATTTTCCAGAGGGGGCAAGGGTATGAAATTTCCTCAAAACTTTTCCCGGGCAATGTGTATGTATTTCATATAAAATATGCAAATTTACAAGTATAACAACATTACCATGTCATTATGTAATATTACTTGTATTTTAATCTTAAAGTATAACATAGAGCAATAGGAAATAGCTCTTAGGCGTAGTATATTTATTTTGGTCAACGATGTCTGATTTACTTGTATGTACCAACGCAGTGGCCTACGCAGGATTTCTCTGAAAGGGGGGGGGGCATGCAGTATGTTGAGTGGTCGCCAGCCTGGGAAGGGGTCTAAGGAGAGGGGGCACTCCTCCCCTTTGAATTTTTTTGGCGTTTTCAAGGAGCCTAGATGCAAAATGGTGCAAGATTTTCGACTTTGACAGGAACAGTTGAATTGTGTTGGTTTATGAGGATAAAACAAACTTTTGTGTCTTTAAATACATTATTATGCCATTTACGCTACCTTACGAAGTAAAACTTGTCATTAAACTTGCACACTTTTATGAGTTAAAATGAAAGAGCATCGTACGGTATAGGGGAAAAGGAGCGTTTAAATTTTGCGGTTTGGGGGCCACAAAACGTTATTTTGTCACAAAGATTATCTAAGCGGAGCATCACCATTGGTTGGCGAGGAGCTTAGAGAAAATTTCGAAAAAATCAGACCCCTCAGATGGCCGGAAATAGCTTTTTCCAGACTTACACGAAAAAACTAACGAGTCGCTATCTTCTTTTGTCGTCTGCAATAACATACTCACTTCAAAATATGTTCACAAACTGCAAAGTTATCAGAGAATTAAGAGCTATACTTTGACCCCCCAAAATTTAATTTTTCCCAGAAGACTGAGCGAAGAGCCACCATTGGTTGGCGCGGAGCGTAGAGAAAATTTCAAAAATCAGACCCCTCAGATGGCCAAAAACTGCTTGTTCATGCTCGGAAAGAGAATCTAAACGTGCAGAGTTTATTTTTAAGCTTTTGTTTGCAATACGAAAAAAATTAAGAACATATTAAGTGATCAGAAAATTACCACATGAAATGTACTTTCACTATCATTTAAGCCTATATGAAATGGTCTTGGTTCTTTTCGAGGAAACTATACAACGAATTGAAAATAGCCCACGCTAATGCCTCTCTATTGGACTATTGGCTAAATTGGAAACTGGGAAAAGGCCGTGGTCGGCTCGACTGGAACTAACAGGTTGGAAATTGGGCCATAAAACTCTAACTAACTAATTAACTTACTTGGTTAAATTAAAAATCCGTTGCATTGATGAAATTGTCCGTGACTGATCGAACTCCCATCTACTAATGATTTTACCCCTAACATCTCTTGGGTGATAAATGGCAAACTATTTCTCTCCGCACCTGAACACCCTCCGCTCCCCTGTCCCCGTCTTGTACGTCTATGCCGGCCGGGGAAAGAGTCTATCGGGTGGGCCCTCCCTTTTAAAAATTCTTAACAGGGTACGTGTCCTTATGCAATCGGTGCCACCAGTGGGATACAAAGGCTACTTTTTAAGCAAAAATTGGAATTTGACATAATTTGCCTATTTGTAGGAATTAAAAAAAATTGGCATCTCTGAGGGGCCTTGCAGAAACAAACCTTCCCTTTGAAAAGTTTTGAAAAATTGGTTGTCCTTACATGCAATCAGGCGCCACGTATGTTATCTTTTGAAGTAAAATCTGTGTTACCAAAGTATGGCTTCGTATTTTTAAGAACAAAAAGAAATGACATCGTTAGAAGGGTCATGGCCCAATACCCACCCCCCCCCCTACGTACGCCACTTAAAGGAGACCTAATAGTGGCTCGATCAGGCAGGATATCCTACAAGAACAGCAGTCTGTTAAGTGTAGAAGGCTACATTCACCGAGCAAGTTCTAGCCTAGGACAATGTATTCATGGACCCGCTTATATTAATGCTACACCCCAAGTGAGCAGAAAGCTATTTTTCCGAACTAGCCTGTAAGCCTCCAAGGATAAGGCTAAGTAACAAAATCTATGTACGCCCATGGATCCCGTTAATTTTAATTTCTAGACTTAAGTTATGGTTATCGTAAGCCATGGATTGTTTCAGCCCCATCAATGGTTATGTACACAAAATCGGTATAGTTTAAACCCCTCCCTCTACTAGCCTGTAGGACAATATAACCTTGGGGTCTACGTTAGTGACTTTTCAGTTTTCACATCCTTTCACTGAATTCCCAAAGTGTACAACACAGAGATTGTGTAGAAGCTGAAAATATTCTTAAGTTCGGGTTTACAGCCTTTCAGTGTTAGTTGTACTGGATCAGCTGTTATATTCTTGAATAACAGCTTCCTGTGTACTGGGATGCACTGATCATAACACCCGCGCCTATATACAAGAAAACGTTCAATCTACTGCGCGGCGAGGACATTCCTGTGGAACGCGAGTAGGGCCGGTTTTATGCGACACTGACGAAATGTGGGTTAATTTGTTGCATGAAAATATTATGTATGAGAAATGTCTCTCAATTTCTTATTCTAACAAAAATTTTGAGGAATGGGACAAGTGCATATCATTTCATCAAATTTCCCCAAATTATTTTCCGGGGAGGGGCAACTTGTCCCCTGCCCCCCCCCCCCCTTAGTTACGCCACTGTTCATACCTCTTTCCCTAAATCTATGTTTCTTACTTTTTTCCACTGTGTTTAGATGTGGCTACATTAATTTATTTATGTTTTGTATATCTTTTTAGGGAGAAGATGGTATATCTATTTAGGGAGAAGATGGTATTTTCCAGGTCCTTAAAATTTTGGAAAAGGAGCTTAGCGTGTGTATGGCCTTATGTGGTGAGTTTCGGAAAACTAGGCTATTTGTTCCATGAATCTAAATACAGATGGACTTAAACAGTGGTGCTTGTTTATATTAGGATTTCAAACTTTTAAGTTTGATTTCATATTTTTCTTCTATATAAAAATCAAACATTTTATTAGTTTTCGTCACTTTATTCAAATGACGAAAGACGGAAGCCTTTTCTAAATAAAGCCCGTAGGCAGTGGGTAGGACAAAGAAACGGTTCAAACCACAATTGTAAACCAATAAAGATAAGCAGTCAAAACAATAGTCAAATGGGGGTTGCGATTCGGGCTTGTAGCCAAAGCGGCCTTGGTTGAATTAGGGGCGTGGATCTGATTTTTTGATTGAGGGAGATTATCGGATAGCCAGAACCCTGTACATGTCCCGGACAGAAATGTTCTGTTAGCAATCCATTTCCGATTTTACTACATGTTTGCACATTTGCCAGTCACTTGAAATTAACTTCTCCCCTCCATTCAGCACTTTGTTGTCTGCTGACAATGTGTGGCTAACTAATGATCGGTGCTTGTCAGTTAAGAAAGAGTGAACAAGATTTCGTCCAACCATGCCCAGAAAAAAGTCGGAGTCTTCTGCCTTGTTACGACCTGTGCATAGTGAGCCTGTTTTAGGCGTTATCCTTGTCGTAACTTTTGTAAATGCACATCGACCGCGTGGATCTCGTCCTGGAAGCTACACTCTGGTATCGAACGGGCTTCAACTTGATTTTGCCTTCATCCAATTTTTCCTGAAACACTTTCAAGTGCCATTATATGACCTTAGTGGTGGTCCGGAACCAGGTTTGTAGAAAAGTGGATGAGTGGCCTACAATGAACGCCTTCGTGAGGGCCTTAAAGGCAGTTTGACACGTCAGCAAAATGTCCTGCCTTCACTTGGCAGTTATGGAGTGAACTGTTCTGAGGAAAACTGCGTTGGAATTATCTCAATATCTTTAACAGTTCTCCATATAAACCTCTTCAAAGTTCGAATGTTTCTGAAGAAACTTGCTGCTTATGCAAAAATAATGAGATGGCGTGTTGCATAGTGTTGACATTTCTTTTGTTTACCCTGTATAAATTATCGCTTAATTACTCATCTGATAGTTTGTGGTTTGGTAATCGATACTGATGATTTTCAAGGACACAAATTAAACTTCCAAAATAAAACCCTCGGGGAAAACGAATGTTTCAACTCTCATTGAAATGAAGATTGTAAAAACAAAGGATAACACTAGCCATATATATGGTATGTCCCTCTCATGACATCACAAGATTTGCACATTTAGCTCATATTTATTAATGACTAAGTGAAAATCAGAAATTGTCCTGTAAGATGATCAATTTTTGATGGATTTTGATGGAAATTGTGGCTATTTTCATGGTTCTTAATGCTTTTTACCTCAAATACCCAATTTTGTCATTTTCCTGTCTCACTACCTTTAATTGGAGTACCACTTTCAAAATACATTGCTCTGCAAAAATAGGGCAAGTGTACGCCCCTACACTGTCCCCTGGATTCTGCCTTTAGTGCTTTCAAAGTTCCAGCATGGCAGAAATCACGCCAATACCGGTAACCAGTCTGCCAGAGGCAGATTTTAAACTAAAGTAACGGTCTTTGTGATATTGAACGGGTTGTTAAATTCAAAATTTTGATATCTTTGTAAACTAACAAATTGTAGGCGGCGGGAGCGGGGGCCAGGGGAGCCTGTGTTTCATAAAACACATGTACAACCAACTCGCACCGGTACCTGTACACATCGAGCTGATAAACTCAAACGTTAAGTTTTGAGATGTCAAAGCGACCCAGAGAAAGAGATGCAAACAGTACAAAAAAGCAATTAAACAAATTTTAGTTGCTTTTATTACATTTAGGCTGTTCTTTGGCTCAATTATTACTTTTCAGAGTGCAAAATTGCAAAGCTTCCAGGGGTTTCGCCCCCAGGCCCACATTAACGATAAGTTGTAGGAGAGTTTACTTTCGCCCTTCAACATTTTGGCTTTGCTCCCTAAAATTACGGTAAAGTGTGTTTCTCCTTAATCAAATGCTGAAGTACTTCCCGATTTCATTCTCTTCCCTCATCTCACCTCACTCCTGAATTAAATCCAGAGTTTAGAATCCTTAATTTAAATATGATTTTCAACCATTTTGGAGTCTCTCAAATCACTAAAATCGCTGAGCTTCCATGGCTTTGCTCTTGGACCCCACGAGGGGCCCTTTAGCGGACAACTGGAACCCACGCCGATGGGGTCTTGCGCTTCGCGCAAAACCGGACGCCTTACGGCGTCACCATTATGTCGGCTGCCGGAAACTTGTTCCCCCCCCCCCCCAAAAAAAATACACCTTTCGCCGCCTATGCAAATAGTATAAAATAGTTTGTAAATTGTAAAGCACATAAGAAACCACATGCTTGTTATTTTAGCCGATTTCCCTGGCAAAAATAAGCACCATAAAAATGGATTAGTGAAACATCAGTATCATACCATTACACTTTAAAGATTTTGATTTCTTGCCGGAGGCAGGCCAGGAATCGATGTAATTGTGATGTTGAGTGTGGCGGGTGTATGTGTGTGAGTATGTGTATGTATGTATGTGTATGTGTGTGAGTATGTGTATGTACGTATGTGAATGGCACTCTTTGCTTGTTTACACGATATCTCCAGCCAGAACAATAACTTTGAGGGTCCTTATACATGGTATGTAGGTGCCCATATTTTGTAAATGACTCTTTTTTTTTTTTTTTTGGTGGAGGTCAAATTTCATGTGAAATCACCGTGGGTCAAAGTCTAAAAATCTTGTTTACACAATATCTCAAGGTAGGAATCATATTTCATATATGATACATGGATAATAATGGCAAGGAGCAGAATTCTCTAGTTTTGGTGCAGGTCGTAGGTCTTGTGGGGTCACTAGGGGAAAAAGACTCCATGCCATGTTTGCAAAATATCTCAAAGTTGATGTCTTGGAAACTCTGTATTTCGCACATAGTTTGTGGATGCGATAGAGTATAGACGAATCCGGATAGCAAGTGATGGTCTTATTTCAGTCGGCCATAACTGGGGTCTATAACCTTTTTCAATTCCTTGCTTACCTGTATCATGGAAGGTTGTGCACTAAATTGTTCCTTGATTCCTTCAATTTCAATGAATATGAGGGTTTGAAATCCATGTAGACAATAATTGAAGACGATTTAAAGCTGATGGACCCCACTATATGGCTGCCTTAAGTCACTAAACACAATCGCTTATCGCATTCGTCTATAAGCAGAAAATTAGTTTTTGATGTTCAATGATCATCTGGGATCTCGCAGGGTCCGAGCTTCTGAACAGAACAATATCTCAATGTAGAAAGTTTGAATATATTTCATGCGTGATATGCAGATGCTTTTCTAATGAAGCACTGTCAATTTAAAAGAAAATAGCCTCAAATTTCAAAGACAAGGGACCACTAATTCTTTTATCTCTGTTCTTTTATTTTGTAGGTTGTTCGAGTCTGAAAGAGATCGATAGGTCCATCGTGAAACATGAATCAGAGTTTCATTCTAAACTTTAGCTGAGGACCTTCTGTACTCAATATTCCGTGAATGGTGGCAAAGCGACATTTCCCTTACCCATTTGTAAATACACTAATAAACCCAAGTTATAGTCTGAAACAAAAAAAGAGAGATTGTTTTAATATTGACTCAATCAATCGTTAAAAAATTGATTTCAAAGTGGTTAAGAAAGTTCGCCGTGAATTCATATGATTCTATATGCAAGAAAAAAAGAATAACAATGGGAGACAACGTAATCAATCATTAGTGATAACGTGCTGAGTTCCCTTGAAAAAAGCAACAGCATAAAATGGAGATATTCTACAATCGTCCTGTCATTTGAACTTCGAAGTAATGATAATAAGAAAAAAGTTAAAATGTCATTCTTTATTTGCAAGAACTAAACTGCATTTGCGTAAAGCCAGTTTTATCGATCTTAATTGGATGGTTAACCGCAGAGCCTGAACACTTGTCTCCGTGATTCGGGGTACAGACGAATCCGAACAGCCTGTGATGGTCTGATTTCATTCGGGGTCTATCACCTCTTAATCTTTCAATATCCTTGCTTACCTGTACCATGGATGGTTGTACACTAAATTGTATCTTGATTCCCTCAAGTTCACTGAATATGGGGGTTTAAAATTCATGTAGACAATAAATGAAGACTACTTAAGGCTGATGGGCCCCACTAATAGCTGCCGCATTCACTAAACGCAAGCGCTGATCGGATTCGTCTGTAAGGAGGGACAGTGGCGGACATCCATATGGTCAGGGGGCGGTCTCCCCCCCCCCCCCCGACGGACCAAAATCGTCTGACGGCGCCCTTTTTAGGTTTTTAACATACTTTGCTCTTGCACCATTATTGGCAAAAGACAATAATTTAATAGCGTTGTTTTAAGGTCCAGCTAACGAAACGCTCAAAAAACCACAGCACTTTATTGTAATGAAAAGGGTAATCTTCTGTAATATAGGGTTAGGTTTTGCCGAAACATATCTTCATGCTTTATATGCACTTAATGAATGTTGTCGCTGTGCTAAGTTGCTTCGACACCAAGCTTGATTATAAGCTTACAAAATACACACGCTGTAAAAAATTACGGTAGATTTGCAGAACCTCAAAATAAAGAGATAAATAAGGATAACAGAAAAGTTCTGGAAACTTATTACCAAAACGTTTCTGTAATCTTAGTGTTTCTCTTTATTTTTTGTTCTGTAAATTTACAGGGATGTTGTACCATTTTTTACAGTGCGGACAGATATTAAATTCACCCTCCTGGCCAATAAAAGATGTTGCAAAGGGCGCAACAATAATTGTAGCGCAAATAGCTCTTTTGATAATCGTCAACATAGACAATAAAAAAGTTTATGAAGATACCAAAATAGCTTCCACAACATTTGTCAAAATTATTTAAAGAGAACATTCAGGTTAAAATAAAACTGTTATCATAGTGGTAATGATTTAAGAGTTTCGTGGTCTCAAAAGCCAGAAAATTGCATCTAAGGAGCCTAGGTTTAGGCTACTTTTATTTATTATAAATTCGATATCTAGAGAGCCAAGCAGGCCATTTGTTTTGGCTATTTCTTGCAATGTACTTAATTAATGGCTATTTCAGAGTGGTTACATGATCTAAATTACGCCAATACATGTTTCTTCGTATACTTATCTTGATTTCCAGATGCCAAAAATGTACACCTACTGTAACGGTGATTAATTTCCATAACTTTTTAACCCCCTGTAAGATTGCTTGCTAGTATTTGGCTCTAGCAGGTTCAATCTTTATCTTCACAAAGTAGCTCATTATTACATTAAAATCTTTAATCGAGACCTGGCAATCATAACACAAAATATAATGACCGCCTTCCTACTAGAATGTGAAAGAGAGGGATAGGAACATGGGCATCCACAGGTAGGGCAAGAGGGAACTTGCCCTACCTGTGGATGTCCGACCCCAGATCCCACCCAGGGCATAATCTCTGTCCGACTGAGGCACCGAAGTCTGCCTGATTTAGCAAGGCTTTGAACAATCCCTCTGTTCCGTTCAGCCATGAGTATGACAAACCAGTGAGTCCTTTTTAGTTTATGATAACTCACATGTCAACATCATATCAATACTTTTCTCTTACAATTTGATTAATCAATTTTTTTACATTCAATTTATGTAGGACTGGTTATCATTGGGTTTGTCTGCAGAAACGAAAGAGCAAGAGATACTGACCTACATAAAACAACGCATTTTTGCAATATTTGACTTTAACTACGAAATGTATGCAGTGGCGTATTTAGGGGGGGGGGGGATTGGGCCATGCCCCCCCCCCTCTCGCTGGGGCCTGTTTTTTCTAAATAATTTAAAATCTTAAATCTTAAATTGAACCATGAACATGTCATAGATGAAATTTGGTGAAAGAGCAGACGACTAGCGTTCATCTAAAGCGTGGTGAGTGTTTTTCGAAGTTTAATAACCTAAATTAAGTCAATTTTTGAACATTAATTTTACTTTAAAAAATAACGTATGTAGCACCAGATTGCATGTAATTATTCATGAAATTATTCAAAAATTTCTAGGGGACACCCCTCCCCTTAACCCACCCCTATGCTGGCGATCACAGAACTAACTGGCCTCCGTGACACATCATGGCTACGGCACTGAATATTTGGGCAAAAGTTGCCAAAAGAAATCTGGGATGTTTTCATTTGCCAGATTAATGGGCAGACGGGAAGGCTTAAAGGTGTACAGTATGCAGTGCGCAAATTTTGACATAAAAAACAATCAAAATCATATTGTGTCATATTTCTTGATGACAATAACACTAGTAGTCATTGAAACTCGACTAGGACGTATTCTTGTAGTCTAATGATCAAAATTTTGTAGTCTTCAATATGATTCTCCACAAGGTGTGAAATCTGCTAAATTAGTAAGCCTGCAGTGCTGTGGACCCGAAATTCGACCAACGGTAAAAAGGAGGTCGGTGTATCTTTCGTTCAACTTCAATTTGTAGAATGCGTATACAAACTCATTTTACAATGATTACCTTACTTTGGAGTAACCATATCATGTTAATTTTATATGGTAATTTTCTGATCACTTTGTATAAATGATCATATTTTATTGAGGTGAACATTTAATTTCAAGTGAAAGCTCAAAATAGCGACTGTTTAGAATCCACTAAAGCCTGGGAAATGCCATTTCCGGCTGTCTGAGGGGTCACGATTTTTCAAAATTTTCTGTAACGCTCCGCGCCAACCGATGGTGGCGCTCCGCTTAGATAGTCTCCCCGATCAATCTCACTTCACGTGATTGCCCCCCCCCCCCCCATCCAGAAATTCAAAGCTACGCTACTGATTGTATGCGAAGTGTAGTTGTGACAAACTCATACTCTTGAAAGGGTATACGGAAATATAGTTCCCTGGTAAATGCAATAAATACATGCATGTGCCAGTGAAAAATGCTCAAAATGTGCTCAAAGCAAATTAGCGAGCGCAAATCCCATCCCAGATGGGGTCCAGGGGCTTGCCATAAGGCCCCGCGTGCGCTATGTTGATTGGAGTTTTACGGCCCAGTTTTCAACCAATTGGTTCAAGTCGAGCCGATCAAGGCCTTTTTTCCCTTCTTGAGGTCTTCGGCGAAGTCCTGATAGGGGTCTAGGGGAAGCAGATCCCGGAAGCTCCTAGGTTTTAACACCTCAGAGGCCCCAGGAGGACCGGTATATTTCAGAGGTAATATTCTTGGGTATTGACATATTTATTTATTTATTTAGGAAAGACTCTTTGAGCACAAAACCGCGTGTTTGGTCTAACAGTAAGAGCATACACCTCTCACACGGAGGACCCGGGTTCTATTCCAAGGTCATACCAAAGACTCTAAAAACGGAACCAACTGCCGTTGTGCGTAATGTTCCGCACAAGCAATGGAGTAGGGAAAACAAGCCAGTGAGCCACAACTGGAAATAAAGGGCGTGGCCGGCTCGACTTGAACTGATATAGGTTGGAAACTGGACCGTAAAACTCCATCCAACTAACTAATTAACTTTGAACACAAAACTCTTTAAGAAGTTGCACTGTAAGATTGAAACTGCCGAACAAGAGCATCAATGCACTGTAGAGCTTAAAAAGGCAGATATCAACTCGTAGGGTTATCCCGGCGTTTAAAAATTGAATTCAGAGACCATTACATGACCTGAAGTTGGCTTCAGATAACCAGAAATGTTACAAGTACAGAAACTTTCTGATGTAGCGTACCTAGACAGCATCATAATTATTGCATACGTAGTTTAGATGAACACCTGCTCATGATAAAGTAGAGAATGAATGTAGCCCCATATATTGGAGTGATATACCCTCCATTTTCCCCGGATCTACGCCCTTGGACGGAAAACTCCTCGCGAACCAATGGTCACACTCGCCGTCAGTCGTCTCCCGGGGTGCATTCGACCCCATGTTGTGGAACAGAAAACAGTGTTCCAATACAACTAGAACACGAAAGAACGTTCACGCATTTGTTCTTGCCCCTAAATCTCACGCCACCTCGCCGATGGTGTAGAGAGAACGAACATTAAACAGTTAAACAAGATGGTGGAGATAGGAGATATTTTCCCACGGAAGGAATGAAAGAAATGTCAGCAGCAAAAATAAAAGAGCTTATACCCGAGAGGAATAAAAGAGCTTATTATAAAAAATGAACGAATTAAGTGGTGAAAGTATGGCACGCTATGAAACAACGGTTAGGCCGACATGCATAGAGTGACGTGTAGTCATGATAACTATACCTGAAAGTGATCAACACTATTACAGTCCCTATATGTTACGGAACAGTCAAGAAGAGTGTATCGAATACAGGTCCAGCGTTTCTCTCTCTCTCCCTTTCTACATGTTAATTTATGACACGACTTCACCTACAAGCTTAGTTTGCACTAATTAGCCTACTTTGGTTCACCATTTTATCCAAAGTAAAGTTCATCTGGAAGACTTAGAGTCCAAATTTTCTGATCATTTTGCAATTTGACCGTTTTTTTTTTTTTATTGAAGTGGAAATTAGATTGCAAACGAAACCTCAGCATAAAGACTGCTTCAATTCTACTTTCAAGCCTAAATGTTATTTCCGGTTGTCTGCAGGGTTACGACTTTTCAAAATTTTCTCTAAGCTCTGCGCCAAGAGATAGTCTTCTGGGCAGCCACCACTTCCCATGTCCCTCCCCAAAATTTTCGTTTTGCACTATGTCCCTATAGTCACGACCCTCCCGAGCGTCGGGAAACGCTGGTCCCACCTGTCGGGGAAAGTCGGCGGTTTCGTCGGGAAGGCATAAAAAATAATAAAGTTATTACAAAAATCCCTACAAGGACTGAAGGTACTGGATCGGTGATCTTGAACATATTTTTGTTTTGTAATGCTATTTTAATACATATCGGAATCGATTTTCAATCACTTCTTCTTAGTTCTGTTATACCTTATTCCATGTACCTTGTCGTATCTCCTCGCGATTTTCGGGAGGCTTTAAAAATGAAAAACGTAAAGGACTGAAGTTACTAGATGGATTATCATGAACTATTCCTTTCTTTATGAACTATCTTTTTTCGTTTGTATATCTGAATTGGTTTTAATCACTTCTTGCTAGCTCTGCTCTCTCTCTTACGATCTCATCTCATCTTCAATCCGTGCGTTCAGGGCCATGCCCCCGTCGGGGGGAGACTCTCCCGGCTGCTTAGCTTCAATCATCCGGACGATCTTCTTGATTTTGTTTACTAGAAGGCCATATTCTTCAAGGAAACTCACAATTCCGAATTTTCCTGTCAACAACGGGCGAGAGGTTGCTCATGTGTATGCAGTGCCCAATGGCCTGTCATCTGGCCTGTCCCGACAGCCGAATTCTGGTAATGAAAATCGGCCAGACCTTTTTTAGCTACACATAATGATAAAAAGTAGTGTGGGAATGTCTCCTCACAAGTCTGACTCAAAATTCATTTGAACCCACCTTGTACCATGACATATTTTCAAATACGTTGAAAGTAACATCATTTATGGTCTGGAATTCGGGCAGTCACGTAGAAAATTTCATCTATATAGTGGACCTTGCAATTGAATACAACGAAGATTCTTATAACATTAGTATGTACTTTCACGTCCGTTGCATAGTTTTCCCCGAAAAGAAACAAGATCATTCAGTGTTGTAGCCACGGGTGGTTTTGGGGGTTAGAACCCCCCAAGATCCAACCTTGCAATGCAAAAAACACCTAATATAGCGTTTTTTTTCTCTATCCTTAGATTTTTTCCTCACGTCGTACCCCCAGCCCCCTCACCCGACACCCGACACCAAAACCCTCCCCATGACACAATCCTGGCTACACGCCGGAAATCATTACATGTAATTGTAGCAGTACCCTTTAATCTGGTAATTTTCTGATCACGTAGCAAGTTGGGTTTTGTCTGTTAAAGTGAACCTTTCAGTTCAAAGGAAAGCTCAAAATAACCACTGCTTCATTTCTAGTTACAAGTCTGGGAAATGCTATTTCCAGCTGTCTGCTTTTTTGCTTTGTAATGCTAATTCAATACATATCTAAATCGATTATCAATCAATTCTTCGTAGCTCTGTTGTACCTAATTACATGTGCCTTGTCCCATCTCCTCCCGTCGGGGAAGAACTGCAATTTTTCTGGGAGGTCTAAAATGAAAAACGTAAAGGGCTGAAGTTACTGGATGGACGATCATGAACTGTTTTTTTTTTTCTTCTTCTTCTTCTTCGTGGACTTTTTTCGTTTGTAACGCTATTTTAATGCGTATCTGAATCGGTGTTAATCACTTCTAACTAGCTATGCTATGAAGAAGTGGTGAACACCGCCTCATCCCATCTTCAATTCGTGCGCGCAAGGCCATGCCCCCGTCGGCGAAGGTTGCCCTCCCCTGTTGATGAGAAAATCCAGTTTTGTCGAAGAGCTTTCATCCACAGGCCCATGATAAAAGATGTGGGCCTGATAAACTTAGTTACCCGGGCGATCTTCTTTATTTTGCTTATAGAAGACCAGATTCATCAAGGAAACTCACGATTCTGAATTTTCCTCACAATAACGGACGAGAGGTTGTTCATGTGCATGCAGTGCCCTATGGTCTGCCATCTGGCCTGCCTTGACAGCCGAATTCTAGCAACGGTAACGAAAATCGGCCATGTTTTCAGCTGCAAATAATGATAAACAGTAGTTTGAGAACGTCTCCCCACAAGTCTGACTGAAAATTCATTTGAAGACACCTTGTAGCATGAAATATTTTCAAATACGTTGGAAGTAAAATCAATGTCTGGAGTTCACGGGCAGTCACGTAGGAAATTTTCATGTATTCAGTAGACCTTGCAATTTAATGCAACGAATTAGATAATTGTAGCAGTACCTTTTATCGGGTAATTTTCTGATCATTTAGCAAATTGGGTTTTATTTTTTCTATTGAAGTGAAACTTTCATTTCAAAGGAAAGCTCAAAATAACGACCGCTTCATTTCTAGCTACAAGTTTGTGAAATGCCATTTCCGGCTGTCCGACGGGTCAGATTTTTTAACAATTTTCTGTGAGCTCCGCAGGGGTGGCGCCAGGATTTGCACGACAGGGGGGCCAAGCTCCCCGACGGGGGGCCAGCAGTTCAAGGTCCCGACAAAGGCGATAGGTTAGTCCCGGTGGGACGTAACTTGATAGAATTTGAGGCGCACAGAGCGCGCCGAAATTTTTGGCCTTTTTTAAAAGAAACACTTAAAAATCTGAAGTTTATTTTTTGAAAGAAATTTGGCTTTTGTAATGATAATTAAAAATTGGGGGTATTTATTGAAGAATCTATCCTTGATATGAACAAATTCAAAAACGTTTTACACGTGACAGCTGAAATTCTGTTGGGGTTATGCATTTAATCGTTCTTGTCCTACTAAGGTCTCAAGACGAGGCTTAAAGTTTGCACGAAAAGTTTTTTATCCTTTTTTGAACCAAGATTTGAAAATTAAGAGCTTATTTTATTGCATAAATTTTGGAATTTAATATAAGAAAATTTGGTTTTTGGTAAGGTTATAATAAAAACATTCGGGTTCCTTATTAAGTGATATGCCTTTCAAGAAAAAAATCTGGGTTCCTTATTAAATGATATGCCTTTCAAGAGCAAATTAGGTAGAATGTCGGGATGATTAACAAAGTTGTCTGGTTATTTGTTGTACTGAGTACCCATCAAAATTGGAAAATTTTGCCACTTTTAACAATCTGAAACTTATACTATGACAGATTTTCGTGTTGTTATGGAAGAATTTGACCTTCTTATAAGGAAAATCAAGTAGGGAGTAATCTGTAGTTTTGTACAACTTTGTTGGGGTTACTGAATATCATCAGGTAGATTAATGCCCTCGGACCATATTGGTAAATGTTCCCTTGGAAAAAGTTTGGCTTCCCATATATTTGAAATTCTGACATAGGCCGACGGGAGTGTTTCAGTTTGGGAGGGGACAGAATTGTTTTTTTGTTTTTTTTGTCCGAAAAATATAATATTGCCCGAAAAACTACAAGTGGAGCGCACAGATATTTTTGAAAAATTAAGAACCTCCAGAAAGCAGGAAAAGGCATTTCCGCGGCCGGGCTGGTAAGTAGAAACAAAGTACCGATATAGTCATTATTTTGAGCTTTCTTTCGCAATAAAATTTTCACTTTGTAAGAATAATATGCAGGCATGCATTGTTCTGTTAAGTAATTTTTTCCACCAAAACACTATCTAAGCGGAGCGTCACCCATCAGTTGGCGCGGAACGCAAAGAAAATTGTTAAAAAAAAACTAACACCACAGACGCCAGAAAATGTCATTTCCCAGACTTGAGCAGTCGTTGTTTTGAGCTTTCCTTTGAAACAGAAATTTCACTTTAATAGAAAAAAAACAACGTGGTAAGTGAACAGAAAACTACCAGATAAACTGATAAAAGGTACGGTACTGCTACAATTAGATGTAATGGACTTGTCTCTTTTCGGAGGAAAACTATGCAAAAACATACTGGTTTTTTTTTTTACTCTACCAGAATTCTTTGTTATATTCAATTGCAATATCCACTAAAAAGATGAAATTTTCTTCGTGACTGCCCGAACTCCAGACAAAATGATCTTACTTCCAATGTATTTGAAATAATGTCACGTTACAAGGTGGCTTCAAATGAATTTTCAGTCAGACTTAAGGGGAGACATATTCAAGCCACTGTTTATCATTATGTGTAGCCCAAAATGGCCTGGCCGATTTTCGTTACCGTTTCTAGAATTCGGCTGTCGGGACAGGCCAGATGGCAGACCATTAGGCAATGCATGTCGAACGAACCTTTGTCAGAGGATCGGGAGGACTTTAGAAAAAGACCATTGGGTAATGCCTGCACATGAAAAACCACTTGTCTGTTTTTGTAAGGAAAATTTGGAATTGTCAGTTTCCTTGAAGAATATGGTCTTCTAGTAAGCAAAATCAAGAAGATCGTCGCGGTGACTGAAGTTATCAGGCCCACATTTTTTTTTTATCGTGGGCCTGTATATGAAAGATCCCCGATGAAATTGGATTTTCTCTCAACAACAGGGGGAGGGAAGTCTTCCCCAACGGGGGCAACGATATCGGATCGGATTTCGCTCCTATTTTTGTGAGGGTTAATTAATACCTCCTTCATCTTTGGTGGGAAAGAAATCAAAATTTGCCAACCAGTGTAGACTACGAAATTCTAAGTAACTTTTACCAATTATTCCGTCACGCAACATCCACAGACAACTTTTATTGGATACGCGTAGTTCGATAAAAGCTATTTGACAATGTGACGTCACGAAGTAAGTAGTATATATTTGACTTCCGTATTCCTCTTATACCGATCGTATATTTACACAGGATGGCAAAGTTTTGTTTTTTTCGAAAATGAATGGGGGAGATTTTAACTAAAACTGACAGAAATCGGATGGTAATCCGATCCGATATCGCTACATATTGTGTACTGGGCTTAAAATCGATGCATCAAATATAGGGTTACAAACGAAAAACAAACAGAAAAAAAAGTTCACGATCATCCATCCAGTAACTTCAGTCCTTTACGTTCTTCATTTTTAGGCCTTCCGCAAAAAATGTTACTCTTCCCCGACGGGGGATGAGATAGGACAATTAAGGTACATGGAATTAAGTATAACAGAGCTAAGAGTAAGTGATCGAAATTCGATTCCCAATATGCTTCAAAATAGCATTGCAAAACAAAAAAATGTGTTCAAGATCACCCACCTAGAAACTTCAGTCCTTTTAGGTTTTTAATTAATTAATTAACTAATTAAAATTAATTCAAATTAATTAATCAATTAGGTAATTAATTGATTAATTAATTTAATTAATTTTATTATTTTTAGGCCTCCCCGACGAAATCGCCGACCTTCCCCGACGGGGGGGGGCAGTGTTCCCCGACGGGGGCATGCCCCCCCCTCTGGCGCCACCCCTGGAGCTCCGCGCAAACTGATGGTGGTGCTTCGCTTAAACAGTGTTTTGGTGGAACAGATTACTAAAGAGAACAATGCATGACTGCAAATTATTCGTCGTTTTGGGGCAGTATTGTGAAGTGAAAATTTTATTGCGAACGAAAGCTCAAAATAATGACTGCTTTTTTTCTAGTTAAGAGTCCGTGAAATGTCAGTTCCTGTTGTCTCGGGCTTCTCCGTTTACAAAAATTTCTGAGCGCTCCACTACAGAATTTCGAGCAGGATTACAATTTCGGAAAGAAAGACAATTCTGCCCCATCCCAAACTGAAACGCTCCCGTACGCCTCTGTCAATACATAAAATATAAAAATTCAAACATATGGGAAGCCAAACTTTTTCCGCGGGAAAATTTTCCAATATGGTCCGAGGGCCCTAATTTGCATATTCGGTAAACCCCAACAAAACTACAGTTCCCCCTACCTGATTTTTCTCATAAGAAGGTAAGATTCTTCCATAAAACCCCCAAATCTGTCATAAAATTACAATTTTCTCCAGTTTAAGCTTCAGATTGTTAAAAGTGGCAAAATTTTCCAGTTTCGATGGATAGTCCGTACAACAAATAACCAAAGCCAACTCTGTTTATCACCCCGACATTCTACCCGATTTTGTTCCTGAAAGGCTTATCACTTAATCAAAAAACCCGATTTTTTCATTATAATCTTACCGAAAAACCAATTTTTTTTTCATTAAATTCCAAACTTTCTCCAATAAAATAAGCTCTTAATTTTCAAATCTTCTTTCAAAAAAGGGAAAAACTTTCCGAGTGAACTTATAGTCTCGTCTTAAAGCCATAGTACGTAAGTCTAGTATGATTAAACATGTAACCCCAAAAGAATTTCAGCTGTCGCCTATGAAAAATTTTGATTTTGCTCATATGAAGGACAGATTCTTTACTAAAAACCCCTACATTTTAATGGTCTTTACAACAACCAAATTTCCTTTCAATTTTTTTTCTTCAAAATAAACTCCACATTTTTAAGTATTTGTTAAAAAGATGGCCAAAAATTTCGGTGCGCTACGCGCGCCCCAAATTCTGCCAAGTCATGTCCCACCGGAACTAACTCATCTCCTTTGTCGGGGCCTTGAAGAGCTGGCCCCCTTGTCGGAGAGCTTGGTCCCCTGTCGGGAAAATCCTGGCGCAACACCTGCGCTCCGCCCCAAGTGATGGTGGAGCTCAGCTTAGATAATGTTTTGGTCGAACGTCGAACAGATCACTTAACAGAACAATGCATGCTTGTACAATATTCTTCGTTTAGGGGCAACATTAAGAGGTGAAAATTTTATTGCAAAAGAAAGCTCAAAATAATGACTGCCTTGTTTCTAGTTACGAGCCCGGGAAATGCAATTTCCTGCTGTCTTGGGTTCTCAATTTTTCAAAAAATTCTGTGCGATCCACTTAGATAGTATTTTGGGCAGAATTATATTTTTTGGACAAAAAAGACAATTATGTCCCTTCCTAACTCCCGTACGCCTATGCCAATATATAAAATATAAAACTTCAAATATATGGAAAGCCAAACTTTTTCCAATATGGTCCGAGGGCCTTAATATGCATGATTATATTCATACCCCCCCCCCCCCTCTCTCTCTCCTCCTTGATATTCCTATAAGAAGGTCAGATTCTTCCATAAAAACCCCAAAATCTGTCATGAAATTACAATTTTTCTAACATCAGCTTCAGATTGTTTAAAGTGGCAAAAATGTCCAATTTCGATGGATACTCCGTACAATAAATTACCAGAGCCAATTTTTAATCACCCCGACATTCTACATAATTTTGCTCTTGAATGGCTTATAATGTAGTAAAAACCCAGATTTTACATTATACCCTTACCCTTACCAAAAACAAATTTTTCTTTCATTAACTTCCAACATTTCTCCCAATAGGCCTTTTAATTTTCAAATCTTCGTTCAAAGAAGGGAAAAACTTTTCGAGCAAACTTCCAGTCTCGTCTTAAAGCCTCAGTACGTAGAACTTGTGCGATAAAATGTGTAATGGTCCTTACAAAAGACAAATTTCTTTCAATAATGTTAAATTTTCTCCAAAATAATGTTAATTATTTTAAGTATTTGTAAAACAGAAATCCCAAAATTTCGGCGCCCTACGCCCGCCTTAAATTCCGCCAAGTCAAGTCCCACCGGGTCTAACTCATCGCCTTTGTCGGGCCCTCAAATGCTGGCACCCATGTCGGGGAGCTTGGCTACCCTGTCAGGCAAATCCTTGGCTACCCTGTCGGTCAAATCCTTGCGCCATAACTTACATGAAGTGTAACTCTATTGTTTTCGAGAACGTGCATGCAACTGTGCTAAGCGTTAATCTAAGTGTCTAGCCCAATCAAAAGAAAGTAAGGGTCTAAGCCCTACTTAACTGCATAACCTATTAATATGCAAATTTTTACCCCAAACAGGCCATTTAGGTACAGTCTTTTGAAGAACGCTACATCGCATTTAAGATACTTCTTTTAAGAAACATCGGTCCCCTTATTTTTCAAGTGTACTAAAGTTCTTGAACAACTATTGTAGGCGGGCGTTTGTGCAGTTCGTCAATGCAGTAAACCACCTCCCTTTTCTTACATGGTCCTGTCTTTATTTTACACAAATAAAGAGAAAAAAGACAAGGGAGGTGGTCTACTGCATTGAGCGTTGAGTGTAAAGATTGAGAAGGCGAGTTTAAATATATGCGAGAAACTTCAAGAAGTCTCGGAGAAAGATTTGACGAGAATTTTGCGAGAATGAATGACAAGCAGTCAGTAAGTATTCTTTAACCATAAAACTGAATGTCACAGTGGACTGAATTTCAATTACACGGTTAGCGTCCTTAACACCCATATCGGCGACCCTATGCGTAGGCAAGTTTCTGAAGCTGTTTGCATTAATGAATTCGACCCTAAGCTAAATCGAAAGGAAGAGTGGGCCACTGGTAGACTTCTAAAGAATAGGACTACTCAACCGTAGTATCCTCCAGTGGTCCATTCTCCATTTTGCTTGCTCTCACTGACTCTGCCTGTTCAGGTCATCCTACTGTATACCAGCTTTCTTTTCTCTTCTTCTGTACTGTAGCCTATATATAACCTTGTGTATACTGTATTCATATTGAAGTCTATGTCTGAAGATGATCGAGGTCAGATCGAAAATTAATAGAGTAACATGAAATTGAGAGCGTTTCTCCTGTTTATAGTGTGACGTTACACAACTTTAGAGTCGGAATGGCTACTATACTAACTACCCTTCTTCCGGCTAATGAAAGGTTTTATTTTTTCAATCCTCATTTCAAGGACATATAAAACTTTAGAAAGTCCTGAGGATTTTATTTTGGGAGTTAAATTGTGTTCTTGAAAATAGTCATCAGTAGCAATTACCAAACCATAAACTATCCGACGAGTAATTAAGATAAAGAAATACCAACACAGTGCAACACTCCTCATAATTTTTTTTGCATAACAAAAATTTGCTTCAGAAAAATTAAAAAACTGGAAGGGGTGTATCTTGAGAGTCATAAATGATATTGACATTATTTCGACAAATTTTCCCTTGAGTAGGCGGAAACTGCACTCCTTAACGGGCAAAAGCAGTCGCCCTAAACTTGTTTTGAAACAGTAACTAAATCTCACTATTTTCCTCTTTTTTTCCTTTTAAGGAATTTTCATAAAATTTGAGTACTTTGATTACACATTTAAAGCAAATCAAGCAGTATGTCACAATTACGAAGAAAAATCAATTGTCACATGTCTCTGAAGGGTCAATCATACAAAATGACCGTCTACTATACTACTTCAAGTTGGGGGCTGCTTTTTCCCTTTATGCCGACACGTCAAAAAGCCCAGTACACTGAACCCCGACGACTGAACCATAGTGACTGAACTATGTAGGTCAGTGGCTCTGTGTTACAACATGTTGATAATAGCTTAAGCTACTGAGTTCCTAAATCGCCATACTGTATGCCATGGTGGTTAGATAATTTATCTTACTGTGTCTACACATCTGTATTACGGAGCTTTTAAGGTGTCATGCAGATGTTGAAATATTATGTGACTTTCTCAACTTTTTGTCGGTAAAATATTTAGATATTGACATCCGAGATCTTTTAATCTCAATATTTTAGCGTAAAATATTGAAAAATTCCATTACAGGATCTCAATATCTTAATATCTTCACTGGAAGAAATTAAGATATTGACATACCGGATCTCAATATCTTAATATCTTCACTGAAAGATGTTAAGATATCAACATCCGAGATCTTTTCATCTCAATATTTTAGTGTAAAATATTGAAATATTACATTACAGGACCCCAATATCTTAACATCTTCACTGGAAGATATTAAGATATTGACATACCGGATCTCAGTATCTGAATATCTCCATTGAAAGATATTAAGATATTGACATTCGAGATCTTTTTATCTCAATATTTTAGCGTAAAATATTGAAATATTACATTACAGGATCTCAATATCTTAATATCTTCACTGGAAGAAATTAAGATATTGACATACCGGATCTCAATATCTTAACATCTTCACTGAAAGATGTTAAGATATCGACATCCGAAATCTTTTCATCTCAATATTTTAGTGTAAAATATTGAAATATTACATTACAGGACCCCAATATCTTAACATCTTCACTGGAAGATATTAAGATATTGACATACCGGATCTCAGTATCTGAATATCTCCATTGAAAGATATTAAGATATTGACATCCGAGATCTTTTATCTCAATATTTTAGCGTAAAATATTGAAATATTACATTACAGGATCTCAATATCTTAATATCTTCACTGGAAGAAATTAAGATATTGACATACCGGATCTCAATATCTTAACATCTTCACTGAAAGATGTTAAGATATCGACATCCGAAATCTTTTCATCTCAATATTTTAGTGTAAAATATTGAAATATTACATTACAGGACCCCAATATCTTAACATCTTCACTGGAAGATATTAAGATATTGACATACCGGATCTCAGTATCTGAATATCTCCATTGAAAGATATTAAGATATCGACATTCGAGATCTTTTTATCTCAATATTTTAGCGTAAAATATTGAAATATTACATTACAGGATCTCAATATCTTAATATCTTCACTGAAAGATATACAGATAAATTGACATCCGAGATCTTTTCATCTCAATATTTTCTTGTAAAATATTGAAATATTACATTACAGGATCTTAATATCTTAATATCTTTACTGTGAGATATTAAGATATTGACGTACCAGATTTTGTTATCCAGTGGCAGAGCCAGAGGGGCAGGGGGCGGAGGGCCCCCTGAAAAATCGAGAAGGAAAATCGGGAAGAGGACGGAGGTAAAAGGGAAATGAAGGAGGAGGGAAAGAGGAAAATGAGAGGGAAGAAAAGAGTAGGAACAAAATAGGGGAAGAAAAATAAATACACCTGAGACAGCCACTCCTAGTCGCGGGTCTCTCTCGAATACGCCCATTGGCGCCGGCCCGGGGGCACGCCCCCAATCGATTTCTAAAAAAATTCTTAAAATTTTAAAATGATCACAAAAGGTGTTTAAGCTATAGATTTCTGTAGGGGTAGGGTGAGGTGTGTTTTCGACGAAGTGATAGATCTGCTGTAATTATTTTCTGAAACTATCAGAATTTTCTCAAATACTTTATAAACGATAAAAAATTTTGCACGATCCAAACTCTTATAATCAATATCTTCCGATAGCAACTTTCGGAGAGTACAGCAGGAAAAGTTGGAAGCTTTGTAAAAATTTCCAGGTAAAATACCAGCTTTTAAATTGGCTTATAGGTTTTGGGGGGGAATTAAAAGTGTCTCGATGCAGAACTGAATGAAGGTTTTTCAAGGAAGTCTTACCCAATGAAAAATTTTTGCGCGCTTCGCGCTCATTCGTCAAGGTTTACACTCCACCTAATGATCATTATTAAATAAATCATGCATGGATCTATTCTGATCACAATCATTATACCGAAAAACAGAGGTACATGTCCAACCTGTGTAGGCGCCTCGCATCAATATGGGGTTTTTCAATCTAATTTGTAGCATTATGTGGAAGGTTGAAATTATGTATTTGCTTCATACATTCAACTGTAAAGGTGAAATGATTGCACTAGCGTAGCCAGCGGTAGGGGGGCAGGGGGACAGGGGGACAGAGTGCCCCCCCCCCCCCCACAGAAATTTTGGGGACGCGATGGGCGATGTTGAAAAAATGAGAGAGCAAAAAAATAAATAAAAAAAAAAGATTAACGGCAAGAGGAGGGAGGGAACCAGGGGAATTTTTTACATTTTTTTTTCGGGGGGGGGGGGGCTTTTAGTCGTTACGATCAAGTGTGCAGTCCTCGACGGCGACTAGTCTCCCCGATGGTTTACCTGTTTTTTGCTCTCAAGGGACAATTTCCCCATAATAAGTACCCAAAATTTTCGGCGCGCTACGCGCGCTGTAGGTTCACTCCAGTTTTTTCAATACTTCCATTCAACATATCTAGAGAATGTAAGTCTGTCAACCTTACCAAGTAGTAAGGTAGGCAGAGTACACAGGTTATGTAGAGGTCGTAAATTTCATCCCATATCACAAAGCCTAATTGCTGTTCTCTTGTGTGTGTCATGCGGTAGGTCAGTTGGTGAACGACTCACGGAGAATAGTTTTGCTATTTTATCGGGTATTCCAGCTGGTTTCGGCACAATGTATGTTATCCCCGATACGGTCTACAACCCCTACAGTTTCTATTTTTTTTCTTTTTGTTGTTAATGATTACACAGGCTATGTTATTTTTGCAAGCCTACCAAAAATTTCACTATCAGTGCGCAACTCGGCTTTTAAAATATTAAGTGATATTGTGCAAAATGTGCGTCAGGCTGCAATGGCATGGGATAGTTAGGCTCCTTCATATCCCCTTCTGATCACCCCCTCGACATAGGGGCTGTCGGAACTTGTGGTCGCTTGCATGCCCCCCCCCCCCCCCTGTCGGGAATGATATGTCACCTTCCCATGGTCGGTTTAGTTATTTTGGCTTTCAAAAGAGTTATTTCTTCGATAAAACCCAAAATGTTCGGTACGCTTTGCCCACTCTTCCTCAGTTCCGTTCTATAGCTAATAAAGTGCAAACCCTTCCCATCTTTTCAAGTAAATTAATAAGTAGAATAAATGGATTAATGTACATGTCGGGAATTTCATCTCATTTCGCTAAACTTAGTTAATAATCTTTTGTGTCAGTCGTGCGGTACGGACTCGAAGGGGGAAGTACAATATAAGTTGTGCCAGATAGGGCCCAAATGCCGGGACAATTGACCTATATAAGCTTTAAATAAGTACAGATTCTTTTTAGTGTAGAACAACCCAAAAAATTTTCGCCCGCTTTTCCATGGTTAAATCAGTGCGGAAATATCTTCCTCTAGCATATACAAATTTTATGTCGTATATGACTCGCAATGGCAGGTATAGTGCACAGGTTTTCTTCAAATCTCCCTCACCAACGCATCGACGGCATCTTGGCTGTCGGGGTTTGGGGTCGCTACCCACCCTACCCCTCCCCCGTTCGGAGAGTGGCCCTTCGTCGGGCAAATCCTGGCGCCAGGTCTGGAGGGAAGAGAAAGTTTTCCTTTATACTTTATGACTTGTATATGTGTGATGAAGCAATGAACTAAAAATGGAAGCTGCATTTTTTGGAGGGTGGCAACCATTTTGGAGGGGCGGCCAATTTCACTAGGAGGGCGTGTCACCCCTCTAAAACCCCCTGTGGAGAACACTGGAATCTAGTATAAAATGAACAAACATAGCACCAAAAAGCATCTTAGCTCTTCGAGACTGCAAAAAATTCCAAAAGGGGGAGGGGACACCCCGGGAGACAGGCCGTAACCAGGGGGTTCGCACTAACTCCCGCCCAGACCTATTTTTTTCTATTTAAATGGAGTTTGGGCGTTTTTCAGGGCAAAATGTCAATTTCGCTGGTTTAGCCAATGTAAGCCTTATGGGTAGCTGTTTAGTTTCAGTGCAACACAATTTCCTTGGGCCCCATTGACTCGTACAGTAACCCTCATACAGCCACCCACTAACTCTCGAGGGAATAGGGAAAACATTGATACAAAATTGAAAATGTCCAAAAATTCCAGCTTAGGTGTTCACCAGATCGCTCAATTTTAATGTAAAATTGCGAAAAATCCTTGGGGTAAGAGGGGGAGAACCACACCCTCTCTCGGTCGCTCGGCTCCTCGTTTGGGCGCTTCGCGCCCTCAAGAAATGCCGAGTCCCAGTGGTGACGATGAAAAATGAAAAAGTGGGGCTAAAGGTATATTCAGTCCCTCAATATTTGTCAAGTGCTCCAATTAAGAAGCAGGGAGAATTTCGAAGTGGGGCTGAACGTATTCTTGCTTAGAACACTCGGGAAGTGCCGTTTCCGGCCATCTGAGGAGTTTGTAAAGCCAAAAATTCCCTGGTACGTTCCACGCCAATCGATGGTGAGCTCCGCTTAGAACCATATATTGACATTTTTCATAGATTGATTTTTTTTTATGGCATTAATTGAGAAATTGCAGAAACGAGATCCATATTTCCAGGCTGGGTACATGCAGCATAAAACACTCGGGAAGTGCCGTTTCTGGCCATCTGTTGGGTTTGTACAGCCAAAAATTTTCTTGTACGCTCCGCGCCAACTGATGGTGGCGCTCCGCTTAGATAGTGAGGTCGGTCAAGATTGGGGACGATGAGTCGACTTTGCCCCTCCACAAGAAAATCCTGGCTACGCCTCTGAATTATTGTTCTTTATTGTAGACGTGATTCTGGAGGAACACAAAATTGCATCGACGCGAAGTTGTACCCTTCTTTACCTACCTTTGTAAAATTCTTAGTTCAGACTCGCCAGAGTGCCAAACATATCTTCTAAGGAAATTAAAAGCGCTAGGCCCAGACGTGGCGCCAAGTTTAAGTGGGTGAATGAGGGGGTCTCCCTATCAGGAACATTTTTTTCATTTTCACCAGGGAGATTTAATGGGTAAGATAAAGTATGTAACGAGACGACGACCAGTCGCCTAGAAAAATTTTTTGGTTTTGCTCTTAAGAATGGCGAAATCTTCAATATATCAAAAGTTTTCCAGCATTTCTTAAAAAAAAAGAACAAAAAAAAAACTTTGTTCATTAGAAACCCAAATTTTCGGCGAGCTTTGCGCGTCTAAAATTTGGCATTTGCCACCCTTTCGGCAACCCGTCTTGTCTCTGTGGTCTAGAGCAGTAGAGTGTTGTCCGCCATAGGGAAGCTTGGCCATACTGCCGGCCAATCTCCTCACCACCCCTGACTGAGGCTACGTGAAGATTTTAACATGGCCAATTATTTCACTGCGAAATTTTGGCGTGCGTCGCGCGCAATCCTTACAATCAGAGTTAATTGTATCACATATGAACATAAATTGGCACCAAACACAAGTGCATCATTCTAGCCCAAAATAGTAGGTGTACAGTCAAATTTAGAAGGCGGATGTTAAAAGGGTTTTCATGTAGCAATCAAATACCTTGAGCAATTTTCGTAACCTGCCAGTGATACTATATGGTTTTAGGCTCAATTTACTCGTACTACAAATCAAGGCTATGCAAAACATATACTTTCTTCGTTTATGGTAACTGTGCAGTTCATCCTGTTACAAGCTGTTCAAGCAAAATTAAAATGAGTTAGTTGTGATAATTGTGAACTAAATTGTGACCGATGGGGAGCCTAGTGAGCTCTCAGTGTGATTCTGAAGTACGCCAAAAGCTCCATGCTGTTGTTCCCATTTTGTTAATGCAGCAAACATTTAGGGGATTTTCCCCTGGATCGCACCAAAGTTAAACTAGACATCACTAGGTTCTTATGGCATTCCATGGTCCCCAACGTTCGCAAAGCATTCGACTCTTCACCTGCGCTTGCGGAGCTGAAGAAACATAACCAGGACCATAGCCATGTTCTGTTCACTTGTGCATGGAGACTCTCCACGTCTTTGTATTGCAAGCGGAGGGAAAATTTTAGCGCGCTTGGCGCGCATGTGCAAAAGTATGACCCGTTGATTCTTAAAGCCATCTGTGGTGAGCTTGATATCTTATCCCCTGTGATTCCCCCAAATAGCCATCATGTGGTTGCACCACTGACTACAAACATTCTCTTCTTCGGACTCGTGCACGTGGACCAGTCCCGTCCTCGTGGCCCCCGTAGGGCAGTTCCAGAGTCGTGCGGGGGCCGTACGAACTTCTTAGGGGCCTTAGGGGCTCTTAAAGCATCCTGAAATGCTCGCACGGCGCCCTTGCGGTAAACCTACGTGGGCTTGACCATTAAGTTTGTACGGACCTGTAAGGGGGTCTCGCGGGCCCGTAAACTGTCCGGACACATTGTGAGGGCAACCCTCGTACGATTGTACAGTAGAAAAAATCGCACGACACCGTGACATCTTTGAAATCGTAAGGGCACCAAAATCGTACGGCTCCGTAGTACTCATATGGGGGAGAGGCTTTAAAGACACACACGCTCGTGAGCTACGAGTGGATGACCGCATGCACACTTCCTGCATAAAATCTTGCGTGTTTCATAGTTCTGACTATCTCTTTGGGGGGGGGGGGGGTGATGTCTTGACGTGACATTTCAATCTGAGCTCATGAAACTGAAACAAACTCTTTCGTTAGGTGACATTCCTTTCCTTACACCCATCCAAAAGTGAAAACAGCTTTTCTAAATGTTAAGGTTGTCTACAGTACACACATTATCAGTTCAAGGCTTTGCCGAGAACGACGCTATTTTGCATTTACGCTACCTTAAAGACAGATACTCCCCCACCCTGAGCATGATTTTTACTTTGGGGTAAGCAAAAGTCTCAATTAGTGACTGTTCTATGATTGACATCAGAGTTACAAATTCAAAAGATGCAGAGTAGCTCATATTACACAGCATGTAAGAAGAGTGTTCTGATTACTCATTAGAGCCTTGTGTGCTCACCAGGATATTGCCTTAAGCAATAAACTAGGTTTGTTTCTGCACAAATAGAGGCTAAAGACAGTTGTGGGAGGGACTAGAAGTAACTTAGTGTGGAGAACTGGAACTGTTGAATGATGAGTATCTGTATTTAAATAAACAAGCAACGTTCACTTTGAAACCACCCTATAATGACACACCCGCTGAACGGAATTAGAATCAGAACCAGGTCCAAACTATACTAGGTGCGCCACTGATTCTGTACCCCCAAAAGATATTCTCGGGCAGTGGCGCCACCAGGATTTTGAAATGGGGGGGGGGGGAGGGGGTAACAACAGATAATGTCCTAATGCTACCTCAGTTAAACTCCCAAGTCTGCGTAAATCGCAACTTTTTCATGCGCCCCTGCGTTTGAATACAGCAGAGGGGATCCTTCTCTTGTCACTACATAAAGGTGCTGACTTGGGAAAGGGGTTTGAGAGTAGGGGTAATTTTTTTTTTGTTAATTTAAGGTTGCTCAGATGCAAAATGGTGCTATCTTTAGGACATTTTTGAATATGATCATATGGCTAAAACCTGTCCATAGTATAAAGAATTCTAATTTTTGGTTGGGTGAAAGAGGAGGGTATGTTGTCTAAGAGAAGGATCCGTTGTCAGCAAACCTCCTGAAGCCCCCTTTTGGCTACTTTATTGCCTTCTATTCGGGAAAAGTTTTTACGCAAAAATACATGCTTGGAGTCCACAAAAACATTCTTGGACTATTACGAAAAATTTCCTTTCTTCCATCGTGTATTACAAAAGGGCATCTAAGGCTAGCAGACAACTGTATAGGGCCCATGGAAGCTCTGGATTAATTATATAACACGGGGCAATGACATAAGGTTTATTACCTAAAATCCTAATGATAATGTAGAGTATGGCGCTGCACACTTCACAACTATCGTATTTTTACTAATTATGAATGGAAATCCAGATGAACAGCTTCCAGCAATGAGGAATGGGAGGTAGGGTGAGTACAGGTGCAGGGAGGTGATGTAGACCTCCCTGATAGGTAAAGCAAAAGGGGTGAAGGACTAACAAGCACGTTTCCGAATGCGTTTTCGTCGTAAGTGTATTAACAACCACCATCCACACCGATAATGGCTGCGCGCATAGCGCTTGGTGAAAACTTTTGACAAATGTATAACACAAATATGTAATTTCAACCTTCCTCATCATGCTACAGATTAGATTAAAAGATCCCATATTGATGCGAGGCCCCTACAGATGTTGAAGATGTGCCTCTGTTTTTCGGAAAAGTGTCGTGATCAGAAAAGCTCCATTGTATTATAACATTAATAACGGTCACGAGATGGAGCTCAAACCGTGACGAAATAAAGTGCAATGATGTAGCTAAAGGTAATCAATAAAAATAAAGTTCTGATTTGAATTGCACCAGCACCTATATATTCGGTAATTCACCAGCGTATTTTCAATGGTTAAACTTATTTTATTACTATCAGTGGCGTATTTAGGGCATGGCCATTGATTCATATTCCCCACCCTCACTGATATTGATTTGTTTCTTTTTTAGTACCTAAAATACGCAAATTTTTTAACACAAATTTTATTTCAAAGGTAGCAAATGTGCACCAGATTGCATGTAAGGACACCTGTTTTTTCAAAAATTTTCAAAGGGGAGGGGAAACTTCCTCCCCTTAGTCCCTGCCCAAGAACAACAATCACACAACATGTGTCATGACCCCCCCCCCCCCCGTGGGATAAATTCTGGCTATAACACTGATTATTATCATTATTATTACGGTAAGGATTTTCCGAAAATATATAACAAAAATAGAAAACACGGCAAAAGTGATTGAATGGAATTGACATGCGGTCATTGCGATGTAATAACCGATGCATGTCTATATAATTTCATGTTCATTGACTGGTTGAATGCGGAGCGCACGAAAAGTTTTGGTTACATTTTTCGGGCAAGTCGCTACAGCCCCCCCCCCCACCCAAAAAGCAAATTGGCTTCTGCGCCCATGAGAGTAATGCTAACATTTAACACCCATTCCCTACCTCACAAAGCCGTTCTTTTGAGACTCAAATGTGAGCAGTAACTACCGGTAACCATAAGAGGTAACCATAACTTTCGGGGTCCGGGACGAGAACACATGGCGCTGTTGTTTGAAAACATAAAGTAAAACTGCCAAATTTTAATGAGCAAGGGTGGCGCCAGGGGGAAACCCCCCCCCCATTGGAGCAAAAGAATGGGTGTCGTCAGTAAGCAGGAACCTCGATTTTTTTGTTTTAAAAAAAAAGCAAAAAAAAAAAAAAGGTTCTCGAAAACTGGGATAGTACAAGTGTGCCGACGGGGGTCGGTCTCCAAGAGCTGAATGGCAAAAAAAGAAAAAAAAAGGTCATCGAAAATTCGGGCTCAGCCGGCCAGCCCCCTGTCGGGGAACCCAGCCTCCCCCCGTGTCGGGCAAATACTGGCGCCACCCCTGTAAATGAGTAAACAGACAGTTTTTCGGCCAAATGTGGCACCATTTTCCACTTAGGCATAATCAAATACTGTGCCAAAGCCAAAAATGGTCATTTCCAAACCTAAAATTTGAACGATGTCGATTTGGTTCAATTCACCAATGGTAATTTAGAATACAACCCAAAGTTTGAAATCTGAAGAATAAGTTGCGATTAATTGGATATTCAGTGAGATGCGGTTACTCAAAGATGCAAATTGCAGCAAATTGCACATTCAGAATGTGGTGGGACGGGATTAGGAAAAAAGGACATGACAACATACATAAAACAATTTGAATTCCCTTCTTTTTCTGTGTCAAAGTGCTTTAGTGAACACAATTTATGCACTGAAAAAATACTAAAGATACTTTCAATATGTAGTAAAAGTTAAAATGAAAATGTATAATTCCGTCTCACCACATTTTTTACATCCTTTTTTCTTTATTTTAAGTGGTACAAAAGTTGAAAAATTTATTGAAACTTTCCAAAATATCAGCTGTAAATGCAAGTGACACTTCTGTGTGCAAAAAAGTCAATATGGTATTTTGGGTATTCATGGTGATTGCTCGACATTTTTGTGGCGGGACGGAAACAAGTGTTTTGGGACGGAATTTTAGTTTAAAGGTTATTTTAAGAAGTATGCCCTGACAGATTTACTCATAACTTGACTGTAACTGCCAGAGTCATGTTTTTGAAAGCTTTTGTAAAAACTATGGCATATTTCTCCACCTTGCATTTAGTTTTGAAGGTACATCATGTATAGTTCCAAAATTTGTGGGCCCTCAAATATGATCCCCCATGGTTTTCGTCGAGTTTCTTTCTGACTTGTACGTATATTATTCCCCTTCTTCCTCTCTGCTAACCATGAAGGAGATTTAAAACCTACCTTGCTTCTTGAAAATATTAAGAGCAAATGCATATCTTTCCCCACTGAAAAAGTAAAACCTGTGAGTCATTGCTCATAGGGTCAACAATATCCTTGTTCGAGGCCCATTTTCCCCATATTTCCCATGGGACCAATTTCGGACCCTATCAACTTTTTTGGTAATGCTTGTCCACTGCTTATCGCCCTGTAACTAAATAATGCTGAGCAAAATTATGAGGGCCTTGGACCACTTTGTCTAGGGCCCAGATGGGCCCAAAATTTGAAAAATCACTTTCGGAAAGTAAAACTGCTTTTTTGAAGACCTGCCTTTTCAGAATTATGGCCTTCACTTCAGTTTTTACATCACATACTGTTAATATGGCTATAACTCACTAGACATACAAATTTTCAGCTTTTTTCTTATTCCTGTGAATTGTAATGGGCCTGCAAAATCATGCAAAATGGCAATGACAGCTCTCACCTGAGAGAGCACTATATTGCGCAATACTTTTTAAAAGGACCATAACTATTAAACAGGTCAAGCTGTGGAACTGGAAGTTTCCATGAGTTGGTTTTGTCTGTAATGTAAAGTTCTGAGGAAGTTTCATGAAAAGCTGAGGGGGTGTCTTTGGAACCCATTCATAATGAACAGGCTTCAGTAGGTTCCGTCCCACCACAGTGACACACTTTTGAAAAATTTGCATAGCTCCTTCAAACGACATGTGATTTATGCGATTGTTTTCATAATAAAAAAAGAATAATCAGACTTCATTTCAATCTTGAAATTTTACCTTATATCTCTCTACTTTTGATATAATTAAATATTAATCACATGTTTCTGATTGTGTGAAAATTATCATTCCGTCCCACCATTCACAGAGGCTACATGTAAACAGGCACTATTTAAAAGGCTATCAAATTCCGTCCCACCATAATACGGTAATTTTGGCTCGGGCCCTACTGAAAAATTTTCCAAACGGGAGTGGGTATCCTTTGACCCATCCCCCAGGACACAGGTCAGTCACACGTGATCGAACCCATTCGCAAAATCCTGCGTTCGCGCCTGTAGTTCATAGTTATTACCTTAACAATGGTCAAGAGATTAAGTGCAAACCGTGACGAATTGCGCGCAAAGCGCACCAAGTTTTTTCTTTGAGTAAGATTTCCATGACAAAACCTGCATTCGGCTCTGCATCGAGACACTTTCAATCCATCAAACCTACAATCCACTCTAAAAGCCAGTCTTTTACCTGGGAATTCGTAAATAGCTTTCAATTTTTGCTGCTATGCTTCTCCGAAAGTTGTTATCGGGAGATAATGATAATAAGATCAACACCGAGGTAAGGTTTGAAGCACGGGGAGCGTGCAAAAATTTTGATAGTTTGCGAACGATTTGCGAAAATTTTGACCGTTTGAGAAACATTTGCGAAAGAGAATGATTACAATAGATCCATCCATCGGTCGAAGACACACCTTACCCCAACCCCACTTACACCCCCAAATAGTAGCAAATATTAGTATCGTTGACCATACTTGGGGGGACGAAAGGCAGTCCATCCTTTTAACAGATTCTTTGGTGAACAATTTCAGCCCCCTTCCTCCCCGCTATAATTGTCGTCCTTGTAAGAAGGTACGATGTTGGGAGACTGGGACTCTTCTGTGTTATTTTATAGGCATTAACATTCAGGTCTCGAACTGCAGTCATATGCAGTGGCGTCGTTAAGTGTGGGACAGGGTGGCACGTTCCCTCAAGGGTTGTCTGTACCCCAGTGTGTCCCAACGAGATTTTGGGTTTGTAAAAAATTATGCACAATCAAGATGTTATGTTCGAAAGTTCGAGGTGCAGACAAGCACCACATCAGGGTTCATAAAGTGGGGATACTTAAACTTAAGAGATAAAAGGACTTGCACAAAATTTTCATAGATGCTCAAATCGAGAATTTTCTGGCCACTTCGCTTGTGCACCTGGGGGTCTCAGCAGGTGCTACCCACCCTTTCCCATTTATTGCTAAAGAAAATGCAAAACTATATATTGGTCATAATATAATTCTGAGGCACCACAAAGCCCACTGAACTGCGTTCAAGCGGACTTCTTTTCCACATTTTCCCCACTAGCCCCTGATCTGTAGCCGTCAGTTGTACCTTGGTTGCTCCAATTGAAGGCTTCACCTCAGTGGCATACCTGGAAGGTAGTTGTCCTAACATTAATTACTACTATGCAGCAAGAGAAGGTTTATTTTTAAACTCAATGCAAACGTTAACATGAGCCGCTGTCCCCATTCATACCCCCCCCCCCCCCATCATAAAATCGTTTGTGCGAGTAAGGCTAACACATTGGCCAGTTCTGACTTCAATTTTTGTGGCCCGTTTTAGTGCGCTGCAATGACATTTTGGAGATTTGCAAATGTTTTATTCTAATGGTCACATTTTACAAATACCCTAGAGCCTCCGCATAGGCTGCACCCCTGGACCCCCAATGGCGTGTTGTTCCTGGATCCCACTAGGGGCCCTACAGTGGACCCCTGGGGTTTAACGCCTACACCTGGTAGTGCTGCGCGTTCCTAAGTGGCTAAGTCTTCAGTGACGTCCAGCTCTTCATTTTGATGTGCCTCTCCCACTTCGAAAAGTCTGGCGGCGCCACTGGTCACATGACTACGCTAAGCAGCCACAAATATCTCTAAAACTGGGTGTCAGACAAAAGTAACAATTTGGATCTAACTTTCTTGTGAAACTTTGAAGGTAAGTTTAGTTGTTGGAACACGCGTATGAAAATGGGCAGGGGGACTGTCCCCACATTTTTTGGCAAACCAAAATACCGTAGAATCAGTACAAAAATAAGGTAAAAATTCTTCTGAAAAGGCTCAGAAATTTGAGCAACAAATGTAGTGGCCCGCTTTAGTGGCTGCACCAGGGTTTTGAAAGTGAGGGAAGAAATGGACGAAAAAGGAATGTGTTGGGGGGGAGAACAATTTTTGTGCGTAGCGCAAAATCGAGTGCAAAGCGCGAGTTTCAACGGGTGGGGTCCAAGGTCCCGCCTTAGGGCCCTTGATTGGGTCCGTGGGCGCAGCCTCGGAAGCTCTGACGTTTTAGCATATCTCTGGGTATAGTTCAGGAGCTGGGAGTGGGGCCAACTAAGGGGCAAAGGTTCTGACTGAGGGGCGTTCCCCCTGCCCCTGCACCCGGCGTATCCCCTTGGTGCCGCCACTGATCTTCTCAAACCCAAATGATTCTATACGTCTATGATCAGATGATTGTTGGAAAGGGTTTACTATGTAATCTTCTCCCATCAATAATTGTTCTTGAAAAAGGTATCTCTTTTTACCACTTTTATAGTAAAAAATAATGAGAGCAGGATGAAGGAATACTGAGATTTAAAATTTTGAAGTTCTCTGGTTTATATTAACACCAACTTGCAGACAAGAGTTGGACGCGTTTTGGGATATCTTTAAAGACGCTAAAATAGTGATGTTGAATGTCAGTATCTTAATATCATTCGCTGAAGATATTAAGATATTGAGATCCTGTAATGCAATATTTCAATATTGTATGCTAAAATGTTGAGATGAAACGATCTCGTATGTCAATATCTCAATATCTTTCAGTGAAGTTATTAAGATATTGAGATGCTGTAATGTAATATTTCAATATTTTACGCTAAAATGTTGCGATAAAACGATCTCGTATGTCAACATCTTAATATCTTTCAGTGAAGATATTAAGATATTGAGATGCTGTAATGCAATGTTTCAATATTTTACGCTAAAATATTAAGATGAAACGATCTCAGATGCCAGTACCTTAATATCTTTCAGTGAAGATATTAGGATATTGAGATGCTGTAATGTAATATTTCAATATTTTACGCTAAAATGTTGAGATGAAAAGATCTCGGATGTCAATATCCAAATATTTTACTGACAAAAAGTCGAGAAAGTCACATAATATCTCAACATCTGCATGACACCTTAAAAGCTCCGTACATCTTAGCTTAAACAAGACGAACGTCTAGACGAGTTGCGGTGCCGACAAACCAAGTCGTCTTTTACTTTAAAGGTGATTTTATATTTTAGGGGGACAAAAATACCATTCCAAAATACTTGTATTGTGTTTTGCCCAATAGCAGCTAAGTTAAGTTCCACACTTGTAATCCAGGAACATTGTTCATTCTCTTTAGAAATGTGGTTGAGGTGGAACGTGTAACACACCAAAGAAATACTCGATTGCCGGTATAATAAGGTTTGCTCATTTTGAACTCATAGTTGAGAGTTAATCAGGAAAAGATGATACAACAGTTGATTTAGAACTGTAGAAAGAGCAAAACGTCACATCAGATAACATTTCAAACGTCCTTTACAAGCTGTTGCTTGTGCATTCATAAGGTATCCCTAATGCCCCGGCTCCTTAGTAACTCCTTGTACAGCATGAGGGTTTCTGATAAAAGATGGTAAAGCGCCAAAGGCTCAAGACAGACCATTCGACCAAACAGACGTTAGTCAAAATTGTATTTTATGTAGTGCAGTTAATAAGGAAAAACATGCTATTTGTTTAGCTGTTTAGTGAATACAGGTGGAGTACACTGTTAAGACGTAATGTTGGAAACGATAATGAGTCTGTATATACATGACAGTAACGTTGTAGTCACTTGGTTGAAGATGGATTTATGTTAATGAACAAAAGGGAAAAAATTTTCAATGTTGAACATAAAGAATTTTTAAAGATTAATGGTTTTTAAAAAGTTCTGTACGCTCCGCACCAAGTTTACTCTCAGCTTTCCTAATAAAAAATTGTTGTAAGTAACATGTAATAACAAGTTAACGAGAGTCAAAAAGAAATGTCGATATCTTAGATTTACCATAATCTTTACAAATGATGAAATAAAATTAAAAAAATATAAAACAGCAAAGTAAAAATTCCTTTGTCAGCGTTACTTACACCTACATTCTCTCAGCATAAATGTTAATATGATGATATTTCACTCTAGCCGGCCTTAGGCCTATTGTCACTGTTTCTCCAATTTATATTAGTCCCGCACACATACGTCACTACTAACCCTTCGCCAGTAACTTAGTTCAGTAATGTATAGACACTTGAACGACGTTGACCTCCACAAATCAGAGAACCGAATCAATCACTTACAAATCATAAAAGATAAATTGCAACATCTATACGTCCCTTCATGAAACCCGAATACCAAAAATATCGATGTCCCTAGTTTATTACTATTAGCGGCGATTCGTCTGTCATCACATCATTAAACAGTCTCGCTTCTTCCTACACTCTATATCAAGAACTTGTTGTCGCCTTTCTGACAGTGACTTCTTACTACGGAACAAAACTGTTGCCATTGCACTATATAAAAATTGTTTTAATAATTTCCATGCATTTCTTTTTCTGATAAAAATAATAATATAGCAAGTTTATGTATGGCCACGACTCGCAACTGATCAAACGATAACCTAAAATATGTAAAAGCAATAAGAAAGCCAGGTCTATGAATAAGACTGCTCTGTCCAGTAAAAACTCCGTAAAAGACAAATTTCATCATTCCAACTCCCCATATGCAATAGCTCAACAAATCACTTTCAAAGAAAAAACGGACTTCATGAAAAAATAAACGTTTCGCTGACAACACCACAGCCAGTGACATAACAAAAAGAAGAGCATAACTAACCACCTGGCTAAAAATTTACAATTGCGAATTTTCTTGTACCTGTTCAAAACTTCGTTGTGTAAGCCAACAATCTAAACCCTCTACAAACGGTCCGAATTTAATGTTTACGTTCGTTTAGCATAAATATAAAAAAATGATAAGGCAATCATCTTTAATTGTTTTAGAGTGACGTAAATCCCGTAGAAGGCAAGGGATGTCTGCTTTCCTCAAGTAAAGGAAAGCCAAACTGTCATATGGCCCCCTCAAAATTTTAAATAACCATTTCAAAATCAACATATTTTTGACAAGAGATGAACTATTCATGGCCTTTAAAAAGACCAAATCAGTTGGTTTTAAAGGGCTTCTCCCCAACAAAAGACCCATAACAGTCCCTGAATGATTGTGCAAAACCTTCATTCATGCAGACCTCTTCCCAATATCTCAAACAGATCACCGCTCAGCGTAATAAAAATGGTTGCTCTCATCACATACAAATATAAAACGAGATATGAATGAACATGTTAAAACCCTACTGTGACTACTCTTACATTAAACTATGTGTCCATGTTAACACTTCTTCATCTTATGATGTGCTCTTCTCCCTAAATGTATAAATATCCCCAAGAACATTCCTCTGAATTTGGTTTTTAAGCATTCTTCTTTAGTGGAGCTTCTGAGCAATGGCAACTCGTGGTGTAAATGTGTGGAGGGGTACATAATGAACTTACAATGACTTGTCTTAGATAAAGATGATCATCTTCCCTGTAACTAAAAATGCCAAAACACCAAACCCCCCCCCAAAAAAAAAAACAATTACACCATTAAAACGAAAATAAAATGTACATGTAGATCTTTCGGAAGGTATAAATAATAGCATCACGATCGTCATGTTCCCTACTTTCCCCATCATCACACCTTCTAACTTTTTTCATATCCACTAGAGCCTTTTTTTTGTTTGATCCCAACTCTGACATCATCATTTTTCTCCCCTTCATAACTTTTATCTTGAAATTCACCCCATACTTTCTTTTTCTTTTGTTGCCAACCTTTCCTTTCTACAAAAATCTTTGAACGGCCCTTCTTGGGCATTGTTATATTCTCCACATAATTTTAAACTTTAAAATAACAAATTTACCATAACCAGACACCTTGATATAACACAAATATGAATACGAGCCATCTCATACAAATAATATTTACCTACCAATAACAATGTTTCCCTCCAACAGAAACTTACTTTATGAAAAAACAGTGAACAAAATTCCTCTAGACTATCAAACTTTTTACTCCACAGCAACCCTGACCATGTCAATTGAAAAGAATAAATCTCTACAAAGAAATCCTCATATAAATACTCAAAATTCACTTAACACCTCGAAGAGTTAAAAAACAACCAAAATGATGGCGCTGTGTTAAATTAAACAACATATTATTCCCCTGAGTACACACGGACCTGGTTTTTAGTTGCGGTGCCTGCCTTGCAGGCAACCGCAACTAATGCAGCTACTATCGCGATGTCAATTTCTGACTTTTCCGGCACTTTATTTCTATCTCCTTCTAGATGCTTTGTGGTATCGAAATACGGTTTAGTGCAATTTGTAGGGATGGTACTTCTCTTTCGTGTTTTTAAGTTTTGGTGGAAATATGATTTTCGTGAGAGTGTAAAATTGGGGTTTTTTTCACGTAAAATTTGCAAACGTGTTCTATTTTTAGTAACAATCTTGCGGAAAAACCAGGTCCGTGTGTACTCTGGGGAATAATATGTTGTTTAATTTAACACAGCGCCATCGTTTTGGTTGTTTTTTAATTCATCGAGGTGTTTAGTGAATTTTGAGTATTTATATGAGGATTTCTTTGTGGAGATTTATTCTTTTCAAGTGACATGGTCGGGGTTGCTGTGGAGTAAAAAGTTTGATAGTTTAGAGGAGTTTTGTTCACTGTTTTTTCATAAAGTAAGTTTCTGTTGGAGGGAAACATTGTTATTGGTAGGTAAATATTATTTGTATGAGATGGCTCGTATTAATATTTGTGTTATATCAAGGTGTCTGGTTATGGTAAATTTGTTATTTTAAAGTTTAAAATTATGTGGAGAATATAACAATGCCCAAGAAGGGCCGTTCAAAGATTTTTTTTTTTTGTAGAAAGGAAAGGTTGGCAACAAAGAAAAAGAAAGTATGGGGTGAATTTCAAGATAAAAGTTATGAAGGGGAGAAAAATAATGATGTCAGAGTTAGGGTCAAGCAAAAAAAAAGGCTCTAGTGGATATGAAAAGAGTCAGAGGTGTGATGATGGGGAAAGTAGGGAACATGACGAGTGATGTATTATTTATACGTTCCGAAAGATCTACATGTACATTTTATTTTTTCGTTGTTGTGGGTGGTAATTGTTTTTTCGGTGTTTGGCATTATTGGTTACAGGGAAGATGATCATCTTTATTTAAGACAAGTCATTGTAAGTTCGTTATGTACCCCTCCACATATTTACACCACCAGTTGCCATTGCTCAGAAGCTCCACTAAAGAAGAATGCTTAAAAAACCAAATTCAGAGGGAATGTTCTTGGGGATATTTATACATTTAGGGAGAAGAGCACATCATAAGATGAAGAAGTGTTAACATGAACACATAGTTTAATGTAAAGAGTAGTCACGGTAGGGTTTTAACATGTTCATTCATATCTCGTTTTATGTTTGTATGTGATGAGAGCAACCTTTTTTTATTACGCTGGGCGGTGATCTGTTTGAGATATTGGGAAGAGGTCTGCATGAATGAAGGTTTTGCACAATCATTCAGGGACTGCTTTGGGCCTTCTGTTGGGGGAGAAGCCCTTTAAAACCAACTGATTTGGTCTTTTTAAAGGCCATGGATAGTTCATCTCTTGTCAAAAAATGTGTTGATTTTGGAATGGTTATTTTAAATTTTGAGGGAGCCATATGGCAGTTTGGCTTTCCTTTTTTTACTTGAGGAAGCAAAGACATCCCTTGCCTTCTCCGGGATTTACGTCACTGTAAAACAATTAAAAATGATTGCCTTATATTTTTTTTATATTTATGTTAAACGAACGTAAACATTAAATTTGGACCGTTTGTAGAGGGTTTAGATTGTTAGCTTACACAAAGAAGTTTTGAACAGGTACAAGAAGATTCGCAATTGTAAATTTTTAGCCAGGTGGTTCATTTCGTAAATGGTAAGGTAGCAAGACACTTATTTATAAGCTAGTTATGCTCTTTTTTGTTATGTCACTGGCTGTGGTGTTATCAGCGAAACGTTTATGGAGTTTTTTACTGGACAGTGCAGTCTTATTCATAGACCTGGCTTTTTTATTGTTTTTACATATTTTAGATTATCGTTTGATCAGTTGCGAGTCGTGGCCATACATAAACTTGCTATATTATTATTTTTATTAGAAAAAGAAATGCATGGAAATTATTAAAACAATTTTTATATAGTGCAATGGCAACAGTTTTGTTCCGTAGTAAGAAGTCACTGTCAGAAAGGCGACAACAAGTTCTTGATATAGAGTGTAGGAAGAAGCGAGACTGTTTAACGATGTGATGACAGACGAATCGCCGCTAATAGTTATAAACTAGGGACATCGATAATTTTGGTATTCGGGTTTCATGAAGGGACGTATAGATGTTGCAATTTATCTTTTATGATTTGTAAGTGATTGATTCGGTTCTCTGATTTGTGGAGGTCAACGTCGTTCAAGTGTCTATACATTACTGAACTAAGAAGTTACTGGCGAAGGGTTAGTAGTGACGTATGTGTGCGGGATTAATATAAATTGGAGAAACAGTGACAATAGGCCTAAGGCTAGAGTGAAATATCATCATATTAAGATTTATGTTGAGAGAATGTAGGTGTAAGTAACGCTGACAAAGGAATTTTACTTTGATGTTTTATATATTTTTTTTAATTTTATTTCATCATTTGTAAAGATTATGGTAAATCTGAGATAGCGACATTTCTTTTGATTCTCGTTAACTTGTTATTACATGTTACTTACAACAATTTTTTATTAGGAAAGCTGAGAGTAAACTTGGTGCGGAGCGTACAGAACTTTTTAAAAACCATTAATCTTTAAAAATTCTTTATGTTCAACATTGGAATTTTTTCCTTTTGTTCATTAACATAAATCCATCTTCAACCAAGTGACTACAACGTTACTGGCATGTATATACAGACTCATTATCGTTTCCAACATTACGTCATAACAGTGTACTCCACCTGTATTCACTAAACAGCTAAACAAATGGCATGTTTTCCCTTATTAACTGCACTACTTAAAATACAATTTTGACTAACGTCTGTTTGGTCGAATGGTCTGTCTTGAGCCTTTGGCGCTTTACCATCTTTTATCAGAAACTCTCATGCTGTACAAGGAGCTTCTAAGGAGCCGGGACATTAGGGATACCTTATATTGAATGCACAAGCAACAGCTTGTAAAGGACGTTTGAAATGTTATCTGATGTGACGTTTTGCTCTTTCTACAGTTCTAAATCAACTGCTGTATCATCTTTTCCTGATTTACTGTCAACTGTGAGTTCAAAATGGGCAAACCTCATTATACCGGCAATCGAGTATTTCTTTGGTGTGTTACACGTTCCACCTCAACCACATTTCTAAAGTGAATGAACAATGTTCCTGGATTACAAGTGTGGAACTTAACTTAGCTGCTATTGGGCAAAACACAATAGAAGTATTTTGGAATGGTATTTTTGTCCCCCTAAAATATAAAATCACCTTTAAAGTACAAGACGACTTGGTTTGTCGGCACCGCAACTCGTCTAGACGTTCGTCTTGTTCCGCAAGATTGTTACTAAAAATAGAACACGTTTGCAAATTTTACGTGATAAAAACCCCAATTTTACACTCTCACGAAAATCATATTTCCACCAAAACTTAAAAACACGAAAGAGAAGTACCATCCCTACAAATTGCACTAAACCGTATTTCGATACCACAAAGCATCTAGAAGGAGATAGAAATAAAGTGCCGGAAAAGTCAGAAATTGACATCGCGATAGTAACTGCATTAGTTGCGGTTGCCTGCAAGGCAGGCACCGCAACTAAAAAGCGTCGTGGTTAAATAATTTACCTTGTGAGTTAATTTATTTTACCATGTCGACTTCCTATGCTAGGGATGTCGACATGGCACAATAAATTATCTCACCAATATGACATGCAGTATGTCATATCGTGAGCTCCGTAGTCAGGTAGTAAGCAGCTTGTTGACAATAGCTTTTGTACACAGTTATCGTCAAAGCGTTGTACTTCCATGGTCAAAGTAATGTACTGCAGTAAACAATGATCATGCATTCATGTTGGCAAGGTCATGACTCTACATGTTTGCCTATTGGTTATGTTCTAAGTTATGGTACTGTACATAGTGCAGTGCAGCATTATGCGGGTATGGAATAATAATATCAGTGTAGTGACTTCATTTTTTCAAGCAGGTTCAATCAGTAATCGGCGGATGGAGACAGAATGGCCAGTAGTTCACCTCCCCTGGACTGCGTAGATGATTTCGAGAGGTTGGTGAAGAAAAAGTCAGCGAAAGACAAGAAACTTGCGGGATATGTTTTCTTTTTCAACCTGGGCACAGGTAATAGGCAGACTCTAGAAGACAGCAGAGCAGCGTTCTCAAGGTACAGATATAGGCCTAATCATTGACTTGATTAATTGAAGGGGGATATACTGTAGGTGCTAACACGTACCCCCCCCCCCCCCGATTGAAAGACATGCACCGACCTCTAATGGCTGCGTTGCAGTGAAACTCGTGGGAAATGAAGTATCGCAATGACTGCTATTGCAGTAAAATACAAAAATGTAACTATAACAACGGCAACTGTTAGGCCTCTAATGGATAGCATAAAATGAAGTGAAGTGAATTCGACCTTATCGAGGCTGTTGGATGTCGACATCAGAAATACCAAGAGGCGTAACCAGCGAAGGAGGGGGGCAGGGACAGAATCGATCCTCAGTCAAATGCCTGCCTTGCCTCCCATTAAAAGTATTTCTTTCAGCCAGGGGTGGCGCCAGCGGGGGGCGGGGGGCCCGTCGGGGAAGGCCGGTGGTTTCGTCGGGGAGGCCTAAAAAATAAAAGAATTATAAAAAAACCGCAAGGACTGAAATTACTGGATGGGTGACCTTGAAAATATTTTTCATTTTATAGGCCTAACATCATTTTAATACATATAGGAATCGATTCCCAATCACTTCTCATAGCTTAAGTTCATAGCTAGCCTATGTCCCATCTTAAATCCGTGCGCGCAAGGTCACTCATAACCAAGACTTGTGTTAGCTGGAAATTTCACGTGCAGACTTAACCAAGGGTGGCACCAGAGGAGAACCAGGGGCCATGCCCTCGTCGGGGAAGGCTGGCCTTCCCCTGTCGTTGAGAAGATCCAGTTTCGTCAGGGAGCCTTCATCTATAGGCCCACGATAAAAGATGTAAGCCCGATAAACGTTAGTCCCAGGACGATCTTCTTTGCTTCACTAGTTTTCCTTACAAAACGGACGAGAAGTTGTTCAGGTGCATGCAGAGCCCAAATGGTTTGCAATCTGCCCTCTCCCGACAGTCGAATTCGAGCAACGGTAATGACAATCGCCCAGGCCATTTTCAGTTATAATGATGAACAGAAGTGTGAGAATGTCTCCTAATACGTGATAAGTCTGACTTAAAATTCATTTGAAGCCACCTTGTTGTTACTGGACATTTTCAAAGACGTCGGCGGGATGTAAAATCATTTATTGTCGGGAGTTCGGATAGTCACATAGAAAATAACATAAATTTAGTGGACCTCGCAATTGAAAAAACAAGGAGTCGAAAAAGAGTAAAAAATGGTATGTTTTTAATTCGGTTACATAGTACGGAGTGCGCCTAGTGTCATAAATACCGAAGATACAAACGAGATGTCGAATTTCACAATGGCATGTCGAACTGCCAAATGAAATGTTGAATTCCAAAATGATATGTTGAATTTTAAGATAAAATGTCGAAATCAAAAATGAGATGTCGACACGGTTTTGTCACTGTATATGCGAGCGAGTAGAGTGCCAACAGTGTCATATGTCGAAAATTTCAAAATGTCGAGACGGTCCGTGAATCCCCATCTGTATAATGATTGCCCTAGCTGTGACAATGAATGCCTGTCTCTGAGAATGAATGCGTATAGTATGTTATTTGTTGCCGTTCATTCAATTCCCACACAAGCATTCAAAAAATTGTCCCCCGATGATCGTTTTTATTTTTTATCAATCGAGATGACTTCAGCATATTCTTGAGGTCTTTTCACAGACGGACTTCAAGTTACAGTCAGTCAAACAGACAGACGGATTGACGGACCGAGACGGACGGATGGATCGATAGACAGATGAGGCTTTATGGCTCAATATCTAACCTTAAAGAGTGAGAAAATTCTGATCAAACTTGTGACTCTTCATGGCATAAACTATGTGAGAAGCACATATGTAAAGGTATGTTGCCACGTTAGGTCACACCTGTCTGTAACGGGCTACCTGTCGTACATTTTTTACAATTAAGTGTGGAAAATGTTGTCACATGATTTGAAAGAGTTATTAATGGTTATTCATTAAATAGTAAACAGGCTATTATACAAATCCAAGCTGGGACCACTGAATTTTCCCGTATGAAAGGAAAAAGACAACAAACAGTATGCCTCACGATCCCCTCTTTTCAGGTCATAATATCGAGTGCCGAAGTGTGACGTCATTTTAGCCACTGGCAGTGAGCTATATTCACTGGCCACTGGTTCCCTACAGCGATGCCACTCTGGGTGAAATTTCACCAGATTGGGTGAAATCGGCCCCCACCCGGTGATCTGGTGAAATAAATTTGGAATCGGCCATCATTTGGTGAAATGCTGGAATCGGGAATGCTTTTTCTGGTGAAATTGAATTTAATCTGGTGAAATTTCAGATCATCCACCAAATTGTCCAGTGGTTCGATAAAACTAAGATCTTGAAGTGAGACCATCCGGGGATCTCATACTCAATCACTCCGTACCACATTAGCCAGGATGGAGTTCAACTTCTTCAGTTTATTGCAGTGAAATGGGTTCTTCAATATAAATGAGAATCCAATGTATGGTTTTATGTGCATTCGAAGTATTTTTACAAATTTCTTCAGGTTGGATTAAATTCCATTAACTTTCGAATTGTAACGTTTAAGACGGTTTTGTAGATCTGGTATAGGGAGGTTAAGAATTGCGTCTTTCGGCCGTGAAATACACTATTAACCAATAACATTTTTTACCGACTGAAGTTAATCTCATTTCAAAAATGAAATCAATGATGTGGGGTGTCATATATCCAAGACAATACTGGTAATTATTACTTGGTCCAAGTTGCATTTTGTAGCCAATGACAGGTACATTTCGTGTGTCGTTTTAAACGATGCGTATCCTACAATAAATTTGCATGTAAAAGTGTACATAGTGGCTAGGCTATCGCTTTGTACGGGGAGCCTTTGTATAACTGAATTAATTTTTTTTCGTCAGTTGCAGGGATTTTCAAAGGAATAAGTAAAATGGATTGTTCCACAAGTTGTTAGAGTACCACTGTGACAAATATTCAGCTTTAATTGTGACATGTGATTTTATATATACAATTGAAAATCAAAATTTTTGAAGGTATTGCGTTAATTACGTTAGGCTAATGAGGTCGAAGTCTGTGTAGAACCATCGCCATGGGAACTAAGCGGAAGTGACGACATCACTTCGGTATCGCTGTGTTTTCATGAAAGAAGTTCAAAACAGTAATGAACTTATAAAATAGTCAATGCTGGAGAGATTTGGATGGAATGAAGACTTTTAGGAAGTTTCAACGCTTACCTGTCAATCCGTCTGTCCTTCTGTCTGTCTGTCTGACTGACTGTAGGCCTATGTCTGTCTGTGAAAAGAACTCAAGAATATGCTGAACTCATCTTGATTGATGAAAAAATACAAAAGATCACGAGGCACAATTTTTTGAATGCTTGTGTGTGAACGAAGGAAAACCAATAGCATACTAATGGACGTTCATTCTCAGAGACAGGCATTCATTGTCAGAGTTCGGGCAATCATTATACAGATGGCATTCACGGGCATTCATTAATAGGACCGTCTCGACATCTCATTTTGAAATTTTCGACATATGACACTGTTGGCACGCCACTCGTTCGCACTCAGTGTCAAAACCGTGTCGACATCTCATTTTTAATTTCGACATTTCATCTTCAAATTCAACATGTCATTTTGGAATTCAACAGTTCATTTGGCAGTTTAACATGTCATTGTAAAATTCGACATCTCATTTGTATCTTCGGTATTTATGACACTAGGCGCGCTCCGTAACATAGTTTTCCCCGAGAAAAAGACGAACATTTCATTTAATTGTAGCGGTACCTTTTATCTGGTTATTTTCTGATCACATAGCAAGTTGGGTTTTTTTCTATTGAAGTGAAACTTTTATACATAACGACTGCTTCAATTCTTGTTACAAGTCTGGAAAATCACCATTTCCGGCTGTCTGAGGGAAAGAATTTTTTTAAATTTTTTCTTATCTCCGCGCCAAGTTATAATGGCGCTCCGCTTTGCTATTGTTTTGGTCGAACAGATTACTCAGCAGAACAATGCATGCTTGCAAATTATTCTTCGTTTGAAGGAAATATGAAGTGAACATTTTAAAGCGGAAAAAGTTGAAATTAAAGACTGCTTTGTTTCTGGTTACGAGCCTGGGAAATGTCATTTCCGGCTGACTGGGGTTTTCAACTTTTCAAAAATTTCTGTGCACTTCTAGTTAGTTTTTTGGGCAGGATTACATTTTTCAGACAAAATAGACTATTCTGCCTCCTACCAAATTGAAACACTCCCGTACGCATATGTCAATATACAAAATATAAAACTTGAAATATATGGGAAGCCAAACGTTTTCCGCGAGGAAAATCCCGATGTAATTCTGAAACCCCAACAAAACTACAAATCACCCCTTCTTGATTTTTCTCATAAGAGGGTCAGACTCTTCCATAAACCCCCAAAGTCTGAAATAAAATTGTAGTTTCACCACTATAACCTTCAGATTTTCTAATATTTGTTAAAATTGATAAACTTTTTCATTTTCGATGGATACTCCGTTCCAGCTGTCAGTCGCCCGTGTAACGTTTTTTTATTTTTATGAAGAACAGATTCTTCAATAAACACCCCAAATTTTTAATGGTCCTAACAAAAGCCAGATTTTCTTTTTAAAAATTTTCTTCTAAACAAGGTCAAGATTTTCAAATATTTGTTGAAAAAAAGCCAAAAATTTCCGCGTGCTACGCGCGCCTCAGATTTACCATGCCACGTCCCACTGGGACTTACTCATCGTCTTTGTCGGGGACTCGAATTGCTGGCCCCCCTGTCGGACAAATCCTGGCGCCACCCCTGCTTTCAGCCGTGTTATTGGAGACTGTACCATTTCCGGAAACCTGAGAGGAATTTAGCCAAAATTTTCTCAGTGCGCTACGCGCCACTTGATGGTGGAGCACCGCATAGATGGTGTCATATTTGCTTTCCCACCACTGAACTCTTTTCCCACTCAGCCTCCCTTACTCGAATGAAAGTCGGTTTACGCCACTGGAAATAACCGTTCACTAGCTGTCCCGACTATCATAGCTAGCAAAATAAGTTTGCGGTCACAGCGAACATTCAACCAGGAGGGTGAAAAAAATTGTGACAACTTAGTAATCCACGCGATTGCAAAATAGTAGGCTAGCCTACTAGCGAAATGCAGAGTCACCCCGCCCCTTCCCGATCCGAGGATTTCTAATGCGCAAAGGTGATAGTAACTCACAATCTAAGTGTAGGCTTACAAATTTCCACATATTCTAGTCTTGGGTGCATTACTTGAGGAGACTGGATCTGGGTTAGGAGTAGGGCATGGGCGTCCACAGGTATTGGCAAGGGGGGGGGGCACTTGCCCCCCCCCCTGGAAAATCAAAAATTTGAAAAAACGTATAGAGATCAAAGCAAAAACCCGAACAAAACGTGTTTTCCAAGTTTCTATGCGGAAAATAGGCTTTAGAAATGCCATTTCCGACGATCTGGGAGGCATTTGGGGCTGAAATTTTCGCACGCTTCGTGTCAATTCATGGTGACTTGGAGGTTTTGCCCGCCCAAGAAATTCCCCCCCCCCCCGACCTTTTTCTGCGGACGCCCATGGAGTAGGCAACAGCCCTGTTAGCAAAAGTCGGCGGTCCGCCGGTGGCAAAATGGCCGACAGCGGGCCGATGGCGGTCCGCCAGCTGAATCCCAACTTCCATGACGTCATACATTTGTCTAACAAATCAGCATCGCTGCCATCGGCGAACCGCTGGCTTGCCACCGGACAATCCGCCGGCGGGCCGGCGGAGCTGCCTACGGCTGACCGCCATTGGGCCGACCAAATTTTGCTATCAGGGAGATTCCCACCCTATGAGTCAAACCCACTCAAGTTCTCAAATAAGTAATATCCGGGGAAAGGTGCATATATGCTTCATGGTTGGGTTCATGTTTCCTTTTTGTCCCTTGCATAGGGAAAATTTTTTGGGGAAAGGCAATTATGACATCAATATGTCACCCATAACTCATTGATGGGTAAGTCACGCGGGTTTTCAGAGCACATCGAAGCTCGGCCTCACCAGATTGTTCTGATTACAAAGCAAACAGCCTTCATGTTTTTCTGATTTACCGTTAGGAGTTACTTGAAAGTTACCATTTAGTTATAACTGTTAAAACCAACCATTTCGCACAGTCAGACAGTACAATGCCATTTGACTAAATCGGTGAAAAATGACATCTACATGCATTTCTTACTGCCACATACCGTACTCATCTGAAGTTGTAATCAATTCTTATCAAAAACAGAGAGGAGAAATATTCCGACAAGGGTGATTTTCCACTATCCGACTGGATAATCAATCCGGACCGGATACTCAATCCCTAAATGAAGGGGGAAAAGTTAGTCTATACAGCTACCTCGTGACTGCCATCATTGGCAAACTTTACAAGAGGAAGCTTGCCTTCTAGTCAGTTGCTCTTTGAATAGTTGAGTTGCCTGAGATTAGCGATTACTTTTTTCGTTATGCGGTTTTATTAGACATAATTTGACCCAGACTTTACATTTAACAGCTAATTCCCACTGATTTAAGTTGTAACAGTCCGTAACAAATTTATTAATCCCTCTTTACAGATTTCGTTTTCAGCCTCGTATTCTGACTGCTAAGAGGGAACGAAGCACATGGACAACTTTACTTGGTAATCCTGTTAGCATACCAATCGGCATTTCACCCGCGGCAGGATATTCGTTCATACATCCCGATGGAGATGCTGTGGGAGGCAGGGGTAATATTTCTTACTTCCTTGCTATTACAACTGAAAGCTATCATAAAGGTGCTATGGGTAAAAATCGAAGAAACCGTTGACAAAAAAATGTGACTGCGTAATGATGCAAATACAGAGGAAGAAATGTGTAATATTAATATTAATTGAAATACTTCCAAGTATAGACGAGTCCGATTAGCGCTTGTTTTTAGTGACTGTAGGCAGCCATTAGTGGGGTCCATCAGCCTTTAATCATCTTTTTTATTGTCTACGTGAATTTCAAATCCTCATATTCAGTAAAGTTGAGAAAGTTAAAATACACTGCAGTGTAGCCTACAACCATCCATGGAATAGGTAAGGTAGGAAATTTTAAGATTAAAGGTGATGAATCCCAGTAATGGCCGACTTGAATCAGATCATCACAAGCTGTTCGGATTCGTCTATAGGCCTAACTTACTTATATGATTTTAAAACTTACTCATGGTAAGGACTAAACAGACAGGCAGGCTTGAAACTAGGAACTTCGTGCATCAAGGTAAGCGCCGTCCACACAATGCGAATCGAAGCCACCCAACTCCTTGCTAAGGGATTATTCAGATGTGTGAAAGTGTGAAAGTTTTTACACATAAGTCCCAAGCATTCGAGCAATCCAGTCTCATGAAACTTAACATCTTCGTTCGCATGAAACTGAAACGTGCAACTGACAACATTGGCGGACTTCTGAATGAAGCCGTGACGATCAGTAAATCGAAGTGTGTAGACAAGTGGTTCTCAAAGTGGTCCCTACTGCCCCCTGGGGGCGTTGAAAAGTTTCAAGGGGGCGCTGAGAAGTTTGCAAGCAATAGGGGGGCATTGGCATTGGCTAGGGGGTCCCTGGAGGTTCTCATATACATTCGTGCAATAAAGGAACCTATAGGAGGTTGCAGAGTGGTAGGCAGTGTCTGTACAATCAAAGCATTTTGAAAGACATGCTATTCAGCTATTATGCAGGTTTTGTTCCAAAGATTTGACTGCAAGAAAAAAAAACCCAGTTCAGAGACTCCATCCTTATGTGTTTCCCTGTTTACATGAACTGGTCTTTAGAGTTTAGACTTATATAAATATGATGGCATGTTGGGTGGGAGGGGGAGGGGGGCGTTGGATCAGTTATGGATGCCTTATGGGGGCGGTATTTTGAAAAAGTTTGAGAACCAGTGGGGCGACCACCCCCTTTGCCTTCCTGTAGCTACTGCCTTCCTGTAACTGTAGGCCACTGGGCCTACGTTTAGCAACCATCGACCACGGCAAGTTACACGGTCATCGTTAATCGTTTTGTGATCAAAATAAATTATAAATATATTTTCTTGCAGCGGCAGCCAGAGCCAGGACCGTGCAAATTTTAACTTCTGTGGGTGAATTAACCGTCGAAGACTTTGCCTCAAAAGTACCAGAAAATGGTCTTTACTGGGCCCAAACGTACTTGTTTCGGGATAGAAGGAATACGTTGAGATTGGTAAGGAACGTTGAAAGGGTTGGATTCAAGGCACTTGTTGTGACTGTGGATTCTCCGGTTGAACATAAAGCGAGTGGAGTCGACGTAAATATTATGAAGGAGTTAATTCGTGAAAACGCAATGACGTAAGTTTCTATAGCAACAGGTATAATTATTGATAATTGTTGAAAACCACGTGTAGTAAAACCACACGTTCGTACCTATCCTAAAGTCGACATCCCACTTACAAGCTTACCCTTGCTATAGCTCTGCGGACCTTGATCGATCTCGGGAAGACGCCCTACTTGCAATAGATTTCCCCCTTTTTTTAAATATGGCCTACTTATGAGCTAGTAGGAAAATTTTTGAAAGTGCTTGTGCACAAGTAATCCCATATGATAGTGAAGGTATGGAATGGTCAGAATTGGTAAGAATATTGATCCAATTCAGTGTGAGATTGTGCCCTAAATTCTTTTTATCGAAGGAATCAACCATAGAAATAAGGGGGTGGGCCTTACCCTTAAAAGAAAGGTTTAGGTTCACATCAAGGTTTGGTGTGTTAGAGGGATAACTTTTCTAAGTATTTCGGTGAAATTTGCATTGCAAACCGTGGTGTGGTTCCCAAGATTTTGTAGAATTGTCATATTTTCAAGAAAACGTGAACTTGGAGCAAGCACATATGACATCATATCCGCACATTAATGTACGTTCTTTTGTTTTATTTTTAAAATCATTTATCATTTTCTCCTCAACAGTCCCATATTATCAGAATAGGGTTGCATAAATAGCATGATAACTTTACAAACTTTGAATTCGGCACAGGAAGGTCCCATTCCTATTAACTAAACGGTCAATGCAACAGACTAAAAAAAGGGGGGGGGATAAAAAACATTTCTCGTCGAAGTCTGGATGTGATATAACTTCTGCTGGGGTCACAGTGGGTCAAGCCCCTAAATTATTGTTTACACGATATCTCAAGATATGAAACTTGGATTAATTTCAAACTTGATTTGTTGATACTTTATGACGTAAGGAAGAACCCTATAGATTTTGGTGGAGGTCAAAGGTCATTTGGGGTCACTTGGGGTTAAACCCCCAAATCCTTGTTTACACGATATCCCAAGATAGGAAACTTGGATTAATTTCAAACTTGACACGTTGATGTGTTATGATGTAAGGAAGAACCCTATTAAATTTTGTTGGCGTTCAGAGGTCATTTGGGGTCACATGGGGTCACACCCTGATACCCTTGTTTACACAATATCTCATGGTGGGAGACTTGGATTCATTTCGAACTTGATATGTTGATGCGTTATGATGAAAGGAGGAACCCTATTAATTTTGTTGGCCGTCAGAGGTCATTTGGGGTCATATGGGGTCAAACCCTGAAATCCTTGTTTACACAATATCTCATGGCAGGAAACTTGGATTCATTTCAAACTTGATATGTAGATGCGTTGTGAGGAGAGGAAGAACCATATCTATTTTGGTGGAGGTCAGAGGTCATTTGGGGTCACACCCCGATATTCTTGTTTACACAATATCTCATGGTGGGAAACTTAGATTCATTTCGAACTTGATACGTTGATGCGTTAAGATGTAAGGAAGAACCCTAATAATTTTGTTGGCCGTCAGAGGTCATTTGGGGTCACATGCGGTCAAACCCTGAAATCCTTGTTTACACAATATCTCATGGCAGGAAACTTGGATTCATTTCAAACTTGATATGTAGATGCGTTGTGAGGAGAGGAAGAACCATATCTATTTTGGTGGAGGTCAGAGGTCATTTGGGGTCACACCCCGATATTCTTGTTTACACAATATCTCATGGTGGGAAACTTGGATTCATTTTAAACCTTATATGTTGATGCATTATGATGGAAGGAAGAAGCCTATTAATTTTGTTGGCGGTCAGAGGTCGTTTGGGGTCACATGGGGTCAAACCCCGAAATCCTTGTTTACACAACATCTCATGGCAGGAAACCTGGGTTCATTTCAAACGTGATATTTTGATGCATTATGAGGTGAGGAAGCACCCTATCTATTTTGGTGAAGGTCAAAGGTCATTTGGGGTCCCTTTTTGTCAAACCCCGAAATCCTTGTTTACACGATATCTCAAGGTAGGACACTTGGATTGTTTCAAACTTGGTGTGTTGATGAATTATTATGGGAGGGTGGACCCTTTTTATTTTGGTAGAGGTCAGAGTTCACATGGGATTATCCAGGTTCAAACTTTGAAAACAAAATCACTTTGTATTTCAAGGTAGAAAATTGGGATAGAATTCAAAGTTAGTATGTGGATAAGTTATGGTAGGAAGATCGCATCTGCAGTCCTTGGTGAAGTGTGACGGTCATTTGGGGTCACCAAAGGTCAAACTTTGAAAACCTTGTCAAAGGGATATCTCAAGTTCGGAAACTTGGATGGATTTCATAATTAGTATTTGGATGTGTTATGGTGAGTTGAAACTGTTGTTTTTGGTGGAGGTCAATGGTCATCTGGTATCACCTGGCATTAAACTCTGAAAACTTTGTTTGCAGAATATCTTAAGGCACAGTATGAAATTTGGCTTTTTTGAATATAGAAGTGTTTTGGTTAAAAGGAAAACCAGTTACTGGTGGAGTCAAAGGTCACTTTGGGTCACCAGGTGTTACAAGAAATGTGGCATTTTATTGAAAAGAACATGTTTGTATCATCGAAACCTCAATGTATTTTTGCAGTCTGGTTTGTATAGCTCTCTTTAAACAGGCTGCTTTTCATCAGTTTGTATAGGACTGTGGGATGTAATCAAATAAACTTGCGCGATCATGAATTATGATTGCCCATAAACAGATAAAACAATTGTTACTGTGTATTATATTGGCTGAGGGGAGATTATGTTCAAAACCTGCACTTTAGATTTCCATGGTGATGGTTTGTATTAAAAAATATTCATTGCGATCTTTCCATTGCAATAGGGTTTTAGAACAATTCATGTGTATTTATGTGCAGTATTTGTTATGTACCTGTTTGAGATCGTGATTAACAAAAAATAGTACAATTTGGTGTCATCGTAACCATTGTAGAGTTGCTTCTTTTTTCACTTTGTCCAGGGCACCTACAGTCAAATACATGAAGGGCAAAGAACGGAAAATAGAACCTTTGGCTGATATGTGGGCCAATGGAATAAATGCTCACTTTGAGACGTTCTGCTGCGCAGATTGGGATGACTTAGCATGGCTGCAAAGTCAAACGAAGTTACCAATCGTCCTTAAGGGAATATTAACAGGTAAATATATACGGTACATGATTTCTCTTTGGTTATCCGGTATGGTGACAAGACGGAACGGACTCGTTAGTTTACATTTCAGGGAGCATGGGTGTCGATTATGGGGGGTTGCACTGGGGGTATGCCCCCCCCCCACTTTTTTGAGTGGAGGGGACACTGACGTAAAAGTCCCCCCCCCCCCCACACACACACACACATACACACACACTTTTTGTGACCTGCAACTTAAAAGTTAGGAACTACAAAAATTCCTATACATGTAGGTTATGGAAGATGTGTTCTACCGATTACGATCAATTCCTGTATCAATAATTACACGTTTATACTTTGCAAATCCTCAAAACTTTCGCGCGCTCCGCGCGCTTGCAGTCTAATTGATATTCTTTTTTCACTGGCAAATCAAACGTACATCATTTATATGTGTATATGATTATGTCGATTGTTTGAGTGCATAGGGCAGCAGGTGTGGTTATAAAGGAACACAACATTTAGGAGTTTGAAGAAGAGGAATCGTCCCCTACTATGTTTTCATGAAATTTGTAATCTTTAGTGAATGACCAGCCTGGCAGGCTTAACATATTTTAAGGAAAATGTCTCGGCGGACAGTCTGCATGCAAGTTTTTCACAAAAATAAGTGAGATTCAATTCAAAATTTCGACACGAGCACATCACACATTCGTATAGCGATTCGACCATATCGTATTTAGACCATTACTACAGAAGTAAAATCACACTGAATTTTGCTAGATTAGAGACTTCAATCTGGAATTAGAGGTACACCTCCATCCTCTGTCTGCATATAGTGTATGATGAGGTGTCGTTCTAAACTTCGAAAGGACATATTTTAATGTTTTTTGTATCAACAATCTTACACCGGTAGGCCTATGCAACGGGCAACGGTGTCTCAGTAACACCAGTGGGTACCACCTCCCTCGATCTGTGATTTCCTGCAATAGATTGAAGTGTGGTTTGATCAGTTTATGTATTTTACCTTCTTTCATCAAAAAGGTTCCTTACTAGTATAACGTTTGTAGTTTGTAAGTCTTTCGCAAACTATCACAATTTTCGTTGTGATTCTATTTACTTATAGAGTATACCAGGTATTTAAATTCACATTGGCCGTATAGTCCGTTGGAGTAATTACCCCGCTTTCAAGACCATGTTTTGAAAACTTTGGGGTTTCCTAGTATCTCAAAATATTGAAACATTTAGCACCATTTTGAATCTGGGAGACTGGAACCCCCTATCTTAGACACCCGGTGGCGTAGCTATGAGGGGGCTGGCGGCTCTGAAGAAATGCAGAATTTGTGAAACCAGTCTACAATGTGGTTTTGACAACTCTTGAAATTCTAAAAGTCAAAATTCTCCCCAATAAGAGCTCCATATTCGTTATTAAGTTGTTTCAAAACGGCAAAATTTTCCGAGAATTGCAATTTTTAAGCAGAGGTGCTCGCTCATACCTTCAATTTGGTAAACTTTTCCGAGCTCTGGAGGTGACAAAATCCGAAATTTGCTACATGTGACACAAGAAGATCATCAAGTGACAACGGTAACTGCAATGCTTTTTGATAAATTTGCTTTCATAAAATTCCAATTTGAGATGCCTTAAACGGGGCTTTTATATTCTTCAGTATATTAGGTCGTTTCGATGACAAGCCTTCCGATCCCCTTTCAGAATATTTCGTCACTGAATGTTTTGTTTTGATGTGGGCATGTTGAATTACTTTCCTTTGATTTTCTCCGTTTGAAGTTAGCGCGAAAGGCGAAGTGATTTATCGCGCAAACCTCTGCCGCATATTTCCAATTTTATATTGGCAATATAGGATGTATATCCTTAACTACAGTAGCGGCACCAGAATTTCAAAATTTAGGTGGGTCGAGGGGCAAATGGAGGGCACGAGAAATTGTTGGCGGCAAACAACTATTTCGCGCGAAGCGCTAGTGTATGTGGGTGGGGCACGCTTTAGGGTCCATGGTGGGGTCCAAGGGCAAAGCAAATTGGGCCGGGGTCAAGGGTGCCAGCCCTCGGAAGCTCCGAGGTTTAGCATATCTCTGAGACAAAAATTAAGCCTAAGGATACTAGTTGCATTCTGGTTTATAATCCATTACCCAATGCAATGATTTCAAATGACTTTTATGAATCAGTCTATCCTCTTGTCGACATAGGCCTTTGTATATACGTATATATGTGATAGTTTATTGTAACTGTGCCAAATGTCCTTGAAGTGAAGCTCTACACATAGGCCTAATGTGGAATCTGTTCTAGTAGAAGTTTACAAACAACTAAATAAAACGTTTATTCGTGATGACTGCACAGAGTGTAGCATTTTTGGTTCGAGGCTAGTGGGCTAGCAAAATGCCAAGATAGTAAAATATTGTAGAAAACAAATCATTCCCTTCTTGTGGTTGAGTAATTTTTGTGTTTTTCTTCAGCTGAATCAGCCCGTCAGGCGGCGAAGACAGGAATTTCTGGAATCCTGGTTTCTGCGCATGGGGGCAGACAACTAGACGGAGTACCCGCACCGGTACGGTAGGCTTTGCGTTTTTAAATTCACATGTAATTAGAAGCAATATTACTTAACTTGCATATGAGTGCATCAGAAGGCGTTTTACTACTATCATATACCGGTAGCTACTGCAAATGTAGCTCTTCCGAGACTGCAATTTGTCCGATTAGATGGATTTACTGACTGAATCGCTTTAATCCCCAGCTCAAAAGAAGTTCAGAGACGCCGATACTCATACAGCAACTTCCTACATACAGTATCAATGACTGTTGATTGTGTAACGATTTGTATACTTAAAGGACTAATCCTCTCACCCCAAACTGCAATTTTGGTAGGGGTGTACCGAAATTCTCAATTGGCTCAGCTCTTTGATAGCTAATTCAAATGACGCAGTGTCGCATCTTGTATTGCACAGCATGAACTGTCGTGAGAGTGTTTTGATTATACACATTGAGCCTTCAAATACTCACCCTGAAGCAATAAACTAAGACAGTGTCTGGATGAGGATGAATTTCAGATAATTGTGGGAGGGGCTTAAGCAAGAAGGTTAGGGGAATTGATTCTGTTTGGGGTGAGAGAACTGGGCCTTTAAAGGTACGTCTTCTCCCCAGAATTTTTTACTGCTGTATCTGTATGGAAAAGAGTGATGACTCCGGCCCATACAATGGCAATGCTGAAATTTACAAATGAAAGTTTACTTATAACAAAATGTTACCCTTTTGAAGAATATGTCTATTTCCCGCCATTCCCGCCTGTCGTAAGCGGTGACTTAAAGGGATGACTTGCACCGTGTTTGAACTGTGCACTCTAAAAATGTATAGCTGCACTGTGTAACTAGTGCACATGACAAAACATTGGTAAGCCTTACAAGTATTTGTGTAACAATGAACGCTCATGTGTAATTTCTACACGAAAATGTGTATTTTTTACATTTTCTTTGCTATGTTCACTAGTTACCCAGTGCTGTGTAAATTCTACACATCTGTTTTAGAGTGTATTCTGGTATTTTAAACCAAAATTGAACTTGAACCTTGGTGAGTGTGAAACCGTATCTAGACGATACCTTGTTGTCTAGTTGACATTATATAACACATCCGCGTTGGTGTGTCGTTAAAAATTTCGACTAACTGACCTGATCGGAAATTCGTTGCCATTATTATGAATTCTTACACTTTTGTAAAGATTCAGTAAACTAGACAATATTCTATAAAATAAAACATGATATTTTGATAAAATCTTTTTGAAGAAATTTATTAGGTCTACACTACTGAATACTGATATGAGATTCCAATTATCATTTTATCAGCTTGATGCTTTACCGGAAATTGTAGATGCTGTCAAAGACACAAACATAGAAGTTTATATGGATGGTGGCGTAAGGACAGGAAATGACGTCGTCAAGGCTCTTGCCCTTGGAGCGAGGGCGGTGTTCATTGGGAGACCAGCCCTATATGGCCTCATTGTCAATGTAAGAAGACTGATGGAATATAATTTATTTGCTTAAAGAAAACAATAATCCCAGAGGACCTTTCATTTTTACACAGACTGTTGTGTAGATTCTTACTCAACAACAATGACCTACGTTTTGATTATTGCAAAAAGCACCTCACAAAGTCGCCAATGAAGGGAACTTAAAAACGGCGGTTTTTACATATGTACAAATTTATTCAATATGTAAACATTGCTCTGACCTCGAACAGCACACAGGTCAGTGCGTGACGTCATTATGAAGGGTCAGCTCCCTCAGGACCAATGCAGTTGTTGTATACAGAAAAGGGAAAGGCTGCCCCTCCCGTACCCCCGTCGGGGAAGAGATCCAGTTCCATCGGGGAGCCTTCAAACATACGATAAATGATGAGATCCCAACTAACTTCAGATCCCCCTACCCTGACGATCTTACAAGAGGACCATATTGTTCAAAGAAACTCTCAAATTCCCAATTTTATGAACAAAAATGCAAAAGTTTATTCAATATTACCGCCAGATTTTTTAAATGTTTTGAAAAGAAAGAAAAATATTTCCATTTTCATTGAACGACGAAATATGAAACCTCAACCAACTTCAATTTTGATTTTGCCCATATGAACTTGGACAGACTGATCTTCGAAAATAACTCCGATTTTTCAGTTTTCCATTGCAAATAAAACCAATTTTTGTCAACTTTTGTGCCATAAAATTCCTTTTGTGTATATGCTCCGTATTTTTCAAATACATATTAAGAGGAAGCCAAACCTTTTCGGGAAATTTTCCAGTTTCGTCAGAGGACCTTAATCTGCATGGTGATATTCAGTAACCCCAACAAACCACAAGTCGTACCGGTGACCCACGGTACTTGATTTTTCTTATATAACAAGGTAAGATGCTCAAATGAAAACATCCGACTATGTCATAACATTACAATTTTCCTTCAATATAAGCTTCAGATTTTCAAATACGTGTTAAAAGTTTCAAAAACTTGTTGGGACATTTTCCAGTTTCGGTGGATACTCCGTACAATAAAAGTCCAAGCAAACTTCAATCACCCCTACATTCCACTTATATATTACTTTTGCTGGTTTCGATGATAAGAAAAATCAATGCAGTCACGAAGGCGTGTCTGTGTGCGTGTGTGTGTGTGTGTGTTTGTGACGCTTTGCTCGTTAACATGATGTCTCAAGATAGAAATGTCTGGCAGTTTTCAAACTTGGTGCATAAATTCCCATATTAAGAAGAAAAACCACATTGTTTTGGTTGAGGTCAAAGGTTATCTGGGATCACCAGGGGTCAAAATTTGAAAATCTTGTTGAAACAATATCTCATGATAGAGAACTTGGCAGATTCCATACCTTGTATGTGTATTCATTATTGTTCACAGAGTATAAATGGGTTTTGGGTTAGTTTAATGTTATCTGGGTCAATGAGTCTCAAAAAATGAAATATTCCAAGAATTCCCGTGATTGTTTTCTGTTGCTAGCAAAGGTCAAAACTCACAATTTTCCACTAATCCCCGAACCAAACATCAACAAAAAGCTATTATTCCAACTTTCTAAAATAGCATTAATGAGACCAGTGAGCGAAGAATGGGTGGAATTATTAATAATATATGATTCATGACATTATTTGGAATAAAACTCATATTATATCATCGAAACCTGAATGCATTTTTGCATTCTAGTTCTTTCATTCGCCTTAAATTCCAAAATTTTTCCGATTTTAGATATTAATTCTCAACTCTTTGTTCACGGTTTACATGAAGTGTTACACAGTAAGCAGGTAAGCCGATCATGGTAGGCCTATATTCACCGATAACTTTGACGGTCAATTAGTGGCCACATTTATTTATTTATGTTTTGTATCTATCTTTCTATCTATTTAGGGCGAAGATGGTATTTTCCAGGTCCTTAAAATTTTGGAAAAGGAGCTTAGAGTGTGTATGGCCTTATGTGGTGAGTTTCGCACAACTCCTTATTCCATGAGCCTAAATGATGGTGGAAGTACTGTAACCAGTGGTGTTTTGTTTTCAATTGAATTTCCGATCGCGAAGATCTTGGTCGTTTTTCTGATAGAAATCATAAAATTTATAGGCCTAGTTGTCGTCACTTTATTCATAGGACAAAAAAAACCTTTTCTAAACAAAATCCATGACTAGCCTGAGTCTGTGAGTAGGACATTTAATCTTTCCTCCCAAAAATGAAAAAAAGTTTATCATTTTCGTATTGCCATGGTATCGGAACAGGGGCTCATCCCCCATTAAAAGTAAGGGGACAATCCTATGCATCCACCCACCAACCCAATTTGCAGAGTCCTCCAAGAAGTGGGGAAATCTGGGTGAATTAAGAAATGGAAATATATTCTGGGTTGTAAAAATGCAAGCGCAGCTTAAAACACTCGGAAAGTACGGTTTTCAGCCATTGGGGAGAGGGTTGGTCTGTAAAGCTCAAACCTTTTTGTACGCCCCGCACCATATGTCGTTGTCGCTCCGTTTAGATGTGTTTGCTAGAACTCATGCAGCTACCAATTTATTTCGTTCCGCCGCTCCTGCGTATTGCATTTCAGTAAATTTCACCCTTGAAATGACCCAACAATCCCTCAGTCCCGTCAGTATCCAATCTGGCTTCTGGTCTTCGGTAAAAAAAATCGACTGTTAAACAGTACATCAGCTCGATAAATCACATTTAGTTTATTTACTGATGTTTACCACTGACCCAACGGCAATTCGCCGTGGAGTCTCTTCTTGACCAAATCGGGCGTATCCATCGTGGGTTTGTTGAACAGTTGCACCCCAAATATAAAGCTGTGCAAAACCAGATTATTATACTAAGCAATGAAAATACGATGTCAAATAGTCAATTGAGGACTACGATTCCGTCCTCTTACCTTGGGTGAAGCAGCCCCTTGGAAATAGCTTCTCCCTCCCCCCCCCCCCTTCATTTCATTGTCTGGAAACGGTCCTGCTGCACTAGTGTGCGGCTAACTAACGATCGACGCTCTTGTAGACCATTATAGGCACGATTTTTTCCAACACATGGTGCAGCCTAAAGAAATCGGTGAGTTCTGTCTTGTCACAATCGGCGTAGTGAGACTGTCTTAGTTTAACGGAACGGGTTATCCCTGTCTTAATTTGTAAATGTATGTTAATTAGGTGTATCTCGTCCTGAAAGCTCCACTCTGGAATTGGACAGGCTTGAACTTGATTTTTCGTCACTCGGTTTTGTCTGAAACACTTATGTAAACTTAGTGGTTTTAAGTGCCATGATCGATCTAACTGTGGACAGATTCCAAGTCTTTAGAGAGGTGGATTGGTGGCGTACAATGATCGCCTTCCTGTCGGTCTTGAGTGAAATAACCTTTCAGAAATACATTGGTCTGCAAAATTAGGGCAGGTGCACCGTACTACGCCCCTACAATATTCCCTGGATCCTGAACTGTAGTACTGCCGTAGTTAAAACATGCGTGGGGAAGACCACTTCGATAACCCATCTGCTCAACAGTAAATGTTACCCTTAAGTAATGCTCTTCAACATTTTCTGCAATATTGAACGGACAGTTTAATTCAAAGTTTTGGTCTCTTTGCATATGTGAACAAAGTATTTACATATCAAAGCACATTAGGAACCACATAAATGTTATTTTAGCCGATTTAATCAGCTAAGGAAAGTACGATATAAATGGAAAAGTTAATAATAAAAATCAAACCACGTGCCATTGCACTTAAAAGTTTTTTATTCTTTTTTGTAGGTTGTTCGAGCCTGAAAGAGATCGATAGGTCCATCGTGAAACATGAATCAGAGTTTCATTCTAAACTATAGCTAAGAACGTTCTGCACTTCTTTGACTTTTGACAATAGTGGGCAAACTTTTGACATATCTCACTTAAGTGTATAAAATACAACTTACCTTTTTGGAATACACTATCATACGCTTGCAACTAAAAATACGACTTGCCTATTTGTGACAAACACTAATAATCCTAATATAAATGCGACTTGTATATAAAATAAAGGAGAGAGATCAACAGCAACTTCATCTACTTAAAACACGTTATCGTCAGGTTATTAAAATGTTCGTTGTATATGACATATTCAGTTCAAGGAAAGAATAACAATGTGAAATATCAAAATCAAAGGTGATACTGTGCTGAGGTTCCCTAGTAATGCCAAAAACATACGACGGGGACTTCACTTTCTTCAACCGTCGTGCCATTTTGAACGTTACCATGACGGAGTAATGATGATAACACAGAAAATCAAATTCAGCCATTCTTTATCCACAAGAACTGCTGCGAGATTTTTCTATTTCGAATGGTCAACCTCATGACCTGATACTCAGCCTGGAGGAGGAATATTAAAAAAAAAGTGGTGTTCCCTCCCCTTTGAAAATTTTTTGAATGTTAAGTACCCTTAGAATCTATCATGTACAACATTTAGCATCGGTTGAATTCAAGTTTTTGTTCCTTTATGAAAACAATATGCAATTTTCAAAATTAAAAGGGGCATGGTCCTTTGACCCCTTATGGCTTTGTCAATGAACTAATGATAGGTCAAACTCTGTGGTAACAGCTACCCTACCGCAAGCTATCATTAATGTCAGTCAGCTGCCAACCTTCCTATAGAAAAATGATACAAAAGTGTGAAGCACCGGATGTTTTTAACATCTCAGTTATTTTGGGGGAACACCTCTCACCATCCCTTTTCCCCTACCCCCATTAAATCGTTTCAGTGAGTCCCTCTCAGCTTATAGGAACTTAAATTTCAAGAATATAACAAAAATTTTCTCTTTATAATCTTTTTTTGTACATTTATTTATGCAGTAATCGGTGAGTTATATGTAGAGAAATGCCGACCTACAAAAAGTTATATAATTTGTATAATTTAAATAAAACAAAGCATTTTGTATGTATCTTATTATTTGACTTTTACTTATAACCGTGTATGCGAAGTGTAAATTTGACAAACTAATATTTTTTAGAGCCCTTAATTAGACAATAATTATACAGCATAGTATATCCATGAGATCTCTTTATATTGTAGGGTACACAGTAAACCCAACCCCATGGTAAATGAAATAAGCAAATGTGACGCACATTGTGTCAGTGGTCCAGATGAGGTAGTGTATTTCAAGCCGTATTCGTAAATTACTGCATTTTTCAGTGAAATTCACTAAGAATATGAACAAAAAAAACAGAAAACAGGCAAAACACGTCCTTCCAAGCCTTTTATATTACCAACACTGCATTCGTAACTTAGTATGGTATCTCATGCTTGGGCGAATTTCTTGGTCCAGGGGGCCCGTCGCCTTCACAAAGTGTTGAGGGTTTCAGCTTCATAAAACAGTAATGTCGCCCTATATTTCAGTCAAGTATACCTATGTGATGCGTCACGCTCTCATGTTATGTTAATAATCCTGTAAAATTCCTTATGGTATTCTGAAAACATTTTGGCTCCGCATATTGCCACGAGCTACTTATGAACGATATCGGATTGCAAAATGATCACACTGCTTTTCCTTTCAAGAGAATGAATTTATTAGAAGGCACCGAGAGTGAAGAGGGATTTTCCCCGAAAATCCTGGCAATGGAAACGTTTTTCACTGGAGGCTAAAATGCTAGCCCTAAATAAACCGCAAGGGGGGAAGGGGACTTCCCCCACCCCGCACCACTCCCCCTCCCGGGCCGCCACCCCGCCACCCCCCCCCCCCCTCCCAAAAAAATGTTTGTAATTGGACAGAAAACTCCTAAGCGTGCCCGGATTCTTTTAAAATGAAACAAAATCTCCAATTATCCTTTTAAAGCCTCAGTGACTCATTTGCAAGTTCTATTAAGTTGCCAGTAGCAAACTGTGTAAACCATATCTTTGGTTCAATTTGTTTTACTGAAATCTTGTCTTTTTCTTTCTAGTGGTCCGTTAGTACCGGTATCTACAAACGAAACGAGTAAATATAAAGCAATCTTTGTGGTAAATGTAACTCATGATAGCAAACCAGACTCAGACCACCGACCCATAAGTGTAAACATGTAAATTCACTGAGAAGACGAGTGATTCACTGTCCTAAAACCGAGTCAATTTGTTCCTGGGCTAAAGCTGGGTACACGTAACTCACTTTAGATAAGTGAGTCATATCATCGACAACTGAAATTGACTCAATTTTAGGATACTAAGTCACTTTTTTGTCGTTAAGAGAGAAAACACAGAAAGTTCTGTACTTATACACTAAACTCCATTTTGCAGGGAGTCTGCAAGATTAAAGCCAGCTTATAAGCTAATTGTACTAACTAGTACTGCTCTCGTCACGTCTCTATTGACTTGATTGTGGGAAATCGTATTTTCTTTTACTCTCCTGCTATTGAGATTTTATGTTTAGTAGGAGGTTACTTGGGACATTGAGGAAAGCAGTTGGACTCAACTTCAACTGGAAAACTGAGAAGAGAATACCCACGAGTATAGCCTATCCACCTGCAATCGAGTAAACTTATGCATATGAACTACATCAAATTTTGTCTGATCTGTATTGCAACTTCAAGTGGTTTTTATAATTTTCGAGAACATGCAGGTGACAGTTTTCAAAGTAAATAAATTGAATTTTGAAAATTGCCGATCAAAATTGTAGTTATATCCATGAATGAGGTACGTTGACTCAATTTAATGTGACAGCGTCTCTTTATCGGAATAGTTTAAGTTCTTGAGCCTAAAGGGTGTATATATAGTATACGCAGTGCACTGAACTCACATCACATGGAATTACAACTGCCCATCAACTGCAGATCCAGATGAATGTTGCCCTCGTTACGAGAGCCAGTGCTTTGACTGCATCGCCATGTCATTTTCTGTCAGTACGCCACCACATTTTCTGTCAGTACGCCACCACAGAACCAAACCCTGGTAAAACCACAATGAAACAGCCGCTGATCACTTGTCGGCATTTGGTCAAACAATTGATAACATAAACATCGCAAGCAATATTTGCGATGCGTTTATGATTGTTCCTACAGAAGGCAGACTGTGGTGATCTGGGGTCAATATCAAGGCTGGCCCGGGATCAAAATAATCCAATAATGCAACCTTCGTGCAAACATACTTGTAACACAGTAATACGCGGAGTCGTTCTGCTATCAGTTCGTTGTTTGCTGCAGCCCGTACGTATCATAGGAAAATTAAAGTTGCACCAGTAAATACTTTACCAGTTTTACAAGAGCTTTGAAAGTCACTTGCCTTAGATCAGTTGCAAAACTACCATTCTGACGAGTTGTTTCCACCTCAGGGCGAAGTTGTACATCAAGATCAACTTTTGTGTAACACCCTGCCGTTATTCAACCTGTGTTACGTACGTACGTAGCCTTTTGTCAGTTTTTTCAGTGAGCTTTTTTTGCATTTTACCTTGACTTATAATGTAGTGTAGATTGATAATAACACCACATCGCTGAATTGAACCAGGTCTGTAGTAAGCACTCATTTTCAAAAAAAGGGTTCTGTGGGCTAAATCATATTTTTACCGTGATGTGGGTTTTGGGGAGGGTCAAATGGTGTGTCCCTCTGCTATTTGGATTTTTCAATTAATTTCTTTATGCCTAAAAAGAAAATGAGTGGTAAATTTTACCGAGACCTGTCTATTTTTAGTGAATTTTGCAGATTTGCCGTGTTTCCAAGCCAACAATCGTGTCATGATAAGGAAAGTCGGCGATTCGTTTTTTGAGAGTGAATTGTAAAAGCCTAATCCGGGTCATTGAATTCATTTCTGGGGTAGGGTGTGCTAGACGCCTTTGTTGCAAAATGGTGCTATGTTTGCCAGGCAAACTTGGAAATGATTGTGTACAGGTTTAGGCCAATGGGTTTTTTTTTTTTTTTGGGGGGGGGGGGGGTTACTTGATAAGTTTTTGAAATTTCCATGTTTTAGATTTATGAAAAATTTGCAATTGTTACTCACTCAATGCATGTGCTCGGACAGGGTCGTCGTCAGTGGCTGTGAAAACGTGAAATCTTACAGTTCACCCATTGGGTCAATCCTGGGAGGCAAAGGGACACGTCACCCACATTTTGAAAAAAAAAAACTTTCATTGACTCGCGATTTTACACAGTAATGTAATGTTTGGACGGAAAGTGGTCAAGCCCCCCCCCCCCCTTACGTTCGAGTAAAGGTGGACCCGATGCCATGAGTTCACCTAAGGAATATGGAACGGTGATAGGCCTAATTGAAAACGGAATATGTTCAGTGTAACTGTTAATAGTAAGATACGATTCATCAATTTTATGCAGTCATTACATACAGACTCTCTACATATGGCGACAAATAAATGGATATTTAGAAAGCCTTATGATGTCATTTCTCAACCTGTTTGAATTTATGACACTGTAAAAGACGATCAAAGGTTTAAAGCAGTTTTTAAAGATTAGGAAAATTGCATGAAGTGAGGCAAAGTCTTTCGTGATTAGATCTAGGGCCTACCCACAGCACAGGAGCAACAACGAATGACGCGTGGAGCGAGAATAATGAGATCGACAGCATGCTATCAAGTGGTGGTTAGAACATCCGACTTGCAGCCGGGAAGTCTAGAGTTCGAATCCTGGCCGGGTCATATCGAAGACTTAAAAATGGAATCATTGTACTTGGTGCTCAGCATAAGCAAATGAGTAGGAAAAACAAGTCAGTGGGCCATAACTGGAAAAAGACCGTTTCTATGACAACGGAGTCTCTACGACACTTTGATCTTCTGTTGCCGGTTGTGGTCTTTGAAAGGTTTGGATTTCTCAGCGGCGAACACTGCGATTAAGGTTACCCGCTGGCTTCCCCTTCAACATAACCAGCTTATTACTTCTCCGCTAGTCTTTTCCCGGGCCGTCACGCTCTTGATTGAGAAATTCTTTCTCACATTGACATCATGGGAGATCAACAAGTACCAATTTAATTCGACACATCCCGATTTAGACTGTAGATAAGGTACACCAATTTAAATCGGTTTATATCAGTTTAAGTCAGCATAGGCCTAGTACCAATTAAAATCGCCATGTTCCAATTTAATGCGTCATATACCGCACTGTAAACACAAATTAGTCCAGTGGTGTGTGAATTGATAAATCACGTTAGACACTCATATTTGATTAATTTTTGATGGTATCTTAGTAATTTCGTGGGAATGGACTAAAGAATACAAGTCAAACATTAGTCGAGGAGGCTAATTAATATCGGTGAGAAACTTATTCAACTGGGTCAGATAATAGTCAAATATAAGTCAATATTTTCGACAACGTGACTGGTCGATTCATGCACTTTTTAATTAATTTGTGTTCACAGTGCGCTTTAAATTGACATACACAAATTTAAATTGATATTTAAATCGACACATATACCAGTTTTAATCGACAATGTGTCGTTGCTCGTCTGATAATTTAGGATAATCAGATGCATACTTCAATTAAGGGAAAACAACATTTTTAATTGTGGGCCCAACAAAATTTGTAAAAATTTATAGAAAACCTATCAACCGAAGGTTGGATATACGATCGGTAGTTGTTGACAACGGGAAGGTTCACCAATGACGTAGCAACAACTGGTCTTGAGCGGCGCTTATTGTAGCGGGGACGCACCGGGAACATGAGATGTCGCGTCCGTCGCATCTGCGCGCAGTGCAACTCCGCCAACGCAGTGGAATCTTTACAATCGCAACAGAAACATAGAAATAGCTTGTCAAGAACATATCATGGGCGTGCCATTTTGGGTTTTCTGAAGTCAAAAGGTACTCTCTGCGTTCCAAAAATCGGAGAGCGTAGTGCGATCTTCGTCCAGTGTGAAGGGATTGGGGGGGGGGGGTACAAGTACCTGGACCAGGCGCGAATAAAGGCATTAGGAAAATGGTTTCAACTGGTATTTTCTTTTACTTGACCCTAGCTTACTGTCTCACCGAAGTAATACCTACTCTAACTTGCCAACTGACCATGAAATACAAGCATTTACATCAAATTTCAACACCTTGTAGTCACATATAGGTATCGTAACACTAGATTACAAAATTGCCTCATTGCGCTCAACACACCGTCATCCACTTACTGGAACTGTACATTAAATTGTGCAGGTCAGGATATGAAGACACAGTCTGCATTATATTGTCAGGCCCACATATAGCAAATACGTCTTACATTTTTAATCACAACACCATGGCAGCAGATTATTAAAAAGTACGGGTTTCAGTACATTATAATGTACTGAAACCGTATTCTTCCAAATATATAGGTTGTCATGAGTCATTCGAAATATTTTGAAATAGTCACCCATACGAGGTAGACAAAAATATGCCCATCAAGATGAAGGCTATTGTAAATACGCTATTCTAATTCGATAAAAAAAAACATATAGTGCTGTGACGTGGGGCTCGTTTCCCCAATCACATTTCGACCGAAACCATAACTTTACTTGAACATGCATTTAAGTGATTTATTACATGCAAAGGTTGGTGTGAGATGTAAATGAACTGAAATAAGGAAATTTTACAGGACTCAGAGGTGCCATTTATGAATCATATGGACAATAAAATATTTGTTCCAAGGGCCCAAAATAGTAAATCCGGACTTGTGTGCCCACCATGCAGTATAACTGAGAAGCTTCGGATTAGCAAAGTTCCAAATCATGACCCATTGACTCGAGGTGAGGGGCTCTGCAGGCCACTTAACTTATCCATGGCTGCATTCAAAGAAACTTTATAAAGCAATAAATATTGCACTAAACGTGCAGCTAGACATTCTTCCCCAGACTTGTTTCGGTCAGAAACAAACCTCTTCCGACGCTAGTGTTAGAAGGTTTTATATGTCCTATCATACCAACCGTTATAGACCTGGCCGGCGCCCCTGAAAACATCCATTAATTTTCCTGCAAATACTCATTCTCTTATGGGCAAAACAGAATTTTCGTCCCATTTTCTTCCATTTAACTTCCCACAAACTAAGAATTCATTCTGTAGTGGGAAGAATTGAAACAGAGGTTACTTTAATTTTTCTATAGTCGTCACCTGCCCTAAAATTGGTTACGCCTGGTTGTGTTACTGTGTTCATTGTAGCTAAAAAGAGTAAAGGATATGTCTGTAACAACTTTTACTTACTTCTTTTTATTGGCCTCTACTGAGATAGACAGAACTGTGTGACAGGCGAATGACCCCTTCTTTGGCTCTGTAACCGATGATACACCAAAGAAGTTGCCCAACGAGGAGGAGCTAAAACATGCATAACGTGTTTTTTTTCAACAGCAATGAATTGACTATGTTTAGAAATGCACAGGGTAATTTTCTACTTTTTTTTTTTGGGGGGGGGGGGCAGCAACTCATGTAGCTTTTGTAGGAAGCAGCTCCGCATCTTTCGAATTTTCAAAACTTATTTGATGTCTAAAAAACAGTCACCAATCGAGAATTTTGATAACCCGAACAAAAATGTACTCGGTGACGAGTATTGTGTCTATAACATGTACTTCTTTATCACTGCAGATAGTGTACGAGGAATAGGACAAGTGATGATTTCGTATTGACTTTATAATTGATTCTTTTAATATCATGCATCTTTTGAGTTCAAAATGATGGCAAATTACAGCAGTGCCACAAGCCTTGAAGAATTTGAAAAGCTAGCAGAGGAGAAAACGAAGAAAGACAAGAAACTACGTGCATTGTTGAATTTTTTGAAGATATCTGTCGGCGATGGTCAAACGTATAACGACAGTTTCGAATCTTTTAAGAGGTAGGTCACTGAAGACTTTTCAAACTTAATAAGCGAATTTATCCCATTTGAAATAGTGCCGTTGTAAACCCCTCTAAAGCGTAGGTCACACGTACAGCGATGTCAGACAGGATTTCCGTCCGATTTTTGTGAGTTTTTTAAAATCGTCCTCGTCTTTGGCCGGAAAGGCTAATAAGGTCCAAACTATGTAAATATATGATTTGTAACAGAGGATACAAAAATTAAAGGTGAAATGATTATTTCGTAACGTCACAACGACAAAGAGCACTTATCGCTCATACGTACAAAAATCGGATTGGTTCTCGAACAAGCATCCCCTGTTAAGAGATAAAAATTATAACCAAAGCAGAACACTGCAGTTTATCGCAAGACAAATCAGGGACCGGCTATCGATAGCGTGACAAGGCGGAGAACATACATTTGTCAGAGGGGAGGGGTTGGGGTATGCAACGTCAAGCATTTAAGGACAAGTCGGAACTGTGTAATAAAAGGAATAAATTTCTCCTAGATTATCCTTTGTTTATTAAATGTGTACAGGATTATACAAGGGTCCTACACGTGATATGGACATAAGTATGGCATCATTTATTTCTTTCACATTAGAATAACGACATCACAATCTTCCTCAGATTTCGTTTTCAGCCCCTCGCACTTTCAGCCAAAAGGGAGAGAAGCACGTGGGGCAGTCTCCTTGGAAACTCTGTTCGTATACCGGTTGGAATTTCTCCCGTGGTGGGGTATACATTTGTACACCAGGATGGAGATGCTGTTGCAGGAAGAGGTACGATAATGAATCGGGAGGGGCGGGATGTAGAATGGGGTTGTGAAGGTTGCTCTTCCATTCTTGAAGAGTACATTTGATATTTTAGGTCACGAAGCATGTATCAAAGTTTTAAGTACATTGAAGGTAACTTCCTTTAACGATTAAGCTGCATAGGTTATTGTTTTGGTATTTTAAATTTTGTTTGCACAGCCTATGGTTTTCGATTTGCTAATTTCGAAAACTGATTCCACTATGATGAAATGTAGTTAAATTATGTTAAATAGAAAGCACTTCCTGAAGTTATTTTACGCTATGTGAAGCAAAGCACCCGAAAGCGTGATATCGTAGAATAATGAAGTAATGCTTCTTATAAAGGTTATTTCCAATGTAGACAACTTCAGCACAATATCTGAGCCTTTGTACTTGATTGGTTGGTTAACTTAGTTCTGTCATGCATGTTAAGTTACTTCCCCTTTATTGAAAAAAAAATAATGACGATGATACAAGTGTAGCACAACTTTTGTCCGTTTGTGGTAATCATGCAGTTTTCACATCACGTTTGTTACAGCGACTGCTAGAGCCGGGACCGTAATGATAGTTAGTTCTGTGGGAGACATGTCCATCGAAGATTTTGCTTCTATGGTACCCAGTAATGGACTCTACTGGGCCCAAACTTACCTTTTCCGAGATAAAAGAAATACACTCAGTCTGGTCAAGAATGCTGAAAGACTTGGATTTAAAGCGATAGTTGTAACTGTGGATTCTCCTGTTGAACATAAAGGCACTGGCCCAAGCAAAGATCATTTTAAGGAATACTTCAGTATGGAATCAAAGACACCGTAAGTTTACTTCCTTCTTTGAACAGAGATTGTATGGTTACGTAGTCTGTCAGCATATATAGCGCCCGCATGTGTCGCCCTTTACCTGATTATGATACCTTCCCTCGATTCGTAACTCTGAGCTGAACGTATAACTCCGTCCGCTCCAGTAATATGACTACCTGGTTGCTAGTATTTCCATCTTACACGAGTATTAAGCCAGACAACCCCTTCTACACACTGGGAAGCGGTGAACTTTAGGATGCTCTCCTCTCCTAGGCTGGTTGACCAATCATGATAATTTCCAGTCGTCTTTGGGTATCGGACTGTCATATTATAATTGAGTTAGTAAGATGGCCCAGTTTTCAACCTTTTGGTTCAAGTCGAGCCGGGCAACGGCCTTTTTTCCAGTTATGGCTAACTCACTTGTTTTCCATACTCCATTGCTTATGCGGAGCATCACACGCAATGGCAGTAGATTCCATTTTCAGAGTCTTTGGTATGACTCGACCTGGGAATCGAACCCGAGCCTTCCGCGATGCTCTTACCGTCAGATCAAACACGCTATATTTTGATTGAGTATTAACAATTTTGCTAGACTACAAAAGTTTGTATATCATTGTAATATATAAACGTATTTATGTTACAAGCACATTAGTTTCAATGTATTTTCTCGTCAGTAAATGTTTGAATTATTCGATTGCTATTCTAGTTACTGGAACGACCAGTCATTGGCACGGGGCAATGTCACTGTGATAGTTTCAGTTTATTTCTTCCATCTTGCGTAGTTTATTACATAACATCATCATGTATATACGTATACAAATATTTATAATTATTTTAACAATGTTGAAGTGAAAACAGGGGTAACATGAAAGCAACCAGAAAGTGGAACCAGAAGTAAGTTTTGAAGAAACTTTTCCAAACTGGTCCCGACAAAAATTAAGTATAATAATATCTTGTAAAATTACCAATATTCAAAGGTAATAAAAACAAAAGAATAAAGGAAGAGAAAGAAAAAAGGCCAAGTAACAGCTAATTTTAGGCTGTGATACATGTGAGGAGTGCGGATTTCAGAGAACGCTTAAAGATATTTAGAGTGGGGAATCTTTAATTACATTACTAAGAGAATTCCAAAAAAGTATACCAGAGCTTCTGATTTGAGAATGAGCAAGCATTGTCCTAGTATATAGTTGAGTAAGATTATCCTTTTCTTGTGTTGGTAGAGGAAAATTCCAGTCTGGTTATTAAATAAAAAACTTATTTTAAGGAGTTTACAGCGAAGACATACTGGATTGGCGTGGGAGCAGGAAGGTTTATTTGTAATTAAGCGAAGAGGGGGCCCCGATGTGGAATCATAGCAGTCGTGGACCCAAAAATAATTTAAGTTGGATCTGAACATCCGAAACACTAAAGTTCGGCGCGAGTTGGCGCAAAGCATACAGAAACTTTTGAAGAATCGCAGTACAGTCTCAGACAGCCAGAAATGGCATTTCTCAGACTTGTAAGCGACCGAATCTAAGCAGTCGTTTTTGAGCAATTTTGCCAGAAACTTTTTGCGCGTTTCCCGCTAAAGGGAGTAACATGTACAACACGTAATTAGTAAGTTGTGCTATATGCATCCCAAAAAACAGTAGCACAAATAATTTTCAAACCAACAATGAACCTAGAGCCCATATCAAAGGTTTGAAATGGTACTTGATTCTCACAAACCGGTCGCATCAAATAAAATAATACACGACGAAATAAATAAAATCAACTAAGACCCATGGCCCATTTCTCTCTTAAGAGCGTCTAATACTGCAAGGAAGTTAAATGTTACGCTTTACATCATAAATGAACACAACTCTAAGACCACATATTTCTTCTTAGATAAGTGTCGAAATTTTTAAATTGAGTTTTAGTTCCTTGTCATGATTGTATCTGATAGCTGTCCCTTTATACCAATCCTGTGCAAACTACCGCCCGCAGGCCATATGCGACCCGATTTTATGTGTAGGCTGCGAAACAATTTTGATTTGTCCCGTTTCCGGCCCCTTACGTCTTGTATGTGGTATTTTAACAATGATCATTTTCATTTCATTTTGGGCCTATATAAGGCATATCTAAATAAAGAACGCAATTTTAAACCTGGAATGACATTTTGGCCGACAAAATGGGGGGAAGGAAGGGGAGGGGGGTTTCGTCAACGATCAGTCGGTCCCTACGACAATATCATTACGGCGCATGTAAGTCTGCCTAGATAAGTCAATTTAACGGTTTTAGGTTAATGGAAGAACGGGTGACGGTTAATGGAAGAACGCGTGACGGTGGGACCCTACCCTCATAAAAACCTCTGTGACCCATTGTCACTAATTGCCTTTTCCTAATTTTTGCAGTGTACTTCACGCAATGGTTTCGGTCTATTATATTCGGATAATTTGTTCACGTTGGAGCCTTCCTGGTTATTGTTGTGTATAGATATAATAAATGATATGAATGGCTTTTCTATGTACGGCCCATCAAAAGGAAAAGAAAAAAACTTACCGCCTTGCAAAAGTTACACAGAAAAAAATGATGCCTGCTTTTAACCTGATTTCTATTTCAAACAGAGGTGCTAACATTAAGTACATTAACGGAAAAGAAAGAGTTTACAGACAAATGCCCTTGATAGAATTTTGGATGTCTGAAGGGGGCATGGCAGAGGCGGCGTGTTGTGCTGATTGGGAGGACTTGGCTTGGCTGCAGACACAGACAAAACTACCGATTGTATTGAAAGGAGTTATGTCAGGTATATGAATATCATTTCTTGCCGAATATAGAGTACAAAATTTATTTTCGGGAGTCTAAGTTCTAAGAAATACTTATCAAACTATGGAAAGTAATCTCATCATGCTCAATACGTAAGATATTATGTACAAATGGCTGACTTAAAACACTCACTGGTATCAAAAGTGTGACGTTAATATATCAAGAGGTACAAACAAGGTGTGATATAGACGAATCCGATTGGCTATTGTTTTTTAGTAACTGTGGGCAGCCATCAGTAGGGTCCATCAGTCTTTAATTGTCTTCGTTTACTGTCTACGTGAGTTCCAAATCCTCATATTCAGTGAAGTTTAGAAAATCAAAACACACTTTCGTGCACAACCATCCATGGTGCAGGTAAGGAAGGAAATTTAAAGATTAAAAGTGATGTACCCCAGTAATGGCCGACTAAAATCAGGCCATCATAATCTGTCTGGATTCGTCTGTATATATAGATGTCCAAAGCTGAACATAGGATGTGACAAATAAATATAGATAACCAAAGGTGTAAGGCGTACCGTAAGGGGGGGGGGGGCAAGGTGAAATAGTGGAATGGATATATCTAGCTTTGATATTTTTGTTAGTTACTTGTAGAGGCACATTAAAAGGAAGCGTTCTTATGTAAAAAGCAAGGTAGCTCAGAAAAGAGAAAATGGAAGAGCAAAGAAGAAAAGATTCTTATTGTTCGGTATTTCCCCCGAGTTGAATCACTTAATCATTTGATCACTATTTACAATATGGGCTATGAAACGGGTTGAATCTATTAGAGGCCGGGCTGGCTTTTCTGTGACGTCATATACATAAGACCTTCTGATTGACCCATATTCTAAATCGTTCATATGGTGCTAAATCATATGGAAAACCGAAAGAAGTTTGAAATTGATAAGAACACACAGAAATAACGCTTTTTACGGACAATGTCATAAGGGTTGGGGACTTTTTCATTTGTCTGAAGACTTAATAATTTATATGATAGAATGTGAGGTATGGATGACCTTGGGGTTCAGTGAGCAGGTGAGGGTACCGAGGATGCCACACTAGGTAACAAAGCCTGCACTTGGTATTCTATATTTTTTTCATTGTGTTAAATGTTAAGTTTTGGTTTTATCGCAATTAATATGGGGGCATGTAACCTGATTATTTAGTGACTTCATTTACTTGCGATTATTGCCAGATAGGTTAGTAGTTTCACGAAAATGCGGAAGTCACCAATTCCGGTAAAAATGTTGTTAAACTTGCGTAGAATTTTTCTGGTCCTCATAAATGGATTCTTGACCCTTGGTCCAGCTTTCAAAAGTCTGCACACCTAATCCCTTACTTTATCGTTTTTAATACTACCTCTTAAATGGAATGTATTTTAACACACTTCTCCATCAAATTAATTGAGCAATACGATGTCTGTATTTGTAGTTGAATCAGCTCGAATGGCGGCACAGAGGGGAATCGCCGGCATCATCGTGTCTGCTCATGGTGGGAGACAGTTAGATGGAGTACCTGCACCGGTATGAGTCAATAAGCGTGTTCGATAATTCTTTGTCTCATCGATTCGTGTGGTGCATATGGCAAGCCGTTTTATAATTTACCTCAATTCCACTTAAGTAAAACGCATCTCACTTAAATAGAATTACGAGGTAATTGTTAAAACGCTTCCCACTAGCGCGCCGTGGAATATACAAACCAGATAGTTGACAGAGTGCAAACCCAGCTCAGCACAAAGTATACTGCTTGCCCTTGATCTCAAGCATTATAGATAGGCTACATGCAGGCGATACTAATTATAAATCTAAATGAAGTGTCTTGCCAAACCGAACCGAATTGGGTGTCTCAGTCCTACTTAACGGCAGATTAAAATAGCAATATTGCCACATCAGTCAATTTAGATACAATCTACTGCACGAAACCCTACTTAAAGGCAGTCAACTCTTTATCCTTAATTACAACTTTTTAGTAGTCTACAGAGAAATTTTCAATTGGCGTAGCTCTTTGATTGACAGCGAGCTTAAAAATGCCTAGTACTGTAGCCCATATTACACAGCATGTACGGAAGTAAAAGTGTTTTGATTACACATTGGAGTCACCCTGAAACAATAAACTGAAATTATGTCTAGATGAGAATGCGTTTAAGACAGTCACCAGGTTACGGCAGATGTCTAAGCAAGTAGGTTAGACGAATTTGAGCTGTTTGGGTGAGAGGATTAGACCTTTAAAATCCCTCCTTTAAGATAGAAATGATTTCCCGAAGTTTAGGGTAAACTCAAATTTTCGAACAAGTGATGTAAGATGGAAATTCGCGCACGTGCATGACCTTCTAAATCGAATTACCGAACTCGTTTATTCCATTCATAAAATTACGGCTAAACTAAATATCATTGAGAGATACATATGCTGTGGTAGGAGTAGACTAGTCAAACACACGGTTGCACAACATCAGGAGGTTGCAAAGATTTTCGTCTTTTTATCCCTCTGAGTGACATTTAGATAAATTTTCAGGTGAATTTGGTTCTGGAATTATTCGTGGTAGGCACCTTAATAAAGAAAACATTTGTCTTTTTAGTAGTTTAATCGTAAAAAACACGTAAATTGACTGTACGAATACCGTTATGCTGTTGGTCACGTAGGCTATCTCCAGTTTTGCAATTTGACGATTTGACAAGAAGCTGCTGTTAATTTCACTCAAGGAAAGTCTGCTTAATGGCTGATGTTGGAAAAGTAGGAAATGACATTGCTGCTGACTGTAGGATTGAGAGAGATATTCATGGGGACACCATCATAACTTTTGGCTTTTACTTTCGCTCAAATATGAGAACAGAATACCACTTCTTTCATAAAAAAAAGGAAAATGCAGAAATTCCAATTGAATCGGTGTGCAAGTACATTCTAATTTATGGCCTTTTGCATGTTAGCATTGTTCAAGTACTAACTTTTTTCGGATTCAAAGCTGGATGCTTTACCTGGAATTGTAGACGCAATTAAGGACACTAACATGGAAGTCTTCATGGATGGCGGCGTAAGAACAGGAAATGATGTAATCAAAGCACTAGCTCTGGGAGCGAGGGCAGTATTCATCGGCAGACCAGCTTTATGGGGAGCTATGGTTGATGTGAGTACGACAGACCAGTGCATCGTATTTTTATACTTAATACCCTTTAAATCTGTTACCTTCAATGGAAAAGACTGTCGCACTTACTAAAATTCGTGCATTTTATTCATGAAGAACCGTCTTAAAAATATTGCGTTTAAAATGCTCCAACAAAGAGTACAAAGAAAATGGTCCGGACACTAACCAACCATTCAGTCTTAATCGTAAACCCAAGCAATAGCTACATCTCTGAGCAACAAACAACTGAATTTCTATCTGTGGAAAACTTATTTATTGGAAAGAAGGCTACCATACTGCCTTATATTTTATAATCTATCACCCTGTGTCAGTAAATATTAGTTTTAAAAGGATGAATTTTTCTTGCAAAACAAACTCAGTATTTCCCTTTAAGTCAGGTGACTCCAGGCTTATTTAGATGGTTTTGTTTAAGTTTTAACTGTTTAACTTGGGAGTTCTACATGCATGTCCTCAAAAATTGTGAAAATAACTACAAGTCAGACAAGATTTGAGACCTGTAGTGCATTAGTAAAAATTAAATAGCAGCGATAGTCTTTGAGACTGATGTTCCAAGTGGTTGTATATACCCCGGATAGAGATTAAATCCCAAGAGCAGTGGATCAAGTGGAAAGAGAAGTACAGTTTTCCAAAAAAAACGAGTCAAGGGGACCGGGTAAGAGCAGTGGCATTGTCACATTATTAGAACAGAGCTGCGAATGACTGGCGTCAGGAAAGATAAGTTTGCTCCGATGTTCAGCTTGCGTTTTGTTTTAACGTTTTACATATTTTCGGTATCCGTTTTCTAACTTCAGATTGATAACCAAAAGTTATACTCGGTCCAAAGATTTTTTGTAATTGCTTTGCTAGCTTGTCTGTTTTACACGGGTTGATGCGCACTGTTTAACAATGGATTTTTGATTGGCTGGTGCCGTTGTGCTGTATAAATTGTATTCTATGTGAGGGTTAGGGATTAGCGATATCGTTAGTCAGCTAGGAAATTTCTTGTTAAACAGTGTGCATCGCTACGCTCTAACTGAGGGGGGAAACGACAAGATTAAAATGAAGCAAATTTACTACAATATTAAATATAAACTTTTTCATACATATGAATCGTAGCGGCTCCAATTACGTATGATCCCCTACTGATAGTTGTACCGTTTGGACTAACTAGTGCACGATTTATGCTTCGATTGAAAATTAAATGGCATTGCAGTTTCGATTTAATTGGGCCAGTTTGCCACAAAACTATTTTTGTTACGTGAGATAGTTTTCCGTTAAGTTATTGCGAAGTCGATCTCTAAAACGTTTTTCCTTATCATGTTTAGATGTTAACTGTGAGGCGCGGAAAATATTATCTAGCTTTCGGCATTTCACATCATTGGTACATTAAACGACAAGTAGTTCCCTTTTGGTTTTTCGTGGAATTCGTATTGGGGGTTAGTCTGAATGACTAAAAATGGACAAAGTGACTTATACAGTGGAGTGAAAAGGATTTTGTTGATGGGGTAAGGGGTGACTGAGAACCGCACTTTTTTGTAGAGTGCCCCGATTTTGATGCGACCAGGTCTACTATCTAATCGGAGCGACACCCCACTATCAGATGTGCGACCCCTCAGACAGTTGGAAATGGCATTTCAAATGCCATAAGTATAGAAACTAAGCAGACGTATCTTGAGCTTTCGTTTGCAATAGAATGTTCACTTCAATAAAAAATGAGCAAAATCTCAAAATGATATCAGAATTATCATAAAATGTTCCACTACCATTTTCCGGGCAAAAGTTTGGGCTTTCTATACGTCTGTGCACCCTCCCGTCTGCCCGTGTAATCTGACAATTTGAAAACATCCCAGAAATTTGGGAAATGTTTGTCCGAACTGAATGTTCTAAAAATGTTTCCGAAAAATTCTGCTAATGACTAAGAAGTAAGAAAAAAGAAAACTTAAATTTATTGTTTATAAGTCGCTCGAATTTGTGTCCAATGTTTGTAACTTTTTGAGTTTTGACAATTTTACTGGGAGTTGTTGCAGCAATTTTACTGGAAGTTGTTGCAGCAATATGCGGTAGCTCTGACTGTCTAGATTCCAGGTAATGACACTTTCAGAATCTTGAAAACTGCTTTCATAAAGTTTTGGTAGTGCATGAGGCCAGTGAGTTTCCTTGTTCAAGAGGAAAATTACTCTTACAAACCTTCAAGGACAGAATCTGGCATATCACCATGAGCGTCTGATGACATTTTTACAAAATTACTCGTAATTTTCCATTCGCATTGAGCTAGGCCATCTCACATTCAATGACCATGCTTGCATAACTACTAAGTTCCAAAAACTGAAAAAGCCAGATTTTGGTCCACAACTGACATGTTCGTTGTTAGGCGTTCGGCTTACCCCCCTGCAAATTTCAAACTTGTTTGAATCATGTGTGTCTGCACGCAAAAGGGAAGTGTATTTTTTTAAAATCAGCCAACCTCAAAAATATCAGCTCTGATAACCACAAACTCACGAGATTTTGATTGCTCCAATTTTACCGCAGTCTCTGTCTGTTGCAGCATAAACCAGGTAAAGGTCGGAGAGCAAATTTTGCAAAGTGTTCATCCATGAACCGCATCGCCCATCTACATACACATCGTTCTACAGAAAGGCGAAAGCTTTGACTTTCGATATTTAGTTTTATTCATCTGTACACCGTACATTCAGCGCATTTGGCATCTCAACATCTAGAAATTGATGACTTGCTATGCCATGCAAATATGCCACTCCCCAAATTCCGTTCTTAAAATAATACTTAGCTGTCATGAACACATACGTATACGTCAACTTTGCTAAAATATAGCATGAGTCTTACCAACCAATAGAAATAGTCGAAAAATTATTTTGTCACAAAGTCCGAATCTGAATTATGGTGTAGTTTTTCATTTAATTCGAGTCAAAGCAAATCAAGCAACGTATCCGCAGGACTACAGAAGTACAACAAGATTACAACGTGATGTCGTTTGTTTATTTTTATTTTATGTGGTTACTTATATATTTTTAATGCAATACTTACTTTCCAATCGCCAGTGGTAGATTCTGCGACGCTTCATTCCCAGGCCTCCCTCCTTGTAGTCAAGCCACATAATCTATGGCCTGGTAGTGGTACTCTGCTAAGAAATTAGCCAATTACTCCTATGCCAAAGAATCCTGCGTACAGCCATGAAACAGGGATAGCGAATGTTATCATCATGTCACATATTATTCTTGTATTTTATCTGTTATCTTTACAACATTGTAAATTGCATTTTATCTTTTGTCTGTAGGGAGAGGACGGAGTGTACAACGTTTTGCAAATATTAGAAAACGAGCTGAAAGCAGCTATGGCGCTTTGTGGTAATATAATCAAATTACTAAATGTTTATCAATGTGTCATGTACGTTTTACAAAAAGTTAGTAACTCTATACGTATTGTTAATGCGCAAGGTTTAAGATGTAACGTACTGTCTTAAGGTTTTAAGGAAATTCCCCCTACACAACCCAAGCATCCCGTCAATTAGTCACAACTCTTCACAACCTACAAAATGATATCAAACAGTGTGGTGATATTACCGTATGTGCCAGTTCGAGAGATTCCTATCAAAAGGGAGAAAATGCGAGCGCCGCTATTTTTTTCGTGTACTAATTTTCCTACGATTCCAAGCGTTCTTTGTAAAGAACTCGTGGAAATTCCTTGAAAATTTGGTAGAATACTATGCAATGGAATAAAAGGTATATCCTGTAAGCTTATTGTCATAACTATACCGAAAAGCCACGTGGGTGTTTCACCAAGCCGCTTTTGATAGGAATGCAGGTTTTTAAGTGATTTTCGTTTATTTTAAACCGTCTACAAGTTTGGCTATTAAGCCTTTATAATGTGTTACATCGGTTTTTCTCCACTCAAGAGCAGTTTGTTTTTCTCCTAAGGGGGAAACTCTTCAGGGCTGTTTAAGGGAAGCTTTTTTGAGGTTTCACTTCGAAATCAATAAAATCGAACAAACAGACAAAACTGAAATGCTTGTAATTGTGCTTTTGGGGTGAGTTTTCAGGCTTTGAGGGAATCGCCCAACATCTTCAGCACAAGAGCCAAGTTCCATGAACCAGGGAACTGCATGAACTACCTTAGCAGAATATCTTTAGAAGTGAGCTGTAGGAATAATGGCAGAACAGTATAGAGGGGTGAGGGTACCAAATTCCCTTTAATTTTTTACAACGATTCGATAGTCCTCAAACCGCCAAATGAATATCGAAACCTTACTACTGGTTTAATTTAGGGTAAAGTTACCAGCAAATCAAGCAGATTAGATAATAGAGTCAGCATATTTATGTAAAGTTAACCGAAAGAATACAGCTGTTTACTTTTTGTAGCAGTGGTATTAGTACTTGTCATACAGCCCGTGAAATTATAAATAACCTATGCTGGATTCTTGATGACATCACAGAACACTCATACCTGAACTTAGATTGCAAACCGGTTCTGTACTCTATCGATCTGAATATCAGCGATAACGCGTCGATATAGTTCGCATAAGAGACAGTGCATCGAAACTGTGCAATCAAAGAAAGGTACCCTGTGAGGTCATCCAGAATTCGACATGTTTTTTTTTTTCATATTCATGAGACGAAATGTCGTCTTTCATATTAGTGTAGCGAAGCAAAGTGGAAACAAATAGCTATCCTCCCTTTTCCTGAAATATTGTATTTTTATCTTACAGGTTGCTCTAGTCTACGAGAAATCACCCGTTCAATTGTTAAACACGAATCAGAATTCCATTCAAAGTTGTGAACTGTTTCCAATATCACTGCCATAATCGAAATGCTTACGCTTACTTGTGCAGGACATCCCGACCAAAGACCATAAAAAGATTGATTTGCTTCTAGCATTCATCATAGATGTCTAAACGACTACAAAGATGAGTTCCAAATTAAGAGTTACATCTTTAAGAAGATGATTCTATTATTTGCTTACAATTGTGAGGTGTACATCAAAATAGCATGGTGATCCATTAGGCTAATATTTTGTCAAGGTATTAACTCTATGAATGATCAAAGAAAAATTTTACCTTTACTACGGAGATGGTTATGTCGTTTCAATAAAAAGGTTCTCACGAAAAGTATGTGTCACATATTCATTGCAACCGTGATATTTTCAACAATTTTTATCTGGAAGTGCTCAAGAAAACAAAATTGAAAACAATGTTGTATGATCTAATGGCAGAGCTGAAATGCATTTGAAAAAATGACATCAATTAGCCTAAGTTAATGTCCAACCTGGCTTGATGGCTTGACGGTTGAGTACATTGTTCGAGTTTCCGGTTCATGCAGTTACGAGTGCATTCTCCTATAGCGTGCCCTCTCGACCATAATGGACAGATGATATAAAACATAGCTCAAACTCAAAGGACTCGCTTGTCATGATATGTTTAACCTTCTCCTATAGTAATATGCATTTAACGCATCATTTAAATGTCTCATTTCACCCAGACGGATCAAGCGTTTCAGCTTGCTGCATACTCCCCTTCCTAAAATATCACAACAGGTATCGAATACATGCTCCTCTGTTGACGTTGGCATTTAATACAGGGGCGTAGCCAGATGAGGGTAAGGAAAAGGCCATGCTCGGCCCCAATTAGATTCTGAAAAATGAAATGGGACCAGAAATGACGAGTGTTGCTAAATGCCGCACCAGATTGGACCTGTCGGTGTTTGACAATTCAAACTATCTCAAAGGGGAATTTTACTGAGCCTCTCCTGTTAGACCGATGGTCAAATTTTGTAGGATGGCCTATGGCGTGTACTAACTCATAAAAATTCTGAACTCTCAACGTATTAGTGCATAGTATCCGGATGTTACTGCATGTTACTGGAAGTTTGAATTTTACTAGAAAGGTTCGTTTAAACCAGGGTTGTCCAACCTTTCGCAGCGGTGGGCCACATGTATTGGTTATGATGGACGAGGGGCCGCATTCTATACTAGTTTTTTTTTTCAAATTTTCCCGACGCCCAAGGCAACAAAATGCAATCATTGCGCGTAGGGAACACTGATTCATTTTCGTTTTTGATTGAACAAATAAATAAATTTTAGCAAAAATTGATGGTGTTCTCAACCCGCCCCTGTGGACAACACTCAATGTAGCTACATGTAGCAGACATTTGAAATGAATTATTTCATGCAAAAGTAAGCATGCCATAGCGGACGGCGAAGCCTAAAGTAGTCACCAATTAATCTGCTTATTGAATAATTTTGCAGTATAGATTATTTCTGACGGGCCGGACGGAACCTTTTCGCGGGCCGGATCGTGGCCCGCGGGCCGTAGGTTGGACAACCCTGGTTTAAACCCACTTATGCCCTGGATACTGACCTGTACTTTTTGTCTCCACAATAAATGTTGCTTGGCTACATTTTTTTTTATTCTTGGGAATTCAGGGTAAACATGTCTTTAGTTTTTGTATTGTCCTATTTTGGTTTAAAATCAACTTATTTTCTGAATTATTTGGAATTTGATCATCAATTGCCAGAAGTCAGGATACGATTAAGATGTAGGTGATCGCGGGGTGGTTTACATTTAAGACCTCAGGCTTCGTCACGCCGGGTTCAAGTTGTTTGGATATCATTTTGGGAACAAGTGCTGGTCATACTCGATGTTATGAAAAGGACAAGAGCAGTCACCCTAACTTGAAGTAATGTAGTAGACTGCCCTGCTTCATAATTGGTTCTTGTGAGTCATGTGACAATATCATATTCCTCAAATGTCAAATTCATTTGTATTAACTGCTTGGTTTAACTTGAATATGTTATATTGAAGTGCTTAAATATTGTGAAAGATACTTTGAAGAGAAGTAAGAAGAAAATTGTGAGAATTAGCTCTTACTTCAACTTAAGTTTGGGTGACTGTCCTTACCATTTTAAGAGTAGATCAACTATCTTTGCGCAACGCTTTCGCTTAGAATTTCAGGCATATACTTAGTATCTTGTTTACCAGTTGGCTCCTCAAATGTCTCTCATTTCCAAGTACACCTTATCCATCACTTCTTTTAATTACATACCTGTTTTGCACTAATATCGACTAAAAAACGGAAGTAGTATTGTTAAATCAATGCAGGAACCAAGCGCTTCGTTGAAGTTACACAGAAGGCTTTTCCAACTCTTCAAAAATCCGGTTCTTTGCATTCATCTTCACAGAAATGGTTATTTGCCCTCCAAGTACAATATTTATATATGTATACAAAACCAGACACAGAAACGAGTTGTCTCCAGTTACTGGCACACGTACATGGTTTAAAATGTTGCGCTTATTTACAGTTTAGAATGAAACTCAGATTCATGTTTCACGATGGACCTGTTGATCTCCTTCAGGCTCGAACAACCTAAAAATAAAATGACATACGACTACTGTTTGTTTGATATCGTATGTTAATTTTACTTAAAAGGGGATTTAAAAGTCGCCCTAAATCCTACATGCTACGTCCCCAATTTCTTACAAATTTCTTCTAATTTTTTAAAGTGCATTTTTCAGGTTGTATTTAGACTTAATCGATAACTTCTTATACTGAAGGTACACTCAAAAGCATATTTTGCATAATTGATCATTTCGGTGAAAAATCATTGTAACTTGTTTAAAGACATTTTCATGCAGTGACGGCGCTACAGAGGGCATGAGGGTACATTTCCCCCCTCAGATTTTTTTCCTTGCCCCTCAGTTGGCCCCCTCAAATAAAATTGCTGGAACAGAACGGTATTTGGCCTATGTGTGTGTGTTGGGGTGGGATGTGAGTGCACTGGCGCCTGGGTGAAAGTGCAATTGATACTGACGAAAGTTTTCCCACATGCCCTTTAAGTAGCCTTACATCCTTCCGGGTTAGGGTTAGGGATTTCCAGTCTACATGTGATACGCATATCACTACTGATACAAAGTTGTCCTGTCTTGGCAGTACCCGGCTTGGTACATAGCGTGCTTGCTTTATTTATTTATTTTTTTATTGTCTCTTATTCTCCCTCATGCATCCGTCAATTATTTCTGTAGGCCTCACGCCAACTGTTGATTGCGTTCTGCTTAGATGGTGTCATTACAGCTTAACACTACTTCAGCACTTTGCCCATCCCCAGCACCCCACCCAAATGAAAATGTCTGTTTAAGCCACTGACTAGTATAGTAGTACTCGGGTGGCACCGCGCAAATGTGAAATGATACTCCCGAAGAAAAAAATGTTAACCTTGGAGTTAGATCAACCGAAAATCAAATAATATACCTCTCCTGAGACTTAATTTTTCACCCAGAGATACGCTAAAGCCTCACAGCTTCCTGGAGCTTCGCTCCCTGGGCCCCACCAAGGCTTTGACCTCACTAGGGGCCCTAGGGCGGACCCTGGACCCCATCCGCAAGATATCCCGCTTTGCACTCGGTTTCTCGTGAAAATCTTTGCCCCAGCAATTTCCTTTGCCCTCAGTTAACCCCCAATATTTGACATTCTGCCGCTGACAGTATGACACCGGGACACGGTAGAAAACTAATTCAAAACTTATGTGAAGGCATTTTCCAGTGACCATTTCTTGTTTGTACAAAATGTAAAGAATGGGTGATTGTTACGGATACTGACAAATGCTCTCAAGAAGTTGCTCTCTAAGCACCGTTACTTTGTTGCAATACGTGTAGTAGAGTGAGGGCTAATGATCTAGCATAGATCTAAACTTAATTCTACGCTACTTTATACAGATATATAAACTAGCTTAGATTGTTTGGGCATTGTGATTATAACCCGAATAAACATCTAACTGTATACTGGCACGGCAAACACCTCTGTTCACTAATAATTCCTGTACAGTTACCTGGGTACATGTAATTTGTGAACTAGACAAGCAAAACTCACCGCATAAGGCCATACACACGCTAAGTTCCTTTTCCAAAATTTTAAGAACCTGGAAAACACCATCTTCTCCCTGAGTAAAACAAAACATGATAAAGCATGAAAACCAATTAAAAAAAAGAAATACTGACCTAGCCTACCTAGTAAAAAGTGAAGTTATACACTTCTCAAAATGATCTTTTATGCTCGGGGATACCGTACGTCATAGTTTCATGTTGATATCTGTATGTGTATTTTGCAAAAGCTTAGTGTTACAGAATTCAGGGACCGCGGAGACGGGCTGGGGGAAGGTACTCCACACTTTTTCTGCCGTATGCATTTTTGGCCACCTTATTCATTGCTATTATATTGTTGAACATATTGAGCCGCTTTGGTGTTAAACCTTCGCTCCACTTCAAAATTTACTTCGCGGCCGATGAGAATGAGGGATTACGATACTAGCAACGCTGAAATTGGGAAGATTGATATTCTGTAGGTTGCCTTACATTGACAAACATGCCATACAGGGCTGGTCTCCCGATGAACACCGCCCTCGCTCCAAGGGCAAGAGCCTTGACGACGTCATTTCCCGTTCTTACGCCACCATCCATATAAACTTCTATATTTGTGTCTTTGACTGCATCCACAATCTCTGGTAAAGCATCAAGCTGGTAAATGGATAATTTGAAACCAAAAGAAGGAATTACATTGAACACGTGATTCATATATCAAACGTGTAGAGCAATGGTCTCATAATTTAATTACCCCAAGATGACAAATCCTTTGTTTAACTTACTACCAATTCCCAGCACTTTCAAAAAGAAGTTTTACAATTCATAAGCAACACAGTTCTAAATTTTTGAGAGGCAAAGTTTTTGGTCAAGTGTGTCCGAGAACTAAAAAATGTGTTTAGTTGACGAAGCTGGTTTTACTCCAGCTCAGCTGCTGTCCATTCTTTGTGAAACAAATCCTTAAGAAATACTAGAAAATACATTTGCCTCCTCACAGACAGAATTGCAGTGCATGTTAGACAAGTCGCGGCGACCCGATTTCCAGCTGTAAGTCAGTCTTGCTGGATGTGGAGTCAGCGGCCTATGATAGGATAGAAGTAGCCTTGGTGGGGGAGAGGTGTCGTTTCCTCTTGAACCTACCCCGATATAATATAAGACTTGAAGTAAGAAGAAACAGTGCTTTGTGAATTACTCTAGCTGTCCTTTGTTTCGTGAACCAAATCCAAATCCCTTACAAGCATTAACAACACGCTCTCAAAATGCGTCTTCAAATTAAAGAGGAATCTTGTCAGGGAGCAATGAATACGAAATACAGTCAAATAGTGGAATAGATTAGTCTCAGGAATGATTAGAATTGATTCACTTTCAATAGGGATCTAATCAAATTTTTAAGAGATTTCCCATTCCTTCGAAGAACTTTGTAGAGTGCAGGTGTAAAAATTAACATAGCACATGGTTATTAAATCATTTACATTAATGAACAATTCTATTCAGCATGGTAGAAATAATCCCATTCGTGGTCACATCAGTCTGTATGCAATCATTACATTGATCAAAACTAAAGTATACGTATACGTAACAAATTTGCCATACCGGTGCAGGTACTCCGTCTAGTTGTCTACCTCCATGCGCGGAAACAAGGATCCCAGCAATCCCGGTCTTCGCCGCCCGACGGGCTGATTCGGCTTTTGGGACGACAAAATATCCAATTCATTTATGTTAGTATAAATAGCAAAAAATAAATAAGATTGAAAAATATTTAAATTTTTAAAAACCCTGGTCATACCAATCAAAAATAACGATTCTGATAGGATAACAATTTTAGTGTAAAAATAGCCTTCAATTCTTTTTCAGGGTGGACTCGCACTTTTACTGCTTTTTATTTGTCATGTTGAGAGAAAGTACCTATGATTTTTGGTGGGAGTCAAAGTTCATTAGAGATCACCAGAGATCCAGATTTGAAGCTATGTACAACGATGAGCACTCTAAAAACGTGTGTAGCAATTGAACACTCAATGGGAACACCTTTAAATCTAAACATGTTGGCTATTGAACAATTAAATTATGTTTAGCAAGTAAACGTGCTTATGAGCGAAATGTTTAGGAATTAATTCCTGAAAGCTCGTATCAGAATTACTGTAGCCTATAGGCTTATAGCTTACGCCGTGTGACCAGCACTCAGGTAAGCGAGCCCGACCAACTGCCTTACATTGAAACTCTTTCTTAAAGCGAATTTGATTGGTTAATACTTATAGATGTCGAATATATCCCTGATAAGTCGAAGTAATGCTAGCATTAAATCGATTCAATGTAAGTATTAAATGATTAATGCTGACATTAAATCGAATTTATGCGGACATAATTTCTATATTGTTTTCAGCATTATATAAGTAATTATGTCCACTGCGGCTAACTATAAACGTGTTTAGAGAGCGTTTAATTCCGACCTAAACACCTTTTTGAGAGTGCACTTTTCATCGTTAGTATACATATGACATATTACGATGAAGAAAGGTGTTGTTTTGGAGGAAAAAACTAAAGTGCCCTTCAGGGCTGTGAATAGGACATCTCAAGATGACAATGGCAAACCCTTTTTACAAATTGGCCATGTTCAGAGGAAGTACTCTATTGTTTTAGGTAAAAGTCAAAGGTCATTTGAGGGTGCCGAATCGCCAAGACCGAAAAACCTTATGAGAAGAAGCAGGGAAGGTTTTCAACTATATTAAGGCAAGAGCTACAGAAGCTCAGCCTTTCTGCAAGGAATCACTAAGACTATTTGCTTTTTTATCTTAGCAATATGTGAACATAGTAGGCCTAATACTGAAAGTATAGTACATAAGTCATGCCCAGAGTTGAACACAAGATGCTGAGAGCAGAAGGATAACATCCATTTCGACCATACGTTCCCTTGGGACGGTGTGATGAGCCTGTGAAAATTTGCGGGTTGCCAACACTCCACTATACTGTACTATTGAAAATAGTTCTTCATTTCATGATCATATGTGGTTGCCAAATCACCGGGATTCTCATTACTAACGGCGTCTGCTTCAACATTTTCATTCAACAAGAGCCTGGCCCATCTTTGGTGCTTCTTCGTTATAACATTTGTTCTCAAAGAAAAAACACCAACCCTGAAGTAGCTAGGGAGGGCAAGGGGGGAAAGTTGGCCTGCGACGGGTGCCTCCCTTAGGGGGCGCAAAATCGAAATCACTTATAAAAAGGTTGAGCACCATTTGCCATGAGCATGATACTGAAATAGCAGTTTTATCTTTTTGAGTTGCGTTTATGGTCATAACATTTCCCCTCCCCTTCCCCGAAGATAGGAATAGGCCAATTTCTCGCCGGGCCGCGGGGCCCCACAAGCCCTAGATAATGCGTTGCACCAACCCCAAAAGCAAAATTGTTTTATGAGATGATTTTATTTTAAAGAGTATAGCCGACAGAACAATTGAAAAACTGGAGAATATTTGTACAAATGTTTGGGGGGAATGATCAAAGTATTAAACGGTTGCAGACATCTCAAAGGCAAAAGTTGAAAAGCAGTGGGATCAGTCATAGGTTTAAGGGGTGGGGGAATGGACTAAAACCGGATTAAAAGTACATACCCATACACACACCTAAAAGCGTCCCTAACTCTCGTATACTTGTATACTTACAATGAATTACATCTCATACTTTCGGTGATTGGTATCTAGTGTCACAGTATCTTTTCTTGTACCAATCGCTCCACTGAACTTTTTGAAAAGCCGGTAAATAAGGGGCAATCCCCGGGAAAACAAAGGAAATTTCATCCTGTTGAGTTGGTTATACGGGACTTGTGCCATAAGCAATGCATGTTCATCAGCAGTCAAAATGAGAGGGGCTAACGGGCTGAGGGTGCCCATTGTACAATGAAAATAGGCAAGGGTAATAACAAAATAAAGAGTCCTGTAGATCTTATTCTAAAATAATGAAATCAGTAGAGCTACCTGTCATGATCCCTTTAAGGACGATTGGTAACTTCGTTTGACTTTGCAGCCATGCTAAGTCATCCCAGTCGGCACAACAAAATGTCTCCAAATCAGGGCCCTCCTCCTTCACCCAAAAGTTACCCAGCAATTGTGGTTTAGGATCTCGTTCTTTACCCCCAATGTACCTAATATTAGACGCCCTGGAAACAAAAAATGAAAAGTGGAGAACGGTGAAAAATGTGTAGGTTGCATGTAAAAAAGTCTCTTACGAGACTAAAGGTTCTATAGACTTATTTTTACGTCCAATGCTTTAACAGTTTAATGGACATGTGATGCAGGCGAACACACGCTCGTTGCGTAGCCATGTATCCTTCACGCGCAGTATAAACACGCAAAATCTACACTCGAACTTCTGACCCAGCATGAATTGCTGAAGTTTCCAATCATAGGTGTACTGGATCATTTCAGTTTGGTGCGCAGAAAAACATGTACCCGACAAACGTTGTCCATCCGACAAAGCGGGACTTAACCATCAATTGGTGTGAAGCATACATAAAAAATTCTGAAAAATCGCGACCAGCCAAAAATGGCATCCTCAGCCTTAAATCGAATCTATGGAGACGTTATTTTTGTTATCCTCTCCGGAAGGCTATATGGGCAAAGCGTCACCACTAGTTGAAGGGGAGCGCACACTGAGAATTTTTGATAAATCGCAACCCTTAGACAACCAGAAATGGAATTACCCAGGCTCGTGAACAGAATCAAAGAAGTCATCAATGAATTTGTGAAAGTGCGAAATGATCAGAATTTTGCCTAACGACGTATTTTGTGTGAGAAAGGGTCATTGTTGATCCATCGTCTCCATTATTGACAATCGTCCTGTGGAGAGTATACACACTCTTCAAGAAGACGCCTATTTGCCTCGTACGCCTATTTCATCAGTTTGTTTATTATCGTTTGATCATGCGCAAAGCCGAACATGACTTAACGGCACATCTTGGTTGCTTTTAACTAACATCTCACAGGAAAGAAAAATTATTCCAGACCATGTCTTCCAAACCCTGTGGCAATATCTCCTACCTTACTCAAGATATTTCAATGTAAAAATTGGTTACGTTTCATTAATAAAAATATTTCCACTTCTCAACAAAGTAACATGAAGTTATTGAAAGCAGACACATGCCCCAGCTACCTATAGTTTTTCTTTACAATTGATGTCCTGCTTGTCCTTGAAATTTGATACTATTGGAATTTGGGGGATGTCTTTTCCTGTAGATTTAGCATAACCCGACAGCAACCAGTGACGTAGCTAGACTTTTCCAGGGGGAGAGTGCCCAAATTTTCCGATTTTATTGTGTGAAAACCACTGTATTAGGGACGTACTTTGCGTGGCACGAATCGCGCCGAATTTGTTTTCCTTTCTAAAGAAATATTTGAAATATATGTAAAGCTTGTATTGCTGAAAAGATTGCATTCTGTGTTTCCTTTAAGAAATTTTGAAAATCTGGGGGAACATTCAAGAATCTGCAATTCCTTGGCAAATCTGAGATTGCACGGCGACTTAAAATAGTTGTTGCTAAATATTGTCTTCTCTGGAGTTCCCAGAGGAGACAGGAGGGGAGCCTTACAGCTGAAGAGGAATCCAGTCTGGATTCGAAAAACTTTCTTTCCCCAAGTAAGTCATCTTAAGCGGTGGAAGTGGTCACCATGAATCCATCAAAGTTATCGATGAAGACGCTGGCCAGAATCAGGCAATTGACTAAGTCAATCACCTTAAACAATAATACAGTTTGTGAAAAGATTTGTGGCATATTTAATGTTGAAACGTTCGAACTGTGTTGTAATATGTATTAATCCTCTATTATACTCAGAACCTCAAACAACTTGAAATCGATTTTAAATACGTTTAGACATGCAAAAACGTCTAGAGATTAAGCGAAGATTGGAGAATTCACTAGCCCACCGATGTTCACGAAACTAGCTACTTTGTGCGATTCGCTGTCTTAAGGACGACTAAATCACCCAGCATCAGCCTTGTGATCATAAGGCTTCATATATTCGTGTATAAGGAATAACGGCCTACAGGACCAGCCTGAGCGTATGTTTTCAAAAGAAATTATTTGAGTACATCACTTCGTAACTTGAACTGCAGGGAAATGCGCAAGGTAGAAAACAGTGTGCTTCGGGGAGGAAAATACCCACTTTTTATATATTTAAAATATGCTATCATACACGTATCTGTAGAATGGACATTTATATTTTAAATACTGGGGAATGTATCCCCCCCCCCCATCCCTCGGATCCTACTCTGTATTTTGCAGTAACGTATCAACGTGTTTAGAGTACTCACTTCCATTCGATGTTGCTTGCCTTCACACTACGGACTTTGGTCTTATTGGACCTTGGTAACATCATGGAAGTACTACCTCCGAGGTAGTATTTCCATGGTAACATCAAACTGCTAATTAGCATTGTGGTTATATTGTATTTAGTTGCATAACTTTGAATGATCTTTTTAGGCATATCATGGTGAAACCGTACACACTGTTTTGAGAAATGAACCAGAATGTAAAGGGGAAACAGTTTATTTGGTGTTTGGTTCTGTAGCTACCCAGATTTTGTGTAATTTGAAGTGAGTGCACAAAATGATTAAAGGACTGCGCAATTCCTGTTGCCATTAAAACTTTCTTACGTCCCTGTCTGGAGCCAGTGCAACGCATCCATTTCCTTCCTGTTGATGCCGCCCGATTTTTGTTCAACCGGTGAATCCACAGTTACGACAAGTGCTTTGAATCCCAGCCTCTCGGCATTCCGAACCAGTCTCAAAGTATTCCTTCTATCTCGAAACAAGTAGGTCTGGGCCCAGTAAAGACCATTCTCTGGTACTCTTGCGCCAAAATCTTCGATGGCTACGTCACATACAGAAGTTACAATTTTTACGGTTCCGGCCCTGGCTGCAGCTGAAAGGATGGAAATCACTTATTATATTTTTATACTAATGTCATCAGTTGTCATATCAACAGTTGTTGTGTAACTTTTTTGCTGTGATCATATTAAATTTCCAGAATGACTGATTTCAGGACCTATCCCATTGATAGGATGGACTAGGGCACTAACAGAGTCTGTTGCACAACCTGCATAAACTTATATGACCCGTGGGTTGGTCAAAACGAGTCCGTTTTTGTGTGTGCTTGCTTACAAAGAATGTGCAATTTGATTCACAAGCACTCATAATTGAGAAAACCGACTTGAATCCTGTAATTGTAAGATTCCTGTCATAGCCATTGTCTATACGGATCGCACACTTATGTGTGGCGCCATCGGGATATGGCGGGCATTTCATTCCCCGTCGGGGTGGCTACCCCATCAGGGAGAAAATCCAATATCATTTATACGATAAAAATGTAACCCCGATACACTTCAGCAACCCCCTCCCCCCCCGACCGACGATCTTGATTTTGTTAATCAGAAGACCATATTCTACAAGGACACTCCAACATATCCCAATTTTCTCAACAAAAACCCAACTTTTTTTCAATATAGGCTCTAGAGTTTTAAATATGCTGAAAAGAAAGTAAAAAGTAAAATATTCAAAAACATGAAATTATTACAAAGATTTCTGACACATTCAGACGGTTTATGGGAAAAAATCTCAGCTCCACCTCATACTATCGTCATGCGAAAAAATTGCCCGAAATGGTAAAATATTCGGGCGAGGGTTGAAAAAGGGTTCTCAGCAACGTCAATGAAAATCGGTCAGCCTGTTTTCATTTACTCATAATGATAAACGGTGGCCTGAGAATGTTTCATCATAAGTTTGACTGTAAATTCATTTGAAACCACCTTGTAACTTGACATATTTTCAAAGAAGTGGTTAGTAAAATCATTTATAATCGGGAGTTCGGGCAGTAACACAGAAAATTTTATCAATTCAGTGGACCTTGCAATTGAATACAACAAATTGTGTCAAAAGAGTCAAAAACATTGGCATGTTTCCAATTCCGTTGTATCCCACCCCCTTCCCTCCCCTACCCCCTCAAAAAAGAGACAGTATACCATTCCATCTATTGCCAGTAGTAACTTTTATCTCTTAAATTTCTGATCACACAGCAACTTGTTTTGTTTTTCTATTGATATAAAACTTTTATTGCAAAGGAAACTTCAAAGTAAGGACTGCTTCATTTCTAGTTACAAGTCTGCAGGAAGATACAATTTTCCACCGTTTCAGGAGTTCGATTTTTCAAAAAGGTAAATCACTTAACCCTGCACTGTTAAAAATTTCTGTAAATTTACAGACTTTTTTTAACTTAAACTTTTTGTATTTTACTTTTAATAGAGATTTTCTGTATCTTTACAGACACTTTGTATTTCTACAATAAAAAAAGGTTGTTTAACATGTATTTTCTGTTTATTTGAAAAACCATTTCTGTCTGTTTTTTTAACCAAATTTTACTGCTTTGTAAAACTTTTTCTGTAAATGTACAGAAATTTTAACAGTATTTTGTATTTTTCTGATTTCACATAAATATAATGTCATTTAACAAACATTCATTTTGTTTTTAAGCTGAAAAAGAAACAAAAATAAGCCCAAACAAATAAGAAATAGGCAGAAAATTTTCAATATATAACATGCATCGTTCTGCGAAGTTTCAGTTAAAAAAGAAACCATTTTTGGCAAATTTATGGCCCTATTTGAAAATTAACTTACATTTATTATACTGACAATTGGTATACTGATGTCAACTCATCGCCACAGGCGCTCATGCACTTGATCGAATTAAAAACGTTTCACAAATTTACTTGAAAGAGTCTGTAAATTTACCACTTTATGACGTAAATCTCATTTTGCATAAATGGGTGGAGCTTATTTTGTAGGCATTTTCCTAACAAAAGGATTGCTGTTGCTTTGAATAATATCTTTTTTGGCTTTTTTTTAATCAGGAAGTGATAAACTTATTGTTTACCTTGTCTGGAAATGTTTGCAACCAATGTATTTGCATTCTTTGTCATATTTATTTTAAAAACAATTATTATATTGTACCAAAAATGTGACTTTCCAATTACAAAGTTCCTAGAGATAGCAGTCTACTGGACAACAATGTGATAACAAAGTATCCTCATTGTGTTCTGATTGAAAATAACTTCGTAACGACACATTACGTTGATAAGCAAATACCTGATCTACGTAATGGTGAAGTGTATGTTACGTAATAACATATGAAAGGAAAAAAGCGATATTATAATAAATATTAAAACGCCGAGAATGAAAACAGTAGGCTGTAAATTCACATAAAATTAAGGTAAAAAAAAAACAGAACAATTCTGTAATTCGATTTTACAGTAGACATTTGTAAACTAATTTACATGCAAAAACTGTAAAGAAAAAACAAAGACATAATGTTTTTTCATGATTACAGTCTGGCTGTAAAAAAAACATTATTTGGTTGGAAAAAAATTTGCCATAAAAATTATGTACATTTTACAGAGAAATTTTTAACAGTGTAATTTTTCAGTATCACCTTACAAAAGAATTTTTTCATTAAATTCCGATATAAGTTCTTCATTTTAAAATCTTTATTCAAAAAGGTAAAAGTTTCGGGGGGAATTTCCAGTTTTGTCTGAGAGCCTTAGTACGTAGGCCTTAATGGTCCTCACAAAAAGCAAATTTCTATCGGAAATTTCCAATTTTCTTCAAAACGAGCTCCAAACTTTAAAATATTTCCTAAAATTCAAGAAAATTTAACCCTGTATATGATGTTTTTTTCTTGTTTTTTGGGCACACAGTTTGGAGATTTTGGGCACGGGTAGAAATTATTTGTATAATCATGTCAAGTTTTTAAAACTCAAGTGGCTGCCCGATTTTTTCCCAGATTTCTGTACGAATTTTAAAGTTTGCCGAAATTTGGGGGAGGTCTGCCCTCGTTCGCCTAAGTATATTGGGGAACCATATGTTGTTGTACGGGGAAATGGAAAATTTTTGAAATTACTTGTCAGCATGTCTGAAAATCTGGACAAAAAATGATTTTTTGTAAGAAAAATTAGGAATTATGAGAGTTTCCTTGAAGAATTCGGTCTTCGAGGAAGCAAAATCAAGAAAATCGTCCGAGGGAGACGCCTACATCTTTTACCTTATAGATGTAGGCTCCCCGACGAAACTGGATCTTCGCCCCTACCGGGGGAGGGGTCAGCCTGGAGCCATGTTCCCCGGCCCACCTCCCTTCCACCCTTGTAGCAAAATCGAGTAAACCGTGGGGCGCTTGGTCACCGGATGTATGTCTTTAGGTCTTTTGGCTGTCCTACGAAACTGGAACATTTTCCAGCGAGGGTTGTACCTCTTGCCTAAGTAAAATCCGACTAACTTTCCATTTTCACATAATACCAGTCTTAACACAGCTTTGTAAAGCTCTACTGAAGGTTCGAATGAGCTCATGCAGACTCCTACAAGTCGCATAGTTCTGGTGTTATTGCATACCGGTACTCCTTATTCATGAATTACTCATGTTAGTGTTACCTCTTCCTGCTGCAGCATCTCCGTCGGGATGTATCCATGGATATCCTGCCGCGGGTGAAATGCCGATTGGTATGCTAACAGGGTTGCCAAGTAAAGTAGTCCATGTGCTTCTTTCTCTCTTGGCAGTCAAAATACGAGGTTGAAAACGAAATCTGTAAATACAGAGTTACAGGTTACATACATCTGCACAAGGTGTTTTTTTATGGATGTAAATTAAAGGTATGTCAACAAGACACGGCTTGGTTCCAGCCGATGCGCACTGTGTTTGAAATGACGGCACCCGCAGCGGGGGCAAGGGGGCATTTTCCCCTTAATCATAACCTTTGTCGTCGGTTGCCCCCTCACTCAAAATTTAGTTTATAGAGCGCTTTTACTTACGCCACCAGCCCCGCCCCTTTTGACGGACATAATCGGTGTAGTACGCTAGCTAGTAGCGAGCTGACAAGCAGCTGACGACGTGTGACTGTTGCATTGAAACGCTGTTGATTTTCGCCCGGCAGTGGGCGTGGCTTACCAGTTGTGACTTTAAGTTTTGTAAAAACATTCTATACCCGCTTCTATAACAGACGTTACGAATAAACCTCGTTCCATCAATTCTGGTTCTGACATTATTAAGTGTAGGAAAATATAAAAACGCACAAAATAAAGGGGTGGATTCGGAGTGTTTAACAGGGTGTTTCTTGATTGGTTGTTGCCATTGAATTGTACCGATAGTATTCTTTGTTGGTGTTAGGGATTAGGGTTATCGCTAGCAATTTAGGAAATTTCTTGTCGAACAGTGCGCATCACCCCAAATCATACAGGGATTTGGTGAGCAAAAGGGGAAGTGTAGATTTTGAAATAGCACACACTGTCGAAAAATTGAAATGCACTTAACAGTAACTGATAGATTAATCCTATTTTAATGGTGACTGAACTTTAGACTCGCCAAGCAACGCCAGGTTCTAAGAAGGAATAACGTGCTTAAAACCTTGAAGAAAAAAAGTTATAGGATTTTTATAAAAATTTAAATCAGACATCACCAATTAGGCACATTTAAATTGGTGTCAACTGTGTAGTCTTTGTGCTATCAAACACATGATAGCATAGGCCTTCGTAGCCTGCGTAGCGCCGCTGTGGCTGGAGCCCCCTTTAGGCTGCCGCCCCCCCCCCCCGACTTGATTTTTTTTTTTCGTAGCGGTGAGCTGGGCGAAAAAAAATTCGTCCGCCTCGCGGGTTAAGGCGTTCGTGGACCTGGGCCATGGGGACGGGCGAGGTCACGCCCCTTGGTAATATTTGGAAGGTTGGTTGCCAATAAGTCCCTCCTTCATTTTTTTTTTAACTATGACAATTAAAACTAGGATGAATTAAGAGGGTAAAAAATATAAGCAGATTACTGGATTACGGTAGTTGCTATAAACGCAATATAAAATCTATCCTTTGATCTACTTTACTGCATCGTGTTTCTATAACCCCCCTCCCCCCTTCCCCCAAAAAAAGTTTTGTGAAGAGCTTAAATAGGTTTGATTTTGCTTTCGTATGGGTGAGACCCTGATCATCTCGTAACTAGGACGGTGATTACAAAACAGGGGGTGGTGGTATCGTCATGGATACTTTAGGCAAAAAGAAGACATTTTGCTGGTGAAACAAAGAGGTCTCGATGATGGATAACCAACTTAATCTCAATCTGACTTTTCTTTGTAAACACATAACTGCAGATTTCAAATTATTTGTCTGAAAGGGCAAAAGTCTCAGATTTTTTTTAATTTCGTCGGAAAGCATTAAAATTTGTATTGAAACCTATAAAATATAAATTCTTAAAACTTAAAAATTTAAGTAAGGGTACAGTTTATGACAATTACGCAGTCAGTGCTGTGAACCTCAAGATAGCTATTCGTAAGATAAACACAATTCTCTTCGTAAAATACTCCAAACTCAGGGAGTCTCTGGCGGAGAAGTCGAAAGTTGAAAAGCTCACGTTACTCTTCTTTATGAGATTTCACAGTACCTTGCAAACGCTGCTCGGCTGTCTTCAAGTGTCTGCCGATTACCCGTGCCAAGATTGATGAAATACCACACGGCCTTTAGTCTTTTGTCTTTGGAGGCCTTTTCTTTTGCTAACTTCTCAAAGTCATCCACGTAGTTAAGAGGAGTATCGTTACTTGCCATACTGGTTAGGAGGATGTTACCAATACCGTACTCGACACCAGATACAGTATCTTGACACCAGCCTGTATGTATATGTAAAGTGTAAACGCAACAGGTAGGACTACTTACTCGTTTAATTTTTATTAGGGAGCAAAGTGCATATCTTATCTAGTATTTACACTTTACATGAAACAATCATCTGCAAAATGTTGAAGCATTATGTAGAGTACACTTCTTTGATAAATGTTTATGCCTCATAATAGCAATGACTTTGCAAAAATGGTCTTCTTTGATGCCTACAGGAGAAAACGTGCAAAATAGGTATATAGATCGGCCTTATCAGGTATTTGCAACGCTGAGGTTACATACAATAACTACCGAATGTCTTCATTTTTTGATGTAACTTTTACTATTTATTCTGTTACATTGTGTTTAGGTTAAAGGGGATATGCAGTCAACCCAACCTGAAGTAGTGCGGTATATTTTCCTACTCTATGAAGTTGGCTCTTGAGAGTCATGTGACAATACTCTTTCTCCTCAGATGTGAAATTTATTGGATGTAACTGCTTGCATAACCTTGAATATGCATTGGTGAAGTTGTAAAATGTTAATATTATGAAAGATACTTTGAAGAGAAATAAGGAGAAAACCGTGACACTTGATTGTTGCTTCCAAATAAGTTTGGGCGACTGCTCTTGTCCTGCAGTAGGAGCAATAGTCTTGCTTATCAAATCCGTTTACCAGGTGATCCTTAGATTTGCTCCGACAGTCGGACTGCATGGTCAAGTGATCCTAAGATTTGTTCCGTCTGCATGGTCAAGTGGTTAAAGCATCCGACTTGCAGTCGGGAGGTCTGGAGTTTAAGTCCTGACCGGGTCATGCCGAAGATTTTAAAAACGGAACCTACCGCCATCGTGCTTGGTACTCAGCATAAGCAATGGAGTATGGAAAACTAGATAGTGAACCACAATTGGAAAAAGGCCGTGGCCGGCTCAACTTGAATCAATTGGTTGGAAACAGGGCCGTAAAACTCCATCACCTAACCTGAGTTTTGTTCGCCATTTTGCGCATCCGCTTTTTTTGTTTCCCGAAAGGGAAATCCTTTGGACTCATGCAGACAACACTTTTGCAAAACATGTATAGGATCGTGCATTTTAGTGTTGGCTCAGGCTATGATTTGTAAGCTCAACGATTGAAAATTATTTCTTTGTTTTGCCTTGTTTTCAGCAGAATAGTACCAAGCCAAATCCTGTCTTCATTTTGGATCATCGAGGCTGTTGCTGCTAGGGTAGATCATTGTTAAGAGGGACAGCTGTATGAATGGCATTGCTGGACACCAAAAATATATTGCAATGTGTGGCTGTTTGTTCCTTTTTGAAAGAATACTGTGACTTTCATCGGGTATATTTATAATTTTTGATTGCATAATTGCATAAACATCAAATTTCGTCTCGAAAATATGTCCACATGGGGCCGTCAGAAATATGTGTAGCTTCTGTAAAATATAGCAATCTTTACAAAGCTTTGTTTCGCTAAGCGGTTGTACAACTTGATAGAAGGGCTAAATATTCTCATGTTTTTCACAAAGTGACTGACATTTATACATCAGGACTTTGTCAACATTTTTGCTTAGAATTATAATTTTGCTATTCTTTATCCATGGTAAATGGTACTTTGATGCTCTCGCTAAGAATTGTGAGGTATTTTTTAGTTCAAGATACAGCTTTACTCCCTATTATTTAAGTGGAAGCCATTGTACTGTCTAAAAGTTCACACGTCGGGCCGGCTTTTCGACCGCAGTTACGTAATAACATGCGCAATTCATGCATTCGGGTCAGTTAGTGGTTGTGACCTTATATCAACAGAGAGCAAAGTAAAATGTTTCTTGCATAGAGGCTAAGATTTATTTGGATTTGTACAGGCAATACTTCCACAAAAATTTTGTTTTAAATTATTTTTAAAGCTTTGTCTTCCATTTGGAAACTTCAATGATACCTTTGGTACAAACTGTTAGGAACTTTTTAGCCAAGATACACTCTTTACTCCCTATGATTTAAGTAGAAGACACTGGACCTCCTAATAGGTCACTTATCCGGTCGACCTTTCTATTCTTTATCTCAGTGACAACACAAGCGTGACTTTCATTGAATCATTTCGTCGCGTCACTTAAACCGGATCGTAGTGTACAGGTTACTGAGTCTCACTGGCTATTTTCACAGCCTAAAGTTAGACCAGAAGAAAAACTTGGAATTAGGTTGCTTTAAGCTGTTTGTTGTTTGAATCTCCGCGTCAATGTAAAGGGAAAACACAGGTTTTCGTGCAAAAACCTGTGGTAACCCCTGGAAAAAACATGCGAAAACCTGCAAATTTGGAATTAATTGCCTCACCTTTTTTGTAAGGGTTCCATTGATATTAGTTACTATGAAAATTATACAATATATATACAATATATTTATTTTCTTATGATTTTCTTGCCAACCACATTTTGCAAGTATTTAAAACCGTCCATTTTCATCGCCTTGCAACCCAGAACCTTTCTTTGTATTACTGATTGTTTTTTTTTTTTTTTTTGCATGTCTCACAAGTTAATATGACAATATAATTAGAAATTGTAATTTATGTGTCTTTCATTTTCTGCCCCCTAGTTTGTACTTCAATTTCATGTATTTCCGAAGTATTGTCAAAAATCACATTTCAGGTTCAATAACTCTGAAGATAACAACTTCAACCAGCTCAAATATTACAGATTAATTAACTGTTCATATGTTTCCTTTAAACAACAACTCAAAGCCAAGTTCAGCCCAACTCACAAAAATTGACTACAAATAGTGGGCCATCAAAGCTCATCTACACCTTAAATTCATTCAGTAGTTATGATCGCAAACTTCGCTCTTGGCCTGTAATTTATCAAGTATGTCTCTTCTCCCCTCCCCTCAACCCATCCCTTGAAGGTTATTTTGGACTACCCACATCTGAAGAAAAGTTCTCCCTTCTTTCGGGAAACTTTTCACACTTAGGTTTTGATTCTTTTCTTTCGTTTACATCTACACTCTAAAACACATTTAAACGATTTTGTTTAAAAATTAGGATACTCACGGAAATGAGTATTTCTACTCGAAATAAGTGAGTACTTCAACTCAATTTGTGTAAAATTTTGCACAAATTCAGAAATTTGTGTAAACTTTTGCACAAATTCAGTTGAAGTACTCACTTATCTCGAGTAGAAATACTCATCTTCGTGAGTATCCTAATTTTTAAACAAAATCGTTTAAATATTTTTTAGAGTGTAAGTGTACCGTGAATAGTATATCCAAAACCTGCACCAATGTAGTCACCTCAACTTTAAGTTGTTTAGTACACTCTGAATGTAAAAGAGTGAACTAAGTCCCCCTCTAACTGTCTAATAGAGTGAAAACTGTTAATTCACTCCATGAAGAGTGAAAATACGAGTGCCTGCATATGTCACTTTTTTTTTAGAGTGGTCATTGTAGGCACTCCATCTGTCTATCAAGAGTGAACATCGCTCTTGTGGAGTGAACTTCACTCTTCTTGGAGTGAATATCATCCTTTGTGGGGTGAATTTACACTTTGATGAAGTGAAGCCACAGTTTTTGCTCTATTAGAGAGTGACTGATTTTACACTTTTACATTTAGAGAGTACACTGTACTGTATCATGATTGGCTCTTGAGAGTCAGGTGACAATATTTCTTCTCTCCAAATGAGGAAGTTAAAAGGAGTAATCAGTTATCGATTGGTTTACCTTAAAATATGCAATAATGAAGTCGTACTATGGAGGTATTTATTGAAGAGAAATAAGAAGGAATTGTAAGATTTAAGCGATTGCTTCGAAATAAGTTGTTTTTCGGGAAGGGAGACCTTTTAATCTGCTTAGTTGAGGCTCTGGATTGTTTGCATCTATCTGTACGGCAGTAGTTATCAGAATGGTCACTGTATATGAGTCAAACGAAAAACAATTGAACGTGTGCTTAATTCGGTTAGCTCACAAACACTCATACTTTTCATTGCCTCTTTTTTGTCTTTAATTTGTGAGTTGCGACGAATACTGTTAGGTTGGGGGGACATTTTCGCCTCCTCCGAGTTTTTCCAGCCCAGTTTCCTCAAGTTATTTTAGGCAGGAGTTAGGTCAGCCCCCAAAAATATAATATACCTCTCTTGAAACTTATTTTCTTAACCATATCTTTCTTTCTTAACCATTTTTTTTTTTTATAGAGGGGCTTGTTTGTTAGTTTTAACGATAAATTACCTAATACAATTTTCTTTATTAATATTTGAATGTTTTCTTCTTTGTTGTATTGCACATCTAAGTAACTCGATTTAAAAAATTCCCATTGCCAGCAAAATACACAATAGAACTACAGCAAGTACTAAATACACATTTCATTTAAAAATTGGGAATGCTCCATACCGATGAAAGATTTACAATCCTGGGGCCCGTTCCACAAAGAGTTACGCACGATCTTAAGTTTGATTTACCGTTGGCTTAAGTATGGTGAATCAAACTTAAGATCGTGCGTAACTCTTTGTGGAACAGGACCCTGGTGTTTGGATAGAATATCACCTTGTTTTAATATTTTCCTCAAATTGTCTTAGCGAAATTCCTACTTTGTCTGTTTGTGATTGAACGTTTTACAAATTCTTCACTGTGAATGTAAAATTTAGAAATACTTGTTACTAAAAGAATTGTGAGGTTGGCTTGATACCAAAGTGACCCGCTGAGTATTTTTTTCTCGGTGGTAGGTTGGTTGGGACAATGTTTTGAGCTTACCATTGGCCAACTATAAAAAAATTGGGAACTAATTTTCATGTACAGTAACACGTCACCGAAATCCAGTGTTCTATTTAGCCAAGCATAGATGGTACTTGTATCGGTCGACTTATAAATGTCCTCCATATTTAATGCATCAGTTTAGGGATGACTTTAGTTATTTTACTCTTTTAATCAACAAACACTATTTGCCCTTTACGTTTGAAATGAAAATATCACAGAAAAGAACCACTTGAAATTCCAAGTGGAATCTTTACTGCCTTGGACAGTTGGAAGGTCAATGATTAAATTCTCTTATATTGTGTTTATGATGATGATGATTACGACCTACGGAAATTTCAAAAGTTTTTAGTGTTGGTCTAATACGATTTTCAAGAGTTTGTAACCTAAAACTGGGTCAACGTTGTTTTGTAAATAATTCCGGGCGGTTGGCAAAATATAGCTGGCTCAACGTTGGTTGAACATGCACATAATGGCAACGTTTGGTTTCATGAAATTGTTCAATGTACGTAATGTAAATGTTAAGCACACAGCAGTTGGCTGTAATATGAATACACAAAAGGATCATTGCTCATTTAGTTATACGAAAATTGTTCCAAATAAAGGTAAGCTTACACAGTCATGTTTCGAAATGATACTTTTTGATGAAAACAAATCAAAACTGAAGCTGATTTGTATTCAAAATACAGGATTTCCTACCATTTCAAATTTTGCCACGTCACAAATGAGGAATTGTCCCCTAAAAATGAGTTAATTCATGCCTAAAACCAGGGACGTAGATTTTTTTTAAACTTTGGGGGATGACCTGTATGAATTACGTCAGATTACGTCGTATGCACGGGCACGGCGAGCGCGAAGCCTGTAACGGGTGAGACTAGAGGTCTCCAAGTGTCCTTGGGCATGTTACTTCAAGTTATCTAATGACAATCCTCATGCAGCTTACTCTCACAGCCTAGTATAGCTTAAAGGCCTTTGGGACTTTGAGGGCAATTTCTAAATTAATGGGCCCTCGCCCCCATTCCCAGTGGCAAGTGTGCGCGAAGCGGGAACAAGATTGCTTAAGAAATGTTGTGACATCCACTACAGTTGAACTCTGTTGTCGCTTCCTAGGTGACCACTCTAAAAGCTATGTTGAGATGAATTCCAATGGATAAAACAGTCGACTGACAATTTTGCAAATTGGAGAAGTTGGGATTTAATAAAGACGCATTCAGTTCTCGTTCCAACGATGTACCTCATCGGTTTCCTGTAGAGAAAGGCCGCTGAAGACACTTTTATAGAAAGCATGCAGTCCAATGCAAATTGCGAACCGACAAATCACATCTGGAATCGAATTTTGTATTAAAATCAAGTTTATTTCTATGAGTGACTTTGCGCCGAGACATCCTACAAGGGAAACATGCTGCTTGGACATCCGATAAAGCCATTTTTCATTTATTTATTTTCATTTACTAACGAGGATGCCAAAATAATTCCCTTTCGTAGCATTCTTTAAGGCTGTGTTCCTCCATAATGAAATCTCGTAGCCTTTATGCTCTCAAGCAACAAACCTAATCGGGTAGATGAGTAAGCTTGCAGCTGAAGGGAATCAATGAGATGACAGGCGCCAGGAGAGAGCGGCGAATTAGGTTATTTGCGAAGGATTAGTGAAAATGGTGGCACGGTGCTAACGCAAGCGAAACGAAAACAACACACAGTATAAGCGAAGAGAAAGGCCTACAGCGACCGGCACCAACATGTAGTCAAACGAAAATTCCATGTTCGTGTTTCCTGCCAATCCCTCTGAATTAGTCAATGTTATTAATGATCTTTGAAGTAATTCTGCTGCTTGTGTCGATGATGGATATGCTATTATTCTTGGGTTATTCTTCAGTCAATTTCCCATGTTAGACTTTAGCAGAGCGCCCCCGAAATACTAGACCTATATATTTCACTTATATCTCACGACCGGCGTATTCCCTGATTCAGCAAAAACTGCTAGAGAAACTCCATTTTTTAAAGACGGTGATTCCAATAATTTATCTAATAATAGACCTATATCTGTTTTACCTAATTCATGTGGTTCTGGAAAAACTCATCTATTCAAGAGTAATGTCCTTTTTAGACGGAAATAAAATTCTTAGCAATGAGCAGATGAGCAGTTTGGGTTCCGAAGAATAGATCTACTTACATGGTTGTTCTATACTTACTTCTGGTTGAAACAAAAAGAACTGACCCTAGGTATTTTTGAAAATTTATCAAATGCTTTTCATTATGTTCACCATATTGTTTTGCCGAGGAAACTCTATCAATATGGCATAAGAGGTATGGCAACAATTTTATTTAAAACCTGTTTGGGTAGCCGGAATCAGTGCGTTGTTGTAAGCTCACAAAATCTTCCCATTTCATGGGGAAGATGCGCACTGTTTAACAAGGTGTTTCTTGATTGGTTGTCGCCATTGTATTGTATCGATTGTATTCTTTGTAAGGGTTGGGGATTAGGTTAGGGATTAGGGACATCGTTAGCCAGTTAGGAAATTTCTTGTTAAACAGCGCGCATCGCCCCATTTCATGCGGTGTACCACAAGGATCAACATAAGGGCCGATTCGTTCCTGCATTACATAATTGTCCTTCCTTCTTGCATTCGTAGACCGTACATTTTGTCTCTTTGCTGATGACACAAGTTTTATTAAAAAATAATGATCTTTCCTCGTCTGAATTTATGATAAATATTAAATAATGATCTGTGTGTAATATATAGGTGGTTCTAGGCTAATAAACTGGGGCGAATAAACTTTCCGTAACTGTGGATAAAACCAGCTTTGTTATTTTTCATCCTGTCAACTCCCAAGAACTTCAGTTGAATCTTTTTTTGATCGGTGAAAAATTACTGACATGAAAGCTCAACTGTAAAATTTCTTCATGTCTTCAGTACTTGATCAGAACTTAAATGGAAAGCCCATATTGAAAATATTTGATCTAAGGTTGATAGAATTGTTGGCATTTTCCATAAAATTTCAGCTCCACAAAATATCTTGAAGTCATTGTATTCACGTTGGTCTGTCCTCATTTATCTTATTGTAATATTCTTTGGGGTAGTGATATGCATTTAACATACTTGAAACAGATTAGTTTTGTTGCAAAAGACATTGATAGTCTACGTCTCTACCCGGCTCTAGTTATCTTATCATATACCGATCATACTGCACCTGTATTTGCTAAATCACCAATTTTGCCTGTCTTCGATATTTATTCTGTACAGCCAATTGGTTTGGTTTTTAAATACTTTCGTGTCAGGAAGTCTTCCATCAATCTTTGATAGGCTCTATAAAAATAAGTATTTCCATGATAATTTACGAGACATTCATCATGTCTTCATATTGATTTTCTCGTATTGAAAGGAACAATCACCTGTTAGAACAAGTTTACAGCTTTACTTTGGAATAGACTTAACACTAACACTTTACGACCCCTCTAAAAGCGTTTTTTAAAAAATATGAAGACTCTTTTACTCAATAATTAGATTGGGTCTATTTACCAACTCCGAATATTTGACTTCTTTCGTTTTCTTTCTCTGTGACTCACCTTCTCCTATTGTTTTCTCCTCTTCTAATCAGTCTGTACATTTGTTGCACGGGGAGTTGCTAGAGAGGGAGTCTCTAGCAACTCCCTGGTTTGCCGTATCTTACCTTCTTTGTAAATTCTTTTTTCTTTCCATTTTTCTGCGGTAGATCTGCTTCGTCAATTCGTATAAGCTTTGCTTTTTGCAGTTGCCCCATGCTTTTCTCGTGTAGATATTGTAACTTAAGAATTTGGCATGCATTTTGTGTACATGAAAATAAAAGAGAAAAATAAGCGAAACGAAATTTTAGTGGATATATCCCCTTTTCCTAGGATATACGCCATACCGAAAACTACGCGGTTTGCACCAAAATGTACTCCAAATAAAACCAGTTCTTCTCCTCCTGACTCATGGCCTAATGACCAGTGACGTATCTGGGGGGGGGGGGGGGTAACCATATTTGTCTGGTAAAATTTCCTTCATCCTCCCCATGGTCGTAAGGGACTCCTTCTCTCAGAAGGTAGTGACATTTTGTCTCACTCCAGATCCCAACCAGTGCATAATCTCTGCCATAGGCGTACGTACGAGAGAACTTCAGTTTGGGCAGAGGATTTTCTGCCGGAAAAATGTAATTCTCCCCTATAGACTTTCTAAGCGGAGCGCCATCCAACCATGAATTGGCGCGAAGCGTATATGAATTTTTTAAAATCGTATACCCTTCAGACAGCTGGAAATGGCAATTTCCAGGCTTACAAGGGGGTCTGAGTAGTCGCTACATTGAATTTTCGTTTTCAAAAAAGCATTCACTTCAAACCAAATTTCAGCCAGATAGACTGTTTTACCGGAGCGCCACAATAAGTTGACTCGAAGCGAACAAAAAAAAACAAAACAAAATAAATCCCTCAGGCAGAAGGAAATTGCATTTTCCATCACGGCTTATAAGGAGGATCTAAGCAATCGCCATTTCGATTAGTTAGTCAGTCAGTCAGTCAGTCAGTCAGTCAGTCAGTCAGTCAGTCAGTCAGTCAGTCAGTCAGTCAGTCAGTCAGTTAGTTAGTTAGTTAGTTAGTTAGTTAGTTAGTTACTTAGTTAGTCAGTTAGTTAGTTAGTTAGTTAGTTAGTTAGTTAGTTAGTTAGTTAGTTAGTTAGTTAGTTAGTTAGTTAGTTAGTTAGTTAGTTAGTTAGTTAGTTAGTTAGTTAGTTAGTTAGTTAGTTAGTTAGTTAGTTAGTTAGTTAGTTAGTTAGTTAGTTAGTTAGTTAGTTAGTTAGTTAGTTGTCTATGTGACCCTCTATGTGACCCTCTGCCCAAACTCCCGACTATAAATGGTTTTATAGTATTTGTAGCACCATATGAAATAAATGTCACGCTACGAGTTGGATTTAATTGAATTTTCAGGCAGACTTATGGGAGACATTCTCACACTGCATCATTAAAGAATTAAAAACAAATTATTTTCTTAACCACTGTCCGAATTTGGCTTTAGCGTTTAGGGACAGGATAGAGGGCAAACTATTTAGGCACTGCACATGCACACTCTCCCGTCTGTCCCTATAATTAATTTGGCAATTAAAAACGTCCCAGCTTTTTTAACTTTCGCCCGAAAAATATTGTACCATTTTGGGAAAAGTTTTTGCAAGACTAAAGTAGGAAGAATGGGACTGAGGAAAAACTTTTTCACCAGCTACTCGAATGTATCGCAAATCTTTAATTTTCATTTTCCAAGTGGGAGGGGGAGATTTAAAAGATAATCGGCCATTTCGGGCATTATGTTGCACATGATTTAAAAAGCAGGCTGAAGAATGATTGTTTTTCGACAAGCTTCTTAAATGTGTCCCGATTTCTTTTCTCTTTCAGTTATCATAACTGTATTACTCGAACTATAATACTTTTTCGAGAAAATGCTTGAAAGAATTTTACCAGTATATTCGACCATTTCGGGCCTTGTGTTGTGAAAGACTGTGTAGTAAACTTACGAATAATAGCTCTTTGCACAGCCCGAATGTGTGACGAATTTTTTGGAATCTTGTTGATTTTCCGTAAAGGTTTTACCGCTACAATCTTCCTTTCTTTCCTTTTTTTCGTGCATGATATTTTTTAAGATTCTTTCACGCTTGGGAATTTTTTGAAAAGCAGACCATTTTAGAAAACTTAAGTGGCTGTACGAATTTTTTTCCAGTTTAACAGCTAGAATTTATTCCAAATTCCTGCCCGTTTAAGATGATGCGAAAATTTGGGGCGCAGTCTTTCCCCTGTCCCGCTTCCCACCTCGTACTTCTATGATCTCTGCCCGACCGAGGCATTGAAGTCTGTCCGATTCAGCAAGGTTTTGGCCAATGGGGGACTGCAGTATCCGCCCAGTACGGCCATGATCCTTCTCCCATTTGCAAGGCTGATTATTCAGAGGCCGAGCTGGAAGCTTTTTTTATAAGAAGGCTACTTGAAGCTAGGCCACAGGCATATCAAGGAGCATTTCAGTATGGCAGCATGAGATTTTTCTGCCCGACTTACATATAACTCTGTCCGAAACACTATCTAAGCCACCATCAGTTGGCGCGGAACGTACAGAAAAGTTGGAAAAAAATGCGATTGCAAAAATGGCACTCACGGACTTTGAACAGAGTTTAAACAGTCGTTACTTGGTTTTCGTTTGCAATAACATGCTCATTTTAATAAAAAAAAATGAGCAAATTAACCTACAAAATGATCAGAAAATTACCAAATTAAAATGCGCCACTATCATTTTTTCGGGCAACATTTTTAGCACATGTGTGACCTGTACACTCACGTCTTCCCGTAAAGCTGTACCGTACCGTATAATCTGGTTAATCATATCAGAATATTTTTGCAAGTTTCGCCCAAATCTTCTTCCATTTCGGACAAAGTGTTGACCAAGACTATCAGGAACTTGGCTGGGGATAAGTTAACACTGACGCTGTCCGGATGAGTCGCCGCGGTTTTGTAATCGTTTTGATTTTTCCTGAAAATCTTACTGTGACTAATTTGTTCGGACAAATTTTTGAAAGGATTCAGGCACCCGTAATTTTCAGTGTAATTGCAAACATATGCCAGATATTTTAAGACTCAAAATAGCTGCCCGATTTTCTCAAGTTCTAGCCCGAAATTCAAGTTAAGAAAATTAGCGTGGTACTTTTCGTTTCGAAAAGTGGGCGACTATATAACTACTGATTCTCTGGAGTACGATATCAATATGATGCTAGGACTAGCCTACGGTATTATCGGCATGTATTATGTTACGGATAAAAACGATGGTAATTGCTGAAAACAACTGTTAAGAACTCTTCTTTGCAGTTAGCTTTGTCCCCTTTCTCTTTTTTCCCTTTTCGACCTGTTGGATTAATTCAGTAATTAGCACTGAGGTTTTCCCGGTCGAACCAGTCAGGGCCTCCCTAGCCAGATATACTACTGTCAATGACACGAGTAGCCTAATTTACCATTTACTGCCTGTAATCCTCTTAATTATTTACAACTGGAATTAAAAACGCGTTCCCCATAGACGTTAATCTCAGAGAACAAAGTTATGATTTTCCACCCCAAATATGAGGTGTGCCCAATCAGGGAGATCGCTGACGTATTCCACTGACGTATTCCTAGCAATATGATCATCACAAAGCTAGTTAAGCAATTAAACCAAGCCCCCAATACTACATGCACAAAAACCTGCGCTTACCTACGCATTGAAAAATTGTGAGGTTTATGGTCCCTCCTTCTCCATATCAGCATAGAACTGCCTGTTCTTTCTTTTAGGAAGCTGCTTTAAAATGAAAATTTATTTCTGCCCGCACCACGATTTCAAAGATACCAGCCTGCCTAACGAACTTGGCAGAGAAATACGTACATACTCCACCACTACGATCTTTTGTACAGGGAGTTGCCACTAAGCAACTCCCTGTTTTGTACGTGCTTTGCGTGATTACTTCCCGTACTGAAACGGGGTTTCTAAAGAGCATCTCCGTGATTGAAATTAGAATAGCACTCAACAAAATGGTCAAGGTGACCATTGACCACAGGTCATTCCTAGTTATGCTATTCGATTGTTGGTTCATTCATCAAATGCAACTTCAACACAACAGAGACCAATCTGAAGCTATCACAGGATTCATCCTCGTATTCATCCTCGGATTCGTCCTCGGATTCGTACTCGTATTCGTCCTCGGATTCGTCCTCGGATTCATCCTCGGATTCATCCTCGGGTTCATCCTCGGATTCATCACAGGATTCATCCTCGGATTCGTCCTCAGATTCGTCCTCGGATTCGTCCTCGGATTCATCCTCGGATTCATCCTCGGATTCATCCTCGGATTCGTCCTCGGGTTCATCCTCGGATTCATCCTCGGATTCGTACTCGTATTCGTCCTCGGATTCGTCCTCGGGTTCATCCTGGGATTCATCCTCGGATTCATCACAGGATTCATCCTCGGATTCATCCTCGGTTTCGAATGTCGGAAGGAAAAGATTTTACTTCAAAAAGTCACAATGGGTATGGAACAATTTGGCAGTGCACCCTCTATCTGCTAACGAGGATTTGACTCGCGGTATTTCATCTCTGATGACCTCACATGACATTCATTCTAGTCAAATTGCAACTGCTCGAAAAGAGCTTCCTTCTCTTACATTTTATGCATGACGTTTGGTGACGTCATAAGGATTTGAATACTAATTAGCTAAAAGTCATGACTTTTAAAGTCAATTATCTCAGAAACTAGGAGCCAAAAAATCGTCAAAACCGTGAAAATCAATGAATAAGATGTAAAAAATACTTTCGGTGCCTGGTTCTGAGTGAACTTACGGGTAAAAGTGAGGATTTTTGTCCATTTTATGAAACGTGTAAAATGGGTTTCAAATGCTCTGCAAAATCGTTCAGCATTTATTCTATGTTGTTTTAAACTACTCAGTTTTTACTTCAATAGAAAGAAAATTTTGTTTTCTATCTATTGGTACCATTTTTGCACTATAAGATATTCTCAATGAGTCAGGTACTCGGTAAATTCCACGACGAATCGATTGTAGCGCCCAGAGTATATAAACAGTATAGTGGGCCTACTTTCGCGAAATGAACGTTAATGGTCGTCCTATATGTATAACGTTACAACAGCAGCCTAATTCATCCTCACCAGTATTGTTCCCATTTCGGAGAAAATGGTGTGATACTTGCTCCTTCGACATTTTGCAACAAATTGTTTGTTTTAATGCCATTTACAAATTAAACTAATCAGTAGTGTTGCACTGGTATATACTTGTTTGAATGTGATATACCTGTATACACATACAATATGTCATAGTCATCATAATATACACACAAATAAGCTCTGTACATACAGAGCAAAACTGCATCTTGTTTGCACTAAAACACTGAAAATCACCTCACTTTAAAAAGAGTTGGGCTGACTAAAAAGCTGGTTTAAAAATCTTTATTCTAGGAAACTGTATCAACTTCAATTCAATGTTCATGCTTTGAAAAAAATTAAAAATAAACTCTATGCATCATATACACTCATGCAGTCAGCATACTTGAGCAAGAAACTGAATGAGGGGCCTTTCTAAAAGGGCCTGCTTAGACAGGAAGGGCCTTGCAGGAAAGATCATCAGCACAATGTTTAACAAGTGCTTTTGATTTTTCTCATTAACTCTTGGTAAAATTGAAAAATACTGAAGGCAATTTAAGGCAAATACCAATCAGGTTGCAAGGGAATGAGTATGTCCAGCTGATCAGGTTTGGCAAATGGGATTTCTTACTTTCAATTCCTTGTGAATTTCTTTTCACATTGAATACTGGTCCTAAAAATTACATGATGATGGCTGGACTGTTACGATAGTAATTCATCACTATCCTGTCCTCTTGGGAGAGCCTGGACGGAATGTTCAATCATTTCTACTAGCCAGTTTGATATGCCTAGTAGCTCAAATTACAGTCAATGTAACAACTTACAGTCTGTTTTTTGTGCAGGAAACTACCTAAATGTTGCCCAATATGATTCTCCTTTATGTGACCACCTTAATGATCAAAAATAAATAAAATTAATGTAACAAATCTAGGAATGAATTAACAGTTTTCACTTCATTGAGTACCCCAGCTAAAAATGTACCATGCTTTACCATGGTTTACCATGGTAAACCATGAAAAATCTGTAGTATTTCCATGGTAAACCATGGTTTACCACGGTACATTTTTAGCTGGGACGTGCCACATTGATGAGAACCCATTTTAAAACAAAGTTGAGTATACTAGGGTGTGACAAAACTAGCTGCCAGTGAACATATCATGGATGTCATAATAATCAGTAGTAGGCTTACTGTAATACAGTTTAGGATCACATTGAGGTGAGCTTTTGGGACAATTCAAGTCAGCCAGTGTAAGATTGAGTCTGAGGGCGTGGGAACTTGTTACTGAATAAAAAGTGATATATGCTAGGCATGCCATACAGCCTTGAACACTAATTCCTGTCTCCGAGTCCACAGAAACCACTCCTTCATTAAAGTTAACCAGTATAAAATGCAAGTCACAGTTAAGGTGGCAGTACATAATTGCCCATGGATGATGGGGTAAGGTTTTTGAATGATGTAAGCTTATGAAGGATTAGAATTACAAAGCTAGCTCTATAGCCCATGAGACTTCATAGAAATAGACATAACTTGAACTTAAAGGGCCAAACCTCTCACCCCAAACTACAATTTTGGAACCCGGGTACCGAAATTCTCAATTGGCTCAGCTCTTTGACTGACAGTTAATTCAAACAATGCAGAGTGCCAAAGCTTATATTACACAGCATGAACGGTACTGAGAGTGTTTTGATAATATAAATTGAGTAGGCCTAGGCTATTTCTATAATCACCCAGAAGCAATAAACTGAGATTGTGTCTGGATGAGGATGAATTTCAGACAATTGTGGGAGGGGCTTCAGAAAGAATGTTAGGAGAATTGGTACTGTTTGGGGTGAGAGAAATGAGCCTTTAATTACAGTACAGTATACCACTATACTGTAGGTCTATTATGGAAAATGTTGGAAAGGAGTGAGTTTTTCTGTTTGCGGCACACTGAAACTATCAGGTAAGAAAGAATAATAATCCGTGGATATGTCCAGACTGAAGTTGAAGCCTCTAAATTTAGAATGTGGTTAATCCAGGCTGACTTGGTCATGATTCATATACCCCTGCAGTCCCACTATCCCAGGTTTACTTTACAACTAGGCTAAGTTACATGCAAGCCCCCCATGGCCACAGTGCCAGCATTGCACTGAATGTCACTGAAGGTTACCGGTCGTTTCGCCCCCTTGCCAGTTCGCCCCCAACCAGTTCGCCCCGGTCGTTTCGCCCCCTTGCCAGTTCGCCCCGTAGTGGAAGTCGTTTCGCCCCTAACGAGGAGGTCGTTTCGCCCCCAAATAGTTATGAGTATGACATCGAATAAACTGACCTTTAAATGCAGTTTTTTAGTAGTTGTCATAACAGAAATTTTAAAAAAGTTATGACAGTTGGCCAGAATGTGACAAAAACCAAGTCAAGTAAGGATGGGTGACGCACCAACCAGTCATATGTTAAGTTGACCTGGCATTCTCTTGCACGGTCCAGAATTAAGTTTCACAGGCAAGTTTAGCATTTTTTTAAATCATTTTCAGTTTTTGCGCCATTTATTGGAAATTTTAAATAGAACTAAACAAAACAACCACAAAATATGATGTGCGAACGTTTACACAATGAAGCAAACGAACGATGTAGCAACGATAACGCAGATAGAAAGCGTACATCAGTACTATCAATCATAATCAACACAATTAACACGCAACAATTGCGCACGAGCGTACGGTAACGTTATGAGTTGGTACAAATGAACAACTTGTTTCACCTTTAAAAATGAACTCTAATCTCATCTGAAAAAGAGAATTAAATGAGAAACTTCACTTCGTGGACATCGTTTGTTCTAAAACATTCACTTGTTGTAAAGGTACCTGCTTCAGAAAGATTAGGGGGCGAACCGGTAGGTCTTTGGGGGCGAACTGGCAGGTCTTAGGGGGCGAACTGGTTTATTCTTGGGGGCGAACTGGTATTTAGGGGGCGAACTGGTTGGGGGCGAACTGGCAAGGGGGCGAAACGACCGGCTACCTCACTGAATATATGCCATGAAAACTAAAGCTTCATACTTTAAAGACTGCAAGTCTGCAAACAACACTGGAAGTTTTTTAAGATTGTAAATGCAATCGGTACCTGTCCTTTAAATCCCACAGTAAAATAGTCGTTAATTATTTTGTTATGGTCGACGTTTTGTGAGCCGTATTGGAATAGTAGTTAGTACTAACAGTAACGTTATAGGATATTTAACGTTAGCTGTGTACCAATACCATATGTACTATAGTACATACTACATACATATTGTACCGTAAATACCCCTTCAGGTTTAGCAGTTGTTTACAAAACAATTTGTAAATTAAACTACGTAATTTTGGTATCAACAGAAAGCCTATGCTATAATCTTCAAACGTCGATACAAAAATATCGTTTTACATCCCTCAATGAGTCAGGTACTCGCAAAGTTTGAGGTCCTAATCTGAGACATAAGAATCGACTGCCTCTTTTTGAGGACGTATTTTTGCAGTATATGTTTGAAAAAACCTAAAAAAACTTTGATTTCTAAGAGAAGGAAAGGTCAAAATGTTCACTTACCGTGTCGTTGTGTCTATTTATACGCCTACTTATACATAATTCAACATGTCGGGGGAGACCCCTTGTCAGTCACAGTTCCGCGAAATCTCATTTGCGCAGACTTTTAAGAAGGCGGGAATGCTAGAGAACTGGTCACGTGACTTCATTAACTGTACACTTGCGTGTATACTGTCTTGTGCAAGACCGAGAAAACGGATGAATCCTATTATGAATCCGAGGACGAATTCGAGGATGAATCCGAGGACGAATTCGAGGATGAATCCGAGGACGAATCCGAGGATGAATCCGAGGACGAATCCGAGGATGAATCCGAGGACGAATCCGAGGATGAATCCGAGGACGAATCCGAGGATGAATCCGAGGACGAATCCGAGGATGAATCCGAGGACGAATCCGAGGATGAATCCGAGGACGAATCCGAGGATGAATCCGAGGACGAATCCGAGGATAGCTTCAGATTGGTCAACAGAGTGTGTCTGTAGAAGGCCTGGACGCAGCCAAATGTTATGAGTGACTACCTAAGAATGGGCGTCTTCTCAAACCTGGAAGATTTTGAAAAACATGCTGAAAAAATAGTGAACAAGAAGTACGGTAAGCACTTGTGGAAGTACATAAGCTATGCTTCTGGTGACTTGCAGACATTCTTCGAAAGCAGAGCAGTGTTTAAGAGGTAAGACTATGAGAAATACGTTCTTCATGGGGCTCCTTGTTAGCTCAATGTTCGAGTTCGGAGTGCTGTAGTCGAGTCCGGAGGCTTCGAGTCACGAGTCCGGCAATTTTCAACTTTCAAGGACTCCGAGTCTGAACTCGAAATCGAAACCCTGTACTTTCTCAGCGAGAGAAAATCAACCTGGCTGACCGAGTCCTTCAAATTCTGATATAGCGAGTCCGAATCCGGATTCGACTTCAGCCCTGGTACGAGTTAGTGAGGACAAAATGGCTCTTCTTCCACTAAGTCAAATTAAATCAAACGAAAGTACTATAGCAATGCTCATGGAGTTAGGGTGGTAGCCTACATAGCAGACTGCACCGCATATTCCATGTTTAATCAGGCCCTGATTAGGTGGTGATGCACACACTGTTTACCAAGGAATTTACTGATTGGCTGTTTTCATTGTATTGTATTCTTTGTCAGGATTAGGGTTACTGGGAAAGCCAGTTAGAAATTTGAATGCGCATAGGCCTAATAATTTGTAGCAGATGTAGTCACTAGTGAATGGATGTTATAGGAAAGCTAAGATCATTAGGTAGGATCTGTTCTTTTCAGCTCATCTAGAATGGAACCATACATGACAGAGCAATGATGTAAATGGTCTGAGCAGGGAGGTGTTACTAGACCTCATAACACCTCCCTGGTCTGAGGGTATGAGCTTGGGGAAGTGTTGTCCTTCAGTGGACGTATAGCTAGCTTCTTCTGTTCTTTGGGAAGCAGTTTACAATTTGGTTTCGCCGAGCTGCTCTTTGCCAGAGAGTCGGGAGGACTTTAGAAAATGGCTATTTGAGAGTCATGTGCATGCCATGTATGTATTTTCTCCATTGTGCGTGATGCTCCGCGTAAGGAATGGAGTAGCTGGGGAAACAAGCCAGTGAGCCACAACTGGAAAAAGGCAGTGGTCGGCTCGACTTGAACCAATAGGTTGGAAACTTGTCGTAAAACTCGTAACTACAGTAACCTAACTAACTTACTAAATAATGAGGGACTTTAAGTTGCGGTTTTTTCATTGAATAAGCAACGTTTAAGTCCTGGGCCCTGAAATATTGTGAAAGATAGCTACTAGTCTTTGCGAAATAACATGAAATCTGTGGAACCTGTCTGTTGTTGCAAAATATAGTCTGTGGTGATCATGTGCACTGTGAAATGTGTACTGAACAGCCTAGTTCGCTCCGCGGACTGGTTGTGTTGAATACGGCGCAGGTTTGGGAGAAGAAGATGTTGGTATAGGCATATTAAGCAAAAATGACTTTTTAAGGAAAGTTTCTTCTTTAGTTTTACGGTTCTCTTGGGAGGAAGCTACCCTTAGGCTATGGATAAATCAATTAAGGCCTGTGCCTCAACTCAAACATTTCAAAATGATGTTTATATTAAACACGCATGAAAAATGAATTCGAAGAGTCTAACTCCCCCATCATAGGACATTCTTGAGCCAAGATAGGCCTGTAAAATGTTGATTTTTATTCTCTTAATACAACTTAGTCCACTGCGCAATAATTTGTGACTTTCTTGTTGTACTCACATTACCTGCTTTGTTTCTCTTAAAAATTAAAAATGTTCTTATAACGAACATTTTCTGTTTGTTTGGGTAGCATGTTACACATGTTACACTGATTGTTTGGGTAGCATAAAAATAAGAGTGCTATCACACCTTCGTAAAGGTGCGATAACTTTCAGAAAAACAAATAAATGCAAAGATTCGAGAAGTACGACAATGACATCACAAATTATTGCGCAATGCACCATTTTCAGTTTAGAGAAACATTTTATAATTGGCTCAGGAATGTCCTATTAAGATTGGAGTTGGACTGATACTGTTCATTTTTCATGCTGTTTGATATATATTTTTGAATTTTTTGATTTGAGGTACACTTTTTAAAGCATAATGTAGGGGGTCGCTGATGGTTGTTCATGTGATTATGCACCGGTATGTTTCTCTTACCAGAGAACTTTTTGATGTAACAAATCAAAGCTCCCCAAAGCCTTAATGAACTATTCCCAACTTTTATCCCATTTTATACTGGACATAAAAAATTTGAAGACGAAAATACAATACTGTACACATGATGAACACACACGTACCGCCCAATAGTAGGCTACGTTGCTTTTATTAAAACCTAAAAGAAAGCCTTGAAGAGAAATTTGAGTAAACCAGGGCCCAGAGTGAACATAACTGTGCACAGACTACTCAGGTTCAAATCTTCCAACCGCCCGGTTTGACCGGAACTATCCCGGTGCCCGCTATGCTGTCCCGGTCCTGTTTCAGTTCTTGTCTCGGTCCCCCCCCCCCAAATATAAACATGTTGTGCAGCTATAAATGAGGAAAAGTGGGGTAACAGAATATACAGTGTATATAACATGTGCTGACAACTTTTTGCCTTGTATGCTGCCTTTAAGCTGATCTTGTAAGCTATAGATGTCAAGCATGGAACCAACAAAAGAAACACTCCTAACAAATTTTGTCTCTATTTTTTCCGACATGATCGAGTTTTATTCGGTTGCCTAGGTAGCATATCACTGAATGTATAAGAGGCAATGACACCATACGCATATTCTTCGATTTAGAAAGAGTGTTATAATTGTCGGCAATTGTTTTACTTTTTGGAAAACTTTAACGGGCACCATAAAGTATGTAATACCTGACATTTGTCTTAAACAGGCGCAAATATTTGGAAAATCTTCTAATTTCGCCGTCGGAGAGCCTTCATCGGTAGATAAAATGTGTAGCACCGACATCTTCATTCGCTCCAACAATCTACTTGATTTTGCCAAAGCACTGGATGGGCGGATTCTTCAATGTAATTAGCACGTTTTTTAAAATTTCCCTTCAAAATCGTAATTGTTTTCTTTGATAAGGTCTTGTTTCAAATACTTGTTAAAAAGGCAGAAATGATTTCCCACGTCGCAACTCCTATGCCCCTCCTGTCCTTTCGGCAACTCAGAACCTTTGCCTGAGCTTTGAGTTTCTAGCCCCCATCGCGGAGCTTGACTCCCGTCGGGCAAATCCTAGTACTACCTCTGGCGATAACTGAACGCCCGGAGTTTTGAAATTGTTGAAGAGTCAAGCATTGGGATTTCTGCAAGTTGTCCTTATAAGTTACCTATACCATAGAGTTATCCCCCACCCCAAGTACTTTGTTCTTTAGTGTGTCAATACTTTCTTCAGGAGATGAAACACGCCCACGTGATCAGTACCGGTAATATCAGAGGTGTATGTAACCTCAGTTCTAGCAGTCTAGCAGCAGTGCATATTTCAAGATAGACCTTCCAACATTAATCGATTTTCACCCGAACGCAGTCTGTGTATGTGGTCGCCGCCCCTCCGGTATTTTTTGAAACAATGACTTGTTTTTGATTCCTTGCCGTAGGCAGGCAAGGAATCTATGCGATGGTGATGTCGTGTGTATGTGTGTGTGTGTGTGTGTGTGTGTGTGTGTGTGCGTATGTGACGCTTTGGCTTGTAAACACGATATCTCAAGAAAGGTAAGTCCGAGGGATCTCATACTTGGCATGTGGATTGCCCATATTGAGTAGATGATCCCTATTGTTTTTGGTGGACGTCAAAGGTCACTTGGGGTCACGAGAGGTCAAAAGGTCAAAATCTTGTAAACACGATATCTCGAGAACGGTACATGTGACTATGCTCATATTTGGTGTGTGGGTTGGTCATATTGAGTGGATGATCCCTATCGATTTTCTTGGAGGTCAAAGGTCATTTGGGGTCACGAGAGGTCAATGGGTAAATTCCTTAGAAATTGCTTGTAAACACGGTATCTCAAGAAGGGTAAGTGTGACTATGCTCATATTTGGTGTGTGCATTGGCCATATTGAGTAGATGACCCCTATTGTTTTTGGTGTAGATCAAAGGTCATTTGGGGTCACTAGAGGTCAAAAGGTCAAAACTTCGTAAACACGATATCTGGAGAACGGTACATGTGACTATGCTCATATTTGGTGTGTGGATTGGCCATATTGAGTAGATGATCCCTATTGATTTTTGTGGAGGTCAAAGGTCATTTGGGGTCACGAGAGGTCAATAGGTAAATTCCTTAGAAATTGCTTGTAAACACGGTATCTCAAGAAGGGTAAGTGTGACTATGCTCATATTTGGTGTGTGCATTGGCCATATTGAGTAGATGATCCCTATTGTTTTTGGTGGAGAACAAAGGTCATTTGGGGTCACGAGAGATCGAAAGGTCAACACTTCGTAAACACGATATCTCGAGAACGGTACATGTGACTATGCTCATATTTGGTGTGTGGGTTGGTCATATTGAGTAGATGATCCCTATTGTTTTTGGTGGAGGTCAAAGGTCATTTGGGGTCACGAGAGGTCAAAACGTTAAAACTTTGTAAACACAATATCTCGAGAACGGTACATGTGACTATACTCATATTTGCTTTGTAGGTTGGTCATATCGAGTAGATGATCCATATTGTTTTTGGTGGAGGTCAAAGGTCATTTGGGGTCACGAGAGGTCAAAAGGTCAAAACTTCTTAAACACGATATCTCGAGAACAGTACATGTGACTATACTCATATTTGGTGTGTAGGTTGGCCATATTGAGTAGATGATCCCTTTCGTTTTTGGTGGAGGTCAAAGGTCATTTGGGGTCACGAGAGGTCAAAAGGTCAAAACTTCGTAAACACGATATCTCGAGAACGGTACATGTGATTATACTCATATTTGGTGTGTGGATTGGTCATAGTGAGTAGATGATCCCTTTTATTTTTGGTGGAGGTCAAAGGTCATTTGGGGTCACGAGAGGTCAAAAGGTCAAAACTTCATAAACATGGTATCTCGAGAATGGTACATGTGACTATGCTCATATTTGGTGTGTGGGTTGGTCATATTGAGTAGATAATCCCTTTTGATTTTCGTGGAGGTCAAAGGTCATTTGGGGTCACGAGAGGTCAATAGGTAAATTTCTTAAAAATTGCTTTTTAACACGGTATCTCAAGAAGAGTAAGTGTGACTAATCTCATATTCGGTGTGTGCCTTGGCCATATTGAGTAGATGATCCCTACTGTTTTTTTGGAGATCAAAGGTCATTTGGGGTCACGAGAGGTCAAAAGGTCAAAACTTCGTAAACACGATATCTCGAGAACGGTACATGTGACTATACTCATATTTGGCGAGTGTGTTGGTCATATTGAGTAGATGATCCCTGTCGTTTTTGGTGGAGGTCAAAGGTCATTTGGGGTCATGAGAGGTCAAAAGGTCAAAACTTCGTAAACACGATATCTGGAGAACGGTACATGTGATTATACTCATATTTGGTGTGTGGGTTGGTCATATTGAGTAGATGATCCCTTTTATTTTTGGTGGAGGTCAAAGGTCATTTGGGTTACGAGAGGTCAAAAGGTCAAAACTTCATAAACACGGTATCTCGAGAATGGTACATGTGACTATGCTCATATTTGGTGTGTGGGTTGGTCATATTGAGTAGATAATCCCTATAGATTTTCGTGGAGGTCAAAGGTCATTTGGGGTCACGAGAGGTCAATAGGTAAATTTCTTAAAAATTGCTTTTAAACACGGTATCTCAAGAAGAGTAAGTGTGACTAATCTCATATTCGGTGTGTGCCTTGGCCATATTGAGTAGATGATCCCTACTGTTTTTTTGGAGATCAAAGGTCATTTGGGGTCACGAGAGGTCAAAAGGTCAAAACTTCGTAAACACGATATCTCGAGAACGGTACATGTGACTATACTCATATTTGGCGAGTGTGTTGGCCATATTGAGTAGATGATCCCTATCGTTTTTGGTGGAGGTCAAAGGTCATTTGGGGTCATGAGAGGTCAAAAGGTCAAAACTTCGTAAACACGATATCTCGAGAATGGTATATGTGACTATGCTCATATTTGGTGTGTGGATTGGTCATATTGAGTAGATGATCCCTATTGATTTTCTGAAAGGTCAAAGTTCATTTGGAGTCAGCATGTTCAAAGCCTGACAAGCTTTCCTGCACAGTCTTTCAAGAAATGTCACTTGTAGGGTCCTGTAACTTGTCCTGTAGATGGCACATAGTGAATACATGGTCCCAGAAGTTTTTGGTGGAGGTCAAATGTCATTTGGGTTCACAACGGGCAAGGGGGATCTCAATGTAGGAAGATTGGATGCCTTGCATGTGTACTTTGTGGGCACATTATGGAGCCCTGTTAATTGAAAAACATTGCCAAGCAATGTCAGTGTGAAAAAAGGCCTTACATTTCAGCGGCAAGGAATCACTAAGCCTTTTGGCTTTCTGGTTATAAAAAAAAAAAACGTTTTTTCCGAGTGGTTACCCGAACAGAAGTCTCAGCAGAATTCGTGGCTTTTAAATAAACTTCAAACGGATGTAAATACCGTTAGATGGCCCTAAAGAAGTCGCCCAATTTATCATAAATATAAAAATGTAAACCATGAAATACATTAGTGACTAGGCGAATAAAGCAAACTGTGTGATGGGCGTGAAAAGAAGGTCTTTCACACATCTGTCTGTATCACTCATCTTTTAAGCTGTTCTATTGTCTTTTTCTGCAAGTTCACATGTAGAGTAAGCGAACCAGTGGTACCCTTACTCAGTGTTGCGTAACGATTTGAATGTCTATATGCAGTGCAATGGCGTGCAATAAACAAAACTTAGTCTCTGGAAGGAAAGATCTGCCATACGATCAAAGATTGGTAGTCTGGATTTATCCTCACTCAGCTACCGCCAACCGAGGGAGACAAGATAGAAGTTTGTCAAATAGTGGCAAATGCTAAGAAGTTGTATCTGACTTATTCCCAGTGGCGGATCCAGAGGGGGGGATGGGGGGTATGCATACCCCTCCCCCCCACCGGGATGGTAAAAAATTGTATACATAGCCAGGCTAATTGTAACCTAGGCCTAATTACTTTTTAAACATACAGTGATAGTTGTTACTTTATTTGATTACCATATTTTTGTGTCATATTCTTCAATAATATGAAAAATGTAAATTATAATGAATCTTTCTTCCTTATCATTTAGTAAATTCCCGTTTTGTGTACACATTGCGCAATGACGAATTCTAAATCCAGCGTTTTCAGCCAACGGCCGTTGGTAACGCTGTTAGTGACATCGCATGTGTGTCCATGTCAATACATGGGGCTATGACTACTGTTGAAAAATCGTTGATATGAAGGCTTGTACGGGGATGTTGCAGAGTGTATAGGCGATACGAGTTAAGATATGAATAAACAGATGAGAAGACTTAGTTAGAGTACACCCGGTAATACATTCACATTGACCGTATAGTCCGTTTAAGTAATGATTACCCACACTTTCAAGGCCATGTTTTGAAAGCTTGGGAGTTGCATAGTAGCTTAAAATATTGAAACATTTAGCACCGTGTTGCATCTCGCCCCCCTTTTTTAAGACACCCAGGCGGGGCAGGGGGCTCTGAAAATGAAGAATTCGGAAATTTGCCAATTGTGAGACCAGTCTGTGGTTTTGACAACTCATGAAATTACGAATTTCCCAATCAATTTTCTCTAATAAATGCTCCATATTCGTTATTATTTGATTCAAGAAAGCAAAATATTCCGCGCGCTTCGCACGCCGCAAATTGCAATTCCTTAGCAAAAGTACTCGCTCATACCTTCACTTTGGTAAACTTTTCCGAGCTCTGGGTGTGACAAAATCGGAAATTTGCTACACTTGTGACACCAGATCACCAAGTGACACCGCTAACTATAAACAGTGCTATTTTCATAATTTTCTCCAATATAAGTTCCAACAAATTTCGTTGAAGAGCCTCATTTCTTTGACGTTGGAAAACATTATGTAGCAACAACGATCTTTAGTCGCCGCCCAACCTCAGATTTGCCGATAGAAAATGCAAATTCTTCAGTAATTCCCCAACTGTTCAAATTTCCTTGCAGGAAACCCAGCATCCAAACTTCTCTGCAACACAAGCTCCATATTTTCAAATATTTGAAAAGGGCGAAATTTTCAGCGCGCTCCACGCGCTGCAAATTACGCCCTCAGTACAGTGTTAATCACACTAAAAGATATGGTAAAATTTGGATGCTTGCCTACCACCCCATTTCCCGAGTTCTTATAGGCATCACAGACTAAACTATGGTGGCGCTTCGCTCGGTGTACATTTGATACCCAACCACATGCAGACCCCCCCCCCCCCCACTGAAAATTTCTGGATCCGCCACTGCTTATTCCCTTTTGTACAGGACCTTTCCACACGTGGCTATCAATTCAAATTTATTTACACGTGCGTAAAAATAGCTGTAAATACAGAGAAGTAGATACCAAATACCAGTGACACCTGCTCGGGGCATGAGGGCACGTTTCCCCTGATCATATTTTGCCCGAAAGTTTTTACTTGAATTCGTATCTAAGTGACATTTTTATGTACAGTTGGGTGCAGGTATAAATTAAAAGAAAAAGTTAATTCAAACAAACTAGGAAATGCCATTTCCCGAAGATATTTGGGTGTTTTCGGCCAAAACATCCTTCACGCTAAGGACGAAAGGATATTACTCTCTACTTGGATAGTCTTACCTACAATTCTCAGCCCTCATTCTAGTTCAAATCCTGCCCTCGGAGTCCAGCGCTGGAACACGAGGGTTATAGTGTAGGACCCCAAATCAAGTGTACAGGGCCCTTAACGGTAAATCCATTCTGGTGGGTCCATCGGCATTACAGATAAGTTTCGAGTTTTTCAAGGTTTGAATCCATGACCTAACGTCTGGAGTCCGGAGCCAAGAACTGAACTAATCCGTGGTGACTTACAAAGTATTATTGACTCTTTTTACGACTAATCAGGATTTAACTCAAAGAAAAACTGGTTTAAACAAATAGTGCACCAATTTGCAAACGCAGAAAGTCCAAGAAGCGGGGGGGGGGGGAGGAACACCACCTTCCATTAGACCTCTACCACAGGACGGTTTTCATGCGTGCCTCATCTTTATCTAGAACCTAAATGTGCTAATACTAGCCATGTTCCTCAAGAGAATTCTGAAAAGATACAGTTACACTTACGTTTTGTCCATACATACCGTACCGAAAACGGGTACAAAAGAATTGACTTCAAATGATATCAAATGTGGAACCATATTGCATCTGAAAGTACAAAAAAATCCTCAAACACTGTCCCCTAAATTCCAACCCCTAGACTAGTATGGGGTCCCGGCCGTTGTCCCTAAGGCAAAATTCTTCCCTACGCCAGTGTAAATCGTATATATCCTATTCCAGACGTATGAAAAATGGGTGCCTCTAACAACCTAATCATCACGGTGGGTCTTGGATGGCTGCCCTCCTGCTAAACGTTGCAACATTTGAAAGACATCTTTTTAAACATTGGAAAATTTACACATTCGCTGTAATTTCACGGAGTCTCCACCAGAAATACTAAGACGGTGAACAAGAAGAGCTAGTTCCATCAGCTCCAACTGCCATCTACCAGAAAAGAAACATTGTTCCTTTGTATGTATCTCATCTGTGAATTTATGCGTCATTTTCAAATTTTAGTGGATGGACTACTGATGCTTTTGCTGATTTTTTTAGCAACGTCTTAAATGTGGAGAGACAGCCTGTTTCCAGGGAGTTTAAACTTTTTGAAGGCGAGGCATACCGGTACTTAATGCACCAATTACGTCGCTCGGATAAGAAGGCTGTGATTTTATGTTGACACCGGGGAGATGTAACTAGGTCTAATCACACCTCCTTGTTGAAACGACCATCAATATGGTTAAAGCCTTTATGGCTGATGAATTACCAATTACAACAATGTAGGCCAAATATGCATTTTTAGAGGTCAGTTTAGGCTGGAAATCGCGGATTGCTCTTGGGCGAAAAACTCAACTTACTCTTACCCAGACGGGAATCTAGAACCCAAAAATTCCCGTTTAGCTTGTGCTGCAGCATGTGCACATACCATGAGCACATACCATGAGGCACAACTGGAAAAAGGTCGTGGCCGGCTCGACCTGAACCAATTGGTTAGAAACTGGGCGGTAAAACTCCATCTAACCAACTAACATACACTGTATGCTAGATATTCCTATGTTAAATCGTAAATATACTCCCGTAGAAGTACGGGAATGACGATTACTGTTCTGTCATTGTTACACCAGTATAACCAAGCGTATGTTTCTCCTGTAGGTATCGCTTCCAACCTCGTATTCTATCCGCCCGAGACGTTAAAGATCGTACGAGTACAACATTGTTGGGGGCGTCAGTTAGAATCCCAATATGTGTAAGCCCCACTGCTGCTCAGTACTCAGTGGCACCACCCAAAGGTGATATCTTGACGGGATTGGGTAAGCTATGTACATGTGTTTATTGACGAAATATTTTAATTACTAGATTTTATTCTTACGAACAGTATTACAATGGAGCCCGATTCCATACATAGGCCTACTTCTGGAGTAAAGTGTTTTTTTTTTTTTTAATTATTTCAACCTTCTAAGGCCTTGCGAAAATTTCCTTCTTACTCGAAGTAGATAGCTATAGTTTGCAAATATTTAAACATGAGACTCCATGTGATCCAGTGAGGCGTCAGTTAGGGACATTTAAAGTTATACAAATGGTACTGGGTACCGACCCATCTATTGAATGTGACACTTGCAGAAAGTGGATACACAGTAGGTGCCCTAGGCTTGAGGATACTTATTATCAACACATCCAGGCTACAAATTGTGTTTGGATATGTCCACCTTGTAACCGTAACAACCATGCTATCACCGCATCGCTCTCCCAGGACGGAAATCTCAACACAATAGGCTTAAGAAATAGCTTTGAAGTTCTTGATTTAGATTATAACGGGGACCCTGCTTTGTGTATTGAAAATGATTCCCCACAGCAGCCCAGCAAAAAATGGCAAAGACACCTTGCAGGAGGGAGTTATGTCTTATGTCTATCAACATCAATGGCATCAGAGGGAAAAGACTTGAACTCCATGCTTTTCTTAACTCAATTGAACCAGATATTGTTGCTTTACAGGAGACAAAAATCGATAATTCTATTACCGATAAGGAACTCATCCCAGATTGTCTCCCAACTGGCGCTGGTTTCCTTTCAAATGGGTCGGAGTCAGTTTGGGCTAAGCTTTCCATAAATGGGAATCGGCATTACGTTGCTTCCTGGTACAAGGATCATGATGCTCACATCGACCATATCTCTCTTCTTCGTGAACAATTACACAACGTCATGGTGAAAAAGAGAAATAAAAATGTTTCGTTTCACATCCGAGGTGACTTTAACTTTAGGCATATTGACTGGGAGACTAAATTGAACAAGAAAAGTAATATTTGTCTTACTAGCAGTAACGGTCAGCTCTTTGTTGATATTATTGATGATTACGCAACTGACCAACTCGTTAAATTTGCTACTAAGGGAAACAATACTCGTGATCTAGTTATTACCAACACTCCCACTTTATATTCCAAAGTCTCTAGTTTGGACTCATGCAGTGATCATGACGCTGTCTTGTGTAGGCTGGAATGTTGCCCCATTAGACCTAAGCAACCCCGTAGAGTAATTAAACAGTATTCCAAAGGGCATTATGACACTATGTGGCTTGAAACCAGAAATTTTGCCATTGGCTATCTAAATGGTAAACAGGATAACCGCACAGTTGAAGAAAATTGGCTCCTCATTAGGTCGTTTCTCGAGAGAACTGTAGAGAAAAACATCCCTTCTAAACTCTCGAGAATCAGGAAACCCCGTCCCCTGTGTAAATGATAGTATCTGTAGGATGATTATGAGAAGGAACAGACTCCGTGGTCTGTATGAGAAAACAAACAAAGCCCATATCTACACCAAATGGGTTGACCTTCGTGCTAATATCAAGAAGGAGGTGTTTAATTCGCACAAGAATTACATTAACGGTATGATAAATGATGTTGCTTATAGTTCCAAACCCTTCTGAAAGTATATTAATGGTCAGAGGAAGGATAACCGTAGTATTCCCCCTTTACAGACACTAGATGGTAAATTTGCCAACAGTGATAGAGAACAGGCCGAAGCCCTAAATAGTCCGCTCAGCAGTGTTTTCACGAGAGAGCCCCTCGATTCTGTACCTCTCCGGAGACCTAATTGTAGTAGAATGAGTGACATTTCTATCTCCACCTTCGGGGCTGAAACGTTGAAAACCCCAAAGGTTAATAAAGCCATGGGGCCTGACAACATTCACCCGTGGGTTCTCAGGGAGCTTGCGACTGACCTGACGCCAATGATCAGTCACCTTTTCCAACAGTCAGTTACTAGTGGTCATATTCCCAGGGACTGGAAAAGTGCAAATGTTTGCCCGATTTTTAAGAAAAATGATAGCTCCCTCCCATCCAACTATCGCCCTGTCTCTCTGACTTGTATTTTCTGTAATTATTGGAGCATATCATCTGCTCAAATTTGATGGATCACTATAAAGTGAATAATATCCTTTCCACGAAGCAGCATGCTTTCAGAAAGAATCACAGTTGCGATACTCAGTTGGTGACTGTTATCAATGACTGGACTTCGGCCTTGGATAATAACAAACAGGTTGACGTCTTTATTTTAGACTTCGAGAAAGCTTTTGACACTGTTCCCCGTGAACTTCTTAAGGCAAAGTTATATTCTTTAGGGGTCTCTAGGCAAGTCATAAATTGGGTGGATAACTTTCTTTCTGATCGTTCTCAATCTGTTGTTGTAAATGGTACAAAATCAGCTCCTGCTCCGGTTCTTTCTGGTGTTCCTCAAGGGTCTGTCCTACGACCAGTTCTCTTTCTGTCATACATTAACGATATTGTTAAGGCTGCTTCTTCTGAAGTAGGCTATTTACGGACGATTGTGTTTGTTATAGAGTCATTGAAAATCATAATGACTGCAGAGAGACATTACTCATCAGACAACGAGCTGCAGAGAGACATTACTCATCTGGCCCAATGGGCCAAAACCCGGGGCATGAGATTTCATCCGTCAAAGTGTAATGTTATGTCTGTTACTAGGAAACATAATCCCAGAATTTTTGGTTGCGATGATAAGAGAAACCTATGCAATCATGATGGCGTATGTATGTGTGTATATGTGTGTGTGTGTATGTGTGTGTGTGTGTTTGTGACACTTTGCTTGTTAGCACGATATCTCAAGATAGAAATGTCTGACAATTTTCAAACTTGATACATGGATGCCCCATTTTGAGAGGAAGAACCCTATTGTTTTTGGCGCAGGTCGAAGGTCATCTGGGGTCAGCAGGGGTCAATTACTGAAAACTTTGTTAGCACGATATCTCAAGATAGGAAACTTGTATAGATTTCATATTTGGTATGTGGATGCGTTATGGTCAGAAGATGGTCCCTATTGTTTTTGACGGAGGTCAAAGGTCATCTGGGGTCACTGGGGTCAAAGTCTGAAAATCTCATTAGCACGATATCTCAAGATAGGAAACTTGGATCGATTTCATATTTGGTATGTGGAAGCGTTATGGTCAGAAGATGGTCCCTATTGTTTTTGGTGGAGGTCAAAGGTCATCTGCGGTCACCAAGGGTCAAAGTCTGAAAATCTTATTAGCACAATATTTCAAGATAGGGAACTTGGATAGATTTCATATTTGGTATGTGGATGTGTTATGGTCAGAAGATTGTTCATATTGTTTTCGGTGGAGGTCAAAGGTCATCTGGGGTCACCTGGGGTCATAGTCCGAAAAACTTGTCAACACAATATCTCAAGGGAGAAAAATTGGATAGATTTCATATTTATTTTGTGGATGCGTTTTGGTCAGAAGATGGTCCCTATTGTTTTTGGTGGAGGTCAAAGGTCATCTGGGGTAACCGAGGGTCAAAGTCTGAAAATCTTGTCAACACAATATCTCAAGTTAGGAAACTTGGATAGATTTCATATTTAGTATGTGGATGCGTTTTGGTCAAAAGATGGTCCCTATTGTTTTTGACGGAGGTCAAAGGTCATCTGGGGTCACCGGGGGTCAAATTCTGAAAATCTTGTTAGCACAATATCTCAAGATAGGAAACTTGGATAGGTTTCATATTTGGTATGTGGATGCATTATGGTCAGAATATGGTCCCTAATGTTTTTGGTGGAGGTCAAAGGTCATCTGGGGTCACCAGGGGTCAAAGTCTGAAAATCTTATTAGCACGATATTTCAAGACAGGGAACTTGGATAGATTTCATATTTGGTATGTGGATGTGTTATGGTCAGAAGATGGTTCATATTGTTTTCGGTGGAGGTCAAAGGTCATCTGGGGTCACCTGGGGTCGAAGTCTGAAAATCTTGTCAACACAATATCTCAAGTTAGGAAACTTGGATAGATTTCATATTTAGTATGTGGATGCGTTTTGGTCAAAAGATGGTCCCTATTGTTTTTGGTGGAGGTCAAAGGTCATCTGGGGTCACCAGGGGTCAAAGTCTGAAAATCTTATTAGCACAATATTTCAAGATAGGGAACTTGGATAGATTTCATATTTGGTATGTGGATGTGTTATGGTCAGAAGATGGTTCATATTGTTTTCCGGTGGAGGTCAAAGGTCATCTGGGGTCACCGGGGGTCAAATTCTGAAAATCTTGTTAGCACAATATCTCAAGATAGGAAACTTGGATAGGTTTCATATTTGGTATGTGGATGCATTATGGTCAGAATATGGTCCCTAATGTTTTTGGTGGAGGTCAAAGGTCATCTGGGGTCACCAGGGGTCAAAGTCTGAAAATCTTATTAGCACGATATTTCAAGATAGGGAACTTGGATACAATATCTCAAGGGAGGAAACTTGAATAGATTTTATGTTTGGTTTGTGAATGCATTATAGTCAGAGGATGGTCTCTATTGGTCTTGGTAAAGGTCAAAGGTCATCTGGGGTCACCGGGGGGACAACAATATCACAAGGTAGGGAACTTGGATAGATTCCATATTTGGAATGTGAATGGGTTAAAGTTAGGAGATGGTCCCTACAGAGATGCCAAGTATCTTGATTTAGGCAGAATAATTACCATTTTCACCCTCAATTCCGCAATTACGAATATCCTCCAAAAATTGCTCTTTTCACATGTTAAGGATCTTTGTTGAAATCTCAAAGTGTCTAGCTCCCTAAACTGAAAAGTTTAGGCCAAAATTGTATGGTTCGAATGAGCAAGTGGGCTAGTACTTTCTGCCTAGGCTTAACGTAGGCCTAGCCGATGCTACATCTTTCACAAAGCAGAAACGAGTACTGAAGAGGATCAACAAAATCCACTTGGCCAAGAACATCAAAAATATTTAAAAGGCATTGGTAAAAAACCCTTATACAACAATCTGCAGTACTTTTGTGAGCTTTAGGTGTAAAGTTTTTCCCTGCGATGTAATTTTCTTCATCATGTCTAATGTCTTGGCACTTTTGCCATTGCCTAATGTATAGCATATATGTACATTTTGAACCTATTCTACTGTACACATGTATGTTTCTGTGTAATATCCTTAGGCTAGCCTAGTGGGAAATTAAGCTTTCCTACCAATATTTTATTTGTTCTAGAACATGATATAAAGCATGCAGCAGCATATTTTGGTAGCAGGGTGGTATCTGCAGCGGGGGAAAACTTACGAAATTCTCCCATATATATTAGTGTTATGAGAAGCTGTTCAAAAGTCCTCCCATATATATTAGTGTTACAAAGTGTCATTGCAAAATAATGTCTCGACTCTGCAGTATTTATGGGGTTGGTTCAAACCTCTGCACTGAAATCTAACCCTCATCAAAGTCTTAAAAGTATTATTAAACCTTTCAGCTGGAAAGGATGGGGAGAGGGTCCTTAGTTTACAGTGTTGTGAACTCTCAAGACTTTTTGCAGGTAATTATACAAAACCATCATTATGTCATTTCTTAATTGTACCATAGTTTTTTAGGGTTGCCCTAGCATGAGGGGGGTCCACTTTTAAAGAAGGTTTGCATGATTCCTATTTTTCATTTCTTGAAGTCAGCTCGAAGCCTTTTGAAATTGCAATGTGTAGAGGTTAAAGGATTTGCAGGGTCACTGGTGGTCAAAATGTGAATGACAACCTTGTTTAATAGGTGTTAACACATCTTAAAGTGGGAGACTTAAATAGATTTCACGTGTGGTTTGTGAATGCTTATGGTAAGAAGATGATCCCTATTTTTGGTGGGGGGGACAAAGGTCATGTGGGAAAACAAAATTATTTTTTGAACATGTTAGTATAACATTTGAATGAGAAGATAATGGTGGTACATGATGGGATTATTTGAAACGGAACGTTTGTGTATCATCAAAACCTCAATGCAGTTTTGCATTCTGGTTAAGTATACTCTCCATGGGGCTTAACTGACGAGGGTGGACTCTATTAAGTACTTGGGGTGACCATTACTAAAAATCTCAACTGGGGTAATCACATTCAGTCTGTTTGTTACAAAGGAAACAAGGTCTTAGGTCTACTACGTAGGAACCTCTCCTTTTGTTCTAAGGAAGTTAAATTGGCAGCCTGCAAAGGCTTGCTTAGGCCTTTGTTAGAGTATGCTTGTTCCGTTTGGGATCCAAATCAGGCGTCACTTCAAGATAAACTAGAGGGAGGACAAAGGAGATCTGCTCGGTTTATAGACAATGAGTACTCCCGTGAAGTTGGTTCGATGTCTACCATTTTGAAAGATCATGGTCTTGGGACCCTATCTGATCGCCGTAGGCATTGTAGGCTCCAAATCCTAGCTAAAGGTATCTACGGTCAAGCAAATATCCCTTTGTCTGGTCTTTGTAAACCAACCCGTATAACTCGTAATTTGCATGCTATGCACTCCCCCCCCCCTTATGCTAGGACAAATTGCTTTAAATACGGTTTTATCCCAAACACAATCCGGGATTGGAATGGCCTTCCTAGCAGCCTGATCGAGGGGGTAATTTGTCACCCTAAGCCCGTGGACTTTATCATCAATCCACTGAGGGATTGACCGACTGCACGGCGCATACGTGGTGTACTATTGTCCTTAACTGGATGTTTCACCGTACTTTGCAAGAAGAAGATAGACCAAGCTGTATAGATCGTGCGTGTAAGAAAAGGCTAAACAAAAAGATTTACCTAACGAAGATGAAAAAGGGTAAATAAATGAGTTCAACGTCTTATTCTTCATATTTCGTTCAATAATGCCGCCTACGTGGCACATTGCACGGCTTGTTCAGTCATACTCCCGAACGCCTTACAGAAGGGCAGAACGAACAGAGCATGCTCAGCGGCTCTAGTTAGAAGATCCATTAGAATGGAATCACTTGTAAATTGTTCAATTGTTTGCCATGTTCACCCATATGTCGCTTCAACCAAATAACTGTGTCGATAGAATTCAACAAATTATGATGTTTCATTTTATGTTAGACTATTGTTAGTTGGCCTTTTTTTAGGGGGAGGGGCAATAATAGCCTCTAAATGACAATCGCAACAAGTTCGTCAATATTTAAATGAATTTAGTAAATGTGTAACCGGGATTAAGCTCTCACTTGCTTTTGCAATGATACGATTTTATCTGCCAAGCGAAGCTATATGCAACTGTTGCTGGTCATAGCTTGTAATGAAATGTCCCCAATATCAGTTACGCAACAAAGATTTTTTCGGTATGGCAAGGGAAGTAAAACACCGTAGTTAGGTGAGGTCAGGGCTATTCCTTACGAATTATAATCTTTGTGAGAATTAAGTTTTCTGGCTATCGGAATATTTGTGTGTATGAGCCGTGGTCTCTCGTGTGTGAAAACTGTAGGCTGAAATGGTGACCGAGGAAAATATATTACGTCGGAAATTTCTCATACAAATGCACCTGGGTGGTCATATTCATATTGGAGAAGTTTGTAAAATGAGCATGTACATGTGCAGGTTTGGAGCCTGATGGGGTTAAAATCCCGCTCACCCTTCCCTTATCACCCTGGCAAGGGTTCGATCCCTGTCTTGATCATACCGTAGGCTTGAAAAATAGAACCTACTGCCTTTGTGTTTGTTGTTCAGCATAAAAATGAGAGTACGGAAAACAAGCCAGTGAGCCACAACTGGAAAAAAAGACCGCGGCCGGTCCGACTGAAACCAGTTTGTTAGAAATTAAGCCGTTAAACTCATCTAAATAAACTAAACCTCGCGTGAAAGACCCAGGGTCAATTTACAGGTTGAGTCATACCAAAGACTTGAAAGAACCTGTTGCTGTTGTACGTGATGTCACGCATAATGGAGGACCAATACAGTTCCATACAATTACTGGAAAAGGGCTGTCGACCCTGATAGATAAGACCAGGTAAAAATTTGTAGCGTAAAATGTTATTGTCTTTATTGATCTTGTCAGGAATGGAACTTTACCAAGCCTGTAGCCAGAGGGTGTATGACGCGGGCCCTACGGCAGTGCTGTAGCTGCAGGGGACAGGAATCACTTGCCACTGGTTCTGGAAAAAGAATAAATCAGAAATTTGCAACATGCAAAGTCGTTATATAAGCTCTTGCTTCCAAATATTTGTTTAAAAAGGGCAACAAAGTTTGGTTTAACTCAGGCGTGTCAAGTTGCCTTCCCCAATGCAGTGAAGTTCATATTTACACAAAAATCAAAGATAAAGGCGCTTGCCTCCCCCTGCAAAAACTATGCCACTGCCCATACAGTATATCAGCTGCCTATAGGCCTGCACTTAATGTCAATGAATGCTGCAGGCTTTTCTTTTTGTTTTCATATTTTTACAGCAACTTTAAAGGAAGGTAGTTTAATGGTGCTTTCTTCACACGCCGATGTAACTTTCGAAAACTTTGCCTCTGAAGTTTGTCCTTCCAATGGTGTATTCTGGGCTCAGACCTATCTTTTTAGGGACAGACGGAATACATTACACGTAGTTAGAAATGCTGAAAGATTGGGCTTTAAAGCCATTATGGTCACTGTGGACTCCCCAACAGACTTCACCGCTACTAGTGGGAGAAGTGACGTCACAGCCGAACATTTAGATCCGAATGAGAGGGATTCGTAAGTAATTATGAATCAATAAGTAATTATGAATCAAATCCATATATAGTCTAGACTGTTGAAGAACTCTAATTAATTATTTTCAGGAATGTTTGGTGGTATGTGTATAGTACAGTGGGGACTTGTAATGATAGTGTTAGTGATACGTATAGAAATTAATTTTCTAACCACAACATTTTTTGACCTACAAAGGTAGAATTTTGAATGAAATTTGAAGCGATATGTACAGAATGTTATGTGTATAATAGATTTCGAAAATAAGTTGCGTGCAAACCAGCTAAGAAGGCTCAAATAAAAAAGAGTAAAACTATTTCCTCATGATCAAGACAAAAAACTCAACTGGACTGTAACAGTGACCAAGTGCTTCACTCAGGCAGAAGGGGCATGCATGTCTGCTCCACTTTTTGATCCGGGTAGACACACTATAAATATCTCCCACCCATTTTTTTGATACCACTTGAACTTTTTATCAGTCATAAATAATGAACGTCTAAAGACAGAATTATAATTCAAACATACAATAAAAACATCGTCGTGAACCTTTGATTGAACATTCCTCGAAATGCATTCCGCTGAAACGTATCAATTAACAGGGAGCTGCTAGTCCCACTCAAGTATGATGAAATTATATTGGAAAGGTCGACATTTCGACCTAAGGCTTCCAAATTCTTGTGCGATTTCATTCAATTTCAATTTCTCCTCTTATCCTAACAAATGGATTAAATATTTAAATTTGATGTCGGAAAGATTGCTCACAGACTATTTAAGAAATTTGGATCAGAAAGTCAAAACGAGTGGTTTGTGCTTTGTAAGAGTAGCTGAATTGTGTTCGATAATGTTAAGTAGTTTCATATGCAAATGAGTAGACTCGTTATGAATCTACATCGTATTTGAATTGTGGTAAATCTATAATTTTGCATATTGCAAAGGGTATGTACCACGGATTTTCTATTCATGGACAGAGCATGTAACGCGTGCGTCCTATCTGTAGATTGTGACCAACGACTGAGACAAAAAAGTCCACCAAGATGGCCGCCGTGAAGCTATAATTTACGGAAGACTAATGCGGCCATGATAAAAAAAAAGAAAATGAGCGTAAAACCCCCCTTTTTCTCTAATTTTTTTTTCTCTAAAAACAATTTTTTTTTCTGTAAAAACAATTTTTTTTTTCTCTAAAAACAATTTTTTTTCTCTAAAAAGAAATTATTTTTTTCTCTAAAAACAAAATTTTTTTTCTATAAAAACAAAATTTTTTTTTCTCTAAAAACAAATTTTTTTTTCTCTCTAAAAACAAATTTTTTTTTTCTCTAAAAACAATTTTTTTTTTTTTCTCTAAAAACAAAATTTTTTTTTCTCTAAAAACAAAAATACTACGGAGTCAAAAAAGTGACACGTGTGTACCTCATTCCATTTAAACACAGTTGTTGTTTTCTAGGACGATCCAAACACACAGTGTATCTTTTCAGCAAAATGTGGTAATGTATTAGCGTGTTCTATTTCACCATATTGAGAGCTACCCTTTGTGGAACAGTTCCAAAGTATGGGGTACCGTACTAGGCTACGGATATATACCTAGGAATGTAAAAGTGAATTAAATAATACATCAATTATTTAACCATACCAAAATCATTTCATAAATTCCCTCTGTCTTAAACGATTTCTAGCCTGCCCCATTGCATAGTAGCAGGGGCGTTCCCCCGTCCTTCCAAAAAGGTTGAAATTTCTTTTATTCATAAAGCAAAAATAAGCCCTTTTCTAACTAAAATCGGCCTATGTTGTGTGTCGGTTTTGCTTAATGACGCCCCTCTTGTTATATCCCCCGACTTTTTCCCCTTCCTCACACCAAATAACCCCGGCATTTTTTCGGCAAATCCCTGATCATTTTGCACTTTTTCCTTTTTTGTTCATTTACAGATTTCATTGCACAATGAATGTTCAAAATAATAACTGCTTAAAATCTCAATGTCCTTAGGAATGCTGTTTCCGACTGTCCGAGGAGTAAGGATTTTTTGAACGCTCCACGCCGACTGATGGTGGCGCTTTGCTCAGATAGTCTTTCAAGCATAGGCGTACAAGGCGGGCAGGCAGGGGGCAGGCGTCCCCCAGATTTCCCCAAAATCTTAAATTCGGACAGGAATGTGGAAAAAATTGGACAGCTACTTGAGTTTCAAAAACTCGTTTTTCAGAAAATTCCTGAGCGTGCCCGAAAGAGAGCGCGCCCAAAAGAGAAGAAATATCATAACCGCGGTAAATTGTTTCGAAAAATAAAAATGATGACAAAGATTTGGGTAGATTCGGGTAGCTTCTGAAAAAAGTTTTTCCTCAGCCCCACTTCATGTTGTAGTGTTGCAAAATCTTTGCCCAAAATGGTAAAACACTCGGGAGGAGGTTGAAAAAATTCTGGAATGTTTTCAATTACCAAATTAATTATATTGGCAGACAGGGCGTTCTGTTGCAGTGTCAACTAGTTTGCCATCTATCCTAACCCTTCAGCCGAAACTAGGGTAACGGTAATTAAAATCTGTCTATTTTTTCAATTACATAATAACACAGTGCTTTACGTCTTTCCATAAGTCTCGCTGAAAATTCATTTAAACCCATCTCGTAACGTGACATTTTTTAAAAGGTGTTACAAATGGAAGTAAAATCATAGTCGGGAGTTCGAGCAGTCACAAAGACATTATCATCAACTCAATATATACACTCTAAAATCAAAAGAGTGAACTTAGTCAATCTTTGATCGAGTCAAAAGTATAAATTCACTCCATAAGTGTGATAATTCACTCCAAGAGGAGTGAAGTTCCCTCCAAAAAGAGTGACGTTCACTCCAAAAAGAGTGAAATTCCCTTAAAACGAGCGAAGTTTCACTCTTGATGGAGTGCCCACAGTGATCGCTCTTAAAAAAAGAGCGATCATTGCAGGCACTCGTGGAAGAGGGAGTTTTCCCTCTTCCTCTAGTGAATTTCACTCTTTTTGGAGGGAACTTCACTCTTTTTGGAGGGAACTTCACTCCTCTTGGAGTGAATTATCACTCTAATGGAGTGAATTTACACTTTTCGCTCGATCAAAGAGTGACTAAGTTCACTCTTTTGATTTTGGAGTGTACGGTATTGAATTTAGTCAAGAGACGCAATAGAGTAAAATACATTCGCATGTTTTCAATTCCGTTTAATAATTTTTTAACTGTCAGAATCTTGATGCAACTTGAAGGTAATTCAGTATAGGCTAATGCGGTTTGTGTGATTTTTTGTTTTTAGAGAAAAAAATTTGTTTTTAGAGAAAAAAATTGTTTTTAGAGAAAAAAAAATTGTTTTTAGAGAAAAAAAAAATTTTGTTTTTAGAGAAAAAAACAAATTTTGTTTTTTAGAGAAAAAAAAAAAATTTGTTTTTAGAGAAAAAAAAAAAAAGAGAAAACGGGGGGTTTTACGCTCATTCTTTTTTTTTTTTATCATGGCCGCATTAGTCTTCAGTAATAATTAGTATGATTTGAAGACGGTACCGTATTTTTTTAAACAACAGTTTAACTTGAATGAGAACAATATCATATTCCTGGAATACGTGTAGTGATTTTGACCTGACCTTGTATTACTTCAAAAATATTCAACTTTCTTGCAAAATCTGTTGATTTACTTGAGCAAGTCCAAGCTTTCACACAAAATCATAGGAGACAGCAATCTGGCCACGCCTTTTTCTCACAAGTACGATAGCGACAATCTACCGTGCAGTGTGCTCTGTCCATGTATAGGAAGGTCCGTGGTATGATACATCATTTTACAAGGAATGAAAGCAATTTTCCTTGCGCATAAGTGACACTGCGCCTCAAAACGAGGAAATAAATTCGTGTTTAAAGCGACTGACAATGATAAAGTGATAGGCGGGATCATTCAGTCCTTGTGGTATTAGACGTGTAGGCTACATTTTGCCAGTTCCTTGCACCTGTTAAGTTTATTGAATATCAGCAGAGTACAAAGGGTTTAGAAGTGTTTATACTACTAGTACTAAGAGATTGACCTTTGCAGCATGGCCATCGTCTTAAAGTGGTGCATATAAAGTCCATTTCCTGTCCAAGTGGCAGCTCCCTGATTCACCTCCTCTATAGATATTTCTCACTTGACGTCACATAAGCTTTTCACGTGGAGTATTTCAGCCATGTTTGAGGGCAGCCGGGTATGTACATAGGTTTTACAGGCCTGTCCTCAAACATGGTGGTTGCTAACCCCTATAGTTGTGATGTCACCGAGAACTTTCCATACAATTGTCTTTTCTTTTCTTACATCTGAGATTGTGATTTGTCTTCTGTTCACTAAGTGAACTCCAAGCCTTTTCTCTTCCTCTCCCCTAATTAGCGCCCCCAACTTAAAGTTCTTGTATGGGAAGAAGAGGGAAAACCGAATCTATACTGAAGATGAGATGTGGAGTGGTAACAGCGGTGCAGGGGAAATTGAAACCTTCTGTCATCCTACGTGGGAAGATTTCTATTGGCTCAAGTCTCAGACCAAGCTACCAATAGTTTTAAAAGGGATTTTATCAGGTACTTTGAAAAATGATTTGACTAAAGAATTGCAATTCTGGATCATTAAAGTCTTTTTCTGAAATTTGTAACTTTTAGGCCTTCGACATTTCTTTGGCGTAGACTCAGGAAAAAACATTTACACGGGGAGAAAGTGTTCGCACTTGTACATTCTCTAAGTATAAAAAATAGAAACGTACATTTTTATACTCAAAAAATTGTTTTGCCAAGTAATTGACACATTTTATTTATGCAGGCTATAGGCCTCCGTACCAACCATCGGAACCCTCACCGCTCCCTCTTGTGACCGTCGGTGTTGCTTAGAAGTGGAAATGTATCATGCTATTTATGAGATAATTTTATTTCATTTGAGCTTTTTGTGTTTGATTTCCCTGAAATTCTTTATATCTTCATTCATTAGGACGCAAGTTTTTTTTTCTTTTTTTCAGTCCATGCGGCTCGAGAGGCTGTGAAAGCTGGTGTAGCCGGTTTACTGGTCTCAGCTCACGGTGGTAGACAACTAGAAGGGTCACCAGCTCCAGTAAGTAAAGTAAAAGGGCTATGCAAAGGATTGGGGTATAGGACAGACATTTTTCCAATCAATACCCACTCTTCCCTTTACTTGCCCCTGTCCACACCTGTACAACTGTGTGTTTAGGAGGGATGCAGCCTCCCCCCAATAATTTTGCCATATATAGTTTTTTTTTTTTTTTTTGAAGTGAACATTTTATTACAACGAAAGGTCAAAATAACGACTGCTTAGATACTATTAACAAGCCCGGGAAATGTAATTTCCCGCTGTCTGAGGGGTTGCGATTTTTCAAAATTTTCTGTACGCTCCGCGCCAACCAATGGTCGCGCTCCGCTTAGATAGTCAGCCCGAGTCAGCCCCCCCCCAATCGAAAATACCTTCCGACGGCACTGTCCCTCAACTTTTTACTTACCCCTCCCTTTACCCTGATTATCCCATCCCTTCACCCTAGTCATCTTCATCTGAAAGCAAAACTTGTAATTGTTTGTTGCTCTTTGATAGACAAGAGATTTAAAAGGTGGAGAGAAGATCATGTACATCGTATGCACAATGTAAGTGTTCTGAAACACACAAGTACCTTGTACGCTGCTAATCATTCATCGTATGCACAATGTAAGTGTTCTGAAACACACAAGTACCTTGTACGCTGCTAATCATTCATCGTATGCACAATGTAAGTGTTCTGAAACACACAAGTACCTTGTATGCTGCTAATCATTACATGATCTGTGCAGTTTTCTGACCTGTGTCTGTATGTACAATGACTGATGTATGAACTTCAGACAGTTTTGGGAAGTGCTTGGAGTCTTCCTAATTTGAACTTTCTAGCTTGGGGAAAATTTTCCTTTAATTCCTTATACCATTAACTTATTCTTACACGTAAACAGTTTCCAGTTATAAACAGCCAGTCCAGTGATTAATATCCTCTACGACACACAAACCAATATTCAAGTGGCTGGCAATACTTAAATGAACGGAAGAAGTTCACTAAAAAGATGTAGCAAATAAAATGAACAAATTTTCTTTTATTACTATCACCTTAAAATTTACTAAAATATAATGTATAAAGAAATTAAAGAAAAATACATGAATTTTATTAGCCATTTTTACTTATTTGATCGATTTTTTCTTTGTCTTCCCATTGAGTGATAAGAAAAAGATAACTATCGAACTTCAACTAAGATTTTCACTAAAACGACCGATTACAAACATTACAGTTAAGCACATCATTTGCGTCCCGAACAAGTCATCTCCTCCAAACAGTTGTGTAACATCGCCCCCAGTAGCAAGGAATTAATTGATGGCTTGTATTTCCATCTTAACTCCTCTCTGGTCTTGTAAAAAATCTGTGCAGTGTCGTCCCTTGTACAGGTATCATAGTTGCATGCTTTAACTCAGTGAAGACCTTTTAAATATCTTCATACAAAAATACTGTAAAATGAATCTCCATAAAAATGTGTACAATTTTTGTTAGACGGTGACTACTCCAGACCGAAATTTTTCTTATGTTTTTGAACTTGTGAAATGTTACTTATTGTCAGATTTGAAGCTTTACCTGTTAATTGTGTTGTGTTATAGAAAAGTAGTTAAGTGTATATATCATTTGTTGTCTTTCTAGTTGGATGCTTTGGTTGAAGTAGTTGATGCTGTACGAGGTAGCAATGTAGAAGTGTACATGGATGGAGGTGTACGAAGTGGAACGGACGTTTTAAAAGCCCTAGCTCTTGGAGCACGTGCTGTGTTTATCGGCAGACCGGCTATTTGGGGTCTAGCCGTAAATGTAAGAAACTCTTTCATCGTGACGTAAAAATCGTCGGTTTGTTTCGCTCCAACTGGAAATAAGTGTCTTCTCATAATTCATGTATCGACATTTTTGTGATCTATCATTTTTCTTTGCGCGACCACAAGAAAAATACCGTTTTTAATTTTGATTTTTACATTCCTGGAATTCCGGTAGATATATTACAAAAGCTCATCAATGACTATTCAGCTTGCATACACTGAGGGGGGGGGGGGGGATGGGTATTTGTTCGAATCCCAGATAGCGTCTTAAAAGAATGGAACCCTAAGTGTTGTTTTGTGTGGTGCTTTGCATGGAGTAGGGAAGCAATCCATTGATCTAAGTTTGAAATACCGATATTCAACCCGATTGTTAGAAGTTTAGACGACTCCAGCAAGCCATACTAAAGCAAACCACTTTAAAATCTCTTCTCTTATTCGACAGGCACAGAGAGATTATTTTAAAACTACCATTTCAAAGAAAAAGGGTGACACTAAGGAAATTTGGCAAATTCTAAAAAATGTACAGTCAAGTAATGCAACAAAGTCCTCACATATTAATCTTCATGTTGACGGGAAAGATATTGGTGATGTGGATGACATTGCAAATGCCTTTAACTCTTTTTCACATCTGTCTCCGGAAAGTATTTTTCAAGGGAAAATAATTGCAGTAACAACAGTCTCAAATCTCTAATGCAATATTTATCACACAAATTGCCTAGTGGTTCTGTTTTTTATATCCCGGATGTATCTGAAGAATTTGTTTTGAAGTATCTAAGAACTATTGGCACTAAAAAGTGACAGATGTTGATGGAATAAGTGCAAACGTTCTTAAACTGTGCGTACCTTACATAGTCTCAAGTCTAACCCAAATACTTATTTTAAGTATCAGGTACAGTGTTTTTCCAACACGATGGGAAGTTAGCAAAGGTCGTCCCTATTTATAAAAGCGGATCAAGCCTAGACTAACGCAAATATAGGCCAATCTCTGTACTACCCATTGTTTCAAAAATTCTTGAAAAGCACGTACACAAAGCCTTTTAGCCTACAGTTTTTTAGAGAGATATCATCTCGTCAGAGTCGCACAGTCTGGGTTCAGCTAGAGCAAAGCACTCATGCGAAACGGTGTTTCTGAAAATGTTAGATGAATGGTTGAAAGTAATTGATAGTGAAATGATAGGATTTATCCTTCTAGATTTAAGAAAGGCATTTGACCTTGTAAACCATATTTTACTTCAGAAATTACCCTTGTATCAATGTTCCGAGAAAGTTATTTGTTGGTTTCAGTCTTACTTATCCGACAGGAAACAATGTGTTTACTTCAATGGTACGTATTCTAATCGTTTGGCAGATGTATGTGTTGTACCTCAGGGGTCAATAATTGGCCCACTTTTGTTTCTCATCTACATCAGTGATTTCGATTTATGTCTTTCGCATTGCTCAGCTGATATGTATGCTGACGACACCATTTTTCATGTTTCTGGCAAGAGTACTGAAAAACTATCTGTTAAATTAGGCGAGGATTGAAAAAATATACATAAATGTTGCAATGATAATAACATGGTCGTTAATGCAGATGAAACAAAAAAACATGTTGATATGTTCTAAACAAAGGAAACACACTCTTCCTGGAGTTGACACCCTAAATGCTTATTTTGATAACAAAATACTGAAGAACACTAAGCAGGAGAAATTTCTTGGGATTAGGGTAGATTCAAGTTCAAAATGGCAAGATCAAATCGATTAAACCGTAAGCACACGTTTAGCATTATTAAGAAGAATTAAGCAATTCATTAACGTACCTACAAGAGTTTTATTTTTCACGGATGTTTTTTACCCTTTCTTAACTACTGCAATCTTGTATGGAGTTTGTGTACTCGCAGTAATGAAATCAGAATTGGAAAGCTTTTAAAGAGTACTGCCTGAGTAATACTCGATGCAGCATATGATGAGAGATTTGAAGACTTTTTAGAAAACTAGGCTGGAAAACATTCTCACAAACTTTAAAGGAAAAGCGTTTGGTAATGGTATACAACTCTATTAACGGTCATACCCCCCATACATGAAAGATATGTTCAAATTTACACACTCTGTTCACGACCATGGCCCAAGGTCAACTTTCTCGCAAGCTTTATACCTGGCCAGCGGCAGAACTAGTTTTAATTATAAAAGGTTTTCTTAAATTGTGACGAAAGATTGGAACGACCTTCCTAGCAATGTAAAGAGTGCAACAACTTTTAATCGTTTTAAAGCTTTAATCAAGGATATTTCATGACGTTACTGACCTTTTATTCTGTCTCAGTCGTGTGTAAGTCTCTGTCATGATTTTCGTTTACTTCTTTTTGTTTGTTTTGATGTCCCCCATTTTCCAATGTAAGTAATGTTTTTAGGTGCTTTTTACTGTTTTATGTTTACAGGCCTGTATCTGTGGTTGTTTGGTTCTTTTCAATTTTTGGGACTCTGTAGCATTTTTAATTTTGGATTTATTGTTTAGTTTTTAGGCTTTTACATTTCCATTTTTTTATGTTCTCTACAAATTCGTTTTTTCTTAACTTCATTTTGTTATTGAGGCCCAGGGAAGATTAGCTTTGGCTAACCGAGTTTTTCACCCTCTTCTATGCAAAGTTAAAATAAATAAATGAAAAATCCTGGATGGAGCATCATTGTTCTTGATTTTCTCCATATTCGAATAATTCATGATTTCAGACGGTCTAATGAGACTCAAGAATTTTAATCAAACATACTGCTATGCGGTTTTTACACAAGCCCCTAGTATGACCTTGCACCAATGGAATAAATTGACTAAAGCTGATGTGACGTCACACCTTTTTGCTCACAAAAGTTTCAGTGTTCAAAACCCGGATAAGTAACTATATACTGTGTGCTTAATCCCCAATAACGCACATATTATGAAAACACACGATCTATAGCTTATCTTTTAATTCAAGCAAAACGTCTGTAAATCAAACGTCATAAAAGCGAAAGTTGTGACGTCACCAGATTCGGCAATGAAACCATGTTGAACCTCTGGCCGAGGTCTAAAGTGTAAAAAATTTGTTATATTGCTTCTTTTCGAGGCTCTTTAGAAACTTAGCGTTGAAATAAAGACCAAAAGTGAGATTTACCATTCCTTGAATCAAGTCGAAGAAGGGTTATATATTAGTTTCAATATTTATATTATCTCCTTAATGTATCTTTATTTCAGGGTGAAGATGGAGTTAGGCGAGTGCTACAAATCCTGGAAAAAGAGCTCACTACAGCAATGTCTATGTGTGGTAAGTTTTAAAAGTATTCTATTTCCACCTTTCATAGGTATCTCTAAGCAGCAGTTAAAGAACTGCTTCCATTCCTTTCGAGAGTTATTGACCTTCATTGTGATCTACTCTAGTCTCCTTAAAACATGTCTTACTGCTCACACTCCTTTCACATCCCACCAAAGTTTTTTGCAACCAAATGTGTAGGTCGATGGTGACAACTCGTATTTTCTTCCTTTACAGGTTGCACCAGTCTTGAAGATATCGATGAATCTATCGTGAAACACGAGTCCAAGTTCAAGTCGATGCTGTAATCTTATCTTACTAAGTCGTTACCATAGAGAAACACAATCGGAACCTATTATAATCACTGATGTAATATAGATCAGTGATTATAATAGGTTTCTATTATCCTGCTCTATGTTCGTTGCAGGGAAAGTGTCGTTACAGATCGCAGCAGTCAATTTTAAATGATAAGGGGTACATAAATAATTTCTTGATGCCTCCAGACTACTACATCATTGAAATGTTTTGCCAATGAAGATAATAGACCATGGGACAGAGTCCAAAAAAGGCTTTAAATCTTGACTTCCGTGGCAACATCAAGGGGACTACGCAAAACTGTGACCAATTGGGAGAAAATTGATCAAATTTAGTGAAAAGAATGATTCCCACGTTCAAAAGTTGCACATTTTGGCCGACTCATTCCCATATACTTGTGTACAAAACAAAACAATTTCTCCTGTGTTCAAAGTAGACTCAAAAATTGGGTTTTGCAGATATGGGATGATCAAGATTGTCCTCTTCATTGGATTTGCATACTTTTTTTTCAAACAGATGTCATCTGGGGCAAAGATATAAGAGGATAATTGAAATAGAGGGCGCTGTCCAAATGATCTATAGACAACAATAATGCAGTTTTAAATGCAGATAAACCATCATATATCTCTATGACAAGTTCAGTTGTGTATTTGGTGGCACGTTGCTTACTCAGCCATCTTGACCTTAATCACAAGACCCCACCCCACCCCGTAGGGGCCCATAGCAAATAATAACAAACGGTTAAACTTCTTGGGTTGAACGTAGTAGATGCTAGTTGGGCTTGCCTGGTTATTCTTCAGTCCTCAGGCTGGGTTGTTTTATTTGGATATCACATAAGAGTGGCACATACAGGGAAGGGGCGCAGATCCCCCTCCCTTATTCGCTGTCATGTGTAATTTATATATGCTTCACAATGTGTCATATATGAAGTACCATAATGTATCTTAGGTCCAGCACACTTCCAAAAGCAAATATTTCCAAAGTGAACAGGAAAACCCTTCCCTTCAACCCCACCCATGTAAGCAATTACTTAAACCTTGTACCCTCTCTACTTCAGCTTCCTTTTTTCACCAGGTTGGTGTAACAATTCATGTTCATGGAAGTAAATGAATCAACACCCAGTATTGCTACCCTAAATCAATACTGTATATGGAGGTGAAGAAAAATTTGAGGTGCCGGAGGCATGGGCAGTCATGCCCCTCCCACGTGTTAAAACATTTGTGCCCCAATCATCTCCCAAACTAAATACACTTAACCTGACATTTCAATTTTCACCCAGGGATGTGCTAAAACCTAAGCCTCCAACAGGTCCATAACAAGACAAGGCATTGAAAGTGGGCTAAAACCTTTCCAGAGGCAAAATATTTAAGGGGGGGGGGGCACATTTGCACAGATGTATTAATTCATTGGCACACTTTAAAGTTTTTAGGGGTGAAGAATTTTAAGGGGGCTATGGGTCTGGCTTCCAAGGCCTTTGCACCCTAGACACCACAGGGGACCTGAAACAGGCACTTTACCTGTCCCGCAGATCCTGCTCAGTTTCTGCATGGAAATTTTATGCTCCAAACATTCACTTTTGCCCCCCCCCCAAACACTTTTGATATCTTTGCACCACCACTTAAGGAGAGTGGGCAGTAGGTACAGATACAATGATAATGTCTGGAATCTGTATTCATTCATGTAGGATGAGGATGCAACAACAACTGTGGAACACTTGCAACTTGGTTTGTCATATCAGATAAATAAATAAACAAATATTCCGTGAGTGACTGGGGGTGAAGCAATGTGCACCACAGCTCTTGATTTGTAGTTCACCAATGCAAATGATTAACAAGAAAAAGTTTATTAGTTTTCTGAAATACTGAAATTCTCCTCCTGTATTAATACATTCCATTTATATAGTGCTTTCTACAAAAGTGTTAAATTAAAAATCGGTTATTGTGAACTCATGGACACAGGCAACTGTTATGGGTAGAACAGGCCTATATCCATAAAAATGCCTTGATTGGGAACTTGCCTTGCAGACTTGCCCTGTGGCTAATAAACCATGAAAAATTATCAAAATGGCCAAACAGTACCAATTCTCTTCGGTCTATCATGTTGCTAGGAAGAAAATCTGTTGCCATCCTAAAATGGCACACGCACAGAAATTTTCAAAAAAATCCACTGGCAAAAGGCTGAAACCTTTCGAAAAGTGAGACAGACATTTTCAGTGGGACAGACATTTTGCCCTCTACAGTATCACATAAGTTCTACTCTCACTTTGTGGGTTGAGCTAAGAGCTAAAAATACACTGTTTTTGAAAATACTATCCACAAAAAAGTTGAAAAATACAATACTGTAAGCTTAAAAACCTCATTTCATTTTACTTGATCCTGTAGAAGGCAAAGCCACATTTTCTTTTGGAATTCCTTTACTAATATCAATCCTTATCCCTTGGCTTCGAGGTGAAATAACTCATTGATTTTGCAAGATAAAAAAAAAAACATGCAAAGAAAGGCACATGTAACAGGGTATAAAAATCTCTGGTAAACACTTCCACTACAATTCTGATTAACATTACAGTTTTTAAACATCAAGTCAAAGAGCATCTATGCGATTTCAGTGATAAATTTCCTTATAATTTACCACAGAATCACATCCAGGAATGTCTTCATTTCATTTACCTAACCCATCACAGCATTATAAAGGCCTGTCTTTGCAGTTGGAAAAGTCAGTTCAAGCAAATATGGGTACACAAACTAGTTTTTTGCAAACGCTGATGAATTTTTTTTTCGCAGTTTTCCTACAAATACTCCAGTTCGCACTGATGTTGTATCTGTTTGATGTATGATGCAGACTGCAGGAGAAAAATGACATTGCAGATGAAAACCCGCATAAATCAACAGGTGTTGTTTGGACTGTGTCAGCTTTGGTCCTGTGTCTGTGGGTTCTGAAAGAAATAAAAGAATAGAATAAAACTGAAGTAAATGCTTGAACCTCATTGTATCTCTTTGTTTACTTTCTGTACACATCAAGTTGTGAATAATGTAACATTCAAACTCCTTTGTTACAGTACTGTAATTTCACTGCCAGAACCTACAACTTTCCTTGGAGGGGTCTAAAGAGAGAGATGCCCCCTACCCCTTTGATCTTCAACAAAGACTATTATTATCTATTGTTTAAAAGATCTCATTGACCACTGAGATACCAGGAGCCTTGCCATGACATCATTCTTGGACATTAATACATCATTCAGCCAAACATTGCAACATATAATCATGAACACAAATTTAATGCAGTGATCATTTCTGTATGGCAATTTACTCAACTAAAGAAATTGCAATAAAGAAAAATCACTGACAGATCACAATTTAAATATAACATTTTTGACTTGGCAATTTGAATGGTCGAGAATCCAAGTTAAACGAGCAAATTGAAACTGACCTTGACCCACATTAGGAAGTCTGTTATATGACCTCCAGAAACATATTGCACCTTTCAGCCTAAATTTATTTTGATAAGGTTGCATGTGACTGTTCACTGTTGTGGTAATTTTCAGCCAATTCTCTAGCAATCTACCCTGCAAATTGAAACCGACTAGACTCAAATGCAAAGCGAGTCTTTGGTATCTGTTTGTTGCTCGAAACCTGACTCCTGCAGCATCATTGGCAAAGTTTGAACATTTACCGTTATAAATGAATTATTCATCACAGCAGTGAAAAACTTAAGCTGAGTCATACTATCAACAGCATCATGTGAAGAAAAGACATCCCCTCAGCTACAGTATACACTGCCACCACTTCTTGAAGTATAACATGTATGGAAATGGTCAATGAAGCAAAGTCCTAGGTAATTTGTCATTTTGCGCCAACTTTAAAATAAAACTTACCAGACAAGTCCTTGCTGGATTCTCATCGAAGGTTGCCATCCCATCATGCCTTTCTAGCCCTTCTTTCAAAAAGACTGAAATATGAAGTAGAAAGCAAAACATAAATATGGCTAAGCTATTGTGGCAAATTTAAATGAGATTGAAATCTGTGACGACTCAGTGATGTGAAGTATGTGACCAAGGTTAAAATCTGTGATGATGACCAAAAACAGTGATGGTACCATGATAACTTTGACAACACATTGGCTTACAATGATTTCAAAACTTGCATGCATTTACATTTTTTACACACTGGCAATGGAAAATCAGCTTGTGCCTTTGTTTTCCAAACATGCCGAAATTTGCGTCTATTACCTTGATCCACACAATCTATTTCACTCCTACTTACCTCATCTATTACACATATGAACAGCTCCATCTATCGCGGAAGATGTACTGACGAAATAAGTCCTACAGAGGGCGTGCGCTAGTTAACCCTTGACCCGTCCTTGCTTAAGCGGCAGCGGAACGATGTACCTCGCATGTTTTTTGCTAGTTATATTTTTTTACACACTGGCAATGGAAAATCAGCTTGTGCCTTTGTTTTCCAAACATGCCGAAATTTGCGTCTATTACCTTGATCCACACAGTATACACCGAGAAATGTATTGTGTGTGTTAAGAATGCCTTTTAAAAATGAATGCATGCTGACACAGCAAATCTAACAGTGTGCAGAAAAGGATTTTGGGACCTATGTTTATAAATAAAGTATTATCCTTGCATCTAGGCCGCGGATTTATACCCTGATGATGTGACGTCAAGTTATTGGTTTGATGGAGCCTGTGACAGCAAACTTTAGATAAAGTTCCATGGATTAATTTACAGTCTAGACTGATCCATGAGTATGCACCTAACGTTAAGAATTTATACACAACATTGAAAAAGTACAGCAGGACCCAATTCCAAGACGTGACATGATGGTGAGCCATGACGGTAAATTCAATGCATCACTGTGGTGATGTTATCACAGGTTTTAGAGTACCCCCCAACACTTACTTTACTATGGCCCATTAAAAATTGAGCTCTTCGACAAGCACAGTAACTCAATGTGAGCATTAATTTAAAATCTCATGCCTAGCTTATTCCATTTTCAATCATCACATATAACATAACATAACATAACATAACATAACAGGTTCAAGGGCAAAGGAGGGCTGTAAAGGCCCCATAAGATGCCCTGTAATCCAAAAACCCCCCAAAACAAAGCAAACCACCAACACCTAAAGAGCCCAGAAAGATTAGATTCTACCACAGTCATGGAAAAACTTGTCAATATTAACCTTAAAACGGTGCACTGATGTGGAGTTAACAACCCACTCAGGCAGGCTATTCCACTCACTAACAACCCTATGAGAGAAACTGAACTTCCTAATGTCAAGTCTAGCAAAAGACTTTTCAAGCTTTTTGCAATGGCCTCTAACCCGAGGATTACTCTGGACCTTTAAATAACTGCAAGCTAACAAAGGATTCCCTTCAGATAGAAATTTGTATACCTGGAGCATGTCCCCCCTAATCCTTCTCAGCTCCAAAGTGGTAAGCCCAAGCAGCTTAAGCCTTTGGGAATAAGGTAGATTTTTAACCTCAGGTATGAGTCGGGTAGCTCTCTTCTGAACTTGCTCTAAAAGCAATTTGTCCTTTTCAAAGAAGGGACTCCAGGCCTGTGCAGCATAGTCGAGATGGGGTCGAACCAGCTGCTTATACAAATTTAGCACAATTTCTTTACTAAAACTCTTAAAATTCCTCCTGATCAACCCAAGCACCCTATTTGCCCTTGCAGCAGTAGCTGCACATTGCCTAGATGACTTCAAATCTCTTGTAATAACTACACCAAGGTCTTTCTCAGAAGACACTTTGTTCAAATTAGTACCATTCATATGTATCATTCATATGTATGCGACACCCTGTTTCTAGGCTAGTACTGTGCTGGGTACTTGCAGAATTAACGTTTGTGTAGTCCTAGCCTAGTAAGGGCTATTTGTTAGTTGCTCGTGATTTAGTAACTTTAATTGTGCATTGGGACTGCCTTCGAAAGATCATCATTGATGCTGTTTGTATACACACACTTATTTGCTAATAAGTAAGGATAACGTTATGCCTTAATAAAAACGGTTATAAAGGGATTATACACTAGGCCTATGATTCTGAGGTCTATGGTAATTCTGTGTTGTAACGTGCTTAGGCCCACAGGTCGTCCTAGCGTTATATAGTATATATATATAAGAAGGAAAAGGTTGGTCACATCGCCTAACACCAATGCAGTGCTTCGCACAAAACTATTCATGATTCCTCACCTTCCACTAGATTTTACCCCTTCAATTCTCTCGAAACCATTCCTTCATCTTTCTCTGATAAAACAAAACAAACGTTGAGAAAAAACTGACATCTAATGCAAGAAATCTTCTCATCTGATTCTTCGTTAACCACACTCTAGATCACTCTTCTCCAATTGGTGACGTCACATTACGTAATGGGAATTGCCCTGTACGAATCCGGTACTGCCTGTTAACCCAGTGCATGTGTAAATGCCGAGAACGCCTGTTGTATGAATGCTGTACGTAAAGACCGCGCGTAGGCCACACACAAGTTTTTTTTTTCGTAGCACAGCTTGGGGAATTGTATGCTCGTGTTTTCCATTTCTTGTTCACGTTCCCCGAGCAGAAAAAAAATTACAGTCTGGTCGTTGACAGATTCGAAAGCAGTTCGAACTATCCAACGGCAGAACCGGATTCGTAGAGGGCAATTCCCATTACGTAATGTGACGTCACCAATTGGAGAAGAGTGATCTAGAGTGTGGTTAACGAAGAATGAGATGAGAAGATTTCTTGCATTAGATGTCAGTTTTTTTCTCAACGTTTGTTTTGTTTTATCAGAGAAGGATGAAGGAATGTTTTCGAGAGATTTGAAGGGGTAAAATCTAGTGGAAGGTGAGGAATCATGTATAGTTTTGTGCGAAGCACTGCATTGGTGTTAGGCGATGTGACCAACCTTTTCCTTTTTATATATATACTATATATACTATATAACGGTAGGACGACCTGTGCTTAGGCCTAGGCTAGGTTTGCACAGTTTCACTGTCTTACGACCATCGAAACTGGTAATTCAACCAAGTTTTCATGATTTATGTTATACAGTAATTTAATTCGGCCCTTACCTGTTTTCTGTACCTTGGTTCTTGCTCTGATCATCCTAAAACACGTCGGTAAATCCCTCGACTTCTAAAGTTGTGGTAACTAACAGTAGGCCTAACACTAACAGTAACAGTAGGGAATCGTGCTTGGAAATTCACATTGGTTCAGTTCACCGTCTCCGATCATCTAAATGCGCACACAAAATCTCTCTTATAAGCAAACAATTCAAAGAGTTCTTTGGTACAGGATAAATGTTAAGATTCCGTCATTCTTATGAATGATAACAGATCCCAGGAAGAGTTTTACAGACAATGAATTAAGCACCTGAATCGTTTTTGTTTTGATATTAAGACTGTGTTGTTTGTTAACGACATTATACTTTGTGAGGTACCTGGCAGATCTTGTCATGTGATCTCATGTGACCTGAATGAAGATCTGTGATTGGGCAGTAACTACGTCATAAGTATTTTGTAAACGAAATACTTTCGGTTTTTTGGGCAAAAAATGTGATTGAATTTTAATCCTTTTCTCAATAATGTGCAATTATCACTATTGGGAATCACCCTTTCATCAATGTCAATATTTTAAAGAACATTTTCAGGGACATTTGGTGTAGACCCCCGATGCTTGCCACGGAATGAAAGAATTCTGGACTCTGTCCCATGGTCTATGAAAGTAATTTTTAGTTTCGATGACAAGAGAAACCTATGCAATCATGATGGCGTGTGTATGTATGTGTGGGTGTGTGTGTATGTGTGTGTGTGTGTGTTTGTAACACTTTGCTTGTTAGCACGACATCTCAAGATAGGAATGTCTGACAGTTTTAAAACTTGATACATGGATGCCCCATATTGAGAGGAAGAACCCTATTGTTTTTGACGGAGGTCAAAGGTCATCTGGGGTCACGGGGGTCAAAGTCTGAAAACTTTATTAACACAATATCTTTAGGGAGGAAACTTGTATAGATTTCATATTTGGTTTGGTGATGCATTATAGTCAGAGGATGGTCCTTATTGGTTTTGGTGAAGGTCAAAGGTCATCTTGGGTCTTCGGGGGTCAAAGTGTGAAAATCTTGTTAGCACGATATTTCAAGATAGGGTACTTGGATAGATGTCATATTTGGTATGTGGATGTGTTATGTTAGAAGATGATTCATATTGTTTTTGGTGGCAGTCAAAGGTCATCTGGGGTAACTGGGGGTCAAAGTCTGAAAATCTTGTCAACACAATATCTCAAGGTAGGGAACTTGGATAGATTTCATATTTGGAATGTGAATGGGTTAAAGTTAGGAGATGGTCCCTACAGAGAAGCCAAGTATCTTGATTTAGGTGGAGTAATTACCATTTTCACCCGCGATTCCGCAATTACGAATACCCTCCAAAAATATCTCTTTTCACACATTAACGATCTTTGTTGAAATCTCAAAGTGTTTAGCTCCCTAAACTGAAAAGTTTAGGCCAAAATTGTATGGTTCGATTGAGCAAGTGGGCTAGTACTTTCTGCCTAGGCTTAACGTAGGCCTAAGTTAGGCCTAGCCAATGCTACATCTTTCGCAAAGCAGAATCGAGTACTGAAGAGGATCAACAAAAATACACTTGGCCAAGAACATCAAAAATATTCAAAGGGCATTGGTGAAAAAAAACCCTTATACAACAATCTGCCGATTTTTTGTGAGCTTTAGGTGTAAAGTTTTTCCCTGCGATTTAATTTTCTTCATCATGCGTAATGTCTTGGCACTTTTGCCATTGCCTAATGTACAGCATATATGTACATTTTGAACCTATTCTACACATGTATGTTTCTGTGTATTATCCTTAGGCTAGCCTAGTGGGAAATTTAGCTTTCCTACCGATATTTTATTTGTTCTAGAACATGATATAAAGCATGCAGCAGCATATTTTGGTAGCAGGGTGGTATCTGCAAAATATCTTACAAAATTCTCCCATATATTTTAGTGTTATGAGAAGCTGTTCAAAAGTCCTCCCATATATAGCCTATTAGTGTTACGAAGTGTAACCTATTAGTGTTACGAAGTGTCATTGCAAAATAACGTTTCGACTCTGCAGTATTTATGGGGTTGGTTCAAACCTCTGCACTCACTGAAATCTTACCCTCATCAAAGTCTTAAAAGTATTTTTAAACCTTTCAGCTGGAAAGGATGGGGAGAGGGTCCTTAGTTTAGAGTGTTGTGAACTCTCAAGACTTTTTGCAGGTAATTATACAAAACCATCATTATGTCATTTCTTAATTGTACCATGGTTTTTTTAGGGTTGCCCTAGCATGAGTGGGGTCCACTTTTAAAGAAGGTTTGCATGATTCCTATTTTTCATTTCTTGGAGTCAGCTCGAAGCCTTTTGAAATTGCAATGTGTAGAGTTTAAAGGTTTTGTAGGGTCACTGGTGGTAAAAATAAGAATGAAAACCTTGTTTAATAGGTGTTAACACATCTTAAAGCGGGAGACATAAAAAGATTTCACATGTGGTTTGTGAATGCTTATGGTAAGAAGATGATCCCTTTTTTTGGTGGCGGGGACAAAGGTCATGTGGGAAAACAAAATTATTTTTTGAACATGTTAGCATAACATTTGAATGAGAAGACAATGGTACATGATGGGATTATTTGAAACGGAACATTTGTGTATCATCGAAACCTCAATGCAGTTTTGCATTCTGGTTGAGATTGTAAATTTGTTGAAGTCATATTCTTAAAATGGCATAAAATAATTGACATACAATAATCGATCTTGCCCAGTGGTTTGCGGTTTCTTCAATTCCTTTTACTGTGTCAAATTTTAAGAGACCATTCTAGTTTTAATATTTGCATTTCGTTTATTCATTTTACTCGATATTTATATTTTTTTATAGGATGTAGTATTTTGTCTTAGCAAGAATACCAAATATTATCAAAGAAAAGGCAATAATGAATATTAGAAAATAAAATAATAATATTTTAGGGATGTTATTGGTGATTTATGCATGCCATACCTCGGTACATTTTTTTAATTATGAAAGGCAGTTGTATATTATACAGTAGATTCATCCTTAGTGTAACATTTTTTTAAAAACAGTATCGATAATTATGGTGTGTAATTTGCGTGATATTAGACAATAAAATATCTCATGTGACTGAAAATTTACTTTTGGCTTTTGTCACATTTTTTATTTTCCTTTGGTTTTGGGGGTTCAAAACTATTCCGTCTTTCACCCCCTCGTTAAACACCTAGGCTTAACCGGCTTGTGTTTTGCGATCTCTCAAAATGTACAACCCACCCTCCTTCTCATGTGCATAGGCGTACCCCTCAGACAGTCAGAATTGGTTTTTCCAGGGCATCTCGGGAAGATTTAAGCAGTCGCTATTTGAGTTTTCTTTTGCAAAATAAGTTCACTTGAAACGAAAATTCTGCTAGGAATACTGCGCCAAGATTGGTTGGCGTGGAGCATAGAGAAAATTGTGAAAAAAGGACCCCTCAGACAACCGTAAATGAAATTTCCTATGCTAAGAAGGAGGATCTAAGTAGATGCCATTTTGGTTAGAAAACTGCTAGATCAAATGGACCACTACTATTGGATGAAATGGGTTTGTATTTTTTCTGGAGAAAAACCATAAAACGGAATTAATAACGTGCCAATGTATTTTATTGCAACTCTTGGCTAAATTCAAGGGGCGACGAGTACTATTTAACAAGAAACTTCCTAACTGGCTTACAATAGTCCTAATCTCCAACCCAATGCTAAGAAAGAATAAAATCGATACAATACAATAGCAACAGTCAATCAAGAAACAACTTGCTAAAACAGCGCTCGTCTACCCGAATTCAATGCATATTGAAGTGTTGAAATTGTTTATATGACTACCCTAAGTTCCGACTGGAAATGGTTCTACTTCTAAAAGTAACACGGGTTGAAAAATTTTACGTTATAAGGTGGGTTTAGATAAATTTTCAGGCAGACTAATGGACCGGGGCGACATTCTCACACTGTATCACGGCGGCATTGGAAATCAACTTCCCTGATTTTTGTAACCATTGCCCGAAAATTTGGCTCAAGGGGCAGGAAGCTATACATAACAAACTACTAGGCACTGGACCTGACTCTTTATAGCGTCTGTCGATGTAATTAATTTGGCAATTTGAAAACGTTCCAGCATTTTTTCGACCTTCGCCCGAATATTTTTTCATTTGGTCAAATTTTTTTGCAAGAATACAGAAAGAAGTGGGGTTGAGAAAAACCTCTTTTTCACAAAAGCTACCCAAATGTGTCGCAAATCTTTGTTATCATTTTTATTTTCTTTGGAAATTTTACCTTGAACATAGCGTCTGTTTGTTGTCTGTACGACAAAGATTTGTCGTGACTGGCCATTTCGGCAATTGTGTTGCACAAGATTTAAAAACAGGCTGAAAAATGATTATATTTTAATCGACAGGCTTCCTAAATGTTGGCGCGATTTAAGGTTTTGAGGATGGGATAATTTTTCTTTTTGACCCTCGTGACATAATACAAAATGTCTCCCAACTTTTCCTTGACTTGTCTGGATATGCGCCAGATTCAAACTTCCCCTGAGACTAGCTTTACTTGGGGAAAATGCCTGTTCAAAAGGACAAGAAGGTTATCCATAGAGTGACAGGTCTACCATTTATGAGTCATTACAAACGCTCTCGTAGACAGAATTACTTAGTATAATTTACAAACGATTAAAAAACCTGTAGTTCAATGAACACGGAGATGTACGTCTTTTACGAAAGGTCATTACTTATGGGGAAGTTTTAAACTTTCGCCTGAAAAATCAATCAGTTTACTTCCAATAGTCACTAGAAGCTGGGTCTTGGGCCTATTTGGGCAGAATACGTTGTCATGGTTTTGGATTTTTCGATATGAGCCACCGTAAATTATGGGAAAATTCATAAAATTGCTCAGCCCTCAGTGTAGTGGACGTGAAATTCGGGCAACGCCAAAATCAAATTCGAAATAAAAATTTCGTTTAAAAACAGCTTGCATATCGAATTTCGTTTTTCGTCAAAATTATGAATTATTATTCATTGATGAAATGAAAATCATAACATTTTAGCATAAATTCAGTATGAAAAGAAGCAAAATAATTCACCACATGGATCAGGTTTTTACTCAGTAGAAAAGAAGGGGCATGTAGAGGGCGAACCCTCCCCTTGAAAATTTCAGGTTGATTTATTACACTTTTACACAGTTGTCTGCAGACCCCTTGAAAAATTTGTCTTCCGAGTGGGCCACTTTCCACCAGCCTTGCCTTGATATACGGGAATGTTTTTGTGCTGTACTACTGCTAAACTGTTCAACTGTTTTCCTGAGTCGAACAAGAAGTTCCACTTCTTGAACCGAGTAGATGGAACTAGATTTGATTAATTGTATCTAACCTGATATTTAAGGCCTAATCCTCTCACCCCAAACAGTTCTAATTTTCCAAACCACCTTACTTAAGCCCCTCCCACAACTATCTTAAACCTTCCTTATCCAGACACAATCTCACTGTATTGTTTCGGGGAACTGTTATTTAGAAAATAACAGCTCCTTGGTGTAATCATTACACTCTAAGTACAATAAGCGTTGTATTTAGTATTTGTCTTTAGTATAAACTCTGTATTTCTTCTTGAGCTTAATCTTAATCAAAAAGCTGTGTCAATTGAGATTTTCTGTAGAATGCCATACATATTATAGCTTGGGATGAGAGTGGTCTGCCTCTAATGGTTTTTTTTGCAAACTTCCCTGTGTGTGCTGTGTTGGTTTTGTAAGGGACTTGTGGATCGGTTCTCCATAGGTCCGTGGCAGTAGAAAATAATCTCACTCTAGTTGTCAATTAGTTGAACAGTCTGATTTTATGGGTTGTTAGTTCCACTTCAGTCCATATTATTTAAAGATAATCCTCGACATTCTCGGCACTGAAGGCCGGGTTGGTATCGTAGACACTGATTTTCTTGGGCTTGGTTATATCGAAAAGTTTGTACTCAAAATGATGATTTGTTCATTATTTAGTACCAAGATATATTGTTTCAATTAGGTTTGCTAAATCTCTTAAGCTTGAAATTATGTGTTTCGATTAAAAAATCATCAAGGATAGACTTGGCCAAGTCTCTCGTGAGTGTTCCACGGGGAGGTGACAACTTTCTCTTCAAAATCCCCCTACTGCAGCATAGCACAGAATATCGTATTTTCCTTTTATCTAATACGCCCTCTATAGGTCTATTAATTCTTTCGTTTCTCAACGAGAGAAGCGATACCTTTATGGACCTATAGAGGGCGTATTAGAAAAAAGGCAAATACGGTATGCTGTACTGTGCTGAAGCACTGGATTTGTGTAGAGTTGGTGTTGTCAGCTCCCCGGGGAACACTCACGAGAGACTTGGCCAAGTCTACATCAAGGACTGCTTATCATTCAGTTATGTGATTTTTGACGATTTTAAATAATCCTCAAAATAATTGGGTCAATTCGTATCCAAAACGACGGGATAGTATACCAAAACCCCATACTGCCATAAATCCAAAAAAAGTAAATTCTTCCTCGCCTGTTTCATATGAGACATAGCTCTAAGAAATACGTTTAGCCGTGAAGGTCTAACATATTTGTGCCTGCAGGGATAAATCCTCTGATTTATAAAAATTTGGAGTGAAAAGCTCTTTTTTCCCTTAAAGTGTATATCAAGTCAAAAAATTCAAAAATATATATATCAAAGCGGATGAAAAATGAATTCTAACAGTCAAATTCCCATCTTCATTGGACATACCTGATCTGAGATATAAAATGTTGAAGTTAATTCAATCAACTTTAAAAGGTACATTGTGCAATAATTTGTGATGTCATTGTTGTACTACTCAAATTACAATCTTTGTATTTCTTTGTTTTTCGGAAACCTACTACTCCTCATATCAAGGTGTGATAGCAATCTCACTCTAATGGGGATGATGTTATTTATTAAGCACTCTCTGTGCAACATGCTATCCAGGATAACAGAAAGTGTTCAAGGTCATAAAAACATTTTTAATTTTAAAGGGAAACAAAGCAGATGGTGTGGGTTGTACAAGAAGAAAATCACAAATTGTTGCGCAATTGACCAATTTGTTTTAAATAAATAATCTTCAACATTTTATATCTCATCTCAGAAATGTCCTACGAAAATGAGAGTTGGGCTGTTAGAATTCATTTTTCATGCTGTTTCATATGTATTTTTGAATATTTTGACTTGAGGTACACTTTAAGACATCGATCTCATAAACTGATAAGCATTAGCGTAGCCAGCGGGGGGGGGGGTGGGCAGGGGAGAACAGTACCCCCACCCCCCTCGAAGAGGGAAGTACAATGTAAGTTGTGCCCGATAGGGCCCAAATGCCGGGACAATTGACCTATATAAGCTTCAAATAAGCACAGATTCTTTTCAGTGTAGGCTAAACCAAAACATTTTCGTCCGCTTTTCCACGGTTAAATCAGTGTGGAAATATCTTTCTCTAGCATATACAAATATTATGTCGTATATGATTCGCAATGGCAGGTATAGCGCACAGTTTTTTTCAAATCTACCTCACCAACGCATCCTGGCTGTCGGGGCTTGGGCTTGCGGCCCTTCGTCCGGCAAATTCTGGCTCCTCATACAGCCACACACTAACTCTCAAGGGAATAAGGAAAACATTGATAAAAGATTGAAAATGTCCAAAAATTCCAGCTTATTGTTTACCAGATCTCTCAATTTTGACGTAAAATTACAAAAACTCCTTGGGGGTAGGAGGGGGAGAGCCACACGTACCTCTCCCCGTTCGGTAACTCAGCTACTCGCTTGGGCGCTTCGCGCTCTCAAGAAAATGCCGAACCCCAGTGGCGGCGATGAAAAATGAAAAGGTGAAGGCTAAAGGTATGTTCAGCCAATCAATATTTGTCAAGTGCTCCAATTAAGAAGCGGGAGAATTTCGAAGTGGGGCTGAACATATTCTTGCTAAGAACACTCGGGAAGTACCGTTTTCGGCCATCTGAGGGGTTTGTAAAGCCAAAAATTTCCTGGTACGCTCCGCGCCAGTCAATGGTGCACTCCGCTTAGAAACATATATAAACATTTTTCATAGATTTTTTTTTTTTTTTGCATTAATTGAGAAGTTGCAGAAATGAGATCCATATTTCCAGGCTGGATACATGCAGCATAAAACACCCGGGAAGTGCCGTTTCCGGCCATCTGAGGTGGTTTGTAAAGCCAAAAATTTAGATGGGCCTGTCGGTCAAGATTGGGGACGATGAGTCGACTTTGCCCCTCCACAAAAAAATCCTGGCTACGCCCCTGTTGATAATTTTCCACACATAAAAAAATAAAATGTGGTGTTCATATATAATAAAAAAGTATCCTCCGGGTATGTAATTGTATGGACACCACAAATCCAGTTAAGACAGACCTTTAAACAACTTCAAACACTACAAAGAACGAAAGCATACTTAAAAACGTTAACGTTAAAGTTTAACTGAAGATGTTTTGAACAACGGTATTACAAACAAAGGGAAAAGCACCGAACTTTCTCTCCAATTTACTATTTTTTAATCAAAAAAAAAAAAAAAAAAAAAACATCACTGCAAGGGGTGGTATAGAGGATTACTCTCATCGTAACTGGGAAACTGTATACCTATTTTAACTTTTGTTTGCTTGTTTGCTTGTGTGGGGTTTTTTTTTTTTTTTTTTCGTTTTCTAATTTTACACGAAGATACCTATGATTCACCATGCCCTCCAAGGAGTGAAATTTTTTAAGGGGGGTAGATGCGTATAAATGAATAATGTCAATGGCTAACTTGAAAACAATTTCAAGGGAGCTTTGCCCCTGACCCCCCCTCACCTTGGCCACGGACCTGTGACGGCAACCGTATTATTACATACCCTAGCCATGAACTGATGGTAAATGACAGGTTATACCCAATTTCAATTATTCGAGTCGAATAAGAGGTTGTTGATATGCATGTTGTTTAATATAAATAAAATCAAAATTCTTGCATAACCGAACGGTCGTAACAGAGGAAAAAAAGAAAAAATTATTGCACGGTCTACCATAACTACCGTGAACGTGGTACATCAAGGATGCTGAATTGAAGTTGATGATGACCCCTAGCTAACCTTATACCGCGGCCAAATTGAGTGTGCATCATCCTGCTCAATGATGTGCATACTTCACCCACAGCAGTAATGAGACGTTATCATTTAAAGAATATTTGACACTTTCAGTCATGGCAGCAGAAGCTGAAGCAAATACTTCATCCGTTTCAAAGGTACTGGATAACATACTGAGTAAACATTTTCAGCCTTTCAAAGTTTGTTCTAAAGCTGAGCCTGAGGTGGCTTAACCATGTACCACGTCTTTTCACAATAGCATTGTATGCTCCAAAGTGTATACCCTTTCAGCGAAACGTCAACAGTGACATGGTAGCCCACATGGGAAAGTACATTTGCCATACACCAAAGAATCACGCTAAGGTGGAGGTGTTTGGAATTATACGCCACACCAATTGTTGCAATTGTATGCCAACTGTTGTAATTTTCCCTGTAGCAGCGGGGTACACCACACACCAAATTTTTTGGTGTACATTTCCGTACGCCAAACTCCCAAAGATCTTTCTGTGAAAGGCCCTACTTTCTAGTATAGATTGTAGCTAGCCCGAGGCAGTGGCACAAGCCTTACGTTAGGCCTAGCCTTCATGCCAATTAACTGCAATACTGCATTCTGGGAAGGATTATGCCATATACACTTCCTATTCAGTATTGTGACCATTGGCCTTCATTGTGACATTCACTTGTGGTCCTCTACAGTTTACACAAGAAAGTACTTCCCTGAATGCAGTTTTGAAGCACCCTTGGACCAAGTTCATGAAAGAGGTTCAGAGGTAGTCCTTGAACAGGACTGTGTACTACTATTAATGACAGGACATACTCCATAGACAGTCCGTCACAACTGCAGAATACAACCTCCCTAGTCTTAAAGGCAGTCTTTCGTCACCTCCAAACTATAGTTTCAGTATACATATATCAAAACTCTCAATTGGTACAGCTCTTTGATTGGCATCACATTCAAACAATGCATCATAGCTAAATTACACAGCATGGGCACTGAGAGTGTCTTGATTACATATTATGAACTTGTATGGCCACTGGGACAAGCCATGAAGCAATAAACTAGGATTGTGTCTGGATAAAGATGAGTTTTAGATAAATGTGGGAGGGGCTAGAAGTAAGTAGGTTGGGAGAATTGGAACTGTTTGGGATGATGAAAATATGCCTTTAATTATACCTCTGAGACCTTGGAGGTGCAGTCGCAGTCATGCATACTTGCTGAGACTCTGGAGGCACAGTAGCAGTGTCCAGTTACGAGTCACATGTACAATGTTTCGTTCTCGATAAAACAGTACACTGATAAATGACCGCTGTGACTGGGGCGCCAAATCAGTAAGAAGCTCGCTGGACTTAGTCATTTTTCGCCAAAACACCACCTAACGGTACAGTGATATATGGTCACAATGACTGCGACTGTGCCACAAAATCAGGAAGAAGGCTCAGTGGACTTAGACATTTCCCCCCCCCCCCCACCAAACACATGTATAATGTGTCGTTCTCAACATAACAGTACCGGGATATATGACTGAGATGGCGCCACCAAATAAGGAAGACTGCTAATCAGTCATAGATTTTTTTTCCTGTAAAAGATAACACACAAAACCAGTGTATATTGCATCATTCTCAACATAACAATACACTGACATATGACCACTGCGACTGCGCCACCAAATCAAGAAGAAGGCTCATCGGACTTTGACATTTTCCCAAAAAAACACATGTATTATGTGTAGTTCTCAACAAAAAGGTAACAGACGTCTCAGTGGATGTCTAGGCTATACTAGTCTAAACACCAAAGAATTCAGCGCACTGTATTATTGATTCACCATATTGTACAGAATAACTAGCACAAGCTTTGCGAAGGATCAGAGTTCGTGTGCACTTCGGCTTCATGATTTTTAAAGGGTGCTCTTCAGTGGGGTGATGTATTCTGCAGTTACTCCCACAGTCCTTGCCCATATGCCTCCTGAAATCAAGACGTTCACACTCTGAGTTCAGTATGTAACTCTACAAATGCCTCACAGCTTCAAAAATGCAGGTCTATAATTACCATACTTGCCATGAATGATCTTTCACACCACATCTAGGCTTGTCAATCAGCTTTTCTTCAAATGAGGAGAAGAAGTTGGTTAAATTTGGAATAAATAGTCGACTCTATCGCGAAGTATGTTACACAATCCAAATGCTTGTAACTGTAGTATAAGTATGGAAGGGTTACCCTGACTACACTTTATGACGTTAAAGAAGATGTTTATTTCCACTTTAAAAAATGACCTTATTTACAGAAAATTTTGATAAATTAATTACATTTTTAAATTTCTGGAAAGTATTTCAAACATATTGATGTATCTGATAGAATTAACATTTTTCTTGTCGAGTTTCAGAAAAATGCAACAGATTCTATGATATTTATCAGAGGAATTGCGTATGTAACTTGTCCACTGATGTGGAAGCAGGTGTAACACCATCTTTACTCAAAACAACAAAATGGCTGGTACTGAAAGAGGTCTCCAAGTAAGTGTTCTGTAACATTTTACCTCAGAGAGTGACCTAAAATTGTATGTATGCATATTTTTGTTAGCTATAAATAAACACAAAACCGATTCCAATTGCTGAAGGCCCTGTTCTCTCACCCCAAACAGTACCAATTCTCCTAACCTTTTTACTTAAGTCTCCCCCCCCTCCCACAATTGTCTGAAATTCATGCTCATCCAGACGCAATCTCAGTTTATTGCTTTAAGGTGAGTAAAGAAAAAACTCAATTTATATAATCAAAACTCTCTCATTCATGATCTGTTTTATAAGCTTTGGTACTCTGCATTGTTTGAATTAGTTGTCAATCAAAGAGCTGAGCCAATGGAGAATTTTGGTACCCCCATACCAAAATTGTAGTTTGGAGTGAGAGGTTTGGCCCTTTAAGTCCTGATATTGCAACCGTTGGGTTCCATCTAGCCTACCTCTGACTAGTTCTTGAACAGGACTCTATGTTACATGGACTTCGTTTTACTCCACACTAGAGTCCTTGGCCACAGTGCCCTAGAAACCCAGCTGTTGCCGCAATATCAGGACTTAAGAGGAAAGTTGATCACAGCATAAACAGCTCAAACACCTGCTAATTTTACCATGGCTATCCTTAAACAATTGGTAATGGCTTTATGTTTATTTGTTGCTAAAAAATATGCATACATACAATTTCATATTTCTTTCTGAGGCAAAATGTTACAGAACACTTACTTGGAGACTGTTTTCAGCAGCAGCTAGTTTGCTGTTTTGAGAAATGATGGTGCTACATGCACTTCCACATAAGTAAGCAGAATTACATAAGCTACAGAACTTATGTTGAAATTTTCAGCTGATCACAGTGATCAGCAATTGCTGATTGTACACAGAGTATGGACATAAGTGAAGACCTCATTTGTTGCCTGTCACATTGTCAGCTCTACCTGAAAACTAGCCTAGTTTCCCATTGCATCTAGGCTATGACCAATGGGTCTCTGAAATGTGCCAATGATGATATTGTGATCATTGATGATGATGCTAAACAAAGCCTACAGTAGGTATTTGCAACATTGGACCTATTCTTAGGTGAGAAGTCAAGGCTAGGCTCCCCTTAAAGGGGAAGTTTAAGCAAAAATTGAATTATCATTTGTGAAAGAGGAACTAATCTACACAGTGTGGTGAAAGTTTCATTCAAATCGGACATGTATTTCTTGAGATATCGGTAAACGAAGTGAGTAGATTTGTGTTCAAAAGTGAGTTTGAGGGTAGCAGAGCTTATATCACTTCCTCATATTGACAAGGAATACTTTATTTCCCTTTGTTTTATCAGACTGTTGTGTTTACCTTGAAATTAATAGGAGTGTGACCTCCCTCTGAGCGATGCAAAGTTTGTAAAATTCTCATGCCACTTATGCAATCACATTTTAATAATATGGGATTGTTGAGGAGAAAATCCAGTCTAAAGTTTAAAGAAAAACAAAGGACTGCCCATTAATGTGGGGATGTGATGTCATATATATGTGCTTGCTTCAAGTTGACGTTCACTTTTGTTGAAAACGTGAAAACTTTACATGCTCATATCTTGAGAACCACTCATCGGATTTTAATGCAAATTTCACCAAATGCTCAGCATAAGTACTTTTCTAACATAACAAATCTTGTTGTGACCTTTAACCCTTCTTTTAAAGGTAGTGTGACATGTCAGCATTTGACCTCACTGTATTTGGTAGTTACAGAGTGAACTGTTTATCCAAGGAAAAATTCGTTGAAATTTTTTCAATATCTTTTATGGTCCTCAAGATATACCTCTTCCAAGTTTGAATGTTTCTGAAGCAACTTGTTGCTTATGCAAAAATATTGATATGGAGTGTTGCAAAATGTTGACATTTCTTTTGTTAACCCTACATTAATTATCTCTTAATTACTCAGCAGACAGTTTTCTGTTTGGTAATTGATACTGACAATTTTCAAGGACACAATTTGAACTTCCAAAATAAAACCATCAGGGCAAAGTAATGTTACAGCTGTCCTTGAGTTAGAGATTGTAAAAGCAAACATACATTAGCCATATAGGGCATTTCATTACATTACAATATATGCATATTAAGCTCATTGACAGAGTGCAAATCAGAGATTGCCCCATAAAATGGTCTATTTTTGATGGATTTTGATGGGAATTGCCACAATTTTCTTGGTTTTTGATGCTTTTAACATCAAATACCCAATTCTGTCATTTTCATGCACACAACTTTTAATGAAAGGTTAAATTTAGGCATGTAGGCCAATCGCTTGTTTACTGATTAGCTAGAGCACCTGTGTTAGGAATTTAGGGACCTTGAGAGCCTTATTATACTAGCTAGGTAAGGTAGGTTACTAAAAAGTATTTTAAAACTCTATAAGGTGTAACAAAAATAATGAAGTTTTGAAAAACGAAGATTCAATGTTAAGCTCATTTCACTTAAAATCATTGCATTTAAGACGGATCACAATATTTTTAAAATTCTTTAGTCTAGTTGCTACTTATTTAGAAAAGTCATCTGAATAGATATAAATAATTAAGATCGGTAGTTCTTAAAATTAAAATTTTTGCCTAATGAATGTTTTGTGTGTTGTCATTTTTACCTGAATCAAAGCTCTCAGGGTAAAAAAGCCCAGTGTACTTTTCAGTACTGCAGCCTTATTTATCCCTAAAACCTCAATTCTCCTCATGAGAGAATGGATATAAGGAACTATAATTTGTGTGTACTATGAACAATGCCTGAATATTCAAGAAAGAACAATATTAGAGCTAGATATTACAGCTACAGCTAGATCTTCAAATTTTGATTTGTAGAGTGTTACATTCATATTTCAGAACATGTTATCATGCATACCTAACATCACTTCTCAAAATGGGGTTAGGGTTTAAGAGTTGAGGTTAATTTGGAGTTCAAAGTCTCAAGACTTTGTATTGTTTTACAGGATTTACAGTGAGGATTTGATAGTTAAAAAGTGTGATTTATGTATATGTTTAAAAGTCCTACAAAGAGGAATCAACTTGATCTTAGAACTCATATATACATGTCTGTTTTTTCTTCATTTTATTATTTTCAGGGTGTATTTGTCTTTAAACCTTCCAGCAACAAGAAGAAACGTTCCTTTGAAGCAGGTGTGTTTTATGGACAATACAAAGTGCAGTGGTGGTCATATGCTAGTGCTGACATATTGGACAACAGAATACAGTCCAATCCCTACCATATAAAACAGGGAGATAGTCTTGGTTTCTGGTAGTCTTGGTTTCTGGTGGTGTCACATTTCACCACTGAAAGCTGGGGTGTATCTTTGGATTTACATTTTGTTTAGGGAAAATTTGCACGAGGGGAATTTGTCAAATAATGTTGGGGCCTATCAACAAGTACTCACTATTACTGTTTCAATTGAGAGGAACTGATTACAAAATTTGATCTGGTACTTGTTAAGAAGCCTTCCAATCAACAAACTGTTAAAAAAGTTGTCAATCATAAAATTTGGGAAGATTTAGATTTTACCTGCTGCAATCACCAGATGCTGTGAACACAAAATTTGTATTCACAGAATCAGTTGAGCGTGTCAATTGTGATTGACTGGTGAGCTACATCTCAGGGTAGGAAATACTGTACCCTTATAGCTCATAGTGATTCTTTTTTGATTGATTGGCCAATATTTGCCTTCAAGATGCCCTACTGACACTATGTATGGGCTACTTTGCCTTTGTAACTCCATTTTGGGGACTATTTTTACATTATTCAGTGATAACCACCCTGAGTCCTTGCTTAATTTCTACCCTGCTACAACATACTCCATAAAACATGTTCCCTTGCCATGGTGACCTACATTAGCTAGCAGCTGTACAGAGAGACATCAATGATCAGTTAATCACACAGCTCACTGATTACATATACTTATGTTAGATTGAGGGACACAGCAGAAATAGGCAGCAAGTGCAGCAACATATGTACAAGTACTGTATGCTTGTAATATGTTGTACTAATTGAAATATGGGTCTATACTGTAAGTGTTAACTACCGTTTTCTCAGGGAATGTAAAGCCCAGTTCAGTTCTGAAGAGTTTTAGCAACTACTCCTCTACCTAACTTCCAGTTGCTAATAAGCACTCTTCAATTGTGTTTTGGTAATATTACCATGTAGGAGCTGTCGTTATGTAAATAGGACGTATTCAGTCTGTAGATTCAGAGAAGCCTTCAAGTAATTTAAAAAATAAATATATGAATAAGTAAATTTTTGCAAAGTTGTGGAAGAATCAAAATGAAATGAAATATGCCCACATACTGTATGCTGCCAGTCAATGTTCAAGTAAGCAGTCACCGCATTGTTTGCACAACATCTAGTCAACATGCAATTAAGCCCCACCTTTATCTACAACTACACAAAGTTCTGGATCCACCATCATTGCAGGTGTTTGTTAATTGTTAGCAAATATTTTGAGAGTTAACTTTTACAAAATTTGCTAATCTTAGCATTATTGTCAAATTATGGTTTTAGGCTTTAAACTTAAAATATTAATTTTAAAGCCTAAAAACATTATTTGACTCACAGGATTTACAGGTACATACTATGTACCTGTAAATCCAATTTGTGATCTTTTCATGGGATTCTTTTCATGGGATATAAGTATCTCTCTCATAACAGAGTTGGAACAAGTCATTATTCGAGTCACTGCTTTCCAAAAGGGAAATAACTGGAGGGTACAGTATGTATCATGATTTTCATCTTCGAAATACTGTGGTACAGTGACTCAAGTCACTGACTCAACTCTTGTCAAATTAAAGTAGCAAATGACTCAACCACAAAACTCAGTGATTTGTTTATTCAACTTGTCTAATTAGCATCTGTAGTTTGCTGCTCAAGAATATATCAGACTGACAACATGGTCAAGTGGTTAAAGCATCTGACTTACAGTTAGGAGTTCAAGTCCTGGCCGGGTTATACCAAAGACTTTAAAAACAGAACCTACTGCAGTTGTAGTTGGTGCTCGGCATAAGCAATGGAGTAGGGAAAACAAGCCAGTGATGAGCCACAACGGAAAAAAAGGCTGTGGCCAGCTCAGCTTGAACCAATTGGTTAGAAACTGGGCCATAAAACTCTATCTTACCAACTCAAGAATAAATTTTTTCACCCAGATTTTCAAAAATGCAAATGATACAACCTGTAACTATATAATGTATTGTACTGCAGATGACAGTATTAAAGGTAAAGAGCAGTCCCCAGAAACTTATTTTGAAGAAAAGGCTAAATAACACAATTTTCATCTTATTTCTCTTCAAAGTATCCTTCATTACCTTTTTTGACTTTACTATTGCATATTCAAGGTAAACCAAGCAGTTATTTCTGGTAAATTTCACATTTGAAGAGAATAAACATTGTCTCCCAACAGCCTATCATGAAACTGGACAGTCTACTACACTTCTTCAGTTTGGGATGACTGTTCCTGCCCTTTAATGGTGCTTATTGGTGAGATTGAAAGGTGTAATATTAAATGCAGTATTATTGCAGTTTTTAGGGAAAAACTGCAGTTGCCAATAATAGTACCCCACCTCAGGTTTGTAACTCCAATTGGCTGCTTCAATGAGCAGCAGTTTCGATTACCATTTTGGTACAGTAGAAGCCCAACAACTGTAGAGTTCAAATGACATCTTACAAAAAATTCTGAAATAGGCCTAAGTTTTGGCAAAAAGGGTATCAAATTACTTAAAGTGCATTGAAGGGCTACACCCCCTTTTAGTCTATTCTGAGATAAATTGGACTGTGTGTTTGGTCTAGTAGTAGAGCATGTGTCCCTTCTACCCATGGTTGCCTCGTTTACTTGCCCAGTGGACTGCTGTGGTCACTTGGCTGTTCAGAATATTCAGTAGGTGCGCAATGAGTAAAGTAGTACTCTGCCGACTGCTTGGGAATAGAAAATCAGTGCTCCCTTAGTGCAACTAAATAGGGCTGTTGTGTCAATATGCTTTGTAGTTGTATATTAGTTTTAGTTCGAATGCTAACTTTTGAAACTGGGCTTGGTCCAGGAAAGGTGTATGAATGTACAGGATTTCAGTGTTCTTCTTTTAAATCTTTCCTCTTTGTTTAGAAGAATACTTTCCCCGTCTTCACAAGGAGTCAAAGAGCTGCTGCATAATGAGAGGAGAGATTTACAATGATTTGAGAACTGAAATGGAAAATGATATTGGGGTAAGTAGGATGGTTGCATTGAGTCTGTGATAGTCACAGATAATCCATGTTGCATTTTGAAATGGAACTGGGAACTGTGGAATTTTCAGGTACTTAAGCATACAACTCATTGAAGAAATGTCCTCTGCTCCAAATATTTATCCAGGTACTTTAATAAATGAAGCCTTAACACCACTGTTGAAAGCATGTTTTCAGTTTCATGGATTACTTTTATTAAGTTGATTAAGTATTCATGCAAGTTGAAGGAAATTGAAAATTGAAGGTATTTTATTCAAAAAATGTACTTTGTTGTCCTGAATCCTCCTACTGCGGCACAAAAGTGTGTTTGAGTGAAGAGTGACACAGTAGGTACATAAACCCCAGTGGTATTGTAAAAAATGTTAGAGCTGATAATTTCTTCAATGATGGTACATACTAGAATATGAAACAAATGTGAAGAGCATTTTCAAGCTTTCAGATTAATGAATACCTGATGAGAACTAGGGTCTAGATGACACTATACAGAACCCACTCAGGGATTCTGCAAGAAACTCAAAAAAGGTAGGGGGGATTCATTATTGCCAAACCGCAAGACCAAATTGATGCTGCCCATGGGCAAAAGTTGCAAGTGGGTTTAGCATGACAAAAAAGCTACTTCAAGGTCCGTATAAGGTGCCCTATCTGAAGGGTTTTAAAGGCTATTTATTTATGTTAATTCAACGATTCCTGCAAAACTGTCCTCTTCTTAAATTTGAAACCAAGGTATGACATTTTTATTATTACTATGTACAGAAAAAAAGGGGGGGCCTTATTCTGGAAAGGGGGAAAATCCACCTTGCCTACCCTTGATGAAAACCCCTGACATAAAGTGTGTAAAATAAAGGGAATAATTAGTATTGTGCTACAGTGCATCAAGGAAGTATATTCATAATTCTATTATACTCCCACAGTAAAATTAGAGATCTGTGGACTTTGTTTGCTGGTTAAAAGGACTGTTTAAAATATAGCCAAGTATATTTCCAAATGTGATTGGTTAATGCCATGCCTATTAACCTGGCTGTTAATGTAATTTTTAGTTGTTATAAAAGTATTTCTTTACAGAATCGACAGAGGTCCTCTGGTACTTGTATATGATAAATTTGAACCTGTTTCTTGTTTCAAGGGAGATGAATGTTTCTCTGTTTTACCTTTAACAGGATCTGAGAAGTGAAATAAGTAAAAAATTGTTGGATGACTTGACAAAGTTTCTCCAGAATTGTCATGGAAGTACAAATGGCAAAGGCAGATCCTCTGCCAGAGGTTGTAGAATAGAACTTCCCACAGCTGTTTTGATTACAGGTTTGTCTGCTTACACTTATTGACAGGCTTTTGTCTAAAGGTTGGAAAAGAAAATTCAAAGGGAAGGGGTCCAACAAGGCAGAAGTGTTTTACAATGTGAGGGAAGTTTGCCAAGTGATTGAACAGGTCTGTTTTACCTCACACTTGTTGGCAGGCTTTAACTGGAGATTGAAAGGAGAAATGAGGGGGGTGCCAAATGGCTCCACAAATATTTGTGGGTCAAAATAAAGCATAAAAGCAGTGCTAACAGTGTTATAATGCTGAATGTTTTCAAAATGTAAATTAAACAACTTCAGTTGGCTAGACAAGTGATTATTATCTGGATGCAAAACATTTATTATCTTAATACATAACATGTATTGGGATATTGTTACACTAGCTGGTCATTGATTGTAGCCAAAATTCTTTATAACATTTTCATTTTGTTTAAACCGAACCTTGAAAGCAAGTATTTATGGTAGAGAAGAAGATGATGTGTTGAGTTTTTAAATGACTTTGTTTTTGTTTTTGGCTGATAATTAGGCAAAAATCGATCAAAAAGTGAGCAGAACTCTACAGCAGCCCATTTCTTATACTCTGTTTCCACTGCGCTTTGTGTGGTGTCAGTTTGGACCTCCTTGTAGTAATCTCTACTTAGGTTCCATCTTTGGCTTAGCTTCACATTTGTGGAAAATCGAGCAGAAAGTAACTCTCAGATAATCTTGTTTGGTGTGATCACAAAAACCCCTTCAACAAATGTTTGCCCATCCATTGTCTTGAGATGAAGAAGTTCATTCACAGTTAATTAAGTTTCAAAACAGGACATTAACAGAGAATTAGGCAGCTTCCTCTCTCAGTCTTTAATAAGAATTGTGTTCTTAACAAATATGCAATATTTGAATGAAACTAAAGAGATATAATAAGGAAGGGTGTTACTGAAGCAAATATTGTAGAGGGGAACAGGAAAACTGCTTTTGTTAAAGAGCCCATGAAATGACTCAATGACAACGATTTGGAGTCATTCTCTGACACTATCTATCAACAAAAAATCTCAAGCATTTCTTTTAAAATATTCTGCCCCACAAAAGAGAAGTGCTCAAGTGAAATGGTACCCCTTTCAACACAACAGCTGAAAAATGTTAAAGATGTAAAAGTGCATTGAACTGAGAATGACATCATCACAGGAACCCAACTTCACAGTGTGTGTATTATAATGTTATGTTTAAGTAACATTTTGCTCACAGGTTGCATAGCATGAGACAGGTACTGGCCAGATAATTTTTGAATTATATCTGAAGAATGTCCCAGTATAAAGCCAAAAATATATCAATCAAAATTTGAAATTCTCACTCCCAATTCCTCAAAAGAGGAATTTTGTCATTATTCACTCAAGCTGTCCCATTCATGTTAGGCCTATCAGTTTGAATTTTTTGTTCCATCAGTCTGGTTGATCTATCACTAGACAGCAATTCTTTCAACCAGAGAAAGAAAATATTTCAACTCACATTCAATCAGATTGTTGAATAAGAAGATATCTCATCCAGTTTCCTTTGAAAGACATCCCTTCCAAGTAAATTTGTCACAAACATGGATGTGGAAATCATACAATGGATCTTGTACTAGCATAGACTTCAAAATGCATGAAGTTGAAATAGTAACTTCATGCCAACTTTTGATAAAAATACAGAATACTTCCTTAAATAACCAAAATATCAGCTAGTCTCCTTTCCCACTATAATCACTGTTCCTTTTCTTTGAACCAAGTCAAATTGCAGCATTAGCACATGCATCCAAAACAACACAGAACTTGTTGGTAGTACAGTATTTAAGCCACTGCAGAATGGTATACACTATTGCATATGGGCCTGTGTAATGAGAGCATCACTGCTTCCTCCCCTATAAAAATCATAGTTACATAACACTGGAGGTCAAATGGATGCCGTTACATCCCCCAGGAGCCTGAGGTATCTTTTTGTGTGTATAACTTCTTACCAGGGAACTTCCAAACACTTGTATGATGTATACCAAACAATTTTCCCTGCTAGTTGGCTCAAGGAATATTGAGAACTCACGAAACTCCATCTGTTGAACAGGGGTATTCCTACTGTAGGTGTTGAAACCCCCTTTTTCACTAGTTTTGTGAAGCAAACATAGGTTTAGGCTTTGTAATGACAATTTGTTGATTATATCAATCATTTTAGGCCATCTATACATGCAAGATTCTGTAACATCAACAGTGCACTATAGTACACTCCCTGTGAAGTTGGGTTCCTGAGATGATGTCATTCTTGGTTCAATGCACTTTAACATTTTTCAGCTGTTGTGCTGGAAGGGATACCATTTCACTTGAGCATTTCTCTTTGTGGGGTGGAATTTTTTAAAATAAATGCTATTTTTGTTGATAGATAGTGTCAGAGAATGACCCCAAATCATTGTTACTAAGTCATTTCATGGGCTCTTTAAATGAATTTGTATGCACGCCACCAGATTATTGAAACAATAGTTTCTGTTGCAGCATCAAAATGTTAAATGCATAATGCATAAAACTGTTACTTCAAGAACACCATTATTATAAATAACACTTTTACAAAAGTATCCAGATTCTGCAGCTTTGCTGATCTAACTCTACATTATTTTGAGATTTATCAAATAAATATTTGATATATAAAGTTCATTCAATTTGCTGAAAACACTTTCGATGGACTGTTTGTAGAACATTCATCTGTTTAGACCTCCAAATAAGCTTGAAATGGAGCCTAAATGAACAGTTTAGCAGTGGGTCTATGCTATATCATAGGACATTTCTTGATGGGCAGCATGGCCATCAGTAACTGAGGCTTGATACTGATAGGTACACTGTATGGCTAGTAGTGATGTCACTTATTTTGATTTCTGCATGTTGAATATTACAGCCAAAGGTTTAAGATGTTAATAATAAACCCCTAGACTGAGTATCTTATTTTGAAATTAATGTGATCAGTACTGAATGGAAAGTTATGTGTCTGAACTGATGACACTTTATTGATACAAGGAGATAAAAACAGTTCCAAGCACAATTTATGGGACATTCATTTATCTGTACTATATTTTAGATGCAACACTGTCAATTTAGGATACTGGTGTTGTTGTTCAGAGGGCATCAGAACAGATCTCATATTTTTTTTTTTATGAGCCTGTGCTGTTAAACTGAAGGTGCTTTTATTCATTCAAATATGGCTACTATAACTCTCCTTTTGAAATGAGAAATAGGATGAATTTTCTCCATTGGTACTATGTAAATACTTCATGTGTCATATGATAATATGACCATTACACTACTGTATCTGTTGTGTTAGTGTGTAGCGCAGTACAGATTGACATAGTAAGACCTTTACCAAATTTAGCCCAATGGACAATCTAATGATCTAGTATGAAAAAAGAACCTCACTGATCTTACTTCTCACAAATAAGTTTTTTTCAAAAGACTTCTTCAGATTCTACACTAAGGCTTTTGGTGGTGGCTCATTCCTTTTTTTTTTGTAATTTTTCTACCTCCAGGAGTCAGTTCTCCAGACCATTCCTCCATCTTCAGAGCTTTGGTGGACATCTTCAAGAAGAGAGTTTCTCCACATGTTATTAGACTGACTGCCAATCAGTCTTCAAGTCTCAAATCTTTGATGTCAGCTGTGGTTGGTCAATTTATTGGTCAAGAGGATGCAATGGTCAGTCATATTAAGGAGTTTTTCGATATTTCATTTCTTGTTTTCTTGTTTGCTTCATAAAAGTAGACATTTTACACACAAGCAAAGGAAAATTAAATCATACAAGGTCTGCAAAAGAATCAATTACATAGCACCATTGCATACCAAGTATGTTTTCTGAAATTCATTTCTACCTGAACATACCTCTCAGTAATTTTTAGTTAATCCTATTTTAATCTTATGAGACCATTTTTCAGCTGAGATGTGTGACCAATGATAAATTAAAGTGTACCTCAAGTCAAAAAAATTCAAAAGTATATATTGAAGGGTATGAAAAAAAAATTTTAACAGTCTAACTCCTATCTTCATAGGACATTCCTGAGCTGAGATATAAAATGTTGAAGTTAATTTACTCAACTTCAAATGGTATATTGTGCAATAATTTGTGATGTCATTGTTGTACTTCTCAAATTACAATCTTTGTATTTGTTTGTTTTTTGGAAAGTTACTACACATTATATGAAGGTGTGATAGCAATCCTACTCTTGTTGAGTGATTTAATCAACTAAGCCCTCTCTGTGCAACAAGCTATCCAGGCAAACAGAGAGTATTCAAGTTCATAAAAACATTTTTAATTTTAGAGGGAAACAAAGCATATTATGTCAGTTGTACAACAAGAAAGTCACAAATTTTTGTGCAATGGACCAACTAGTTTTAAATGAATAAACTTCAACATTTTGTATCTCAGCTCAGGAATGTCCTATAAAGATGGGAGTTGGACTGTTAGAGTTCATTTTTCCTGCTCCTTAATATATATTTTTGAAGTTTTTGACTTGAAGTGCACTCCAAAACTTGAAATGATCTCTGTTAAAAATGTTGATTACATTTGCATCTGCTTCCAAGAACTGAGATGTCTCTGTACAATCACTAGTAGACTTACCCATCAACAACCACCTCTGACAACTTCCCCCGGCAATCTCCCCCTCCCTCATCCTTGGCAAAAGAGGTGTTAGGCTTGCATTTCAGGCTAGTCCCAATCAGAGGGATAAGCAAATTATTGAAGCGTTATAGAGTTCTACTAGAAAATAGCCAAAATGCTCATCAAAATGTACCAAATATTGAACTGTATATTTTACACTTGTATTCTGAATGATAGCCATAGTATACAAATTAACAGCTGTAGAATATAAATTGTATATAAATATAATATATAAAGTGGTAACATTGCAACCTCACCAAATATGTCCAATGTTATCCTTAGTTTTCATCATCCATTTCACCTACAGACAATTGGTTTGCTCTGTTAGATGTATTTTAAAACTTAAAATTTTCTCCTTGAAAAACAGCATTCACCTTACTGTGGATTATCAGCTGAGTATAATAAAAAAAAAATTTTAATGGATTAAAAAGGAATGCTCACACTGTGTAACAGTCTACATGATTATTTTTGTGGGCAATTTGTTACTTCAACCACAAATTACAAAGATGCTATACCTTGAGAATGGTAAATGATGTTGAAATAAGACCTATTCATGTTGAATTTTATTTTTTAACCAGTTAACTATGGAATGCAGGTGAGTATCCAGACATTCCCAAAAGGGGGGGGCTGACTTTAGAGAAAGAAGAGCTGTGAGGGATTTGCATTGCTAATTTCCTGTATGTTTTATTGTTGATGTGGTGAAAAACTGAGGAATGAGGCAGTTCCCCACTGGCCTGTGAAATAAGTGCATTTTGATTTTGATTATCTCTTTAAATGTATTATTTGATGCAGAAGTTTGCAGGTTGAGATTGGTAAGTAGCTTTGTATTTGGTGAATGTTTATATTAAGCAGCCACTTACCAAGCTCAAAATGGTTGGACCATAAAACATGCTGATTTTGTTTGGTTCATCTGTCATTTGTAGGAAGTATACCTGATTGAAGATTATTTGCTACTGAAAGTCATGACAGTGTCACCTTAGAATATCTTCTAGGAAGTTCATGATTTTATTTTCATTTCTTTTTTTTTTTTCAGTCAGAGGATGAGGAAGAAGAGACAGAAGAGCCGACTTTGTTATCAGTGAATGTAAGGAAGATTCCAGGTACCATGCAGGTACTCCAATCATGGTACCAAGCTAATATAGAGGTAAGGGTACATATCAACTGAGAAGAATATCTATTAGACCATTTGTGGTTAAGTCACTGGGTGGCATAGAACATGTGCAGGTACACATGGGTGCATGTTAGGTTAAACAGCGTGCTGCAATCTCACAATTGCATGCAGAATAAAGATTAATTATATTCTACATTTCATTGTGATGAAAATGTAAGCACACTTCATCAACACTTTTGTCGAGCAGCTGCGACGATATTTGTTTGTTTAAATCAATGATTCTATGGTAAGGCTTTAAAACTCTTTTGTTGTGGATTAATGTTGTACTGCTTAAGCCTTATTTCTGTTATGTAGAACATCGAGGGAACTCTGAATGATAGAACTTCATAATTCTTTTGTGTTGGCTCAATATAACTGTAAATGGCAAAGACTCAATGAATGTATTTATAGAATACTGACCATAAACAATTTTGCCTGTTTTTTCTTCAGTAAGTGGATCTATGATGAAACTGCAAAAGATGTTTGTAATGAACAATCTTGAAATACTAGTATTAAAGACAGACAATCTTTACCCTAAGCTGACTTCTGCTCTTCAATTGACATAAAATTTGAAATTGCAGAGTAGCTCACATTTAATCACTGTGCACTAAAGAGTGTTCTGATTAGGTATTAGGGCCCTTGCATTCTCACCAAGCAGGGATTCCGCCAGAAACACAAAAAAGGAGGGGGGATTGATTACTGCCAAACATAAAGTCCAAATTGATTCTGTCCTAGGTTAAAAGTACAAGTGGGTTCAGGAGGAGAAAAGCTTGCTTCAGGGCTCCCGTAAGGTGCAATTTGAAGGGTTTTAAAGGCCATTGTGTAAGTTCAAACATTGCTGGAAGAGTGTTCTCTCTTTAAAAAAGGAACCAAGATATTGACATTTTTTTAATTTTTATGGAAATGAAAGGGGGAGGACTTTACCCACCTTTTTCGAAAGGGTGGGGGGGATCCTCCCCCCTTCTGACATAAACACTGCCAGGATATGCCCTGAAGCAGTAAACTGGGACTGTATCTGTCCATCAAAGGAGTAGTCTTTTCATGAGCTATGGTAGGATCTGGAAGTAAATGGGTTTTGAGGAATGAACACTCGGGGGGGGGGGGGGAGGGAGAAGATAATTTGATTTTCAAGTGGTAAAGCATCATTTGAAGTTCTTCTACAGTTGATCAAGAGAACACAACCATCTTGTGTACTTGTTCTGTGGTGAGTTAACTAAATATTACACAATAATATTGTACTATGTATAGAGGCTTTGGAATTAGGTCACGGAACCGCCATGCTGGAGGACATTCATGCCAAATACACATGGCTTTGTGCCGAATGCACTGCACAGTGTGCACTGTGACACTCACGGCTTATACACATTCAATGAGCAAGCGCGTCCCTTATGGTTTACTACGTAGTTACATGTACTCAACATGGATGCCAGAGAGTATTATGAGGTCATGTGAAAAGCCTCTATTGTAGTGCTGTAGGTTCTGGCAGCTATAACAAGAGAGCAGTTTTGTCTAAGACTAGTGGCTGTGATGGATTTGATGTCATCCTTCAAATAAATTTTTTTTTAAATTTTTTTTCAAGACTTTCACACCTGTCAAAAAGAAGAAAACACCCCACTCTGATACTATCCAAGCATCACACAGTCTTATCATAATGTTTGAAGATGTCGGGAGCTTTGTGCCTCGTGTCCTTCAAGATTTTGTCCACATTGCCAGGTTTGCTTTTTATATGTTCATTTTGATAATAAGTAACCTAGAAGGTGGTAACTTTTCTAATAAAAAGCTCCAAGTTCCCTTATTACTATTTTCACAGATATCCTACTTTATGGTTTATGCCTTTCACTGAAATTTGCATTTAAGACAACTGATTCGGCAGATTAAACAATTACAGCAACTTCTTTTAAACAGGTGTATGATCTAGTTAATGAGGATGTCCAGGGCTCAGTTCCCAGACAGATTCATACCAAATACTTAAAAAATGGAATGTATTGCCATTGTGTGTGATTCTTTGCACAAGCAATGGCATAGTAAGAACAAGTTGGTGCCCTACAATGTAACAAGAAAAAAAAATGTGGGTGTGACAAGATTTAACCAGAAGGTTATAAGTTCAGGTGTAAATCTCGTACAACAAATCAAATTCTTGAGACAAGATATTATAATAATCTTAAAAAATTGATTATTTTATTCATTTCTTGGATTTCAGCCAGTATCTTCCTTCTTTACCATTTTCATTTGTCTTCGGATTCCCAACGTCAGTAGCAGCAGTACATCAGGTGATCCCACGATCTGTATCGTCTCTCCTTCGCATTGAGAAATTTCAAACACAGCCTGCCTTAACATCTCTCAGTCAAGTCATAGAAATGGTAACTTGATATCATTGTCTAAACTTACCCTTTCCTGTCACTCAGAAAAATCAGGAAAAGAATAGAATGTCTAACATGTCTTTCATGTTTAGTCTTAATTGTGGGAATTTTTCAAGTTTATTTATCATTCAAATGTGTCAATGCTCCATCCCTTCCCCTCCATAGAGATGTGGTTGCAGTCCAGCTGTTACAAAGAATTTGTTATATTGACACAGTGGGAATGGAGTTAGTTTACGACACACCAACACTAGTGTGTCACTTAGAATAGGAAATGTTGATATGTGTGGGAAGTGTGAATGGAAATTCATCCTTTGTGTTTTGAAGTGATTAAACCTCTGAATCAGGCAAAAATTACTCTTTTTGAATCGGACATGAAACATTTATGTTGAAAGCAGCAGACATGCAGTGTGAATATGAGCAATCTTTAATTCTGGTTCATAAACACAGTTTGTAAGGAGAGTAAGAAGAATGGTTTGTTTGTTGATCATTGCTTTAATTCAGACATTATGACATAAAAACATACCTGTTTTAGATGCATTTCTCTGCATCTTAGGTTAACAGCTGCTGTTCATTATTTATGTCAACCATGTACAGGACATAGTTTCATTTTTCTATGATGGTCTGGTGATAAGTTTCTTTCACTTTGTTAGGAGCATCCGCCTCTCCCAGGAAGGCCCAATCTCTATTCCCAGGTCGAGTCATACCAAAGACTCTAAAAATGGAAACAACTGCCGTTGTGTATGATGCTCTTCATAAGGAATGGAGTAGGGCCAAACAAGCCAGTGAGCCACAACTGGGAAAAAGGCCATGACCGGCTTGACTTGAACCAATAAGTTGGAAACTGGGCTGTAAAACTCTAACTAACTTTCATTTTGTTAGAACATTGCAGATATACTCACATCCATGTCTCCATGCAAAATGTGCACTGAAGCTCAGTTTGTACCCAGTTAGTTTGATGAGCTTTTACATCTTAGTTTCTGACCAATCGGTTTAAGTCATGCCGTCCCCAGCTTTCTTTCTAGATGGGGCTTGCTGGCTTGTTTTCCCTACTCATTTGCTCCATGATGAGCTCAATTTGTAAAGAATTATTTAATCACTGATTGTAATGTATTTTTATTTTCAGCTTTTACTCACTCTGGATTATCCTTTCAAGTTAGGACCAAAAGTCTACCATCTGCTGTCTGACCTCTTTCTCTATCATAGCTTCTCCATCAGAGCATTTGTTAAAGGTATTCAGGTGAGTTAAATATAGTCTTGGAAATGAATTAATTACAGAAACATTTCGAGGGAATTGTTTGTGTACTACAATGCTAGTGTTTTATTCAAGTGTAATGGAGTCATCATCAACAATGAACACTGGGATTAGTGGTGGTTCCATTTGTAAAAGTTGTGCAGTGAGGTTGTAACAATCAGTTTTCTACACCACGCCAGATGTCAAATTGTGATAACAGGTGGATGATGAGGCTTTTTTGATACCTTGGAAAAGGAATCTATGCAATAGTGATGTCTTGTGTGTGTCTGTTTGTGCAAACACAATATCTCAAGAAGGGTAAGTGACTAATCTCATATTTGGTGTGTGGGTTGGCCATATTTAGAAGATGATCCCTACTGTTTTTGGTGGAGGTCAAAGGTCATTTGGGTTCATGAGAGATCAAAAGGTCAAAACCTTTTTGAACACAATATTTCCAGAAAGGTGCAAGTGACTTTGCTAATTTTGGGGTGTATGGGTTGGTTATATTAATTAGGTGTTCTGTATCCATTTTCATGGAGGTCAGAGGTCTTTTGGGGTCATGAGAGGTCAAGACATCAAAACCTAGTAATCACAGTATCCAAGAAAAATGCATGTGACTAAGCCCATCTTTAGTGTGTGGGTTGACCGTATTGAGATGGTGATCCCAGATGATTTTCATAAAGGTCGAAGATCATTTGAGGTCAGCAGTGTCAAAGTTTGACAAATTTGCTTGCACAGTATTACAAGAAAGGTAACTTGTAGGGTCCTCATACTTGACAAATAAAATATTTGTCTGCAGAAAATTACTACACTGCCTCCCATGTACCATCTGAAATCTGGCAAAAAACTTGGGGAAGGGTTAAACATCCCGTACATATTTTTAGACCTAGTGTAAACACTGCTTGGAGGAACAGATTAGCATTATGCTGGTTTGGCATAATTTTAAAACTATTTCTAGATGTAAATATCCCAGTGTCTACTTTCCTTCTCCCCCAGCCCCGTCCTTTCAAAGATTAACGGGAGGAAATGTACTGATTCATTTACATGTATGACAAACTGCTACCAATTGTGGCACAGTTTCTTTCAAACTTAGCTTTCATTATTTGTGAAACCAACTGCAGTGTTAATTGGTTAGATCATTTAACTTGCTGTCTAGAGATCTGGAGTTTGTCTCCTTGTCTGTTATACTGAATACTTTAAAAATGAAACCTATTGCAAATTCATTATTTATATGTAGTGATCACAATTCATATCTTTGTTTCTGTTTTAGGTCAGTTTGATGGAGCATTTCTACAGTCAACCTTTAAGTTTTTTATGCTGTTCCTTTGAAGAAATTCCTGGTCATGTGACTGCCATGACTCATACTCAGTTGGAGCTTTGTAGATCACTGAAATCATTCAGAAGGTAATAGCATTTCCAGGATGAAATTCCATTTGGGACCATTGGGAAAGTTGAATGGTCTCAAATGCATCTCAACCAAAACTGTACCATGGTAAAACTACGGTAAAACTACAGATTTGCCATAGTAAACCATGGTAAACCATGGTACATTTTCAGCTGGGCATGTTCATCAATAGTTTCATTTGCATTTTGAATGTTTAATAGATGCTTCTGTTCAAACTGGGACAGCAAAAGCATGATTCAGGTTGGAAACAATAACCACTCCAAAACATTTAAATGGAATTTAAACTCATTCAAAACCATTTAGCACCATTCAAAATTGAATGTGGTTTGGACAAAAGTTGAATGGAATGCCAGCTTGGGTTAGAAAAGTAAATGTGGTATCAGTAGGGACATTGCAGTCATTTGTTCAGCATAAATGGAAGCAATGGTCCTGCGTGCCCCACCCATAGGCATTTGGAGAAGGGGCATTTGGAGAAGGGGCATTTGGAGAAGGGGCCTTAAAAAGGTGATACTGCATTTACACGTAGTTGAATAAGTAAAAATTTAGAGTACTGCTTGTTTGGATCAATCGTGTGAGCCTACGAGAATATAGGCACTCAAAACTGTCTTAGACTAACTTCATCAAATGGTATCGTTTAGCTTTTTCAGCACTTTTAGCTGAGCTCAAAAAGGTGAATTAAATTCTGCCAGGGGGGGGTTGGATCTACTTTTTCCATATGTTTCTCAGACCATGTGATTGGTCAAATGATAGAGCTTCTGTATAACACGTTTAAAGCATGGGTTCCATTCCCAGGTTGAATCATATCAAAGACTTAAAACATTAATCTACTGCTGTTGTACATTGTCCTCCAAGCACTGGAGCAAGGAAAATAGTTCAGTGCCCTACAACAACTAGGAAAAAGATTGTTGGCTTCCTTAGATTAAGCCAGAAGGATAAAAGTTGGGTATAAAACCATATCTAACTGACTAATCATAAGGTAAACAAGAAAGTAACAACACACTGCAATTGAACTTTTGTTGCAAAGGTGTTGATCTTGTGAAACATGAATGTTGTGCTACTTATCCTTTATACTTCTATACAGATATGTGGAAAGTTTACCTCCCAAAGAACAGAGGGCGCTATTACTGGATGAAAAGCATACCAAGGTAAGCTGGAGACCAAGATATTACAAGATAGATTGCAGAATTAAAGTAACCCAATGACTTGGCATGGAGGCTGAAACTTCGGGCTGGAAGTGCCGATCATTGTTTAGTCTTTGGAAAACCAACAGATAGATTAATCTTCGGGTAATGATTATTTTCAAACCTTGTTTCTCAAAGTAACAAAATTCTTCAATAAAGTTGACATACAAGGAACAGTTTTTGGCTTCTCAGACACTTTCCTCCTAAAAACACTTGAACGTGAACTCTCAAAGTCTGGTTTGAAATTCATAGGATCACTTGTTGGTCAGTTTCTATAGTATTTTCTCAAGCACAGATTTATACAAGCACCTACATTCATACACACTTACATTTGAAAAGCAACTATTGCGTTCATTTTCTAAGTGTACAGAATTGGGCATCACTTTACCGGTACAATCACACAGAGTAGGGTATTGTGCTTGTATAGAATGGCTTTTAAAAATGCAACCTGGCTGATCTCTCATCACAATAGAATTTTCGTTTACGCATTCGTAATAATGTGTGGACAACTATAGAGGTGTACTGTACATGTCAAATTTAAACTTTTGCCCTTTGAGCCTCTGAGAAGAGTCAGCACATCTTACATTGTGGGGATAGGAGGTTGGAAGTTGGAATCTGTTTGCATAATATCTTTGATCACAAGGAATAAAACCCAGAAAGAATGGAAGTTGGCAGTCCCATAATGCATGGTCAAGTATTCAAATTACAGTCATTGCTCTTCTCCAAGCTATTATGCATCTATGGTCGTTTTTTCCCACTGACAGGTATATGGTAGTCCTTGGGCAAGTTTCCAAACCCTACTCCTTAGCATGGTGACCCCTGTGTGGAAATTTTTCAGGGTAGTCTCTCTACCTATCCTGATTTCTTTGAATGGGAAATGCAGTAATCTCAATTTTAGTATTGAAGTAGTATGGTAGACTTTCCTGTTCCATGATTGGCTCTTTAGAGTCATGTGACAATATTTTTCTCCTCAAATGTGAAATTTACTAGGAGTAGCTGCAAAGTTTACCTTGAACATGCAATAGTGAAGTGTGTAATGAAAGATACTTTGAAGAGAAACAAAAAGAAAATTGTGAAATCTAGCTGTTGCTTTAAAAAAAATGGGGTAACTGCTCTTGCTCTTTAAAATAAAGAGTTTATTATGATAGGTTAGTGAGGATGCTGAAGGTATCTACTACATGACAGTGCTTATTATTAGCATAATTAATGTGTCACATTTCACATTCAGTTGCAACTTTTTGAAAAATTTTGAATGTCTGTCTACCCTGGCTGGTAATGGTTGCATGCATAAAATGAAATGCCTGGTCACAAATTTTTGAAAACTGGATTGAATTGTTAATTATTTCCTTGTGAAACATTCATTTGTATTAAGGATGTGAGGATTGTCCAAGTTTGACAAATTGTCATTAGTAAAGAAAACTGTACATGTTTAGAAAAATTTAGTGAATAAGTTGGAACAAATGCTGTTGTCCTTAAACTTCACTTTATGTCTGTAAGGGACAATTTGTGCCATAAACTGAAATTAAAGTTCATTGTCCTGCCCATACCCCTTCCACATCCCCTATTCCAGGTTATGAATCATACCTAGTCTTAATTGTTTAGCATGATTTTATTAATTCATCAGTGGGTATTTTTTACCTTTATCTACAGGGTGTTGTCAACGACCTGCTAGAAGTCATCTACGAGTACCACAAAAATTTCTTCCCTCTCTTGAAATGCTTGCATCGTCTAACCAATGGATTGCCACATGCCCCTCTTGGCAGGAAATTGAGGGAGCTTTATGGGATGACTTTGGAAAAACATATCGTGGAACAGGAAGGCTATGAACAAGCAATTGGTCTTTGGAGGTAAGAATTAATCATGTGTGTAAATCTGTTTATAGTGATGTGTTGAAGGCAAGAACTTCTCTGAAGTGAAAAAGCAAGCTCTTCATACATTTCACTATGTTATCTTCTATCTGTATATCTCTTCATTATTTCAGAATACAAAGCCTAATATCGGTTTTAACTCTTTGAAGTCTGTCTCTCTAGTCTTCTCTTAACCATTCATAAACTTCTCTCACTAAAGACTGACTGCATGGTCAAAAGGTTAGAGCATCCAACCTGCATTTGGGAAGTCTGGAGTTTGACTCCTGACGTCATACTGAAAACTTAAAGAATGTGACCTACTGCCATTATGCCTGCTGGGGTAGGGAAAACAAGGTTTTGGCCAACCTAACTTAAACCAATCATTTAGATACTAGACTGTAAAATTTCATTTATTGAACAATTACTATCTAACTCTGGTTTGGAAGAGCATCTATGATTAGTTAAATGAATTAAGTAGTTGTGACTTCACCTAACCTGACCAATCACAGAGACTCAGGGTTAATTGATAGAACTCCCATTATGATTAGAAATGACCAAGAAGCTGAGTGAAAACCTCCCAGAGGTGTAATAAGTCATGACTCAAGTCACTAATTTTCAAATGGGAAATAGCCTGAGGAATTGTATCATAAGTTGATACACTAACTTGACATGAGGTACATGAAAAGTAATAAATGACTCGACAGACTCGACAGAAAAATTGACTTCTTACAACTTTAATTCCTGGAAGAAGTTAGTATTGGGATGCTATATTGTACAACATCCTTCCTATTGTGATTGGTCAGTTGTAGGAGAGAGAGAGTTAAAGGCCTAATCTCTTATCACAAATAGTTCCAATTCTCACAACTGCCAAAACTTCATCCTCATCCAGACACAGTCTCAGTTTATTCCTTCATGGTGAGTATTCAAGACCCCAATGTGTAATAAAACAATAACTCATAACATTCTGTGTAATATGAGCTTCTGCACTCTGCATTTTTTGAACTTGCTGTCAATCAAAGAGTTGAACCAATTGAGAATTTCTGTAGACTTCTACAGAAATTGTAGTTTGGGGTTATAAGATTAGGCCTCTAAGACTTAAGAGAAGTATCCTAGACTCATTGTCTTGCATTTATCCATTAACACCCTTTATTATAAGAAAGGTTTCAAATAGAGAAAATACAATATTTGAGATTAACAGGTTGTGATTGCAAGCAGGAAGCTATTTGTTAATAAATGAAGGTTTTTTTAAAATGATATTTAAAAGGCGGCATTCACACTACACAGCAATATTCTGAATAGATGTAATTGCGCCTCGTTTAAAATTTAGATTTGTCTGTGCCTAATGTAGCTATTAAAGCTGGGAACCAGGGACAGGTGGAGCAGGCTGAGTTACCCCATGGTATGAAAACCTAACGGTATTACCAGTTCTGGCTTTAGTATTTGAAGGAGGACTATGGCTATGATGTTAAAGAAAAGGTTTAGGCATTAGCACCCCTTGACTTTGCAAAGTCTTTCTCGGTGGAGTCATCCCCCTTCAAAAAAGTTTCAACATTTATCTAATCTGGCAAATCTCCATTCTAAGGAATGTTCCCTTTCTGTATATCTCTGGCAACTCTTATAATGCACTCCTTCTAGACAGGTTCACCCATATGAAAAGGTGGCAGGGTGAAACTAATTTTGAGATCTGGAACTGTAACCAAATCACTCTTTATTGTGTTAAATCAAGTTAACTACATTCATTTGAGATATTCAAGTCATTTTGTTATTTTATTGAAGGAAATTAAGTCAGACAATTTTCAAGTGGTGACGTGGGTGATGACTAAATTACAACTCTGTCAATTTCTCAATTAAAAGCCTGAAGTATCAGACTTATCACTTTTCCATTTATCACTGTTGTATTCAGTTTAAAGGTTAGGTATTGTGTACAACTTAGGGCCATTATCCGTGGTTTTAGTCGGTTAGTGTGTTAAAGGCCCATTTCTCTCACCCAAAACAGCACCAATTCTCCTAACCCTCTTACTTTAGCCCCTCCCACAACTGTCTTAAATTCATCCTTATCCAGTCACAATCTCAGTTTATTGTTTCAGGGTGAGTATAGAAAAGGCTCTGTGTTACAATCAAAACACTCCCAGTACAGTCTATGCTGTGTGATATAAGCTTTGGTAATCTGCATTGTTTGAATTACCAGTCAATCAAAAAACTGGGCCAATAGAGAATTTCTGTACCCCCGTACAAGAAGTGCAGTTTGGGGTGAAAGGATCGGCCCTTTGAACCCACAGACTTCCTATACATGGACAGAGCATACTGCACCCTACATTGTCGCTACCGTATGGGCATAGCAAGATGGCTGTCTGTTATGGTTTTGTGTGAAATTTGGACTTGCTCAAGCATACCCCCATAGAAAAGAAAGTTGAAATATTTTTAAAATTTGGCAATGTAAGGTCAAAATCACTTCACATTTTGCAGGAATATAATATTATTTTCCATTCAAGTTTAACTTTTACTTAAAGTGTTGAAGAGTCATTGTTAAATAAGACGATTTATACCTTCACGGCAGCCATTTTGGTGTGCCTTTTTTTGTCCCAGTCGGTGGCGACCATCTACTCATAGGACATACACGTTACATGCTCTGTCCTTGTATATAAATCCATTGTAAAACCTGAGCTTTGAACAGAGACAGACCCAAATTATGGATTCAAGACATAACTTCCAGTGAGATAAACATGTCCATTGTTTGTTCTACCAACATTTACTTTCCTCACTGCTGTAAGGTGATTTGAAAAGCTTGATAATACCTTGACAAAGAATTAAAGGCATTTCCAGGGAATAAATTTATTGACTTCAAAACTAAAAGTTGGGATACTTTTCAACAAAAATAATAAATCTTTAAAGTGAAATATCTTGAGTTAAGAAAAGGGTATTTGCAAAAGGGTTTGGAGGTCATGGTCTGGAATTTTTGTCTTTTCATGCAAGTCCATAACGAAAAGCCTTTGGAATTTGCCTTTAATCTGTGATGTTCCATATTAATATGTGCAGACTTAAAAAACTCTCTTGATATATAAAGATAAAGAGCAGTCCCCCTAAACTTGCCTTAAAGAAAACCCTAAATAACACTTATTTCTCTTCTAAGTATCTTTCATTACATTTTTGATTCCTTGCCGTAGGCAGGCAAGGAATCTATGCGATGGTGATGTCGTGTGTGTGTGTGTGTATGTGTGTGTGTGTGTGTATGTGTGCGTGCGTTTCTGGGGTCAATCGGGGATACACACATGAAAATTACAGTAGAACTGGGGATACCCCGCGAAACGGGGATATCCCCGGTTTTAGAAAGTCCAAAATAATGCAAAGTGGGGTGTTAGATAAGTGCCTGTAGCTTTACAGTTTGATCTGAGGTATATCCACGTTTCCATGTTTTTTGTTTGAATTTGTGTGAAAATGTGTGTGTAGATTTTTCAGGATCCCCAGTCACCTTGATTATGACCTGTGATTATCCCCAGTTGACTAGGAAAAACAGAATATCCCCACTTGACTGGTATAATGAGCATGTCCCCGATAGGCGCCAGAAACGCGTATAGGTGTGTGTGTGTGTGTTTGTGACACTTGCTTGTAAACACGATATCTTAAGATAGGAATGTCCGACACTTTTCATATTTGGTATATAGATTTATCATGTTGAGAGGAAGAACCCTATTGTTTTTGGTAGAGGTCAAAGGTCATTTGAGGTCACCAGCGGTAAAATTGCGACAATTTCAAAAATAGCTTGTAAACACGATTTCTTCAGATAGGATTGCCCAACAATTTTCATACTTGGCATAGATTTGTCATGTTGAGAAGAAGAACCCTATTGTTTTTGGTAGAGGTCAAAGGTCATTTGAGGTCACCAGCGGTAAAATTGCGAAAACTTCGAAAATGGCTTGTAAAACACGATATCTTCAGATAGGATTGCCCGACAATTTTCATACTTGGTATATAGATTTGTCATGTTGAGAGGAAGAACCCTATTGTTTTTGGTAGAGGTCAAAGGTCATTTGAGGTCACCAGCGGTAAAATTGCGAAAACACTAAAAATGGCTTGTAAACATGATATCTTCAGTTAGGAGAGACCAACACTCTTCATATTTGGTATATAGATTTTTCATGTTGAGAGAGAGAAGCCTATTGTTTTTGGTAGAGGTCAAAGGTCATTTGAGGTCAATAGCAGTAAAATTGCGAAAACTTCGAAAATGGCTTGTAAACACAATATCTTCAGATAGGAGTGACCGACACTTTTCATACTTGGTATATAGATTCGTCATGTTGAGAAGAAGAACCCTATTGTTTTTGGTAGAGGTCAAGGGTCATTTGAGGTCACCAGCGGTAAAATTGCGAAAACACTGAAAATGGCTTGTAATCACGAAAAAGGAGTGACAGATACTCTTCATGTTTGGTATATAGATTTGTCATGTCGAGAGAAAGAAGCCTAGTGCTTTTGGTAGAATTCAAAGTTCATTTGAGGTCACCAGCAGTAAAATTGGGAAAATCCCAAAAATGGCTTTTAAACATGATTACTTCAGATAGGAGTGGCCAACACTTCTCATGCTTGGTATATAGGTTTGTCATGTTGAGAGGAAGAAGTCTATTGTTTTTGGCTGAGGTCAAAGGTCATTTGAGGTCATCAGCGGTAAAAATGTGAAAACACCGAAAATGGCTTGTAAACATGATATCTTCAGATAGGATTGCCCGACAATTTTCATACTTGGTGTATAGATGTTTCATGTTGAGAGAAAGAAGCCTATTGCTTTTGGTAGAGGTCAAAGGTCATTTGAGGTCACCAGCGGTAAAATTGCCAAAACTTCGAAAATGGCTTGTTAACACGATATCTCCAGATAAGAGTAACAGATACTTTTCATATTTGGTATATAGATTTGTCATGTTGAGAGAAAGAAGCCTATTGTTTTTGGTAGAGGTCAAAGGTCATTTGAGGTCACCAGGGGTAAAATTGTGAAAATTCTGTGCCTAAAATGTAAAGAAAAATCTATCAAGCACTGTCAATTTGAAAGCAGGTAAGGTATTTGATGGCAAGGAATCACTAAGCCTTTTGGCTTTCTGGTATGACTACTATTGCATATTCAGGGTAAACCAAGCAGTCATTTCTAGTAAATTTCACATTTGAAGAGAATAAATTTTGTCACATGACTCCCAACAGCCAATCATGCAACAGGACAGTCTGCTATAATTTAGGATGATTGCCCTTGCCCTTTAATTCTTACCTAAATCTGTAGTGGTAATAGCTTTGTGAATCTGTACCCAAGATTTGTATCACCAAAGACAAGCAATCATGAACACAATATGTCTGTTTTTTTGTAGATTATTTGCCAGGGAAGAATTGATGTCTCATTTAGAAGTGTGTATTGAAATACTTAGTGAGGAGGATGGTCAGCTTGACGATATATGTAAAAAACTAACTGCTTACAGACAACAACTTGAAGCAATTGCAAGTAAGTACATAGGCTGGGCATTCCAGCAAATCCTTATAACCTCTGTAAACTACTCAGTTGGTACAAATGTATGTTTCTATGGAAGCAAAACATTTTGACCATTAAATTGTTAAACGTTTGTTGAAATTTTTTACATTGTTTGTTGCAATGCCATGAGTCAACATCCTGTATTTGTTTGTAAAGGTTTTTCTTTCCAGAAAATGAAATAATTCAATACTTAGAATAAGTATTGAACTTTGTTTTTTCAAGCACTCAAACCTCAATACATGTTTGATTGCCAGGTTGAGTCATACCAAAGACTCTAAAAATGGAACCTTCTGCTGTTGTGCATGATGTTCTGCATAAACAATGGAGTTGGGAAACAAGCCATTGAGTAACAACTGGAAAAAAGTGCTTGGCGGGCTCGACTTGAACCAATAAGTTGGAAACTGGGCCATAAACCTCTATCCAACTAACTCAATACATGTGTTTCCAACAGATTCTGTATATAGTGAGACTTGCCATACTGCTTCCATGTTTTAAGTGGTTGAAGATTTTATTTGTAATTGAATGCCTTATTATTTATCTTTTACTTAGTGAGTGATCTACAATTGTTGGTGCCTTGACTTTTAAGTCCTAGAAGAACATCTGTTAAACCGTACTCACGACTTCCACACCTTAAAGAAAATAAGAAAAAATTGGGAAAAAGTCTGAAATATAATCATGGTCTTGAAAATCCTTGAATTCTGGGTGTTTGGTGTGGAAAAATTACCATATTGTTTTGAAATTTGAAACCTCAGTGATTGCAATTATGTTTACATCCTTACTGAAAAAGTGTTTAAAAATAAAAACTATTTTGTGTGAATTGCCCTTTGTGGGCTGGGGGTTGTAGAGTATGCCCGGAGTACTTCCCCCCTGTCATAAAATGTTACTTAAGGGAAACCAAAGTTGCACTTGAACCATACTTGAAAATTAATGTAAAATTTGAACTTTTAACTTTGACTGACACTTTGTTAACACATTTGTGTTGAAGTGTGTTGTTTAATCTCGTCTAACTTACCAACTTCTTTATTATTCAGTCAGTACTTAATACTTCCCTTGTAGTCTTCAAAATGTCACTATTTCAAAAGTGTGGAACCCTATGTACTGCCAAGGAGTTGTTTAATACACTAAGACTACTGGTAGTTATAATGTAAACTAATTGACCTTTGACCCAGGTACAGGACATCTACCAGCTCCTAAGGATACACCTGAAGCTAAAGAGGACAGCCCCGCTGATCAAAGTCATCTGCAGCCTCGCACTGGTAAAGTGACTCTTCATTCCTTACAAGAACAGCTATTGGTTGAAGCCAAAAAGAAGAAAGAGCTCACTCAGTACGAAGTCCTTCGCCAGGAAGTGGTTGCGTTCCTCCACCGTGTTTTTGAGTCAGTATAAATTTTACTTTCATAATAGTCTTGAAGATGTAGTATAATGTGGCAACTGTCAAATGCTTGTGCCTGTCGCGTGTGCATCTGCTTTAACATTTCATGTAACAATCTTGGAATGATAGAGCTCTGAAGTGTTCTGTGCATTTGTTGGCACATATTCTTCACCTCAGAATTTTTCAATTCTCCCAACCTATTTCTGTTCTCCCACGGCTGTCTAGAACTCATCTTCATCCAACTCATCCTCATCCAGGTACAACATTAGTTTATTGCTTTACGGCAAATCCTAGGGACCATGCACAGCTCTAAAGTGTTTAACAAAAAGACCCCAAGTGGAAGATGTTAATTTTTATTCACTTCATTTCAGTCAAAGGGCTGTACCAATTGAGAATTTTGGTTTCACCCCAAAGTTGCACTTAAAGTTTAGCCACCAAGGCAGACTATAGCAAAGCTGCTAGGTTGCATCCATCTTGTTTTATTATACACATTGTAATGGCTACTGTTGTTGAAATTGTTATGACAACAGAGCATGACTGCATCCTCTGCCGCATTGCTGAGTCAGCTACAGTTCAAGATTTTGATATTGACTTGTTGTCCCATTTTTACAAAAGCACACTCAAACATCATCACATATTAAATAGTTTCCCTGCATGTGCTTTCATAACCTTGAAATTTTATGTAACATACAACATGTAGAACTGGCAAAGGCCTTTGACTTCTCAGATTAAGGGATAACAAAGTCCTACTACCCCGGCAGAGGGGTGGGTAGGGGGTAAAAACATATAAATTAGTATGTCCATAGGGGAGAAAGCTTCAGAGCTGAGTAGTACAAATAAATTTATTAACTCTCTTCAGGTCATTTCATCATCATGAAGTATCTTTACAGTTAGGGTAACATTTGCACAGAACAAGCTAAGTTGCAAGAGATCATTTTTGATTCCTTGCCGTAGGCAGGCAAGGAATCTATGCGATGGTGATGTCGTGTGTGTGTGTGTGTGTGTTTGTGACACTTGCTTGTGAACACAATATCTTAAGTTGGGAATGTCAGATACTTTTCATATTTAGTATATAGATATATCATGTTGAGAGGAAGAACCCTATTGTTTTTGGTAGAGGTCAAAGGTCATTTGAGGTCACCAGCGGTAAAATTGCGACAATTTCAAAAACAGCTTGTAAACACGATTTCTTCAGATAGGAGTGACCGACACTTTTCATACTTGGTATATAGATTTGTCATGTTGAGAAGAAGAACCGTATTGTTTTTGGTAGAGGTCAAAGGTCATTTGAGGTCACCAGCGGTAAAATTGCGACAACTTCAAAAATAGCTTGTAAACATATCTTCAGATAGGAGTGACCGAAAGTTTTCATACTTGGTATATAGATTTGTCATGTTGAGAGGAAGAACCCTATTGTTTTTTGTAGAGGTCAAAGGTCATTTGAGGTCACCAGTGGTAAAATTGCGAAAACGCTGAAAATGGCTTGTAAACATGATATCTTCGGGTAGGGTTGCCCGACAATTTTCATACTTGGTATATAGATTTGGTATATAGATTTGTCATGTTGAGAGGAAGAACCCTATTGTTTTTGGTAGAGGTCAAAGGTCATTTGAGGTCACCAGTGGTAAAATTGCGAAAACGCTGAAAATGGCTTGTAAACATGGTATCTTCGGGTAGGGTTGCCCGACAATTTTCATACTTGGTATATAGATTTGGTATATAGATTTGTCATGTTGAGAGGAAGAACCCTATTGTTTTTGGTAGATGTCAAAGGTCATTTGAGGTCACCAGCGATAAAATTGCGAAAACACCGAAAATGGCTTGTAAACATGATATCTTCAGTTAGGAGTGACCAACGTTCTTCATATTTGGTAAACAGATCTTCCATGTTGAGAGAAAGAAGCCTATTGTTTTTGGTAGAGGTCAAAGAGCATTTGAGGTCACTAGCAGAAAAATTGCAAAAACTTCGAAAATGGCTTGTTAACAGGGTATCTTCAGATAGGAGTGACTGACACTTCTCATACTTAGTATATAGGTGTGTCATGTTGAGAGGAAGAACCCTATTGTTTTTGGTAGAGGTCAAAGGTCATTTGAGGTCACCGGAGGTAAAATTGCAAAAATGCCGAAAATGGCTTGTAAACATGATATCTTCAGAAAGGAGTGACCAATACTCTTCATATTTGGTATATAGATTTGTCATGTTGAGAGAAAAAAGCCTTGTGCTTTAGGTAAAAGTCGAAGGTCATTTGAGGCCACCAGCGGTAAAATTGTGAAAACTTCGAAAATGGCTTTTAAACATGATTTCTTCAGATAGGAGTGACCAACAGTTCTCATACGTGGTATATAGGTTTGTTATGTTGAGAGGAAGAAGCCTATTGTTTTTGGTTGAGGTCAAAGGTCTTTGAGGTCACCAGCGGTAAAAATACGAAAACACTGAAAATGGCTTGTAAACATGGTATCTTCAGGTAGGAGTGAGAGATACTCTTCATATTTGGTATATAGATTTGTCATGTTGAGAGAAAGAAGCCTATCATTTTTGGTAGAGGTCAAAGGTCATTTGAGGTCACCAGCGGTAAAATTGCGAAAATTCTGTGCCTAAAATGTAAACAAAAATCTATCAAACACTGTCAATTTGAAAGCAAGTATTTGATGGCAAGGAATCACTAAGCCTTTTGGCTTTCTGGTTCTAGTTTTCTGTTTTGGTCCCTTGTTGTTCTGTCAACAAGCCTTTGCTGTTTATATTTGTAAAGGTACACATCACTTATGCAGAGAGGAATGACAATGCATTCACATAAAGGCTACATTTATATTAATTTCTTTCAGTAATCAATGGGCCATTTGAAGGTACCACAAAAGTTTAACCATATGAGTTAATTCCAACCATATTGACAGGATGTACATGGGTGTTGTATTTCAGAAATATAACAGTTAGCCATCCCTTCCCTTCACTCCACATCTTCAAAAAATTGAATAGTTTGTGCCCCCTGCAAAGCAATGAAGGTATTTAAATACATAGGCCAAACAATGTCAGTTTCAATTAATTTCTGTTAATACATACATTTTTCTGGTTCTTTGTTTGATCTCTTAACTGTGTTTGACAGCTCAAAGTAATTGGTTGTTGAAACAACAGTCAAAGTCTTCAAGTCAACATAAATATTAAAACTGGATTCTTAATATTTTTATTTTTCCTCAGGAAAATCTTGGTGTGTCCCCAGTCCCTTACATTACACGAGATCTTTTACTTTGATGATGTTTCAAAGGTCCGTCAGTATCTTCAGGCTGCACCAAGAGTAGCAGTTCAGACAGCTTTAACCAACCCATATGTTTATCTGCAGGTTAGTCTAAGACCACAGTAATTATCTTCATGCTTTCATTGTAAAAAAAGAATGATCCTCATTAAGTTTTGTATATCACTGGATTCTTTCTGCCTCATTTTAACTAGGTACACTACCCTATTTGAATCAGATTTTGCTTTTTCATTTTAATGTCTGGTTTGAGAGTTTCTTTCCTCAGTTTGAAAGTTAAGCTCCTGCCTTCAGAAAAGCCGTAACAAATGGCCCTAATTCACGACCCTTGACCCAATGCCCATAAGGGACCATTCTGTGCCTTAAGCATCAAATTTGTATCTCTCTGCCTACTTTGACAAAAAACTGATGAGAACCTTGTAACACCATTCTTGCATTCAGATATTAATTAATATCTTCTTTTGTATCTCTTGACATTTACCAATTTTCTGTGAGCTAAAAATGCCGTAAACTTCATCCCACTGCAGAATTAATTTTTCATGCAATATGTTTCATGAAAGATATATCCTTGATATGCAGCAGTTGAAGTAGGGACACAATGGATATCTTTGTCATACTAAGTTGACTGGTTAAAATACTCTTTTTTTGTTCACTTTACCCTTCATAATTTGAACCATTCAACAGACCTTTTCCAGGTTACCCGCCTTAACAGGAAACAAAAATTTACAGTCCTTTTGAGGGGGGAGTGGTAGGGAGAGTGGCACAGTATGATTGTGTTAGTTAGTTAGATGTTTTAGTGTTTTACAGCTCAGTTGCTAACCTATTGGTTTAAGTCGAGCTGGCCACGGTCTTCCAGTATGTCTGAGCTGATCCTATCAGGTCATGTATAATTACTTCCCTTTTTCATGCAGACAAGATTGATATTCTCAAAATCAATTTTATATTCCTGACAGAATGATTCTTGTAAGGTTGATCCAGGGACAGTTACAAATGCTCTACCTGATATCTGCATTGTTTATAAACTACATCTTGAATATGGAAGACTTATTAATCTCTATGATTGGCTTCAGGTAATCCACTTTATGAATATTCAATGTTTTGGGGTCCTGTAAAGTGCCAATTGTGGAACTGCTCACAAATTGAGCAATTATGAACCAAGTGGTACTAACTGGGGATACTTTTGTCAATTACAAATAAGTTTGTGTCAAATGAATGTTATTCCATTGATTCTAGTTGTAAACCTTTAAATAATTTGTAATGTCTAACAGTAGAAATTTGGTTATGGTAAGCATTTTAGTGAAGAAATAATTGAAGCAAAGAATGAAAATGTTGATACTTTTTTTTTTTTTTTGAATTGTGGCGTATTCAGTCTTTTCCATAGCTTAAAAATTGTTTGGTCACAAATTTGAAAAACTGAATTGAATCAAGGGATGGGGACAAGAAGTGATTCCCTCAAATTAGTGATTTTCTGGTGTTAACATTAGTTTAGAAGATGTGTCCTTTTTAGATATCACTGTACTGTTGCTCACCCCATCACCGTATCAAAAATTAGCCAACTTAATGGTGCATTTTGATAGACATTGAATTTTCAGGAAATGTGTGACTTTTGTCATTAATTTGTTAGTACTAGCCAAACTATAAATATTTATCAACATCAAACAACAGAGCAAAGTGTAACCATCTCAGCTCTCCATCCAATATTTTTTTTTACAGTTGTATCAAATATTTTCATGTTTTCACACTCTGTTGAATCACAATTTGTTACAGCATGCACTTTCATGTAAATTTTTAACAGGCTTTTGTTACCGTGGTTACTGGAGGTGAAAAAGAAAAGAAGGCAACCAAAGGAAAGAAAACTGAAAAGAAGGATGAAAAAGAGGTTGATCCCCAGCTGCAGTATCCTTTATGAAATAGTTGTACTTTCATAAAGTTACACCTCAATTAGAAAACACTGACATTTAAATCCTGTTAAAGACAGTCAATTCTCACGCCAAACAACGATTTTTGTAGTAAGTCCACAGAAATTCTCAGTTGGCACAGCTTTTTGATGGACAGCAAGGTCAAAAAATGCAGAGCACTGTAGCTCACATTACAGCATGTAATCGGAGTGTTGTAATTACACATTGGAGCCTTGTATACTCATCTGAGAGCAATAAACTGAGATTATGTCTGGATGAGAATAAGTTTCAGACAGTTGTGGGAGGGGATTAAGTAAGTTAGGAGACTTGGAACTGTTTGGAGTGAGAGGATTAGGCCCTTAAAGTCTTTCAAACATTTCACCACAACTATTATGTCCTGTTTCTTTCCAATCTGGATAATTTTGATTTAGGACCCAGTTGGTTGAATTCCTGAGCTCATTTAGCCACTTGACATAAATTATCTGCTAAATAGATAGTTCTCAGTTACCTTACAACAGCTATGTCTGAAGGCAAGCTGGTACACAGATATAGGGGTTGCCCTCAAACATGTCTGAAATATGACATCACATCAACTATCAATAGTAATTTTGCCTGAAGCGTTCCAAACAAACAATATTTACTACTGCAGAGCATTCCCTTTGTTAAGTAATACATACTTTGATCTCTATAATATTTTTGAAGAGGTTATTGGTAGTTTGCACCCTTTCACTTCCTTGAATTCCTTAACTTCTCCACCTCAGTGCAAGATTTATCCGAGCTGTGTCAGAACTTCAGTTTCTAGGATTCATCAAACCAACAAAACAGAAGACAGATCATGTACAGCGATTGACTTGGGGAGGATGCTGAAGGCATCATCCAGTGAACATTATCCTCTCCTTCTGAGAGTAGAAATAGAAGGAAATGAGACTGTCATCCTCCTGGTGTAGGAGGGAAAGACTGTTTGCTCTTGAGAGAATGATAAAGGTATCAGTAGGCAATCATGGATACCTTGTGAGGAAAAAGAGAGATGCTAGTTCTTTACACAAGAGTTATTTTCATCTCCAGAAGGGTGGAGAGAATATGTGATGAACTGTTATGTTATTTAGAGTACCACTCACCAGCTTTAGTGTTTATGCAGTCAAAGAGAGGTTGCAGTTTGTACAAATACCTTATGATTTAATCACTGCATATTACTTGGCACATTTTCTTATGTTTAGATATTACCTATACATGATCTGTGGGTCTAAACAGATTAAGTGATCTGTGGATTTAAGCAGATGAAATCCAGCAAATGATTTATAAAGGGTACCAGCATCTAGACATCAGGAGTAGCACATTTTGTACTTGAAAACTGTAATTGGTGATGTAATTGACTCTAAACAGTGTGGAGACTCTCCAAATCTGACTTTAGAACAGTATTTTCATGAAAAAAAAAAGAAGAAAAATAAAAACAAAACTGCATACAAAATATTTGTACTTCCTATTTATTATCTTCACTTTTATACTTTGTCCATTTGTTACTTGGAACACTTCATGTTGCCAATGTTTTATCATAAACTAGAGAAGCCAGAAAATGATATGCCATCCTAGATAGCTGGGTTATAAGCTTGATATGCAATAATTCGATATATGGTAGAATGCTGCGATAAATTGGACTGGTTTAGGGGCCTGGGTCCATTCATGGCAGTGTACAGGCCACTTTTGGCACTTCTATCTTAAGCAATCCTTACATTACACATGAATCTTTAAAAAATATTTGTAGTTTCCCTTCATAAAATGAAATTATAGAAACAGGTCATTGACCACAGCATTGTTTGCCAATCACAAAGGTTAAAGACCCATCCGTACAAAATGATCCATACTCTAGACTGATTTTAAAAAAACCCAGCATGACACATTTCCAGACTGATTTTAAAAAAACCCAGCATGACACATTTCCAAAGGTTTTGATACCAATATCTAACACATTATTTACTTAATCGGGACCAAACATTGTTAGATACGTGCTATTGGAGTTACTTATACTTCACAATTGACTGGATCAAGTTGTTGGTAAATGCTATCACTCCCAATTGAATAAGTGTACCTTAAATTACAAACGGACTCAAAGTTATGTTTAACTGATGTAGAATAAGTACTAGCAATGATAGTTGTAATAATTGGTAAATATTTAAGATGCATGTTGTGTTTGCAAGAACACTTGCTCATTACCTTTAAAGAAGAGAACAGTCATTTGAAGTGAAACACAAGAACGTTACACAAATTGTTTAGCCATGAATATTTTTAGATAGATACTTTTGTTGTAACCCCCCCTCCCTCTCTCCCTCCCCCCTACCTATCTCCCTCCCCCCCCCAACCCGGAGCAATTAGTTGCAATAAATATGCACCTAGATGGGTGGAATTTGCCCTGTTTGCATAACACCAAGGAGTGAATGTCTGTGTGGGTAACTGTCCAGCTGGTGCTTTTCTGAGAGCAAATTGTCTGGCAAGCACCTCCAGCTGGTGCTTTTCTGGGAGCAAATTGTCTGGCAAGCACTTTGGAATGGCTTCTTGAATATCACAGTTGTGTTCCTAGCAAAAAATGATCTCTGCAAATTATGCTGTGTTCTGATAAACCAATGAAATGATTAAATGACTTAATGAGTTATAAGCAACTGGGTAAAGACAACAGATATCAGGAAAGCTTTGAAAGCTATAACAAAAAGTTCTTAAGAGAACTGTACAAAACAAAACAAATGATAAATGAATAAATCCTAGCTCTCCATATCAAGATTACAGCAAAACAGGAACAAACTCACACTTGATAGCCAATCCTAGTATTAACAAATGAAGTCAGAATGATGACATAAAATAATGATTTTCAGCTTTCTCTTTAGGTGGGCCATTTCAGCAAGGTAAATCAAAGCATTGAAGCTAAGGTTAGCCACGCACTACACTTGTGTCCATGACCAAATTCACTTGACAGTCATGAACCAGTTCCTTAAAGTTGGGGCAGCTTCCATTCTGATGATTGACTAATGCAAATGATGTATCTGTTTAAGCCCATTCTGAAGAACTGTGATACTTCTCCTTCTTTGAGCAAGCAACGTAAGGTGACGCAATTTTAAACCAGTTGCAGAACTACCAGTCGTAGTCCCAGACTTACTACACTTTACAACTATCAGAAACAAGACAGTAAGAGTCAAGATGCACAACAATGTAAGATAATGCAACTTAAAACTGGTTGCAGAACTGCCAGTAGTAGTCCCACCTATGCCTAATGCACTGTACAACTACAGTAGAGTTGAGATGCATCACACAAAGTTGTGAAGTGTGTGGCTAGTTTTAATGGCCGAAGGTTTGGTTTTGCTTCCAAGATGGTAAACATAATTTGTTCCCCATCCAAGAAAAATCTTAGCCAAGCTTTCATGTTCAAAATGCAAAATTAGACCTATATTGCTCAGCTGGCCAGCTACTTGATGTTAAAAATGTAACTTTCTCTTCAACATGAAACTGTTACATATACCGAATGGTCAGGGTCTGGTGGTAGCTTCTACACTTACCAAGTAAGACTTGAATTAAACTAAAAAGGAACCACAGTTGGTTGGCAATGATTAAGATTTCACACTTTTTGAGAATACTTATCAAAACTGCAGTTGTAGGTACTATACCTACACTCTGCAGTACTGATAAAAAAGAATTGTGTTTGCAGACTTCTGCAAAATGTACAATTTTTTTACTTAAGTTACACTACTGATTACACTGGTATTCATCTTGTATTCCTCCAGGGATCATGATTCATCTTCATCTCATTGTGTAACGTCCTGTCACCTCAGCTGAACTTAACTTTGGAGAAATCCATCTCAGGATGTTGGTCCATGAATCTTGAGAGCAAGAAAAGAATCATTAGTGATCAAAGAAAATAAAATGCAGGGTGGAATATGCCAAATATTCGTATCTTCTTGGGATATTTACTGATTTGGATAGACCCTGTCCTATTTGAGTGAAGTTAGTAAAAAGCTAAGCCCAATATCTAGGTTTTCTTGCTGGTAAAAGGCTGACACTTATGTATGTGACCTCAATATTCATCCAAGACTGCTTGTTGATTCATTTATTTTGAGGAACAAGATTTTTCAGTTGATGGTGTTTGTGTCAATCAGATTCAGACATCTTTTGAAAACAGCAGGTAGTTAATTTATGACATTAGACTAAGGCAAGTCAAAAGTTTCAATTGTCCTCTTTAACACATTCCCCCATCTTCATTACTTAAAGGGAGTAAGTTTGTCAAGCTTACAGGGTTTTTAAGGCCAATTGTCTTGTAGCTATGCTTTAAAATAAATATCAACTATATGAGTAACATTATAAGTAGATATCTTTATATTGTATTCTTAAAAGAATAAATGAATGGACGAATCCTCAATTTTGAATAAAATGGATTACTTTTTCAGCATTTCTTGTTTCTTCTGGTCCTCTGATGTTGGCAGGCCCATTGATTTCTGTCTTTGATCATACATCATTTTCTCCACCATACTCCTTGTTTCACCATCAAGATCTGAAAGCTGAAACATAAACACATTCCCCTCTTTAATGTTTGTTCAGGTATTGAGGAGGATTTTAATGTTTCAATGGACAAACAAAGTACATCTTCTACAGCTTCCCACTGCCATTATTTGCATGACAATGACAGTCTGTTAAAGATATAAGCATGCGCAACTTCTTTCACTGTATGGGCTGAGCACTGAATGAGTTCACTGCTAACTTATCTTTTTATTAACTTTGGCCTAGGAAAGAGCAAAAGAATCCCATACATACAGATTGAGGGGACATACACCTTTTATGATATACTGACAAGCTGTATAAAACTAACTGCACACAACAGTTTTGTTGAGCTGATTCAACCTAACTTTCAAGGCTTGGTTTCCTAAGCTTGGCTGAAGATGTTTAACATAAATCAGTTGGGAGGATTAAGTTACATTAAAGGGGATTAAAATCATCCTGGCTTTGTGTAAAGCACTTTACTGCTACAAAATCAGCTGTCAATAAAAAGTTTGAGATTACCAGGAGCAGATAACATGAGCATAGACCAGATACTAACTGATTTGTGTATCGCTATGAAAGTCAAATCTTCAAACTTGACCTTGATATTCAATTGACACCCTTCATTAAGAAACAAATACAAATTCCGTTGCAGCTAGTTTTACTTACCTTGGAATTTTCTGGACTGACTTTTTTGGTATTTATTTCTGGGTCTGTTTTTACTACACGGCTCCACCACTCCATATCTTTGATCTATGTGAGGAATGGATTGAAGCAATATCAGTGATCTTTGACTTGTCAAGAACTTTTTAAAAAGAGACAGTAATGGATTCAGTTTACTGCTAAAGATTAAACACATGCAGCACATTAAAGTGAGTTTCAATAACTTGCATGGGTGGAAAAAGTTTGGAAGCTGTGAGGCTCCTTCCTAGGAAATTTGGCCAGATGGAGGGAAATTTCCCTTTCATGTACATGAAAATATAGGGAAAACTGTGGGTTATTTCATTCCTTTCCAGGGAAGTAATGCTACTCCCTTCCTGGGAAATAAACATTTTTTCCAGCCCTGGTAACTTGAAGTTTGATAAGCCAGTTCAGTATCTGCTGGCCCATGGAATTATCGGGGCACAGTGTGGGACAGATAAACTCGGCTCAGAACAAAGTGTACAGCATTCCTTTGTTTTCTTTTAGTACATGCATACAACACCAGACATAAATCTAACTGTCCAGCCAACCTGAACAAAAATAGAGGTCTCAGTCCTACTTTACGTCAGATCAAAATGGGAACTCTAACACCATAAGGCAATTTAGACACAGTTCACTGCTCTAAAGCCAATCTTAATATTCCTCCTTCTGTTATGAATGCATTGAGAAAGAATGATGTCAACAAAGTTTCATGTAAGCTCAAATTTTAGAGCATGTGTTGTGGATGTAAATTGGTTTGTTTATCCATTTAGAGGATATGCACACATGCATAGCTCCCAAAAATGGAATTACCAAACTCACCTATTTGTGCATTTTGAGTTCAGTGTCACAGGACTTTACTTGTGACTCATTCACATGTGTAGAGAAATATACATGTACAAAATGAAACAATATAAAGATCAGAGGAGTAATTACCAGAACTCAGCTTGAAAATCTTAAAGGGGTTATCACTTGAAAAAACCACAAAGCTAAGAAAGGGAAAATTCACTTCCTTGAAGATGCATTTGTAGAAGAAAAAGGTGATGTATCAAAACACAAACTGTGATTTGTACATTTGTGTTTATAGTCATGTTGATCAAAAAGTTGCTCTCCAAACACCCCATGTCTCTACACTGGAATGGAACATGGGTAACTGACCAATCACAAGACAGTGTTCTCAAAAAGTAGTAATGAATTTGCATATAAAGCTAAAAGAAAATTTATGGAACAATCTAATATAAGTTTATTAAATTGTATAATTGTTACAGGAAACGTGTATAAAATTCCACAATACCACAGCTTCAAACTTTTCCAAATTTAACAAGCTCAGACGACCCCAAGGTAATACTTCCCAGACATATGAATACAGATAAATACACAGCTGTGAGTGACAACTTTCTATACCATATCTACAATTCATTGACAGTAGTTTTGATACATGGCTCCCTTTCTAGGAAAGAAATACCTAACACTCACCAAGCTAACCCCCAGTTGGAACCAATCAAGATATCCCTAATGCAGTGGATAAAGCTATCTGACCACATACGAGACATCTTTCAAGCTAAGATTCCTTTCAAGATTGCCCCTACCTCTAATTTCTCCAGACCAGATCACTTCAAAAGACTTACCTTTTCCATGAAGATAACAACTTCCTTTTTATCTTCAATCACCCATGATGTTTCTTCTACCTTGATGGCATTGTACAATTCTCCATCGATGACTGGAGCTTCTCCCTTCAAGCCGACTGTGATATGATGCTTTTGAATGTCAACATTGAGATGTTTGCCTTTTAAGGGAAAGCTAACTTTAAATGGAATGTGCAGCTGTGAAGGAACAGAATGAATAAATATGACATGAACTTAGTATACTAACATCATGCAGCCAATCACTTTCTATATACAATATGAGGTTCAGTTGGTCCGTACTAATTGTGACGACTTTCCATGTAATCACCATATGAAGGTCCATGAATCAGTACAAACCATCAGAAATTTCTGGGAAGCACCATGGGCACATCACAATTGCAACAAGAAAGTAATTTGAACATGGGCAGCTTCCCAAGAATATCATACAAACAGTTTTCTGTTTGCCTTGGCATTTGATGCATGCATGTCACATTCATGGTGCATGTACACTACTAGGGTTGTGACATGTTGGTGGTGGTCCCTACTGTGGTGTATAGGATGTCCATTCATCTGGCTTTTCACCGGACAATCCAGCTTTTGAGCACCCTGTCCTCTGTTCGGGATCACACAGCGCCGGACGTTGAAATTCCTCCGTTTTGAAAATTTTTATGTAAAACTTCTCACATCCCACTTTCACCACTGTATTCATGTAGCATAGAACACCGGGAAGGGCCATTTACAGCTATCTGGGGGGTTTGTAAAGGCCAAAAATTTTCTGGTACACTACACGCCAACCCATGGTGGTGCTCTGCTTACGTAGTAGCGAAGGTTGTCCTCCTTTTCTGTCATGAAGGAATGGACACCCTTGTGGTGTAGTGATTCATATTGGATCATACTGCATTATTACCAGTTAATGTCATGTGGGTATTGAATTTTCCTTGACTAGTATTGTGTTCTCCATGGTCCATACAGGGGTGGGTAGTACTGGCTGCAGTGGTTTGAATGATAGAACAAAATCAATCAATCAATCAATCATTAAATATACAAGCAATCAATTTATCACAGTAGAAAAAACCCAATCCATTGGTTAGACAAGACAAATGTGAAGAAGGGGAAGGAATGTCGTGGTAAGCCATTGCACTTTCCAACTAAATCAGTTTCTGATATTATACCAAACCAATGGAAGAGGCTAAAGATACAAAACTCTTGAAAGAATAATCCAGAATTAAATTTATGTTTGATTCTTGAGCTATTAGCAATTGAAGTTAAAACATTTTCTATTTGATATTTCATGCATACATTTGTTTCTGGACTATTCTTTTAATTACCTCGACATCACTCAAGGTCTGTGTCCATCTGTAGTTGGGTAGATCGGCTCCGTTTCCAATGTTTGGTTTTAATTTTCCTTTAGAATCCTCATCTTCAGAATCACTGCCAGACTGCAAATACGATTGAAGGAAGATTTTGTCAGTTCTAAGCAATCATTTATATACATTTCATACTTTTGACTGAATATGTGCCTCTGTTTTGAAACAGGACAAACCTATTACACTTCAAAAGCATGTCATAATGTACAATTTGTCATGGCTATGTAGCATCAGTTCTTCATTTGTTCACCTAAACATGGAAATAAACATAATTTCAATAATCCTGATAGGGCTAACAAGCCAATGAGCCACAACTGGAAAAAGGGCCGTAGCTAGGTTGACTTGAACCAATTGGTTGGAAACTGGGCCGTAAAACTCTGTCCAACTAACTAACTAACTGAGAGAGCTACAAAATTGCTGCAGCAGCTATTTCCATATATTGACCCAATTCTTTGTCATGAAACATGATAAAGAGGAAGTGACATACTTCCAAAATTCAAAGACAAGCCCAAATTTTGATCTCACAATCCTTTTAGGTCCTTTTGAATTTTAGTCCATGATCAGTACGCACTACACATTAGTGATGCTACAGTCTTAGGGTAGACAGAACCTTTTCTTACAAAGGTGCCCAAAATTATTTAATTGGCATACATTTCATGAAATAATTTTGAGACATGTGTAGAACACTCTTACTTAGCCCTTCATACTATTTTTTGAAAGATTTAGCCCAGTAATTTTCCCATACCAACCTTTTCTCTCTCAGAATAATATGTACTACACATTGTACTATCTTAACAAGTTAGTATATGGAGATATGTAGAACCTAATGTAGTCTTGTGTTGCTATGGAACTGACTCAGTTTTATGGGATGTCTGAAGGCTGTCATAAAAGTAGCAATGCAGAGTGTGTCATACATAACTGAACTTCACAAATGGAAGTGTACCCAGCCAAGTGTATATAAACAATTTTGCACAATTGACATTAAAGGTCCAATTCTCTCACACCAAACAGTACCAATTCTCCTTACCTTGTTACTTATGCCCCTCCCACAATTGTTTGAAATTCATCCTCATCCAGACACAATCTCAGTTTATTGCTTAAGGGTGAGTATGGAAAAGCTCAATATGTATAATGGAAACTCTCTCAGCACAGTTTGTGCTGTGTAATATAAGTTTTGGTACTTTGCCAATTGAGAGTTTCTGTTACCCCATATAACAAGGGTAGATTGGGGAGAAAGGATTGGCCCTTTGAGTTGGATGTAGTCGGGCCAATACACTAATACATTAAAGTGTGCATCTTGCCAAAAAATTCAAAAATATATATTCAGCAGCATGAAAATTGAAGTCAAACAGTCCAACTCAAATCTTCATAGGATATCCTTCAGCTGAGATATAAAATGTTGAAATTTTATTCACTTTAAACAAATTAGTCCATTGCTTAATAATTTGTGACTTTCCTGTTGTGCAACTCACATTACCTGCTTTGTTTCTCTTTAAAATTAAAAGCAAAAACCTTAGGTTACAGTAAATCTCTTTTATTCACTGGTGCTATTCTCTGGAATGGTCTGCCACCCACGTTAACGCTTTCTTCTTCAACTTGTAAATTTTCGAAAGGCTTTAAGGACTATCTGCTTAACACAATTTTTGATTGAATCAGTGAAAAGAAGATGTGATTTAGACAGTTAGAATTCATTTTTCATGCTGTTTAATATATATTTTTGAATTTTTGACTACAGGTACACTTTAAGTGTACCTATTCCCACTTTTTAGTAAGTGACAAGTGGAAAATTTCAATATCTGACTCCACCAAGAGTTGGCATGACCCTCTTCCTTGTATCTCCACACTACTTTGATACCAGTCTAATACTATTAGCATATATCCCGTCACCAAATTTCTCTTAGAGTGGAATACTGTAACTTTACTAACAAACCCAAATCTAAAAAGATTTAAAAAACATTTATACCTGCAAACTTACCTCTTTCACCTCTGTTGGTTTAGTTTCTTCTACTGGGCTACTTTCAGATGGACTTTCTTTTTCCTGTGAAACAAACAACCAGGGAAAAAGTTTTATTACTGTATTGCTGCTTTTATTACACAAACAAAACCTGTTAACAAATTGTCTACAAAATGAAACAACTAAACTTGTTAAAGGTATTTAAGGTACCCAGCTGGAGATGATGAAAAATTCCACTTTTACACAAAACACCATTACAGTGTTAAACACTCTCATTACCCTTCTACCATTATCATTCATTTTTTATCCATTCCAATAACGAGCAGAGATAAGTGATGTAGTTAGCTTTCCTATTTTTCTGAAAGATGTATGCAGGGTTGTTGTCATGCTTGTCAGTGCCAGTTGGGCCTAACCGGCACTTCCAACGGCCAACCAGCACAGAGCTAAAATTGTTTGTTTCCAACCAGCATAAAAATGATCAAAATAGAAAAGTACTTACAACGATCACAATCTGAACAAATCACGAAATTGTGAAAACTTTGAGCATGAATTACAATGCAGGCAAATCATTATATGAATCTGATTTTCAGCATTGAGCCCACCTACAAGTTAAGTAGAGATAAAATTTTACTATGTTCATACTTCATAGCACTAACACTCATGTACAGTAGTAACAGTAAGGTTGCACTGGCCTAGCCTCATGTATGGGGAAAGTTCCAAGGGGGTAAGGTTAGGCACGTTTGCCAAAACTGGCACTCAAATTGGGTTGATGAATTCTGCCTCTTTCCTCCCAGTTGTTCTCCACCTGCTAATGTACCCTCTAAACAACATATAAATGTCCGTGTACAAAGCTTCCTCCATTGCTGGTTTTTCCACCACTATCACTGCTTTTCATTTCTCTTTGTTCCTTTACTCCAACCATACCTTATTTATTTCTTCCTGTAATTTCTCAGCTTCTTCATCTGTAAGTTCCTTAATTCTTGGTTCATCTTCTTCCGCTGCTTTTTTCGCTGCTTCTTTTGCCTTTTTTTCTTCCTTTGCACGTTTGACTGCAGCTAATTCCTGTTCCTTCTTCCTTTTTTCAGCCAGAGCTTGAGATTGATGTTTCTTGAAACTTGCCATCACCAGCTTAAAAATTGAGGTTAGAACATTTATGAGACTGACTTCTCAACAATGACAGTCAGGGATATTTTATACAAAGGGAAGGGGGGGGGCTGGACAATGCTGGACAGCTCTGAATTGAATGTTTCCAACACTTGTTACTGTACAAAACTGTAGTCCGCCTGGCATGATATGTCAGTCACAATGCCCAACACTCAAAACTGCTGTAAACTTCCCAAGACAATAGGCCTATTTAAAAGGTCATTCTAATCAAAGATACAGCATGACTTATGACTTAGATATATACCCCTGGTACATGGTTGAAAGTTGAAACTACAAGGATCAGTGAATGATGGTAATGCATGGCAATGGATTTTGCCCAACTATACTTGGGCTAAAATGGAGTTACTCAGACCCTCACAAATTCCCACTTTCACTATAACTGCTTCAAACTACAACTATACCATTAAATCTCTGAACCAGTATAAAACCTTACTAAAGTCAAAAATGTAACCGTAGTCGAAATTTGTGCATACTCTCCATACCAACTGATGGTGGTGCTATCCTTTTAAAAAGTTATTGATACAGCTCGGGTTTGACAGTCAGATCTTTCTGGCGACAGTTCTACCCTGGTAACTACAGTACAAGACTCCTAGAATGAAATTAAATCAAACTTTCCATCCATTAGTGAATTGCACAAGCAGTATAAGTACTATGACTGTTTTGTCATTGTAAATATCAAGTAAGTGACAATACAAACCTGACATGAATATTCACTTTACAGCTTATAACTTAAAATCATAAGAGAAAAATTTGGAATGAAAAAGTACAAATGCACTAGATTACATCTTTAGAGACGAACTGACTGTATAATCCTTGTGGTAAAAGTCCAAAAGCCACTTCAAATTGATTCAAGTATTCTATTCTTTAATTGTGACTTGAAAAACCTATTCCAGATGTCTCACTTCAGGGAATAAAATAGCATTCAAATTTTGCATACACTGTAGCAGTTTTGAAGATTTTTGAGGGCTTTCACACATTGTTTGTGAAAATGCAAGGGTTATGCACACCAAAATTGCTACACAATTTTTCACTTGTGTAGCCTGTTTGTGTAGCAAATTGCATGGAATACTGGATAAATTATTCCCTGCGCTTGGAAATTTCCACATGACAATTAAATCATGAGATGCACAAACTGACTTGAGGAGGGGGAGTAGACACAGACACTTTTAGTATATTTCATGTGCTTCATGTTACATGTTTTTGGAGGGTGAAGTGTGACATTTCTCTGCCTTTTTAACCCCCTGACTCTACAGGTGGTTCAGTGGTAACCACACACAAAAAAAGACTACATTATAAAGTGGATAGTTCCAATTTGTAGCATTATTGGAATTCTATCTCAATTGAGGAATGAACAAATCTATGAACTGCTTGGACCTCTTTTGTTTATATTAATAAACATAAATGATACAAGGCAGATTTCTTCAAACTTGTCAATGGTACTATTTGCTGATGTTACAATTGCATTTTTTTTTACCTACAATGACCTGCAGAAGCTAGAAGAAACTGTCTACAATGAATTATGTTTGTATTCACACTGGTATGCCTCTAACAAACTCTCCTCAAATGTAAGTAAAACAAATACACCGTTTGCAATCTCTAGAGGAATAACTTCCATTGCAATAAACACATAGATAACCAACCACTTGTAGTTGTATTTTGACCCAATCCTGAAATGAAAGCACCATATTTCCCCCGTTTTAAAGTAGCAAAGGGTGTGGTTGTTCTAGGTCTACTCAAGCATATTCTTCCTCAGTATGTCCCACCCACCTACCTACCTTTCTCTAGTTTATCTGCATCTCACATATTGTCGTACTATCTGGTCTAGTACTAGCCCCTCCCAAATCAAAAGGTTGGTTACTCTTCAGGAAAGAGCTATTCATCATATTGCCTTTTCGAAACAGTGATCACACCAGTAATTGGTTCAAAACCACAAACCTTCTGGAGTTACACCATGTTATAAATTTAAATGCTGTCACATTCATATGCAAATTAACTTATAATCTATTGCCTTCACTATTTTCCCATTTTTATACTAACAATTTCTTTACATGGCCACAACACATGTCAGTCTGGTAATTTACATATTCCCACTACATCCTCATCTTACAACAAAAGCACTCTAAGGTATCATGCAGTCAGACTCTGGAATACCATTCCTAATTATTTGAAAAGCAAACCAACCCTTACTTCATTCCGTAGTAATTATATTAGGTATGTTAACAATGATTATTGATGCTGTATTCCCCTTTGTTCTTCCCCTCAGTAGGGTGGGGGTGTCTGCTTATGTTGTTGTGGGAAGGGTTTATCTGCCTATGGGATGGTTCATGTAATTTTTGTTTGTTGTTTGATTGTTAAGTTTTTCATTTGCTTTTTAAGGGAGTGCACTCTTGACAAGCCTTTGGCTTTTAGTTGCACTTCCTTTCACTCTCTTATATTTCCTTCTGTAAAATTTAATAAGTTGAACTATGTCAAATGTTTTACATGCTTGAGTGATGAAACAAATAAATGAAATGAAATGAATCTATGAACAAGTGCAGATATGCATTTTGCAATGGATGTGCTGGGATATCTCAGCAGTAATTCTATGACCTGTCACATCCATCAACAAGTCCTTATATTATCATGGCATAGGAAAACAATACCATAAGCAGAGTATGATACAACAATACTGATCATGTTTTACTGTAATCACCACCTTTTTATTTCTGGAACCTGCTTCTGTAGGCTACCAGTCACTGATCTCTGCCAACATGTACACAACATTATGACCGAAACAATTATACTCTAAAATTGTTATGATTTACCGTATTTACTCTATTAAACGCCCTGGGGGCGTGAAATTTTCGTTAAGGGGGGCGTTTATTAGAGTCAAATTTATGTGACTTCTGATAAACTGCTACATATTGCATATTTGTCCATTTGGTTGTCAGCTTCATAATCAGCTGTGAGCTACTCCCCAATGATCGGTAACCAAACTTCCCTATAAATATGGTAGCCACAAACAACACTCTGAACTTTGCAAGTGTGATCAACTTTCGCCGATATCTTGATATGTAACGTTACACACACAAGTGACTTTTTTGCGTGCCCTCGGCATATGCATGCATGCATGCTGTGCACAGTATACAGCCAGGCCTCAGGGTACTATACTGACCGGCCGGCTATACGCACGTACATACGGTAATTGCATAATAGTTACCGTGAGTAGTACCATTAGCAGTACATACGCGTTCATAGCATTTCACTGTTAAACAGTTTTCCTGTGTTGAATCTGGATTTTCATGTTAGGCTGTTCGGATAGGCTAGCGAGTATTTGTATACCTACGGTATGTACAGTACCACTTTCGAACTGCAAACGAAGCAGTATAGGTTCGCGGTATGTGATAGCGTGACGGATATCAACAGAAATTAATTGCAGAAACATGCCTTTTACTTCAGGATACAGTATGGGACTTTAGGAGATTTGGTGGCTTCAAGGCAGGACTATTTCATTTTCCTTTTACCATATTGTCTTTGGAATTAACAATTTCACTTTATGCAATGTGACGAAAAAGTTGGGGGGCGTTTATTAGAGAGGGGGCATTTAATAGAGTAAATACGGTAGGTAAAAAAGGAATGCAGGCAGTGACAAAAAATCTAACCTTTTCTTCGATAATTACAGATACTACTTACGTCTTCCACTTGTCCTTTCAATGCTCCTTGGTAAAAATCAGTCTTTCTCCTCAGAAAGGAAAAGAACGTATCTATTAGCTGTAACAAAATGAAAGAAAATTAACCGGATTGTTATCTACAAATGAAGTCTCATTTCCAAGCAATCAATCTATTAATTTTTTCTCTCCCTGGCCTATGCTACAGTAGCAGGCATAGATTCAGTACAGGTCTGCAAGATTTTCTCTCTACCAATAGTGTCATGTAGTATGGTGCACTCTTCATGACCTTTACCAGACGCCATCTTGTTGTTTACAAGCAACGCTCCCTTCCCTTTGTTCTAGATTCCCAGGGCCCTTCCTGTTTCCCGTCACGTGTTACCAGTGGACGTGACATATCACATTGCCGTAGCTCCACGTGCGAGCTGCAACCCATATTTTCAAGGTGTGGCCAATTTCCCCCTTTGCAGCCTCCTCATTGGTCATTTATATCATAATAATTATTTATATGGGTGCGTCATAACTTTTGACCAATCAGGGGGACTGTATGTGTTCAGAGCTCGCACGATTCACAAGACCGAGCCTGCAAGCTGGACACTCGTGCCGTAGACGCAGAGGGATACACATATCTTAGGAATCGTATTAGGCTGGCAGAATAATTAATTCAACTTAATCATCTTTTGTGGAACTAAAATCATCAAATAAAGATTTTAAAATCAACTGAACTCTCCTATCTTTTTTCCGCCTGGAACTCGATCCAGTACCATGCAATATCCAACAATAGTTTTGGATTCCATGCCCACATGGCCTTGTCTGTGCCTGCAAGGCTTTTTCTTCACTACAGTAACATACTTTGTTGTCTCTGTACTGGCAGTCTGGTACAGGAACACAATTGATTTTCATGTATGAATAATAGGGCTATAACCAAAATAACCAATCTGGGAGCCTATAAATATAAGTAGAAGCTCTGCCAGCCTGTGGGAGGGTCAAAGGGGCCTAAATACAAATGATGAAGGAGTGTTCACTTTGGTACAATTACTCTTGAAGGTAGTTGTGGTGGTTTCTACTGTGGTTATAATCACTCCCACCCCCACCCCCCTCCAGACTACACCCTACATAGATAACAGTTTGCTTCACACAGAACAGCTTAGCAGAGTGAATTTCATTAGACTCAATATTGATTTGGATCACTATATATGCAAAATATTTATTTCATCAATATAATAAAGGGTCGGTTAGCTTAGCTAGTCAGATGGAGTTCTACAGCCCAAAACAATAAAGAGAGTAGAGATTTGCTTCATCCTTTCAAAAGACACTGCTCTTAACTGGATAGATTTGAAGAAAACAAAAGAAAGGAAAAAAGTATTCAACTGGAGCAATGGATCTGTACTGTACATATGTCCATCCTCCCAGCAACAAAATGAGACATACAATTAAAGTAGAATTGCCAAATTCCAAAGGAGAAATGGAATTTTCCCATGGTTAAATATTTTTGTAATGCTGGCAACCTATTAAAACCTTTTTGAGATAATTACAAGCCCATCATAAGTTGATTCCTTTGAGTGGGTTGAACTTTGTTGTGATGATTCCATAGTGCCTAATAATTTTTTTTTTGCTCAACAGACAGAACTAAAAGCTCCCTTGCAAATGACACACAAACAAAGTACAAAAAAAAAAACCAGGGCCTACAGCTTTCATCACTGTAACTTACTCATGATAAGATAAAAGGTTAAGGTTAAATTTAAATAAAAATCTGAAAAAATATCAAAAAATCACTTTATCTTGTCCATCTAAAACAGATGTGTTGGTAGCTATATTCCTGATAACTAACCAAAGATTTAATGAAAGGCTGACACTTCAGACTGCCTTATGACTTGGTTTTGGCATATGCAGTTCCTCAAAACTTCTTTTGCACTGCAGTAACTGCATAATCTCATGACTTTTCTCTCATTTCTGTTTTAAAAACAATTCACACTGTTAAATTAAACAAAACCATTACATATTCAAAAAAAACTAAAAATGTCAAGAAGTTTATTCTCTTAAACATATCAATACAATGAAAAAAAAATTCACAAGATCAGTTTCCCAAGCTGGGAGACATTCATGAAATAGGATAGTCTAGGACATTCATCCAAATTATAAACCCAGTGCAGGGATATGGCCAGCATACTGTAGGCCTAGGCTATGTGCTTTGTGATGTCACAATGATATGCATCAGGTGTTCTAATCAATCAAATATTTCTAATGCTACAGTAAATTTGGGGAAGTTGCAAAGTTTATGAATTATGATTTTGTTCAAAATCCTCAGATCTTTGGTAACAAGTTTTCAAAATTTAGTGTTTCCTCATTGAAAAGGATAAATGCACACTGTTTAACAACGTATTTCTTGCTTGGCTGTTGTCATTGTATTGCATCAATTGTATCCTCTGTTCTGGTTAGGGATTAGGTTAGGGATTAGGGTAATTGTTAGCCAGTTAGAAAATTTCTTGTTAAACAGTGTAGCCTAGGCCTACATCGAACCAGTTGAAAAAGATTTGGAAAAGATAGCTTAATTTTAGGATGGTAAATTAAGATTTTAGGTCCTACCTTTGCTACACTGATCAAATCAAAGACCTGCAACCCTGAGATCACAGGAGTAAGGACTATGTATTGAGAGCAATTTTTCGACCGTTCATTAATTCAGGCCGTTTCCTGAGGGTTAGGCTAGGCCTAACTTAGGCTACAGCCTAACAGTTCATAGGGTATGACTTTCGGCTAGGCATATAATTACCTCCTGTATACCTCCTTCATGTTGTTGGGCCATAGCAAGCAACATGCCGTCAAACTTTTCTTCGGGCGATGCCATCCCTACTCAGTTCCCTTTACCACGCGTTCGAAAGTTAGGAAACAAGCACTTATTAATGATGTTTGCTTTACTTAGTAAGTCTGATCCGATCGAATTGTGGCGTTCACTCGTTCGACATGTGTAATATTTACCATGCATAAACGTGTGAAGAACCGGTTTCGCGACATACACACAATCACGCACAATGGTGTACTTGCTCAAAGACGTTTTCATGTCTAAAAGCTGAATGCCTATATTATTATATTTGGAATGTGGAAACTCCCCGGAACACCGAAAAGTCACTTGGCGCTGTTAGTATTACAATCCTAAGACCTATTTGAAAATTGTTTCGCGCGAAGTGGTCTAGCTCTGGCAACAGGAAACACGCGGAGACATGCTCCAGGTATACAAATTTCTTTCTGATGGGAATCCTTTGTTAGCTTAGTCCAACTTAATCCTCGGGGTAGGATTATTTAGCCTACTTGTTTCTACATAATGTTCCATTATCTTATAATTTTCAAACTATGTAATTATAACTGTTACAAACTAACAGCAATTTAGAGCACACAGTTTCAAGTTTTCCGATAAAATTTCAGTAGAGTGATATCAAAGGTCGCAACCCTATTTCGCACCACGCTTTATGTAGAACACTAAACTTTTTCTTACAATCCATTTGCCATTTGGGTTCATCAGATGTGGAGTTTTTTAATCAACGGAAATCCTCGGTAATGTTTATCATACACTCGTTATGGAAAAACAAAAGAACCGTGAAAATGTACATAGGCTATAGCGCACCATCGATAATGGAAGTTCAAACTGTATGTAAATGTAAATTATGTTATCAGTTGCAATCTCATTCCTTTCCAGGTAATTACGAGGAATTCGGGAAAATTGGTCAGTTTCGGGAAATGTAGAATAGTGACATAATTAATTATTTTTTTTTTGATGAGAGAGTCGACTGAGTGCATATTAGAATGTTTTCTGCCATAAATGTAATTTAACTAGTATTTTTCCTTTTACAATATATTATGGAAAATTCTGCTATCCCCGGGGAGTGGAGACTGAATCTCAATGCCACTAATGAAATCAATGATAACACAAAGTTTACCTATCATGCACATGACAATAAAGTGGTAAAGTTCACCAAGCAAAAGACTTTGAAAGCTACTGCGGTCTCAAATGTGAACTTACAGCAGCTAGCTGCATCGTATTCTTGGTCAGATACAGTGGCGTAGCTACGAAGGGGGGCTTGGGGGATCGAGTCCCCACTAAATCGCCCAGCCCCCGGCACCCCGCCCCCCCCCCCCACTGGCGACCTGGGAAAAAATTATATTCATACTGGTCGATGATAATATTCATACCCGATTACTATGACATACATGCACTTGCGATAGATCCGCGCAGTTGCAGAATATTCTGCAATTGTGCCCCATTCTAAATTTCGGAAGATTGTAACAAGCTTCATATCTTCGGAATCTCTTGAATTTTTACTCGTCGGGTTTCTGGATAAATAATTTTCTAGCAGATTTGGAGTGGCTGAAATTGGCTACCTTGGTGTGGATCAGTGTGCTCCTAGCATCTGGCGTGTTTCTATCCAACTGTAAAATTTTTTTTAAGTTCCTGGGGGTTCACAAATTTGTTCCAAAATCATTGTCAAATATTGTTGGAAGGAATTTGCACTTTGCACGGTCATTGCTGCCAGTCATTGGCCAGTGCAACAACCAAACCCATGCTGGGTCAGTGCAGTCTCAAGGGTTGCAAACTTACCACTATTACCTCACAGGACCTCACTTAGATCTTGGGTAGAGTGGATATACCCAGTGGCGTACGAGACGAGGCAGGGGGAAGACTGTCCGAAATTTCCGCAAAATCGGACAGGAATTTGGAAAAGAATTCGGACAGCCCTTAAATTTTGTTAAAATGGGATGGTTTTTCAGAATATTCCTAAATGTGACCGAAATCTTGAAAAGATATGCCTTAAGAAGGAGAGAAACGTCATATAGTCGCAATAATATTTTCATGAAAAACCAAGTCAAGATTCAAAAATATTGGTACACCTCCGGGCAGCGCAAAAAGCTATTTTTTCGTGACTTTTACTTCACAGATAATCACAACACAATGCCCAAAATTGTCGAAAATCCAAATTCTATCAAGCATTTGCCCCAGAATTGAAAAGTATCATAGTCAGGGTAACATAGTAACGAAAAATCAAACAGATAAAAAAATCGCCACACATTTGGGAAGCCTGTGGCTCAAACAGTTAAAAGAAACAATCATTCCTGAGCCTGCTTTTAAATAATGTGTAAAACATACAATCCCCCAAATGGCCGATTATTTAAATAGCTTCAAATCTTTGCCGAAAAACAAAAAACGCTATATTTAAAGTAAAATTTTCATGAAAAATAACAAAGATCTGTGATACATTTGGGCAGAATGTGAAAAAGGTTTTCATCATCCCCACTTCACACTGTAGTCTTGCAAAAAATGCCCGAAGTGGTCAAATATTAGGGCAAAGGTTAAAAAATGCTGGGACGTTTTCAATTGCCAAATTAATTCAATGGACAGAGGGTGTTCAAGTACCCAAGAGTTTGTCATCTACCCTTCTCTACAGCCAAATACGGGCAAAGGAAATAAAAAGCCGGTAATTTGTTTTTCGATACTTTAATGATGCAGAGTGAGAATATCTTCCCATAAGTCTGCTTGAAAATTAAAACACACTTTTTGAAAATGTTACGTTTTTCAAAAAAATCATGTATATAGTCGGAAGTTCGGGCAGTCACTCAACTTTATCAATATATATTGAATTTAGTCCCAATACCAAAAGAGTAAAATTCATTACCATGTTTTCCATTCCGTTTTGAAGTTTTCCCCCGAAAATTTGAGGGACCATTTCATCGATTGGTAGTGATACATTCCATCTGGTAATTTTCTGATCAAATAGCGACTGCTTAGATCCCCTTGTAAGCCTGGCAAATGTCATTTTCGACTGTCTCAGGAGTCTGATTTTTCAAAATTTTCTGTTCGCTCCGCACCAACCAGTGGTGAAGCTCCACGTAGGAAGTCTTCCTAGCAGAATTTTACTTTCACGTGAACATTTTTTGCAAACGGAACATCGAAATAGCGACTGCTTAGACCCCCTGTAAGCATAGGAAATGACATTTTTGACTGTCTGAAGGGTCAAATTTTTCAAAAATTTCCTGTACGTTTCGCCCCAACGTGTGGCGGTGCTCCACTTAGACCGCTTCAAAGCAGAACAGAATTAAGTTTCAAGTGAACATTTTTTGGAAGTGGAAACTCAAAATAGCGACTGCTAAGATACCCCTCTAAGCCCGGGAAATGCCATTTTCATCTGTCACTGGCAGAGGGGTCGGATATTTCAAAATTTTGTGTACGCCTCGCACCAATTAATAAACGTTTATCTGCAATTGAAACTTAAAATGTCGACGGATCCCTTTTATAAGCCTGGGAAATGTCTTTTTCGACTGTCTGAGAGGTACGAATTTTCGAATTTCTTGGACGCTCCGCGCCAACCAGTGGTGGCGCTAAACTTTGCCTGTCCTACGGGCAGAATTAAATTTTCGGGCAAATATACTCTGCCCCCCAAACTGAAATTTTCCCCTATGCCTATGGAAATACCTTACTGAGGAGTGCACTGTTTGCAACATACAGCAGGATTCCGGATTTGCAATCCTAGGATACATAGTTTAGCGGAGTAATGAACTGAGCTAATCAGTATCTCAAAAGTGTGTTTGAATCTGAGAAAAATCACACAAATTTTCCTCACCAGAATGAAAGACAATTAAACCTGGCAAATGCCATTTCCAGCCATCAGGGAGGTGTTGAAATTCACAATTTTCTTTGTACGCTCCGCGCCAACCGATAGTGGCGCTGCGCTTAGATACTAAACTTCATCCCCCCTATACAAAAGTATCTAGCCCCCTAAGCCCCCCCCCCCCCCACGAAGAAAATCCTAGCTACGCCACTGCTCAGATATTTTTCACCATCGTCTTTGAAGCTGTTGGAGAACCCAAAATTCAATTCTTTCAGTTTTTTTACGTTCATAGAGTTATAGGTTGTAACGAAATTTTGTTCAAAATTTAAAAGGAAAGATTCTCCTCCCTTTACCTTGTTTGAGAATCCCCTTATCTTTAGACCACTTTTTTCCGGACCTATAACATTACGAAATATTTTTGGAAAGGTATTTTATCAAAAATGTTTAGAGAGTGATCTTAGCTTAAATAAAGATCTACTAAATTTGGTGTAGTTCATGAAGCAAGTTTTTGCAATTTTCTCACTTTTAATTCAGGGGAATATCTTTTGGCACACAAAACTCAAAGTCACGACTGCTTAGGTTCTACTTACAAGCCTGGGAAATGCCATTTCCGGCTATCTGAGGGGTCGCAATTTTTCAAAATTTTCTGTACGCTCCGCGCCAACCGATGGTGTCGCTCCGATTAGATACTCGTTCGGGCAGATGATCATCCGACTGTCAGCGCGCCCCCCCCCCCTAACGGAAATCCTAGATCCGCCCCTGGTTATAAACCTTTTATAATAACTACCGGAGGTATTTCTCTTTAGTACATAATTTTTATCCTTAGATATTTCAGGAGAGTTACATGTTGATGAACAAACTACAGGAAAGTGGTCACAAGAATGCCGGATAAAGTCAAGATATTAAAATTATTGCAATATATATTATCAATCAGAGTGACAGAGGAATCCATAACCCTGGTTGGTTTGGCTATTAAAGGAAAAAACGAATCGGAGTTAGTATTATCTACAAAACTGAAGATATTACTGTTAGAGTCGTATTGCAGGATATTAATATTAAAATCACCGAGAAGTACACAAGTCTTTTTTAATTTGGTTGATAATGTTAGACATTTCATTAGCAAAAGTTACCAGTGAGGAATCAGGTGGTCTATGCCTATATGACATCAACTACTAAGTTGCGATCTGAATATAAGGTTTCAAAGAAGAGGGACTTGAATTGAAAATCATTACGTATGTAAAACCCAACCCCGCCTCCTTGTTTACCAACTCTGCCAGCCGGTATAAATTTATAATTTTCCAATTGTAACATGTTAAGGGACGTGCTTCATTAATCCAAGTTTCAGTAATAGCAACAATTGAAATTTTTGAATCTAATGTACCATTAATAAGTTCATTAACGTCGTCATAATTTTTCCAAAAAACTGCGTGCATTGATATGGATAAATGATTTATCTAAACGACTGATCTTCTTAGCCAATAAGTGGTCATCTAGGTAATTACATGCCAATATATTGTTATAACTATTATTATCAAGAAACTCGTTTCCAGAAGCATTCCAAACTGCCAAAAGCATTCGTAAAAACATGATTTAAGTCAGAGGCATACCGAAGGTGATTGTCGAAAGACATAAATAACAAGAAATGTATATAACAAGTAACGAATAAAAAACACACACAAAAAAAACTTAAGACAACAAAGAAAATGAAAGTGTAAACCGGTTTGAAAAAACAAGAACAGTACACTCACAAAAAACAAACAAACATGGTCGGCCCCTCCGAGGTTATTCACTGGTGTGCATATTTGCGGGTCTGGACTCTACATAAAGATTTCCATTGATAAACAGCTCACCACTCCGGAATCTTGGACGCTTCCCTTCAAGAAATGAGGCATTAATAGCAGATCGTAGTTTTTTTTCTGTAGTCCTCTGGGGTCAGGTCCTCCATTACAAAATACTCCGTGTCTTCAAGAACTAAGCGCCGAGCTTTGGCAAGACTGCTCTGACGTTGTGGTCGAAATAGGAATTTTGCAATGATATGTCGGATTTTTCCAACTTGAATTTTTACCTATTCGGTGAACGTTCTCGATGGTTACGTCGTTCATGATAAAATAATTATTCAGAACTTTTTTGGTCTCGGAGATCGCGTCTTCGTCTTGTTTTTCTTCTATTCCCCCAAATCGTAAGATGAAGCTCCTAGAATAGCGTTCTACCTTGAGCTGAGCTTCGAAAATGGACTTAAGCGTTTCGTCGTTGGAGGTCTTTTGCTAGACTTGACATTAGGAAGTTCAGTTTCTCTCATAGGGTTGTTAATGAGTGGAATAGCCTACCTGAATGGGTTGTTAACTGCAAATCAGTGCATCGATTTAAAGGTAAAGAGCAGTCCCCCAAACTTTTTTGAAGAAAAAGCTTAATAACACAGTTTTCACATCATTTCATTTCAAACCTTTTATGACTTTACTATTGCGTATACAAGGTGAACCAAGCAGTTATTTCTGGTTAATGTCACATTTGAAGAGAAAAAACATTGTCACATGACTCCCAGCCACCAATCATGAAACTGGACAGTCTACTACACGTCTTCAATTTGGGATGACTGCTCCTGCCCTATAAGGTTAATATTTACAAGTTTTTCCAAGACTGTGGTAGGGTAAAATCTAATCTTTCTGGGCTCGTTAGGTGTTGGTGGTTTGCTTTTTGTTATTTGGGGATTTTGGATTACAGGGCATCTTATGGGGCCTTTATAAGCCTCCTTTGCCCTTTAACCTATTATGCTATGTTATGTTAAGTGCCCCCTTTCAGCTGTAGATTCACTCCAGTTTTTTCAATACTTCCATTCCACATATCTAGGGAGTGTAAGTCCTACCAATTTATCAAGTAACGGGTAGGCAGGGTACACAGGTTTTGTAGAGGTCGTAAATTTCATCCCATATCACAAAGCCTAGTTGCTGTTCTCTTGTGTGTGTCTGCGATAGGTCAGTTGGTGAGCGACTCGCGGAGCATAGTTTGGCTATTTTATTGGGTATTCCAGGTGGTTTCGACACAATGTATGTTATCCCCGATACGGTCTACAAACCCTACAGTTTCTATTTTTTTCTTTTTGTTCTTAATGATTACATAGGCTATGTTATTTTTGTAAGCCTACCAAAAATTTTCGCGCGCTTCGCGCGCTTTGCAATTTCACGATTCAGACCCAAAAGAACACTACCAGTGCGCAACTCGGCTTTTAAAATATTAATTAAGTGATATGGTGCAAAATGTACTCCAGGCTGCAACGACATGGGATAGTTAGGCTCCTTCATATCCCCTTCTCACCACCCCTTCGACATAGGGGCTGTCGGCTGTTGTGGTCACTGGCATGGCCCGCCCCTTGTCTGGAATAATCTGTCGCCTTCCCATGGTCGGTTTAGTTATTTTGGCTTTCAAAAGAGTTATTTCTGCGATAAAACCCAAAATGTTCGGTACGCCTTGCACACTCTTCCTCAGTTCCGTTACCTAGAGCTAATAAGGTACAAACCCTTCCCATCTTTTCAAGTAAATTAGTAAGTAGAATAAATGGATTAATGTACATGTCGGGAATTTCATCTCATTTCGCTAAACTTAGTTAATAATCTCTGGTGTCAGTCGTGCGGTACCGACTCGAAGAAGGAAGTACAATATAAGTTGTGCCCGATAGGGCCCAAATGCCGGGACAATTGACCTATATAAGCTTTAAATAAGTACAAATTCTTTTTATAGTTCGCACTTACTCCCGCCCAGACCTAAACACAATTCCCTGGGGCCCCATTGACTCGTACAGTAACCCTCTAACAGCCACACACTAACTCTCGATGGAATAAGGAAAACATTGATACAAGATTGAAAATGTCAAAAAATTCCAGCTTTGGGGTTTACAAGATCGCTCAATTTTGATGTAAAATTGAAAAATCTCCTTGGGGAAGGAGGGGGAGAACCACGCCCTCTCCCCGTCCCTTCGCTCGGCTCCTCACTTGGGCGCTTCGCTCCCTCAAGAAAATGCCGCACCCCAGTGGCGGCGATGAAAAATGAAAAAGTGGGGGCTAAAGGTATGTTCAGTCCCTTAATATTTGTCAAGTGCTCCAATTAAGAAGCGGGGAGAATTTCGAAGTCGGGCTGAACATATTCTTGCTTAGAACACTCGGGAAGTGCCGTTTCCGGCCATCTGAGTGGTTTGTAAAGCCAAAAATTTCCTGTTACGCTCCGTGCCAATCGATGGTAGAGCTCCGCTTAGAAACATGTATTAACATGTTTCATAGACTAATTTTTTTTTTGCATTAAATGAGAAATTTCAGCAATGAGATCCATATTTCCAGGCTGGGAACATGCAACATAAAACACTCAGGAAGTGCCGTTTCCTCCCATCTAAGGGGTTTCTAAAACCAAAAATTTTCTTGTTCGCTCCGCGCCAACTGATGGTGGCGCTCCGCTTAGATAGTCCTGTCGGTCAAGATTGGGGACGATGGGTCGACTTTGCTCCCCCCTCCCCCCCCCCCCCCCACAAGAAAATCCTGGCTACGCCCTTGAGTTCCAGTATATCTTTGTCCTCACAAAGGCGAGAATATTTGGGCTTAACAAACTCTCCAGATGGCCAGAAACGGCACTTCCGAATCTTCTGAGCTGAATGTGCATTGGACTGATGAAGAATATACAGCAGCAGCCTCAACTGGATCTGGATCTGGATGAATACTGAACAACACTCCAAGTCAAACGTGCAGGGTTGAGTGTGCACATGTGGCTACTCATGTCTGAGGATCCTAAAGGCTGCGTTCTTGAACTGCTTAGTGTCTTTGCGTATACTGCTATATTCAGGGGGAGTAAGTTCCAGTCTCTGACTGTCTGAGGAAAGAAACTTTATTTGTAGCAGTCCTTACTGATTGGTATATTTCTAACAATATTTGAGTGATGACGCCTAGATTGCCGATGGACCGGTTGTAGGTCGTTAATTGGCAAGGCTTGGAGGCCCAATCTGGCTTTGTGAAGAACTGCTAGCCCGTTGACAGTACGTCTGTCTTTGAGGCTAATCCCACCTATAGGCCTTTCAACATTTCAGTCACGCTACTTCGAAGTTCTTCCCGAAAGCTTTATTGGAGTAGGAAGAGCGTCGCTAGGGGGCAAGTTGCTACAGTGCCAGTTTCTTGTTGCAAGAACAGGGGGAGCTTTAAGCCCGGTACACACCGCCACGACTACCTACGACGCGACAAGACTTCACCTGTCGTAGACAATCTGCATAAATCGTAGACATTCTGGCGCCTTCCTAAACCCACGAAAATACCATGTCACACCGCTCCGACACTAACCGATGGAGCGACGCTGCACGTGGCGCGCCATCAATCAGGCTATTCCAGGTTTGAGATTTAGGCCCTACAATAAATTTGAAATGGTTCATTTTTTGGCCTCTGGGTCGCAGTTAAGAAATTATTGGCATGTACAGGCTCTAAAGTAGGCCTTTTACACTGTCCAAAGTTTGCGTATCGTGTCCTTTAAAAGATTGAACTCGGTATATGAATTAGTAAGTTAGATGGGCTTTAACGGCTCAGTTTCTAACCGAATTGTCAAAGTCGGGCTGGCCACGGCCTTTTTTCCAGTTGTGGCTGATTGGCTTGCTTCTCTTAAGGGCTGTGATTTCCCTGGGACGTAGGCTGGAGGAGGGGGTGCGTGCGGACGCACCTCCCCGCACCAGCTGGAGTTCCGCTCAAAATGAGGCAAAAGAATTCTTCAAAAAATATAAGGCGAAAAAAGAAGCTCAAGAAGACTACGGTGCTACTCCCTGACCAGGGAGGTGTTAGGACCTCTAACACCTCCCTGCTCTGACCGCCGTCTCCACCCAGCACGATTGTGCCTACATGCAAGAGGATGAATACAAGTCGGCTTGCAGATTTATCTGCCAGCCTTAGTAGGCGAAGGAATGTCTTACAAAGGTATTAACACTTGTTATTTTGAAAATAAATATAGAAAGAAAAATATTCCCCTTAAAAAGGAAGTAATTTCTAATTGGCTTGGTATTCTAGGCCTACGTAAATGCTTGAACATGAACGCACAATGACTGGTTTGAAGTTAACGGACTTGTTCCGTCTTTTTCTGTGCAAAGTATCTTCAAGTGACGCACTTTTATAAGTGCGTTCGTTTTCCGAGCACGCAGAAGTTTGCATCAACTAAAATCCTGAAAATACACTGAGAAATGTCTTCTTCGCGGATGTAATGCGTTGTAAAAGCGTACGCACACTGACCTCTTTGAACGATGGATTTTTTTTTTTTTGCTAATGCGGCTTTAGTTTTTACACGAATCGCCGGTTAGACTGGTCAACGCTAGGTCTCATCTACACTTCCACCCCGATATTTACGTCTCTATGAGGAATCAATTTCAGCAACAGTGTAAGTAAACGTGTGGAATATATGCTTATAATATCTTTGGGGTTTACCCCGTCTTCGAACCTCCAGTTCGTAGGTCTATCACATGGCGTTAGTCTGCTCTGACTGATTTAGCGCAAAATTCATCGCCCCACTATGCAAAAGAAGTGTTCGTATGTCTTTCGCCTCCAACACGCTTACGTTTTGTACACTTGTTAAAATGAAGAAAAAAGATGGTCCCTACACGAATAGCTCCTTATTCTCGAGTCATTTCGTTCATTGTCCTGCTGTACAGCACAACCATTGTGGGCAATTCATCAACGCAAAATCACAGTCCGCTTAGCAGGCATACATTGCAAACATGCAGTTGGCTTCGCGCTGAACAGACCATGGGTGAATGCTGCGCTCTGATTGGACAAACCGCATGAGGCCTGTTTGTCGCGTCGAAGACGAGTTCACACCAACACAACGAGTACCGCCTAGACCCGACTACGATTGAACATGTTTAATCTTGCCGACGGCATACGACCCGACGGAATCGTAGTCGTGGGAGTGTTCACACCGCCCATACCCCAGCCGACGCGTTGGGTGGTCGCCGTCGTGTCTTGGGTCGTCGTGGCGGTGTGAACAGGACTTTAAGCTAGGCCTTCCACTCTTTGTGGCGTGTCTGAATAATCTCGTCGCAAGGGGTTGCGTCGCATGGTGAGTTAAGCCAGGTACACATTGCCACGACAACTAACGACACCAAGCGACAAGACGTCGCGTCGGCTACAGTCCTGGCTGTGTGGCCAGTTTCACCACAAGAGTTCCGCCGTGTCGTAAGCCGTGAGTCGGATTGGAAATGGTCAATCGTAGTTGGATGCAATCGGTGCGTCGTTTTCATGCCGGGTCATACGGCCATGACTACCAAAGAAGTGTCTATGACTTATGCAAATTGTCCAGTGGCGTAGGAAACAACATGAAAGAGGGGGGAGGCGGAGGGGAGGGGGGGAGGGGCGGAACAATTTTGGACCATGTACCTCACCTTACCCCATTGACCAAAAGATGCATTTCTGCTGATAAAATTTTCCCTTTATTCTACGAGCAAGAACATTTTTTTAAATAAAAAAGTCTGAATTTTCTTAAATATGAACACTTCTGTATCAGGAACGTAATTTGAGACGAGCGGAGCGCGCCGAAAATTTGGGTCCTTTTACCTGTTTACACATTTGCAAATGTGGCCGCTTGTATTGCAAGAAGTAATTTAGATTCAGTGTTTCCTGTAAGGAAATTTGAATATGAATCTGCGTTCCCTATTAGCTGATTAGCATATATCTGACATAGCATGTAGACTGAAGATCGTTGTTGTTACATAATGTTATCTAACTATTGCGGACTGAGGCTTGTTGGGGCTGGTAGGGGACAGTCAAAAAGCTCCCGAAACTTTGTTGCATTTTTAGAAAAAATATTTAATATTCAAGAGCCTATATTGAAGAAATCTTTAGGGAAATGGGACCTTACATAGCGGCTCGGGAAAGTTTACCACTGACTGCTCTATGACTGTATGAGCAACCCCTTTCGACAAAGATTGTAATTTAGAGCGCGCCATGCACCCAGAAATGTTGCCTTTTAAAACAAATAGATACAAATATGGAGCTTTTATTAAGCAGGATTCGGTATTTTAGGGAGGAAAAGATGAAAAACTGCACTGTATTAGCCTGGTGTCTCAAATGGCAAATTTCAGAATTTTTCACTTTTTTTCGAGCCTTCCTGTAGCTACGTCACTGCTCTGCAACATTGATCAATTTGACACTTCAATAACTAAGGAATCCATCCACACAGACTACTAAACTGACAGGGTTGAAAGATGTCTGAGTATAGATGTGTATGAAAGCATTTGTTTGTCGAAAGACTATCTTCATAGTTGGCGCGCAGTGTACAGAAGATTTTGAAAAATTGCGACCCATTACACAGCCGGAAATAGCATGTCTCGGGCTTGTTACCTCGAGCTTGTTAGTAGTAGCTAAGTTGTCCGATTTTTCTTTTAAGTGTGAACACTGATGTATCAGGGACGTACTTTAGGGCGTGCGAGGCGCGCCCAAATTTTTGCCCCTTAAAAAAATATACAGACGAATCCGATAAGCTCTTGTGTTTAGTGAGAGTAGGCAGCCATTAGTGGGATCCATCAGCCTTAAATTGTCTTCTTTAACTATCTACATGAATTTCAAACCCCCATATTCTTTGAAATAGAAGTAATTAAGATACAATTAACTGTACACACCGCGTCGAGGTCCAGCAAAGAATATCAGAATGATATAAAACTTAAAATATACGCTATAGTTCTACACAAAAATATTTAGAATGTTTGATTGAAACGTATTTTTAACGAATATTTTTTGTAATTTTCTTAACTATGTTTCTCGACTTTCCTACTTTTTTGACCTGCTTCGGTTTGTCACAAAATGAGGGTACATGCGCACTGTTAAACGAGGTGATTCTTGATTGGTTGTTGCCATTTTATTGCATCAATTGTATTCTTCGTATGGGTTAGGGATTTGGGCTATTGTTAGACAGTTAAGAAATTTCTTGTTAAACAGTGCGCCACGCCCCCAAAATGAATGTATAGAAAATATTTGAATATTGGGGTTTTAAATATGCAAGGAATGTCTAAACAACACTTTGCATTTAGTTAACAGTGTTTTTGTACACATCCAGGGTAGAAATGGCTGTATCAAAGTGGGTGTGCTACATTTTGGGCATCGTTCAAAATTGATGACCTTTTGACCTCCGGTGACCTCATTAAGCAGATAATTTGCATTTTATCTTGTGTGTGAGATAGAGTTGATTAAGACAAACATTTTGATGGGTCATTCATCAAAAAGTAACAATTATTTCCAGAGTAATTGCTATTTAGATTTTCCCTACCCCCAAAATATAGTTACCCAGCTGTTGTGCTCTATCAACATTTAATCCTATAGAAAGCACAGTTCATTCCTAAGGATTCAATGTTCCCATAAAAATCTGAAAATTTACACTTCAAACTAAATTCCTATCCCTGCTTCATCAATCCTAGGAGGGGGAGTTGCTAGGTGACCCCCTCCAGCACACAGACTATAAATACTAAAGCTGACCTACAGTGGAGTCTAAACAGTTTCACTATGATATGCCGTTTGTACAAAATCTACTTGTTACTGTGTCACTCGAAAGTCATTGCTTGATAAGCTGCAAATTATGTTGATTCAGGTTCGATGTGATCAGACTGGCAATACAAAAACTTCATTTACAGCAAGGTGGCATGTGGGTATTTTGAAAGGGGGCAAATCATGACTTGAGAGTGCTCCTTCACTTATTTTTCCCCTTTGTTTGCTTTCTTTTCACATTTTCTTGCTGTTGCTCTCCCAACTTACCATCACCCCCCAAATGTTGCCTGTGATCTACGGTGGGGCCATTAGTCACCAGTTGTCAGGAAGTGGTATGTCAAATAATTCACAGGAAGATGAAACAATGATGAAAGAAACACACCCTTCACTGATATGAAACAATTGAAGTTCTGAAAAGGGTTTTAACCCTGACAGCCATAGTGGCTATTTGTGTTCCAACTTCACAAAAGAATGCACTAACTCTATTGTGCTGGTAAATGGACATTTCCTGAGCAGCTTTATAGATCAATGCACACACACAGATTACTCCATTGAATTTGAATTCATCAAAGCTTCTTGCTACGTGCCTGCTGTGACAATTACCAAACTGGATACGTAGCTAAGGGGATTTTCCCAGCATGCAGTATCCTTCAAGCCATAAGAAGTCCAAACATCACAAATCAGGAAAACTGTTTTGAAAGAACTGGTTGGAGGGTAACTTTTTCCTAATTGCAAAGATTTCCAAATTGAAGACAAAAAACAAAGAACGATGAAAATACTCTTTTCTTGTCTTTTTATTTCATGAAATGATGACATGAAATTCATGATAAATACTGATATATAACAAGAAGATAAACAGAATATATGAGAATATACAAGATCTGTTTGAAGTTATTGCAGTACTATGTACACTATGATACACATAGACTGAGTGGTATAGGCTATAGACTAGGCAGTAGTATACACTCATGTGACACTATTTACAACCTTTTTACATGAATCACTTTTAATCAAGCTGTAATGTGCGTTGCAATCCTTCCTTTGATCCACAAAATATTCCTGAAAAAACTTTACTCATTCTCTTCTTTGAATGAATCAACTTCCCTGTGCCTCAGAAGAAACTGTTTTATTTAAATAACTATATCTAATTTCATGCTAAAATTCAAAACATTATGATTGTGCTCCTCATTTGAAATCTTTTACTTTCACATTAATTGATAAAAAACTTACTTAAATGCCATCCGAGAGTACCCCTCCCCTCCCCATGCAGCCACTCTTGCAAGCCTCCCTCCGTTGACTTCCAATCCAACCATTGACATAACTACACCCCAGCTAGCATTAAAAAAGACTTGGTACAACATAAACAACATCACTGGGTTGCTGGTTATATTAATTATTATCACAACCATTCACCAAACTGAACACTGACAAAAATTTTTTAGCACTTCAGGATAACTGTAGAATTCCCCCAAACTGAAAACATATATTTTGATCAAACAATTGTTTAAAGTAAATTATTTCAATCAGATTCTTATGATGAATTACACCTACGCGATATCTTTCAACTTCAACTTTTCACTTCCTAACCCCTACGCTAATACAAACAAAACTGCCTGTTTCTGGGTTACAGCGGAACATTTCCCTCTGGCATTGTGTCGTAAGTATCCCACTCTTCTCATGATATGTAAAACCAGAACTATGTAAATGTTTGCAAACAAATGTCACAACTATTAAATGCTATCGTTAAATACTTTAAAAGCCAAATATTTAGAATTTGAAAAATGCACATTACAGACTCTTTTGAATAGATGACATTAAGAGGTATGGTTTACAAGTGAGTTATCTATATGGGGAAATTCCCTTGCATTTTTATATTCAGGCATTCCCTTTAGGGTGTTATGACATACTTTTCAGTTTTCAAGCATTTTCAAAATGGGAGAATCCCTACATTTTCCTCAATGAGTCAACTTTAACTCTTATGTTTTGGCAGAATGCAGAATTTTTAATTCTATCCATGAATGTCTTCACTTGAAGGAATTTTAAGTTCCTTAAAAAGTAATATTTGGAATCAGGTTCTCAAGGTTAACAAAACAATTTGCTTTTCATCAGCGATTTATATTCATTAGACTCACACCTTTATCAACAACAAAAGAAGACAACACATATGTAAATCTCTGCTTAAAAGTATTTTTTTCAAGTTCAAGTCAGGCCCCCGGCCCCTCTCTCTCTCTTTCCTGAGTAATTATCTTTAGTATCTTTAATTCATCTATGTTGCTACTTATCGAAACCATTAAATGTGACAAAATGTGTCCATTGTGAACAATGTTGGAAGCTCACTGCAGAATTAACCTTGTATTTTAAACAGTATCAAGCATAGTTATGATACCAAACACTGATCAAGTATAGTATTTTCGCCTTGCCAAAATCAACCCAGGTTCTCAAAGCCAACCTTTTTTGCAATTCATTCCTCCAATACACCAAAACATGCATAGGAAAAATATCATATTTATGTTTACAGAATTTTCAAGTTTATGTTCTGTAAACCTCCTTACATTTTATATGGTACATAACCATGTGATTAATGCCTTTTATATTCAGAAACATGGTTATTACATTAGCTGTACATAGTATTGGTACTTGAGTGGAAATGAGGGGAGTAATGTACGAAATTAACAGCTATTAATGTACTGGCAGTAGGTAGGTTCTTCACATTTTTACAGTTCCAGTTTGATAATGACTTCAATATTCCAATTGTATGCACTGAGGGTATTTGCTGCCGACAACAAACAAGCATAAATTCTTAGCACCATACATTACACAAGTAAAAACCAAGCCTTTCACTTTTGCATAATTGTCTCAAGAAATAAGAAAAACATAAGTTTGACATAAAAGGCTATATCATTTGCTATTGTGTATAACATCTTCAAGAGTAATCTAAGCATTTTGATGCCGCTCTGTGGCAATGAGGTAGATTTTAGAATCAATTTCAAACCTTCACACCAAAACATATCTCTAGGCTTAATCTGGAAAATAGATTTGCCAAAATAAAAATAAACAAACTATACCAATGTAAACTTAATATGAAAAACTAACTACAAATTGCCTAGTCTCTTTCCAGTCACTTTTTGATGCAAGTAACTTACACCTCCAAACACTATTTACTGAAAAATAACTGGATTGTTCCATTTTATAATTACCATACACTTTTTTAAATTCTTTCTTAATGACAAACATTTAAGGACAATGTAGACAGTACCATACAGGTGAATATCTGTGCCGATTCAAACCAAGGAGCTTTCAGAGACAACCCCTCTTCAAACTTGCAACTGCTTGACATTCTATGATTGAAGCAATCAAAAACTTTGAACTTGTTAAAAGTTTTAATAATCCAGTCACAGTCCACATTGACTCCACTTCCATATATCTGCACACATGCTACATGGAAGTTCATCAAACCAATCAGGACCAATGTGTGAGAACACTCGACTAATCAACACAACCATCATATCATTGTTCCGAATGAAGCCTAAAAATATAAGAACCAGAGTATAAAAGAGATTTGTGCTGAGTAAGAATAATAAAATAGTAAAAAAAACCAATAGCATTGTTACCCCCAAAACTGGGGCCCTGTCAAAAGGAGGTATACTTGTTACGTGACCAATGTGAATACCATATGTCTGGGACTGGATTTATCTACTTCATACTCAACAGACAACTGCAGATCAACACTGACCATGTAATTCAACAGCATCAACTGGTTCTTCTGTGGTGTGAGTTTTGCACACAATGAAACTTTACGAAAGTTTACAAAATAATAAACTTTGTCCTGACAACTTTTGGCAAGATAATGGCAAAACTTAACAATTGCCCTGAAATATAGCTTTTGAGTTTTGTGTGAATGCTTTATCCCTCCCTTTGAACATATTTCAAGAGAATAAGGTAGTTTCCTCATTTTGATTTGATCAAAAAGTTAACGCATCAAGAGAGACATAAGAAACACAAAAAGAGACCCTGAAGCTAAAAACTTCATGAAATTGCAGCACTTGATTTAAATAGCGGTGGGAGGGGCAAGTTGAAAGAGACCATTTGTACAAATTTTGCACCCCATTTCACACCGTTTTCATCTTTCTCTCTGTCACAATCAGACATATGATTCATCATCGAAATCCATATTTGCAAATTCATCTGCTGCCATACCTGAATCAAAGCTATCTCCTTTTCGAGACTTTTGCCAGTTCTTTTTCTTTAACTCACTGAGAACATCTCTCTCACGTGACCTCCGAAGTCCACTAGAGGGACTCGGAAGATCCCTTTGCCTTGCTGGTTCTTTTGGTTGAATGTTTGGAGGCCGGTTTGAACCTTGCGGGAAATTCCGACGAGGTGATTGAGGAACAGGGCTACTGTTCCTTTCCAAACTCTGTCCTTTATGTCTTTGACTACTTGGTTCAGATGAAGTAATAGTTCTATCAGAACTAGATGTAGAATTAGTGGGGGTATCTCCATCTGGTGAAGTTTCAACAAAAACTGAATCCTGGCCATAGAAAAGCTGACCAGTAGGCATATAGTATTTTGACTTTCCACTATTGGAAGAATTAGAGGGTTTGCGACTAGATGCCTTGCTATCGCTTGAAGATCTTCTAATCTGACGAGCTTTTGAAGGGCCTGTAACTGAGCCACTAAGGGATCTCTGAAGTCTGAGATTTTCCAAATCACTAATTTCATCATCGCTAGATTCTGAGTCATGGAAAAATATTCCAATAACTTGCCTCCTCTCCTTCCCTTTTGATCTCTGCCTCTCAACTGTGACTGGTCTATCTAATGACAATGGCCTTTTGGATTCAATTTGTTGAGATTTTGAAGGGGAGTTTTCTCGTAATAATTGATCAGAGTCCAAAGAAGCTGCTTTTTGAAACAAAGCTCTACGATTCACTGCTTCACGATATGATGGAAGACTGTTTTTGAGATGACCTTCATTTTGAGTACTGACTCGCAACTCTGTTGGCCTTTGTGGGTCCTGAGTCTCTTGTTTTTCTTCAATAGTTTTCATTGTTTTTTCTTTATCATTATCTTGAATTGGTAAGGAGTGTCTCATCGCATCTTTTGGGAAATATTCAGATGGTGGGGTTACTTCTCCAGTGTTTACCTGTCTCCGATTCCCGGGACTCATGTGTCTGTTTAGAGCTCTTGAAGCTACGGGGCGATGCGAAGACATTCTATTATCTGGCGTTAATGCCTTCATGAAACTTGGTGACCTACTAGCTATCTTTGAGCCCCTTGGAGACAAATTTTTTGCTTGAAGTTCATTGGATGGAAGGTAATATGTGACTTCACTTGTTCTGTTTGCTCTGTCTGCTCTCTGCATATGTGCTTTACCTGAGAAAAGTTTTTCTGTTGAACTTGAAGACTGACCATCACTTAGGCGATCAGATGATGACGATGACACTGAGGAGGCACTTTGCCTGCTCGCAGCCATTCTATTTGGGAATGACTGATCTGAGATAGGCACTGACGGTGCTGACACCCTCCTATTGTACATCCGAGCAGGACTCAACTCTGTTGTTGCTGTCGATTCAGACACCTGGGGCATCTTTTCTAGGCTGGAAGATTTTGAGTTAGCTGCAGATGAAGGGGCACTGTTCAGAAGACGCCCAGGAGAATGATATCCCATCCTTGGTGGGTCTCCCTTGGGGGCTCTCTGGGTATTTCCTGGCAAGAGAAGAGTGGACCTGCTTTCCTTTGTAACATCCTCAATGAATTTCAATGTCTCTGGGCTAATGTTTTCATTTCCACCATCCTGTACCTGAAACATTTGCAGTCTTCTCCTAATTTCAGGAGATACTACAGAGGGGTCAGACCCTGTTCTCGCTCTCCTGGTTGGGGCAAGAATTATGTCCTCTGAGGCAAAGTATGCTTCATTCTGGTTGAAACGTTTGTGCTGACTGGCACCACTGTTCAAGATGGTATTAAGTCTTTCTTGAGAGTTAACACCGGAATCTGTGGTGTCAGTGTTATCTGAATCTGGATAAATCTGGTTATCACTTGAAGTGATCCCAGAATCACGACTCAACGAAGATGGAGAGACAAGCGGAGGAACCCCCCACTTCTTCATTTGAGCATTATTATTTGGTTCAATGTCATCAGACAATTCCTGTTCAATACTGTCCATGGAAGATGCATTTCTTTTACCAAAGGCACCATCAGAATCTCCCCCTGAGTCCACTGTACAAACAGTTTCTTTACGAGCTGGAGGAGGGCCAAAGAGTGACGGAAGATCCTTTCCAAAAATTTCAATACAATGTAATATGAGGAACTGGAGTAGTTGAGGACTCTCCTTTGTTGCTTGCGCCTGTAAACATAAAAAAATAAATGAATAAATTGTGTCTGTGATTCAAGTAATAGATAATCTTGAAAATCTCAATTGACAACACTTGTAACATAATTACTAAAAAAGTCTTTCTTGCGGTCAGTTTTGTTCCACTGAAGGGCACAATTTACCTCCAACAGAAAAGGACACTTTAGAGATTCACTACCGAAATAGAGCTGAATGCTTTGTCTTAAGTGTTTTAAATGAAGCATCAATATTCTGTAATAAGACATATTATTACGATCGGGGGGTATACCGGTACTGACGTCAATACTGGTACTAGAACTACAGGTAATGAAAATACCGAAGATGTTTGGTGTGTTACTAATACCGGTTCTTGAAAAAAAAAAAGGTACTTGAAAAAATTACCGGTACTCATTATATTCCCCGACAAAAATAACTGCTAGGATGTATGGATGATTAAAATATTCACACAACCATTTAGAGCAGAGGTTCTTGCATGATAATTAACCCAATTAAACACCCAGATGCATTAATGTGGAGGATAACATGGGGGTCATGCTTGGCTTAGGTCCCTTCCCACCCGACTTCCCTACCAGAGAGTTGAGAACCATTACTGCCTCAATACCGGTTCTGTGTGTTTTACAATACCGGTACCAAGACTTTCACGCTACCACCCAACCCTACACATTATCTTCTTCGCATTGATCACCAAATCCAGTACCAGTAAAGATTTTCTCTGCACTAAAAGAAGAAATCCTGGTCCCATTTGCAAATGCAGCTGCCCTAAATTTTACAAGCAAGTGCCCCCCTCCCTCCCTCCACCATTCACAAATCACTCTTTTTTAACCATTTACAATATTTTAGCAGCTGATTTGAGACAAATTTTCTTCATGACATATTCATTTTTAGGCAGGCCAAAAATGCATTTAAGAAAAAGAGATAAATGAGAATAAGATTGAGGTAACTGGGTATTCCCCTTCCTCACCTGTGCCAATGCTCCTGCTGATAAGGGGGGCCAGATCATACTAGGTGATATACAAATGGCTAAGTTAGTACCAGTCATGCTGTTTTCTTCTGCGTTGAGAGTAATATGGTAAAATATGCAAAAGATGTACCGCATCAGTGTTAAGTTAGCCTCAGGCAATTTCTCCAATATCCTGAAAGAACAAGAAATATTAAGTTATGCAAGTTTAAGTTTTACGTTATTTTGGACAGAGAGTGGAGACGATAAGCCTGTGTAGCTCCTCGGAGGCTGCAGACCCCTTTAGGCTGCTGCCCCTCGGAGCCTGCTGGCCATGGTCAGAAATTCCTTACAATGAGCCCAAAAGTTGATGGCCTTAATAGTCATGAGCATTTACCACAATTGGTCAATTCATGAGGCAGACTGTGCTCATTGACTCAGTCTTCACAATTCTACGTTGAACACAAAGTTGTATAAACGAAACAAAACATAGGCTTAGTACGTCCGTTAAAGCTTCCATTCAATTCAGATGTAAGCCTTGATCATGGACAACCTCTTTCAATCAATGCCAACTTTCATCACAGAGTCGGATTAAAAACAGTAATCTTTGGCTGAAAAGTATAAAACTCTTTTCTTATGTCTGTCTGCTCATTTTTTAGTAGTTAACCAATGTACTGTGTATGTGTATGCTTGCATGGTAACATACAATACCAGAGTCCAAAAACATTGACTCCTATAACTTTGTGTATAGTTGTACAATGGTACAAGAGTTTGCCTGTTTAATAAACATTTTATGGCCTTGCATAAACCAATCCTCACACAGCTATGCAAATGAAGTTTGCGATGGACTTCTAGGCAAGTTGAAATGATTTTGGCTCCAGGGGACGTTGGTTTTTCATAGCAATGAGCTGAAAGAAAAGACTTTGTCTGCTCTGCAGGCTAGTAGATGATTGGCATAAGAGAATAGCCCATCCCAGAAACATGTCAAACTTCATGCCAAGACAGGTCTCTTTTTATCTCAATGAAACAATCTCTTTCCAAGCTCTTGGAAAAAAATGCAACTCACCTCTTGACAGTATCAATTTTCTCTGGCTCATCCTTAATTTGGTTCACTAGTAACCACTGGCTGTACAGCTCTCCAGTGAAAAGACAGTCTGGCAGGTTTCGCAGAAAGTCCTGGGAAGGCAAGAGAGTGGGACAGGTAATAAGTGTTTGCTCCATGGAGACACAAGTTCAGGCATTTACAGTACAGGGAAAGAAACTTAAAATATACTGCAACCTTACAAGCCAATGATTCCCATAACCATCAACTTAAAAACTGAAGTGAAAATCAACACATTGTTTGTTTTATTTATTTAAATGTATATACATTTTTTTTAAGGGGGGGGGGGGGTTGTTTTAGTTTTTTGTTTCCTGTTTTGCAAAATGTTTACTGTCTATTAGGAATTTTTGTAGTTCTGTGTTTCCAGTTTTGAGAACAAATCAATTTTTATTGTGAAACACAGTAATTGCTTTGAGTGCATGGTTTCATTGTTTCGACAAACTGTCCAATACATTGCAACTGAATGAGGGGCAAAGTAGAAGTAGATTGAAGCAACTGGTAATAATGGTAGTCCACCTTTGAGGAGCTAGGTGGCAACCATTATAAAAAGCACGATGCATTAGAAGGGTGGGGTTTAAAATGCCTAGTGAGTATAGAAGATGTTGCATTATTTCTTTCAAAATTTTCATGACTTTTCTTCATTCTTCTTTAGCAGAAAAGACATGGCTTTGCCAACAATAAAAATACCCTGAAGGGTTTGAACTTGTCTTGAATACTCACTGTTAGCATGGATGCTGCTGTGGACACCTGTATCTCTGCCAGATCACACTGTTCTCCCGCATTCAAATGAGCCTTCAGTTCTCGCACCATTCTTGCATTGGCGGATTTTCGGAAGATACCATGGGTAAAGGGGCCATTGTTGTAAATGTTGGTAAGAATATCTAATATTGGCTGCGGAGGTTCGCCCTCATTTGACAGGACACTAAGTGACTTACCAAACAGCCTGTAAGAGAAAGAAAATGAAATCTTAGTAATGTGCAATGACACAAAAATGTTTTTTTTTACAATGAAAATGGAGAAATGAGGGAAGGAACTTTTTAAAGAAAACCTGAGAACTTATTAATCCCACTCTACCCAACCCCCTCACAAGATTTGTTGGAGGTAGGACATTTGAATCTGGTTCAAAGAGAGAGAATCTCATTACCAGGTTGGAAAATGGGTACCAAAAACTTGACACCAACCCTAAAAAATGTAGGAAAAATGAAGTTGTCCATATGACAGTTGGTTAATTAGATAGGAGTTTTATGGCACAGTTTCCAAACAATTGGTGTCAATGTGACAGAGTACTGTTTTGATGTATTGGATATGGATAGGAATCATCCTAGGGTAATCCCATCTACCTATTCTTATTATGTTTGTAACAAACTGGAATGCAGGGTGTTCCTATTTGATTCCACCACCTGAATAAATGATGGGACAGGAACTCCAGTACCTAACTCAGCCCAAGTGCAGGAATATTCAATACGATTTCAAATTTATTTCCACAACAGGACTGGTGAAAAGTTCTTACCCCAAACTGCATCAAAGTTTAACTTACTGCGATTCTGATGAGTTGGGAGATGAAGGTTTGGAAGACAGACTTCTGCGGAATCCTAACTTGAAATGTGACTTCTTATTCCTTAACTTTCTCTGAATACCTGACGTATCTGTCAAAAAGATTAAAGATATATAATCCAAATAAATCACACTTCTTATTAAAGGTTAAGTAACAACCTAAGACGTTACATTTAGGATGATAAGGTTCTTCAGAATTTTTGTCTCTGCCATAATGGATAGGTTACTACAGTGAAGTAGTGTAAACTGACTTGTTATGTAACTTCAGTTACTAATCAAAGCTGTTCCCTAACCAGCACTAAAAGGATTAAAATCAAGATAAAAAATCTAACATAGCTCAGGATGGATAATGAATAACTTTATCTTCTCTGCATTTGAGGGTAGTTATATACCAACAGAGTTGATGGCGGGAAATAAGTTAACATCAAAGGCTTTCAAATTTTATCAGTTATGACCTAATATGCAAATGCAAACCTATCTCCATGAAGCTTGCTGCAAATCTGATTATTTACCCTTCTAGCAAGATTTCTTAGTAGAGCAGGCCTACCAGATACGCTCCTTAAGACAAAGATTTGATAACTACTACCCCAACTTTACATCCAGGTTTAATTAATAGTACTTTTTATCACTTCCTGCCACCATCCCCACTTAGCAGATATAAATCATGCCATGGATTTGAACCTTTTTATGACTTTATCCATACAATCCTTAATTCGCTAACTAATAGATATGTCTAGAAACAAGATAAATCGACTGAGATCTCTGACGTCAAAGGAAATCTTGTAAAAACATTTTTGATTCACCATGATAAAAGAGAAGACTTACCAGAGCTCACACCAGAGCTAGATCTGCCCTTCCTTCGTAAGATGAACTGACACTGGTATCCACGCAATTCATTTTCTGCCGAGGACAACTGATCGAGGTCACCAGGAAAGTAAAAGTCTTCCCGATGTAAGGCTGCTTCACGAGTATGATTCATCTTAATAGAATGGGGGTACTCATGACCTGTATGACAATGGAAAATAATTCTAAATTGAACAACTATTTTCTTTTGAATGAGTTACAAGCTCTCTATCCCTCACTTTAAATTTCCTTTGGTGAGGAACTACAGTGATACATTACGTCTACTACCCTACCCAAAAATAAAGTAGTCTACAGCATTAAGATTAGGTAGTTAACTAGTTTTTTTGTTTATGGCAACCAAACCTTCCCATGAAAAGTGTCCTATTCTTCCTTAACAGATACCCCACCCCTAATATAAGAACAGAATATAACTTTAACCTTTTATACTTACTGCCATGTTTTACAAGCAAATGTACTCCTGGTATCTAACAAAGATGAGGTGACAGCAACAGCTACTACTAATTTCCCTTAAAGCACCCACACCCAGTTCCCAAATCCCCCACCAATTGTCCCATCTTAGGCTCACAATACAACCCTAACATGTCACCCCATACTTTACATCCATGACATGCTACTATGAACAATACATATAAAAGGGTAACACGCCTTCTACTTCCCTGACAATAACTGTCCCCCCCCACCCCCTACCCCACACTTTTTCCAACAAATGTTTCAGCTGCTAATGAAAGAGACTGTGGCAACAATACATACCTATTAAAGGGTAAAGGTCTTCCTCTTTCCCAGACTGCACCCAAAGCTGGTAGTTTTCATGCTGGTCAGCTGGCAGGTTAAACTGTTCCATTGCTGTAAGGAGGATGTCTTTGGAAGTATGCTGGTATTCTGCTTGGAATGTTTTGCTCTGGAGAGAAAAATAAAAAGACATTTTAAGAAACTAGGAACTAATACAATGAACAAAAGGTAACTTCCGAAACTGAAACTCATTGAAGGATAAAAATTGACTGAGTTTTATTTGCAAGCCAAAGAGTATGTTCCTCTTTTAGTTGACCCTTGTCATTGATGAATGACAGAAAGCACTGTCAGTCAGCTGGGAGAATGTCATTAGTGGTTGACAATTAAGTTTGGTGCTGATATTCAAAATAATAATAAAAGGAAATAACTGCTTTGTGTTCCCTCCCTAACCCATTTAATGACAACTTACCCTGAAATACAACATGGCAGAACCACAAAAACTTAATATGATAAAATATGCATGATGCCTGTGATTAAGGTTTACTTAAATACAAACTGTCAGTTTCAAAAGGCCAAAATTTAAGCATTCTTAAAAAAAAATCTACCCCTACTTTAGAGGAAACTTCAGCTAACATATTTGTCTTTCATATTAAAGGCAATCATTGGTACAGCTCTTTGATTGGCATCACATTCAAACAATGCATCATAGCTAAATTACACAGCATGGTCACTGAGAGTGTCTTGATTACACATTATGGACTTGTATGGCCACTGGGACAAGCCATGAAGCAATACACAAGGATTGTGTCTGGATAAAGATGAGTTTTAGATAAATGTGGGAAGGGCTAGAAGTAAGTACGTTGGGAGAATTGGAACTGTTTGGGATGATGAAAATATGCCTTTAACCTCTAACAATTATGGTATTGAAGGTTACAATCACAGCCTGATTGAATAAATGAGGAAGTGAGTCTGCCTTCCTGCAGTAGGACAAACTTTGTTACAATATCACCACCCATCTGAAACCTATATCTGATACATAACAGACAAAAAAACCAGTTTATGGTACATGGTGCATTCATGTGTTTCACTGTAAAATAGCAGTAAAACTGATATCGATTCTAGAATTTCCGATGTTTTTTCCCTATATTATACCAGGAACTGCATTCATTCACCTAGCTGGTTAAGTAGTAGACTAGAGGAATCTGTTTTGTCCTATGCTCATAAACAAGAACAACAAACAGTGAAACTTTTCTTCCTGCAACATTAATCCTGAGATTCCGGTAGACCCAGACAATAATTGGAGTATATTATGCTTTAACCAGTATCCGCTCTCTAGGGGTACAATTATATCACTTCTTGTTATGACTCCATCCAGGGTTAAATTTCACCATGCAATTCCATAATAGATCAAAAACAATTATTTATAGGAAAGTTTGCAGTATCAATTTCACATTTGGGGTAAACTGCATTTTGGGTTGTGAGAATGTAATAATGTTCACTGTTGTTACCATGGTGGCATGTAAGTATGACCTACTAGGGGGCTATGTTTTGTTTGAAAGTAATACACATGGCACATCAACTCATCTTGGTTGGTCCACCTAATTTGGCATACAGGCATTATGAGAATTGTTACATCTGCACAAAGGGTATGCAAATTTGGGGGAGGGGGTAAGGTTCAAGTGACCCCTTCAAAAGTTATATATAAGGAAAACTAATAGAAAAAACATTTTAGATGAGAACATTCCGTACAACTTACAAGCATAGTCTTGGACTCTTCATCCCGATTACAAACAATGATAGGAACTGATTTGCAATCTTGCCTTTCCCTTTCAATCTCAATATGCCTAAAAATAGAGAAAAAATTTAAATTAATATTAACAAGGAAAACATTGTTCAAACTATTTCATAGCTCCTGTTTTTGTAATTTCCAGAATCATTTAATCCTCACATGCATATCCTTTAATATACTGCAAGTTGACATTTCTTGAACTGGGACAAATGACAAGTCAAGTTTCACACCCAGAAGTTATGCTATATGTTAAAAGTTTGACTTTGGAATGCATCCTGGCTTTTTAATGACCGTTTTGTGCATTATTTGAAAAAGGGTATGGTCAACAAATTTTTAAAACACTTAATTGAATTGTTCTGCATTCTCTCTTTAAACAATCTTAAAGCTCACTCTTAGAACACTTGTCATTACAATGAGAATAAAAGTTAACAATCGTACAACTTATACTGGATGAATTTCCAAAACTAATTTAATATTCTAATTACATCTGCTGCACCCAAATGTCTCAACTCTCAAGCTCTTTCAAAAAATTTAAACAAGAGGAGTGTCCAAGGGAGCAAAAGCTGGACTGAGTGAGTTTTAAAAAAGCCTGGCATAAAACAAAACATAAATTAAAGAAAAAACAGGAAAAAAGTCTTACTTGCTCAAGCTTTGCCACCAAAGATCCTTCTCCTCTTTGGATGTAAATGTCAAAACATTATTGGTCGTTGGCCACCCTAAGACAAAGGATGATTCAGGTGAGTTGTTGATCTCACTTACATCTTGCGTACATGTTGCCAGCCAAAGCTCACATACTCGTAATCGATGCTTCAGCCGAAACAATGTGCATGATTTACTGTTAACAAAGGACAATGCATATTTGTCAAACAATGCAATATCCAAAATTCTTATCATTACATTTAGAAACACTGTAGAAATAACATGTCTACACACATTTCTATTCCTATTAGGTGGAAAAAAAATGACATTTGTGTGAAATTAAGTGTAAATTAAAACCAAAATTTTTGTAGCTTCTCTTGCAACTTCATTCAGGGTAGTTTGGAAAACAAAAGTATATTGGTATTAATTAGGCTCACAGTACAGTAACTGGAGTGACTACTCATATCACACTGTCAGGAGATTTCCTTTTTGTACAAAGAAAAACTTAAACATTAAAAACTTTAAGCATGAATTGAAACCAAGATATGTTTGCTTTTTTCTTTCAGAGTTAATGATAACATCTCTTTCCTTTCCTTCAGCAAATAAAACCAAAACGTGATGGATATACTTACTTAGGTTTGGCGATGATGAGAACGTCATCAAATAAGAAAAGATATCGCACTTGTGTCTGTAGTCCAACAGTAATGTGCACTGGTCCTTCCATTATGTACAGTCTCTTTGTATTACTGAGGGATGTAGGTGGCTGCAGCCTTTGTGATTTGTCAGTACCCGACTCTGACGAATGGCCTCTTGCAGATGCTGGTGGCTCTATACTGGATGAACTGATTTCATATGAAGACAAGCTGCTGGGAATGCCTTGCCCTTGAACACTGCAAAGAAAAACAAGCAGTAAAGAAAATCAAAAAAGCCTCCCTTCCAATCTATCCACAAAAACACTCACTCACAAAATGGATCACCTTTTATAACCACACAGCATTGCATAGTTCCTGAACACTGAGCAGAATAACACACTTCATACCAACATGTTCTCCAAATTTCTTCCTTAGGCAACAAAATAATCTCTCTACCATAATTCTGTGATATGATCCCTCCTGTCAAGTTTTACATATTAACCTTTAACCCTGACCTTTGGTACAAAGACTGTACCCACAAAAAATTCAAACAACAGCCTAACAGAAGAGTAAGTACTGTTTCAGTTACTGCATACAACATGTCACCATCACAAGCAGAAGTATAGATGAAAAACAGCCAATCCTCATAAATTAAATGAGGGTCAAATTTGATGTACAAGTAATGCTTCCATGAAGAAGCCTGCCAGCTGTCTTTCAAAATAAGCAGGGCTATATAACTCTTTCTACTGTTCAACTAAATGATTCTTCGATAAGGAAACACTCTTCCACATGGGCTAAAGTTACAACATTAAACTGAAGAGGACAACTTTGTACAGAGAAACTTTGATACTAAGAATAGTCAGGGGGGCATTGTTCATGTCAAATTTTTCCAAAGCTTTCAATTTCAAGCTTCAAAAAGAAGCTTAATGATTCAAAAATCAGCACCCAAATTGAAGCTTGAAAAGACATAGCACAAACTTAAAGGCACACAGGGCTTGCTACCAGAAATGTTGTACTGAAAAAAGCTCAAACAGACTTCCAGCTTTACCACAGTGGTTTCCATGTGAATGATTACTAATTTCACCACCAACATTTTTTGGATAAATCATCTCGACCGAACTTGTCACAATACTACACCAGACAGTTGAACAGCCACGATATCAGAAAAAATAACATACCTGCAAGCCTGTATTTTCCAGCAACCTGTCAAATGATGGTATTATTTACAGTATTCCACACCTTACTTGTAGCATGCCAGATTCACAACTAAACAGTTTTATTGTATTCAATGAAAGCAGGCTGATCTTTTCTGCATGGCACAGTTCACTAGTTTAATAAAACGAACTAGCAGGTTAACCTGTACACTTGTTGACAAATAAATGGTAGTGTACTTCCAATTTAAATGGTTCAATGCAAAGACCTTTCTTTCCAAATAATCATACCACTTTGACTGCTACTGTACGTAATCAACTCAGTTTGAAAATCCCTTGGAATAAAAGCACTGTTTGTCAAGTCTAATAATTGTGCCTGCTGCTATAACCACTGCCTAACATGCAGTAGATCTTTGCGAACTTCCTCATTTGCAAGTCTAATAGAAAATTTAAATAAAAGAATTTGCCCTCAATATAATGGTCATTTCTGGACAAAACTGGTTAAGTAGGGTAAAAACTACAGAGGGTAAAATTGACTTCTGGTAAAATCAACAATCATTGTAGTCTTAATACATACCCGTGCTATTAAGCAGGCAGGCAGCATTCATTTATGTACAGTACGAATCAATATTACAATTTCCCAATTTATACTTGTTACAAGAAATGGGTAATACTTCAACATTTCAATATGTCCACTATAATTCTAAGGTAACTGGTAAAGCAGAAAGACTTTGAACATGTTCCTTTAGATATAAGAAGACTTCTATGAATAAGCCACTTGTGAACCTGACTGTAAGATATAAATGGCATACAGTACCAGGGAGGTGCCAGTTGGAGTGGCAGCTCCCTGGGCATACTGCCATTGCACTCTGCTACTTTGAGACAGTAATCTGTCAACGCCCTTGCTAATAGCTTCATCCAAAGACCTCTAACATTCCACAAAATATGACAATGAGGAAACCAGATGAAAGGGTATAAAAGTTTATAAACATTTCTACAGGTTAATAAAGATATTAAAAGAGGTAAGGAAGAACCATAGGTTATATTGTGAACCAGATTGGCAAAGTTGTGCAAATAAGACAGGATGAAAATGTCTTGCCAAAACATATAAAAAATGAGATGTTTGTTATTCTAAACCTAAAATCACCATTACTGTAACTATGCATGTTCTATCCAAAGTCATTTTCAAGGTATGACATATCGAGCTCGTTAAAGACTAAATATTTATTCTTAGACACAAACAGACACTTAAACAATTTCACTTAAAGGCAGTGGTGCAAGGAAGCTCACTGTTTGATCAAGAAAAGAATTTGATCTAACTTTAAAGGCCTCAGCCTCTCACCCAAAACTTCAATTTTTGTAGTAGCCCATTGAAATTCTCAATTGGCTTAGCTTTTTGATTGACAGCAAGTTTAAAACCCAGAATACTTTAGCTCATTAACAAAGTGCACTAATCTGAGTGCCTTTTTTATTACACAGTAGGGTCTTTCATAGCTCAACCTGAAGTAATATACTGAGAATGTGTCTGGATGAGCTTGAGTTTAAGACAGTTGTTTGGGGTGGGGGTGGGGGGGGGTGGGGGTAGGGGGGACTTAAGTAAGTAGGTAAGGAGAATTGAAAACTTTTTTGGGTGAGAAGATAAGTCTTTAACTTGTAAAAAAGCAGAAGAGGTTACACTAATAGGCCTACCTTTTCTCCACTCCAGGCTTTGACTTCGAACTGGTAAGGGCATTCTTAATGACTGAAGATGGCGCTGATCTTCTCCTTGTGGCCAAAGACTTGAATTTCTGAAAATGGCAAGAAAAAAACTTGAGGTAGGTCATAAATTTATTGCCACTGTATAAATCTGTCTGCTGAAAGAAATCATTACACATTGCAATTTTCCTGCATATTACCACAGTTTAGATAGCATCAGAAAAGATTATTTAAACAGAAATAATGCATGTTTTCAGTCACTTTAGGGGGCTAATGCCTGCTGGGACAACCTGATTCAGCCTTGCAGTGGAGGTCAAACAAAACAAAGATAACATGAATATACCTCATAAGTCCCTCCCTACTGATACCATGGGTTGTTCTTCAGGGTTAGTTGCAGGTATGTAGGAGTACAAGGATAAATAGGAGCATGGGAGTACTACCTAATTACATACTCTAGCTTGTTGGAAGGAATAAATCAAAGACTGGTGGTATCATTATTCTATGTATTATGTTATATGACCCTCCCCCCAAAGTCACCTCATCATGAAAAAATACACTAATACAATCACCACAACATATCTAAAACTTGAGGACATGGTTTATTTAAGAGAGGGCTTCCTCCTTAACTTGCTTGACAAGTATTTACAAAACTGTGCTCCTTGGCACACAGACCCTGTTGCTTTAATTCTTCCAACCATGGCAAGCTGCCAACAGAGAAATACCACTGGCCTGGTTTTAAAAAATTTCAGAGAATGCCATAGAAACTCAAAGGAGAAGTTATATTCCGTGCTTATGTGTATGCCCTGGGTGGAAAATAAGGTCTACCAGATGTTCCCAAGGTTCAATCTTCCCGAGGTTCGATGTTCCCCGTTTTCGTATATCTCAATGATTTGGGGATGATTACAAGGTTCGTTACTCCCAGGGTTTGATGTTCCCAGACTTCGGATGTTTCCAAGATTTGGGAACTTTGAACCTCTGGAAAAACAAACCTTGGGAACATTGACACAGCCCTGCAAAATCACTTCCCTGCTTTGGTTCTTTTATTTGAACCTAAACAAATGACATGTACTCATTTGCCTAACAATGCCTGGGTGGGCTTAATTTGTAAAGAACACCAAGGACAAGTTGAAATTGGGCACTATAATTGGTAGGACTGAAAATAAACAAAACTACAGGAATCTTTGCTTCATCTTTACTGTTTCTTAGACCAAAAATGGTAAATACCAAAGATAATATGGATAATCTGGTGAGGGACCTTCAGAGAACTATTACACTACAGTCAGCTTTTACTACTGTTAAAATAAAAAGTGCTTCAGAAGATTGGGACCAACCACAAACAACCTTTGGACCAACCACAAACAACCTTTCCCCCCTATCTTTCTTCCAAGCCATGTTTCATAAAACAAGATTCCAAAATGTAACATCAAATGATGTTGTGAGCACATGCATCATGCACAAACTGATGTTGAAAGTATCACGGAATTTTTGGACCCAGTTCATAGTTCTTGCAATTGAAGCTGTACATGCTCCACTGATTTACTGGTATTTTTTACCAACTAACAGTCACAGGGCTGTTTGTAGACTAGAACTTAAAGGCCATGACTGAAAAATTTGCAACTGTTGAACTTTTACATGATGTACGACTAAACACCCTAATAACTGAATAGCCCCATGATTCCAGCTAGCCACATGCTATGTTTAAAATAAACATTCAATTTTGTCAACCTTCCTACTGGCTGAGAGGTTTTTTTTTTTTTTAAATATAAGAAATGTTCCATAAAACACAATTTTTGGTAATTCATACTTGATGTCTTCACCTGAGGGGTACTGTATATAACACGTGCATGACGGTTTTAGTCCAAACCACAAACTGTATTGTGCAGAACAACACAATTAAATTCCAAAGTAATTTAATAGCTGCTGACACATAGTCTACATAATACCAGTCTTAGGCAAATAATTCCACATAAAAGAAATAGTGGTTTTCACTGCACAAACTCAACACCAATTATGTCAGTAAAACATTATGAAGGACTGTGCCAAACTGTAGCTAACAACAACTAGGTTAGTTGTTTGTTGCGTACATGTTTTTGGAAATGTAAACTTTTCTTCAACCCAAGCTATGAGTATGATCCTAGGCAACAGTTACCATATCAACATTTTTCTATGCTCCGAACATCCTTTTTTCTGAGAAGTTGGCATTTCAGTACATTTTATTTGAAAATATTCTAAGCTTGCCCCTAACTAGAAACTTGGAGGTCAGGATGTACAAAATGCTTCATCTAAGCACTGTACAAGAAGCAGCTTAATTCACTAGCAACTCTGCACAGTGTGAAATCTGCTTATACACATCCTATTAATCATGTTGATGCTTCAAAAGCTATAGTAAGATTAAGTACTTATATTTTATCTTTCTAGTATTGACATGACAGAGGCTTATGTCCAATCCTTTACATGCCCAGGATCAAAGGTTGACCAAACAAATTCGGCATGCCACTACACTGTGGTGGTCTGTGTCTTCAAGGGTAATAACAATAAGCACCATGAAACATAATGGGAAAAGAAGTACTACCCTACTGAGCAATTATCAGCTGGCTTACACTTCCCTTGGCATGCAAGCCCCTGACAACAATAGTTACTGACACAGCCAGTCATGATGGCTATATGGCACATATGTACAAAACAGTAGCATAACTGATGCTATTTAAAAGGACTGAGTACTACACACATCATAACTATGTGGATTCTGTCTACCATCTTATGACACATTATAGGTGGAGTTCAATGACACATCCATTATCTGATAATCAAAAAATAAATATTGCAATTGTCACTTTTATTTAAGTCCTGGCTTAATCTATAGACTCAGTATCTTCTTCCATCTTTTTGTTGACAAACAAGACAGCAACAATGACATAGCTTAACAAAGGGTGCAGGTACAAAGTATAAAAGTCCATGAATGAAGGCAGAAACGCTTTATTTGATATGTCACACATATCAATCCTAAAACCGGATGCAAATCTGCATGTTCCTTGAACTCCATACCATAGTTTTCCACAAGCACCGCCTCCACACATAATACTACTCCCTCCTGCTGTCTGTACTCACTGAACCATTTCATTGGTGTGTTATGACCCATTCATAAATCAACAGCCTGTGGTATTCTCAAGGTTGTCATTGGACACCCAAGCAACAAGTTTTTGAAGAACTACAAAAGCACATGAGAAAGTGACATATACACATAGAACTTTACATCAAATTCTAGGAACAGCATTTCAGTTGAAAGATAGTACAAAGAAAGCTGACTTGCATTGATGATTATAGTGCTAGTAATAACCCCTAGTAATACTTGTGGAATGTTCACCTTAACAAATGTCCTGCAGAGGGTGGGTGACACTTCCTGACAACCATTTACCAATTTGACATCCTGAAATGAACTATAGAAATCTGGAGAACATTTCATATATTTGGTGAAATATCCTTAAAGGTAAAGAGCAGTCCCCCCAAACTTATTTTGAAGAAAAAGCTTAATAACTCAATTTTCATCTTATTTTTCTTAAAAGTATCTTTAATTACATTTTATGACTTTACTATTGCATATTCAAGGTAAACGAAGCAGTTATTTCTGGTAAATTCCACATTTGAAGCAAAAAACATCACATGACTCCCAGCAGCCAATCATGAAACTGGACAGTCTACTACACTTCTTCAATTTGGGATGACTGCTCCTGCCCTTTAACTACCACTTGCAGACTTCTGAAAGAGATTTCAAAATGAAGGATCAATTTGCCTTTGCTTGAATGAAATCTACACTTCAGAGACACTCTTGGACTTGCCCACCAATAAACAGGGTTCCTACATTTTGGAGAGTTACCTCCTGTGACTTTTGTGTGACTTTTTGTTAGGAATTTAAGAATTTTGAGTCATCTTGACTTCTTGCATAAAACATGCAACATTCATTATTCAACATTTAATTTTTGTATTACCAGAGAGAATGCATTTTAGTGTTACAAATGGTTTAAGTGACAATGAGTGAATGTCACTTTGTGAAAATTTCCATTTATCTGGGACTTCACAGAGTAGATTCCATGAATTTCAAAACTTTCCAGACCTTCAAACTCCTTTCCAAACATGCACAACTTTTCCAGAATTTCCCTGACTGCAGGAACCCTAAGTAATGACAATTAGAGGTTTACACTACGCTTACATGTCCTAAAACAGAACATTTGTTGGCTTTCTCCTGTTAGTATGACATAGGCCATATTTACATTCCATAATTGCAATGAAGATAAGTATCCATATTCAGGTATGATTATTTCAAGTTTTTTGTACCAAAACTGGAGCTGTTAAGTATTTCACTTAGGTCTGTTTGTGGTTATTTCACAAGGCCAAGAACCGTTGGAAAGTAAAGCTGACTAAGGTGTGAAATGCAAACCAGCCAGGTGCTAGAATATTCTAACATCATAATTCTTTGGAATGCTTGGAAATTACAAACTCCATTCCTTTAACCAGACAAAGACGCAAGACCACAAAAACTTTGATGAGATGGTTCCCAGGATTTAATGACTCCACTTCAGGTAATGACCTACATCAGTTGTACACTTTATGTAAAATCTTCCGCTACTGTCCCTGTCACAGAGAGCATCTCATGCTGGGACGGAAATCTTCATGTCCAGTTCAATTTTGTTCAAAGCAGATAGGACACCATTATATTGACTTGTTTGTGATACTGCCTCCCTGTTTGTAACCAAACAAGTTCTTGATGTAACAAAAATTTTCCAGTTCTTAAATGCAAGTGAAGGTGTATCTATGACAAACACTGTGGAGGTTCACAAGGGCCCTTCTGTAAATTTTAAGAATCTTATTCTTGATACATTTGAAGCTGAAATTTTAATTGAGCAATTTCAAATGGATCTTCAGGTTGGAAGTTCACATGGGGGTAAGACCTTAGTCTTACCATAAAGCTCCATCACTACCTTACGTTACAGTTTGCAGAAGTTCATATGGTTACCAGGACAAGTGCACAATTCACTTAAGAGTGTCATCATGTACCCAGACAAACATCCCAAAGATATTTTTCAAAAAATCTGTGCAAATACTGTAATGCAGGTTTTAAGTATCTAAGCTGGTATTCATGTTGGCAAGTAGAAAAGTTGAAGGCCAAATCTTCTTATCCCAACCAGTCCCAATAACCTCCTTACTTGAGCCCCTCCCACAACTGTCAAAACCTCATCCTCCCATGGACACAATCAAGTTAACTGCTGCAAGGTATTTCAAGGCCCCTTGGGCCCTTGAGGTATAGTAAAAGCACTCTCAGTACAGTGCAATTATGCTGTGTAATATAGGTTACAGTACTCTGCATTTTTGAACTTGTCGTCAATCAAAGAGCTGTGCCAATAGAGAACTTCTGTGGAAAACTACAGAAATTGTAGTTTGGGGTAAGAGTTGACTGCCTTAAAGGCATATTTTCATCATCCCAAACAGTTCCAATTCTCCCAACCTACTTACTTCTAGCCCCTCCCACATTTATCTAAAACTCTTCTTTATCCAGACACAATCTTGGTTTATTGCTTCATGGCTTGTCCCAGTGGCCATACAAGTCCATAATGTGTAATCAAGACACTCTCAGTGCCCATGCTGTGTAATTTAGCTATGATGCATTAATTGTTTGAATGTGATGCCAATCAAAGAGCTGTACCAATTGAGAGTTTTGATATATGTATACTGAAACCGTAGTTAAGGGTGACAAATGACTGCCTTTAAAGAGCAGGAGCAATCACCCCAACTTGAAGCAGTGTAGTAGACTGTCTAGTTTCATGATTGGCTTTTAAGAGTCATGTGGCAACATTTTCACTCCTCTGTGTAAGCAACTGCTTGGTTTACCTTTCATATGTTATATTGAAATAATAAAATATTATGAAAGATTCTTTGAACAGAAATCAGATGAGAAGTGTTATATTTAGCCATTGCTTCAAAATAAGTTTGGGGGACTGCTCTTGACCTTTAAACCCATTATGACAAGAAAGAATGGAGAAAATTATTTGCGAAAGCTTGCTTGTACCATCCCTTATGTTACAATTTAAACAGTTATGGTGTGAAGTAACACATACCTAATGAACCTCAAAGCAACTTTTGACAACTTTTTAAAGGACACAGACAGACAGCCGTTCTTCAAACCCACTTCTTCCGGTAGAGGCGGCAAGTAAGCATTTGATAATAAAACATGACACAATGCAGGTATTGTGTTGTGTGTATTTAACAGTTTTATTGACTTTCTGATGGAACCGATAACCACAACTAAATACAGGTTTGTTCATATCACCAGCACTATGAAAAATAATTGATGGTGAACTTTGTTTGGAGGACTCATGAGTGCATTAGGAAATGACAGTGTTTACTTCAATTAGTGCTAGTCAATAATTAATTTATGAAACATGGTTTGATTAGCAAATATGTGCAATTACAATTTATTGTTTTGCAAATCTTGATTAATATGGTATGCTATCTAAACAACAGGATACCAAGAAATCTGTTGCCTTTTTCCAAAATGAGTAATAGAAGGTATTCCTTCATGATAATATGGGAAAGGAAATAGGGATCCACAAACTATTTCAAAGGTTGCACAATCAAATTTAATTTCCTTTCAGTTTTAAATAATTTACTTTCCATTTTGTTCAACAAATGATATGTGTAACAGCTTTCCCCTTCTTGAAATTACAGCATTTGCAATTTCATTATACCAAGCAGATGTAAAACAAATGGTTTCCTGCTACATAGGATTAAATTGTCCTCACAAGTTATTTTGTCCCATGATTGATGACCAATGACTTCAAGACAACTTGCAGTCAGTCCAACAACACAAAACTGACTAAGACTAAAGATAAGACCAGACAAGTTCCACCATATCCTTTCACCAAAAACTGCCAAACTTTGCCCACTTTCACTTTCAAGAAGCTGTCTCCAAGCTTCAATAGTTAAATTCAAGATCTGAAATGCCTTCTACTATTCACTACAAAGGTTTTCATTCCATACACATCAATGAATATGGTTCAAGAAAAGAACCAATCTGAAGAGCCACATCTCTTCAATCCCTCTGTCCTTCCATAAGTTAATGCATAGAAAGGTCTCTCTGAATAGCCTCGTCTGGCCCAAGGGAAGAGTTTAAACTCTCTCAAGCAAATAAATCACTGCTTTAATGAGCAGCTTCTTTTATTCCTCCACCTAATGCATTACAATACCTTCTTGAATGATTATAGCCTAGCTCAATCCTTTTGTGGGGCCCATTCTCAAACACCAACACAATCACCGCACCATTCTGGCAGTTTGTCAAGACCCAGCAACACAATAGTCTGTCAAAACGGGGAGCTTTCGGAAGATTTCCATCTGGAGTGGCAAAAATAACAAAGTGTGTTTGCACACACATTTTATCTTCTATTTTTAAACATCATTTCCTTTTTGCTAAAACCTAATTTATTCCTATTGGACCCTTCAAGAAAGTTTGCTCCATTCCTTGAATTAAAAGGCATGTGGGATATTCCAACTGGAGCCAGTACTGTCTGTGCCTAAAAGTTTCTAAAATGAAAGTGTTCCTTCAGACCCTTGGTAGATAAGTATAGGAAAACAGATTTTACCAAAGTTCAAATAAGGAGTAATTGGTTCAAGTATAGAATGTGCAAATCTAGACTATGAAATTTCACTCCCTATGAAAATATCTCTACTGGATGCTCTTCCAAGCAAATATTCACTCCCCTCCCCAAAAGGCTATCCTCCTCTCCTTTCAAGCACTTATTTAAACAGGCCAAACTTTTTTATCAAAACAATTTTGGAATGTTTGGTAAGAAACCAATGTGGCACATTTTTGGCATTTTTTTTCAAGATGAATAATTAATTCTGGATGTGGAGGATTTTGTTCTTAAAACTTTTACCACCTACAATTTCAAATCCCAACAATAACAAATGTGTGCAAATACCCTGAATTATCATTCATAAAGAAAGTTGGGGCAAATGTTTTGAATAACACAAGGGACAAAAAAATAGCTGGGTTCGCATAGCAATTTGCAACCCAAGAATTGCCCGTTGCTAATCAATTCTTATTTTGATTAGCAAAGGTTGTAGTACTTGCTAATACCAATGACTCATTGAAGAATCTTCAAGTAATTTTTTTGCTAATCAATTCACTAACACTATTTTTGTCCCTTGATAACAGTCACAGGAGCTCAAAGGCCTGACCCTTTTGAAGTACCTGAAACTACAATTTTTTTGGTAGTCCACAGAAATTCTCACTTGACACAGCTCTTTGATTGGCAGCAAGTTAGAAAAAAAGGAAAATTAATATCAAAACTCATATTACACTGTATGAACTGTACTGAGAGTGCTTTAACTTATAATGCACACTGGTGTATTGAATACTTACCATGAAGCAACAAACTGAGATTGTGTCAGGATGAGGATGAACTTAATCCCAGTTGTGGGAAGGGCTTAAATTAGGTAGGTTGGGAGAATTGGAATTGTTCAGGGTGAGAGGATTAGGTCTATAAGCTGTATAATTGAATCACCAAATACTGAAACTGCTCTTTATGTGCCATGCTACTTGTCAGCTAAGAAGCTAAAGCTTCTTGGAACTTTTTGAATGGAAGGCACTTAGGTGGAGCTAGGGGGAAATATTGCTCACAGTGCTTATAATGGAAAAAAAGGCCTGATAGATATACCAAAGGTTGAAAATAAAGCACTGCTATTTTGATAAACATTTGAGAAATTTGAAAAGCTCAATAAATCCCAACCCAGGATGTGTCAACCATTCATGACCTGTTGCTGTTCATTCAGCTGGTAGACCATATGTAATACAACAATGAAAAGGCATGGATGGGTTTATTGCAGCTTTTGTCTCACTCTTGCAGAGATTTAAGTTCCATGCACAACCACCACAAATAATGTAAAATTCCAGATTTACTCTTTAGTCTTTACACCTTGAATGAGGGTTAACTATAGAGAAACTTGCAATTAAATAAATGATTTTGTTACAAAAAAAAAAAATACACCATTCAAGACAACATTACAAGAGTGCTAAGTGACTTACAAAATGAGTGCCCTGAAATTACCCGTAAAAGGTTCGAATGCCATTTCTGATGTGTCTTTGTTCATGAAGAAGCTGGTATCGAAATCAAACCAGAATTATAAAATGATTCAGTGATTGGAAGGCAGTGGGAGAGATACTGTACCAAACCCAAGCAATGAAGCATTGTTACTTCAGTTCAGTAAAGATTTCAAATAAAAGCACAGTATCACCGTTGCAATACTTGAGATTCATGAAAAAGGGGTAATTAGGGAAGAGATGGAGGTGGGGTGGGTCAAAGGTGCGTTCAAATTAAAGTAAAGTAAAGATATTCTTTAACAGAATATCTAGGCATTGTCAAGTGGCCTTATAAGTCCATGTCTGACTTCTGAGTTAGTTAGATAGAGCTTTATGGCCCAGTTTCTAACCCAGCTATTGGTTCAAGTCAAACTGGCCACAGCCTTTTTTCCGATTGTGCCTCACTGGCTTGTTTTCCCTACTCAATTGCTTATGGGGAGCATCATTCACAACAGAAGAAGGTTCCATTTTTGGAGTCTTTGGTCTGACTTGACTTGGAAATAGAACCTGAGCCTTCTGTGTGAGATGCTCTTTCTGACTCCTGAGAGAGAGACAAGTAACAGGTGTGAGTCAGGCAAGTAACAGGTGTGAGTCAGGCAAGTAACAGGTATGAGTCAGGCAAGTAACAGGTGTGAGTCAGGCAATGCAGATTGCTATCTTAACATTCTTATCTTTAACTTTCATTTAATTACACTGAAACGTCAAACAAAAAAAAAAACATTTAAATTTTTTTTAACTGAATAACATATTTTGACTTCACACTTGTGTACCGTCATTCAAATCTACTGGGAGTATAGAAATATACTCACTGAAAATTAAGAGTACAGCAAATTCCAGTAACAAAACAATCAATTTGCCATATTTTTGTAAGTTTCAAAAATGCATGCATTACAAAATCATTACCTTCAACATTTCAGCTTCAGGGGAAGTGAGTGTTATAACGAGAATAAGAAAGCATCCCAAACTCACTTTAGCACATGAATATGAACTACCAGAACCTCTCGTAAGTATAGAATACCCAGGTTTATAAATTCATTTTGAATTAACTGCTTTTCCCCTTTAATCTTCCAAGCTGTAGCCTGTAATACACATGGAACCTTTACAGAGCTTTGGATAAAACTCGGAGAAGTTTACAACAATCACAATTTTAGCAAAGACAAGCATAAAAAAATGTCAAAGTCCTAAAAACCTCCAAGAACTTTTGAGAAATTTTCTTGAAAGCTGCTATACAAAAAGATGACCTACTGAGTTACTGTACTTCCAAGGATTATAGTGAAACAAATCTCTTGCTCTTACCTTCTTACTATAGTAACCATCCATTTGCAGTAAATCCATCATTTTAAAATTCCTGTCAAATCATCCACAGTATTAAATGGCTATCCTTTAGATTGAGTATGTATAGTTCTCATATGCTTTTTCCCTCAGTCTGAAGTTCAGTAGCTCATATTTTAGTAACAGTTAAACCACTGGTAAAACCCAGATGATAAATAATTTTTTGCTGTAGCAAGCAAGCCTTGCACTGCTCAACACAGTAAGTACATGTTTACTCACTACCATGCAAATGATGACTGACCCAGTGCTGGTGCTTACTAACTGTGAAAAGCTTTTCTGTTCCAAGTTCATAAGTCAACAGCCCTGTTGAGTCTTAGTTGGCATTACCAGCATGTGTGCAGCAGTATTGAAGGTTGCCTGTTTGCTTGTGTTGAGAACAGAGGGTGTAGGGAGTATGACACAACAGTGTATGCAGATCTCCCTAAGGGGCCTCTGAACATCAACAGTCTTCCATTGTGACTATTGAGAAAGGCCAGTCACTTTGACCTATTAAATCAGTTGGAAATCAAAGAAAACGGGCCCAAATCCAGCATAAACTGTCAAGTGAATAAATTATCTATACCCTCTTGGAATTTAGAAATTTGATAGGTTTCATTGTATACATTTTTTTTTTTATTTTGGTGTCCTTTCAAGGAGCTAAGATTCTACTATAGGCTGCTCAAGTAAGGTCAAAATATTAAATCCTATAAAGCATAAAACCGCAAAATATTTTTTTCCAGAAACATAAACATACCTGTAAGGAAAATTTCACAGGCAATAATAATGGAGGAGCCAATCTATTTTCATCTTTTCAAGATCAACAACTATTGAAGAAAAAAATCCACACTACCAAAATTTCAAATGCAAGGAGAAAATGACACACCAATTAAACTCATGCATCAACAGTAAAACACATGGGAAACTGAAAGTGCAACTCCCCCACAACCCCTGCTTTGTCATAGATCAGCACCCCTTTTTTGGAATGTCTGGATCTGTAGCTGGAATTATTGATCAATCTTTCTCTTTCTCTCATCATTGCCCCAACCCCTAACCACTCCCCCCCCCTTCCATCCCATTTACTCCTCACTCATGGCTGTCATGACTAGGGCTCAACCGATAATCGGATCGGACATCGGATTGGGCCGGTTTTCCCGAACATCGGTAAAATATCGGATCGGCATTTTTCAGCTAAGTTCACTTGCTGATGTCTACTGATATTCCCTACCCTGATAACTGTTAAAATTACAAAGAAACTTTTTACTGCATGATCTTGCAACTCCATATGCAAGTCAATCCCTATGCCTCAGCTGCAAAAAGTTTCTATAAATCACCACTAAAGGATAAGTAAACATTAGTAATAACAAGCCAGCAAAGTTGTTATTTCCTACGTAATATTTTACTTATTTCAGTTGCATTTTCGCTTCCTGTTGGTCCCATACTGTAGTTGTTTGATGACAGTTTCATACATTCTTTTTGCTCAAATAGAGCACAAACCTGCAATACATGTAAACTGTACGATTAAATTTCTTTCAAGAGTTACTCCGTTGTTGTTACAAACTTTGCTCCACCTTTTTCATGATGGAATGATCCAATATTGGCATGGGTTAGACCAAGTGTTTGCACGTGGTATTAAAAAAAAACTTTCATAAAAAGGTCCCGATCGCAATATCCCTCAGGTTGGGTGATTTCACATTTTTGCCTGAAGTCCTCCCAATTCTCTGGTGAAGAGCTTTTTTGGGAAGACAAGCAATACTCCCGAAGATGAATAAAGTAGACCTATAGCAACGATTTGTTCATGCTCCATTGGGTACTGTATATACATCAGAAGTTTACACTCTATCGGAGAGGTAGCGATCACGTTCACAAACTTGTTCAAATCAAACGGACAGATATTAGAAAAATAAGAAAGAAAAAACCTTTCTAAGAAAATCAATACTTCTTTACACCTTTGTCTTTTTCATATTTTAATTTTTGAACGTTTTTCGACTCAAAAAGCAATCCTGCTAACTCCACCTTGGAGCTGTTTGTGTTACTTCTTTCAAAACATAAGGTTAAAATATCTACCGATCCCAGCCTTTGTTTACAGTATTCTCGATCACGTCCGAATTACGTCATTCTTGTGAAATTTGCATTTGTCATACACGTGCGCCAACACCCACCCTATTATGGCCTTATTAGGAAGTCGCGTACCTAGGAGTACTACGTAGGTTCATTCATAACCGCCCTGCCATTGAGGTTGGGACACCCTCCAAATTCCTGTCGAAGAGAAACTCTCCACCACGCGTGGGTAAACGGCATGATTTTGGTGCTCACAAGATAATGAAATTTTGCTTAGATCGTTATTTTTCCCAAACAATTTTAGTGCTGGTAGTTACATCCTAGTATTTTATACATAACACAAGGTTATTTTGATTCGTGGTGAAGAATCAAACCAACAATCTTGGTGTCTTAAATTATCGTCAATATTTAGCAAATCATTGCAGTCATATCTTGGCACTAAACATATAGTGGAAAAGTGTTCATTTACAAAATACTGACACAATAAACCATTATATCCGCCTGCACAAGTCTCGAATTTATTTTTAGGTCTGATTTTCATTTCGGTATACTCGAAGTAGCGTCCCGTATTGTGTATTTTAGGAGTTACTGTATGCAGGGTCGGCTCGGTTTAGATAGAGTTGTAAAAGATTCTTGCAGAATATACGGCATGCAGTACATCTTGTCTGCAAGTTTCAACATAACTCGAAAACTAACTTGCAGTGTTGGCACGCCCATTGCTACGGTATGAATCATTGTAGCTTAATTGCATGCAGATTCTAAAGCCATAGTGTACGTTATAGCATACACTGATCTGAGAAGCAACACTACGTCAGCATGATCGGCCCTCGCACCAGTGAAAATTTGAACTTAATTAAATAGAGTAAAACAAACATTCAAACTCGAATATAATTTCAGGTGATCAGTTCATTCACAGTCTTGATTAAATTCATACTAGTTTGCAAACTATTAGACATTTTTAAGATGACTTTGAACAGGAATAAATGCGCGTGCAATGTAGAGGCATTGCTTATAGTTACAACAGGCAAATCTAGACCTACTAGTAAACAGGAAAAAATTGTGGGCCTAAACGCATAGATACAGCGGGGTGGCGAAAATATCGGATCGGATCGGATATCGACCGATGTTGGGGAAAAAAACATCGGACATCGAATCGGCAGTGAGAAACCACATCAGTTAGGCCCTAGTCATGACCCTAAAAAGTACATGCCTTTTATAAGTCACAAATATCCTGCAAAACTTCTCTGCTTTACAAAATACCTCAATTTAAAAGATGTGCTGTGAAAGCAACCCTCCTGGTCTTGTACCTATCACATCTTGAGTTTGCTCAAATACTTAAAATATACCAATAGCATTCATACTTGCGGAAAACTTTCCACACATTAAATATCATAAAATCATAAAATCTGGAGGACAACGGAACAAGTTTATTATAAATCAAGGATTCTTTTATCAACAATTGGTTCCTTCTGTTAATTTGGATTTTTCTAACTTTATGAAATCTTTACATCTATGACTAGACCATTACGTAAAGGGGTAAGCACTAATGGTCATATCAACAAGCATATGAGAAATTTACAAGGCTTTTTTCATTTGAGGTCCAGAAATGTTGATAACCACAGGGAATTTCCAAGCCACAAAATGAGATCTAAACTTAGTCACAGAAGTTATTGCTGTGTTCAAAGAAAGGAGCATGTGAGTCAGACACAGAAGACAAGATTTAATGATCCGGCAAACCATAAGTTGATAAGTTCCAATAAATGGAAATAAATGGCTTTCCTTCTTTCTCAGAATAGCAACCAATTTCATATTCTCTTCATATGTTTCAGTAAATAACTAGGATTACAAAGTGTAAATAGGAGGTTAGGAGGGGAGACATAGATTAACTATTCATCACTGATACAGTCTTGTCTTCATTTGACTTTAAAAACTCAAATTGTATGAATTGCTTAAAGAACTCCAATAAAAATGGTCAATTGAACATCACTGATGATCTAATATTTTTATTTAATTCTTTGTCCGATTAAATAGCATACTGCATAATGTATATACTTTTATGAGAAGCCATGTTCTAACTATTGTTTTAAAACAAACAAAAAAACAGAGCCATGTAGGTAAATGCTGTTCAATTTTTTTTTTTTTAAGTTTAAAAAAATAACTCCAAATAGTTTTCACATCAGTGCCATTAAGTTAACAGAGACACATTGCAGCTCTCTGTGCATCAGGGTTGGTGATTTTAAGCAAATAATATGAGTAAAATCATAATTTATTTCAATTAAAATTGTGATGTAAAAATCATGATTTTAATTGATATGATTTCAATCAACCAACCTTGCTATGCGCTGCTGAATACAAACCATCTTTTGGCAATGTAACATTTGGCAAATAGTGAGGCACATAATTTTTATGCAAGGATTTTTAAAACAAGGATAGAGGGCTGTTAGTATCTTACTCTGTCACCTCACTCTGACCTTCTCAATGTGTTTAATTTTACAAATTACAACTTTATAGGTGACGAGGCTGATCATATCTGATGGCACAAATTCATTCTTGTACGGCTATTATCCTTTCACACCAATAGTGACAAACAAGCCAACTGTTTTTACAGTAACTGCAGGTTGTCTTTCTACGAACCCTTGACCAGTTCCGGCATCTCCAAGGGAGGGATGACAATAGGTGAAACAACCACATCCTGGATCCCAATCCCTCTCAAGTGCTTTGTCCATTTTTCTTTGAGTTTTTAAACAAGCAAGTCTTAATCCTCTGCTGCCATTATATACATACTTCACACAATAAATGAAACAGTTGTTGTCCCTGTGGGCACTTCTTGTTTAAGGATAGTTATTTCTTATTAATTAAAAAATTACAATGAAGCAATTCACACCATTAAAGAATAGGGCAGTGGGGAAAGCCATAGAAAGTTTAGTGGTAGCCTACTTAACTGACCAAGGAATGTCTAAAGACAGTCTCCAGTCTCCACGTGTAAGTTGGTTGATGAAGCAAACATGATGCAAGCAAATAAGATCTGTCTGCTCCTCAGGCTCACGGTAGATTTTAGAAGCCCATGAGCTAGATCAAAAACTGTGAAAGTTAAAGCCTGTGTGTTATCTTGATGAAAACTTGTGCTTTGAACAGATATTTTTTGGAGAATTTCATTTTACAATTGCTGGGCAAAATAACTTTTTCTTTCTGTTCTGTTCTTTCTGCTTGTCTGTAAGTCACCCTAGCTCCAAGGGTTTTATTTTGCCCCGGGAACTGTAACAATAAGTCCACCTTTTTCACAGGGAACTGGTTTATAAGTGGCAAAATGCTGCAAAAAAGTGTTTTACCTGTTAGAAGTATAAATCATCATATTAGATGCATTCGACCATTTCAGTCTTACAGTCAAGTAACCTAGAAAAGCTTTCAAGATAAAGCAAAATAAACTGCCCACTAATAGGACGGATTAAAACCAAACCCCAACCTTTAGTAAAAGCTGTCCATGTGAACTTGAAACACGTGGCATTAAGATTCAGCTTAAATTGATTACTGTGCTGACAAAACTTTTGAAACGAAATGATGTGTCACATCATTAAATGTTTCAGAAAACATTTTGATAAGCATTGACCTCTTGATTCTACAATAGATAAAAGATATTAGCAACAATAGCACTACGGGGGTTCAGGTATTTACCCTACCTTTAGCAATGTTGATTAACAGATGCCTGCTGTTGAAATGTGATTTGTGTTTGTATAATATAAAGGGATCAATAATATGCTTTACTTTCAAGCATTTCACACAATAAATATTAAAAGCCAAAATACCCTCCCAGAGTTTGCTTGTTGAGACCTGGCTGGCATATGACAAACTATTCGCATACACAAGCATCGATTGATACAGCCAATCCACAAGCCCTTATGTAAATGAGGGCTAGGGAAAAGACAGCATGCAGAGGTACACTCTCAAAACAAAAGAGTCAACTTAGTGTCTCTCCAAGAATGATAAGTGTTAATTCATTCATTTAGTGGTAACTCATTCCAAGAAGAGTGAAAAGTTACTCTTTTGGGATGAATTTCATTCTTTTAGAGTGAATTTCCACTTTTTTGGAGTTAACTTTGTAACCTTCACTCTTTTTATTGTTAGAGTTTAAATACTCCTAATTAAAATGAAAAGGAAACTGATGCACAGAAACTTCCCATAAATTAGAAGTCCCAAATGAGTCAACAATGCATATACACTAAAAAATTCTTTTACAAATATCAAGCAATATCAACTATAATAAATAATTACATACCCCCATTTATAAGCTTTAAAATGAGATGTCATCAAAATTCCTCACAATACTAAATTTTCAAAAAAGCAGTACATTGGGAAAAAGACAGTCAGGATTTTAAGGACCATAAATATCTTTCTCAGACTCACAAGATCTGAACTTCTTCTAACCTCTACCAATCCCCTCTACCCATTATACTGTAAGATACAAAGGAATTTTGTTGCAGCTAAATAGTGTATTTTGAATTGACCCTTTGATAATGGAGGCAAGCTTTACAAAAAGGCGGTTTGGACCAGGTGTTTGTTCAATCCATGGGTTACTGTTCTTCACATAAACTAACCACAAGAATGTCCTGGTAAAATTACAAGACACATAGATGTAAAATATGTAAAATGTACTCATAAATTCATGTCATTAAGCACACCAATCTTCCATGAACATATAAAAATAAAATGTGCCAACTGTTACTATATTAATGTACAATATGACTGCTTCATTGGTTATTTGGGGAAATGTTGTAGAAAGCAGGAAGGGGGGGGCTAAGTCTCCCGGGTCAAACGTGTGGTGGGAGGGCAAATGCATTCCACTCAATGCCCCCCACCCCCCCCAATTGGATGAAAACCTAGTACATGTTCCTTCAGTTAAAATGTCAGAGATTTGCAGTAATTGCATTTACAATTTGCTCCTAGGACACTCAGATAGTCAGTAGCTTCCTAAAGGGGAAGGAAAATGTCTCCCAGGATTGCAATACAATGCACCCATCCCTTGAGCAGCTCCAGTATACCAGTAAGTTGGGGATATGATCAAACAATTTGTACAAATATTAAATTTGGACACCTGAATAATATTAATTATTACACTGGATGAAAGCCCAGCCATCCATTTATATGTGTACCTTCTCATTACCACCAAAACCCTTTTTTTTCAAATAGACTGAAGGATCAAGGTTTAAAGCCTAGCAACAAGATAATTCATGGAAAATTCTTTAGATACTTTGTGACAATTGTCAACACCTATAGAAGGAATGGACTAACCCACAGTTTGTTTTGTGGTAACAGAACAATTTACTTAGAATTTCATTAATCTATATTTCTCCATACCATGATTCAAGCACTTAGATTAGAACCAAATTTATTGACAAATAAAAGAGACAGGGTCATTCTCTAGTTATGTGGTAATCCTTAGCTGTCTTACAGGCAATCCATTCAAATATAAAACACCACTCAAGGCTTACTTTAACTGCGAGACTGGCAAGCCTTCCTGCTGGTGTATATATGTGGGGGAAGTGTTTACATCTGATGCAGATTAAATATATTAGGTAAAAGAGTGAGTTTTTATTAAAAATTTATTTCTTGAAAGTATACAAAAAGCAAAGGAGGCTTGTCTAGTGTACAGTACTGAGTAGAGCTTTACTAGGTCACATTCATTCTGTACAAGATTAACTGAGCACTACTACGAATCCCCTATCAACCTTTAATGAAGATGGCACTTTCCTACAAAAGGAATAGATCAAGCTACATTAGATACCTACAATAGTAGGTGCTGTCTGACCAGGTCAAGTGAAACCACAAAACCTTGGAAACGGTACTTCAGCAGAAATGCATAAAAGATGATTATTCTTTAGTTATACTGTCTATGGAGAGAATCTTGAAATGCTAGCAATAAAATAAATCCACCAAATCTCAAAATTCTGAAAAGAATGACACAAGCAACCACAAAAATAGCACTGATTGCTTAAATTCATAGCAGAAGATCAAAGGGTGAAGTTTTCAGATTCTTTGACCTACTGAACTCAACCTTTTATAATACTAGTGGAGTTGTTTTCAATATTGCAAGGTAAGATAACCCTACCCCCTTTAAGTCCTTCATCCTCTATAGTCAAACTTAGATGACCCTAACCTCCCTTTTGGTCCCTCTACCCTTTATAATCTGTTGTCCATACCACCCTTTTCTTACATTTCCAGTGGGAGAGTCAGGAAAATTATGTGTGTGTGTGTGTGTGTGTGAATGTGGATGAGGTGGTGGTGATGGGTGGGGTGAGGGGGGGGGAGTGGAGGAAGAAGGATTCATGAAATGCCATAAGGAATGATCGCTTGCATACTTCACAAATTTTAACTCTTGGATTCTTCCACAGACCTATTTTCAAATAGCAATTACAATAAATTGTGGGATATAGTTTAGGGTGTACGTCAATTTTCACTAGGGTTTCACGGTACCACTGATAATTGGTACCGTCGGTACCGCCACAAATGGTACCGGTATTACCGTAGTACCGGTACCAGAAGAGTAAAAAAGTAGGATTTTTATCACATGCAAAATATCTGTAAAAATACCATGCATTGACATAAGTGAAGTCTTTTGATAATCCCTGCCTCCCGTTTCAGTATTTTTTATAACATTTAGTCACCCCACACTAAACAAATCGGTACACAAAAAAAAAAAAAGAAATAACCTCTCTGCAAATTTAGCGTCCGATAATTTCGGGACAGACAATAAATCAGCGCCGCACGTCCGCACCGGAGCTAGACCTCACAAGATGACAAGAGCACTCAGGATTGTAATGAAGATTGCAAAATAATTTCTGCAAATAATGACAACCCCCCTCCTAAAGTATAACCAAAAGTTATTAAGTAGAACTTTACAAAAATATTTCCATAAAAGACTGATTCATCAAGCTTTCTTCCCGCCGAGTTATCGCTATCAAAACTAAATCAAAGTGCTTCATGATTGAATTTACGAATGCATCGCGCAGCAATCCGTTGTACACTAAAACATTACTGTTCTTCAGTACGTAGAGCAATACAACAAAGCAAGTGAGTTGATAAGTTGAACTGAACACGTGAGCCAATGATTAAAGCGGGATTTACTGTGTGTTCAGTCCCATTGCTTCACTGTGTTACAGTAATTTCTGAAAGAACGTTTGTTTCGTTCGTACGAAAGTTTTTCTTCCACAGACATAGACAGTGAGCGTTACGGAACAGTCCAATTGAATCACTGTGTTAAAATCAGAAATCGTCGATGCAACGTTCATGTCAGAGCTTGCAATGCTATGATTCTTTGTCTGCTTACAACGAATTTCGCTCTCGTATAATGTTGTGTGCTATCGTAATCAAAGTGAGTTTTATTAATCAACGCATGGTATCTATTCTCAATACACCATGTGAAAGCATTTGCTGATGAGCAGCGATCGTTCGGGGGGTTGCGCAGAATGTCAAAAGAAAGCAAGGGCCCTGTTAGTGTGGAAGGTACTAGTTCTGCGAAAGTAACGTTAAACAGCACTTTCCGAAATTCTTAGGGGGATTTGTGACTGAAATAGTGCAAAACGATTATCAAGTGAATGTTCCCTGTTTGTATTGCAATCCTTAGAGACACGGCGCATTTATCAAATGGGTTTTTGTTTCATTCAAGTATCATTCTAATTCAATGCTTTATTTTTGAGAAAGGATTTTCACCTCAAAGTTGACTAATCGTGTCCGTCTAAATACACAATGTGAAGGCTAGGCGCGGCGAAGCTAGCGCTGGCAGGGATCGTTCTGAGATTGCACAGAAAGTCGATAGAAAGCAAGTTCCTTTTTAGTGTGGATGGTGCTAGTTCTGCGAAAGTAACGTTAAACGGCAATTTCTGAAATTCTTAGGGGGGATTTGTGACCGAAATGGTGCGAAATGATTATCAAGTGACTATTCCCTGTTTATATTATAATGTTAAGAGACACGAGGCATTTATCAAATGGACGTTTGTTACATTTTAGTATCATTCTAATTTAAATGCTATAATTTTGAGAAAAGATTTTCACCTTACAGTTGAGTACCGAGTCTCCACGATACTTCGGTACCTTTAGGTTGGTGGTACCGTACCGTACCGGTACCGGTACGTACCGGTACTTACGGAAATACCGGTATACCGTGAAACCTTAATTTTCACCACAGTAAAATGCCATTGACAAAAATGACAAACACCAAAACTCTATCCCACAACCCTTTGTAATTGCTATTTGGAAATAGGTCTATGGGCAGATGTTCACTGGAATGTGGATGTATGAACCCAAGCCCATTAAATCAACACAAGCACATTTTGACAGACTTCAAATTAATTTGCGTTCATGTTGTTGTGGCTTTGTTGAACATTTTTGTTTCATCTTACCTGTGCTTTGAAGCAATCAACAGCAAGGAGGAATAGATCATCACCAGGAAACCTCTCTTGTACCTGAAGTAATCTGGCTTCATTCTCAGCCTGGGATACCTCCTCTTGACGCTCCTTTACCATCTGATTTGGAAAAATGAAACAGAAGATAACAGAATTTGATACGACAGAACTATGCATTGGATTTTTTATCTTCAACATTTCATGATCAATGAATAGAGTTGTGGATAAAATAAGTGCCTACAACCTTTCCAGGGCAATGCGACAATATGATTCAAATATCTATCCTGAAAATATATAATGCAGACCAAAATTTGTTATGAAGAATCATACTTTAAGCAGTCTGGTGAAAGTTCGTTCAATCCTCAGGGTATTATCATGAACTTACATACTTTCTACAAATAAACTTGAAGCAAACAAGTGAGATATTAATATTAATGTTTCACACTGAGGACCATTGGACCAACATTTTGCACTCATGTATTTTGCATCCAGTAGCTTTAATGGTGCACTGATATCTTAACACTAAGGCATATAAAGCTTAAAAATTCCATGAATGGCCAAGTATAAATTTATGGTGTAAAGTTGCATTTGCTAAAATCTTACAGTAACATATTGTCACATATAGCTTTGTTCCACAAATTGGTTACTAAAATTTTACAGAAAAAATATGCTCACATTTCTGAAGAAAAAAATCAGAAATATAAAATTTGTGATATTCTTAATAAAATAACTGAAAGAGCAGCACATGTATAAACCAAATTTTCAAGATTTGGGTGATTCCATGGTATAAACTTGACTCACTTCCACACTCTCAAGCCAATTGATAGTCACTTCATTATTAAATACCTGCTCTGTACCAGCCACTCCCCTTAGTCTAATACCGTACCCCACTGACTTCCATTCTGCTTTTAGTCTCAGCTACTACTACAGTATGGTATATGAAGAAAACTGGTTAAGAAACCTGTAACCGCAACTTAAGGATTTTAAAGTTATCATTCCTCAGTGGCTTAATGAAGAGTAGCAGGAGGGAGAATAAATATTGACAAACTGTTTCAACTTCTTCATTATGTCAGATGTAAGAAGTAGCATGTGCCTTTCTTGTAGAACCTTCTTGTTTCAACAATACCTTACATCAGACCCGGAACAAAGGTTTCAAGATACCACATGGAGTATTTAATTGACCAATCCTGATTAGGAGCAAATCATTTACTCTTATCTTAACCAGCAACAATGGGCATAAATTCTTTAGGTAGACTTTGTAGGACTTTTCAAGATGCTTAAGAGTATTAAATGCATCATTATTAATTTATATAGAATAAACTTGACAACAGCCATTTCCATGCTTGGCAGGAAGGGCTATCAAATGTAGAAGACGTTAACTTGAAAGTAATCTCTGCTTGAAAGAAAAGTATTTGTAGAAGACCTCAGAAGAGTATTGTTAGGCAATTAGGGGAATATTTCTATGTAAATAGGAGGTAAGGAATCCTGAGCAAAATACACAATCTGTGCTTGAACTTACAAGTATTTGAGCAAAATTTTTGAAAAAGATTGTCAATTGGTCAGTCACGCAACCTGTGGTATCAGTCAGCTAACTTTTGACAATCTCCTATCATTCCTTTTCCACATGGGTTAAAAAAGCTGGGTGGCTCCTTCCTAGAAAATTTGGGTATTTGGTGAGAATTTTAGCAACTGGAGGGAAATGTGCACATTTTGTACATGAAAATGAGGAAGAGGTTGAGGAAAATTTACTACCAATCCCTTCCCTCTCCCCTCTAAAAAACAGCTCCCACACTGTTACCCAGAGTGTGCACTCTGCAGAGTCGGGCTGATACATTAATTGCACAACCAGATAACCCTACACAGGTGGGCATGAAGGAGTTACATTTAAATGATAGCTGCAAAGAAATTCTAAAAATGAGCAGTGATTATAAATAACAGCCCATGATAGTGAAGTCAACCCAGGAATTAATTTTAAGTTTGCATGATTTGCAATGGCACCATTCCACCGCATAAAGCACACAGTGCTTTAAACAAAAAATTCCACTGCACATTCTAGTGTAGTAAGTCAAGATTCCTACCACACAAGGATTTATATTATGTTCAACGTTTTTCCAAACCTTTAAATTCTGGACACGACATAGACACATATTGGTGGGAAGATGCTGTATGTTCAAATGCCTTGTTAAATTAATGAAAGATCCATGGAAGTACAGAAGATTGAATATCATAATGGTATTTCCTTATGACCTATAGATCCACTGAGAGATACACGTACTGCCAGCGGATTGCATTATCTATCATCTAAGCCCATCTTGTTTTTTATCTTCACACAAGACAAACAACAAACAAACATTGTAACAGCTATGTAACACAAACCTGATTACTCGATGGAAGGAACTGAACTTTTTGATCTGAAGCTTGAAAAGTGATCACAATATTAGATGGGTCAAGAATAGCCTCATCTGAGTAACTCCTTGGAAGTGCCATATTGTAAAGTTATACATCACTAGCTCACTCTTTTGAGGTATATGAGAAACAGCAATGAATAGTTCATCTATTTACACTGCATAGGATTAAGTCATAGACTGGATTGAATACCTGTACTGCAGAATCCAATTGGAATTTGAACCTTGGTTGGAAGTTAAGTACTTCTTTCAGTATGAAGTGTCTTTATGGTATAACAGAAGGGTACATCATAATTCTAGAATCTTTCAAATTTGCTTTAGACTGACACAGTTTGGATAAAGTCAGTATGACAATAGACACCTGTTTATTCAAAAGCTGCTCTAAATATTGCACCATAACATTGTAGGAGTCTTCATATACTTTAAAAAATCTTTTTTTTTTGGGGGGGGGGGCATCTAAACAAATGTGATGTTTTGAGTAAAAACTCATTAAAAAGTAGCATTAATATATGTTTCTGGTACACTTGCCAACTTCTATGACCTCTAAAATCAAGCAAAGTTATTCAATCAAAACTATTATATAGTCAGTGGAAAACCTGGAAGTAAAGACTGTTCATTCAATTGATAATGTGACATTTTTAACATTCTGGAATAACCTTGAAATGAAAATATTTTGCTTAAATTGTTCTTCAGCTTACAATTCTGAAGGGGGAAAACACAGTTCATAGAAGTGTAAAAACATGATATAGCTGGTATAGAATACTACAGAATATCCCTGCACTAGGTTCCCCTTTCATTAAAAAGGAAGCTGAAGTAAATATAATACCACAGTGAATTACATAAAACTTTTCAATGTTTTACCAAACATTTTACCTAACAACTTTCCAATATTCAGTCGTTCTTCAAAGATCTCCTTTATGTCCAATACTCTAAAGTATGTGTTGCATATTTCCTAAATTCTGAATGTGTTGAATATTTCCAAAATTCTGAATAATGTGTTACAAATTTCCAACATAACATAATGTTCCCACTCCCACCCCTTCTCTACGCAATTTATTAGATACAGTACTGTAGTTCTATAATAATAGTAATCTTATATAGCGCTAAATCCAATTGCTTGAAAGCATAGTTCAAAGTGCTTTACAAAAACAAAATACAAATTACACTAGTCATAGGAGTGCAAAAACAGGTTAAGTTTTAAGTCTTTTCTTAAAAATTGCAAGGCTGGTGCTCTGTTTTACATTCAGTGGTAAACTGTTCCACAGTAAGGGTGCAGAAAATGCAAAACTTCTTCCACCATGAAATTTCCTAAAAATTTTAGGACACACCAAGAGGTTACAGTCCGCAGAGCGTAGTTGTCTATTAGGGACATACGGTGTAACAAGATTGGAAAAGTAGGAAGGAGATCCATCTTTTATGGCACGAAATGAAAGGAGTAGAATTTGGGGGTAAAAGTTGCATAATTCCAATAATTTTAGGACATCCAAAACAAGAGCCCAATGGGCACTGTGGTTCCTTGCTGGATATTATAAGAACTATTGTACAGCCAGTCTTCAAAATAGAGAGAAGCGAAAGCTCATACTCAATGTTTGTAACATCTTCACAAGGGGTATTTTAGTACTTATATTACATGATATCAATGATTAAATTTTTGTGGCCTTACTTACATTCAACTTGTATAATGCTTGGTGATCCTTCAAAAACATTTCCTCATTTCCACATGTATTTATGCTTGTAATCAAACTTGATATTATCACCAATAAACAATACACAATGTGGTTAGAGAGAGAAAAACACCCCTTGTACTTCTCTCATAAGTTATTTTTACCTGCTCTCAAATAAAACTTGCTATTACTTTAAACCAATCTACCATTTGTCCTGTTTGCTATCTCTACACAGAAAACAGGGTTTATTCAGCAGTTAAGCCTAAAGCAAGTGATTAATGGGGTGTGATAATAGAATCAGGATTAGGTTACCCCACAGAGCACAGCAGTATTAAAGAGACATACTGTATAACCCATGCATTGCTTCCACTGGCAGAGAGACCAGTTTAATGCAGTGTGACCTGTGCTCATTGAAATCTACAGATTTCAGTTATTGCCCTCTTAGAAACTTTGAATGATCCAAAATCTGTGTACAACCCGAAGTAATCATTGCTGAACGAATGTAAAGGCCAAACTTCTAAGGTGTTTGGGTGTGTAAGCATGCAAAACCAGGTGAGATAAAAAATCTATTGAACCTATCTTTATCTAGCTTACAACATTTTCTAAATAACATTTCAAGTGGCTGACCTCCAGTGACCTTGATGACCTTTGACCTGAACCAAACACAGATTGGTTTGAAATCTGTCCTTTTTACCTTAAAATACTATGTTAAAATGTTTTTCAGTGTTTGACCCCAGGTGACCCCAGATGACCCCTTGACCTTCACCAAACATATCAGATTTCATCCTTACACAATAACACACCCACACACTAAGTATGACATCCATCCAAGTTTCCTACCTTGAAATATCATGTTGAGAAGGTTTTTAGTTTTTGACCTCTGGTGACCGCAAATGACCTTTGACCTCCACCAAAAACGATAGGGCACACCTTCAAACTACGGCACTTCTATATTTAATCCAACTTTCCCTTGTTGAGTTACAGCGTACCCAAGCTAGCGTCACAGACACACACACACACACATACACACACACAAACACGCCAACCTGACTACATAGGTTCCTTTTGCTAACGCAAGGAACCAAAAAGTAGGGGTGGGTGGGTAGGGGATGGGATGGGGTGGTAGTCTTATCACTGCCTCCTATACAACAACCACTGGTTTTACTTTAACAGAAAGAGCAATTGAAGCCTTCAGCATGAAAGTTTCAAAGCTACAGTACATGATCATATCAATGTTAGGGAGCTTAAGTCACTCCAATGGTTCCTCCTGTTTAGAGATTAAGAGACAGCTGAGGAAGCCAACCAACTTGAGTCCTTCCAGCATAATAACTTTCTTTTCTGTTTGATAGCAATAGGCTTAGAAAGGATTTCAATTCCAGCCAATGTGTTGAAAAGTAAAACACCTCCACTTAATATCAATGTTTGAGCCGAGCAGTTTTTTCTTTACATTCTTTCACCTAAGAAAAATCTGTTACAAAGGTAGAAGGCCACTAGCAATAAGGCACTATTCTTTGGCCGAGGGGCAAGTGAAAGCTTGAATGAGGTGACTTGGATCAGAAGGAATGCAACCCTGTACAGAGAATGCTATATTATGATTTCATTCAATACAGTAGGATTGTGTGGTACCGTACTGTCTCTTGTAAGGAAGGTCCCACATCTACATTTCTCAGCTTAGATGGCCTTGAAAGAAGTCTGCTACATTGATTTATATTGTACAGATAGAATAACTTCTCATGCTACATTGATTAGTATTGTATGGGTAGAATAGAGATAACCTCTCATGTCACTATAAACTTAAATCAGTGAGCACTGTAAAATACCATCAGAGCACTTGCCATCCCAATAAATTTCTTGATTTTTACAAACAGAATAAAGATGCCAAAATGTTACGTTAGAGTTAATAAGTTCACACTGTTACCCCCTTCAATGTGCCAGCTGGCTTTCACAATCATTTCAAATTTAAAAGTATGCATTTTACTCCAATGAAGATTTCATGCATTATTTTCACCAGTAGCCTACTTGGCGTAGCCAGGATTGTGTAATGGGGGGTGCGGAGAATGACATGAGGAAATAGCCTAAAGGGAAAGAGAAAAAACCTGCTATTTTAGGTATTGCAAGGTGGGGGTCATGGGGGGTTCAATCCCAAAACTACCCCCCGTAGCTACACCACTGATTTTCACAAATGTTAAGTTTTTTGGGAAGAACGCATTTTTTTTTTTTTTCAAGTTTTTTGCTTTTGAGGGGGGGAGGTATTTTTTTCCTTTTTGGGCGGGGGGGGGTATTGTTCTTCCTCTAGTAATGATTTTTTAGGGGGGCTGCTGTGAATGTAAATTGTACAAACTATTTTTGTAAACCCTCATGCAGAAGCCATAAGGTACCTTTCTATAAAGTTTCCTTCCTTCTCAATATATGACACTTACACAGCAGCAAAGAGTTACACAAACAACTTTAAAAATTATTTCTACAATGTGCCAGGAAAGGTTTATCAACCAGTGTACAAATACATAAACCACAAAATAACTCTGCAGTTGCATACCACAAATAGTATAGGTCAGTGTGTACTTCAGCATGCACCCTGGGGCCCAGGCAAGCAGGAGAGTGGTTTCTTTCAAAAGCCTACAAAATGAATGGAGGTATGCTGCATACTACTGAGCATATACAATACAGGTACTTCAAAAGATATACAATGATCCACCTGGTGTCATCCTTTCAAGATGCAAGGCTTCACTTAAGTCTACCCATGATCTACTGGGGGTTTAAAGGTTGAACATTAAACCCAACAATTTGTAAACAAACTATTTGTAATCATGCTTATCTGATTACATGGTTAATGTACTCATGTTTCCATGACTCTGTGCCTTTTTCCAAAAAGCTACATTTTGATAAGAAACAAGTTGTATGGAAGTGTAGGAAAGCCTTATAAAGTCATATTTTGTCACTTCTAATGAAATTGAGCTCTATATATCTCACCAAATATGATATATTGAAGATAAAAAGTTTATATGCTAACAGAACATGACAGTATCTGTTTCAATTTAAAATCACATTGTAGTGAAACTTTGTTTACTTGACCAAGACAAAAGGTTGTCCATTGTCTGTGGGAAATTGCCGAGATATTTTAATATCTTGTGACAAGTCATCATCAAAGGTCTGAATGTATTTTATGTTTTTACAGTGACATGACGTTCCCATCTCAAGATAATAGCAAGGATGTATGTCATGTACAAAATTTGTAGAATACATGCTAGCACAAAATTTTGACTGTCCCAACTGGATCTCACATTTCTTGAATGTCAACTACATGAAGTCACTTCAAAACTCAACTGGTTTGGGTATTTGGTAACATCCATCTTACATGTCTCCTACTGCATGTACACCACGACCGGTTCTGGCAATGGGGCAAGACCAGTGCGATAGCAGTATGGGAGGCAGGTAAGGATGAAAGGTGTGGTGAATATTGAAAGCCAAGCTGAATGGAGGAAAGGAACCATAATCAGCATGACGTGAGAAATATCTTGTCCAGGCTTGGGGTAATCATAATCAGTAATCGTAATCGATTGCAATCGATTACACATTCTGAAGTAGTTGTAATCGCAATCGATTACTTTTGTAAAAATCGCGGTCGATTACAATGGCAAAGTAATCACAATCGTGGTTTCATTTCTGATAACATTGAAGTTGAATTGAACATAGAAGTAAAGTTACTAACTTTGTCTAGGTACATCATTCTCTAGAGGTATACTTTTTGCAAAAGAAAATGTTAGAAACAAAATGTAGTTAGTTTGATAGGGTTTTATGCCTCAACCTGTACCCTTCCGGGCTTATCTATTGCAATGTCCATGGCCCTTTTCCAGTTGTGGGCACTGGATTGTTTTACCTACTACATTGTGTATGTGGAAACAAAATGTAAAATAAATTGCAATCATGATTACATTGCAATGTAATCGCAATCGTAATCAATTACTTTCAATTTTAGCTGTAATCGTAATCATAATCGCAATCGTAAAATCTGAAGTAATCGCAATCGTAATCGATTACATTAAGATGTAATCACCCCAAGCCTGATCTTGTCAATGTAATTTTGAAAACTAGGGAATAAAATACCAGAGAGTTATGTTACTCCAGAGTCAAATTTAGTTTTGGTATGTTAAAGAAGAAGACATTCTAAGCACTCTGCCAAAAATTTCATTCATTTCCCATATTTGGTTTTTGAGATATTAGCAATTTAAGTTGGCACATTTTCCAGAGGAAGTGAACTTGAAGCAAACAGGTGTGACATCATGGGTTCACATTCTTGGCCAGTGTTTTGTTTTTCCCTGTTTCTCAACCTAATTGCTTGACCTTGAATTGATTAGGCATGCTTTTTTGCCACTAAGGCATAAAAGGTTTTAAAATTCCATTGCTCAGGATGCACCTATGGTATCAACATATTAAGGTTTAGTTGCATAAAATTTGTAGTAAATTATGAAGAAAACAAAACAATGGCTAAAAAAGTGAATCCATGACATCATGCCTGCTTGCTCCAAGTTCATTCTATGTTGAAAATTTGTGATATTCAATTGCCAATATCTTGAGAACCTAACATGGGAAATAAATAAAAATTTCACCACAATGCTTAGACTATGTCCTTCTTTAATATATCAAAAATAAATTTAGCTTTGGACTATTCTTTTAAGGGAACCCTGTTTTTTTAAATGGGATCTGTGGGGTCCCTTCCAGATATATGCAGCATTTAAAACAAAGGCAAACACTTAAAAGGTGTTCCAGTAGGATTGATGTAACATTGGACAAATGACAGGATATAATTTCTGCAATATAACTTCACACAAATTTTACAAGATCTGGCACATATCACCCCACATCTACAAACAACCCTTTGATTCTGACTTAAATTCAAACAACAGCATCATTTTAATTGGTCAATTATGACAAGTGCAGGTCACTCAGTGCAGCAGGGCTTTAAGCCGTGTTCCCATTTGATCCAGGGAGGTGGATCTTGATCTACCGAGGTGGATCAAACACTAATGGGAATGCAGATCAACAACACTCACTCAAGATCAAGACCCACCGATTTTGATCGACCGTTCGGGGTAGATCAGATCTACCGCGCTGGATCAAAGTTTGTAATGGGAACACATCTGTAGATCAAGTGACCCCGGATCTCCGGTTACACTCCTGTATGTTTTTGTGATACATCGATACAAAATGCATGGCAGGCCGACTTGTAAACATTGGTGACCTTTTCGCGCTTGCGCAATGTGTTCATAAAACACGTTTGATCTACCGCGCTCACTCAAATGGGAACGCGGATCTTGATCAAGGTAACTGATGTTGATCCACCTCGGTAGATCAAGATCCACCTCCCTGGATCAAATGGGAACACGGCTTTAGTCAGGATGGTCAGCTCAGGGAGTCCATATTTGTAGGAAAAATTCCTTGCATGAAATGTACCCTACATACAAAGTATGAAGCAAAGTGCATGATTTAGGGAGTCCAAATGGAGACTACTCTCTGTCTAAAGCATTGTCTAGAAGAACACCCTAAGCATTTTAGATAGCAAATATACAGTCCCAGTGTAAGTATACAACTTAATTCCTTCAAAGTTTATGCAGCCAGGGAACTGCAACTCCGTTCAAGGAATATATAGCAATCTTTGAATGAACATCTTTCTCAGAATTTTATAAACCAAAAAGTAGGACTCCAACAGCTACATAAGAAATATTCACATACAACTACTCCTCTACACAAACACACATAAACATTAGACTTACCGCACTGGCAATTCTAGAGGCACTAACAATATTTCTATAGTCGGGGTGAGACGTTGGTGTGTGATCCATTATATGTGTGAGAAAACTATCATACTGTCCCACTCTCTGAACCTGTAAGATATGAAACAAATAGAAAAAAAATTCAAACATAAATTTCATGTTTTATAAATAAAACAAACATGAAGAAAGAACCTTACACGTAAAAGCTATCATATAATGGACACCTTTTCAATTTACAAAAAGTGAAAGATAATCATTCAATGATGATGGAAGCTTCCACAGACTAGCATGTCACAAACCAGTAAAGTGAAGTATCAGCACTATATTATGTAATACCACAGAGACCAGTAGTCATCACTGGCACATTGTCAGCAGCAGATTTTTCCGTCAGCTAGAGTCAACGGCTGTCCACATAACCCTACCATCACCAATCCCCCCCAAACCTGAAATTTGGGACAGTTGGGCCCTTGTGTTGTATCAACTCCCTTCATGTTTACAAACCAAACCTTCTTGGAGACAAGGTTAAAAGGCTCCTCCATTAATTGACCACTTGACATCTACATATGATAACTGTTTATTTCTTATTTTTTTTTCTTTAATTTTTATATACTAAACAACTCATTACCAAAGTATTTGATAACTCAAATGACTTTCTAACTTTCCTGGGCAGTAATCTACATCCAAACCTTTGTTGGCCAAATTGTAACACTTTTTTATTTGAAAAACTTAAAAAATTTTAATAGATTGGATTTTTCATTTCATTCATTTCAGTTATTGATTTCGTTCGTACAAATATAAACTGAAACACAGAACCGGACAGGACACTACAAAAACGATTGTTTAACAAGCCAGTGCCCATAAAAGAGACATTACAACAAACAGTAACTGATGATCTCAGTATGGAGCTACCAACATGGTCCATGTAGCTCCATGGCTTCAGGTGTCATCATTTTAAGCTTATTGTACAGTACAGAAATATAGACAATTACTTTGTATCCATACACCGGCCAAAAATCTCTGTAATCTCATAGTCGTGGCAGAAAAATATTAAGCCGAAGTAACCGCAACCACTGACATCGATTCAACCTTGAACTTGGACAATTATTTACTGATGTCAACGGTTACAAACTTATTCAGTTGTAGAAAAAAGCTAAATATTCATAGAAAAAGCTGCAAACTAGTGTATTATTTTGCATTCTCTGTACAAAACAATAATACAGGTATTCATAGCTTAGAGGATTATTACTGTTTCGTGCTAGAGCCATACACTGCACATCAAAGTACAATATAAAGTCTACTAAAGATACTTCTATTGAGACACAAGTTAGGTCCTAATTTAAGCATCATACCTACATACAAACAAATTTTTTTTTGAGTTAATGTAATTACTTCCTTTTGGCCAAAACAATTTAAACTATTCAACTATTTTAAGTGTGGTTATAATGGAATTGTCATTTTTTTAGACAGTAGATAATTATTACCCCATTATATATAATCAATCTTTTTTGTAATTTCCTTTAACAAAGCTTTTCAATTTACCCCCTACAGATTAGCAATGTGGCTGTTGCAAAGCAAAATTAAAAAGTTTTGCTTCTATGAAATGTTCCAATATCATTCCTTTTTTGATTATCTCTAGACATTAGACAAATGGCACACTGTTTGTCACAAAAAATTGTTCACACACCCACCCCACCTGCCAACCCAAATACATAAGTTCAGTCCAAGACAATGATACATCTCTTGACAACAACGAATATTAAAAAATAAATGCATATCTACACTGATACACACACTTTCATCTGGTTTTGCTTTAATCGGATTTGCTGTTTGTTTGTATTCCCAATGGTAGTTGTTCAGTTTGGTTTTGCCACCTGATGAAGAGTTTACACCCAAAACATCATGGAATTGTGGAGTTTTCCACACACGTTAAAGCACTTTCTGCTACCTCTTTTTGACCTCCACATTTCTACTGAGCTTTGCAGCATTTCGACAATATCTAAACTGATAGCCAACCAAACTTACACACAATATTTGTCCTCGCAACTTTGGCTGATGAAACACTTGTCCTCAGACTTGTACACTATGACTGCATGATACTGCACTTGCACTCATACTCATCACAACTCATTCCTCACACATCAAATCTGCTTTTAAAACATAACCTTGTTGCAATGCTCTTTCTATTGGCCATAGAATGATAAACACAAAATCCTTACATTTATCTCTGTTCCAAGTCCTGCCAGAGAAATATCCACTTCACTAGACACATATGCAGATCAAACTTCTCTTAAGAACTTCTGCTCACCACTAAATCAGCACAATCGACCAAGTATTTCTACTCTGTCCCTTGACTTCAAATGTACCTTTCAAGAATTAATTTCTTAACCACTAAGATGCTCCAACCAAAGCAATCTCTTTTTCCGATTTCATCACAGACTGTCACAGATAAATCGTGGGAAAATGCTTGATTACTTTTAATCTGATACTATCTGTTAGAACAATCAAAATAAGTCTTCTCAGTGACCAATCATCAAACACTGAAATTACTTGGGATACTTCAATGCATGCTACACATACTGACCAAATTAATCAATGTTTGACTTCATTACTAACAAAATAGGTTTTTAAAGAGCACAAGGAGTTCATGTCCCAAACTTAATTTGAAACAAGGGCAGCGATTTCTTTTTATTTTGCTTCCCAGTATCTATCCTATTTTAAAACTTGAACACTGCATATTAAATGCAAACCAATAGACCTGTTTTCAAATAGAAATTACAATGGATTGTGGGATAAGAGTTTTGGTGTGTTTCATTTTTTGCCACAGTAAAATGTCATTGACAATGATGACACAAACCAAAACTCTATCCCACAATCCTTTGTAATTGCTATTTGGAAACAGGTCTATGAGTTACTTAACTTTCCCAATTTCATAATTAAGTGGAAAAATATTGTCATGTCACAATCATGTCAAGGAATGGGAACAACTAATCCAAACTGCTATGACATTAGCATTTTCCCTTTTAACTTTTTTTTTCTTTTCTGCTTTTTGAAGGAAAGACCAAAATCTGTAAGTTACTTTTGGGGAAATAGAAATAAAAAAAAAAAAAATCCAAATACAAAATTGCAGACACGACTTTACTATAATTGGGTTTCCTTTACCCAGTGCATGCATGAAACTAAATATGGCCCAACCTGGCCCCTAATCCAATATATATGCATAGGTATGCATGATATGCATGTAGGTATGCATGATATGCATGTATGTACACCTATATGCCGTAACCCTATAACCCTGTTACCATACGTATGTCTGGTGTAAGTTCCGGTCACATAAACACAGTTTGAGCCAATATGACAATAACACAAAAGACAAAACATGATCCAACAATGACATGGGCTGCTTAACAGCCCAAGTAAAACTTCATCACCATTCTCCATACCAGAGGTGAGCATTAAAGGCATATATACTACACTTCAGTTTGCAGTAAAAAACTCCAAAAAGGGTAAGCAGAGCCATCATGGAGCACACAGTAACATAAACAGGGGCGTAGCCAGTATGTAGCACTGTCGGCCGACACTTTTTTGGCTAAGTCATCTTTAAAAAAAAAGCACATATAAAAATGAAAGGAAACTTCAAAACTGCCGATTTCAAAAATGAAATAGTCTGAAAACGTGTTGTTTAAGCTCTTTATTTTCGTAGGGGCGGTGAGGTACAAAGAGAGTCGTAGAGGCCATCTCCTGCAATCTTGGAGGGTCTGTGGAACCAAAATTTTCTCTGTAAGCTCCACACCAACCCGTGGTGGTGCTCCACTTAGATGGTTTCCCGTGTCATCTGGGTTTCGAACCACCCAGATAACAGTGTAAGCTTAAGACACTAGAGACATATCAGATATTCTTTGCCACTGTACTCTCACTGTTCTTTTTTCAGTTTTCTCCTAGGAGTGTGAACTATGAAGTAAAAAACAGCACTTTTGAGAGGGTTTCCATTAGCTTCAAATAGATTCGTAGAGGCCATTTCCTGCGATCTGGCGGATCTGTGAAACAAAAAAATTTGGGGCTACCCTCCACGCCAACCCAAGGTGAGGCTCTGCTTAGATGGTCTCCCGTGTCATCTGCCCCCCCCAATACCAACACCCTGCTTTGTGCCTACAACTTTTAAAATCCTGGCTATGCCCCTGATAAATAATGGTATCAGCAGCCTGTGCTCTACTATACTGGTGTCAGTCAACATACCTGTTGCTCAAAATGCAGCAAGAATGAATGATACTGTATATACGACATCTCAAGCCATCCAACATTGTACCAAAATTAATCCAAATATAGATAAACCAAAGTCTATGAGTGTGTGATGATATTCCGTTCACCATGGGTTTCCTTCACTGAGATATATTACCATAACGTAGTACACAGTTTTAATGGAAAGCAATCCAAAGTGTAGAGTTATCCCTGCAATTAACCTTTCTTGCTATTTTACTCCAAACAGTGATATATTTTACTTTCTGTTCTGTTTGTGAGCATTCTCCTCCACCCACTATACCCAGATAGGCATATAGCATCCTAAATACAAAGAACTAATCCTTTCAAAATAGCACAACCTGTATGCATCCATAGAGTAAGCTACTCACTTCAGCAACCATCAAAGGGTGCTGACTGTTGTGCTTATCTTCTAGGAAGAATAAAATCCCATCTTCTCATTTCTTGAATACAAAAAGAAGATACTTATAGTTGCTACCTCAAAGACCATGCAAAGACCACATTTCAGTTAAGTCTGTCTACCAAATATAACAGACAAACAGGAGTCTGGCATTTCTTTTTATCAGCCAAGGTCCACACTGCAGCTGACCTTCTCCTTTGAAACATGGGCCTTTACTGTCAAATGGATTAGGCTTATACCTCTGCACACAGAAAATTATTGACTTTAAGCTGATGGGGAAGCTATGAATGCCAGGCCTTTGTTCCTTCTAATTACAGAAGGTAATTAAGTTGATCTTTTAGCACCTTCTTAAATGTTTTAAAATAGAAAACACCATTTAGAGCACAGCAATTAGAGTAATACTCTATGGTGTGTGACACACAATAAAGTTTTAATATTTGCACTTGTGAACATATGTTTGACATCTTTCCATTGACTGCAAAGCTTTTCAACAAGTCTTCCTTATTCCCTTGACATATATGTACCATTTAGAGAGATTCAAAGTCAATTAAAAATTACTACTCAGTCAATCAATGCAATTTGATTCCTTAACTTTTCTTTACTTTATAGGATTTCCCTGGCCCCCTAAAGAAGTACCTTTGTCAAAAAAGTAACTGGAATTATATTCTCTTATCCCTCATTTGATTGCAACGTGTATGCATATGCAGCAACTACAGTTTTTCTATTTTCAACAAAATTCAATTAACTTCATTTGAGGTAAGAAGTGACTGATATGCCTACCAATGTTGTCCTAAAAACTGAAACATGCTGGATAAAAATGCAAGTCCCTCCTTTGTACTGCCATATCAACATTAGCCCTGTACAGATATCAGTGCCAACCCCACATACCCCCCCACCCAAAAAAAAAAAAAACATAAATAGTACTGCAACAGCTTGTCCAACCTGTCCATGTAAGATATCAGTGCCAACCCCACATACCCCCCCCCCCACCCAACAAAAAAATAAAACATAAATAGTACTGCAACAGCTTGTCCAACCTGTCCATGTAAAATTAAAGAGGATTGAAAAAGACTGAAAATGTAATGGGTAAAAAGATCCCTGGGCACTGCCATATATGCAACATGGGCCATATACATGTAAGTGCCCCTTCCTAGGCTACTGGGATACATATATGGGCCCTGCTTAGATACAAGTGCCTCCAAAACATAAACACTGTAAACGTTTTTCTCTAACCCTTGCCAGGGCCTGTGCATGCAAACCTCCTCTGAAGCATTCCCATAAGTAAACTGTACCCTCCTGTTTTACATAGAGTACCTTTATCTGGGTTCATCCTACTTTAAGAATTAATCCTGTTTCATCTCCCTCTCTTCAAAACATTCAACAAAACATTCCTGTTTCTAATGACTTTCCAGGGCCTTTCAAGTGTCTTTTGAAGATGTTGAAAGGCCAACCAGTCAAGGATTAACCACCAGGAAGGGCCCACTATATTATATTATCTACCTTTACCTTCCTGGGGTTGGCTGAGGTAGGGTAATGGAAAGAATCAATTGAGATTGCCAATTCAATGATGATGGATGAATATTGTAGGATTGATCCCGATAAATGAGACCCTCAAAGAAATCCTCTGAGAAAAGGCTAATGTTGCCACTATGAATAGATGTGTCAATAGTGGTGACAATAGGATTCAGGTGAGGGCTATAGAAAAGAGCATGGAACACATGTACCATAGAGTAGGGAAGCAGGTATTGTAGACTTCTACATGAAACAAAATGTTAACTCTCAGTAAGATAGGCAAAAGTCCTAACACAGTTCTGTTCCAGTGCTAAAACCATTATTCCAACAAAATTTGGTAGAGAAGTCATGAAAATCTAAGTCAAAATGTCTGCTAGGACTATCCCTGTCTCTATATGCATGAAAACCAATGGGGGAACATACTCTGCATATTACACTTACCAACTGCATGATATGACTACATGGTCAAGCAGACTGGGTCATTCCAAAGACTTCCATTCTTTCCAAGTGTGGATATGTACCTTAGAAATGGGACAAAGTTGATTCGAAATAGGTTCTGCCTCTGTAGCTTAGAGCAAACTGGTAGGTGGTGAAATATGCAAGCAAGCCAGGATGCTGTTTGAGCTAAGTTTGGGATAAATCTTGCATTTACCCTGAACCTAGCTAGCATGCTGTTTGAGCCGGCCTTGGGATTACCCTTACTTTTACCCTGCAGTAACCTTCACCCTTCACAAACAACTTTGTCTTCACACCCCTTGCAGGTGTAATTAGGCTTATATGTAAGAAAGAAAAACTTCAAAAATTAAACGGAAAATATCTAAATATCACCCACAGGAAATTTTCCCTTGAAGTTGGACATTCCCTTCATTTATTACAAATATTTAAGATATGCTGTGAATGGCACTTTTATGGTCTGTTCATTTTCCACAAGACACAGGCCACATTAACTAATCTTCTCTTATAATTCCATACAAACAAGGAGTAAAGAATAGGATAGAGTAAGAAAATCTTGCAAGGGGATATATGATTGTGTTATTCTTCTCTAGAGACAAGTAAATGTTCCAACAAACTGTCCAGTGCCCAAGAAAAGTACAAATTTCAACCACTCTCAGCTCCATTTCAACAGTAAGGGAGTATAAGCACATGTGTATTGCAAACTTCATAGCTCCCAAGTTCCGAGAGGTTACATGCAGGTCAAACTGATCTGTCCATTAGTGGATCGCCAGCCTGGGGGAGGGGTATAAGTGGAGGGGGTGTTCCCCTCCCCTTTTCGAAAATTTTTGAATTTTAGAAGAGTCTACACGCAAAATGGTGACACTTTTTTGGCAAATCAGTCAACACAATGTCGTTGTTAGGTCACCGCCAAAGAAAGTTCAGTACAGTACTAAATATTTTGCAGTAACCTAGGAAAATATTGTATTGAGAGATTTTCCAAAATAATATTATGCAGATACTCACAAATGTGCAATGACTAAAACCTCTCCTAATCACAATATTTAATAGTTATTTCTGGGGTAAATTTTGATGCAGTACCGGCACAGTTTTCAAATGTCAACTCTGTGTGTCACCAGCGGTCTTCGTATATATCTCTCATGGCATTCTAGCCATGAAAACATATAGGCCTAGCCAAGAACGTCAAGAACTGTCAAGATGGTTAAGAACGTTCGGGGACTCTGAAACAAGCCCCGCCTATAACCCGCGAAACGGTTATTTATTTTCGCTGTTGAACGGGGCGTTAAACAACGTTATCACACTATTTAGGCAGTGACAGGAATATATTCCATACCTGCTACGAAGGTTAGCCGATAACGATGTTGCTGTAGCAAGCTTACCGTACGTACCTGTACCTAGGCCTATGTATAGCAGCGCGAGCAGTTGAATGTACTGTGAGATAAGATTTACTGAATTTGTAGTTATCGGTAAGCTGAATTATTTTCTAATTGTTGTGGTTTTCTTAGAAAGAATACTTCGGAGATTTGAAATGCGGGTTTTTCAGAGGGCTGGCCGGGTCAGCGGGTTTAGGTGTCCAAATGCAGGTCAAACCCGCGAAATGCGGTCACTTGGGAGGTATGAAACTTCCCGATCAAAGGGGAACGTTTACCTCTAAATCGAGCACAGCAGAACTTTTCGCGGAATTAGCCTGCGAGCTGGCCTGCACGTGAAAAATGTATCATATGTAATCTAGTTTAAAGATTTTTAGCTTTTTCTAAATTCCATGTCAAAATGATAGGTCTTCTCTAAATCTTAAAAATGTTTTGGGGAAAGATATGTAAGATTTGGATTCACATGGAATTATTTGACCGAAGACACTCTGTAAGATATACGATATGACAATTTCATTTGCTGCTACTGGCCCAAAACACCCTAAAACCTGTGTTTTCAATAGAAAAATCATAAAATCACTTCCCCTTAAAGGGAAATTGACGAGGACTCCTTCTGAAGATATGAAAATGAGACTTAAAACAGTTTAAAGGGAACTGGTTAAGGAAATCAAACATGTGTGAACTGTGTTAATTTGTTATATGTTTGGGCAAAAGGGGCTCAGTTTGTTGGAATATGTACTTATTTTCATAGTGATTCACACAGGTAAGTGTGTACACTGCACCAGACATTCCCATATGGCCTGATGGTACCATGGAGGTACTAACATGGTTGCGGTTAATAATTATATCACTTCACTTCAACAGTTTCACTCCACAGGTTCAGAGGCCCAGGGCAATGGTAACACCAGGGATCATACCCACTTGGCCACAGATTTGTAAGGTTAGATTAACTTGTCAAGCCACGCAACTTGTTATGAAAATGGAATACAATGATAAAACCAAGTGGGAAAGGTGTTCCTCAATACGAAATGATTTTATATTTTGACCTATATAAATTTGACATATTTTATGTAAAAGTTCAGCCACATCATCTAATCACATGTCTACAAATTTTAACCACATGGCTAAGCTAGAGTACATTACATTCACCACTTATCCAAAGGAATCCCGGGCCCCCACTCTTGTCAAAACTTTATTTAAAGCCTCATTCAGTTCAAATTTACATAACCTACTTATACTTAAGCCCCTCCTACAAGTCTTGAACTCATCCTCATCCAGACAAAATCTCAGCTTATTGCTGCAAGGTGAGTATACAAGGCCCTGTGTGTAATAATAATACTCTCAGCACAGTACATTTTGTGTAATGTGAGCTTCTGCACTCTGCATTTTTTTAACTTGCTGTCAATCAAAGAGCTGAGCCAATTGCGAATTTCTGCGGACTACTACAAATATTGTAGTTTAGGGTGAGAGGATCAGACCTTAACACAATTCTGGAATTGACAAAAAATAAAACTTCAATATATTCCTTTTCAACTGGCTATTTACGACACCAAGTATAACCAAGAGGCATTCTGATGAATTCATTTTGGAAGCTAAGGAAAAGGGAAACACCTCAATTAGACATGCTGGTTGAATGCCAATCTCCAAAGACGTTTTTAGAATATTTGTTAAATCATTTCCAGTAACTGCATGCTTCATCAAACTTGACTTGTTTATTTGTACTGTCATTTCTAATATGATAAAGTGTAAAGCTGCATGATATTTAAGGTATCAATACACACAAGTCTTTTACCTTCCAGACATGACTATTTAGACAATACAATTACATAAACAGCTGAAAAAACATTCTCAGCATGCATACATTCAATCTGAACAGATTTTGAAAGTCTTTATGCCACTTTAATGTTTAACCCTCTAAGCTGAGGGCAGAACATAGGGCACAAAGCATATTTCAACTCCAAGATGGTTATTTCAGCTTAGCTTAAAGGACATCTATAGAGTTGAAAAATGCATTTTATAGTTTAGACTGGGGTGTAGTATGCAAAGAGACCAGTAATTTATATTACCCCAGCTGCTGCATCCCCTTCCAACTAATATATTAATATGCCTATCCTACTATATAACACTTGATTCCCTTAATTAACATTTATTGAACTATTCAAACAATACTTTCATTCTGGTCATCGTCGCCAACTTACATGAGCAATTTCCCCAATTAATACACACAGGATATATGGGTATGGTTTTGGGTTATTTTAACTTTGAGCAGGACATTCACAAATTATGCAAAGGAATTTGTCTCACAAAAAAGTCTGAGATGCAAACTTCTGCACAGGCATTCAATTTTATTTAAGCTAGTTGAGTTGAGGTTGACACCTCAACTATAATTATCTTCTTTTCAAATCTAGTAGTGCCCAAAGCCTTTACTCTGGTTACGGAGCATTGGATTGAATTTACTATTCCATTATGTTTGTAGAGTAACACTCACCATGGCAGTTAATTGCCATGTTCCTTTTCATAAAGCAGAGCTGCCAACGTGCCAGAATGAAAAAGAGCAACATCACCGTTGTGCCTGGTAAGAAGAGGAAACTCCAAAGGTTGTGGTCCGGTGTGTATGAGGTGCTGGACTATTAGTAACACAAATGTCTGGAAGGCTTATTGAGCTCTTGGTAAGCAAAACTTTACAAACTGATTGGTTAGTTCCACAATTTGTAAGATTTCAAAACCCATCTTACCACTGAGTACTTCAATTGATTCATGTTCACTTCAATAAGCACACATTTACAAAATCAACATTTTATTCAACAGTCATGAAAAATAAACACTATTCAAGAAACCAAAACATTGGGACATGTACAGTATGTACAATGATGATTCCAGTTCTAGTGAAAAATAGGAAAAGATGACACAATGACAATGTCCTTTCTTTAGTAAAATCAGTAAAACATTTAATTGCACCAAAAATTTCCAAGAAAAGGGACAAATTCCTCATAAAATACCAAAATATCTTTCTTGATGGGAATTTCTCTCTTGATAGGAATTTCTCTCTTTAGCTGGGAAGGAGCCTCACAGCTTCCAAACTTTTTCACCAATACCCAAAATCTTACGCCAACCGTACCACTATTTTACACTCCTAGTTTAGATATTCCCCTATGCTAACATCTCTGGGTTAAAGGAGATTTATTCAGGTCTCAGTTTTTCATTCTGTCATGGAAAGAGGAAAATTGTCAGAAACCTGATATCCATGTTTGTGTATCAATTTTAATAAAAATACATTTTTGCATAACTGATACTTGTAAAAAGATGAAATAACCAACCTCTTTTAAGGAAAGGTTTCATGCTGTGAACGTTTCCTTGACTTTTCATCCAAACATTCAAACTAATGACAGTAACCAGCAGAGATTAATATACTCTTCATGATTAGCACTGACATGCATTATTCTTCAAAAATAATAGTCTCTTTGAGGTCAATATCAAAAGTTTGAGTGAAGTAACCCCCTTGTCATCAATGAGAGGTGCATTTTGATATTTTAAATGGAAGCAGGTGCTTCTTCTAAAACCAAATATTTGGAGAGTATAAGGACAAATTTCTTTTATTTGAAACAATCAACAAACAGGCATAACAAATGAGGATTAAAATCCCTCATTAAACTTGTAACCTTGTGCCCACTGTTAGAGAGGTAAGGCACTAAGGGAATGGGGGATTGAACTGTGTTTAAAGCAAAATGCCTGTTGTGCATGGTTTTGCTGCAAAACCACAACTTACAATTACTATATGGTTTGACTGCAAAACCATAACACTCAGCTGTGTCCTGGAGTAGCTCATTATACACCTATGGTGTGTACATTATGTTTTAAACATGGAAAGGGAAAGGGCTAATGCTGCACCAGGAAAAATAAAATCTGCATTGTTACAGTAACAGGCACATTGACCAACTCCAGGTGATATACATCTGGATTTTGCCGGTGGAAAATATTCGATGTATCCCCAGCTGAAAATTCTTTCAGCAGGAATATATTACAAAGTTGGGGGAGAAAAACCTGGGTAATTATTAAGGGATGTCAAAAAAGACATGGAGAATGTAGTTAAGCATTTAAATTGTAAAAAAGCATACATGTTTGCACAGACTGTGTGTTACACAAATGTAAGCTGCCACTGACTTAACTATTCTCAAAGTCATTTTACACTTATTCAACAGCTTTTATTGAAGGCTTAGAGCTTCAAAAGTCATAGGCACAGGCCTACCCATGATGCTACAATGCTCTAATCTTTTAGCTTCCTAAATGTCACAGAATGTTCACATAAAAGGTTAGTTTTGACATGTGGCCTTCTTAACAGAAAAAGTTGCATTTTGAACACATTGCTTGTGTATCCTTGAATTGATTTATAGTCTAACACTAGATGACCTTGTCTGAGCTAAGCTGATTCAAACATAGAAACAGAAAAGATAAAGTTAGGATTTGCAAATAAATTGAAGAACTATGGAAGTACATCCATAGAGAGACTAGTTGTATGTCATCTAGTGACTTGATTTGACATAAATACCAAAATAAATACATTCCCTCCTCCCAAACAAGGAGAAAAAAATAGAATATTCACAGAGATTTGTTAACAAGCTATTGTAGTGTCATGGCACCACAGACCATGGGGCACCTAATATACAGTAACATTTGATAACCTGCACTATATCCATCTACTGTGGTTTAAATTTTTCAGTGGTACTGTCACCTCTCATGGCATCAAACTGAGGGCACTATAACGGAATGCTTCAAAGTAGCTTAAAATATTTGCTTTGGTACTTGAAGGCAGCATTTTGTGTAAATGAAACCAAACAGACTACTTTGCTTGGTAGCAGTATGTATACCTTACAGTCCTTACTTCTGCATTACATTGCAATTTAATCCTCTGTATTTGCTTTTTTGACTTCAATCAGCTATCCATGGAGGTAATTTCTCAGCTTTAGGCTCTCTGCCTTTAATCCTTAATCCCACTAAGTCCTTCCACTCCAGGCTTTCAATTCTAATCCAATTGTCCTTCTGTCAGCCAACATTTGAACTCTACCATTTCATTTCTTTACTATTGAAAGGGAAAATATGCAGACAAAATCTTGAAGTTCTTAGGAACAGTATAATCTTCTGGATAAATACCCTCCCGACATTGCAGTTTTGATGATCTTTAAAGGAATGTGATAAGAGGAAATATATAGGCCTATGTGTAAGAGTATTGATCCAAAAAAGTTGAGCTGAAATGTCAACTCTTTAAATTTCCTGGAACACTCAGAGAAGACAATGAATTTGCTCTTATCTTTTTACAGCACTTGAGCTACAGAAGTTACAGGCCATTGGCCACTATATTAAAGGAAAACAAAATGAAACTTCAAAAAGTTGACAAGTGATAGATTTACAATTACCCACAATGCCCAGAATAAAGTTTTGCAATACAGGCGCACTACTTCTGAGGTAGCTTCCACACCTGAAATGTAATGCCTCTGAGGTAGTACTTCCAAGCCTGAAATGTGATGTCTGAATATACTTCCATGCCTGAGTTGAGAGAATATATATCCTTAAAATTTTAAGAGTAGGGAATGAACTGATACTTCTCCAACAGATCAATGGAAATCACCTTTAACTGGTGATATAGTACACGAGAAACCAGAAAGCCAAAAGGCTTAGTCATTCCTTTCCACTGAACTTTACGCTAATCTTTTTTTTTTTACAAAATTGGTAGTGCTCCATAATGTACCCACAAAGTATACATGCCCACGTACTGCAAGGAATCAAAAAACTACCGGGAGTGGTTCCTGCCTGTTGGTGATACCAGTTACCACAGTTGGTAGCAACCATACATGGGTTAATATACATTAATTGAAAGTGTACTTAGACAAATACTGGAGATGGGGGGGGGGGGAGGATCTAGAAATCCCTTCTCCCTATCCATTCCATATGTCTAATATTTTTATGCAGAAATCTGCTTAGCATACCCTCAAGATATATACACACCCTTCTACTATTGAAAGTTCTTTCTCAGTAATTCTGCAAACATTTATGGAAAGCCCACAGTACACAACAGGGGTCTAAACTTGATTTAACTTTATATTCAACCACCTCTTGGTATTTCTCAAAGGTACCCTCACTCCCTGATGTTGTAGCAACCCAGAAACAAATTCTGCAACTTAGGCACTAATTCTATCATGTATCATCCAGGTCCATTCACTATTTCTGAGAATGGACAATTCTTTGATAAAAACTCCCACAGTTAAAATCAATAGCCAATCCCCAAGATTATAAACCTACCGCTGGGCAGAAATCTCTACTCACATGGTCAATACCTTCATTTGAAAGGAATATTCCCAATCTTTTCTCAATCAGAGCTGTTCTTGTCAAAGCAGCTTCTAGTTCAGCCATACGAATCTTTTTCTAAGGAAATGTTGATTGACAAACAGGCATTCCTAACTGGCCAGCGGTATCATGCTAATGAGGATTACCAGTAGACTATTCCATAGATACTATCATTTCTAAATACAATACTAAATGAAAAGGCATCAAGATGATTATCTACAATTGATGATTTTCAATTCAACTTCTGTAAACAGCTTGGCAGCCAAATGAAAAGTAAATAACACACTACCATGCACTTTAATTCTGGATAAAACTGAAGAAAGCCTAGTCCGTCATGCTTTAAACACAACTTGAACACGAAAAGGAGCCATGGATTCTGCTAGATCTATTTAAATCAGAAGGTTAAAAGTCAAGGCATTCCACACTAAATAAATCAAACTATTTAAGCAATAGACCCCTCCATCCTTCCTTCATTATTAAAATTAGTCTACAATTTGGAAAAGAGAAGTTTTTTGATGAACAAGTAGTATTTGCTAAACCCACTAAATATTTCTGGCTTAAGCATTTCCAAAAACATGTAGGCCTATACTTTACAGTCAAAAGACTATGAATCCAAGCAGTTTAAGTGTAATACTGGCCTTTTTGTATTTTTGCCTACATGATCTCTAAATTATATGTCACTTTTAACGAGAAACTCAAAGCCCTCTTAATTGGAAATTACTCTGCTTTAGATAATGCATTTTATACTTGTCCTGATATTGCATGTGTGCTGTTCTTTGTTCTTTGTTTTCTTTCTATTCAGGGGTTTGGATAGCAGGTGAGAATGGGGTGCTAAACAAACCTTTTCCTTTTTTGTTTATCAGGTCACTAGCTATGATAGACCTCTTTTGTTTTTTCTAGCGTCCTGTTCATACTACAGCATGTATCGTTTCTTTGTATATCATGTATGTTTGTATGTATAGACAAAATAAATGAAATGAAAAATGAAAAAACATGAAGGATGGTAAAGTTAATCTGCTCTCTAATTCAATAAGTAGTCTATGCATGCTTAAAATTGAATGTGTGAAAGAGAACAGAGGAAGTTAAGGCTAATGACCCCTACTTATGGCAAACTTCACCAGGCTCCTCTGATTCATCTATAATCCACTACTGCTGGTGAATTTGCAGAAAAAAATGTACGTTTCATTTCCTTTCACAGATCTTATAAATGTGAGCCTATTGCCTTTGGGTTTACAATGATGACATGTAACCATACTTTGTGCTATTATTTCTGGCTTGTTTATTTTACCTGTTTTACCAATGTCAAATATACACTTCACTGCTAAACATCTCTGCATGACACAAACTGAAGCACATCCTCCACCAATAACTTGAGAGCCAATTTAAAATAAATAATCACGTTCATTGCCCCCAATAACTGAGTTATTCTTTGAGGAGAAGGATAACCTAAAAATTCCATGAACAAATTACCATGAAAACCTCAAAAATGTTTACAACTGGGAAGAGAGCCTACAAATAATGTCTCAAGTCCCTGGACCAAACCTTTTCTAAGGCCACAACAGGTGGTCATTGTTCTTGATTATATCACAGCAAATGAAAAGAAACCCCTCTCATAGAATGATTTTACAGAATGGAGCAGAGAGATGTGGTTTTCATGGGGTACATGTGAGAATCCACAAAGTGATTCAATTGGATTGTGGTTACTGGAACTGTGCTAGGGTGTTGACAAAAAAAATGTATCAGGAGGTGGAGCCTGTCTGAACATACAATCCCTATAAAGTCCTGACTTGGAAATCGTCCAGCCGATATTTACGTAGTATTTTCTTGTGTAATTCCCGTACCCACAACATTGGCATATCAAAGCACAATGCAGGATTGTGGAAAGGGGAGCACAGTAAACGGAAGACGATAAGGGGAAGTAGGAGAAGGAGTCGATTGCTGTAAGTTGGAACACCACAAAACGACATGTCATACAAACATTCATTTAACAGCAATTAATTGCCCTGCCCCCTCACATAACTTTGTCCAGCAATTTCCCCCTCTCAACAATTTGCCCCTCTCAATAAGTGTGCTTATATTCTTACCTGGGTTGAAGATGGGGATCTGAAGGAATACAAAAAGCATCAAACAATATCAAGAAACATCTGCTGAATGAACAGAGCAGGGCAGCACCCTGAATTATGCTGTACTGAAGACTACCACTTTAAAGATTTCATCACAGTTATATTTGCAATTTTTAAAATCCAAAGAACACCAACAAATATTCCATTGCTGCTATCCAGAAGGGCTATTCCAGAATGAGATACAATGCTTGTATTCTTTAGCTAAGTTTCTATTGTGTCTGTAAAAGTCAGTCTGGTGAAATAGTTAAAATATCACACCATTACAAAGAGTAACCTTTAAGGTTTATTTAACTAACACTTGTCATAGCCTAACAAATTCCAGGCACATTGCAGTTGAATCACCAGGGTTGATTTTATAGACCAGTGGCTCAAATGGGTAAATGAACTTTTCAAATCTAAAGTCATGCACAGAACTTCCCAAAACTCATGACAGCACTCTGTGGACACTTAGTACTTACCATGCATGACCAATGTTTCCACTTAGAAGACATGATTTTGTACAGGCTTGCTAACTTGAAACACTAATATTTGTAGGGAAAAAATCATTTTCTTTTCCCCAAGGTTATTGTGTACATCTTTCCACAAATTTTTAATTTTTTTTTTCTTAGCTGCATTTTCTGAGTCACATTTTCCCAATAGGATATTTCCTCTGATGCACTTGTCTCATTTCTCTCATACAATGTGTATAATAAAAGCTCACACAGCACAATTATACCCAGGAGAATTGACTTGTGGGAAAAATTTAAGGAAACACTAGTTGGGAGGGGGGGGGGGGTCTATTAGCTGCAGTCTAATCAACAACAGTTGATGTAAAATTATTTAGCATACTAATTTATGACATTGAACATGTGGGCTGATGAAAAACCCTTTGAGAGTACACAAATTTTATGGCATAAGAACATTGAGAACTGGGCCAGAATTGTTTTAATGTCAAAAGAGGAACAAGGCAGAATGGAACTTGTAACTTCCTCCTATTACCCCTTATGTGCCCCTATCAGCTGATTAGGAGTGGCAATACATGCTCAATTGCATCTTGCCGTTACTTCACATAGGAGATCTTTTATCTTCCACTATCAAAACTTCAGCTAAGGGGCTTACAATGTCCTGGCTCATTTCTTGTCCCAAGTATCATTCATAAAACTGTAAACTCATGGTGATCCACTGACCTGTGCAAATTCAATCTGAGCTATTCATAAAATAAGAGTGCCAGGGAAATACTTATGTGAAGTTTCCTATGAAAGAGGAAATTAGACTTTGAAGTAGTTTCAAGGAATGTTATCATATTTATCACTGTTGTATTTATGTAACCAAATGGTTTACCAACACAAAAGCTATGCCAAACTGAAGACTGCAAAAAGTGTTTCATTTGTTTTCTTATAATGCAAACGGAAAAAGCAGCCCTGCAAAACTGGGAAAAAAGACTACATACAGCTTTACATACTCAATTCTTTGTAACAATTGCAAGCAAACATCTTACACCCCAGACTCCTGACTTAAAACTGATGTTGTATTTGACTTTCCTGGCAAAAGTTTTTTGAACCTTACACTACTATGATGGCATAGCCACTGAACAGAATGTTGGGTATACAGACTTTGTAGTGTTCCCTGAAGAGTGGCAAACCAATAAGAATTATGATAAACCTTGTGAATTGCAGCTGGTGTACCTAATACTTTGTGTTACTGTCGCTTTCCTCCAAGAGAAGCTTTCTAACCCAAAGCTCTGCTGCAATTTCAATTTTGTCCGCCCCATATTATTTTTTGCTCAATAACTTACCTTATACTTGACCATCAAATGGTCTACTTTCCCCCAGGGGTCCTGCTCAAATGGCACAAAAGGCTCTTCCTCAAACGTAAACTCTATCATTGTCATTTTAGTTTCAGTATTCCAAATCTTCTGCTGTTACCAAAACATCTCTTTTATTTTAGAAGAAACTAACTTTCCCTGGACATTTTTGCAAATGCGCATTTTTTTTCTGACATGTTCATCATGTTCATAAATGAAGTCCAAGCCTTAAATTTGGATCGAGTTAAAAATTACTGTCCCAAAACACCGAACGTAAGCTTCCGTCGATCCATACATTACATTTCATTTTTACCAAGTTTCTTCATTCTTCCTACTGGCAAGTAAGTACTCCATCCATAGGATACACTTTTCCCATGCTCCTTTCCAGCAAAAACAAAGGGCAACTATAAAAGGGAGCACAGCACATGAGCTGCCTCACAATATCATCATCAAACAGTATCACACAAATTGCGACATCTTTAGTTTTTAAATTTAAACATGGCAACATTTTAACAAACGGCTCCTTTAAACTTCTGAAACCGTCACCTCTTCCATTTCCACCAGATACTTGCTATGGACATCGTATTTCTATATGGATGTACTGTGTTGTGTGCATTTCAATCCAGGTGTGCTTACTGTCCTCTGCATAAGACAGGTATTAGCAAGAACCCTTTTCATTTACCACTGCAATTACTCCAGCTATCATCTTTTCACACAGGTCTGAGTCAATACATGATCCCTTTTGTGAAGGTTATAATAGAGGGCTCCATTTTGCCCTCAAGGGTGGGGGTAAAAATCAATGTTCACTACTCAAGCCAACTGGAGCCTGACTGTGCATTGTGATGGTATAATCAACAAATTTACCTTGGAACAACTCTATGGAGGTGCTGTACATTTAACCCAGCTCAACAAACTTTATCTTGATACCACACATAAACAGTCTAATGCCAAACTATTAAACTGTAACACACAAATAAGAGTCGAAAACAAATGAAGGGTCACCTATACAACAGATGGAGAGAGTTGGTACAAAAGAGCAGAAAGCTGCCACTAAGAGTGACAGCTCCCTGAATAGAAGCAATAGATATATACCTTAAAGTGCAGCTCAAGTCAAAAATTTCTAAAATATATCAGTCTAAAACAGTATGAATAATTAATTCTTATAGTTCCACTCCAATCTTCATAGGATGTTCTTGAGCTGAGATGAAAAATGTTGAAGTTTATTCACTCAACTTTAAATGGTACATTGTACAGCAATTTGTGATGTCATCGCTGTACTACTCATATTACACTCTTTGTATTTCTTTGTTTTCTGAAAGGTACTGAATCTTGTACCAAGGGGTGATAGCACTCATGGAGTGATGTAACTTATTAAGCCTTCTGTGTGCAACATGCTATGCAAGCAAACCAGCAGCATGTTCAAGGTCATATGAACATTTTCAATTTTAAAGCAAAACAAAGGAGGTCATGTGAGTTGTACAATGAGAAAGTCACAAATTCTATGTACTTATTTCTTTTGATTAAATAAATTTCAACATCTTGGCTTCAAAAATGTCCCACAAAGATGGAAGTTGGACTTTTAGAAGTTGTTTTTCATACTGCTTAATACATATTTTTGAATATTTTGACTTGAGGTACACTTTAGCTAATATCAATTTTCTGACACGAGTAGCGTTGTGTACTCCATTTTATTCTTGTACCAGTTACTTCTTTCCATCTTTCTACTGGTATTTTATTTTGTACGATGTACTTGGCAGCATTTTGATTTTTAATTTCTATTGTCAAAGTAAATCCCTTTCATAAACCTCTTTTAAATGACATACTTCTTTGTTTGAACATTAAATTTCTCTTTCTTTCTTTCATGTATTATTCTTCATTTGTGTAACTTTTAAAATCTTATGTTTTTGGTCACCATTTTTATTTTTGCCTTTTAACCCAGGGCCCCAGGAAAGAGTACTTTGAAGTTGACTTAAAAGGGAAAAAAAATATGAATGGACATACTGCCTTAACAATTCAAGTAGCTGAAAACCACCAAAGAAATTACTCATTTGGAGTAAAATCAGTTATTAGCTTTATGTTTAAACTTATATTTTTAAAGTGGGGAACATCTAGCAGCGGGATAATATGAGGTAAATGGTACATCAAGTTCACTTCCTAAAGCAGCTTTACAGTTTCAGCATTGTGGTCAGTGAAGTACAAGCCTCAATTCATCCTTTTAAAGCTATAGCATCCTTAAACGTTTGTAGCTATTATCAAGGAGTTACCACCACTGAAGGTAGTAACTCCACAGTATAATCATGCAGACTTCATCAAATAGTAATCAATGAAACAATGACACATCACCATTTTTCCAAAAATTCCTATACATGAAAAACACAATAGGAAAATAAAATCTATACACCTGCTACTCCTCTGTCCTCTTGAAGACACAGTACAATTCCAAGTTTCACCTGATGACTAGTGTAAGTAGATTAAGAGCTACCAAGAATAATTATCTTTGTTGTCGTCAAGAGTTTTGACTACATCCTATCTACCTTTGTTATAGACAAATCAAGTAATGCTTCATTGATTTCATGAAAGCATTGGAGTATCAGTAGGTGGAGATACTGTGGTAATGGCCATAACCTTGGAGCAGGATTTAGCTGTGGATTCCAATTGATTAGATCTGCATCATCAAGCTAAGAAGAATGAATTTTCACAAGATGGAGTTCAATTTTGAAAGGAAAGATTACACAAGTCAATGGTTGCCAATACCATAAAGAGCAGCTTCCAATTGAAGTATTGAGCAGTGTCAAACTGAATTTCTTTTTTCTGGCCTTTTCGCGGAAAAAGAGGATTAAGGTCAAAGGCTTGTTACAAGTAATATATATCAAATTGATCAGTTCCTTTAAAAATTCTGATTACTTTAAATTCTTTTTACTTATTATAATAATCCAAACACTTCAGAACTGATTGTCCTCAAAAATTCTGATCACATGACTAGTTTTGGCTTGCAGAACGGGAAGATGAAAACAATGTGAGTAACATTGCAGTTGACTGTGACGCTGGTGGAGGTGCATAGTCAACAATAAATCTAGTAAGAAATCTCTAAATTTGGCAATGTAAAACAGATCTCTCAAATTTTGAAATTTGAAAGTTAAATATGAAAGCAGAATTTTATGACTATAGATAGACTGGAATCTCAGAAACTCAAATGGATTAACACAATGAGCCCACCTACTCTAGGCCAGTGCAAGCTTTGAATGCATATAATCCTAGTGTCCCCGTATTTCAATTTTCAGAATCTGGACACTGATAGGCAGAGAGCCTATCTTAGGCTTAATGATTATATCTCATCATCAACCCTAAATTAGAAATGGCTCCGTTCAATCATGTGACAATAAATTTTGTTACTGGCCTGCTGGATTCATCGACAACAAATCATTAGTTTGCTATTATAAGACAATGTGTTTGTGAAAAAACATAATGAAAAACAATGCGTTTGTTGAACCAATAAGGCAGGATCTTTAAGATTAAGCAAAATCTCTCAAGAATAAAGGATATATAGTTTAAAACTTGACACAGCCAGGGCACCATGCAAAAGTTAAATCTTTTAGGGGGTCCAAACTTAGGGCGACAAAAAATCCATACCTGTGATAAAAAACTGGAAAGTTTTCAAGTTACATTGCAAACATTATAGTAAAATTTTTGACAGAACTTGCACTTAATCATTTATTCCAATAATTACACCTGTGAAAGGTTTCCAATACATTTTCAGACTATATTTTCATGACATCTGTGACAACATTGGAGTCCTTGACAAAATTGGGAGATTATTACTCCTAATGAGCACAAATACCTACTACAGTATGGACATGGGCTAGTAGATCAGCTTCACATTAAATATATGAATTATCTGTATGCATGAAATGTATGAATGAATCTTATACTCCTACATGATATAACTTCCACCTTTTACTAGAGGTTCCAATGTTTTCCAAACTGACACATGCCTCAAATCCTAGTTTCCTTTCAACCATCAAAAACTTGACTTTTCATGACTGTACACCACAACATCTGACATAAACCAGGAACCGGTAATTGTGATGTTTGAGACAGAGGCCCTTAATTTCTTAAGCCAGTTATCCAAAATGCATCAACGGAATGTCCTTGTATTAACCATGTACTAGAGATCAAGAACCTTTCAAGTTCAATGTCTTTCCTGGCCCCATGAGTCAATGGAAACTATAAGGGAAATAATTAATTTGGGTAATTTTGGGGACAAGAAAAGACAGAGGTATGCTACCAAATGACCACTATGCATGAAGGTTTAAGTTACAGTTAAATGTGTTGTCTGAGACCTGCATGACAGTTTCACCTTCACATATTTTCACTCTCCTAAGATCCAGTCATTCAGAGAAAATGAACAGATACCCAGGTATGCAGGCTTACTAAGGGATGTATTCTTAATAAAGACTGAGGTTGTCCACAACACTATGAGTATATGAATGTTGGGTGGGAGGGAGGCAATCTGCTCCACCCTCCTAATACCCGCAATCTTGAATGATGTTATTGACAAAAGATGTCACAATCACATCAGGGCTCTTTTGATACCAGGAAGACAGATATAAATTTTCAAAGCATAAAACCATTGCAGTTATTTAAAAACTTTGTGGACCATGGCACAAAAATTAAAAATGTTTTGTAAAGTGAAGCCAAAGAGAAGGAAGTTACTTAGACTAACAGCTCATCAGCCATGGCTTTCTTTCTTTTTTTCTTCTTTTTTTTTTGAAGCACTGGAGATATGTAAAGGCACCACAGCATGCCTAATTATTAAAGCCTTCAAAACTTCAAATAACCACTCTCCTGACAGGTGTGGATCACCTGAAAAATGTTTCATCAAAATTTGAGCACTCGCATCCATTTTACCTGAAGGCCTACATGGTTGTCACTGCTACAGGTAGAAGCTAAGCACCTGCATCAACATAAAACCACAGTAACATACAGTAGACAAGCTAAAACACCAATAATTCCTACATGAAAACTACAACAGCATGACTTGACTTTGCCCATAACAGACCCTGGAGGACAAAAAATTTCATCCCAAGATACCCCAACATGCAGATGAGAACTTAAACCGCAGGGAAGACTGAAATAACACTTGTGCAATAGAGAAGCTTGTTAAGGCGGGCTACGATTCAAGTGTGACTATTACAAACCACACTCAGTGGGAAACTGACATCGTGCAATGATGACCTGAAAACACCCAATTTGAGACATACCAACTCATGAAAAAAGTGTAACTGAAAATAAAATTTATCGTCAATATTTGCTAACAATAGCCCCCATTATGTATGACAGGCTTGTGAGCTAATTACTGTGGTCCTCCACACAAGCATCAGTGGGGAGTCTTAATTTCCTTGAAAAGTGACTAGTTTGGTGTCTGAGGAAGACTTTTTATGAGTAATGCATTAATGAGACAGACAGATATCCAATTTTATTGGGAGATGACTGGCCTAGAAATCTTCTGCAAAAGTGTGTTTCAAGCTAACAGATATTCACCTGAAATGACCAGATTGCTGTGTGACATAGGACAGTTAAGGCTTGAAAGAAATGAAAAAATCATGAATTTAGGAATATTTGTGTTCCACATGAAGTTTTTCAAAAGATTGCAGTGGGCCTATTTGACTTCCATCCTTGAGACTATTTCCAGGGCAATCCCCTCTGACTTCCAAGTGCCTTGCTGACCCTTTTCAATAATACAGTACATAATTATAAGAAATAATGTGCTGCTTTCAGCTCAGCCACCCTGGCTGTGGTACAACTGATAAATCCAAAAGACTTCCTGTCCTTTCATTTATTTGGAGGTGGACAACAAGCAGCCTAAGCTTGTACCTACCCACTTTACTTCAAAACTTATGGGAAACAGTAAAAAAAATTCCAGACAAAGCAAGTGATTACAATCTGGAAATATGGGAATATTTTTCAAATTTCTTTTCTATGCAACCCCTTAGTCCCCATGGCCACTATTACATGTTTTGACCTATGAAGGAGAAACCATCTATCTTTGCCAATATTTAGGAAACTACCATATTATCAAACTGGATATTTCATATTAAGGTAAATATTCAGCACAACCATGCACTTCTGATTTCCTATTTGGAATATTAATCATGACTACCTTTCCTTCTTAAATGGGAAGATAGTTGAACAAGAAAATTTACTTTTTTCAAAAAAATATAATATTAGCCCTCCATGCTACTTTCCACTTGAGGAAACATATCACTTAGGTGAAAACTAAATCAATGCCAAGCAACTGCATCCTGTGGAAGGATGTTACCCTGCAAACAGGGAACAGCATTAAATATGAACCTAAAATGAACAAGAATTAAAGGTCACCTGAAGATATCAATTGTTTCTGCTGTGTCTTTAGCATGCAAGTTTTGAGTTAAACTTGCCAACGAAATATTTTTACTCTTTTTTAAAGCCTCAAACAAATTCAAATAAATTCACATGCAGAACTGTTTGACTTTTGTACTTAAACAAGACACCAGCACTTCCAAAAATGTTATTTTCCAAAGCTAGCTCTATACATGGTATCTAGTACATATGCACTTCATAAATACTATTCTTACTTCAAGAATAGGCCTCAATTGAAATATAAATTAAAACATTTTAAGATAGAAACAATGATTTTTGTGAAAATTTTCATTCTTCTATTTTGAACATTTCCTCAGACATAAAAATATTAGAAGCCAAATTATTCCTTTCCTTAAACAACACTTTACAATGATGTAACAATTGCCAAAGAAAGAAGTTCTATTTTAGAAGCACACTAGCATTATAGCAACAGAGGGGGCCCTTTACTCTTCCTTCATGCTCATATTCTTCATAGAAGGTGGGTTAAAGAGTAATTGCATCGTATATTTTTACTGTTCAGGAGCAAAACAGCATTATCATCTAGAAGCAATTGTCACTGCATGAGTTAATCATGCCTCCCAGGGTCCATACCATTTTGAAACACTTCATTCCTCTGACCTCATAAATTTTCAATTCATAATCAGGCATATTTTTGCCATTTTGTCTGGAAAGTGAGACCAGAAATAAACAGAGATATAGAGCTGGAAAGAAGACAAAGAAATCTCATTTACCTCCATCAATCATGTACTATACTGACTTTTCATTCCTTCTTTCATTCAAGCAAAGCACAATCATAAACAGTATTGTGTAAGTGCACTGTTCCATAATATGGACAGATTGTTTCCTCTTCATAGATAGCACTTCTGTCTCACCTGTGTAGTACAGATTTCTATCTATCTCATTATCTGCCATGATATTTATAGCTTTACGCAAGATTCTCAAATATCATGAAAAATATTTCAAACCAAACATGTGATTATCAGATCTGAAGAATTGCTACAGTAACTTCAAAACAAACAGGCATTTAGTGTACACTAATTGGTTTTACAATTGCCTTGATTAAACTCCCTGGAGTTAGATGAAGGAAAAGGTCATCAATGCCAAGGTCATGGGTAAGATGGGGTGCATTTAAAGAGGCATAGGATTGCTGGGAACAGGATGCAACCTGGATAAGTGTATCTCTTTCAAATGTTTGCGACAGGAATGGATGGAAAAAAAAAGGAAGCTGAAAGAGTCTTATGTAGAAAATGTGGACATTTGGATAGCAGTTCAGACTTAGCAGGGAAATAACCCCTTTTGAAAATGAATTTGCTAAAGAAATGATGACCAAATCAAACCCTGGCTGCATGGTGACAAAGATAATAACAGAAGTCCCTACTATCAAGGCTTCCTGTGAGGCCACTCCTGGTTTGTGAGCTCTGAGCCCTCAACATTTTACAACTTTGCTATTCTTGCATCAAGCTCTTTAAAGGACCAATCCTCTCACCTTGAACTACATTTTCTGTAGGATTTATCCAAATTCTCAACTGGCTCAGCTGTTTGATTGACAGCTTATTCAAACAATGCAGAGTACCAAAGCTTATATTGCACAGCATACACTGTTCTGAGAGAGTTTTGATTATACACATTGAGCTTTTTATACTCCCCCTGAAGCAATAAACTGAGATTGTGTTTGGGATGAGGATGAATTTCAGACAATTGTGGGAGGGGCTTAAGTAAGCAGGATAGGAGAATTAATACTTTTTGGGATGATAGAACTAGGCCTTTTCAAGCTCTTAACTGACAATTTGCATACATGCCTTACTATTCATTTTGAAAATAAAAAAAATTTCTTCCAAGTGATGATGGATGGGATTTTATCATTTGTCACACTTTCATTACAACTTAACAAAGGAATATCAGAACTTTCAAATACAAAATCAGGAATGTACCAAAAGTTGGTACCAATATGGAACTTTAGAGTATTTAAATAGAATGAATGATCATATACTGTACTTACTGCTGATCTATGGGCTCTCGTGCAATAGCAAGTGGATACATGCACAGTAATATTTGACAGGACAAGGTACAATGCAAGTTCATTGGCAGAGGGGACAATTCAATATTGTCAAGGACCAAGCAGACATTCCAAACAAATAGGTATGGAGATAATTGAGATAGTATGATAAGAATGAAAACAAAAATACATGTTGATCTTTAAAAAAAATACAACCAATTACCAAGCTCTTTTCAATCAGAGTTTTCCAAAGGTTGAGTTGGCATACTAATAAATGAATCCAAACAGGTTTATGCAGGTAGAAAGAGGAAGTTAAGTTTTAAGCTTGATTTGAAACCAAGGCCAGCTATGTCAACATGAAACTGAAAGTTGTATTGTTCAGTTCAAACTTCATGTATTTCATCTGTCATGGACCTCCATGGATCATTCATAAATACACTGGCCTGATATTCTTGCAGTAAAGTTTAAAAAAAGCAACTTATGAAGTACAATCACCCATCACTGAGCAGGCTACGAGGAGTGCGAGATCCCCTTGTCCAAGCCTACTTCTATAGCAGCTATTATTACTGCATTGACATTGGAATCCACAATTACAATAACATAACATATTAGAAGGATACGAGATCCCCTTTTCAAATGAGCATCAAACAATACAGTTTGAAAAAACATATATGCAGTACATGCTGTCCAAGAAAGTTGCAATTTTCCAGCCAGGACAGTTAAAAACCAATCCTTTTCCAGATAATGTCAAAATGCAGAAAACAGCAATGAAATAACAAACATCACCAGTTATCACAACCCAGTACCAGCACATGCTGGGTAATATAAGCTTTGGTTCTCAGCATTGTTTGAACTAGCAGCCAATCAAAGAGTTGAGGGGCCAATAGAGAATTTCTCTGGACTACTACAAAAATTGTAATTTGGGATGAGAGGACAATCCCTTTAAAATAACTCAAATTCCCTGGTTTGTAAGTCTATGAACCTCCATTTAAACCACCAAATCCTCCATTGCCTGCAATTAAGACTTGGAAATTGGTGAAGCAAGATCCTCACTTTGAACACTCCCATTCACATGACATTATACCCTTTTTTGGCCCTCAAACTCAAATGTTATGTAAGTAAACAGGATCTAAGGAGGGGCTGTGGGGCTATCTACATTACTAAAAATACAAGGGCTCCCTCCTTCTTTTCCCACAACAGAAAGGTTCTGACAGGCCAAGGAAAACATTCACTTGCTCATAAAAAATTTGTTCTGATCAACTTTAAAACCGCCAAACGATACAACTCCATAAATCTCAATTCACGATGCTTTGAGAAGATGAAACTATTGCAAGGTGTTTTGTGAAGGACAAGTTTGATAACAACTAGAGCTACGGTACTTTCTCTTATTCTCTGTGAGCCACATTGGTGGGTTTTAACATGAACATTTCCTAGGAGGAAAAAGGACCTTTCTGTTCACACCAAGGCAATACTGGTTCACACACACAGCTGGAACAGCAGACAATTTGAACTTGTCTTGTACTTTGAAAAATAGGCATTTTTTAGTCTTGCATATCCTGTGCTATGAACCCAAGTCCATCTTGTTTAAGTTTTGCAAAGACTTGTCTATTTTCAGCACACAGCTGGGTACCTATGCTAACGACACAGGTGGGCAAAACTGCAATAAATGGCACACATACTATGTTTAAGATATGAGGCTGAAAAAGTGAACAAACGGAGCAGGTTCTGCAACATTCACTTTTTTCCTATCAAATGAATCTACAGGGACATATAACTATAAAATAGGCCATATATTACTTTGGGGGCACAAGCTTTGATGAATCACAGTCAAAAGGGACCTAAATGACTGATTAAGTGCTCAACACATTTAGAAGCATATGTTAAAACCATTAACAGAAAATAGAAGAGGTGTACTGCTGTGGCGCCCTCACCAGGATGTGCCATAACATCTGCATGATGTGCCAATTTATTTGAGCAAATAAATTAAAAGAAAAATAATTTTACAAGTTTAAAACTGGACAAACTTACAAAAATTTTGATGTATCTAAAAGCTAGAACCTAAAAATGTTATTCTGATATGATCAATGAGTACTGTTTAACTGGACAAATGTGCTTAACCCTACCACCACCTTCCAAGTACCACTGAAGTACTACTTCCATCCGAGTGGCAGCTTCCTCTTCCATGTTCTACATAGCTGATGCACACTCTTGAGGGAACTTAGTCACCTACTGTAAGTTGGTCACGTATTGGTGGTTGCTCACTTGAGGTGCTTCTTCATATGGAAGATTTATTCCCTCATACAACAGCTGCCAGATTTTATCATTCTTCCCAAAGTTTTGACAATAAACATGATCTTTTACAACCTCCTGGCTTTGAAAATACAAGTTTCTTTATATTCTCATGACCCCCCAAAAATAGGAGCTCTAACTTCAGATGTGAAAGTTGAATAAGAGCAGCGTGAATTGCTCAATCTAGTTTGTGGAAGGGATGAATCTACTGACAGCCATGACTTGAAATCTCATAAAATGAGTAAGCCTCACTGTAAAGTCACACATATGAAGTAAATCACATGCCCCTGTAAACTTGACAACTACTGGACAAAATGCCTGAAGGGGCAGCAAGTCCTTCCTGTGAAAGTAATTTGATTATAAAGCTTGAGCAACTTTAGAAGGGAACAAAACACATGACTGGTCAATCAGTGGACCCATTGATCCAATTAATAATACCAGAAACCAGATGGATAAGAATAAGAAACAAAGAAAGGATTCAGCTGTTCTTTGTGATCAAAAGAAAGTTCCCATGGAAATAGGTGTGAAAGAGAATTCCAAAATAGTCTGTTTTTGTTCTGCTTATCACCTAAATTGCATGAAATCCTATAAATGAATATCCTGAGTGGTTTTCTTGGCCCTTAAATATACAACTGAATAAGAAAAGACAGGTAAATAGGTATTAAAATCATACCAGATAAGAGAGGGGCAATGTAGATCAGTGATCACTGAACCCTGAAAATCACCCTTAAAGAGAAAATGCAATGTTTGTGAATGGCTCTTGACAGTCATGTGACAATGTGCTTTTCACTCAATTATGAAATGTACAAGTAGTGTTATCTTAACCTTCAATATTGAATGTTTAAGCCTTAAAACATTCCAAAAGCTTCTTGGAAGGAAAACGATAGAAGAAAGTGAAATTTAGTAGTTGTTTTAAATTATTTTGGGGAGACTGCTCTTGACCTTTAAACTTTCAAATACTTCTGAAAAGATGATGGGATTCCCATTGCACAAGGTTTTTGTTGGGGGGGGGGGTTGGAGAGGAAAGTGATGGCTATAAGGAAACATGAAATCACCCAAATATGGAGTGTAGTCTATTTCAGGGATGGCTCTTAAAAATTATGGAACAACATTTTTCCCACTGAATTGTTACAGTACATTCATGAGGAGAAAAATCCCCATTGTTTATTTAGGATGTGCAATATTTAATCCCTGAAATATCATGAATGGTACTTGAAAGAGAAATAAGAAATTTGGGAGATCATTGTAGTTGAGTGCAAAGGAGACAATGCATACTCTCTGTAGTGTTTGACGGTTAGTACAAGGAAATTCAAGCCTTTCCAGTTTTCAAGTAGTGGCATCTACCCACATCCACTGTTTCCTCTTAGAAATTTAACATTGGGTCAATCCACTCAGTATGAGAAAATTTGACTCATTGGAAATTTCAGTTTTGTGGAACTGTACGCATATCAAATATTTAAAAAAATTTAACCCTCCTTTTTCATTTTTTCAAACAAACATCAGTACATCAAGTTGACAAGCCATTGCATCTAAATGGCATTATAGCAGCTTAATAGTGTCAACACTGACCACACCAGTGTTTCCAAATACTATACACACAAATGCCAATTTAAAATTTAGCCACTGAAGGAATTGCAATGGTTCAACAGCATCAACAAAGAGAAAAAGAGATTTATAAAAAAAAAATAATCTCAATACACAGGAAACTTTTGAAGTACAAAATATCTTTCACACTCATAAAAAGTACAGGGAATTCCATGGTGAAAAGGTCTGGAACTAAATTTAAAAGTTTACCAACTAATTGCATCCTGAATGGGGCTCACTTTCAATTCGTATTTGCCATTTTCGAGACCTGGGAATTTTGCTAAAGCAGTACGAAGCCATTGTTATTTATCAGCCCACAAGTTCAAATACACACTTTACTTAATTGTTCCTTCATGGAGGTACAATTGTGACCCTGTTTTTTCACCAGTATAAGCATCCCCAGGCTCCACGACCAGAATGATAGTCCTGGTAATTGTGGTATAACTGGTAAACACAGTGGATACTACTTAAACATAGTACAGACACTTGATTTAAGGGCAGGCAGACACCACAACCAGGACCAGAAATCTGCAGGGTATCTCAGCAAGGCTGTCAAATCTCATTAACAAAATGGTAGTTGTCCTCATGTGAGGCCACAGGCACTTACAAAATTAGGCTTTGAAAAGCAAAGTGTGCACATTTCCTTTCTCAATTGATATTATCAAAACACTTTCTGTGTGAAAAAATATCCTTACAGGTGCTAAAAAAATCTGGGTAGTTTTAAACCAAAGGAACATAAATATGGAAGTGGTAACTCTCGGCTCAAAATGTGAACTTATATTACTCTAAAAGTCTACTTCTCAAATCCAAATTCTTAAAGAAACATTTTTTGCATTTGATTCCTCAATAAGAATACATGGAAATTTTCTGAAAAAAAGGAAAAGAAGGAGATATGAGGGAAAACCAGAAGGTTGGGAGAAGTTGCTGTCCAGTAATTTCAGACTCGTGGTCTCATTGCAACTCAAAGAGGGTAAACCTCTACACTATAAAGGAATCAGGACAAAGAGGCCTTGATCAGGTCATAAACAAACAGCAAAATATTGTAATTAACAGGGTTGTAGCAAAAATGGTCTGTGAGTAATTGCAATGACCCTCACTGGGTTTTTGTCTACCAAACTTGTGCTACAATGAAGCCCCTGCAGTATTCTCAAATTTCCACCGATTTTGCCATAAATGAGCTTGAAATTTACCAACAAATCTCTTATCCAGCAATTCCCAACCTTTTAAATCCAAAATTTGTCTTAACATTCTTCACCAACTGATGGTGGTGCTACTGTGATAGTCATTATTGCAAATTGCGCTTTACACTCAGATCTTTCCAACTACAACCCTGCATGTAATTGTTTATTAAGTTCCAAAATTTGTTCAGGAAAACTTCAATCATGACAACCCTCTCAAGAGCAAACCTTCCTCTATTATCACAAGGTTAACAAACACCACCTACTGTACACTTAGAGACAAAGTAAAAATAGCTCAATTATCAGCATGGCTTCCACTTTCCTTATCTCATTCCTTCACTCTTTTTCCATACTTAAGCAGATACACAAAGTGTGCATAAATATTGCAAATAACTAAAGCAATAAGTCGACTTAGCTTTAAGGGACAATGCAGTAAGTTCCCTACATTGAAATGGTTCCTACTGAACATGTGGAAACTTCTTACTTGCTAAATTCTGAAAAAGTGAGCTCCTAAGACAACCTTAGTTTGTATTACATTCACTTCCTAAATCTGAAGAGATTTTTTGTGCAAATTAGAAAACACTGACATTTTGGTTATCTTCCTAATGCTATTTTGGAGTGAGATGGCAATAATTGCTATCATTAGGGGTGTGGTTAAACTTACACAATACAGACAACTTCGAAACTATAAACAACTTCAAAAAAGGATCTTATCAGGACAATGAATAAATGACAGCATCAACTACAGCAAAACTAGAAACTTTTACAACATCATCCCTGTTTTAATTACTACATCTTAACAGACACATCAGAAATTGAGCAAATAAAGACATCACATTCCATGTTCACTTTCATGAAATAAAGTTGAAGGACAACCTCCATACCTACCTCAGATTGCTTTACGAACAAGTCAAAGAAGGCATCATCTTCAAGAGTGGGTTCTGCTCCAGAATACGTACGAATCCTGTGAAGTAGTGTCGGCGATGATATGCAAAGTTCTCTTTCAAAGTTGGCAGGTCTATCATGAACAGACTTTGCTCGACGTGGCTTCCGCTCTAGAGACTGGAAGCCTGTCTTACGGCTTAAAGATTTTCTCCACCCTAACATGATGTATTCTTCTAATCCGAAACAGTCATAAAGGTATGTTGACAAAATTATCGACACAGGAATGCCAAAACATCACAAAAACGAAAGAAACTTCAAAAATTTTGGTGTATACAGCTTCCTTCACATGTTTACCAAATGCCTTGTGATGTTATCAATACAACTTGGTACTTGCAACTCACAGTAAAGCCTCCAAAATATGTCACAAAAGAGTATTATGGTAAGGTGTCCAGGGAAAGAATTTGATCATGAACTAAACACAATACAGAGTAAATGCACATGACCTTCAAGCTGTCCCTGAACTAAAATAAAATTTGCTTCAGAGTAAAAGAAAAGGATTTTTAACAGACTTGAGACTTCAAACTCTGTAACCAATGAACAAGCTAAGAATAGTTCATGATTACAACTCCCAGAAAGGAACTAGGTAAACAGCTGCATGGCACTGGAGCAGAGATTGAGATAAACTAACTGCTGAGATGTAGTTAAATGGGACACCAAAAACAAACAAGACAAGGCAAAGAGTCATCTGAAAACAGTCTCTTTTACCAGTAAATGGTCCTTCAATGTACTGTGTAAACAAACAGTAACATCTATCCCAACAGAGTTTATGACAGACCATGTGTGAACGAAGGAGTGAACTGCACTGATTGAGGAAATTTGACCATATCAATGAACCAATCACAGTCGAGCACAAAGAGAGAGCTCCTCCTGTGCAAGCAATATGCAATCTTTTGATTATGAAGTTAAAAGGCTGAAGTATAGTGTGTGAAACTCTCACAGGAGCGGAAGGAAAACCTATTCATTACCAATTACAGTAGTTGTTTGAAACAATGCATGGGCTAGAAAGTGAAAGTGTTCTCCAAATAATATATTCATTAAATGAAGCAAAATTTTGCAGAACATCAAAGCTGTTTATCTCTGCCCTTCTGAACACACATTCAATTCCTGCATGTAGATTTTAGATGCTATGCAGGAGCTTCAAAGGTTACCCCTACTTTTCACAAGCACATAATCAGCAGACTCACAAAATGAAAACCACCTAGAAATGCCAGCTTTTGAGGTACAGGACCCTTTTCCTCTTGTTCTTTTTTTAAGAAGAAGGTAGTCAGACAGTCAACTCTCACCCCAGACAATAACTTTTGTAGTGGTCTACAGAAATTCTTGACAGGCACAGCTCTTTGATTGACAGCAAGTTCAAAAAATGCTAAGTACCACAGCTCATATTGCACAGCATCATATTGTATGGAGAGTGTTTTGGTTTATACACAATGGGGTATTGTAAACTCACCCTGAAAAATAAATTGAGATTGGGTGAGTACGAGGTTAAATTCATAGTTGCGGGAGGGGCTTAGTAAGAAAACTGAAACCATTTGGGGTGAGAGGATAGGCCTTTAAAGAGTGCAAAGTGAAGTATTAGGAAGAAGAGAGAGAGTGAATACATGAGGGAATTTTGGAAGAATTCAAGTGCAGAATTCTACAACTGCATGATGTATAAAATACAATAAAAGTAACACATATGCTGTTAAGACTATACCAAAAATTACCTCTTTCAGGGTATAGCTACAGTGGGTGGTGCTGGGTGCTGACACCCAGCACTCCATATTCCCACCTAGCACTCCAGACAAATACACCTCTCTCCACCCACCACAAATCTTCCTAATTAGACCTTAAACTAGCTTTAAATTCACTCCCTAAAGTAAAAAATTTCCCCACACTCCATGGTTACTATGCTATTACTGAGGTGAACACGGTCAGTTGCGGGTAAGTTGGGATTACATTAGTGAATAGGAAGTGGTGTGAGGGGAGATGTAGACTGACTCTAACAATTACAATCATCCTTTTGGTTTTCCTTATCTTTTTGCTATATAGATAGATGGATAGATCAAATTTATTGTCCATTTTAGAAAAATGGATATCCTTCAGAAAAATGGAAAATCCTTTTCTGATTCTGTGCTTATTATACAGAATCTAAAATTCTTGCCATTAGACTTTCACTGTCATCACAAGCATATTTTAAAACTATTGTTTCCCTGAACAATTTCTAGCCTGGATTGGATTTGAATTGACTGATATTTAAAAAATATGGGACATGACTGGGTCTGCCTGCATTCTCCAACTTAGCCCCCACCCCACTCACAATTCAGCTGCATGGTCATGTGGGCATCCATCTGACCTGCAGTCTGGATAGGTCTGGAGTGTCAACTTCTGGCTGGGATATATCAAAGACTAAAAATTGAATTCGTGCTCAGCATATGCAATGGAGTAGGGGAAAAAGCCAGTAAGCCACAACTGGTAAAAAAATCTGTGGTCTGCTGGACTTAGATCAGTTGGTAAGAAACTGAGCCATAAAAATCTATCTAACTAACTAACCCATCCCACACATCACGAAATTTGAAGTAACAGATTACAAATCTCACCAAAAAGAGGAATGTGTGGTATTTGAGATCTAAAAAAATTAACCAAGGAACTACTGGAGTATGGAAATTCTCACAAAATACAAAGGCCATGAAGATAAAGCCCAACAAAAACTACTCAAGAAATTCTACATATAACGGTAGGCTCAAGCCACTAAATAAGGAACCTCTTTTTGCTCTATTTCTGAAATCACTTTGATGTAATCTTGCTTTATTTAGCAACAACATTGAGCAGGCTAAAGCATTACAATTTCACTATGGCAAGGACAGTTTACAGTCAGACAACTTGAAAGGGACTCTTATTTACCCTTCGATGATTTAGAAGAGGTTTGGATCAATAGTAAAGGTATTTAAGGTGCTATTGATCTTCACTCCCTTGGTATGTATCCCAATACACACAGCAAGGCATGCATGGTCACCTCCGTGCCTGCTAATCCAGAGTATACAAAGTTGTACCAATTCTTACACTGTGTTTGCAAGGATACACACCAAAGAGAGAGGACTTTAAAAATGGAACCTACTAACTTCCATTGTGCTTGGTGCTCAACATAAGCAATGGAGTAGGAAAAATGAGCCAGTGAGCCACACCTAGAAAAAAAGGCCTTCCAGACCTAAAGGCCTGATCCTCTGACCCCAGACAGTTTCAGTTCCCTTCACTTATTTCAGTGCTTACTTAAGCCACTCAACTGTCTAAAATTCATCCTCACCCAGTACTTAACATTTTCTTGAACTTCCTGTCCAATCAAAGAGCTGTGTCAATTGAGAATTGGCTGTGGACTACTACAAAACATGTAAAAAAAGAATTGAAAAAAGTATTATGGTTCACTCAACTGAAACCAGTTCATTAGCAACAGAGCCATAAAGCATCATCATCCCATCCATCCGTCTGTCCGTCCATGTGTCCTTCCATCTTTCCAACTGACTAACTAACACAAGTGGATATTTTAAGTCACAAGACAATTTTAGTTTGATATTTTATTGTTTATATACATGTATTTCTGTAGAGGTTACATGGCTAACTACATTTTTATTATCAAATGATTAACAGGCATTGCATGATTATTTAAATACATAACACCAACAATAAAGGTACCTTTCCCAAATGCTTGAAAACAAAGCCAAGTTCAACCTAAATCTAGCTTTCTGTTAGTAAGGCACATCTTCAGTTTCACACCAAACAAGAAAAACCTCAAATTATATTAGTCTCATTTCTCAGAAACAACTCACATTGCAGTTTAGATGAAGTATAACAAATAAACTTGTGGTCAGTACCAGGTACTACTTTTAGCAACCATTCCTTACCCTGAGGTTATAAAACTAGATACCTCTCATGTATTCTCACAGTTTTCATAGGTAGTTGCATATAACCATTCTGAAATCTGAATATCTTTGCTTAACATGGTGATAAGAGTAAAAGCCAATATAGACAATAGAAAGGGTATGAAACAGTTATACTGTAAGCAATCCTGAGGGTGCTCACAATTTTAATTAGGCCACATTACAGCATTTTTATTTTCATCTTTTTTTTTTTTTTTTCATCAAAAGGGATGGATCTCCCCCCCCCCAAAAAACCGAATTGGAGGGGCCCTCAACCCAGTATTGCCACCCCTCAAGTCTGGAAGGATACAGCTGCCAATCAAAATCCTCATGGGCAGAGTACTGCATATATTCAATGTCCCATAAATATGAGGTTTATGGAAGTTTATTTTAAAGGCAGCCATTTGTCACCCTAAACTACAGTTTCAGTATACATATATCAAAACTCTCAATTGGTACAGCTCTTTGATTGGCATCACATTCAAACAATGCATCATAGCTAAATTACACAGCATGGGCACTGAAAGTGTCTTGATAACACATTATGGACTTGTATGGCCACTGGGACAAGCCATGAAGCAATAAACAAGGATTGTGTCTGGATAAAGATGAGTTTTAGATAAATGTGGGAGGGACTAGAAGTAAGTAGGTTGTGAGAATTGGAACTGTTTGGGATGATGAAAATATGCCTTTAAGGAGTCCCCCAAAAACTTATTTTGGAGAAAAAGCTAAATAACTCAATTTTCATCTTAATTCTCTTCAAAGTATCTTCCTAATTACATTTTATGACTTTACTATTGCATATTCAAGGTATACCAATCAGTTATTTCTGGTAAATTTCACATTTGAAGAGAAAAAAACATTGACACATGACTCCCAACAGCCAATCATGAAACTGGACAGTCTACTACACTTCTTCAATTTGGGATGACTGCTCCTGCCCTTTAAAGATGGTGGGCCTACTGGGCTGATCACAGATTTACACTCTTGACTACTTGATTTCATTAGATGGGTCATTAACATTAAAAATCATCACTTATGCCACAGTTATTGATCATCACTTATGCAAGAGTCATTTAACAAGGAGTAAGGGTAACTCTTGCTCCATCCAAAAAACATGTCATTTCCAATGTTTGTATTCCAGTGAACCAGGGCAGTCATATTTGTATCTCCTGGGTCAATGGTCAGTAGGGTAGATAATATCAAGTCTAACTATCATTCACCAACTGTTCTCTCTGTCCAGGAGTCAAATATCAATGTTCAATTTGTTTTTTCCAGGTGGTTAGTAAGAGGAGAGAAGAGTAAAATAGACAAAGCTTCAAAGGCCTTAGTTATTTTAGGAGTTGAATAGTTCTGCTTTACCATGTGCCAATATTTCAGTGAATTCTCAATTAACTTCCAACATGAAACAGTTAAGTTAAAATACATCACTATGTGATTGGATTAGGGAGAGGTATGTTAAATGTTGGAAATGTTTACAACATATACTCTATTCACTTCCTTCATAAATCAAGAAGCTGTTATTCTAGCCAACTCTGACCACTTAAACATGTAGATATTAAAGGCCCAGTTCTCTCACTCCAAATAATTCCAATTCTCCTAACCTTCTTACTTAAGCCCCTCCCACAAATGTCTGAAATTTATCCTTATCCTGTCACAATCTCAGTTTATTGCTTCAGGGTGAGTAAAGAAAAGCTCTGTGTGTATAACCAAAACACTCTCAGTACAGTTCATGCTATGTAATATAAGCTTTGGTAATTTGCATTGTTTGAATTAACAGTCAATCAAGAAGGTGGACCAATGGAGAGTTTCTGTATCTCCCTACAGGAATTATAGTTTGGTTTGTGAGGATTGGTCCTTTAAGACTGCTAGAGTATCTCAAACAGCAAATGCAAACTGTAAAGTAAATTGCTTATTATGAATGAGTCTTGATTGCAAGTCATTCATTTTTCAAGCAAAAGTTTGTTGAAATATCAGCAAATCTTTCATTTAGTGGCATTACATATGCATTCAATTTTTCTTAACAAGACAGTAATCAAGACAACAACCATCATAACAGCACATTTTAGAAATATTATGCCAATCATGTTCTTCTCCCGCTCCCCTTTTTTGGTTTCAAGGTTTGATTTGAAATCGTGACTTGAAGCATGGAATTTAGTAACCAAAATAATCCAATCAAGTTTTATAAAATATAAAACAGCCATTGTCACACTACTGAGGAATGTGTACTTAGAGATTTTTGTGGTGTGTTGAAGTATGTGGCTGTGCTATCATCAGTGTAATGGAATGACTACCACACAAAACAGCTCTTGTTGAAAAACTTAGCAGATCATGATGACCTAACTAAAACCATAATGGAGGCATAGTTCAAATCAGGTGTGAACAGCCTTGAAACTACACTACTTAAAGCTGACACAGGTGTGAATGATAATAACTGTGATTCTTCTTACATTCCACAAGTAAATGGGAAGAACCAAAAAAGGTAACAAATTATATAACTTACAATCTGCGAATGTTGATACTACTGAGATAGCAATGTAGCAACGTGAAACTGAATAATGTAACATTACAAAAGAATGAAAGATCCATATAGTAAATATTACTTAGAAGCTAAGTATGACAAGAAATTTCTGCATCCACAGTAACTGAAACAAAGTGAATTTTGATATAGGTATAACTTTGCTCAGTTTTGTATGGACTGGCTGTGAGAAGGCTTCTAAGATGGAAGTTTGCGGTGTGACACTCATTTGCTCTAAGCCTTTTGCATTACTTGGCCAATCTCCACCATAGCTTATAATGTTTTGAAGGAAAAACCATTAGGCCTACAGTAAAAACGTGGGGAGGGTGACTGAAGCTCCACTGACCCATTCCCCTGCTCCAAGCCTGGTTGTAACTAGTGAAACAACTGACATCACTAGCTGATCACTTACAGCCAATCTATACTCCTATGATAAACTCATATTTATGTCTTTTAAATCTTTCTTCATTATCTGCGGGAGGAAAGGTTAAAGGCTAAAATTCCACTGAAAGATGAGACTTTTTCTTTTGTTACTCAAAACCCAAACTATTTATTGAGTGATAAGTCAGAAAACTGATTGGTTAAAGGTTTTAGAAGTTAACCTAAGCATATAAAATTACAGTGATTCTTTATGATCAGATGATAAGGAAACCTGCCCAGTCAACATGTAAAGTAGCCATAAATATATCATACCTGAAACTCTTTGAAGTTTTTCCTCCTATTTGGTTAGCAACTGAGCAAGGTGGTTTTCTAAATATTTCTGTACTGTCTCACTGAGTCTGATATTTCTTAGGCTCCCTTGGTTCCAAAAAATGGTTTCCATGCATCCCTTTGCCCACGAGAAGAAAATGTAATTGGTTTTGTAACCTCTAAAGGGAATTCACACAGGGCAAAAAATCATCTCATAAAGGTGTTTTTAAGGTCAGCAAATACAGAAATAACTCACTATATCACAGTAACCTCATAAGAGACCTGACAATAAATGTCACTTAAACATTTATCAGTCTTTTCTTTCACCAAACTGATAAATTGGATAAATACCTGCTCTCACAGGAAAATTAACACCTGAAGAAATTTTTGACATCACTTAATCATTCCAGCTGACAGTTTTCTTCAAAGACAGCACTTAACACTGAACTTTAGAGTAATAAAAGTTTGTTTGAAAAGGTGTTAGTCTTCACTTTTCTATCTGTCCCTCAACCCCCCCCCTCAAAAAAATAGCCTCCCCCCCCCCCCCAAAAAAAAAAAAAAAACAAAAAAAAAACAAAAAAACAGGCAGCACTTTCCATCAGTTCCAACAAAGTTTACCGAGGGATGTTACTATTTAACTTGTAAAAAATTGTCATTTCAAATATTTCCCATCCCTTCAAACAATTGTCCTTTTCTAATTCTTGTGTCCTTCCCAAGTCACACCAAAAGTTGTATCCTAATGTAAATAAATTATGTCACCTTAAAGAACCAATCCTCTCACATATAACTACAATTCTTGTTGGGGTTTACCAAAATTCTCAATTGGCTCAGCTCTTTGACTGACAGCTGATTCAAACAATACAGAGTACCAAAGCTGATACACAGCATGAAAGGTACTAAGAGAATTTTCAATAGACACATAGAGCTTTTTCTAACATCCACCCTGAAGCAATGAACTGAGATTGTGTCTGGAAGAGGATAAATTCCAGACAACTGTAGGAGGGGCTGAAGTAAGCAGGTTTATAGAAGAACTGGTCAATGCTTGGGGTGAGAGGATTGGGCCTTTAAAGGGGAAATGCAGTCTTATCATGAAACTACACTTGTCCAGTATTCTTTACAGTTCTGAACGTAATGACAGTAGGATCAAAGGGCAATATTATTACCATATTTGAGGTCAGTTCATACTTCCAAATTTTTATATGCTACTCAAAAGGCTTGCCATTGACTAAATTTTCAATATTCAACAACTTAAATGTTTCTGGTTTAAAGAGGTAAAAACGGCATATAAAGAGCATGAAAATTCATAGAATATTCTGATTTTTGAAGGATGGTAATTTTTCTAGAAAAAATTGCACTATTGGAAATCTGTGATGTAATCACAGCTTATCTATCACAAGCAACCTTGAATTTCCTTATATTTTTCATATGATATTTGAATTTTTTGTATGATATTAACACAGCTGAAGGGGAATATTAAACATACTGGTTTACTGTACCCTACGTATGGTGTACCTTTACACGATATCTACATGGAAAGACATGCAAACATCCAAATAAAATCAGATTTTAAGGACAAACAAAAGGAATCTGAGGGGAAATACATCCAAATCAAATTACAAAACATTTTGATGAAGATCTTGAAGAAGAGTGACCATACATTTAGTTATCTTGAGTTAAGAATAAAATATTGCAGCAGGGTTTGTGGTTTATGGATTGGAATATTTTTCTTTTTCATAAGAACTATACAAGGACTTGGCCCTTGTTATCCTAGCCTTCACAGTTACAAAGCTCAGAGCCCAAACAGGGTGCTGCCATTTAGACTGTGGTCTAAAACGTGGATGAAACATTGAAAACATCAGTCAGGGAATGATTCAGCTGAGAAAGACTTTGCAAAGCCAAGAGGTAAGACTGTGTTACCTAGAACTCTAATAACATGGGAAGGCTGGTTAACTCAGAGTGCTTCAGTTTTGATCCACTTGGTAACAGCGAGTGTCCCTGGGTACGTGAGATCAAGCCTTTTGAATAACAGCTTCCTGGTTAAACAGCTAGTGGTCAATTTTTACAGTTTTAAGCTGCTTAAATTGAGTGAGGATGGGTCTCAAAACACAATACCCAACATATCAATCATGGTGTCTTCCTGTGGTAAAACTTACAAATTACAGCCATCCCCAAACAAAACACTTTCAATGATTTCAGCTTATTAGATAGTCTAGACAGCCAATACATTAAGCACAAGTCCTGGAAATAGACACGCATAGTAAGTAGTGAGACTATTTTAGGATATCAGGTCCCCAAGAAAAAATCCATAAAAAGTGAAATCGAGTTATTAACAAAAATTAATAAAAACTAGCCTCATAGGAAAATAAATGATGAAGGAACCCTGGATGACAGGTCTGCTACATAAATAGAAGACAATGCTTGATATCCAGTGGGATTTCAAACAGAACATTTCTTAATCTTGATGTATGAACTACATCAGAATTGATACTTCGGCAGAAAATGTGTCTTCTGCACACATCACACAGAACTATGACACTCCCATCTGGGTACAGGGGACAGAAGGGGGGGGGGGGAGAATGGTAGTTAAAAGGCCAGTGAATCAGAGAGAAAGGAGTTCACTGACCTTCCTCCAACTTCATAGCTCCCAAAATTTGAGAGGCTGGATACCGGTCCAGCTGATCTGTCCTTTGGTGGATCATCAGCCGGGCGCCCCCAAGGAAAAAAGGGGATGGGAAACCCCTCCCCTTTTTGAAAATATTTTTAACTGAAGAAGGATCTACACCAAAATGGTGGCAAATCAGTCAACACAATTTCACTAGGTTGCAGTAAAAAAATTCTGTGTGATGCTGTTTTTTTTTGTGGTAAACTAGAAAAATTGTATTAAGAGATTTGCCAAAATTATACAGATACTCACAAATGTGCAAATACTAAAATCTCTCCTAATCACAAATTCAATAGTGCGATACATTTTGGCGTGGTCGGTACAGATTGCAAATGTCAACTTGTTATATCACTGGCGGTGGGACCCTGATGCAAGTGATTTCCATGCAAAATATATATCTTCATACACCTCGCATGGCATTCTAGCCATGGAAACAACACAGTCATGAACTGCCCAGATAGTCCAGAACGTTTGTTTGATGGGAAACTCTAAGACAAGCCCTGCCTCTTACCACAAAGTGGGCATTCAGTTTGGCTATTGAACACTTCGTTGCACCAAGTTATTACACTATTTTACGCACTGACAGGAATATATTCCATACCTGCTGTGAAGGTATATCCAATAGCGATGTTGCGACAGCAAATGTAGGTCCATACAGACGTTCCAAGGCCTATGCTTTGTATAGCAGTACAAGCAGTTAAATCTGCTAAGAGAAACAATTTACTGAATTCGTTACTGGTAAGCTGAATTTTTTCTTACGTTGTGTGGTTCTCAAACTAAGGATACTACAAAGATTTAAAATGTGGGTTTTGCAGAGGGCTGGACAGGTCTGCAAGTTTGGGCGTACAAAGGTGGGTTAAACCCACGAAATGGGGGTCACTTGAGAGGTATACAACTTTCATGCCTAACCCCATATTTTCCATATATTACCCAATGACAGTTGAAGGTTGCCAGGCTGTACAGCATATTTCTTGTCAGTCACATCTCTAACAGAAGTTGAGAAGCTAAGAAAATAGAGTCTGCTCCATGGGGTACAAAGACAATCCTCCTTTGTCAACCCTGCATTGAGCACATTTGCCATTCATACACATATCAACCAAACTGTTATTAAAACAAAAAAGGGCCTTAGAATGTGATATACACAATTCACTCTCAAACAGCAGCTGACTCAGACTCAATTAAAAAAAAACAGCTGAATTTCACCAATTTCCTCCTACTGTACTTCCATCTTCTAAACGTCTGATCTGATGTTTGGCTCAAGACAGAATATTATGGGTTATTAAAGCAGTGGCCCCTTGTAAAATTTCACAATTTAGTGAGAAAAGTATTGTTACATGATTCCCAAGGGTCACTTAATGGAGAATGGCAATCTACTACAATAATCCAAAATGGGGTAACTGCATTTTCTCTTCAAAAGAAAATTTTATCAACCTCCAATGAACAATTTAAGAGACTTAAACATTCAGTTATACAATTCCTTCCATTATCCTTCTATTCCATCTTTTCTTTTATTTTCTGGGTATAGTGTCAAAGGTCTTAGTTTTGCAGACATTCCATTACAAATTTTACAAGGAGGTGGAAGATTTTACTGAACCCAACTTTAAGAAACTAGAACAAAATAATTCTCTCTCCCAAGTTTGACAAGAGACAGGACAGAATTCGTTGCTGCTTTTTTTTGCCACATATGTACGACACTCATGCAGACAGACAGACCCCTCCAAGGTTTGTTTTATGATCAAGTAATGGACCTCAGTCAAAAACCACAGACATTGAACTTTTGACACTAAGATCAATAAATCTGGCACACCATTAAAATCATGCCACTGTAATTAAATGATTGAATAGGTACTAAAAGGTGTTTAGCCCTACCCATCACAATCTAATATGATGCAGAAATGATGGTCCCTGAAGACCATTTCTTTTATAAATTACAGATGTTGATATTCCATACCCCATACAAGGCTCCTGTCATTGTGTCTTATTCAGATGATGAATAGAACAGGCCAAGGAAATCATCAAGTATAACATTACACACTTTTTTGCAAAATCGCCAACTTTTCGTGTTGTAAGTTAAATGTAGACTGGAAACGGAAGGATCACGCCTTAAGTGTGTGTAACATCCCTTTAAAGTATCAGATGGCAAACTTTTCATATCTGCACCAACAAATATTTCATTAGCAGCAATGCTTTAATTTTCAAGAAAGTCAAAGTATATGTAAATTTGCCAAACCAGGAGTACAAAGGTACTCAATAGAACTCCAGATGTTGATATGAAAGAAAAGAAAACACTATGGGGAAGCATGCAAATTGAATATCTATAAGACTACTGTATACCAAATATGGAAAATATGGATAAAATTTATTTGAAAGCCAGTTGAATTTTTGAAGTGGTTTCTTCAAAAATTTTCAAAAAGATAGTTTACATTTGGCTCTCAGTAATCAAGGCTTAACTATGACATCTCAAAATCAATCAGAGATCTTGTTTTTATAAAACTGTATCAGTACTATTATAAGCACGCACTCATGATGGAAGAACTACCTTGAAGAAGTCGCTCATGACAGGATCAACAGTGACCCATACTGGTCACATTTAGGGCCAAACCTCTCACCTCAAACTACAATTTTGGTAGGGTGTACCAAAATTCTCAATTGGCCCAGCTCTTTGATTGAGAGCTAATTCAAACAATGCAGAGTACCAAAGCTTACATTACACAGGATGAAGGGTTTGAGAGTGTTTTGATCATATACATTGAGTTTTTCTATACTCCGCCACCTTGAAGCAATAAACAGATTGTATCTGGATGGAGATGAATTTCAGACAATTGTGGGAGGGGCTTAAGTAAGAAGGTTAGGAGAATTGGTACTGTTTGGGGTGAGAGAACTGGGCCTTTAAAGGCTTAATCTGCTTACACCTAACAGTTCTAATTCTCCAAACCTACTTACTTACACCTACCACAGCTGTCTGAAATTCATCCTCATCCAGAAAAAAATGCAGTTTATTGTTGTTTTAGGGTGATTTCACAAGACCCCAACAAGTAATATGAGCTTCAGTGCTCTGCTTTTTTTGAACTTGCTGTCAACCAAAGAGCTGTACCAATTGAGAATTTCTGTAGACTACAACAAAATTGTAGTTTAGGATGAGAGGATTATAAAGCTTTTAACTTGGAAGGTGGTAGGGGGATTCATACATCCAGTCAGCATGCAGACTTGTCTATCAGCACAACATACTGACCATAATGATGACATGGTTGAAAGAGTAAATGAATGAAAGAGAGTATGGCTTAAAATTTCTTGGAAAAGAGAAACAACTCAGTAAAGTCTAATTCATAAATCTTTATACCAATTTGAAAAGATTAAAATTCAGATGTGTCACTAAAAGATAAGTAGTACAGTATCCATTTAATGGCAAGACTGAGTATCCCAGTGGAAGCACAGTACACCAAGCAGTGTGCTAAACAGCACCAGTTTTGGTGCCACTAACTTCTGATAGAGAACAGAATCATTCAGCATATTCATGTTAAATGGAAGCCTTTGCCATGAAAGGCATTGAATTTTGAGGTGAGCGAGCATGATTGTAAACCATCCTTTGCTTCAAATCACTTCATGAGTATGATCAGTTCTGCACATCTAGATGAAGAATGGGACCTCATACTAACCTAAAACAGCACAACTACCACGCTTGTTAAAGTTGCTCACTTAGTTGGTTCATGAAATTCAACAAATTTTTTCCAAACCTACAGTTTTCTTCACATACCAATAACAAATGGTCAAACTCAGACAACCCAATATCCTAAAACTAAATAACTGTTTTATGATGGGTTACTCAAGTTCAATTTGGTTTTCAAAAATTTGTGAACAGACTGGCAATTTTTCAAACTATGCAAAAACTGTTAAAAATCAGGGCCCCACAAAATTACAAAAATTTATATTTTTTCTGTAACTATTGGATATGCAACTTGACACATGCTAACTACAGTCATTGTCATGTGATAGTGACCCTTAAACACTCTCATTTACTTATGAATATCAACTCAAAGGATTGTGATTTGTAGCACACCTGGAAAATTAACAAGACGAACGTCTAGACGAGTTGCGGTGCCGACAAACCAAGTCGTCTTGTACTTTAAAGGTGATTTCATATTTTAGGGGGACAAAAATACCATTCCAAAATACTTGTATTTTGTGTTTTGCCCAATAGCAGCTAAGTTAAGTTCCACACTTGTAATCCAGGAACATTGATCATTCACTTTAGAAATGTGGTTGAGGTGGAACGTGTAACACACCAAAGAAATACTCGATTGCCGGTATAATGAGGTTTGCTCATTTTGAACTCATAGTTGACAGTAAATCAGGAAAAGATGATACAGCAGTTGATTTAGAACTGTAGAAAGAGCAAAACGTCACATCAGGTAACATTTCAAACGTCCTTTACAAGCTGTTGCTTGTTCATTCAATATAAGGTATCCCTAATGTCCCGGCTCCTTAGTAACTCCTTGTACAGCATGAGGGTTTCTGATAAAAGATGGTAAAGCCGCAAAGGCTCAAGACAGACCATTCGACCAAACAGACGTTAGTCAAAATTGTATTTTAAGCAGTGCAGTTAATAAGGAAAAACATGCCATTTGTTTAGCTGTTTAGTGAATACAGGTGGAGTACACTGTTATGACGTAATGTTGAAAACCATAATGAGTCTGTATATACATGACAGTAACGTTGTAGTCACTTGGTTGAAGATGGATTTATGTTAATGAACAAAAGGAAAAAATTCCAATGTTGAACATAAAGAATTTTTAAAGATTAATGGTTTTTAAAAAGTTCTGTACGCTCCGCACCAAGTTAACTCTCAGCTTTCCTAATAAAAAATTGTTGTAAGTAACATGTAATAACAAGTTAACGAGAATCAAAAGAAATGTCGATATCTCAGATTTACCATAATCTTTACAAATGATGAAATAAAATAAAAAAATATATAAAACAGCAAAGTAAAAATTCCTTTGTCAGCGTTACTTACACCTACATTCTCTCAACATAAATGTTAATATGATGATATTTCACTCTAGCCTTAGGCCTATTGTCACTGTTTCTCCAATTTATATTAATCCACACATACGTCACTACTAACCCTTCGCCAGTAACTTCTTAGTTTAGTAATGTATAGACACTTGAGCAGCGTTGACCTCCACAAATCAGAGAACCGAATCAATCACTTACAAATCATAAAAGATAAATTGCAACATCTATACGTCCCTTCATGAAACCCGATTACCAAAAATATCGATGTCCCTAGTTTATAACTATTAGCTGCGATTCGTCTGTCATCACATCATTAAACAGTCTCGCTTCTTCCTACACTCTGTATCAAGAACTTGTTGTCGCCTTTCTGACAGTGACTTCTTACTACGGAACAAAACTGTTGCCATTGCACTATATAAAATTGTTTTAATAATTTCCATGCATTTCTTTTTCTAATAAAAAATAATAATATAGCAAGTTTATGTATGGCCCGACCGCAACTGATCAACGATAACCTAAAATATTTAAAAGCAATAAGAAAGCCAGGTCTATGAATAAGACTGCACTGTCCAGTAAAAAACTCCGTAAAGACAAATTTCATCATTCCAACCACTCATATGCAATAGCTCAACAAATCACTTTCAAAGAAAAAGACGGACTTCATGAAAAATAAACGTTTAGCTGATAACACCACAGCCAGTGACATAACAAAAAAGAGCATAAATAGCTTATAAATAAGTGTCTTGCTACTTTACCGTTTTACGAAATGAACCACCTGGCTAAAAATTTACAATTGCGAATTTTCTTGTACCTGTTCAAAACTTCGTTGTGTAAGCTAACAATCTGAACCTCTACAAACGTCCAAATTTAACGTTTACGTTCGTTTAACATAAATATAAAAAAATGATAAGGCAATCATTTTTAATTGTTTTACAGTGACGTAAATCCCGGAGAAGGCAAGGGATGTCTTTGCTTCCTCAAGTAAAAAGGAAAGCCAAACTGTCATATGGCTCCCTCAAAATTTTAAATAACCATTTCAAAATCAACACATTTTTGACATGAGATGAACTATCCATGGCCTTTAAAAAGACCAAATCAGTTGGTTTTCAAGGGCTTCTCCCCCAACTGAAGACCCAAAGCAGTACCTGAATGATTATGCAAAACCTTCATTCATGCAGACCTCTTCCCAATATCTCAAACAGATCACCGCCCAGCGTAATAAAAAAAGGTTGCTCTCATCACATACAAATATAAAACGAGATATGAATGAGCATGTTAAAACCCTACCGTGACAACTCTTTACATTAAACTATGTGGTCATGTTAACACTTCTTCATCTTATGATGTGCTCTTCTCCCTAAATGTATAAATATCCCCAAGAACATTCCCTCTGAATTTGGTTTTTTAAGCATTCTTCTTTAGTGGAGCTTCTGAGCAATGGCAACTCGTGGTGTAAATATGTGGAGAGGTACATAATGAACTTACAATGACTTGTCTTAAATAAAGATGATCATCTTCCCTGTAACCAATAATGCCAAACACCGAAAAAAAAAAAAACAATTACCACCCACAACAACGAAAAAAATAAAATGTACATGTAGATCTTTCGGAGCATTATAAATAATACATCACGATCGTCATGTTCCCTACTTTCCCCATCATCACACCTCTGACTCTTTTCTTATCCACTAGAGCCTTCTTTGTTTGATCCCAACTCTGACATCATCATTTTTCTCCCCTTCATAACTTTTATCTTGAAATTCACCCCATACTTTCTTTTTCTTTGTTGCCAACCTTTCCTTTCTACAAAAAAAAAAAAAATCTTTGAACGGCCCTTCTTGAGCATTGTTATATTCTCCACATAATTTTAAACTTTAAAATAACAAATTTACCATAACCAGACACTTTGATATAACACAAATATTAATACGAGCCATCTCATACAAATAATATTTACCTACCAATAACAATGTTTCCCTCCAACAGAAACTTACTTTATGAAAAAACAGTGAACAAAACTCCTCTAAACTATCAAACTTTTTACTCCACAGCAACCCCGACCATGTCACTTGAAAAGAATAAATCTCTACAAACTGACAAAGAAATCCTCATATAAATACTCAAAATTCACTAAACACCTCGATGAATTAAAAAAAACAACCAAAATGATGGCGCTGTGTTAAATTAAACAACATATTATTCCCCAGAGTACACACGGACCTGGTTTTTCCGCAAGATTGTTACTAAAAATAGAACACGTTTCCAAATTTTACGTGAAAAAACCCCCAATTTTACACTCTCATGAAAATCATATTTACACCAAAACTTAAAAACACGAAAGAGAAGTACCATCCCTACAAATTGCACTAAACCGTATTTCGATACCACAAAGCATCTAGAGGGAGATAGAAATAAAGTGCCGGAAAAGTCAGAAATTGACATCGCGATAGTAACTGCATTAGTTGCGGTGCTGCCTGCAAGGCAGGCACCGCAACTAAAAACTCAAGGCCTGTTATCAATATGACTATGACAGTATTAGCAATATTCTGATATCTACCTAAGAGACCAGTATCTACTTCAAAATTAGCTTGAAGTCTTGCAACCACTCTCTTTTCCCAGTGTAGATATAGAGGGCCCAATACTAGAACTATCCCAGGCAGCACACAAAGTACGAAAAATGTAAATAAGATGTAGTACAGGGTGAGTATATGTCTGCAAAATGAATATATAAAAACATTTGTACAGTCCTTTAACAAACTACAATGACAAAAATATGGTATATTCTATTGACAAAAACTAAAAAAGTAAATGAATGCAAACATTTAAGTCTTACATGTCAATTCAAGGGCTCATATTCCAAGCCCAATAGTACATCACTCTGCTCCTAGAAAACCACAGCTGGTTCAAGCTTGGTGACTGGGCCTTTTTTAAATTTCTAAAAACTACACAGATACACCTGGTATATGATATTGACCTGGACAAGCTTGGGGTTATTAGCTTCAAGGTTTTTTAGGTAGGGAGTAAGATTGGAACAGGTTCAAAGGTGAGGTCAAGTTGACTACCATCAGGACTACCACATGTAAACTTACACTTGGTTCAGTCAGGGGTGACCTATGTGGGTAAACTTTTGGGTATTACCACAAAGACTCTTGTCAAGTGATTACTTGGTGATGGATCTATAGGGTGGTGATTGGTGGCCAAGAATTAGTTTATTACCTGGGATGAAAGAACAAAGAGCCACAATCTGAATGCACAGTGGTGCATTAACTCAAACCTGTACAGAGTTTAAACACAGAGCACCTGTTTACTGTAAGCAGTATCTTCAAAACACAACCAGCTGTATTGTATGTATACACCCCTGACTTTACTAGGGAGACAGCTTCCTGTAAGTTTGGTAGACCTAACAAATATAAAAATTTCCACATAACAAAATTTCTTTGACAATTTGCAACTGCGTCCTGTCCATGATTTTAGTTGCTACATATAGGCCTAAACTCCTATAATGTAGGATACTTCCTAAGTATAAAATGTATTAATATATTTCATTGATTTGTTAATTTATGAATCAAAAAACCAATTTTCCATCCAAGAATGAGAGCATTTGCAGCCACCAAACACTGAAGACATCATTTCACTTTTTTAACTGTTTACCTCTAAAAGTGACATAACTGACCATGGATCCAAAACAACCCTTTCCCATTATTCACAGAGTGATATCAATAATTTACTACATGGTAAAAACACTCCAGTCTTATTTATTTGCTTCTAGAAAACAAATAACAAACCACCAATCTTCCTCAAAACTATCAAATTTGTCTTTGCCAACCACATCTTGAGTCCACCACAGGTATCAAACATTATCCTTTCATATTTTTGATACCAGATTATAACAAAACATAACAGTATCAAGCAAAAAGGACCCAAACTCCTTCTTTACCTTAGTCTATATTCTTCATTTTTTTTGTTAACTTGAACTTGAGATATCAGACCTGTCCTTGAACTGTCATTGTCATTCAGTGCAAACTGTAAATGATGTCAAGTGAAACTATGGACAAAGTCTACATATAGGCCTAAAGCAACCAGAAAGCACAACCATACACCCACCAGAAGCAGGGAGTTGCCAATACAGGCCAGCTGATCCAGGAGATAATTATATAACAAATCCCAGGCCAATTTGTCTGCACTAATATTTAAGAATACTGACTAACACATTGTTTAAGGAAGTTTCCCCAAGAGATCACTAACTTCAAATTGCTATGACATGTTAAGGTATGCCATTAAAACTTACATATAGAGAATTATACAGGGGGACTTTTGAAAGCTTTGCACGCAATCCATTGGACAAAGTTTCAAAAGGTTTTGCAGGCTCTGCTGTAGTGGAAATATGTTTGCGGTTTTAAGTGAGCAGGTAAATCACAGGCCTTTCTATGGGAGGGTCATTAGGGCTGTTGGGACCACAAATCCCATAAATCACACACAGTGAACTGAAGTTCAACTTTTGTTTCCAAAGTATGAAGAAACTTCAAAAAGTGTAGCTTATAAGCATGGGCGTAAGTCATTTGTGAAAAAAAGCCTTCAGAAATTGACCATCAACTTGCTAAAATAACCATCTTACAAATGAAAGTTACATGATATTCTGATGGTTTTTCAATAGGTGTTGTAAGAAAGACAAAGTATTACATCATATCTTTCAAACCCTGGCACAACACCCTTTTTCTAACTTAAGATATCTTACTTTGAAAATTGGTTATTTTTCAATACTTCAACAAAACTACAGAAAGTTATGTAAATGTGGGTAGTTGTCTCAGATTCCTTTTCTTTCTAATTTACTGTCCTGTTTATCCTTGAAATTTTATATTATTGGAATGTTTGAAATATCTCTTCTTTTGAATCTAGCAAAACCCCACAACTATGCAGGATGTGGCAAACAATGTTGTAATATTCCCTGCAGCAGCATCAAAATTATAAATGTAATTCACATAATTTCAAATTAATGACGGTACCACAAGGACATCACTGAACTCCTATCATGCACTATACCCATATCAGTATGACACCATATAACACATTCGTGTTGGTGTGTCATTAAATCCTATCTAACTAAAGGAAAAATTGCATCACTTTGAAAATTAGTAACTTCTAATAACACTATTTGCTATTCAGATGCAGTTTTCACCTCCTGGTAGAGATATTTTTCTTCATTTTTTTAAGAAAAAAAAATTGGCCCAGCAAAATCTAAATAAGAAGTAAAAAGATGGAATATTTTTCCATTAAAAAGATCACTGATTCTGAAAATAGATTGGCAGAGATGTTATGTTACCCTACCCCTATTGTAACAGTTTCCTTTTGATCCATGTACCTCCTAATATTCAACACTGTCCCAAACTCCCTTCGACCCCTATTCCACCTATCACAACTTTTGTCTACCAGACCCAATTAACAGTTAACTACCATACCAATGGCCACAGAGGTCTCCCTACATGTGCAAACATTACTCTTTCAAGAATGAGTACCTACAAGGCTAGAAGTTCCCCTCTCCTATTCTCTTTTCTGTAATTTGTTGAAATATCCTTTTATGTATTGCATTTTAGAGGGATAAAAAGTTATAAAATATGGGCCCCTGAGAATGCGTTTTCTTTGTTGCCTTCAGCTGTGTCCCTTGATGCTTTGGTATCAAAATCAGCCCCTGGATAAGGTCCAAAATGCTGACCTTGTGTCAGTGCTAGTGGCTAGCAGGTACATCACTGCTAATAAAAAGTGACTTCAATAAGCTCCCCCTCACCTTTTTTCTATAAATGTAAAATTTTTGCAAATTCCTGTGGTATGAGAATCTAAAACACAATAGGGGGATTGTTTGTGCATTCTTGGGGTAACCTGATAAACTTCAAGCTATGACAAACATTATGTCAAATAATAGATATGACATGTGCCAAAAAGCATGGTTCTATAATACTAAGAAAATAAATGTTGAAAGCTCAAATTCATCACAAAGTAACAATTCTATTTTCTCTGCAAGCATTAAAAGTCGGAGATAAGATCTGCTTTATTTCTCTGTGAGTATTCCTTTACATGAAGACTTTGGAAGACAATGCATCTGAAACAACTGAGTACAATAGTATGGAAAAATCTCTCCATGCCAGGGAGCTGTTATTGGAAGGAATGGAACCTGGTTTTATTACTAAAATGCTAACATTCTCATATCCACTTTAATCATGCAAAGATTGTCCATGATTAACTATTAACTTGGCTGAAGGAATTCCTTAAACTAGTTTTCAAGTTGATATCAATTGACTAACATTAACATCATCATCCAAGTCCAGTGATCAGTGGCAATGCTACAGGGGATAAGGGAACTTTCCCCCCTCTGATGTTTTAATTGTCCCCTCCATTCTGAAGACATATGGTACATCTATTGAGACATAATTTTTAATCCACAGATATTCCACATCTACAAAGCTTTTGGGGACTTCACCCCTGGACCCCCATCAGTATATAAGTACTAAACAAAATCCTCACAAATTGCACTGTAATGTTTTACATTCATTTCTCTAGACATGTATATCATGCCCGATGTCACACAGTTAGGTATGGGTTAGAGACATGGTGACAGGTTATACTTTCAAATCTTAAGATATATTATCATGCACGATATTATGTTAAGGATAAAGTGAAGTACAATTTTAAGTGGATTCAAGCACAGTTAAAAAGTATGAACTTCAAATTAACTAAGCCTACAGACGAATCCGATTAGCCCTTGGTTTCAATGACTGTAGACAGCCATTAGCAGGGTCCATCAGCTCTAAATTGTCTTTATTTATTGTCTACATGAATTTCAAACACTCATATTCAGTTCAATCGAGGGAATCAAGATAGAAGTAAGTGTACAACCATCCATGGTGCAGGCAAGAAAGGAAACCGAAAGATTAAAAAGTAATGAACCCCAGTTACGGCTGACTAAAATCAGCCCATCACTTGCTGTCTGAATTCATCTCAAAGGCTACTTTCATACTTGAGAACTAATTTCAAGGGGCAAGCCGGTCTGGATCAGATCCTCTCCTTGAGATTAAATGTTTTGCTTTTCCACTTGATCCCCAGTAGTGAGTCAAGCCAGGATCAAGCCATCAACAAAGGAAGTAATGTAATGAACCCTTAGACAATATTGTCCACTGTACAGCTCCACACTTTGAGTTTGTTTGCATTTCACCAGGAAATGGGGATGCTGTTTGACAGGTCACCTTGATCCTTCAAGCCTTAACAAACCCTTTTTTTTATCCACAGCTTGTGATCTGATTTGTGGGTGGATCAAGATCTCCCAATCATATTGTGAGTGAATGAGCTTTCACACCGCACTGATCTACTAGGGGGGATAAGGAGGTGGACATGGGGAGATAAGGAGGTGGATCCTGAGCTGAAAATCAAGAGTGAAAGCACTCCCAGATGATCTGATTTGCTCCAGGTCAACAAGTTCATGTTGTGCAATGTATATAACAGTTCAAAAGACAGGGACTTACTGGTAAAAGCAGCAATGAATCCAAGGACTGTCTAGCAGCACCCCTCAGCTCCTTGCAGAATTCTGTAAACTCATCATTGGTCTGCCTCAAATTATGCAGCAATCTGAAATAAATAATGAAAATTAAACAATTTGTAACAGATTTCTAAACATTTGTTATTCTGAGAATCACTCAAGACTGAGATACTTTGTAATATTTAACCAGGGACACTATTTTCAGATTGAAGGACATCCTTTTTGGGGGGAGGGGGAGGGAGAGGGGTAATGAAGTTCCTTTGTACTACCTACCCATCTGTTTAACTTTCTACTGTAAAGGTATTTATAAGATCAGATGAACATATTCACACTGGCTGAACTAGCGGACATCCTTACAAAAATCTTCAATTAATTTCTTACGTCTTTTATCAATCAGAATGCAATTTTGCATTGACGTTTTGATGATGTACATGCATATACTATTCGAAATAATGCCATTTTGTCCCATATATTTTCAGTCAAGGGAAAATATGTTCACAAAATAATTTTGTGTTATTCCAGATGACCTCTGGCCTCCTCCAACAACAAAAGGGATCATCTTCCACCTTTAACATGTCTACACACCCAAATATGAGACACTGTACTAAAGTTTCCTACCTGGAGATGTTGTGTTAACAAGTTTTCAGACTTTGACCCCTGTTAACCTCAGGTGACCTTTGACCTTCACCAAAAATGATAGGAACCATCTCCTGACTATAACACATCAATATACCAATGATGAAATCGACCCAAGTTTTCTTGAGATACTGCATTAACAAGGTTTTCAGACTTTTTCATCCCTGATGATCCCAGATGACCTTTGACCTCCACCTGAAAATGATAGGGTTCTTGAGCATCTATGTACCAAGTCTGAAGATTGGCAGAAATTTCCAACTTGAGATATTGTGTTCACAAACAAAGTGTCACAAACACGCTCATGCATGTGTATACACACAAACCATCCATCATGAATGCATGGGTTTCTCTTTCATCAAAACCAAAATGTTACATGGTTCATTCTGTAATAAAATTTTGTAGCTTTGGAACAATACACAATAGGACTGCACAGTTTGCAAACCCAACAACAAACAATCCAGAAGATCTTTTAATAGCAAGTGACAGGGGAGGGGTTCAGGGGTTAATTGCCACTATTCATGTATATGTAGTCTTCATCAACCAGGCTTCCCATAAAAAACATGCCTGACGGATGACAAATGATCAGGAAGGGATAAGCAATACTGGACGTACTGGAGGAAATTGGACAACCTTCTAAAGGGCCTCTGTGATTTTTTTTATAAAAAAGTAAAATCTTCACAGAGCCAACAAAATGACTGTGTACTTGCCACTGTATAGATATTGACTTTACTTATAACGTTGGGACCCACTGAAGTTGCGGCTAGGTGGGGATCCCTGATTGACAATATGAATGGAATTAAATTGGTGGTTAGAAATCTTGCCTTCAAAGGCACAAATCAGCATCAACAATATAACCTATTCAGGATATCGATAGGCAGATGATCTACGGTTGCATTTATCAGGCAGTGAAAAGAATCAATATATTGATGAAAACCCTCCTTCTCAACCACTTCCTTCACCTCCCACCCAAAAATGTATGAAATAGTTAAGAATTTATGAAAATAATTTGTACACAAGTCATACAAAGAGAATCTTTAGGTTCAAAATATTCATTCACAAAGTTAAACTGCTATGCTTGCACCTAAGTTCAAATGATTTTCTGGTGCCTGATTTGCTTATAACTGTTCAACAAATCAATAAAGTTGAGGGAGATCACTTAATAATAGAAGAGGGATTAAACACACAGTGTGTCTAATATAACAGTTGATCTATACTATGTCATTAATAAAACTATCACTTTATATTGTCATCTGGGGGAGCACTGTCAGGGTCCTCATATAATCCTCACTGAATGGGCTATTATACTATTAAAAGTATCCCCAGCATAATGGATTCTTTAAAAAGAGCAAAAATAACTATGGTTCCACAAAAAAAAAAAAAAAAAAAAGAAGAAAGAAAGAAGAAAGAATAGCCCTACCTAAATGAGAATGCAACAAATAGATGCGATGAGAACAATTTAAATTGACCAATCAGAGGAGAAATCAGTCTATTGAATAACCATACAAAATTAAATAGGGTTGTAACAGTTAGACTATGCAAGGTACCCTACATTGCATAAATACAATAGCAGTCCAGTATACTGTAACTAACTCAGAATAAAGTGTACTGAAGGCTTTCTTTTGAGATAGACCTTTGGGCACAGGGAGCAGCCAGGACCTCGCTGGTGTAACTGTTGCCTTCACTGAGAGCCATATTGGCTGGGTTTGCAAGCACAACCAATGGCTCAATCGAGCCATATCTTCTTTTATATTGGTTGGGTTTGCTAGAAGAACCAATCAGCACAAAGGAATTTTCATAAATGTAAAATTGTAGTCAGAGGGTTTTGAAAACATCACAGTTTGTATTATAAACACTTCACCAACGATCGGCTGTTTTTTTTTCAGTAATCTTCTTTTTCTACACCTTTTTCATTTTGGTTTCTTTTTGACAGAGATGCATGAATAGTGATGCTCACATTTGATTTCTTACCAGAAGTCTTTGTCTCTGCTAGTATATTTTGGTTATTTTTCTTTGGACAAGGGAAGGGAAGTGGCGGAGGTAACATAGACCTGCTTTTAGCTACCATCACTTTCATTGAAGCAAAAAAAAAAGAAGCAAAAAAAAAAAAAGAAGCACAGCATTTGTGAGCACATACTATAATGCACCAGCAGGTGTTCCTCTTTTGTAATTAAAGAAACCTTTGACGGATACATAGTATAGGAATTAAATTTCCATGGGAATTCAGTTGTAAAATTATTTAAAGCTTTTCATGAAATCATCAATCTGATACTTTGTATCAATATATGGACCTTCCTGTTTACAATTCCAAGGAGGATTCAATCTAGAGAATCAGTCTGGGAGACAAAATGGAAACCCTCTGATAACAGACATACATTAAAACATTCTGGTTGAGAACATTAAGGTCAAAAATGAAGAAATGAGGTCAAAAGTATTATCACATCAAAACCCTTCATAGTCTGATAATCACTCAAAGCTACAAAAGAACTTCCTCTGAGTAGATCCACTTTCAGCCCCAGAGCAAGTACACTGCCAAGCAAAGGCATAGGACATAACACACACTCCAGGGTTAAGAAGGAAGCAGTATTAGAAGGGGCTGCTCAGACAGCCTTGCAGGCTAATAAACAACCCTCCTGATAAAAGAAATGAGATTCTTGTTACACTTGCTAACCCCTCACTGGGAATAAGGTATCATAGCTCTCTGTATTCTGGCAGTCCATCAAAGTTCATTGCTCTTCCTAGAGACATACTAGAAGATAAAGACTCCGACTTCAGACTTCATCACATATATTGAGGAAAATATAGAACAAACCAGTTTTCTGTATTTGTTAGTCTATTGAGCTGATTGAAACCTATGAATCTCCTACAGTGCAGATTAAGTTATACCCAAGACATGCATCTTATGATGAACCCTGTTGTAAGTGGCTCACCGCTAGGATAATTTGCTGTGATTCTAGGTTTATTCAATGGCAAGAAGACAAATCTCGCTAGAATGTTGAATTTAATATACATCAAGGTATACATTTGAACCAAATACACTGCAATAGACACTGAAGTGCTTTAAACTTAGGCTGTTACAGTTATGAAAAATAGTACAATGAGAACTATTATGTTCCCATAGTAACCAATGACTACTCTAAACTGTACCTGTTGGCCTACATCCAAAGCATAAAGAATACATGGTTTGACCCCAATAGTCATGTAGAGAATGTATGAGATGGGGGTCTGCTTGTTATTTTGCAGGGTCATTGTTCCAACGGGTGCCATGGTTATTTACAATCCAGTCAATTTCACTTTTAGGATATTATCTAGGTCATTTTTTCTATGGGACATCACTCCAAACTGAACCTAGGCAGACTCTTATAATCTGAATGATACACATTCTAAACCATGCATATGAAGTCTCAGTCCACAGGGTTGTTATTCACAGGACCAATCCTCTCACCCTAAACAACAATTTTTGTAGTACTCTACAGAAAGTTTCAATTGGCTCAGTTTTCTTTTTATTTATTTTTTTTTTTTGGGGGGGGGGGGGGGGAATGACAGCATGTTCAAAAATGCAGAGTACAGGAAGTCATATTACACAACATACACTGTACTGAGAGTGTTTTGATTACATATTGGAGTGTTGTATACTCACCCTAAAGCAATAAACTGAGATTGTGTCTGGATGGGGATGGATTTTAGACAGCTATGGGAGAGGCTTAAGTCTGAGTGGGTTAGAAATTGGAAATTTTGGGAGTAAGAGGATTAAGCCTTTAAAATGGAGATTAGGGTTACCACTCCAAACTGTGCATAGAGACCATTACTGCATTTTGAATTCATTATAATTAAAGAAATGGGTACAACAAGGTTAAAATTAATTTGGGGTGAGAGGATTAGTCCATGAAGTACTAAAATGTTCAGAGGTATTTATGATGTAGATTTGTATAGCTTCCTGAAGAACTAACCTTTGACCTATGAGAACAACAAACTCATTTTTTGATTCCAACCAGTGACCTTTCAAAGTTAAAACCCTTTTGATCACTTTGGAGAAACAGTCCTTCAGAATGAAAACCTTCTGAAGAATCATTTCTTCTGTAAAATTTAGAAATTTTCAGAATAGTGATTTTTTCTGAATAATGATCCTTCCTAGAATCAATCCTTTGAAGGTTAGCACTAAGAATTACACCTATTTTACACAAAAAAAAAAAGAAAGGCTAGAGGTACACTTTTCAAAATTGCAACTGTATTTGATAGTATGAAAAATTATATTTATAAATGACACAGGAAAGATAAAAAAACCCTGCTCCCTCACCTAGCAAATGGGATGGATCCTCTCTCTCCCTAACCTGGCTTCAAAGTTTCTTCTAACCTTCAAAAGGGATGGTGCCAGCAAGGGCAAGGAGTTTAGCCATGAGGGCAATGGGTCTCCCTTCAGGGAAATTTTTAAATTTCATTGGGTATTACAACAGCAAAAGTTATGTAAGCTGTATGGAAAGTTAATTGTCCCAATGATCCACTGTGGCCTGAGAGTAGTATTTCCTGCAACAGCTGTTGGTAAGACGTGACTAAGGGATGTACTTTAACCATTTTTTTCTAGACTACACTAAAAATCACTTTTAGTGTTGGGGAGTCATTAAAGTGCATCTAACTATTTTATCTAACTAACTAACTCAATCATCTGCTTGAGGTTTCTTTCAGGAAGGGCATATTCTTCAAAGAAAAATATCATTTTGTCCAACAAATATTCCCACTTCTTAATTTTTTTATTTACTTTTTTTTTTGTTCTTTTTTATTCTAATTTTTGCTATAATTTCAGTGCATGTCCTATGCAGAAAGCTTCCTTCCAACATACTTCTGATAACCTGTTACCTTTGTCTGGGCCTCTGGTTGCTCTCAAGTGGGGTGCTTGATCCCCCTATCAGACAAATCCTGATGACACCACTCTCCTTCAGTCCATAGAGCAGTTAGTAAATGTCAGCCAGTGATTGCAAGTGTCAACAAAAACATTTCATTTATTTGCAGAATGAAAGCCACACTACTGCCATTGACTGATTTTATCAATATAGACCAATATCACTTATGTGGGTGGTGTCACTCATTCAAATCAGTCACTTAATACCATCGATGAGTTGTAGGAATGCAAAAGGGACTTTATTCAGAAAATACATAAACATTCAAAGGCAGACATAAACCAAGTAAAAGTGGGCCTAATCTGGAGCAAGGGTGTTTGTTCCTTCACAAATTTGTATGCCATGCACAATACTCAAGAAGGGAATGTAAAATTGGGTATTACATGGTCACAATAAAACAAGCCTTGATAGGGATTGGACAATACAAGGCCAGGCAACTTCTAGCAAATTATTCACAATTAAAAGGGACTAGGTAGAAGGACTTTTTCATTTTTAGATCAGTCCTATAGAGTGAAAATAGAAATTAGTCTGGAACGTATCCAAAGTCTTTCTATAAATTGTCAGAACTCAAGCTTAACACGTTTCTAAAATAGAAGTAGGAAAGGGAATAGATGGGATGGAAAGTTGCTATAAACATTTTTAAGTAGTAAGGCAGTTTCAACCATCTACAGTGGAGGGGGTACCTAGCTCAGGAAAACTGGAGGGTGTGAAGGATTTTACCCTACTGGATATCCAAACCAAGAGCTTAGCTGCAGAAGATGGTTAAAAAATGTACACTAAAAAGAAACCAAAGCAGGCAGATTGTAGTGAGCAGTGAACGCAATGTCATAAATAAAAGTCACAGTATACATGGTCATGCATGTGTATACATGTGTACAGGTCTTCACCCAATTCATAAAATAGGAAATGCATTTTTCCTTTAGTACCACTCAGCATAACACTTTCCGAAAGGTGCTAAGCTTAAACAAAATATGCCACAATTTAGAAATTAAAATTCAGTATGACACTAATACACATTAAAGTTCAGATCTTCTTTAAGTGCGAAAAACAGTTGCAGCAAGCAAACAACAGCCAGATCCCACAGCTTCCAAGTATCTATCATGATACTTCAGAACTTACAAATTGTAATTTTAAAGCACACCAATAGGCTCCCTATCGAAAAATGCAAAGTAGCTCATATTACACATCATGTACTGAGAGTGTTTTTGATTACACATAAGGGCCTTACATGGTATGTCCTGAAGCAATAAACTAGGACAGTGTGATGGATAAGGATGAGTTTCTGACAGTTGTGGGAGAGGCTACAAGTATGATGGTTGGTAGAATCGGAACTGTCTTAGGTGATGAATGACTGCCTCTAAGAGCCAATCAGGAGTTCCTGAACTAGTCCACATTGGGGTTACTGTATATATTTTCCCCTTTACATATTGCACACCCAAGGTTAAAAAAGCGGTTATAAGTCCTATGACAGCCGACCTAAATCCTGAGGATGGTCCCCCATGCTCTAAAATTGGAGTCCATCAAGGACATACTGCTCCCTGTCTGATGGCACATTTCAAGTGACCTTCTATTGCCATCTAAATAAATCACTCATGTTTCTCTTTCACTCATGTATCACTAATTTACTATTCACCTAACACAATACATTCAGGAGTCCCCACCTTTGTCCACATTTTGTGTTCAAGTCACTCTTCCTATCACATGTAAGAATTAGTTTATTCATTTTATGTGTATTCTTCCTGTTTCGCACTGGATACTCCATTCACGAATGTTTGTAGCTCTTTTTTAGTAAGTATTTGTAAAGATAGCCTCCAACTCACCCCCTTTTCTTTTCACTGTCTGGTAAGGGCTCACAATTAACAATGCTTTTATTAAATTGACTCTACCTTTAAAGTCCTGGGATGAGAGCCTTAGGATGACTGCTTAAATAAATCTCTCAAAACAGGTAAAATGCAATGTTTAAAATATGTAAAAACAATGTAATTGGAACTAAATGTCATTCAATTGGGTATAAAGTTTACTTAATCATTTCTGGCTATACATGGTATGACCAGAGATCCTTACTCTTTACTCCAGTTAGACAGCTTTGATTATATTAAAAGGAAAAGAAAAGTGGTCTGCAATTTAAACAGGGATCTCAGGGTGCAGGATTTCAAATTTCTTTAAGTAATGAGAGGTCAATCCTAGAACACTTTGAGCCACTTTGAGCCCAAGCAATGATAACTCAAGAGAGGGCATTGGACCATACCAGAAAGGTCCACACATTTGTATGAATTGGCAAACTTTAATAACTTGAAGAGATATCATACCAAACCCTCAGCCAAATTCGGTAGTAAAACCTCAAATAAATCTTGCACACCAGACAAAACCCATGTAACCTAAATATATTTAATTGTGACTAAGTGGACATTATGGGGAAAAAAAAGAAAAAAAAAACATTTTCTTTACAAAGAAATTCAGCGTGTTGTCAGTCCTAGCAAATATTTGTAACCTAACAGCCTTTAATTAAGGTGAATATCAAGTACTTCCAAATGCCTCCCACTCTTTCTTCAGTCACATATATATATATTGCATCACATAAAGACCATGGTCAGTTACTTTGGCAAAACATCAATGGTCAATGATAAAGAGAATTTGAGAAAGAGTTAAGCATTATCTGCCTCATATGTTCCTGTACAACCCCCATCCTACACCACCTCTTCCTCCAAAAGACTCAATTTCTCTGCCCCCTCCACCTTCATTCCCTCTGTGTCCCTCTGCATTCAGATCATCCTGATTTGACTCAGGTGGCACTTTTACTGATTTAGGAAGCACAGCTCTTAAAATTTTCTGTTCCTTCTGCCAGCTGATAAGCTTCTCCATCAGTGTCAAAAAGAAAATTTTATAGTTTTTGTCTGATGATAGAGGACAGTGCCCTTAATTCATTTGGAGAACTTCAACTGATGGGGCAGCCAAGACTATATCAAACATGACTGGTGGTGTCTGGCTGGTCTACACCTCAGTGCTTTGATTACAATCACTGTCATCGGCAGTCATGCCATGTCTCTTTTCCCCAGTCAATGTGGAGGGAGCTAGACATAATACCTGCCAGGCTTAATCTCTTCCCAGACCTCAAAGTCACTGAAGCTGAGGTTCTACAAGGGTACCCTTAAAGACAAAGTCAAGTGCCTGGGACTATGTCACAATAATAATGGAAATGAAGATAGAAAAACTTTGCTACCTCCTTTCTAGGCACTGTATTTTGTATACCAAAAAAGAAATCTTAACAGCTAATACAACAGAGAGATACAGAATGCAAAGTAGGTCTATATAATACAAGGAAGTATTAGTATAAGTGTCTTAAGCATTAATACATTTTGGATACAGAGGTATTTCTTCCAGAATTTTGTGTAGCAGTTATATTAGAAGTGGTATTAAATGAATTGTACCTTTAGATGTACCTAGTACCCTGTACTTTGTACCTTTCAGACTGCCCTTTAGGGCTGTGGTATAACCACAAATTCTTTTCCCTCGAAAAGATTCAATTCATCAGGCAATTTATTGGCTCACAAAAATTTGTAACTTGAAATCACCCTTTAGATCATGCAGAAAAGTTAATTTTACAAGGAAACAACTTTTGAATTATCTTGAGTACTGAATACAGAATCACCTTTAGACTAAAAGATTATAATTCACCTCCTATACCAGAGAAATTAAAATTTTAAGGAGCCATTTTGAGCATTATATTTCAGTGAACATTTGTAGACAGCAGTCTATCTTCAAGGTGTACAAAATATGTTAAGGCCATTAATTCGAAAGTACAAAATAATTTGGGGTCACCAGACAAACTGTCTTTGCAGCACATTGTCCTCAGTTTGAGTTTAACACTAAGTTGAATATTCCTTTATTCTATTTGTTGATTGATGATTTTATTTTCAGACATATTATCCAAATATCTTGACTCTTGAACTCAGAATAGGGAGGGGTCCTGACAATTTGAAAGAGTTTACAAATAGCAAATTCTTTGGCACACTATGGGAGTATAACTGCAGGTAAGTGAGGGTTACATATGTAACTAGGAGGTCAGGAAGGGCGTTGGAGATTGCACATTTTATGGTACACTTTTTGCCAACACATGGTGGCATTCCAGTTAGTAATAGCTATAAGGTTGTCCTCCTTTTCTGTCAACTGAGAATGACCATCCAAAAAATAAATGTATAAAAACCTACATCTAACAGTAGCCATTTTAGGAGAAATTTATGATGATACTGAAAATGACTTTCAATCATGCCATGGTAACTTTGCTGTATGAGCTTACTTGGTCAACACTTGAAAGGAGGGTGAATATTTTCAGGTTCAATACATGTTACTTTTATGACATGGCCAAAAAACAGGAAGAAGCAATGAAAATGTCTGATTGGAACAGCAGATATGCATTACAAGGAAGTGTTACAAGCAAAATCTGGACATATAACACCACCTTCCTGTATAAACCATTAATAGAAGCAAACCTCAAAATGAAGGTAGGTGGAAAATTATCATCCCGTGATTGGTACACCAGCAACATGCTTTTCAGTGTGAGGATGATGGAATAAAAAATAACATTTTATAACCCTTATTTTCATCCACTTTGACAGTCCATGTTTGAGCACAGTAAAATATTACTGAAAAAATTGCAAAACACTGCACACTGTACAATTCTTTTACTGCTATTTGGAGTAAAATCAGGATAAATTTCCTGATTACATCCACGCCTTCCTAAAGCTATCCAAGATTTTTATTTTTTTAATACATTTCCATTTGAAGAATCAAACTTAAAGGGCTAGAACAGTCACCCCAACCTGAAGTAGTGTACATGGTGGACTGTCCTGTTTCGTAATTGGCCGTTGAGAGTCATGTGACAACATCTTTTCTCCTCAAATGTGAACTTTACTAGAAGTAACTAAATGGTTTACCTTGAACATGCAATATTACTGTCCCAAAATATTATGAGATTCTTTGAAGGGAAATAGGAAGAAAGTAGTGACATTTAAATGTTGCTTCAAAATAAGTTTGGGGGGGGGACCTGCTCTTGACCTTTAAAATCAAACTGAATTCCTTTTCAAATAGAGCCTCAGCTGGCTATATTGACAAAGACATGATTTCAAGAATGAAGCTTCAAATGAGTTTATTTCCAAGGTAGTTAAAATGTTGAAAGCATAAAAAGTAACAGGGACTATGGATATGATGTAAGATGTTTCTTATTTCCTTATCTCTCATAATGCAATTTAACCACAAATGCAGTAAATGTGTACTGACTGGTGTTGTCATAGGTTTAGTTTTAGTAAGTTAGTTTAAGTTAGTCTCAGTAAGTTTTAGTCAGTTTTAGTTAGTTAGATGGAGATTTATAGCCCAATATCTGACCAATTGTTTTGTCATATTGATTGTAGGATTGTTAGTGAGCATTTAAATCAAATAGCCTTTGAGGTGCAGAGATCACTGAATGAACACTGGAGTCTCCTGGCTTTCTGGCAAAAAAGGTTTCTGCAAGACCAAACCTTTACTCTCTGAGAACTTCGGATGTCCAAGAGAGCTACATCTCAAAAGGACAACACTTAACAACTGACCAACCTCCAACCTTCAGTTCATTTACAATATTGGTCTGATGGGTCTGATCTGTCATGTACGCTTTTTATATTGAGATATATGAGTTAGATAAGAACCAGGAGTGCAGCACATCTAGAAAAAGAATATGAATTCAGATATATCTAAATTTCATAAAACAGCCCCCCTACCTTTCATTTCATGAGAAGTGTGATTTACATCACATCTGAAAAATCTAAAACTCAAGGCCAGGTCATTTGGTCTACATTTAGAAGGGCAAAACTGTCACACCAAACTTACTTTGAAATAGGAGCCAGATTCTACATATTTAGTTTGCTTCCCAGTATCTGTAATACTATTTCAGGACTTAAACATTGGAGGTAAACCAGTGAGTTTCTCTCTTAAATTCCATAATATAATGAGAAAATATTGCCAAATGACTCTCAGGAGCCAATCATGAAATCAGGCAGACTACCCTCACTCAAACTGGGGTGACTACATACGTCCTCTAATAATGATCTTGAATGTTGGAATATTCCTACAAAAGATCTATCTCAGACCAGTACTGCCCTTCAACTAGTCCTCCAGAAGAAAAAAAAATTGCATTTAAGCTTTCCATCAAGCTTCCAAACAAAACAAAGTGAACAGGGCTTTTACTCCTGTACGTCATACCCAGATTTCAGGAGCGAATGGGTGTATTTCCCATGACGCAGACAATCTGATGATCACAAGGTTTTCACAAGCAGAAAACACAACAAAGTGAACAGGGGATTTTTACTCCTGTACGTCATACCCAGATTTCAGGAGCAAATGAGTGTACGTATTTCCCATGAAGCAGACAATCTGATGATCACAAGATTTTCACTAGCAGAAAACACCCACTTTATTGGAAACATTGCAGCAAACGTAAGGAATCAAATATGACCTCTTGTAATCAATATTCATTCAAAGAAAAAGTTTTTGCCTTGGGGAATTACGCAACTACAAGCAACTTTAAAAGTCTGCAGTCAAGATCAAAATGTAAACAAAGCTGAATGATTTCCAAACAAGCTTTGGACTGCCAGAATTATGTCCCCTCCACTCCACAAAAACTTGTTTGAATACATCAGCCTCAGGCCACAAGCAATGGCGTGATTCTTTAACTTATACAGAATGTCAAGAATTTGGCTGGGAAAATATTACAACTTCTTACAAAATATTACCTTTTCAGGAGCTTGAACATGACTGTAGGATTCCAAATAGGCTTATGCATCAAAGCTTCAAACATGCAGCTGAAGTAACCTTTAAAAGTACTTTAAAGGTAAAGAGCAGTCCCCCCAAACTTATTTTGAAGAAACAGCTAAATAGCACAATTTTTGTCTTATTTCTCTTCAAGGTATCATTCATTACATTTTATGATTAAACTATTGCATACTAAAGGTAAACCAAGCAGTTATTTCCTGTTAATTTCAAATCTGAAGAGAAAAAAATGTTGTCACATGACTCCCAAAAGCCAATCATGAAACTGGACAGTCTACTACACTACTTCAATTTGGGATGACTGCTCCTGCCCTTTAAGCAATCTGGTTTTTGCAAACATTTTCAAATACAAATTTTCCACAGTAATATTAAAATCCATGACCAACTTATTGACCTCAGATATAAATTTTTGTTACTCTTTACAAAATATTTTTCTCATGGAAGGGCAGGGGGGGGGGGGATCTTATCTTTGAGAAGAAAATTATTTGAAACAGACAATGGAATAAGATAGCAAATGTTAAATCTGGTAAAATTGTATCATTTGTAAGACATCACATGATCAGAGCATATGAGTACACATATTTGTAAATGGCACCCCCAATTGCTGGAAACAGGTACTATAATTACAATCTTATAACTTGTTAATTTCATAATTTAAAAATGGCACCCATGTTGACGTAAACAGATAGTCATAGTTCTGGTAACATGTTTTTAGGTTGCTTTATTTAATGATTCTTAATGAGTGCTTTGCCCCTGGTTGTCCGGAGAGTACAAGAAAGCTTCTTTTTCAACAGGATGGGTTTCAAATGTTGCAAATGACATCTAATACTTACCTTCTCTGTAAGTCTGTACCAAGTAAGAGTTTGACTTTGTGATTCTCCTCCTTAAAATATGGGACTGCGAGCTATTCACAACTGTTCTACAAACTCAGCCAGTGTAGTATGTCCAGTTAAAGGGGCTCATTGAGTTGATATTGATGCCTTAATGAGAGTGTTAAAGGGTCACTACCACATGACAATGCTTATAGTCAGCATGATGAGTCAAATGTCATATCCAATAGTTATGGAAAAAGTTAAAATTTTGAATTTTGTAATTTCCTGACTTGTAACTGTTTTGTGCATAACTTGAAAAAGTGTCGATGTAGATTTTTGAAAACCGAACTGAACCTTAAAATACTCACTCATAAGACAGGTATTTGTGAAGAAAACTGAACAAGTTTAGAAAAATTTGTTAAATTTCAAGAACCAACTCAATGAGCTGCTTTAAAATACATAAGTTCAGATTTAAAAGCATCTCTGTAACACCACAATTATTTAACGGTTACGAACAGTATCATTACGATGGTGGATCTGCATACTGATATTTTTACAATATGTTACAACAATGTTAAAGAATAATAATTTTAACTTACTCTCTGACAGATTTATATGTACTGTAGTAGTTTTTGTATTCCTGCCAAAGTTGCGGTGGGAAGATATTTCCTGTAAAAATGAAGTAAAAAAACAGGACTCTTGAAACGTAATATATACGAACTAAAATGATAATGAGCATGCGCTTTGTTAACAAAAGCAAACAGTGATAACAAGTTATAGCTGAACAACAGGCCTGCCACTTGACAAGGCACTGAAAGGGGAAAAATACATTGAAGCTGGGCAAGAAACACTGTGTGAAATATACTAGAATACATCAAAGCAATAGAAATCATTTTTATCATGGTCAAAGGGTTTCCAGGGGGTTTCCCCCAGCCCCTTGCCACCCTTTGCTACAGGCTTGATTAACCCCTTCACTGTGGATGTTTTTTTGAATAAGGGGTGTGCCTGTTCCAAGAACTTGATTGGTCTGTGCCATATTCTTTCCCCTCGCTATCTTACGAAAAAAACTTCCGTCCCTTGGAACGAAAAAAAATCGCTTCCCTTGGACTTCAAGATTTTGGCATGGAGTTTTAGTATAGTAATTTTTGTCAATGACATTCTACTGTAGCATAAAATTCAGCACAGATAAAACTTCTAGCTCATACATAGTTCAAGTTCTGTAACCAACTTGCGCACATGTTAGCAATGAGATATGCAACTCCGTGGATTGCCCTCTTGTTTATCATGCATGTAGCGAAACCATGGTTTACCATGTATGGTTTTGCCATGGAATCACTGTACTGCTGCATCCTGGAATAGCTGCTTATAAACCTATGGTTGTAATCATGTTTCAGACATGGGAAAGGCTTGAAATGGAGGTAGTTTTACATATGTGCACCCTCTTGGGCTATAGAGAGCCCGAATATGGCAGCTCCCATACAAAAGCTAAGAATTTGCAGAGCCTGTACATAGGTACTGTAAACGTAATATAAAGCTTGTTATGGCGCGATGGACCCCCTTTATAGTAGTAGCATAAGGATTAATTTAGAAATGACAATGGAAGTGTGATAAGTTTCACGACAACAAAGCTCACCAGACATAATGAATTCATTGAAATGTCCTCCTTCATTTCCTTCACTTTATATATAACTATCAGGCACCCCTACTGCCATTGTGCTTGGTGATCAGCATAAACAATGGACTAGAGAAAACAAGCTAGTATGTCACAACTGGAAAAACTGCTTGACTTTAACTAAATTATCATGTATCTCAAGACCTAGTCCCCTCTAACCTACACCAGGTGAGGATCCAAAGGGAGGGGGGCGGCTTTTACGGCCTTAGCACTCCCCTTTTTGCCACATCAACAATAAAACATACAGAAAATTAGCAGTGCAACTCCCTGACACCCGTTTCCTCTTAACTTCAGCCTCCCCGCCTTTTTGGAATGTCTGGATCCTCACCGGTACACAACCACTCTCCCTACAACCAAGTTATGCACATTAATTGTAAGATACACCCTTTGACCTCAGGCATAGTTGGTCAATGTTCATTAGGAGCGAGACACATTTTTGTGCATTACAGCACCTCTCTCCATCGCACAATTGACTCAACATTTCATAGGTTTTTCACACCATTATTGCAGCATATGATGCACCTTCACATATTAGGTCACTGTAGTACAACATTTGGAGAATTCTGACACACCTCTTCAGGGTCTCCATCAGAGGGGGAGGAAGGGGGAAGGGGGGATTTGTCCCTCCCTTTCCAGAAGAAGATGGGTAAAATTCCCCCCTTTTCATTTCCATAAAAATTAGAAAATTGTTAATATCTTGGTTTCTTACTTAAAGCAGCTCATTGAGTTGGTTCATGAAATTCAACAAATTTTTCCACACCTACTGAGTTTTCTACACTTACCAATGACAAATGGTCAAACTTAGACAATCCCCATACCCTTCAAACAAATAACAGTTCTATGAGTGAGCGCCCAGCGGTTCAAGTCGGTTTTCAAAAATTCGTGACCAGACACTTTTTCAAATTATGTACAAAACTGTTACAAGTCAGGACACACCAAAATTCAAATTTTTAGTGTTTTCTGTGACTTTTGGACTTGAAACTTGACCTGTTATGCAAACTATAAGCGCTGTCATGTTGTAGTGACCCTTTGAGACTCTCACTAAGTTATTGATATCAACTCAATGAGCCTCTTTAAAAATACAACACTTTTGCAGCAATGTTTGAACTTACACAAATAAATGGCCTTTAAAACCGTCAAATTGCACCTTACAGAGGCCTTGAAGCAAGCTTTTGTCTCCCTAAACCCATTCATAACTTTAGCCTAGGACAGCATCAATTTGGACTTGGGGTTTAGCAGTAATAAACTCCCCCCCCCCCCCCCCGCTTTTTTGTGTTTCTTTCGGAATCTCTGCTCTTCATCAAAACTTGGACAAAGATGATGCAAAATTGACTTGATGCTAGGGGGTCAAATCATAAATCTTACAATTGATAATGTGGTTTCTACCTCTGGTTTCACTAAAAGCAGTTTATATAGGGTTCTGGAAAAAATGTTAAAACAGATGATTACCTATTCTTGATACTTCTGGTAACTTTAATGCAGTTCCAACCTGCAAAGAAAACGATAACGTAAAAAGTTCAGAGTCAGCTATATGCAAATGATCTCTAAATATGTTCACAGAAATGTCAAAGTTTAGGCCATCAAACTAACCAAAATCCACATCCCCTACCCAACCACACATGTTTATTTCTCATACTCTTGGATCCAATTCTAATAACACCAAGATCACTCTATCATACATATACCTGCTAAACATCCCCTTCCCCTTCCCCCTACCCATTCCCCTTTCCCTACCCCTTCCCCCTCCCCATCTCCCCCTCCTTCTTCCCCCTGACTGACATACACAAATACATAACATTAGGACTGACAATTTGGCTGGCACATCAAAGGTGTCCCTACAGGAAAGCCAAGTTGAAAGTTTCATGACCATTTCCTATTCAACAAAATGGACAGAACTTGTGTATGAAATTTTATCTAAAACATATAGTCAACACCTTTCATATTTGCTACAAAAGTCTTCATTGTTTGATGCCGGGCTGCACTCACCCATGTCTGGGGTTGTCTCTCTGCATGCCCTGTGAATTGGCACGTAAATAAAGCTTAACTTACTTTCTTGAAACAAAAAACAAACAAACCAATCCTGGAAGTGTTTTGCTTGGGATTGGAATAGTTGATTAATGCTTGTCAGTGCACACAATTTTGGAGATACGAAGAGCAGGGGTTAACTTCCTACCTCTTTGTAACTATTCTTGACATGCAGTCTATGTTAAATGAAATCTGTCTGTATGAGTAATGGTTCCATGTTTGCAAGGGTAAAAATTAAGTTCACTTCAGGACAAATTAACTTGTCTAAGAGGAATATTCTTGAAGCTTTCTCCACCAGTCTAATGCCTTAAGGAAGATGTTAAGAAAATAATGCAATATTGACAAAGGAACATGGTTCGGTAAAAAGGAATTTGCTTTAAGCACCAATTTATTACAAAAAGCTTTTTGCCCTAAACATTTCAAAAGGAACCATAGGGCAGATTAGTGATTGTGCAAAACTTTGTGTCTCACATAAATTTTGAAAAGTAATTTCATAATAAAATAGAACTTGTTGCTGAATTATCTAAGGTCCACATTTGCCAGCAACTAAATTTTAAATGTAAGAAAAGTGTAAGGAACACATCCCGAAGGAATGTAAAGGAATATGTCAGGAATACCTCTAATCCTCACATTTCTTGACATAGAACAATGACCCTTAGCAATAATGACCCTTTGAAGTAAAAAACAGCAATCCTTCATTTGTTCACCATTTAAATAAATGGTACATTGTGCAATAATTGGTGATGCCATTGTTGTACTATTCAAATTGCAGTCTTTGTACTTCTTTGTCTTTCTGAAAGTTACTGCACCTTGTAGTAAGGTGTGATAGCGTTCTTACTCTAATATTTTAAAGTTACTAATTAAAGCTCATGAGCAGTCACCCCACCTTAAAGTAGTGTGGGAGACTGCCCTGTTTCATGATTGATTGTTTAGAGTAAATTGTGACAAAATTGTTTTCCTTCAAATCGAAATCTACTGCTTGGTTTATGCTGAATATGCAATTTGGAAGTCTGAAAATATCATGAAGGATACTTTGAAGAGAAACAAGACAGAAATTGTGATGTTTACTTAGTTGCTTCAAAATTAGTTTGGGGGGGGGACTGCTCTTAACCTTTAGGCTATCCCTGTGCAACATGCTGTGCAAACAAACAGAAAGTGTTCAAGGTCATAAGGACATTTTTAATTTTAAAGGGAAACACAGCAGGTAATGAGAGTTGCACAACAAGAAAGTCACAAATATTAGTGCAATGGATTAATTTGTTTTAAGTGAATAAATTTTAACATTTCATACCTCAGCTCAAAAATGTCCAATGGAAACGGGAGCTGAACTGTAAGAATTCATTTTTGCATGCTGTTTAATGTACATTTTTGAATTTTTTGACTTGTGGTACACTTTCATTAAATTTTACACCAACAGTAGTAACTAAAACTAATGTATACCATTTAACTTCCAATGAGGTTTTGTTTGACAATCCCACCCCTCTACCCTATATCATCACCTTCCCCTGTGTAGACTGCATGACCTCATCCTTAGAATGCCAGTTTTGTCACAGCAGGGAGTGGTCACAGGTAAACAGTTCCTATGGTAGTATGCTATCACCCCATGGAGCTAACTCTGTGTTCTAGCTAAAATGTTCCTACAGGCTTCCCCTTGGGATGTGACAGACAAACCAATATACTACCAGGCCAGCCTGTGGGTAAGGTTCCTCCTGTGAACAACCTGTAAATTTTTAACTTCTGGCAGTTGATGCAGAATTAACATGATTTTACTATACCAGGAATAGCATGCTTCCTGATTATAACTTCCTATGGTTTGTTTATCTTTTTCCTTCCTATCTCAAAATAAAAAAGTGGATGAGATATTTGACACCTTCCAAAAACACCTGGAAATGTTTCTGAAAAGGAAGCACTTTATTTGGTAATAACTTCACAGAAAAGAGAAACTAAGATTCTCCTATTTCATTCAGTAGAAGGAACTGATCCTCATTTACTTATTACCAGTCAAGCTGTATCAAATTGTTTCTTCAACCACGAAGGATTTTCCCCCAAGTCAGCACGATGCATCCAGACAGATTTATTTCTGAGAATACTAGAAGTTTTCAAAACAAACCCTAATGAGTGTCATTCTGTTTCATTCCAATCATAGCTTAAGGGCATTAGGGGGAGGGGGGCATTCTTGAAAACTATGACACTTCTTTAATCACAGAGAAAAGAGAAATGATAAGTTATTGCAACTCCCTGGTTACTGTGAGACAACTGGCATGACCCAAAAATTGATAGTTAGAAAATATTGATATCAACATGAAAGCACTATAAGGGCCTCCTACAACAAAAGATATGGGATGGAAACTAACATTCTGATCACAGCCTATGCCTTTGGGTTATAAAACATCACAACCAATGGGAACTATTGTGTTCATTTCACAGAAACTTTTCTAAATTTGTCAAGACATTACTCAGGATATTGATGTAGAAGGATCACACATGAGATACTTCCTCTTTTTAGAGGAAACTTCCTCTTTTTTTATTCATTACTCATTTTAATGCCAAACACCCAAAAAGTGTCTGTTATGAATGTCTTATAAATCTTGGATGCTAAACCTTTACCAACAGCCCTCGGAGTTCTATGCAACCAGAAGTCTGTATTATGTTACGAGACGACATCAACCAGATTGAATCCACGGACGAGCAAGTGGAAAGTTCTAGAAAGTGCTAGCTTCGGCGTTTTCTCTCGAGCATATTGAACGGGTAACCCCAGAGAACATTCGCACGGTTACGAGAATGTACGATCACCTACTGGAAACTACTGTATGATGTAATGGCCTAATAATAGCCAACTTGTGGTTATGGGTTACTGAGCCCAGAACTTTCGCTGTTTGTTTTGTACGAGATCAAACGAGACGTTTCCATTAGAGTGAGTTCCAGACTTTTCTGGAAGAACTACCAGATATATAAAAGGTCATGCAAGCAGTGTGACAGGAGAGAAGAGAACAGAAGATACCCAGATAATACAGAGACCAGTCGCCTGCTTCGCCGCTTAACGCTGTAATTGTGTCGCCATTGACCGATCACTATAGTCTTCATCCTGCCATCGCGGAACCGAGTCCTACGCTGTGCTGCTGTACAATCGATGCTAACAACACTACCCCTTGGACAAAGAGTGATACCTTAAGCTGTAAAAGATTGTAAGTAGATTTAAGATTAATTGTTGTAAATTTAAGGAAGTAAGAGGTGAATAATAATTAAGTTGTTGATTTTAATCTCGCTCTTCTGTGGTCTTTCGCTGTCATTGGTTTGAATTGCGACCAAGCCGTAACAATTATAATGACATTAATGCCGCTAGGGGCCCTTAAGCTTGTTCCTGGACCCAGTCCTTGTATCTTACTTTCAATTTCCTCTTCTTGTCTTTAGACTGTGGTAGTCTTCTTTTCAAGTAAAGGGATGTCTTGCCCAAACTTTCCAAAATACAAATTACGCAACTTCTATGTAGCAGATTAAGTTATGGCTGGACAGAGAGTGAATGTTTCCATCAAAATGTACAATACTTTCTTTGCATGCCATGTTGGTGCATTTTAAATTTAAGTTCAAATCTTGTCTTCACGGACAGTTCCAATCCTCCCACGTTAGTCACCTCTAGCACATCCTAAACACTTTCTTAAATTTCCATCTTGAGTAGACACAAACCTCATTCTTTGCTTGAGGGCATCTCTTAGTAAGCATACCGGGACATCCCTTTGTTCCCACATCTCTATGTTCCGACATCCCTATGTTCCAACAATAACATCTTTTGGCACTGACAAAGTGTACTTTAGTGCCAACAAAGATGAACTTTAGCACCGACAATAATGTTCCTTTGACACCGATGAAAACGTACTTTGGCACCGAAAAAGTATACTTTGGCACCATTTTGTCAAAACATAGATATGTCAGAACATAGGTATGTCAGAACATAGAGATGTAACCTAAGCATACAATGTTCTTATGTGTATTAATCAAAACATGCTCTGTGCAAGCTGCGTAATGTATGCAACTCTGCATTTTATGAAATTTAATGTCAATCATGGTGCAATCATGGATTGGGTATTTTGCATTTCCCTAAACAAAAGTGTATTCTGGGGTGCATGCCATGTATAATTGGAGTCAAGCTTCTAACAAGATGAGGACGAGGATGGGCATCCTCACTAATGGACACAAGAGGCAGGTGTGAAAGATTTTAAATTATCACACTCGGTTACATCCCACTAACAAATACCACACCTGGGAGTTGGTTAGGTCCCTTAGCATGTTTTCTTCCTAACTGCATCAAGTGTGACTTCACAATAACAACACAGTACAAAAATGTACTGTACACATTTCTACCTTCCCATCTTCCAAAGTGGCTTACTTTTTCAAATTTCTCACCAGACTTAAAACTAAAATAAACCACAAGAGTATCATTAGGAGAGAAAACCAGCTTTGCCCTTATGGTCAGCAAATTTCTCAGAGTTATGATGATCTTTTGAACTTGTTTTTCTTCAAGATATTAATTTCTAAAGTTCTGATCAATCATTCCATGTCACCCCATGACACAAGAAGAAGCAAAGTTTGTATTTACAGACGTTTTGACAAAAGAATACCAAAGGTATGGTTATCGGTGAATTAAAATCTTGTAAAACACTGCAAGGGGTACCTTTGAAATCAAATATCCACAGAGCAAAAAAATGTTTAAAACACCCACACTGGGAAACACAATCCCTACAGTTGACAGAATCATGATTTCCCATAATTCATATAAAACAAATTTTTTGTGTTATTCTAGTGCTGTAGTGACATAATTTTCATTGTCTTTTGAAATTGATGGTTTCTCAACAACTTTTATACCCCCCCCCCCCCTTATTTAAAGTAGACACCACATACAAACCACTATCATATTAAGGATGTACATATTGCAGTTATTTATCACCTCAGACAGTTACACCTCTCTCATCCTTCTTTATTCTAGCCCCTCCCACAACTGTCCAAAATTCATCCTCATCCAGACACAACCCTAGTTTGTTGCTTCAAGGCATGCCCTGGTGAACATACAAGGTCCTAATGTGTAATCAAAACACACTTAGTCAATGCTGTGTTACATTTGCTACTTTGCATTTTTTTTCTGTTTACATCATACAAAGGGGTGTACCAATTGAGAATATCTACAGACCACTGATAAAATTGTAGTTGGGTTGACATACATGCAACCTCCTGTAACTTGGAATTAATTTTGCAACTTTGGCAAGAAATAACATCCTTTAGGAATTAACACATTTTTGAGTGGTGTATAATAGGGTCAGAGGGTGTGTCTTACTATTGATAAGTGCAGAATCATGTGGATAACATCAGGGCTGGAATTGGGGTTACAGTAGAGCATGAAGGGTGTCTAGAAAAATAAGACCTTGAAACGCAAGACTCTCATTCAGATGGTCCAGGGTCCATTCCAAGGCCAGGTCATACCAAAGACTTAAAAAATGGAACCTACTGTACTGCCATTGTGTACGATACCATGCATTAGCAATAGAGTACGTATAACAATCCCTAGAAATGGAAAAGGACTTTGGGCAAAAGAGTTAACATGTTGAGATGTAAAACCTTATCTAACTTAACTTTACCCACAATTGGAGCCACAACTGTAAAAAAGGTTGTGGCTGGCTCAACTTGAACCAATTGTTTTGAAACTAGGCTGTACAACTCCATCTAACCTGACCTAACAACTGGACAGTCCATCAACTGCACAATACTCACTGCCAATGAAAGAACCTCTATATAGTACACATTTACTTGTGGAATTACCTTCTGTAAGTCAACCTTGCTTATTCCCAAGGTGACTGATAGGCAATACATGGATTGGGGTACATCTCTATGTTTTGACATCTCTATTTTCCGATATCTCTTTGTTCCGACAAAACAGCTCCAAAGTACACTTTGTCGGTACCAAAGTACATTTTTATCGGCACCTTAGTACATTACTGACGGCGGCAAAGTACATTATTATCGAGGCCAAAGTTCATTTTTGTCGGCGCCATAGTACACTTTGTCGGAACATAGGGATGTCCCCTATGGGTTGTACTATTGTTGTAACAAGAGATGAAAGCACATCAAACAAAATAAAAGTGTATAGACTGCTATGTCCTCATGACCAAACTCAAATTTTCAATCTGAAATCAATAACTTGAAGACTGTAGGTCCCTACAGTATTTTGATTTTAACCACCCACCTGGAAATTTTGATGTCCTTCTCCCTACCTTGGCCCCTCTTTCTTCTTCATGGACCATCATGAGTTTAACCATACCACAAACCGTTAATGTTGACCATATCAATCACTATTGTAAGTTGTTCCAAGTTACACTTTTTTGAAATGATAGGAACCGGATTTTATGCCCATCATAAGATCAAACTCTTGACTGTCTGTTCAATCAACTTTGCTACAAAATGTTTGTATCTCACTACAACCAAAGAACCATAACATGGAGATGGGATTGAGGCCTAGGAAAGAAAACTGTGAAATGTATACCTGTACCCAAGCAACAAGTCAAATCTTAATTGTACATAAGCTGATGACAAGTTTCTTAGCAGACAGTTTTCCAAGGGAGTCTTTAAAACAGGACATGATACTGTTGACAAGCCCATCAGATCATCTGCCACTCTGTCACTTGGATACGATCCAAATCATAGTCACAAAAAAACTAACACTTCTAAGATTTCTTATGAAAGATTAGAGTAAGCTGGACACTAACTGTCGATAGCAAAAAGTATCATACTGTGAATGTCAACTGAGCTGATGTCTAAACATAATAGTCAAATAACAAATTGTCAAGCGGGGCCTCCAAAAGACCTGCAAGTGTGTATTCTATGACATATCTGACAAGGTATCCATGTTTTGGTAGCAAAAAGGTGGCAAAGTAGAGGAGTATGACATAAAGGTCAAGAGCAGTCTTCCCTCAGTAACTTATTTGGAAGTAACAGCTAAATCTGGCAATGTTGTTTTCATCTCTCTTCAAAGCATCTTTCATAATATTTAAGGACTTAAGTATTGCATATCGAAGATAAAGCATGCAGTTACTAGCAAATTTCACATTTGAGGATAAAAAATGTAGTCACATGACTCTCAACAGCCAATCATGAAACAGGGCAATCTACTTCAATACTTCATGTTGGGGTTACTGCATTTTCCCTTTAAGCTTTAATGTAATACCAACATCCATGAAAAGAATACTTTCTGCAGGACCAGTAAAATGGGATTCAATAACATACCTTGCAAATAGTTCATGTTTTTGTAGAGAAAAAGTGTAATGGCAGTACTGCAGCTATTTGTGAAGGTGTGTGCAGGCTGGCCCAAAATCATGGTGTGACCATGTGAGTGTTAGGTTGATTATTCTCATGTTTGTCAAGTTTGACAATACATATATGCCAGACAATTAGCACCTAAATGTGTGAAATAACATGCTTATAGGCTAGACTACTCATTCATTACTGCAAATATACAATTATAGCAAAACCTTTAGTTAAAGACAAAATACATCTGCAACTGTCATATTGACAGGTATAAAAGGTATGGGCCTATTATGTTAATTGGTACTTCATACTATATGACAAACAAGTCTACCAAGAATGGTACCTCCCTGACCTTTCTTTTGATGAGGTCAATAACTGGACCAGCAGTTTCATTTTGGGGATTGAGTTTTTGCTTCAACTGGTACCATAATAATGCTAATAATTTTAATAAATTTTCATTAATACATGCCTACACACCCTTCCCAAATAATGGTATACTTAATCTATATTTAAAGAAATATCTTTTGGGGGCTTTTGCATATTTTTATTTAAACTCATTATATATGAAATCGACCACAGGCTTATGATATTTGTAAAGTTTGGCAAGAAAAGGAAATGGTTCAACATGCTTGTGCATATGAGAATCACCATTGACATCATAACAGATTGTGATACTTGCAAAATGTAGTTTTAAGAATGACTCTTTCAATGATATCCTGACATCCAAAGATATTTCAAGCAAAAAAAATCAGAGCAATATCAAGAGTGTGTGTTCCACAATGTACTAAAGGATAAAAAAGTCAAACAGAGGGTGCACTGTTGTTATTTGTAAGGTTTTTGCCTGAACAAAGCATATCCTGTTCAAGAATTGCTATATTTTAAAGGGAGTAAACTCTGTTCTACAGAAATTCTCCATTAGCACAGTTCTTTGTTGACAGGAAGTTCCAAAATTGCAGAGTATTGCAGCTCACATTTCACAGCATGTTCTGAACTGAGAATATACACAGTGAACTGAGATTCAGCTGGGATAAGGCTTATGTTTCAGACAGTTGTGGGAGAGCTTAAAGGGCAGTAGCAGTCATCCCAAGTTAAAGAAGTGTAGTAGACTGTCCAGTTTCATGATTGGCTGTTGGGAGTCATGTGACAATGTTTTTTCTCTTCAAATGTGAAATTAACCAGAAATAACTGCTTGGTTTACCTTAAATATGCAATAGCAAAGTCATAAAATGTAATTAAAGATACTCTGAAGAGAAATAAGATGGAAATTGTGTTATTTAGCATTTTCTTCAAATTAAGTTTTGGGGGGCTGCTCTTTATCTTTAAATAAATAGGTTAGGAGAATTGGAACTGTTCAGGGTGAGAGAATTGAGTCTACTGTACTTTGAGGGTAACTGTTCAAACAATCCAATACTTAGGTTTTTCCTCAACCATTCATTTTAAAATATAAGTTTAGCCCCCATCCCCTAAGTATTAGTAAAAAGTCCTGGGTTTGATTCTAAAGAGACAGCTCATGATGAGATGAGATAAGAACAGTTCTCTAAATATTTCTTATTGAGAATGTTTCTTTCAAGTTGTACTTCACAGCTCTAAAGATTATGAAGCACTAAAGTACTAAACTGGTGACAAGTTTTCTCTAACATAACTTAAAGGGGTAATGCAGTCATGCCAATCTAATGTAGTGTAGAAGACTGTCCTGTTTCATGATTGGCTCTTGAAAGTCATGTGACAACACCTTTCTTCCTTAAATGTGCAATTTACTTGTAGTTACTGTTTGTTTAAATTCCTTGTACATGCAATTATGAAGTATAGTGTAGAATATTACAAAAGATACTTTGAAGAGAAGAAGAAGAAGAAAATTGTGAGGGTAGTTTTTGCTTCAAGATAAGTTTGGGGCCACTGCTCTTGACCTTTAAGTTATAATCCCTAAAGCTACCTTGTAAAAGAAAACAAACAAAGCAGAGAGGTGATTGAATGCTACTACCTCGTAGCTGCTACTTATTTTAACACCAGTTAGTAAACTTAGTATGTTAGCTTGCCCAGGACTTCTGTTGGGTAGGTATCTAGATGGCACTATTGCACTACTTGGTCAGTAAAACCACATACAACTTGAAAAATGAGGGCAGCATACAAAAACATGCTTTATTGAAAAAAAGGCATACAGGAATATACTCTATTAGAAAAGAGACAGTCTAGCACAAAAAAACACATGTAGAAGGGCAAGTGTGTACAAAAGTGGAATGCTTACTTCACCTTTTCCCAGTCATTGATATTTTCCAGCTGCATACTACAGGGCTCGATTTTCTTGGTTGTCCGAGACAACTAAAATTTCATATGGGCAACCAAAAGTCAAAGGTTGGTTGTCCGATGGACAACCATTTCTTTCTAGGACTGAAAAGGAATACTGATGACTGACCAACTCTTTTGACATTTTGCATGGTACCATACAGTATTACAGACTTCAAGTGTTTCTGTTTCTCAAACATCTCATCTTTTTATTCTTCAAGACTATAAGAACATGAACACAATTAGTGTTTTGTTTCGGACAACCAAATTTTACTTGTGGACAGCTGAAACTAGTGGAATGGTTGCCCGAAGGACAACCATAAATTTTCCTGAAAATCGAGGCCTGTACTACACAGCCAGGTAGGTTAGCAGAATGTGGGGCAGTTCTTTTATGTGGTCACCTTTTTCAATTGTAAGAGAGTTGCATTAACAGAATTTAAAGGGCAAGAGCAGACCTCCCAAACTTATTTTGAAGCAGCAGCTGAAATTCACAATTTTCTTTTATTTCTCTTTAAAGTATCTGCTTAAAGTGTACCTCAAGTCAAAAAATTCAAGAAGATATATATTATTCTAACAGTACAACTCCCATCTTCAAAGGACATTCCTGAGCTGAGAAATAAAATACTGGAGTTTATTCACTCAAAGTAAAATGGTACATTGCATAACAATTTGCTATGTCATCTTTGTATTTCTTTTTCTAAAAGGTACTGTACCTTGTACCAAGGTGTGATAGCACTCTTACTTTTATGGGGTGATGTAATTTATTAAACCTCTGTGCAACATACTATACAAGAAAACAGGAAGTGTTCAAAGTCATAAAAACATCTTTTAATTTTAAAGGGAAACAAAGGTGGTAATGTGAGTTGTACAACAAGAAAGTCACAAACTGTTGCACAATGGACTAATTTGTTTACAGTGAATAAACTTCAACATTTTATATATGTGCTGAAGAATATCCTATGAAGATGGGAGTTGGACTGTAAGAATTCATTTTTCATGCTGTTTAATATATATATATTTTTTAATTTTTTGACTTGAAGTACACTTTAATATTGTGGGACTTCATTGCTGCATATGCAATTTAAACCAAGCAGTTACTCCTGGTAACTCTCCCAAGAGGAGAAGAAACAAATATTGTAAGATGAATCGAAAGAGCCAATCATGAAACAGTACAGTCTACTACAATATTTCAGGTTGCAGTGACTGCAAATTTCCCCTTGAAATGAACACACAAAATGTACTGAATACTTCTCTATGAGTTTTAGTTGTTAGGAAATCAATTCAAGATAATTTCATAATGGCTGCCTATCATCTTGATTCACATAACTAGTGCATAATCTTGATCTTCCTAGAGATAACACATGTTGCCATGGAAAATCATACTTAAAGTTTTTCCAATTCATCATTCAATCTGTTCAGAGGTTTAAAGGCTGAATAAACTCTAAGCCAACACTTTAAGCTTTCAACTCTGATAACAAATGTATTGAAAGACTGAGTATTTTCAGGGTGGCAGCCATTTTGTTTGCTTTATGAAGGTATAAAGCTGGCTGAGAAAGAATTCATTCTGTCCACCTGGATGGTAGGTGAATTCACAAAGTGCTATAGGATTAATTAAAGCAGCTCATTAAGTTGGTTCAAGAAATTCAACAAATTTTTACAAACCCATTAAATTTTTTTCTTCACATACCAATGACAAATGGTCTATCTAAGACAGTCCTCAAAACTGTTATTAGTTTGCCAGACGGTAAGTATAGGTATAAATGGTATACATAGGGTGATAGGAGGTAGGTGAGGAGTGAAATAGACTCCCCATATCCTACAAACAGATAACTGTTTTATGTGAGAGTATGTAACAGTTCAATTCAGTTTTCAAAAATTCATGACCAGACACTTCTTCAAATTGTCACAAAACAGTTACCAGTCAGGACTTTACAAAATTCGAATTTATAGCTTTACCCATAACTACTGGATATGAAACCTGACTTATTATGCTATCTTAAAGCATTGTCATGTTGTAGTGACCATTTATCACTCTCACAAAGTTATCAACATCAACTCAACTAGCCCCTTTAACCTCTAATCAAACAGTGACATGGGGGCATGGCGCTACAACTACTGTGAAGAGCATGAGTTTTGTGCAATTTTTTTAATTTTGATGCAGCACAGGTTAGTTATGTATCTGCAGATAAAAATAAAGATATTCACTGAAGGACTGTAATCAAGAAATACCTTCTGGGCAACTTAGAAAACTATCTTAAACTACAAGTCCTACCCTGGATATCTCTGACAATGCATTATATGAATATGAGCTTACATGAACCAATACCAATTTTACAATTTAACAATCTATCCCAGTCAGAACTAGTGATTTAAATAATTTTTGCTCACCAAGCCAACTCTAATCCAGTTAATCATAACTATGCAAAGAATGCCCATCAATGGTCTCATACCCACAATGCACCATTTATTTTGCAACTTTTGCACTTCTGAGATATCTTGTTGTTACTATAATAAATCAGCCAAGCTGCTACAGTACAACAATCATACCACAGTTATAGTGAACTTTTTCCAAGATAGTTTCTCCCTTACCTGTGCAATAATCCTTTTACTGCACTTCAAGAATGGCTTCAGTGGGGCAAATAGAAGACGCTTGTCATTCAGAGACAAAGAAGGCAGTTGGCTGCAAAAAAGAGTCGAAATTTTAATTTTAACTTAATTAAAACTAGTCATTTTCAGTTTCAAAGAATTGATAGTCTTTCTCAACCTTCCCTGCATCTGTCATCTACCTACATAACATACCTATGGGAGGTGGACACCATGTGTAACATCGGTATGACAAATTTCATTCAAACACAGAAAAAAAGCAGGTCTCCGGTTATTGTCCACTAACAGCAAGTTGTTATGTCACCTAAATAATAAATTTCCTTTGTCAAAGGAATGGGGAGAACCTAATTTGTGCAACATTTTATGTCACAACTTTTTTAACAATTTTTCATGAGACACCATCAAAAAATAGGGAAAAACTAAAAAATTTATAGCAGTGTGTCAATTGTATTATGATACAACAAAACAAGCAGTTTCTGCAATTCAGTTCATACCACACTTAAATTGATGCTCTATTCACATCAGATTTAATAAGTTCTCTCTCCCAGGTAACATGTAGGCCTATAAATGTAATGTGCCTTGAGGAATGACCCATATTTGAAGTTTAGGGATTCTTGGTTAGTTGTGTTTTTGACCTTTGTTAACAACAGAAAACAATTTGGGGGATTCTTCAGAGATATTGCTTTTTGATATTGGTTGACCCTGGATGACCTTTAACCTAAAACCAAAACTACAGGTTTTACCTTCTAACCATAATAAATCCACATACAATGTATGGAATTTAGCCAACCTTCCTAACTTGAGGTAATGAGATATTATGTGCACTTTGTTTTTAATCTAGACCTCTCCTGACCCCCAAAGACCTAGGCCTTCACCTCCACCAAAGCTGGAAGGGATCATCATCCCAACATTGTGCATTCACATACCAATATTGGTAAGTTATCTATCCCAGCTTCCTTCCTAACTTGAGAGATTGTGGTGACAAGGTTTTTTCAGAGTTAAAAAACTGAAGTGACCCCACATGATCTTTGACCACCACCAAAAAAAGAGACTATCCTCTAGCCATAACGTATTACATAGCACATACGAAACCTTACATGCTTTCTAGGAAGATTGTATAGCCCATCTATGCACCAAGTTTGACAACTGCCATAGTTGCCTTTTTTGAGATATCATATAAACAAGCAAGTGTATGTAACAAAAAAAACACACACACACATACATATATACACAAAAACACAGAAGCACTTCAGCATGATTGTATAGGTTTCTACTTCATCAAAACTAAAGAGAAAGAAAACTAAATCTACTCACCATCATGATATTCAACAACTTCAATATCGAGTTAAATACTATTGTAAACAGTGATTCTTTCAGTTATTGTTCAAAGAAAGCTGCAACAATACACATCAAACTTTGACATATCAATTTAGGCATTCTTCAAAATGCCAACATTGTGTTCCATTTTGATATTATCAAAAACTGTAGGAGATATCAATTTTCTAGAAAAAAGTTCTCATTCCTGTTTGGTCCTATGCCATCTGAAATAGCAGTACCTGGAAAACTCATTAACTTTTGATTTGACCTATCTCCCTCTATTAGATTATGTCATTCTGGTTTGCCTAGAGCTACAAGGATTACTGCTGATTGCCAAGACCTACCTGAGAGGTTCCTCATATGTGAGGAAGTAACTCTGCAAAGATTCCAAATAATCCTCTTCGCTAGTCAAAAAATCTGAGAGGAGAGCATTCCAACTATCTACAGAACAACAAAAACAAACAAACAAAAACATAAGGACAGATGTTTAAGTAATATTAAATGCAGGTAAAGTGTACTTTATATCTTTATACCCAAAAAACATGTAAGAAAGGATATACAGAAAGGATTCCAAATGGTGAAATTCCCATCTTCAGGAGACACACCCAAGCTGAGATATAAAATGTTGAAAGCTAAATACAATCAATTTGAAATGGAAGACTGCACAATAGTAATTGTACTGCTAATTACTGTACTGACTCAGATAACTTTTTCAAAGCTAACTAAACCTTGCACTAAAGTGTGATCACTATCAGTATCTTGTCGTCATACAGTGCTCGTGGTGCATTTTTACACTAGACCTGGATCTGTTGGCCTTCATGGGGTTATACATCCACTGCCAGTGTTTCCATCACAAGCGATCCCCCTCTTCCCAGAAAATGGAAAGTGAAGTCCCCTTACTTTTAATTTCAGTAAAAGTTAAAAAATTTTAGTATCATGGTTTAAAGTTATTAAAGAAGAGAACACCTTTGCAGCAGTATTTGAACTTTCATAAATAGCCTTGCAAAAGCCCTCCAGACTGCACCTTGTAGAAGCATTGAATTAATTCACCTTGAACCCTCCTGTAACTTAAGCCAAGGGCAACATTAATTTGGACCTAGGGTTTGGCAGTAATTAATTCCCCTCCCTTTTTTTTTGAGTTTCTGATGAAGTCCCTGACTGCTCAAGATCACATTTGTAATGTAAATGCAAATCAAATAAGGATATGATAGCCTGATTTTGATTTTAGTTAGAAGGGGAGGATCAGATCTTGGGCAGGGAATCAAAATTCATAGTGCACTGCTCTAGGATCAGGCCAAGATCAATGTTAATTTAACAATTCATTTGGAGGTCACTCTACTTTTGAAGTACTTTCATGCATGGAGGATCAGAGCAGCAGACAAATAATCTGACTAACGAACTGATCTTGGCTGTATATTTTACACTCTTGGAATTTACAGTTGGGCTTCTAGACCCTAAGTCTTATGCCCAGAGCTCCTTCCAGCTACACTACAGTGCGTATCTTAAAAATGATAATTACAAAAGGAACATCAAAATAATTTTTCACTTTTTCATGATGTATACACTATAATTTTACCCCCAAATACCCTCTGTGATATTTAAAATAAGTTTACTAAGCCATATTTAGCAACTTTTCAGGTCATTATTTTACTGAGCACGTCTCTTTTTGACACAAGTAATCACTATGAATCCTACTGAGTTTGATTCAGTAATTACCAGCTCTTGAACTGTACGGTGCAAATGTACCGTTTGTTTCAAATACTTTAAATATTACTCCATACAAAGTTGTTTTTATCATTCATATCAATGGATGGTAAATAGTTACCAGCTGCCTAATTGTTGACCAGTTAGGTTTAGAACAAACAGTTTTGCTTACTTACTCTTGAAGGTCAGTTAGGACCGTTTAACATTTCAAAAGTTTTTTTTTTTTCACAAACAGCATGTGTCTACAGTAGACTGTACTGTATGACAATCCTGGTCTGCTATAATCTGCCCTACTCTGTTTAATGGCTGGACCTATGTATAAGAACCTACCAGAAATTACATGTAACATTACAAGGGGGGAGGTGGAGGCTTCATTTTCTCCTGAAATAATACCGTCTAATTGTAATGGCACAAGTTCAGCCAATTCCAGACAAGGTGCCGGCTGACCACAGAAAACATAAAAACAGTGCACCCCAACTTTAGGGCTTTTAAATTGTCATGTTTTATGATTGGCTGTTGGGGATCACATGACAACATTTTTTCTCTTCAAATGTAAGATTTACCAGAAGTAGCTGCTCTTTTTTACATGAATATGCAGTATTAAGGTTATAAAATATGATGAAAGATCCTGTGAAGAGAAATATGAGGAAAATTATGATATTTACTAGTTTCTTCTCAAAATCAGTTTTGGGAGACTTCTCTTGGCCTTTAAACAACTCAATTACAAAAAGTAGACACTACTATAGACGAATCAGATTTAGCGCTTGTGTTTAGAGAATGTAGGCAGCCATTAGTGGGGTCCATCAGCCTTAAATTGTCTTTAAGTATTGTCTACATGAATTTCAAACCCTCATATTCAGCGAAATTGAAGAAATCAAGATAAAATTTAGCGTATAACCATCCATGACACAGGTGAGCAAGGAAACTAAAAGATGAAAAGGTGATAGACCGAGTTACAGTATGGCCAACTGGAATCAGATCATCGCTTGCTGTCCAGATTCTTCTATAGATTGTAACCCTAATTAACTGAAAGGAAATATTTTGCTTTAAATTGCACCAGCACATAGAGAAAGCAGACTTTAAAGGGGAAATGCAGTCACCCAACTTAAATTAGTATAGTAGACTGTCCTCTTTCATGATTGGCTGTTGAGGATCATGTGACTATTTTGTCTCCAATTGTGACATTCCCAAGGGGTAGCTAGCTGCTTGGTTTACCTTTAATATGCAACACTGAAGTCCCAAAATACTACTTTGGAGAGAAATAGAAAGATAATTGTAAGATTTATTTGTTGCTTCAAAATAACTTTGGGGTGACTGCTCTTGCCTTTTAAAGGTTAAGAGCAGTCACCCCAAACTTACCACATCTATTCAAGCTATTTCAAGGTAAACAAAGAAGTTACTTCTAGTAAAGTTTACATTTGAAGAGAAAAAATGTCACATGACTCCGAATACAGCCAATCATGAAAAAGGACAGTCTATTGCACAATTCCAAGTTGGAATGACTGCCCTTGCCCTTTAAAATCATTTAGCCTGAGTGTCAGACCATTAATCCTGGCACTAGATTTTCTTCCAAAATGTAGCATCCTTTACAAGAATGCTGCATCATGGGAAATTTTATGAACTTCATTCAAAATCTATGTAGCAAGTTAGGTGTTATAAAACAAACCATGTTTTGCATTCATTGAAAGATTTAATACTTTTTCACTCAGCTTTGCTTTATTGAACAGACAACTCAGTCTTTCAACATGTAATTCATCTCATTGCACCATAAACATTTCTTATTTCTACATTGAACCAGATTAAATTAGCCTACCATACCATTCAATTTGAGAACCTCAAGGAAAATAAAATATAATGATTACCAAACAAAAAAGTGTCTTACATGAATTACTTAAGTGCCTGGAAATGGCAATGTAATATTTTATCTTATACATGAACACTTAATCATGAAAGAAGTCCAGATTGAAAGCCATGGTTTCAAACTGAAATTGCAGCAAACAAAGGGAACCTTAAAGACCTGATCCTCTCACCCCAAGCAGTTATAATTCTCCTTACCTACTTATGTGAGCCCCTCCCACAACTGTTTAAAATTCATCCTCATTCAAACACAATTATCCTCAGTTCATTACTTCAGGGTGAGTATGTTACAAGACCCCAGTGTGTAATCAAAACACTCTCAGTATAGGGTGTGTAGTATGAGCTATGGTACTTTGAATTGTGTGAAATAGCTGTCAATCAAAGAGTGTAGACAATTGAGAATTTCAGTAAAACCCCTACAAAAATTGTAGTTTAGAGTTAGAGAATTGAGCCTTTAAAAGTGAATGTTTCCCAGTATAAAACGTACCATTATCTACTACACCTCTAAACCTTCTCATTGGAGCATCAGAACCAACATTGGTAAATACTTCTGTTATTTTGTTTAACTCTACTTATTCTTTGGAATTTCACTTCCTTTTTGAGGAAGTGTATTGATTACATACTTTTTATAACTGAAAAACAGACAATAATTATCAACTTAGATCAATATCACCATAAAATTCATTCTCCTTTTCAAATCAGAGAAGTTACAAAAAAAAAAAATTCCTAGTTCATTATTGATGACTTCAGTCTTAACAACTATATTGAAATCAAGATTCTTCTTAAAGTACAATGTATTTCATACATATATGCTACTGCACATTAAAGTAAGGTTCAAATTGTAGGGCAAGACCATTTTTTCAATCCCAGAACTTCTCCATCTAGGATTATGGAAATTAGCTTGAAATTATTTTAAATTCAGCAACAAAAATGCCAAACAAATCAATACCATGCCAGACTGAGGGCACCATACATCTGAGAAGCACTTCAGTTTTAGTCAGAACAAACAAAATAGGATACTAATGGCATTAATTACCTGCATGCATCACCTTCTCATCTCCATTAAGTGCAGGTTAAACCACATCACTTGTCCCAAATCAAATACAATTTTCTTGCAATCCAAACAAATGCTCAACATCAGTACAAACATGGCCTCCTCCTCCCACAATGAGCCTAACTCCCATTCAAGGACATCTGAGTCAAATGAAGGGACCTTTTCAAGATTATTGAACCATTTTCAACTGGCCTTCCACTACCATAATTTTGAATAGAGAGGTTGTCCTGCAATGTTGCGCTTTTATGCAATGGTAGTCACCGTGACAAAGGGACACTCTTCAGATACAATAATCCAAGGTAATGACTTAACAAAAGAATTAACATGACAACTTACAGTACAGGTACTATGTTGAAAACCATTTTTAAAGGTAGATAAGACACTGCACACGCTTTTTTTAAGGATTCCATTCCCGTATTTGTGCTCATTACACACATGCATTCTTATTCACCATGCAAACAAACAAACTACTGTATGATAAGCGTAATCTCCGCAATTTCGTCCTTGCCAATAGTTCTTCCTAATTGATTAGAAACCTTTCGTTCAATAATTCAAACAGGCATGACAATGTGTAACAATAAAACAATTGGGGGACTTAAGTTGTTGAAATAACTATAAAGTTGATGTCCGGCACTAAAGATCCTTTTTACGGAAAGGAACTATTAAAATTGGTACCAAAAATAGATGAAAAGCTTAATCCAGGTTTTAAAAGTGCCAGAAGCATACCAGTGGAATTTTTCAGAGGACATGCTTCAACAACACTAATGGGTGAAGTAGTTCAGTATCTGATATTTCACTTAATGAAATATTTTAAAACACTTTAAATGTAATGACAAACAAACTATACAGAAATAATCTAAAACTACTGCTTCAGTAATGGAATGGGAAAATTTTTCCAGTTTAAAATCTATTGCTACAAAAGTTATCAATGAAACATCTTCATAAATTTAAGCAGTAGTTTCTATTATTCACTGAAACATAACAGTGTCATAAGTTCATGACCTTACTATGATCATGAGTATTTGACACTGTACATCAAAATCTCGAATGAATGATTACAAATGAATAATGGACCAAAACTGACCACTTACCAGGATATTTGATAATACAATATATTCACAACCTTTCAGAGTGAGAACCATGTACTCGGTTATCCATATACAAGCAGTCTGCTGCAAGTGGTCCAGGTAGTACTAATTAAAAGAAACCTACATCTAGTCTGTTAAAAGAAGACCTACATTTTCTGAAACTGTTGAGCTCTTCTATGACTTCAGGACCATGTACAGAAGTCATGTTCATTCCTGTTGCAATAGGAATGAACACACCTCTGTACACTTCCCCTACCCCTGGAGAGTCCTGACTATAACACAAAAACAATTTTACAAATAATTTGCTCTTATAGCACTTAATACCCCTGGTAATTAGCCTCAAAGCTGTTTGCATTACTACCACTGCTGAACAATGGCCTGTCCCATAGACAATCTCTCCAGTTTGCAGAAGGTGCAGTATACATCCGAGCAACAAGACTGGAGTTCTCATTATCCCATTTCTCTGGGGAGTCATCCTTGCATGCTAGAAAAACTGGTAACACAATAGCAATAATCCCCAAGAATTAAAAATTTTCCGAGCCAAAGAACACCATGACATCCAAAAAGCATGGTGACAAGTAAGAGTGAGATGGCTCCCTTTGGGTTTCTAGATATCCATCCTGTCACCCTGTTGACTTGCCAAAGGATTACCACAGGTAAGTAGGGTTACATATTGTAAATAGGAGAGGTGACGTAGATACAGCACATCACAGACAGTCACCGATTGTAGACCTACAGTATTTTACAGGCTTTACACTCACATGACAGTCCTCAAAGCACTTAACAACTATCCTCCATGATAGCCATCTCAGAGACAATCTTCCCAGTTTGCAGCATACCTGAACATCATCGGCAGGCTACCTCCTAGGTGCCCACCCATTCGATCCCTATGTGGTGAAATGTAATTGAAATCTGCATCTTGCCCAAGGACACAACATACCGAATCTGGCAGGATTCTAACCAGCAACTAACTCTTGTACTGTGGTCTTCCGTACCCGCGCTAGAGTTAACACCATGTTACCTCGCGCTCGAGTAAAGTGGGAATGTGGGATCAGTGTTTAAACTGATGACAGCTATTTCTAACATTTTACAGTAATTACTACGTGAAATATTTGACCTTGTTACTATGGCAGCCTACCCAATGAACGAAACACAGGGTACGTGACAACACAGGCTGGAAAAGACAGGGTTAACCTACCGTTTTGCCTTATTGTAAAGATGAGGTAATACTGAGTGTTGCAGGGTACATGAGACCAAGCCTTTGGATCTGCTAGTCCAATGTCCTCACCATAAGTCCACCTCACTCTCTGTGGCCATATGTGATTACTCAGGGTACAAGTCTTCTCAAGAGGTCACAAGTAAAAACATTTTGCATAAATAGGCATCAATGCTTAATTTCAACATTCTGTGAAAAGTAGGCCAGCTGTAAATAATCACTGGCAAAGTGAAACTGAAGTATAAGTAAACTTCACATGAGTTTCCACACTATTTCTAAATCACTACAACTGTGGTCTCATGCATCCCGCTCAAAGTTACACAGTGTTACCTCACTCTTGAGAAATGTGGAAACGTGTTAATTCAGGGTCCTTGTTTTACCTTCAATCTACCTCAAATCACAGGGTTCAGGGTTTTAAACATAGTGTTGTTTAAACCGTAATTTCTATCATTTTACAGCAATTGGTAAGTGAAATATTTGACCGTGTCACTATGGTAGCATTACCCAATCAACCAAAGCCTCAAAAGTATTTTTCCAATCTTCAAAGGTTCTTTTACAGTGCATCATAATTGATGTCCTTACCTCCTCCCCCTCCTCCTGCAAAACTTGGAAGACGTTCCTCAAACTGTATTTCATGGTCCTCAATAAGGATGGCATCAGCATCCTCATTAAGATGTGCCTTTGTCAATGCTAACTTAATTCGACATTCTGGAAGTTTGTATTGCATTGCTGCAGCTGACACAAGATCTTTAATTCTCATTCCAAGTTCCCCAGTGAGCTGTAAAACAAATGAAAAGATTCACAAACCTTGCTTAATATCATAAAATGCACTCATTTGATGAAGCTTTTTCAGAATGAGTAAGGTCAATGTATATGTCAAATCTTTAAACTTTGAACTCCTTCTACATGTTACGAGATGCCAAGTAACTATAAAGGAGAGAAAATTCTGCATTGCATACTTTCTGAACTCTTTCTGTCTATACCAACGGCAATCACAAAAGTTTGCAGTGTTGAGGTATACACTGTGTGTCATACAAGCCATTGCACAGGTACCCAATTATCCCCTGGGTGGAGGGAAGCAATTTCAATTTAACATCATGCTCAAGGAAAAAAAAAACACAACGTACTAAACCCAGCAGGATTCAGACAAGCAATCCTTTCTTCCCCTTTCTTCTTTATTATCATTCGGCCTGTGAGCAACAACTGGAAAAAGGGCTGTGGCCTGTTGGACTTCAACTAATCGATTGGAAACTGGGCCATAAAACTCCATTTAACTAACTTAATTATCATTCATACTGTTTCATGTGACAAAAGTATAATAAACAATTTTAAAAACCAATGAATTGTTTTTCAACACCAATCAAGAAGAAAATAGCTTACCAAAACTTTTTAAATATTTACAAAGATTCCACTCTAATGCTTTAATTACAGCTTTTAATGCTTAACAGGTGCATAAAATTCTCAAACTTACAAGTATATCATTCCCTTTAACTCTCACTACTTTCTGAGAATCACCGACCATTTTGACATCAAATGAAAACACTGAAAAATTCCAAATATGATCCCAAGATGACAATTGACAACGACTTATACTAAATGCACTCTTCATAAAGCAAACAATGATATTACGATCCTCAGCCCTTCTTCTGGGTGCACTAAATGGTGTTCTTCCCATGAATGCCAGAAGTAAATTAAGTCATCAGGCAAAGACTAAAGCAACTAATGTCTTTATGAAATCAAAACACGAGGGAATATTCAAAATTCATGTAAAAACAAAATACAATAAGCTCCCTCCATAATTTATTTAGGAAGTCAAGGAAGTGGCTTAACTTTGACTTGGTTTCCTGGTCATATTGCTACATATACCAAGACAATATCATCCTAAAAAGGGGTGACATTCAGGAAATTTGATTAAATAAATAAAGGATATTTGATATTCTACATGAGACGTCACAACTTCATTACTGAAATATTCTAGGCAGTATTACTTACTTTTTAATGAACATCCACAATGCTATGAAACATTTAACATATGTAAATGTGAAAACAAAGACATTTGCATACTGTATCCACTACATGCATGATATAATTGACAAGACTTTATCACAATTGTTTTGATCATATTTACGACCCCAAATAGCCAGGTTTTCAAAAAGTGCAATGCAAGTTGCCATAATGAAGGGTGGGAAAAATTTGTTTATTCACAAGGTATGCAGGCTAATAGCAGTGAATTCAACATTCTAATTGGATTGAACATGTGGAAATCACAATATTAGCAATCTCCTCACAGTTTTGTGGTTTGTCAAAACAAAAGAATTTGAACCTTTAACCCAGCAATGCTGTTAGCAAACCAAGAAAAGAAAAAAATTATTGAATTATTGACAAGATGATACAATAAAGATGCAAAAGAAATGCTCAGATTTGCTGGAGTTTTTAAGCATTTACTTTTAACAATCTGGCTTTTTTTTTTCATTTGTGGGTCACTTGTTTGTTTTCCCTATTACATTAATGCAGAGCACCACACACAACAGCAGAAGGTGCCTTTTTTAGGTTTTTGGTATATAACTTGATCATGGAATTGAAAAAAACGTTCAAAAATAAACATGATTGTTTAATAGTCCTGTGGACATTCCTTCCACTGCCATATAGCGATATTCATCGCACCCTTCACAACCGGCTCTTTACTTCACCGAACCTATCAATAGGCCTACATTCTTTTAGTAATTCAAAACAATCAAGAGTTTGTTTTGCAAGAAACTTTTGAATCAATAATAGTTGTACTGGGGGATATCTTTATTTAGCCTCTCACCTACTCACATAAGTGTTACATGCTGCAGACAAAAGCAGAATTCTAGCCATCTTTTCAAGGTATTGATTCTACCATTTACAATAGCTGTTATTGCCAAAAACACACTGAAGGGTAAATGAACCTAATAGTGACCAGGTTTTAACCACTCCCTACTAGTACACCAGTGATAGAAAATAAAACTTTTGATTACAACACGTACACCATACAAGCTGCAGGTGTGCACTGAAGACTGGCTTTTAAAGTTTCTATTTGCAATTTACAATAATATCAACCTGTTCTTAAATCAAGCACTGGGGTACAACTAATTTTCAGCATAACTTTTATTGGAACAATTTGGAGAAAAATTTGGTACTTGGAAGTAAATTCTCCCAATTTAAAGGAAACCTGCCATTTCTAGTTACTTCATAAAGACATACATCACAAATAAAATAGAGTGGGAAATTTGACTTGCTACCAGAGCAATAAATATTTCATCAAGCCTGGTTTATTACTACAGAAGAGTAACATGTAACAAAATTATTTCGTAAACCGACACGTTTGAACTACTTTTCCATAAAATGTTATCAAAATTACTTTATCCCTTGTGGATATAGTTGATTCTAAGAGCATGTAAATGATATACCTGTAGAAAAGAAAACATTTTAAAAGTCTGTTGAATATCATTTCATGGTATTATCTCAGTTTATTCACAAGAGGGTTAGTATCTGCCAGCTGTGTAATATCTGTATATTAAAGAGCAGAAGCAATCACAATGGTTTAAAGGTAGTACTTGTGACATGAAAATACAAAATTGGGTACTGGATATAAAAACCATTAAAATATGTGAAAATACCCACAATTTCCATCAAAATCCATCAAAAACTGAACATTTTACAGGGCAATTTCTGATTTGCATTTAATCATTAATAAATATGAGCTCAATATGCAAATCTTCTGATGTCATAAGAGGGACATGCCATGATGCATGGCTAATGTTATCCTTTGTTTTTACAATCTTCATTTCAAGGACAGTTGTAACAAAAGTTGGTCCTGAAGGTTTTATTTTGGAAGTTTAAATTATGCCCTTGGAAATCTTTGGTGTCTGTTACCAAACCATAAACTAACTGACGTGTAATTAAGAGGTACAGGGTTTAATAACAAAAGAAATGTCAACACTACGCAACACTTTACATCATTATTTTTGCATGAGCAACAACTTTCTTCAGAAATGTTCCAACTTTGAAGAACGGTAAAAGATATTGAAATACTGTAGTTCCATCAGATTTTTCCCTAGAAAACTTCACTCCACAACTGCCAAAAGTCAGGTCATTTTGCAGACATATCACACTACCTTTAATCTCACAAATTTTCCTCCTTTTCCTCTCCAAAGTATCTTTATGTTATTTCATGACATGAATATTGCATACCGTATTTACTCTAATAAACGCCCCGGGGGCGTGAAATTTTCGTTAAGGGGGGCGTTTATTAGAGTCAAATTAATGTGACTTCAGATAAACTGCTACTTATGGCATATTTGTCCATTTGGTTGTGAGCTTCACAATCAGCTGTGAGCTCCTCCCCAATGATCGGTAACCAAACTTCCCTATAAATATGGTAGCCACGAACAGCACTCTGAACTTTGCAAGTGTGATCAACTTTCGCCGACATCTTAATATGTAACTTACGCACAGAAGTGACTTTATTACGTGCCCGTGGCATATGCATGCATGCATGCTGCGCACAGTATACAGCCAGGCCTCAGGTTACTATACTGACCGGCCGGTTATACGCACATACATACGGTAATTGCATAATAGTTACCGTGAGTAGTACCATTAGCAGTACATACGCGTTCATAGCATTTCACTGTTAAAGTTTTCCTGTGTTGAATTTGGATTTTTATGTTAGGCTGTTCGGATAGGCTAGCGAATATTTGTATACCTACGGTATGTACAGTACCACTTTCGAACCGCAAACGAAGCAGTATAGGTTCGCGGTATGTGATAGCGTGACGGATATCAACAGAAATTAGTTGCAGAAACATGCCTTTTACTTCAGGATACAGTATGGGACTTAAGGAGATTTCGTGGCTTCAAGGCAGGACTATTTCATTTTCCTTTTACCATATTGTCTTTGGAATTAACAATTTCACTTTATGCAATGTGACGAAAAAGTTGGGGGGGGCGTTTAATAGAGTAAATACGGTATTCAGGATAATTTTAAGAAATGACTCATCCTTAATTTCACAAATTAGTGAGAAAATATTGTCATCAGATTTTGAAGAGCCATTTATCAAGTAGGACAGTTTACTACCGTAAAGAAATACGTCATATGGGTCACTGCTTTTTCCCTTTAAGTTTCATTCCATCTGTGGCCTGTTGAAAGATTTCTAGATTTTCAGAGGGAACAAGAAACTATAATATTTACCATAATCTCTACAGCAGAGAATAGTTTATTCCCACTGTGTGCATGTTTTAATAACATACAAGTAAAGCAATTGTCCATGACAGTGAAGGGAAGAGTGATTCATGCACTCAACATGATAAAACACTGTATCATGCTGGAAAAATAGGGGATCAAAACCTAAGTATGAGAAGTTTCCCGAAAGAAGGGAGAAATATTTCTTCAGATGTGGGCAGTCCAAAACAACCTTCAGGGGATGGGTTCAGGGGAGGGGAGAAGAGATATACTTGATAAATTACAGGCCAAAAGCGAAGTTTGCGGTTATAACTACTGAACTGATGAAAGATGAGCTTTGATGGCCCACTGTTTGTAGTCAGTTTTTGTGAGTTGGGCTGAACTTGGCTTTGAGGTGTTGATTAAAGGAAACAAATGAACAGTTAATTAATCTGTAATATTTGGGCTGGTTGAAGTTGTTATCTTCAGAGTTATTGAACCTGAAATGTGATTTTTTGGCAATACTTCGGAAATACATGAAGTTGAAGTACAAACCAGGGGGCAGAAAGTGAAAGACGTGAATTACAATTTCTAATTATACTGTCATATTAACTTGTGAGACATGAAAAAACAGTGAGAAATACAAAGAAAGGTTCTGGTTTGAAAGGCGATGAAAATGGACGGTTTTAAATACTTGCAAAATGTGGTTGGCAAGAAAATCATAAGAAAGTACAATGGTATAATTTTCATAGTAACTAATATCAATGGAACCCTTACAAAACCAGAATGCAAAAATGCATTGAGGTTTCGATGATACATACATGCTCTTTTCAATGAAATGCTACATTTCTTGTAACAACTGGTGACCCGACTCCACCTGTTAGTAACTGGTTTTTCTTTTAACCAAAACATTTCTACAAATTTCATACTGTGCCTTAAGATATTCCGCAAACAAGCTGCTTTCATCATAACGCATCAACATATCAAGTTTGAAATGAATCCAAGTTTCCTACCTTGAGATATAGTGTAAACAAGGTTTTCTGAGTTTGACCCTCTATGACCCTAAATGACCTTTGACCTCTACCAAAATCAATAGGGTTCTTCCTTACATCATAACACATCAACATATCGAGTTTGAAATCAATCCAAGCTTCCTACCTTGAGATATTGTGTTCAAAATTTTTCAGGATTTGTCCCCTTCTGACCCCAAATGACCTTTGACTTCCACCAAAATAAATAAGATTCTTCTTTACATCATAATACATCAACATATCAAGCCTGAAATGAATCCAAAGTTCCAGCCATTATGTATCATGTAAACAAGGATATCAGGGTTTGGACCCCATGTGACCCCAAATGACCTATAAACTCCACCAAAATTTCTTGGGTTTTTCCTTACATCATAACGTATCAACATATCAAGTTTGATGTGGATCAAGGTTTCCTACCTTAAGATATAGTTTAAACCAGGATTTCCGGGGTTTGACCCCATGTGACCCCAAATGACCTTTGACCTCCACAAAAATAAATCTGGTTTTTCTTACATCATAATACATCAACATATCAAGTCTGAAATTAATCCAAAGTTGCCTACCATGAGATATCGTGTAAACATGGATTTTGGGGTTTGACCCCACTTGACGCCAAATGACCCTTGTCCTCCACCAAAATAAACAGGATTGTTCTTTACATCGTAACATATCAACATATCAAGTTTGAAATGAATCCAACTTTCCTATCATGATGTATCATGTAAACAAGGATTTCAGGGTTTGACCCCACATGATCCCAAATGACCTTTGACCTCCACCAAAGTAAATTGGGTTCTTCCTCACATCATAACGCATCAACATATCAAGTTTGAAATGAATCCAAGTTTCCTACCTTGAGATATAGTGTAAACAAGATTTTCAGGGTTTGACCCCATGTGACCCCAAATGACCTTTGACCTCCACAAAAATATATCCCGTTCTTTCCTACATCTTAACGCATCAACATATCAAGTTTGAAATGATTCAAAGTTTCCGACCATGAGATATCATGAAAACAAGGATTTCAGAGTTTGACCCCATGTGACCCCAAATGACCTTTGACCTCCACCAAAATCAATAGGGTTCTTCCTTACATCATAAAGCATCAACATATCACGTTTGAAATTAATCCAAGTTTCCTACAATGAGATATCGTGTAAACAAGGATTTCGGGTTTTGACCCCACGTGACCCCAAATGACCTTTGGTCTCCACCAAAATCAATAGGGTACTTCCTTACATCATAATGCATCTACATATCAAGTTTGAAATTGATCCAAGTTTTCTATCTTGAGGTATTGTGTAAACAAAGATTTCGGTTTTTGACCCCCTGTGACCCCAGATGACCTTTGACCTCAACCAAAATAAATAGGGGTCTTTCTCTCAGTAAGGGGTATCTGTGTACCAAGTTTGAGAACTGTCAGACTTTCCCTTCTCAAGATATCGTGTAAACAAGCAAAGTGTCACAAACACACACGCAGACACGCACACATACATACACACCAATACACATGCACATACACACATACATACACACACACGCCATCATGAATGCATAGGTTTCTCTTTTCATCGAAACCAAGAAGGTGAGGAAATTAGTTCCAAATTTGCAGGTTTTCACACGTTTTTTCCAGGGGTTATCACAGGTTTTTGCATGAAAACCTGTATTTTCCCTTGACATTGACGCGGAGAATCAAACAACAAACAGCTTATAAAACAAAGCAGCCTAATTGCAAGTTTTTTCTTCGGGTCTAACTTTAGGCTGTGAAAATAGCAAGTGAGACTCAGTAACCTGTACACTACGATCCGGTTTCAGTGACGCGACGAAATGATTCAATGAAAGTTACGCTTGTGTTGTCACTGCGATAAAGAATAGAAAGGTCGACCGGATAAGTGACCTATTGGGAGGTCCAGTGTCTTCTACTTAATCACAGAGAGTAAAGAGTGTATCTTGGCCAAAAAGTTCCTAACAATTTGTTCCAAAGGTACCGTTGAAGTTTCCAAATGGAAGACAAAGCTTTAAAAATAATTTAAAACAAAATTTTTGTGGAAGTATTGATGTACAAAGCAAAATAAATGTTAGCCTCTATGCAAGAAACACGGCAATATTTTACTTTGCTCTCTGTTGATATAAGGTAAGAACCACTAACTGACCCAAATGCATGCATTGTGCATGCTATTACGTAACTGCAGTCGAAAGCCGGCCCGACGTGTGACCTTTTAGACCGTACAATGGCTTTCACTTAAATAATAGGGAGTAAAGCTGTATCTTGAACTAAAAAATACCTCAAAATTGTTAGCGAGAGCATCAATGTACCATTTACCATGGATTACGAATAGTAAAATTATAATTCTAAGCAAAAATAATGACAAAGTCCTGATGTATAAATGTCAGTCACTTTTTAAAACATGACAATATTTGACTATGCCCTGCTATCAAGTAATGTACAACCGCTTAGCGAAACAAAGCTTTATAAAGATTGCTACATTTTACAGAAGGTACACATATTTCTGACGGCCCCATGTGAACATATTTTCGAGACGAAATTTGATGTTTATGCATTTATGCAATCAAAAGTTATGAATATACCCGATGAAAGTCACAGTATTCTTTCAAAAAGGAAAAAACAGCCACACATTGCAATATATTTTTGTTGTCCAGCAATGCCATTCACACAGCTGTCCCTTTTAACAATGATCTACCCTAGCAATATGACCGCAATGTTCCAAAATGAAGACAGGCTTTGGCTTGCTACTATTCTGCTGAAAACAAGGCAAAACAAAGAAATAATTTTCAATCGTTGAGCTTACAAATCATAGCTTGAGCCAACACTAAAATGCACGATCCTACACGCTTCGCAAAAGTGTTGTCTGCATGAGTCCAGAGGATTTCCCTCTCGGGAAACCAAAAAGGGTAAACCAGGGGCAAAGTTTTTCATAACTGGGCCCCAAGTCAGAGCACATTGATAAGCTGCTAAAGCCAAATTATGTAAAATGTATTAAAGTGTATCTAAGTTTAAGACTTCAAAAATATCTATTACAGACCATGAGAAATGAATGCAAACTATGCAACCCCTATCTTCATAGGACGTACATTCCTGGCATGAGATATAACATGTTGAAGTTTATTCACTCAATTTGAAATGATGAAATGTGCAATTATTTGTGAAGTTATTGTTGAGCTACTCAAATTAAAGTCTTTGTATTTCTTTATTTTTCTGAAAGTTACGGTACTGTGCCTTGTACCAATATCATATTATAGCACTCTTTCTCTATTGGGGTGATGTAATTAAGTCTTCTCTGTACAACATGGTACGCAAGCAATCCTGAAGTGTTCACTTGGTATTAAAATACATTAAATTCAAAGGGAAACAAAAGTAGATAAGTTGTACTGTACAACAAGAAAGTCACAAATTATTGTGAAATGGACTATTTTATTTTCAGTTTATAAATTTCAACCTTAAATACCTCAATAATGGAATGAGTAATGGCAATGGGAGATGAATAAGATTCATTTTGCAACACATTGAACATTGTTCACATTGTTGGCCAATATTTTGTTTTTCTTTATAATTTACCAGCAATTTTATGCCATTTAAATATGATATTTTGATGCTATTAATTGCATCCTGAGCAATGGGATTTTAAAAATATGCCTTTGGGGCAAGATATTAATACCTTTATCAATTCAAGGTCAAACCTATCATCACACCTGCCTGCTTCCAGTTCACTTTATATTATAGAACATGAGCCAACTTAAATTGCTATCGCCAGAACTGAACACGGAAATTGAACAAAACTTTCACCAGAGTTCAGAATGCTTAGAATATGTTTCCCTTTTACATATCAAACATAAATTTGGCTCTGGGTTGTTTTTTTAAATGGGTTGGGAGCCAAGACACATGATGTTCCTGTATGATGCATAGCTCCCAAGTTCCGAGAGGTTAGATGCGGGTCTAACTGATCTGTCCATCTGTGGATTGCCGGCCCAGGGGAGGGGTATAACGAGAGGGGGACATCCCCTTTTCGAAAATTTTTGAATTTTAGAAGTGTCTACACACAAAATGGTGGCCACACCCACAATTTGCTAACGTCAACTCAGTATGTCACTGATGGTTGTACCATGCTGCAAGTGATTTCAAATAAGATCTGCATACTTGGCGTTCTAGCCATGAAAACACTCAGTTAAGAATGTCAAGAACTGTCAAGGCAGCCTAGAACATTCGTTTGGTGGGAAACTGTGTGACAAGCCCCACCTCTAACCTACGATGTGGGCACTGATTTTCGCTATTGTGCGCAGCGTTTTACAAGGTTATTAATCTATTTACGCAGTTACGGGAATATATTCCATACTGTACCTGCTGCAAAGGTTAGCCAATGGTGATGTTGGGGCAGCAAACATATGTAGGCATGCATTGTATAGCAGCGCGAGCAGTTGAAAATGCTGTGAGATATGATTTCCTGAATTTTTACCTACCATTAAGCTGAATTATTTGTTAATTTGTGCGGTTCCCTAACTATATAAGAATCTTTGGAGATTTGAAATGCGGGTTTTTCAGAGGGCTGAGCGGATCAGCAGGTTTGGGTGTTCAAATGCAGGTCAACTGGGAGGTATGATGTTGCAAAGGGGGAAGAATCTTGATCTGAGACAGCCATTGTTGATCAGGTGTAATATATTTGAAGTGCTTTGAGGCTTGTCATGTAAGTGTAATGTGATATAATAATTTTTTAAGTTCATATTTGCCTAAAGCAGGTTATGACTCAAGTGAAACACTTGACATGTACACTAAGGAAATTTGTAATGAAGGAGATGCTTGTAGACAGGAAAAGTAAAGAACGATGAAGATGCTATTCCCTGCATTGATTCATCAATTAATTTAGGGTCATTACTAATTAAATCAACCTTCAAACTTACTCCCCAGCTTAAAGCAAGTTGTAACCAGTAGTCCAGTACAGTATCTTCCAGTACAGACCAACATACATCCATATCAAGGTGAAAAGAGCAGCATATACTTGTGTACAATTTGACTAACAACAGGACAAATTTACCTTCCAGTTTGAATCTATATGTATACTGTACCAATCACATGACAAGGTTGATCTGGTGTATAAAATTTATTAATTTTCCCTATTTTCAAATTTGACAGGTCTGTTTATGTTGAAGGCTGATTGTACATGATTTGAATTACCTCTGTTGAGGGTCATTGGCAATGTTCCATACTATTCAAAGAGCTCACCAAAACCTATAAATTATCTTCTGTGTTAAAGCAAAGATTGTTTCAGAAACACAGAAATTAATAGGTCTAGATTAATCTATTGGTAAGGAAAGGTTTCCTGCAGGACCTAAGGATTGGTAATAGCAGGGTGATACAGAACTACTGCATGATAAAATTTCTTGCTAGTCTTCACTCTCACTTGACTTACTCATTTATAAGTTATTTTTGGATGATTATTTCAAAGGCTAAAAAACAGGAAAACTACAAGGTGTGTAACAATAAAGCAAAGCAGTATGTAGCATCAAGTTCATTGTGACTTACACAATATCTAGTTTATATTAGCACAACTCCATTTTAGGGAAGTTTTCCTCTGGTCAAGTAATTTCATTTTTCAAATTGTACCCTAGATGAAGTTCATGATCATTTTGTTTACAAAACCACATGACACAGGATTGTCACCTCTGGTATGCCAAATTTTGCCCTAAAAAGTTATCACAATCATTGATTCTGGGGGTAACTATGCCCAAAGGTCGCCATGGGTTGTGAGAAAGGTCAAATCCTAAAATGGACCTGTTAAATCACTGCATTCCTCTCTCTAATCAGTCCAAGGTAATTCACTGAATGAATGCATTCAGGAGAACCGAGTCAATGTGAATCAGTCAATAAAAGAAATCTTTTTCTTTTCATCGTGAAGTGTGAAAAGCTTCTTAAACTGCATATGGTGCCATGCAAACCACTGGTCTAAAGCTTTTCCTATACTTGGAAGTTGTCTATTGTTGTTGGATTTAAGGCATAATGACTTTATGTAATCTTTTGATTCCCTTTTCCACTTATTATCTCTAGCCTGAATTCTGGCCACAAACTTGAACAACCTAACAAAAGGGCTTCACAGAAATAAGAAAGCCTTTCAATACTCCAAATCATGAAGATTTGGAAGCAGCAATTGTAGATATATTGTATCTGGAAATAATTACCACATGAGGAAGATAACATCACAAGGAAAAATTGAACACAATATGAAACAACCCAAAGCTGACGCAGTTCTGAAACCAATTTTAAAAGGAAACAAAGAGTGTCTGAAAAGAGCCGGAAAAATATTCCAATAAAGCACTATGAAGTGGTAAAGACAACGTTGGGTCTCAGCCCATTTGCTGTCATGGCGACTAATGACTGTTCTGTTTGTAATATCATGTACTCATTCTGGTTCATTTCAAAATTTACATGTATATAAAACCACACAAAACTAAATTAACACATATTTTGTCAAACTTGTTCAGTAGAGTAGGCCTACTGAATTTTTTGCGGTAACTTAAAAAAACATTGTATTGAGAAGTTTGCCTAAATAATATTATGCAGATACCCACAAATGCGCAATGACTAAAACCTCTCCTAATCACAATATTTAATAGTTATTTTTGAGGTAAATTTTGGTGCGGTACTGACACAGTTTGTAAACGCTTGCAAACTTGGTGTGTCACCAGCAGTAGTACCATGCTGCAGGTGATTTCCAATATCTTCGTACATCTTGCACGGCATTCTAGTCATGATCAAGACAGCTAAGAACGTTCGGGAAACTCTGAGACAAGCCCTATGCTTATAACCCGTGAAGTTACCATTCAATTTTGCTATTGACGCGGCTTGGAACGACATTATTTCACTATTTACGCAGTGACAGGAATATATTCAAAACCTGCGAAGGTTAGCTGATAACAATGTTGCGTACATTAAACTTAGTTCTGTCGTGCCTAGGCCTATATGCATTGTACAGCAGCGCGAGCAGTTGAATATGCTGTGAAATACGGTCTAGTTATCGGTAAGCTGAATTATTTGCTAATTTTTGTGGTTCTCTTACTAAGAATACTTCAGAGATTTGAAATGTGGGTTTTTCAGTGGGCTGGGCAAGTCAGCGGGTTTGGGTGTCTAAATGCAGGTCATACCCATGAAATGCGGGTCACTTGGGAGGTATGAAACCATCATTTGTATGCAAAATATTGGTCTCGCACAAAACCTTCACATGAATCTTGATCACCATATTATTGCAGTCAAGGCCCTAAAATTTAATACAACCTTTTTAATACCTAGTCTTAAAAGGGTTAAAAAGTCATGAATGGGTGACAAAGCAGATCACCTCCAAAAATTTTTATTAACAATTTAACATACTCAACGAACCATTTCAAATAATAGTCTAGACATATTTCAAATTGTAAACATTGATAGATTTTGGAGTACATGCCAAGACAAAAGCTGTATACATTACATTCAAACAGTATTAACCAACTACTGTATTTCCAACCAAGCACCCAATTTTCAAAACAACACCTTAAATCTGTCACCAATTTGCATCAGTAGCAAAGGTGTGTGAGACGTGTTCTCTTTTGTTCCAAATCAGTAGCCGTGTTCCCATTTGATCCAGGGAGGTGGATCTTGATCTACCGAGGTGGATCAACATCAGTTACCTTGATCGAGATCCGCGTTCCCATTTGAGTGAGCGCGGTAGATCAAACGTGTTTTATGAACACATTGCGCAAGCGCGAAAAGGTCACCAATGTTTACAAGTCGGCCTGCCATGCATTTCGTATCGATGTATCACAAAAGCATACATGAGTGTAACCGGAGATCCAGGGTCACTTGATCTACCGATGTGTTCCCATTACAAACTTTGATCCAGCGCGGTGGATCTGATCTACCCCGAACGGTCGATCAAAATCGGTGGATCTTGATCTTGAGTGAGTGTTGTTGATCTGCGTTCCCATTAGTGTTTGATCCACCTCGGTAGATCAAGATCCACCTCCCTGGATCAAATGGGAACACGGCTAGTGTCAGCTTAGAGTTTATTAGGGAATTGAGTTCTGTTTTACTGTTGCAATTACCTGGTAACAGTACTGGGCAAGGAACAATACACCCAGACTCTTTCCTTCTAGAATGTACAATTAAATATATCCTTAGTCACTTCGAAGATTACAGAACAGCTCTTCCCCAAGGCTCTATGTACACTGTATCCCTACAATGTAGAGAGGCCAAAGATGTGATGCAACATCCCTAGAGATCATGATGAGTCAACCACCATTATCACTTAAATCTTAATTTCCAGATTCATGTTTTTGTTTCCACACTATTCCCTAAGACATGCTTCTCAGCTTTATGGCTAAAATCATACATGAATGATGAAACATATTCTTAGAGAAGGGTTAAACATGGCAATTACGATGTTAAAGCCTGTATATCCATTTCTGGGTATTTCAGAGTAGTTCATGAGCATTCATGTTCACAAACCATTTGGGGCTACTTCTGAGGATGCAGCTTAAAGAAAGTTAAAAGTAACAAATGTTATTCATGGTGAACAGACTCAATAAATTGGCAATTTTTAATAATTTATAGGGTACAAATCATGTTGCCAGTTTATGGTCTGACACTTTCTGTTGTCTGAAACTGTTCACAATTTTTAAGCACAAAGTTCACGAAATAAACGGCCTTTTACTATGTAGTGTGTAGCAATACACCCAAGCTCATCAATAAAACAAAGGCTTTAGGGCTGAAAGGTTTAAAGGCTGATGCAGGGCTTGAAAAAATGCTTTCCTCTCTGGAGCTAAACACAGCTTCTGAGAGACCTCATTTTGAAGCTTTCCTCGAGCTGTTTTACCATTGTCTGGGGCTGTCTACAATTTTACAAATAATCTACTGTTTGTTTCTGTCACGTGTTAAAAACAATTAATGTCACACAAAGTCAAATGTGACAGCTCAAATTCTTGCAATGCTATCATGTTTCATACATGTATTTCTGTTATAAACATCAGTGTAACGGTAAAATTTTGCACTCTAAACAATTATACTGAAGCAATTGTATCTTATTGTTTTATACTAACTACACTGACATGGTTTTCAAAGCACCGTACACACCTAACCCAGGCTCTTTTTACATTCAAAAAATGTACTGAACATGAACAGAGAAAAAGTTTCTATGATGAACAAAGCTTTGGCAGAAAATGCCTTTGCATTTCTTGTTCTCAACTTTGGCAAAATCATTGTGACCCTAGTACAAGTAGTAGTATCACTTTTTGACTAAATAAAGCATCAAAAATAGGCTACTGCTGACACTTTATCAGAGCATCAAGGGGACAGTAGCAGTTTCAGTTCTGGCTGGGACATTAATACCTCATTTTCAAAAGCATCACAAAACGTGTGCAAAACTTGGATGATTTCTACTGGATGGACACATTCCCCTGTCCCCTTGGCGGTCATATTCCCCTTTGCCCCAAGATTGCCGTGTACCCTAGCACTGCTGCTTATGCATACTGATCCACCAACTACTGAGGTACCAAAGTATCATAGAGACAAATCCTCAGAGCGGTGAAATACTGTACGTCAGTTCTCTTAAAACTACTGCAATTGAAATGAAATAATACAGAAATGTAACCTTTGAAAAACATTTGATAAATTCCATGTGACTTGAAACACTCATTTCATTTCATTTCATATTCTCTTAAAACTGCAATTGAAATGAAATAATACAGAAATATAACCTTTGAAAAACATTTGATAAATTCCATGTGACTTAAAGCACTACAATATAAACAGGGAATGTTCACTTGATAATCATTTTGCACCATTCCAGTCACAAATATCACCATCCAATTTCGGAAATTGATGCCAAACTTTAATTTTGCAGAACTAGTACTGACCACACTAACAGGGAACTTGCTTTCTTTGGATATTTGGGCGATCTTTAAATGATCGCTACTTATCAGCAAATGCTTTTATATTTAGAATAGTTTCAGTGCATTGGTGGATTGAATTCAATTTGCATACAATAACACAAAACATTAACTCAGTGAGAAATTTGTTGTAAGCAGACAAAGAATCATAACATTGCAATGTCTGACATGAACATTGCTTCAACAATTTCTGACAATGTGTCATAATGGGACTCTCCATTACGTTGACTATATGTACGAGAAAAACTTTCGCACGAAAGTTCTTTCACAAATTTACATACTGATGGACTTAAATGCACACACTAAATCCCTTGTTGAACATAGTCACACTGTAATGTGAATTAATAGACACCCTTGCTTTGGTGTACTGATAGCTACTGTACAGTGTTCTGGTACAATGGACTGTAGTGCCATGCATTCAGAGAAGTCAAACATGAATTTCCCTCCATCTTTTAAGAAGTGCAGTTTGATTGCTCTCCTGCAGAAATTAAGGAGTCTGACTGTGGGCTAGTAGCTTTTAGGGAGAGTAAAGATTTGCTCTTGTTGGTTTAATTTAGGGGCGCTTAGCAGCAGGATTGTGCCAGTACTCACTGGGTGCTTTTACACTTGATCCATATCTGATCACCTGATGTTATCAGTGTATCGAATTACGTGTATGGCTTGATCCTGGTGCATTTACACTTGTCTCATACTCTGATCCTCTGTGCTTAAGTGGAAGTCGCTCCAAATGAACTACGAAATACAGGAACACAGGTGTGCGCACCAAAGTGTAAATAAAAAATAGACCCTGTACATGTGCCATGCACATCGTACAGTAACTTACTGTACCTAGCCGTTGATCCGGGGCATTTACACTACAGATTTGATCGCTTGCACAGGGTCTGATCCTCCCCCCTTACCAGGATCAAAATCAGGCGATCAGATGCGGATCTAATCTGCATAATTTACACTGCAAATTTGACCTCGAGCAGTGGATCAGACCCGCGTGCAGGCGATCAGATCCAGATAAGGTGTAAAAGCACCCATTGTTAGTCATGATCAAGCCCTGCTACTAAATCAGCTTGTGGCAACTGTTGTTTGGAAGTGACAGTACTTACTCTTTCTTTGTGACACAAACTCAGCAGACAAACACCATTGAAAAAACTGCATGAGGGAGGTTTCACACACTAAATGTCCATTGTGGATATCGAGAAATGTGATTGGCTGGTTACAAAAATAAACCAATCCCAGTGTTTGTTATATAAATTCTTCTTGTAACTTAACAGTTACACAGCTTAGTGGGTCACCGTGGCTATTCCTGTACAATGAATTGATCTGCTGAATGAAAACATTTTGTTTGCTTCCCAGGCTACTTATTCTGTTGACACACTGTGCACGTATACCAGTTGCATGTACTGTACACGCTGTACATAGTTCACAGACCCCAAGCTTCATTGTTTCACAGGGGCAGCCCAACCAGCCCCTTTTTTCTCCCACTACCTGCCCCCTCTTTTGATTTTCTTTTTCCACCCTGCGGTTTTTTTAACCAGCCCTCAGACTCTTTTCAGTCTTTGGTGTTGAAAGAACAAAAGAATGCCAAATTCTGAGTTCAGAGGTAGCTAAAACCCAGAAGCTTCTGCTGACTATGCCCCCTGGACCCCCTTCAGGGGCCCTTTAGCAGACTTCATGAGCACACATTATGCCCCCAAGCTGTGTTCCCCCTGCCCCTTTTTTCACCCAAGCTAGGGGTCTGGTGCATTCATACAGCTAACTAAGCTAAGTATAGCCTACTGCATGGACATTAGTCGGGCATGACCACAAACTTTATTTCAATATTTTTTGCTTTGCGCTGTGACAATTTTCACCCAAAAGTGCAGTACAATTCAGAAATATCATGTGCAAGAAATGCTCTTTGACTTTGACATTGTTTGTATCATGCACCCGACGCTATTTTTAGTGCCAGACAAATACCTAATTTTTGTTTTACTGGTGCAGTCAAGGCCCTCTCTGGGCTTTTACCCCAGAGTGCCAGTCTATTTTCTAGCACTTTGATGGAATAATTTACTAATAATAATAGGTCTTTTTACTAACCCCCCTCCTTCATCCACCAGAATGACAAGCAACTACAGTATTCATACTATCATTCACAGATGGGCACTTCCAATCTTGTCTTAACAAGTCCATTCTTCAATGCAGTAACTGTTTATAAAGTTCAAGTTGTTTAAGATACCATTTCTTCCTTCACACTTCAAGGTAAGGGGCAATATGTTCTACAGTAAAACAACCTGAAAGAGCTTTCACTAGTTAATACTAGAACATTAAAGAGGCAAATGTGTAAAATGATCTGATATAGGATCTATTTAAGGAGAAGGCTGCTGTAATTTACAAACAATATAGTCATGACAATAAACCCTTACAAGCTTCATGTCTTCCAAAATAAAAATATCATTCATTAGAAGAGTAATGAAAGTTGAGTCATTTGAAATTTTCAAAATTTGGGTGAACAAATTATTCTTGAGAAACAGAACTGAATTTCTGTACTGAGAGAAACTTCTTGAAAGGCAACCATACTGCCCTATGTTTTAACACGGTAACTTATAACTTTGTCTCAATAAATATTAGTTTTAAAAGGATGAATTTTTCCTGTAAAACAAACTCAATATTTCCCTTTAAGCCAGGCTAGAAATAGTGGTTATTTCCAAGGAAGAGAGCAAAACTATTTCCCTGGATGGAAGTATAATTTCCAATCATTCTCCCTTTATTTTCATGTACAGAAAAGTAAAGTTTCTGACCAGAAGGCCAAATTTCCCAGGAAAGAGCCATGCAGCTTCACAACTTTTTTCACCCATGCCTACAGGCTTTCTTTCAGAATGATGTAATTTAGTGAGGTCCTTTAAGTAACCGAGCCAATAAAACACAGTGCACACTCTTTTAATTGGCTTTAAAATACTTTCCCTCCTATTTGTGAACCCAAAGGTTTCATTTGAATAACTGTTCCAATGTCCACTATTAAATTGGTTTTAACACCAGCACCTTTAGTCAATTGCACCCACTCAAAAAGCACTGAAGGGTGCTTGCTCTTATCACAGAACAAATACTCAGCATTGTCAACTACACAAAAATTGAACAATGGTGACTTTACAGCACAATCTGTGTTATGTGTATCCCATACCACTTTAAGTACATCTGGTCATTTTCCAAGGAAAGGAATTTGTAAAGCCATCTTCACACAAGGCATTGACAACATCTTTGCTATGGTCCCAATAGAACTATGTCTTTACAAAAAGTCATTCAATTTAAAGATACTGCTCACTCTTTTTCTAGGTTGGAAGACACTTAATAAATTATCCCATGAACCTTTTCCATATCGATACTTAAGTTTGTTTAGGCCCACCATGGGAAATTGGGTAAAACATAAAAGTAACAAGTTAAACATTGATATAAAACAGAAAATCCAGCTTTGTGATGTAATTTACAATAAATGTCAAAAAATAGCTCAAGGTGCATTTAACAAAAAACAGGTTTTTCTTTCACATCGTTGAAGTTACATGACATATTCAATGCTATAAAATTGCCACAGTTTATGCTAACCACATATAATGTGATACAGTCTGGTGATGACACCAATTTTCTTGAATAACTTTGCAAAGTTTCATCAATTTTTTACCATTCTCTCCATTCCCATAATCTCAATTGTTTTATTCAACCTAACTTGCATGATCAATTTCCAGGGTTACTGTATATCAGGAAGTAGCAAGCTAAATGATACCTACTGCCTGGATAAAGACCTATCAAGCTTTACAAAAAATACATGTGGGGGACTTATTTCTGATAAAGAAGGCTTCCAAATTTTTCATAGGCCTCCTCAATCTCTATGTGTTAAAAAATATAAGTTTTAAAAGGATGAATTACCCTGTAAAACAAATGCAATTTCTCTTTAAATGATGTCATTTCATGTTTGCTGTTCATGGCAAATCACATTCCAATTGTTTAAAATTTCTTACACTAATCATTCTTTTTCCTTCATGCTCAGACTACCACTGAAAATCTTAAAAATAATTTTTGAGTTAACGTAGTAAAGTCTGTCTTAGTACATGTTTTTCAAATTGACTGCACTCATATCCTGGGAATTATTTAAAATGAGCTTTAGAAAGGGAAACAGAATGTACCAGAACATGTAGCCTACAGTACTCAAATCTACCAACAGTGCATTTGCACTACAGCAGGGACAAAATAGCTGGATTCACAGTAACTATAGTAATTTGCAACCCAAGAATTGCCAGTTGCTAGTCAATTCTAATTTTGATGAGCAAAAGTTATAGTACTTGCCAATACCAATGACTCCAAATTAAAGAATTCTTTAGTGATTTTTTGCTAATCAATTCATTACCACTATTTTGAACCTTGTTATACTCTAACTTGTGACAATGTACTCACATTGCAAGTTTATAATAAACTCAACATTTCAAAACCTAAGACTTTACATAAAGTCATCAAAAAAGTAACCCTTAAACCCATTACTACAATACAATAATTTACAGTACACTTCTTTTATAGTGACATTGATTAAACTAGCTCAAGAACGGACTCTGAAAAACAAGGGATACACTATTTACAGGTCAATATACTAGTATGTTCCTTTATATACTGTGCATGTTATGTGTACAGTAGCCCATTATGAGGCTGGGTTTTTGTTACACGTTGAAACCTTGTAAGGTAAGCACCACACAAATTTTCCAATAAGAATTCCTAAAATACCGTACAAAGACACCATACAGCTATCTGAAGACTCAATATCTATATAATGAAAGAACTTGGGCGGTATTAATTTCTCTTATTTGTGCCCAATCGACTGTATTATGTAGGTTACCAAAAGTACAGAGTGGGGGTGGATTCAAGATTGCAAAGTTAGAAAGCCTGCTGAGCTAGCCAAACAGTCTCTCTCCTTTTTGATAATTTGAGATCCACATTACAGGTGGGCCAATAAAATGGAAACTTTACACCTGCTTTGCAGGTTAAATGACCACCTGCAGGGGAAGAAGAGTACTAACCTTGTAGCCAGATGTTATTAAAGGCTTGATCCTCTCAACCCAAACTACAAGTACTTAGTCAACATAAATTCTCAATTGGCATATCTCTTGATTGACAGCACGTTTAAAAAGCACAGAAGTTCATATTACGAAGCATGTATTGGACTGAAAGCAGTTTGAGTTCACATATATTAGAGTCTTGCCCTGAACCCTGTGTCTAGATGAGGATAAATTTTAGGTAGTTGTGGGAGGGACTTAGTTAGGAGAAAAAGAACTGATTGCTGTGAGAGAATTAGACCTTTACGGTAAGGAGGACTACTAGATCTAAACTTGTTATAGAGTACAAACCATACAATTAAAGGGGAAATGTATACTTAATCCCAAGCTCAGGGCTAGATTTTCATGGTTGTCCGATTGTCCGGGACAACTAAAATTTCACATGGACAACCAAAAGTTAAAGATTGACTGTCCGATGGACAACCATTTTCTCTTAGATTGAAAAAGTATAAAGCTGACTGACAAACTCTTTCAACTTTTTTGCCTCTACGATGTTTCAGGCTTGAAGTGTTTCTGTCTCTCAAACATCCCTGCTTTTTATTCTTCAAGACCAATAATACATGAACACAATTACTGTTTTGTAATTGTGTGCAAAATGTTTCGGACAACCAAATTTCACAGTGGACAACCAAAACTAGTGAAATAGTTGCCGGAAGGACAACCAGGAATTTTTCTGAAAATGGAGGCCTGAAGCTGAATTAGTGTGATAGTTGATCTATTTCATGAATTGCTCTTGAGAACTACATGTGACAATATTTTTTTCACTAAATTGTCAAATTTATGAAGGTCATTGCTTTACCTTGGATATGCAGTATTCTAGTACTTACTGAAATGTAATTAGAGGTACTTGGAAGAAAAAAAAAGAAATTGAGAATTAGCTGTTGCTTCAACATAAGTTTGTAGCAACTGCTCTTGCCCTTTAAGGTCATGTATCTTCAAAAAGGAAGACAGGGTAGGTCTGTCTCTAAGTAAAGGGAGAAGCCAAAAGGAAGAATTTTTTTTTCAAAAGTCATCTTGATTCTTACTGAAACTGAACCATAAGTCTAGGCCTGTGTCTTTTTTTAAATACCAAAGAATTAAATACTGTACACCCCAAACCTACCTACAATAACTGCATTAATTTTTCCCACTTGGTACTGTCAGTAACAGCCTATTTAGGGCTTTCACAACATGATAGTGTTTTCCCACAGTACTTAACAGTATGGGATAATAACTTCCACATGAATAACCAAATTTTTGATGCCTGCTTTCAGAAACTTCTCCAAAAGATGCTTGAACAGCTTTTACATAGATGGTGAAACATGGAGGGACAGACAGGTAGCATAATTTCCCTCCTTTAAAGGCCCAATTCTCTCACCATAAACAGTACAAATTCCTCTCCATGCATACTGGTGTCAGATTTTGTCCCTGCTAGTAAGAATGTAATTTCTTAACAGAACTGAACTGTTTAAGCTACAGTATCTTTTAGGAATGTATCATATTTGACAGTGCTAAGCTAGAAAGAACGCATTTCCTATCGTACAAATCTGTTGTCAATTCTCCTAACCTTCTTACTTAAGCCCCTCCCACAATCGTCTAAAAATTGAAATTTGAAATAGGCATCAAAACACTTTCAGTACAGTTTATGCTGTGTAACACCAGCTTTGTTACTCTGCATTGTTTGAATTAGCTGTCAATCAAAGAGCTGAGCCAATTGAGAAATTTAGTTAACCCCTACAAGAATTAAGTTTGGGATGACAGGATTGGCCCTTTGGACCTCTTCAATACATTAGAATTTAGAGTAACTTGGATATATTATTATGCACAAATTTGTGTAGAATTAAATACATGGCTTGTATGGTCATTACTAAATGCCAAACCTTTCAAAGTTATAAAGTTTAGAATTATTCTTACTGGCAGACATGGATACAGTTCGCCTCCTAGTGTGAAAAAAGGGAGTGGAGAGAGGTGGTGAATTAGACAGGTAGTACTTCCACCCTTTGATGATGGGACATTGTTTGTACACATCAGGTGTGAAATGGTAACAACAAAGGGGAAGGTTGTGACAAGCAGAATCTCACAATATGCACCAAAGTACAATGATCTCAGGATATGAATATTTTTAACAAAGCAACAGAAATTTATACACAATTCTGAGCAGCCCAATCTGCTTGGCCATTAATGGGGTCCATGAGTGTTAAATCTCCTTACCTTTATTGTCTGTGTGTATATATATATGCCATTCCCAACATCTCAGTCTCATAATCAGAAGGTTTTTTCAGGGTACAATCATTTATGCTACAATAACACAAAATTTGGAAAAATTGAGGCTGATGAAGCCCAGTAATGGCCAACGAAATCTGATTGACATCTGCTTAAGTTCAGATCCTACAGAAACAAGGATTTGTATGTCATAATACTTTCATGATAGGAAGGTATCTACTGAATAGTAACTACTTTACTGACCAAATTGGTATCCCACAGTTTTAGATATAATGCCTAGAGTGAAAGGGTGGAAACCATAGACTCTGCCAAAGATTAATTTCTTGGCTTCCAGTCTGAATAATATCACAGTACTGTATATCAGCATTAGTGGCCATACCACCCTGCAAAACAGCTTTAGGTAACAGCTATTTTTCTAGCCTATCACTTCACATTATACATTTAGGTATTAAACAAATAAATGTAGATAAGCCATGCATGCAAACTTTTCAACTGGCATCCCTTCCTATGTATACTATAATACATCCCACAGAGTTGACTTGTTCCTTAAAGCATTATACTGAACCCATTGACACCAAGTGTTCACTGAAAGCCACGATAAGTCTGAATTAAAATACTATTAATTTATCACAATGATATCCTTCTGTCATCATTTAATGAAACAGAGTTATGTTTATAATTTTGTGTGAATGAATTCCTTCTTTGTCTTCTTTTTCTGTTTTGTTTATACTATTTTCATCTGCCATTCTCCAAACCTTCCTATGGTAATTGTTTATGTTCTTCGTGATGCTAGTACACATTTTTCAGTGTCAATGCCGAACACTCACCTAAGTAATTGTATCCCCTGGCTTAAAAAATGCCTATCCATTATAATATTCAGTTTGGCTGCAAAATGCGAAAAATTTCATGAAAAGTGAAATTTGACCTGCGCTTTTGCTAGAGGGAAGTGGATGCAGTAAATAAAGTCACATCTTTTGCCTGAACAAAGAATTTAAAAAGACTGCTCTGTCTGAAGCGTGAATCTTATAATTTATGTTGGTGGACAAGGGAGATGTAGAATAAAGCACAAAGGACTGCAGAGTGTAGGCAAGAGAATACTGAGAGAAAGGGTTATACAACTCAAAACAGACAGGTGTGCTCTTGATGCCCTTGCCAACTTGCCAATTTGAATAAATTTGTAACATTTACATCTGATTACAAGTTGTTGATGTGAAAAAAAATGTACTGGGAATTTTGTTTCTTCCAGGATATTAAAGGACTATATCATGCCCAAACTGGTGGGTACAGTGCTACATATTAAAATTCTTTACCTGCCAGATGCATCATCATTTAAAGTTTATGAACCTGTCTTTTTCATAAGATGCTAATTAGTCCCAAATTAATATTCTTTTATGTACAAGAGATGAAAATAATGTCCATAACATGAATGTTGTGGTCATTTCCACCAACACACATCCTAAACATAAAGTAGTTATGCAATACTGTCAAATTAATGTCAGTCTCACCTAAATTTTGCACATTAGCATACTTATTCCATATCCTTTTCTAGCTGTTGCCACATTTTTTTTTTTTTTACAGAAACCAGGCAATGTTAATAGCATCCAATGAAGTCAAAGAATAGCAAATGGCAGACTTTTAAAGTAAATACTCCATACAGGAGTAAATTACTACAAAGTATTGTGAAATAGCTACAGTATAAGACTTAACCACTTTTTGATAACATTGAACCCCATTTATTTGTTTCTTTATAGTGCTGGTGAGACCATTTAAACAGGAGCCGAACACCTGCCTGGAGTATTCACCTTGCATATGAGAGTGTAAAAAGTACACTCTCCTTTGAAGGAACATGTGTAACACTGAGATTACATCAACAAATACAGACAGCTGATTCATCAACCAATCTGATAAGCCATTAATTTGCTACGAGCATAAGGCATTCTACTATGTATGTACATTTGTATGTGTACTCATTGTTTCCTTCAAACATGAAATCAGTGTGACATCATTAAAAGTCCACAGGAAACATTCAAATTCATACTGGTCAAATCTTTATTTTTCTTCAAACTCATAGGTACTCTGGTTGTTCTATGTACATTTCATATTGCATTGGTTACTGTTTACATGTTTACAGACTAAATTACAATATTGGTATATAATTAAATGGTATAATTTGCTGGTTGGGGCTGTGTTACCATATCAATGGAATATCCTACTGTGTAGCCTATAAAGTGGAATCTTCCACTTCAAAATCCATTTTGTATTATTTAACAAGCATATCCAGGGTCCATACAAGCTTTCATATACTGTACAGTATATTAAACTTACGTAAACAGGCAAATTTCAGCAGGAACTAGCAGTTAGGGTTGTGAACTGGTCCTAAGGCAGACACTTTTGGAAAGTCTATACTACTAAAATATTTTAAATTGTACCTCTCAGAATGTCAAGTATCAATTTAGTCAGGTCTGGGATTTACAAACTAAAAACACCTGTCATTCTTTCAGTTTGACTATTCAAAATTGCAACAGTTCTCAGATTTTCTGGAACACTAAGTCTTACCGTCATAGCTAGTTGAGTATACCTACAGGTGCATGAAAGTGCATCAGCTGTTTTAGCAAGATTGATCCTGGTTATTTGATTTGCTCTCAATTACAGAATTTCACAGTACCTGAGTACTTAATATAAAATTGTTCAAATTTTATTCATGCAAATATAAAGTAGAATGCACATTGTAATGTCATTTTAGTTATCAAACAAAATCTACTCAAATTATAACCAAAGAAAGTTAAAAAATTCAAATTATTTCTAAGAAACCAAATTTTGCAATCTTTAAGAGACTTGTTAAAAATTTCAAATCTGCTCCAAAGTTTTAAAGGGCAAGAGCAGTCACCCCAACTTGAAGTAGTGTACTTAGACTGTCCTGTTCCATGATTGGCTGTTGAGAGTCATGGGACAACAGTTTTTCTCTTCACGTGTGAAATTTACTGGAAGTAACTGCTTGTTTTACATTGATGTGATATAGAAGTTATAAAATATGATGAAAGATACTAAGAAGAAAAACAAGAAGAAAATTGTGATAATAGCTGTTGCTTCATAATAAGTATGGGGGACTGCTCTTGACCTTTACTTGACCATCTTTTGTAAATGACACCCAGTAGGCTAATTAGCCTTCCTGCATCTGACCAGTTCAAATCATTGAATGTTTCCTGTAAATTACTTACAAAGTTGCTGATGATATAAATCTAGCTTAAAAATTAAAAAACTAATCACTCAAAAGACATAGACCTAGACATTTTCTAGGCTGCTGTTATCAATGCCCCAGGCTATTTACAGTAAAGGTGTACACAGGTCGATAAATTGTGTTTTGCATTACTATAGTATATACCCAGTTAAGCTTTGTAGGCTCTGTACCTTTGTACTTGTTTTGACATGGATGGAAAAATTTACACACCGAGACTTGACTTGAAATTCAATGAATTGTAAAGGTGTTGCATACAACAAGAACTATAGGCTTACAGTGAGTTAATAAAACTTACAAAACAAGCTACCACACCGTCTACATACTAGTATCACAGTACTGAAGGGACCTGTTCTATTATAACCAGTGGGCAGGTGTCATAAATCAGTAAACTAAACCAGGAAAATTCAAGATTCCTCACTTACAAGGTACCATACAGTAACTGGTGTTCATCTAAAATGCTCTGATAACATTTGGTATTTTACAAATTAGCCATATTTCTCATTGTCATAAAAAACTTTTATTTATTTTGGTTCCAGAAGAATAGCAAACACAATTTATTAAATTTAATGCATCTTAGCTTTCAAAAAAAACACATATATGGATATGAAAGCATCGAAAATCATTGTTTAAAGTGATGAAAACAAATCAAACCGACACTTACAGTACTAAAGCATTGTTTTCTCTCCAGGTCAACCAAGTATAACACATAATAATCCACTAGGTTGACTTGAGAAGCATATGAACTTGCAAATGTGACAAATGAAGAGACTTTTAGGCCATTGACAGAAAGAAGATTAGTGTTTTCAAATCGCAAGTTAACCCCTTCCATATGCATGGTTTTGCTGCGAAACCATAATGTACCATTACTATTAGTGTTTGCACGGGTACTAAAAATTCAGACCTGGGTACCCGATCCCCATACCCGTTGGGTACCCGGGTTACCTGGTGTTACGGTGACTTAAAGATATGAGCATTTTGTAAGGCATACTCCATAAGACGTGCATGGTAACATTAACATCTTCATTGAATAGGTATAGTATAGTGATCACATTCCCTAGTTCAAAAACATTTGATTTGTGAGAAGGTTTAATCGTCTCGTTTTGTTTTAGATCAAAATGACAAGTAAAAAAAAAAACATAACAGAAAACAGTTAAATAAGAAAATTATAATTCCCAAGGCCTATATCAATTTGCTTTTGAATTTTGGGATGCTTTCCTACTCCGAAAGCCAGCATACTGTCCTATAAGCTCAAAGCTTCTCCTTTTACAACACTGATTTAAAAATATCAACTAATCAGAGCCCTGTATTATGGTATTCTCTTGCATGTCAAAAATTACCAATTGTAAACAAACGACATCGTGTTTGTGAACTTCCCTCACACTACTTTGCAATGTGCATTGGAATTATCACTAATGGGGTATGTACGATCTTATGTAGCTAGCCTTGTGTTGACATCCAGGCAAGGTAACATAGCTTTCACACATAAACTTCGTAGTCTGCTCGAGTGCCATTTTGGGGCAAAATAACGTAATATGTATTGGCCTGTTTTAAAAAAAATTTTGTGAATGTTAACAGTGTTATTACATTAATCGATGCCGCTTTTCTTTGCAGATAGCAGCAAAGTGCTAATTTGCGTAAAAATGACACCTTTATCCATTAAGATAATATTCGATGATTTTACTCGAGGTGGCATACTGTATTAATAATAAGATCGTACATGCAAGGCTCAGTTTACCTGCATGTTGAACATTACGGGCACTGTCTTTGCAAGCTGGGCGGGGTAATACAGTATGTCTTGCTTTGTCTGCGTCAAACAGTACAATGCGATTTGGAATCAGCCGCCAGATAGCTTGTTTGCGTGTAAGTTTATAAGCCGTATACATGTGATGTGTGAGAAGTAACCCACTACGTGACGATAGAGCGATCGGGCCGCACCCTGATAAAAATTTCAACTTCGGCTGTGAAACCATAACAAAGCCCTTTAACTAATTATAAACCTATGGTGTGTAATCATGTTTTGGACATGAAATAGGCTTGAGAAAGAGATACATAACACATACACATCTTCTTGGGGCATAGTGAGTGCAAATATGACAGCATCCTTACCAAAACTTAATATGGCAGAACCCGTACATAAGTAACCTGTACAGTATACATAATGTTCAGAATGGCGGGATGGACCCCCTTTAGTAGCGAAAGGGTTAATGCTGGTTCTATACAAGAAACTTGTATCCTGTGTTATACTTGTGGATACAGTGAAACACTTACCGTCACACGCTTGCCATCAGGAAGGGTAGCAGGAACTGAAAACGTTTTCTCATCATCTTTCCGAGCACTCTTCACAAAGAGGGCGCTCCAGTCTTCTTCCTCTTCTTCCAATGGATAGACTCCTCTCAACATACCAGCAGTATCATAGCTGGCACTGAGTCCTCTTGAAGGATGGTAACGCTCATCCCCAAAATCTTCTTCCAATATTACGTCCTCATCAATGCCGTACAACTGTCTGTGAAAATTTCTTTGATGAACACTACTTTGCGCTGAGGCCCACAAATTGTGGACCTCATGTCTAAGTCCAGGTACTTGGGGCCTTCCTTTAGCATGGGCATTAGTGTTACTGCTTCTTTCCTTCTGCTTACTTGGATCAGACAGGGACCTCTCTCTCATAAAAGTTTCCCTGGCCTTATGGTGAGGAAGGTATCCATTCCTTAAATCTCCATTTTTACTTCTACCAGGACTGTGTGGTTTATGCTGAGAACCATTTTGAGGGTGATAGACTATATCCTCAGAGAATGTAACTGTGTGCATTGTGCTGTTGTCATCATTCTCATACTTCATTCATGACACATCTAACAGCATTTCAGAACTTACAAACCTGCAAAGAATAAAAGACATTACCAAAAATATCAAAACTTGAATTGCATTTTGAAAAAATATTAAAAACTATACTATAGCTCAGGCTTTAACAAAGTCCCTTTCCAGTACTTACCCGAATGGCTAGCTCTTCTCTTATTCCACCTTGCCTTCATGATCAATTTTGCCCATCTCAAAATTGTAACACAGTATGACCCTAAACCCTACATTGCTGCACAGATTAATGGGATTATCACAGTTTTTAACAGATTTTATAATTACAACTGCAGATACTGTTGGCAATAACTGTTTTCTAATTTACCCCTTTCCCGTTGTGCTCCAATCGGGGCATATTTGCGCACCTCGGGAGTGGGCGGAAAAGCGGACATAGCCCGCCCCGCATCAGCTTCCGTAGGCCATTGACCCTTAAACTATTGTCTCTCTCGTTGTTGTAGCCGAATTTTTGGGTAGCTACTCGCAGTTTCGAGCTCCACATGAAACAGTAAAGATGGGTGACTGCCGAGCTCTCCGCATGGGTCCAAAAGGACCCAAACAACGGTTAAGGGTTAACTTGATATTTGAAGCATTTTTAATTTCTCTCTTGGCTATGTAGTGTTGAGTACTATTTGGCAAAGAAAGTTTTGTAAGCATAAAGCAGAATAAATAGCGACTCGCCTCATAAAAACCTGATACCAGGTACAACATTGAGACTCCTCCTGCACTTATCATGTGTAAAACTGTTGTACCAGTCCTCATAGTTAGTTACAAGGAGTCATTGTATTCAAAAACAACACACATCCCAGTCACCTATGTACTGCTGGGTCACAGCATAAATGTAATGCAAGAACACAAAGAAGTCTATTTCACACGAAGAGGGTAAAATTTCCCAAAATTTCTGTATTCCTTCATACATATAAAATATATAACATGGCTAGTCTGAGATGGGTCCAGGGGCCATAAATGCCGCCAACCATTCTAAAATTCCCACAAAAATATGTTGTACATAATAGAATAAAAAAAGTGACTTCAAATGGTGCAAAAAATGTTGACTGCATTTGTGGGTATGCACTTTAACTTAAAATATACAAAAAATTTTCAAAGTGCCCTGATTAGGACCCACTCCCAACTTCCCAAGACAGTGATAAAGTCCCACAGTTAACTGACCTCAAACAAAAATCATAGCTGTACGACAGATTATAAGTAAAAGAAGTTTTTTTCCTATCAAAGTATTTACACAAGTATTCCAGGTACATGAGGAACACACATGCAATGTTACACAGATAGTGTGACATTGACTATAACCTTTACAATCTAGTTCTACAGACTGATTTAGTATGCACTTCCATAAAAAGACAGCTGTAGCAAAACAAATACTGCCGTCTGCAGGGAAATAAAAATCTAAAATACTGTAAAATTTTTAATTTATAATCAGATTCAAGATAAAATTGCACAATGAAAGTGATTCACAAACCCACCCAGTTAATGATATTACCAGGTATATTTAATTGCTTCAAAGAAACCAGCTGTTCTAGCAACAACACTTTTTCTACAGTAAAGAGAATGAGAGTAGAATTTTTCTTGGCCTTCTGAGGAAAAAATGGCTATGGTAGCAACCAATTGTCCATGAACTGACTTTAGTAATGAGTTTCCCTCTCAACATTTTTTTACCATGAAAAATCTCTGCAGCACATACAGTAATTGCTCTTGTGTTTTACATCTGGAGGTTTACTGAAGGCCAGTTAGAACTTTTTAAAAAACCTGGAAACCAAACATTTCATTTTTCCTTCTTCTTCAAAGATATTTTCAAACATACTTCTAAGTAAAAGATACAGAAAACAGTAATTTCATTTAACTAAAACAAAGCTATTACTGTCAGAAAATGAAACTGAGGCTACTTTTCCGTAATGTCTTATTTTTCTGATAAGTTGCATTTTATACAGACTTTTAACTCTTAAAATGCAAAATTGAAGTGAATCTTGCATTACTGTAAATACAAGCCAAAAGGCACATATAGTGCTTGACAAGTGATATACCTCCATTAACCTAAATAAACCTCAAAGGTTGCTTAGAATTTTAGTTATCTTTCTTTGTACAATACTTTAAAGCACCAATTATACTATAAGCTATTACATGGTATTAAATAACTTCCATGCCTAACAAACCTTTGGACTAATTGCATTTAAGGCAGTCATCTTTTTGAAGACTAAAATTGTCAATATCAAGGGAGAGATCACTAGTAAATTTTAAGAAGATCAACTTCATGTAAGACTACCTCAAACTGAGGTTAATAGACCACTGAAGGGGGATGAATAGACTGAATAGCCTGATGTGAGTAGGATTAGTGGGTGCCTATTCACTCCAGTTAGAGGCTGGCTTACATGAAGTATTTTAGCTATACAAACCATGGCATTTACAATACTGTAGTTTGAGATTAAAGAAAAGCAAGATACTGTAGGCACTGAACAGCTGAAAAGAACAACATACTGCACATCCAATAAACAACTAGAATGGCACGTATCAATGCTTCCACCTGAGGAGGGAAAGGGACGTTTTTCCCCTATCCCCTTCCAGAAAAGATGGGCTAAGGCCTTTCCCCCTTCACCTTTTCAATTCAAATTGGAAAATTTTTCAATATCTTGGTTTCTTACATAAAAAGAGCAACCTTTCACAGTATTGTTTAAAATTTACACAAATGAATGGAGCTTTAAACCCTTCCAATTGCACCTTACAGAGGCCTTAAAATAAGCTTTTGTCCCCATGTACCCACTTGTAACTTTAGCCTAGGACAGCATTAATTTGGACTTAGGGTTTAGCAATAAATCCTCACCTTTTGTGTTTTTGGACAGAATCTCTGCTTATGGTTGCCAAAACAAAGAAATAAAAAAATTTTGAGGTATAGGGTAATTTAGCAATAATTTTAAAATGTAGTTATGTGAGTATGTTTTAAAAAGTTTGCAAACAAAGGTGACATCACGTCCATTCTGTTCAAATGTCTTTGATGGTTTCAGGTAAACTTCCTGCAAAAGTTGGGAGATATCTACACAGGCTTGTTAGTCTATGTAAATAATGATGCCCAAGTATTGTACATACAGTATGTTACTGAAATGCAAAGTACAAAGGGCATGTATTTACTGGTATCATTGTGGCAAGGTAATTATACATATTATTTTATAAAATAGTTGTGAAAAAATTACTAAGTACTATAATATGCTACAACCTGAAAAAAAATGATCATAAATCTCCTGTATGGTAATACCACAATTCAACCATGCTAGTTTCTACAATATTATAGGGTACCCAATGTATGTGAATTTAATCTCAAGAAGTTTCAAGTGTTCAGACTGGAGGACTGAAGTGACAAATAGCATATCTCTAAACAATACAACTCACAACTTTCACAATCCAAACAAAGAGGAGACTAAAATAGAGCTCATGTGAATTTTGAAAAATACTGCAACAGAAAGTAGTTTAGCCAAGACAGCATTCCACACACTACCTTAATAAATGCAACATCTGAAATTTCAAAAAGTATTGCAAGCAAAACTTAATCCAAATGGTGCGAAAAGGAAGTGCACATGAGTAACAAATTTATCTTAATGCCTCACATTAGTCATGTAGGCTAACATGCTAAGTAAACTACATAAATATCTAGACTGCAATAACCTTGCCCTTGTTGGTACTTTGATCTGATATTCATGAATTAGACCATGGCTTCCTAAGTCATATGACAGTAATACTGAACAGTAACACTAATGTAAGGCGTAACAAAAAACAGAATAACAGGGTCCATTAGTTTCTGCCCTACGTAATTTCCAACCATTTTTTCCAACCCTAAAATCCTTGGCGTGAAAAGTAATGTTTGAACTTACATGTGTTCAAAACAGGTGCATAGCCAGGATTGTGTCATGGAGGGGGGTTGGTGTCATGGGAGGGGGACTCTGGGGTGTGACATGAGAGAAAAGTTTAAGGATTGAGAGATAAGGTGTTTTTTGCATTGCAAGGTTAGGTCATGGGGGAGGGTTCTAGCCCCAACCCCCAACTCCCCCCCCCCCTTCCCGTCCTTGGCTACAACACTGGTTCAAAACAATTTCAAATCCAAGTGCAAGGCAACAATGAATTTTGTGGATCGGCCTAAAACTTTTTCAGCATCTTCATTGAAAAGAAATAATTGTTGGCCTATGAACTTTTTATAAACATAATGTATAGTCACAGACTTCTATTTTTTTTAAGTTTAAGTAGTCTGTGTGTCTGTTGGTAGGCTTATGCTGAATGTGTGAACAATTGTTCACAGTACTGAATGTACACCTGTACATAAGAACATATTAGTGTACCTAAAGGCCCAGTTCTCTCACCCCAAACAGTACCAATTCTCCTAACCTTCTCACTGAAGCTCCCCCCAAAATTGTCTGAAATTCATCCTCATCCAGATACAATCTCAGTTTATTGCTTCAAGGTGAGTATAGAAAAACTCAATTTGTAAATCAAAACGCTCTTAGTATCGTTAATGCTGTGTAATATAAGCTCTGGTACTCTTCACTGTTTGAATTAGCCACCAATCAAAGAGCTGAGCCAATTGAGAATTCTGATACCCTTGTACCAAAATTGTAGATTGGGGTGAGAGGTTTGGCCCTTTAAGCTTTATTTGACACTTGTAAGTACCTCTGATATCACATTCCTTTTCATTATTTTCTGCCTCCCAAAAATATGTTTTCTTCTAAAAATATAAGGGGTGAAAAACAAGGTATTTGAGGGGCCGAAAGAAACAAGACCGGAAACTAGGCTAACATAAATCGGTCTAGCCTACCTGATGTTCCCAGCATTGAATGTTCCCATGGTGCAATGTTCCCTGTTTTTGTATCTCAATGATTTGGCAATGACTACAAGGTTTGCTATCCCCTGGATTTGATGTGTCCAGAGGTGGGAAAATTCCCAAGATTTAGGAACGGTAAACCTAGGCCCAAACCTTGGGAAAATTGACATAGGCTTAGGCTAGCCCTACATATAAGGGTAGATGTGCACTGTTTAACAAGGTGTTTCTTGATTGGCTGTTGCCATTGTATTGTATCGACTGTATTCTTTGTTTGGGTTAGGTTGGGGATTAGCCTAGAGTTACATAGCCTAAGCCATTTAGTAAAATTTTTTGTTAAACAGTGCGCATCAGAGTATCAGTGCCACAAATAAGATTTCTAAGGCTAGCTAGGCTATGAACAGTTAGGCCTAAACCCATAGCCATACTCTTGAACTTCAAAGTTAAAGCTTTAACTTAGTTAGGCCTAGGCTAGTTGTAGCCTATTCCATTGATACTTAGTTTAGGCCTAGGCTAGGCCTAGGTTAGGCTAGCCTAGGCCAAAAGCAAAAGTAAGTTAACTTGGGCTACTCATGCTAGCAACAGTTCTATGCCCAGCGTTAACGGTTAAGCCAGTCAATGTCGTACGTGCCTAACTTAGGCCTAGGCCTCGGGTATAGCCCGTCAATGTAGGCCTACACCTAGGCCTAGTCTTACTTAGTATTTTAGAAAGTGCCATTGACCTTATAATATTGCCTAGGCCTAGGCCTAGGGCCTAGGCCCTAGTTACTGCCTAAAGTCTAGTTAGGGTCTTTTACTGAGTGCTGGCTATAGCTACCTTTTGGCTTCATGTTCGATAAGATCACCTGTCGATTTCGAGTGACTTACCATACTGAGGCTAGGCCAACAGGTTTTTGAAAAGGAAATTACTTCCCCTCACCTTTTCAAGTGGGCAAAAGATGAAGTACCAGTTTTCTGTAAAGAAGAATGTACAGGTAGCCTTCGAGGCTTCGTTAGTAGCACTTTATATGTCAACTTGTCATATCACACCAATGATCTCAAGCCGGCCATGTATGTGTACACAAAATAGCCTAAATATAGCACTCAACGTATGTGGTAACTCCACCGGATTTAATCTGTGCGGTGTTTGGTGTTTACATATCATGGCCTTGTTGTAAACTAACGGTGGTGAGGCAACTGTAAACTTTGCTTTTTATTAAACTCCCTTAACCAGCCGCTTGCCGTAACGTGATGAGCATACTGTGTTGTACGGATACCAGTCTGGCAAAATTTTACGTGCAAGTGAGCTGAAAACAGGGGGAGAAGCAGGATTTACTCGAAGGAGTTTCCATGACGGACGGCATCAACTTATAGCGACAGCAAAGGATAACGGTACCAGCACAAGAGCAATAATTTTTACAAAGATTTGATATTTAACCTATATCAATACTCAAAAGTCATAGGCGGACGGGGCACGTTTCAGTTTGGGGGTGAGCAGATACTATGCCCGAAAGATGAAATTCTGCTAACCGACACCGTCAGTTGGCGCGGGACACACAGAAAATTGTAAAGGTCGTGTGACATGAGAATGACAAAATCGGGTAGAGACCGGGGACATGCCAAACATGAAAATACAAGAAAATCATAAGTAGCCTACCGGTATATATCACCAAACCATTTTTTATCTGATGAATTTAGAAGCTTTTTAATACAGGGTTATCAAAAGAAATGTCAACACTGAGCAACACTCCACATCATTATTTTTGCATAAGTAACAATAAAGCTGCTTTAGAAACATTTGATCTTTGAAGAGACATGTCTTGGGAACCGTAAAAGTTATTGACATAATTCCACTCAATCCGTACCAGCCAATTTAAGGCATTTTGCTGACATGTCACACTAACTATAAGAAACCGGACCTCTCCGACAGTCTGAAATGGATGATTGGGGCCCAGTCGTATAGCAGAATCTAAGCAGTCTCTATTTTGAATTTCCTCTTTCAATAATAAGTTCATTTTAAACTACTTGCAAAGTGATCAGAAATTTATTAATTTCATCTTCATGCCTGAAAAGTAATTCTGTCCGGAAGACTACTAACCACAGCACCAACTTCGGTTGGCGAGGAGCTTACAGAAGGTTTTGAAACTGACGGACACCTTTAGATAACCAAAATAAAATTTTCTAGGCGCGCTAGTATCTAAGCAGTCGTTATTTTTAGGTTTTTGTTTGCAATAATAGACAACAGACAGTAAATTGCTAATTGTTCAAGAGAACCCATCCAATACGGGATTTTAAGTTCTTTTCTTTTCTTTTCTTTTCTTTTCTTTTCTTTTCTTTTCTTTTCTTTTCTTTTCTTTTCTTTTCTTTTCTTTTCTTTTCTTTTCTTTTCTTTTCTTTTCTTTTCTTTTCTTTTCTTTTCTTTTCTTTTCTCTCCTTTTCTTTTCTTTTCTTTTCTTTTCGTTTCTTTTCTCTCCTTTTCTTTTCTTTTCTTTTCTTTTCTTTTCTTTTCTTTTCTTTTCTTTTCTTTTCTCTCCTTTTCTTTTCTTTTCTTTTCTTTTCTCTCCTTTTCTTTTCTTTTCTTTTCTTTTCTTTTCTTTTCTTTTCTTTTCGTTTCTTTTCTCTTCTTTTCTTTTCTTTTCTTTTCTTTTGTTTTCTTTTCTTTTCTTTTCTTTTCTTTTCTCTCCTTTTCTTTTCTTTTCTTTTCTTTTCTTTTCTTTCCTTTTCTTTTCTTTTCTTTTCTTTTCTTTTCTTTTCTCTCCTTTTCTTTTCTCTCCTTTTCTTTTCTTTTCTTTTCTTTTCTTTCCTTTTCTTTTCTTTTCTTTTCTTTTCTCTCCTTTTCTTGTCTTTTCTTTTCTCCTTTTCTTTTCTTTTCTTTTCTTTTCTCTCCTTTTCTTTTCTTTTCTTTTCTCTCCTTTTCTTTTCTTTTCTCTCCTTTTCTTTTCTCTCCTTTTCTTTTCTTTTCTCTCCTTTTCTTTTCTTTTCTCTCCTTTTCTTTTCTTTTCCTTTCTTTTCTCTCCTTTCCTTTCCTTTTTAGACCTTCCCCAAGAAACCGTCGTCCTTTTTTTCCGACGGGGGGGGGGGGGGGCTGCTTACTGTCTGAAAATCGGTCCCACTTTGAAGGAAAGGCGATATGTGACCACGATACTGGGTGGAACAAGCCGGCTTACAGTCCTGCGCTTACAGTCCAACGCTACTATTAAAATTTAAGTTCGTATTATGATGATGAAATTTGGTTTCTTGTTAATTTGGAAGGAAATTAAGGGGTGCCCGGACGAGATGATAGTCAGAAGTGGACACTCCCCTTTCTCTGCAATCTTTGGAGGAGGATGCTTTGAGACCACTTTCAAAGTGAACAAAATAACTGAGCGATGGAAACAAAGGGTAGAAAATCCTCGACAGGAACTATGGTAATTTATTTTGCCTTCAACCAGCTAGCATGGGTTTTCACACCATGCTATTTGCACATGAAGAGAGACAGTTAGAGGAGATTAAATTTATTGTTGAAAAAATTTCGTTCGCTAGCTATCATGTGTATTTTTTTTCTTCTTCTTCTTCTTCTTCTTCTTCTTCTTCTTCTTCTGTGCGTAATAAACATAGGTTTATCCCAGACAAATGAAACTGTAAGAAACTAATGATAGTTTATCGGGCAGGAATGAGGAATTTTTCCCTACATACGAAATGTTTTCTGATAGTAATACATCATACAATCCTAGTTAATTAATGCACTTACCAACAGCGCCGCAGATGGTGACTAACGAACCCAATTTACTTATGGGTGCAGCCCCCTGGAAGCCACACGGGTCCTATTGGTTATGTAAAGGGAAAGCCTAGATGACTAGGGACTTGGAATTATTGAGGTCTGGTGCGTGGGCATTGGGGCATTGGCCCTCCTTTGCCCTTCAACCTGTTATGTCATGTCATGTCATGTCATGTCATGTCATGTCATGTCATGTCATGTCATGTCATGTCATGCCATGTTATGTTATGTAAGGTCTTGTGCAAATCGGTATCCGGACAACTTTGCTCTTTTGAAACAATTCATTACAAGCAGGATGCTTGTACTGAAGAGAACTCGGAATTTCATGTAAGAAGAGTTGTGAAAATCATAAAATGAAAAAAGGAGTTCTCTGACCCGGGAAGTGGGCGCATGCTTCCGCCCCACACTTTTCACTGGGAGGACTATCGCCCCAGCCACCCTGTCCCGCTCCCTACGCCCTTGGTATGTCTAAAAGAATATTGACAGGGTCACACAGGGCTTAGCAAAAGAGAGCTGTGAGAGTTCACGATAACGGTCGATGGAGTATGGCATCTTACCTACACGGCAGTGTCACCCCGGGCGCATCCTTTCTTTGTCAGAGAGCGGTCTAAAAGAAAGGGTGTAATGAGAGGATGTGTCTGATCGGGATATTTATAAAACCGTTGTTAAAATGTTTTGTGTTTGATAAAGACGACTTTAAGGAAGTCAACTCTCATCGCGAATTACAATTTTTGTAGTAGTCTACAGAAATAAGTGGCACAGCTGCTCCTTAATTGACAGCAAATCCCAAAAATGTGCAGTGATGTTGCTCATACTACACAGCATGCTCATACTACACAGCATGTACTGAACTGAAAATGTTTCGGTTAAACATTCGGGTCTTTGTTTACTCACCTTGAAGCAATAAACAGAGGATGTGTACAGCTAATGGATGGGCTTAAAATGTACCTCAAGTAAAAAAAATATATAAAAATAAAAAATATGGACTAAACAGCATGAAAATTATGTTACTAATTTTAACTATGTTAAAATAATGTTATTATTGTACTACTAAAATTACAATCTCTGTATTTTATTGTTTTCCTGAAGTTCCTTCACCCTGTATGTGTGATAGGTGTAGGTGTGATAGCATCCTTAATCTTATAGGGTGATGCAATTACTTAAAGGGCCAAACCTCTCACCAAAAACTACAATTTTGATACCCTCGTACCGAAATTCTCAATTGGCTCAGATCTTTGATTGGCAGCTAATTCAAAAAATGCAGAGTACCAAAGCTTACATTACACAGCATGAACGGTACTGAGAGTGTTTTGATTATATAAATTGAGCTTTTCTATACTCACCTTGAAGCAATAAACTGAGATTGTATCTGGATGAGGATGAATTTCATACAATTGTGGGAGGGGCTTCAGCAAGAAGGTTAGGAGAATAGGTACTGTTTGGGATGAGAGGTTTGGCCCTTTAGGCCTTCTCTGGGCAACATGTTACACAAGCAAACAAGAAGAGTTGATGGTCATAAAAAGAAAGCAGGTTATGTGAGTTGTATATACAACAAGAAAATCGCAAATTATTGTGCAATGGACTTTGTTTTAAGTGAATAAATTACAACATTTTATATCTCAGTTCAGGAATATTCTATTAAAATGAAAGGTGGACTGTAAGAATTCAAGTTTAATGCATCGTTGTTGACTTGAGGTACACTTTAAGTAAGGTTCATGGAATTGCTTGGGGTAAGATGATCAGGCCTTTAAAGTAACATATCGAAAAGCTTCGATCATAAACCTCGCAAATGCGTTATAGTGTGGGCGTATGGTGTATTGTTCGTTTGTTTTTTCGCATAATGTAGCACTCGGGGTTGTGTTTTAAGGTCTGACTAATTTGGATTTTTGATGTTCGTACTATTACACACCCAGTGAATACTTTTGATTGGAAACACCCTTTAATTTTGTCGTAAATCGTTAATTTATGTGAATCGATGTCTATAAGTAAAAATGTGGTTTCCACCCCAAATTTACATAATTTAAAGGTTTAATACTTCTAGCCACAAATGTAGTCATATCGAAATGGCTAAACGCGTTTCTGGTAGTTGCATGTCATAGGTAGCAAGAGGAAAAGAGTGGGTTTTATTTGGATCTATAATTTTGTGGTAAACCGCGTTTAACTTAGATGAAATGACGCATTATATGGGGGAAATTCCGCCAAATTATGACTTCTCAACGTAAAAAAATTAGATATTTCGAATGAAAATCGTCGTTTCATGGGTTGCTTTCACCGAGACATATCATTTCGAAGCATACCTGATTAAGCTTACCTTAATTAGAACAATTTAGAAAACTTGGTGTAAAATGATCGTTTTTGTAGAAAACTTTTCGATATGCATACTGCATGGGTAAAATGTTGCACTTTTAATAAGGGTGTTTTTTGAAAGGCGACAAAGATCCGTCGCCATGGCAGCCTAATCTTTACTTTTTATATACTACGGTGCGAAATGGTACTATCTGTCAAAAGAAAACAAAAAAAAACAAAACAAAAAAGATACACAAAAAACTGCCTACATTTTCAGAAAGTCACACCAAGTTTAATCAGTTTTCTTATCACTCTCTGAGGGTAGGAGTGGGGATGAAGTAAACCTGTCTGTCTAAATCCCCTTTTTCTTTGAGTTTTTTTGGCCCGTGCAAGGAAACACAGTTGGCGTTATCTTAGGTAGTTTACTTTCTTCAATTTCAAACGGGAAGAGAGTTTCTCTCCCCCCCCCCCCCCCCCATTTCCCCAGTTTCAGTCGTGACCGTATCAAAGTTAGCATGTGTTTAAAATCGATGTAAGCTCCTAAGATGTTTGCATAAGCAAAATTTACACCTCTGTACCGCATACAGTTGAAGTATTTGCAAGCATTTCAAGACTTGTCAACTTTTTTCTTCCTTTGAACCTGTGCAAAAGATATCTACCTGCTGCTACTAACAACTCATACGTGATTTCATTGTGAGAAAAGTGCTTGCACGAAGGTACCAAAAGCCCCAGTCGTCCCATCCCTTCCCCCATACGTTATTTGTGTTATCTTGCTAGAACCTAGAACCACCGAGGCACAGGTTGCCGCCACAAATAATTCTATCACGCCTGCCTGAAATCATTCTAAGTTCAAACGGAGACACATTTGTTCCCAAACGCACACAGACACAACCAAATAGATTGGGACATTATTTTCATCATCCTTCATCTGTAGAATGATGGCTTACTTTCTTGTAGTAAAAAAATGGTACTTCCATGTTGACCTCTTACCCCCAACTGACCTTTCATGTAAAGTGAAGGGGTTAGAAGCACCGAGAGTCACTGAATTATTTTGGTGAGTTTTTACAGTTGCACAAAAGTGTTCAATATTGTTTATTTGCTGCTACTTTTTCATATACATCACCTTTCTGTCTTGCAACGGACAACATAAACTTAAGTAATCCACCTCCTTGAAAATAGCAAAATTCAAATAATGAAGAGTACCCGTAGCGAACGGCAAAAGCCAGAAAACAAAAGGTTTTGTGGAAAATGTTCTTCATATAAAAACTGAACTCCTTAATATGTTGCTATGTAGACGAATCCGGTCACCAAGGGATGTTCTGATTTCAGCTCCATACTGGAGTCAATCACCTTTTATTTTCTATTTCCTTACTTACCTGTATATCATGGATGGCTGTACATTAAATCGTGTCTTGGTTTTTTCAATATAACTGAATATGAGGGTTTGAAAGTGATGTTGACATTAAATGAAGACGATTTAAGGCTGATGGACCCATTAATGTCAATTCTACAGTCACTAAACACTATCGCTGATCGGATTTGTAGGCCTACGTAGTGGGTGTTGGGTAAGTCGGAAGTCGATAGCCTATGTATCCCCCTTCCCCATGCCTCCCCTCATGTTAAATGCAGCTACCGATCTTCTTTATGCCTTGTGGCACATAAGGCCTCAACAGAGCATCTTCACCTGTCGGCAGAGGCAGTCGTGCTCCATTCCATGGATCCTATGCGACCCTCTTTCTTTATTTTCCGACATTACCGACGTTTGCAAGTGGTTTTTGGTCTAGCTCCCTCTGTTTCGGCTTTCCTTCTGGAACCCCTTTAACCCGAGAGCTTCCTGGCGGTATTTTCACAAATGGGTTAAAAAGTGTCCTCTTCTGGTTTCTGTTATAACATGTTTTACAAGAATGGGTTATTGGCCCAACCCTAACCAGTCTGCCAGTAGGGCCAGGGAATCACCTACCTTTCAACCTTTTCAGCATCGGTAACCGAGTACAAGCTTCAAGCAGACTTAGATCTATGGGTCATGGGTACGTACAAACCGCACCAACGTGATAAGGTGGTCACTCCACGGTGTGGATCCCTTCCCGAAGCTTTTCTAGACGGCCTACAGACTCCGCAACTCTCGACAACACAACACGATAACATTTTGTATTGTATTGTCAGTTAGCTGATTGCCGATTTTTATTTACCTTACCATCCTTCGGCCCAAGTTTCACGAGCAATCAGATGTACAAGAACTTTCAAAATTATTTGAGTTTGCTTTCTGTTTACTGAATTCTGGCATTAACAAATAATTTACTGCACATTGAAAAAGTAAGCGTTGTGAGTTTTACTCAAATTGTCACGTTTTTCACGTTTTCCTTACATTTGTCACGTGCATGTATACTTATACAGATGACGCCAATCCATTTCGGAAATCACACAAGTCAGTTTGCTGCGGGTAAGTGTGTTATTTTAATATCACTTTAAAGCTGGTAGGTCTCCTGAGTCTTTCGGTGTACTCGATAGGTTTCGTTACTCAAAATACATAATCAATTACACTGTCAAGGAGGATCCGGCAAAGCGAATAATGCGTGAGGGTCCACTTAAGCCCGATTCCCATTCAAGTTGTCGTATGAATTTATCCATTTGCTAAGAAAATGAGCTGAAAACCTTATTTTAATAACTAACTAAGCCCATTGGCGCTTGGGTCGGGTGGCCGGGAAAGGGGGAGAAAGGCGGCGCAAGGCGGCGCCCAATCGAATGTTGTGGGCAGCGATGCAATTTTAAGGGCAAACCGGAAAGCTTTATTCAACAAAAACACAAACGCATATTGCTTACATTCCATAGGCGGCGGGAGTTGTTTTATGGGGGGGGGGGCAGAAGTTTTCGGCAGCCGACGACATAATAGTGACGCCGTAAGGTGTCCGGTTTTGCGCAAAACCCCATCGGGGTAAGGTCCAGGGGCCCCTGGTGAGGTCTTGGGGAAAAGCCCTGGTGGGAGCCCAGGGGGAGAAGCCCGCGGAAGCTGAGCGATTGTAGTGATTTGAGAGGCTCCAAAATGGTCGAAAATCATGTTCAAATTAAGGATTTTAACTATAAATTTAATTCAGGAGTAGGGTGAGGTAAGGGAAGAGAATGGAATCGGGAAATACTATGGCACTTGATTAAGAAGAAGCATATTTTACAGTTATTTTCCCTAACTTTAGGGGCGGCAAAGCCAAAATGTTGAAGCTACTCAAAATTGAACATGTGATTGATAATTTTAGACAGGGCATTTTTAAGAGATCCAAAGTGCTTTGGGGCATTTTATCGATAAGGAGTTCTATTAAAAATTACGAGGCAATATGCGAGGGGTCCAGGGGTCCGCAACAGGGCCCGGAAGCTCTGACATTTTAAGCATTTTAGGGAACTTAATGAAATCAAAGATTACCTTTGCATAAATATTACAAATAATCCTAAAAGGGACATTATTACTGGGGCAAACGTGTGTCAGTGGGGCCAATAAGGGGACTGGGAACATGCCCCTCGCACAATATGCTTAAAAGGCCCTGATTTGAGAAGAAGAAGAAGAAAGAAGATTTGAAAAAGAAAGCTTGCAAAAAGTTTTGTTTTAACTCTTTGAAGGGCGAAAGTAAACTCTCCTACAGGTTATCGTTAAAGTGGGGGGTCAAGGGGGCAAAGCCCCGGAAGCTTTGCAATTTTTGCACTTTGAAAAGTAATAATTGAGCCAAAGAATAGCCGAAATGTAAAAAGGCAACTTAAAATTATTTAATTACTTTTGAAAAATTTATTTTGCGACATTCAGTTATGGGGGAGGACACGCTCCCCCAAAATCTGATAAAGAAATATTGGTGGAAGGTCACCTCCGCTTCCGCCGCCTATGCATTCTATTTACAAACCTGGGAAAAGCCATTTCCAGCTATCTGAAAGATAACGATTCTGAAAATTTCTGTACATTCCGGGACAATTAAAGGTGGCGCTCCTGTTATGTAAATAGTCTACTTTCACGATAACATATTTGCGCAGAGAATCCTCCAAATCTAAGCTGATAAATCATGTTTATCTAACATGTTAAGCTAGATCCTCGAGAAAATATCCGTCTGTCTCATTCTCTTCGTTTGGCTAGAATTTGTAGGTTTATAATGTCTTGTGCTAAATTCCATTATTAGTCAGACAGATTTGGTCTCCCGATTTGGTTTCCTCTCCCCCTCTCTCCAGTAGTGCATGCATGATCAGTCATGTAATCAAACCAGTGCATCCAACACAAACGGTTAGATGGAGCCTTATTTCTCCTGTGATTTCCAAACGCAAAAATGAAAGGATGGGTATTTGAGAAAAACGCCTAAGTTCTTTTAATTCTCTCCAACTTCAAAAGAATTAGGGGAAAATTTGTAATTTTGATTGATAGGGTACATAAATCCTAAATTGACTGAGTATAAATCTCAGTCATTTTAAATTTTTACGAACTTGACCACATGTAGCACAATTTTTCTACCAAACCACTTAACACAGACAAAAACAGGGGCGGCTCTAGGATTTTCACAGAGACAAAAAATCTCACTGTGTGGCTTTTCCTCCCGATACTAATTTAAAAGTTAAGAGTAGTGCCCCCAAACTTATTTTGAAGAAAAAGCTAAATAACTCCATGTTCGTCTTATTTCTATTCAAAGTATTTGTAATTACATTTAATGACTTTACTATTGCATATTCAAGGTAAACCAAGTAGTTGTTGCTGGTAAGTTTCACATGAGAAAAAGCATTGTCACATGACTCCCAACAGCCAATCATGAAACTGGACAGTCTACTACACTTCTTCAAGTTGGGATGACTGCTCCTGCCCTTTAACCCATGAAAATAAATATTTTTTTTTTTAAAAAAAGGTTTCTCATTTTTAGGGGATGCGGAACACTCTCGGAGAGATTCCTTCTTAGGTAGATGCGCATTGTTTAACAAAATGTTTCTTGACTGGCTGTTGCCATTTTATCGTTTGTAGTCTTTGTTAGGGTTGAGGATTGGGTTAGGGATAAGGGCAGTTACGAAATTACTTGTTAAACAGTGCACAACGCCCTCGTTCTTTCTTCTCCTCTGCCATCGAATTCTTGTGACAGTAATTTGCCCTAAGTTATCGGCGTCTAAGTTATACGTCTTATGTGACCTCTATGAGGACCCCTTTGTCTTATTTTCAGCTTCAAAATTCAATGCAAGTGCATGAAAACGCCATGTTTCAATTAAATGGCAAGAGAAGTCGCCCAAACTTATCTTGAAGTATCAGCTAAATTTCACAATTAGTTTCTTCTTATTTCTCTTCAAAGCAGGGATATCTTTCATAACATTTCAGAAGGTCATCACTGTAAATTCAAGGAGAGCACCAAATAGTTACTCGTCGCAAATATTTCATGGGAGAAGAAAAAAAATTGTCAAATGTTTCTATTAGCCCACCATGAAAAAGAAAAGTCTTCTATGCTAATATGAATGCATTTCCCCTTTAATTTCAATGGTGGTCGTGGGCATCAGATTTAGCCCAAGTTTCAGTTTAAGCTGTAGATTCTGTCAGTCTGAGGGATGATTGTAGCTAGTGGCATAACTGTCTAAGTGGAGCATTACCATCATTGGGAAAGAAGAGTCTCCCAATTTTTTGGAGGGGGAGGGGTTGGGCAAATCATGTCCCATGTGACCAAAAATGAAATTTCTAAGTCCGTTACAATTGATTTTTTGGTTTATGTAATGGTAATGGTTATATATTATTCACTCATCGTCATTGTAACGCAGTGAAAATGAACAGGAGGGATGACTGGGTGCATAAGTTACACTCGTCATTGAAATTCATAAATAAAATGCCTGATTTCATTAATACTTGGGTTCAAATTTCAGGGAAAAAAGGTGAAACCTGCCATGCAAAATAGGAGTCAATTTTATTGTTTTCTCGCTTGTAAGGGTTACACCGACTCAGGGACAATCGTAATGAAAAGCCAAAATAGCATAATCAGTTTCTAAGTGGGGATCACAATCTAAGACACCACCAGGATCTGTGGGGACATATTGTCATATGTCTATGTTGGGGGAAGTGTCATCTATGTGGAACCCACAATTGGTTAGCGGTGGGGATACTGGAAACATTTTGGCCTCAATCACCCCCATATCAATAAAATAGCATTTCCAGTATGTTGTAATTAACTTTACACCTGACCTCACCAACCCTGAAAATAAATCTCCGAAATATTTTGCAATTTATTTTGGGGTTCAAAATATGGCGAGGGATGACAACCAGTTCTCCCTCCTTGGGAGAACCTGTTGCCACTACAAATGACAAACTGCTGATAATTTCTCCTCATGCAATGCTCATGACAACCATTTTGTTTCTTTTTGTTCTCTTTTCAATTTGATTCAATTGATTCAATTCGCAAACTCTCCCAAGTTTTTACCTCCTTCAGACCTTTGCATTTACAGATATACCATCTAGGGAAGATTCATCTCTCTAGAATCTGGAGAAATTTTTTAAAATCCTCATTGATGCTGCAGGACCTTAGGACCTCTTTACCTGCTATCTAATTTGTACATTTTTCTGACATTCCACATTTTCTCTGGACACTATGACTCGAAGGGTTACACCCTCTTCATTTTATGCTGTGTCACACTTTTTCTGTACAACGGTGAATGATAGGGTTACCCGTTTTCCACACACAGAGGCGCCCTCATTGTGATAAATTTGTAGAGATGTTCCACCTTTCCATAACAATATGAACACAGTTGTATGACTAAATGCATCAGCATGCAGAGGACAGGTTACAAATAAATACCATACAACAGTATTACGGTTTTCGTTCTCATATATTTGTGTTTCTTGTTTTGTACATTATTTGAGAAAAAAGTTCCCCATGAACCTAAAACAACTTCAATCTTCTCATCAACTAGCTCTGAACTCCATAACTGATGTCAAATTCAATTGTTTTTCATACATGGAAGGCCAATAGTATTGTCTACATGTGTTTAAGACAATTGAATATAAGACAAAAAGAACACTTGTAGAGTATTCATAAGGTTACGATTTGCATCTTAAAAACTTGGACATTGAAAAAGAAAAAAAAATTTTACATTTTTCCTGACATTTTTTCGTCTTCTACAAAACTAAGAATAAGTAAAGCACATGGAATATGATGCACTACTCAGCAACAATGATTGTCATAGACATGTAAACAGGTGTTGGTAGAAAGAAATGTATATTTGGGTTTGACAAAGATTAAGGATTCACATGGACAATGTAACTAACACACCTAGAGAAGGTTTTGAGCTGAAATAAATCCTTAGTTGGCAGCGCACAATGTTTGCATAATCAGGATAAGTGGAGACAAAATGATGTTGACAAATAAATAGAATTTTGAGTCCTATTATGATCATAATTAAAGTTGCTGTATCTTGGAGCTACATGATACTTCTCTTCCTGATAAACATTCAAATTACTGTTATCAAAAACAGAGGGATTAGGGGACAAATGGAGTGACAGGTTTACTTATTTGAATCAACAAAACAATGTTATTAAACAAAGATGCAGCCGCCTTTGTAGTAATGTTGTCATGATATATGTATTTTATACAAGGCTGGAATAGCAACAACAGATGGACAAATATGCATTTCTTCACTGTCTACAGCCACCCCATAAATGTGTTGTGTATAGTTAGAAATAACACCTACCTGAATGTTCTCCAGAACCTCACATCACTTACATTATTAATAAAATGAAATTCACTACTTGCGTTTCATTGTTTACAGCAGAACCAAAACATTTGCACCATCAGGAACATATTGCAACATTACCATGTACCCTTGGACTAAACATTACCATTATTGCCTCTATGAAAATAATACTTGCTTTTCTTTTGATGAATGGTCCCACTATTTCATCCTTACTCTCCAATGAATACCCCCATGTTTTCAGATTATTCATTACATTGCAAGCCTCAACATTTCATTGCTACACTGCCTATCATGTCATGATTATATGACAAACATCACATTTCCACAGTAACTAGCCTTCTTAAAACCTTGCTTAATCCATTTCACTTTTTCTACAAGACAATTATTTCATCATTACATTTCTTGTTTCACAATTCCAACCACTTCATGTCTTATCAAACACCAAGTTTGTTCTACTTCATGATTCCTTTGTTATACCTATCACACAAACCCTATAACTTCATTGTTCTCTATCAATGCTACACACAATCAGCCAGTTCAGAAATTACATTTGAGGGGGTTGGGAGGAGGTCTGTTTATCAGCATGTTCACCAAATTGTCACAATAAACAAAACATTCCTGCACCTACAACATGTCTTCCAAAAGTAACTTGAAAATTTCATGGAGTCTTTCACAACTAATCCATTCATACTTTACAAAGAAATCTTGAGTGTTGTTTTACACAGGAGACAGCATCTAACATTCTCTTTTGGTGTCAAAATTACATTTTAATCTTCTGGCAATAAGTGCCAAGACCCCTTTTTTTATTCAGTGTGGGTAGACGTTTCGATTATGTCTTAGGGTTACATATACTCCACAAAAACAAGAGCATGCAGTACACTACATCCTAAGCTCAGTTTGTGTTTCGCACTATTCTATCCCACTGAGTTACCCCACAATTCCATGAAGCAACCGATTAATGAACTTAATCACTTATTCTCTCCCATTATGATGAAGAAGAGCTGGAAATTCTCATCGATAATTCCATGTTAGTATAATGAATCACACCCTCTCTGATGGAATGGTCACACCTCACAAACAAATTTTAATTTTTTAGTTAATGAAATAATAGATGACTTTTTTTGTACCAGTTGTGACACTGGTTTACCTTACTTAGTCAATAATATTTGGAAAATTCTTTGACACTATTGAAATAAAAAAAAAGAATTGACAAACATAAATATACAATTGGGCAGTGTGGGCATTTCATGCAATACTGACACAAAATATTTTCAGACACCATCTATTTTCCTTGACAAATGTCTATGGTGACTTATTCTCAATAAAGCATTGTAAAATAAACTAATTCTAAATTAATTTTGCAGCTCTTCAAAAAACCTACTTATGAAGGGTTAACATTGGAGATAAAGAAAAAGAAAGATAAAAATTAATTTTTATGGATTTTAAATCATTTTTATAGCCTTTCAGACTGCTACTATTTTGTCAAAGTATTTTATAACTAGTTTCATACTTTGACAAAGTGAACAGTCCTAACTGTGCCCTTTATTCACTGTTGGAAGACAGCTTAAATTGAACAATAGTATCTCAACAAAATTGTCCACACACTCATGCTGTTGTGAGTTGTAAAAATGCCCCAAATGTACTCTTTATCCATGGATACAATGAAACTTCAGTAATGAATGGGGCAAAACCCTTTAAAGTTCCAACCCCGGGCATTTAATACACCTTTTTCTCTTGTAAATAATGGTACCAATTTTCTTCGTTTGGCTTTATTTCATACACACAAAAAACTATGATGACACTCCGCACTGACATTGCAGTAGAGCTGTAATTAACTAATGTTCTATATACAAAGGCCATCATTCACTTGACTTTAAAAGTAGTCAAACGAAAGAGGCTTGTTAGAAAAAGACAACAGAGATATCAAATAAAATGTAATTAACAAGTGTACAAATCTGAAGTGTCCTTTATATATACAATTCCACTGTCATACTCCATATGAAAAATAAGTGTATTTGTCTTTGAAAGAATTCACACATTACCTTAAGACTTATTATTGTAATTTTCGAGTGACTTAATGCAGATTGGAAGCCTCTTATGGAAAAATGGATTACACAGACAGAGCATTTTCAGAAAATAAGAATTACTTAAAAAAAAAATGTGGTAAATGTCAAAAGTCTAATATCATTTTCAGTATGTCTTCCACGTGAAAGACTAAAACATCTTTAGTTACTCAGTCAATTATGCTTTTTTTCCAGGAAAATTTAATTATTTTTTTATCATTGATAAAATTATTTTTTTCTTTTTTTCAAACTGCTACCTATGTAGTGACTAGCTGGTGACAAGTTTTATCTGAGAAGGATCATGGCTATTATTTGGCATGGACTGTAAGGAATATTTAGTACCAATGCGAAGAGCAAAGTTACATTTAAAGATTATATGTATATCATCACCTTTAATAACTCAAAAGTTTGGGTAAACAGGCCAAATTTTACTGAATTTTAACAACTTTGCATTAAATGATGGCTCTTAGTTGCATACAGGCCATATGAGGTCTAATTTAGTGAATTACATAGCGTCTCAAAGAATTGAGTGTATGCCTTTCCTGGAATCGTTCATTCACACCAGACATTTTCCCCAAATTTGGGATGGATAGTATGAGAAAAGCTGACGGAGCAGACCAAAGGTTTCTTGCAGAGCATGTGAAGGCTACATGTAGTTATAAAACTTCAAAGTCTCCAAGAAAGAACCTCTTGCAATATTGCCAGCTAATTCAATGTTATATTATGAATTATCAAGTGACCATTCAATGTCACAACTTACAAAATGGCTGAAAAAAATCTGTCTCTTAAGGAGACAGATAATGAGGAGGGAAGGATGGGGGAAGGGTGTGATTTCTTACCATTGCCCAGCATTGTTTCCCCCACTGTAATCTTGAAAGCAACCATCTCATGATCTTAAAGATTGTTTCCACAACATGCATGGCTTTGACAGTTTGCATAAAAAGATAGTAGGAGTCTAAGGATACTGAACTTTTAATCCTTGCTTGACAGTTTGTGATTTAATAAAATGCAGCATTTACAGATGTAAGACCAGATTACATGACAAATGAAAACTCCACCAAGACACATCAAACAGAGTACAGAGGCACCTGCAGAAAAGAACAATGGTGGTAGCATAAATTTATAAGACAGGAAACAAACATAGAAAGGAAAACTGAGAAACAGAAAGGTTTCAGAGGCAACAGTAAGTAGCAATACTAGTACTTGTAGCTTTTGAGGACCTGAGAATCTTGCTACAGGCTTTACAATGTTGTTGAGCTGAGCTTCTTTAATTTTCGACGCTGAGCCAGACCTGAGGATGTGACTGGTTCCAAGGGGTTTTGGTTTGGTGCCCGGTTTAAGGCAGAAAAGGTAGCTTTGACCGCACCCTGGAACAGAGGTAACATAAACACACTCATTAGTATTTTAATTTTACATCATATTTAAACTACAAATCTCAACTCATTTCTCTCTACATTTATTTTTTTTTAAGTAAACAACCAACTTCAGTTGCACATTTGGACAAAACGTTTTCAAATTCACACTTTGCATCAAACGAAATGATATTCAAGCATTTGAATATATCTTATGAGATGCTGAAACAAGAAGAGAATGTAATGAACTAGTGGACTACTACCTGCTGGGGAAATAAAGAAGAATGGCAGAGGTTTAGGGTTGAAGAGCAAAGAAAAGAACCAGAGAGACAAAAGACATTTAAATTCTTACGTCTTGACTATTTCATTCATTACTGTCTTTACAATTTACAACTCACAGTTTTTATTTAATCACTGACAATGGCCCTATCCTAATTTTTGATATAACAAAAGATGAGGAGGAACAGACAGGTTTAAACACATATCACAGACATTACCTTCACTAGTTGATAATCCTGAGCCGTTAATCTGTTCTGGGAGAGTTTTTCTCTTGTTTGAAACCACTGATGTTTCAAGACATGCACTGAGTCTGGTCTTTGGTATGGATCAACATGTAACATCTTTCTGATTAGATCCTAAAGGAAAGAAACAATTTAAACAAAAGTCAATGGAAATGTTACCTATGTTTCTGGAATCATAAGAACCATACTTGAGATCAACAGTATCTCCAGTTCAAGCACTACAATGAGAGGTAAACCTTGAAAATATTTTATATGACCAGCAAATAACATCTTATATAACTTTTGCAACATGCAAACTAGAGCAATGGTTTCCTGTTTTTACAGTGAGAAATATTTAGAGGGCTGAATGGACAAATAACATGCTTTTGTAGCACACTGATCTATAATAACGTAAGTAGACAAACTAGTTTGTAACTGCAAGTATGTGCCTTCCCATTTTCTCTCACCTTTTGGTAAAGATTTCATCTTTCACTGCAATTTTCTTGCAAAGGATGTTGAATGTATTACTAATGACTTTATTACTGATATTTGTAAAGGTTGGAGTGAAGCTTCTTTTACAACCCCGAGTGATAATTATGGTTCCCAGATACTTTGGAACAACTCTTATATTAAAATTGATAATTCAATTGTTTATGACAAAAAACTTCATTTAGCCGGTGTCACTTTTGTTAAAGATTTGCTTTGTGCTGGTAGTAGTAAAATGTCGTATGATACATTTAGAAATAAATATAAAATTTTGAATTATCCGTTTACCAGATTTTATGGACTACTGTCAGCTATTCCTCGTAACTGGATCCACCCCATTCATCATTCAGATCACAACAACAGTGATCACCTTATCACTGTTATTAATAGTCATACCAAGATTTCTCTTATAGTGTACCCTTTGTTGATTGATAAAATTACCAGCCCGCCCAAAGCTTGTGCTAAGTGGGATAATCAATCAAATCTTACATCCGATGATTGGACTGTGATTTTTAAGATGCCCTTCTGTACTGTTTCTGAAGCTATGGTTAAATACTTTCAATTCAGATTTATTCACTGTGTCTTAGGAACGAATAGGCTGTTATGTTTAATGGGAAAGGCTGAGAACCAATCTTTGTACCTTTTGTCATACTGAAACCAAGACCTTAGAGCACCTGTTCTGGTCAGGCCATGTTACATCAAGTTTTCTTTTAGATTGTGAGTTACAGTTTTTTGGAAGGCAATTCATTTTTTCTAGAAAGGACCTGTTCTTTGGATGTATATATGTTGGTTATGATCCTATCAATTTCATCATTTTGCATTGTAAATATTATATCTATAACTGTAAGCTCAATAATTCCCTGCCCAACTGTAACACTTTTGCCATAAAATGAAATTTTATTTTTTTATTAAAGTCGAAAAACATATAGCTCTTAACAGAAATACTCCAAAGTCCCGAAGGAAGAAGTATAAAGCGTTACAATGCTGTCTCTCGCACTGCATGCATCGACGACCTGGAACATAAGGCTTTTACTGGGAGGTGGTCTGTAAATTTTGTGGTAAAAATAAAATAAGTTTATGGGTATCCTTTCCGGACGGCCGTAGTATGTTTACATTATGTTATTTGCTTACAATTTCCCCTTTGTATTTATGTTTGTATGACATGCATACTTCTGATTCCCATCTTAAGTTATTGTAATTTTTAAAGTGGATGTAATGTTTACCATGGTGACCTGAATGACATTGATCCAAATCTATACTATTGATATAATGCAAAATGCACAAAGTGTTTCAATTGAACGTAATGTAAATAATTTAATATAACTAACATTTTATGCAAATACTGCATTTTCAATATTGAGATTTGGTAACATTCACACTATTTGAACTATTTTTGAATAAATGAGATGGTCAAAAAAAAAGTATGTGCCATCCCTGAGCTGAGCATACACTCTGGTTGACTTGTGTTTATTTTCACCTTCTGCAGCTATAAACATATACAGTTGAGCTTCTTAAGGATACTGGTTGAAAGCAGAGAGACAGACAATATATTTAGTGTAGTGTTGCACAAACAATGTAAGACCAAAAGACCTTAAAATGTCAACTTAACATGAAATACTGCACCATTTCATTTTTTTTTTTTTTTTTTTTGGGGGGGGGGGGGGTATTAAAACACAAAGGAAGGGAAAGTTGTGTGTATTATGTGTCAATATGAACATTATGCAGTTATACTACTACAAACCCACCTCTTTGAGAACAAGCACTACATCATACCCTGCCCATCCCCTTCCCCATTGACCTGCCACAGTCTAATTATGAAAACATACCTTTGCTAAATTTGAAACATTCTCCCAATTACCACCTTGCATAGGGTGGTACTTCCCTTCTTGTATTCTGTCCAATATCATTTGTCCCGTATCCTCTGGTCTGTTTACAAATGGGGTGTACCTAAAATAAAAAGAATACACAATCTTGTCAAGCCACCAGTATAACACTCCCCAGCTGTCAGAAACTTTTATATATATATATTAGTCAGCCATGATTGCAGACCATCACATCTGTATGCATACTGTGTTAAAAATGTATCAAATTCTGCACAACTACGTAGTACAAAGGCTTTTTAAAAACTAAAGCTATAATTAGGGATTAGAAGTAATTCTGCTTCAATAAATGTGAAGCATGTAGTGTGTTATTTAGCATAGTAAAAATGTAAAAAGTTGGTTACATCTGTTCAAATATGACAAATCCCAGTTCTCCAAAGCTTTTCTTTTTTTTTTTTTGAAGTGGAACAGAAATAAGTACAAAAAGCATGACAGTAGAGGTATGATGCAATGGCTTCCCTTACATGCTATGTCAGCATAAAAAGGTCATGCAAATTAGGTACAGTCAGAAACAATGTATAGAATTCCAAATTTATCTAACCCATTTTGCCATTGGAGAATATTTTAACTCCAAAAATAGAGCACACTGTTGTGAACACCAAGTCATGACAAAGGTGAAGATATCACTAATGCACAAAATGTCAGCTTTGACATGACACTATCCAAAGTAGCAACTTCGATATTTCTAAAACAACTGACCATCGACACCAAAATTTATCAAACCCTTCCACTCAACACCTTGACCCCCTCCCCAGAATGAAGTGTAAATAACTAACAGAAATGAAGGCTTTGCTTCCAAATAAACTATTCATATGTTTCAGCTAGTAACTGAAATTAGTACAAGGACATATGGATAACTTGCAAAACACCTGCATTATTACTGTGGCAACCATACATGACTACAACAATATGAGTTTGATCAAAAAGTGAAACAACATGATATATTATCTTTTCATCCAATCTGAGCTATTCTTGATCACACAAAATACTTTTTTAATTCATATGCTGATTTTATTATTTCCATTTTACATCCATTACATTTGTCATCGACATTTTATAACTGCCAGCAGTTTCCTTTATACACTGCAGCATGTAATTTCCCCTTATGCTGAGCATCTATTCTGCCATTAACTTATGTTTTTATGAAAGAAGTAGTTTCATTGTTTCAATAAGTTACCTTACACCAAAGCATTTGAATATCTTGCTTGCATGATACAAAACCAATTTCCAATACTCAAACGTAATCATAAAATTCTCAAGTGGAAAATTAAATATTAATCCAAAGCGGCACTGACTAAGCATGACTCTGTTCACAAATTTTCAAAGAGATTTTGCTGAATTAAATTGAAGAGAGAGATAAGGAGACAACATCATCAAATTGAAACTGAAGCTTGTGATACTATAAAACAAAATGTAAAATAATGGATATCAACTGCTTAGCATACTGTTATGACCTCCATAAATACCAATGTTTGTGAGTATGCACAAATGGCTTGAAAAACCATCTCTGCTCTGCAGGTTACAAGCGACCAGGCAAATCAAATAGCTGACATAACATCCTCTAGCATTGGAAATTGGCAGTTATTATTCTGTTGTTTAAAGATTCCTGATGCAGTAAAACACTAACAGTTTAATTACATAATACAACCATTCTGCCACTGCTACCACTGCTGAAAGACTGCAATGTACGAATACTTGAAATAAAATTCTAACAGCATCTTAACAACTTTACTGACATAAAAGAAAGACATAAGATATTGTGAGAAGATGCAATTGTTTATTAAATTTAGAAAATGTTCAAACTCTGACAAAAAAGATCTGCTTCTTGGAGGTGTGTGAGACAGTGTTGTAATGACCTGAGTCAATGACTTGGACTTTTTCAATGACATGGTACTGAGCCACTTACATCAATGACCTAAATGAGTCATTGCAGATATAGCAAGAGCTAATTTAACTCTTGCATCAGTACACTACACTACTAAACAGGAAAATCCCACATATATTTGAAAGCTCCCTCAATACTCCTGCTTTAACAATCGGACTCGATCTGTAATGTGAATGACCTGACTGGACTTGCGATTCAAGCTGACTAGTTAGAATTCTGGTATGAGCTCTTATATTTTGTAATAAACCAACTTACCCTGCTAATAGAGTGTACAATATCACACCAAGGCTCCAAACATCACACGCTGCATCGTAACCTTGACGTTTCAGAACCTATCAAAGAGAAATTTAACAAAAAAGCTGTCAACTTCCATCCACTTATAAAATACACATGACTGACATTTTGCACAATTTAGTCAGTGTAAACTTTTATCTCTTGGCATCTTAAAATAATTGAAGTCACCACTGGAATCTTATCCATTCCTCCTACTTCTTGCTAAAATTACTTGTTTTCTCTTGCAGAGTAACTTAAAAAACAAAATCAATCACCAACACTTATAACAGACCCTATGTGAGCTGGGATTTGTAGAATAGGCCCAGGGTATTCCCCACCTGTTGTTACAGACAACTTTTACTTTTAGGAGTACTTGAATCCTATTTCCTATTATTTGAAACAAAGATGGAACTTGTAAGTATTTGAACTTAACTTTCTAATCTAGTTGACACTACATAGTACATTTGTATGGTTGTGTCATTTAGTTCAATCTAACTTGATCCTACCAGGCAGATAGGATAACTTCTACAATATATGTACTGCATGCCTACAGCAGTTATCAAGGTACTGATACGGCTGTGTAAGGTCTTCAAATTCACATTATCAATTCAGGATTCAACATTACCTTAAATTTTAACCATTCTAATTTCATTCAAAATGAGAAACCACAAACTCTCGGATAAATAGTCCTTCTAACTGTGACTTGGTTGAAAATCTACATAAACCAAAAACTTTTCCAATCCTTATCAACTATACACTAAGGAGAAAAGTTTTAAAAGATATGATTAAAAAGTAAAATTTATTCCACTAACCTCTGGAGCTACAAAGTTAGCTGTGTAACATGGTGTCATGAGTAAGCCATTTTCTGCTCTCATTTGTGTTGCAAAACCAAAGTCCCCAAGTTTTAGGCATTTAGGGTCATAAGTTTCGTTGGCATAAAGGATATTGCTTGGTTTTAAGTCCCGATGTACCACCTAAGGGTAAAAAAATATTTGTAAAATGGTTAATTGATTACATTATAAAACCCTATTTGTTAAGCACCGACAAGATGATCTTTCAGGTAGTCCAATCTCCGGCCTTGTAACCATCCATTTATCAAGTTAAACCTAATGAACTCATGTCTGATACAACTGCTCTGCCAGTTTAATTCAACTTTTGTATTAACTGACACATAATGATCTTTCTAAAATATAAATCTCCTCTTCCTCATATACAGCCACCAGCTTCCCATTTACATAGACATAGCATACTGCACAAACATCCTATGTGTAAGATTGTCACAACTGTACTTGTGAGTACAGGCTGGATCGATGTCTGCTACGATTTTGTGTGTGAAAGTTCTGACATGCTTAAGTAGGTAAAATGGACAAATAGTGTAAGAAACATGAATTTTTTCAAAATAATGCAAGGTAAGGTCAAAAGTACCAAGCAGATTGAGGCACAATGGTATTTTCCCTTTCCAAGTCTAAATTTTGCTTGAGATGTTACAGAGACTTCTTCAAATCAAACAAAGTCAAGCTTTGCAGTGGCCATCTTGGTATGCCTTTTTAGGTCACATGATACTCTATCCATATAAAAAAAGTCTGTGTACACAGCTCTACTAACTTCTACTTAATGCAGACCATCAAGTTTCCCTAACTTCTATATTTGACAATATTTCAAGTAATTAGCTTCAGATGTCTACAAGAGGAAATGCTAACAATGAACACAATATGTTATGCCGGAAGGCACGGTCCACAAAAAGATCCTTTTAAAAATTCAATAGGGATTACATAAATGTTAAGATTCCAAAGCCTTGAAGAAAATGACCATTTAAATTCAAGCACTTTGGAGATTTTTCCGAGTTGTGCGAAAACTTAATTGCACAAGAATATTTAAAAAAAACTAAAAATATTTCACAAAGAGACAGAGAGCACTGTCCTGGAACTTTTTCATGTTGGTTAAAAATTCTGACACAACATTGCCTTACAAACAGTCTTTTCTTGTCCTAAGTGATAATATTTTTGATCAAGAAGGCACCCACACCCAGACCCCACATTTTACTCCAACATGACAGCATTACCTACCCCTTGTTTGTGAAGATATCCTACTGTGTTAGTAACAACCAGCATTATTTCACACGCTTCTCTTTCTGAGAGACACTTTTGTTTGATGACTCTGTCTAATAGTTCCCCTCCTTTCATTAGTTCCATCACCATGTAGACCTTCTGACCGTCATCAAACACCTGAAAAAATAAACATCAAACATGTTTACTGTCACTGATATAATTAATTTCTCAAAACTTCTCAAATTTCCCACAAATTGTCCATCCAGAGTGATTCTTTTAATGCAGAACAAGACTGGGGTCAAAAGTTCCGAATGAACTACCAGGGAAACTGCCTGATTACTTTCCAGAGTTACCTTCAAGTCCCCACAAGTACAAAGATAAAACTAACCTGAATGACCCTCGAGGTTGATTTCTTTTATTTTCAGCCTAGTGGAATTTATGACTTACATTAAAGAGGGGTATCAATAAGGATTTGTAAACACAGAGTGTTAAAGTGACAATTGTGCGAAGTAATTTACAAATTCATCCTTTCCTCAACCACCCCTCCCCCCCCCCCACACACACACACTTTTAAAACCTGTTTTAGGTTGAAACAGGAAAGGCTAGGTTAGGTATCAGTTTAGGTTTAGGTTAAGAAAAGGCTGATTTTACAATCCCTCTGGCAATTAACCCTTTTTTCAAGACAGTTTTTTTTTCTGTCTTGATTTACAAAACCATGACTTAAGTAATCATAATAAATGATAATGCAATAATAAAGTGGTTTTAGAACCATAATTAATGATAATTAATGCAGTTATAAATTGCTAAGATTTACTGCATATTCAATAGCACTTTACAACCAGTTACTGCACCTTGTCAAACCCTTTTTTTACAGTACACATCCACTGCTACTCACACTCAAGAGTGGTGTGACAATTTCATATCCCCTAAAGGACTTCCCATAGAAAAAGCCACAAAAGCACATCACTAAACCTGGAAGAGAGAACCAATTACGGTAATAAAAGGTTTTGCTCAAGAACACAATGTAATCAACCAAGTAGGATTTGAACCAGCAACCCTTTAACCACTATCTGATCCCTTAGCCAATAGTCCCTCATTTTCTGAGTGAAGTAAGTGTTACCAGACTTGTCTTGGACAAAACTTTCACCTTGCTAAGACAAAATGAAAAAAACATGATACTACGTATAAACATTTTTTCATATTATCTGCAAAATTGTCACCTCTGAAAAGTATCAGACTTACATCTCTGAGTGAAATAATATTAGGGTGATTTCCATATCTCAACAGTATTTCAATTTCCTCCTTGACATCTCGCCCACTCTTTTTGATAATCTTTACTGCATATTCTTGTTGGCTTGCTTTGTGCACGCAGCGTTTGCATACTGAGTAAGATCCAAGGCCAATTTCCTGAAAGAGCAAAAAAAAAGTACTTCATCATTAATATGAGAGGCAGGAAGAGTGTAGATTAAAGGAGCTCGCTAAACTCTCTGGCTTTTCAAAATTAAATCTGTGCACAAAGGGTGATTGTTATTAACTCTAAACAGCCCTAGACACATTTTGCAAAATTTCCCATTTCAAACAGTCATTAGAAAAGAAAGTAATACGAAGAAGCCTGCTGTTCAGTCCAAATATACAAATGGGTTAAAGGGACAACACAGGCACCCCAATTTTGATTCACCATAGTAAACCATCCTACTTACTATCCTTTTTCATAAATAGCTCTGAGAATCAAGTCTCAATATTTTCTTCACTCAATAGCAAAATTTACAAGAAGTCACTGCTTGCATTACCTTGAACAATATATATTTATGTCCAACGTATTTGAAAATGTTGTAAGAGGAAATTTGTGAGACTCAGCAGTTGATCTGAAATAAGTCTGGTGCAACTAAGGTTTCACGGTATACCGGTATTTCCATAAGTACCGGTACGTACCGGTACCGGTACGGTACGGTACCACCAACCTAAAGGTACCGAAGTACCGTGGAGACTCGGTACTCAACTGTAAGGTGAAAATCTTTTCTCAAAATTATAGCATTTAACTTAGAATGATACTAAAATGTAACAAACATCCATTTGATAAATGCCCCGTGTCTCTAAACATTATAATATAAAGAGGGAATAGTCACTTGATAATCATTTCGCACCATTTCAGTCACAAATCCCCCCTAAGAATTTCGGAAACTGCCGTTTAACATTACTTTCGCAAAACTAGCACCATCCACACTAAAAAGAAACTTGCTTTCTATCGACATTCTGCGCAATCTCAGAACGATCCCTGCCAGCGCTAGCTTCACCCACGCCTTCACATTGTGTATTTAGACGGACACGATTAGTCAACTTTGCGGTGAAAATCTTTTCTCAAAAATAAAGCATTGAATCTGAATGATACTTGAATGAAACAAAAACCCATTTGATAAATGCGCCGTGTCTCTAAGGATTGCAATACAAACAGGGAACATTCACTTGATAATCGTTTTGCGCTATTTCAGTCACAAATCCCCCTATGAATTTCGGAAAGTGCTGTTTAACGTTACTTTCGCAGAACTAGTACCTTCCACACTAACAGGGCCCTTGCTTTCTTTTGACATTCTGCGCAACCCCCGAACGATCGCTGCTCATCAGCAAATGCTTTCACATGGTGTATTGCGAATAGATACCATGCGTTGATTGGTAAAATTCACTTTGATTACGATAGCACACAACATTATACGAGTGCGAAATTCGTTGTAAGGAGACAAAGAATCATAGCATTGCAAGCTCTGACATGAACGTTGCATCGACGATTTCTGATTTTAACACAGTGATTCAGTGGGACCATTCCATAACGTCCACTGTCTATGTCTCTGTGGGAGAAAAACTTTCGTACGAACGCAACGAACGTTCTTTCAGAAATTACTGTAACACGGTAAAGCAATGGGACTGAACACACAGTAAATCCCGCTTAAATCATTGGCTCGCGTGTTCAGTTCAACTGATCAACTCACTTGCTTTGTTGTATTGCTCTACGTACTGAAGAACAGTATAGTGTTATTGTACAACGGATTGCTGCGCGATGCATTCGTAAATTCAATCTTGAAGCACTTTGATTTAGTTTTGATAGCGATAACTCGGCAGGAAGAAAGCTTGATGAATCAGTCTTTTATGGAAATATTTTTGTAAAGTTCTACTTAATAACTTTTGGTTATACTTTAGGAGGGGGGTTGTTATTATTTGCAGAAATTATTTTTGCAATCTTCATTACAATCCTGAGTGCTCTTGTCATCTTGTGGGGTCTAGCTCCGGTGCGGACGTGCGGCGCTGATTTATTGTGTGTCCCGAAATTATCGGACGCTAAATTTGCAGAGAGGTTATTTCTTTTTTGTTTACCGATTTGTTTAGTGGTGGGGTGACTAAATGTTATAAAAAATACTGAAACGGGAGGCAGGGATTATCAGAAGACTTCACTTTATGTCAATGCATGGTACTTTTACGGATATTTTGCACGTGATAAAAATCCTACTTTTTTACTCTTCTGGTACCGGTACTACGGTAATACCAGTACCATTTGTGGCGGTACCGACGGTACCAATTATCAGTGGTACCGTGAAACCCTAGGTGCAACCATTTTTAATAGTCCTTTACATACAACTGAATTTTACTTTCTTTGTATATAGATTGTTTAGGGATTCAGAGCTAGAACTTTCCTCAGCAGGAATCAAAAGAAGAGGGGTCTGATGTCCCTAGAAATTTGCTCTGTTTCAAAGATTAAATAGGAAAGTGTCTGGTTGGCTCCTAAATATTTCAAGTCTAACTGTATATTCTATAAACATACACCACTCCATGCACCACACAGCCTGGGCATTTGGCATACTGAGCATTACATTGGCGTTATAACAAGAATTGGCAACACCTCACTGTAAACTTTCTTTGTCATGAACAATATGTGACTGTGAAGAGCTGGGTCTAAGAACTGGTTATGATGAATTCCTTTTCTATCCTTGCCCAGTTGGTGACAAAAGTTTAAAGGCTTGTTGCAACTGCTGTTAAGTTTGTCAAATTCTTCTTTCAGTCCAAAAGTCATGATTGAAGGTAAGGTTTCAGACTGTTGAATGGCTCTAGAAAATGACAACTGACTCATTGAAATTTTGTTAAATTTTTGGTGGTCATTGTGATGAGTGTGGATTTTCAGTCTTTTTGTCTTTTATTTTACATTTAAGGAAACAAATCTTTATGATGTCAGAGGCAGGTTAAATACAGTTTCTCACAACTGCCAGACTGTATGTGCCAACTAAAAATGAAAGGCTAAAAACAAATGTAAGCCGTCTTTTCCCAGGAGTTATAACTATGCAATAAATAAAAGTACTATGCAACATGCAAGGTATAAACATTAAACACTATTACTGGAAGCAAGTAACAGAAACAAATAGCACTGAATACCCAAATTTGAAGCCCTACATGCACTGCTTGTTCAGTATTGAGGCTTTTCACATTATGTCATAATACTCTCCAGCAGCCATGTTGGAGTACATGTAACTATGCAGTAAAGCACACTGGGCGCGCTTGCTCATTGAATGTGTACACACCGTTCATACTACAATGCACTCTGTGCAGTGCGTTCTGCACGAGGCTGCATGTATTTGGCATGAATGTCCTCCAGCATGGCAGCTCCGTGACATAATTGCAAAGCCTCTTTAGCTGAAATGTTCATAATTTAGTGTACTTATGATGACATGGCAAATCTTCCTGCTTCAGATTTCCACTTCAGGATCACCAAAGATTTTGGCATGACTGGGGCAATTTCCTTATTTTCAATGATTTCTTGAGTGACATGTCTTGTCTTTTGGCCTGACTTTTAAATAAATGAAATATTTCTATGGCTTGAAGGGCACCTACAGTCCTGAGAGGAATCATGATACTTTATCTTTAAACAATTTTTCAAACAATAATGAGTAATGATACAGCAACTTAAAAGGACAAGCAAAATTTACAGAATCATTCCAATTCCAATTAGTGTTTGCATCAGGTACCTGTCCGACGTTCTTGCTACCCGGGTGGCGTTTTTCTATGATTTCTTTTTGATTTTCGCAAAATATCATGGTTATTAAAAGTAACAAATGTATTAACATCTCATTCACAATTATTTGAAATGAAGTTGCTTAACTTGTTTGTTTCCGCGTGCTTTTGTTAAATTGCACATTTCCTGAAACAATTCCCACGGTGTGTGTTTCTAACATCCGCTCCTATACCATTTAACGAAACTGCATAGGCCTACGTACTATACTGTGCATAGCCCAGCCTAGCCCACGGGGGGGGGGGGGACGAAAGATATTGCAAGGTTTACGATCTGGTACCCGGGTACCCGATGGGTAATACAGTTCAGGTACTGGGGTACGAATTTCCTACCCGGAGCAAACACTTATTGCAATATTACATCCTCATCATCCATGTGCTGTCAGTCTAATGTTGAATCACATTTGGCATGAAACATGCGCGAAACTTTAAGCCAATGAAACAGTTACGCAATGAATCATTTGTACTCTCAGCTTAGGGTAAGGTTTCCCACATTAGCAATTCAATCATCATGAATAATGATCTAGCTTCCTTGACTTTCATTTTCCGTTTCAATATAAAGATACTCTTGCCATCACAATATTTTCTGCACTTGCATGCAGTGTCATTGACTCTCTTAAACTTTTCAAGAGACAAAGCATTCATGCCACAAGAACAATTGATTACTTTCTCTATGAATACTCCTATTATAGAGTTTTTGTTATTTATACTACTTTTGTAATACTTTTGTAATACTTTTTGTCCTTTATACTATTTCAACAGGAGAAAATTCCCGTAACTTATCAAGTTAAGTTAATTGGAGAGTTGACACCAGTTGCCATTGTCTACATCCCTGTAACATCATGAAACTGTTCCTAATAGTTTTAGGAGAACAGACCATATATTAAACTCCCTCAATGTTCCCCAACTTTGAATAAAACAAATATCAGAAAACCTACTGTATAACTCCAAATCAGATATGACAGCACAAAAGTCAGCTTGAAGGACAAATATCTCATAGGAAAGTTTTATACAGGTATGCACTCCCAACCTACCTTAGTTTTAAATATTCTTTACAACATTCTGAAAATTTCACAAAGTTTAGTGAAGGAAGGGAAAAATCCCATGATATTTCCAGACCGGAAAACTTAACATTGAGTTTCTGTACTATCATTGCAAAGCTAGATATCTTATTTTTTCTTATCTCCTCATCTTTGTTTTCCAACATTCATCACAGCTTACCTCTTTTAGTTCATATTCTTCAAATATTGATGTTTTCCTGGCATTTTTCACAAGATGCTACAAACAGGAAGAAACAGATTATAAAAAATGAATATGTATTTTATCTATTTCAGTAAAAAAGCTGATGATCAAATATTAAAGACTGAGGGAGTATTTTTTTTCCATTATATCAAATTGGTGTTATGTTTTATTTAAGAAAATCTTTGATAACTCAGAGTTGATCAATTGAACATGTATATTTCATCCTGCTAAGTATACAGTGGTTGTAATCTTTTCCTATTCACTTTACAAGACATGACTAGACAGAAAAATAAACTTTCAAAGGATTAGAACATGTTAAACTCGGCAAAGTCTTGGAGTACAGAAGTACATTTTGAAATTCAGCAGTAACCCATGAGTGCAACAAAGTAAAAAGGTTTCTGTTATTATTCCTAAATATGATACTAGCTAAAATATGATTCAGTTGTAACTTGTGTCATCTTTCAGGTTCAAAAAAGAAAAGCAGCTTTCAACATTGAAGGATATCAGATACACGGTTATGTTCCCTTCATGCCCCCTCCCCCTGTGGCCCGGGGGTTGTAGAATATGTCCACTGTATTTTCCCCCTGTCGTAAGAGGTGGCTAAATGGGAGGACTTGAACAGTAGTTGAACAGCATAACACTATATAACACATTTGTGTTGATGTGTCGTTAAATCTTATCTAACTAACAACTAACTCCCTTCCTTTCACCTTCCCCTTGTCCCCTCCTTTCCCTCAACAAAAAAAAAGGAGTAAACATTTATGTCTAATTCTCTTTCATATTTCGTTAATTTGACAGTATCGACTTATAGTGATGAATGACTTCAATGACCACACACACCAGTTAGGTTTATCTTAATATCCTTCCAACAGGCAAAAGACTACAAACTTATAAAGAATGTAGGATTTTTACTGGGAGTGTCTACCCTACTGTGATGTAAGTCTTTCATTTGCATCAAACCACATGTAGGAATTTAGAACTTGTATGGTTTGGGATTTTAGAAATTCTGTTTTGAATGATAGACTTAACTTTCTACTAAACCTCTATATTTATGTGCACATATTATTCATATCTTTATCTATTTATTTTATTTCATTCCTTCTTTTACTTTTAATACTTGTATTTTGACTATTGTTTTATATTCTTCAGAGAGCTTATTTGATCTTACTACTCGCAATATAACTTCTATCACCGGTTAAATTCATGCACACCATACCATACTTCATTTACTTTCATATTTCTCAGATTCATATTTTGAACTTACTTGCCAGCAATGCCAGCAGTCATCACTACCAGAAAATAAAAGCATGAGAGTAAAAAAAAACATAAAAAAAATCAAATTATCATCCAATAATTTACCTGTTCATTGCTGGTCTTTCTTTGATGAGACGCTGAAGATCCTTTGCCATCATCATTAAGAATAGGAGCAACATAACTGAATCCTTTAAACAATTGGTGGGCACTTGGACTGGGTGGTAGACCTGGTGAATCTATGAAGCAGATACAGTTAACATATTATATCTCACTGCAACTTACAGGAATTATATAAACAATGCCTCACATAAAGTAATGTACGACTGCTACTTAAAACTGATAAGTAAAATATTTAGCCATTTATTAACAGTTAGTTAAAAATAAGTTTTGCAGATCCCCAAGCTAAGATACAGAGACAACCTCTAGCCTTCAAAGAGAAGTCCTCACCAAGTTTGAGGAAAAAAGGCAACAAGTGGTCAGGCTGGAAAAAGTGTTTGTTTCCAATTTTTTCATGTACGGATGAGGGAAGTTGCCCTTCAATTTCCATAAATTCCCCCAGCTGCCCAAATTTCTCAGGAAAGAAACTTCCCAGCTTCCTTACATTTTCCTTTGCCATGGCACAGATGAAGCCTGAACATGATGCTAACCAAATACTGGTGTACATAGGGTGATAGGAGGTAGGTGAGGACCAAAATGGACTATTATTTTAAAGTACCTGTGTTCTCTTGGATCAGGAGGCAAAAAATCAGAGATATGGGTAAATTCAATCACTATGTTGTCAAATCAGCTGTCTGAATTAGTTGGTGTAACTTACAATGACACACATTTTATTCCAAACAAAGGAGTAATTTTGGCCCTGTGACATCATATGCATGGATAAAGTTTATACTGATTTTTGTTCATTTGACTGTATGTGACAACATTTAATCTAATAGGACTTTTGACACAGCAAGTAAAAGAATGAGCAGGCACTCGTCTTGAGCTCTCTTTCAGGATGCTGTCTTTCATTTGCTGGGAGTAACAGCAAGTAAGTGAGAGTTACACAATGTAAATTATTCAAGGTAAGGAAGGGCAAGGTAGATTCACAATACAAAACAGTGAGCTACATGTTGGTGAATGGTACCAATTCTACTTTATCATCAGCATCAGACCATCTGCTGGTATGGAAAATTGCTATGCAATTATCTTTTATGAATAATATTAGTACAACAAAACAATATATACCTTTCCCAACTGAAATGTAACCATCTCTAATATGAGCTAGAAGGATGAACTGTAAGACACCTTATTATTATGTGCAATACATAAGCCCTTATTGGTTTCACATTTTATACCGCACATGCCAGCTTTGCCAATTCTTATGAATAGGCTAATGCATAGTATGTAGAAATTCGTTGAGAACTAGAGCAGCGATGCTGCAGAATCTCAATATTTTGTGAATGATAAGGAGACTAAGTTTCCATATTGCTGCTGAAGATGTTTGATGTAAATACAGTCCTCCATTATTGCTTTGCATTAGAAAATTATTCATCTATTGATAATATCCTGATTTATTTTATGTTCAAAAATAATCAAATGCATAGAAAACAATTTTTTACAAAACTGTAACACTTAAAGATGTACATAATCATTGTGCACCATAATGAAACCTAGTAAAGCAGAAATAAGTTGTTTTCCTTCTGCATTCCACACTATTTTCTCTTAAATCACCCTCCCTAATGTTATTTTCTCATTCAAATACTGTGGTATTGCACAACTTCTGAAGGAGTGAGAGCAATTTCTCTGCTGATATCTTGAGTGTTTGCATTGCTACACTGAATAACAAGTTGGTAGAAACAGCACCAATGCAATACAGTACGTTGCAGATCCTCAAATACACTTCAATAAACTCTTGAGGGGTTAATTTTTTCATCACAACATAGAGGCTCTTTGATCATGCCTCGTGGACATAGATTTTGCACTACAGTGTAACTTCATAAATTGTTAATATGCTTATTCCTCTCGAGATAACTACTCTGGAAATACCTCCTTCTGTGGGTCTTATTTATGGTCAGCAAGATTATCTTACAGTTACTCCATGTTTGATTCTGCAGAGGTGTAACACTAAGCCTCTTACATGTGAAAGTTTCACTACAAAATGTAAACATTCTCAGTCAGTAGGTATTTGTGCCTAGCAACCAAAGTGCTGTGTGCAAAGAAATGAAACCTCCCATAAAGTTTCCATGACAACTGAAGAGTTTTACCAAAACATTCACCAAAAAACCTAGCAACACTTAGCAACCATCACTTCTTTTAATTAGAAAAAAGGTAATGTCTTCTGCCCCCATTCCAAAGAGCTTGCTCTAAAATTTTCTAAGACATTGACCACCGATCAAATCGAATTCCCTTGCTCTAAAGAAATTTTATCCACTGGCTAGTGTGAAAATATCTTCTCAACACATGTCATGTATTGAGATAATAAAACTGGCATCAACTTCCAAAAGCTAAAAATGGGCAACCATGAAACAAGTTTAGAAACCCTCATGACAACAACCTTGGGAAAACATTTTACTTGATTATATTTTTTCCTTAGGGATTTCAATTGATATCATGCTTCCCATGTTTACTATATAAACACATTTAATATCAGCGTTATCATACTGTTTATTTTTTCATTTAACTTTTTAAAGTGATGTAAAACATTATAGTATCAGATTAGCCTTACGCTGAAACAAGAAACAGTCACACAATTTCATTCTAAGTGGAAAAATGCAAACAACTGCTGCTGTCAAGAAACAAAATCTACAAGTCGTTTAACTAAACAAGAAATGGTCTCCACTTTCTGTACATATGTTATCTACCCCTTAGCTCTTGCCCCTTTTGATTAAACATATTGCACAGATGCACATGTACAATCTACTCACCTCTGGGAGTTCTGGAAGTAAATTCTCTGTCAAAATAGAAAGTACTATCTGCTCCGATTACAGCTGGCTTGAAAGGAGGTTCTGTTTCTCTTTTGAATAATTTCTACACACCATGGAAAAGATCAGATATATGACATGGTTTAAGATAATATTTTAACACAGCTCTCTTGAAAAACAAAAAGTAATCAAGAAAATAGTTCCTTTAAAATATCATTCTGCTATATCTACAAACACTTCTTTCTTCCTTTGGCAATACATATTTCTGGTCATTTACCTACTGTGTCAGCAATGCCCTAAAGACTAGATTACTTCTAATCCCTCCCATAAATTTATTAAAGGGCAAGAGCAGTCACCCTGAACTTACTTTAGAGTAACAGCCAATTCTCACAAATTTCATTATTTCTCTTCGAAGTATCTTTCACAATATTTTCAGTATTACGTATTTGAGGTAAAACCAGCAGTTACTCCTTGTAAATTTCACAATTGGGAAGGAAATATTGTAACCTGCTCCTCAAGAGCTGATCATGAAACAGGAAAGTCTACTACACTAATTCAAGTTGGGGTGCCTGCATCTCCCAGTTAGGTTCCTTTTGTAGACAAAAACTTAGTTAATCTCAACAGATCATATCATGGGCTGGCTCAACTTGAACCAATTGGTCGGAAACTGGGCCGCAAATTTTCACCTAATGAACTAAGTAACAAAAGCTGTGAGAGAAACAACAGGTACGTATCTATTACCACAAGTAAAAATGCAGGATATTGTGCAAAACAGTGACTACAAGCATTTTTGCTGTTGCTTACAGGAGAACATGTAGCTTAACTAACTCAATAAATGATGAGATACTTTCAGTTAGCCTGTTATACACCAACAACATTCCCCCCCCCCCCACACTTCACCCCGCAACCCCAAAATATTCCGATATTATGGCTTTGTAACATGCACCTTTATCTTTACCCATTTTCTGAAGAGCTCCTTCAACACTTTGGCTGACGGCTGACCACTGACCCTTATTTTGCTTAACTTACATATCTTACCACTGTTTAACTCATATCCTCTGCCTTATTGGCAAATATTCTTCCAACTAACCTTTGCACTTAAACCAAATATTTGTAAAGATAATTACTTGCAAGATGCTGTAGCATATTCAAGCCTATTTTTGAAACCTTTGTACTACCTTAAATTGGCAATCGTTGTTTGACAGAAAATATCATCCTTTGGTTATAGAAACTCATTTTCCCCTTCTGAACTAATTGTTTACTAAAACATAGAAACATTGAAGAGATCTTTCAGGAGGTTAGTTACTATTGAATGAACATTTCTGAATATTTGTCGGGTAAAAAAATTTCACACAGACGAAGGCTAGACAGCCTCCACTGGACTGTAACCAATCACAATGTCAGACTGTGATTATAGAACATTTGTTGCTAGTTTTTATGTCACTGCACAAATGTAGTACAGAATTTAAGTCATGGAAAAATTGCAAAAGCCAACTCTGAGTGCCACTTTAAATGATACTTTGTATTCTTCAAAGTATGTTTCTCTGACTCACCTAACTACTGATTGTAGCATCCAACTTGCAGCCAGGAGGTCTGGAGTTTGAATCCTGGCCAGGTCATACTGAAGACTTGAAAAATGGCCCCTACTGCCATTGAGCTTGGTGCACAGCATAAGCAATGGAGAAGGGGAAACAAACCAGAGAGCCACAACTTTAAAAAAGGCTGTGACCAACCCAACTTAAAAGGGCTCATTGAGTTGATATCAGTATTTTAATGAGAGTGTTTAAGGGCCAACACCACATAGCAATGATTACAATTAGCATAATAACTCAAGTTTCATATCCAATTGTTACAGGAAAAGTTAAAATTTTGAATTTTGTGGTGCACTGACTTGTAACTGTTTTGTTCACAATTTGGGAAAAGTGTCTGGTCACAAATTTTTCAAAACGTAGTCGAACCGTTAAGTACTCTCTCATAAAACAGTTACTTGTACGTAGGACATAGGGACTGTGTAAGTTTGACCATTTGTCATTGCTATGTGAAGAAAACTCAACAGGTTTGGAAAAATTTGTTGAATTACATGAACCACCTCAATGAGCCTCTTTAAACGGATTGGTTAAAAACTGCACATAAAGATTTTATGTAACTAACTGACTCACCTCCCAGTTAATACTAGCAAAGAATTGATGTTTTTTTATGTCTTCTACTCCATTCTCTCCAGCTCCTAATCTGTTCATTGGGTTTCGTTTAAAGAGAGCTCTCAGTAAAGATTGTGCCTGAGGACTCAGAAACTGTGGCATCCCAAGTTTTGCTCTGCAACACAAAAATAATGATAATAAATAAAATATGCAGGAAATAGTGAAGCTACTGTTTAAATCCTTGCTATTTTCTGTTCTTGTTCTATAATGTCACTTTTGATTTTGAAAGTTCTTGGAGGTAGGGTCAGGATAGGGGGGGGGGGAGAGTAAAGAAGAATTTTTTATACAGGCTCTTTCACAAAATTTAAACATATCATTCTTTAAACAGATGTGGATGAAGGTTGAGAGCAATGAACCATGCAGTAGCACAGGTTAATGTATGATTGTAGGGTTAATGCAAGTGATGGACAGGGGCACTGTCCAATAGCAACCAGCAATAGTTTCAACCCCCTGGAGTGCATTATCCTGTTTTAATCCATAGGTCCAGACTTCTTTATCATTTTCATTAATCCACAGTAATATCATTATTTAAAAAGCAAAAGGCAAAAAAAAATACCATTTTTATTCTAAACAACCACACTTAAAGTGACAAAGCCATAAGTAAAATGGAATAGCACAAAATGAGTTGATGCCAGGATAATACATTGTCACCTGATCATTGTGCACCAATAGAAGCTAAGGGATTATTGCCAAGTATGAATTAATTATTCTTATTTCACCTTTTTTGGAAACAATCTTTTGATATGAAATGAACTATCCCTGTCTTGAGGAAATTGGATTGAATAATATTTGAAAACAAAAGTAGCCATTGAACCCAGTATACTTAATCCTCATGGCACACAGAACACAAATCATAATAAACAAGGACAAAACACACCACAAACTTCTTAATCCTCTTGCTTAACTTTGTACGTATACATATTTATTTATCAATAACATTAGGTACAAAATACATTATATACATGTAGGTAAGTTAATGAGGCAAAGGTTGCCAATGTAAGAAGTCAAATTCTACTAGTTTTCAAAATTATGTGGTTGTTTCTGCTTCACATTCTCATTTTATAGTTTATAAGTGAACCGACAATATATAGAGAGAAATCACAGAGAGAGAAAAATATGAACAAACTATTGTCGTTCTCTCTCTGCGATTTCTCGATTAATCCTTCATTTATCAATCAGTTTCTACATCACTTTCTACTTTGCAAAAATTTCAGATTTTGTAAGCTCTAATCTTCACATCTTCTACTCTCTTGTTAGTCCAATATTTATTCAAAATCTTAGTCCTTTAAAGGATTTAATGCAGTGAGAATGGGTCTGATGTTTTTCATCCTACAATTTTCTAGGAATCCTGTTTTTGCATCAGAAAAAAAATCACCTAAAACAGAAACATGTGACAAGTACCCCCCCTCCCCCCCCCCCAAAAAAAAAAAAAAAAACCTCTAATGATTCAACTGACACAAGGCCTCACTTCAGAGAAGACACAGTCAACATCATTAGCATGAACTCCCAGCCAATTTATACAGTGACCTTATTCTTAATGCCATTATGCACAGCACCTGCCAGACAAAAGCTCTAAATTATGACTAAGATGAAACCAATAAAATACTTCCCCTATTCCATCTTACATGCATGTGTTTCTAAATCCTTTCAAGAGTTTCTTGCAAATTTACCAAACAGTTGCTATGCAGGTAAAAGTCAAACTAAGTATATGTCTACAAAGGGAATAATTTTCTTGATTAAGTTAAGGAATTCAGAGAAGATACCTATAACTTACTTTAATATCATTTCAAACCTAAGTATATGTCTACGAAGTGAATGATTTTCTTAATTAAGTTAAGGAATTCAGAAACGGTACCTATAACTTACTTTAATATCATTTCCATCGTTTCCTTTCGATGACTGGCTTGAAATGGCAAGGAACCTGTTAACAGCTCATACTATAAAAATAAAATCAAAAAGACGTTTGTGCAAATTTTAAAACTGACATTTACCAGTGTTGCACCTTATTGGCATGTATATTTTTTTTATACAATGACCTGTTGCTCAGGGCAACTGCCTGCTGCCATCTCAATCGTCTTGTACTGTCAGGAAGGGCAGATTCATTTCTGAGTGATGTTACATACATATCAGACATTTTATTGTTGTATTTAAACACCATAGCCTGACTGGCTGTTGATATATGTCAGGCATCCCACAACAGTCTTCAACTACGTCTATTTATGATTTATTTAGCCAATCTTAAAAGACTAGCAATTATTTCACTGGCACCAATCTTCCTACTAGTGCTACTTTATCATACTGCAGAATATATATGGCAACTGACTTTTTTATACTATATAAGGAGACATACAATGATGTGTAATCATACCATTTAGATGAAAGGGGCTAGGAAAGGACACTAAATCATGACATTTGTGTTGAGTCAGTGTATTCAATCAATCATTTCAGAAGGCTTTATATTCCCTAAATATAATTAATCATTTACTAATTACACTCCATGATTATTCCATATGGCAAATGAAGCTGGAAAAGCTGACATCAGAGCTAGATTATTACAATGATAATATTTCTTTGATTATCTACTGTTGGGAATGATATCTGCAAACAAAGACAGTACCAAGTTACAAAATCTGAATAGCATTCATCCCTGAAACAGAAGGCAAGTAGGATTATGTAATAAAAATAGGAGGTAAGGAGAGGATATTTAGATTGCCAGGAACTAACTGCATTTAAGTAGATATTACAACTATACAAGCCAACATTGTCATATCAAAAACAGAACATGCTCAGATAATTGACTATGTGCCTTAACCTAGGATGAACTGTAAATGCATGAGCACTCCCATCAGTGGGTAGGATCCAGGGCTATTCTTAAGGGTCTCTAAATGTTTACCATATAAGTAGAAATCACTGAGCTGTATGCAATGGCTGACTTGATTTTTCAAGCCATGGCTTTGTAAATTTCTTGATCATTTCTAATGCCTGAATATTGTCAGCACTAAATGTTTGCATTTTTATATCATCTAGAACTCAAAAAAGTGGAACAGTTTTACTTGAAATGTAAGTTGGAAGGTGTGGGTTATATTTTCTAAAAGAAGGTAATGAGAGGCCGAGTCAGTTTGTCACGTAACGTAATATTTCTCAATGCTACATATTACTTCATAGTGATATCAAAAATTCTTGCCCTGTCCTCCTAACACCTCCTACCCACATACTGAGGGTAAAGTCACTCACCATGAGGACACCAAATGACCACCAATCAGCTGCCGTTGTGTGTCCCTTGCGATTGACTACTTCTGGTGCCATGTACTCAACTGTCCCACAGAAAGAGTAGGTCTTACTGTTATCCAATGATTCTTTACTCAAACCAAAATCTGTTAATTTCAAATGTCCTTTGGCATCTAATAAAATACTGTAGGGAAAACAATGCAAGAAAAACAAAAAATCTTGAAAACTTCCTTGTTTGAAAACAGATAACGATCCTGTTGAAATTTTTAGTTGATATTTTCATCAATACAAATTGTTCAAACTTTGAGTCAATGCATTTTTAAGTTCAGTTTTGATGAAGCAAAATCATCTGAACCCATGACAACAAGTGTAGCTTTGCACATTGCAATGTGAAAAGCAAAGAATTTTGAAAATAAATATTTTTTTATGGAAATGATTTTGTTTGATGAAACACTCTGACCAGATAAACTGTTATCATACACATCAGCAATGCCTATCAAAACTATATTTCATTATTTGAAAGTTCATAATTGTAACCTGTGAAAGGCCATTGTATTCAGATGATGTTTAACAACCATGAAATAAAGAGACTGTATAGATTATTTAAAGAAAGAATAAATAATAAAGATGTCTGTTGAAAAGATGAGAAAAGGTGACAACTGTTGCTTACTTTTCTGGTTTAAGGTCCCTATAGATGACTCCTAGACTGTGGAGATGATCTAAAGCTAATGCCAGCTCTGCTAAATAAAACTTCACATCTTCTTCTGTAAACATTACCTATTGAAGAATGAAACAAAGATTATAAACAGTACAAAAACTAAAATCCAAGATCAGATTGCAATTGAAAATTTCATAAATATGAATTAATCGTTGTATACTGTAGTATACCTTCAGCATACAGGCCTATTCTTTACATGGTATAAGGGAAACTCATCATGTACCCTAAATCCATGAATGGACTATAGATATATTTTGCTGCCACACTTGATCCAATCCACACAATACACAATCAAGTTACTGACATCATTTTTGCTGCAGAAGTACAAAGGATTGTCCTGGACATTACAGTAATGCAAAGCAATGAAGGTAGGTGTTTTGGTTATTCCAACATGTTTTGTGAAACAAGGTATTTCTTATGTAAAGTATGCAACTCATGAAGAGACCTGTCAGTACAACTGTATTGGTCACATGCAACATCAATGATCTTTAGTTCAAATCACAACAAAATTTGGACAATTTTCAGATTACTCTTCTAATATAAGTGAAAAGGAAATATTGCATTTAAAATGCTCCAAAAATAGCATCACGAAAAATAGTCATTACCAAATCATTTGGTCTCAACAGTAAAACCCACCAATAACTTCACCTCCTCAAAATATTATGCACAAAAGGAGTTACGAAAGTTACATCTTTTAAAATTTTGAAAGTTTGAGTAAATAAATTATTCTTCAGCAACAAGCATCAGATTTCCTATCCAAGGAAAACTTGTTTTGTGAAAAGAAGGCTACTTTACCACCTTACTTTAAATTATTTATCACTCTTTGCCAATAAATATTGGTTTTGAAGGGATAAAATAAACGCAATATTTCCCTTGAAGGGACAAACATCTGTAGCTGTACCATTGTAAAAGCATTGTTTATACCAATGGGCATTGGAAAATTTTTACTAGGAAATTCAATCTTGAAAATATCTGAACCACTTAGAAGTTAATGAATACAATGGGTACAGATAAAATTGCACATGGAGCTCACTAGCAGCCATGAGTAAACTGACTACACAGTACATCACAAGAGGCAGTTTTATTACTTAAAACATTTCACTTATTCGATGTTCAACAGGCTTATATTTTTTAATCAATGCTGGAATTGTCAGAACTTCCTAAATTCATTCTACAGTTTTGAGTATTCACAGTTAAGATGATTCTTTTAGTAACTCAGGAAGAAGATATCTCATTAGTGAAAACTGTTTTACGACAGCAATGGCCTAAATGGCTGTCAGCAGTGCACCATATAAACATCATCATGTTTAATTAAAGTATGAGAACAGGGTTCAAAATAACCAACAGTTCCAAAAGCCATTGCTATCCTAACTCTACTGATGGCCAACATAGGCCTTAAGTTTTGGATTTCCAGGTGTGCTATAAAGAACACTCCTCAAGAAATTGAAGAGTGTGGAGGATGTGTTGTTTTATCAAACTAATAGAAATCTGAGCTGCCATTCTTTATCTAGAGGTGCAAAAAATTGTACTCTTAACAGTGATTTGAGATGAGGTATGAGGGTATGCCATGGCACTTGCACACCTCAAAATGCAAGACCTGCATAGACCTACAGCTACACTCTTCATTTTTGCTGCACCCTCCTTCAAGCTTATTGAGCCCTTTGAGACATTCACTACTATAGAATATGCCTTAACCTGATCTTCCTCAACAAGCATATTAATGAATTACACAAGACATTAATTTCACTAGGTAAAAACTTATAATAAGAGTTTGGCAGGCTTTAAAATTTTACGTAATGACACATTAAACAGATCGGAAGGCAATCTTTTTTCACAAGATGTTTGGTTTTACTTTACTCTCTACCTACACATAAACACAATGTTTGAAAGAAAACTGCCCATGCCTTAAGCAATCCTTGGTTTCGATTGCATTTCAATGAGCTTTGGGGAACCATGCATGGATAAATTGGTATTTATGCAATAAATATTACTTTCAAAGATGATACAAATACTATATTACACAATCAAAAACTAGTGATTCGTTGAACCTTTTAAATGAAAGTCTTTTCCCTGGTATGGGTGAAATGCTCCTTTTGAGTGTTCAGATGACTTAAAAGAAAACACACAAATCCTTGAAACAGCATGGTTCCTGACCTCACATAATTCTCTCCCTCACTGAATTTTTGCATTTTCATTCTAACAGAAAGAGGTAATTAAGTGATGATAACATAGCAACACACCTCTTTGGATAATCTTGTGAAAAGATCGCCTCCACGCAGGAACTCCAGTATAAGGTACAGTTTGCCTTCCGTCTGGAACGCTGTCAAGAATAGGAAACGAGACTTTGACGTCAAAGCAGCTGTTTCTTGGCTAAATCTAAAGCCTGAGATGTTTATTTAGAAGAAGTAATTTAGGCGATGACTTCACGCAGAGGGTAAGGGTATAATTGATGGTGTGTACTTCCATGTCACTCAACATCTGAACCAAAAATTAATCTGTACATTTGTCTTTGTAGTGTAAGCTATAAACCAGTACTTACAAAGTTTCTATGTCCAGTGACAATAAAATTTGCAAACAAATCTAACTCATAGGGCAGGAGCAGTCATCTCAAATTGAAGAAGTGTAGTAGACTGTCCAGTTTCATAATTGGCTGTAGGGAGTCATGTGACAATGTTTTTTCCCTTCAAACATGAAATTTACCACAAATAACTGCTTTGTTTACCTTGAATATGCTATAGTAGAGTCATAAAATGCAATGAAAGATACTTTGAAGAGAAATAAGATGAAAATTGTGTTATTTACCTTTTCCTTCAGAATAAGTTTTGGGGGACTGCTCTTTACCTTTAAATAAATTGATGCACTACTGTGGCATATACAAATGAGCAAATCAGGAAATGTAAGGGGGGGGGGGGGACTGAAAACTTACCTCACCTTAAACCACATACCCTTGTAGGTAGTACCCAACAAACAGTACTCAAATGACATTTTGTCTCTGCCTTTAAAGTTTGAAACCTGCATGATGATAGTCAGCTGAAATGAACCATTTTCTTCAAGAGTACAACATAAAGATTTGACTGGGAGTTGAACCAATACAAATTGGAATCAACAAGTGTAAAGAAATTTTGGCTATCCACTAAATGAACAAAAAATAGTATAAACAATAAATGTACTCACCATAATGCATTTTAACAATGAATGGATGGTTCACTTCCACCAAAATATTTCTTTCCATCTTTGTTCGAACACGATCCCTCACTGAGGCAGAAGAAAAAAAGAAGTCAATGATTCAAAATTGGAAACAAAATGGTTCTTACGTACTACAAGTATTAAATAGTTTCAATGAGGTTATTCTCAAAATTAATGTATTCAGTTTATTTAACGTGTGTGTACTCTAAAGTACACAAAACTCATAAGATGAACCTCCCCCCTCCCTCCCCCCCCCAAAAAAAACCTTTCCCAAACAGAAAAAAGTTCACAATATGGGATCCTTCTTTGCAGCTTGTACTTTCTCCAGTACCCTCATGAGGGAGTCCATCTGAACAGCTTTACATTCTACGGATGAGGATAATCAACTACTGTAGCAAAAAAAAGGGGATTAAAAGCAACACATAAAATTAATGCAGATTACATGTAGCCAGGGGTAGGTATATGTCTGCAGCTCCATCAACTGGGAGACCCCCTTCAGTATACAAGAATACAAAACCCCTTGCTCTAGAACGTTAAATTCTATCATTGTGTAATTGTGTAAAAGCAGGCTTGTACAGTAACTCACAGCTTTGTATATAGCTTTGATGGTGGTGTGTCAGGGTGGGAGGTGGAAATGGGGATGAAGTATCTTGTTAAGGCCCTTCCAGACTCTTCCCCAGCTGTACAGAGAGTTTCATGGAAGGCAAATGACAGTGATCTTTATTCCAGCATGGTGGATGTAGGGGACGTGGTGCTAAAACTATCCCAGTCAGCAGAAAACAATGCAAATTAGATGTATATGTCTGTGAAGTAAATACTTTTTCTGTTTCAATTGAGGAAGTGAAGCACTTTGCTAAGCCACAATGGTTTTTTGTTCTACTTCCTCCTCATCATTAAGGGTTACATTTATTGATATAAATTAATGTGTATATATTATATGTTTACATACATGTGTGATGATGTGAAATACAAGCGAATGAAATGAAATGATATATTTCATCATGTCCCATACTAGTATCATCCTCAATACAATATGATACTTAAACTTAGTAAATATAGTCTTGTAAAAATATGCAATGGTTATAAGTCTTCCAGTTTAGCTTAACACCCTTCAGTTATATTCCAAGCATGAGATGTAACCTAAATTTCAACAAAAGTATGTAACCAAATATTAACCCAAGACCAGGGCTTGAAATACCTGATGCCATCTCAGAGCCATGGCCATCTGCATCTGGCCCCTTCTGATGGCTATGGTGCCCCTAAGGAAAGTACTACAATGTAACATAGACATATAACCAGGGTTGCACCATGCCCAGCGGCACCAGGTGGTGCTATCTGGCTCTCAAAATCTTCACCCAGTACTTGCCATCAATATCAGCATCACAGCCCAATACACATTTCTTACCCTTACTGGATAAAATTCTTAGATTTCTATAGCATTGAGTTATAACTTTGTTTTCCGTTAGCACTCTTCAATCTCCAAAACTTTTCAAAGGAGAGGTGGGACAGCAACTCCCGTTAGACTGCTCCCTCAGTACCGTGACCACAAATTACGCAGTTCTCAAAATGGTCTAGTGACAACTATGCAAGTAACCAAATAGTTAATTCTGGCTGGAAGCTTTTTCAAGTCATTCTAAGTAAACTTTTGATTTGCATTTTGAAAATGAAACCTTTTAATGGGCAACCTGGCATGCAGTTCTATTATTTCACAATCATAGCAAAACTGATCAGTCCTTGTCTTTGCTATGTTGCCATGATTTTGTTCTATTTTTTACATTTTCAAATTTCACTTCTGTGTTCATTCATATCATACATGATCCATGTGCTAAGTACAAAAATGTATTTCCTTACATGTTTAAGTGAAGTTCTGAAAAGCAAATTTCCATGAATAAGTTTTCACCGTTGCTTGTTAAAGGTCAATAGCTTCATTAAACAATACTATGAAGAATGCTTATTGGGTTTTCAACAAATTATTTAAAAGCTTGTTTAAACATAGAAAATGAAAGGTTTATATTAAACAAATGGTGGGTATGAGTTCCAGACAAAGGACTCCTTCACTGGTTATTCATAACACATGCTGCGTACAGTGCACGGAAACAGAAATGATGAATAACATTAATACCATCCACTTGAGGGATGACAAGTACATTTTTCAGGGAATTTTCATTTCAAGTTTTCTTTTACTTTCTTTTATCTCTTTCACATACAATCGCATTAAAAATGTCAATTCAACTTACTTTCAAGGGGGTACTTTCCTACAAATTTTTGTTTTCAGTAATGACTTAATGAAACAGGTCTGTATATAGTTTAATTTGCATTTTTCGGGGTATTTTCTTGCCAAACTTACAGAGTAAATACAGTATGGTCTACTGCTGTGCATATGTATACAAGAAAGCCTGGTTAACAAGGTTACCGAACTTGCCAGCCAATTAAAATTAAAAATGTTGAATTATCACTCCAAAACCTTCCATCTTCCTACTCTTCTCACAGCTAGGGTACTTCTTACATGGCTGCCATGCCACATCTCTTTCAAATTATACACAGCCTTGCTTTACTTTTTAGCCTTCCCTGCTAAAACATCTTCCAATGAATACAAGTACACACTAAAGTTAAAAAGAGTGAAATTTCACTTATAAGAAGAGTGGAAGTTTGAAAAAAGAGTGACCCCAGTAGGCACTTGTTAAGGAGTGATTTTTCACTCTTCTTAGAGTGAAAAATCACTCTTCTTAGAGTGGATTTCACTATTGGTAAAGTAAATTAACACTCTAACAGATTGAATTGACTCTTTCCACTCTACTAGACAGTAATGAACAATATTCACTCACCTTTAAGGGTAGCTTTCTTAAGTACTTTCATGGCATACAATGTACCGCTATCAGTGCCAGTTATTTTACGAACCAAGAAGACCTGCAAGAAATTCAAAATGATGAACACATTATTTTAAGGATGAAAGTTTTACAAATCCCTATTAAAAATTCTGCAATTGCCTTTTTTGAGGAAAGGAAGAAGGCAGTCAACTTGGTCAAGATAGCTGTAGATTGTACATTACTCTCTCTTTTTTAAAAGTTCACATTTTTATATGAGGGTCCACACTATACCAAAGGGCTGTGATGGTAAACCCATTAATGGGTTTACAGACTGATTGGCAAGTTACCCTGCAATTTTCTGCTTTGTTTGCTTATTATTGTTTGTACCATTAACCACAAGTTCTGAGCTGAAAAAAGGCACTAACAACTGCTAATCTTCCCACCCAAAATGATATGAGAAATTGAACACTGAAAGCTTTTGACCCTATGTTGCAATGTACAGTATGCAGCTTGCTTATCGATCACAATGCAATGAGCTGAGATTCTTCATCTTGCCCCAAATCCCACTGTGTTGATGGGTCATACTGATAATCTTCCAAGTAGCATTTTAACAAATGAACTTGCCTTCAAAAGCAACAGGAGAAGCAAGTTTAGTACTTACAATGTTACAATACTGAACAGAGGCAAGTGCGACAATGACATTTATAGCTAAGATTTTCACATTGTTCTTCCAGTGTTTGACATTCTGAGCACATGTAAATAAATGCATAATCTAAAGAAATGGGGGATTAGCTTTTGCTGAGAAAAGAACATGTAACTGAGTAAGAAACACAAACATTTTGGGGGCATGCAAATATCAGCAAACATATCGTAATCGATTGCAACTTTTTACTCATTTTGAAGTAGTTGTAATCGCAATCGACTACTTTTGTGAAAATCGCAAAGTAATTGCAATCGTGGTTTCATTTCTGATTACACTGAAGTTGAATTGAACAAAGAAGTAAAGTTACTAAACAATTTTTCAGTTCTTGGTTCTTCTGTTTGAATGACAAAATTCAATTGTCCCTTTTTCTTGGATGTTCCAGCTTAAAATGAGTTGAGAAGTGCATGGGTTCAATAATCTCTACTTTGGGAGGACTTGCTTCTGTCTGGGCTTATCTAGAGCAATGTCCATGGCCTTTTTTCCAGTTGTGGGCACTGGATTGTTTTGCCAACTACATTGTTTATATGGAAAGAAAATGAAATCACGACTGCAATTATGACTACATTGCAATGTAATCGCAATCGTAATCAGTTACTTTCAATTTTAGCTGTTATCGTAATCACATTCGCAATCGCAAAATATGAAGTAATCGCAATCGTAATCAATTACATTGAGATGTTATTGCCCCAAGCCTGTGGGAGTGTCCAAAGATAGGAGAGGGGGAGCCCTCCCCCACACTAAAAAGTCTTTGCCTATGATACTGGTGGAAATTAGGGAAACACATGTAAATAGGAGGTAAGGAGACGAACGAAGAAAGATGACTTAGATTTTCCAGATGGTTATACAAGTTGCCCCTTTCAGGAAATTAAAAGGTGCAGCATGTGTGCTGTTCATTGAACTTATTTATATTCATATTGATTCCCATCTTCATCTAGGTGTGCAAAAAATCACACTCCTCACAGTAATTTAGAAAAGTGATTGTGTCTGATCACACTAGCATGCCTGAAAATGCAAAGCCTGTGTTATGCAATTAGAAAGTTATTATCAGAGAAATCCTATTATGTACCTATGATGTCATTAATGACGAGACAAGTGTAGGTATTGAAGTAACAAGATACAGCTGAATCAAATAGGAAAAAGACAAATCACCATGGCATACTACTCTGTAAACATGACAGAATAATAAAACGCTGAAGATTCCTTCAAAGTCATGCAAATACAAACTTTTCATCCTGAAGCATGTAATATCATTTTACCCATCATAGCCAAGGAACAATGACTTCTCATGATTACAATATTTCCCTACATGTATACTTTTTTTTTCAGACTTGAGGCATCATTTACCTTCAGACTAACCTAACCATATTACAGTCTAAGAACTCTGCATGGGTACCAGGAAATACCTGCAGATGAGCATATGTGGGCTACATTAGCAATACAAAAAATGAGGATTCATGATTACAAAATTTAAGCTCATTTCCGGTCGATAGGCACCCATCAATCACTCACACGCTGGAGGAATTCCACTTTTCCAAGATGAAAAACATCTCACCCTTTTAACAGCCATCAGCTGCTCTTTTCCAGACTTCCATGTTCATGGGATTTATAAGCTGCCACTGCACCCAGGGTGATATCTATCATGTCAACACTTCTTTGAAATGGAAACAACTAATAATCTTAAATTGTATTTTTAATGAGTCTAAAGGAAAAGTTTTATGAAAACTTTGCCTCAGGGTGAAATAATGGAAGTCATTCATAATGGAATTTGAACATATGTACAGTAGCTATGGCAACATGACATGAGCGCTATTAAGGAAGTTTAAACATGATCTTGCACATGAATAGATTACAAAGGGCATTCACACTTGAACAACTGGGGAACTAATTTAACCTAAATCCCACTACATATTAAACTGGCTAGATTTGCTGGTGAATCAATAAATCTAGTTCTTGCAAATCTTGACTATTAACCCTTTACCGTTGTTTGGGTCCTTTTGGACCCATGCAGAGAGCTCGGCTGTCACACATCTTTACTGTTTCACGTGGAGCTCGAAACTGCGAGTAGCTACCCGAAAATTCGGCCACAACAGCGAGAGAGACAATAGTTTAAGGTTACGGGGTCAATGGCCTATGGAAGCCGATGCGGGGTGGGCTACGTCCGCTTTTCCGCCCACTCCCGAGGTGTGCAAATATGCCCTGATCGGAGCACAAGGGTAAAGGGTTAATCAAAAATATCTGCACCACTCGGCTGAAGGTTTACGTGCACACATGCAGACACAGTGGCATCAGCTTCGCAGTAAACACACTCCATGGGCTTATTTTAACCCTTTACCGTTGTTTGGGTCCTTTTGGACCCATGCGGAGAGCTCGGCTGTCACACATCTTTACTGTTTCACGCGGAGCTCGAAACTGCGAGTAGCTACCCGAAAATTCGGCCACAACGGCGAGACAAACTATAAAGGTCACGGGGTCAATGGCCTACGGAAGCCGATGCGGGGCGGGCTACGTCCGCTTTTCCGCCCCCTCCCGGGGCGTGCAAATATGCCCCGATCGGAGCACAAAGGTAAAGGGTTAACTAGGGTTTCACAGTAACACTGATAATTGGTACCGTCGGTACCACCACAAATGTTACCTGTAATACCTTAGTACCAGTACCAGAATAGTGAAAAAGTAGTTATTTTCACATGCAAAATATCTGTAAAAATACCATGCATTGACATGAGTGAAGTCTTCTGATAATCCCTGCCTCCTGTTTCACTATTTTTTATAACATTTAGTGACCCCACACTAAACAAATCGGTAAACAGAAGAGAAATAACTTCTCTGCAAATTAGCATCCGATAAATACGGGTCAGATAATTAAATCAGCACTGCACTACAATTCCATACCGGAGCTAAACCACACAAGATGACAAGAGCACTCAGAATTGTAATGAAGACTGCAAAAATAATTTCTAAAAATAATGACAATGACCCCCCCCCCAAAGTATAACCAAAAGTTATTCAGTAGAACTTTACAAAAATATTTCCATAAAATATTGATTCTTCAAGCTTTCTTCCCTGAGTTATCATTATCGAAACCAAATCAAAGTGCTTCATGACTGAATTAACGGAATGCATCAAGCAATCCGTTGTACAATAACACTACTGTTTTTCAGTAGCTATCAATACAACGAAGCAAGTGACTTGGATCAGGTGAACACACATGCCGATGTACTAAGCGAGATTTACTGTGAGTCCAGTTCCATTGCTTCACTGTGTAAATTTCTGAAAGAACGTTCGTTGCATTTGTACAAAAGTTTTTCTTCCCCAGACTGTGAGCGTTATGGAACAGTCCCATTACATCACTGTGTTAGAATCAGAAATCGTCAATGCAACATTCATTTCAGAGCTTGCAATGCTATGATTCTTTGTCTGCTAACAACCAATTTCTCACTCGTATAATGCTGTGTGCTATCGTAATCAAAGTGAATTCAATCAACCAACGCCTGGCAACTATTCTTAATACACCATGTGAAAGAATTTGCTGACAAGCAGCGATCGTTCAGTGGTTGCACAGAATGTCGAAAGAAAGCCAAGTCCCTCTTTGTGTGGAAAGTACTAGTTCTGCAAAAGTAACGTTAAATGGCACTTTCCGAAATTCTTAGGGGGGATTTGTGACTGAAATGGTGCCAAATGATTATCAAGTAAATGTCCCTGTTTGTACTGCAATGATTAGAGACACGGCGCATTTATCAAATGGGTTTTTGTTTCATGCAAGTATCATTTTAATTCAAATGCTTTCATTTTTGAGAAAAAATTTTCACCTTACAGTTGATTACCAGTCTCCACGATACTTCGGTACCTTAATACACCGTGTGAGAAAATATGCTGACAAGCAGCAATCGTTCAGTGGTTGCGCAGAATGTGGAAAGAAAGCAAGGTCCCTCTTTGTGTGGCAATTAGTACTAGTTCTGCGAAAGTAACGTTAAACAGCACTTTCCAAAATTCTTAGGGGGGGATTTGTGACTGAAATGGTGCAAAATGATTATCAAGTAAATGTTCCCTGTTTGTATTGCAATGATTAGAGACACGGCGCATTTATCAAATGGGTTTTTGTTTCATGCAAGTATCATTTTTTTTCAAATGCTTTATTTTTGAGGAAAGATTTCCACCTTACAGTTGAGTACCAGTCTCCACGATACTTCGGTACCTTTAGGTAGGTAGTACCATAAGGGTACGTACTGGTACTTACCAGAATACCATGAAACCTTACTATTTACTATTTACTGTTGAAAATCCCTGCTTCCTCCAGAATACCTTCCAAGGTTTACTTTAGACACTCATTAGAGGGCAGTCTTCATATCATATCTCCCTTAAAGTAACTTCATTGGACAACATGTCCAATAAACCTGGTAACAACAATGACAGGATGATATTCCATGGTTCGATATAGTAGTACTGTAACCATCTTCTAATTTTGTCACTTTCCACAAAAGAGAATCAGTTTGTCCATAAATTTAAAAATCTGAAAGCCTAAAAACACTTGCAAACATATTGATGGTTGAAGGAAAATGGAGGACAAGTCAGCCAGCTAAAGGGTATGAAGCCACAACTACCAATGACACCAAAACAACTTGTTTCATAGGCCACTGGCTCAATTGAACATGTTCAGTATGCAGTTTGGGTGTTCAAAATCTGGGTCGCACAGCCATTAACACTAATAGAGATTTGTCTACATTTTATGCCAATTGTTTGTTAAGAAGAGTCTTCCATATAAGGGGCAGTATGTTCCCAAGACAAACTTTTCAATCACACTGGGAGCATGGTATAAGAAAAATATATCTACAAGACTTCTTACCTTTCTTGTCATGTAGTACTGGAATTAAAGGGAAATGCTGCGTTTAAAATGCTCCAATATAGCATTAAGAGTAAATGGTTCTAGTCATTTTCAAATCATTCAGTCTCAACAATAAACTCCAGCAATATCTTCATCTCCTCAAAATATTATGCACAAGAAGGTTTATTGAAGTTGCATCTTTTGAAATGTAGAAAGTTTGGTGAACAAATTATTCTTGAGAAACAAACATCTGAATTTCTATCTGAGGGAAACTTATTTCTTGAAAAGAAGGCCACCAAACTGCCTTATTTGTAATTGTTAATCACTCTTTGCCAATACATATTGGTTTTAAAAGGATGAAATTTCCTTGTAAAACAATGCAATGTTTCCCTTTAAGGACAAGCTAACTCATTTGGTTCCTGTAGTTGGAAATAAGCAAATGTGAATCAATATATGCTAAGGGTAACTGCATGGGCCATCTAGAAAATGTATTGCTTACCTTGCCAAAAGATCCTTGGCCTAGAACTTTGAGGAGTTCAAAATGTGATGGGTCTGCCTTCTCCAGCCCCTCGGCGGCCATTGAGACCACCTCTATTTCCCTCATGGTGGCGTCTTCCTGAAGGTTGCAAAGAAATAGAAGAAAAACATGAATCTTTCAATGCTCACTGTTTAAAATATTTTTGTCCCCAATAGAAGATCATGGGGTTAAACAATGTGTCTCAGACTTAAACAAAAGATATTTTCTCATTCACAGAACACTGGGGTTTGGTATATTAATTATGTCAATTGACCTTCACAAATTATATTAGTCAGTGTTTCTGCTTTAAACAATTCTTCTATGAAAATGAGGCTGAACACAGTTATTAAAGCTGTTTCCCCCACAAAGTCCTGGGGGGTATACTCACGAGCAGCTATCCCTATCCCTATCCCTAACCCTAACCCAACCCTAGCAACTCATTAGTCTGGAGCATAAAGCAAGGTTTGTACCTACCAAAATTTACCAGGGTGAGTGGCAAGATAGGAGTGCACGAATCTGGAGAGACATGGAGCTCCCAGACCAGGACTACCCAGCCTTGGCCAGGAAATGGCAACAAGTGAGGACAAATTTGGCCCAATTTGGACCCTGCCCAAGGACCTAAGCCAAATCCTTGTGACGTCAGACCTCAAATTCCACGACAGCCACTGCAGCAATGGCCACATATCTTTTTGGCCTTTGACAGAAATTTTTCACACACTTACTGAAGGCCACTTCTGGCTGAAGAAGTGCCAGTCATGTTGCTCTGTACATATTGAAATATAAATACCAAGTGCAACTTTTTCATCGTTTCATGTTCCACCAGCATTAACAATGCAGCTAATGTGAACCACAATTTTTTTTTCTAGTTTCAATTCAATCATTCGTGTCAATTAATGCTGTGCAATGCATAGACAATTTCAGCACAGAATTTCTGCAATATGTTGTACCTGTACACAAATTTGCAGCCACTGGATCTGGCATGCATTTTTTACCCATTGCTCGAGAAGCTACAAAGTTTTGTGCCAGAAACATACTGTATATGCTAGACAATACAGAACAACATTCACAGCAATACTGCTTCCAAAGTGCTCATATCAATACAAAGCCTTCCCCCCCATCCCGGAGAAATCCGGGGTGGGGGCTACCCAAACTCCTGTACAAACTGTTAAAGTTGCTATATAGAATATTCACATTTGGCACTTAAAGGGAAGGGTACACTTGTGCAGATATGAAAGTCTCCAAAGCTCCCTGGGAGGGCTGGAGGGAATAATGCAGATCAGATGCTGCAAGGGATGTGAACAAGAATGTCTTTTTTTACCTTTAGCACCATGATATGGAGGTAGTTGATTAGGAAACTATGTAAACCTGTGTTTTAGTAGCATTACTCTGCCACCCCAAAAGAATTTACTGCTTTGGAATTCATTCATTCCTTCATCCAAACATTCCAAATTTCCAATGATGTAACAGTTTCTCAAGAAACACATTAGCAGAGTACAGCTAAATTGTGTTTAGTTATGAGTCCTAACTGGCTTAGAAACTTAAGATATTTTCCGTCTCTGCTTTTGCCTCTGTAATGTACTGCATTATGACCCTAAAACAATAGTCACATTTGCCACAAGAAACTTGTACTGTGGAGGTTAGCTTGTTTAAATATGACTGAACTACAATTGTAAGGGTACTGACATCAACTTACACAGACTATCACAGTCTAAACTGTTTGGTACTAATAACGTGAGTGTATATCAATAATACCTTTTGCTACTAGTAGGCCAAATTGATAAGTACTAAAATTGTTGAAGTGTTGTTTCCAAGACTACCAACAATGTTAGAGGTAGCAAATGGTATGAGTCACTGTGTTAATTCTGGGAACCAGTACCTGTCAAAAACATAAGTAGGGCTTTTGTCCTCAACCCATGAATTACAGGTGATCACATGATTATAAGTCATGTGACTTCCACTGACAGGAAGTAAATGTTTTTATTACTGGGTAATTTTAAGTATGGAAAAGTGATCACTTTGACACAAAGGAGAGTTACATACTTGAAATAGGTAACAAGTCAATGAATTACAAAATGAATGAGGACTATTTTTTTACAAAAGAAGAATTGTAGGAAATTGTTCTGTAACTAAGAATACCATTGGGATTCTACTGTGAAACTAGGAAATCCATTCAGGCTCTATGCACATCTAAGAATTCCATTTATACGCTGAACATAGTCTAGTGTGTGGGTTTCTTAGAACTTGAATAACACAATGGGGTTTGTTGTCATAGAAGATTCAACAAATACCAATAGGTTTATGTGTACTGTATACCCTGTCAAGTAGTAATACAGATTGCAATGTTTGCAAACCCTCAAGTGGATGATGTCATTATCCACATACTGTGCTACTGTGCAAATTTTGAAACTCCAGAACAACGTTTTGTATTAATCCACATGCATGTTACTTCCATACTTGCTACGGAAGTTTACAAGGAAGCTTTTTGACAACTACACAATTTTAATTTTTTGCATGTGGAGAACTTCCTTCTTTGGGTGCCTTGAGTTCCAGTTCCATTCACTACAGTAACATATTGGGGGAAAGGGGACACACATCTGCCTTTAGAAACAGACTTCTCCAAAAAAGTAGTACCAAAAAGGGTAGTTTTGGGGAAAATAAACATGCAATAATCCAAATAGACACCAGACAGCTAGAAATACTTTTAAATGTGAGCTAGATAAAATGGAAAAGGAAGATTAAAGCAGGGAGTTGCAATGGATGTGTTGCAACTCCCTGATTAAAGGTGTAGGACCCCTCTGATGGAAGGGTCACCACATTGTTAATAGTTTATCAAATGGTAGGTACACATACCATGATAACAGGTGGGTGAAGACCAAAATAGACTATCCCTTGCAGTTGCAAGTCATCTTTATTTGAAAGTTTTACTCATCAGTTCTATACGATCTTTCCTGGATATGAAAGCACATGTTGGTGTATGGATGAATTGAAACTAATATACCTGGCTTATCAGCAGAAAGTGGTGATTTCCATCAACATGCACATTAATATGGTTGGGTGTATACCACGTAAACTTCATCCCCTTCCATCTCAAAATGCAGACAGTCATGGTATGATAAACTTGAAATGAAATGATTTGCCAGTTTCTTAGCTGTCTTTATGAACTTGGCTGTAAACTTTTTCAAGGTCTTAAGGGACAATGAAACATAGTCAAAATAGAGCAAAAGTATTGAAGAAGCTAACAGTAGTGTGCCCCAATCTAAGAGAGGGGCAAGGTAGATTGACTAATAAGAGTGCATTTGAAACTCAAAACACTGCAAGAAGGTGACGAGAGACCACTACCTGTGTGAAACCGCATAGGTGAGAAGATAGGGAAAGGTGAAAATCCTTGAATCTTAGGCTAAGATCAAAAGCCCTCCAGGGTATCTGCCATCGTCAATTAGCAGGGGTTACCGTGGTGCTATTGGTTTTTGTCAGGTGAATAGGAGGCAGTGAAGGGTGAAATAGACCAGGAATTACATAAAAAGCATCAGCTGATGATAATTCAAAGACAGAGACTACAGCATGACAAAATCCTCCCAGTACTGAAGTGCTAATTAATGCAAATTATATTAAGCAAGGGGTACACCAAGTTATTTGTAATGTAAAATACGTGAACCTGTAACGGTATGTAGTTGTCATTAAAAGGTATTTATTCTAACACCTTGAAGTGATCCTTACCAGTCCACAAGTAACAAAATTGCTGTTACATAATTCAGAATAAATGAGTCAATCTTGAATACTTCAAAGGGAACAAAAAATCCCTAAAGGACAAGGAATTCATTTAAATATGGTACTTAACAAGAAACACATTGCTTGAGACTTTCTCAAATCATGTTTAAGATAGTAGACTGTCTTGTTCACACTCTTATTCACAGCTCTGGGAATTTCCAGTTATGAGAAAAGAATTAAAGGGCCACACTTTGGATTGAGAGGCTGTCAAATTTTCTCTGAGATTCTGGGCAATTATTATCAATGTTGCATCAAACAAGCAGCACAAAAATTGCTACAGATCTTGTTTATTCAATGATAATTATTAGTATTGAATTTATGAAAACTAATTGCCATGCAGGTTTGAAAAGTACTGTCTCCATATTATAGAATTCTATGGTTTGTAGATTAAAATTATGTTGACTGCATATACACCCTTTAATTAGTAAAACCAAGGACGGTGATGACATCTACTGAGAATTAAAACAAAGTGTGTGATAATTCCAAGATAATGGAAAAAATTCTGTCAGAGCAGACTGCATTAGCCTTTAGCAAATATTTATGAAGATAACTAGCTTATTTCCATGACAAAAGAGATTATATAGAACTGTAAAGGTTACTTGGTCACAATATTGGCAGTAGATTTAGAGTCGGAATTTCTTCATTTTATGGGAAGATGATCTGGAAGACAATGTGATGAAGAATTTTATAGACCAGACACAGAATGGACACTAATGAAGGTTAATGCAGAATTGATTGGATTGATAGGAGAAGAATATCCATCTATTTGAACTATGTTTTGGCAACTTTGAACTTGTTTGATATATTTATGTCGTAATCTCTGGTTGATGCTCAAAAGAGAGGGAAGTGGAAAATGATCCAATGTGACAGTTTAGGACAGTCACCTCCACACTGTACTATTAACTATAAACATGAAGTGTAATATCTTCAAAGAACAGGCATAGAACTTTGTTTTCACACATGCACTACTGAGGGTAAATTCTCAACGGATGTTTTTCATTTATGTCAAAAGTACTTTTTCATGAACTTTGAACTTCATGTTTGAAGGTTTTAATTCCATGCATTTATAACAATACATGCATCTTGCGACTCAAATTTTTATTGTTCAGTTCTGTACCTAGTTACACTGTGCTACAAGCATATTTTGAAAAATCACATTGTAACAGGAATGCAGAAAGTGTACTCACGCATATATAGATGGCATGGAAATTTCACATACGTTTTTAAGTGCACAAGTAATGAATGTTGGAGAATGTTAAAGTATAAACTGAATCATGAGAATAAAAAGTTGAACACAAAATTCATTCTCCCCCAAATCTTTTGTTCATAATAAAGTGCACTGAATGGAGAATATTCATTGTTTGCTTTCTGTATGACTTGTCTCCTTACCAGAAGATACCAATTGGTCAAAATATCATTGCATGTGCCACAGTGCAGAGGTCGCGGAGCCAATTTTGAAGTGCAGGGGCTAATCATCAAAGCGGCCCAATATGTCCAATAAAATACATGCAGTTTAAGGCGGCCCAAAATGCCCACAGCAAAAAAAAGTGGGGGGCTAAAGTCCCCCTAGCACCCCTCCCCATAGGCCCCTCCCCCCCATCTCCACATTTCTTGCAGTGATTTCTTATGTCACTGCTGTGGGGTACTCAAATCTGTTCACAAATTCCACTCAGATTCCCCAGAACTGCATAGATTGGTAAGTGGAGGTTTGATGTAGACACAGAAACTACTATAATGCTACAGAAGTTTGTAAATTAAAGCAAAAAAAACAAACAAACAAACAAAATACATAGACGGACCATTACCCACATTATTTCACTTTATAAAAAGCATTCAAATTTCCACTTGTTCTCTAACAGTGCAGTAAGTAATGCTTCACCTACATGTACACTCAACAGTCTATTCTGTACAGTAGACGTATCATAAATATAAATTTTAAACAAAGTCTGATGCACCTAGGGGCATGTAGACAAGAGGCAATCATGCATGAAGTGTATGACAGCTCATATTACTTTACAACACTGTGTAATAACTATGCACAACAGCCTCTCAGGGCAAAAAAGATTTATGGCCTTCCTTAGCTACCTGTCTCCCTTAGCAAGTAATGCAGTAAATCTGCATAGGTCCTAAGTACAAGTATGATAGTGTGAAAAGTAAATACCACTGTGCAAAGTACTACAGTACATGCCCTCCTCTTGCATAATATGGAGGAAAAATCACGCTTATCATGACATTAAACAAATTATTACAATATTGTTATTAAATGAAAAAGGCACTGTATATACCATATTTTTGATTCAAGAGTAAAGTTGGTACGGAATTAGTAAACATTTAAGTTTAAAAAATGTTGGAACTCTTTTTTTGTAAGCCTACAGTTACCTTGCTGTAGCACGTGACATTTATGTTATTTAAAATGAAAATACGGTCTCTTCAATTCAAGTTGGTACTGTACAGTTTCCATGTCATTCTAATTTAGGAAAGGCTTCCATCAATCATGTATTTTCTTCTTTTTAGTTTAATTCAAGCAGCAGAATATAATTAAATACAGAAACATAATAAAACACAATTTGAATAAGATTAGAGGAGATTTGTTAGATTTACAAGACATTTTTAGTAAACTTGGAAAAACAGCAATATTCTCTGTAATCCCATATTTAGAAATTCTGATTATGTGCAGTTTTGCTCTTTGGAAAATGTACAGTATGTCAACTTCTATATAAGTGCTGGATATTTATTATTCAGTAAGTACCTGCCATTTTTGCAGCAATTTTATGATTCAGTGATTGAAATTTATGTGATATGGCTATACTACACTGGCTATTCCAACTACAAATATAATTATGATACTGCACTGTAGTTCAGTAGTAATCCTACCAGCAGATGTAGTGCACTTCTACTGTAGTTCACTTTTGTCAGCTTTATTTAGTTGTTTCTATTTTTCTAGAGGAAGGACACCAACAAAACCAACCCAAATACTTCCTGGAAGTGGGTTGATGATGTGTGCAAGTTGTGGAGCCTGTAGGTGTCATGTGAAAGCAAACATCTTTCCATAAATGCCATCAGTGCCTCAAATTACAGTACCACGCATGTATAGTGATAGTGTCTGAGCACCCAAGTGTGTGGTTTTGTCCTTTACATTCTATACAATGACAAAGACATTTGCAGGACTTGCTATGTGGAAAGGATTTTCTGGTCAGTTCAGAATTCCTTCAAAGCCACAAGCCACATTGGTCACAGGAAAGATTAAAATGGATTTACAGTTAGCAGGATGATGGCAGCTTTAAGAACAAAGAAGAAATCACCTAGACCTATACCCTAAAAGCTTCATCTTAAGAAATGAAGGGTGATAGGGTGATAGTTTTTTATTTCATGCATGTGCATGATTCATGTCATTGAGTATAACAAGGACACCAGGGTGCATAAAGCAAGCTCGCTCTCTCTCTCTCTCTCTCCTCTCATTTGCTGGTCTTGCTCTCAGAATATGGTGTAAGTTTGGTGTCATATGCACCCCAGAGAAACGTATGTTCTTATTACTTTAGGCAGTCTACTCCCTAAACATACCTGGTATGGAAAAATTTCGCCCCTTGTCAGACTCACCTCATTGTATCCAGAGGTGTCATCCCTGCCACATTAAATATTTTAGGAAGACAACAGACGGTCTTTTGGACTTAGCTGGAGGATTTTCTCTTGTTAAGAGCAATTGCAGTTAAAATGAAATTTGAATGAATGTTACCCCAACTTGAATAGGTCTACCTGTGTATCATGTTTTATGAAACACTTTTTTAATCAAGTTTGCAAAACTCCCTGATTTGGGATCTACCAGCACCAATATTTACCTCCTATTAAACCTGTGGTCCCACCTTCCCACAAATAGACCCTGATAAACTTATACTGAGTTATAGCACAATAGAGATGAAGGATGCCCTCACTGGGCAGGTGGCTTCACTCATCTTCAACAACAATCTGCTTAGTATTGGTTTAACAAGGTCTAGAAGTGGGTAGGAATGGGAGATTTAGGGAAGAAGAAAATTGACAAAATTTAAATACCAATTCTCCGACTTACCAGGAGCATTTCCTCATTTTCCTATTTACATTTTCATGTTTTGAAGTGTAAAATGAACTAAAAGTTATACAGGAGCAGACCAATCAAGTTTCCAAACTATTTTAGGGCACTGCTTAATTTCGAGGGTGACCTTGCTCCTCGTTGTGGGTATTATGTGAATAGGAGGCAAGTAAAGGGGAGAGGTAGACTATTGTCTTCATATTACTGATTGGAAATTGTAGACCTTTCATGGGGAAGGGGGAAGAGAAAGGGAAGGTGGAATAGAATCCATCCCATTGTTTATGCTTCAATCTGGTTATGACAACAGTGGCCTGTTTTAGCTTGTGACTAGATAAAACAACCCCCTACCTAGACAGTAACAACTGCAACAATTACCCACCAGTGTAAGAATTGTATGGGGATGTGCAGTCAATGGAATTCAGGCTTTTCAGGTACTGCACAATACATCAAATTCATACTTCACACTTACTTTACAGGAGTCAACTTGCGAGTAAATACTTTGCCACTTGATAAACCTTCATGTTGAAGGTTTTGCAGCAGAAAATAATGAGGAAGAGTTACTAGTTCATTTGGGTGGCTTGGGGTGTGTGTTGTCAACCACTATGCAAGTGACAAACCAGATGTATTAAGGGGTAGGGATATGAAATGGAAGTCTGGAAAGGGACATTTCTGGCTCACGAAACCTCTGCCTGTAACTTTGCAGCAGAGGACAAATGACAAACTTTAACTTGACTGAGCAACATGAGGATGCAGTGCCTAAACTACTCAGAGTAATGCATGGTATGCACGTTACAATTTGTATGTAACAAGGGGAAAACAAAACCTGAGGTGTGAATTACAACCAGACAGTACTTACTGTACTTAAATCTAAATCAGCTGATCAATACTGTTCAATGCAATTATTTTCTACCTACACAGTGTGCAATGATTTCTTTTCAGCTCACAGGCCCATAGCCAAAATGCGATTAGAAGAGATTCATTGTCATTAATGATCATAGTATTCTGGTTATTGGATGGCTTCCTGTCTACTGTTAATCAGAGTGAACAGTAGTGACTCATGCAAACAAAAACAAACTGGGTTTGTAATCAATTGCTCCCACAAATGTCATCTTTTCATGTACTTTTTCTAGCATTGTTAACACATCCATATAAAATGTAATGAAAAGCAATTTAGAGCTGCCACAGAGTGAAAGAAAACACATAATTAGTGAAGGATGGAAGGGCAAGACACAGTTGATAAAAGAACAGGTCTGCAGACACTTTTGATGGAAACTCCTCTGAAACATGGTAAGTATAATTGAGGAATCAAACCTTTCCTACTGTGACCAATAGTAAGCTGCAATATGGTGGAACAGGGGAATGTACTTAAAAGAATAGGCCAAATCAGTTTGGAAAGGGCGCAGCATATTTGAAAGAACACAGTCAATAAGCTTCAATTCTTCTGAAAAAAAATCTGCCTTGCAGACTTGAAAAAAGGTGAAAAACATCACAATTTCGTACTTCAAAAACGAAAGAGTCTGCCTCATAAATATTCAGCTTTTTCTCTAACATCATAGATTCACTTTGGTTTGCAAACAGACTTCTGTAGACAAAGTCTGTGTATGCGTGTTGCATTCATGAAACATGCCATTGTGCTACATGTGGCTAGGGAGAGGATGTCACCTTACGTCATGAAATAATTTAAGTTCAGTTTCGCAAGTGTAGATTCCCCAAAACTCCCTGGTTTGGGAGTCTGTGAGGGATGATACCTACCTCCTATCACCCAATGTATACCATTTATACCTAAACTCACCATCTGGCGACCTTTGACACCATGGATATCCTACCAGCAGAGGGCACATAACACCCTATGGCTTCATACTCCATTTCGCCTCACTCGGTTTAGTCATGTGTTTTATGTCTGGCGACTTTTGTTATTTTCCTGAACTTTTGGATTCTTTCCTTGTGGATTTGCACTTGGAATATATTGGATATTAGGTTCAAGTTCTTGTTTCCTTGTGGTCAACCCTACCAAGAAATAATTTAAGTTCAGCTTCGCAAGTGTAGATTCATTGATTGGAGATCATTCACTGTTATGGGATAGTGGTACTGTGCAAGCATCTCACTTGGGATTAACAGTTATGTACTGTGAGGTATTAGGCTCATGAAAGTGCAAAAGAAACAATTAAAGAACTAGGCCTTCATAGGGTTTCACGGTACCACTGATAATTGGTACCGGTAATACCGTAGTACCGGTACCAGAAGAGTTAAAAAAGTAGGATTTTTATCACATGCAAAATATCCGTAAAAATACCATGCATTGACATAAGTGAAGTCTTCTGATAATCCCTGCCTCCCGTTTCAGAATTTTTTGTAACATTTAGTCACCTCACACTCACCAAATCGGTAAACAAAAAAAAGAAATAACCTCTCTGCAAATTTAGCGTCCGATAAATACGGGACAGTAAATAAATCAGCGCTGCACGTCCGCACCGGAGCTAGACCCCACAAGATGACAAGAGCACTCAGAATTGTAATGAAGATTGCAAAAATAATTTCTGCAAATAATGACAATCCCCCTCCTAAAGTATAACCAAAAGTTATCAAGTAGAACTTTACAAAAATGTTACCATAAAAGACTGATTCATCAGGCTTTCTTCCTGCCGAGTTATCACTATCAAAACTAAATCAAAGTGCTTCATGATTGAATTTACGAATGCATCGCACAGCAATCCGTTGTACAATAACACTATACTGTTCTTCAGTACGTAGCTATCAATACAACAAAGCAAGTGAGTTGATCTGGTGAACTGAAACGCGAGGCAATGTTTTTAGCGGGATTTACTGTGTGTTCAGTCCCATTGCTTCACTGTGTAAATTTCTGAAAGAACTGAAAGAGCGTTCGTACCAAAGTTTTTCTTCCACAAACATAGTGAGCGTTATGGAGCAGTCCCATTGAATCACTGTGTTAGAATCAGAAATCGTCGATGCAACGTTCATGTCAGAGCTTGCAATGCTATGATTCTTTGTCTGCTTACAACGAATTTCTCACTTGTATAATGTTGTGTGCTATCGTAATCAAAGTGAATTCTATCAATCAACGCATGGTATCTATTCTTAATACACCATGTGAAAGCATTTGCTGATGAGCAGCGATCGTTCGGGGGTTGCGCAGAATGTCGAAAGAAAGCAAGGGCCCTGTTAGTGTGGAAGGTACTAGTTCTGCGAAAGTAACGTTAAACGGCACTTTCCGAAATTCTTAGGGGGATTTGTGACTAAAATAGTGCAAAACTATTATCAAGTGAATGTTCCCTTTTTATACTGCAATGCTTAAAGACACAGCACATTTATCAAATGGGTATTTGTTTCATTCAAGTATCATTCTAATTCAAATGCTTTATTTTTGAGAAAAGATTTTCACCTCAAAGTTGACTAATCGTGTCCGTCTAAATACACAATGTGAAGGTGAGGCTGGCGCTGGCAGGGATCCTTCTGAGATTGCGCAGAATGTCGAAAGAAAACAAGTTCCTTTTTAGTGTGTAGGGTACTAGTTCTGCGAAAGTAACGTTAAACGGCAATTTCCGAAATTCTTCGGGGGGATTTGTGACTGAAATGGTGCAAAAAGATTATCAAGTGTCTATTCCCTGTTTATATTGTAATGTTTAAAGACACGGGGCATTTATCAAATGGATTTTTGTTACATTTTAGTATCATTCTAATTTAAATGCTATAATTTTGAGAAAAGATTTTCACCTTACAGTTGAGTATATCAGTCTCCACGATACTTCGGTACCTTTAGGTTGATGGTACCGTACTGGTACGTACCGGTACTTACGGAAATACCGGTAACCGTGAAACCTTAGGCCTTCATCACACTCCAATTGTAAGGGCAGCATATACCTACACCAGGCAAAGGCTACCATCATTGCTTAGCTTGGGCCTAGCTTAAAGAGGCTCATTGAGTTGATATCGATGACTTAATGAGAGTCTCAAATGATCACTATCTCAAAACAGTGCTTATAGTTAGCACAACAAGTCAAATTTCAAGTCCAAATGTCACAGAAAACCTAAAATTTTGAACTTCCTTGTGTCCTGACTTGGAACGGTTTTGTACATAATTTGAAAAAGTGTCTGGTCACAAATTTTTGAAAACTGACTTGAACCGTTCATTACTCAATCATTAAACAGTTATTTGTGTGCAGGGTATAAGGATTAACTAAGATTGAACATTTGGCATTGGTATGTGAAGAAAATTTAACACGGTTGGAAAAACTTGTTGAATCTCATGAACCAACTCAATGAGCCGCTTTAACGCTTAGTACTATTGTTCCATGTGCACAGCTGCATTCTGGTGGTAAGCAAGAAGAGGATAATTGAGGGCATCCTTGCTCCTCCTTGTGGGGAGCAAGGTCACCCTGACTCTCAAAGCTATTAGTTTACCTCGGTTAGTTGCAGGTAACTGGGGATTGCACGTATGTAAACTGGAGGCAAGTAGGGGGAAGATGTAGATTATGTAATTTCCACCTAAAAAATAAAAAACTTTTCTTCCAGTGTTCTCCGACGTCAAAGCATTTTGAACCTAACACTGCTTGCTGGTGAATTTTATTTAAATAGTACTTTAAACTTTTAAAAAGATTTTTTAAAAGCCTTTGAACTATTCTTTTAACCTACCCATGGTATCAAAGGACAAAATGAATACAATAAAATCTATTAAGGAAATGGAATATTTAATTTGTGAAAAATGTGCACACACCTGTAAGATGGGAGCTAGTTCATCCTGTTCTATATACTGTGAAATACTGTATGTGCATAATGCTTTTTTGAAACAATCAAATTCTCAAGAAGCACCCTTTGAACTCTGGCTCCTCCTTTTCACCCATCATTTACTCCAGAATATTTTTCCCCTATGCAGCGAATGTGCGAGATTGGCTGTTGGTAACCCATGTTTCATCCAAGCTGTTGTTACTTATGAATGAAGTAATCAGCTGAAGTATCTGGCATTGCTAAAATGGAAAATGATATTTCTGGAAGACTGGAATCCCTGCATTTATCTTAGTACGTTAATTTACGTCCAGATGATCGTGTTGCAAGACCTCATTGTTCTATTCTTTTTAGAAGGTCAATGAAAAGTTGATATTTCATTGAGTCTAGCAGCACTGTACTACACCTTCAAAAGCATGACAAGGAATATTCACCTCTCTATTCCACAAACAGGATGTTGTATTTATGAGTTTCTTGGAAACCTTCTACAACCCATACATGTGAAAGTTGAAGTGACAAACCTCATCCTTCTTCTATTCCTCGTGTGGTAAAGCAAGAAAGGAAACTTCTTGGTATTTATAAAGTTGGGGACATATATGACATATTGCCTGTGACTGTTCTACACAGCACTTCATTCAATGTCAGTGAGCATTGGTCTCACCACTTTCCATTTTAACATCAATGCCCCACAGGGAAATATGAAATTGCCCTATTGGGGAATTTCACCATGGTCTACCTGAAGGAACTTTTGTGCCATGAATTGAAATTCACAGCAATTTGATGTAAAAAGAACAGTCAATTCATGGGTAACATGGGGAAGCAGTGCTAAAACTGCTTTTGAGAAGCATGCTGGGCCTGCTATAGTAAAGGGTACTGTAAGTGTATCTGCTGTGTCAGTTATCATGATACCATGTCTCCAAGAAAACATATGGGAGGTTTGGAAAAATTTCCGTAAAGTAACAGCACCCCCTTTTTGAATTGAGGGATTGATTGCATTGCCTTTTAGGGGTCAGTTTATGGCTCCGAATATATCACTAATGGGTGGAGACATGGTATCAGTTATGGAAATTCTTGTCCTCCGTGAAATGGTTTAATTTCTAGCCCTTCCAATTTTACTTCAAAGAATTTTCTTTGCCAGGTAATACTGTGGGTTAGGGTTATATTTATAGGAGGTACAGAGAGTGATGCAGGTTGTGGGTTAAAAATAAGATCAACTCTTAAGATTGAAAGATCTATGAGGTGACATTTGCCTCAATAGGACTCATTACTGGAGCTTATCGTAAGCAATGGAATGGAGAAAAGAAGCCAGCCAGCCACAACTGGAAAAAAGGTCATGGCCCATCCAACTTAAATCAAATGGTTAGACACTAAGCCATAAATTTTAATTAACTAAATAACTCATCAGGAATCCAAAGAAGCATCAATCCATAGTGAAGATCATTAAAACAATTTACCATTATGTCAATGGATCTTTCCTCAGGAGTTTTTTGTTTTCTATGCATTTAAACAGATTTGTTTCATTGCAAGTACAAACATGTTCAAGTAAGTGAACAAGTTCTCCAAGTATTTCATAGCCAAGTTTTTAATATTATTACAGACCCTTGTTGATTTGCCAAAAGCAAGGAAACTAGAAAATCGATCTAAATACCCAAAAAGTTTTCCACAAAGTAGACGGACTTAAATTGATTCGGGATGTATACACCAATGTACTTCCCAGTTGGGAAACTGTGATACAATTTTACTGACAATGGGGTACATAATCACGCTGACCTGCAATAAGTTAGTGTATCATGCAACATTTAACACAAAGATTAGGTGGTATAGTAGTTTTCAATGTATGCTATAATACTGATATAATGATCAATTCATGCGAAATATATAATTACAAAACTGGAATTTGTTAAAGGTCAAATGAGCTTCCAGAGACAATGGGGACACTACATCATACAGGTTATTTATATAACTACCTGATCACTCAGTCAAATGATGACATTATCAACATAATATCACATAATGCTACAGTACATTACATTTACATTACCTATATAGAGAACTTCATGAATGTTCAGTCAGGTTTCCTACCAATCATACAATAAGAGATCCAAAACTACAACATTTTGGAACATTTTCCTTTTTTTTTCAAATTGATATTTAAATACCTTGATGCTGTTTCAGTAATTGTGTTTTTCCAGACATATTTTGATGCTCTGGGACTTACAACACCCCATTCTCCAATGCTTCAGTATCCCGATCAATAAGGACTACTTCTTATCTATTATGTGTGTCACTATTTAAATTTAATATTTCCAGTGGGTGTTTTCTACAAAACTATTTTTTTTTAAATGTCCAATGATTTTTATCTGGGAATTTCCCCTTTTTCTCTTATTTTTTCAATGCTTGCTATGGAAGTAATTCCAAAAGTAAACAAAGCTACTACTCAAATAAGCACTTTTATGTCATATTTCATAACCATTAAAAACATGAAATAGAATGACAGATCTACGAATATTATAGTCATTTTTTAATAGATCTACAAATATTACAGTCATTTCTTTTAAAAATTATTGCTGAGAAATTCTGACATCTTTGAGTGTAAATTAACCAACATAAGTAAGCAAATGGCTTTTTCTTTTCCATTACATGTACTACTCCACCTTTGTAACACTTGGAATTGCTTCACATTTTCACTCCTAACTGGTACATTATGTACAGAAGACACTCAAATGCAACTTTGTGTAGAATTTTTCCATCCCATTGTCTTTTTTCTTTTTATCATTTCAATCTAGTTTAATATAAAGTGAAGAAAACTTAAATAAGTAATCATCGTTTTCAGACACTAAATGCTTTTAGGTAACCTGATGATACTCAATTATATATTTCCTTTGACAAAAACAACATACAAGCCATCTTTTAGGCAATGGAAGCTTGTCTATACAGGGTATGAACAAAGGGGTCACAATTCACCAGTTGAAACTTAATTGTGAAAACAGTGAGTGCATTGTCTTTCGTTCAAAATTTTTGGTTGAAAACCCTGATTTTCATTCTCTTGAAGTGGGTGATGACCTTATCTTTGCTTCAAAAATTGTGAAAAACTTGGGTGCGTATTTTGATCAAAACCTGAATATGGAAAAACATGTTAGTACTTTCTGTCGATTGGCCAACTGGCAGTTGAGAAAAATTAGCCTTCTGCAAAAGTACCTTGATGAAAAAACTTGTTAAATTTTAGTTCACGCATTTGTTACTTTCAGGATTGACTTTCACAATTCTTTGCTTTACGGTCTGTTGTTCAGGGGGAGTTTAGTGGGAGGGGGCATATTCACTCATTGTGACCATTTGGGCCTTTGCCAATGAGCGAGATAGACTTTAAAACAACAATACCATATTCACAGCAGATTAACCTGCTTTGCAATTTTAAAAAGGTTAGAACTTTCTTTCTTAATGTTGATGAAAACAGTGAATGAAACAGAAAATAGTACTCTGTGCAGGCTGACAGATAGAAATAACACTGAATTCAGGACGTAATAACTTTCACTCATTTGTCATTTTCCTCACATGAGCCTCTTGCAGTAAACCTTAAAAAAATCCCCTTTCAGTATAATCAGTCCTACCTAACACGTATTATCATTTGAGTCCTTCAATAAAGTTTATTTAATAAAATAAATGCGCCTCATCCTTCAATTCAGTTATGATAAAGCTTACAATTGCAAAATACAAAAAAAAAGTGCAACCATTTAATATTTAAAAGGGTTCAAAGTCCTTGTTTCCTTTCTGTCTATATCTCAATGTCATTCCACAAGTTTTACCTTGTGAGCATGAAATATCATACCTTTAAGGAAAAATTCTAGAAATAGTTATAAAAAGTCACAACTTGTACTATGTCTTGCACACATTTACACCCACCTCTGAGAGTAAACCATGGCAACTGACATGCCACTATGTACTGACATAAAGTTCTTTGATTGGTTAAACCAAGTCCAATGTCACAGGCCAACAATGTAAGTCAGATGGGAAAATCAGCTGAAAGATGTTTCTTCTGGCAATACAAATACAGTATGCATGCACTACTGCCAGAATGAAGTACACACACTATTATTAGTTGCTGTAGGCTACTGTAAGGCTCTGCAGCAGTAACTGGTTGACAAATACTACTTTCTTCCATCATGATTGTACTACTGAGTTACTAAGTGGAAAAAAGGCAGGTGGGAGTCTATTAATAGGTATCTTTTCTTAATAATAAACCAAAAGATTCTGTAATACAATGGTTCCTGAAGGATATAGTCACTGACGTACTGGCAAAAAAAAGAAACACAATTTCACATTCTTAGCCTAACCTTTCGATAAATCCATGATTCTGCCTTCAGGGAGCAGTAATTTTCTTTTGAAGTGGATGGTAAATTATTTAAGTGCATATTTTTCAGTAAGTACTTTGGAGGTTTCAAGACCTGACAAAGCATGCAAACACAATGGCATGTTATTATCTGTTGGTATGCAATCACTCAAGCCTACAGTACAGGATACATATCATTTGAAGTATAGGTCTATAATATACAGTATTTCATTTTTCTGACAAATAAATACTAACGGGATAAGAACATTGAATCTTGAATGGGACATATTAACTCAGAGGTTAGGTTACGTTCGATGGAGTTTTATGACTAAGTTTCTAACCCACTATTTTAAATCAGACCCACCATGGCCTTTTTTCCAGTTGTGGCTCACAGGACTTGTTTTCCCTACTCCATTGCTTACAGTATGGGGAGCACCAAGTACAGCATTGGCAGTAGGTTCCATTCTTAAAGTTTTCAGCGTGACCTAGCCGAGACTCTAACTCCCAACCTCCCGACTGCAACTCTGATGCTCTAACCACTTGCTCATGGAGGATTGATCAGCCAGGGGGATCAGCCAGTCTCTTGTAGCATCCCTTCAATAAATATTCTTGCAAGGAGGGTCTAAATACAAATTGATGAAGGAGCAGTTTAAAATAACTTAGACTTGATTATCTGTTGTTTACACATAACACAGTGTGACAGCACATGTAGGCCTAAACTGCAGCCTAAACCAAATTTGATTCGGTACCATATAACCTGCCGGTGTCTGTCTACTCAGCAGCACTTGCTAGATATGGCTCAGACTGTAATTAACATACTGCTCTCAGGCACCCCACAGGTAAATACTTCATACTGATCGGTAGTTTACAATACAAAAGAAAATAGCCAGCTGTAGCATCTGCTTGCTAAAGGTACTCATTTACCTTGCAAATGAACACACTTAGCTATTTAAAAGTATCTTCAATACAATGATTAATGAAATCTACACAGGACCATTCACTGCCAGCAATCTGTGACAACTGGCCGGTTGCATTTGCTATACATACAGTAGCTTTGTATGGCACATCATGCTAATGGCATCTGCAACTCTCTTTCTGGGAGTGGAGAGAGAAACTCCTATAAATGTTATTACAGTCTCATAATTGACCTAAATAGCCTACTGAAAAGATGTACTTTTAGTTTTGGTTGTAAGTAAAAAAAATTGAAGATAATTGTTATCTCATCACTCCATGACAAGGATGAGATATTGTAATCACTCCATGCGGAGGATGCGATATATTGTAATCACTTTGGCAGTTGGGGGGGACTTATTTGTCTATGTGCTGTCTGGATGGTGTTAATAGATGGCTATGTCACTGAAAGCATTTCAGGAACTTTAAATAAATATTCATCACTTATCATCATGTTGTTACTTAATGTTACCTGTAATGCATGCAAAGACAGACTTTTGTGACACTCTAATGGGCTTACTGCATATTGGAAGGGACGGACTTAAAAACGAGAGCAATACTGTGGCGTATTGTTTAGTGTACAAATACAGTACTTACTGCTAAATACACTGATAAAAAATACATTAGAGTGACATGTCAGTAAAATGCCCTAACTTCACTTGGCTGTTATGGAGTGGCTTTTCCTGAGTATGAATCTGTTGGAATTATGTCAATATCTTTTGTGGTTCTCAAGGTATATTTCTTCAAAGTTTGAATATTTCTAGAACAACTTTGTTGCATATGCATGTGGAATGTTGCACAGTGTTGACAAAGTTCTTTTGCTAGCCCTGTATTAATTATCTTTTAATTACTCATAAAATGATTTGATAATTGATATTGATGATTTTCAAGGACACACAACCTCCAAAATAAAACCTTCAGGACAAACTAACATTACAACTGTCCTTAAAATTAAGATCATATAAACAAAGGATAACATACTGTAAGCCATATATGGCATGTCCCTCTCATGACATCACAAAATTTACATATTGAGCTCATGTTTATCAACAATGAATTGCGAATCAGAAATTGCACTGTAAAAAGATCAATTTTTATTGGGTTTTGATGGTATTAAATTATAAAAATTTTCTTCATTTTCAATGTTTTTCACACCAAACACCCAATTTTGTCATTTTCATGTCGTACCTCCTTCACAAAATACAATCATGTTGGATTTTCAGGGGTGCTGCAAGTAAACCATACAATTCACAGAACTTTGGTCTATTTCTAAGGGTTAGGTAACTGAACTTGCAAAAGACGAATCTGGACAAATTGTTTCTTCCTTACCTATTCCATGGATGGCTGTACACTGATGTGTAATTTTAATTTTCTCAACTTCACTGAATATGAGGATTTGAAATTCCCGTAGACAATAAATGAAGACTATTAAGGGCTGATGGACCCTACTAATGGCTGCCTATACAGTCACTAAAACAAGTGCTAATCAGATTCATCTATAGCCAAAACATGTGATTTCAAATAAATGTTGCTATTCCTCACATGAGGGTGACATCCAGTTCCATAGGCAAATTCACCCACTGGACTGTATTTAACATGAATTGTATGGTCCAGTGGTCATCTTGAGTACTGTATCATTGCAACTTTAGTAGGATGGACGGGAGTTCAACTCCTGGGAAGGTCACACATGAAGACTTCAAAAGTGAAACCTACTACCATCTATTTGTGCTTGGTGCTCAGAATGAAGAATGGAGCAGGGAAAAATTGCCAGTAATAGCCATAACTGGAAAAAGGTAATGCACATGGCCCACCTAATTCAAAACAATAGGTTAGAAATTTAGCCATTTAACTCCATCTAACTAATTACATCAGTAGACCAAAGTTCAGGATATGTGTCAACATGAAAAAAAAGTGTTGTGCCCTTCATTTTTATGCCAAATGACATCACTGACATACATGTAGTTCAGCCATTTTAAGTGATCATTAATGTCTGAAAATTACCATTTGCAAACCAAAAATAATGTTGTAGAGACCTATGCTGTATACTGTGATAGCTAGCTCAACATTTATAAGCCAGGGTTCGTAGCCCTTCATGGATTCAAAATTCAAGGACTTTTCAAGGACTTTTCAAGACCTCTTAAAAACTTTTCAAGTACTATATAGAGCAACTTTCACTCGGAAATTTCACTGAGATCAATCAAGCGCATGTGCATCTAAACTCGTACTTCCAGGTATCAGCTGTAATTAGTAAGGTAAAATTACCTTTGAAATATTCTGTTTGCATTTTTTCAATTACGAGTCCCTTTGATTTTTTCTCTTCAGCTAGTATGAATAATGGAAAATTCCGATTTCATAAAATGAAAATAGCCTCAGTCTGTATAGCTGGTTTTGTACCAGACGTGCCGCATCGTATGTGCATGGCAAGCTGATGCAAACACAAGCCTACGAAGTAGCCAACTAGTGTGGTATACGAGTAACATTTGCCTGCCATGCAGAGCATCTCACTAGTGTTCGACAGATTATGCTATAATTGATAATACCCGATTATTCAATTTAACAATCGGACCTGATTCCCAGTTACAGATCACCGATTATTGGAAAGAGGGAAGTAATATGTTTGTCACTTTAGTACGTTTCCCTTGCTTCTTGCATATCGTATTATCATAACCAGTTCAGGATGGAAAATATTGGAAATATCTCTGGATATCATTTTTGTAGGCGAAATATTTTCACTTTAAAAAGTGGAGATACAAATCCACCCTAAATACAGTACAATTGTTTGCAGTAGATATCACATGCCCTTTGATAATTTAGTTCTAATGCCAACATCATGCTCTGTCTAGTTCCCCCCCCCCCCAATCATGTCGGAAAATTGCATTCTTTTACTGTACTGGGTTGTAGTTGCGTTAATGCACTGTAGCTACTCTCCTGTTTTAACGAACCCCATATTAAGCAATCATGATTATCTTAGCAGTTCTGGGCACCCGTAGAACGTATCTCATGGTTCTTTTCCGATATAAATACCCCCGTATATTTTTAGCAGTTCTTGTCCAAAACTTCCGTCTTGTTTAAAAAGAATCTGCAACTGAAATGAACATAAGTCCGATCCCCGAAAAATCTGAGAGATTTGTGAAGCCGTTTCTAGGTGAATTTAGCACGGGCTCGCCCAACTTCGCTAGCCGGTATTACAAGCGCAATCGTCATGACACAAACTAAACAGGAAAATTTGTCTCGAGACCGAGTATTTTCACACACTAAATCACATAGGCGAAGGCGCAAGTTGTTATTGGCTGCCTAGAATCAACGCAGTTGAACCAATCACGAAGCAGGGACTTATTTAAATTTTGCAATGGATCTTATGCATATGATGTCACCGAGCAAAATATGATGCCTTATTTGGCGGTAAAAACGGACACGCACGTAAGTGTAGTGCATGCGTAGGCCAAGAAGCTTGCTGCAAGAGACCACGTGCAATTACTGTTTTCGTTTGCAATGACGTCGTATGACAACATTGCTTAAGTCCTACTATAAATAACATTACGGAAGGAATGCTGGGAATGACTTAATTTATGCAAGATAATAACCACCGAACTTAACAAGATTCTAGGTGCGAAGTGTACAAAACGTGCACAGATATGTATGCAAAGCTTGTGGACTGGAAAACTGAAACGGCAAAACACTGCAGCTAGATAGTCTGTACTATGTATTTTTTGCTGAACAGTTGGTACCGCAACTTACGCGGTGCTTTCTGCAAGACAGGGAAAACACCTTGAATGCACTTCTAAATTGAATTCCAAGTAATACTACCAGGTTATTGCAGAAAACTTAAACATCAAACGATTATTCCCATGGCAGGGGTAAAATTTATACGTTTGTGATTATCAATGCATCCTGTTTTAGCGGGAAGTTAAAGGATTGGGTATTTACGGGAATTTTAACGAAATTAGGAGCAAGTTTCAATAATCGGCCCGATGCCGATTACTTAACCGATGATCGGTCGAACACTACATCTCACGTGGAAGTACGAACCATGGTGTTTGAACCTAGTACCGTTTACGTACATTCGGCCTCAGTTTTTTGTGCTCAACATACTAATCTTACGGTACCCATACCGAATGCAGCGGCTAGAGGCCCTGGAGTGCCTATTGTATTCCACTGGAGGCCCAATATTCCAGCCACTGGGATATAAATGTTTTCTTTTCGACTAGTTGACATGAATTTTGTTTATGCTGGGATGAGTTACAGCTCATGCAGGCATTTATCCCCCCCCCCAAATTAATTCAGAGTTCTACGGATTTCCTGCATCATCAAAATCATGCAAATGTGAAAGTTGTCATATCAGTTGACATGTTATGTTCGAGCACTGCGCAGTGCAGTACATGGATTACGTCCTGTCGTATTCTCGTAACATTAAGGACCTAAGGTTAACATTTGCCAAATGGTTATGCACACAAAGCAGGGACTAACAATATGATAGGCTGAACTGCCGATGGAAGAAGCTGGTTCTGCCTGCCGCAATGATACTTCTGCCACAAGCAAAAGCTAAGACTTTAGCAAACCTGATTGATCAAAATTACGGCTATAAATTATGAAATCTTGTAAGAAATAAAACATACATTGACAAATTTTACACTCCAAAACTTTTTTCAAGGACATTTTCAGGACTTCATGACCTCATTTTTAAATTTAAGGACATTTCCAGGACTTTTCAAGGCTCACAAAAATTCAAGGACTTTTCAAGGTTTTCAAGGACCGCTACGAACCCTGTAAGGCTCATAACATAGCTGTCCCTTATGCCCTTCCCTAACCCCACCAAACATGCTATGAAGAAAAACATTCTGCATAGGGGGAACAGCATAAGTTAAGTCTTAAACAAATCCACAATCATGATATCTATATATATTTATCTTTAGTTTAATACCTATCGGATATTCAACCAGTTTCGAAACACAGGAACAACTACTAATAATACTTCAGTATTGTAAAGAGAAAATATTTGATTAATCTCAAAGTGCTTAACAATGAAAGGAGACACTTGTTTGAAAGAGAAAGCTAATATAATCAGATTATTCTTTAGACTAAGCTTTATAAGTACTAGGGATTGACCCTTAAGTAGAAAGAAATGTGGTTCCAAAGACAAGTTGCAGTAATACAAACGAACAGATCTGATACACAAAAGAAGCATGCATGTTACTGAAAAACTTTGGATACAGTACTTGAAGTGAATACAACAGTGAGTTAGGAGTAGCTACAGTACAGTAGCCATTGTAGGACATGGCCATACTTTTTTTAAATAAAGGTGTGTTAGGCTAGACAGCCTAATGTTATTTAAAGTAACATCCCCTAAGAGATCACAAGGAGTAAAGGCAGATATACTGTACAGCAATTTGAAATGTGTCTTTATGTTATGAATAATGAATAGCAAGATGAAAGCAGATAGATAACAACAAATACCTTTCAAAAACTCAAACACCTTCAGGCCACAAGGCATTGTGAGGGAGATGATGGAGAAAATTATTAGAAGAATATGGTAGACATAAAGGGTATGGTGCTAAAACTACTTGGGGTATAGTGTATGAAGTTCTAATTGCATACAAAGCATATCAAAGCACCAGTACAAATCTGTAGATATATCCAAGATTGTGGTGAGAAAAGTCTGAGAGTGGGATGCCAATAACCCCAAACTACAGTACCTGATTTGGGAATCTACAGGCCCCAATACCTACTCTACCTCCTATGGCAAGCCGAATGTTCAATAAATAGAAAATCCAAGACTCTCAGTAGAAATTTATTATCAACCAAAAGTTGGATTTTTTATTTGTTGATCATTCGGCTTGCCATAACTTCCTATACACATATATTAGAAATCCCCACTTACAGTACCTGCAACTTACCCCGGTAAACTAATAGCACAGAGAGAGAGGGTCCCCTTGCTCCCCATGCAAGGAGCAGGGATGCCCTCTATCTTCCTCTTCTTGTTTACCATCAGACGGTGGTCTACCAAACTTGTTTATACCTTGGTTTTTCCTTAGTTTACCAGGGTTAAGTTGAGGGTTAAGTAGGAAAATGTGAATAGGAGGTAAGTAGAGGGGAGATGCAAAGTGCATCTACCACTTTCTAAAACCCTAGTGCTACCATCAGTCAGCATGGACTGTACACAAATTTTGGCTTGGACAAGTTGAGAATTGCATGTTAAGAGATTTGATGGTAAATTTGTAGCTTGGGTTTGTTAATTTATTTGTGAGTGACAGAGGAGCTTTATTTTAGCCCTAGTTTGGTTTGGCAAACTTGACAATCCTTGAAGCTATACCCCTGTCTGTAAAATAAAATTTCAAAACATCATTGATGAAGCAACAACTGTGGGAAAACGGGGCGATGCACACTTTTTAACAAGAAATTTCCTAACTGACTAACGTTAGCCCTAATCCCTAACCCTAACAAAGAATACAATCCATACAATACAATGGTAACAACCAATCAAGAAACACCACTTAAAACCGTACGCATCTACCCGGCAAAACAGCCAATTGTAATGCTATCCCATTTTGAACAAACGGTTGTAAGTACACATTGCACCATATCTTTCTTTCAAAATGCCAAGATCATTGCATCAAGCCCTTTTTTGAGTCTGGTACATTAATGCCGTAATGCAACAGGTTAAGTTCATAACAAGGGTGGAAAATTTGCAAAGCTGCGAGGCTCCTTTCTAAGAAATTTGGCCATCAAGATGAAAATTTAGGCACTTGGAAGGAAATTTCCCTCTTCTGTACATGAAAAAGAAGTGCAAATTGTGGGAAATTTCACATCCTCCTTGGAAAATAATTTTACACCCTTCCTGGGAAAAAAAATTTCAGCCCTGAGTTTACAACAGGATAAAATTCTGTTGAAATTGGAACTTTTGCAGCTCATCAAAATTCAGTAAGAACTTAAAAACTTTTTCAATGTTCTCTTAGTTGTCAGTCTTCACACTGCAATTGTCTTGTGGTCCATAAGAAGATAAAATTGCTATTTTGTTAGATAACATGACTCTAACTGGAATATTGCTGACAGAGGCAAAAGTTGCCTTTGGTGTAAAAGTGCTGGCAATATTTGTACCATATTAATATCATGTTGTATTGTATCTTATGCAGCAAGAGAAAGGCTTTTAGTAGCTCTATTGGATGGCAAGAATGTCTTAAGTTTTGCAGTGGTCAAATTCATTTACTGCACTGACAAATGCACAACTTCTTGCAAGTTTACACAGTATTATCAATGGTCTTGCCACTGTAAAACAGACATTTATAAATTTCTCCTCAACCAGAGAGAGGTCTGTCCAATGAAATGAGAAAATCACTAGTGCATGACAAAAACCTGAAACTAGATCTTCCTTGCCTGCTTCTATTATTACATTTTTCAACATTGCTTGAAGAAATTTGAAAGTCAAAATAAGCCCATAAGAAGGTATTGACTGTACGGTACCTGTATATCAATGATACATCACATAGACAACAAAGGGGGATTAAAATGGGTGACTTCAGAAGCAGAGTATTATACTGTACTGTATATACTACTAATACTAAGTCACTGTTAAAAGATTGGAAAATGGATGGCTACTAAAACCACCAGAATGCAAGGCATTCAAACTCACGAATAGAGGCGGTCTTTACCAGTTCTAGTGAAATTAACAAAAAGTTGCTTAAAGGGCAAGAGCAGTCATCCCGAATTGAAGTAGTGTAGTAAACTGTACAGTTTCATGATTGGCTGTTGGGAGTCATGTGACAACATTTTTCTCTTCAAATTTGAAATATTGGAAATTACTACTTGCTTCACCTTGAATATGCAACAGTTTAATCATAAACTGTAATGAATGATACTCTGAAGAGGAATAAGACGAAAATTGTGCTATTTAGCTGTTTCCTCAAAATAAGTTTGGGGGGACTGCCCTTTACCTTTAACTTAGCAACTCCCAGACGACAGTACCATTCCCATTTTATATTCTTTGGTATGACTCGACCTGGGAATCGAACCCATGCCTTTCGCGTGTTAGGAGGTTGCTCTACCGTTAGACCAAACACGTGAATTTTTATAAGCCAAAACTGTCAGAATTCCACGCATATTATTGAAAGTTCAGAACATCAAAATCTCCTCACGAATGACAATTTCAGTATTTTTTAACTTCCTCAGTGTTCTCAGTATTGTTCGATGGCAGTGCTTATTACTGTTTGGCAGTTCAACCGGATCACTTGTGAATGCATCGCATGATCACCAACAAAGCAAGCAAGTGCTTCCAGATCAGAAGAGATGTAACTTAGCTATCGTCTTGGCTAATAAGATTTAAGGGTAGAGAGAGATAACTACGCAGTCTTTTAATTTGCTACTCCTCATCAGAGATCTCTCTTCCCATTCCTACTATAATTGTCAACAACAACAAAAGTATAGAATTTCTCACCAGCCTCCTCTTTCTTTGGTTGGATAAGCTTGTGGTCTTTTCCCTTACAGTATGGTTACTCAAAGGAACCGTTTTAAATTTGTCTTACAAGATTGCTAAATCTAATTATACCATGCCATCAAGTACAGCCACCAATGAAAAAAATCTAATGTGAGAATATTTACAAAATGCAGAACAAAAAACTTGGGTTAATGTTAACTAAGTTATTTAGATGTGGGTTAAGCATACGGATATATAGGTCCTGCGCATGGCACATTTGACTTTCAACTGAAACACATCAAAATCTCGAAATGGCTTTTTCAAGCCACGGTAGCAATTGATATCATCAACTGTATCATATGTCGTTCGGCTGATCACGTGGTCACCGGCAAAGCAAGCGCCTATTCGTAAGGACGATTCATGTTTCAGTTGAAACGTCTAGGCCAGAAGAAAACTACGCAGTTAATATTGCGCAATTTTCGCATCCGGGAGACTACGTTTTCTTATCCATTCTCTATTCCTAACCCTCTGTGACGGTCTTCAGTTCTGAACAAAATAAAATATAACTTTAGTTTGTCGCTCTTGTTACAGTTATAAGTTGATTCATTATGAAAAGAAATCCCCCCGTTCAATGTTTTTCTTAAAACAATGCCTGAACTTTTAAGTCAACAGGTTGCTCGGATGTTTCAAACTGTAAGAAAAGAAGGGTAACGACCATGTCATAAAGAACGGCAGTTGGCAAAAACTATAGAAAGGGCTTCTGAGAACCCTATACTGTCATTCCAAAAACCATGTGATTGAAATATCCCTCAAGTAATATGCCTCAACGTGTAGTGAAACCAGGGACATCTTTAAATAAATTATCTGTTTTCATGGTTAACGTCTTTTAATTTACAAACACTCACAAAGTAACAAAACCAACAAGGTACGGATTGAAAACACTGTAACAAGTCCATAAAGCGACTGCTATACTTCGCATTCGCTCGTAATAAGCAGGTGAAATACTAGCAATAGGAGCTCCCACACAATTCATAGCTCCCTGGCTTGGCTTGGGTTAGTTGGTTAGTTGGATTGAGTTTTGCGTCTCAGCTACTGACCAACTGGTTGGCCTTTTTCAAGTTATGGCTAACTACTAGCTTGGGTTGAAAGTAATTACGTGCTCTGAAACAGATCTACCTTCTGTTTACCTATAAAATATATATTGCCTGCAATACACGTCTAGAAAAAACTAGCAATGTGGAGACACCTACCTAAAGAGGGTGCTGGACATCCTTACTAATAAATTCTTTGTTTTGCTTCATAGTGATAACACATAGGCCAAATTATAATAGACTGAACCCTCAGTGCAACTAATGACATGTGTTACACAAGTATGAAAAGTTCTCATGAAAACATATCTAGCAGATCCTGCAGGTACATATACTGTGTACAGAAAAATTATGGATTAAAACAGATGCTATCTACTGTACACTATTCCCCCAATCTCCCAGGTACCTTCCAATAGACCTATTTCCAAATAGCAATTACGATGAATTGTGGGATAGAGTTTTGGGTGTACCTCAATTTTCACCACAGTAAAATGCCATTGACAAAAATGACAAACACCAAAACTCTATCCCACAATCCTTTGTAACTGCTATTTGGAAATAGGTCTATGAGTGTATTACCAGTGGAAACTGCTAGGGTATTAAGTGCATACCAAGATAGAGCTGTGGCTGTATGCCTGCTACTTGTATTGTAAATATTGAATACAATCCCTTTTTATAATGGGATTTTTCAAAAAAAGAAATTTTGGAATTTCAAATAATAAAATAGAGTGCAAAACTTTTCCAGTTTACCTAAAATTGACAAGATCTATTATTATACAAAGAGACTTTGAACCTAGTACTGGTAGTTTACCTTTATGGTTGGATGAGAAGAAGTAATAAGATTCCTCATTCTCCAAATGAACTTGTTTTTTAGGTAAACAGCCCCCATAGTATTGAGTAGAAAGATGATAACCACAGGTTACAGTATTTTCACTTCAGATTACTTTAAACAGCTACCTGATACAAATGTTTATACTGATGCCATTGCCAAATGTCATTTTTCCAATTAATTCAACTTTCAAAAACATCGTGTCACTTTCACATTCATGCTACTTTCACTATCCTCTACCCATTTTTAAGCTGTTTAAGACATTCATAAGACATGTGTTCGAAAGTTTTAATAACATACTGTAGTTTAATGCTTTACACTACAAATGTCTCAATGTCTTTGTAATGAGTAAAACTGCTAAATTGAAAACATGTTATGCATTGACTTCACCGTTCACAATATAATAAAGATTCCAAAGTAACGACAAAGCCTTCACACTTTAGGAAGGAAAACTTTGCAAACACATTTTGATTGAGAATCATAAATTTCCCATATACACAAAGACAAAGTTTCTCCACAAACACAAACACTTCATTAATCAAGTTAACAGATGAAAAAAGTTTTCTTTTGACTGTTTAAACTTTATTCAATGATCTAACTTCCTGATATTTGCACAGTTCTGCCTTTATTCACTCACCACAATTGTCCAGGCAGTTTTAGTCATGAAACACAACTCTATTTAACAATCTTCCTGGTCATGTATACAGGAAATACTACTATCAAGCATTCTACGACTGTGTATTAAAGAGTAATTAATTCCATGGACTAGGATTACCACATCAATGCATAACAAATATCTGTGTACAGTAAACCTTAATACTGTTCAAAACAGGAATAACCATGCCAAGACATATTAACTGACATGAATGTGCATTGTACGGTACGTAACGCTCTCAACACTTTTACTTTCTGTATGACATCACAGCTAATTACAATATCACACTAAGATATGAAAGAATGATGGCAAAGTTAGGCCTTTAGAAATAACGAAACTGCTATTACGTCACAACTTTTATAAGCTACTTGCTAAAATTACCTTGCTCTTAAAACCATTTTGACAAAGAATGAAAGTAAAATTTGAAGAAAGCCAATTTATTATGCTGGTATTTTTAACACAAAGACACTACTATGAATCAGATACCCAATTTTTGCAATCATGCAACTAAGGAGTTGAACTTTCCAAAGAAACAAGGTGTTTCAGATAAACTTACTACTAGATATCCTTCCTAGTTTGAAGTAAGCATTCATTTGAGCAAAGGAATAAGAATATCTCACACACAACACACTCAAAAAAAAAACCTACAACACATTTACCATCATGAGGACTATGTTTAACCTAAGTACAACATGAATGTGGCCAAAACTTAAGGAGACATGATTATCTTAGAATTAAAGCCATGACTCAGTCTGCATCCAGGCAATAAAGTAGTGATGATGCAAATCTATTTATTAAAGTCCAACAGAACAGATAATACGAGAGGGCCTTCACCAGTCTTTGAAATGCATGTGTGGCATGATACAGTTTTCAGAGGTACAACATTGTTCACTCATAATGGACATGACCAGTACTGTCATACAAACCAACTTTAAAGGTGCTACTAGTAGGCTATTGTACAAGTTTGCTTGGAAATGACAATTAAGTTCCTTCTAATTAAGGTAACACATGTACAGTAGTAGAAATCGAGAAAGTTCCTTATGACAAACCTCAGAAAAAGTAACCTCATTCAAAAAGATAGAAAAAAAAAGAAAATTAGACTCACAAATTTGCTTAACTTATGATAAATATCAATAAATATCAATGCCTAAAATCAGTGGAAATGTCACCCCAGTTAATGACATCTCCAGGAATGTCTACTCTATGTCCCCACTTCCTGAATCCCAGCAAACTTTCGCCTTAAAACATATCACTTCTGGAACACTACAGATAATACCAACAGCTGCAGACCATGAAAACCTTGCAAGAAATGCAAATTCCATGGAAAAACAGAGCTCCCTTAGTCTAGGGAGGTATTTAAAAATTCACACAGGAGTTCAGATGTGGCAAAACCTGTAAGGTGCTTATTTACCAAAGTACAGTAACAAGATTCCAAAATGTCAAAACTCTCAAGTGTGTCAAGTTAGCTGCCATTAATTCAATCACTTTTCAGTGAAAATGAATTAACTCAATAAAAAATGCAAGAAAATTTGAGTTTGACTTTTATCACTGTACTTGGACCTTCTCTCCATACTTAATTATTAGAACCAGAGAATAAGTATGAATTTAACATCAGTCACAAGGCAGGTTACTTTTTAACTTCAGGGAAAAGGGTTTCAAAAACAGCTGGATAATTTATCAAGTCATATATCTAGAGTCCTGACATTAGCTGCCGGGGAACTTGAAGAACTGCTAAAATCTGTATATCCAATCAACGACAGAGTCAGAAATAAGTGGAAATGTTTTCTTCCTTCACACTCTGCAGTACAAAGGAAACCTCTAAGAGAGATACTCATTACCAAGAAATTTCCAATTCTCACATTCTACTTACTCTGCCCCTTCACACATCTGTATAAAATTCATCCCCATCCAGATGCAATACTCCGTTTATTTAAGAGCACACCTGATGAGTATACAAGTCTCTAATGTGTAATCAGAACATTCTCTGTCCAAGCTGTGTAATGAGCTCTGAATTTGTTTAGTATGATGTTTATCAAAGAGCTCTTCCTATTGAAGATTTTGGTAACCCCAGATGAAACTGTAGTTTAGGGCACCAAGCAGGGTTGTCACCATGCTGGTCGGCACCAGTCGGGACTAACCCGCACTGGACATTGCCGACTGGTACAACACCTAAAATGCATGGCATCCGACCGGCACAAAAATGATCTTTTATACTGAAAAATAATGAAATTGACATTAGCCTATAGCTGAAAAATTCAATCGATCAAAAATGAGGTGGATTCAATGGGAGTAGGGCGAGGTACAAATATTGAGTCAGATGTTTAGCCGGCACTCAAATTGGGCTGGTGACAACCCTTGCACCAAGTGTATGTCTTAAAGTCTTCATACATGTATAATCCCCTCCTCCCAGTCAAAATAAGATTGGTAATAGTAATTTGGGAACTTTTCACATGAACTGGTTCTGCATAGCAGCAGAATTAAAAAGTGTGAGGAAAAATCTGTTGAAACTATGTCAATATCTTTTACTGTTTTCCACATATAGGCCTACCTCTTTTAAGTTCAAATTTTAGGAGCAAGTTGTTTCCTATATAAAAATGATGATGTGGAGTGTTGGCACAGTGTTGAAATTCCTTTTGTTACCCTTACTTTACGTATCTTTTAATCACTCATCAGACTGTTTACAGTTTGGTTAGTGATACCAACAGGTTTTCATGAACACAATTTAACCATCCAAAATAAAACCCTTCGGGCGCACTCACGTTACAACCGTTACTGAAATGAGGGTTGAAAATAAAGCTTAGAATAACATTAGCCAACAGTACTGTATAGACTCTCTCTAGACATGACATGATTTGGATATTCAGCTTATGTTTATGCATGAGTAAGTACAAATCAGAATTAAGCTTGTAAAATGGCCCCTTTTTGATTGATTTTAATGAACATTGTGGCCATTTTCAAGATTTTCTATGCCTTTTAAATCAATGCCAACATTATGTTGTCACTTTCACATCTACAAACCTTTAAGTCAGCAAAGTATTCTAGCCTGCATTCTATCACCTGCCTTCAATCATGGAAGTACAAATTTACCCCAAGGTATCACCTTCCATGCTTCAATTAACTTTGGTAATGGATTCCAGTGTAGTATACTGTACCTACTGTACAGGTTTGGAAGATAGTTACTTATACATTCCAGCATGTCCTCCCCCACACACTTTAAGATGATACCATAAACTCAAAAAGTACATTCCACTTTGATCAGAAAAGCAAATTCCTCAAATTTTAAAGCCTAACGGAACTAATAATACCCTCACATGGATATTACGAAAGAATAATTACCAGCTGATGTATATCATGCTACGCTACTATCGGTACAAGACAAGCCATACCTTCACTCCTTATGGTACTGATATAGAGCTTCAAACTGTGTGTTCTTATTTACAATGTCATGTTTAATGCATAATTAATGAAGCTTTTCCTAGAAATGTTCTTCATGACATGTTTCTGATACATTTTTAAAAAGCTACTCAGTAACAAGGTGCTGGTTTGCAGGAGGGCCAAAATGTAATATAATAATAATAATATAACAGTTCTTATATAGCGCCTTACACAAGAAGTCTCAAAGCGCTAAAACTATACAACATGCGGTCAATAAGACAAAGTAAACAAATGAGTTTTCAAGTTAGTTTTAAATTGTCCAACAGTGGAAGAGTTCTTGACAAAAGATGGAAGGTCATTCCACAGTTTCGCAGATACTGTTGAAAAAGCACGATCACCATAAGAATGGGTAACAGATGACGGCACATTTAAAAGAGATTGAGAGCTGGAACGTAGTTCACGTAAAGGCTTGTAATTAGATATAAGATCCTTTAGATATAATGGAGCAAAACCATGGATGCATTTGTATGTAAGAAGAAGGATTTTGTAGTTGATACGATGCTGCACAGGAAGCCAGTGAAGATTATGAAGAACAGGGGTGATGTGGTCACATGATTTTGTTAATGCAACAAGTCGAGCCGCTGAGTTTTGAATTCGCTGGAGTTTTGAAATTTGGTGTTTAGGTAAACCATAGAAAAGACTATTTCCATAATCCAGACGGCATGTATCTATGACAACCAAATCACAGCAACAGCATGATACTCAGCTGAACTTACAGTACGTGCCAGTTCATGTGCCCTAATGACATAAGTTGCAGAAAGTACACAAAAAGGTTACTTTCAATGAACAAAAATTGACAGGGAAATTTTTAGGAAGAAGTTCATTTAAAATTCAGACTTCTGTTCAGTGAAACTGCAAAGTTCTGGACTCTTTCAAAACTATACTTATTTCCACACTTTGGCCAATTTCACAGTACTATGCACACTAATAATGCATGTTCAACCAGTCTAGGTGAGTACAATATCATTGGTTATTACAAAACCTCTACACAAAATAAGTGCATGAGATGCCACATGTGAAACCATGAAGATCCATACCTCAGGAATATCATTTTGTAAAAATTTGTATCTTCTGTCTTTGAAGGTGAATGCAAACTTTGGGAATGTCCCGGAGACAACACTGATAAGAATGGTTGAAAACACACATGTGAACCTCTATGGCCAGACAGAGGTGAAATCCCCACGTTCCTGGTGGATGTATTCACAAGCAACTGTAACATACAAGTGTGAATGAAAAGGGTGGCTTGAATAAATAGAGAGTGCTAAGTCCAAGGCTACTCAAAAACATATAAGACGCTCTGAGCCAAAACAAGAAGCCGAAGGCAAAATTCTGAACCAGAAAAACCCTGCCACGAGGCCTCGGAAGGAAAACAGGAAAGGGTATAGGAAAGAAATCATACTAACATAAGAAAGTAAGCAACACTTAGCAACCTTCCCGGATGGAAAGACGCTGAAAAAACTGAAATTTCCAGGCTCATGAAACCTGCGAAGCAGTGTGCACTTGAGCAGAAGAGTAATAAGGACTATCTACAAGTTGAACAGGGTGAAGTGGGGCGTGGTGCTAGAATTTCTCTGACTAGTGCACGTTGCATGAGTAAGTGCATTAAGTATGAATCAGCAATGTGAATCATGTCTTCCTTGAAGCAGAGCATGCATGAGAGAGAAAGGCGTGTGCTAAAACAAACCTCTTTTAAAAATGGCGGGGGGGGGGGCTTCCCACTGCTGACAAGGCTAAATGCAACTTCTGCTGACTTCCACTTCTTCTTATTAACAATACTCAACACGTAAAACACTACAGAAACCCATGGAAGACTTCTTGGCCAACCAGTATAGACTTGCTCACTCACTCACTTATTCCTGATGACAGTACTTACTGACTCAGGCACAGGCATTTCATTTCATTTCAATTATTTATTTTTGGTTTATCACAACACAAGATTGAAAAGAAGTATCACAAAGTAAACTAGAGCAGCAATGCTGCTGTATCTCAATACGGTTATGTGTTGTTCTGTGTGAAGTTGTCACAATTGTTGTAGGGCCCAACTGACAAGTGAAAGAGCTCTTTTTGGTGGTATGTCACATGACCTTTAACGTTTTACAGTGTTATGTGGGAATGCTTAACTCTATATGCAAGTCCGATTTACCACTTGCAGGGTTCTCACTAACCCGAGCTCCAGGGTCTCTGAAGCGCGAGTTCGACTCGAGACGCTTGAAACAAAATACTGTGCATCCCTGGGACGCATGGAATTTGCCTGCTAAACGCATGTAAAATTTTGGCAAGGAGGCATAGAAAGTTTTGTGTTGAAAAGTTCACACGAACCCATTGCCTTGAAAGGTTCATTGTTGATGTCACTTCACAAAATCCATGCAGGAAACTTTCTCCGACTAGACCGATTGTTTGACCGATCATCTGTTAAGTAATAGGCATCGGGCCGATTATTCCGTTATCGGTAAGTAATCGGCATCAGTAAAATTCTGCCATTCAACTGATCATTACCACCGATTATTTGAAAACTGGAAAAAGGGGCAAAATATACTTGAAACTTGCTCTTAGTTTCCTTAAAATTGCCGTAAATACTCAATCCTTTAACTTCTCGCCAAAATAGGATGCACTGATAATCACAAACGTATAAATTTTACCCCTGCCATGGGAATAATTGTTTGGTATTTTCCCCTACAGTACAAGTATAACCCAGTAGTATTACCTGGAATTAGATTTAGTGTTGCATTCAAAGTGTATTCCTTGCTGTCTCGCAGAAAGCGCTGCGTAAGTTGTTGTGCAAACTGTTCTGCACAAAACTCATAATACAGACTATCTAGCTGCAGTGTTGCGCCATTTTTTTCAAATCCCAAAGCTTTGCATGCACATCTGTGCACGTTTTGTTACACGTAGCACCTAAAACGTTAATTGTGAAGTTCGGTGGTTATTAACTTGCATTAATTAAGCCATTCCCAGCATTCCGTCCGTAAAATTTTGGTCTTGAGACAAGTTTTCCCGTTGAGTTTGTGTTACAACGATCGCACTTGTCATGTTTATACAGCCGGCTAGCGAAGCCAGGTGAGCGCCGTGCTTAATTCACCTAGAAACCACATTGCAAATCTCTGCGTAGGTGGATTTTTCGGGGATCTCTTTTGCCATCAGACGTAAGTTTTGGGCAAGAACTGCTAAAAATAAACGGGGATATTTATATCCGAAAGGAACCATAAGATACGTTAATCGGGTGCAATTGTTTTGTTGCCCAGAACTGCTAAGATTTTCATGATTGCTCTACATGGGGTTCGTTAAAACGGGAGAGTAGCTACAGTACATAACGCAACTATAATCCAGTACAGTAAAAGAATGCAAATGTTATGACATGATTGGGGGATGAAAACTAGACAGTGCATGATGTTGGCCTTAGAACTAAATTATCAAAGGGCATTTGACATTGACTGCAAACAATTTTACTGTATTAACGGTTGATTTGTATCTTCACTATAGAAGTGAAAATATTACACCTACAAAAACGATATCCCATTCATGAAACGAACAGACCTATTCCCAATATTTTCCATCCTGAACTGCTTATGGGTAATTTGATATGCACGAAGCAAAGGGCGCGTACTAAAGAGTCAAACATGTGACTTCCCTCTTTCTAATAATTGGTAGTTGGCATCCGGCCGATTGTTAAATTATATAATCGGTAATGGGGTATTATCGATTATAGCATATTATTGGTCGAACACTAATTTAAATGATCGATAGTAATGTGGCCCAGCTCTGCAATAGCGCCGGAGCTAAGTACGTACTAGATCATCCGCCACGCTATTGTCCAGCTTAGTCAGAGTAACATCATTTGTCAATGCCAGACAGTTTTACACAGCGGCGTGTTGCAAAATATCACAACAGAACATCTGAATGGAAATTGCGGAGCGTCACTGATTACTGCATTTTTGTTGATGCTTCATCTTGGGACTCTTCCAAAAATATGGGACCCTTGGAAAAAAAATTTGAGGGTTCAGGGACTCTTGGGTTTGGGGGCCTAATGAGAACACTGACTTGTTTAATGCAATTACTTCAATGAACACCAAGTTAGGTACATGTATCCCTAACAGTGATGACTAGGGCCATTGTAATAGTGTGCAAATATATCTCAAAACTAAATGGGAAAATATAATCTATGTATTTGTTTTTGTTTTCGCCTTTCGTATAGGCCGATTTGACCTTTCGCTTACCGAGTTGATCCATTGTTATGTATATATATAAAGAAATATAAGAATATACACTTAGAATCATAGACAAATTACGGAAAAATACTGTAACTTCATAGCAACGTTTTGATAGGCTCTACCTATCTTTGAAACATCGCTATAAAGTTTTGTATTTCTGTAGATATTGGAATTTACGCTTCTACAATTGAGATGTGGAATGCTGTAAGGTGGCAGTTGTTTCTTTGTATGTTTATTTGAATATATATATCCCCAAGTCGGCAGATCGATGTTAGAATGTGAAGGTCGAATGGGTTGCAGTAAAACATTCGATCATGAATTTTATACCGATCAAAGATATAAAATAAATCTTATCAAAGAAGGAACCTACACATTTTCAGACTTTGACCCCTTATAACCATGAATGGATGACCTTCGACCTCCTCCAAGAACAACAGGAATCATCTTCTGACCATAACGCATCCACATACCATACCACATATGTGAAATCTATCCAAGTTTCAAATCTGGAGATATCACGTTAATTAAGTTTTCAGACTTTGATCCCTGGTGACCTTGGATGACTTTTGACCTCTTCAAAAACAATTGGGGCCATCCTCTGACCATAATCCATCCACATACCAAATATGAAATGTATCCAAGTTTTCTATCTGGAGATATCATGTTTACGAGATTTTCAGATCTTGACCTATGGTGATCCTGGATGACCTTTGACCTTATCCAAAATCAACAGGGACCATCTTCTGACCATAGTGCATACACATACCAAATATGGAATCTATCTCAGTTTCCTACCTTGATATATTGCATTAACGAGATTTTCAGACTTTGACCCCTGGGGACGGCAGATGACCTTTGGCTTCCACCAAAAACATTACGGTTCTTTCTCTCTGTATGGGGGACCTATGTGCCAAGTTGGAAAACTTGTCAGACATTCCTAAGATATCGTGTTAACGAGCAGTGTCACAAACACACTTACATACACAAGCACATGCACACACATACATACACACACATGCCATCATGAATGCATAGGTTTCTCTTTCATCCAAACCGAAAAGAAAACATTCACCACTTTCACACAGCTTTCCCAGTTACTTGTGAGAATATTGCAGATAAACATATGTATAGGATAGGTTCACGATGTACATATGTGCTATACGTTAGGCAACTGGCAAAAGACATGCCAAGACATGCTGAAGAAAATTACATCATAAACAAAAATTTTACATCTAAAGTTTAAAAAAGTATTGCACATTGTTGCATAAGGGACTATTACACATGCCTTGCGAATATTTTTGATGTTCTTGGCCACGTGGATTTTTGTTGACCCTTTTTCAGTAGCTACTCGATCCTTCTTTCTGAAAGGAATGTAGGCTACTGCTGACTAGCACAAACATATGCAGTAACTTGTTTTAGCTCACTTGCTGAATCGAACCATACATTTTGGGCTTAGATTTTTCAGTTTAGGGAGTCAGACACTTTGTTTTAAATTTTTTCTTCAGACAAGAATCGTCACTGTAGAATATTGTTAATTTATTTACCTTTCCACCCATATATAATTCATATGGCGAACTTTTTTCTGGTATTCCATCGTTGAAATTTGCGAGATCCTCACAGACGGTTAAAACAATGTATGGGCTCAGGGTCACCCTGACGAGGAGAAACTTGTTTACAAATTGCCTGTCTATCTACCTACTGACAGATACAAGAAAAGTCCAAATACTGAACGGTTACCTCCGCAAAGTAACCCTGACTGTACATATCTTTCACAGCAGAATACAAAGCTCAATGGCGATACTGTACTGGCACTGACAGCAAAGGAACGGGTATGGTAATTGCAGGCCTTGTAGGTGTACAGCTGCATAGTATATCGCAGACAACCGTGCATTACGTTGTTGCTTGAACACAAGTTCGTACCAGACCAAAGGAACGCAAGGAATTATGGGAAATGAGAAAACAAATGGATTTTACTAGCATCTGCCCACTAAATAAGCCAAAATATCCCAACAAGATAAACACGTTCACATCCTGTACACAACATTTGATTCCCAAACATCGACAGTACTTGCTGTTAAGATAAGGTTATAAAATGCCACAAAATAAGGAAATGTAAAGCAATTTCAGCTATAGTTACTGACCAGCTAGTGTGACAATATCTCAATACATGTTATGTATTGAGATAAAAAGTAACAAAGAGTGTGAACAGAATTGCACTTAGAAACCCTTTAGAGTTGTCGAAAAGTGACATTCCCTATAAAAAAAAATAATAAAGAAAACACAAAGATAAGACTAGGAAAAACAAAAGAAAAATCAATTTAGACAAGCAACCCACCATCCCACCTCATCTGTCCTAGACCCCAACCACCACCCACCCCTTGGGCTTAACAAAGAAGCTAAATAGGCAGGAATACAGTACAGTAAACAAGTTCAAGGGCTTAATACAAGCTTATATAGAACCTTTGACGATTATTCCTAAAAGAAGCTAAGGAAGGCTTTGTCTTAACAGTTACAGTAGGTGATTCCAAAGAGTGGTGGCACGGTAATGCAGACTGTTCTTGTAAAAATTCCTTGTATGTAGATGATCAGCTGTTCTTGTGTTATGAGAATGTATGGATGAGTTGTGTGTAAAGAGAGAGTTTAGTGAGCTTGGAAGCATTTCATGTAGAGAACGGTAGACAAAACTGGCTACATGTAGTTTGAATAGGTCAGTAACTAGACAGCCATGCAGTTTACATGCCTGGACTGCATCCTTGCAGTCTGAGAGCAACAATATGTGTTAGGTATCAGGTCAAGTAGTAGCTATGGGTTAAATGTATTTAACAATGATTAGATAAACCTAATTTTCATGGAAGCACCTACCAACAAGAACCAAATCAGTGAACCACTAACAAATTTGAAAAAAGCATACAATCTCTATCTTCCCCCCTCCCCCCACCCCTCACTGATGGACACACATGGGGGATGTGTCTACACTACTCCATATAACATACAACACATGCAAAAAATGCTTATTTTGATGTAGTAAAGGGTTATTACAAGTGTGTGAGGGCAAATATTGTCTGTCACTATATTAATACATCTTTGGAAGGTACTTTACCTTGGTGGCCCCGTGAGCCCAGCCAAAACCCTGGCTCAGAACCATAGACTGGCAAGTCTAATGGATGCCACCCTGTACCCGCCTTCACATGAGGCCATTGCAATTTCACCTTCTCACCCACTTCTGGGGACCTGCTGGCCCCATTAACTGACCACATTCCCCCCACCTACTTTGGTGGAACCACAAAGAAAACCTCTTTTAGAAGGATCCCGTCCAAATCTTTTGCCTAAGTCTTGACATCACTATCAACTCTTCACCATTGGACTGGGCAGCTATTTGCATGGAAGAGTAGTGAGGGCAATATGCTAGTGAATCTGTTCCTTGTGATTTTGCAGTGCTTAACTTCTCCAGGTAACACACACCTGATATGCAATTTAGCAAAGGAAAAGTACATTGTTTGCAATGGGAATCCATTCCTGCTTTCAAATATTACAGAATATGGTTTCACGGTACTACTGATAATTGGTATCGTCGGTACCGCCACAAATGGTACCGGTAATACCGTAGTACCGGTACCAGAAGAGTTAAAAAAGAAGGATTTTTATCACATGCAAAATATCCGTAAAAATACCATGCATTGACATAAGTGAAGTCTTCTGATAATCCCTGTCTCCCGTTTCAGAATTTTTTGTAACATTTAGTCACCCCGCACTCCCCAAATCGGTAAACAAAAAAAGAAATAACCTCTCTGCAAATTTAGCCTCCGATAAATACGGGACAGAAAATAAATCAGCGCCGCATGTCCGCACCGGAGCTAGACCCCACAAGATGACAAGAGCACTCAGAGTTGTAATGAAGATTGCAAAAATAATTTCCGCAAATAATGAAAATCCCCCTCCTAAAGTATACCCAAAGGTTATCAAGTAGAACTTTACACAAATATTTCCATAAAAGACTGGTTCATCAAGCTTTCTTCCCGCCGAGTTATCACTATCAAAACTAAATCAAAGTGCTTCATGATTGAATTTACGAATGCATCGCGCAGAAATCCATTGTACAATAACACTATACTGTTCTTCAGTACGTACCTATCAATACAACAAAGTAAGTGAGTTGATCTGGTGAACTGAACACACGAGCCAATGTTTCAAGAGGGATTTACTGTGTGTTCAGTCCCATTGCTTCACTGTGTAAATTTCTGAAAGAACGTTCGTTGCGTTCCTACGAAAGTTTTTCTTCCACAAACATAGTGAGCGTTATGGAACAGTCCCATTGAATCACTGTGTTAGAATCAGAAATCGTCGATGCAGCGTTCATGTTAGAGCTTGCAATGCTATGATTCTTTGTCTGCTTACAACGAATTTCTCACTCGTATAATGTTGTGTGCTATCGTAATCAAAGCGAATTCTATCAATCAACGCATGGTATCTATTCTTAATACACCATGTGAAAGCATTTGCTAATGAGCAGGGATCGTTCAGGGGTTGCGCAGAATGTCGAAAGAAAACAAGGGCCCTGTTAATGTGGAAGGTACTAGTTCTGCGAAAGTAACGTTAAACGGCACTTTCCGAAATTCTTAGGGGGATTTGTGACTAAAATAGTGCAAAACGATTATCAAGTGAATGTTCCCTTTTTGTATTGCAATGCTTAGAGACACGGCGCATTTATCAAATGGGTATTTGTTTCATTCAAGTATCATTCTAATTCAAATGCTTTATTTTTGAGAAAAGATTTTCACCTCAAAGTTGACTAATCGTGTCCGTCTAAATACACAATGTGAAGGTGAGGCTGGCGCTGGCAGGGATCCTTCTGAGATTGCGCAGAATGTCGATAGAAAGCAAGTTCCTTTTTAGTGTGGAGGGTACTAGTTCTGCGAAAGTAACGTTAAACGGCAATTTCCGAAATCCTTAGGGGGGATTTGTGACTGAAATGGTGCGAAATGATTATCAAGTGACTATTCCCTGTTTATATTGTAATGTTTAGAGACATGGGGCATTTATCAAATGGATTTTTGTTACAATTTAGTATCATTCTAATTTAAATGCTATAATTTTGAGAAAAGATTTTCACCTTACAGTTGAGTACCAGTCTCCACGATACTTCGGTACCTTTAGGTTGGTGGTACCGTACCGTACCGGTACTTAAGGAAATACCGGTATATCATGAAACCTTATTACAGAACCAGGCTAGTACACAATACAAAGATCTATTACTTTCATTAAAGCTAGTTCCACTTCAGGTCTTTACAATAACATACAAATTTAATATTTTGACAACATCTTTAATCTTCTCTGCCTCTATATTTTCCTCAGTTTTTAAATGGACAACTCTGAAATAAATTTCCTTGTGACTGTTTGTTTCTCAATTACAAGGGCACAGTAGCTTCTACTCCATCATGGGGTGTGAAGAAGATTTCACTGTCAAAGATGTGGGTATTTACTAAAAGCCCAAAATTGCTTTTGTTTGTAACCTTCATTTAAACTTGGATCCATTAGGATCTGCTTCAGTTATAGTGATAATTCCATGTTACTATTAATTGCACGTAATGGCTTCATCCATTCCAAAATAATGTAAAGCTGTAATTGATATGTGATGAATAGCTTTATCTGAAATTTGATCCTGGATACATGAATTATTTACGTTGAGAGTATGGTAAAAGGCTTGTAATGTGAGCAAAATGCCTTGAGTACAAACACAAGGGTGTACCTGGTGGTCAGTACCACTACAGGTCACTTTTAATAAACACTTATGTTTCTGACTTGCTTGGAAAATTGCTCAGAACACATAAAAAATGAGAGCATCTAGACTATCCAATTAAATACCAGAAGTTGATTGATGTCCATGTCAAAAAAGGCACCAGGACTAAATAAATTTGTTAGAACCACTTGGTGATATACTTACCTCCTCTCCATTGTCATCTACTAGCATATCCTCATGGCTCTTGCCCTGAAAAAGAGAAAAGTAAAAACACTATTTAAGACTGCATCCATTCATGAAACTTACAAACCACACCTTACCATGAATGCAAACAGGTATATATCCATAAAAGGGGACTGTACAAAAGTGTTACAAAGCTAGTGAAAACTGAAGTCTTCAAAGATAGATTTTTTGTTGTGTTATTTTGTGTGATTGATACTAAACATTTTTCCTGAAAACTGGGAGATAGTTCTGTTCATGTATCATCACATTTTACACAGTATGTAACTTGAAAACCAGTAGGGAAGCCTATTGGTTGCATGTTTTGTAAAAAGGATGTCTGTCCTCATTACATCCACCAGCCAACCTATTTTTAGGAAAATTAAGTACTTCAAACTCTTCAATGAGTTGTAACATAAGTTTTGCTCTTTCCTGACTATGAGCTAATAAAATGTAACTTATTCATAGTTTACCAATGTCCCGATGTACCTGCACCCAATTCAACTTTTTCTGATTTTGTTAAAATCTCTTCAATTTCTGGTCGAAGGAGGTTAAAATATTGTCAACTTGTATAAACGTAAAATCTTTACCGCAGGACTATGAAAATTTAATTTATGCTAATGATCTCATGTTGTCATATTGAAAGACATAGTTTACCAGACAACACTGTTAGATAAAATGTTTATGTCAGTGTAACATCACAAAAAAGTCAGTTGGCATAATTTAATTTTCATACATCTGATATGCAAATCATATTGCAACTGTTGAAAAACTTTTCGACTCTTTCCACCCAGAAATTGACAAGATCGTAACAAAAATAAAAAAAAAATCCCATCAGAATCAGATCCAAATTCGTTATAGTGTGACCGTGGCCTTACATATGACCAATGTGAAGCTACACGTACCACACACTTTACACTCATTCCTACCAAAGCACCATTAAATGTTTAGAGCCACTTTCTCAGGGTCACAAAACTTAGGTTTGGGGGGACTATAAGTACTGTACCTTCACAAGGAAGACTAGTAATCTTCCCTCAATTTCTATCAATTTGTTGCTTGTATAAACTTTAAACAGTTCATAAATATATACCCACAAATAATCTTTTATTCTCCTAACATGTTTTTAAAAAGGTTTTGTTTTCATCAAATTTGTAATATCAATAACTATTCAATGAGATCATCCCATGTATGTCTAACAGACATTCTGGGCTAAGCAGCTATGGAAGAAACAAGACAACCAAAGAAAGTATATCCCTTAGCTAATGTTCCTGGACAGAAAGAGGCTGGACTCATGGACCTCCCAAGCAGTCTATCTGTGCTAAAGAGTACTGAGGCCAATCATCTGGTGGATAGGGCCAAAAAGGGGCCACTGTGGTAGAACTTCTCCAAACTGCACATGGTGCGCAAGTTATGTGCAACTAAGATGTAGCGAGGGGTAAGGATATGTCAGCAATGTGAACTTAACTTATCTTTCCTACAAACAACCAAGTGAACACACCCATCAGATGACAACTAAGCCAGTGATGTAATCATTTGGTCAAAATGACTAAAATAACTCTGCAAACAAAATTCTCATTCCTAAGTGCTGCATTATAAACCCATACCCAGCAGCTCAAAGACTTAATTTACTGTACTGTACCAGCACTGTAAAAATCGTATGCCATTTAATTAAAGTATTTGTGTACCTATGACAAATCTTGATTCCTTTTTATCATGATGCCATGATACACATTGGAACAATCCTATCAATGTGACAATGAAACAAATTAATCAAAATTCTGCAATTTGCAACTGAGGTACTCCTGTAGGTTCTAACATATTGCCTTTAATACACTATACTGTAGTCTACTCAGCTCTTTGTACATTATCATCCAGCTCGAACAATTCCACTGGCTCTTCCAACCAGTGTGCACTACATCAGTATCTGTTGACTGCACAATACTAAATTAGTGTACAAATAAAGCTAAGAAGGTGGGAAGCACTGTACAATTTCTACTATTAAGTATCAGGTCAGTTGCCATTAAACAGTATTAGCCAAAGAATACTAAACACCATTTTATGTAACTGGATGTAAACGGCCTATGCATTGTACAGTGCACACAGACGACTTCCTGACCCATTTGTGTGGTGGATTTGCTAAAAGTGGGAAAGCTGATCAATCATAGGAAATTATGCTAACTTCACTTCCTACAATATAGACCTACTGTGCTTACTGGATCATGGACACCACAGCTGACTTTTGTCCTTGTGTTAATTTAGACTGGTGTCAAAATTTCAATTTAAAATTTGTATTAACCAAGTACTGCATGTGACATTGAAACAGATTGATCTGAAATTCAAGGGTGTATTTAATTCAAGTACATGGGGCTCTTGAAGGTTGAAAATTTAATTTAAGCTCAAGGATAAAGGATTAGGTGACATTGTCGATAGAAAATTCACTTTGTGTGATATTGCCTGGAATAGCAGTTGGATATTAATAAAAAAAAATTAACCAAGGAACTTAGTTGACACAAAAACAATTAGTCCTTTACAGCAAAACATTTGATTTTTTCAATTTCAATTGACCTAGGATGGAATAAAAGAATTTTAGTAATCATTTGATGCTTGTAACAATTGATGACCCAGCTCTCTGTTAAGTAGGTGTGAAGTAGATTAAACACACACAATTTACATAAATACACCAGAGGTGGCAGAGGACTTGAGGAAATTACTAAAGAAGAGCCAATACTAGCAAAAAAGTGGGGTGAAAGGGACACTTACACCATTGCAGATACTCAATAAAAACTATAGCAAAAAGTGGACTGTGTCAGAGTATGATATGGTGGCAGGGCTGTGCATTTTTGTTTAATTCACCATTTGGTTAACCATTTTTGCAGCATCTGGTTAAATCTACTAACCAAAAATTATTAGGATACAAAAATGGTTCAACGTTCAGAAAAAGGGTGGCAACTGAAGTGACTAGCTTTATAAGACAGACAGTGGTAGGGTATGGTACACAATTTGTCAACAACCAGTGCATTTCATACCAGGCCTTGAGTTTTAAAGTCTGCAGGAGTGCCACAAATCACACTCCTCAGAAAATAAAATTTTTAAGAGATTTACATGAGCTTAAAATCTTCATCTAGGTGTGCAAAAAATCACACTCCTCACAGTGATTTGAGGTATGTGATGGTGTGTTATCATACTCCCATGCCTCAAAATTCAAGGTCTACATCACCAGCTTTGACTGACCCTCAAGGTGAATAAATTCTTAATGTGTCAGGCAACTGATTGAAATTTGTGAATTCTCAAAGATTTTCAAGATTCTGCAACTTCTGGGATTTCTGCATATTATTACTTAAATTTTCCAGTTAGTTAATTAGTAAGTTAGTTACACTGTAGATGAGATTAAACAACACACCACCACAAATGAGTTACATAGTGTCAGTCAACTCTATTAAAATTTCAAAATTTAAATTTACATTCAAGTATGGTTTTTAAGTGCAAGTTTGTTTTCCCTTTAGTCACCTCTTAGGACAAGCAGGAAATAACATGGGCATATTCTACAACTCCCTCCCCACAGGGGATTTTAAATTATCTAAAACAGTCAGTAACATAACTAAAAAAGTTTCTCACTCAAAATGGTCAATCTGTTGAACACAAATGTGAAATATTGTTATTGTTTTAATGCCCACGCTAAGCTACCTATTCTCAATACTACAATGGTCATTAGAAATGTTAGAAAATATAACATCATTACTTCTACAATAAGTCTGCAGCTTTTCTAAATAAATGCAGTGGGTGCAGTTAAGTTTCCCGCCCATCAAAATACAAATTAGCGATATGTGGTTTGGCTCTTTCCTGTTCAGTTGGTCAAATGCTTCACACTGTTTTTTACACTACAGCCCAACAGAACCACAACACAAATGGAAGTTCCATTATGTCTGAACCTGCGAGGTAAGTCTACACATACAATCACACAATTTAATGAACATCTACACCACATCCCCTGTAGGGAAATGTAAAAATCAATCATGGGATACTAGACCAGTTCACAGATGATGAGCAGGAGAAAATCTAAATCACATAGCTCATATACCCAAGTCATATAAAAGCCAAATATCACTTATTTATGAGCTATCCTTCTCTGCTAATGCAAGCATGCAAATATATACACTGCAACCAAAGGAATTTTTTTTTCTGCCCAATGGATTTAAGTTGCATTGGGAGGTCCAAATGACACTGTGCATCTTGAAGTTTAATATTTTGCTATTTTCTTTGTTCTCAAAAATTCCATCCCACAAGTTGACCATTTTGGAAATGACTCATTCATTAGCTGTGTAAAATAATGTCAAGCATTGTTTGTGTGCTTAACCCTTTACCATTGTTTGGGTCCTTTTGGACCCATGCAAAGAACTTGGCTGTCATCCATATTCACTGTTTCACGCGGAGCTCGAGACTGCAAGTAGCTACCCGAAAATTTGGCCACAACAACGAGAGAGACAATAGTTTAAGGTCACGGGGTCAATGGCCTAAGAAAGCCGATGTGGAGCAGGCTACGTCCGGTTTTCCGCCCACTCCAGAGGCACGCAAATATGCCCCGATAGGAGCACAATAGTAAAGGGTTTACTTTACACAAAGCAATATTGCCATTTTTTTCCTTGGTCTTGCCATTGTCTTTTTTTGGTTTGGTTTATATGTTGACGATCCCTTACACACAATACCTATCAATACCACACAATGGTAGAACTGCCTGTGGAATGGGTTAGGAGATGCACACCATCAGAAATTTATTATGAACAACTTTTCCCATGGTGAACAGCAAAACTCATTACTTTATCATCCATTATGCAAAATATTTCTTTTTATTGCAAATTCTTAATGATAGTGGCACTATTTCTACTAGGCCATAACCATAACAAGCAAGTACACCATACAGTACTAACAAATCTGACACTACCACTGTTTGTTTTTTTTTTCATCTGTTGCAGTAACAGTAAGCACATAACTGTTGTAAAAAAAAATAGAACAGTAGTTACTATACAAACAATTCAAGTTTATCTTAAACATATCCAATTATGATGGAAAAGGAGGAAAAACAGAAGTATATAAGATTATTTTCCCATAATTTAAGATACTACACATTAAAATAAGAACACAGATTCTGCCATTCCAATGAAATATGGCAATATTAAAGACCTTTAAAACCCTTCAAATTGCACCTTACAGGGCCCTTGAGATCAGATTTTTCCCTGAACCCACTTGTAACTTACACCTAGGACAGTGTCAATTTGGACATGAGTAATTAATTCCCTCCTTTTTTTGGCGGAACCCCTGGTAGTTATGCTAGATGGAGTTTTACACGCAGTTTTCAACCAATTGGTTCAAGTCAAGCTGGCCAAAACATTTTTCCCAGAATGTTGTGGCTCAATGGCTTGTTTTTCCTACTTCACTGCTTATGCTGAACACCAAGCACAACAGTAGGTTCTGTTTTTTAAGTCTTTGGTATGACTCGGCCAGGATTCAAACTCCCGACCTACCGACTGCAAGTCTGATGCTCTGGTAAGATCAGATCTCAAGTGTGAAAGCACTGTCTCTCTTAAGAAAATGTTACCACTTACCAAAATCAATGATGAAAGTAATGAAAACTTTCTTTGACAACCAGGACTATTTTGGATTTGATACCTGAGACTATTCCTGTATGTTTTGTAAGGTTTCAAATGGAAAGCTTTTGTTCAGGCCCCTATACTTCTTGATCAGGCAGCACAATTTTGTTTGGGTGCTAAAACATCTCTGCAAAATTTGTTCTTGTGCAGCATCCTAACAAAAATAGCCTACCTTGCTATTTTTACAAATTTGGGCCATTTGCAGTGCAAAATCATTAGTGAAGGTACCAGGTAATTGGGTATAGACTATAGACCACAGATCTGACAACCATATAGTTGAGCGAATTCACCCCTTTCACTTGTATAAAACAAGTTAAATATAGATAAATAATAATCAGAAGGTCTTTATGGAAATTCTTATCACAAGGAATTTCCTGCACTGGTATGGGAAACAAAGGACTCCAAAAACTTCTATGTATCAAAACAAGTTTGGGCAGCCACTCTTTCTACGGCTGAGTGATGGTTGATGATGTAGAGACAGGAGTTGATTGAATAGGAGTGTTTGATGATTTTTAGATGAAACAGACAAGGATGACATTTACGACATTTACAGGTCTAATATGTCATACATCCCTTTGATCACTGGATGTTATAGACTTTGGTAAGCTATTCTTCAAACAAACTTCAAAATAACATGGTACCATGCTCTTCTACTGTCAGCCACCTGTTAAATTAGCAATTGCTAACCAGCACCTATAATATAATTGCTCATTGTAATTCCACAGGCTGTATGCCAGTGAACAGACAATATTCCTGTAGTTTTGACCAAGAAGACTTTGAGTGCACTGTAGTCACTTTGTATTGATGATAAATTTTACAAATTTAGGGGCCCATTTGCATTCTAAAAACTGACAATCTGTACTCTTCTTGCCACTGATAGGGTACCCAAAGTATAAATAAATTTTTAATATCTTTGAGGTACTAAGTATGCTAACATATTGCATTGAAATATTCATGACATTCAAACTGTACTCCAGCTGATTCCAAAATTTATCCCTCCTACATTTGCTAGTTTGGCTTTTTCATACATTTTGTAAGTATTTTTTATGTCACATTTGGAATGCTTTATTGGTCCTTTTGGGCCATACTCTTAAAATTTGAAAGCCAGATCTAATCCCACAGTGAATACATGTACTGCAGGAAAAAAATCTTCAAAGAGAATTGACCTCATGCAGTCAAGTATGGTGTTTAATTTGCACAGAACCATTACGATTTACTCGCTGGAAAAGTGAAGACAGGGCAGGTCTAGTTTCATTAAAGAAGTGCTAATTTAAGATACTTGTTTGCATCCAAGTAATTCACACATGACACTAACTAGGCTCTTTTGTGCATGATAGCCACATAATAGATTAAACACACAGCAGACCTATAGCACAGATAATATACAATTATAATATGGCTCTGGGTTTAAAATCCTTTGGTATTCACATTTAAAACAAGTTTAGGCTATTTGTTTACTAATTTCTAACGGTAAATTTCTTTACAAATATTGAAAATTTTCAGTTACATCAGGCTCTAATGCTGTGACATTCCAAACTGTGATCTACAACAAACAGTTTCACACTTAAAACAAAGAGGTTTTTGTGGATAAAACTATTTATTTTATTAAATATCTTATTAATAAAGATTATTCTCACAATACTCGATGACTATGGAGAATGGGATGAAGACCCCCAACCACACACAGTGAATACTAAAACAACTGGCCAAAAACAGGAGTGGAGAGCCCTTCACAATTGTCTAGCTACACTGTCTATAAAACTTGGACAATCAAACATTCAAGTCCATTTTGCAGGTTAGAAGGCTTACTGAAGGCATCTCAGAATTTTTGTATTTTCAATCAAACTAACCATACATCTCATAGTTCCTTTACAATTAAGTCCCATATTTTGCTTGTTAGTTTTTGCCATAAACTCATAAATTTATGAAATTATTCCCAAAGAATCTGCAAATGAAACAAGACATAGGTGAAGCTTAATTACCAATAAACTCCGGCCTTAAAAATCCAGACTCAGTTTTGCCATTCCAAGGTAAACTTAACACTGGCCTGCAGGCTTCGACAAATCCCCCGCCCAACAGTCCGAGACAAGTAAAAAATGACTCAGACAAGTGAACTGGTCAGGAATTCAATGGCTAGTACTAGATAATTATATATGGGCAATTACACGGTAAACCAACACAGTAGCATCGCATATGGGTTAATTTCCATTCTATGTTAATTTCATGTGTTTTATTATGTTCAAGGCTAATCTTCAGATGCACAGACATAGCCTAAAAATTTTTAGCTTGCTTCCTCAATATTGGAAAAAAAAATCTACAGAGGTTCTATGGAGAATGTAATGGGCGAACATTGATATACATCAAGAAAAACTTACAGGTATAACATATTGACATACAACATACAAAATGCTATTTTGCAAAAAGGACATCATGTGGATAGTTTTTGGTATTTTCCTAGGATGATATGTAGCAGTACTTCATAACAAACCAGATGGAATCACCTTATGATCAATATGAAGCTCAGGAGACTATAAATTATATATGTATGTCAATGTTACACCCGTTATGAAATTGTGTTCACCCGTTATAAGAAAAATGCTGAAACTAAAAAAGTTTGCCGTATACATGGACCTTGCCAATAACTTATGTTGTGATTTGATGATGGTTGACAATAAACAAGGTAACATCAAAATATGATCAACCTTGCACTCATGAAACTCATTTGAAAATATTTGACATACATTTATGTGATGCATGTGTATGTCAAACAATTATAAATTACCCTGAGAACATCATTAATTGGTGCTACCTTAGTCATTATCAATTATCACAGACATAGTAACCTCCAGGTATATAAAGCAAGGACCACATAGGGTAAATGTTTTTTTATTCCTGCAGTTCATCAGCACTTTTTACAACGGGCGAACACAATTCTATAATGGGTGTAACACTGACATACACTTACAATTTATTGTCTCCTGAGCTTAATATTGATCAAAGAGTGCCCCCAATGGGATAGTTGTAAAGCAATGCTACATATTATCCTCAGAAAATGTCACAAAGTATGTACATAGTGAACTTACTGGAAAAAAGCCACTTCTATTTTGTATGTCAATGTGCTACACCCATTATTTTTCTTGAAGTATGTCAATGTTCACCCATTATATTTTCCATAGGACCTACACAGAAATACTTTTCAAAATTGAGGGAGCAAGTTGAAATTTTTTAGGCTATCTCTATACATCTAAGGATTAGCCCTGAACATCATAAAACATATGGAACTAATTAACAAAACACAATATGCATATTTGATGATTCTGTGTTGGTTTACTGTGTAATTGCCCATATGGACTCAGTGCATATTCATGCAGACAAGTACACTTTGGGAATCCCTAGCCCGATGGACAAGTAATAAAAAATGAATTTATCAAAGCCTGTGGCCTGGCCGCACAACACAAAATTCTGGAATAGATGTGAGGTACAAATTTATAGAAATACAATATCAGATTTTTTCTCTCTAAAGATGGAAAGAATACAGTTTGTGATATCCACAGCAATTAAACTTTAAATCATTTTTGGTACATAACAAACAAGGTTTTCAAAATGCCAATAGTCCTGCCTGAAAGCTGAATGTGTCAAAATGGCTTCTTATCGTTTTTTGTTATTTCCACATCAGGCCGTAGGATTTCATGGGAGCAATTGTTCCCCATCACATGGTGGTCTCGTGGTGATGAAACCATGGAACCCAAAAACTGGTTACCACCAATCAGTTACAACAAGTCGACCATGCATTTTACAACAGAACCCAAAAGTGGGTTCCCATAGGTTCCCATGGTGAAAAATGACAGAACCTTAAAAAGGTTCCTGTGATTTTTGAAATCCAAAGGCTTGCCACATTTTTGCAACCTGGAAAAGTAGTTACCCAAAAATTGCAGCACAGGAAACCCTTGTCTCTACAATCTGTAACCAGACTTGCAGTTCTGTCTGCAGATCAACTTTTTAAAGTTATATGCCATCCCCAAAGCACCACTACCTTTGAAATTGTGCTTGGTGCTCAGCATGAGCAGTGGAGTAGGGAAATCAAGCCAGTGAGCCACAACTTGAAAAAAGCCTGTGGCTAGCCCAACTTGTTAGAAACTGAACTGTTACAGTAAACCTCACATTTGTGAGTTGACAAAGTTGATCTAACAAAGTTAATTCACTATCCGTTTAACCGATTTTATTAACCGGCGGTTAACCGTTTAACCGAAAATGACGTAATGTTCACACAACAACAAAAAGTCAACATTTCCAAAGAGCGCCATCACTTTTGTACAGGAAAGTGCAAGTCTAAAATGGCGCCGTAAGTCATGTTCGCACATGTATGTGGCAAAAATGTTGGTATTTTGCACTGAGTTTATATCATCTTTTCATAGTAAAAACCCATCCCGCATTTACTGAAGCTTTCTTCAGACCATGTGCACTTTTTAACATTCCACCAACTGTTGTATTCCCGCCTGACCCTATGTTATATTGTCATGAAACACTCCCACACCGCTGTTTTGATGCAGCTTGCTTGCGATGCAGTGTTTAATACATGTACAGCGCTCACGTGTGTGTCATAGTAGCAATCTGTACAATTGCACTGTAAACGGCCCACCAGCCGCACACAGCACAACCAAGCCCTATTTTCCTGCATAAATTAAGGAATTCCCAGCATTCCTACCCTAAAGTTATTTACAGTAGGACTTATGGAATGTTATCATATGACGTCGATACGAACGTAAACAATTATGCACGTGGTCCCATGCATGCAGTAGACTTGCGTGCGTATCCGTTTTTACCATTAAACAAGGGACCATGTTTTGCTCGGCGACATCATATGCACACGATCTATTGCAAAATTTGAATTGCCTCTGGATTGTGATTGGTTCAAATACGTTGATTCTGAGCCAGCCAATCACAACTCGCGCCATCGCCTATGGGATTTAGTGTGTGAAAATACCAGACCTCCGAACGAATTTCCCCACTGAGTTTGCGTTATGACGATCGCACTTCCCAGGCTTACATAGCCTGCCTGTGCAGCCGGCCAAGCCCCTTGCTAAATTCACCAAGAAACGGCAGCACAAATCTCTGCGTACTTGGATTTTTTCGGGGGGTCTGACTTAAGTGCATTTCATTTGCAGATTATTTTGAAACAAGACGGTGAGGTTTGGACAAGAATTGGCAAAATTACGAGGATATTTATATCAGAAAGAAACCATAAGATAACGTTAATCCAGTCCATTTTTTGCTGTCCAAGACCGCTAAAAATTAGATCGTTATTTTTACGTGCATCGTAGGGTTGACTTCTACAGTACAGTACATTATCGCAACTACAACCCAGTCGGTTCAAAGAACTGCGCATGCTTATTCATAAAAGTCAACATGGAATGTTCCATTTTATATGATATTGGGCAAACAACAAAATGGCGGGAATTATCTGGTGCTAACGATCATATTTTTACGGGTTAAATTTTTCCCAAATACTGCTACTAACAATGAAAAATAATGAAATTTACGGAGGTGTAGCATGATAAAATATTTTGATTAGCTACAGGGGGAGGACTTGTTCAAATATACTTTTGTGCCCTCATCATGGTCTCGCGGAGGTTTTATTGCCATAGAAATACAGGGCTTGGTAACTTTTGTTACAGCTCCCTGCTTGTCTTGTGGCTTTCTTTTCGCTTGGTAACCTCTGAAACATGCTGCTAATTTCTAAAGTTGTGCTTGGGTGTTGCTATTGAAGGGATTAGGAGACGAGCACATGAAGTTCTGCCAACGAAAGTAACAATGGGTGCGCCACTTGTCACTCATCATAATGTACTTAATTCGGGGAGCTGCCACAGAATTAATCCGTTCAATCGAACGGCCGATTTTAAAACTCTTTTTACAGTTATTGTTCGAGTGAAAATTTATGAGAAACTGACACTGTTTGTTGTGCGATGTTTGTATAACAGTTTACCAACAAAGCCACCCCGAGGCGACTGAGTTATTGGCAATACACAAACGGTTAATCTATGAAGAGGAATGACACACGAGTAACCGACGAGTCAGTCAGTTAACAGGTTAACCAATTAACCATCACAGCCCTATCAAGAATAGTGAAATTTTAAACCTCTTGGTCTAGGCAGTAATTTCTATTTCTGAAAATGAAAAAACACCCAAAACACCTGCTTTTTCTCATTCTCTCTTTTCTATCAGAATTTTTATTTAGAACTTCATAAAAGACATTCTCATCATCATTTTAACAATTGGTTATGAAGTTGTTTGAAGAATATGCATTGCAGGTTACTTTAACATTGCAAAATGCTGCAATTGTTTGGGATCCCTACACTGTCTCCCTATCCAATAAGGTTGAGCAAATCCAACATAGGGCTGCTAGGTTAGTCTGTAATTACTCCCCCAATAGTAGCTAGTAGCGGGACTGAAATGTTGAAAGACCTAGAGTGGGATAGTCTAAAAGACAGACGTACAGTACTGCAAACAGGCTAGCAATTCTTCACAAAGCCAGATTGGGCCTCCTAGCCTTGCCAATTAGCAACCTACAACAACTCCAGCAGCCTTCTAGGCATCATCACTCACCTAGTTTTAGGAATATATACCAACCAACAAGTAATACCACAAATGTACTTTCTTTCCTTGGACCGTCTGAGACTAGAACTTACTCCTCCAGAATATAACAGATCTCGAGGACGCGAAACAGTTTAAGAACACAGCCTCAGGATCCTAAGACAGGATGACTAACCACATGCGCACACTTAACCCTGCACCTTAGACTCCATTAGGAGTGTTGTGCGCTATTCATCCAGATCCAGAATTGCATTTAGAAGAAGGCAGTGATCAACTCATGATAGTGGTTGGCTTATGACAACTTACTTTACAAGGTCAACTTGACACCCTACTGATTGTTGGTATTGTTGATTGCAAATGCAATAAAGGTAAGTCTTGTATTGGTTAGTTTGCAGATGATACTAAGCTTTCTAGAAAGGTTACCTTTTTGGATGATGCCTTACTGCTACGGAAAGATCTGGATCTGGTTATTTCCTTGGTCTAAAGACTTGACAAATGTCTTTCAATGCAGAGTTGTGGACAAGTGTAAAGTCCTCCATTTTGGCCTAAAAGTTTTAGCTATGATTATAACATGAATGGTAGTGTTTTAGGTAATGTCACCTTCAAGAAAGATCTGGGTGTTGCAATTACTGGGGACTTAAAGTCATCAAGGCAGTGCGCAGCCACTGCTGTAAAGGCTAATAGAGTGCTTGGATTGATCAAGAGGAATTTCATCAATTTAGTAAGGATATTGTTCTTAATTTGTATAAGCAGTTGGCAAGACCCCATTTTGACCAAGCTGCTCAGGCTTGGAGCCCCCTCCATGAAAAGGACAAGTTTCTTTTAGAGTAAGTTCAGAGGAGAGCCATCTACCTTATACATAGGGTGAAAATAAACCTTATCATGCTCGGCTTAAACATCTTGGGCTACCAAGAGCAGTACCCCAAAACTCTTTTTGAAGCAATGGCTAAATATCACAATTTTTTTTCTCTTCCAAGTATCTTCTGTCATATTTTATGGACTTCAATATTCCAATACTTGGTAAACCAAGCTCTTGCAAATTCCCCATTTGAGGAGAAAACAATGTTGTCAGTGTCACATGACTCTCAACAGCCAATAATTGAAAACTGGACAGTCTAAATTACTGCTCTCCTTCAAATTGGGGTGACCAGTGACTGCTTTTGAGCTTTAAAGTCGGTCCTGGGCTAGCCTCATATAATGTGATCGAGGCAGCTTGCTGTAGTTACTCTACAAACTGAACCATGGAATTGCTACTAGCATACTTGTGTAGTCCAAACAATGCAAAACTCCTACAGCCTAGGAGGTTTGCAGATGATACTAATTTTTATAGGAAGATTAGCATTTTGGATGATGCCTTACTGCTGCAAAAAGATCTGGATAGGTTATTTCTTGGTCTCAAACTTGGCAAACGCCTTTTAATGCAGACAAGTTTAAAGTCCTTTATTTTGGTCCTAAAAATTTTAGCTATGATCAGGGTTGTTTGATTTTAATCGCCCTGATTAAATCACTGATTTAAATCACGATTTTAATCAAATGATTTTTCTTTTTTTTCAAAAAAATCATTGACTTATTAAATCACTTCATTGGAAAAATTTTATTTATGGACAGAAAAAGGTTGGTTTATTATAAGAGATGCAATATTATAAGAGCTGTTACTCATCTTATACTGTACCTGAGGTGAGAAATTTACCTAACCATGCTAGGCTTGAACATCTTGGGCTAACTAGGCTACTTTGGAGCTGAGAAAGATTAGGGGGCCATGCTCCAGGTTAACAAGTTTTTTTCCTGAAAGGAATCCCCATTTAGCCTAATGGTTCAAAGTAATCCTTGGGTTTGTGGGCATTGTAAAAGCTGGAAAACTTTGCAAGGCTTGGCATTAGGAACTCTAATTTCTCCCATTAAGTTATCAACAAGTGTAGTTTCCTGCCAGATTGGGTAGTTAACTCTCAGTCAGTACACTGCTCTAACCTCAAACTTTAAGGTATGGTTATATTGAGATGGTCTTCCATGACTGTGGTACTAGTAGAATCTTATTGTTTGGACTTCGGGGCAGTTATCGAACAGTTGGGTTTGGTGGTTTGACTTTTGATTAGGGTTTGTACTTCAGGGCATCTTATGGGGCCTTGGCCCTCTTCGCCTTTCAACCTTTTACGTTATATATTGTTATGTTAGTTCTAGATAATCGTTAAATGGCACATTGTAAATTTGTAGTCAATCATGCCATCAGAATTCAGAGTGACCTAACCTAACAGACACAACTTATTCCAGGAGATAACATTAGGCTAGGCTACGTCTGCTAGTGTTACCTCGATCTCTTGTCTGACTTGAATCTTCTTCCACGGATCCGCTAACTCGCGTAGCGGCATTTTTGAATACACTCCGAGAAAAATCTTGGCTGATTGTAAAACTAGTAACAGAAATAATTCACCACGTCTCCTCTTTGAGAATTCCCCGCATTAATATTTACTCCAGAATGTTTAGTCCACCAAACCCCAATTGACACGTCCAATTTGGCAGTGCTGCAGTTGCACCATAGTACAGTATATTACAGTGAGTATATACTCTGCGTGCTTGGCCTATCGTTAAAGCAGCAGGCCAGTGCATGTAGTCCACTACATGCACCGAATGAAATGTTGAAAAACGGAACTTGGGGAGGGCGTAAATCTGATATTACCATAGACGATAGAGCAAAATAATAGTAATCTATTGCATGAACGTTTTATCTTCCCTGACTTACTAGGAAGCTTGGAATGCATGAAGTTGGTCGACACGCCTACGCACCACATTTATCATGACAACGCCCACACACAGCTTTGGGGAACAATAGTGGTACCAACCTTCCAACCCTTTATTTGAGAAACCATTTAAAATACACAGGAGCCGTAGACATAGACGCGATTACGGGGCGAGGGGACCAAGTGCCTGTCCCACCGTCCCGATGAGAATTTAAGAGAACTTTCGATTTCAATAGCCTGTGCAGTGGTTACTTTCGCGATGTTAAATGGAAAAAACGGAAAGCTTTCTACTCGCGCTTCGCGCGCACCCTCTGGAGAAACTTCCTTATCCCCTTCAAACTTCGTCTGGCATCGTGATGAATCTGTACTAATACGGACCACCCCATTGTAAATTCGAGCTCTGTAGATCACTAAAAGACGTACACTGTGCAACAATGAATGCATAAATTGTGCAAATTCAAGGTAGGAATGCCGGTTTGCTTGTAATTATTGTTAAAGTGTCCATCGAGTCAAAAAATTCAGAAATATATATTAAAGACCATGAAAAATGAATTCTACCAGTCCAACTCCCATCTTCACAGGACATTCCTGAACTGAGATATAAGATGTTAAATTTTATTTACTCACCTTTAAATGGTACATTGGGTAGTAATTTTTGAATTCATTGTTGTACTTCTCAAATACAATCTTGGGTTTTCTCTGTTTTTCTAAAAGTTACTTCACCTTGTAACAATTTGTGATAACACTCTTACTCTTATGGGGGATGTTATTAATTGAGCCCTCTCTGTGAAACATGCTTAGCAAACAACAGGAAGTGTTCAAGGTCATATTTTTTGCCCAATGGAACAATATGTTTTAAGTGAAAGTGAAAAAATTTCAACATTTTTCATCTCAGCCCAGGAATATGGTATGTTCGAGTTGGACTGCTAGAATTCATTTTTCATGCTCTTTAAATATATATTTTTGATTCTTTTTTACTTGAGGTACGCTTTTTAAGAAAGGAAGGGCGGGGATAGCTTCAAAGATAGAATGTCTTTAAATAGGCATGTTACCTCACAGAAAGCCATGCACATTGGGCCTTTTGGTCTTAGTTGCCCACCGTCAGCTTCCTACAACCGGTCCAGCGGCCATGCATCTCAAACCAAATAACTACACAATCATCCAGGCAAACAAGGGCAGCTATATCTCAGGTTACATTCCCATGTAGTGCCCTTATGGGCTCCATTTCTTGGCCGATATTGTATGGAACGCGAAATCTGCAAGTATCATGTGACCACATCGGAGGGGAAGGTAATAGCATGATGTGACTACGTAAAAACATGGTGTGACTACGTAAAAACATGGTGTGACTTCGTAAACACATGGTGTGACTTCGTAAACACATGGTGTGATAATGTAAAAACATGGTGTGACTTCATAAAAGCATGGTGTGACTGCATAGCATGGTGTGACTTCATAGCATGGTGTGACTACGTAGCATGGTGTGACTACATAGAATGGTGTGACTACATAGCTTGGTGTGACTACGTAGCATGGTGTGACTACATTGCATGGTGAGACTACACAGCATGGTGTGACTACGAAGCATGGTGTGACCACATTGCATGGTGTGACTACATAAAACACGGTGCGACCATTTGAAATTGCATTGTGAGGCAGGCGATGTCAACTGTACGTAGACTGTGGGTGTGATGAGAACTCTGTACGTGACTGTATAAAATGATGGTGTGATGAGGAGTCGGCCAGTGACTGACTAAGGTGAGGGTGTGATGATCTGTGCATTGAACTTTTCCTGGTGTATTCAAATGTGAAATAAACAAGGAGTAACGGCCTGGTTTAAAATGAAAATGCAGTAATGACTTCCAAAATATTATATGAAAGATACTTTGAAGAGAAATAAAAAGGAAAATTGTGAGATTTAGCTGTTACCTCAAAATACGTTTTGGATTACTGCTCTTGACCTTTAAATAGGGCTAGTTTGGATAAGGATTACAAGTGCTTCGAAGCCGGGTTGTGGAAGGGGGGCTACATTCATCCCAATAATTTGCAGTTTGAGCTTTTCGTGTTTTTCTTCATATATTATAATTAACTATATGCTTGAGAACGGTCAAAAATACCTTTAAGAATGCAAATTGAAAAAAGAAGCCCGTATCCGAGACTTAGAGAGCAGGGCCGGGGTTGGGGGCCAATTAGCAGGTAGACTGACCAGGTATGGTATTGCATATGGACCTAGCAACACCTTCAGAACAGGGGTGCCAAGCCAAGGAGGAGGGGCCAGGCCCATTATGCCTCCGCCAACGTTCTCTACGAGATCGCGTGCCCTGGACCCCTGTTTGCACTGTTTCTGCGTTTATTCTCAGTGAATGGTGCCATTTATTAATTGAGGACCACAAAATGGAAATCTAGTCTTATACCTTGCAAAGTAGTTTTTTTTCTTTTGTTAATACAGTAGGCTAAGAAGTTTTATTTGAGTACGTCCGGGCCAGTTTCTAAACATCTTTGTCCGAAGTGGTCGATCAACAACTATTTCTATGAGGGGAACGAAGAATGGGGAGGCTAAGCTGCCATATATCGATCGCGCGTAGCCCCAGAGGAGTTTGTGGGAAAGTGGTTAGATGATACCGCTTGCGGCAGGGAGTTCCGGAGTTCGACTCCTGGCCGAGTCATGAAGACTTCAAAATGAAGCCTACTGCCATTGTGATTGGTGCTCAGCATAAGCAGGGAAAACAAGCAGTAGCGGCGCTACCGCTACCCTCCCCCAAGTTTATCCTTGCCCCCACATGCCACCAGTTAGGTCAGTTAGGTGTTGAGTTAACCGAAAAACTAAAAAATATACCCCTCCAGATACTTAATTTTTCATCCAGAGATATGCTGAAACCTCAGACCTTTCGGGGCTTCGCGATCTGGATCCCATCCCCCAGGAACATGGGTGCTTTTGGCTCGGTTTCGCGCTGTTTCTGAAAACTTTCCCCCAACATTATCCTTTTCCCATAGTTTGCCCCCCCCCCCCCCACACACACACACACACTTTTGAAATTCTGGCTCTGCCACTGGAAACAAGCCGGTGGACGACAACTGGAGAAATGCCGTGGCCGGCCAGACTTAAGCCAATCGGTTAGAAAATGAGCCTTAACTTTCCACCTAACTAGCTAACCCAGAGGTGTGTGGGAGGGAGTTCTGCCCCTCGACCACGGAGGTGGCGGATTTTTTTTAATAAAATTACATGGCACAAACAGCGCGCCAAAACTTAGCAAGGGCACAATCGTTCTAGTCGTACTCCCTCGGTTGTTATTCAGTAAAAATTCTTCCAACAATTCTTCCAATTCAGCATTACGGTGCACGTGTTATTAATAATTATGTCGAGTAGACTAGCTACACGAGGAAAAGTTCAATGCCCTGTATCAGATCATCACACCCTCATTTTAGGCAGTCACTGGCCAATTTCTCCTCACAGAGCCATTTTATACAGTCACGTACAGATTTCTCATCACAACCACAGTCATTACACGCACAGTTGACGTCACCTACTGCCACTCACAATACAATTTTAAGTGGCCGCAAAATGTTATGTAGCCACACCATGCTATAAAGTCACACCATGCTATGTAGTCACACCATGCTATGAAGTCACACCATGCTATGTAGTCACACCATGCTATGAAGTCACACCATGCTATGCAACCACACCATGCTTTAATGTAGTCACACCATGTGTTTACGTAGTCACACCATGTGTTTACGTAGTCACACCATGTTTTTACATAGTCACATCATGTCATTACCTTCCCCTCCTGTATTAACACATGGTCACACGATGCTTGCAGATTTCGCGTTCCATAATATTGGGCCCATACGACTTTGCACCGGGACTAATAAGAGGCTCGCATTGGTCTAGCCTTCATGACCCATATATGGCCCACCTGGGATAATTCTGGGGCCATGTAAACGACTGATATGTGGGGAAAATATGGACCATCCCCATGGGATCGCTCGGCATTTTGGCTTCCTCATATGGGGCCCTTATTAATCTTGGGTGCAAAATTAACTTAGCCCCACATCGATAACCCATTATGTGTCATGTAGGTTTGCTACCTGGGATACTAAACCCTTTTTCCTAGCACCGTCAGAGACTGCAGCCTTCTTCTCCAGGATTTGGATGACATTCAGGACTTGAAGTTATTATTTGTCAAGAACGCTTTCTCAAGGTCCCTCAGACGGGAGGACCGACTCTCTGCAAGTACACCAACCCCTGTGCGTTTGACTCCACCTATAGAGTACTGCACAGTTTATATCCAGATCCAGATACCAGACTTTGCAAACAAAATCTCGAGTACATAGAAAGTAGCCATCTTCGCAAAATCGACGTACTAAATAACATAATCTTCTAATAAATTGATGCCTCATGATACTGCTGAGAACGGTATACTATGCAAAAGGGAGACTGTTGAAATTGGTGAAATTTAAAACAAAATGAGAGCTTTGTTAACAGCATCGTCTTCGGCGCTGGCAGATAAAGGTTTCGTCAGTCCAAACTTCCCAAGTCTGTGAAATGAGGCACCCAAAAACTTAACTCCTGACAACTTCACTGTCGGGAAATGCCACCTTCATTGGCCAATGGTGTCCAAAAACTGACACTTTTCAAGTATAGCACCGTCTATAATATTCAGACATCTGTATCATTGTTCAAACTAATTGACTGAAACTTGTCCCAGAAAATCGAACTTCAACATATATGAAAGAAGTAACCATAGATATAAGGCACAGATCCAAAGGGTGAGGTGATGGACTGTTACGGCCTCAGCCTTCTCTTTTTCGCCACATGAGCAATTAAATAATGGGAAATTGGCGTTGCAACTCCCTCACACCCCTGCTTTCTCTTAAGTCAGCCTCCCTTTTTAGAATATCTGGATCCGTGCCTGGATATAGACATTTTTCTTAACTTGTCTTCTACAAATCCTGCTAAAATCTAACCCTGGATTCGCTATAAATAGTCAACTCTTAATTCTAGATCTAACACTCCCAAATCTCGGGAAAACTTAAAGTGCATCCAAGTCTAGAATTTCAAAAGTAGATATTCCACTGGATGCAAAATCAATCTTATTTATCCAACTCTCATTGTCATATCCCATTCCATTGTTGAGGTGTTAAACTTTGAAGTTAATCCACCAAAAACAAAATCTCAATTGCGCAATAATTTACAACTTTCTTGAGTGATGTACAACTTACATATACCAGTTTCGTTTCCTTTGGAAATAAAAATGTTTTTACCTTCAACACTCTGTTTGCCTGCATGGCATGTTTAAAGAAAGGGCTCAGTTAATTACATCACCTCATAAGGGTAAGAGTGCTACCACATTTTGGTACAAGGGTGCAGTAACTTTCAGGAAAACAAAGCCTACAAAGACTGCAACTTGAGTTGTACAACATTGACATCACAAATTATTGCGCAATGTGCTAATTTTAATTGAGCACATAAACCTCAACATTGTACGTCTCAGCTCAGGAATGACCTTTCAAGATTGGAGGTGGATTATTTGAACTTCATTTTCAAATTCTTTATTACATATTTGTAAATTTTTAGACTTCAGATCCAATTTTAGATAGTCCGTTCTGTCGTCCTTCCAAGAGCAAGTTTGCTTTAACGATCCATGTCGACAGTCATACGAAGTAGTAATATAATTAAAGCCAAAGAGAGTGAAATTTTGATTTCTGGTTTTTGGTTAATAGTGCCACATCAGCTCGTGGCAGAGCCAGGATTGAATTTTTAGGGGGCCTAGGTAACAAGTGAGGGCTGATGCCCCCGAAGGTCAGGCTCGGGAAGACTATCTAAGCGGAGCGCCACCGTCGGTTGGCGCGAATATTAAGAAATGAAAAGCTAGCGAAAAGACGTTTGGTCTGTTTGATAAAAACTCATATTAAACTCTCCCCTTTAAATCAAAAGTAATAAATATTCAAAGCATGACTTTAACGATTGGTCACATGATGTCATATCAAGGCAAATATTCTTTTGCAAGCTTGTACATATGTTACGTAGCGGTATCAAAGTAATTATTTACACATTTTGATCACTTGTTCTTTCGATCTTAGATGTCTTAGGATCATTACCTAAATTTTTTCATATTTAAAATCCACTTATAGAGATACGCACAGCTTTCAAGGTTGTACAGAGAGCAATTTGATAAAATCATCCTTTTTGGCGAGTAAGAATTTTAATTACTTTTTCAACAAACAACATTTGAATATTCCATTTGACCTTTTATAAAAGAAGAAACTGAATATTTTTTCATGTCAATAAAGAATGGATTCATATGCTCATTAAATTTAGTTTTATCAACCAGTTCAAGAGCTTTTTTTCTGGTATATAAGTAGAGAGTGGATATGACTTTCGTAATTTTCAATCAAAGAACTGTGTCAATTGAGAACTTCTGTGGACTAGGCTACTACAAAATTGTAGTTTGTGGAGAGATGATTGTGGCATCAAGAGTTGTACATTGGAAAACTGGGTCGTGCTCTTCCTGAAATAATGGTCAATAGGCTGATAGGCGAAGTGCAAACTATGACAAATGCGGACGAAGTCCGCATAAATCTGCATTTCATATCAATTGCATAAAACATGTATATAAACATTGCATTGTTTCGGATACATACAGTAACAGTCAAGTGGCGCAGTTAGGAATTTTTTTCGTGGTGGGATATGGGGCGGGATACTGTTATAGGGAGACGGCGTTTACTAGCTAATCGTAGCTCTACCATCAGTTGGCGCGGGGCATACAAAGAAAATTTTGGATATTAACACCTCCCAGACGGCTGGAAATTGCATTTGCCAGGTTTAATTGTCTTTAATTCTGGTGAGAAAAATTGTGATTTTTCTCAGATTCAAACACACTTTTGGGATACTGATAAGCTCAGTTCATCACTCTACTGGACTATGGATACTATATGATTGGAAATCCGAACTCCTGCTTTGGGCTATGTTGCAAGCAGCTGTTCCAGTACACGCCTGAGTGAGGTACTTCCATATGCATAGAGGATTAACAGCATGTTGGAGTGGATAATGCATCCGACTTCCAGTCCATGTCATACCGAAGACTTTAAAAATGGAACCTACTGTCTGTGTGTTTTGTGTTCGACCTAAACACTGGAGTAGGGAAAACAAGCTAGTGAGCAACAACTGGAAAAAACGTGGCCTGTTCGACTTACATCAATTGGTTACAAACTAATACGTTAAACTCCATCTAACATATTTGATCTAAAGGGAAATATTGAGTTTGAAATGTTCCAACATAGCATTAAAAGTAAATAGCTCTAGTCATTTTTAAATCATTCAGTCTCAACAATAAACCTCAGCAATAGCTTCATCTCCTCAAAATGTTATGCTCAAGAAGAGTTATGGAAGTTGCATCTTTTGAAATGTTGAAATTTGGGTGAACAAACTATTCTTGAGCCACAAACAATTGAATTTCTATGTGAGAAAATTTTATTTCCTGAAAACAAGGCTACCATACTTCCTTATTTATAATTATCACTCTTTGCCAATAAATATAGGCTTTAAAAGGATGAAATTTCCTTGTAAAGAAAACACAATATTTTCCTATAACTCGCTCTACCAATTCCCTCCTTGTTCACCGTCACGAGTGTACTTGACAACTTTCAAGGCCCACTGGACCACAGGTTCAATTTTACCATAATTTTGTAGGAATGGTCAAGTTCACTTTCACAGCCTCTTTGGTCAGCTAAGATCTTAATATCAAAAATACGCAAATACTTTGTTGCATACGAACTACTAACCAATCAGGGGACTGCATTATATATGTCTCTTAGTTTTCCGATTTCCACGAGGCCAGCAAGCCCCCAGCTGCAACATTGTCATAACTTTCGCAGCAGACCTCAAATCAGAAGCATGTACATGATTAATTCATTTTGGCCAGTTGCGAATTATAAATAATTCCTTGGAGAACCCAATCTCCAAGCAACCAAGGACGTAGGAAGCGGGGAGGGGGTCTGTAGCGATAGCCTCAGTGGAAATGTGGGGGTGGAAGCATGCTGCCCCCCCCTGTTTTGCGAGTAACAAAACCCCGCTTTATTTTATCCAAATCCCATTGAATCAATAGAAATGAAGATCAAAATCTCCGACCGCCTGTATTGTGTTCTTCCTGCTTTTCCCCCATTCCCGCATCTGACAATCGTCATCCTTGAATTTTATCTCATGGGCGTTCCGGCATATTATGTTTACTTACACATACTCATCACTTCGTCTTTCGTCGTTAAGAGTTCCTAAGATAACAGATTACTACCCAAGAGATACGCCTAGCTTTCAAGGTTTTATAGCCTCAATTTAATGAGAATCATCCCTTTTGGCAAGTACGAATTTTAATTTCCTTAATTTCAATAGGCTTAAATAATTTGTGAATACTCAGCGGTAATTTATCATTTGACCTTGTATCATAAAAGAGCTGTGATCATAAAGGTAATAAGATCTTCAAGATTTGCGCTGCTTACAATCATCAGCCTTGAATTTTGTTTCATACGCGCTTCGGCATATTATGTTTATCCAAGAACATTTGAAAGTTGAAAACATGATATTTAACGTAATTTAATAGCCCGAATATAAAAAGCATCGTTATGATAGTCACTGTAAATTTATCATGAAAAAATAAAAAAGAATACAGAATACGCATGATTATAGCTATAACTTTGTATACATCCAATTGGGAGTGGTACGGTATTGTAGGCTACTTCCGTTTGGCAATTTTCTTAACATTCTCAGTGCAATCATTTGCTCATTTTTATTGAAGTGAAAACCTTATGCTGTACAAAAGCTGCTTAGCAAAAGCGAAGCTACAAGGGGGGAAAGGGGTTCTGAAAAAAACGAAAAACTAAAATTTGCCATTTGAGGAACCAGAAATTTACAGTGAGATTTTCCCAACTCTTCTTTCATGAAATTTCAAACTCTGTCCAATACAAGCTCCATATTTGAGATCAATTGTTAAAAAACACACACTTTAAAGAGGAAATCAGAAAATTTTAGTGCTTGCTTCTTTCCACTTAAGAATTCTCTTAACTCCCCTCTGCCTAACTGCTTCTTATAAGCATGAATAATGCCATTTCCAACTGCCCGAGGAGTCGCGTTGTGTAAATTATCTGCACGCTCCCCGCCAAGTGGAAGTGGCACTCCGCTTAGATAGTCTTTAGGACAAGACTTCATATTTCAGGCATGGGATTACTTTTCTAGAGCAGAGAGCTCCTTGTCTACTTAAATGCTCCTACATACACCTATCAGGGAGCTGTAAGGGCTCCCTGCACCTATCATGAAATACTCTGCAATCCTGTAAGTTGAGTAGTCTGTGTAGATGTATTCTTCACACGACGGGGATGGGGCCAGGATTTTTGTTCGACAGTTGGGTGAAGCTCCCCGGCGGGGGCCAGCCTTTCGAAGTCCCGACAAGGAATGGGTTATTCCAGCTGGGACGTCACTTGGCAGAATTTGAGGAGCGGGAAGGGCGCCGAAATTTTTGGCTTTCTTTTTAACAAATATTAAAAACCCGGAGCTTGTGTTGAAGAACATTTGACTCTGAGGAAGAAATTTGGCTTTTTGTAAGGACCACCAAAAATCAGGGTGTTTGTTTGTTAAAGAACCTGTCTTTCATAGGTGAACAAAAATTACAAAAATGAAGAACCCCAGACAGTCTGAAATGGCATTTCCGCTTGTGACTAGAAGCAAAAAAGTCGTTATTTTTTGCTTTCGTTTGCAAAAAAAGTTCTACAACAGAAAACTCAGCATCGTGCTGGGTTATAGAAAATTACCAGATAAATCCCACTACTTTTGGGGATTTTGAAGCTATCAATGAGTAGTGATTCCCAACATTGCCTCAAACGAAGAATGATTTGTAAGCATGCATTCTTCTGTTAAGTATATTTGTTCGACCAAAACACTATCTAAGCGAAGCGCCACCATATTGGCACGGAGCGTACAGAATTTTTTAAAAGAAGCCCTCAAACAGCCGGAAATAGCATCTCCCACACTTGTTGCTACTAATGAAGCAGTAGGTAGATTGAGTGTTCCTTTACAGTGAAAGTTTCACTTCCATTGAAAAACAAAACAACTTGCTAAGTGATCAGAAAGTTACCAGCTAAACGGTACAACTGCCCTTACATGAAATGGTATTATCTGTTTTCGGGGGGGGGGGGGACTATGATAACGGAATATAAAACATGCTGTTTTTCACTTGTTTTTGACTCTGTTGCGACTCTTCCTTGTATTCAGTTGCAAGGTCAACTGAATTGATTCAATTTTTTATGCCACTTCCCGCACTTCCGACTATAAATGATTGTACTTCCAACTTCTTTTAAAACATGTCCCTTTACAAGGTGGGTTGAAATGAATTTTCACTCAGAGATCAGCTCATCGGGGCAGGACAGATGGCAAACCATTGATTACCTCACTGCATGTACCTGAACAAACTCCCAATGAAATGCAAAATCCTTCTTTCAACCTTCGCCCGAATATTTGACTATTTCGGTCAAAGTTTTTGCAAGACTACAGTATGAAGTGGGAACGAGAATCAGGGCGACAGAAAAGTGAAAAGACCTAAACAAAGAGACTGCCACGAGAAAAAGACGAAGAATAAAAAAAAATTAAAAAAAAAATCGAAGGAGAAGGAAGGGAAATAACCAATATTAAAATTATTGCCGATTGCTTGAAGGGAAGTGTGGAGAGAAGGAAATTGGTTTTATCAAGAACAGTGTTCAGGTATAAGATTAATTTAAGGGAGGGACGGGCACAGACTCGAAGAGGCAATGAGAGTTTATATTAGTTTAACTTTAATTATGCAGCGCATTTGTCCCTTGACTGAAAGTTAACAAAAATGATCTGTAACCATGGTCTAACCTCGTGATTGGTCACAGTGTAGTGGAAGAATCTTGCATCTGTGTGGAATTTTGTTCCCCGACAAATACTCACACATTTTCATTCAAAAGTAACTAGCACAAAATGCACGCTTTCTTCTAAACTTAGAAACCTATAAATGTTTCAATATTCTGGTTTACAATAATTTCAGAAGGGTAAAATGACTAACTGGAACAAAAGGGTCTCTGTCAAACTCCGTTTGCCACTTTAATGATGAAGCCAGGCAACCTGTAAAAATGAGAGACTAAGGAAGATGTGGAAGCTAGGAATGGAAGGAAGGATTAGAAAGTTCATTCAGGAAGGACGAATCAGGATACAGAATGGAGAACCGCACAGTACAAATCTTCCTTCTTTCCATCAACTATATCCTTGGTTGCAACAAACTAACTGATGATACAGTCAATTTGCAGACCCTGGACACCCTCAGGTGCCGCCTGGCGTCTGGCTGATCCCTCTTTCTCTCTGACTACGTTACGTTTGTGCCCTCTGGAGGTCTGCAACGTATTTCCAAAGAAGAAGAAGAAGAAGAAGGGGAGCATTTATAGGGAAAGACATTTTGAAGTGAGAAAACAAGTGACACAGTAAGGTTCTGAGTATGGGAGACGGGGAAAGCCAGCTACCTTTCCGATGACAATTTTTCATCACTTTCAAAAAGTAACACTTCAAATCACTCTTGCAGTGAATGATTTGCATTACATTTCATACATTATGTTGAGAAAGAACCACTTGCGTCTGGGTTTTGGTACGTGTGACTTAGTCTTGGTCAAGATGCGAATACCAGTTAGAACGGCAATTGCTACTCTTTTTCAGTACGCCCTCTATTACCTTCTCAGCTCTGTATTAGCAGGGAGGTGTTAACCGTCCCTGGTTTTAGGTTATTACTGAAGCGATAAATTCGTTCAATCTGGCGAATCTCCTTGGAAAATGGTCAAGTTTCAAGTCCGCCCTCTATTTTGAATTTTGGGGAGAAAGGTGTAATAATGTCTTGATCAAGACCATGAGTGTATCTAGAAAAATGGATAAGTAAAGAAAACATAACGTAAAATGCGGGAATTACAATATGTCCGTAGCACCTGTCCTTAAAGGCTATTAGAGCTTTCGTAAATCATTATTCTGCAGTACTTTCATTCTTTAGGTAAAGTTTGCGGAAAATTTGTCAAAAGCCTGGCGCATCGTCCTAATATCCAAAGGAAAAATCCTATAACGGTCCTAATAGTAATTTAAGGTGTAACTTATCAAGCATGGGAGACATTTTGCCCAAACTTTGACTGCCAACTGGCAGGTGGTGTAGTTTCAATTAGATAGTCTCAAAAGTCCCTTGCTGGAAGAATTCATGTATCTTACGTTGCTTCCCCTGGACGTCGTCAAATCGATCATCACATCTGAGAATAGTTTGTTGTAAATGATGCAGTCTTAGCTTGATCATCGTGATTTGAATCTGATGGCATACAGATAAGGTAGTTTGAATAGTGATCCCACAAATTTTTACTATCCCATAGTTTCCCAGGCTATGACCATGACTTGGTACGGTGGTGGACTGGAGTCAAAGTCCCCACCTACCCAGGTTTAAAAAATATGAAATTGGGACTATAATTTTCATTTTGCCGACCCCTTTCCCTCCCTGGTCCAAAAAGTCTGGCTACTCTCCCAAATTTGTTTTATTTTTGAAAGATCGGTTCCGATGGGATATTCGTTGATTGATCAGGAATTGACCTCCAGACTATCAGCTGCTGCACTTTATCGCTTCAAAGGCCACTGCTTTTATGCATTCCGCACTTTATGCACTCTGTCCCACAAATCTTTGTAAAAGGAAGTGATTTGTCATTGTGTATGATTCTGCATGACTGGCAATCATATACAGTTTGCAACTTGTGACAAAGTTAAATGTAAATGACTGTTATATAATAATCATGCTAGGCAGAATTCAATACCCAATAGAGAGAAGTATGAGTAAATATACTCATAGGTGTTATGTGTGCATAATACACTTATCAATAATCTTAGACACAGGCAAGATCAGTCAATGTTTATAAAGAGCGACAAAAATTTTGTGCATTGACGCACCCCTCCCTCATGTAATTGACCCCAAATTCCATAGACTCTGACATGGCCTCCCTGTAGGAAATAACACACCTATGCTGCACCTATACATGAATCCAGACAGCAAGTGATGGTCTGATTTCAGTCGGCCATAACTGGGGTCCGTCACCTATAAATCTTTTGATTTCTCTGCTAACCTCTAAAATGGATGGTTGTACACTAGTTTGTATCTTAAATTCTCCAATTTCACTAAATTTGAGGGTTTAAAATTCATGTAAGCAATAAATAAAGACGATTTAAGGCTGGTGGACCCCACTAATGGCTGCCTACAGTCACCAAAAACAAGCCATAATGGGCTTCGTCTATAAGAGGTTGCTTTAGTGCAACACTTGGAGAATTTGGAGCTGCTCCTGCATCCGAACTTGGGCAAATATTACATTTGGTTCACCACTGTCCAAGGTTAAGAGGGTGCATCTTAAAATTGATAAGTTGCATATGTTCCATCCTTACTGTTTCTCCATTACTGACATGCATCTGCTTGACCACAAGCCAATCTGATCAAATAAAACAAAATAAAGAGATGACAAAATAATTTTTGTTGCTTGCAACATAAAACATTTTTATTTTCAACTTGCATTTTTGTCTTAGCTTAGAGCAAGGTTTTTTTGTATTTTTCTTTCAAAGCGCCCCAAAACTACAAAAAGTAAACGGTTGACTAAAAACCCCATTTTTGAACTTCAATGTCAGCAGTATAATAGGAGCAAGAAAAAGGCTGATGGGAGACAATGAGACATCCAACTACAAATAAAGGAACAATGCCCTCAAATTGAACCTTCCCCTCTGCAGTATCTGATTGTGAAAAATATTTCAGACAGAATAGTTGATAAGGATTACTATCAATAACCATGGTGACAGCAGTGTGGGACAGCACACACTGTAGCACATAAATATGTAATACAGTTTCATATTATGAGTAGCTGTTCCCTTATTCAGGAGATTTATAGTTCGAAGTTTGAAAAAATAACCCATTAACCTCTTCAGTTACCTAAGCACAAAGAAAGACTGCACACAAAAGGAGAAACAGAATGAGCTGCTTTTATATGACAGCTGGTGAAAATTCCACATATGGAGTGGGGTGGGGAATGGGGGCAGGGAAACTCCCTTATGCAAAATAGGTGACAATTAAGATCACCAACCTATGGCACTGAGTATTTTATTCTTGGATGAACAGATGATGAAGAAAGAATGCAAATGGATGACATCTTTGGAATGTTCACCCATTCAATACATATGAAAACAGAGGGCTTTCAAGTGTGTTTGAGGTGAGGGAGGGTGAGGTTGGGTGGACATGTTAAATATGCTTGGTTTTCCTGGAAAACTGACCAAAACTTAAAGGTGAGAGACAAAGAGACTGGCCCTGAAGACTGGGGGACTGGCCCAAATCTATTGAATGGTATAACACTTAAAAGGGCTGATAAAGTTACTGCCATCTGAAGTAGTATACCCCCATATTGTAAATCATGTATGGCTATTTAATAATGCAAAAATATTAGTGTTCTTCAATGTATAATTGTGTGTAGTTGCAGCTAGGGTAACTCTTACTGACAAATCATCCCAAAGATAAGATGAAAAATGCAAACCCTGTTCAATTTAATTTCACTATGAAACAAAATATTACAAAAAAATATTTTGTAAGAAATTTCTGTGAGAGTTCTTACTGTCACAATTAAGGCTCTTCTTTGTACTTCTAGTTGCCTTGGGCACACATATTCCTAATACTGGCTGACTTCAAATTAAGTATTCATATGCACAGAGTGTAATCCTTTTACTTGTCATATAGGGTATCTCTCAACTTCCATAATATTTTAATACTTCACTGGTTCTGCAAACTTGTGCTCTCTTATTAGATTTGACTTCCTTTGGGTACAAAACAATAGTCCATTTCTTATAATTAACATATGAAGTTGTGCCTTAAACCAATAAGAGAGACCCCTTCTTCACATCTGAGATGTAAACAAACCCGAGCCTCACATCTTCTAAATCAGAAGTCCAGGTGTGCCCTCCAGTAGTTGTCCTAATTTAAAAGAAGACTGTCTTTATAGACTAAAGCAGAGAGCTGTGAACTTGCATCTCATGCAAGTGATACAAAGTACAGTTATTTAGGTATTGAAATATGCCCTACATGGGCCATTGAGGTTCTACATAGTTTCCACTACCTCATAAATATGCATTGCTTAGCAAAAATGAATATTAAAATGAATTCATCACCCCCCTCTCACTTATTCTTTTTAGACACCTTTCCCTATATATAATAAAGAGAGCTATCACTTTCTCCCAACTATCACTTAGAGCACCGGTCTTCTATTTTTCTCTTTCAACAGGTCATGCTTGAGTGACATTTTTTTCTCCATTAAGTTATACACAAAGATAATTCTTTTCCTCATATGTAACACAAAGTTGAAAGCATTCTCTTTAAAACAGAGAAAATGCAGACCTTTCTTCTATTAGGTCATGCAACGGGGTTGACACTTTCTTCTTGAGCAATGGAAGGGGATAAAATTTTTCCCACGTACCATATACGCTAAAAAAATTATTTTTTCATTCCCTGAAGGCTACAATTCCAAGGGCAGGCATAATCCTTCAGTAATCAACACTGGGGGCAGACAATCTAACTCATATGTGATGCAATGGGCATACTACACCCTCAAAATGTCACACATGAAAAGATGACCATTAGGCTGGGTTTCTTTTAAAGCTTCATCACTATGACAATTTTCACATTATGTCCTACCCACGTTACTTTTTTTGTGAAAAAAAAAAACACCATCAAATAGTGGCAAAACCTGTGCAAGATGAACACCAGGTGGACCTATAGACGAATTAGAACAGTAAAGTAATGCTTTTATTTTATCAGTCATAAACTAGGGTCCGTCAGCTTTATTCATTCAATTTCTTTGCTCACCTGTATAATGAATCCTTGTATACTAAATTACCTTGCTTTAAATTACCTTGATTCCCTCAATTTTACAGAATATGACAGCTGACAATTGCATGTAGACCATGAAATTAAGACGATTCGAGGAATGATGGACCCCACTTATGGTAGACTTCCCTTGCTACTTGGATCCATCAATAGGAGTGAATATTGAAGTGTGTGATTACAACTCATAACCTGAATTACCTGTCTTTGAACCATCAGTTACCTCTATATCATCACTCTCTCTCTCTCTCTAACAACATTGTTTTCAAGAACAACTGAGCTTACGGTTTGTGCTATCTACTATTACAGCAGTCGTCTACACTTACAAATGGTGTGAGCAACACTAACAATTCACAATACAAAATATCCTTTGCTTTGAAACATAGAAAGCCATAAACAAACAGTACGTGTCTTCTCCTCCAATCAGTGAGTAACAATGATGCTTTTTTAAACGACACAAAACCACGAAACAAGAAAAGAAACATTACATTACGGTGACGTAACGTAGAGAACAAAAGAAGGCAAATTTCATTCACTGGCCAAAATGGCTTAAGTTGTTATAGACAAAGAGTTCCACAAAAAATGGGTGCACTCCAATCTTGATCAAAACAAATATGATGTTTAAAAGAAGGTTATGGTTCCCTATTGAAATACCAGCTGTGACCCTTGTAATCCTCTTCTATCCCTCAAAGGAAACAAAATAAATAAGAAACAATAGCTACCTTTGTGAGACTTAAATCGGATACAAACAATATCTATCAATGAGTTTCCAAATCCGCCTGGGATTACATGATCCCATCGAGAAATGATTGGTTAAATTTGCATGCTCATGTAATTAAATACAGATTTGTTTTCTTCCATTAAATTTGAAATTATGAGCATTTCTTGCTAGCATTTAAGAATATAATTACTTTTATCTTGCTTTCAAATTTTGGTCTTTCTTTTCTTTTATGTAAGTTCCTTAACCCTTATTCAAGATTAACACCACAAAAGCCATCTTTATGAAGCAAATAGAACATATTTTGAAGCAATTTCCAATTCATCTCCATCCAAACTGTCAAATTATTAAACTAAGTACTGTCAGTCTGTGCCCAATGACTTCTACTATCCAAGAAGTTTAAATATTTAACTTATTCTTGAACAATTGAGAAACAGCACAGAGTGATTCAAAACCACCTTGGGTTAATAATCCAGACTACTTAAACAACCTACACAGTGGCTGTAGTAACATATGTAATGATTTTTTTTTTTTTTAACTTATCCATTTACAACTCTTGTACAGTTTCACGTTGTAACAAAATTCATGCATGAAGTGTATGAAAATTTAACTGAAAGCCTCTTGCTGTCTTTTTTTATTGATTAGATTTTAAACAAAACTGCCAAAAATGCACAACAAAACTTGCAGTTTTCTCTCATGAACAATAACTTTTCATATCCAAAAAATCTTGGTATGTGACTAAGAAGGGAACCATAACGTTGTTTTAAACATAAACCATGTCTATCTTTCTTTCTAGTTACTTTTAGGTCTGTAGACTGCTGCATTGGGATCCAGCCCAGATCTATTCTGAGACAAACCAGGAGAAGACTGAGTATCCTGCTGCATCTCTTGGGTGGATGTTGTTGGTGGGGTTGATGCCGGCACTTGAGAGGGTGTTATGTCTGTAGGAGGGGGTTGGGGCACACAAAAATATCGCTGGACACTTTGAACGCCTTGAACACCAATACTCTGCACCAGATTTGGTGGGGGGATGGAGGTGTACGTTGCTGGGTGCGGCATCACTGACATAATATCGGCTATTTTGGACTTCAGATCGTGAATTTCTTGATCTTTTTTCATCAGTTGGCCTAAAAAGTGGACATGAATAGAATATTAGGAAGATATCACGGAATCAGTTGGAATATGTAAAGTGTAGTTGGAGGAGACGGTATATTTCAGGATTTTGTGCTTGAAATCTGTAAAGCCACATGTCTTGTGAGCATTTCATGTGCAGGCTCTCACAGTACACCATTAATTAACTCATCATTGGATATTTCTGCATTAATTTTTTCAAAATTTACAAATCTGACAAAACATTTTAACATTAACAGCAATAACAGGTTTAGACATATAACAGCTTAGCAGTGAAAACTGAACAAATTTAGAAAACATAAAATTTACAAAAAGCACAAGAAAGTTGTTATCAAAAACTTCAGAAATTTATCCAACAGAAACAGACTGTATTTAACTAGAATGGCTCTTCTATGCGCAAGAGAGACAATCAAATCAAATTTCTCAACTCTCTGTTTGAAGACATTCTCCACACCTATCTATCTTTCACCCTACAGTAAAGGAAACTTCATTAGCTATTAGACTCAGCCAGAGACTCAATTCAATGTCTTTCAAATATTTGGAAAAATTCTCCTTTTTAAAAGGTGAAACAGTATCAACTTTCACACTGCAACTTTCAAAGAAAAGATTTCTATTTTCAAAGAAAATAATTTTTCTACAGCCAAAGTTCATTATGAGAATTCTGTGATGTCTTCCTAGAGCAATGATTTAACACAGTCCTTGATTTCTTGATGATATTGAGACTGCTGTAAGAAATTTTGAAATTTTGTTAGTTACACCCTAAGATTTTGTAATTTTTTAATTCCAATCTATTAGTGCTATAATTAAGTGCAAATGAGCTAAAAAATTTCAGACAAACAATTTTCTTGCGGACAATTAAAAATTGCAAAATTTACCTTCTGCTATCTCCAGCTGTCTACGTGCATCGCCAAGAGCAGAGAAAAGATCCATCTTCAATCTTGTTTCAGCACTTAAACTGGATTCCAGTTTTGTAGTTTTCTCTTGAAGAGCCATTAAATTAGACATCAACCTCTCATTGTGATTCTGTGTTTCTTGCCGCTCTTGTAAGTGCTGCAACCAAAGGGGAACCAAGAAACAAAAAATGAAAAATTTTAAAAGTTTACATTTTAAGTCTTAAAAGTGGACCTAATGGACCTAAAGGCTTGTGAAACACACAGGAGTACAACAACAAAGTTAACTCCATGTTTAGAAAAATTGACTTCACAAAATATGACTACATGGTTTTCATTTAAACCTTTCAGGCTGATAAAACTTTATGGGTTTACTGATTGGTCAAAGGTTTTAACATTGACAATGGCAAATATTGAGCTGAAAATTTGCTGCCCATAATTTAGTTATCTTTTCTATTCAGGAAGGTTATGAATGTGATTGGATGTACAAAAGAGACTTTTCTTAAGGGATTTGATACCTTTCTTGAAAACAAAGGACTTATCTATCGTTGATGTTACTGAGGGAATGCACTTTTTGCATATGACATCACAAGGCAAAATGTATGTTCTACTTTTAAGGAATACCAAACCAACACAAACAAGTTCAGAAAGATGATTGGTCAACCAATCAAATATGTGTGTAACTCTTCTACACACAAGAGGAAAATCCGACTTCGAACAGCCTACAGATCTATGATATGTATACTGTACACAAAATTCAGTGATGCTGCCACACTCACATGGTTTGTCCTCCAAAGATTATGTCACTGTGATATCAATGCATAAGGACTTTTGGTGTTTGAATTACTAGTTTCCCCAAAACTTCCCCCCATTTGTAAAAGGAAGTTAAGGAGGGGAAGATGTAGATAGTTACTGATAATGTTGCTGTCTGACTAGCTGCTGGTACTGTTGTTGATTAAATAACTAGTGATTTTATTGTTTGAAATACAGGTGATGTTGCTCTTGGTTGAAATAATAGTGGTGTTGTGGAGTTGGTAGTTAGGTAAGAAGGCAGATCACTTAAACAATACATAGACACTTGTATGTTATACAGTGTCTTTCACATTCTAACACAGTTCAATTTCTCCCCTTTAATCAACTCTCAGGGAATACAGTGGGCATATTCTGCAACCCCTAGTCCATAGAGGACTGTTGTGGAAGTTAACAGCTATGTTGTAATATGAGTAACTGGTGATCTTTTTGAGTTATTGGTTATAATGTTGGTTAAATAGCTCATGTTACATGTTGTGTAAGGATGCTGATTTTGGGTGAGCTACTGATGATGTTGCTTAGTTACTGGTATTTTTGTGTGAGGGTGTCACAATGTTGTTCAACTTAATAGTGGTGTTGTAAAATAACCAAAGGTTTTGTTGCTGGGTTGTTTTCGGTGAAAATGTTAGAGTCATTCATCTAACTGGAGGTTTTTGTCAAGTCACTTATGTATTTCCTGTGCCCCACTGCCCATACTGCCCACTTTGATAAACGACTTCCCCCTAATATTCTGTGTTGGGGAATTGGAGTGGAGTTAACTTAAAGCTTCCCATCTTTGTTACCCTGAAAAATGCATTATTCTCCTTAAATATGTCTGAATTCTCAAAGGGCATTATTCTCCTTAAATATGTCTGAATTCTCAAAGGGCATTATTCTCCTTAAATATGTCTGAATTCTCAAAGGGCATTATTCTCCTTAAATATGTCTGAATTCTCAAAGGGCATTACTCTCCTTAAATATGTCTGACTTCTCAAAGGGCATTATTCTCCTTAAATATGTCTGAATTCTCAAAGGGCATTATTCTCCTTAAATATGTCTGAATTCTCAAAGGGCATTATTCTCCTTAAATATGTCTGAATTCTCAAAGGGCATTATTCTCCTTAAATATGTCTGAATTCTCAAAGGGCATTACTCTCCTTTAACATGTCTGAATTCTCAAAGGGCATTATTCTCCTCAAATGTGTCTGAATTCTCAAAGGGACATTGATCTTTTGCATACCACCTGACAGTTCAATATTGCAAATGAACCTAAAGAATGAAAGAAATATTTAAACTATTAAAGACTTGAACCACTAAAGCAGTGAACATCTCCCATTTCTGCAGCTGGGGTACATCATACCTGCACTTTTATTTGCATGCAGGTGTCCTGGTGTACTTGAAGGTCTTTTGAAATATAATATTCTTAAATATCAGTTTTCAAACACCAATCATACTTGCACTTGCCTAAAGGGTTCACAGTCCAAAAGTATTAAATTCATTTCACAATTTCAAATCTGGGAAAAGTAAAGTGCTTTTTGTGAGGTTTCAGATGTGACTCAAATCAGTGGTACTTTCCATAAAGCATGCAGCCAAGTCACTTAACACATTACTTAATGTATGTGAGTATGCAGAGTCTCCCTAACAATGGAATGGAAGAGCCTCTATGGTGCTAAAGACAAAAGGGACAATAATTCTGGTCAATATATGAGCATAGAGGTTAGGTTAGATAAGATAACTTATAAACCTGTGGTTTAATTTAGAGGCAAACATGCCCTTTTTCTAGACATGGGGCACTGGATTGTATTCCTACACCAATGCTTATGTGGAGTGTCACTCACAATGGCAGCAGGTTCCATTTTTTAAATTTTTTGATATAACCCAGCCTCAAAGCCCAGACCTTCAGAGTGAGAGTCATATGTTCATATGTTCTACCAAGTAGACCAAACACACATTTGAATGTGTCACATGACCACACAGGTTAAAGTGCACACATGAGCACATGCTTTACTTGAAGTTTTACAAAAAGGCAGGACCTTCAGATTTGAAAATAGCTGGTGAGGTACCGGAGTGTTTGTTTAGATGATAAGTGAAACTGATTACGAAACCAAAAACACATCTTGACAAGTAGAGCATTAGACTGTGAAGTTTCTTTGTGTCTACTGAACATCTTTCCCAGGCAGTTCTGTATGATATCTCAGACCATTCACTATAGTTTGCATAAAAAGCTGAAATGTGGACCATCAAAACAGACCCAACGGATGAAATGAATGAGTTCACATCACACATGCAACCTGAGAAATAATGCTTGTCAATTTCATTTATATTACTTGTATAAAATTTGCCAGCTGATGAACTTTAATACTATGCTTAAAGATGTATGTTTTAAATTGTCAATTTTAGTAACAGCTTGTGAAGATTAAGCATTCTGTAGTCAATCATAGCAGTGATAATCATTATTGCTACTTAATATTTTCAGTTCATTTCTTCAGCAACAGATGCAAATTTTAACATAGCAGTCAAGCCTTAAGTTTTCCATTCTCCAGGCACGCTACAAATCATACTCCACAGAAAAATAAGTGCCATAGGTTTGCTGTTTTATTATCATATGAGCTCCAAATCTTCATCTAGATATGCAAAAAAATCACACTCCTCACAGTAAATGGAGATGAGTGGTAAGCCATTGCATTCCCACATGTCTCAATATTCAAGGCTTGAACAATTCAAACACTCCCTTGGGGTATCACATTCAAATGGCCATTCTCCAATAATCAGAAATACACAAGATTATTTTAAACCTAAGGCACTGACTTTGTCTCATATTTTCTCTTCAATAAGACATTGTTCAGAAAGATACTGCTTAACCTCATTTATTGCCCTGGTGTATTAACATCATCCTCTATAACATACTTGTGTGATTAACATTTCTCTTTTCATGCAAAAAAAATCTCTTACCCCAACTTTTTTCTCAAGTTCCCAAAGTTTTTCTTGCTTGTCTTGCCCTTCTTTTACCAATCTATTGATTTCATTTTCTTGATCCTTCTGTTTCATTCGACATGTTTCAGAACATTCAATGATTCTATAAAATAAAAGCGTGACATCATAATAATTAAATGACAAATAACATGATGAATACATTTATGATGTATTAATTACATGAAGTATATATTTATGAAGTGACCAAAGTGACTCACACAAGTTTCAAATCAATATTTTAATGGTTAGTTAACTATCATTGTCATTTCAGTTGTAACATAAGATTGGGCAGATTCTCTGAGGTTTATCATTGACAATTTACCATCCATATTTAAGTACAATTAAACAAGTGTGACAAAAATCCCTAACTTTATGAACCAACTCCACAAGCACCTGCAAGACTGGACAGAAGTGAAACCACAGCTACATGACAATCAAAAAGAGGTGACAAAAACTTGTTTCAGAGGGGAGGGATAGAAGGCAAAAGGTTTAGTGTTCCCACAAAAATATTTTATTCAGGATCTGTTATGCAAAGTGTCTTTCAAGATACTTCATACTGCAGCTGGCATTTCTGTTGCTTTAGTGACTCAAGAGTAAATATGAGATAAATAGGGGAGGAAAAGGTTCTTTGAATGTTGGCAAGGACAAAGTTGAAAGTTTGGTCTGTAGATCTAGAGATTCTGTTATTAATGACACATGCTTCAGTTATTTGAGAAAAGTTGGGAAATAAATAGGCTCTTCCTTGAATACCAATTTGGTTAGCTGAATAGATAGGGTTTAAATGTAGTGACAACTATAGGTTTTCAGTGGGGGAACTGGATTATTATCCCCACCCCACTGTTTACACAAAGCATTACACACAATGGCAGGAGGTTTTACTGGGTAAGGGTTAGGTTAGGTGGAGTTTTACAGCCCAGTTTATAACCAATTGGTTTAAGTCAAGCTGGCCACAGCCTTTTTTCCAGTTGTGGCTGACTGGTTTGCTTTCCCTACTCCATTGCTCATGCTGAGCATCAAGCACAATGGCAGTAGGTTCCGTTTTTTAAGTCTTCGGTATAACCAAGCCAGGACTGACAACTCCAGACCTCTCAACTGCAAGTCTGATGCTCTTACCAGTTGATCATACAGTTACAGGGAACCGAACCCAGGCCTTTTGTGTGAGAAGCTGATGCTCTTTCACTAGATTAAACATGTCATCTCTTAAACAATCATTTACATAAACATTTAGAAGAAACCCAGGAAATTCAAAAGATGCAAAATCATGTTGAGCTGAATGGTAATTAACACTAAAAGGTCAAGTCAGTGTGTAGATGCGGTACATCTTTGGCACAATCTGGTAATGACTTTTGCTAATTTGAAAGAGAAGAGCAAACCCTTACCACAGAGACAACACATTAAACTGAAATTATGCAGCTTATCATCAAGACACATTGATTGAAAGTTGCTCAAATGAGGCAGGAACAAAACCAACTCCTACATTATATTCCTCTAGCCCGACCCTACACCCCCACTTTTCAGTCAACATTAATTTTTTCCCTTGTTTCATCCACATTTTCCCCTTGTTTCATTCATTGTTTCTTCCACATGCTACAAAAAAGCTTAACATCTCCACTTTATCAATACCTGTCAAACATGTGACATGAGGGCTTACCTAGATGGACTTGCTGCAGCTAAGATCATAGCACGTGCTGCAGCCTCTTCCATTTTACGACTTCTTCTTTCTTCTCTTAACTGGTTTTCTGCTGTAGAGCGTGTGTCTCTCTCTTGTTTAAACTTTTGCTCCATTTTAACCAAAGACTGCTTATCCTGTTGTTTTTGTGTGACCAGATTATGAAGCCTGCAGTGGGTAAACAATTACAAAAACTTGCACATTCTTTCACGCTTTTGAATTAAGTATTATCGCTGTTATTATTACAGCCAGAGATTCTGCCAGAACCACAAAATAGGGGAGATTTATTACTGCTAAAACTAAATTCTAAAATGGTGCTGTCCTAAGCTTAAGTTACATCTAGGTTCAGGAGGACGAAAGCTTGCTTCAAGGCCCCTTGCAAGGTGCAATTTGAATGGTTTTAAAAACCATTTATTTTATTCTTTATAAAAAGAAAAGAAAACCCCGAAGATATTGATAATTTTTTAATTTTAATGGAAATGAAGAAGGGACAAGGGGTATTTACCCACCTTTTTTGGAAAGGGGGATTAATCCCCGAATCCCCCCCCCCCCCCGCCAAAAACACTGACCACAATACACTGTTTGCATATTTTTACAAGTAAACATACAATCACATCCTACAAAAATGCATTCTTGAATAAATGGGTGTTCTGTTTACAATTGTAACTCAAGTCCCAACAATTCTGAAGATCCGAAGGCAAATTGTTCCATCTCTTAGGTGTATAGAACTATAAGATATGATGATAAATATCAGACAGAACAAAATATTCTGAAGGTAACCTGGGGCTTGATAACTGACACACTTATAGGCAAGGCAGAGACTCTTCTTCAAAAGGGCCTAATGTCAGTGTAGACAGTAATGTTAGTATCTTTACCACAGCCTTATGTTACTAACATTCATCACTGCCATTGTTTTCATTTGAAATTGCCTAGCAACCATGCATGAACACCCACGTTACATCATCAATTGTGAAGGGGTTAAATTGCAAAACAAGTTTGGTTGTGTCACAGCCAAAGGTTTCAACACAACCAAACCTATGTACTACCACTTGTTTTATGTTTCCAAAGGACAAATTGTACCTCACATTACTTGTATTTTCAAACGGTTGTAGTGGTCGTATCTTATGTTGAATTATCCAACATAATAATTACAGTTCACACTCTGGTAAGATGGATGCTAGTCAAATCTTTTTATAAAATAATTTCTTATAAATCTATTTAGTCACCTTGTCTGTAAAGATTCATTTTCTTTTTGTAGTTGTTCACTATCTGCTTTAGCTTTCTGTTCTTCTGCTACCAGACGATTTATCTCTGTTCTCAGATCTATTTCAGTCTGTCTGCTGCTCTGCAAATCTGCTTTGAGCTTCTTTACATCTGATTCTAGTCTACTGTTGAGGACAAATGAAAGACAATAACAAGTTGAAACTTAGACTTCCAATGTAATCTCTCTTTAAAAGTAACTCAAACTTCAAGTTTAGTTCTATACTTTATATAAAGTTGCTTGCACCCTTAAAAACACTTCTCTTCAAAAGCTGCTGGTTTCTTTTGTTGGAACTAAAAAAGACACCTAAATTTTGAATCCAAATTTCCATAAAACTATTTTCTAGTCTCTCATTCTGATTCCATGATCTAGAATCAACAATGGGCATTAGAATTCCGACTTTCATTTTAATCAATGTGCAAACATTTCAAACATGTATGTAAAGATACTCGGACAAACTCCTAACAAAACCAGATTTAAATGTCACAGAGACAACAGAAGTCAACAATGTGGTGTACTTCTCATTTGTTGTGGTGTCCTAGAAAGTGATTCATTTTAGTCACCCTTAGAGTGTAGCCTTTGTGCTTCATATGCCACCAATACAACTAATCAGCTGAAACATATACAGTCAAGGAACATGTTGAGCCAGATATCTATTACTTGGCTGGAGTTGCAATGCTTTGAAATGAGGTTTGTGCAGTCAAGGTTACACAGTTATCTGTCTCTTGTATTGTTCTTGCCATTTCTATTATGCTTATATGGGATTAGGAAATACACACAAAAGGTATTTGTCCTCTGCTACGGTTACAGAAGGCCTGACAGGCATGTTTGCACTGTCACAGCATTGCCAGCAGTCAGAGAAATAACAGCAATTTTCCGTCATTCGTCGACTGGTGATGTTTATGAAAAAATAAAATATCATTTAGGTTGTGTGTAGAAATTGGAAAAAGAATTTACCTGTCTATTTCTGGAAGCTAAAGAAAACTTTTCAACTGTTTGTCAAAAAATTAGATTTCTGCCTCTACAGCTTATTTGCATGCCATGCCTTATTAAGGAAAGGGTTAAATGACTTCATTTATTTCAGTTTACCAGTCGCTTCGAGTTTGATCACACCTGCTCTTAAACTGTTGGCGGAACAGACATACCGATCAAAGTATTGTTCTGCATGAGCCACTTGTCTAAGGATTGGTTGCCTTGAATGAGATGGTGTTCAATGAATGATACTGAAGCGGCCCCGAGAGTAAAGGAAGGAAAAACATCTGAGGCAATCGTACAGCTTATCTTCATTTGTTTTAATGTGTCTTAAATTATTAATGTAAATTAAAATTTCTGTTGTATCTCCTTCCGAATAACAGCTCCGTTGTAACTTCTTATTTACCTTTTATTGAGCCAACAATGTAAAATGAAAGCTAAGATATTTTTAACCATTACTACTTTGACAGCAGAGGTTTACAATCTATAAATAAATTTGTGTAAAATTATGACTTCAAGAAAAACAAGACATTGTATATAGTGCCAAAAGTCATGCTTTTGATCTCACATATGTGCAATTTACATTTAAAGGCTCAGTTCTCTCACCCCAAACAGTACCAATTCTCCTAACCTTCTTACTTAAACCCCTCCCACAATCTTCTGAAATTCATGCTCATCCAGATACAATCTCAGTTTACTGCTTCAAGGTGAGTAAAGAAAAACTCAATTTATATAATCAAAACACTCTCAGTACCCTTCATGCTGTGTAATATAAGCTTTGGCACTCTGCATTGTTTGAATTAGCTGTCAGTCAAAGAGCTGGGCCACTTGAGAATTGCGGTACCCCCGTACCAAAATTGTAGTTTGGGGTGAGAGGTTTGGCCCTTTAACATTGCATGTTTCCGTTGCACAAATGTCTCAATATTCATACCTACCTGAAATAGCCCAAACGGTAAAGATCATTCTTACTAAGCATGTACATGATGTGTGTATGCCTACAATCTTCGGCAAAACTCGTTTGGACACCCGTCATTCCCCTTTTCAATGTTGAAAGGCAGTGTGGGTTTCATGCAATAGCCTTCTTACTGAGATTGACAAATATTATGACAAAGTTTCCCAACAGTTTCATCCAAGGTTAAAGCTGAATTATGACCCTTTGCACACTAATCCACATATTATAGTTAAAGAAAAGACCAACTCCTTGAATCTGCAGGAGGTTATTTGTTAATAATTAGTTTTCATGTAACACTTTACACCAACTAGGAGTATTTGGAATAACTTTTTGAACCAAAACAAAAACAATGCTTGAGATTCATGTACAGGCTTCTTTGGCTTAATGAGACACTGGTATACACAAACTGTACACTGCAAAACAGTGCAGTGATTAGGTTGTACTATGCTTGTAAACACGTCTTGACACCCTTCTTCCAAAATCTATAATGGCATTTCATGTCCTGGTTCAAAGCACTGACATCCTCAAAAATCTAAAATGACCCATGGCTATATGACCTTGCCCTTTGTAACTGAAGTGTAACCAACTTCAAATCAATTGACCTTGAAGATCTCGCATTTATTATATGCCTTGCAGGTTTACGGTAACCATATCAGGAACAAGCACTGAAAGAGAAATACTTCTACACCACTGCTAGCCAAGGCATTAAAACCAAAACTTATTTCACATGCTAGAACCATGACTGAAAAAAAAGTGGGAAAGCTCCTTGCATGGAAATAATATTTGGAAGGATATTTGGCTTGTTATGCACATGATATCATATGAAAATTGTGGGAAATTTGACTTGTTTTCAACGAAATTAATGTTTTCTCCAGCCCTGGAAGTATCCCACCTAATAGATCATCCCAGTTTCCTTAGCAAAATTAAACAAATATGTAACTGAATTTTCAGCAAATTAATAAAAAAATCTATTAATTTGGTTTTTCTATCAAGAAGCCGCTCTTGGGAAAGCACCACAGATGATTTTTGGTAAAATTTTGTCCCTTGATACACTATATGGGAAAAAAAAACAACACATTGGTAGTTGACCCTCCCCCCCCCTTTAAATAATAGAAAGCAAGTGTAGATGACTCTTGAGCACAACCAATATTACACATACCAATATCATCATTGTTATTTGTCATATGACCATATTCATACTATGTCATTATAAACAACATACTACTTTACAAATGGAAGCTATCCTTTTTAACAAAGCACTCATCATCCCTTAACAAGATATGGGGTGATGCACACTGTTTAACAAGAAATTTCCTAAACTGGCTAATGATGGACTAATCCCTAACCTAATCCCTAACCCTAAAACAGGATACAGTCGATACAATACAATGGCAACAGCCAATCAAGGGACACCTTGTTAAACAGTGACCATCTACCCAAGATATGACCATTAAGACAACTGCCAAAACATCAAAGCCTCACGCTGATCAACTGTCATCCCCCCGTTCTCGCATTCATTTCTCATGTTTGGTTCTTGATATGAGCACATTCCCTATAAAGAAAGAGCTTGAAGCAGGTAGGTATGATGTCATGGATTCACATTGCTGGACAATGTCTTGGCTTACTTTATTAGTTTGACCTTGAATTGATTAGGGCTGCTGTCTTCCCCCTGAAGCATGTAAGGTTTTTAAAACTCCATTGCTCAGGATGCAGGTATGGTATCAATACATCATAGTTTTGTTGCATAAAGTAAATTATGAATACAAAACAAAACATTGGTCAACAACGTGAATCCATGATATCACACATTCTTGCTGTAAGTTCATTCTAAGTAGAAAATTTGCCACATTCAATTGCTAATATCTGGAAAACCAAACTTGGAAAATAAATAAAAATTTCCCCAGAATGCTTTACAGAATATCTTCCTCGTTATCATATAAAAATTCTTTCCATACAACACAGCTGCCAACATTGAGGTCTTGAAATCAGGAAGATTTACCCCATAAATCAGGAAGATTTCCGTGATTTGTGTGTATTTCAATGGGGGAAATTCTGTTCTCAATCAGGAAGATTTTATATTTTGCATGTTTGGAGGTGAAATTTTCAGGAAGTCTTCTGCAGAATCAGGAAGACTTGGCAGCTCTGATACAAGAAACTGAGACACTGCTCATCAATGTGAGGTGGTGATAGCACCCCTGCTTGCTATAAGTTCAGTTTCAGAAGAAAACACAGTATCTTCAAACACCAATATCTCTTGGGCCATATCAAGCAAACAAACAAAACTTTCATTAGAATTCTTCAATTATGATCTTAATTTTTTGTTTCATATAAAAATTTACTTGTTGATGTCAAAGCTAGAGTAATTTGATGGGGTGACCGGTGAGTCCCCACCTGCATTAAAACAACCTGCAATGAGTAGGAGCGAAATAGATTGACAAATCTCTTTGGTGCACCTTCGAAGTTACACTGAGTATATATTTCTTTCATTCAGACCTCTCACTTATGCCACTATATATGTTTCACTCACCTGATAATAAATTCATCCTTACTATATGACTGGCTTGTTGTTCCTGCTGGTTGACCATTTTGAAGAACATCTGCAGTTATGTTTGTATCCTTCTCTTTATTTTCAACCTTTGAGGGCAGCGGTTTACTACTCTTGCTACGATTGTTGGAAGAACCACTACTATCTTTTGAATTCGCTAATGAATTTTTAGATTTAGACACAGAACCACCGGACGAGTTATGCCGCAGGTGTTTTGCTTGGGTCTGCTCATTAGCCAGATTTTCACGTGTGGTGTCATGATAATTAACAATCCTTTGTGTTAGTTTAGTATCTAGGAGGTTAGGATCACTCTTAGTTCCACTGTTGGTAACATTATTAGTTCCATTGTTTTTGCAATGTTTACTTTCTTTTGAATCTTTTGTTTGCACCCTGCTACTATCGGAATTACTATCAGAAGCACTTCTGTTGTGGACGTGGCCATTCGGTGAGACTTTTTTAACTGTACCATTGGAAATTGGTTCATCACCTTTGTGTGTTAAAGCTGTGGAAAAAAAAATAACATTTTTACCTTCCACAAATATCAGTTTGCAACAAAAATAATCATAACAGTATATCTCATACCACTTACAAGTGTTTCAAGGGTAATATTGTACACTGAATTCCAACAAAGCATACAAAGAGAATAGTCACAACTCATTATAACTCCTTCAGTCTCAGGAACGTACCCTACCAATACCTCCACCTCTTCAAGAAAATATGCACAAGAAGAGTTATGGAAGTTGCAGCATTTTAAATTTTGAAAGATTGGATGAGAAAACATTCATGAGTGACGGTATTTAATTGAGTATTTATCCGGCCTCACATTAAAGGAAATATTCAGGTTGTCCATTGGACAAGTTGGATCCAAATTTAAGTTGTCCAAAAAACTTTTTGTTTCCACATGAAAATGAAACCAGAAAGCCAAAAGGCTTAGTGATTCCTTGCCATCAAATACCTTACCTGCTTTCAAATTGACAGTGCTTGATAGATTTTTCTTTACATTTTAGGCACAGAATTTTCACAATTTTACCCCTGGTGACCTCAAATGACCTATGACCTCTACCAAAATCAAAAGGCTTCTTTCTCTCAACATGACAAATCTATATACCAAATATGAAAAGTATCTGTTACTCTTATCTGGAGTTATTGTGTTTACAAGCCATTTTCGAAGTTTTGGCAATTTTACCGCTGGTGACCTCAAATGACCTTTGACCTCTACCAAAAGCAATAGGCTTCTTTCTCTCAACATGAAAAATCTATACACCAAGTATGAAAATTGTCGGGCAATCCTATCTGAAGATATCATGTTTACAAGCCATTTTCGGTGTTTTCACATTTTTACCGCTGATGACCTCAAATGACCTTTGACCTCAGCCAAAAACACTAGACTTCTTCCTCTCAACATGACAAACCTATGTACCAAGCATGGGAAGTGTTGATCACTCCTATCTGAAGAAATCATGTTTAAAAGCCATTTTTGGGATTTTCCCAATTTTACCGCTGATGACCTCAAATGACCTTTGACCTCTACCAAAAACAATAGGGTTCTTCCTCTCAACATGACAAATCTATATACCAAGAATGAAAGTTGTCTGGCAATCCTATCTGAAGATATCCTGTTTACAAGCCATTTTCGGCGTTTTCGCAATTTTACCGCTGGTGACCTCAAATGAACCTCAAATGACCTTTGACCTCTACCAAAAACAATAGGGTTCTTCCTCTCAACATGACAAATCTATATACCAGGTATGAAAATTGTCGGTCACTCGTATCTGAAGATATCGTGTTTACAAGCTATTTTTGAAATTGTCGCAATTTTACCGCTGGTGACCTCAAATGACCTTTGACCTCTACCAAAAACAATAGGGTTCTTCCTCTCAACATGATAAATCTATATACCAAATATGAAAAGTGTCTGACATTCCTATCTTAAGATATCGTGTTTACAAGCATGTGTCACAAACACACACACATACGCACACACATACACACACACACACACACGACATCACCATCGCATAGATTTCTTGCCTGCCTACGGCAAGGAATCAAAAATGGTAGATGAAGTATTGTCTTTGACGTCTCTGCCATAGAAAACATTCATCAATTTTATCCTACCGTATTTACTCTATTAAACGCCCCGGGGGCGTGAAATTTTCGTTAAGGGGGGGCGTTTATTAGAGTCAAATTTATGTGACTTCTGATAAACTGCTTCATATGGCATATTTGTCCATTTGGTTGTCAGCTTCACAATCAGCTGTGAGCTCCTCCCCAATGATCGGTAACCAAACTTAATTCCCTATAAATATGGTAGCCACGAACAGCACTCTGAACTTTGCAACTTTCGCCGACATCTTGATATGAAACGTTACACACAGAAGTGACTTTTTTAAGTGCCCGCGGCATATGCATTCATGCATGCTGTGAACAGTATACAGCCAGGCCTCACGGTACTATACTGACCGGCCGGCTATACGCACGTACATACGGTAATTGCATAATAGTTACCGTGAGTAGTACCATTAGCAGTACATATGCGTTCACAACATTTCACTGTTAAACAGTTTTCCTGTGTTGAATTTGGATTTTCATGTTAGGCTGTTCGGATAGGCTAGCGAATATTTGTATACCTACGGTATGTACAGTACCACTTTCGAACGAAGCAGTACAGGTTCGCAGTATGTGATAGCGTGATGGATATCAACAGAAATTAGTTGCAGAAACATGCCTTTTACTTCAAGATACAGTATGGGACTTTAGGAGATTTCGTGGCTTCAAGGCAGGACCATTTCATTTTCCTTTTACCATATTGTCTTTGGAATTAACAATTTCACTTTATGCAATATGACGAAAAAGTTGGGGGGAGGGGGGCATTTATTAGAGAGGGGGCGTTTAATAGAGTAAATACGGTATGTTTTTGAATGCCTGTGTTTCAAAGATGAATAACGGTAGTTCATACCATTGTATCAGTTCTGCTTCTAAATCTAAAAAGAATTCTATAAAATGTTTTTTTTGCTGATGGAAATTTAAATCTACTCATTCACTGGACAACCTCACAGAGACTAAGTAGTTGCCGCATGCAATATTAACCCTAGGACAAGTACTAAATTTAAGCTCATCCTATTTGTGCAAAACTTATTCATCAGAAATAAAGGCTATCACGCAACCTTATTTCCAATAATCTAACACTCCGTCTAAATAAACATAAAGGATGAAATTTTCCTTTGCAACAAAGTACCTTCTGAAACCTTTGGCAAAGTTTTTATACTTTTGGCTGATTGTGGTTACAATTCTATGTTTCTTTAAGACACAGAGTCTTTGTTAGTCTTTAATTGATGCAGTATTCCGCTGAATGGTCTATGTTATTTCCTTAGTCTCAAATGTTTATAAAACACACATTACTAGTCATTAAAATTGCTGAGTCTGAAAAAATCAACCTTGGTCGGAATCACGCACCACAGGATTTCCTTCTTGATGAAATATGAAGTGCTACATTAAGGAACATTGTGCACAATCAATGACACAATACTAACAACATTTCAAAGATAAAGACATCATTGCTTGGATTCCTTACAAATATTACACTGTATACTATGCCTCAGAGACCATTTCCATTTAAGGACCTCATGAAACATTAGCAAAATCTTGATTAGCATGAAGACATAAGAATAATATCTTTGACTAAGTACCCACCCATCCCCCTGTTCCATCAAAAAAAAAAGCAAAAAAAGACACTGGTTTACCAGGCATGCTAGAGTCGAATTTTTTATTATAAATACTTCTCTATGTACCCTCATCAACCCAAGGTTGGAAAGCCCTGTCATGTAATATTACTTGTGTTAAGGCATATATGTTTGGATATCTTCAAGAAGATGTATCCTGTAATATTTCTGTGACAGAGACCAAGGTAGCATAGATGGTGGGTAGCCCTGGAACAGGAAGGGTTTCCCTGAGGCACTTCACAGTAGCTGTTATGTGGAAGCAATTTGCACTTGATAATCAATTAAATGACACATTCCATACAGGCATGCAATACAATGTTTGACCTCCCAATACAAGTAAATCTGCAGGAAGAGCTAGACTGTTTTCATACCTTCACTGTCTAAACCCTACCAGCTCTTCCACAATTTAGAGCAATATGAACAAACCAAAGATAACTAAGTCACATCAAATTAGTTGTCCTCACAAATCAGTGCACAATCCAACAGTAAAGTCTCAACAACACAGACAGATGAACACACTATGAAACTTCTAATTCTAAATTAGATTTGATGAAAATTGTTCCACTTAGAGAGAATATCACATGAAAGATATCAGGACCAACCTTTTCCTTTATCAGGAGGTGCGCTAACTGAATTTGGCTGTGTTTCTTGAGGTAACGCCTGCTGAAGCAACTGCATATAAAATTCATTTTCTTTCTGTACTTCTCTTTGTTTTCTTAGCCTCAATCTATAGCCAACGTAACTCTTAAAACCAAATCCCAATGTAACAACTGGATAACCAATGCTGGGGAAACAACACAAAGAGTTTAATGTTATTACAGAAAATGTACACCATTTGAAAAATGCAAAGCAAACACTAGAGCAAACATGCTGCAAAAGTTCCTATCAAGAGCATGAAGATTAGTTATTTCACTGAATACCAGGTAGGTGAGAGGAGAAAATTCTTATGAGTTACTTTATAAATGCTTCCCATGACTCATTTATTTTAGATGCAAATTATTTCTTTGAGTGAAATTCAGAGATTACAACTCCTTAAATAAAACTTACGACTGAAACGTTACCAAAGTTTAGAGAAAAATGTTATAATTTGTCAAAACTGAAAAACTTGGCCCCCCAAAGGAAAAGATTGTTTATATATATAACTGGACCTACCGGTAGGGGTAAATGGGTATACCAGCAGAATATTAAGGCAAAAATTAAAATAATTAAATATATAAGAATATATTTCCCCTTTGTGTTTTGAGATATGCATACATATTATTCCAATGGCCCCGCATTCGTGTTAACGGATACTTGTACATAAGTTGGTATACATTGGAGTAATTACATGTACTATGTATTATATTAGGAATTTACCATACTATTAGGTATTCCCATTGAAAATGTGTGTCAAAATGTTAAAGGGGAAGTTTAAGCAAAAATTTATTTTTCATATGTGAAAGAGGAACCAAATCCACACAGTGTGGTGAAAACTCCATTCAAATCGAACATGTATTTCTCGAGATATTAGTAATTGTAGTCAGAGGATTTGTATTCAAAAGTGAGTTTAAGGGCAGCAGAGCTTATATCACTTCCTAACATTGACAAGGAATGCTTTGTCTCTCTTTGTTTTATCAGACGGTTGTGTTGACCTTGAATTTAATAGGAATAGGAAATCCCTGTGGGGGATGCAAAGTTTGTAAGATTCTCATGCCACTTCTGCAATCACATTTTCATTATATGTGATTGTTGAGGAGAAAATGGAGTCTAAAATTTAAAGAAAAACAAAAGACTGTGCACTAAAGTGGGGATGTGATGTCATATGTGCTTGCTTCAAGTCCACTTTTTACTGAAAATGTGAAAACTTTACATGCTCATATCTTGAGAACCACACATCAGATTTCAATGCAAATTTCACCAAAATGCTCAGAATAAGTACAGTATCTCTCTAACATACCAAATCCTGTAGTGACCTTAAACCCTTCTTTTAAGGGGAAACAGTTTTTTTTTGCCCTGCAGAAAAATTCACCATGCGAGTCTTTATTTTTCAGACAATTTTTCGTCCTCATCAGCAATAAAACCCTTCAATTTCCATACCAGTTTTGTATTTTATTTTTAATGCACTCACTTTAATTTTCCTTTCAATCTTCCTTATACATTTTACACAACTTATACTAGAATAAAAGAAATCAAAACAGATTGAGTAAAAGTAGTTAAAAATTTATTACATGAAAAATGAAACAAAAAGTCTTAAAGTGGGAAGATGACAAAAAAGTTAATATGAGTTGACTTGTCAGGCAACTCAAGTTGCATGTGAGGCAGTGCACAATAGAAACAAGAGCCCAATGGGCACTGTGGTTCCTTGCTAGATATTATGAGAACTGTACAGCCAGTCTGTGAAATGGAGCTAAGCAAAAGTTCATACTCAATGTTTGTAACATCTTCACAAGGGGTATTTTAGTACTAATTTTACATGAAATCAAAGATTAAATTTCTGTGGCCTTACTAACATTCAACTTTTGTAATGCTTGGTGATCCTTCAAAAACACTACCTCATTTCCATATGTATTTATGCTTGTAATCAAATTTGATATTATCACCAATAAATGATACACAACGTGGTCAGAGAATGAAAAACACCCCTTGTATTTCTCTCACAAGTTATTTTTACCTGCTCTCAAATAAAACTTGCTGTTACTTTAAAACAATCTACCACTTGTCCTGTTTGCTACCTCTACACAGAGAAAAGGGTTTATTCAGCAGTCAAGCAGAAAGCAAGTGATTAATGAAGTGTGATAATAGAATGAGGATAAGGTTACCCCACAGAGCACAGCAGTATTAAAGAGACATATTGTAGAATCCATGCATTGCTTCCACTGGCAGAGAGACCAGTTTAATGCAGAGTGACTTGTGCTCAGTGGAATCTACAGATTTCAGTTATTGCCCTCTTAAAACTTTGAATGATCCAAAACGTGTGTACAACCCGAAGAAATCATTACTGAACGAACAAGAAGGACAAATTTCTAAGGTGTTTGAGTGCGTAAGCATGCAAAACCAGGTGAGATAGAAAATCTATCGAAACTATCTTTTTCTAGCTTACAAGATTTTCTAAATAAGATTTCTAGCAGTTGACCTCCAGTGACCTTGATGACCTTTGACCTTAACCAAACACAGATTGATTTGAAATCTGTCCTTTCTACCTTAAAATACTGTGTTAAAACGTTTTTCAGTGTTTGACCCCTGGTGACCTCTGATGACCCCTTGACCTTCACCGAACATATCCAATTTCATCCTTACACCATAACACATCCACGCACCAAGTATGACATCTATCCAAGTTTCCTAACTAGAAATATCATGTTGAGAAGGTTTTTAGTTTTTGACCTCTGGTGACCCCAAATGACCTTTGACCTCCACCAAAAACAATAGGGCACACCTTCTCCCTATGACGAATCTATGTACCAAATCCAAGTTTCATCCGACCTTCCCTTGTTGAGTTAGAGCGTACCGAAGCAAGTGTCACACACACACACACACACACACACACACATACACACACACACACGCCAACCTGACTACATAGGTTCCTTTGCTACCGCAAGGAACCAATAAAACTGGTTAGGGAGCATAGCTTTTTCTAGTCCACAGCAGTCAGCAGATTATTACTGTACCCACTGTGCTCCTACTGAGTACTGAGTGACCACTGAGGCAGCAATGGGTAGAGACTACTAGAAGGGAGCAATAGCCTTTCATTCCTGCACAGCTGTACATCGTGCTCATATCATGCTCTGTGCGCATAGGCTAATCTCCCCTTATCTGCTGGCTGCCAGGGACTAGAAAAAGCTATGTTCCCTTACTCTAGTGTCTTTAATCACTGCATTAATTCTCTTTTTAAGCCTACATATCAGTCTAACTTATTTTTCGTGTAAATTTCACTTTCATTTTTTTATTACTTCCCTTTTTCCTCGTTTTTCTTGGAGCATATAATGTTTCCTGCAATACTTGACTTCACAATTTATGATTTGCTATGGTCTCCATGTATTCTCTCATATAATGTTACATCACTGTCTTTCATTTGTAAATAACAAACTCAAAGAATCATTAACAGAGGCAACATTATACTGCAGATAAACCTTAGTTAATGAGTGTTTACAGATCTGTGATCATCTATTGTCCAGGAATATGGGCTGCAGTTGAAAAATGCTGATATTTTGGATAAATTTGCATTTGATGACAATAGGAAAGAGGTGCCAGGGGAGGGAAGGGGTGATTTCTAGGTTCAAAGGACCCTAAATGACATTTCCTTGGCTTCCCTATTGTTTTAAATATTACAAAAAAAAATTAACAAATTGTTCACATTCCTGCCACCCTTATCTCCCCAAATTTGGCAAATACATAAAAAAATATTCATTGCCCTTGTGAGAGAAAAGAGTGTGATTATTCAGCTAGTTAAATCTTGACCCCCAAGTGAGCACTGACATTCAAAATTACCCCTCACTGGTCATTTCTTCAAAACATAGCCTTTCTGACTGAGTTATGCAACCTCAAGAAGTCTGTTATAATTGGCTTTGTAAAAGGTCTGACCGGTTCCCAAAGTAAGATATAATACCATTTTGCAACCAATGAGGAATCAAACCAATGAACTCTTCAATTTCTGCCTTCAAAGGTTAGCTAGTTAGACTAAGTTTTTATGGCCCAGTTTCCAGCCTACTGGTTCAAGTTGAGCCGACCACAATCTTTTTTTCAGTTGTGGCTCACTGGCTTGTTTCCCTTACTCCACTGCTTATCCTGAGCACCAAGCACTGCCTTCATAGGAAGTATGCAAAACGGGTATCAAAGTGAGGGTGTTAAAGAATTCAACACCACCGATCACAAGAAACTGAAAAAATAGAAAATATCTAATTCAAAGTGTAAGAAAATCATTTTGTTTGGAAGAAAAAAAAACATGTTTGGATTATTTACAATACTGATGAGAAATAAAAAAGGTGGTGGGCTCCTACCAATGGGCGGCAAATGGCCTACATAAATCCAGGTGAAATGGAAGGGCTGTTCTAAGTTCACGTAGACGCACAGATGCTTCAATGTACACAAACAGTAGCCACAAAGAAGCTGTTGGAAGGCAGACACCACGATCTGTAAAAGAAAAACACAACATTCTGAGTAAAAAGGGAAGGTAACATGGCAAAATCTTTACAGAAGCAAATTTGAACTATATGCAAACATGCAATTTGAGCTAAAATGCCAATGTGGCTTTTATCCTTTTCTTTTTTGAGGAGGGGGGGGGGGGGCTTTTTAAAGGTGGCCAACTCTTACCAGGAACTACAATATTTTTAGTAGTCCACAGAAATTTTCAATTGGCACATTTCTTTGATTGACAGCCAAGTTCAAAAAAGGTAGAGTTCTGTAGCTCATGTTATACAGTACAGCATGTGCTGCAGTTAGATGCAGTTTAACGGCCCAGTTTCCAAGCTATTGGTTCAAGTCACTGAGAATGTTCTGATTACATGTTGAGGTCTTGTATACCCACTGCCAGGCAACAACCTGTCACTATGTCTGGTTGAGGATGAGTTTTAGACGGTGGGAGGGGCTTAAAGCAAGTAGGTTGGGAGAATTGGAAGGGTGAGAAGATTAGGATTATAAGCTTTTCATGAACTGAAGGCAAAACCCCAATGAGAATTTTAGTAGAAATAGAGGTATTTCTTTTTCCTCCATTTCCAGTAATTACAATCAGGAGTCTATTCAGAAGATTCTCAGTAACACCTGTAGAACTTTGTCAATGTGCATAACATACATAAGTAAACCAGTGTGGGTTTTTTTTCTGTTCTTTGCAATCATCATAGGTACTATGAAACAACAATGTTAAAGGGTAACAGGGGGCCTTTAAAAAAGTTAGCTCACAATATAATATGGGAATGAAGAGTGCCTTGTTTCACTAAAAGGACCAGATTTCCAAGGATTTTCAGATATTTTCCATCAGATTTTCATATAATTTTGTGCCTCTGCAGCTGCTGCAAGTAAACTGGCAATTTGCAGTTTATGCCTGTTGCCAATTGACAGTGCCAGCTATAACCTGTCAATGCAGCTAGAACCATACTTACAGTCATGATTTAGGCCAAAATGAGGCATGATGCCACCTACTGAAGACATTGCAAGTTAGCATTCAGCTGTAAATGGGATTGTCCATTTGTGAAACAGGTGAAGTAAGTAGGTGCAAAGTAGATGGCAACACCAATTCAATAAGACAAAACTAGTTTCAACTAAATTGTTACAATCCACGAAAAACATCTTGTTCTCCATCTATAATTAAATAACAAATACTAGCAATATCAAGAAGTAAAATTAAGCTACTGATTAAATATGACAGTTTTGTTATTCCCTAATGGGCCGATCTGTGTGTATATAACGCTGTTCTATCTCTGATGAAATAGAAAAGATTAAAGCAAATTTGATTGAAGCAATAGAAACCATTCCACTTTTTTAACTCCCACCTTGACTTTCAATCATACAGTAATAGTAAATACACTGTCCTTATATATGCACTACCTGTGTTATTTTTCGGTAAAAAATGCAAAAATTTAGCCTAAACACAACATGATCAAAGAAACTTTATCAAGACAAAGATACTTTCCAACTCTGTTTTTTTTTTCTTTGTTATCAATATGATTTTATTTTTCAAGTCTTACGTGCGTCATTCAGTATAATCATCATTTCTTTATGTTACTTAAATTCCCAAGGTTAATTACAGCTTTTCAACCAACGTCAAGAGTATATACATACAAAAGAAAAATCTTTCCTTCATACTTAAGGACTATTTCTTAACAACTAATTCTTTCTATAATTAAATTTTGCAGAAATACGTTGAGCTGAGTTTGGGTTTATCATGTGACTGTGCACGTGCATCAGCCAGCCCATAGATTAATTTAAAATGTCAAACTACTCCAACTTTGGAGCTCCATTGGCAACAGTTAAAACCTTTGACAGAATTTGCAATTCTAACCAACTTCAGAATCATCAGTTTGATTTCTCGGAGAATTGAAAATAGAATTTTCCCTTCCATCAAATGTTATGTATGATTTGTCTGGTACTAACTAAAAATTGTGCCAAATATTCAGAAAAAGGGAGATATAAGGAATGATATTACTTGAGGAGTGACATAGAGGTGAATGTTTAAATGTAACTATGCAAACTTTCTGGTACAGTAGCTCTTTTTCTACCTTATAGAAATTTACAATGGAGCAACATGAGTTGCCTTTTGTACATGTCTCTTCTAAGTTAGATGAGGTTTTATGGTAATGAGGTAATTACACATCTAATTATATAAGAAACAGGGTTTGAACCAAACTACTTTATCCCACAGACAATTCTTATATTTCTGCATTAGCATACCCACAACATAAAATGCCCAACTGATGCAAATGCCCTGTATAGAAATAATGCATTCAAATTTTAAGCATCACATTAGTATGATAGATTCCTCACCAAAAAAACCCCAACAAACTTACCATAATTCGTCAGTTAAATTTCGCTTATGGCAACTTTCACTCACATTAGATTACATTTTCCATGTTGTCACCAAATACCTAGTTCATTTTGAATTTTCATTGAGGCCTGACAGACACAAAACCTACATTTTCCAGGTTGCAAAAGAAATGGTAGTTTTATGCTCCACTTAGTTCATAATGATAGTGTGTCACTCTGCACATGAATGAGAAATGCCATGCAAAATTTTAATTTTAATTTTTTGCCTTTTTTTCTTCTTTGCTACAGGTGAGCTTGTACACTCAGTACACAGCTCAAACGACACATGCAGCATTCTACACAGAACAAGAATAGAAATCACATCTTACTAAAATTTGCTGCATTTAAGAAAGCAAACCAAATTTTAAGTTGGTTTTAATGGGTTTCAATCCTGGGAAAGAAAAGGATGCATCCACCCCACATTTTGCATATACACCCACTGACTTATAGACTTTTGCACAGTTAACTTCTGACACAAGTGGCCATGGCCACCCTCCCCTCCCACCCACACTAAAGGAAAGGAAAGGTTGATGCTACTGTGTTTGAATATTTATGGGATCCCACTGTACTAACAGTTTCAATTACATCAGGAGAAGCTATGGGGCAGCCACTGGAAAACAAAAGTGTAGATTAAGGCCAGAGTTGGGTAGCTGGGTATCCCGACTTTGGGTACCAAACCAATCATACTGGTTCATAAGTTTATCTAAAATGAACAAAATTGGTACCAGTCTGTCAATAAAATTGCAGGACAAGTATATGGAACTACCCAAGGATGATTCATCTCTACCTCTCATACATCAAAACACAACACTCTGTCATACAGACATTCTGTCCCAGTGTTTCCAGCAGAGGAGAAAAGGAGGGGGATTCCCCCCCCTTTTCCAAAAGTTTCCAAAAGAAGGTGGATGAAATTCCCCCCCCCCCATTCCTGCCAACTTTTTTCAAAGAAAAATAGTAATGAAGATACATGTGGTGATCGCTGGCCCGGGGGAGGGGGTGTCCCCCTCCCCTTTGAAAATTTTTTGCCTTTGTACGAAAGGCTAGACGCAAAATGGTGCAACATTTGGTACAAGATTTGAATGAAATGAAACACCCTCCTTTGTTTATTTTTTCTTGCTTTGTGAAATATCTTCAAGAAGAAAGTTGCATCTTTACTTACATGCAGTTAACTTTAAATCTGTGAGGAAACAGAAATGCATGAAATAGCCCCTTCGCCATCTACATTCCCCTGGCCATCCCAAATCAACTGTAGGCTAGATACCTCATAAGAATGGCTATTTGTTTCCCTTTACTAGGCTTTTCTAGGCCTAGATGTTTTGCACATTTTCACCCTCCAAAACTAAGTTACTAGTAAGACATAGGCTAGGCCCTACTACATTACATTTACCTACAAAAAGGCTGGGTGTTTGGGTCTAGTGATACTATTCTTCATAGTTTGACACACATTCCAACAAACCAGAGAGTGCAGAGGCCTATCATTGAAATGGAATCCTCACTCTGTCAATTGCGTTGATATAATTATAAGCCAGTCAGCTAGCCTATACCAGGAATCTCACATTACGCTAAGGCATACTGTATAGGCCTAGCCTACACTCAGATACTACAACAGTAGCTTAAAGTTCAATGAAATACATCGTGCATTACTTCACGGTCACATACAGTAGCCTAACGTTAGGCCTCACTGAGAAACATTCCAAGTTTCGCTAACCGGAATCGATGTTTCCAAACGTGGAGCAGTTAGGCTGTTCGTACAGTAAATTGAGGTTTGAATTTTAAAGAATATTCACTGGTAAGAATCTCAAAAAAGAACAATGTTTACCATCAACAGAGAGCGCTACGAAGCATAACCATTAACACGTCATTGACATATGCACAGCCAGCCAAAGGATGCGATACGAACCACTGCACCAAAAGTGCAATTACATGTCACTGTGTTACATACCGTGCAGCCGTATTGCATGCTGCATGCATGCTATATAGAGCATGTGTGCTGTAGACGTACGTACACACAGAAGCAGCGTGGTATTGCATAACACACACAGAAGCTAACTTGACACACTGCGAGGCAGTATACAGCAGTGCATGCAGCGCTGAGTGTATTACCACTAGTTGGTGTATGCAGGAGCTTTCCACATTGCATGTTTACATTTGAAGACTGTACTTCGGGGATCGGGAAAATGAAAAATCGTAATTTTGGCGCTGTAATTCGGAATTCATAGTCGGGTATAAAAAATCATAATAATTATGCCAAAATTGTAAAAGTTGGCAGGTATGCCCCCCCTTTCAGTTCCACAAAAATAAAAAAAAATAGTCAATACCTTGGGTTTTTCTTTTAAAAATAGAGGACACTGCAATGTTTGAACTTAAACAAATAATTGACATTTAACAACCATCTAATTGCACCTGACAAGGGCCCTAAAATAAGCTTTTGTACCCCTGAACCCACTTGTAACTTTAACCTTGGACAGAATCAATTTGGGCTTGTGGTTAGGCAGCAATCAATCCCCCCTCTTTTTGTGTTTCTGGGGGAATCTCTGCCTCTCCTCACCTTTCCAGAGTTGGTCTCAAGATTCTGGTAAATTACATGACCAGGTAAAAAACAACTGTACCTGATTCTGAATTTTTTGCCCGGCTTATGCCCAACCCAGATGTATGTGTAGCTCTGATGGCAGTGTATTGTATGATTTTTCAAGTAGTGCACATGTATACAAAAAGTCCCCAGTCAAAAATTACTTCTTGTCTTGTACTTTTACCAACAAACCATTTCATGTAAGTGAAGTGTTAAGTACAGGTTCTCTAAAACAAACTATAACTGGTTCACAAACCAAGTATGCTACCCTAACTGCACCTAAACAGATGTACTGGCCATGAAAAATAGCAAAGGAGCAGGGACACTTACCAGAATGCCAAACTGGCTCCACCCACACATATGTACTGGCCATGAAAAATAGCAAAGGGGCAGGGACACTTACCAGTATGCCAAACTAACTGCACCCACACATATGTACTGGCCACAAAAAATAGCCAATGAACTGGGATGAAGAGCAGGCAAATCATGTCCGATGTGAAGGCAATAAATACGAAGAAGATGGAAAAGGCCTGAAAGAGCAAATGCAGAAAATAATCAAAACTGGATGACTACATTTTAATTGCTTTTATTGGTTAAGTCTAGGTGTGCTCTTACATCACTCCAAGCAAAAAAATCTTTCAGGTTACTGTAAGTGTCAATACTACATGACTGAAATAATTACACAATCATATATGAGAGAGACATTTTCTGAACAAACTGAAACAATCATAATATGCAACAAATTTACTACATTATTCAATGATATATACCCAGGAGAAACCATTGCCAATAATGACACACAATTATTTGCACAGGTAGGAACAACATTTTTTTTTATTTTTTTTTTTGGAGGGGGGGAGGGAGGGTTTGGGGGAGGGATAGGTTTCCTTCAGATTTCACTGTGATGTGTATTGCTACTGTAGTCAGTTTCTTTTAAGTCCATGAACCACAATAGCATTTAAAGTCTAATGAAACAATAGAAGCATTCTTACAATCAAGCCTTAGATGTTATTCAGTAAGTAATGTACAGTACCAATGGTAAATCTTTACATGTTCCATGCAATAATAAATGTTAATAATAGTGAACTCTAAAAAACAACTTCTTGCTGCATGATGTCCAAATATATAATTTTGGATGCTGCACATTCTACTACGACATGTACATCCAGCATACCGAAGTACAGTACACTTACAGTGCTTTGGACTTTTGTCCATACTCATAAAGGGAAACTAAATTATACATTCTACAGGGTGCATCTTCCCCTAGTGTTTGGTCTAATGGAGACAGCATCTATCTGCCTCTCACGGGTCCTATTCCCAGGTCAAGTCATACCAAAGACTCTAAAAGTGGAACCTTCTGGCATTGTGAATGATGCTCCTCATTAACAATGGAGTAGGGGAAACAAGCCAGTGAGCCACAACTGGGAAAAAGGCCATGACCGGCTTGACATGAACCAATAGGTTTGAAACTGGGCCATAAAACTACATCTAAATAAATTCTTAACTCCACTATAGCTAACAAATGTTACAAACAGATCACCAAACAATAATGAACATTATTGCACTGTACGTCATAATTCTGGATACCTTCCTGTATACTCTATTACATGATACATCCTACTGTGTACATACTAAAGTAGTATAGACACACTCTGAACTTTTGCCTCAACTTTAATACCAAGAAAATTGAACTAGAACATTTTGTAGAAAATTTTCCACCAACCAAATTTTTAAAGAACAGGTCATCAAGCATTACATAATTTTATTGCACTTATTGAACTTACCAGGCCTTGGTACTTGTATGAGTCGTAAATACTGCGTAGCAACAACCACACAGGCCAAAGATATTCAAATCTGAACTCCAACAAGAAGTCAAAGAGCAAGACTGTGGCCCATATTCCCAGGAACTTCAAGTACAAGAAGGTACTGCAAACAAAAGAACATGTAAAGTTGAAAAGTTTTTGTGGAAAAATTCACTTCATTGTAAACACCTGAAGGGACATCACAGGAAAGATTGGATGAATTTATTGCTTGCATTACTCTGATTTAGAAGGGTCTTCAAGGGGCACAGCAGTTTGAACTGACACATACTGATGTGTTTTACAAGTGTTTTGGTCCCAATCCCACTCAAGGTATGTGAGTTTTTCTTGAGGCACTGTAGTTTCTTCTTCTACGCATAGTCTTTCATCAAAATCAATTGTCCAGTAGTCAACTAATGAAATCTGTTGCATGCCAGGCTAAAGAAAGTGCCTTTAGGGGTCCAGGTTCACAACTGGACTCCTTCTGTTAAGTGTTCCAAATGGAACCTGGTTTTTTCATGCACAAATGCATGCAATATTTGCTATGCATAAGCGAAATTCTGACAGTGCACGCCAAAGGTCTGCTTTTTAGCTCTTAACTTTCAGCTGAGCATGTAACTTCAATTTTCTAACTTGCACCTTTGCCTTGACTCATGAGAAATTTTTTGAACAATGAGAATACAATTGGAACTGGCAGCTTATTAAACTGTTAAAAATAAATTTTAACATCGTAATTTTATTATACAGTATGCTGCCTTTCACATTTTTCTTTTTTGAATAAGCTGCCAAAAAGATGCATGGGAATTCATTTTAGTGGTGTTTTGAAGCAGTTTTCATTTTTATCCAGATCAAAAGCTGTTAAATCCTGTTTTAGAAAGTGAAAGGAGTCCCTGTGGCTGCAAACTATAACCTTGTAATAAGTGCACATGCTTGCAGCCTTCATAATTAATATTGTTAACTTAAGTATTCTGAAAACCATTATTTTGTCAGAACAAAAGAACATTTAGAGCATTTGTTGTCAAGGTAACTGTGCAACGTAACTATCTATAATTCTTTTGCAGGCTACACTCATTTTGTTCCCTGCGATGCAATAAGAATTTGAACCTCTTTCTTGTAATCCTTACAAGATAAATGCTTAAAATTAATTAAAGCAAACTGAGCCAACTTTATTTATCAAAAATTTCATAACATACTTACATCCTTCATAGAAAAATCTATCCACCACAGACATTATCAACATCAAGTCATTGTAAGAACTGCTTTAGAATAACTTATCCTTTACATTCAAGGACTGTAGTCTAAAACAATAGAAATAACTAGTCATCCATCTTTCAAAACGAACTTCTCCTCATTACCATTATTTTTCATGACAACATTAATTTACACTCCAATCACCCTACACAACATTGTTCAATGCCAGTAACATTAATGTTTCCTACTTCACAATCCCAAACTGTGAATTTCAAACAAACAATACAACTGTTTTATTATCAGTGCATCAGCTGCAACCCATAGGTTTTACACAAATTTTCGAGATACGAAATAAAGTCTGCAAATGAAGTCACTATACCAAATACAAATCATACATCTTGAAGCAATTTAAAGCCAACACTTTCCTTTTTTGTAAACTTTTCAACTGAATGAAGACTAATTCATGCATATGGCGTGACATAAATAATTGTTACAAAATGAAGTGTCTGTTTTTCTTGCAATAAATACTACTAAACACCTGTGTCATTATAATGAAACTTCATGCATGAATTGAGGACATCTAAACATTATTCAAGCCACCTTGGATAACTTTAAAGGATTCCACAAAACAGCAATGAATGACAAAGAAACAGAATCATGGAAAAATGAAAACATTTTGGGGCATTGCCTAGAAGCAACTTGTATCATTTTGTCAAAACTAGTAGGAATCTATTTTCAAATCATTTGGGCAGCTGTTTTTTTTTTAACAATGCAAGTGAAAACAAACAACAAACTTCAACATCTGAGCATTAGGAAGTCTATTGATGCATCACAAACTCCAACAACTATTGATAAAGTCAAAAGTTTATCGATTTAAACTAAAATAAGGTGGCATACCAACTCAACAATTTGGGTCAAATGAAATTTGATTTTCTAATGAAAGGTTTGTGTTCTGATCGGTAAACATTAGATTCACTTGGCTAAAGACAGAACCCCAAAGCTCCAAGTTGCTACTGCGAATATGGCTCTACATTCACGACTTTTTATAAAACTGACCATGGCATTAGCAGTGAAAGTGTATTGAATATTATCAATGATTAAAACAATGACCATTTTCAACATAAGACTCCAACAACCTGGAGATACACTTTATCACATACACACATTTGCAAAGGCAATGATCTCACTTTCTCTATAGCATAGCATGTTGGAAGCAAACGAAGAGCTAAATGTTGGAAACCGTGGTTTATAAAATTGCTAGACACCTGTTTAATGTACTATAAGGTTTGCTAATAAAGTACCACCTCAAAAGTAAAAGGTCTCCAGGCTTCAAGAAAAATGTTTCGTTAACCGGGAGACTCTGAAATTCACGTCATACTGTACTGTACTGGATAACGCACAGCTGCCCAATTAATAACCAGAATGCAAAACTGCATTGAGGTTTCGATGATACACAAACGTTCCGTTTCAAATAATCCCATCATGTACCATTATCCTCCCTTCAGATACTGTGTTGACAAGATTTTCAGACTTTGACCCCGGTGACCCCAGATGACCTTTGACCTCCACCGAAAACAAAAGGTACCATCTTCTGACCATAACACACCCGCATACCAAATATGAAATCTATCCATGTTCCCTATCTTGAAATATCGTGCCAATAAGATTTTCACACTTTGACCCCTGGTGACCCCAGATGACCTTTGACCTCCACCAAAAACAATAGGGACCATCTTTTGACCAAAACGCATCCACAAACTAAATATGAAATCTATCCAAGTTTCCTCCCTTCAGATATTGTGTTGACAAGATTTTCAGACTCTGACCCCTGGTGACCCCAGATGACCTTTGACCTCCACCAAAACCAATATGAACCATCTTCTGACCAAAACGCATCCACAAACCAAATATGAAATCTTTCCAAGTTTCCTCCCTTGAGATATTGTGTTGACAAGATTTTCAGACTTTGATCCCCAGTGACCCCAGATGACCTTTGACCTCCACCAAAAACAATATGAACAATCTTCTGACCATAACACATCCACATACCAAATATGAAATCTATCCAAGTTCCCTACCTTGAAATATCGTGCTAATAAGATTTTCAGACTTTGACCCCTGGTGACCCCAGATGACCTTTGACCTCCACAAAAAACAATAGGGACCATCTTCTGACCATAATGCATCCACATACCAAATATTAAATCTATCATATTTTTCTATCTTGAGATATTGTGTTGACAAGTTTTTCGGACTTTGACCCCGGTGACCCCAGATGACCTTTGACCTCCACCGAAAACAATATGAACAATCGCCTGACCATAACACATCCACATACCAAATATGAAATCTATCCAAGTTCCCTATCTTGAGATATTGTGCTAACGAGATTTTCAGACTTTGACACCCAGTGACCCCAGATGACCTTTGACCTCCGTCAAAAACAATAGGGACCATCTTCTGACCATAACGCATCCACATACCAAATATGAAATCTATACAAGTTCCCTATCTTGAGATATTGTGCTGACAAGTTTTTCGGACTATGACCCCCGGTGACCCCAGATGACCTTTGACCTCCACCGAAAACAATATGAACAATCGTCTGACCATAACACATCCACATACCAAATATGAAATCTATCCAAGTTCCCTACCTTGAGATATTGTGCTAACGAGATTTTCAGACTTTGACCCCCAGTGACCCCAGATGACCTTTGACCTCCGTCAAAAACAATAGGGACCATCTTCTGACCATAACGCATCCACATCCCAAATATTAAATCTATCATATTTTTCTATCTTAAGATATTGTGTTGACAAGTTTTTCGGACTTTGACCCCGGTGACCCCAGATGACCTTTGACCTCCACCAAAACCAATATGAACCATCTTCTGACCAAAACGCATCCACAAACCAAATATGAAATCTTTCCAAGTTTCCTCCCTTGAGATATTGTGTTGACAAGATTTTCAGACTTTGATCCCCAGTGACCCCAGATGACCTTTGACCTCCACCAAAAACAATATGAACAATCTTCTGACCATAACACATCCACATACCAAATATGAAATCTATCCAAGTTCCCTATCTTGAAATATCGTGCTAAGATTTTCAAACTTTGACCCCTGGTGACCCCAGATGACCTTTGACCTCCACAAAAAACAATAGGGACCATCTTCTGACCATAATGCATCCACATACCAAATATTAAATCTATCATATTTTTCTATCTTGAGATATTGTGTTGACAAGTTTTTCGGACTTTGACCCCGGTGACCCCAGATGACCTTTGACCTCCACCGAAAACAATATGAACAATCGCCTGACCATAACACATCCACATACCAAATATGAAATCTATCCAAGTTCCCTATCTTGAGATATTGTGCTAACGAGATTTTCAGACTCTGACACCCAGTGACCCCAGATGACCTTTGACCTCCGTCAAAAACAATAGGGACCATCTTCTGACCATAACGCATCCACATACCAAATATGAAATCTATACAAGTTCCCTATCTTGAGATATTGTGCTGACAAGTTTTTCGGACTATGACCCCCGGTGACCCCAGATGACCTTTGACCTCCACCGAAAACAATATGAACAATCGTCTGACCATAACACATCCACATACCAAATATGAAATCTATCCAAGTTCCCTACCTTGAGATATTGTGCTAACGAGATTTTCAGACTTTGACCCCCAGTGACCCCAGATGACCTTTGACCTCCATCAAAAACAATAGAGACTATCTTCTGACCATAACGCATCCACGTCCCAAATATTAAATCTATCATATTTTTCTATCTTGAGATATTGTGTTGACAAGTTTTTCGGACTTTGACCCCGGTGACCCCAGATGACCTTTGACCTCCACCGAAAACAATATGAACAATCGTCTGACCATAACACATCCACATACCAAATATGAAATCTATCCAAGTTCCCTATCTTGAGATATTGTGCTAACGAGATTTTCAGACTTTGACCCCCAGTGACCCCAGATGACCTTTGACCTCCGTCAAAAACAATAGGGACCATCTTCTGACCATAACGCATCCACATACCAAATATGAAATCTATACAAGTTCCCTATCTTGAGATATTGTGCTGACAAGTTTTTCGGACTATGACCCCCGGTGACCCCAGATGACCTTTGACCTCCACCGAAAACAATATGAACAATCGTCTGACCATAACACATCCACATACCAAATATGAAATCTATCCAAGTTCCCTACCTTGAGATATTGTGCTAACGAGATTTTCAGACTTTGACCCCCAGTGACCCCAGATGACCTTTGACCTCCGTCAAAAACAATAGGGACCATCTTCTGACCATAACGCATCCACATCCCAAATATGAAATCTATACAAGTTCCCTATCTTGAGATATTGTGCTGACAAGTTTTTCGGACTATGACCCCCGGTGACCCCAGATGACCTTTGACCTCCACCAAAAACAATATGAGCAATCGTCTGACCATAACACATCCACATACCAAATATGAAATCTATCCAAGTTCCCTATCTTGAGATATTGTGCTTACGGGATTTTCAGACTTTGACCCCCAGTGACCCCAGATGACCTTTGACCTCCATCAAAAACAAAAGGGACCATCTTCTGACCATAACGCATCCGCATACCAAATATGAAATCTATACAAGTTCCCTATCTTGAGATATTGTGCTGACAAGTTTTTCGGACTATAACCCTGGTGACCCAAGATGACCTTTGACCTCCACCAAAAACAATAGGGACCATCTCCTGACCATAACGCATCCACATACCAAATATGAAATCTATCCAAGTTCCCTATCTTGAGATATTGTGCTGACAAGTTTTTCAGACTATGACCCCCGGTGACCCAAGATGACCTTTGACCTCCACCGAAAACAATATGAACAATCGTCTGACCATAACACATCCACATACCAAATATGAAATCTATCCAAGTTCCCTACCTTGAAATATCGTGCTAATAAGATTTTCACACTTTGACCCCTGGTGACCCCAGATGACCTTTGACCTCCACCAAAAACAATAGGGACCATCTTCTGACCATAACGCATCCACATACCAAATATGAAATCTATCCAAGTTTCCTATCTTGAGATATTGTGCTAACAAGATTTTCAGACTTTGACCCCCGGTGACCCCAGATGACCTTTGACCTCAGTCAAAAACAATAAGGACCATCTTCTGACCATAACGCATCCACATACCAAATATGAAATCTATACAAGTTTCCTATCTTGAGATATCGTGCTAACGAAGTTTTCAGAAATTGACCCCTGCTGACCCCAGATGACCTTTGACCTCCGCCAAAAACAATAGGGTTCTTCCTCTCAATATGGGGCATCCATGTATCAAGTTTGAAAATTGTCAGACATTTCTATCTTGAGATATCATGCTTACAAGCAAAGTGTCACAAACACACACACACACACACACATACACACACACATACACACACACATACACACATACATACACACGCCATCATGATTGCATAGGTTTTTCTTATCATCGAAACCAAAAACTACTCAATAATATGGTACTTTCCCATCATGCTAGCGAATGGGAGGTTTATCATGCAACTTAATGTTGAGAGAACACTTGAGTCAGGTACCCAACCAAAACAACTGGTACAGTAATTGTATCAGTACCTTAAATGGACAGTATGTGTAAAGGTATGTTAAGAAATAAGCGGAAATAATATATCATGGAATTGCTACCTTCTCATTCTGTTAGTATCATGTCCTATCATGTGACTATATGTAATGAGTGGGCTTGAGTTCCCCTCACCTTCCTGGTGGGTGTATTTACGGGCGACTATACTTACCCCTTGCTACATCTAAATTGCATATTACCCACGCTCCCTGTGTTCCTCGGAAAGGTATATTTCATAGAACTCTACCCTAGGACAATTACACTCCATCTCCCGTACTACATCAGGAACAGTCTAGCAACTTTGCTTTTCTCAAAATTTTCTTAGTTGGTCTCAAGCTTCAGGTATTGTACCTGACCAAATAACGAGTTACTGGCAGCAATTACAATTAATTACTACCTGACTCAGGCAGGCCTACAGTACTACCAAGTTAACAGCAGATGGGCAATTCTGGATCTAGCAGTTGGAGAACAGGTGTCAGCTTTTTCATGCTGCAAGGAATGGGGAAGGGGTTGTTAAGCCAGTTGCAATCATCTCTCACAGTGCAATCAAGGCCTACTGTGCACACTCACAGCAGGGTTTGCCCTGGTATTCTTTTTGTGAGGCAGCCACCTCAAACCTTTTGGCCACCACCTCACAGAAGTTTGTAATTTAGCTACCACCTGTACTGTACTAGCTATAGAAATATTGATAGTTTTCACTCAATGACAGTGCCAAAAGGGGAATCATAGTACACCCATAGACTCATACCACCTCACATTCTCTAAAAGTCAGGGGAAACCCTGTCACATAACTGGTGCTATAGCCGAGTGGATAAAGGCGGCGGCATTTGAAGCGATGAAGCCTAGCAACCGGGAGGTCTGGAGTTCAATTCCTGGCCGGGTCAAAGTAAGGTGGGTTTTTCATCCAAGAGCAATCTATAGTTTTCCTTTATAAAAATACCAAATTTGATCCAAATTGTTGAGTTGGTGCCACCCGACGTTTTTAAGTTTTGATTCATAAGCCAAAGGCTTCTCCCACATTCGTGGTCGCTTAGCATCATAAAACAACTGCCCTTCAAGGCCTGATTATTATTACAGTATTAAAAATTTGCTCCAAATGTGGAAAACTCTGTGATTCTTCCATGTTCACGACAATTTTCCAACCCAGCTCACAGAGTATGCAGTTATGTGTTATGAAAAAGGGCTGTGCATTTTCAGTTAATTCACTATCCATTTAACTGATTTTATTAACTGGCGGTCAACCGTTTAACCGAAAATGACTTCATGTTCAGAACATAAAAAAAATCAACATTTCAAAAGAGCACCGTCACTTTTATACAGGAAAGTACTGTACAAGTCTAAAAATAGTGTCATAAATCATGTTCCAAGATGTTAGCATGTGACAAAAGTGTTGGTATTTTGCACTGAGTCATCTTTTCACAGTTAAAGCCCCATTTACTGAAGCTTTCTTCAGACCATGTGCACTTTTTAACATTCCACCAACTGCTGTATTTTCCCGCTTTATCCTATGTGATATCGTCAGTAATGAAGACTGACAATTCATGAAACACTCCAACACCCCTGTTTAATGCAGCTTGCTTGTGATGCAGTGTTTAATACATGTACAGTGCTCACGTGTTTGTTTCGGTAGTGATCTGTACAATTGCACTGTGTAAACGGCCCACCGGCCACAAACAGCAGAAACAAGTGCTATTATCCTGTATATATTATGGAATTCCCAGCATTCCTACGGTAAAGTTATTTATGGTAGGACCTACGGAATGTTATCACATGACGTCATTACGAACAAAAACAATGACAAACGTGGTCCCATGCATGCAGTAGACTTAGGTGCGTATCTGTTTTTAACACTACACAAGGGATCACGTTTTGCTGGGTGACACCATATACATACAATCTATTGCAAATTTTAAATTGCCTCTGCATCGTGATTGGTTCAATTGCCCTGATTCTGAGCCAGCCAATCACAACTCACGCGGATTTAGTGCGTGAAAATATCAACTTCCCATGCTCACATAGCTGACCAGTGCAGCCAGCCGAGCCCAATGCTTAATTCACCAAGAAAATAATGGCATCACAAATCTCTGCGTACGTGGATTTTTCCGGGATCTGACTTAAGCGCATTTAATTTGCTGATTCTTTTTAAACAAGATGTTAAGTCTGGACAAGAAGTGTCAACAAATACAGGGATATTTATATCACAACCCAGTCTGTTCATAGCTCGACCAGCCAAGGAACTGCGTATGCTTACTTATAAAAATCAACATGGACTGTTCTATTTTGATATGATATTGGGTAAACAACAAAATGGCCAGAATTATCTGGCGCTAATGAAGGTATTTTTACCAGTTAAATTTTGTTCCAAATACTGCTACTAACATTGAAAAATAATGAAATATATGGGAGTGCAGCATGATAAAATATTTCGGTTAGCTACAGTGGGGAGATTCATTCAAATATACTTTGGTGCCCTGATCATGGTCTCGTGGAGGTTTTATTGCCATAGAAGTACAAAGCTTGGTAACTTTTTCACTCACTTTTGTTACAGCTCCCTGCTTGCCTTGTGGCTTTTGAAGGCAAGTTGATTGTTGAAAGGCTACTTGGAAGATAAGTACGATAGGCCTTTTAACACATTGGGATTTTCCACCAGAAGAATCACAGCTCATTGTGCGAGCTGATCCATAAGCAAGACAAAGCTATGTGTACATACGAATGCAGGGTAGGGTCAAAAGCTTTCTACGATCAGTTCATCTTATCCTTTTATTAATTTGGGTGGCAAGATTAGCAATTGTTTTGCAATTTTAAGCCCAGAACTTTGTGGGTTATGGTTCAAACAGCTTAAGTAAACACAGCAGAAATTGTGACACTGGAAAAGCTTAATTATGAGGATACAAGAACGGATAGAGAAACGGCGACCGTGTAACCAGTCGATCAGTCGGTTAACCAATTAAACGGTTAACCGTCCCAGCCCTATTATGAAACAGCAAAATCTGTTTTAAGAAAAGCATACAGCTGGCATGCTTAGTTAATATTTTTCAGTATTGGTTTAGTAGAGGCTCTTCCACTTGGCCATTTCTTAAAAGAAGGGTTTAAGGTCACAACAGGATTTGGTATGTGAGAGAGGTGCATATTCTAAGCATTTTGGTGAAATTTGCATTGAAATCCAATGTGGTTCTCAAGATATGGACAGATAAACGTTTCCCATTTTCAACAAGAAGTGATCTTGAAGCAAGCACGTATGACATCACATCCCCACAATAATTGGCAGTCTTTTGTTTTTCTTTAAACTTTATTCTGGATTTTCTCCTCAAGAATCACACACTATTAAAATGTAATTGCATAAGTGGCATGAGAATTTTAGAAACTTTGCATCCCCCACAGGGAGGTCATACTCCTATTAAATTCAAGGTCAACACAACAGTCTGATAAAACAAAGGTAAACAAAGCGTTCCTCGTCAATGTGAGGAAGTGATATAATCTCTGCTGCCCTCAAATTCACTTTTGAACACAAATCTACTGACTTCATTTACTGATATCTCAAGAAATACATGTCCGAATTGAATAGAACTTTCACCACAGTGTGTAGATTTTGTTCCTCTTTCACATATGAAAATTTAATATTTGCTTAAACCTCCCCTTTAATTTATGAGAATAAATTTGAATATATACACATTGTACAGAGTATGCATGCCTCACATTCTATTATTTTCATACAGAACATGAACACTTTCAAAAGAAAAAAACATAAACAAGAAGACACATGATTGATGGATGAACTTAAGATTTTATATCTGACTATTAGAAAAGTGCTGCCTCAATGAAAACATTGTAATAGCCCCAAGGGTAAACTCTGAAGTTCTGTCTGCATATCAATCAACTACTGTACTCAACATAACATCAGTTCTGTTATTTGAAATTATAGTGCTTGGTTTTACAACTTACTGGAAGTTTGCATACATGATTTGAAATTTGAATAATGTTTGTTTGCTTATTACTTGTAGTATGCACATGGCACAAAACGTTCATGCCAGGACTAGGGAAAATGTCAATTCCATGTGAAGAAAGCCTTTATCCAAGTTTTTTTCATACAGTTCAGTGAGTGCACTGAATATTTTCCAAAAGTCACAAAGAAAAATTTCCATCCAACTGACAAAATTTCTATTAAAATTGCCAAATTTCCTGGGAAGGATTTCCCCCACTTATCATCTTTTCTTTGTCATTGCAAAAACATTTCATTTCTTAATTTAGCTACATAAAACAATACAGGGCTATACTGCCCATTACCTACTACCTACATAGTGTTTCTGTGGGAGGTGGAGAGGGGGATAAGGAGGGATTTCCCTCCCCTTTCCAGAAGAAGGTGGGTAAAATCCCAACCCCCCCCCCCTTTTTCATTTTCATAACCAGAATGCAAAACTTCATTGAGGTTTCAATGATACATAAATGTTCAATTTCAAATAATCCCATCATGTGTCATTATCTTCTCATTTAGATGTTATTATGACATGTTCAAAAAATAATTTTGTTATCCCACGTCCTTTGACCCCAACACCAAAAATAGGGATCATCTTCTCACCATAAACATTCACATACCATATGTGAAATCTATTTCGGCACTGTGTCAAAAGTTGGCCGCACCGCGGCCTTAAGGCCGCCGGCAAGGCGGCCCGACGTTGCTATGATAAGCATTGGCACAGTGGATGTGTGGCTGTAGTCACACTACACTAATGAGCAACAGTAATAGCTATTGTACAAAATCTTTCAAGCTTTAGCTCATTTCCATTGTAGCGGCCCCTTCAGTTTTAACTCTGTGGGAACTAATAGTTTTGCCGGTCAGTACTTTTTACATGCACTTGCACAAAATTCGAAAGACTGCTTACGCACAACGTACAACAAACTCAGGCTGCAGCCAAGGTAAGGATACATTTTTTCTCCCGGGCTGTGCTCATACTACCTTCGTATATAAGCATGCCGAGCAGCAAGTGTAAAGACAAATTATGAATGCTGATACCATGCTCCTCCAAGATGCGAGACCATGCTGCTAAACCTCACTGCCCGATTAAGGTTAAAAAAAATTATGAAGACAAAAACAACTTCACTAAAACGTGAAAATTTGTTAAAATATATTCGACTTAAATTATCGAACATCGAAGGTAAAATTCTGTACTCAGAAAGTCTGTAGGGTGGACAAACTTTTTTCTCCCAGCTCTATCACTTCGGAAAAAAATTAACGCCACAGCAGCTGACAGGGGGTCTTCACAGAGCCGCTACAAGGCTACTATATACTGTAAATGTACTGTTAGATCACGACAAGGAAAACTTCGCAGATATTTGTCCCGAGACTGTGCTTCCATTGAACTTATCAACTACTGCTTTCAGTAATAGGTATCTAGCATACAGCAGGGCTCATCGCAACAGGGAGTTGCAGCGATCCCAACAGGGAAGACTCTGAGTCATAACTTTTCAAAAGAAAGCCCTTTTTGACAAAAAACACCAAAAACATTCATTTCGCAAGTGTAAAAGACTCTCAAAAGAAAATCTGAAACAAACCCAAAAGATTTTTATCTCCGAGTTTTCCCAACGGGTCATTTTCTCCAGCAGCATTGTAACTGCCTAACGTGCTTTTTCTACGTATAGGACAATAGTAGAAACCTAACCTTTCCCTGTATCTGAAGTTCAGAAAGACTTGTATCAACTATCGATAATGGTCAGTTACGGTGCCAGAGTGTCAAAATTATGGGGGAAGGGGAGAGGACTAGGAGTTAAGGGTAGTGTTGCATGGGGGCAAAAATGTTTGGGTGCTGCATGAAACTGGGCACAGCATGCCCATCTGTGGGTGGGGGTCCAGGGACAAATCCCCCAGAAGCTCTGAGGAAGTTTACCCACCTTTGCCTGAATGAGTGGATGAAAAATTAACGTCCAGGGAGTGGTATATTATTTTTGGTTAACCTGACTTGATCTTGGACAGGAGGTAGGGACAGTTTTGAGGGGAGTGTCCCCCCCCCCAAGGGGCTGCAGCGCTGCCATGGTAATGGGCCCTATTTCTTTTTTTGGTGAAATGGTCATCACAGCTGTGTGTAAGGGGATGTAAAGTGCATGATCCCCCCCTACACACACACAAATGCACCTCTATTGTTTTCATGTAGTCGAAAATAAAATTAGACTATGCTTGCTGGACAGCATCTTAGAGGACTGAATTATCATGACCATGAGATGGGGTTATGTCAGGGTTACTAAAGTATGCTTTCCCCAAGGTTCAATGTTCCAAATCTAACTGAGAAAATCAGCACCTCTGGGAACAATGAACTCTGAAAATACCGAACTTTGTAATTATTGCCAAATCATTTAAATACAGTATACCAAAACTGAACACCGAACTTTGCAGACATTAAACTCTGGGGAACACAAGGTAGATTCATAGATATTCAAACCTCTGGACTGTTCAAACCGGAACAATTCCAAAACTAAGTTGATTGCTTTACTCCTGGAACAATTCCAAAACTAAGTTGATTGCTTTACTCCTGGATACATTGTTTTAACAACCCCAGGATTTTTACAACAATGAAAAGATGCCCTTATTGTCATAGGTTCCAAGGCCAATTTATATTTAAATTTGGAGGGAAGGGGAAAGTATGAGACAGACAGTAACATAGTTTTCAGACCCTCATGCATGACCAACAGTTGTACTGAGTCCGTTTTGACTGGAGCTTGAGATTTGTTCATCAGCACGTAACAGTAATACATATATGGGAAGAAACTTTTTCATTAGTCCATAATTTTGTTTTTTACAAGGAAAACATCATTCTGTCATAATTGTTTAGTCTTGATACAAACATGTGAGCAGGTGGTTCATGATGAAGAGAAAGGTGATGGAAGCAAGTCATAATCCCCTGACCCCACCCCCATCCAAATTAAATACATTGATTTTAGTGTACATTATGACCGGACCTGCCACTGCACTGAACCTCCTTAAAATTTGTGATCATCTCAACATCTGCAGCTTGAAGATGTATCTCTCCATCATCACGTACGTAATTGTAATCAGGTACTGTATATGGGAAGAAACAAGCATTCTGCAACTATAGGTGAGAGCCCTATATTCCGAAACCCCTGTATTCCATCACCCTTATGCGCCAACAATTTCTATATGCATCTACGACTTAGTTGCTGAAATATAGGATTGTGGGAACATAGCCTGGTTTGGAACGTAATGGATTTGTCAGAACATAGGGCCGGGTGTTGGAATTGAGGGGTGTCAGAAAATAGGGCTGATGCATGCAACTATGGGCCAGAATGTGAGCTTAAATGAAAGAAGGCAAATGCCAGATGAAAAGTAACTTGTGCACAACAATCCTGCCACAAGGTATCTGTAACTTCATGATGAAGCATATGCTATTTTAGAGATCTTCAGAATTGACCACAAACCCTTCACTGGTACCAGCTAAAAAATATTTCTGATTTTGGCTGGCCTATCCCTGCATTGCATTATTGCTTTGGGAAATCAACAAACATTAATTGCTCTGTAGGCTGCATACATTTTCCATGTTTTTTTTTTGTTTTTTTTTTTGGGGGGGGGGGGGGGATTCACATGTTGAACTAGTTTTCATTTAGTCACACAGCAGACAATTATTCCAAAAATAAAGGTGACGGGATATGCTGACTAATTCAGTTCTTTTGAAATTTTGTGCTTGGCCTGGGCTTAAAATTGATCTAGATTGCAGAACGAGGGAGCAGATCCCATCTTGATCTTTCAGTAATTATTTCAATGGAGTTTTACCGCCCTTGTCCCAAGCAATTGGTTCAAGTCAATGTGGCCACCTGACACCCATGCAGTCACAGATTTTTTTCCCAGTTGTGGCTCATTGGCTGGTTTTCCCTACTTCATTGCTTACGCTGGGCATCAAGCACAGTGGCAGTAGGCCTAGTGTCATTTTTAAGTCTTCAGTTTGTTTGGTAGTTAAATAGGTTTATTGACATACGAACACTGATGTGTTATATTGTGTCACAAACATGCAACTCGTCCAGGGCTCATAAGGATTGGGAGGGGATAGCTTGGAAGAAGGCATTAGAAACCTGCTTAGTCTGGGCTAAGCCTAGTCTAGGCCCTCGGCCTAAATGAAACCGTAAGTTAAGGGACAAACGGTCAGGCCTGTATAGGGTATGCCTTAGTTGGTTCTTTAACTCACAGGGTGCCAACAATCCATAAATAAATTTTGAAAATAGCAATACTGAAAACCTACAATGAGAAAAATAACGTTAGGCCTAGGCTGTAGCCTCAGCACTAACATAACGTTACACAGCCTATACAATAGCATCGTTAGTAAGTGATGAAGTTCGTAGGCAAACTGATGTGAAAGTCAGTTGCAAACTAAGGTGAAAATCAGTTGCAGTGGTGTATACCACTGCCGTCCGACTTGCGTATTTTATTATTGCAAGCCCAAATAAAATTTCTCAGCGCAATTTTCACCTCAGTGCATTTGCAACGAACTTAGGAATAACTCAAATGATTATGCTTTCAAAGTAATGATAATCACATGAGCCCTGCTATTTCTAAGTAATGTACGAAAATGTGGAATCATGAGTCGTTCACTTGTAAGGGAGGGATAAGTATTCAAGTGTGCATATGTGCTGACTGTTGATATTGGCCTAGATGAGACACCGATCAACTCATGGGACCGTCGGTTTCATCCACGATCATGCGCACATGTATACATGTACGTATGTACTGGGGTATTTGGGGCCGTTTAGTTACGTTATAAATAAGTCCACGAACGATTGAAAAATTGTAACAAGAACGCAGGTGAACCAATACCCTAATTTTGTAGTGATTTGTGAAGACTTTTTATTTCGAACCTGTGGATATTGATGTTTGCCTTTTGAGGGTTTTAACTCTCATTTCTATCAAGCAAATGGTTTCTACAGTAAACAATTTTCTATGATGTTACACGGCAGCCAACAGAGGCTTTTAAACTTTTGACTTTTTTGAGTGTTCAAAAAAGATCCTTAATGTATAAAAGAGGAATTTTTGAGGATTTTCGTAATGGTGGAATTGAGGGTGGAAATGGTAATTACTCCACCTAAATCAGGATACTTGGCATCTCTATAGGGACCATCTCCTGACTTAAAGCCCCATCCACATACCAAATATGAAATCTATCCAAGTTCCCTACCTTGTGATATTGTGTTAACTGGATTTTCAGACTTTGACCCCCAGTGACTCCAGATGACCTTTGACTTCTGCCAAAAACAATAGGGGCCATCTGATGACTATAACACATCCAAATGCCAAATATGAAATCTATCCAAGTTTCTGCCCTTGAGATATTGCATTGACAAGATTTAAAGACTTTGACCCCTGGTGACCACAGATGACCTTTGACCTCCACCAAACCAACCATCTTCTGACAATAACGCATCCACATACCAAATATGAAATGTATCCAAGTTCCCTATCTTGAGACATCGTGCTAACAAATTTTTCAGACTTTGACCCCTGGTGACCTGAGATGACCTTTGACCTCCACCAAAAACAAAATGATCCATCTTCTGACCATAACGCATCCACATACCAAATATGAAATCTATCCAAGCTTCCTATCTTGTTGATAGCGTGTTAACGAGATTTCAGACTTTATCTCCTGTGATTCCACGTGACCTTTGACCTACACCAAAAACAATAGGGACCATCTTCTGACCATAACACATCCACATACCAAATATGAAATCTATCCAAGTTTCCCACCTTGAGATATCGTGTTAACAAGCAAAGTGTAACAAAACATACACACACACCCACACACATGCACACACACACACACACACATACATTCACACCCCATCATGACTGCATAGGTTTCTCTTATCATCGAAACCAAAAAGTAGAAAATTGTCAATATCTTGGCACCCTACTTTAAAAGAAGTCACCTTAGCAGCAATGTTTTAAGCTTTATAAATATACGGCCTTTAATCTTTTGCCAGCCAATTCTATAATGTGTATGCTGGGCACTGAAGCAATTTCCATTTGAACATTGTTGTTTTGTATATGCTGGGATCTAGCAGCATTTACGCCTAACCTTAGTGCAAGTAGTCGGCAAACTTTGATAACTGGTATGATTATATGTATTTTGATCTTCAAATTCCTCCAAGCGCCTCACAGATTATGGGAAAAATCATCCTCTTCCTCACCCTAAAAAACAATACAGGCTTTGACAAATCCCCGGCCCGAGAGCCAGGGACAAGTAAAAAAGCACTCTGGCAACTACCATGCTCAATGTTGCAGCACACTGGGCAAGTCCTCCAGCCTTAAATTTTTAAGTTGCGCAAAATAGCATTTGTACTTTTAGACGTAATAAATTATATGTACTCAACAGATTTGAATTGGACAAGTAGATATTTATGCGGGCAAGTAGATTGAGAAAACAGTTAGCCCGTCAGACAAGTACGATGAAAAAATTTGTTGAAGCCTGCAATAGGATTCTTCCTCTCAATATGGCGCATCTATGTACCAAGTTTAAAAACTGTCAGACATTCCTATCTTGAGATATTGTGTTAACAAGCAAAGTGTCACAAACACACACACACACATCCACACATACACCCATTCACACACACACACACACGCCATCATGAATGCATAGGTTTCTCTTTCATCAAAACCAGAAATGTGATACCATTTTATGCATCTTTTGACAGCAAAAATTTTCCACGAAACACAATTCCAAACGGGACCTTATCACACTCTTCCTGACCAGGAGTAGCACCTTGAAATATATCATACTGAAAAGACCAGCAAGTTGCTTAAGCTTATCTTCAACCTTACATATATGCAATGGTCAAACTTTTATAAAGCACAAAGAATCATGGGGTTAGTAAGTCATGCTGAATAGGATACTCATTAAGAATGTGGTTTACAAGTCTACTTGAAATGCATTGGTTACAAACATTTGATAGAAATGAGTGGGAGTAACACATTGGTCACCTAGGAATTAACAATGTATAGTTACTCCATTATTAAACTGCATTTGACTATTGATCACCGGATGAAGCTTGCTAATAACCCAGCATATGGGTATACCAGTCATACAGAGTAACATCAACAATTCCTAATTCCAAGGAATATTAGACATACTCTCTTTGTTCATTTATTGTTAGATTTGACACTACTGTAATTCACTTCAGTAGAAAGCACATCCATATCACTATAAACTTAAGTAAGGCTTGCTATGCTTTATTCTGTACCCTGCAGGCACATTAATATTTGAAAAGCATTAGGAAAGACCTGCAGAGTATGTGTATTAACTAGATACAACATTGAGGGTGTACAAGCACTTTAGTGTCTGAGATAATACTGTGTTCATGCAGAGGCACAGTAGAGTACTTTGCAGATTTGACTCTCGAGTTCTCATAAATCATTGAAATGGTAACATGTGCAGAACTACAAAATATGCAACATGCTTTTAATCCACTCAAGACCACATGCTTAATTGCGACCCTTCTTCCAGGGTCCATCATCTTTGAACAGTGAATATGGGAGAGCATTTTCAGTTGCTGTTTTCTGTAAGAATAACCCTCCAACAAAATAAATGGTGCACATTCTCAAGTTTTGTTCAAACTTTAAAAATCTTTTATTTGATACCAAAAGTATGGCATATTGATTAGCTTCTGCAAACTCTGGGAACAGAAGCCTCTGAGGAAAACCTGCATAGCAAAAGACTACTGTTCATACATCAACACACTATATGTGTTGCCTAGTGATGTTGCATAGCCTACTGTAGTCTGGTGAATGATACCTACCTTGGAAAACTTCAATAGAAATGAACACTCTTGTACAAAATATGCCCTTCAGTATGCAGTGTAAACAGAGTTCTTAAGTTTTGGGACTAAGTATAACTCATTTTCTCTAGAGAAAAACAATTAGTATGGTCGGAGCTGAATGGCAACCAAAATGCCTATAGATGAATCCAATTAGCACTTCTTTTTAGTGACTATAGGCAGCCCTTGGTGGGGTCCATCAGCCTTTAATTGTCTTTGTTATGTTAATTTCAAATCCTCATATTCAGTGAAGTTGAGATAACAAAGAACAATTCAGTGTACAACCATCCATGGAACAGGCAAGGGAGGAAATTTAAAGATTAAAGGTGATGGACCCCAGTAATGACTGACTAAAATCAGACCATCACAATCTGTGTGGGTTCATCTATATTGGCAGTATTTCTGTTGTGACACAATGGTCCCAAAAGGGTTTAAGTTTGTGTACCAGTGAGTCTCAATGATCAATGCTCAGTTACAAGCTGGGATTTAATCTACCTCTCAACTTAAATACATGTCTCAATGAAAGAATTCACTGTGGTCCAATTCTATGTATCTCATGCTGAGATACTGTCTTAACTGTTAAAGTATTGACCAATCCTGTGGCCATATGTTAGTTCAGCACAATCACTGGTGGCATCAGCCACCAATGATTGTGCTTATAGGGTGTTTACCCCCACCCCATCAGGTAGCTGTGAACAACCCAAAACCTTAGCATAGCAGATCAAGTGCTGGTTTTAAATTGAATACAACTGCAGATCTGTATCCATGGTTCAGGTACACAAACCAAATGAGATTTCCTCCCCACCATCATGACCAACATATCTTCCTGTTCCAATACTTGGTTAAAGGATTGGTTTTTCATGTATACCACTGCAAATTAGGGCTGTGACGGTTAATCGGTTAACCTGTTAACCGGTTAACCAACCAACTCGTCGGTTACTTGTGCGTCATCCCTCTTCATAGATTAACCGTTTTTGTATTGCCAATTACTCAGTCGCCGTGGGGTGGCTTTGTTTGTAAACTGTTCCACAAAGATCGCGCAACAATCAGTGTCAGTTTCTCACAAATTATTGCTCGAACAATAACTGTAAAAAGAGTTTTAAAATCGGCCGTTCGATTGAACAGATTTATTCCGCGGCAGCTCCCCAAATTAAGTACATTATGATGAGTGACATGTGGCGCACCCATTGTTACTTTCGTTGGCAGAACTTTGTGTGCTTGTCTCCTAATTGCTTCAATAGCAACACCCAAGCACAACTTTAGAAATAAACGGCATGTTTGAGAGATTACCAAGGGAAAAGAAAGCCACAAGACAAGCAGGGAGCTGTAACAAAAGTTACCAAGCCCTGTATTTCTATCACAATGAAACCTCCGCGAGACCATGATTAGGGCACAAAAGTATATTTGAATAAGTCTTCCCACTGTAGCTAATTGAATTATTTTATCATGCTACACCTCCGTAAATTTCATTACTTTTCATTGTTAGTAGCAGTATTTGGAAAAAATTTAACCCGTAAAAATACAATCGTAAGCACCAGATAATTCCCACCATTTTGTTTGTTTGCCCAATATCATATAAAATGGAACATTCCATGTTGACTTTTATGAATAAGCATACACAGTTCATTGAACGGACTGGGTTGTAGTTGCGATAATGTACTGTACTGTAGAAGTCAACCCTACGATGCACGTAAAAATAACGATCTAATTTTTAGCAGTCTTGGACAGCAAAAAATGGACTCGATTAACATTATCTAATGGTTTCTTTCTGATATAAATATCCCCGTAATTTTGCCACTTCTTGTCCAAACCTTAACGTTTTGTTTCAAAATAATCAGCACATGAAATGCACTTAAGTCAGACCCCCAAAAAATCCAAGTACGCAGAGATTTGTGCTGCCGTTTCTTGGTGAATTTAGCATGGACTTGGCCGGCTGCACAGATGGGCTATTGTAAGCCTGGGAAGTGCGATCGTCATAACGCAAACTCAATAGGGAAATTCGTTCGGAGGTCTGGTATTTTCACACACTAAATCCCATAGGCGATGGCGCGAGTTGTGATTAGCTGGCTCAGAATCAATGTATTTGAACCAATCACAATGCAGAGGCAATTCAAATTTTGCAATAGATCGTGAGCATATGATGTCATCGAGCAAAACATGGTCCCTTGTTTAGTGGTAAAAACGGATACGCACGCAAGTCTACTGCATCCATGGGACCACATGCGTAACTGTTTACGTTCGTAACGACGTCATATGATAACATTCCGTAGGTCCCACTGTAAATAACTTTACGGTAGGAATGCTGGGAATTCCTTAATTTATGCAGGATAATAGGGCTTGGTTGTGCTGTTTGTGGGTGGTGGACCGTTTACAGTTGCAGTTGTACAGATCGCTACTATGACACACCTGTGAGCGCTGGACATGTTTTGAACACTGCATCGCAAGCAAGCTGCATCAAAACAGCGGTGTGGGAGAGTTTCATGAAATAACTGACCATATAACATAGGGTCAGGCGGGAATACAACAGTTGGTGGAATGTTAAAAAGTGCACGTGGTCTGAAGAAAGCTTCAGTAAATGCGGGATGGGTTTTTAATGTGAAAAGATGATATAAACTCAGCGCAAAATACCAACATTTTTGCCACATACTTACATAGGCGAACATGACTTACGGCGCCATTTTAGACTTGCACTTTCCTGCACAAAAGTGATGGCACTCTTTGGAATTGTTGACTTTTTGTTGTTGTGTGAACATTATGTCATTTTCGGTTAAACGGTTAATCACCGGTTAATAAAATCGGTTAAACGGATAGTGAATTAACTGAAAATGCACAGCCCTACTGCAAATCACTGCCTAATTTAGCTAAGAATTCTGAATCCTTTGAGTTTCTACAGATAAACTTTAAATTCAATGTTAGCAACGTGACATCATTATCTAACCCTATGATTGAAAGGTTACAACAAAATGGTACAACTTGATTGATACAGGTGTCTTTAAATTACGCAGTTTTCCTTTGCATGCCCAAGTACTAAAAGATCATCAAAAGAGAAATTTCCAGAACAAGTTTGTTAATCCAGAAAACTGAACATTTCATGGATGAGTGTGTATTCCTGGGAAATATAAATCATACATTTACACACATAATTTTGCAATTGATTTTGACTAGAGAATGGAGTTAGATTTGTATCAAATTTCACAAAAGTTGGATTAAAGTTTGATCTGAATTTGATGTGGTGCGATGACTGCTGAACTCTGGATGTTTCTTATAGGTTGAGGCAATAAATATTCAAAACATCACCACGGCATTAATCTGATTTCAGTCTGCCATAACTGGGGTCCATTACCTTTAAATCTTTCAATTTCCTTGTTTACGTCTATTATGGATGGTTGTACACTAATTTGCATTTTAAATTCTCCAAGTTCACTAAATATGAGGCTTTGGAATTCATGTAAACAATAAATAAAGACGATTTTAGGCTGATGGACCCCACTAATGGCTGCCTACAGTCACTAAAACAAGCAGTAATTGGATTCGTCTATAGTGTAACAATCAAAAATGTGTACCAAGTGTGCAAAGAGAATGCTGTTCTCTACATATATTGTATTTTACAAACAGCATTAAAGATCTACAGTACCCTTCAACTTTCAACACAATTTTCACCAAGTATCTAAAACACACGCATCACATCTACACAGCAGGTGTACAGTTTCAGCAGTTCAAGATAAACAGCTGTTCTCTACACTTTAAACCATGAAACAGAAAAAAACAAAAACAAAAAAAGAACATACTGTACCATCCTGACTAAAATTGCATGTGAAGTTTGTCATAGTCAAAACCCACGGGCCTCCATAACCCCAGGGGTCCTGCATACTTAAAATTAAAGAAAAAAGTTGCACTTTCTCATGAATACAACATTAGATGATTTTGTCAATTTTTCTCCTGGGATATACAGACAGAATTATTGTTCTACAGTATATAAGGTACCACGGTAACCATTTTAACAACATAGCCGCAATTTCCCATTCTGACAAACATGTAGCAAGCATTTTTCTTTCATGATATTGCAGTTATCTCATAATCTGTCTTTTTATTTTCTCTGAATTTTGTTTCACTTCTTTGCTCTGCAAAATAGTTTTGTATGGCATCCCATAGATGCATTCCAAAATCATTTTCTGAATAGCAGCTGCACAGCACTTTCAGAACATAATACTTAAAAGAGAAAGATGCAAAGAACAGAGCCTGTGATATCACAATTTGATTTGATACAAGAAGGAAATGGTTATGTCCTAGTGAATGATTAAAATATCAATATTATCACAACTATTCGTGAAATATGACATGAACACCCTGGTTCTTCATTCCAAGGATTTGAGTGTATTTACCCTTCCTCTTTATGATGAAATCTCTGTCTGAAACTTAAACTCTTTCTTTCCTTTACTACAATAATTTTGAAGTGCAATGACTTACATAACAATAGTGACCTTTAAAGTAATAAAAGTTAAAACACCATGTACTAAAAATGTAACATATAAGTGGGAGTACTGTATCCTAATGCATAAGCCAAATCAGAGTTGTAACTGTGCATGTCAGGTCATAGGGGTATATAGCAAAGTAAACATTCTGTTTGCGGCAATGCTTTGGCATTGGGCACTGTCATGGTGAAGAAGCAAACTGGCTTGACTTCAGCATAAATATTGTCAGGATGATAAAAACTCAGTTGGATTAAAAACAGAAGTCACCCTTCATTTCATTACAGAAAATCTTAATTTAAACTTTCGTTACAATGGCCATGTAAATATGAAACTCAGCCTGTGTTAGAACCAAATAGCAAGGCCTACTAGCTAACTGTATGCAGGGGAAGTCAGTTATGAAAATTGACTATGCAATAGGCTACAAGCCTACAATCCTTCCATTCCCCTCCCTCAGGTATCTTACAAATGTGACATCTAAAGACCACCTTAATAGACCAATTATTTGTTATTTTTTACAAGAAATGGACTGTTTAAATTGCAAGTTAACAAATCATTATGATTCATAATGATACCAAGACACAAGTGGCGAGATCATCATACAAACTCCATGGGGTTTAGCTAAATCTTACCATTTCCCTCTTATTTCTTTTTATGGCACCTCAATAATATTTCACACTTCAACATTACATAATTTTAAGGTAACTCAAGCAATTATTCCTAGTAAATTTCACAACTGAGGAGAAAATATACTTTCTTGTGATCCTCATGGGCATATCAGGCAACAGAACAGTCTATGTATTCTACTTAAAGTTGGTATAACTGAATTTTCTTTCCAGTTTGAAATTCCCTAAAGTCTCTTTCATAGTAGATTCAGCCAGTGATTCATTTTTTGTAAGGTTTTAATTGTTCTCCCTTATGGATCCATCCTTCATCATCATTGAACAATTCATTCTCTGTCCTGCATTATTCAATTTTCTGTATACTAACTAAGTATCAGCAGTTGTACATTATGAAATTGAACTGTTTGTAATGGATCTCTAACCACTAGGGTTAACGCTGAGCTCCGAATTAAGTGGGTCCCAGCCAAGATTTTTGGACACCTTAAAAGTATGAAACATTAAATTTAAGGGGTCCACCAGGAATTTTAAAGGGTCCAATTCTCCCACCATCTATACTTTTCCTTAAGTTCAACCCTATTTTCCCCTGTAGGTTCTTGAGTTAAATACTACAATGTTTAGGTGCTGAAAGTTTAGTCCATAGTGCAAAGTAGGAGTGAATACAATAATCTCAGAGAAAAAATATGTGACATCAATGCTTCTGTTTGCTTTCCTGGTAATACTGTAGAGTGAAGGGTGCTGATTCCATAAATTTCATCATTTTTTTTAGTATCGACCGATTATACTGTAATAGGTAATACCTGATTACCGATTATTTAATTTAACAATCTGCCCGATGACGATTACCTATCACCGATTATTAAAAAGACGGACATCACATGTTTGTCACTTTAGTCTGAGCCCGCCCTTGCTCCGTGCATATCGTATTACCATAACCAGTTCAGGATGGAAAATACTGGGAATAGTTCCGTACGTTTCATGAATGGGATATCATTTTTGTAGGCAAAATAGTTTCACTTCAAAATTGGAGATACAAATCAACCCTTAATACGATACATTTGTTTGCAGTCCATGTCACATGCCCTTTTGATAATTTAGTTCAAAGGCCAACATCATGCTCTGTCTAGTTTTCATCCCCCAATCATGTCGAAACATTGCATTCTTTACCTGTACTGGGTTGTAGTTGTGTTAATGTACTGTACAGTAGCTACTATCCTGCTTTAACGAACCACATGTAAAGCAATCATGATAATCTTAGCAGTTCTGGGCACCCGTATAACATATCTTATGGTTTCTTTCCGATATAAATATTCCCAGATATTTATAGCAGTTCTTGTCCAAAACTTACGTCTTGTTTAAAAAGAACCTATAACTAAAATGCACGTGAGTCCAATCCCTGAACAATCCACGCACGCAGAGAGTTGTGGTGCCGTTTCTAGGTGAATTTAGCACGGGGCTTGTCCGGCTTTGCTAACCGGCATTACAAGCGCGATCATCGTACATAACACAAACTCAACGGGAAAACTTGTCTCGAGACCGAGTATTTTCACACACCAAATCACATAGGCGAAGGCGCAAGTTGTGATTGGCTGCCTAGAATCAACGCAATTGAACCAATCACAATGCCAGGGCTAATTTAAATTTTGCAATTGATCTTATGCATATGATGTCACTCAGCAAAACATGATACCTTGTTTGGAGGTAAAAACGTAAATCTACTGCATGCGTGGGCTAAGATGTTTGCTGCAAGAAACCACGTGCATTACTGTTTTCGGTTGCAATGACGTCATATGACAATGTTGCTTAAGTCCTGTATACGGAAGAAATGCTGGGAATGACTTCATTTATGCAAGATAATAATGACCGAACTTAACAAGATTCTAGGTGATTAGTGTACAAAACATGCACAGATATGTATGCAAAGCTTGGGGATTTGAAAAATCTGCAAAACACTGCAGCTAGATAGTCTGTACTATGTGTTTTGTGCAGAACAGTTTGTACAGCAACTTACGCGGTTCCTTCTGCAAGACAGCAAGGAATACACCTTGAGTGCTCTTCTAAATCGAATTCCATTTAATACTACCGAGTTGTGGAGGAAAATATCAAATGATCATTCCCATTGCAGAGGTAGGGATTGTTCTTCCCTTTAGTAAAAGATTGAATGGAAGCCAGAACTTTCGAAAAGGAAGCCTCGTGCATCAGCCCATAGAATTTTTCATAACAGGGAATATCCATGCTGGCTGAGGCGGAATTTCTTTGCATCCAAGCTTACTTCTTGGGACAAGCAGGAAGAAGCCTAATTTATAAACTGCGTGTCCAGAGACAGAACCTTGCATCTATGACACGCAGACGCACTAAAATGCGAACCCTGCTAACCACCTCTTTATAACAGTTGATAGTAAGTGTTAGTTTCTAAACTTGTGTTCTAAAGAAAGAAAGAGTTCTCCCTTAAGCCTGGCTGAAACTTATTGAGGGCTGAGAGACTGAGATGTGCTATTTCCTGAAATCTGAACATCTGAAGGACAAGTTCTCTGTACGATGCAAACGAACTGATAGCGATGCTCCGCTTAATGTGTCATTCTGCTTGCTCCACAACTTCAATACTTTACACACTCTCTCCCTCACCCCACCTTAATAATACCTACAAGTATAGGATATTTAGTGATGTGAAAAATGTTTATAGCATAAATCTGCCTATAGACAGGTAACATGCCGAAACTACAGAGGGGGGAAGCTAGCTAACCCCCAAAAAAATCTTTAAATGATAGAGCTCTTAAAGTTTCCACAGTCAAACTAGGCTAGTTGCTGGCACTGTATAAATGTGAATGGTACTCCATAAATCTAGGGAACCCTTGTTATTGGTATTAAGTTGCCTTTGCCCCTTGATGAGACTAATTGCACATAAGTCTCATCATGAGGCTAGCAAAATGTTATGATCAGACACCAACATTGCTTTAAGTCATGGAAGTTCACAACAAACAAGCCTTAGCCAGTGAGTGACAGGGCAAGTGGATGTGGGGGCAATTCACCAGTCTATTTTGTGTAGAAATAGGTTAGCCAGGTTGTGAATTGTGTTAGAGGGCTGGTGTTTCACTTTCATGATGCAGAAGGCCTAGCCTACCAGTGTGCATCACATGCACTCAAACAAAAAATTCTTTGGTGTGAGCACTGACTCTTTCTTGGCATAGCGGGGGGCAAGCTGTTCTCCCCGTGTGTGGGATAATTCCCATCATTTGATAAACATATACAGTATACTATGCTATACAGCATACTGCGCTAATAATGAGTTGATCACTTAACAAACTTTGTAACTATAAAAATATGAAAACATGTATAAAAGTCAATGAAACTTGACAGTAATATTTTGTTATATTTCTTCCTCTTAGGGCTATATTTTGATGTTGTTTGCATTGAGTAATATGTAGATAATGAACTTGAAATGTAGGTGGCAATACAAGTAAAAATACTATTACTTATGAAGTAATCTTGAGTCAATCACTCCATAAAACAAACAAGTTAAATCGCATCAATTTCCACATTTAAGGCTAGTTTTTCTAAAAATGATACAGAATAATCTCTTTCCTAGCAGAATTCTTCTACAGAACTTCATAAATGACATTCTTGTCAATGCTTTTAGTAATTTTTGCATATCACTGGTTCATACTTTTGTCAAAACTTGAAAATCTGGCCGTGACTGACATTTCTGCTTTTGCAAAAATATGATGGCAAATAAATGGTTATGATGTTTTTTGAAGAATATGCATCAAAGGTTACTCTAACATTGCAATCACAATCACATTGCACTCGCACGCTGTCTTGTCCTTTAGAAGGCAGTGATGGACTCATGATAACTTTCTTTATGATGGTTGAGCCAGTCACTCAATGCAGATTTCACCAAAAATATACTTACTTAAAACAAATATAAATTAAAATCACATTCTATTCCATGTCCATATTAACTTTCCTTCTCATGATACTCCAAATGAAGGTGTATTTTGTGTACAAACATTTAAGAAATGATGAATTTCCTAACACAAGTTTCAGATACCTTTGGTTCAAGAAGTGTACTTTGAGTTAGTCACCAAAACATTACATTTATCCATAAGAATGATAGTGATATAAATTCAATGAAATGATGTCAAAATTACGAAAAATCATCAAAATGTGGAATACTATTATTATCAGTGATCAGAGAAATATTTTAAACAATTTTTAAGACTATTTTGATCAATGTCTGAAATTTCACTTAGGTTGATAGGATAAAGGCTGTGCTATAAGGAAATTTGCTCTAAAAATGGGGCTCAATTCCTATTTTTGACAAATTTTAAGCTGTTGTCATTTTGTTCTAGTTAGAGTTTCTTTTATAAAATTTGTTCATTACAAGGCCAAAGAACCCAAATGGTCCTTTTCGTAATCAGTGACTGACTCAAGATACAGTCACTAGTACCATTATACTTGTAACATAACATAACAAGCTGAAGGGCAAAGGAGGGCCAAGGCCCCATAAGATGCCCTGAGTGGAGCCCTAATCAAAAGTCAAACCACCAAAGCTTTACAACAGCCCCAAACTTTCAAATTCTACCACAGTCAGAACTGACCAGGAGTTAACTACCCAATCTGGCAGACAATTCCACTCATTGACAACTCTATGGGAGAAACTAAACTTCTTCGTGTATTGTCAATGAATGGTGTATGCATTACCCACAGGCATATATAAGTATGTACAATTGCATTCAGACTGCTACCAACATGTGTGTGTACCATATACTTGTACATGCATTGCCAATGTAGGATGATCAAGTATGCTTCAAGTAAATGTACACTGTATTGTATGTGCGCAAGCCTGCAGATTGCTAGACCACGAGCATTGTATGTGCACAGAAAATCCTGGCATAGGATCACAAAAACCCTGGCGTACCTTCGGCATGGGCTCTAAATGGAATGCACCCTTGGTAGCTTAGGCACTGGCATACAACTTACAGGTATGCCCCCTATAACGAGAGGCTATTTAGGCCTAGCCTACACAGAAAACGGGGCCTAGGCTAGCCTAGCACTGTAGGCTAACACTAGTATTATAACAGTTGGTAGCCTAACTGAATTGGTGATTCTGTTGGACCCATCATACTATCAGCCTACCTGTTACTGTTAGGCTAGTGTTACTGATTTAGTGTTGCTCATTTGCTACTTTATACTGTGCAACACCTTAGGCCTAGGCTAGTGAGGATCTTGTCCCAGATCTTGCCGGTTCGTATACATTGGATTATTCCATTATATATAAGGTGTCCATTGTGTGCGCATTAAGTGTGCACACAATAGCAGTCTGCATTACGGTGGTGCGGTAACGTTGTACCATCAAAGTCAATATGCTATCAATAAGAAGATTAAACGGCATATTTCATGTAATAAACACTGGTATATTTCTGTTTCCAACAGGTGATATGCAAGAAACCTTCAAGGAGTTCATCAGATCATCGAGCAAGTGTAAAGGATGATAATTGTGTCAGACATACATAGTCTTTTACAGACAGCCGTTTTATTTCTCAACCATGTAGGTGATGGGCTGTTGCTGGTGGTTTTGTGTTACTGGTCATGCTTGGGTGTTGGTGTGCTATTGTCTATGTTATGAACACGGCACAAGCTATAAATTGAGATAAGTTAGAATTCCCGACATTGGTTATGTTCTATTTAATTTGTAAAGATTTTTAATAACCAACCAATGGTCTAGGTTGTGAACACCGCACATATTATAAATTGCGATGAAGTTAAAATTCCCGACATTGGTTATATTCTATTCAATTTTTAAAGATTTTAATAACCAAGCAATGGTCTATGTTATGAACACCGCACAAGCTATAAATTGAGATAAGTTAGAATTCATTAGAATTTCATTGTTTGGTTATCAAAATCTTTAATTTGTTGGTAATCAAAATCTTTAATTGGTTTGTTATCAAGTCTCTATTATTAAGTTATTTCGGGACATTATTGGTCAACTTTTTTCAGCTTTTATAGCTTCCAGAAGGCCTGAAGGTCCGGAAAAAAAAAAATGAGTCAATAGCACTCCAGCACCCCAACAGCCCATCATCTACATGGTTGAGAAATAAAACGGCTGTCTGTAAAAGACTATGTATATCTGACACAATTATCATCCTTTACACTTGCTCGATGATCTGATGAACACCTTGAAGGTTTCTTGCATATCACCTGTTGGAAACAGAAATATACCAGTGTTTATTGCATGAAATATGTCGAAATATGCCGTTTAATCTTCTTATTGATAGCATATTGACTTTGATGGTACAACGTTACCGCACCACAGCAATGCAGACTTCTGTTGTGTGCACACTTAATACTCACACAATGGACACCTTATATATAATGGAATAATCCAATGTATACGAACCGGCAAGATCTGGGACAAGATCCGCTAGTGATAATAGACTACAGTACAGCACAATGGTGCTTAGAGTACAACACAATGGTGCTTAGGCATACCTCAAACAATTTTAGGCTAGGCCTAGCCTAGCCTAGGCTAGGCACAGGAGAGCAGCATATGTGTCAAACTCGACCTTCTCAAACATTTCAATTTACCTGCTATAAAATCCTTCAGCGATCTTCGTTCGTTTTAGAGGTCTTCTTGGTCTGCCACAGTCGGCATTTCGCCTCTTCATATTAGAGAAATTGGCCACCATATGTAAAAAATGATTGACTATTTGTTGGTTAGAGATTTTACTTGTGAAGCCCTGCTGTCAAGCTCTTCCTACAATATCCTACACACAGTAATCTTTCGCTTTTGTGCTTATTTACGAGGGCGCTAAACCACTACTTGTTAAGTCAAGAACACTGAAGCGGGGTGGGGTCAATAACGCAAGCTTTCCCGTAAGAGGTTTTTTTTTTTTTTTTTTTTTGTAAACTAAATTGCAGTTCGTGTTTCTCTTCATAGCAAATTATAACTTATATGGCAAGGTTGGGGTTGTAACTGGTTCATATCATTTCTGTATCCTGTGAATAAAGTTTTAAAGGTGTTAAATTACTCATAAGGTTCATCGTCTGCTACAAGTATCTCAAAGAGATCTGAGATCATGAAGACATTGTGTCCATTTCCCAATTACAATCGGTCTCAAGAGCAGCAAGAACATTTATTTTTGTTAATTTTGGATCACACTGTTTACGTCGATCTCACTAGCAATAGTTCGTCACCCCATATACACCATTCAGCAGTAGTAATCTGCAGAATTTCCCAAACTACAATCCTTTGATTGCCGTTAAATTAAAAAACTGTAGAGCATAATTTTCTCATATTACACGACATGCAATACAGAATTGCAGAAACATAAAGTACACAAATAAAATACAAAACTCACAGGGGCACATCAAGTAAAAAAAAAGAAGTCAAAAGTATATGTTAAACAGCATGAAAAATTAATTTTAATAGTCCAACTCCCATATTCATAGAAAAATCTTGCGCCGAGATATAAAATGTTGAAATTTATTCACTGTGCAGTAACATACTGAGAAATCAATTTGAAAGTGGGAGGGCGGTGCAATTTTTGGACTATGCACTTCCCCCTACCCCATTGACTGAGAGGGTACATTCTTTATGCTAAATTTTTCGCTTTTCTCTAAGAGGAAGAACAATTTCTTTTTTAAATAGCTAATGAAATGCCATAACTCATTTTCTCAAATGAAACTGGCCACGGAAAAACTGGTGAAAATATTCGTTTTTGATACTCAGCCATGATATATAGACAATATTTATATTCCAGAACGAACATGCCCTCTGCAAATACTGAACGTTGATAACATTTTCACACTTCAATAAATAAAGAATCCACCATTTACGCAGACTAATCAACTGACATGGTTAAAAGGTATTTGATAATAGGTGTATATGAGAACATTTGAGTACGATATAGGTCAACCGTGCCCGAAATTTGAAGTCTTTCTCGAAAGACTATAGCAGAGCGCCGCTTTCAGTTGGCGCACCCCAGAGCATACGGAAAATTTTGAAAAATCACGACCACTCGGACAGCGGTAAATGGCGTTTCTCGGGCTTGTAAATAGTAGCTAAGCAAACAGGGCGAGGGCTTAAAAAATCTGAAAATGATTGCACGACGACTGAACATCGTTGTTTCTATACAACGTTATGTAAGGCCTACGAACTAACACTCTCCGATGACATTTCAAAAGTTTCCCAAATTTTGTTGTCCTTTTTGGACAAAATGTTTCACAATAAAGAGCTTGCATTGGAGGAAATTTAAAGTTTAAATGGAAGGCAATTTATAAAAATAGCAATATGACAGCCGGTGTCTCTTGATGATGTGGTGTCACATGTGGCAAATTTTGTCATTTGCAGAGCTCGGAAAAGTTTACCAAACTGATTTATGTGCGGGCCCTGCTGCATTTCAAGTTGCACTTTGCGCCGAACTTTTTGCTTTTTTAAGATTGGAAAAAAGGGGGTTCCTTAGCCGCAAATTGGGGGGGGGGCGAAAGCATGCTTCTGCCCCTTGTTTTTTACTGGGGACTTCTCCCCCATCCACCCCTCTTCCTATACTCCTATGACATTGCGCGGCAATTTGTAATATGTTATTGTTGTATTCAGATTGCCAAGAATTGAAGTCTCTCCCCAAGGTGTCCTAAGGCTACTGGATGATTTAAACCCTCAGAAAGCACCGGGACGGGATGGTTTAACCCCAAAAGTTTTAAAAGAGTGTGCCAAGAATGTTGCCCCCCTTGTTACAACAAATTTTCCAAAAGTCTATTGACACAGGAGATTTACCGGAAGATTGGAAGCAGGCCAATGTTTCTCCAATTTTTAAAAAAAGGTAACCGCTCCGACCCAGCAAATTACAGACCTGTTTCGCTAACATCGATTCCATGCAAGCTTCTTGAACATATTATTTTTACTAGTATCATGGCTCATCTGGAAAAACATAACATCCTTAACGATGAGCAGCATAGCTTCCGCAAGGGTCGCTCCTGTGAAACCCAACTTGCCCGTTTAACTATAGATGACCTTGCCAAAATTTTAGATAAACAAGGTCAGGCAGATGTCATAATTATGGATTTCAGCAAAGCTTTTGACCTAGTCCCACACCAAAGACTGTTATTAAAGTTAGAGCAATTTGGTATTTCGGGCACTCTTCACACTTGGATTAAGATCTTTCTCACTCAAAGGACGCAAACAAGTAGTTCTTGACGGTGCTACATCTTCATCGATAGCTGTTACCTCTGGAGTCCCTCAGGGTACAGTGCTGGGCCCCTTACTTTTTATCTTATACCTTAATGACCTACCTGATGGATTGTCATCCCAAGTTCGTCTTTTAGCTGATGATTGCATCCTGTATCGCGAAATTACTTCTATGGAAGATAGTATCTCGCTACAAAATGATATAAATAGTCTCTGCAAATGGGAATCTAAATGGCAAATGAAATTTAATGTTTCTAAGTGATTTGCTATGCGTGTTACTCATAAGAAGAAACCTCTATTAACTGCGTATAAAATGAGCAATAGTGTTCTACAAACAGTTCCCAACCATACTTATCTTGGGGTGGATATTAACAGTAAACTAAGCTGGGCCGATCACATTAACGGAATAACTTCCAAAGCAAACAGAGTCCTTGGCTTGTTACGTCGTAACCTGTACAGTTGTTCCCCAAAAGTTAAGGAAGCCGCTTATAAATCCCTTGTTAGACCAAGGTTGGAGTACTGCTCAAGTATTTGGGATTCTTACCATCAGGAGCATATAAACAAGCCTGAAGCAGTGCAACGCTTCTTTTACGCACTTGGTCTGTAAAGACCAAGGGCGTAGAAGAAGTGTTTCATCAATGCCTGCTGACTTAAACTGGCCTACTTTGGAGGAACGCAGGATCAGTGCTAGGTTGAGCTTACTGTACAAGTCTCTCCATCACTTAGTTGCCATTGATCTAAATGGATATATTTTTAAGCCTGGCAATAATGGAATCTCCACTCGCAAGTCTTAATCGATCTCCTTTCATTACCCTGCTGTAAAAAAGGACTGTTATAAGTTCTCTTTTATTCCTAGGACAGTGGCAGAGTGGAATTGCTTACCCTCAGCCGTAAGGAACTCTCCATCTATTGAAACTTTCAGAAATCAAATACGTAAACTGAACTTGACATCTTTGAGGAGATCTGAATCTATTAATTTGATCTAATTAACTTTTCCGCTAGCCGTTACACACCTACAACCGTATATCCCGTTTGTGGAGAACTGCTTGTAGTATCCAACCAGAACCAGAACCAGATGGCACTCTTTGTATTTCTTTGTTTTGCCGTTGTTACTGCACCTTGCATCAAGGTGTGATAGAACTCTTACTCCTATGGGATGATGTAATTTACTAAACCCTCTCTGTGCAACATGCTATTTAACCAAACAGGAAGGTACTTGCCACTATGTAAATGTTCCAAGGTTCGCTTTTCTCGGGATTTAATGTTTCTGAAGCTTGGGAACGTCCGTACTTCTGGGAACATCTATCCAGGGGAATAAAAAGCATGTAACCATTGCCATGATCATCGAGGTATAAGAAAGCGGGAAACATCGAACCTTGGGAACATTGAACTCCGGAAACATATCCAGTAGACCCCAACAGGGAGTGTTGAAGGTCATGAGAACATTTTTAATTATAGAGAGAAACAAAACAAGAAATGTGAGTTGTACAACAAGAAAGTCACAAATTATTGCGCAATGGACTAATTTTGTTTCAAGTGAATACATTTCAACATTTTATATCTCGGCTGAAAAAAGCCCCATAGGTTGGAATGGTCTGCTAGAATTTATTCGTCATGCAGTTTAATATAGATTTTTGATTTTTATTACTTGAGGTGCACTAAAGAATGGAGAAATTTGGGTCATTCAGTAAATAAATAAAGTGTCAGGGTAATCAAAGTCGACTTAGGTCCTTTTTATATTTCAGGACCATTCCCCGAAATCATGTTCTCATCCGACAATTATTTTTTGTTTTGTTGAATGTTTGTAGATTTGCATTTGTTTATCTCTTGTATTCATGTTTAATCGCTTTTTACCTCAGTTAATTAAAGTTTCTAGATTACATATATAGCATGAGAAGTTTACAAACTTTCCATTTCCGAAGTAGTTATTGTTGACTTCAAGTTACACACCAGACACAAAATAAAAAGAACAAAACATTCATTGTTATCACGGTGAGGAAGTGATATAACCTCTTCTGCATTTAAGCTCACTTTGGAGCACAAATGTAGTAACTTCATTTGTTGATATCGTTTTGAATGGAGGTTTCACCAAATTCTTCACTTAGTTCCTCTTTTATGAGTGAAAATCAAATTTTTGCTTAAGCTTTCCCTTTATTTATACAAAAAGTCCGAATCTTGACCGAATTTTTCAAAAATTTCCCCGAAAACAACGAAGCACGTACCATATGTCCGGATACTGTACATAGAAATCAAAGAAATTACAAAAATTATAGACGCAAATGGCAGCAAATGGAAAATATTTAATTCTCAAATTCACTTCTACTGTTGGTGGTTGGGGCGGAAATGTCACGAAGTGTGGTTTCATTGATTAGATGAAATTATTAGAAAGGTTGGGAGGATCAATTGGGGTTGAACTGAGACTGTGTATCAAAATTAAGTTGTTGTTAAGTCTGACGACATTACTAGATGAAGGATGACAACCACCTCCTTAACTTGTGTATTTAAAGTGTTCCTCAAGTAAAATAAAATAAAATCCAAAAATATGTATCATAAACAGGAAAAAAAAATTAGTCCATAAATTGCGCAATAGTTTGTGACTTTCTTGTTGTGCAACTCACATTACCCACTGTGTCGCTATAATGTTTTTATGACCTTGAACACTTCCTGTTTGCGTGCATCGCATCTTGCAAAGAGAGGGCTTGATTCATTACATCATCCCATAAGAGTAAGAGTGCTCTCACACCTTAGTACAAGATGCAGTAACTTTTAGAAAAACAAACAAAGAAATACAAAGATTTTATTTTGAGTAGTACAACAATGACATGATAAGTTATATTGCACAATGTACCATTTTAATTGGAGTGTATAAACTTCAAAAATTTTATATCTCAGCTTAAGAATGTCCTACAAAGATAAGAGTTAAACTATTGGAATTCATTTTTCATGCTGTTTAGTATATATTTTCTAAATTTTTGACTTGAGGTACACTTTAATAATTCCATTATCCCTATCGGGTCGTTTTAGAGTTCCCAGTACTGTTACCGATCGTCACTCTTCTTCCTTAGTTGCACGTGCAATAAAATACAGATTCTTAGAAATGACCCCCCCCCCTTTTTTTTTTGAAGCATTTTATTGTATTTGGTATTTTCAAGTCCCCCTTTTTCTAAGTATCTTAATGTCATTTATTCAACTTACACATTATGTAGCCGTATCTAAATTTATCCGTTTGCTGTTTTAGATTTTAATGTTTGTTTTGAACTGCTTGTTTGCAACCTCACTTCTCTTTGGTCGAATTAAGTTTTATTGTATTCTATGTTCTGTTCTGTTCTATATTGGACGAAAAATGCAAAAGAGTTCTTGAATCATGTTTATGGCTCTGGACGAGATGGTATACGGTTGTCTGCAGTGTTGAAAATTTTGCCCGAAATATAAAATCAAAGAAATCTTATATTCTTGTGACGTCAAATTTATGAATGACAATACCACCAATTCAATTTTAATCAGAATGCTGAAAGTTGAGACGTATTAGAGCAGCCTATGGGAAAACCGTTTTGCAGTTTTCAATCAGAGTAACCTTATACTTGACTGTGCCAATTAACCCTTTACCGTTGTTTGGGTCCTTTTGGACCCATGCGGAGAGCTCGGCTGTCACCCATCTTTACTGTTTCACGCGGAGCTCGAAACTGCGAGTAGCTACCCGAAAATTCGGCCACAACAACAATAGTTTAGGTCACGGGGTCAATGGCCTACGGAAGCCGATGCGGGGCGGACTACGTCCGCTTTTCCGCCCACTCCCGAAGCGCGCAAATATGCCCCGATCGGAGCACAACGGTAAAGGGTTAAACTTGCTAAAATTTCTTGGCCTGCATTGTTGACCCGAAATTTAAACAACGGTTACAAAAAGAAAACAAATAGGGTGAGAGGTGAGGGCTTTTGCTCATTTTTACATATAACCTTAAGGTGCTTGAATATTTATGTTAAATCTCCCTCGACACGTGACATGTCGTATTTTCTCAAAAGTTGTCACTGAGTAAAAGTCATTTTAGAAAACCACTCCATATCCGGCATCTAGCTACGAGATTTCACATGAACCGATTGAATAGAAAAGTAAAGGCTGAAGTTTTAAGGCTTGTATATAAAGAGCTATTTGTCGATTGTTGATATAACTTCGAATTTGGAAGCGGAACTGTAAATTTTTTGATGGGTTAAGATGTACAAAGTGCATGAGGACACAGAAAGAGGTAGGGTAAAAGGATATTTCCTAGGGGGTACTGTAACACCACTAGATATCTTAAAAATGCTTAATCTAAAAATAGGCTCCAGCGGGGCAAATTGCGACTAAAAATTTTGACTTTCGGTTAGACGAATTGAAAATAATTGGATTTAAGCTTGTTAAAGAAGTAAAAAATATGGGTTTTGTGAGGAAGAATCTGCTTCCCTCATAATCCAAGCCAGGTCCAATTCACCGGCCCATCAGATCCTAGAAAATCCAACGCTAGTGCAGTGTTACTGTGTCAAGGTTGTATTGTACCTTGCATGGACCGCGTAAACGCGAGAGCTGCCCGGGCTTGCCCGCCCACTTTTAATGCCGTGATATTTTGGGCCTTCTTCAACTGTGCTTCGGGCCACCTTACTGTGCATCTATTTTTCAAACATACTGGGCCGCTTCGATGGTTAGGTCCCACATTTTAAAATTGGCTCCTCGGTCTATGCCTTATTAGCGTATTATTGAATTTTTAAACGCCTTTTTGTGATCATTTTCGATAAAAGAAAATGTTTGTCATTGATCGATTTCGCATATAGACGAGTCCAGTCAGAGCTTGTGTTTAGTGACTGTAGACAGCCATTAATGGTCCATCGGCCTTAAATCGTCTTCATTTATTGTCTACATGAACTTTAAACCCAGATAATCAATGAAATTGAAGGAGTTAAGATCCAATTTAGTGTACAACCATTCATGGTACAGGTAAGCGAGGAAATTGAAAGATGATAGACGCCAGCTACGGCCGACTTAAATCAGACCATCAGTTGCTGTCCGGAATCGTCTACCAGAGAAGCACAGTAGTTCACGTGATCGGTTGCAGGTTGGTTGTATGGAGTTAACTGGTCCAGTTTCCGACCAATTGGTCAAAGTCGAGCCGACCAAAGCCTTTTTTGCCGGTTGTGATTCACTGGCTTGTTTCCCTCCTCCGTCATTGCTTTAGGCTGAGGTGTGTGTGTGTGGGGGGGGGGGGGCAAATACTTCCCCTTGACTACAGGTCTGTTGTTTGTTACTTTAAAGCGAAGGAATATGTGAAAAATTACGTCAACACAGAATTAAGACATTTGAATCAGCATCGAAGTTATTGTAAACTAGAGATGTTTCCTTTTTTTTTATTTTTTATCGAACTTACGTCATATTATTCATAGTTACCTCACTACAATGTAAAAGTTGCTCAAAATTGTTGTAAATTTACAGACCCCAAAATAAAGAGAAGTATTAAGATTACTGAAAAGTTCTGGAAATAAGCCTCCAGAACTTTTCCGTAATCCTTATTTATCTCTTTATTTTGTTGTTTTTGTAAATCTACTGTATTTTTTACATTGTACAGGCCTAAGCCATGTACCGAAATGCCTCACAAAATAAGTGATTTAAATTTGATTTTTTTTATCTTTTTCAATTTTTATTGTTTTATATTTTCTCTTGGCCGACCTAGGGAACAGGGGCAAAGGGTCCTCTGGATTTGCCGTTTGTGGTTCGGTTAGGTAGTTATAGATGGAGTTTTACCGACCAGTTTGCGGTTAGGGATTGGCGCTACCGTTGACTAGTGAGTACATTTTTTCTGCTCTATTAATTTTATTAACATGAAATAAACTTTATGTGATTTCTTTAGATGGTTCTTCCTGCTAGAAAAAAATGACATCTAAAATGCGTATCTTGGTCTGCAGGTAGATTGAGGCACGCAGTCTGAAAATAGTCCCCCGTGCATCTTACGAGGTAGTGATATGTTTGTCTTCTACAGTATAGATATCCAACGAAAGCGCGTCTTGCATGCAGTGTTTACAAACTAGAAACTCTGGCAATGAGCAAATCCATTGTAGAAGTTGGAGTAGAGATGAAAACAGAATTTATTTTCTGCATACAGTCTTAATGGGTAGGGTCCGACGTCGGTGCGCAGGGTCGCCATTGAGGGCAAATGACATTCGTGTCCGTTGGAAATTCTTTATTCCCCGTCTGCCCTATACCCCCATGAGATTTGGGGCTTTCCACAAGGAAGATTTTTTCCAAAATTTCCAGGACGTTCTGCACCAATGGAAAGTGGTGCTCAGTTCTGGTAGACTTTCAGGTAGGATTACCTGTTTCTTTCAAAAATCGCATTTTAATGCCCATCAACTGCTTCCCCTAGAGTTTAACCCTTCCTTTTTATAAAACTTGCTAGATCCGTAGCTTTTGGTAGTTTACAGTTTGCTACCAAGAAAATGTTACTCAGAGTTTTTAGTAGATACAATTACCCTTACCCTCACAAATACCTAAAGCCCAGGAACTTCCGGGGCCGTCCGTTGTTGGACCCCACCGGCTGGTCCTATAAGGCACGGGTGACACGAGGATTTGCCTGACAGAGGAATCAAGCTCTCCAACTGGTGGGGGCAGCATTAACCTGAGGCCCCGACAAGAGCCATAGCTTAGTCCCGGTGTGTCTTGACTCGGTAGAATTTGATGCCGAAATTTTTTGTTTTGACAAAAGAAAATTTAAAATTTTTGAAAGAAATTTGGCTTTTGTAAGGACCATTAAAAGTTGAAGTGTTTATTAAAGAATCTGTCTTTCATATGGCCAAAACCAAAAATATCTGAAATTCATTTGGGGTTACGCATTTCTTCGTACGTAGGCATACGCACTAAGGCTTTCAGATGGAACTGGAAATTGGCCCTAAAATTTTTCCCTATTGAACGGAGATGTGATAATGACGAGCTTCTTTTAATGGAGAAATTTTGGAGTTAAATAAAATAAAATATAGTTCATTGTTCAGGTTGTACTAAAAAATTAAGTTTTGTATTAAGTGATATGCCTTTCAAGAGCAAAATTAGGTAAACTGTAAGGGTGATTAACATAGTTGGCTTCTATTAATTATTGTACGGATTATCCATCGAAATTGGAAAATTTTGCCCTTCAAGTTGAACAATCTGAAGCTTATATTGGAGAAAATTGTTATTTTATGACAGATTTGGGGGTTTTTATGGGAGAAGCTGACCCTCTTATGAGAAAAATCAAGAAGGGCCGATTTGTAGTTTTGTTGGGGTTATATATTAAATGTCATCATACAGATTAAGGCCCTCGGACCATATTGGAAAATTTTTCCTGCGGAAAAGTTTGGCTTCCCATATATTTGAAATATTATGTTTTATATATTGACATAGACATACGGGAACGTTTCGGTTTGGGAGGGGTCAGATTTTCTTTTTTTTTTGTCCGAAAAATGTAATCTACCCGGAAGACTATCTAAGTGGAGCGCACAGAAATTTTTGAAAAATTGAGAACCCCAGATAGCAGGAAATGGTATTTCCCAGGCTTGTAACTAGAAACAAAGCAGTGGTCATTTTTAGCTTTCTTTCACAATAAAATTTTCACTTCATAATATTGCCCCAAAACGAAGAATAATTTGCAAGCATGCATTGTTCTGTTTAGCAATCTTTCCGATCTCTGATCAAAACAATGTCTAAGCGGAGGGCCACTATCAGGTGGCGCGGGGCTTACAGAGAGTTAAAAAAATGTTACCCTTCAGACAGTTGGAAATGGCATTTCAAAGACTTGTAAGTTGTAACTAGAAATGAAACAGTCTTTATTTTGAGTTTTACTTAAATAGAAAAAACACTGCGTGCTAAGTGATTAGAAAGTTACCAGATAACAGGTACCGCTACAACTAGATGTAATGGTTTTGCCTCTATCCTCGGGAAAACTATGCAACCGACAGAATTGAAAACATACTAATGGTTTTGACTCTAAATCTTCGTTGTATCCTATTGCAAGGTCCACTAAATAAATGAAATTTTCTACGTGACTGCAAGAACTCCGAATTATAAATGACTTTACCTCCAACGTATTTCAGTGAAAAAATGTCACGTTTTAATGTGGCCTGAAATGAATTTCCAGTCACACTTATGGGGAGACATTCTCACACCACTGTGTAACTGAAAACGACTTGGCCTATTTTCAGTACCATTGCTAGAATTCGGCCGTCGGGGGCAGGCCAGATGGGAGACCCCTTGGCACTGCATGCACCTGAACGACCTCTCGCCCGTTTTTGTAAGGAAAATTCGGAACTGTGAGTTTCTTTGAAGAGTATGGTCTCCTCTAATCAAAATAAAGAAGATCGTCCGGGTGACTAAAGTTTATCAGGCTTACCTCTTTTATCGTGGGCCTACAGATGAAGGCTCCCAGACGAAACTGGATTCTCTCAACCGACGACATGGGAAGGACAGTCTTCCCCGACGGGGACATGACCCCCGCTGGTGCCACCCTTGGTTACGTCTGAAAGTGCAACTTCCAGCTCACCGGTCTAAGGCTTGTGCACACGGGTTAAAGATGGGGCAAGATACACAGAATGAGATAAAACAGAGCTAAGAAGAACTGATTGAAATCCGATTCCGATATGTATGAAAATATAGTTACAACAGAAGAAAATATGTTCAAGATCACCCTCTAACTAACTTCAGTACTTTAAGGGATTTTTTTAATTGATTTTTCATTATTATAGACAAAACCGCCGACCCTCCCCCCCCCCGACTGGTGCCTTCCTTGCCCTAAGGCGGGCCCAGCGGTCCACCCGTTAGGGCCTCACGCTCCGCATCGGTTGGGGTTTCCGGTGGTCCGGTTTGTCTAGTTCACCTGCAAAATCATGTTGTCTCCTACTTTCCCCTAGAATAAACAGTCTGGATCTGGATCTGGAAAAATACTGCACAACACTCCTGGTGGAGTCAAACGTGCAGGGTTGAGTGTGCGCATGTAGTTAGTCGTCCCGTCTGAGGATCCATAAGGCTGCGCTCTTGAATTGCTTGGGGTCCTCGAGATCTGTAATGTTCTGGGGGAGTAGGTTCCAGTCTCTGACGGTCCGAGGAAAGAAACTGTATTTGTAGCAGTCCTTATTGGTTGCTATATTTGTAAAGCTATTAGAATGGTGATGTCTAGAGGGCCGCCGGGCCGGTTGTAGGTTGTTGATTGGCAAGGCTAGGAGGCCCAATCTGGCTTTGTGAAGAATTGCTAGCCTGTTGGCAGTACGCCTGTTTTTGAGACTATCTCACCCTAGATCGTTTAGCATTTCAGTCACACTACTATGGGGGGAATAGTCATTATAAACAAACCTAGCAGCCCTACGCTGAATTTGCTCAACCTTATTGGATAGGGAAGTGGTGTAGGGATCCCAAACAGAAGATGAATACTCCAATAAAGGCCTAACAAGTGTGACACCGCAGCCTGACACCCTAGCCATTAGTTGTCAATCCTCCTTGCTGTGGCACGTAACGGCGAGTCGTGTTACGTCCTTTGTTTCTTGAGTAATTCAGTTGAGCGCCATCTAGAATGACTATTATTTCGCAAGAACTCAGCTCAGAAAGTAAATTCTCAATCCGTGAGTCGACTATCTGCACAACAACGTGACGTCTTGTTACAGCTGGCTGTTGTAATTATCTGTTGCCTTTAATCGCAACCTACATTCACTATTTTCAAATATTGCAAGAATACGAAATCATTATGCCGAAGAATAAGGGTAAGTATTTTTTGAGTAACAATCGTTTGTTTTAAGGTATTATTCCATCGTTCGATCAAGAGCGGGAAGTCGCCCTAACGCAACGATAATTAGCGTAGCCCAAGTAGGCCTAAGTTAGGCCTAAGAAACTTACCCTATCAGTATATAGTATATGGCCTAGCCAATGCATTTGCCTTTAACGTTAGGCCTAAACCTTAGGCCTATCCAGTCACAAACTTCCCCTTGCATGCTTTCCCCCCTCTGCCAAAATACCCGGGTGTCGTTAATGTTTCTTCAAAATCCTTATGGAACAGCAGCGTCCAGTCCTTTGCAAATCGACTTAGCCTAGCCGAATTGCTGGAACAGTGTGTCTAAAACTGCATAGCTAGCTACACATTTCAGCATGTGAATACGTCTAGCCTAACCTCTAATTTTTGTCTAGGCCTAAGGTACCCTTTACATTGGCCTAGAAAAACAAGCTTACTCTAGCCTAGATTAAGGGAGCATTGAATGCGGTGAAAGTAATAGACAAAACATCATTTTTTTGCATTTTTTACCATATGATTACCTTTCAAACTGGGCAGTGAAAATATAAACCTACGGCAGCACCATAGGCCTATTATGCTTTCATACAGTACAGTGCATGAGAACAGAACTTGGCCATTTCGCCCTCTTTCCAGTTTGCCCCTAAATATCAGTTTGCCCCAAATTTCTTAAATTGGGCCCCTTATTTATGAAAGTAACCAAATCATATCCTTGCTACAAGTTTGGTACCTCCATTATTTACTCACAGGAAAGGGAGGAAAGAACAGAAGAAGGGGAAAGAATGAGAATGAGTCAGAAAAGAGAGAACTGGTTTTCAAAGATGATGGACAGGGTAAGTGCTAACTGCTCAGTGCAAAATGTGTTGCGTTGAGTGCCCTTCAAAACTTGTCATCAGAAGGGCTGAAGAAAAATGTTTATTTCCCAGAATTACCAGACAGGGCACAAAATTTCCCACAATTCTTTCTATATTTCACATGTTTGATGACTAAGTACTTCCCTGATTTCCATTACTCATTGTTTATTCTGAAATTATTGCTATTTGTTCTGTTTAAAGGTTTTGAATTTACCATTTTATCCAGTCTTTAAATTTCATCCATATGCAGCACCTCGACAAAACAGCTAGTGGAAAACTGTTGTGAACAAGGCAAAAAGAAAAAAATGCTGTTCAGATTTTTTTTCTTTGTGTTACTTTGAAGTTAAACTTTTACAAATGGATTTGAGGATATTGAACCTAATACAGTTTTCTCATTTAGTGTCAGTGGTAGTGATCTTTAGATTTCATGATGATGATGTCAGCTAGAACGTAATTACATCACCTCCTGCGTTACCCCTGCCATTTCACAGCTTGGGGTAGCAATTATTCTCATTGCCTTTGAAAGAGCATAGACACAAATGAGGTCACTTCATTGTAGATGGGATCTCCCAAATGATTCCTGTGGTTATCCTTTCAAGATAGATTGCAAGTTCTCTAGACTAAACTTAAGAAAATATTTCCTTTCACAAAGAGTTGTTAACATTTGGAAATTTGGAATAGCCTGTCAGATCCAGTTGTGTCTGCAAACACTGTAAATGAGTTTAATTAAGGGAACTTTTCATTTAAATTTACTGCCCAAGAATTTCACACTGTTCATCAGTGTTGCGGGGAAACCTACAGTTGGGTGTAACTGGTTACTTACCATTATATGGAAACTTTGTGACTGCTGTAGGTTTTGCCCCAAAATCTGATAAGATCATCAGGTTCATAGTGCAATTTAGCCAATGAAATGTGATACTCTAGTAATACATGAGTTCAATCAGAGATACTTGAGTGACTTAGTGTGAATTTTTTTTTTTTTATGGGAATAAAGTTGATTAGTTAGATTGTGGTTAAATGACATCAATAGACATGTGTTACATAGCCTTAGCTGGATAGGTAGCTAGGTAGACAGATAATGTGTCTTCCAAGTTAAAAAAAAAAAAAACTGTTCAAATCCTGCCATTAGGGTGCCTTATACATCTGATTGGAAATGCTGTAGACATATTCTACAACCCACAGGCCACAGGGGAAGGGAACAAGGCTAAGATATTATTTACAATTGTGGTTTATAACTGATGTGGATGCATGCCTTGAATATTGACACACGAGAGTGTGATCACACTACATTATTCACCTCAAATCACTATGAAGAAGTGAGATTTTGTGCACACCTGGATAAACAATTAAAACCAATGTAGCATATAAAGTTAATAAAACAGTACACCTATTATACTGTCAATTTTTAAAAGAATGGTATGTGTAGTACACCTGGTAAATCAGAAACTTAAGGGCTGTGAAAGTAATTTTTTTTTTATCTTATCCTATTTACAGAGTATGCCCAAGTGTTGAAAATGCTTGGTAATGGGCGGTTGGAAGCACATTGCTTTGACGGAGTCAAAAGATTGTGTCACATTAGAGGAAAACTTAGAAAGAAGGTAAAAGGTTATCTTGATTCAAGTTTATCATGTGTAACATGCCAAGGCTGCCATTTTCATTAAAAATGTCTTCATCTATGTGTGGAGTTTGTCGTGCCTTATAAATGATGGAGGGTATGGCAACATGACAATTCTTCTTATAAACATAATGAGTCAAGTTCCACATCAAAAAGTTCTGCAAAAAATTAAAATTTTGAATTTTTCAGTATCCCAGCTTGGAACAATTTTGTTCATAATTTGAAAGAAGTGTATAGTCATGCAACTTTAAACCCTTTGCTTTGCATGGTTTGCTGTGAAACTTTAGTACTCGACTGTGTTCTGGAGTACCTCATTTCAATCTGTGATGTGTAATTGTGTTTTGGACAAGGAATGAGCTTGAAGAGGAGATATTTTATACATAGTTAGCCACTTCAGGTACAGGGAGTGCAAATATGGCGGCATCTATGCAAAAACTTATTATTTGGTGGAACATGTAGATACATATTGTGATATAATTGTAATATAATATATAGTTGGGTATGGGTATGGTGGGATGGACCCAGTGAATCTGCCAGAAAAACAAAAGGGGTGGTTAATTACCATTAAACCCCAAGTTTTCTTAGTTTGACCTTGTGTCATTGCAGTATTCAGACAAAACAGCAGTCTTTAAGTAAGTAAACTCAATTTTATGGAGCTATATGACCACAGCATACTTATATTTGGACTAATGGGTTATGAAATCTGTGAGAAGTGGCTACCAACTACATTTTAAGACAATATTGGAATCTTTTGAACTGAGATGAGTACTTTAAGCAGGAAGCGTTACAATGTCCCATGTACTCTTGGAAACAATGTTTGTTTCCATGTGTAAGTAGACCTTAAAAGAATGATTTAAGGTCATATCAAGTTTTGATATGTTAGAGTACTTCTTCTAAGCATTCTGGTGAAATTTTCTTTGAAATCCGGTGTGTTGTTCTCAAGATGATCATAACAGGTGATCATAACAGTCTCCACATTGTATCAGTTAGAAAGCAGATCAAATTAATGGACATACTTTGGAATTCTGTTTTCAGGGCTCGTGTGGCCAGGAAAAGTCATCAAATTCTTTTTCATATTCCAGGCCTGGAAAAGTTATGTAATATTCTACAAATGATGGAAGTCATAGAACAGTTATGAAATTTAGCCCAGATCTGTCTTGTAATTTTTTCCAAGTAAATAAGTTACCCATTAATTTGTCACCATCATTGTGCCATTCAAGTTCAAGCAAATTTGGGATATAATTTTGGCATGAAATGGTCATGTGAAGGTCATGAGATAGTCATGGAAAAGTCATGAAATTTAATTTTTCTGAAGGTGCAGGAACCCTGTGTTTTTTGGTTTCAATGAAAAGAGAAACCTATGCATTCATGATGGCGTATGTGTGTATGTGCATGTGTATGTATGTGTGTGTGTGTATGTGTGTATGTTTGTGACACTTTGCTTGTTTACACGATATCTTAAGAAGGGAAGATCTGACATTTTCAAACTTGGTACACAGATACCCCATACTGAGAGGAAGAACCCTATTGATTTTGGTGGAGGTCAAAGGTCATTTGAGGTCACATGGGGTAACACCCCGAAATCCTTGTTTACATTATATCGCAAGGTAGGAAACTTGGATTCATTTCAAACTTGATATGTTGATGTGTTATGATGTAAGGAAGAACCCTATTGATTTTGGTGGAGGTCAAAGGTCATTTGGGGTCACATGGGGTCAAACCCAGAAATCCTTGTTTACACTATATCGCAAGGTAGGAAACTTGGATTCATTTCAAACATGATATGTTGATGCGTTATGATGTGAGAAAGAACCCGATATATTTTCGTGCGAGTCAAAGGTCATTTGGGGTCACATGGGGTCAAACCCCGAAATCCTTGTTTACACTAAATTGCAAGGTAGGAAACTTGGATTCATTTCAAACTTGATATGTTGATGGGTTATGGTGTAAGGAAGAACCCTATTGATTTTGGTGGAGGTCAAAGGTTATTTGGGGCCACATGGGGTCAAACCCCCAAATCCTTAATTATACAATATCTCAAGGTAAAAAATTTGGATTCCTTTCAAACTTGATAGGTTAATGGGTTTTGATTAAAGGAAGAACCCAATTAATTTTGTTGGAGGTCAAAGGTCATTTGGGGTCACATGGGGTCAAACCCTGAAATCTTTGTTTACATGATACATCATTGTAGGAAACTTGGATTCATTTCAAACTGGATATGTTGATGCATTATGATGTAAGGAAGAACCCTATTGATTTTGGTAGAGGTCAAATGTCATTTGGGGTCAAACTCCGAAAACCTGTATCGCACAGCTCAAGGTACGAAACGTGGATGTTTTGCACACTTAGTGTGTGTATGAGTTATGGTGAGTTGAAAGTACTGTACCTGTTGTTTTTTGTGGAGGTCAGTGGCCATCTGGTATCACCTGGCATCAAACTCTGTAAACCTTGTTGGCAGAATATCTTAAGGCACAGTAGAAATTTGGCTTTTTGAACATAGAAGTGTTTTGGTTAAAAGAAAAACCAGTTACTTACAGGTTGAGTCAAAGGTCACTTTGGGTCTCGAGTTGTTACAACAAATGTAGCATTTTATTGAAAAGAGCATGTAGGTGTCATCGAAACCTCAATGCATTTTTGCATTCTGGTTATTTGAACAGGTTTGGATCAATGCATCAGATATTATTCTTGTTGGACTTCGGGATTACCAAGATGCTAAAGCAGATGTTATATTAAAATACAATGCAGATGAAGCCAGAAATCTTAAGTTGTATGGAGAGCTACCACAAGATTGTAAGATTAATGAGAACATTTTGTTTGGTGAAAATGAAGAAGATGGTGATATTACATTTGATTATGATGAAGACCAGGCAGAGGAGGATATCGATGATGTAAGTGACCATTGTATCTTTTAACAAAGAATTGTTACAATAAAACTTACGTTAAACAGCTAATCCTCTCACTCCAGACAACCATTTTTTCAGTAGTCCACAGAGTTGACAGCAAGTTCAAAGATGCAGACTACTAAAGCTCATATACAGAGCATGACCTGTTCTGAGGGTGGCTTGTGTACTCATCCTGAAGCAATGAACTGAGATTGTGTCTAAATGAGGATGAATTTTAGATTGTTGTGGGATGGACTCATGAAAGAAGGTTAGGAGAGTTGGAATTGTCTGGGGTGAGAAGGTTAGGCCTCTAAGTCTGTGAGAGCATATGCTACTCGCATTTGATGTGTTATATCTAATGCAACAGTACAAAATCTACATTCACTGTTCTGAATGTACATACTAGAGTACATGAAATGGCCAGTCTACAACATATTTCTGCACTGTGCCATTGTGTACATTGTGTACTACATGGAAAGTGCAGAGTGGGCTTCATTGCAGAAAATGAGAGGGGTCAGCTTGGGTATTGTAAACTTTTAACATCATAGACATTTTGTGTATATTATTGGTTTTCCCCAGAGGAGGTTAAAGAAATTGAGGGAGATTGAAATGCGGGATTGTGTTTTTTTTGTGAAAGGCTGTGCTTATGATCAGTATTCTGGGAAACTGTCTTGGCCTAGAAGGGCTTATACAGACAAATTAGACAGGTAACAGATAGACCAAAGCCAATTATGTTATATTTTCTATAGGTCTGCATTAATGCAGCACATGTTAAAGGAGCTGCACATCTTTGACTTGTTTCCTTTCACTGTCTCTAACAGTTTTTATTTTCTGAACAATTTATTCAAAATAAAATTTTCCAAAATTGGCTTACATAACCAAAGATGAATTCTTTATATGTGCTATGTACATGTACACTGTGGGATTTGCATTTTATGATTAAATCTGTGGGCCAGTATTTGCAGCATCATCAATGTTTGGCTGCTAATTGTAATGGAATAATTGCTTAATTCTGTGGAAATTACCACAAAGAAATACAAGTGCAATTAAATGATTAACTCATCAACTGAAAATTGACAGCCTTGGGTAGAATATTGATGTATTCACAAAAATTAAGATGTGGCGTACTGTACTTAAAAACTTGTAAAGCTCAATTTCTTTTGGGGCTTTGGGAAAGGGGCCTTTGAATTGCTGGCATGCTAAGAGGAGTGACTCTGTTTGATGTATATCAATGAGACATAATATTCAAACTTTGCCAGAGAATGTTTTTCAGAAATAGAAATTTCATTTGGGATGAAAAATGAAGGATGTGGATTCCTCAAGACTGTCAGATTTCTAGTCTTCTGTAAGAAATGTTTTGGACTCTGTGGTTGAATTGTTTTGGTCTGTTGGTTAGTGGTAAATTGTTACAAACAGGCTTAAGAATAATCTATTTTGAACCTGAAGTATTTATGATTAGCTCAACTGATTTCTTTCAAAGAACAAAGTTTTTAAATTTCTCTTTTATCTTATTTTATTGCAGGCTTAGCTTCCCTGTGATTGACAAGTTATAGGCATGAGGTGTTGTAAATTGTGCAATTTGTACCATGGACACCTTTCCATCTCACGGTGGACACACTGCTTCAAACTTTACTAGCAAGCTATTTTAAATGTCAGAAAAATATGAAGTGAATATATTCCCAATGTTTTGCAGTGGTTCCTTTAAGTGAACCAGCCCTGTTGGATGTATTCTAGATAAAGGAAGACAATTATTCTACATCCATAAACTTTGTATGGTGTTTTCTCTTTGGACTTGGTAATAATGTCTAGAGGGTAAACAATGGAAGACTAGTAGTTGTGAGCTCAACAAAATAAAAGGTGTCAGAATGAGATACATCTCTTTATGGTGTATGGTACCACAGAGGCATTTTTAAAGATGAGTCTTATCTCACTTTGTAAGGAGTCTCACATCTTCATCAGCTGATGTGTGTCCTGGTAACTCCAACTGATGTGAAATTTCTTGGAACAACTGATAAAGCTAAGTGAAGTTGCAACAAACTTTGATTTTGGCATTGTCCATCACAGTAACAGGAAGGAATTCTGAACTCAGGTGTGAAAGTCACTAACAGAGATTGAGGAGTGTTATAACAGTTACAGGATCAGGCAAACTGTTCCACCACATATATGACTGTGATTTTGGAAGCCATGTATTATTATCATTGAGCTTGACCTCTTCATAAATGAAATGAAGTTGCCATTGGAGAGCTCTATAAAAGTTGTTAGTTCTATCAACATTTTATCATTATTCCTTTGAATTTCTGTATGTTGTGTTTGTTATCTTACATTATGTGTTACATCTGTTCCTTTTGTAAATGGGAGTAAACATGTAAGAATGTAGTTGGCCCGTCAGGTTCCTGCTTAAACATGTGAATGAACAAAAAGTCAAATACTCTCTTGGACAAATGGACAAATACCCCCTGGCCAAAATTCCCCAGGCAATTATGCCTGGAGGAGGGGGGGGGGCGGTGTTTGCCTTGGTGGAATACTCAGAGTAGGGGGGTGTCAATATCCCAGATAGGCAGTTGCTGGGTTGGTATTTGACTGGGGATTTTTCTGGGGTAATGGTCCAACAACCCTCAAATGTCACTCTCATCCTGCATCCTGTAATGTTCCAGCAACCCTCGAATGCAACACCCACCCCATCCTGTGTACTGCAACCTGATTGGCCTCAAATGCTTTCAAATATATTTTTATATATTTGAAAAAGGTTGTTGCATCAAGTGCTAGGCCTACTCCAGCAATTTATACCTGGGTGAACAAAAATTAATACTACAACTGTTATCTTGAAATAACAATTAGCTTCACAAGTAGAACTAATTAAAAAAGCACACAGAATCTTTCTGCAGCTGAGGATATATATTCAGGATTTAAAGGCCCAATTTTCTCACCCCAAACAGTGTCCAATCCTCATAACCTTCTTTCTGAAGCCCCTCCCAAAATTGTCTGAACATCCAGACACAATCTCTGTTTCTCACTTCAAGGCAAGTATAGAAAAACTCAAAGTGTATAATCAAAACACTCTCAGTGCAGTTTGTGCTGTGTAATATGAGCTATGGTACTCTGCATTGTTTGAATTAGTTGTCAATCAGAGGATTTAGCCAATTAAGAATTTATGTTAAACCCTACAAGAATTGTAGTTGAGGGTGACGAAAAAAAAAATTGGTTCTCTGAGTTCCTGATTTTTACAGACAATAGAAGTTGTGTGAGCTTCACAATAGCATTGCTGCTCTAGTTTATATTTAACCATCTCTGGTTGGAAAGAATCCAAAATAAAATATATGAATTGTATTTCACTACAAAATTAACATTTATAATAACTTTTTTGGTAATGCCATATCGACAGAGTTCTTATTGGACCATGCATCCCCTGTAAAAGCTGTCTGTCGGTATGACATCACAAAAAAAAAAATCAGATCGGTTAACATTTCATTCTCATAGACCTCTGATGCAAATTATATATTAACACAGGTTGACGAATTTTTGGCTCATTTTAATCAGGGATGGAGAGGATTTGATAATACATCCCTCAAAAAAGCCAATCAAAGTCCAAGTATGACTGCACTTTTTCGATAATCTTCAGTGATAAGAGAAATCTATACAGTCATGATGATGTACATATTTATGTGTGTGAGTGCATGTGTGTGTGTGTGTTTGTGACGCCTTGCTTGTTAACATGGTATCATCCAAACCTCGATGCATTTTTGCATTTTGGTTTAAGAAATTTTTGTCTCTAAGTTTCAGCTATGTTTGTAAGATTTGAGTTAGTAATGTTGATATCTTGAGTTGGTCAAGCTTTATCCAAAGGATTCTTGAGATCCAATCTATAGTAAATTTTGGTGATGTCTTTTTTAGCTTAGTGTAGTTTCTTTTAGCAATGGAGGATATGTTTAAGATAGTGGTGAAAAAAAGTAGGGTGATGAGAGTAATACTGTAAAATCTTCAGCCAAAATAAACCTTGCCCTCCTCTATGGGCAAAACAAACCAACAGCAACAAATTCAGACAGCTGTCAACCTTTAAAATATGCTCATGGTCTGCTACACGTGTAGAAGAATTTTTTGTGCATTGCAGCCACATGTTCCATTGTTTTGTGTCCAAGGATGATGTCAATGCACAAGGTGTATTATGAGTACAGTTGTGTTGTTTAATAGCAGTAACAGCACAAAATTTCACTTTTACATTGAAACACATCCATGGTCTTTCTGAAATGGACAAACCCAGAGAGAAAATAAGATTCACAGAGTAGATCTTGCAAGCTTAGTTTTATGTATGACAGTCATAATGAAACAAGTAGTTATTCCAGATGTACCTAAGACTTCTAAAGCTTTTATCAGGGCTGGATAATGTCTCTTTACCAGGAAGGGAGTAAATCTTCCCACAATTAGCCCCATTTTTATGTACAAAAAAGAGGAAACTTCTCCTTATTACCAAGATTCCCCTCCAAATTTTCTGTGAAGGAGCCTCCCAGCTGGCTCCACCTGTGGCTTTCATATTTTCTTCATTGTCTTTGCCAGCATTTTTTGTGATGCTGCATACACCAGGTGTAGTATTCCTTGTATTCCACCTGAAACAAAATTTAAAGATTTAATTTAATAAATGAATTTAAAGGGCCAATCCTCTCACCCCAAACAACAATTTTGGTACTTGGGTACCCAAATTCTCAATTGGCTTGGCTCTTTGATTGATAGCTAATTCAAACAATGCAGAGTACCAAAGCTTACATTACACAGCATAAAGGGTGCTGAGAGTGTTTTGATTATGAGTTTTTCTATACTCACTTTGAAGCAATAAACTGAGATTATATCTGGAAGAGGATGAATTTCAGACAATTGTGGGAGGGGCTTAAGTAAGAAGGTTAGGAGAATTGGTACTGTTTGGGGTGAGAGATCTGTGCCTTTAAGACTTCAGGTACAAAGATGTCCCAAAACTGAAAACAGAATTTGATTGTCTGACTGCTAGAAATATAGTAATTATCAAAATTTAGGGTTGTGCTCTCATTTTCATGTGTATGCCCACTTGTCTCATACATGTGCCATGGTAGGGAAGTTTTCATTACAGCATCAGGCACAGACCAATGGGCACTCTCCTTCCTTCACCCCCCCCCCCTTTTCCCCATTTCAAGAACAACGAAGTCATGGCTATTATCATAATGTTATCTAGGAAAATATGCCAGATTTCAGACTTCCTTTGAAAGGTCTGGATCTGGGCCTGACCAAAGGGTTGGGAACTGGTATCTGGTTTCTTGTATAACAGAAGGTGTGTGTAACAGTCACAGCATTGGGACAAAGCTAGTTAAGGCAATGCTGGGAACTCTTTTGTTGTAAGAGATGTAAGGGTTGTAGCTTTTGTAGGGGGTGAAGTATTTTCTTACAAAGTAGAAAGAAGCACGTGTCTTTTTGGTAATACATTTTAAGAGTGTAGGAAACATTGATTTCCTGTAATAAAAATTTGTACAGATTTCCAATTGTCAATTATTTGTAGTAAAAATTGTTTTCTGTAATAGATTTTTTTTTTTTTTTTTTTTTTAATTTTTGCTTTTGCTATTAAGCTATTATTTTCTTCTCAAAGAACATATGTGACCGATTATTAAGTTAGAAGTGTAGCCATTATGAAATGTGTTTTAAATAGATGACTGAGTGTCTAAGCCTGAAAGCTCAGTTTTCTGAAGTATTGAGAAAGATGGATATTCCAACCTCCAGTGATTGGAGAAAGAGATCACAATCTGATATAAAGATGTTGCCAAGTACAATAATAATTTCCTGGTATTATTTTGTTATTATTTTCTGTTAATGACCCTCCAACTTAAGTGTGCAACATAAAAGAAACATATCTATCATGGTTGTAAGCCATTCTACCATTAGGCCTATCTGTTGCCCATTTTCAATGAAATACAATCACGTGAAGAGAAAAAGAATCCAGGAAAAATCTTCTCAAAATGTGAACTTCAGGGAATTTATGACTGTATGGTACAAATGGACACATGCATGGGAGCTATGTCAATGTTCCCAGGGTTCACTTTTCCCAAGGTTCAATGTCTCTGAATCTTCCAAACATCAGCATTTCTGGGAACATGGGACTGAGGGAATAACAAACATTGAATCATCCCAATTTCACCAGATTAAACAAAAACAGGAAATGTCAAACCCTGGGAACATCAGGTAGCTAGACTCCCATACACTTAAAGTGTACCTCAAGTCAAAAAATTCAAAACTATGTATTAAAGAGCATGAAAAATGAATTCTAACAGTCCAACTCCCATCTTCATAGGACATTCCTGAGCTGAGATATAAAATGGTTGAAGTTTATTAACTCAACTTAAAATGGTGTATTGCACAATAATTTGTAGTGTCATTGTTGTACAACTCAAATTACAATCTTTGTATTTCTTTGTTTTTCTGAAAGTTACTGTACCTTGTACCAAGGTGTGAAAGCACTCTTACTCTAATGGGGTGATGTAATTAATTAAGCCCTCTCTGTGTAACATGCTGTGCAAGCAAACAGGAAGTGTTCAAGGTCATTAAAACATTTTTAATTTTAAAGGAAAACAAAGCAGGTTCTGTGAGTTGTACAACAAGAGAGTAACAAGTTATTGCGCAATGGACCAATTTGTTTTAAGTGAATGAACTTCAACATTTTATATCTCATCTCAGGAATGTCCTATGAAGATGGGAGTTGGACTGTTAGAATTCATTTTTATGTTGTTAATAATATATTTTTGAATTTTTTGACTTGAGGTACACTTAAAAAGTAAAGAGCAGTCCCCCCAAACTTATTTTGAAGAAAAAGCTAAATAACACAATTTTCATCTTATTTCTCTTCAAAGTATCTTTCATTACATTTTATGACTTTAATATTTCATATTCTAGGTAAACCAAGCAGTTATTTCTGGTAAATTTCACATCTGAAGAGAAAAAAACATTGTCACATGACTCCCAATAGCCAATCATGAAAGTGGACAGTCTACTACACTTTTTCAATTTGGAATGACTGCTCCTGCCCTTTAATGTGCAGATTTGTAGTTAATTTCTTATGTCATTACATTCTTGCTGATATCTGCACCGTGAACTCATTATGGAAGAACATAATGGTCTCTTCTTACCATTCAGGGATTCAGGGTTCTCATCTTAAGAGCAATCTGATTTATTCACGACATCTGCTAATGCAGGCTTCCTCCATTAGTGGCACACACGCCACTTGTGGTGCATGAAATGGTGTGGAGTGGTACAAATCATAACCAGGAAGATATTGAAAAATTTTTCATTACTTTTCTGACAAGAATTTTTCTGTCTCAAAAGTATGTACAGTGAATAAATCTTGTACTTCCCAAAGACTGACTTAAAAATTCAGACGAGGATATAATAATGTCCTTTTTGTCCTCAAAAGTAAAATCAATGTCAATGTTTACATCCATTAGAGTCAGTGCTATGTTGATTTACCGTTACTAGTGAATCGACAAAAATTGTTACGTTCATGAAAAATTTAGCCGAGGAAAATTGAACAAATCCCCTCCCCTTATACCCTCCCCCCTGATGGTGATTGGTGGCGCATTATGTCAGTAACATTTAACAATGTGCTGCTTCAGAAAATTTAATTGAGGAAACTAATGTACATAAAAATGCCGCAGTGATTAGACACTTCATACAATCATGTCATGTGTCCATTGTTTGAAGTGTATGTATGTATGGGAATATTTAAAACAATGAATGTGACCAACAATTATAACAATAAATGGGAGAGATAGCATTTATCTCAGATATATGATGTCAGTTACACCTAGATGTAAATAGGCTTTTTCTTTCTTTCCTTTTTTTTTCAATCAAAATGGTAGCATAGGTTAATTCAGCAACATAACCTATCAGTATCCATTATTTTCATCAAAAAAGTTGTTTGGAGAAGATTTTTTAAGGACTGTTTTTTTTTTTTTATATGGTTCCTGGAATGCTGCTATTTGTTTTCCCCATAGGTGCTTTTTGTGAATATTACTTGTTTCCCTGAGTTAATTTTGATCACCCAACATAACATTTAAAACAAAAAGGTTGTTTGGTTGCAAAGCATCTTTTAATCCTGTTGCTTAGCTGTCCCATTGTTTAGCTGCTGGTGGCTTCCTTCTCTTAGAGTACTCCTCGTAGACCAAAATGGTAGCAATGAAACAGGCCATTTACAAGGCTTTGATGTGGACTGAAAAGCCAAGCAAGGATTTATCATTCTTCCATATTTAATGCATCCCTTCCTTAGGCATAAGAGTCTAAAGTTTGTCTAAATTAAGCTGTTAGAGTTTATGGTCAGCCAAATGGCATTCACAGAGAAAGAAATTTTAATTGCCACCAACTAGAATAATGTTTGGGTTGTTACTTGTCAACAGTGCCTTTGTTGTGCAAGCATTGGGCATTACAGTATCTGTTGTACTTTGGAAATGTTCCCAGGGTACTTTGGATTTTTGTCACTTGTAATCACAATATCAGCTGAAATGGAAAGTCCCTAGTCAAATTTGCAGTAAATGTTTAAAGAATGGAACAAATTCTCTCAAGGATTGATTATAAACCTCCTTCTCTTTACTAGTGTTGTGATTTAAATTTTTGGAGGTTGATAAAAGGGATGTCATCAACAGTGTTTACTAGTGACCTTTAAAGTGTTCATTGTGTTAATACAAAAATCAGTCTTTGAATTCAGGATCCTGTGACTCATTAAGAACTAAATTTCTCCTTTGTTTCCAGCATACTGGGTTTAATCTGGAAAGCAGTGGGAGAAAACTATCCACCCATATAAGACTTGGGTAACACCTCCAATAAAGAAAAGTCCATATTGTAAATGACAGAAAATTGCACCATACTCTCGAAATTTTGTTTTGTGGTATCTTTAAATTCAAGCAAGCTTGTACATAAGAATATGCGAACTAAAATTTTGAGAATCAGAGGACAAATTAAAAGTACTCAACTTACATATACAGGTATTATCACTATCCGGGATCCAATTATTGTAATATGATGTTAATGCTGTACAATAAAGAATACACTACAGCTTCAAACATGTAAACATTATTTCCTTTTTATTTTGTCTTGATTTGGGACAACATATCTCTTTGCTTGTACAAAATTTTATAGAAAAATATGTAACAAATGTCACAATCACAGAAACAAACCTGACACATGTGTGAGCTTAAGTAGATGTTTCTAATGTTTGCATTTAAATTGTGACTATTGATAGACCACTTATAACAAACCACACCTTGAATGAAAATTTCTGTCCTTTCATAAATGATGGCAGGAACCACACCCATTAATGTTCCAGCCAGGCTGAATACTGTTTAAAAAATTTACTATTCAGCATGCCTCATCATTGTCATTTCAGTTTGTTTAATACCATAAGTCTCTTTAGATGTTCTCCCCCTCAACTATTAGGATTCTACTCTGTCATTATTCCATCTCTATTACCTCTTAGGCCTCTCCCACTGCTTCATATGAACACAACTTTGTGATATCCATAGTGTAACACTTTGCACCTAGCAGCTGAACAGTGTTATATTTTAGATGTTGGTAGTGTTGCTTGGTATAGGAAAAGAACAGTCACCCCAAAGTAACAGCTAAATCTCACAGTTTTCTTGTTATTTCTCACCAAAGTATCTGTCATAATATTTTTTGACTTACATTTAAACCAGGCAGTTACTCCTAGTAAATCTGATTTCACAATCCATGAAAACAATCATAAAATAGGACAGTATACTATACTAGTTATACAAGCTGGGGTGAACGCACTTCCTCTTTAAACACAAATTATTCCAAGTAGTTAAGTCCTGGATTAACACTAGGCTCCAAGGGAGAAAAGTAGAAATCTTCAACATTCTTCAAGACTTCAGCTTGAATAACACCATAAAAACAATGGATGATAAGCCAAATATAGGAACTTCCTGTATAAACAATGACCCATCTTTGTGCTATGTCCCCAGACAGCAAAGAGCTGCATTGCTGTAGCATCAGTTTGCTTTAAGGCCCAGACACAGTATTACTTCCATGCTTTTAGGGAACTCTGCATCATCAGACCTCAAGATTCTAGCACAACTCAACACCTCCACTTCAGCAAACAAGCACACTCCCTGAAGCTATTTAACACCCAGCATAGCAGCAATACACTGCAAAAAAACTGAAATGAATGGTAACTGAATATAACATGAACACCAGCAAGCACTTTTTTAAAATGTCGATACCGAACTATTCACTCAACCAATCTTCTCCCAAATCAAAACATCCTTTGCTATGGCTATCATCATCCTCTTGCACAAATAACATCAACATCTGAAGGGACTTGAAAACACTGAAACCTTTTGATGAGAGAGTGGGACAGACATTTTCCCCACACAGTACCACGTTAGCTCTACCCACACTTTGTGGGTTGGGCTAATAAAATGAGAGGTGGATGGAAATAAAATGTGAGAGACTTAGGGCAAGTCTAAACCAATTGTAACTTTATTCCATAATATGTAATGGACTTGATGCAAGACTCAGATATTTGAAGAAAAAATTTCCATCCTTGCAGGTATTTGTGAAATAGTCTGATATTCAATTACCCAGCTGAAATCAACCTTGCCTATTCTTTCAAGGTTAAGATGGAATAAGGTATTAACCCTTTACTGTTGTGCTCCAATCGGGGCATATCTGCGCACCTCGGGAGTGGGCAGAAAAACAGACGTAGCACACCCGGCATCAGCTTCCCCAGGCTACTGACCCCGTGACCTTAAACTATTGTCTCTCTCCTTGTTGTGGCCAAATTTTTGGGTAGCTACTTGCAGTTTCGAGCTCCGCATGAAACAGTAAAATGGGTGACAGCCGCGCTCTCCGTCTGGGTCCAAAAGGACCCAAACAACGGTAAAGGGTTAACACATCTGTTACTTCCAATCTCCCTGAAGCATTTCTCTTTTCATATTGGAAAATATGGTCCATAGTATATCATACCATAAAAGTTTTATATTAACTTCAGGTAAACTTAGGAAATAACTGGCACAAATTCAACAATTCAGTAACAAAAATATTGTGTCATGACTTAAAGGGCAAGAGCAGTCAATCCAAACTTATTTTGAAACAATGACTGAATCTCACAATTTTCATCTTATTTCACTTCCAAATATCTCGTCTGATATTATATAACAGGTCTTAAAGATGACCTGTTATTTCATGAAAATGCAATGAAATCTAAACCTGAGTTTTGATGAAGTCACAGAATACCATGGCTTAACTTCAATTGCGAACTGATTCTATAGACTGTCGATAATATGAATGTTTCGATACACTAGGCTATCACTAAAGTGACAATATCAATATTGTATCAAATTGGTTCCAAATTGAAGTGATGACGGGATAGTCTGTGACGTCACCCAAATTCCTGCAAAGGTTTCATTGCATTAAATTAGATCACATATCATCTTTACATATTGCATACAAAGTGTAAACCAAGTGTTAAATTGTAGAAAATTCCACAACTGAGGAGGAAAAAATGGAGAATGATCCTCAAGAGCCATTCATAAAACAAGATGGTCTACTAGAATAATTCAAGTTGGTGTGACTGCCTTTCCCCTTTAGGCTAGTGGTTCTCAAACTTTTTCAAAATACTGCCCCCATTAGGCATCCATGACTGATCAAACATGCCATCATATTTATATTTATAAGTCTTTGACTGAGTTTTCGACTTTCAATTTCCAGCACCAAAATGACCCAGATAAGTTTTATATTGGGTAAATTTTTGTCAGTAGTTGCTAAACCTTTCAGAGATGACAGTCTGTGTCAAACACTCTGCAACCTCCTAGGTTCCTTTATTGCACGAATGTATGAGAACCTCCAGGGACACCCTAGTCAATGCCAACGCCCTCCTATTGCTTGCAAACTCCTTAGCGCATCCTTGAATCTTTTCAATGCCCCCCAGGGGGTGGTAGGGACCACTTTGAGAACCACTGCTTTAGGCATATATGAGTCAGAAAGGGAATGTGACAATTGAACTGAGATGGCCGCAACCAACCTTCAAGTTAAGGCTTTTCGAGAGGACTGTGACGGGCAGCAGATAAACTGTAGTTTCTTTCTAGTTGATCAATTGTTCAGCCACTTCTTCCAATTTTTTTAATTTTTGAGATACACACTTTTCTAATGTCAGTAAGCATGTTGAAGAGTAAGCTCCACTGTAAATTCTCTGTATAGAACTGAGAAACACTGAAACAAGATCAGAATTCTGAGAAGAGTGTGATACTTGTTGGGACTCATTTCTGTGATCCTACTCCAAGAGAAAATGCTCGGTTAAGACGGAAGCAAAATGTAGTTCTTCACATAACTAATGGAAGTTTTACACAGTATCATTACAAAGCCTATTTTGTCCTATCCCACCTCCATATTGTACCATTGTCACAAACACAAAGAAGGATGCCAGCATCTTTGCTCAGAGCTGTTTGTCTGATAGCAGTCAAGCACTTTGGATGTGAAAATGTAGAAAACCTGAAAAAAATATGGAAAGGATATTGCATTTCTCACACAAAAATGTCAATGGTCAAACGAAAAGGCACACATGACATGTGTCAGAAAACCTACAGGGGAGGTGCCACTGATGGCTTATTGAACAAACTCAAGTACATCACTGCTTTAAGAGTGGCCACACAGCCAGATATGGAGAATATATAACAAATGACTGGTTCCTCTGTCAGGGATTGGCCTAACTAAGAAAACCATTAGGGGCACCGTTGAAATTCAAACAAGTGCCATGACCACAAGTCTGTATGACTTAATAACAGGCTGTAACGTAACCCCCAATCTTCTTGTTTTACTTTATTATAAATGCTATTTAAACTATTCCAGGCTAACATATGGTAGAAGTCAAAAAGCAAGTTTAAATCTTTAAACTAACTCACAAGAAGTCCAACAGCTCTAGTACAGTACAATAAAAACAACATTTAACTAAATATTATAGAAATGACACCACAGTCAAAATGCAAAATACTGGTATTTGTTTCCAGCTGAAGTTCTCTTCTGGTTATGAAAAACCAGTTACCATGGGGACATGGTCAATGCCATTGAAACCAGGTCAAGTCTGGCCTCGTTACCAATTTCTTTTAAAAAATTCTGATGACATAGCAAGAACTTGTTTTGTCAGTAACTTAGAAAGACTAACCTTGACTTCTGAGGATCCTCTACATCAATGTCCCATACGAAGACTTTGCCGATCTGGTTACCAAGAGCAATCACCTGAAATATAAGTATGAGATACATTTATGTGTAAAGTGCATATAATTGAATGGCACAAAAAATGCTTCCATTCAGACTAGCAGTGAGTATGCACTTGTATTCATAATGTGGGACACCCTTTTGTGAATGTGAATTTGCAAGTACTGATGTATACTCAGATTCATTACAAATTCAATATACTCACACTGAATCATACACAATATATTTGTACTTACAAGGAAAAAATATCACGCAAGTCAGCATCAAGATAATATAACATCAGTGACAAAAGAAGGAAGGGGAATAGATATGGGACAAAGGGGCACATGACACATAAGAAAGCGATTCCCTTATGAAGACAAAAAGCACACCCATTGAAACAAAGAGAGGGTTTCCTTGAGAAGCAACTCTCAACCCCAATCTCTTGACCCCAGTGCAATTTCTGGGAGGGGCCTACCTCACAGAATGAAATGTACTCTTGTGGATATAACTCTCTTGATAAATATATACATACCCGCTGCCAGTAGTCAATGCTGAAACGCATGAACCAAATATCACAACTGGTGTATTCAAAGCTGTATAGTACTGTCACTTGAGATTCATTTGGCCTGACTTCCTCCAGCGGAGTGTTGATGCTGCCTGGCTTCCAGCAAATAATTGCATTCTCACAGGACTATGAAGGAAAAATATATAGAACCTTAGACAAATACATTTCCATGAACAATTTTTTACTTAACAACTACAAGCTATATTTCTATTACACAATTGCACCCTTCAAAGATGAAAGATGGACAAAGCAACTATATTATTCACATTTCGTTAACTTATTTTGTTTATCACAACACAGAAATCTACAATTAACAGTAGCAGTTACATAACAAACAGTGTGATAGAAAATGCACTCAGAACCCCTTAAGGGTTTATTGAGAAGTTTCACTCCCTATCAGAAACAAAAAAAAAACAGTTCTTCAAGAGGGAAAAGAACAATAGCCGTTAAACAGTTTCACTATGGAAGGGGATCCATCCGACCATACTGAGCTATAAATTTTACTACGTATACATATTAAGTACGTACCTGTTTCACAAAATAATATAGATACTGCCATATTTGCACCGCTATAACCCAAGAGGATACCTATGTATAAAGTATCTCCTCTTCAAGCCTATTTCATGTCCAAAACCTGATTACACACCATACATTTATACTGAGGTACCCCAGGTCGCTGCTGAATGTTAAGGTTTTGCAGTGAAGCCACATGTATAAAGTGATGGTAAATTATTGTTTTACAGGGAAACCATGTGTAGTGAAGGGGTTAAGAGAGGAATGGGGGCGAGGGTGTAATTGAAAAATTGAGATGGGATGAGTTCTATTCCAAGAAGTGTTCATGATGGATAACTTGGAAAATAGGAACTACAATGCACCATTAATGAATATAGATCAAAGGAGACTGATGAGAATACAATACTACCTTTGAGAGGATAAAATCACCAAGCCATCGAACACAATCTACATAGTTGCGGTGAATATCACGAGTTGAAAAGTCTGGAATGTTTATGCACATGGACTTGAAGGGTCTGAAACATACAATTATGCCACAAGATTAAACTACATGTGGATTGTAGTCTAAACCATAAGTACACAACAGGTGATTGTTAAGCTTTGCATTGCCCTGCTATCTTATACAATTTATGAATGTGGATATAAACAGAAAATTAAAAACTCTGACATGGGATACTGGAAGAGTATACAGTGTTAAGACTTTTATCACACAACAACCTACAGGGTTCTCAGTATATGAGACCGTTGGTTGGATGCAGTTTGGCAAAACCAAAGGTACACCCAGATGCACAAAGGGCAACTCTAAATTTGAAGGTAATGCTCACTCTAATAGAACTCATCCAAGAAATACATCTCATAAGCTGAAACTTTGGTACTAAAGCCCACAACAAATTTCCCTTACACAAATCTCAAGATTTTCAAATCATTTCTACTCTAATTGATCTAGCTATATTACATATGTTAGTGAATCAACGATAGAACAGTAATAGTCTACATTTGAAATAAACCTGACTTCTGTAAGTCCTGGACTGCCGTTGAAAAAAAAAAGCCAAGGTTCAAAATATCCACTTTTAAATTCAATAAAAAGAAGCACCACACTGTGTTTATAATGATCCAGATTTTGAAGCTGCTTGGCAGCAGACATATCTCCAATCTTTCTGGTAGTAATTGTAGCTCTACATTTATCAATATACGAAATGAGTCATATGGAAAAACTCATCAGATCTGTCATTCAACACATCTCATGTTAAAGGCATATTCCGGAGGCAAAATTCAGAAAGTTAAAAAAAAAAAACAGAAAAATTTTCCCTTTCAGTAGGTGAAAAACTGTATCTCAATAGCATAGAGCATTCATACCAATTTTTAAAGTAATGCATTTTCTCATGAGATTGAGTGCATCATGGGGAATCTGTGACGTTATTGCGGCACAATAATTTGACATTGCATTCAATTAATTTACAATTTTGGGAAAGGGTAATGCTAGATCTACAGGAAAAGATATAAAAACATTCCAACAGCATTAAATGAAAATATCAAACAGGATGTTTAATTATAAGGAAAAACAAAAATTAGGGAACTGCATGAAGACCCTTAGTGTTCCAATTTCCATGGGAGTAAAAGCCAGAGCTGCAAGTTCAACTCACTTGTGCAGCAGACACAAAGTCTAAGCATGTAGTCAATCTGTGTATATATCTGGTTTTAGTTATTCTTTTCTTGCCAACCATTGACTGAAGTGAAACTGAATAAAATCACCAATCATGTTCAAATGGAACTGAAATCTTTACTCTTCCATTTATCAATCTATCTTATCTTGTATTGCCACACTCAGCAAGATCCTCTACCTAAGCCTTCAGACCTACGATTGGCCATCTATCTTTCAGTAGAGATATTTGTTAGCAAAAATAACAAACCTTTAAAGTGATATATCTGGAGTTTAAAAAGGTATTGCAACAGGTCTGGGGCTTGGAGGACATGATGTGGAATATTTTAGTCTTTCTTACAAGACCCAAGTCATTCGCCACTGGAAATTGCCTTTAAAAACAACATATGAACTTCAATAACATGGTGCTGACCAAAATAAGGTCAAACATCTGAGAGACCACTTTGTCTCACAAATAAATCCTTGCGGTAGATCTCATCCCCACCCCACCCCACCCCACCCCAAGTAAATAAAAGTATCTTTAACTAATTTTGTATCACCTGAAAACATTGAAATTTGTTTGAATAGAAGAGTACAGCCAGAAAGCAGGGATTTTCTATCTGAGAGAAAATTCCTATTTCTTAATAAACTCACCCAGCTGATTACTTTTTGACCTTGTAATGAGTATGTATCAATCACAGTTTTTTACAAAATGTGAAAAAAATGTATTCTGCCTCCAAAATTCTGATTAATGATAACAGTGCTACTTGCATCTCTAAATTTTACCAAGCAATGACTTACTTAGGACTCTTGGCAGAATTGTACTGATAGGATGACTTGATAGTTTCAGAGATACTGTCTTTATTCAATCGCCACATTTTCAGGGAATGGTCCATCCCGCAGGATATGATCCTAGTGCCATCTAAGTTGAAGTCCTGCAACAAGGACAGAAAGGATACATATTAAACACTGTGTTTGGATTTTGTGATGCACCCATGGCAGACAGGGGTTATTTTGTTAGCCAGTGTACAATTGAAATACAGCCATTTTTATCAAATTTAATGTTATGTATTCACTGAAATTTGATCATCTTGACCAAATGTATGAGTTAGTTCAAAATGTCATGTGCCCAAAATTTTGATATCAAAATGAAGCATTCACAGAGCTTTTCCATCAGTGTTAAAATCTCAGTATGGACCCATAGGGGGCCTGGTGGGTCACATTTTTTTTCTTCTAGTGTATGAGAGAGAGATAGCTCGCTGTTTTGTTAACCATTTTGGCCATTTTAGAGTATATGACCTTTCTGAATTGTACATTAACCTTCTCTCAAAAGAAACATAACAGAGCACATGAAAGAATGACACAACTTGCCAATTGACGGTGCTTCATGGGCATCTTTACTACATTGACCATATAAAATAAAAATATATACCAGGATAACAAGGGAGTTTTGGTATGTAAATCATGCTTTAGAATTTTCACAAGAATTCTGTTAATAAGTCCCTGTGTAGAAAAAAATCATGTATTACATCAACCCTTCTTCTGCTTTAATCTGGTACTATGCATTCTTTGCTGTTGTGTAGTTGGACATGTACCTCACTTGCACAAATGACCTTACACTCTTCATTCCAATCAGTGACATATATTAATTATACCCTGAAGTCAGCACTGAGTGAACAAACTACCACCTGCTTCGCAGTATAACATACACCGTAGAAAGTCAATAAGAGAACAATATTTCAACAGAATTAAAAAAAAAATAAATAAAATATTGTAAATTGCTTATACCATGTCCTACAGCCTTAAGTGGCAGCCATTGGGCCATTTGCAGCCCACAAGATGCTCAACCACAGTCTGCAGAATATTTAAGAAGCAAAATGTTAAATATGAAACAAGCGTTGCAATAACTTCTGGCAATTACCATATTTTGAATGAAACACTTCTAGAAGAGGTCACTAAAAGAGCATGAAACACTGACTTCCAAGATATTACTATGCCCAGGCTTGGGGCGATTACTTCTCAATGTAATCGATTACGAAAGCGATTACTTCATATTTTCCGATTGCGATTATGATTATGATTACAGCTTAAATTGAAAGTAATTGACTACAATTGAGATTACATTGCAATGTAATCATGATTGCAATCGTGATTACATTTTCTTTCCACATAAACAATGTAGCAGGCAAAACAATCCAGTGCCCACAACTGGAAAAAAAGGCCATGGACATTGCTCTAGATAAGCCCAGACAATTACTTTGCGATTTTCACAAAAGTAATTGATTGGGGTTATAACTACTTCAAAATGTGTAATCGATTGCAATCGATTACGATTACCCCAAGCCTGACTATGCCTGCGCCGTTCTAGGCTGATAGACAATTCAAATGCAGGCTTTGAGTTTAAGATTTTCCAGGTTTGCTGGAAATCACACTTCTCAGGAAATTAAGGAGTGCAGTAGATGTGTCATTTTACTAAACTTTAATTGATTTATACAAGCTCCCAGTTTCATCTATTTGTGTCAAAAATGACACCCCTCACAGTAGTTTTAGAAGAGTGATGGTGTGGGATTGCAAATACCTCAGAATTCAAGGCCTGCAATTATTCACTACATTCCCTATCCATTCTTCTAAGAAAAAAATACAACTTACAGCACTGAGGACTTCATCTCTGTGACCTTCAACACCGCCAAAGACAAGAACAAGGACATTAGTTTTAACATTCCACAGCCGCAAGGAATTGTCTGAAACGTATCAAAAAGTATAACATGAAACTTCAAAGCACACATTTATGAGAGAAAAAAAAATAATTTAAACAACTTTTGAACTTAGGCAAGTGTGGGAACATTAGGTAGTTATAGCTTTTTCTATACATTCTAAGCAAAAAATTTGAATTTTCATATTTATTTTGGCCTTGTTTGTCTTCATTATCTATGACTGATCTATATCAACATGGGGTGATTGCTTCCAGACAACAATAGAGGAATCTGGAGAGAACTCATTTCAGTTGGCCATAACTGGGGTCCATCACTTTTAATCTTTCGATTCCCTTGCTTGTCTCTATCATGGATTGTTGTACACTACATTGTATCTTAATTCCTTCAATTTCACTGAATATGAGGGTTTGATACTCATGCAGACGATATATAAAGGCAATTTAAGGCTGATGGACCCCACTAATGGCTGCGCACAGTCACTAAAAACAAGCGCTAATCAGATCCGTCTATAAGCAGGTTCGGTAATTAGTTGGGCATGGAATTGTGGGGCACAGCTGGTCTTAAACAGACCAGTTACAGCACATACTATACAGTGTTTCCTTGTTTTCACAGGGCTCTATTATCGTGGTTGTCCGAGACAACTAAAATTTCATATGGACAAGCAAAAGTTAAAGGTTGGTTATCCAATGGACAACCATTTTTTTCTCAGATTGAAAAAGTATACTGCTGATTGATCAACTCTTTTAACATTTTCCATCATACCATATTTCAGCCTTCAAGTGTTTCTGTCCCTCAAACATAACATCTTTTTATTCTCCAAGACCAATAAATATGTCAACACAAAGACTGTTTTGTAATTGTGCCAAAAATGTTTTGGACAACCAAATTTTCTTGTGGACAACTAAACCTAGTGAAATGGTTGCCCAAAGAACAACCATAAATTCCTTTGAAAGTCAAGGCCTGTTTCAAGCAGTATGTGCACACAACACTTAGCATAAATCAGAATAACCAACCCAACCAAAATGAAAACTTCGCCCTACTTTGCAGCAGAATAAACTGCATGTTTTTACACCAAAAAGGAAATTTACTGCAGACAAAGTTCACTCCACAGGACCACACCTATGATGTTCATCCTCGTATTATGGTTTGATAAAAAAAAACATGTTACCAAGTTTTCATGTAAACTGAGATTTTGGAACATGTGTTGTGGGTACCAGATTGGTTTGTGTATGCCGATGATCTAGAAGATGTGCACATATGCATAGCCACCAAAACAAATTTCTGAACCCGCTTGTTCAGCTGAATGATTGGAAATATTTCACGGATATTTTTTACCACCATAAGAAAAGAGGTATTGTATTACGGAGCTCCTAAAGTGCCAGTCTGCATGTCATGATGGTGAGATAATTTATCTGACCAACTTATCATCTTTTCCTTAAGAAGTTGACATGTTTAATAAATTTATCTTACCATGTCGACATCCTTTGCTTAGGAAGTCGACATGTTGAGATAATTCATCTTGCCATGTCTACATCCTGTGCTTAGGAAGTCAGCATGATGAGATAATTTATGTAACCATGTCAACATCCTAATTTAGGAAGTCGACATGGTGAGATAATTTATGTTACCATGTCAACATCCTATAATTTCAACTAAGTACGTCTATGTATATGCACTCACTGCATGCTGCATGTTAGCCAGGGTGCATTTCGTGATCGTACGCCGGGATTTTCTGTAAGTGTGCATATACAAGGCAAAGCAATCCGTAGGTGTGCGTATATACGTACAGTATACATGACTGTGATGCATACATGGACATCATACATTGGCAATGCGCGCACATGTATATATAGTGCACTAAATGCACTCTGGCATGCAGACAGCCCAGACGTGGCTCCAGGGGGAGGGGTGGGCTTTTACGGCCAGATCAACAATAAAACATACGGGAAATAAGCAGTGCAACTCACTCACTTCGATGCTTTCTCTTAAGTCAGCTGCCCCCCTTTTGGAATGTCTGGATCCGCGCCTGGGGCAACTGGCTATACATAGACATATATAGTTGAAATTATCCCACCATGTCGACTTCCTGAGCAAAAGATGTCAACATGGTGACATAAATTATCTCACCATGCCGACTTCCTAAATTAGGATGTTGACATGGCAACATAAATTATATCACCATGTTGACTTCCTAAATTAGGATGTTGACATGGTAAGATAAATTATCTCACCATGTCGACTTCCTAAATTAGGATGTTGACATGGTAAGATAAATTATCTCACCATGTTGACTTCCTAGGCAAAAGATGTCGACATGGTGTCATAAATTATCTCACCATGCCGACTTCCTAAATTAGGATGTCGACATGGTAACATAAATTATCTCACCATGTCGACTTCTTAGGGAAAAGATGATAACTTGGTCAGATAAATTATCTCACCATCATGATATGCAGACTGGCACTTTAGGAGCTCCGTAATTGTATAAATCATTAAATATACTGCACAAACTATTAAATACTTTAAACAAAATAAAAATTGTTTTTTTTATGCAACTGTGACTGCAAAAATAGAGTAACGTTGTTCAGTGAAAATTTTTGTAAAAAAGAGAAAGAGAAATCACCTTTGCTGACAGACAACAGCAGGTTACAGTCATTTGGATGGACTTTCAATTCATTGACAGGGTTGCCATGGGCAACAATGTGCTAAAAATGAAAAGAATTTGTTTAGAGTAATCAATTATTCATAACAAAGTCATTTTTCAGAATTTGGGAGGGGGGGGCAGCTTAAAAAGGAATATACAGTAGCCCAATGTTGAGTAAAATGTGGATGATAAAGCAGATTAAAAAATTGAAAAAACACAGTAAAAAAAAAAAAAAAAAAACATGAACGACTGAATGGTTGACTAGTATGGTTCATTATCTTACTTTTGTTGTACACATTTTTGTAACATCTAACATTAAAAAAGGCACACATAAATGGAACAGTCCATTTGAAAAACAGGTGAGGCAAGTAGGAGCGAAGTAGATTATATAAACAGGTATGCTTATTCTTTTACAACTTACTTTCACACACTGTAAGGTTATTGGACTAATGATTCTGATAATGCCCCTTGACCCTGCTGCAGCTAGAAGTGGAAGACCAGTTGTTTCTTCATACATCCAGGAAACACAATAGAAATTTTCATTGGACTAATGAGAGTTATGGAAAAGATGACAAAATACAATGAACCATACAAACATGTACACAAATATGCAAATTATTTCATTAAAATATTACATTTAAACTTCTAGCAACTTCTACATATTGCCATGATAAATACACAAATAAAATACACAATTCCCCCCCAAAAAACTTCACAAATCACAGAAACAAATTGGATTACCATGGGTGGAAAAAGTCAAAACCCAACAATTTATTCTGTATTAAAGGATACATCTGCATCCACATAGCTTTGAAGGAGTTTGATTCCTGATGTCTCACCAAGCTCATATATTGATACACGATTACTTCCTGCTGTGGCAAAGGTCAACAAATCTCCTTCCTTGTAAAATGGATTAATAGCAACACCAAAAATGGGCTGTCCGTGTTCTTCCTGCAAAAAAAAACAAGTAATAAAATTTAGGTTGTAGCTAGAAATAAATGAGTGAGTGATGCATGTTGCATCAATGACTATCTAATTACAGCTTCACCATCAGTTGGCTTAAACTTGGAGTTTTCCAGATTTAAGACAAGACTTAAACGTTTCATGCATATCAGAGAAGAACACAGAAAACATGAAAATAAGAAGAGGAGACAAAAACTCCTAAAAAACCATGAATAAATCTAATAGACCCTATCTCTAGTAGTTTATAGCTACTTTCAAATGAGTAACTCTCTACTATTATGGTCAGCTTCATTTGTGATTCAATGCCCCATAATCTACTATACATATTGTTTACATTCAATGATCTCAGAGTTCTTTTACCTGTGAAATATTCACACTGTATGCCAACAGCAACATTTTCTATTCTAGGTCTAGACAACTAATATTTGCATCCTACTGTCCTGTACAATCACTGTCAGCAAGATTCAATGAATCGTGAATTGCTTCAATGCTGGTTGCATGGTGCCAAGAGAGCACCATAGTATTGTTATGTGTGTAGCTACTGTACAATGTCCAAGGCTTCATGTTGATTTCAAGTTACCATGTACAGAGTCACATATGCTTGGAGGCCAAAAATGTAGAATGTTAGGTAACTTTTGCAGTATGAATAACATAGGAAATTCAGGACCAAGACTACAAAAAAGAAACAGGTATTTGCAAAATTGTACATTCTCTTCTGCAGTACTAATTTTGGCTTGAACATTTGATGGCAAATTTGTAGCTTATCCATTGTAAAAAGGGGAATTTATGAGGTCAGAGAGGCTTCATTTTAGCTCAAGTGAGGGCCCCAAAAACCAGTGCAGGTCATTACTGTCCTTTACAGACTCTTGCGGCTACAATTTCAAAATGTCATAAAATTCTGATAATTTTTGTTGATAAAGACTGAGGTGTGACAACATTTCCCAGTAGCAACTAGTAATAAACTTAACTTCAAAACCTTTTAGCACATACCATTTTTCATTTCCACCATAGCAATAAAAAACACAAAATATATGACAACACAGAAAATACTGCCAGAATAGATGTATTTATGCAGTTTATAACAATTATACCTTTACAAATGTTGTACATTTGTAGGCTGGCTTAGTCTTCAAGTTCTTCCGCTTTCCTTTGCCTCTTCGAATCACTCCCTCTCCTGTGCCAGAACTACCTGTGTGGCTAGTAGGGGTAGCTGACCTGGAGTTACTCTCCAGAGTCGGTGTGCTTATTCCACTGATTGTTTCTTCTAAATCCTATGTAAAGGAATAAAGAATGCAAAGATAAGTTACAAGAAATTTTTCTTTATCACACTATTAGTTGGAAAGGTACAATGGACCTATGAACCAAGATTTGATGTTAGTTGGAGTTTTACTGCTCAGTTTCCAACCAAGTAGTTCAAGTTAAGCTGACCCCAGCCCTTCTTCAAGTAGAGGCTTGTTTTCCCTTTTCCATTGCTTATGCTTACCACCAAGCACAATGCCAGAAAGTTCCTTTTTTCAAGACTTTATGTCCAAATCAGGACCCTATCGCGAACTCCTCACCTGCTGACCACAAGTGGCCAGGAACCGAACTCCAGATCTCCTAGTTGCTACCCTTCTTAGCTTCAAATGCCACTGCCTTCATTCGCTCAGCAACAGCACAATATCTAGACTGTACAATGTATCAGGTTTTGTTGGGGCTCAGTTTGGGACTAGGGATAGGTAGTGGGTTTAGCCAGTGTCCATACACCTACTGAAAGATACAAACCCCAAGCTTGCCACAAGAGTGCAATTTTTCAATACACTGTACACCAAATTTGGGTGCAGCCATAACGATTCATGGGTGTGCATGCACACCATTCTTGTGTAGGTCAATGCATTCACAATACAAATTTGGGGTGACACAGAAATCACTAAATGAGATCTTTTATATAAAATGAGCACTTTTGCACTTTCTGTGGTGGCTGTCTCTCCCTTGCTGGTTTTTCAGCTATTGATTGTGTGCTCCATGATGGCTCCCTGTACATATCAGCTATTGATTGTGTGCTCCATGATGGCTTCCTGTACATATCAGCTACTGATTGTGTGCTCCATGATGGCTCCCTGTACATATCAGCTATTGATTGTGTGCTCCATGATGGTTCCCTATACATATCAGCTATTGATTGTGTGCTCCATGATGGCTCCCTGTACATATCAGCTATTGATTGTGTGCTCCATGATGGCTCCCTGTACATATCAGCTATTGATTGTGTGCTCCATGATGGCTCCCTGTACATATCAGCTATTGATTGTGTGCTCCATGATGGCTTCCTGTACATATCAGCTACTGATTGTGTGCTCCATGATGGCTCCCTGTACATATCAGCTATTGATTGTGTGCTCCATGATGGTTCCCTATACATATCAGCTATTGATTGTGTGCTCCATGATGGCTCCCTGTACATATCAGCTATTGATTGTGTGCTCCATGATGGCTCCCTGTACATATCAGCTATTGATTGTGTGCTCCATGATGGCTCCCTGTACATATCAGCTATTGATTGTGTGCTCCATGATGGCTCCCTGTACATATCAGCTATTGATTGTGTGCTCCATGATGGCTCCCTGTACATATCAGCTATTGATTGTGTGCTCCATGATGGCTCCCTGTACATATCAGCTATTGATTGTGTGCTCCATGATGGCTCCCTGTACATATCAGCTATTGATTGTGTGCTCCATGATGGCTCCCTGTACATATCAGCTATTGATTGTGTGCTACATGATGGCTCCCTGTACATATCAGCTATTGATTGTTTTTCATCCATGATGGCTCCCTGTACATATCAGCTATTGATTGTGTGCTCCATGATGGCCCCCTGTACATATCAGCTATTGATTGTGTGCTCCGTGATGGCTCCCTGTACATATCAGCTATTGATTGTGTGCTCCATGATGGCTCCCTGTACATATCAGCTATTGATTGTGTGCTCCATGATGGCTCCCTGTACATATCAGCTATTGATTTTGTGCTCCATGATGGCTCCCTGTACATATCAGCTATTGATTGTGTGCTCCATGATGGCTCCCTGTACATATCAGCTATTGATTGTGTGCTACATGATGGCTCCCTGTACATATCAGCTATTGATTGTTTTTCATCCATGATGGCTCCCTGTACATATCAGCTATTGATTGTGTGCTCCATGATGGCCCCCTGTACATATCAGCTATTGATTGTGTGCTCCGTGATGGCTCCCTGTACATATCAGCTATTGATTGTGTGCTCCATGATGGCTCCCTGTACATATCAGCTATTGATTGTGTGCTCCATGATGGCTCCCTGTACATATCAGCTATTGATTTTGTGCTCCATGATGGCTCCCTGTACATATCAGCTATTGATTGTGTGCTCCATGATGGCTCCCTGTATATATCAGCTATTGATTGTGTGCTCCATGATGGCTCCCTGTACATATCAGCTATTGATTGTGTGCTCCATGATGGCTCCCTGTACATATCAGCTATTGATTGTGTGCTCCATGATGGCTCCCTGTACATATCAGCTATTGATTGTGTGCTCCATGATGGCTCCCTGTACATATCAGCTATTGATTGTGTGCTCCATGATGGCTCCCTGTACATATCAGCTATTGATTGTGTGCTACATGATGGCTCCCTGTACATATCAGCTATTGATTGTTTTTCATCCATGATGGCTCCCTGTACATATCAGCTATTGATTGTGTGCTCCATGATGGCCCCCTGTACATATCAGCTATTGATTGTGTGCTCCGTGATGGCTCCCTGTACATATCAGCTATTGATTGTGTGCTCCATGATGGCTCCCTGTACATATCAGCTATTGATTTTGTGCTCCATGATGGCTCCCTGTACATATCAGCTATTGATTGTGTGCTCCATGATGGCTCCCTGTATATATCAGCTATTGATTGGGTGCTCCATGATGGCTCCCTGTACATATCAGCTATTGATTGTGTGCTCCATGATGGCTCCCTGTACATATCAGCTATTGATTGTGTGCTCCATGATGGCTCCCTGTACATATCAGCTATTGATTGTGTGCTCCATGATGGCTCCCTGTACATATCAGCTATTGATTGTGTGCTCCATGATGGCTCCCTGTACATATCAGCTTTTGATTGTGTGCTACATGATGGCTCCCTGTACATATCAGCTATTGATTGTTTTTCATCCATGATGGCTCCCTGTACATATCAGCTATTGATTGTGTGCTCCATGATGGCCCCCTGTACATATCAGCTATTGATTGTGTGCTCCGTGATGGCTCCCTGTACATATCAGCTATTGATTGTGTGCTCCATGATGGCTCCCTGTACATATCAGCTATTGATTTTGTGCTCCATGATGGCTCCCTGTACATATCAGCTATTGATTGTGTGCTCCATGATGGCTCCCTGTATATATCAGCTATTGATTGGGTGCTCCATGATGGCTCCCTGTACATATCAGCTATTGATTGTGTGCTCCATGATGGCTCCCTGTACATATCAGCTATTGATTGTGTGCTCCATGATGGCTCCCTGTACATATCAGCTATTGATTGTGTGCTCCATGATGGCTCCCTGTACATAGCCTTTTGGGAGTTTTTTACTGAAGACTGTCCTGTTTTATAATTGACTGCTGACAGTCACATGACAACAATTTTTCTCCTCAAATGTTAAATTTACTAAACATTACAGCTTGGTTTACCTTTAGCAATATTACAGTCTGAAAATTTTATGAAAAATACTTTGAAGAGAAATAAGGAGAAAATAGTAGAGTTTTAGCTGTTGCTTCAAAATAAGTTTGGGGACTGCATACCTCCCAAGTGACCCACGTATCATGGCTTTTACCCGCATTTGAACACCCAGTCCTCTGAAAAAGTTGAAAAACCCATATTTCAAATATATCCAAAGTATTATTAGTTAGAGAACCACGCAAATACAGCTTACATAGGTTAGCGATAACTACAAATTCTGTGAATCTTGCAGCACATTCAACTGCATTGCTATTCAGTGCAAATACTGCATTGAAAACGTTGTGCAACACTGCCTTCAATAGCAAAAAGAAATGCCCACTTTGAGGGTTAGAGGCAGGCTTGTCTCAGTTTCCATCAAACGGACCTAGGCGCTTCCTAGACTGTCTTGACAGTTTGTGCTTGATGTTCTTGACTGTGGTTTTCATGGCTAGAATGCCATGCAATATGATACAAAGATATATATTGGAAATCACTTGCAGCACAGTACTGTACGATGGTCGGTGACATAGCAAGTCGACGTTTGCAAACTACTACCCTACTGGTCTAGTACAGCATAGTACAGCATCAAAATTTGCAGCACATAACAAAATTTTGAATATTGTATTAGGGGAGGTTTAAGTAATGGTGCGTTTGTGAGTACCTGTATAATATTATTTTGGCAAATACAATACAAATTTTTCTTGGTTACCACCACCAAAAAAAAAATACGTACTGCACTGAACTTTTCTGGCGGTTACCTAGTGTTGACTGTTTTTTCCAAAAAGCGCCACATTTTTGCATGTAGGCCTAACTAAGAAGGCACTTCTAAAATTCAAAAATTTTTGAGAAGGGGACGGGGTGAGGGAGGGTTTCACCCCCTCCCCTTATACCCCTCCCCCAGGCCAACAGACAGATCAGTTGGACCTGCATCTAGCCTCTCGGAACTTGGGAACTATGGGACTGCTCTTGACCTATAGTTTAAGTTATCATTGGACCTAGTCCTTGAACAGGACTCTATGCTTTGTCCACTTTGTTTTAATACTCCACACTAGAGAGTAGGTCCCACCTTTAAGGTAGCGGACCACTGACTCCAATACTTGTGCCTATGAAAATGTTTACTGGCAGCACCTTTAAAAATTTTATGGGATGTTGTTTTTGACTGTGTTGCTCACAAAACATGATCACTTTTGCATAAATTTGGATTTTGTAGACAATGGGTTAAAATACAGATTGTGCAAAATTCAAGGCAATTTGACCAATTTTAGTGCCACTTTTTAACTGTAATACTCCTCTCTGTAAAATGCCATTTTTGAGTAGCTATTATGGCTGGAAACACATACCTACTGTATCATTCAAGGCTCTCTAGCTCAAAATTTCAATGGTCATGGCATGGAAATTTGAAAGTGCCATGAAATCCCAGATTGTGAGTTTCAATCAGAGGGGTGGTATGTCCTGGTTGAAGACTTCTACTGGGAGCTAGGGGGCACGAAAGTAGTCTAATTAAGTGTGTAAGTCGATGGGACTTAAAATTAGTGGCCTGCTACCTTAAAGGGCAAAAGCAGTCACCAGTCACCCCAAACTTGCTGGAAGCAGCAGCTAAATCTTAAGATTCTCCTTCTATTTCTTTTCAAAGTATCTTTTGTAATATTTTAGAAATTCAATAATATTTTAGAAATTCAATATTGGAAATTGCACATTCAAGGTAAATCAAGTAGTTACTCCAAGTACATTTCACATTTCAAGGAAAAAATATTGTCACATGACTCTCAAGAGCCAATCACAAAACAGGGCACTCTACTATACTCATAGAGCAGCAATAATAGCAACTAGAGGGCTGACTCCCTGAAACAGCTGTAATCGCATGGGCACTCGGTATCCACATTCTTTCTGAGCAACAGATGGATGGCTTCAAAGAGATTCACACAAATCACACACACATGAACTCCAGAAATTTGATTTCTAAAATCATCTACTTCTATCAGAAAAAGAGGAGGATGTAATATCTCTCATAAAGTGTAAGTTTCTTGCGATGATTTTGTATTTTATTCTTATTTAAGTTGAAAAAGATGCATTTCTTCACTTAGTGCGGACATGTTCCTGAAACAGTTCGTATACAATAGGACTGTACACTATACAGCATATATAATATGCCTAACATCAATGCTGGCCTTAGTAGCTGGATAGTTTCTGAATCTAAATAATCCATTCTCCTTCTGTAAACTTTGTGCATGGAGCCTTTTCGTGATACATAAGCTGTTTTAACACAAAGTCTTTTAACACTGGTGGGGCTAGGAATGTAGGTCAGAGAGCCCTGCATGTTTGACTCCACCAGGAGTGTTGTGCAGTACTCTTCCAGATCCAGAGAGGGCAAAAAAGTCCTACAGGGCATGTTAAAGCAGGTTGTTAAAAAGCAGTCTGACCTTAGTTTAGTTAAAAAGATCTGGCCTGCAATTTTGGTCTGCTAGGGTGAGGGTTGCTGCTATTAGCAATTTTAACTTTTGCCACTTCATTTTAAGTTTTAAGAGAGCCTAGGGTGTCTAAGTTAGAGTCCCCAAATTTGCACAGCCTAACCTTCAGCTTTACGACATTGCTTGGAGTAAACCTAATTTCGAAAATATAAGTGAAAATTTTTGAAAATGAACATTTCTAACTCTGTTTCTTGATTTTTTTTAATTTGACAACATCGATTTATTCAGGGGCTGGAACGTGTAGTACTAACATCCTAATTGCTTCTCAGCCTTTTGGCTAAGATCGTAGTATCTGTTCTTTTCATCCAGTCTAGAATAGAGTCAAATGACAGTCCAATAATTGTACTGTAAATGGTCTGAGAGCCCTGATGTTGGTTACAAACTGTCTGGATCCTTCAGTGGACGTAAGAGCTTTTTTCTGGAAGCTTGGTCATATGGGCCAATCTCTTTAAATTCAAACCATGGGCTTCCTTTATTAATAAATTAGCCTAATATCTTTCCCATGAAAATCTGTAAGTTGATTTCAGACCTTTCCTCGAAAATGTGCAAGGTTCATTAACTATGGTAATGTCAGATGGTGGGCCTACTGCCCTTCTTTTACTTGATTGGCTGTTGAGAGTCGTGTGACAACATTTTTTCTCTTCAACTGTGAAATAGTTTATAAGAGAAAAACTGCTTGGTTTCAAGTTACCTTGAATATAAAATAGTGAAGTACTACTAAGCAAGCCAGTACTTGTATTTCTAACGTTAATACCAATATTAATAAGGGTAGTGCAGCTTATTCAGTGGTGGCCGAGTTGTCCGGGGGCCAAAATGACGGGGCTGAGTTGAACTTAAACCCTATATACAGTCTTTAATCCAACTGTTTTAACAAGCAGGATGATCGGTGGTTTTTAACGTTGAAATAAACTTTCTTCTGAGAGCAAATTTTTTACCTAAGACACTCATTTAATGCCATAACTATTCTTCTACAAGTCTTACAGGCACAACCAATTCCTTTTTGATCACTGAAATCTTATGGTAAGGGTCAAAACTTTGGAATGAAATCACCAACTTTTTTGCATGGTAGAATTTCCCTTCCTCACTGTGTGACTTTGGAACTTTGTTTACAAAAATATGCTAACAAGTGTAACTGTTACATCAATGTGGGAAACTTGGAGACAGTGGACTTACCACAGGGACTTATGCTAAACGGAAAATGCAAACATTCTTAGTGACGTCACAATAATATGCATGAGTGTTCTACAACAAATATTTCAAACGCTGCAGTAAAATTTTGGAAGTGGCAAAGTTGATGTTTTTATTCCAAATTTTCGGACCTTTTTAGAGGTTTCAAGTTATCAAAAATAGTTGCAATATTTGAATAGGATTTGAAAAAGGTAATTTCTGATAGGAGCCTAAATTAACATTTTTGGTCCACCCTAGGGCCTAGGTCTAGCCTAGCTACCTTTGCTACAAGAAAAAAAATAATTTGACTTGACATAATACTGTCAAAGACCAGCAATCGTGGAATCACAAGAGTAAGGACTATGTATAAGGAGCAATTATGCAACCGTCCATACGTAACCTTAGTTCTTTACCGTGGACTAGAGTTAGCCTAGGCTACCCTAGCTAGCCTGGTAAGGCTAGCGTTAACAGGCCTGGCCTGACGATAGGCTTTCGGGCCAAGTCGTCCCTAAACCAACTCGTCTCCAACCTACTCATCCCCAGGCCAAGTCATCCCCGAGCCAACTCGTCCCCAAGCAAAGTCGTCCCCAAACCAAGTCGTCCCCAAACAAAGTCGTCCCCAAACCAACTCATCCCCAAGCCAAGTCATCCCCAGGCCAAGTCGGCCCTAATATGAGAAATTAGTGCAAAATTAGTTGGAAATAGTGACTTTCATGGATACTTCTTATAAATTATGGAAAATAATGTCTTTCTTGCGATTTTCTCTTCCCACGTCGGTCCCACAATGGACAATCTGGTGCAATATCGACATCATTTGAAGTTTTTTTTTATTTTTACTTTGTGTATGGGCAATATACGTATGGTTATGTCTTTTCCCTTTTTTCAAAATTCGATTCGTGGAGCCGTAAAACATCACTTCTCCATTGGGATAAATTTAGTGGGGAAAATTTCAACTAGTTGTCTAAAATGCCTCTCATATTGCTGGGATGACACTTTTAAAATTTCCAGGCTGGGGGGAGGGGTGGTTGCCTACATCTGTTCTTTCAAGTCAATGGCCAGGTATTTATTTCATTTTTAACAACAATTAGCCCATAATAGCAAAACGAAAATCAATACTTTCAAAGGTCGTTTAAGGCTTTAATTTTTTAACCTATAAATTTGATTGGGGGAAGGAGGTAATTAAAAGAACACTGACAGTCCCCTCCTTTGGTTACCCACAGCCGGACCATGGCCTACCTACAACATTACCACGATTTTGTACCAACGTGTCACCCACTAGGCCTAACGTTACATCACATCACATCACATCAACTTCAATGTTGCTGGCCAAAGGCCAATTCATCGCTCCAAAAGAAAGGAAAACCAATCAATAAGTACTGCATAGAAATTAATACTTATAATTAAACAATCCAGGCAATTTCTTCCAATGAGTATCCAATCTACCTTTAAATATATCTAAAGTTTTAGAGGTTACTACATCATCTGGTAAAGTATTCCAATGATCAATTGAACGCTGAGTAAAGAACTTTTGCCGCAATAAAGTTTTAAACCTGGATTTAACAATCTTATATGTATGCCCTCCTGTAACAGAACATGCTGGTACTAATTCAAACAGCCTGTGGTCAGTAGTAATCAGTCCATGGAAATACTTATACATGAAAAACATGTCACCTCTCAGGCACCTATGAGTAAGTGAAAACAAATTCAAATTTCTTAGTCTCTCCCCATATGGTAACTCACTTAATCCAGGCACTAACTTAGTTGCTCTACGTTGCACAGATTCAATAGCCTCTACTTCACGTGTGTAAAAAGGTGACCAAGCAGGTAATCCATATTCCAAAACAGGTCTTACTAGAGCTTTATACAAAAGCATAATTGTTGCTCTATCCAAAAACCTAAATGACCTCCTAATTACACCAAGAATACAGTTTGCGTTTGTAATAATCTGAGCAACATGCTCCCTGAATACAAGATCTCTATCAACAATAACTCCAAGATCTTTCTCTGAAGTCACAACTTCTAGACTAGGCCTAGGCCTATGACGATTGCCTTCGTTGTCTAACATACCATAACAAAACTCAGGATGAGAGCAACCAATTCTCAAAACATGACACTTATCAGGATGAAAGCGAAGAACCTGCTGAAAAACCTGTGTGAGAGATAAAATCACGCAAGTCACTTCTTGAGATACCAAAGTAAATTAAGCCTAGGCATACATGTTGTAGAACCTGTGTAAGAGATAGGCCTAACGTTAGGCCTAATATCACGCAAGTCACTTTTGCATAATTTAAGTGTATAAAATCACACCATTTTTCATATTGGGGACGAGTTGGTTTGGAGACGAGTTGGTTTAGGGACGACTTGGCTTGGGGACGAGTTGGCTAAGGGACGAGTCGCCTTTGCTTGGGGACGAGTTGGTTGGGTATGAGCACAGGTCGTCCTAGCGTTATATACTATATGTAGTATATATATATATATAAAGGAAAAGGTAAGACACACTGCCTAACACCAACACAGTGCTTCGCACAAAACTGTTTATGATTTCTCACCTTATACTACATTTACCCCTTCAGATCTCTCCAGAACTTTCCCATCATCTTCTTCTAAAGAAACACAACAAACTTTAAGTTGTCTTAAGCAAAAAACCTCCTATCAAATGCAAAAAATCTTCTCCTCCGATTCAATGTTAACAACGGATTAGATCACTCGTCTCCAATTCATGACGTCACATTACGTAATGGGAATTGCCCTGTACGAATTCGGTTCTTCCATCGTTGAGCCAGTGCATGTAAATGCTGAGAACCTGTTGTATGCATGCTGCACGTGAAGTTGGCACGTATGCCGCATGCAAGTTTTTTTTCATAGCACAGCTAGGGGAATTCTACTGTACAGTACATACCTGTACGTGTTGCATGTACTTGCGGCAGGGCACACGTTTTGGTATGCTGGGTTTTCTGATCCGCACGTTTTCCATTTCTTGTTCAGGTTCCCCGTGCAGAAAGAAATTGCAGTCTGGTCGTGGACAGATTTGAAAGCAGTTCGAACTATCCAATGGGAGAACCGAATTCGTACAGGGCAATTCCCATTACGTAATGTGACGTCATGAATTGGAGAAGAGTGATCTAATCCGTTGTTAACATGGAATCGGAGGAGAAGATTTTTTGCATTTGATAGGAGGTTTTTTGCTTAAGACAACTTAAAGTTTGTTGTGTTTCTTAAGAAGAAGATGATGGGAAAGTTCTGGAGAGATCTGAAGGGGTAAATGTAGTATAAGGTGAGAAATCATAAACAGTTTTGTGCGAAGCACTGTGTTGGTGTGAGGCGGTGTGTCTTACCTTTTCCTTTATTTATATATATACTATATATAGTATATAACGCTAGGACGACCTGTGGGTATGAGTTGGTTTGGGGACGACTTGGCCTGCTTCGGACGATAGGCTAGCTTGGCCTACAGTACTGTAACAAGGCATAACGTTAGCCTAGGCCTGGGCCTAGTTACTTAGACCCAGCGAGCGAAACAAAGGCGTCAAAATACATGTTTTCTTACCACGTCGTCGCTTGTACCAGTATCTTGACTATTTTCGCGAATAAAGGGAAGCTTCTTCCGCTTCGGTGATGGTTCTAGTAATCTGCGATCAGACTCCGACATTTTGAAAATTGTGAATGGTGTCCAAACTTTTGCCTAGGCTAGGTGCTTTTTTCTCACTCATGGGAAAAGCTTTTCTATAACAGTAAATAAAAATTCCTGAAGTTTACTCTTTGGAACCAATATAAAAGTTTTAAATCGGGAAAGTATCACTTCTTGCACACAAAAAGTTTACCTTAAGTGTTAGAATTTGATCTTATTGAGAATTTAATTTTTTTAAAACGAATTCCGCCACTGTTAGGTGTTTCTGAATGACAACATTCTGCACAAGTGGAAGTGACTGTCAAGATCCTTGTAATTGTATTCATTGTGCGAACTCACATGTATAACGTTTGGCATAATATAAACACAGGTTACCATTCAATTCGAGCTTTCGAGTTCGGCGCGGGTAGCCTAGCTCTACCGATCAGACAGTACGCCCTCTACCGTACAAAAGATGGCAGACACCAAGCAACTCTCGGCCGAGCAAAGGGCCGAAATTGAAAGGATAGCATTGAGAGACAAGGTCAAAAGGCAATATCAGCGCATGGTCAATGATCCACGAAGACCAAACATAGCTGTGAGAATAGTTTTATTCCCTCAATAATTACAGACTAGCTTAGGCCTAGGCCTAACGTTAAGCCTAACGTTAGGCCTAAGTAGTAAGTTCCAATCGAATTACCTTAACGGTAACGACTAACGATAACGTTAATAGTCAAACGTAAGTCCACAGTACTAACGTTACTATAGCCTAAGTGAAGGACTAGCCTAGGCCTAGGCCTAGCTAATGTATGGACGGTCGCGTAGTTGCTCCCTACTTTACTCCTGTGTAAATGGTAATAGCTCGGGACAAAGAAGGCCAAGTCGTCCCCAAACCAACTTGCCCCCAACCAACTCGGCCCAAAACAAGTCAGCCCCAAGCCAAATCGGACCCAGGCCAACCCTGGCCTCAAACCAAGTTGGTCCCAAGCCAAGTCAGCCTCGGCACTGAACGTGACCTTATAATCCGTTCCTTGTAGTCACTCCTTACTACGGTCACTGGCCTACGTGTACAAAGGTAACTACGTTTTAAGCCAAAACAACAAACTGAGCTCTAATCACGATGGTATGGTTCATGGAACAGATTTGAGTTAACATAATGATTTTGAGCATTCTTGAATACCACTTATATCTTCTGGAATGTTTAATACCAGCGAATTCATAGCAAAAGGCAGGAAAAATGTGGTGCCATCCTTCCCAGCAACATCGACATCTTGACAGCTTGATCGTCTGCTACTGTGTTGCATGATGGGAAGGACTTCCGCTCGACAAGCTTTCGAAGACCAATTAGTAAGCGTGGCTAGTCAATACTTGAATGTCATATAGTTAGCTCTCAGTACATTACGAAATTGTACAGTCACTGCGTAGGTTTCCCTGTTTTATACAAGATCACATGACAAACACTGATTTCTTCGACTGAAAAATTACTCTGCACAGGCTTAACATTACTCGCAGAATTATCCTGCCAAAATTTCCCTTTTAAAGGCCTTATTTTGTTAACAGACTTGTGTGGAAGGTGAATGTGATGACAAAGATCATCTGTGGAAAGTTTGGTGAGAAAAGGTATCTTTTTGGGGGCGTGAGGGATGCCTGCTCACGCGTGAGTAGGCATCCAGAAATGAAGTGTATAGCATAGGAACGTAATGCTGGGTCCTGTTCAAGGGCTAAGTCAGCCCCAAGTAGGCCTAGCCCTTGAACAGGGCTGTTTGTTACGTTACATGGCATAAGCTCATTACACTCCACATCACAGCCCTTGCCTCGCTAACACAGGGAATCCCATCACTAGGCGACCTTGCCCAGGGTCGTCATCTCTCACGTTCACAAATTCCTATGTTTTCTCACCAAACTTAACACAGATGACCTCTGGCACTGCATCCACCTTTCTGCATAAGCTGTTCACCCAGATTCGATGTTATAATGGTGTATTTTGCCTCGAAAAATTGAACATAACACTAACTCAATGCGCCATGTTTGCAAGCTTTCGAACGACTAAATAGTCGGTCTTTGATCCTACTAAACCACGCGCTGGCACGCCTGGCTTTGCCTTGTATACCCGGGCATGCGCTGACACACTGGATATTAATTTAGTTAACGCTGATAATAATTTCATTAAATGCTATCATTAATCATGTTATCATTACTGATTAGGAAGTAAAATACAAAGGACCATTGTGCCAGTTTTTTACTTTTGTTCGCAAAATGTTGCTAATCATTACACATGTTAGAATGGATCCCTGAGTTTTCCACTAGTTCCGCGAAACGCCATGCACTGTCGTACAACTGAGTTCCATGCGCTGCCAAACAAATTGTACGGCAGCGCGTGGAACTTGAGACAGGGCGTACCAGCGGGTGTCAGCTGGTGCCAGCACGCGAAATAGTAGGACTCGTCGTCTTCGTGATATCCACTTTGGGGTCAAAGGTCATACCAGGGGTTTCCACTTATTCAAAAAGTTTTCACCCTTAGAGAAATTTTGACAACGTTTTAACAATTTCAAAAACACTTAGAAGCTTCAAATACGAACAAACAAGAATTTTTCATATGAAATTTGCATTCATTAGTGGAATGATCGTTAAAGTTATCCATTTGGTGAAATGGTTACAACATTCTAGGAATAATTTTTGACTATTTGCAAGTTCATGTAGAAACACTTATTGTAGGTGGGCTCATTCAAACGACAGAGTTTCTAACCAGAATCAAAGTGTCATTTTGCTGCATTTTGACCTCAGACTGTCCATGAAAGCCGATTTGTTGCTAACTTTTCGATTGAAAGCCACTTGCACATCATTTTGTGGTAATATAAGTTCGATGTGTATAATATTTACCAGTTAAGAACGTATTTTGAAAGCCTAATGATGGGATTCCCTGTGTTAGCGGGGCAAGGGCTGTGATGTGGAGTGTAATGAGCTTAGGCCATGTAACGTAACACACAGCCCTGTTCAAGGGCTAGCCCCAAGCCAATTTGCCCCCAAGTCAGCCCCAATATGAAAAATGGTATGATTTTCTGCACTTAAACTAGGCCTATGCAAAAGTGACTCATGTGATATTATCTCTCACACAGGTTATACAAAAAGTTTAGGCCTAGGCCAAGTCTATGGTGGTATCTCAAGAAGTGACTTGCATGATACTAGGCCTATAGAGTTTCACACAGCTGGTTTCAAAACAAGCGTAGGCCCTAGGCCTAATATACGTTGGTATCTCAAGAGTGTCAAAATCATGGTAATGTTATAAGGGGTCGGTTTGTTTCCCCCCTCGGTAGTTTCCGCCCCTAAAAATCTTAGGGCGGAAAGTAGTGTTTGAAGTTACATGTGTTAAAAGTAACTGTTGAACTTCAAATTTCAAACCCAAGTACAAGACAACAATGAAATTTGTGGATAGACCTGAAACTTTTTCTGTATCCTCATCAAAAAGAATGAATTGTAAGACCTTTTTTCTAAATGGCAAGTTTAGTCACAGACTCATATTTTTTTACATATAAGCAGGGCTAGAGAAAATGTAAATTTCCCTGCAAGCAAATCACATTTCCCAGAAAGCAAATCAAAATTTCCCAAAGACTGCACATGTTTACATACAAAGGTAGTCAAATTTCGGCGCAATGCGTACTGCTTAACAAGGAATTTCCTTCCTGGCTAACAATAGCCTAATCCCTAGCCTTACTATTTATCTTATACCTTAATGACCTACCTGATGGATTATCATCCCAAGTTCGTCTTTTAGTTGAAGATTGTATCCTGTATCGCGAAATTACTTCTATGGAAGATAGTATCTTGCTACAAAATGATATAAATAGTCTCTGCAAATGGGAATCTAAATGGCAAATGAAATTTAATGTTTCTAAGTGCTCTGCTATGCGTGTTACTCATAAGAAGAAACCTCTATTAACTGCATATAAAATGAACAATAGTGTTCTACAAACAGTTCCCAACCATACTTATCTTGGAGTGGATATTAACAGTAAACTAAGCTGGGCTGATCACATTAACGGAATAACTTTCAAAGCAAACAGAGTCCTTGGCTTGTTACGTCGTAACCTGTACAGTTGTTCCCCAAAAGTTAAGGAAGCTGCCTATAAATCTCTTGTTAGACCAAGGTTGGAGTACTGCTCAAGTATTTGGGATCCTTACCATCAGGAGCATATAAACAAGCTTGAAGCAGTGCAACGCAGAGCTGCCAGATTCGTCTGTAAAGACCAAGGGCGTAAAAGTAGTGTCTCATCAATGCTTCCTGACTTGAACTGGCCTACTTTGGAGGAACGCAGGATCAGTGCTAGGTTGAGCTTGCTGTATAAGTCTCAGTGCTAGGTTGAGCTTGCTGTACAAGTCTCTCCATCACTTAGTTGCCATTGATCTAAATGGATATATTTTTAAGCCTGACAATAATGGAATCTCCACTCCCAAGTCTTCATCAATCTCCTTTCATCACCCTGCTGTAAAAAAGGACTGTTATAAGTTCTCTTTTATTCCTAGGACAGTGGCAGAGTGGAATTGCTTACCCTCAGCCGTAAGGAACTCTCCATCTATTGAAACTTTTAGAAATCAAATACGTGAACTGAACTTGACATCTTTGAGGAGATCTGAATCTATTAATCCGATTTAATTGACTTGTCCACTAGTCGTTACACACCTACAACCGTATATCCCGTTTGTGGAGAACTGCTTGTAGTATCCAACCAGAACCAGAACCTAATCCCTAACCCTAACAAAGAATGCAATCTATACAATACAATGGCAACAACCAATCAAGAAACACCTTGTTAAACAGTGTGCATCTACCCCAAATTTCCCTCCAAATACCAACATTTCCCTGCAATGACATTCCCAAATTGCTGGTTTTTTCTAGCCATGCATAGAAGTAGTCTCCTTGTCTATAGGTAGGCTTGTGCTGATTGTGTGAACAATTGTCCACAGCACTGAATACCGTATACATGTACATAAGTACGTATTAGTATACTGAAGTCTATAGTCTGTAGTATTCAGTTGCTAATATCTCGAGAACTGAACATGAGAAATGAATGAAAACTTCACTAGAGTGCTTAGATTATGTTCGTCTTAACATATTAAACAAAAATTTGGTTCTGGTCTATTCTTTTTAATAGAAATTTTACTTTGCGACAAAGAAAATGATAAAATGTCACATCATCCTGTAAAGGAGCCAGTACATTTTATCCGGTAATTTTTTATCATTTTGCAATTTGATTTTCTTTTTATTAAAATGAAGATTTTATTGCAAAGGAAAGCTCAAAATAACAACTGCATAAATTATACTCACAAGCCTGGCAAATGCAGAGAGGTTGGGATTTTTCAAAATTTTCTGTACGCTCCACACCAACCGATGGTGGTGCTCAGCTTAGTCTTTCAGGCAGTCAGTCACCACTTTTTATGCCCCCCCCCCCCACTAGCTTTAAGCTGTATGTTATACTTTCGATTGTCACCTAATTCCTTTATTGACAGAACAGCAAGGAACAATCATTATATGGCATATGCCCTGTATACACTGCAGTCGGTACAATTTCTTGAGAGAATAGCTTATTTTCTTTTTCAGTGCTAATTTGGCAGCTCTGCCTGCAACTTCGATGTCAGTAAATGTTCTAAATAATTCCAGTTACTTTGCTGTTTTCCAGCTACATCCTGTACAATACCTGATTCATAACTGAATTTATTCCAGGTTATTCAAAAGAAAAGAAAAATAACTACAGGAAAATATGTTTTGCTTTCATTTTCCTTGTAAGTTTGTGGGTGGGCAGTTTTAACCAGAGGCCTAGGTAAAAACACCCACCATTTTCGCAACTGAAAAAGTTGAAAAATTTCCCTACTTGAATATGTAACCCATCTGTGATTACTGCACTTTTTATTAATGAAGCAGACATGTAGATAAAAGCACACGTTCGTTTCCAGATGTTCCCTTGGAGTACGAAGATATTTGGGAAAAACTGAAAAAAAAAAATGGATGCTTTTACACCAGTTTACCCTAATAAGTACATGTTTTCATCCTGGAATTTTGAAATTTCATCACAGAAATATCATGGAATTTTATTTTCTTGGAATGCTGGGAACCCTGATGATAATGTACATGTTTACTGTATGTATGTGTGCAGTCCTGCATGTTGCTATGTAGCATTGTATGTGCAAAGAAAATCCTGGTGTGTGATCACGAATACCTTGCCGTAGCTTCGGCGTGAGCTTTACATGGAATGCACCATGGGTATTTTAAGTCCCCAAACTTGCCGTGTATATCTGTGCATGTTTTGTACACGTAGCACCTAGAATCTTGGGAAGTTTGGAAGTTATTATCCTGCATAACTTAAGCCATTCCCAGCATTCCTTCAGCAATGTTATTTACAGTAGGACTTACGCAATTTTGTCATGTGACATCAGTGTGAACAAAAACAGTGATGCACATGGTCTCTTGGAGCAAACTTCTTTGCCCACGCATGCAGTTGACTTTCGTGCATGTCCGTTTTTACCACCAAACAAGGCATCATGTTTTTCTCGGTGACATCATATGCATACGACCCATATCAAAATTTAAATTGCCACTGCATCGTGATAGGTTCAATTGTGTTGATTCTAGCCAGCCATCGCCTATGTGATTTAGTGTGTGAAAATACTAGGCCTCGGGACGAATTTTCCCCATGGAGTTTTTGCTACAACGATCACACTTCCCATGCTGATAAAGCCGGCTAGTGTAGCTGGGCAAGCCCCGTTCTAAATTCACCAAGAAAAGGCATCACAAATCGCTGTGTATTTGAATTTTTCTGCGATCTGACTTTTCAGTTGCAGATCCTTTTTAAACAAGATGTAAGTTTTAGACAAGAACTGCTAAAAATATACAGGGATATTTATATTCAAAGGGAGTCATCAGATACATTTATTGGGTGCAATTGTTTTGCTGCCCAGAACCGCTAACATTATTATGATTGCATACTTCTACTTATAATTTTAGAGGTTGCAAAGTGAATGGTATTTATCCAACTTCCATTGTCTTAGCTTGCCTCATTGCTGATATATTTCTGCAGATATTAAAATATATTCTCTCAAGTCAAAATTGAGTCCATTGTGCAATAGTTTGTGACTTTTGTATTGTACAACTCACATTTTCTCCTTAGGCTTCCTTTCCCTTTGGAATTAAAAGTGTCTGCAGGTATGACCCTTGAACAGTTTCTGTTGTTGAAATGATGCTATGCACAAAGGGCTTGCACAGTCAAGTCACCCCATAAACAGTAAGATTGCTATCACATATTGGCGTAAGGTGGAGTAGCTTTCAGAGAATCAAACAAAGGCAAAGACTGTAATTTGAGTAATACAACAATGACATCACAAATTCTTGCACAATGTACTATTTAAATTGAGTGAATAAACTTTAAAATTTTATATCTCAGTTCAGAAATATTATACTGTATGAAGACAATTGTTGGACCAATTGAATTCATTTTTCATGCTCTGTAATATATATTTTTGAAATTTTAGACTTGGTACACTTGAAGAATGTAAAAGCTACTCAGTACTTCTGACAGACTTTTCATCTGGGAATCTTTAAGGGCAGGAGCAGTCATCCCAAATTGAAGAAGTGTAGTAGACTTTCCAGTTTCATGATTGGCTGTTAGGAGTCATGTGACAATGTTTTTTCTCTTCAAATGTGAAATTTACCAGAAATAAATGCTTGGTTTACCTTGAATATGCCATAGTAAAGTCATACAGTGCAATGTAATTAAAGATACTTTGAAGAGAAATAAGATGAAAATTGAGTTATTTAGCTTTTTCTTCAAAATAAGTTTGAGGGAACTGCTCTTTACCTTTAATTTAACATTGTTGAAGAGAAGTTAAACATACGTTTTAACTCCACCACTTACCCACTCACCTCACATCTGCACCCTTACAATGTGTTATCCACCAACTACAGTAATGTACTGTAGGTCTACCTTAACTCTATAATTCTTATCTCTGTAAGTTAAGGTAAATCTCTGGATTTGGTGACTTGAGGGGTAACTTACCGAAGGTGTAACTTAAAAGCAATAAACCAGTACCCCAAAACTGGTAGGAAAAATCAGCAATTACTAGCAAAGCTGCTCCTATTTGCCTTTATACAAAGTACTGTTGAAGTTATTTTTGAGCAACAAGCAGGTGGGCAAGCAATGATTGTTCTTCCTGAATGAAATACAGTAAGTATAAAAATGGTGTGACATGATTAGAAGGCACCTCATGTAGACAAAAACAATTAGTTGGCCCAGGAAAACCAATAAATAGATAAATAAATAGTGCTATAACAATGCAAGTACAATCTTACCTAGGATACTGCAGAAGAAATCATATGGCACTTCCCTGGGTAAGCATTCTGACTGCTTTCCAACACTGCAAGTGAACAAATCATTTTTGGTTTCATCATGCTGAATTTGAAGTTCAGTGACATAAGCTGCATGAAAGATTTGTTTTCCATTCATTGTGGTAACCAGTCTCACAAATTCCCATGTAATTTCATCATATCATGTACTCACAGTTCTAAGCCTTAAAGGCAATAAAAAATGCTACCCAAACTTTTTCAAAAGTTACCTTCTGCACCAAGATTTTATATGGTCTGAAACTTCAAGGGGGAGGGGGGGGGGGAAGGCTGCTTTAACTTTCAAATATTTTGCAAAATCTTGTTGTGGAAAATAAATAAGTTTAGAATGTTAAAGAGCCTAGTATTTTTCCACTTTTATAGACAGTCTAGGAGGAATCTTGAAATAAATAAGTTTAGAATGTTAAAGAGCCTAGTATTTTTCCACTTTTATAGACAGTCTAGGAGGAACCTTGATGATTTCCTATCAGTCTTGTTGATAGACAGTAAATACTTCAATGCAAATATGAGCCTGCAAATAGTACTTTAGTTGATACTTAAGGTGGTAGACGTTTGACACTTGTACAAATATGAGGCTTCAGGAACTAAGTAATCCTTCTTCAGTGTGAGTTAGTTAGAAGAATTTTAAAGACAAACAAATAGAGAAAAGTGCAAAATGCTGTAAACCATTACAAAAATGATGTGTGCGTAAAGAGTGAATATTTTTGGCAACAAGTCAAATTTCCATGTGACGAAATCAAAGAAGTTGCTGTGAGTGCTAAGTCAATCATTTGCCACTCTCCTCTTACTTCACAGATTGATCCTGCGATTGATAGATGGAATTTTGTTCGACAGAATGCATATCAATATTTCAAAGCAACACCGAAGACATCCATTGCTGGCTTTGTTATGGGCATCATAGTGCCTGGAAGTGTAATGTATTTAATAGTGAAAAATAAAGTGAGCATCCTATATTTTAACCAAATTTTCTCAAAGTTATTTTAATAATCAGATGATGAAAAGTTTCCCATGAACAAGTCTTGATTTGTTTTGTGTGAAATAAATACAGCTATGTGGAGTATGTAAGTATTGAAAAAGAAAGCTTATCATACCACTGATTTCCCTTGCAAACTTGTCATTATCAGCCATTGAAAATAGCCTCAGCATTCTGCAATGCCAAGGTAAATGCAGGGGCAAATGGATTCAACATCCATGTGTGGAAAAGTTGGGAAGCTGGGAGGCTTCCTGGGAAATTTTGCCATCTGCAGGAAAATTTAGGCAATTGGAGGGAAATTTCCCATTTCTGTTCATGAAAAAATGGGAGGAATTTTGGGAGATTTAACTCCCTTCCAAGAAAATAATTTCACTCCTTTCCTAGGAAATAAACATTTTTTCTTGCCCTGTCAACATCAGCAAAAAATTTCCAAGTCTATAGATTGTGTGATATTGTACGGACACAGCATGACTTTTACCGCCGATTGCATTGGCAGAATAGGTTACCTATAATAATAATGCCAAGGTAAAGTGTACTTTTACCTAAGTTAATTCTTTCAACCACAGCAATTTTATTGCCGTACCCAATATCTTATTTGCAAGGGTTGCAGTATCATGAACAGAAAGATGGGTGGAATTGGGTCATCAGGTAATATATGAAATACTGTTCTCATCCGTAATTATGTTATCTCATTTTATTTGAAGCACTCGCATCTGTACCACTCATATCCTTCTGCAGGTGACAAATATTAAAAAAAAAGTGGTGTTTTGTATGATGGTACAATATTTTGTCACATTTCTGTAAATCCCCACTGTTTGCTACACAGTCAGTGTAAATTTGTTGAAACAGTGACCTTTATGTGGGCATTTCTGACTTGCCCATGCACCACAGTGGGGCCACAAGTTGGTCCCTATGATCCCACCGCATAGAGGATGAGTAGCGTACACTAATTAATTCGCATAATTTTTGCAAATCCTAGATCTTTTCCTGCACTTTTCTTTCATTCCCATTAGCTACTCTGTTCATTTCATCCCTGAAATATTTATGAATGGGCTTAAAGGACCAATCCTCTTACACCAAACTACAATTCTTGCAGAGGTTTACCAAAATTTTCAATTGGCTCAGCGCTTTGTTTGACAGCTAATTCAGACAGTGTAGAGTACCAAAGCTTATAGTACACAGCATGAACTAGACTGAGAGTGTTTTGATGATACACATTGAGCCTTTTTATACTCACCCTGAAGCAATAAACTGACATTTTGTCTGAAGGAGAATGAATTTCAGACAGTTGTGGGAGGGGCTTAAGTATTGTAAGAAGGTGAGTACAATTGGTGCTGTTTGTGGGTATTGAATTGGGTCTTTATATAAAATTCTATAGCTAGTGGGCTATATTTATGAACAATAACTTCAAGTTTGAATTATAAAGATATCTATAGAGCACTGCAGTAATCATGTTTCTCTTTTTTTTCCAACCAGGTGGAAAAAGACAGACGAATTGATGAAGGGTTGGAAAAGAAGAAGATAAACTTCTTAGCCTTCTAATGCTTTATTCTGAATAAAAGAACAGACAGTATAAAATAATGGGATACATGTATTGAAATGCATTGTTGACTCCATTATCATGAAAGATCTTTTTGCAGTGGACAATTGTTAATTCTTGTTGTACAATATGAAGAAGAAACAACTACCACCATGATATTCTTCAAAAAAGGATGCAGGACAGGCCTGTATGGACTTGTTACCTTGATGGACCCTTGTGAAGGATTTCAGTTGAATCAATCAACAAAGATGTTCATCTGACTACAGCCTGTATGTCTGATTCAGTTTGATGCCGGAATTATTTTAAATTTGCCAAAAAAATTCTTTTACACAGTCTGGAAATTATGTCATGATTGACATCATTCTTTTCACATGGAAACAGTGAGCTGAAGAAGAGATTTTAGCCATTCATGGCTGCTGTCTTAAAAACAAATGTTCAAAGGTGATGCAGATGATGGCAATGATTTAACAATTTCAATTTAATTTCCTATCAGTCATGGTGCAAGCAAGCATTTCCCATGTCTTAGGATTTTTACCTACAACAGAATTAAATTCCCAAAGGCAATATATATACATTGTACAAAGGTTTATCAGGCAACATAAAAATAAACAACAAACATAGAGAACTAGCCAGAAGAACAGTGTGATTCTTTTTTGTTGTTTATGTGTTGAAGGTTATTTATTAAAACCTCTTTCAAATTGACCCTTTCAGATAACCATTTATTGAAAGTTTAAATTGATTAATTCCATAGCAGTCAAGGAATCTTTGTACCTATGTTGTTGTTGTGTACATGTGTTTATTTTATGTTTAGCTTGTGAACACAATATCTCAAGAAAGTGATGACGACCCAAACTTTTTATATGATAGATAAATTTTCCTTGTTGAGAGGAACAAGCCTTAGGTCATGATAGGTCAAAAGCTGACAAACTAGTAAAACAAAGTGTCTCAGGTTAGGAATTACTGAAAATTTTCATATTTGCTATACAGGTTGTTCATGCTTTCATTTTGGTGGAGCTCATCTGAGATGACCAGAGCTAAAACCCAGAAAATGGTTTTTAATGCTTTACCATTGTTTGGGGCCTTTTGGACCCAGACGGAAAGTTCGGCTGTCACTCATCTTTACTGTTTCACGCGGAGCTCGAAACTGAGAGTAGCTACCAGAAAACTTGGCCACAACAACAAGAAAACTAATAGTTTAAGGTCACGGGATCAATAGCCTATGGAATCTAATGCGGGGCGTGCTAGGTCTGCTTTTCCTTCCATTTCGGAGGCGCACAAATATTCCCGATTGGAGCACAACGGTACAGGGTAAGGTAAGGTAACCCTTTACTGTTGTTTGGGTCCTTTTGGACCCAGATGGAGAGCACGTCTGTCACCCATCTTCACTGTTTCACGCGGAGCTCGAAACTGCGAGAAGCTACCCGAAAATTTGGCCACAACAACGAGAGAGAGACAGTATTTTAAGGTCATGAGGTCAATAGCGTACTGAAGCTGATGCGGGGTGTGCTACGTCCGCTTTTCCGCCCACTCCCGAGGCGCGCAAATATGCCCCGATTAGAGCACAACGGTAATGGGTTAATCTAAAATATCTGCACCACTCGGCTAAAGGGTTACGTACACACATGCAGAGACAGTGGCACCAGCTTTGCAGTAGACACACTCCACAGGCTTATTTTAACCCTTTACCGTTGTTTGGGTCCTTTTGGACCCACACGGAGAGCCCTGCTGTTACCCATCTTTACTGTTTCACATGGAGCTGGAAACTGCAAGTAGCTACCGGAAAACTCGGCCACAACAAGGAGAGAGACAAAAGTTTAAGGTCACAGGGTCAATAGCCCATGGAAGCTGATGCAGGGCGTGCTACGTCGGCTTTTCCGCCCCCTCCCGAGGCTCACAAATATGTCCCGATTTGGAGCACAACGGTAAAGGCTTAAACACAACATCTCAAGATCGCAGTGACAGGGTTTTTCCACATTTGGCATATAGATCTGCCATATTAAGAGAAAGAACCCTTTTGTTGTTGATGGAGGTCAAAGATCACTTGAGACCATCAGAGGTATAACTGAACATCTCAGTGGCTTGAATTTTCAATTTTTCGTCCCATAGAGAGTTTTAAGTTGGCTATTAACTTTTTACACATTGCCTGGCTGAGATAGATGTTTGTCCCCTACCCCTCCAGGATGATGTTCCCCCCCCCCCCTTCAATACCTTGTCTCTATGACTTGTAAGAACAATATCTTTGGTTAACAACAATGAACACTATTCATATTAAGTTTATAGAGTTGTAGAAAAAGAATCATTTTGTTTTTGGTGGGAGATAAATGTCATTCGAGGTCACCATAGGTCAAGTACTCTGTCAAAAAGTTACCATCGAGTACAAAAAAACAAACTTGGATAAATTTTATAATTTGTGCTCAGTAGATGCATTATGGTTGAAAAGAGAACCCCTTTGTTTTGGGGATGTCAAAAGTCATCTGAGGTCATTCACGTCCCTTACACTCCGTTCTTTGGTGAAAGCTGGCTTGACTTTTTCCTTTTGTATTTTATAACATGCTGACACTCTAACATTACTGGAATTCTAGTACGGTATAATCGTGAAAAAAAAATCCTCAGAGTTTGTCCAAGCGTGTATCAAGGATATCATTGGCCCAGCTCAGTTGCATAGAAGGAATTTTTGGCATGGGGGCGTGTGTTTAATTATCTAAGTGGAGCGCAAACATATGGTGGCGCAGAGCATACGAGAATCTGTATTGCCAAAAGGCCGAAAAAAAATCCTCACAGAGTTTGTCCAGTTGTGTATCAAGGATACCGTTGGCTTAGCTCAGTTGCATGGAAAAGATTTTTGGCAAAGGGTCTGGTGTTTAATTAAGTGGAACGCAAACATGTGGTAGGGCGGAGCGTACAAGAATTTTGGGGGGGGCAAAAGGCTCCAGATGGCAGGAGACAGCATCTCTGGGCTGTTTGGTCTACATTGAAACAATCCTTGAATTGACATTTTTGTTCTGGAATTTTGTGTTAAAAGAAATATTTTATCAGAAAAAAGGGTTTTACAATTTGCAACTCCTCGGTAGAGAGCATAGAGGGACGTTCTCTATGACAACCCTTGGTCAACAAGCAGCCAGTCCCGAGCAGTATTATCCCCAGGAGTCAAGAATTTGAGAGCACGTCTTTGTTTTGTGGCATAGACGTATGAGGCGGGCATGGGAACAGACTGCCCCCTAACTTTAACTTTTGACAAAATAAAAAACTTTGTGGCAGGAATTTGAGAAACCTTCTGACAGCCTTTTGAATTTAAAAAGACGGCATGGTTTTTCAGAAAATTCCAAAGCGTGTCTGAAATCTTAAAAACATGTTTTTGAAAAAGGAAGTGAAGGTCACATTATCATATTCAAGATAGCATTTTCATAAAATATCAACAAGATTCCGGGAAATTGCTACACATTCTGGCAGCGCAAAGACTATTTTCTGTGTGTTTTATTTCAGTCTTCACAACGCAATGTCCGAAGTGATCGAATACTCAATTCTTTCAAGTATTTGCCCGAAAATAGAAAGGTATCATAGTCGGGTTAACATATTTACGCAAGATCAAACTCAAAGAGATAAAAAATAACGACACATTTGGGAAGCCCGTAGTTTGAAAGAAACAAACCAATCCTCAGTTTTTTTTAATCTTGTGCAAAAAATGGCGGGTTATTTTAATATCTTCGAAACTGCCCGAAAACAGAAAACGTTATGTTCAAATTAAAGTTTTCATGGAAAATAACAAAGATTGCGGCACATTCGAGTAGCTTGTGGAAAAAAAGGTTTTCCTCATCCCCACTTCATGCTATACCGTTGTCTTTCTAAACCTTTGCCCGAAATAGTAAAATATTCGGGTGAAGGCCGGAAAAGTGCTCGGACGTTTTCAATTGCCAAATTAATTCAACGAACAGACGGGAGGGTATTCAGGTGTAGTGCCCAAAAGTTTGCCACCTATCCTACCCCTAAATTATTCCCCCTCCCCCTTGGAAACGGTAATGAAAAATCAGCAATTGGTTTTTTCAAAACGGTAATGGATAATGTGTGAGAATGGCTTCCTATGAAGTCGTTAGTACCTGAAAATTCATTTAAACGCACCTTTTACGTAACATTTTTTTCTAAACGTGCCACTTATAGAAGTACAATCATTCATTTTGAACAAAGAGTCGCAATAGACTAACATACACTAGCATTCTCAATTTCGTTTTATCGTTTTCCCCTAAAAGATATAAGACCATTCATCCAATGTTAGTTGTAAATTTCAAGTGATAATTTTCTGATCAAAATAGAGACTGCTTAGATCTTCCTTCTAAGCCCGGAAAATGTCATTTTCGTCTGAGGAGTCCAAATTGTCAAACTTTTCTGTACGCTCCGCACCAACCACTGATGGCGTTCCACTTAGGAGCGCAACCAGTGGGTCTCTAGGAGGACCACTGCTGGCTCTCTAGGAGAATTTTATTTTCAAGTGATTTTTTTCTAACGAAAACTTAAAATATCGACTGCTTCTATCCCCCTTACAAGTCTGGGAAATGTCATTTTTGATAGTTTTGAAGGGTCCGATTTAAGTTCTTTGTACGCTCCGCATCAAGAAGTGGTGGCGCTCAGCTTAGATAATCTTTCTGGCTGAAATTTAGTTTGAAGCCAAGTAGTCAACGTTTTATTCAAATGAAAAAAATCAAAATGGCGAATGCTTAGATCCCCTTGTACGACTAGGAAATGCCATTTCCGGCTATTTGAGGGGTACAACTTTTTCAAAATTTTCTGTACGTTTCACGCAGCCAGAGGTAGAGCTCCGCTGAGACAGTCTTTCTGGCAGAATAACAATTTTCGGGCAAAATTTCTTCTGCCCCCAAACTGAGATGCTCCCTTTACGCCTACGTGTTTTTTGGATAAAATACTGCAATTATGAAGTCTTAGTACAAAGGCAGGTAGGCATAAGCGTACGGGGTAATTTTCTTTGATGGGGCAAGAACATTTTTTGCCCGAATAATGTCACCGTTTATCATGTTTTGCCCGAATAGACCAACTGCTTTTGTCCAAATTGGGAGGGCAAGTGCCCCCAGCACCCCGCTTCGTACCCCTGTGCAAGTAGGCAACTGGGCGAAATTATAAGGGGAAATGACTATCTCAGCATAGCAGTGCCACATTGAACCATGTCAAATTCAGAACTAACCATTAAGCGTTTTAATATCATATTTTTCAACATCACCTTGCGCCCCTCTGCTACGTGAATTACCCGAATACGGATACATCCCAGTCCCCATTCCTCATACCACCCACTTTTTTCCAAACTGTTTAATTTTGTCCAAAACAAGACTAATGTTGTTTACACTAATCTTTGATTGTAATACAAGTGTTTCTTTGACATTTACCTCCCACATCCGAAGTACTATGGCATTCGATTGAGGAGAAACATACTTTTAAATTGAACATGTGATTGATAACTTGAAACAGGACATTTTTAAGAGATCCAAAGTGTTTTGGGACATTTTATCAATAGGGAGTTCTATTTAAAATCAGGAGGCAATATGCGTGGGGTGCAGGGGGCCGCAACAGGGCCACAGAAGCTCTGACATTTTAGCCTTTTTAGGGGACTTAATGGAAGCAAAAAGGACCTTTGTATAGGTATTACTAATAATCCTAAAAGAGACATTTTCACAGGGGCAGCATGTTACGGGAATTACCCAATAGGTTTCTGCATGAACTTACCTCCATGTGTACACCACCTTGGATTAATACATACAAAAGTTTACTTTTTTTCTAAAGTCGTCCTGACTCTTCCCAAACAATACTCACGAAGGAGTTCTGCTTCCCTAACCCTAAGAAGCTACATCCATTAAAAGACAACAATTAGCAGGATTTAATGATTACATGAAAATTAAACAATGAAGTTTGTAGTTTTGTACGAAAGAAATATTCACTCTGTCCTTATGAATTAGAAGAAAGCTATCCGGTTCATGAAACTAAATTTAATGAGCATACAAACCCATTCCTTGATTGACATGAAAATATTAAAGCTTGAAGATCTTGTCAACTTCAAGACCGCTCTTTCATTGTACAAAGTTAAAAGTGCTACATTACCTCCGAATATTCCAAAGTCCCTTTTTGAAAAAGAAAGTAATTCGTACTCGCCAGAGGGTGTTTTTTTTTTAATTAAATTTCAGTGCGTAAAAACTTGAAAGATGTTGGCGCCTCTATTACTGGAGTCAAAATATGGAATAATTCAATTGGAGTTTTCAACGTTCCGTTGCTCAGGATGGATGCACTATCGATAAATCAGAGTTTAGCTGTAAAAAATTGGAAGTAAATCATTCAGACTCTTATATCATCAACACCGGAAGCTCTACATCTTTATGAAGGATACGCCCCTGAGTGGGCATATATCGACCGAATCGTTTGCATGTGTGTGTCATTCATGTCTCTGATGAGACTCTATATATATATATGTATGTATATGTAGCTATATATTTATAGCTACACCCCTTTACATAGCCACTGTCTACATGAATAGTGGCATCCCTATCCAATGGTGTTGCCAAGGGGGAAGAGGACAAGCGATGTCAAGTTTCCTTAGTTCCATAAATATGCAAATTATGTTCATAGAAATTATTCTTCCAAAGGTACCGTAGATGGAATCTACTGTAACTCTTACGTTAAAGCGTATACAAGATAAAGTACGGTACGAGGAAGGGGTCAATATTATTGAGACAGTCAGGAAACTAGAAGCAGCGTATCAAGATCTGAGTGAGGCCTGTAGGAATGTAAACAAAATGTAGAGCTCTTGTGGCGATAAAAATCTTCATCGCCATGGTTTAGTAAATTAACAGTGTAATTCGTGGCCAATTTGTAAGCCTGTTATACATGGTGAAAATTTTTGGTGAGGTTTTAGAGATTGTTACTTTACTTTTGTAAGTCACTATGTAAGTAAATAAAGGGTTTATCACGAGTCCTCTTCCACAAGGGTAAAATGGTATCGTATAACTTATTGCAGGGGCCACCCTTTTGCAGCGATGGGTCACATGCAATGGTTATGATGGACGCCGAGATGCCGAATGGTATATTCGTTGTTTTTTTTTTATTCGTTTTTTTTTCTTTTTTTGTCCGAAGCTCACGGTAACAAAAAGTGGAATCATTGAGCGTGGACTTCATCGATTGAACACATGGATTCATTTAAGTAAACATTTTGGCAAAAAAAATGACATATGTTTTAGTCCGCGTTATCTGCACAAGCAAAATGTTCGTGCATTGATTTCAAATTGGACGAAATTTTGTACAGGGCAATTCATTAGACCTTGGTCTCTGGTTAATAAAAACCCTTAGTCACACAACTAAAAGTACGCCCTCGCTTGGGGCAAAACAAACTAACACAGACAAATGCAGACAGCTGATTAATCAACCAGTCGAATACGCGCAGAGTCTAGCTGCTACACGTGCATGGCAAATTCTTATGCGTGCGGCCATGTGTTCCACCCCCCCCCCCACGGATGGCGTCAGTATGTCGCAGTGTTTTAGTACCAACTCCCTGGTAGTACCCGTACTCGAGTACAAGGTTCTGTACTCGTACCCGTGCCCGTACTCATGGGCTGGTACCCATACCCGTGCTCGTACGCATGAACCGATACCCATTCTCACGACGTGGTATTCATATTTGTGCTACTGGTCTTGTACTCAGTTAACAATTTTAACTTTAGTTAATGATTGACATTGACAGTGAACCAAGGTTCAGGATGACTCCCAGAGGGTGCATGATTTTATTACATATTGAACTACACAACACACCAAATTTTGACAATTCCCATTAACATACCTGACCAGACCATCAGTGGCGTGACCAGAATTTTTCATTTGGTGGGGTAGGGGGTGAGGGGGCAAAGGTTGATATGGGGGAGGAGCACAAATAACACTATCTAAAAGGAGCGCACAGAAAAAATTTTGGCTGAAAATGCCTCTCAGATTGTAGGAAATGGCACTTCCCGGTGTCTTTGGCCTTGTGAATTTCAGCTAAATATCCCTAATTTTTTAAAAGACAGGTTTCGAAATTTATACTTCCGCTATGATTTTTTGCTTTTTGCCAACGAGGGACCTGCTGAGTCTTAATAGATGGGCCGAAAAGGTTCTCCGCTGCATCAAAGCATCGCTTGTTCCTCCGTTTATTACACAGCTGACCATTTTGCTGCTTTGTACCTGTGGAAATAGTCATACCATGCCTGAATTTAAACTGTGAAAATCTGAAACTACACATGAACTATATGTAATTAATCATACACATTCCAAGAAAAGCACATGCAAAATTTCTCAATTAAATGACTCATGTACTTTATTTGTATAAAGTTTGATTTATACCTAATCAGAAACACGATTTGCCACTCTTGCTATCAAAAATGCTATTGTATGGGGACCTTGACAATTTGCTAGCTTTTAAAATCAATGGTTTGCTTTTACTTTTATTTTTGGTCTTGACTTTTCTCAGTATAAATTAAGCCAGGGCCATTTCTTTCTGTTTTAAGAAAAAATATATTAGTAGGAATGAAAACAACAAGATTTCAGTAACTGCTGTACAATATCTTCACTCATTTATAAAACTTCTACTCCCACCCTACCCCACCTGATACGTAGTATCAGGTGATGCCACTGCCTACCCATTTTCATTCATTTTTTCTCACCTACGAATTTCATTGGGGGGGAGGCTCCCGCCCCCTGCCTCCCGCTGGTTACGCCACTGCAGATTATTGCCCACTACAATTTCCACATTAAAATGTATGCAATTCGAACTCAGTCCCATGAGCAGTACATTTTTGCTGCACCTTGCCCCTATGCTAGCTCCTATTTTATTAACCAGAACGTCGTCAGCCATTTGTCTGGGAGTACTGTTCATGGGGTTTATTGCACAATTAGAAGAGAGAGAATTTATGTTATTTATTGGCAATCTGCTGTGGTGTAACTTCTTCAGGTGAGAAGTTATATTTGAGGTGAGTGCCGTAGGAAGCAATATGAGGGGAATTCTTTGTTTTTTGCCAGTCATGCTACAGTAGGCAACAATTCCAGTATATATGCTCCCTGCAAACTGAAGAACATTGATAACATTTTAATTCTTCAAGTTACTAAAGAATCCATCTACTCACAGACAATTCAACTGACAGGGTTAAAAGGTATCTGATAAAAGGTAAATGAGAGCATTTGAGTGTCGGTAGGCAAATGATTCGTGGCTGAAGTTTTTCCCGAAAGACTATCTGGACGGAGCACCACCGTCAGTTGGCTTGGAGCGTGGAGGAAATTTAAAAAAAAAAATCGGACCCCTCAGCCAGTAGAAAATGTCATTTCTCAGGCTTGTAAGTAGTAGCTAAGCAACAGGGAGGTAAACAGACTTCTTCAGGGGAACGGGGAAAGTATCCAAATTTTCCGAGTTTTCTTTGAAGTGTGTACACTAGACTGTATAAGGGACGTAATTTGCGACGCCCGAATCGACCCGAACTTTTTGCCATTTTGAAACAACTATTTGTGGATATGAAGCTTGTGTTGCAGAATTTTTCGGATTCTGGGGTTCTTGTATAAATGTGAAAAGTTGGGGGATTACCGACTCGAAGAACTTCAAAGTCAAGAGTTTATATTGGCACGATTGGAGAGAATTTAGAATTTTTATGCAAGGAAATTTATAAAAACAGGACTGAAGTTGCCCGTGTCACTTGATGACTGGTGTCGCAATGACAAATTTCGATTTTGTCTTTTCCAGAGTTTGAAAAGGTTTCTCAAACTGATTTATGAGACAGCACTTATTATGCATTAGGGATTGCACGATGAGGCGCGCGAAGCCGCGCGGAAAATTTTGCTTTTTTGAAACAATGAATTACAAACTTGCGCTCGTATTGAAGAGGACTCTGAATTTCATGGGAAAGAAGATTTGAGAATATCACACACATGAAGAAAGGGTTTTCTGACCCGGAAAGTGGGCCCCATTTTCACTGGGGGATATTGTCCCCACCCCTCTCTCCTTCCTACGCCTATGTTTGGGGTATTCAAGGCCTCTTCTTAAGGCACGAATTTTTTAGTCATTCAAGGGCCCGAAAAGTTAGGGGAACACAGGAAATTAAGAGATATATCTAGTAATGTGCTGTTCAAGTACATATGAAAAAGAATAAGAGTTTAACTAAGATTAAAAAGTTATACACGATGAGGGCATGGTTAAATTTAAGCTTGTATTGCATACTGTAGGTTCTGATTGACAACAGTGCTGAATTTTGTGAATTTAAAATGTGAGGGACCACTTCCAGTGATGGTAAATTTCACTCGTAATTGAGTTAAAAATTCTCGCGTGATGGAGTATAAATCTCTCTAATACAACGTTACATCACACATAGAATAAAATATATCTCCACATGGAGTAATTTTTCACTATAAACACTCTTGGTGAATCCACTCAGAAATGTTAACTGAGTTTTGTAATTCCAGTGGTGTTCCAATTGACGTCTTTACTGGAAGTGTTGTGCAAAGGGTGGGTAACTGAAAATATCTCGGGATTCTTTGTAAATAGTCGAATTTCGTGGCATAATCACATTGCTTTGTTGACGAAAACACTTTGTTAAAATTGTATTGTTTACTTAGAATGGTAAGGTGTTTACGTACGTAATGAAAAAGTGAAAGCAAAATTCTTGCCATGTTTCATAAATGTGTTATTTGTGGGGATTGGCAACATAATTTTTATATCCTGGGAGGATAATCTTGGAACGGTAGATGAAAAACACATCATTTAAAAGATAACACAGATAATTCGTGTAATTGGGGAACCTCTGTCAGGGGGAAACATGAAAGTGAAATTAGAAAGCATTTATTAACAGATGAATCCGAACAGTCTAGTGACGGTCCGATTTACGATCCGCGATAACTGGGGTCCATCAGCTTTAATCTTTACAATTCTTTGATTCCTTGTGCAATGAATGCATTACACACTGAAAGTGCTTCCATATTTCCTTAATAAGAGGGCTTAGAATTGCATGTAGACAATGAAAATTAAGATGTATACCACTATGGTTGTGTCCAGGGGCGCAAATCCCCGCGGCAAGGGGGGTCTTCGCCCCTCAAGTGAAAAAGTGGGGGCCAAATCGTAACCCCCCCTTCAATTTGAGTAGACATAAAAATACGGTCACCTTTTTTCGTTTTTCGGTCACCTTTTTTAGTTTTTCTAAAGCTTCGGAAATGCTTAAACACAAGAGCTTCGCTCCCTGGACCCCCACAGGGGCTTTGCCCCTGGATCCCACCAGGGGCCCTTTGGGGTTTCGCGCTTGCGGTGCCCGCCACGCGTGCACGGTTTAATACCCATGGGCACATCATAAGCATTTCCGTCCCCCCCCCCCACTCTCAAACAGAGACTTGCGCCCCTGGTTGTGTCCATTCACTGTAGGCTACCCGGGTTCGTCTGTAAGTAAAGTTTGAAACAAAAATTCTTTAGGTAAAATAAGAATAGAAAAAATCATTCAAAGAACTCGACATAAGCTGCATAGCAATCTCTGGACATTTCTGTAAATAATCATTGTAGAGCCTGATCTACCAGTGTCAAAAGTTTCTAGCAGTGCTTCGTACAGTCCAAACTAGACTTAATCTGGGCAGTGGCGTAGCCACGGGGGGGGGGGGGGCCTAGGCCCCCAGATTTTCTTCAGGCCCCCCAGATTTTTTGCGACCTGATAAAGTAATTGAAAAAATAAAAATGTTAGAAAGGAAATAAACTTTGAAGTATTTCCTTCAAAACAGTAAATAAATAAAATGTGTAAAAATAAAAAAAAATATGGATGAATGTGTTCAAAACACATTTTGTGAGCACGTATGAAATCAAGTAATAACTTCAAAATGCCTACTTCCACTAAATTAGATACCGTTTGTAATCTGCACTGTCGTTTATTGCATTTCACTTCAAAGATGAAACGAAAGTCTCGACTACAAACTTTAATGTGACTTTGTTAGGTTAAGACCCTTTTGCATTTCGGATGGCTGATTGATTTACTGAAAATAAGGCAATCGTACACTGGAGACCACTCTTACACGACCATTCCTATACCTTATCATACACAAAATATGCCGTAAGCAGGTAAGGGTAAGGTACTGCCTTCGGATAATTCTTCCCTTCCATCCTTAACAAATAGGCCTATGTCGTGCCTGACTCTTGTCCATAGACTTATTTCCAAATAGCAATTACAATGAATTGTGGGATAGAGTTTTGGGTGTACGTCAATTTTCACCACAGTAAAATGCCATTGACAAAAATGACAAACACCAAAACTCTATCCCACAATCCTTTATAATTGCTATTTGGAAATAGGTCTATGACAAGTGCCACTGTACGACAATTTTTCTTTCGACAAGTCCTCTTTTTACTAGTTGGCACTGGCGTCCGGGGGATTTGTAAAATGTCCACAAGGTCCGGATTTCATGTGTTTCCCACATGATTCATACTTCTGCTTTGCGGTTCAATTATTTTGAGAGATTTATTCGTAGCATTTTAATTTTGACTACGTTATGCACCGTAATACTGCACCTTTTTGCACATTGTGTCTTTAGTATGTATGTCTCTTGTAAAATCTTCACAAAAACTAAAAATATTTTGATATTTTTCATAGTCCCAAAAAAGGGAAAATTCAAAACTTAGGCCTATAATCAGTTCAAAGTTTTGCCAAACATAGCACCATTTTGCATCTAGGAAATCTAACGCAAAGAAAGTTTCTCAGAGGGGGACACAACTAACTTTGGTTTTCCTGTTAAAGGGTAAGGTACTGCCTTAGGTTAGCTGAAATCCATTCAAATATTGCCGCATTTGCGGCTGGGTACATCCAGCTTAAACACGTGGGAAGTGCCGTTTCCGGCCATCTGAAAGGGTTTTAAAGCCCCAAATTTTCTTGCACGCTCCGCTTAGATAGTGTTGCCGCGCCTGACCCTCGGAAGTATCAGCCCCCACTTGTTACATAGGCCCCCAAAAATCCCATCCTGGCTTCCCCCACTGAATCTGGGATTACTCCAGGACCCACTGTATGATGTGATTCATGAAGACTCAGACAGCTAGGTATTTGTAGGTTCAGATTATCTTATTTCAAAACAAACCGCAAGTCCCCGCAAGGCTCCCTCATTCGGCGTGCATATGACAAGCATTTTCACATTTTTTGTCATTTTATGATATCAACGATTAATTGATGATATTTCTAAATGCTTGTATGTAGGATCTAAAAACAGTTGGTTTTTAAGCAGTAATTTTCAACAACCTAAGCAAATTAAAGGCATATTTTCATCATCCCACACAGTTCCAGTTCTCCCAACCTACTTACTTCTAGCCCCTCCCACATTTATCAAAAACTCATCTTTATCCAGACACAATCCTAGTTTATTGCTTCATGGCTTGTCCCAGTGGCCATACAAGTCCATAATTTGTAATCATGACACTCTCAGTGCCCATGCTGTGTAATTTAGTTATGATGCATTGTTTGAATGTGATGCCAATCAAAGAGCTGTACCAATTGAGAGTTTTGATATATGCATACTGAAACTGTAGTTTAGGGTGACGAATGACCGCCTTTAAAAAAAATAATTCTTTTTGCAGAAATGTCTCAAAGAATTGACTTTCCCCAAAATAGTAATTGGAGGGTATGCCCCAGTGTCAAAATTTTCTAAGAGTCGTTTTCTTGCAGTCCAAACAAGACTCTGTATAAGATGATTCTAGCCACCCACCGTATAATATGAATCATGAAAGCATATGTAACTAGTCATGGGTAGGATCAGCTTACCTTATTTCAACTTGAACGGCATGGCTCCCCCATCCCGCGTGCAATGGTACTTTTAATGATTTCGTTATTTTAAAACTTAAACGTATTATCTGTACACATTAATTTTCGTCGTTTTTGTTGTTTGGATCATATCTCTGTGGGAGAACATGAATTTCCTTTTACGGAGTAATTAAGTTTTGCTTTTCCTATCTTGTCCTTCATATTAATAACATGCTATTTATTGGAACAGAATTTTGCCCAAACTTAGGTTTGAAACTGGGCCGTAAAACTCCACCTAACCAACTAACTAACTAACCAACCAACTAACTAACTAACTAACTAACTTTTGCCCAAATTTATACGGTTGTGGTCGGTGAGCTGAAAATTGTTTGAGATCACTGTCATAGATATAACAGCGGTTACAGTATAATAACTCCTACGACGCAGAAAGGTTTCAAATAACGGCTGATATTGACTAGAAAATGAAGAACACATATTGACTACTAAATCAATGCCATCCAAAGGAGGTATAATTTTGCCGTTGTGACAATGTCCTTTGGCTGTAAAACGGAATAAACGCCATAAAAAATATAAAAAGAAGCATTATCCAATGTCTAGAACTTTGACATTCTGTAAAGATACACCTGCCATTGAAACTGCATGGTCGTAGCATCCTACTTGCAGCTGGAAGGTCGAGAAATCGAGTCCTGGTCGGGCCATACCGAAGACTTTAAAAATGAAACCTACTGAGATTGTGCTTGGTGCTCAACGTTGGCAATGGAGTGCTGAAAGTACGCTGGTTAGTGACAACTTGAAAAGGGGACTTGGCTAGCCAGATTTAGCAAATACATTGAACATTTCAACACAAAGTTTACTTCAGAGGGTAAGATATTTCGCACCAGATTGCACATAGGAAGACCCAATTTGACAACAGTTTCAAGGGGTATCATTTTCCTTAGACCCCTCCCCAAGCCGGTGATCACACAATATACTGCATGGCTCCCCTTAAGAGAAACCCATGATACCCCACTGCCGTTGCTCTTATTAGAATGGAAAGAAAAGTAGTTTGCACCTAGTGAGCACTACTCGTGGAGCGGGCTCTGTTCTTTCAGCCTCACAGCTTCCAACAGGGACATGACCGACAAGGAATACGTCGTACGGCCTGCTACGCAGGTAAAGTGGACACTGGCCTAGGCATGGGTTTGTTACCCAATGTGTCATCCTGCTTATACGTTGAAAGCGACACCCACTGAGGACCTTAAAACTTCATTTAATATTTTGGTACTTAAAATGTAGGGGCCAATAAGTATTTCAAACCACCATGATTTTGTAAGGAATATTTAGGGTGATAACAAGCCACATGACCACACGTGTTACTGTCTCCTGATGTTAATTGTGTAAAGTAGTGAAAGGTTGGAGTTGCAGTGAAGAGGTGTTGTAGAACTCAGCACATGTCTTTCACTGTTACTGTTGATAAGTATAAAAACAAACATTTGATCTTGAGGGACCTTCTCGTATGGGAATGGCTGTAACAGTTATCTTCCTAAAATCATTAAAAACCACACTTAATAATTGTAGGTGCAAGTTACAATGCATTTGAGGAAGTCATTTTATGCATTCTGGGATGCATTTTGCCACAAAATTTTCAAGGCATGCTTCGCGCCATCCGCTTATCTAGGTAAGTTATCTTATCACAAGTTCCTTTGAGGAAAGGTCATAGATCCCTCATGAAAAATCTTCAATCTTACCTCAGTCTTCCACTAACAATATACACCAGTAAGGTAATTAAATGGTTCCTCTATCCTCTGATTTGATGTTTTGACAGAGGTGTTCCAAGCTAAGGATCACCCATGTACACATTGCTTTCGTTCGAGGTTTGCGAAAAATAGATAAACGATAAGTATCCTCTCCGCTTTCAACAAATCGAAATTTTCACATTACCGTATGTTACGAAAAGTTTTAGGGGATTTTACAATAATGCTATTACGTCTGCCCGTCGAATTTACTTCTGTGAGTTAACCTTTCATGAAACGAACAAATTTCTAACAATAGTTTAAATAAAAAATCTCCATTTTCTAATTCAAGTTGCAAAAGCGATCCAAAATAACTAGAGAGACGCTTAGTGAGTGAAGTAATCAGAGTGTAGGGACGGGAGAGAGTCCCCCAGTCAAATGCCTTGCACCTGCTTGCCTCGCCCCCCCCCCCCTACGTGAAATTAGAGTGTAAATATATATTAAGCAAAGTGAATTTAAGAAAAAAATCACAAATAATCCTTGAAGGTATAGATAGTTAGTATATAAAGAAGGACTAAAAAGTACAATTTCCTGTAATCTGAGAGGATGTTAAGCCAAAATTTTCTCTGTACACTACAGCCTGACGATTACAAACAATTATGGCGGAAACATGTAAGCCGCAACTAACAATTTCCGACATTTTGTCTAGGAAAAAACAAAGAAACATTTTTAATATTAATTTGTACGGCGACCTCGTATCCAACTCATTTTCCAATGAGTATAGTTTAATCAATGACAGTGGTACATTTTATCTGTTAATTAACCAGTGAGCGTTTTACAGTTTGTTCATTTTTATTGTTGAAATGAAAATTTTGTTGCAAATGAAAGCTTAACATAACGACTGCTTACATCCTACTTACAAGTCTGGGAAATACCATTTACGGCTGTCTGAGGGGTCTCGATTTTTCAAAATTTTCTGCACGATCCGCGTCAACTGATGGTGGCGCTCCGCTTGGATAGTGTCATTTTTCCTGCCCCCCCCCCATTGAACATAGCCCTCTCGGCCCCCTCAAATGAAGTCTGGTTACGCCACTGGCATACCCAGATCTGATTTTTGGATAACTTATATTGTTAACGTCAATTGCAGAGGACTTATCCCCCTCCCTTCTACAGCCCCCTGCCTCACCCTTCTTCATATTCTCTATTACATATTCCAACACTTTTGCATTGTACATGTTCCTTTTAGTACTTTAATTTGGGAATAGATCAACTAGAATAAGCAATGCTAATGTGTCGATCAAAATGACCAATACACTTGGCCCGTAACCCCCCCTCCTTCCGGTAAGGTAAATTGACTATCTTGCATGTAATTCCTGTTAGCAAGATGAACCAAACATTTATTGGGCATTTGTAGTTTCGCGGCACCTTCGATAAATTCTGCATGCTGTCTTACCTTTTACACTAAAATGAAACAGATATCACTCGTGTAGAAGAAATTGGCGGTGCTCCCATCCCAAATCAGTGTACGCCCCTCGGTTGCTGATGTTTTCGAAAAGAAGGGGAGGATTAGGGACACTGCCAAGACTAAAAATATCCCCAGACTCTGGTTTGTCCGGCATCTGATAGTTTAATCATAGAAACATGGCCGTACGAAACTTTCTCTCAGGGGGCTGTGACTTTTTGCCCAGTTCCCAAACCAGGGCATAACATCTGCCCAACTGAGCCACTTAAGTCTGTCCGATTTAGCAAGGTTTTCCCAATAAGGGGTCTTGGGCAAAACCGTGGAGGGGATGCTGCAAAGTGAATTATGGCAATAGTCATTTTTTATTTTCTGAGGGCGAGGAATCCCTTGGCTAAGGGCTTGTCTATCTTATTTTAGTTTTATTTTATTTCATGCAATTCTTTTAGACATCAATATTTGAAAATGATAAACAACATGGATGCAAAAAATTGTAAATTAGCAAGCCTGGTTGCTGTCTTGAAAAAATGGCTGAAAAAAAAAACAATTTGCAAGGAAAAACGAAACAAACAAGTATTAGAAAATGGACAAGTACTGCAGTACCAAATCTTTACATTGACTGCAAGGCGTACTTCGCTATTGTTCAACGAGTAACTTTCTTTTGGTATTACAACGAGGGTGGGCGACCTGTGAGTAGGCCTTCTTGTTTCCGTGTTGTTTCTCTTGAAATACTTCTTAAAATATTTTCTCTTTTTATGCTAATGATATGGAAATCAATGAATGCAGATGTGCTGCTTACGTCAAAAGACACAAAGTTCCTTGCCATTGTGGTGATATCGTTGGAAGAAAGATGTGAATAATCGCATGACATCACTATTACTGGACCCGAATGGCGGGAAATTAAAAGTTAATGCTATTGTACTTGACCATGAAGCGATAGTGTAGCGCCTGTTTGCACCTGTGACCTACAATTGACGCTCACTTCTCGATAAGACTTGCATCAGATAATACGTATAGTATTCTTACTGCATATCGTGAGGTTCCAAAACAGTTAAAGAAAGATTGCGTTTTCCATCTTGATGATATTTTCACTCGCTTTTTTGGTCGACTACGTTCTTTCCTTACTTTCAGCAATGTTTTTAGCTTTCATCGCTGTTCAGATTTATATATCTCACCAACTTGATTCTGAACGTGAACAGCGGAGAGGTGATTCAGCTCACATGGAGGTAAGTTCTCTCATGTTTTAGTTTTAGTTAATAAGCTCCAAAATTAACCTGTAACAATGGGAGTCCAGGGGGAAAAGCCATTCGAAATTATACGGTCATATTTCCTTGAGGCATTTTAGTTTACCAGACCCCTCCCTGGAAGTGCATATTTGGAAATAAAATCTACCTCATCCCTTTTGGTGCATTTTATGGAGACTGAAGTTGTAGAAACAATGATTCGGGAGAGCAGAGTTCCCCTCCCGTTTGAGATTTTTGTGATTTACCGTCAAATGCAATCTGGTGCAACATTTAGTATCATCTGACGTCAATCGTTTTGTTCCATTACAAAGGAATATTTTAGAATTTGATTGTGGGCCAGCGGGACGAAACCTGGACCTTTGCCTTTTTCTGATTGACCTATCTGCTAAAATTAAAAAATCCCCCAAATTCGTTGGATGGCAAAATTGTTTGAGTATGTTCTTTGTGTATAGGTATACCGGTATACAGATACCCAATTCGGAAATCTTAGTGCAATTTATTTTATGGCCACTGAGATGAATATTGTACATTAAAGGAAAGAAAATTCAAATTTGGAAACATCTTAGACAGACTGAGTAAACAATTTAAGTCCCTTTGGCAAAAAGTGGGCTCTTAAAATGTTTGAATATGTAAGGTTCTGAGAGGAAATTTGTTCAATATTTGAACAAATTCCTGTTACGGGAGCATACTTCCATCTGTTCATCTCCTTCTTGAGATCTTGGCCACACAGATGATCTGAATAAATCTTTGCACGGTTTTAAGAGTAAAGTATGAAAATGATCATTTGAGCTGACTGCATTCAAATGACATAAACTGGTAACAACTTTTTAGGTTTTATGGTGCTTCTGAGGGATATCATTCAACTTTCTTCAGGTAGAGTGCATTTGCATATGATTTTGCAATGAAGCTGAGGTTGCTTTCGGTGAAATGATGACGCAACCATACAAATAACCCTGTTAGCAATTTTTTCATACGGCTCGTTGGGGCAATTGTTTTCTATGCTTTCGCCTGGTAACTGGGCGCTTAGCTAGGAAGGAGCCCGGCAGGGCGATCCGCACTGTTTAACAAATAATTTCCTTACTGGCTAACGATAGCCCTAATCCTAACCTAATCCCTAACCCGAACAAAGAATACAACCGATACAATATAATGGCAACAGCCAATCAAGAAACACCTTGTTAAACAGTGCGCAGCAACCCGCCCAACAGGTGAAATTCCCTGATCCAAGTTTGAAAAGCAAAAATACTATGTATATAGAAGTGATGTTGCGTTGTAATATTCCGCCCTCGCAATGGGTGCACATTTCTAACACAAAAGTATTACGCCTGTAAAGTGGGTGCAGTATAACAAAATTACCTGCACTCCGCCTTTAGTATGTAGGCCTATACAACCAACTTAGAGATTTCCAATGGTCACACGTTTCATTGTTTAAGGTTTGAATTTACAACTTAGTCATATGCCGCTACTAAAGGAAACGAGGAAAGTGTGCTCCATTCCTGATTACGATATCTGGTCAGTTACCGAAGGTGTTAGTAATGCGGAAATCAAGTAACATTAGCGTTTGGCTAAACGTAGGCCTAGGCCTAACGTAAACTGGCACGTTAGGCAAACTGTAGTCTAGGCCTAACGGTAGGCCTATACAACACTAAAAGAGACATAGGGGCCTAGGGTATGCCAGCGTTGGTCAGTACAGTAGTAGGCATGTACTGGCCTGCATAGCGCCTCTGTGGCTGCAGCCCCCTTAGGCTTCTAAGTTTGATGGCTCAACACAACTTGTCCATTTTTGAGGTAGGCGGTGCTCAATGACTCTAAATCTTTGCAATGCTACGATGACCACAGTTTCTAAAAGTTGTTTAAACCAAACAAAGACATATGCCTATTACATCTTTGGTTGAAAAATGCTGGACTATCTTTTCTCATGGCTGTGTACATGTGCTAGGTTGTTAGTAATTAGTCGCTGTACTATGTGTATATGCTTGCACGTACCATGCAACACCAGTGTGGAATTACATTTTTTTTGTCGAATTACATTGACCGATGTGACTTCGAATACTGTTGTTAAATGGTAGCAGTGTTTCACTTTTAAATAAACATTAAGGCTTATAGCCTTGCTCCAACCAATTTCACGTGCAGCTATGTAGTTTCCTTTGGATTTCTACACAGTTGATATGATTTTGGCTCGAACACTGGCAGATGTTGGTTTTTCGTGGCGATAAGCTGTATGAAAAGACTTGGTCTGCTCTGCGGGCCAGGCCTGTGTTGTCTATACATCTGAGACTAAGTCCTAGCCAAACTTCCATGTCAATATTAGTTTAAAGCTTAGGTTAGCTAGTTAGATAGAATTTAACGACACACCACACAAAGGTGTTATAAAGTGTCATCAAGAAAGAGAAACGCGAAAGTTGGGATGCAATTGCCTAAAGGCTGTAAAACTGGGAGTCAGCAATTTCTATAAAGTCTATTCTCCTTGAGAAAGCCAAGAATAAGGGAAGAATCTGTTTGTTCAAAGAAAGTTTTTAGGCTGGGCATTGTATAGTATTTCTGGCAAATATGGGAGTATTCCTAACAGTCAACAAGAATGTGAGTGATGGTGACAGCACAATCACAGGGTATACAATATGGTCTTTCATCCCTGTGAGGTTAATAGGCATTGGTAAGGTGAGTGTGACTGGTCACTGATGTGAGCCCTAATCAGGACTTAATCATTCCTCCGTCATAACTAGGTGATCCCTTTCCCCCAGTTGCTATGGTAGGTTTTATTCGGTAAAGTTAACACTTAGGACAGCAAGTTACATAGTCTACGCAATGTACTGTTGGCGTGGGATTTAGCTAGAAACAAAAAGGGGGATTTGTTACTGCAAAACTCAGAAAGATGCTATCTTAGGGTACATTTCAGTCATGAGTGGGTTATTGGCGACAAAAGCTTGGTTCAAGGCCCATGTAACTGGAAGGCTTACAATTTGAAGAAGTAACAAGGCTGTTTATTCATTAAAGGTCAAACTTTTCTGCAAAGGTGTCCATATTTTGAGTAAGAAACCAAGATATTGACAGTTTTCCAATTTTTATGAGAACTTGAGTTAGTGTAGTAGACTATATTGTTTTGACATGTGAAATTTACCTGAAGTAACTGTTTGGTTTACCTTGAATACAATAATTAAAGTCGTCAAATAGGATGAAAGATACTTTGAAGAGAAATAAGAAGAACATGGTCATATTTAGCTGTTGCTTCAAAATAGGTTCTGTAGGACTGCACCTGACCTTTCAGACAGCCAGCTAGGAACCAATCAGTATAATTTCATAGGCTAGGCTTATACTGTAGACTAGACAATTCACAACTACTGTCCAAATGAAGTTAGTGCACCTAGTCTAGTCCTAGGCTAGACCTGTACTGTACCTTTCAGAAGTTGCTCTGCAGATTTTCTTCATGATTTGCATCTGCAAACTATGCAGTCTGGGAGGGTGATCCCACACAATTATTCAGGTAGGGGAAGGGTTCATCCCCTCCTGTCAGCAATGGCAGGAAAGTCATTGTGTTTTGGAGCATTAAATCCATAGATGATAGGATAGGATGCAATGAACACACAGTATAGTCCAGAAAATACGGATTTGTGAAGAAGGAGACCAGACTGTAAAACCCTGTTTGACATGGTAGGGTCCTCCTGCACTTTGCTAATATTTTTCCTTTTGAAGACATGCAAAATGGTGCCTCCTATCCTCTACCCTTTGGAAAATTTGCTATTTGAAGAGGACTGGTCTGCTCTGCGGGCCAGGCCCGTATAGTCTATACATCTGAGACTAAGTCCTAGCCAAACTTCCATGTCAATATTAGTTTAAAGCTTAGGTTAGCTAGTTAGATGGAATTTAATTCAAAATAGTGACATATTTGAAGCATTTTGAGGTAATTAAATTTTAACCTGCATTATGGCCAATATGGTTCATTTTTGCCCTGTCAGACTTAAAATGCGTGTGAGAGATTTCCTCTTACTGGCTTACTAGCAACTACTTTAGATGAATGGTGGATATGAACCCTTGCCCTTCCCCCTGTCTCATAGCTCTTGATTTTCTCATAGGGGTGGCATGTTCTTCAATAAAGAACTCATAAAAATTTCTGGTAATAGCCCAAATTTTGGGGTTATTTTTTTAAAAGTCTGAAGTAAAGACCTATCTTTTTGGTAATGCTCATAAATGTCATTGTGCTTGGTTGCCCAGCATTAACAAAGGAGTAGAAAAAAGAAGACAGAGAGCCACAGCTGTGAAAAAGGCAGTGGCTGGTCCAACTGAAAAGAATTTGGTTTGTTAGAAGCTTAAGGTGACCAGACATCCCCAATTTTCAGGGAAGAAAATGTCCCTGATTTAAACAAATATCCTTGAAATTTGGAAATTCTCCATGATTCAAATGTTGTATGTAGCCTATTGTTTAATTTTCAGACAGGAGTTGAAAGGCCAGCTACAGGTCTAGTATTGTAGGCCTAGTATTAATAAACATCATTGAGATATGTATTGTTGGGCACAAATACAACAAATAACAAGTAACTGCAAACACAGAATTTTTTTTTTTTTGAATTTCAGAAATCAAAAGTCAAGAGCATCTGTTGTTATTTCTATTACTGCTGTAATCACTGTAGCCAAGGTGCATATATACCAATGGTGTATATTTTCCGTACACATTGCTTGGTCCAGTAGCGTCCGATTTAAACCCCCCAAATATGCTCACCATATAGAAACTGGGCCATATTTAGACCCCTGTTGTGTAATTCTGGGCACCATTTGCACTCCAAAAAGACAAGTGCAATACAACAGCTAAAATGTGTGAAAGATCATTTCTCTACTAATGTTGTCTATATATATTATCACAGTTTTGTATCCAAGCCTGTCACTTAATATGAGTTTGTTTGAAGCCTAAAAATTAATTTTTATTCCTATATTGACAGTTAATTTGCTCAATGTTGTATGATTATGTTGGATATTCAGTATCTAACAATTACTGCAAACAGTTTTTAATCCTGGCTCTGAAAATTTCCAGGTAAAATTCAAAGGGCAAGAGCAAATTACCCAACAATCATTTTGAGGCAACAGTTTTCAACAACAGCGATAATTTTCTAAATTTCTCTTCAATGCATATGCATACCGGAAGATATTTTACAGGGTTGGGGGCGTTGATTTCCCGTAGAATTTTGCAAGTATTTGCCCTATTGGAAAATGCTGTTGACTGCAGCACTGCCCATGGCCCCTTGCCCTGAAAATACAAGTGTTCATGCCATGAAATAAGCATTTTTCCTGCTCTGGGAGACTAGCCGCCCAGACCCACCGCCCAACCCCCCAACCTCTACCATGTGACCTATGCTTCAATGTATCTTTCAAAATATTCTGGGACTTGAATGTTGCATATTCAAGTGAAAATTTGGGTGGGAAACTTTCCAATCACAACTTGAGACCAAAATGAGTGATCATTGTTGCGGTAGTTAGGAACTGATTGTTTATTCACATTGATACAATGAAGTATTCCTTTAAAAACAGTGTATTCAATTATCTAATAGAATTTCAACTTTCTTTGCAGCAAAGAGAGGGAACCTGTTCTGTACCAGAGTTGATGGAAGTGGTAGAATTTGAGAGGATGGAGTATGCCAGCCAAAGAACTGACCTTTGCCTGGTTTTTGGTCAAGGGAAAGTAGGGTGGGTATTTGATTTTTCAGATTTACAGGTGTCAACAGTTTAACAATTGAGAGGATGTTCTCATATATCTATGAATTTAGAGTCCTAAGCTGTTTTACAAACCATTAGTGATGAACACAGTAAAAATGGAAATGTGACTAACAAAATCACACTTCATTCTATACAGTAGCATCATTTACATAAACTCCTTTGGGAGAAATTAGTGGGTGGGGTAGGGGGTAGGGGGTGGAGAAGATGGCTAGCTCAAATTCGTTCCTCTGGCTAGTGCTGCTGAGACATAGAGTGTAGACCACAGCAATTGGAAGCACAATGGCAAAAATTATAGCGTTGTTTGGACATTGTAAAATCCCATACCTCAGAATATAATTCAAGATATTTCAGATGCTATTAAAGAACAAAACACACAGATCTGGAGATGAAAGAAATTTTGGTTATGTGGGAAATATTTCTGAAAGAAAAGCATTAAAATAGCATAATTTGTTGAAAAAATAAGGTTAACTAATTTGTTGGGTCCCTCCACTCAAGAAAGTAGGGGGATATGTCCCTTCATCCTCTACCAAGTGGGCACCCATCATAAAAAATGCTTTCTCCTATAATTTACAAGAAAAATAAAGAATGCAAGCCCTCAGTCTTTCATTGGGGGAACAAAAATGTACCTTCATAGCCTCTCAATCAATATAGCCATGGGAAATGCTCATCCACCAAGTGGACTGATAAATAAGTAACATAGTGAGAGCTGTCTGACGATATTGTTTATGTTTGGCTACTAACATAAAAGTAGTTTACTGGTATCTAATTCCTATCCCTAATTTTTTAATGTCCATAATATACATCGCCCCTCACTTAATACCTCCTATTTACCTATGTAATTCCCAAGTTAGTTTTAGGCTGCACCACACTTTTGCAGGATTTTTTGGAACTTAAAGGGCCAAACCTCTCACCCCAAACTGCAATTTTGGAACCCGGGTATTGAAATTCTCAATTGGCTCAGCTCTTTGATTGACAGCTAATTCAAACAATGCAGAGTACCAAAGCTTATATTACACAGCATGAATGGTACTGAGAGTGTTTTGATAATATAAATTGCGTTTGTCTGTACCCACCTAGAAGCAATAAACTGAGATTGTATCTGGATGAGGATGAATTTCAGACAATTGCGGGAGGGGCTTAAGTAAGAAGGTTAGGAGAATTGGTACTGTTTGGGGTGAGAGAACTGGTCCTTTAATGCTGCTACTAACAGACTGTCTGCACAAAAGTGTTACTGCATGCACACACAATGATTTGAAGAGAGAAATGCTACAACCAAAATTTACTATGATGAAAAGTTGTTTCAATTTTATATGAATGTCTCTAAGAGCACTCTCTCCCCAAAATTATTTTGAAGCAACAGATAAATCTCAGGATTTTTTCTTATTTCTCTTCAGAGTATCTTCATAATATTTTAGGACTTCGATATTGTGTATTCATAAGGGAAAGTAAGCAGTAACTCATAGCAAAGTCACATTTGAGGAGAAGATATATCGTCACATGACCCTCAAGAGCCATCATGAAAACATGTCAGTGTATAATACACTTCTTTCAGTTGGGTGATTGCATTTCCTCTTCACTTGCTTTTGAATGTATTGATAAGACAACATAACAGGTACAGCCTGCACAAAATAATTGGATCATACTGTGCAGTTGTATTGATATGGTTTAGAGGTGTGTATCAGAATTAACCTCTAAAAGCTGACCCATTGCAGCAGTTTTTGTTATAAAAGATCATGATGATTATTATGTGATGTAGAATCCATGCTTAACTTCAGCAAAGAGAACCAACCGTGTTAACATCACCTGAACCAACCACCCTAATGTGAATATTATAAAGAATGTGCAAAAGAATGTCAGCCTTAGTATTTTATAACTTGAAAAAAGCTTTCACTTTGTGGTGAAAATTGGTCAAAATCTGTCACCATGATTTGAATAAATAAGTAGAGGTTAATTAGTTAACCTATACTATATGCCACCCATGAACACTATTGTTGTTGATCAATGGTAATTATGTTTGTGTTATGTCACTATACATGTACCACTGCATATGCCAGGAATTAATTGCAAGGTACACGTTATTCATTCCTTTTTGCGTTTTGTTTTACAGTTACCATACTCCCAATGTGGGCAGAGCTCTCATGGCTGTCTACCAGGATGAATGCAGAGTTCATGATCCGACAGTTAGGGACACCTTAAAACCACTGAACCATCGACGGTGGTGTACAAACAGCACCTTGCTAGGAGCTGACTGGTTTTCTTGTGGAAAGGTAGGTATTTTCTTTTTTCCTTTTTCTGATTTGAGAGCATGAGTTGTTGTTGTGGTGGTGCTAGGGTTGGGCGGTATACCAGTACTGACCTCAAAATTGGTACTAGAGATACAGTAATGGAAATACCCAAGAAATTTGGTGTGCTACTAATACCGATTCTTGAAAAAAATTACAGTCCTTATTATATTCGCCGACAAAAATAACTTTTAGGATGTTTAGATGATTAAAATATTTACACAAACATTTATACCCAGTTAGAAACTGAAATGAAATTATCCCCTTTTCCATCCTCAATATCACCCTACATCAGCCCAGGCAATACCAAAAACAGTATGCACTGTTTAACAGTGCACACACAGGCCACAGACGGAATTCTTTAATATTGCGGGGAATTCGCAGACAACCCTAACTTTAAGCAATTATTCCTTAGGTTTAAGGGATCATTCCTTACTGTGATTTATTCCCAAGTCCTACGTAAAATCTCGCTGCGCTTGTTTATGTCCCATATAATCATAACTCTAGGTTCTTATTTTCAAAATTATTCATGAGTCGCAACTTCCAAAGCAACTTTCCATCTTTTGGAAGCTTCGTAGTTCTGTTGTACAATCAATTGTTTGTGTGCTATATCATTCACGTGCCGACTGCTAGTTGTTCTTCGTACATAATTACACACAGTTGTCTGTATGCACAGAGAAAATCGTGAATTACGAGATTCGAATCTTTCTTTGGCAGACAAATGTATGGATGCATGAAATGCATGCACAATAAACGTCTGATTGATCGAAGCAGAAATGGATGATATATTTTGGTTACCGTAAAGGTTGAGATGGGATACCGGAGTATTAAAGGCATATTTTCATCATCCCAAACAGTTCCAATTCTCCCAACCTACTTACTTCTAGCCCCTCCCACATTTATCTAAAACTCATCTTTATCCAGACACAATCCTAGTTTATTGCTTCATGGCTTGTCCCAGTGGCCATACAAGTCCATAATGTGTAATCATGACACTCTCATTGCCCATGCTGTGTAATTTAGCTATGATGCATTGTTTGAATGTGATGCCAATCAAAGAGCTGTACCAATTGAGAGTTTTGATGTATGTATACTGAAACTGTAGTTTGGGGTGACAAATGACTGCCTTAAATCACGAAGGTGCATGACTGTAAAGAAATGTAGGTAGATAAAATCAGAGCAGAGGTTCCTGCAATTCCTGTCATTAACACAATCAAACACCCAGCTGCATTAATGTGCAGGATTAAACATGGGGGCCCTGCGTGGCTAATAAAATCCTTTCCATCCCACTTCCCTACCCCAGAGTTGAGAAACAGTCTGGCCCAAATACCAGTTCTGTGTGTTTTGCAATAACAGCACCAATATTTTTAGGGTACTGCCCAACCCTAGGTGGTGCTGATGGTAAATGTGATTATAGTTGTTGATGTGGTGGTTGTTGCAATGGTGGTTGTTGCAATGGTGGTTGTGATGTTTGTGACTGTTGTTGTCCTTTTGTCCTTGTCATCATCATTTTTTAACATTTTTGTGTTTATGTGCAATGTGTTTAGTACTTACAATTTAATTTATCATATACACAGTACCATGGTTATGTCGGCTTTTCAGTATTTAACATTTACTGCAAACACCTATTTGTGTTGGATCTTGAAATTTCTAGGAGAAATCAATATCTAACATTTTAACTGTTATCATTTGAAAATTTATTTACATATTTACAAATATCACACATGAGAATTTTTGCAAAACAAGACAGCCTTCTGTGTTGTATGTAGGAACCAATCACAACCTGAGACTAAAGTGAATGAACATTAATCTTTAATTTTAGTTGAAAACCCGGATTGTCTTGATGTATCAATGTCAGTGTATGTAATTAATTTTAACATACATGCCACATGTATCCAAACATACAAGATGTTTGTGATTTATCATCAGATAAAGGGGAAATCACATTTGTTCATTAAAGTGTTCTTTAAAGATGTTTGAAGTCCAATAGCAGTAGCCCTAAATTATTTTGAAGCAAACATTAAATCTTGCATATTTATTTCTTTATTTCTTCCCAAAGTGATTTTCCATAATATTTTAGAACTTAAATATGTATTGCATATTCTAGAAAACCAAGCAGTTACTTCTGGTAAATTTTAAATTTAAAAAAGAAAAATTTTGTCACCTGACTTTCAAGAGTCAATCATTAAACAGGACAGTTTACTACAGTACTTCAAGTTGGAAGGGACTGCTCTCTTGCCTTTAAAATGGTTTTAAAAGTGTTTTTATCCAAAGTTCTCATAAAATTTTCATTACAGCAAGGAGAGGAAACCTGTGAAGTGCCAGAGGGGATGAAAGTGGAAGAATTTGAGAGGATGGAGCTTACCAGCAGCAGAAATGATTCTGGTTTGGTGTTCGGTCATGGTAAAGTAAGGTGAGTATTTTTTAGTTTTATAGGTCTCATCAATTCAGCAAATTGATAAGACAGCTTTGTCTAATACCAGGGCATGGTTATTAGTAGTAATTATTTCTCTCTCGGTTTCCTTTTTTATTTAATTTAGCATCTTTGCTGTTCATGGATTATTTGGTCTTATCGCAAAGAGAAAGAAGTTAGAGAGAAAAATTTAATCTTTTGAAATTGCAATGACCTTTAATGTACTTATATCAGTCCGGGAGATTCTCCAAAAACGGAGGACTTCAAATTCTCCGTTTTCGGAGAATATTTAAGCGCCATTTTGAAATTTACCCACAATGCTGCACTATTTACACAATAAAAAACATAAGGTTCGATCTTTGAAACCCGTCTGGAAAATTAGTACCTGCCTAGGAAAGGTCAAAACCTGAATATTCGTGTCGCTGAAATTGTTATCTACAACTTTTCCATGCACTAATTGGAAGTCCACCGTGCCAATTTTGAGAAAATACCCTCATTAACAGACGCAGTACAGTCGTCGCTGCCGTTGCACATGTCGTTATTGCATGATCGGTAATTGGTGTCCGCACAAAGAGAACCCATTCCTTCATAACCCTTTGTTTTACAGCTCAGTATATTACACGAACTTGAAAAGAGTCTCCTTATGCTTTAAACTTTCAATTTGAGTACTGCTAATTTCTTCAGTCTTCATGAATAATTTTAGGTGTAAGGAATTCAACCCTAGAATATAGCACGTTGACGAGTGTAAACAGTACTATTCCCACACACTAATCAGTTCAGACTACTGTTCCCAGTTCACGTTACTCTAAACTGCAGCTGTGTGGCATTTGAATGAAACACGAGATAAACTTACAACAATAAGAATGAATCACTGAGGATGAGTTCTTGTACCTGTTCTAGTTATCTTTTCACACCTTACTGTATCAAAAATGGTCCTAAGAAACATCACAGTGTGCCTTCACTTCGTTAGTTGTATACTGTTACAGGATGCATCATATGTGTTTGTCTGAGAAGCAACGACTGTTACGAGAATAAGGCTCTAAATATTTATACAACACTTTGCATAAAAATTCTCCATTTTTGGAGAAAGTGAAGTTCTCCGATAACGGAGAATCTCCCGGACTGTATATGCAGTATTGCAGAGGTTGGAAAAAACTTTTAAATTCTGTCAATCTCTGCCGGTACAAATCTTCAAAACATTTTGATAGGGTACAGACTGCATGGGAGCTTACTAAAAAGAAACATCTAGCATTGTTATGTCAAAAGCAGTCGTACAAAGTAGGCTTTAAATTCCAACATCTATGAGGGTTACAGCTCATTAACATCTAATCTGGATGGCCCATTGTAAGCCACCATGCCAGATTTGGTCTGGGTTTGGCAAATCTGTTACACCCTGCCTTAAAAAAATGAAATTACTACAGCAAGAAAAACGTGTCTCAAGTCATTCCACTGGAAATGAAGAAATGGTGTGTGGGTGTAGGCCGTTTAGGAAGTGATAGAACTCATCTAGTAGTAGGGTTCAGTCATTGCCAAGGGTTATTAGAGTACATAGACTAACCAATTGTTGTTATAGGGTATGTAAAAGGGCTCATGGATTCCCAAACTAGGCATATTTATTATTCAAGTAACTTCACTAGAACTAGAATTTGTAGCTCTGGGGTGTGTCATTCTCACCAGTTTTCAAATCTAGCATTAGAAACATGTTGTAGCTGGTCCTTTATTAAAGCTAAAAGTTCCATTTCATTTAATATTCATCCGTCTGGTTCAATATTTAAAATCACTAGACTAATAACCTTAAGAAATGGAAATATTTGTATACAATACTTTTGCTTGCAATGAAAATACTGAAGGCTATAGTGGTCACTTATATTATATTCAGCTACTTGATCCCTTGTAAAGTGCCTGGCTTTGTCTTGCTTGAGATGTAGCAAGGAAAGCACAGTTACCATTTCAATAAATTGATTTTTTTTATTAAATGTCTAAACCAACAACATTTCACAGGTTTTCAACCCCTATGTGGTTTAATTGCTTTTCCATCCATCTGTCCAAAGAAAGAGAAAACCTCTTTGACCCAAAGAAAACCTCTTAGTGTCAAATACTCATTTTTTAATATGATAACCAACAGGGAGTGTTTATTTGATTTTGAAAGTAGAGAGACAATTTGTCACCATTTGTGGGTCCTATTACAAATTTTAAAGCTGTATATTTTATACAGAGGAACAAATTTTAATTGTTCATTCATTTCTCGTGAAAGAATTTTGATTCCAATTAAGTCAACCAACCTAAGTTGGATGTTACATCAAAGGTATATGCATACAAAGAGAATATTGGCCTTTAATAAAAAAAGTGGTGTTATATAGATCAATGGGCTCATTTGTTTATTTCAGGGACTGAAAAGTGACATTGACCAGACCAGCTTTTATATTTAAAAATGACTTAAAATTTTGGTGAAATTAAGTCAAAATCTGCTACCATGCTTTTACTAAATAAATAGGGAGAGGTTTACCAACTAACATGCAGACTTTCAATGTGAGCTTAGCACACCATTGGTGCTGTTCAGTTGTAATCATGAACATTGTGTAATATCACTTATATCTAATATCACTTCATACACTTGCAAGATACAATTTGATTCATTCCTTTTTGCAAATTTCTTACAGTTGCCATACTTCTCATGTGACCATGACAGCTCTCAAAGTCTTCTGCCAGGATGCTTCTCCATTTCTCCAAAGAAGTACCTCCTCAAAACCACTGAACCATCCATGGTGTCATACCAACAGCACCATCCTAGGCACTGGTAGGCTCTCTTGCAGAAAAGTAGGTATTTTCTTTTTTTCATTTTCAGGTTTGATTTCATGTGTTGTGATGTTGTTTGCGATTGTGATAGTGGTGGTCATGGCAGTGGTGGGGGTCGTGGTGGTAGTGGAGGTCTTGTTGGTGGTAGTGGCAGCAACTGTGGTGTTGGTGGTGGCCACAGCAGCAGGCATGGCTACCGTTTTGGTGGTTGGCATGGTGGTGGGCGTTGTGGTTGGCATGTTGGTGGTTGACGTGGCGGCCACTTTGGTGGTTGGCATGGTGGGTGTGGTAGTTGTGGTGGTGGTGGTAGGCATGGCTACCATTTTGGTGGTTGGCGTGGTGGTGGTGGTAGGCATGGCTACCATTTTGGTGGTTGGCATGGTGGTGGATGTGGTGGTGGGCATGTTGGTGGTTGACATGGTGGCCATTTTGGTGGTTGGCATGGTGGTGATCATGCCCACTGTTCCTTTTGTTGTTGTTATTGTCATTGTTAATGTTTTTGTCTTCACTGTGGTGGCAATGCTGCCATATGTGGTGCCATCACTATTGTTGATGCCTGAGCAAAAAACAAAAATAAAAAAACCAAAAAGGAAAACACATGCCTATGATCATTGCTGGAGGTAGATATTTCTTTTTCTATTCTATTGAATGAGAATGCTTTCGGGCTTCAGACACTTTTTGCTGTGTTCAATTTTTTCTAAGTATTATGTCAAAATATGTTCTTACTGAATTGTCTGAGTGCATAGTAACTTTCTCTGTTTAAAGTCTTAGTTTCTTTACAGGATGTGCTCCCCATGGAAGAAGAGGATGACATGAAGACAAAATGTACAGATGCATGCAACATCACTTTTTATTGCCTGGCAAGGCTGTCTTTATTTTTCTCTCCACAGAAGACAACAAAGCAGAGGATGGTAGAAGACAGAAGACGACGGAAAGAAAAGTGTGCAACATCTTTAATTTATATGCAGGGTGCCTGAGATTATTGCTAAAAGTGTAAATAAGGTTGCTCTCAGGCTTCAAACACTTTTTGGTGTGTTTAATTTTCTATTTCCAAGTGATAATGTCAAGAAGTGTTCATATGTAATTGTCTGAGTGCATGTATTAATTTATCTGTTTAGTTTCTTTACAGGAACTACAGGATGTGCTCCCCATTGAAGAAGAAGAGGATGAAATGAAGATAACATGTACAGATGCAGGCAACATCACCTTTTGTTGCCTGGCAAGGCTGTTTTTATTTTTTCTCTCCACAGAAGATAGCAGAGCAGAGGATGTAGAAGACAGAAGATGATGACTGGATATATATAGTGTGCAACATCTTAAATCTATATGCAGGCTGCCTGAGATTATTGCTTAAAGTTGAAATAATCTTTTGATTGAATAACGATGCTCTCAGGCTTCAGACACTTTTTGCTACGCTTAATTTTCTTTCTTTAAGTCAATATGTCAAGATATGTTCATATGTCATTGTTTGAGTGCATATATTTTAGTTTCTCTGTTTTTAGTCTTAGTTTTGTTACAGGACCTACAAGATGTGCTCCCCATGGAAGAAGAGGATGAAGAGGATGAAGAGGATGAAGATGATGAAGATGGAAGGAAGACAACATGTACAGAAGATTGCAAGATCTCTTTTTACTGCCTGGCAAGGCTGTTTTTATTTTTTCTCTCTACAGAAGACAACAAAACAGAGGATGTAGAAGACAGGAGACAATGGGCATGAAAGAATAGCGTGCAAAGTCTTTAATCTGTATATGCAGGCTGCCTGAGATTATTGCTAAAAGTGTAAATAACTTTTTCATTGAATAAGGATGCTCTCAGGCTTCAGACACTTTTTGTTGTGTTTAATTTTCCTTTTCTAAGTCAATATGTCAAGATATGTTCATATGTCATTGTTTGAGTGCATATATTTTAGTTTCTCTGTTTTTAGTCTTAGTTTTGTTACAGGACCTACAAGATGTGCTCCCCATGGAAGAAGAGGATGAAGATGATGAAGATGGGAAGGAAGACAACATGTACAGAAGATTGCAAGATCTCTTTTTACTGCCTGTCAAGGCTGTTTTTATTTTTACTCTCCACAGAAGACAAAAAAGCCATGGAATGTAGAAGTCAGGAGACAACGACAGGAAAAAATAGCACATCTTTAATCTATATGCAGTGTGCCTGAGATTATTGCTAAAAGTGTAAATAACCTTTTTATTTAATAAGGATGCTCTCAGGCGTCAGACACTTTTTGTTGTATTTAGTTTTGTTATTCCAAGTACTAATTTCAAGATATGTTCATATGTAATTGTTTGAGTGCATGTATTATTTTATTTGTTTAAGTCTTAGTTTCTTTACAGGACACTCATGATGTGCACCCCATGGAAGAAGAGGATGAAGACAAAATGTACAGATGCATGCCACATCATTTTTTATTGCCTGGCCAGGCTGTTTTTATTTTTTCTCTCCACAGAAGACAACAAACCAGAGGATGTAGAAGACAGAAGACTATGGCTGGACGTGAAAGAATAGCATGCTCTCAGGCTTCAGACAATTTTTGTTGTATTTAGTTTTGTTTTTCCAAGTAATTATGTCAAGATATGTTCATATGTAATTGTTTTAGTGTGCATGTATTTTAGTTTCTCTGTTTTTAGTCTTAGTTTCGTTACAGGACCTACAGGATGTGCTCCCCATGGAATTCCAAGAAGAGGATGAAGATGATGAAGATGGAATGAAGACAACATGTACAGAAGATTGCAAGATCTCTTTTTACTGCCTGTCAAGGCTGTTTTTATTTTTTTCTCCCAACAGAAGACACTAAGGCAGAGGATGTAGAAGACAGAAGATGACGACAGAAAACTGACATGAGACATTATTTTTGTGCAATGTGTCAGAGATATTGCAAAAGGTGAAAATCACCTTCATTGCATGAGTATACTTTCTGAAATCAGGCATTATTCTTGGATTCTTGGTTTAACTTTGCTCCGTAAGGACAGCAGTAAAAAGATATGTTGTGTGCCTGAGATCATTGGTGGAAGTACTATCTTATTATTCCTTTTCTTGTATGTACGTATATACTCCTACTGTTGCGGGCTCGTCTTTCTGGTATTGTTTTCGAAACTTTTTGTTTTGGTAATTTTTATAACAGTGTGCCTGAAGTCATTGCTGAAGGTGGAAATTTCCATATATTGCATGAATGTACTCTATAGTTGCATGCATAATAATCTTTTTCTGTAGGGTAATGTTTGAAAAAAGAGATGTATGCCGGAGGTGTATTCCACCTTTCATTATTGTATGAGTGTACTCTCTGGCTGCAGTTATAACAATTGTTTTTAAGGGTTATGCTCTTTTTTGGGTTATATTTTCTGTGCTGGAGATAATTGCCAGAATCATATTCCAACTCTCTGGCTGCATACATTTTCATTGGTTTCATTTTTCTCTCCTTTTTTTTTTTTTTTTTCTCTCTGAGTTACTTATTCTAATAATCTCTTTGCAGAGTGCTTTACTTTTTGGTTATTTTTTAAAACATATAGTGGTGTGTTTGAAATCAATGCCTGAGATATCCCACTTTCTTATTGCATGACTATGCTCTCTAACTTCAGTCATTTTATTGTCTTTTTATTATTTTTATTATTTTTTTTGAGTAACTAATTCTCATAATCTCTTTGCAGAGTGCTTTACTTTTTGGTTATTTTTTAAAACATATAGTGGTGTGTTTAAAGATCAATGCCTGAGATATCCCACTTTTTTATTGCATGACTATGCTCTCTAACCTCAGGCATTTTCATGTCTTCTTTTATTTTTTTATATCTTTTTTGAGTTACTAATTCTCATAATCTCTTTGCAGAGTGCTTCACTTTTTGGTTATATTTTAAAATTTATAGTGTTGTGCTTGAAATCAATGCCTGAGATAGATCCCACTTTTTTATTGCATGACTATGCTCTCTAACTTCAGGCATTTTCATGTCTTCTTTTATTTTTTTATATCTTTTTTGAGTTACTAATTCTAATAATCTCTTTGCAGAGTGCTTCACTTTTTGGTTATATTTTAAAATTTATAGTGTTGTGCTTGAAATCAATGCCTTAGATAGATTCCACTTTTTTATTGCATGACTATGCTCTCTAACTTCAGGCATTTTATTGTCTTTTTTTTATTTTTTTTATATCTTTCTTGAGTTACTTTTTCTAATAATCTCTCTTCACAGAGTGCTTAAATGTGTTCTTGCTTAAGCTTGTTTAAGTAAATGAGTTTGCTCTCTGAGTTGAAGCAGTTTGTTTTGTAAATGTTTTGTATGCATGTATTAATGTCTTTCTTTTAGTCTTATTTAGTACAGGAAGTGCTCCCCCTTGATAGAAGAAGATCAAATGAGGACAACATGTAAGACAACTGGTAAGACAACTTGGAAGACAGGAGAAAGCGATGGCAGGGAAATGGCACATGAGACATTCCTTATGTACAATGGGTCACAGATTATTGCAAAAGGTGGCATTCACCTAAATTGCATGAGTATATACTCTCTGGCTTCATGCAGTTTTATTGCTTTGACTTAGCCTGTTTTTGGATAATATTATTGAAAACATGTTGTGTGAAATCATTGGTTGATACCACCACATCATTTCATTCCTTTTATTGCATGTTTATAGTCTTGGATTGGAGTCAGTTTTAATTGTTATGTTATGTTTTTGAAACTTTTTTTTAACTGGGAAGCCATTGCCAGAGATGGTAATTCCTTTTGATTGCATGGATATAGTCTCTGGCTGCAGGTATAATAATTGTTTACAAATAACTTTCTCTTATGAGGTACTATTTGTTGTGTTCTGTACATGAGATAATTGCCAGAGGTTAATTGTGTGGGTTATTCTCTCTGGCTGCATCCATTTTATTTTTTGATCTTATCTTGGTGCCTGACATCATTGTCAGAGGTGTGTCTCCTTTTTATTGAATGAGTATTCTCTGTGGCTTCAGGAATTTTTGTAACATTAAAAATTTCTCTTTCAGGTTACTCTCTGACTGAGAGCATTGTGTAATGCTTCAGATTTTCATCTGTTGGTAATTTTTTTAATAACCAATATTAAGTGTGCCTGACAATGATGCAAGAGGTAGAATCACTTTTTAATAGCAAAGTTATGCTCTCTTTTGGGTTCAGGCACTTTTTATTGCTTTGGATTTTCTCTTTTGGGAGTTTTTTATTTTTAGTTTTGCCGTGTGCCTAAGTATACTTTCTGGCTGCATGTGTCCCCCTGTGGGCAAGGGGTTGTAGAATATGCCCATGGTATTTCCTGCCTGTCGCAAGAGGCGACTAAAGGGAAAGGCTTGTGCTGTACAGTATTTGAACTGTGTTTGAAACCGAATGTGAATATGAAGAATATTTGAACGTTTATTTCTAACTAACAAACTAACTCACTAACAAACTAACAAACTAACTAACTAACTAACTAACAAACAAACAGACAAACCAACTGAGTAACTAACTTCTAGCTGCATGCATTTTCAATAAGTCTTTTCTTTAGGTTAATACAAAAACAGATTTTTAGCAGGGTGCTGGACACTATTGCCAGAGGGTAAAAATCACCTTTTTTTACCTGAGCATGTAATGTCTTTGAGGTAATGTCTTTATGAGCATGCTTTTAATATTCTCTTACAGGTTAAAGTTTTTAAACATTACTGCATATCTTTTGAGTCGCCTTTTTAAGTGCATGAGTTTGCTCTCTGGCTTCAGGCATTTTTTTTTTATCTTTTTGGATTAAATTATTCTAATAATCTCCTTGCAGGGTGCTTGGGAGTATTATTGCCAAAGGTGGAAGTCACCTTTTTAAGTGCATGAGAATGCTCTCTGGCTTCAGACAATTTATTGTTTTATCATTTTTTTTTTATTAATTCTTATAATCTCTTTCCAGTGTGCTTGAGAGTATTATTACCAAAGGCAGATATCACCATTTGTAAGTGCATGAGTTTGGTTTCTGGCTGCAGGCATTCTATTTTTTGCTTTTCCATGTTTTTTTTTTAGTTGTTCATTCTAAAAATCTCAAATTTATTGTTATCACATTTTCTTTTATTAATTTATTCCTGTTATCTATTGCTAAGCAGGGTGAAAGTCACCTTTTGAATTGCATGAATTTGCTCTCTGGCTTCAGACATTTTTTTTTCTCTTTTTTGATGAAATTATTCTAATAATCTCTTTGCAAGGTGCTTGAGAGTATAACTGCCAAAGGTGGAAGTCCACTTCTGAAGTGCATGATACTACTCTCTGGTGTCAGGCATGTTATTGTTTTTTTTGTTTTTTTATTTATTCTTGTTATCTCTATGCAAGGTGCCTGAGACTGTTATTGCCAAAGGTGGAAGTCACCCTTTTAAATGCATGATAATACTCTGAGGGTTCAGGCATTATTTCATTGACTTTTTTCATGTTTTTTTTCTTAATTTTTCTAATGAACTCTATGCATAGAATCTGAGTTTTATAATTGTTAAAGGTGAAAGTCATCTTTTGAATTGCATTTTATTGTTTTAACCTTTTTTTTGATTAATTTATTCTATTATTTCTATGCAGAGTGCTTGAGAGTATTACTGCCAAAGGTGGAAGTCACCTTAAGTGCATGATACTACTCTCTGGCTTCAGGCATGTAATGGTGTTTCATTATTTTTTTTTCATATTATCTCTATGCAGGGTGCTTGAGAGTGTTTTTGCCAAAGGTGGAAGTCACCTTCTTAAGTGCATGATTAATACTCTGAGGGTTCAGGCATTATTTCATTGACTTTTTTCATGTTTTTTTTTCTAATGAACCCTATGCATAGCATCTGAGAGTTTTATAATTGCCAAAGGTGAAAGTCACCTTTTGAATTGCATGAATTTGCTCTCTGGCTTCAGACATTTTTTTTCTCTTTTTTGATTAAATTATTGTAATAATCTCTTTGCAAGGTGCTTGAGAGTATTACTGCCAAAGGTGGAAGTCCACTTCTGAAGTGCATGATACTACTCTCTGGTGTCAGGCATGTTATTGTTTTTTTTTATTATTTTTTTTTTATTTTTCTTGTTATCTCTATGCAAGGTGCCTGAGAGTGTTATTGCCAAAGGTGGAAGTCACCCTTTTAAATGCATGAAAATACTCTGAGGGTTCAGGCATTATTTCATGGACTTTTTTCATGTTTTTTTTTCTAATGAACCCTATGCATAGAATCTGAGAGTTTTATAATTGATAAATGCGAAAGTCACCTTTTGAATTGTGTGAATTAGCTCTCTGGCTTCATGCATTTTTTTTTCTTTTTGGATTAATTTATTGTATTATTTCTATGCAGAGTGCTTGAGAATGTTTTTGCCAAAGGTGGAAGTCACCTTTTTAAGTGCATGAGAATTCTCTCTGGCTTCAAGCATTTAATTGTGTTAACCTTTTTTTTTATTAATTCATTCTATTGTTTCTATGCAGTACTTGAGAGTTTTAATGCCAAAGGTGGAAGTCCACTTCTGAATTGCATGAATTTGCTCTCTGGCTTCAGGCATTTTTTTTTGTTCTTTTTTGATTAATTATTCAAATAATCTCTTCACTGGGTGCTCGAGAGTATAACTGCCAAAGGTGAATTAAGTGCATGATACTACTCTCTGGTGTCAGGCATGTTATTGTTTTTTTATTATTTTTTTTTTATTTATTCTTGTTATCTCTATGCAAGGTGCCTGAGAGTGTTATTGCCAAAGGTGGAAGTCACCCTTTTAAATGCATGATAATACTCTTGAGGGTTCAGGCATTATTTCATTGACTTTTTTCATGTTTTTTTTATTAATTTTTTTCTAATGAACTCTATGCATAGAATCTGAGTTTTATAATTGTTAAAGGTGAAAGTCACCTTTTGAATTGCATGAATTTGCTCTCTGGCCTCACGCATTTTTTTTTCTTTTTGGATTAATTTATTGTATTATTTCTATGCAGAGTGCCTGAGAGTATTATTGCCAAAGGTGGAAGTCACCTTTTAAAGTGCATGATACTAATCTCTGGCTTCAAGCATTTCATTGTTTTAACCTTTTTTTTGATTAATTTATTCTATTATTACTATGCAGTGCTTGAGAGTATTACTGCCAAAGGTGGAAGTCACCTTAAGTGCATGATACTACTCTCTGGCTTCAAGCATGTTATTGTTTTTTTTTATTTTTTTTTATTAATTCTTGTTATCTCTATGCAGGGTGCTTGAGAGTGTTTTTGCCAAAGGTGGAAGTCACCTTCTTAAGTGCATGATTAATACTCTGAGGGTTCATGTTTTTTTTTTCTAATGAACCCTATGCATAGCATCTGAGAGTTTTATAATTGCCAAAGGTGAAAGTCACCTTTTGAATTGCATGAATTTGCTCTCTGGCTTCAGGCATTTTTTTTGTTTTTTTTTTATTAATTATTCTAATAATCTCTTCACAGGGTGCTTAAGAGTATTATTGCATTTTTTTTAAGTCCATGAGAATTCTCTCTGGCTTCAGGCATTTTATTGTTTTAACCTTTTTTTGGATTAATTTATTCTATTATTTCTATGCAGAATTCTTGAGAGTATTTCTGGTCTTAGTCAACCTTTTTAAGTGCATGATAATACTCTAAGGGTTCAGGCATTATTTCATTGACTTTTTCCATGTTTTTTTTCTAATGAACTCTATGCATAGCAACTGAGAGTTTTATAATTACCAAAGGTGGAAGTCACCTTTTGAATTGCATGAATTTGCTCTCTGGCGTCAGGCATTTTTTTATATCTTTTTGGATTAAATTATTCTAATCACCTCTTCCTAGGGTGCTCGAGAGTATTTTTGCCAAAGATGGAAGTTGCCTTTTTAAATGCATGAGAACACTCTCAGGTTTCAGAAATTCAATTGCTTTATTTTTTTTATTAAATAATTCTAATAATCTCTATGCAGGTTGCTTAAGAGTGTTATTTGCCAAAGGTGGAGTGACCTTTTTAAGTGCATGAGAACTCTCTGGCTTTAGGTATTTTATTGTTTTAACCTTTTTTTTTGATTAATTTATTCTATTATTTCTATGCAGTGTGCTTGAGAGTATTACTGCCAAAGGTCTAAGTCAACCTTTTTAAGTGCATGATAATACTCTGTGGCTTTAGGCATTTGCCTTTTTTCATGATTTTTTTGTAATTTTTTCGAATCTCTATGAAGGGTGCTTTATGTGCATGAGAATACATTCTTGCTTTAGATATTTTATTGTTTTTTTTTTTATTGATTTATTATAATAATCTTTTTCAGGGTGCTTGAGAGTATTTCTGCCAAAGGTCTGAGTCGACCTATTTTAGTGCATGATAATACTCTGAGGGTTCAGGCATTTCACTTCCTTTTTTTTTCTAATGAATGCTATGCATTGCATCTGAGAGTTTTATAATTGCCAAAAGTGCATGAAAATACTCCCTGGCTTATTAATTTATTCTTATTATCCTCTATGCAGGGTGCTTGAGAGTATTTTTTAAGTGTATGAGAATACCCTCTGGCTTCAGGCATTTTATTGTTTTATCATTTTTTTTATCAATTTATTCTAATAATCTCATTGCAGGGTGCTTGAGAGTATTATTGCCAAAGAAGAAAGTCACCATGTATATGCTCTCTTTGGCTTGAGTTATTTTTGCAGTGTTCATTTTAATTCTTGGTGGGTAATGCTATGTGTAATTATGTATTGGTAATTGTTTTGTGTACATGTATACTAATGTGTCTGTTTTAGTCTTTAGTTTCTTCACAGGACCTACTGGATGTGCTCCCCATGGAAGAAGAGGATGAAATGAAGACAACATGTACAGATGCATGCAACATCACTTTTTTTTGCCTGGCAAGGCTGTTTTTATTTTTTCTCTCCACAGAAGAGAACAATGTACAGGATGTAGAAGAAAGCTGAAGATGATAATCAACAGAAAAAATAGCCTGCAACCTCATTAATCTATATGCAGGATCTATATATCAAGATATGTGCATGTGTGAATGTTTTGTATGCATGTATTAATGTCTTTCTTTTAGTCTTAGTTTCCTTACAGGAAGTGCTCCCCATGGTAGAAGAGGAAATGAAGACAACATGTACAGAAGCATTCAGTATCTCATTTCAAGACAACTTAGAAGACAGAAGAAAGCAATGACAGGGAAATGGCACATGAGACATTCTTTATGTGTAATGTGTCACAGATTATTGCAAAAGGTGGAATTCACCTTCATTGCATGAGTATACTCTTTGGCTTCAGGCTATTTTTATTTTTTGGTACTTTTTTAGATAACCTATATGCAGTGTGTTTATTGCTGTTTAGTGCTGTGTTAATTTATTATTAAGATGTAGAGAGGCTGCATGTGTCCCCCTGTGGGCTGGGGGTTGTAGAATACGCCCACAGTGTTTCCTGCCTGTCGTAAGAGGCGACTAAAGGGAAATTTTTAAAAATGTATATATGTGCAGTTTGTCTGATAAGATTGCCAGAGGTGAAAGTCATGCCCTTTTATTGCATGAATGTCACTTTCTGGCTTCAGGCATTATTTCTATTGTTTTTATTTTTCTCTTACAGGTAGTAATTTTTGTGCCTGATTTCATTTCCACCTTTTATTGTATGTGCTTACATTCTCTGGATGCAAGCAATTTAATTGCTTTTAATTTTCTTCTTTTGGTACTAAACCAATATGCAGTGTACCTAACATTATTGACAGAGGTGGAACTCCCTTTTAATTGCATCATTATGTTCTCTAGCTCCAGGCACTTTTTTATTTGTGGCTTTTCATTTTCACTTTTGTTGACAGTTGCCACCATTTATGCTAAGAGTAGATACTTTCTTGGTGCATGTGTCCCCCTGTGGGCTAGGGGTTGTAGAATATGCCCACAGTGTTTCTTGCCTGTCATAAGAGGCGACTAAAGGGAGATTTTTAAAAATGTATATATATGCAGTTTGTCTGATAAGATTGCCAGAGGTGAAAGTCATGCCCTTTTATTGCATGAATGTCACTTTCTGGCTTCAGGCATTTCTATTGTTTTTATTTTTCTCTTACAGGTAGTAATTTTTAAAATTTTTCATGCTGTTTGTCTGATAAGATTTCCAGAGGGGAAAATCATGCCGTTTTATTGCATGAATGTCACTTTCTGGCTCTAGGCATTTTTATTGCTTTCATTTTTCTCTTACAGGTAGTAATTTTTTAAAAAATTATGGTTGGTTTGCCTGAGAAGATTGCCAGAGGTGAAATCACCTTTTGATTGCAAGAGTATTTTCTCTAGCTTCAAGAATTTTATTACTTTTTTTTAATTTTATTATTTTTTTAAGATTTTTATTACTTTTTAACTTTCTCTTTCAGCAGGTGATATTTTTAAAATATATGCAATGTGCCTGATTTCATTACCACCTTTTATTGTGTGTGCTTACATTCTTTGGATGCAAGCAGTTTAATTGCTTTCAATTTTCTCCTATTGGTACTTTTAAGTAACTTATTTGCAGTGTACCTAACGTTATTGGCAGAGGTGGAACTCCCTTTTAATGGTGGCATGCCACCATTTATGGTATGAGTAGATACTTTCTGGCTGCATGTATATCCCCCTGTGGGCTAGGGGTTGTAGAATATGCCCATGGTATTGCCCGCCTGTCGTAAGAGGCGACTAAAGGGAAAGGCTTGCGCTGTACAGTATTTGAACTGTGTTAGAAACCATGAAGTTGAACATGAGCAATGATGGAATCTGTATTTCTAACTATAAATAAGTATAAATATCTTACTTCTGACTGCATGCATTTTTAAATCTTTTATTTTGGGTAATGTGGATAGTGAATTTTTAGTAGCGTCCCTGATGTTGTCAGAGGGTGAGAATCACATTTAATTGCTTGAGCATATTTTCTGGCTTTATAGCCATATTTATTGCTTTTAATTTTCTCTTGCAGGTGTTTCATTATTTAAAAATTTATATGCTGTGTGCCTGTTTTTATGCAGGATGCCTGTTAAGGTTGCAAGAGTTGAAAATCATGCCTTTTGTTTTTGGATGAGGACACACTCTGGCTTCAGGCATTTTTATTGCTTTTATTTTCTTTAACATGTGTTATTTTTTAAAAAATTACAGTGTGCCTGAGAATTGTCAGAGTTAAAAATGATGCCCAGCTTTAAAAGCACGAGAGCACTCTCTGACTTCAGACAATTTTATTGCTTTCAATTTTCATTTTACTATTGTAATTTTTAAAAATTTATATGCAGTGTGTCTGGGAAGATTGCCAGAGTTGAAAATCATGCACAGCTTTAATTGCATGATGGCACACTCTGGCTTCAGGCATTTTTATTGCTTTTATTTTTCTTTTACAGGTGTAAGTATTTAAAAATTTACATGCAGCGTGCCTGTGAAGTTTTCAGAGTTGAAAACCATGCCCTTTAATTGCATGAGGGTACACTCTGGCTTTAGGCACTTTTTGATTTTTATTTTCTCTTACAGCGGTGTCATTTTTAAAAAAAAATGTACTGAGTGTGCCTGAGAAGATTGCCAGAGTTGAAAATCATGTCCAGGTTTGATTGCATGAGGACCCTCCCTGGTTTCAGGCATTTTTATTGCTTTTTATTTTCTTTTTACTATTGTACAGTAATTTTCAAAAATTTATATTCAGTGTGCCTGGGAAGATTGCCAGAGTTAAAAATGATGCCCAGCTTTAAAAGCACAAGAGCACTCTCTGGCTTCAGGCAATTTTATTGCTTTCTCAATTTTCATTTTACTATTGTAATTTTTAAAAATTTATATGCAGTGTGCCTGAGAAGATTGCAGGAGGTGTGAAAGTCATGCTCTTTTATTGCATGAGAGCACTCTCTGGCTTCGGGCATTTTTATTACTTTTAATTTTTTTTTTAATATTGTAATTTTCAAATTTATATGCAGTGTGCCTGGGAAGATGCCAGGGTTAAAAATCATGCCCAGCTTTAATTGCATGAGGGCACATTCTGGCTTCAGGCATTTTCTTTGATTTTATTTTCTTTTACGTGTCATTTGTAAAAAATGTATATGCAGTGTGTCTGAGAAGATTGCCAGAGTTGAAAATCATGCTCAGCTTTAATTGCATGAGGGCACACTCTGGCTTCAGGCATTTTTATTGCTTTTTTTTTCTTTTACAGGTGTAAGTTTTTAAAAATTTATATGCAGTGTGCCTGTGAAGTTTTCAGAGTTGAAAACCATGCCCTTTAATTGCATGAGGGTACACTCTAGCTTTAGGCACTTTTTGTTTTTTATTTTCTCTTACAGCGGTGTCATTTTTAAAAAAAAATGTACTGAGTGCACCTGAGAAGATTGCCAGAGTTGAAAATCATGTCCAGGTTCAATTGCATGGGGACCCTCCCTGGTTTCAAGCATTTTTATTGCTTTTTATTTTCTTTTTACTATTGTACAGTAATTTTCAAAAATTTATATTCAGTGTGCCTGGGAAGATTGCCAGAGTTGAAAATCACCTTCTTTTATTCTCTGGCTTCAGGCATTTTTATTGCTTTTTACTTCTTAACGTTTTTATTGTCTAACGTTTAGACTTAGTTTTGTTCACAGGCCCTGAGACAAAGACGGAGAGATCTTAAGAAGACAACGTTGAAGATACAGAAGACAGTAGCACAGAATGAAGACAACGGTGAAGGCTGGGGAAGCTTCCTGACAAGGCTGTTTTTTTTATTTTTACTCTCTCTCCACAGGTACTAACCCCATGAAGAAGAAGAATGAAGACAACGGGAAAAAAGTGTGGCAGTGCCAATGCATAAATGCTCAAGAACATAGCTATGTGACTGTTTGGCCATATGAATCTGGTTACATAGCAGATCAGTTTTAGGGTAGGGTGTATAAACAGTTAGGGTCCATAACAAGGTTAGGGCATAGGCAAATGTGCTGGACTTGTGGGCCTGACACGCCCTGTCCAGCAACTGCTTATTAGGGCTAGGTGTAGGCCATAATTGATATATGTCTTATTGCAGTATGTTCGGCACATGCTTGCTTTTCTTCCAAAAATACAACGGCAGAAACAGAAGAATGAAGACGACGTGGGAATACAAGCTTCCAGGCAAAGCTGTTTTTCTTTTTTCATTTTTTCTTTCCACAGAAAACGCAGAAGGACAACGTATGCCTAATGGCGAAGCTGTTTTTGTTTTTTCATTTTATTCTCTCCACAGGAAACAACGCAGAAGGACAACAAAGGCTTCTTGGCGCAGCTGTTTTTCTTTTTTTTTTTCTCTCTCCACAGGAAACAACGCAGAAGGACAACGTATGCCTAATGGCGAAGCTGTTTTTGTTTTTTCATTTTATTCTCTCCACAGGAAACAACGCAGAAGGACAACGTTGGCTTCTTAGCGAAGCTGTTTTTCTTTTTTCATTTTCTTTCTCCACAGGAAACAATACAGGAGGACAACGTAGAAGACAGAAGAATGAAGACAACGTGGGGGAACATCATCGCCCTTGCAAAATTATTTAAGAGCTGGATTTATGGACCTCACACGTCCTTTTCAGCAGTTACTAGGAAAATAATAATAAGATGATTTTTCAGGACGCATGGACCTGACACGTCTTGTCCTTCAATTAAGCTAGGCAAATAGGGAGAGGAATAATTGGCGGACTTATAGGCCTCATACGTCCTGTCCGGCCACTGCAATGTTAGGGCTAGGTTCTTTTTCATTTAATCTCTCCACAGGAAACAACGCAGAAGGACAACGTTGGCTTCTTATCGAAGCTGTTTTTCTCTTTTCTTTTTTTCTCTCCACAGGAAACAACGCAGAAGGACAACGTTGGCTTCTTATCGAAGCTGTTTTTCTCTTTTCTTTTTTTCTCTCCACAGGAAACAACGCAGGAGGACAACGTTGGCTTCTTAGCGAAGCTGTTTTTCTTTTTTCATTTTCTTTCTCCACAGGAAACAACACAGGAGGACAACGTAGAAGACAGAAGAATGAAGACAACGTGGGAACATCAGCGCCCTTGCAAAATTATTTAAAGAGCTGGATGTATGGACCTCACACGTCCTTTTCAGCAGTTACTATAGGAAAATAATAATTAGATGATTTTTCAGGACGCATGGACCTGACACGTCCTGTCCTGCAATTAAGCTAGGCAAATAGGGAGAAGATTATAATTGGCATAGGTTCCCTAGCAAAACTTTTTATATTTTTCTCTCCACAGGAAACAACGCAGAAGCACAACTGTTTTTCTTTTTTCATTTTTTCTCTCCACAGGCAACAACGCAGAGGGACAACATAGGCTTCCTGGCGAAGCTGTTTTCTTTTTTCATTTTTTCTCTCCACAGGCAACAACGCAGAAGGACAACGTAGGCTTCCTGGCGAAGCTGTTTTTCTTTTTTATTTTCTTTCTTCACAGGAAACAACGCAGAAGGACAACAAAAGCTTCATGGTGAGGCTATTTTTCTTTCTCCACAGGAAACAACGCAGAAGGACAACGTAGGCTTCCTGGCGAAGCTTTTTTCTTTTTATTTTGTTTTTCCACAGGATTAAGGTTTATACTCTGAGGAAGGATGAAGACAACATGGAAAAGAAGCATAAAATGTGCTGCTGCATATTTGCCTAAGGACATATATTATGTAGCTATAATAAGAAGGGTGGGCAATTAAGCTAGGTATACTAGGGAGCAGATAAATTGGCAGACTTATAGGCCTCATACGCCCTGTCTGGCCACTACAATATTAGGGCTAGGTAGGCAATATGTGCCTAATGCAGTATGTTACCAGTTACTTTGGCCAGCAGAGATATAGCTGTGTAACTTTTGCATGTCTGCAGGTACATGCATGCTTTATTTCCTCAAGAAGACATCTACAGAAGAGATAATCAACCTTAACTACTAACCTTGCTTCTCTATCTCTCCACAGGTGTGTGTTGGTGGCAATATGCCACAGAGTGTGTGTGATGCGTAATGTGCAGCAACCTTTTGGTGCTGTCACTGGCTAGCTTCGGCAAAAAAGAAGAGAAGATTGTGTTAGCTTTCTTCTGCCAGTTCAAAGCCTCTCCACCACTAAGACTCTTATAGTGCCTCCACGCGGCAACACACGGTAACTGGGTATCTTCCCAGGCGAAACTATAAGGGATCTCGGAGTAGCAAGGACCCCAGAGTTGCAGTGCACAGTGTGTCATGTCTACATACCTTCATTCGTAGGTATGTCCATGCACTGCATCATCCTTGCCCCAGCAATGGGTCAAATTGTCAAGCAGCTAATTGGTTGTGAGCATTTTAGTCACAAAATGCTGCATGACAAATTGCTCACAGTAAAAATTTACACTTGATTTCCTTCCTTGTCGAATTACACAATTTGATATTGACAGGCAGTAATTATACTCCATGCAAAGACATTCAATCCAACATGTTGAATTTCCCTGCCTATAAAAACCCTGTCCACACCTTTTTGCTTGAGTGAACGAAGGTCAACAAAAACCAGATAAGAAATTGCCCTACTGCTTGCCTTTCACACCTTGCAAACAGTGGCACATCTGGCTGGTATTATTCAGCCTTTGTTCACATCTTCCTCTAGCTGAGCTCTTATCAACCTTGTGGTTTCTTAGAGTTTGCTTGAATGAGTTAAGCAGGAAGTCGGGTAAAATTTAATTACCCCACCAAACCTCCCTTTTGGTGGGGACTCGGGTGAAATATCTAATAGGGTAAGAAATTCCTCATGAAGTCAAGAAACCCTAGCCACATATATGCAGAGCACGCAGAGGGTTTTTTTATTACAATCATGCCCAAAGTACTGTATTTTTTTGCAACCTAAGTGGACTAGAAATTCATGTGAAGTGATTATAATAGTAGACCATGCATGTTGGACTTGGGCTGTGAAATTACCTTTGACAGAGAACAATGTACTTCATACAAAGCTGCTATTGGCTTAATATCACTGAGGGTGATATATTGAAGGTCAAAGTATTTTGCCTCATGGGTTCCAATATATTTCATTTGTTAGTCTTTTTCACAGTTATTCCAGAAGATTTTCTAGTCATACCAACAAAACCAATTGTGTTTATTTGAAGCTACTATACTCTTCTCTTTGTTTCTTTGAAGCCAAAATAAACCATTTTTCACCTGACTTCACAAAACAGGCAAATTCCAAAACAGGTTCATATCTGATGACAGCAATTTTTTTTTTAGATTTAAAATGTACCTTAAGTCAAAACATTCAAAAATATACTTAAAGAGCATGAAAAAGAAATTCTAACGGTCTCAAAATCCGATCGTCATATAGGGCATTTCTTGGCTGAGTTATAAAATGTTGAAGTTAAACTGGTATATTGCACAACAATTTGTGATCTCATTGTTGTACTATTCAAATTACAATCCTTTTATTTCTTTGTTTCTCCAAAAGCATTCACCAGCTTGTGATAAGGTGTGATAGAACTCTTACACTTACACATATTCATGATCATAAAATCCATTTTTAATTTTAAAGGAAAACAAACAGGTAATGTGAGTTGTACAACAGAAAGTCACAAATTATTGTGCAATGGACCAATTAATTAACTTTAACATTTCATATCTCAGCTCAGGAATGTCCTATGAAGGTTAGAGTTAAGCTGCATGCTAGAATTCATTTTTCACGCTTTTAATTGTTTGACATGAGATACACTTTATTCCAATGCCAGTTAATTGAATATAAAAGGCAATGGCATTTGAAACAGTATAATTAGTGTGATTCCTCCTGCAGATACACACTAGGTGTGTATATAGTAGTACCCTACACTACAATTTCATGAGGAAAACAGAGTGGAATTGATTCCAATGTTTTTAACGATTCCAATGGTTTTGAAGCTGTTAAAATGCCAACTACAGTATGTGTAACATGTGGATCTGTATTTGTTTTTTTAGAATTGGTGACAATTAAGGGCCATGAATGACTGGATTAAGGCAATGGCAAGTTGAAATCAACATGATGACATGGAGGATTGAGAAGTGCGGGTGTAACCTGTTGGCCCTCTGTGAGTGGATGCTATCTTGACAATTCAAAATGTTCAGAATTAGGGAAGCACAGTTGCTTAGCCTTACTGTTTTATCTGTCATAGTATGTTGCTTGTGATGTATACACCTCTCTAATCAAACCATGTATTGCAATTTTTTTGGAGTGATGGTACAATGGGGACATGAGGGAACATTTACTTTGCCCCTCAGATTTTTCCCTTGCCCCTCAATCCCCGCTCCCCACCCAATGTAGTTCTTTTGGGATTTAGGTCAACTAAAAAAGGATTTACCTCTCCTGAGACTTAGTACACCGTACCCAACTTGAAAACCTTGTTTGGACAAACTGATTCTTCCCTGATTCTTGGCTTTCTCAAGGAAAGTAAACTCTATAGAAATATTTGACATGACACCCGACTTGCTGCTTTCTTTTTTCGTAGAATTTAGCCCCTTGTTGTTCCTGTTTTTACTTTTCCCTTTTTTTAGGTAAGTTTTCCTAAACTATGGTAACTGTCCAACTTGGTGAAGCTATATAACACATTCGTGTTGTTGTGTCGTTAAAACCTATCTAACTAACTCTCCTGAGACTTAATTTGTACCCAAAGATATACTTCTGAGCTCCAGCCTTTCCCCCCTGCAGCTAGACCCCACTTAAAGTAGCTCAAGCTTTGCCCAAACATTTTTTGTACCCTAACATTTTTCTTTGCCTTAGTCCTCCCCCAATTTTGACATTCTGCCACAGTAGTGGAGTACAGTAATTGCTAAATATCTGTAGCTCATTTTTCACAGGAATATTTTGTACAATGTGATATGTGAGTTTTTCCCTGGTTCATTGATTCCCATTTTCGGATTATTTTATGTGAACAACAGAAAATAGCACTAAATTTAGGCTTCAAAATTCATTCATGCCAATTCTCAAAAGATATTGCAAAATCTATTTCACTCCTAGGCTCATCTCTTACACATGTGAACAGCTCCATCTATCGCGGAAGATGTACTGACGAAATAATTCATTCATGCCAATTCTCAAAAGATATTGCAAAATCTTTAGGTTAAGAAAATTGCTAAATTGCTCTCTAATAAGTTTCATTTGATCACCACCAAACAACCATTCAATTTCTAACTTAAGATTTACAGGCCATGTGCCTGTGAATTCAATTTGAAGCTGGAATATTAATATATTGGACAGTTCCTGTAAGTTCCCCATTAAGTAAATACTCTCTATCACCATGCTCAGCTGGTCCTATATGTAAATGTTCTGTTTTTGTGTTGAAAAACATTTTGTAACTTTCCAAATGTATTAAAATGCTTACATTTGCAGTACTTCTACAAGAATCATGCATGTCCTCTGAGATTCTAATTCCAGTCAGTGACGTCACCAGACTTTTCATTCTAAGGGTTTACTAGGGGGTGCACAAGAATTTTGCCAGGTGGCACTGCTGGACTCCTCTCAGGGCACCGGAGATGCCAACAAGGGCAAAGCCTGAGGCTTGTTGGTGGGGGGGGGGGGTGCAGGGCCGGCCTTTAAGTAACTTCAAGCAACTTCAAGTAGATTTATTTTGGTAATAAATCTAATGAAACTACTACAGTACCAAGAGATTCAGCTGACATTTTGAAGCAGGGGAGATGAACTAGAAAATGGAAGCAATTGATGTACGTTTAAATGTGATTCTCTTATGGGATGATGTAGGCCTAATATCCTGCCTGAACTGCTACCTGGGGCCCGTTCCACAGAGTTACGCACGATCTTAAGTTTGATTTACTGTAATTGACTTAAGTATGGGGGATCAAACTTAAGATTGTGCGTAACTCTTTATGGAATGGGCCCCTGATCTGTGGGGTCACCTTCAGTTGGTGTAGTCGGAAGTGTGCAGAAAATTTTGAAAAAGACAATCCCTCAGACAGCCGGAAATGGCATTTCAAAGCATGAAGAACCAAAGAGTCAAAAGAAGAACCAATTCTTAAAAATTTTGATTGTCACACTCTGACATATATATATGCCCCCTCCCCCCTTGGCAGTGCCACTGATTCCAGTAGGGGTTGATCGGATAAAGGCACATAAAAGGTGTTCTATTAGTAAACAAAACATACAAAGGTTTTATTCTATTTCCAGATTTGTTCAGTGCTTCTTCACCAAGTGGATATAAGGAAAGATGTGTGACATTGGAAAGGATGTATGGTACGCAACACAGCTCCATAGAAGCTTCATCATTTATAGTACTGGGCAAATAATGCACTGTTGGATTGAATTGAAAGGTAGATTGTATAAATCTTCTTTTCGTGCAATTTTAAAACAAAAAATAATAGTAAAATTTGAGCAACTTCTGCCTCCATTGTTTCTGATAGTATCAGAATTAAAGGGCCAATCCTTTCACCCCAAACTACACTTCTAGTACAGTATGGGGTAACAGAAACTCTCAATTGGCTCAGCTTTTTGATTGACTGCTAATTCAAACAATACTAGTACTAATTAGCTTATATTACACAGCATGAACTGTACTGAGAGTGTTTTGATTTTACACATTGAGCTTTTCTATACTCACCCTGAAGCAATATACTGAGATTGTGTCTGGATGAGGATGAATTTCAGACAATTGTAGGTTAGAAGAATTGGTACTGTTTGGGGTGAGAGAATTGGGCCAGTTTAAGATTCCACCAAAATGCTCTAGATAGCTATCTCACCATTTTGCCAACTTCCAAATGCCATTGTTTGGGTGCAGCATATTCCTAAAATATGATATGATTTATCAAATTTCATACAAGTTGCTGTGTATACAGTAACGTTGAACAAATTTTTGTCTGCCTTGTAAAATCTCTAGGATATTAAAAGGTCAAGAGCAGTCCTTATTTGGAAGCAATGCAGCTATAAATACCACATTTTTCCTATTTTTCTTCAAAGAATCTTTCTTAATAATATTTTATGACTTAAGTATTGCATTTGCAAGATAAACCAAACAGCTACTTTAAGTAAATTTCAGAATTTGATAGGTAAAAATGTTGTCACAGCCAATCAGTAAAAAGAACTGTCTACTACAATGCTTCAAGTTGGGGAGACTGCTCTTGCCCTATAAGAATATTCAAACTTTTTAAATCAAACTTTCAATGCTTGTTCTTTTGTAGTATAACTTTTCCAATTTTTCAGTAAAATCTAGGTTTGTGTCAAACGTATTAATGTATAATGTCAGTCAGCATTAAAAATTAAACAATTCGCTTGACTTATTCCGCTTTCAAAATGACAGAAAAAATATGATTTAGACCTTCTCAGTGTTTGTTATTGGGGGAGTGACATCAATAATTCTAAGAATTAATAAGAAGAAATGTTCACAATTTGGGTCTTTTAAAAGTTTTCCATTTCATCGATTAATTTGCACCTGGGATTCCTTTCATGTAAACTATCCCCTTAATTACATGAGATATAAGTTTTCAAAGCAATATACTCATCAAGTCAATGCATCATTCTTTCTTAAGAACCAACTTTTCATAATTGGAAGTCTATCAATATGGGTACTGTACTGTGGAGATATTAATTTTGGAATTAGGGTGTCTGCATTTGCGCTGCACAAGTGCTCATTATGCGTGAAACATTTTTGGTTTTCCTTGTAGGTCTTGATGGCTCAAAGAATAACTTGACTACATTTTCTATTTCTGAGGGTACATATGTTAAGCACTTTGAGCATTACTAATTTAAACTACACACTTCTCTTTTGACTGTTGACTTTCAATAGGCAAGGCAAAAGCTACTGTACCTTGGCAGAAGATGACTGGGGAAGAGCGATATTGCTGTTTTCCATTCTTTCAAGACCTGGACCTTAAGTATACAACCAAACTAACACTGAGACCCATTTGAACTGTTTGTAAAGTAGTTTGCCTGGGCCATAGCCTGCCGAGATTTCCAGGTCATGGATTCACTGTGTTAAATATGATGGTGGAGACCTGTAGATGGGGAGTGTTTGTCCAGCCACAGCTCAGATCACCCAAATTAGAATCTTGTGTGGGCAGTTTTGCTGTTCTGTATGTCATACCAATGCTAGCGGTATTTTGTCTTTGCAGTATGGTAATCATCCTGTCAAGTTAATCTATCATGCTAATGCTGAGGTGTGTATGCTTTGGACATTTTAAGCAAAGGTGCGGATGATTTTGATGGAAAACTGGAATTTTCCTTGCCATGCACAAGAGCTAGAGGTCCTAAAATCGTAATGAATTTTGGTTCTGGTGGCTCGCAAATTTCAACTCTCATCATTTACAGATGATCAAGACTGGAATGATAATCTATGAACAGTTTACCAAAGAGGAAATTTTAAACAGTAGTAGTTTTTCTGTATTTACTGTGAATTTTCATATTGTTTACACAACTAGTTACTAGGCCCATAAATGAACCTCTTAGGCAGATGATTTGAAATTGGCCATTTCAGTGATTTTCTTATTTCTTTTGTCTATTTGTACCCTTGACCAGTGCAAGAGCAGTCACCCAAACTTATTTGAAGGCAAGGGCTTAATTTCCTTCTCATTCCTCTTCAAAGTATTGCTCATAATATTTCAGGACTTCAGGTTACTCCTAGTAAATCTCACATTTGAGGAGAAAAAATATTGTCACAAGGCTCTATCAAGAGCCAATCATGAACTGGACACACCACTATTCCAAGTCGAAGTGACAGCTACAATTTTCCTTTAATTTAAACTTTGCCCCTTATCTGCACATGTTGTTGTTTTGAATTGTTTGTAACCATCAATGATACACTTAAAAGAAAAACATGTTAACTATCAACCCAAGCTTAGAGTCCCTCTAGTATTGAAACTTCCCACATGCCCCTCTATATAAGAACATATAGTCTTGAAATAAACTGTGTTTTTAAGAATGTTGCTTTAAATTATGAATATCCCTTGCGTATTATCATTTTGTTGGATGTGATACCTGCATGTTGATAATTAGCTGACAACTTTTGTTTCAAATAAAGTATACTTTCAGAATTGACCTTTTTTTCTCTCTGCGTGTATTTATTTTCCATAAAACATGCAATTTCATGTCCAGTATGGTCAAGAGAACCAGGAAGGAGGCAAATTTTTCTCTTAAAAATTTGGAGAATTGAACGTTCTTTACAATATACCTGTTTGTATGTTCAATTTAGACAGGTATATTGCACATCTTACACATTTTGAATACTTCAGAACTATTCAAGCTTTATTTCAAAATGTCACACTAAATCAGAAAAAGAAGTTACAAGCCTTTACTGATGTTTTCTTTATGATTATTTTGCAAAATAACTTCATAATTGAGACATGACAATGGTGAAAAAAGTATGTAAGGAAAGGAATTAAAAATATGGTTATGCCTTGTGACAAGAAACTAGGAACTTTGAGACATCTTGCAAAACTTACTTTCATTCAAGAATCATCAGCACACAAGTTAAATGTACAAGATCAACCGTATGCTATATTCAACCAGTGGGAAATTACACCAAACTGAGCTTTTTAATGTTTAGCAAAGAATAAATGGTTTAAAAGGAACATTATTAAATTGTTGCTGGTACCAAATTGCAAAAAGTTGTTAGATCAGTAACTATATCTTTCTTCAGATGCACACAGTCTGAAAGGGGGAGGTGAACAATTTTATGAAATAATCAAATAGAGGTTTGATTTACTTCATATTAGGAAGAGCAAAGGAACAATGAAGCAGCAATTAGCAATACCATAATTCATCAATTTAGATGAAAGGAAATCCCCTAACATCCCCCTTTACCTCTCCCCGGCATCACTGGTTCTTCTGCCCATTCCATTTATTTTCAATGGGACTTGCAAATTATAAATGGTGCACACCATCCATGAGATGCAGGCTATTGGACGAGGTACAGCACACCAAGAACATTGATGGAAAGACCAACAAAATAACATGTCTGAGAAGTCTATTTCTGATTTTTGCCAGACGGTTATTGTGGGCAATAATGATATACATAGGTAAATAGGAGGTAGGTATTGAAGCTCATAGACTCCCAAACCAGGGAGTTTTGGGATTTCATCTGAGTCTCATATACATATACCATGATCCATCACCAGGGGCAGTGGAGCAAGTTTACAAATTCGGGGAGGGGGTAATCAGCACAGTGGCCCAAAATGCTTAACAATATAATAGCACCATAAAGCGACCCAAAATGCCTATTGCTGAAAAGGGGGGGGGGATGGGCTAAAGCCCCAGCCCTGAATTCACTACAGATCATTGACCATGGACTTGTGCATGTTTCAGCTGATAAAAATGAGAATATGCCATACACAATGATTGACTTCAATCAGTATGTGTTAAAAACCTTATCCTATCGCCCCAAATACAGTAGTTCCAATTCTCCTGACTTAAATAAGCCCCTCTCATAAATGTCCTCATTTACATCATAAATCTTTAATTGCTTAGGGTGATTACATACAAGACCCCAGAAAATAATAAAAACATTCAAGGTGTACTGTACCTGCTCTGTAATGTGAGCTTCTGCACTCTGCATTTTTTACTAAATTGCTGTCAATCAAACAGCTGTACAAATTGAGAATTTCTGTAGATCAATTTGTAGTTTAGGGTGAGAGGATTGGCCCTTTAACTATATAAGTATGTAACTGCATGCATACTGATGGGTAGCCCTCACCCAGACTAGAAATCTCCGCCATATATTTAACGTAAAGCTGGAATTATATTCGATGCTCCCCATTTTTCAAGTTCACAATTTGCAATAACTTAATTCACTGGATTGCTGGGTGACCGTCCGGGTTTGAAACGCCCCAAATACAGTTTACATGTACCAGGGGTGTCCTAACACCTCCCTGCATGTACTGAAAATTTTGATTTAGACTAGGATCAATTACCCTTCTTCTTAGTACTAGCTAAAGTTTAAGTATCTTCTGTTCATTCACCATCTCTTCTTTCCCCTAGTTTATATGAAGTTCATCAGTATTTCCCAATCAGAACGAATGTCCCAAACAAAGGGAATCCTACTTTTCCGACAAATTCGCTTCGATATGGATCAAAGTGTATACAAGTACTCTCTAACATCTACAACATCTTATATCTTCCTGTAAAATGCCAAGACTGCAGTATTCGACGTAAAATTTGCTTAAAAATTGTTAACATAAAAAAGTATCTGAAGGACCCTCAACAATTTTCAAAAGCGCCCTCCACTATGTGTTTCTCGGTAAAATGTGCATTTCTCCAGTATAGACGAATCCGGACAGTTCAGTATTGGTCTCGTTTTGTGGGACAAAGCTGGGTCCATCACCTTTAGTCTTTCAATTTCCTTGCTTACCTGTATCATGGGTGGTAGTGCACTGAACTTTATTTTGATTCCCTCAATTTCACTGAATATGAGGGTTTGAAATTCATGTAGACAATCAGTGGCATAGCTAGGATATTTTCCGGGGGGGGGGGGGGCAAAGCTCGAAAATTTCCCCCAAACTTTTCAGTTTCAGTAGATTTTCAAGGTCAAGGTGCATGTATTACATACAAAATACGTAAATTTATGACGTCATGTAATGTAACCTAAGTTAATACATGGCCTACAGGATCCTGAAGCTGCCTACTATATACATAGGATTAAGACAATGTCATCATGGACTGGTTGTCACCCCTATCCCCAGTGATTAACTAGATTAATTTTCCGAACAGATTAAATAGATTAATTTTCCGAAACAGTCCTATAATATAATAATAAGGTAAAAATAAGGTAAACATCGTACGTTTTTCGAGGTTTGCAGGGTTATTATGTCTAGACAACGGTAAGCTATTGTTTTTAGCTCCATCCATGGTTAAACACAGGGTAAGATCAGTCTATAACCTGCTCGGTTCTAGCTTGTAGGATGAGAGGCCATTAATGCTTAAACTTAATCCAGGGCGCTGTCAACCAATAGGTTGGAAATTGGGCTGTTAAACCTCGCCTAACCTAACCTAACCCAACCCAGAGCGTTGTCAACTTTAGTGACGGGTGAGAGTGATACGCGGAGCGCCACCATCAGTACGCGCGGAGCGTCCCGCCAGGGGAAATTTCGCTAAAAACACCCCTAGATTGCAGGAAATGACACCCCTGTGCCTAATTACTGCATGGTTAGAATGTCATGTTTTTCTTGTCCTGAAAACTTTTAAGGAGACAATTTGTTCACAATATATATAAAAAGGAAAAACTGGAAACTCTAAAGCCTACCGGTATGTATTGCTGACGGCCTTAAATCGAATATAAATATAATGGTTGTGGAACGAAAACAAACGGAAATTGTGATAATAAAATGGGGAATATTTCGTCCACGAGGCTATTATTATGTTACTATTTAGTAGCAACGTATTATCCAATAGTGCATCAAGTTGATGAACATAACTTAAGTCCAACAATACGTAGGGAACTGGCTCGATGATGGTATCCTATGCTCCGGTCTTATAGCCTGTCAGTATGGCGCAGTATACGCTGAACTGATCAAAATATCCTGCATGTGTACCAGAGAACTGCTGCAGAGAGGGCATTTCTGCGGAACGCGAGTCAAGCGCGCTTCATGCTGCAGTGACACAGATGAGACCTAGGGAAATACGTTGCATGGAAATTTGAGTTATGTGTGAGAAATGTTTCATGATTACTTATAGTGAGAAAAATTTTAAGAAATAGGAAAAGGAAGTATTATTTCGTCAACTTGAAATTTTCCCAAATTCCACAAATTTCCCCAAAATATTTTCCAGGGGGCAACTTGCCCCCCCCCCCCCAGTAGCTACGCCACTGTAGACAATAAGCAAAGACAATTTAAAGCTAATGGACCACACAAGTGGCTACCTACAGTCACTCAACACAAGCGCTGATCGGATTCGTCCATTGCATCTACGCCCGTTGAAAGGGAAGGAATGGCAGTGGCATAGAAACCGGGGGGCCATGGCCCCTGCACTATATATTTTTTTTGGGGGGGGGGGCAAATGTCATTTTGCCCCTCCCCCCAAAAAAATCGCGATAGTGTTCAATGCATATAAAATAGATCGGTAGATATGTACTTTAATATGTGATCTGCTTATTTGATGTCATAAAAACACAATTGTGCATGCATATATAGTGCATCATACTTTAATTCAATAATCTGATTATTTTACAAGAATGCAGACTTTTCAAGTCACACGCCACTGGCGTGTGGCACACGCATTTCAGCCCCTTCACACGCTCACACGAAGAGCAGTACTGATCACACATATTCTTGTGCTTGCTCAATAAGAACACGAGATTCGTGTTTTGCCCATCCAATTTCGTAACCAGTGGAAGCATTCGGCACAACTCTTTCCGGTCTCTTTCTCGCGCCCCGCAGCCAACGGTTGTCAATTGTAGACGGTGCGCCATCTGACGTTATCATAGTCAAGGGAGTTTATGCAAAAGATATCGTGCTTTTTTAGGAAGCCGGAGTTTGAATTTAAAAAAAAAATGGTTCTTATGATCAAGCTAGACCGGTTTCTGTTGTCTGGCTCATATATGGCAGCAACTTCATCAGTAGAGAACCGTTGTGCGCGGTTGTGAGTTTAATGCAAGGCTTTGGCTTGGAGCCAAAGTTAAAGTATTACGGTTAGTTAACCCCTTTGGTGTATAAATTTACTTTTTATAACTTTTTATAAGCCTTCAGATGACATTTATTTGATGTTTAGGCAGTGTTCCAATGATAGCCCTTTTATGAACACGGGTGGATAAAAGGGAGTTCGTAACAAACGGTAACAAACTACAGTGTGCAAATTATAAGCATACGACAGGTAAGAGGCATATTAAATTTTTGCCAATTTTTTTGAGCCGGGGTTTAATAAGCGCTGGCCATTAGACGGGTGACGCTTCGAGGTCTCTCTTGTGAACACTCAAGGGTTGTCATGAGAATGTAGCTTTTGAAGAGTAGCACCGAATTCACACTCCGCTTATCTTGTCTGTATTCTTAAGATACAGAGTGCGAATAGTTTCAACCTTTCAGAAAGAAATTTAAAAAATGGGGGTTGCAAAGGGAGTGAACCCCCTCCCCCTCCGAGCTCTCCCAGTGGGGATTTGCGCACTGTCTCAATTGTCTCAATACATTACCATTTTTCATATATTGAGTTTTTATCAATAACTGAGAAATTGCAGACATGAAACCCCTATTTTTCAGGAAGTGCCGTTTCCGGCCATCTTGGGGGTTTGTTAAACCAAAAATTTTCTTGTACTGTACGCGCCGCGCCAACTAATGGTGGCGCTCCGCTTTGATAGTCACACACAAAAATTTTCCCAAAAGTTGGAAAGTCTGAGAATGCCATCAATAAAGCATCTAGGCTATCGAGGTCAATACTGGTGTTATAAAAAGTCAGTTTTCAACTTTCAAAGAAATTTCTCCAAAACGGTTAATTTCGGGAACTTATATTGAGTTTGGGATAATTGTTAGGAAATCAGAATATCCAACCTATCCCTCCATTTATCCGTCCGTCCATCCATCTATCTATGCACATGTTAATTTTGGGTGGGGGAGGGGGACTTAAGCAGTACTTGCAAAGAATTGTCCCTTCAAGCCAACATCATTCTTCGACTCTGTCAGATCTGATGTTGATGTTTTCTTTGAATTTTTGTTTGCTTTTTTCTTTGACTAGTATTATTTATTTATTTGTTTTTTAATTTATTTATTAAATTTATTTATTTATTCCTTTATATATTATTTCATTGTTGACTGATTTATTTATTTCATTGATTAATTGATTGATTTGCTCATAATAAAATCGGAAAAATCAAATTGATCAAATATGATGTTTTTGTGTTGGAAGGGTGGAAGGTTGAGAAATTGCGTCTGGTCTGCCCGCCCCCAATGTCAGACATCTTCCTACGCCACTGAATGGGGAAGGTCCACGTAAATACTCAGTGAAGGATCCAGGATTTGCCAGGAGATGAAGGGCCAGGTCTGACGATTTACATTGTAGTCTGATATGGACAAACTACGGAAGCGTAGAAGGGACATGCAAAAGAAAAAACTCTCTCAGCAAAATGACAATTTTCGTAGAATTGACATTTTGACGACGAAAATTAAGCCTTCAGAATGACAAAAAACCGAAATTTGGCGCTTTAATTAACTTGTCAAAACGTTAAAATTCCTAAAGTTGTCATTTTGCCGAGTTAAAAAATGTCGACAAAATGACAAAATTCAGATAAGTGTCACTTTTCTCAGTTAGAACATCTCGTCAAAATTGCAAACTTCAGAAAATTGTCATTTTGCCGAATTAAATCATATCGTCAAAATTGCAAAATTCAGAAGGTTGTCATTTTGGCGAGTTTGAAAATCTAGTCAAAATGGCAAAATTTAGAAAAATGACATTTTGACGAGTTTAATCATCTCGTCAAAATCGTAAAATTCAGAAAAATGTCATAGTGGCGAATTAGATCTTCTCGACAAAATTTTTTTTTTTTTGCATCTCTTTATTCACGTTAATATTATATGCAGTACAGTGGTATGAACAACATGTTTACCTTAATATTTTGGTTACAGTATTTACATCGGATCTTAATGCAGAATATCTTTGAGGTTATGTCGATACTTTTCAACAGGAAAAATTAAAAAAATTCTAATCCAGCAATAAAAACCGTGGTACATCATGTGCTATGTATGCAATAATATTAAGTATTAATATGGTGCGAAACAACATTTAAAGGAAGGTGACGGCCGATCGGTACTTGTTGGCAACGTCAAACTGATTTTGTTTCATTAAAATATATATTTCAACCTCGGTGCTAAATTTAAACTTATGGTAGAAAGTAATGGCATTTGGTCTTGAACATTTTTGCTTACAGGAATATAAAAAATACTTTGCATAGAGAAGAAAAAAGTTAATTATGCTTTCGTTATTTTCTAAATACCCAAAATGAACAGTTAACTCATCTAATTCTATTTCATCCCTCAGGCAACTTAAAGAAATTTCTTCCCAGAATGCTTTTGTGATGGGACAATTCCAGAAGAGATGTTCAATTGTTTCAATGTCTGCATTGCAAAAAGTACATAATGGGGACTCTTTAATTTTCACCCTACATAAAAAAATCATTAGTTCCGACAATCCTGTGGAGGTATCTAAACTGTAAATACCGGATATTTGCCTCCCTAACCGCAGTATGAGGTAACATAAATATAATTTTCCAGTCAAAAACATAATCCGGGAACAATGCTTCCCATTTACTTATGGCTCTTGGAGAAGAGATATTATTCGAAAGAACGGATCTATATACAATGTTGGTAGCACGTTGCTTTAAAGAAAGTTTTACTAGTTGGCAATAATTCAAGTTGACACCACTGTCATGACCTAAATTTGTTTTCCAATGAGACGGGATGGCTGCAATTATTCCATAGTAATGGGTAAATGGGAAGTTTCTAATGCCATGCTTATCAACAAAGTTTTGATACAATAGGACACCACCCTCTCTTGTAAAAAAGTCCCCTACTTTGTAAACCTTATTCTGTTTTAATACATCGAAATAAACAACCCGATTGTTAATTTTGATAAAATTATTGTTTAATACCAATTGGCTTACAAAATCATTTTGAGGAGTAGAAAAGCTAAAACTTGCCCAAGCATCACACACATCACGGATAAAGTTATTTGATAAAAATATATCACCTCTCTTAAAATTGCAAGTGAAAAGAAAATCACCTCCATAATTACGTAAGGGATAAGTGAAAAATAATTTCCAAGGTCTATTACAATCATCAACGTACATTTTAACCCATTTTGTTTTTAAACTATTAGCAAAAATGCGAACATCTATCATATTTAGACCTCCATTTTCTTTTGTATTACAGAGCACTGTTCTCTTCACCTTATCAGGCTTATGATTCCAAATGAAATTAAAAAATAACTTATTCAGTTCATCAAAATAATTATCAGGTGGATTAGGAAGAACCATAAATAAGAAAACCAGCTGAGAGAGAGCAAAACTTTTTATTAGAAGAACCTTCCCAATAGGAGTAATATCTCTTACTGACCAAAGTCGAAGAGTATTTTTTAACCGAGAAAGCTTGGCTAAATAATTTAAACGAAAGAAATCATCTCTGTGATGTGAAAAAGAAATTCCCAGATACTTTACAACGGTGGTATTTAATTCGAAGTTAAAGCGGTGCAGATAATTAGGATGACACCTGGAAAGCGGCCCAAGTAAGAATAAATGTGATTTATCGAAATTAATCTTTAAACCAGAATTATCACAAAACCTTTGTAAAACCTTATTCACCTCAAAAAGTGACATTTCAGACCCGTCAGTAATAATAACAGTATCATCAGCATACTGAGATATCTTAAGTGATACTCCGGAAATTATGATGCCTTGGATTAACTGATTGGAATTAATCCAAGAGGAGAGTATTTCGGTACAAATAATGAAAAGATAAGGGCTCAATGGGCAACCCTGTCGAACACCACGTGATATTCTAAAGTAATCAGACAGATAACCATTATTTGAAACACATGAAGTAACATTGCTATAAAATACCTTAATCCATTTCTTAAAATGCTGTCCAAAATTAAAAATTGATAGAGTATGTTGAATAAAGCCCCAGTCCAAACGATCAAAAGCTTTTTCGAAATCTAAAAATAACAACCCTCCTGGTACAGATTTTTCGTCACAATATGTAATAAGGTCTTGTATTAATCTTATATTTTCACCTATGAATCTTCCTTTTAAAAAACCTGTTTTCTCATTACCTATGATTGAATGTAAAACTTTTTTCACACCGGAAGCTATACATTTAGCTGCAATTTTATAATCAGTGTTTAACAATGCAATAGGGCGCCAATTCTTAAGATATCTTGTGTCTTTTCCCGGTTTAGGAATCAATGAAATTATAGCTCTGCCCTGTTCGTCTGATAAATAACCTTTGTCGAAAGCACAGTTAAATGAATCAACCACAAGCTGTCCAATATCGTTCCAAAAGGTAAGATAAAATGACAAAATTCGAAAAATTGTCATCTTGCTGAGTTAGATCATCTTGTCAAAACGGCAATATTCAGAAAAATGTCATTTTGCCGGGTAAAAACTCTTCGTCGAAATGGCAAAATTAAGAAAATTGACACCTTGTCGAGTTAGATCATTTTGTTTAAACGGCAAAATTCTATGGAAGCGTTAAGGTGCCGTCAAGTTAAGGTCTTATGCTCTGGTTGGGCATCTGGAGTTGGAAAAAAGCACCACTCCCGAGGAAAAAGAGTCGGGTACGGCCATGTGCGCCACATGAGAAAAATACTTGGATTAAGTTAAGTGATTAATTCTTTGTTTGTCATATTGTGATGGCCGTATGGAACTCTTTTTTCAGAGGGTGACCTTTTACCCTATTCCAAATCCCCAACCATGGCATAATGTCTGCCCTACTGAGGAATCAATGTCTGCCAGATTAAGTAAGGTTTTGGCCAATTCGGAGAAGGGGGAAGGCTCCAGCCCCCGGCACAGTGGCGTCACCAGACTTTTCATTAGGGGGAGGGGGCACTGGTGTGGCACAACAATATTGCATGGAGCTCCTGGGTTTTAGCGTGTTTGTGAGGCACTTAAGTCGCTATTTAAGTGTTCTTCTGTTGACTTAACACTGGTCTCAAAATCACCTCCAGAGTAACTTCCAGTAAGAAGTTTTGGTAAAAGAGTGATTCAACTACCAAGTGCACATCCGGCCGACATTTTGAAAAAGGGCGAGATGAACTATTGAGAAAAGAATTTGATGGGCAGTTCAATGTGTGTCTCTGTTGGGGTCCAGGAGGCGAAGCCCCCGGAAGCTCCTGGGTTTTATCGTGTTTGTGAGGTATTATTTAAAGTCGCTATTTAAGTGTTCTTCTATTGACTTAACACTGGTCTCAAAAATACCTAAAGGGTAACTTCCAGTAAGACTTTTGGTAAAAAAGTGATTCAACTATACCAAGTGCAGATCCGGCTGACATTTTGAAAAAGGGCGAGATGAACTATTGAGAAAAGAATTTGATGGGCAGTTCAATGTGTGTCTCTGTTGGGGTCCAGGAGGCGAAGCCCCCGGAAGCTCCTGGGTTTTATCGTGTTTGTGAGGTATTATTTAAAGTCGCTATTTAAGTGTTCTTCTATTGACTTAACACTGGTCTCAAAAATACCTAAAGGGTAACTTCCAGTAAGACTTTTGGTAAAAAAGTGATTCAACTATACCAAGTGCAGATCCGGCTGACATCTTGAAAAAGGGCGAGATGAACTATTGAGAAAAGAATTTGACTGGCAGTTCAATGTGTGTTTCTGTTGAGGTCCTGGGGGCGAAGCCCCCGGAAGCTCCTGGGTTTTAGGGGGTTTGTTAGGTATTCAGGTCGTTATTTACGGTTATTCTGTTGTCTTTACACTGGTCTCAAAAAAAAAAAACTTCCAGTGCGACTTCAATTAAGAATTTATTGCTAACAAAACTAGTGAAACAACTTTCAAGAGCGGATCCGGCTGATATTTAGAAGAAGGAGAGCTGAACTCGAAAGAGAAAGAGAAAGCAGTTAGATGTGATCCTCTTAAGGAAAAAATGTACGCCTATGTAATCCTGCTTGAACTGTTACATGAGCTTTGCGCCACCTTCAGTTAGCGAAGTTGGAAGTGTGCAGAAATTTTTGAAAAAAAAAAAGAAGAAGAATCCAATCTTTAATATTTTCACAGTCACACTCTGACACTAAAGAAGGCATATCGTTTTTTAAAAATCTCAAATCTCATTTGGGGGGCACACGATTTTTCAGGGGGGTAGGTGCCCCCTGCCCCCCCCCCCTTGATGACGCCACTGCCCCGCCCCGGCCCCCATCCCTTACGGTTATGCATAGGATAAAACAAAATATGTACAAATCAATGACGAAGCACCTTTGAAAAGTCAAAGGTAAAAACGTTGAGACAATAAAATAAAAGAAAGAGATTGCCCCAACCCCAAATTCGAATTTCAGGGGCTCTCTGAAGTCTGAAAGTTTTACCCCCGCCTCCTGCCCCAAGAGGTCAGATTGCCCCAAACGCACAGATATACAGAAATGTTTCGGTATGAAAACATGTGTATTTAGTTTTAATGACCGCGCACATTATTCTACCTCTTTAGAATGTGGAAATATGAATCTGAAGCAGATCCGTAATCCGTCGTTTTTCTGCAAATTTAGCTAAATTTATCACTTGCGATAAGTGAGTAATTCATCAATTCTGTGCAAGAATGTTGAGCTGTTGAAATATGGTGCGTTTGCATTATCATTTTACTGCAAAATGTTAAGATAATAAGACTCATTTCATCATTTTGTCGCAAAATGTTAAGATAATGCGATGACTAAGTTCGTAATTTGATGGCACCTTAACGTTTCCATAGAATTTAAGGTTCTAACTAGGCGTAATGGCAATTTTCCAAATTTTGCCGTTTTGACAAGATGTTTTATCTTGGCAAAATGTCATATTTTCCGAATTTCGCCATTTTGACGAGATGTTCTAACTTGGCAAAATGACAAAATTCCAAATTTTGTCATGTTGGCAAGATGTTCTAACTCAGCAAAATGGCAATTTTCCGAATTTTGCCATTTTGACAACATGTTGTTACCCTGCAAAACGACAATTTTCTGAATTTTGCCATTCTAACAAGATGTTCTATTTCGGCAAAAGGAAAATTTTCGGAATTTCGCCATTTTGACAACATGTTCTTACTCGGCAAAATAACAATTTTCGGAATTTCGTCATTTTGACAAGATGTTGTTTGGTCGGCAAAATTTCAATTTTCCGAATTTTGCCTTTGTGACGAGATGTTTTATCTTGTCAAAATGATAATTTTCCGAATTTTGCCATTTTAAGGAGTCCATTAAGTCGTCAAAATGTCAGTTTTACGAAAATTGTCACTTTGCCGAGGAAGTTGTTTCTTTTGAATGGCTCTTCTACGCTTCCGTAACAAACCGCTCTAAACCTATGAAAAGTCTGTTTACAGGCAAAATGGTGCTGATATTTGTGTCTTTTTTATGTGCAACGATTGAATAAAAGATGTCAAATTGAAGCATTTCCAGTTTAGAGGACAGCATTTTCCGCCAGAAACAACAGACTGTCTTTTTATAGAAAGTATCGCAGATTTAATCTTTTTTTATTTTTTTTTCAAATCAAATTTTACAATCTAATTTACACTTAAGCAGCTAGACAAATTTTCTTTCAAATTAATCTAAGGAGAACAACTCCTTTGAAAAGAGGATGAAAAATCAGAGACACATCAGTTCGGTAGTTAGATGGAGTTTTAGGGCCTAGTTTCCAACCTATCGGTTCCAGGGGCGTAGCCAGTATGTAGCACTGTCGGCCAAGACGTCTTTTAAAAAAAGCACATATAAAATGGAACATATAACCAGAAAACCAAAAGACTTAGTGATTCCTTGCCGCTGAAATGTAAGGCTTTTTTTCACATTGACTTTGCTTTGCAATGTTTTTCAATTAACAGGGCTCCATAATGTCCCTAAAAAGTACACATGAAAGGCATCCAATCTTCCTACATTGAGATCCCCCTTGCCCTTTGTGAACACAAATGACATTTGACCTCCACCAAAAACTTCTGGGACCATGTATTCACTATGTGCCATCTACATGACAAGTTACAGGACCTTACAAGTGACCTTTCTTGAAAGACTGTGCAGGAAAGCTTGTCAGGCTTTGAACATGCTGACTCCAAATGAAATTTGACCTTTTGGAAAATCAATAGGGATCATCTGCTCAATATGACCAATCCACACACTAAATATGAGCACAGTCACATGTACCGTTCTTGAGATATCGTGTTTACGAAGTTTTGACCTTTTTGACCTCTCATGATCCCAAATGACCTTTGACCTTCACCAAAAACAATAGAGATCATCTATTCAATATGGCCAACACACTCGCCAAATATGAGCACAGTCACACGTACCGTTCTTGAGATATCGTATTTACAAAGTGTTGACCTTTTGACCTCTTTTGACCACAAATGACCTTTGATCTCCACCAAAAACAATAGGAATCATCTACTCAATATGGTCAATGTACACACCGCATATGAGACTAGTCACACTTACTCTTCTTGAGATGCCGTGTTAACAAGCAATTTCTAACGAATTTACCTATTGACCTCTCATGACCCCAAATGACCTTTGACCTCCACCCCAAAACAATAGGGATCATTTACTAAATATGACCAACCCACGCACCAAATATTAGATTAGTCACACTTACCCTTCTTGAGATATCGTGTTTACAAGCCAAAGCGCCACATACACACACGCACACACACACATACACACGACATCACCATCGCATAGATTCCTTGCCTGCCTTCGGCAAGGAATCAAAAATGAAAGGAAACTTCAAAATTGCCGTAATCGTCCACCTAAATCTTGTTGATTTTAGACAATCATGACTCTACAACGCTTCCATACTTTACCTTCAAACTTGTTTAAGCTCTTTATTTTTTGTAGGGGGCGGGTGAGGTACAAATAGAGTCGCAGGGGCCATCTCCTGCAATCTGGGAGGATACGTGGAACCAAAATTTTCTCGCTGCGCTCCGCGCCAACTCGTGGTGGCGCTCCACTTAGATGGTTTCCCGTGTCATCGCCCCAATACAACATCTGGCGGCGCCCTTGCCTTGTGCCTACAATTTTTAAAATCCTGGCTACGCCCCTGGGTTCAAGTCGAGCCGGCCACGGCCTTTTTCCAGTTGTGGCTCACTGGATTGTTTTCCTACCCCATTACTTATGCGGAGCATCACGCAGAACGGCAGTAGTTTCCATGAGATACGGTATGTATTGTCCAGAGAAGCTTGAATGATTTTATGGAGGATGAAAACAGTAAAAGGGGAGCATCTGATTCGCAAGAAGATGAATGTCAATACACCAATTACAACTTCCTAGATATGACTATTTGTCTATAACGTCTATGATGCAGGGGCGTCGATTTGATTTTCAAAGTGTGTGTGGGGGGATATGGCCTTAATTTTTCTCCTGCACTGGTAAGGTGTCTACAGTGGCATAGCTAGACATTTTGCGGGGGGGGGGGGGGGGGGTGCTCAATCATTAAAGATTTTTTTAAGTGTGAACAAAACTGTACTACAGGGACGTAATTTGGGCGAGCGAAATTTTTGCCCTTTTCAAATATTTGAAAATATGGAGATCGTGTTGCAGAAAAAGTTGGGTTCTGGGTTTCCTGTAGAGCATTTCAAAAGTTGGGGGATTACTGAAGAATTTGCAATTCCTATTGGCAAATCTGAGATTTAATGACAACCAAAAATCGTTGTTGCTGAATAATGTTATCCAACGCCTACGAAATGAGGCTCTCCGACGAAATTATTTGAGTCAAGAGCTTATATTGGAGAAAATTTGGAATTTTATGAAAAAAAAATTATGAAAATAACACTGTAGTTACCGGTGTCACTTGATTATCTGGTGTCACATACAGCAAATTTCCGATTTTGTCACTTCCAGAGCTCGGAAAAGTTTACCAAACTGAAGGTTTAAGCGAGCACGTCTGCTTGGGAATTGTAAATTGCAGGGCGCGAAACGCGTGGAAAATTTGTCCTTTTTGAAACAAATAATGACTAACATGATTGAGCTTTTCTTTAAGAGAATTCGGAATCTCATGGGTTGTCAAAACCACGCAGTAGGCTGGTTTCACAAATGACAAATTTCCGAATTCTTCATTTTCAATAGCTTTCTGCTCCACGTAGCTGCGCCACCGGGTATCTAAGAGGAGGGGACCCAGATACAAAATGGTGCTTCTTTAAGCAGTTGTTTAACAGTTTAAGGAGAAAGCGCCACTGCGTATCTTATCATGCATTTCTTTTGCTTCCGCTGTTATAGGCCGATACTAATACAGCAGGTGAGTAATTATGGTTGTCGGCTACTCTTGCTGAATTATCCCGGCGAACTTCCCACTTTCTTTTTACCGCACCTTCCCCTCCCCCTTGAGGTTCCTCAGTGAACGTAAACACTATGATATGAACGGGTGGGTGACATTCGTGGGTGAGGTGGGGATCGAATAGCCTTCCAGTTTTGGGGGTAAGTCGGTGCAGGTGTTAAGAAAATATTTGTGGGAAATGTCCAGTGAGTCTTGGGAAAAATTATAAAGTAGCCCGCCAATTCTGACAGATGGGATAGCTGATCATTTCATCTCAACTCTTGGTGCATTTTAAACTGTTTTTTATGCTCAAATTGTCTCATACTCCGAGAGCTTTCGTGGGCTTCGTCCGCTGAACCCCGCCAGGAGCCCTGACGTGGGCCCCTGGACCCAACGCGGTTATACTCTCGCTTCGCGCTCGTGGTGTTTGTTCGCAGTTGCTGGAACCACCCTTGCCCATACTCATTGCTCGGTACCCGTACCCGTACTCATGACTAATTTTTCTTTGGACTCGTACCCGTACCAGTACTCATGACCTGGTGCACGAGCCCGTCCTCATGACCTGGTTTCCGTACCCGTTTTCGAACTCATGGTCCCAAATTCACACTACAACACGTATGTCGTCATTGCACAAGATCTATTTGAGACCGGTCTAAAACGGTTCCTATCCAATCAGGAATGCAGGAAATCAAAACAGGTGTTCATGAATGCAGATTAATAGTTTGTAAATACAGACTATTTATGTCTGATTTCATAACTGGTATTGGTCAGTGAACTGGAGTCTCAGTTTCGAATGTGATGGTCTCGTGTCAAAACTTTATTTTGCCACTAGTTTAATACTGTATGCATCATTCTAAGTCGCATACATGAAATTAAAGTAATTTATATTGAAAAGATTAAAACAGCAGTCGTCTTAACTTGAAACGAAACAATTACAGTCAAAACTGTATTCATATTTTGCTTCAAAGAATCTTTCATAATATTTTAGTTATTTAGTATACCATATTCAAGGTAAAAAAGCAGTTACCCCTATTACAATTTCACAAGTTAAGGAGCAAAGTACTGTCATGCGACTCTCATGACCCATTCATGAATGATCTTAGGAACACGAAGAAAGAACGTGCTTTTAAAAGGAAGTTCAAAGACCAAGTGATTAATATGTATAAGCAATGACTTTGATCAGTGGCGGAGCTAGGGATTTTGGTCAGAGGGGACGAAAATGGTCTTCAGGGGCGCTTCGAAGGAGTAAATACCATGAGTCTCAACAAGACTTTCCATTTGACTTTTCGCACCTGGTAGAAGACTAGTTTGACATTTCTCCTCTGCAAATTTTTCTATGAAAACATGTTTAAATTTTCTATCCATGGGCCTCCGAGGAAGAAAATTGGGTAAGGGGGAACTAAATTCTTTTATGGGGAAAAGCTCCGCGCCACCATGACTTGGCGCCGAGCGTAAGGAAATTTTGTCCTGAAATGCCTCTCAGATGTCTGGAAATGACATTTCTAAAGCCTATTTACCGCATATAAATAGGGAAAACACCGAGGGAACTGTTAAGAAATATTGATGATAATTTTTCTTCGTCTTTTTCTTTGTTTTCTTCGTTTTTCAGGTTTTTTTATTTTCGAGGGGGGGGGGGGGCAAGTTCCCCCCTTGCTCCTACCGGCGGACGCGCATGTTTCTTTCCCTCTCTTTCACATTCTAGTATGAAGGCGGTCATTATATTTTGTGTTATTGTCAGGTCTCGATTTAAGATTTTAATGTAATAATGGGCTACTTTGTGAAGATAAAGATTAAACCTGCTAGAGATAAATAGCAAGCAATCTTACAGAAGGAAAAATTTATGGAAATTAATCCCCGTTAGGTCTTCATTTTTGGCATCTGGAAATCAAGATAAGTTCACGAAGGAACATTAATTGACGTAATTTACATCATGTTATCACTCTGAAATAGCCTTTAATAAAGTACATTGCAAGAATAGCCCAAGACAAAAGGTCTGCTTGGCCTTCAAGATACCGAATTCATAATAAGTAAAAGCAGCCTAAACCGTCTACCCTTATTAGATGCAATTTTCTGGCTTTTGAGACCACGGAAGTACAGAAATAAGCATTTTCATGGGATTATCGTGCATTGTCAGAAATAGTCATTTATCATGAGAATGGTCACTTGAAGAAAAACAAGATGGAAACTGCTCATTAAAACTCTTAAACCGTTACCACTAAGATAACAGTTTTACTTGATTTTGACCTGAATGCTCTCATTAAATGATTTTGAAAAATGTTGTGGAAGCTATTTTGGTATCTTTATAAACTCTTTTTATTGTCTGTGTTAACAATTATCCCTGACAACAAGAGGGCTATTTGCGCTACAGTTATTGTTGCGCCCTTTGCGACATCTTTTATTGGCCTGTAGGGTTAATTTAATGTCAGTGTGTGTATTTTGTAAGCTTTAAACACCCTTGGCGTGGAAGCAATTAACTAAGTACAGCGATAACATTCATTAGTGCGTATAAAGCATGAAGATGCGTTTCGGCAAAACCTATCCCTATATCGCAGAAGATGACCTTTTTCATCAGAATAAAGTGCAGATAGTACAGTTACTGATGACTGATGCATTTTGTTATCTGGGCCTTAAAACAACGCTATTAAATTATGTCTTTTGCCAATAATGGTGCAAGAGTAAAGTATGTTCAAAACCTAAAAAGGCGCCGGCAGACGATTATTTCTGTACTTTTGTGGACTCAAAAGCCAAAAAAGGTTGCATCTAATAAGCCTAGGTTTATCCGGGAAAACAGCCCAGACCAATTCACGTGCGTTTTCAAAAGTTTTCAGACACAGAAGGGGTCCTGCACTCGGCAAAAAATTAAAAGGAAATTCCTTAGACGGGAACAATATTTACATTTCTGCGATGTCTCTCTTTCGGTACGCAATTCTCGCAAGCGCATTAGACAACAACTTGATAACATACGACAAAGGAATGGCGTAAAATATGCTTACATCCCTTGGACTGTTCCAGCTGCGATTATCACTGTTTTTAAAGATGGGTCACGGAAGAAGATTTCACATGTAGAGCCAATTAGCGCTTGAAGATTTGTTTATTGTTTATAGCGTGGCTTGTATTATTCACTTTCCAAACCAAACCAAGAATCTGGAGGCTACGATGAGGCTATCTCTCTTCTCTATATCTTCTATGTTCTTTTTGTTGTGTATCGGTTTATGTGTGTGTTTCGTGTTTTTCAAAAATTACTCTCTCGATGTTGCAAGGATTGCAGTTATCAAGCAAAAGGCAAGTAAACGTAGTATTTAACAAAACAGGAACAAATTTTTTTTTGGTGATAGAGCTGGCTGACTTCAGGAAAAGTGATGGTTATTATTACATGTTTGATTGTATATACGTCATTTTTTTATCAACATATGGCAGGTGAAATTGTTATATCTTCCCTAAATTATCGGGGATTACGTGATACGAGGAAAAGAATGGGTGTTTGTGACTTCCTGAAAAGTAGTAAGAGTCACATATTCTGTCTTGTAGACACACATTGGGATGCTGATCTCTTTAATGTTGTTAAATCTGAGTGGAACATGAATGGGTACCTAGCTCCTGGGACAAATTACTCTAGAGGGGTTGCGGTGTTCTTTGACAGTAACATGGATTATGAAGTGGATAAAATTATATTTTCACCAGATGGAAATTTTGTTGCAATGGCTTCAAAAATGGGTTGTTATAGCATAACGTTTATATCACTTTATGGTCCGAATGCTGACACGCCCTCTTTCTTTGATGATCTTCAACGTATTATTAAGGATTTTAATTTACCTTACTGCATCATTGTGGGGGATTGGAATTTGACTATCGATCAAAATATCAATACTCTTAATTATTTACATATAAATAACCCTCGCTCAAGACAAGCAGTATTAGACTTAATGCAAAATCATGACCTGTCTGATGCTTGGCGGGTATTGCATCCGAATGATCGCTAATTTACCTGGTGTCAGAGGACTCCTCTCCAACAAGCCCGTTTAGATTTTTTTTTTCTGATTTCCTCTGGACTATTGAATGCTGTTACCTCTTCATGCATATCGCATGGATACAGATCGGACCATTCCCTAATTAGCACAGCCTTTAAGTTGGGTAATGTAATCTCAGGCAAAGGGTACTAGAAATTTAATAATTCACTTCTCCATGATGAATCCTATGTCAATATGACAAAGGAGACAATCAATGATGTAATTAAAGAGTATTGCTGTTTTCCATACAATCGTGATAATATTAACATTGTTAAACAGACAGATATTCAGTTTGTTATTAATGATCAGATGCTTTTTGAGATTTTGCTTTGCATGATTCGTGGGAACACTATATCTTTCTCCTCTTACAAGAAGAGGAATACCAATGAACGGGAACTATTCTTATTAAGGGAGATTCGTAGTCTTGAAGATCAAAATTGTATAAGTGATTCTTCTAGAGAGCAGCTGCAAATGTTGAGTAATGAGCTTGAAGCCTTACGAGATGCAAAATTGACCGGTTGCATCATTCGTTCCATGAGCGCAGTGGATCGAGGACGGAGAAAAACCTTCCAAATTTTTTCTTAATCTCGAGAAACGCAATATTGCCCAAAAAGTAATTAGCCATTTAAAAGTAAAAAATAACGAGGAAATTTTTTTCTCCGACAAAAATTAAAAAGGAAGTTTACAGTTTTTATAAAACACTTTACACTTCTCGTGAAACTGAATTATCGAATATCGATCTGAGGCACATATCGCTAGATTGCTTAACAGTGTTGTCTAATAGTGAAGCAGACTTCATGGAGGGCCCTTTATCTTATGATGAAGAGAGATAAGGGAGATAAGCCTAGAAATATTCTGAATAACTGGAGACCAATTACATTATTGAATGTGTCTTATAAAATTGCATCTGCTTGCATTACAAGCCGTATCAATTCTGTGTTACCGAAGCTTGTTTCTTTGGACCAGAATGGGTTTTTAAAGGGTCGATATATCGGGGAGTGCATTCGTACTATTTACGATACCATGTTTAGTTTAGCTAATGAGGAGCGTCCAGGGCTTCTCTTTGCAATAGACTTTGAAAAAACCTTTGATTCAGTTGCCTTTAGCTTTATCCAGAGAGCCTTGCATATTTTTAATTTTGGTCCTTCTATTATAAAATGGGTAAATACGTTTTATAATACAATATGGTCAAGCGTTCTAGTTAATGGTTTCTTTACTGATAGTTTCCCTATTGAAAGAGGATGTAGACAGGGAGATCCTTTATCCTCCTGTCTTTTTAACTTAGTGGTGCAGGTTTTAAACACATTAGTTTATATGAACCCTTTAATTCGAGGCATTGACATAGGAGGAAGAGAGTATAAAATGACCCAATATGCCGACGATACAACGTTTTTTCTTGACGGCTCTGTCCAAACGTTAAAAAGTGCTGTAGATACACTTGAACAATTTGGCAATATGTCTGGTTTGAAAGTTAATTCTGACAAATCTATTTTAGTAGGAATTGGCACACTAAGAGGCTCTTCAAATATTTTCAGAAAGGTCGGAAATTTCCGTTGGAATGAAGGTGATGACTTTAAGTTATTGGGCATTATGTTTAACACTGATTTACATAGAATAATTTCGATTAATTATACGATTGCTCTGGAAAAAATGAAACGATTGGTTTATATGTGGTCAAAGCGGAATATTTCCATGTTAGGAAGAATAACTGTATTGAAATCTATTATTTTACCTCATTTAAACTATTACCTGCTATCCCTTCCTGACCCACCAAAAGAATTGTTGAATGAAATAAATTTACTATTCTTTAACTTTATTTGGAATGATAAACCGGATCGTATTAGCAGGAAGCAGGTTATGTGTGAGTATGAGGACGGTGGTCTGAAAATGATTGATATTTTCAAGCATATTATTGCTCTGAAAGTTACATGTGTATGTCGTCTATTCGATAGCAATACGGGCAAAAATTGTTTCAGTGCATGGTATCTTAGTAAATATGGGTTCACTATAGATGATGTGTTTAAAAATGGAGATTATTTTTTCAAAAAAGCTGATGACAGTATTTTAAATCCTGTTTGGAAAGACGCATTTTACGCATTTCAGCACTATCTTGTTCAACTTCTTACTTTTTCAAGGACAAAAATATTATTCTCCTTCAACCGATTTGGAACAATAGTTTAGTTAGAATTGATGATAATCCCGTGTTTTACCGGAACTGGATCTCAAAGGGTATTTATTGTATCAACGACTTGATCTCAAGTAATGGTGATTTTTACAGCTTCGAAGATTTCAGTTTAAGTGTAATCTACGTTCAAATTTTCTTGAGTACTATGGGCTTGTTTCTGCCATTAAATCTGCATGGAATGAATTTTTCAAATCTTCGCACTACAGACTTATAGAATCTGTTAATATTTTTTATTGTGTAATAAATTCCATGGGTAAATTCAGCTGTAAGACCGTTAACAAATTATTAGCCCTAGCTTCAGCAGTGACAAATAAATCCCTTCTTAAGTGGCGTGAAAAGTTGGATGTAAATATTTCAGATGAAATGTGGTCACTGTACTGTTCTATTCCCTTTAGATGAACCAATGATATAAAGATAAGGTGGTTCCAGTACAGAATTATTCACCGTCTTGTTCCTACAAATGTCTACCTCCATAATATATGCGCAGTAGAATCTGATCAATGCAGTTTTTGTCATGACGCCTTAGATACCATATACATTCTTTTGTGTATTGTCCGTATGTCCGTTAATTATGCGAGTTTCTCCGGGCTGCTCCCATTTGGTAAATGCAGAACTAGAACTAGATACTCATGATGTTATTCTGTTAATATTAGGCTGTAACCGTGATCAAATGTTTAATTAAATTATTATTCTAGTTAAGTTTTATATTTTTAAAAGTAATGTAACAAAGTCTACTCCTTCTGTTCACGGTTTGCGGGTATTTTTGAAAGATTACTTCCTTATACAAAAATTTACTTTTAATAAAAATATGAATGAGGGATGGGATAAAGTTTGGCTGTCATGGAATGATCTATTAAGACTGTAGTTAGGGGCAATGTCTTCTTTCCTTTACGTTTTCCTTCTCCTGTAACTTTTGCGTTTATTGTTAATATCCTTTTTGTAAAGTAGTATCTTCATTGAGTGAGTAAATAAAAAAATAAAAAAAAGCCTAGGTTTAGGCTACTTTTATTTATTATGAACTCGGTATCCAGAGAGCCAAGCAGACTTTTTGACTTGGCTATTTTTTCAATGTACTCAATCATAGCTATTTCAGAGTTGGTCACATGATGTAAATTACGTCAATTAATGTCCCTTCGTGTACTTATCTTGATTTCCAAATGCCAAAAAAGTACACCGCATGGTGATTAATTTCCATAACTTTCCCCCTGTAAGATTGCTTGCTATTTATCTCTAGCAGGTTTAATCTTTATCTTCACAATGTAGCCCATTATTACATTAAATTCTTAAATCGAGACCTGACAATAACACAAAATATAATGACCGCCTTCATACTAGAATGTGAAAGAGAGGGATACAAACGTACGTTCGCAGGTAGGGGCAAGGAGGAAACTTGCCCTCCCCTGGAAAATAAAAAAAAAAACTGAAAAACGAAGAAAACAGAAAGAAAAAGACGAAGAAAAATTAACATCAACAGTTCATAACAGTTCATTCAGTGTTTTCCCCTATTTATATGCGGTAAATAGTCTTTAGAAATGCCATTTCCACCGATCTGAGAGGCATTTTGGGCCAAAATTTTCTTGTGCTCTGCGCCAACTCATGGTGGCGCTTAGCTTTTTCCCCCTAGAAGAATGTAGTCCCCGGGAATTTCCTTCTAAGGAGGTCCATGGATAGAAAATTTAAACATGTTTTAATAGAAAAACTTGCTGAGGACAAATGACAAAGAAGTCTTCTGAAGTTCTCCCAGGTACGGAAAATTAAACGGAAAGTCTGAAAAGCCGTGGCTTCGATCGTGCTCAACTCCGTGCTGAGGCTCAGGGTATTTACTCCTTGGAAGCGCTCCTGCAGACCATTTTCTCCCCTCTGGCCAAAATCCCTAGTTCCGCCACTGTGTACATGTATGGTTATATGCATGTACATGGTCATGATGCTTTGTCGGCTTACCAAACGCAGGTGAAGAGGTCGAGTTCTTTGTAATGATCATAGGGAGGCAACAGACTGTCGCATGTCTTTTGTTATTCAGTGCAAATGTGGTGAGATAACGGGAAATCCCCAAAATGTCATAAGGCATTAATCCTTAATAAAATGGGTTCATCAGCATAGAAATATGAGCTGGCCTTAGAATGATGACATGCACATTACACAAAACTTATTTATACTGTCAATTTTATCCACAGCGTCACTGTTTGTTTGAATTGATCTTTACATGAATAGTCGGATCTCATCATAAGGAAGTAATGTAGCTACTTGGCCCTAAAAAAAATCCTGTAAAATTTTCATTAAGCTACTGGCTGTTACCTTACTGTAAATTTTACAGTATCACACAGTGTACCGTAAAATTAATTTTACAGCAAGAATACTGTAATCTAGTCCCACGGAAAGCAGTACCAATAAGATGCACACCAGGAAGTGCATAAGTAGAGTATAAGGACCAGTGTCGTAACCAGCGGGGGCAGGGGGAAACTGCCCCCCCCCCCCACACACACACAAAAGGGAAGGGAAGAAAAGAACGGGAAGGGAAGGAAGAGAAGGAAAGAAATGAAAAAGAGAAAAGAGAGGGAAGAAGAGAAAAGGAAAAAGAGAAAAAGGAGGGGGAAGGGAAAGTGAGGGGAAAGGAAAAAAGTTTGCCAACTATAACAACAAAAGCAAGATTGATCTACATTCATGGAACACTGTTTTGATTAACATATGAACATTCATTTAGAAAAATATATGAACATTCATTTAGTCGCCTAAAGTTAACAAAATAATATCTGAGGTCCACTTTATCGGAGGAAAGACTTCCCTCTCTTGTTCTTTGCCAGACAGTCGGGAGGACTTTAGAAAAGCAATCATTCTCAGATTTGCCACGAATATTGGAAGGAAGTGCAGATTCTTCAGTAATCCCCCAACTCTTTAAAATTAATACATTCCTGATACAGTGGTGTTCACATTTGCGAGAAAAATCGGAAAACTTATCTACTACTAACAAGCCCGAGACATGCCATTTCGGGCTGTTTGAGGGGTCACGCTTAGCGCCAACTGAAGATAGTCTTTCTAGCAAGACTTCATATTCTAGGCAGGGGAACCATTTGCCTACCGTACTCAAATGATCTCATACAGTACACACCTGTCATCAGATACCTTTCAACCCTGTCAGTTGTGTAGTCTTTGTAGATGGATTCTTTAGTTATTGAAGTAACAAAATTTTATCAATGTTCAATGTTGCAGAGCAGTGGCGTAGCTACAGGAGGCAGGGGCGATTGCGCCCTTGCTCGAAAAAGTGAAAAACTCAAAAATTTGCCATTTGAGACACCAGTCAAAAACAGTGCGCTTTTCCCAAGTTTCTCTTCATAAAATTCCGAATCTTTCCTAATAAAAGTTCCATATTTAAACTTATTAGTTTTAAAAAGGCAAAATTTTCGGCGCGCTTTGCGCGCCTTAAATTGCAAGCATTAAGGCTGTAAGTGATCACTCATAAAGCAGACATTGGACAATTTGTCCTAGCCGCCACAGTGCCGTTTCCCTAAACTTTTCTTCAATATAGGCTTTCATTTTTTTCTAAAAAAGGCAACAAAGTTTTGAGAGTTTTTTAATGTCGAGGAGAAGCCTTAATCCGCACTCATTAGATAACACAATCTTCAGCCGACATGCTATCTCAGATATATGCTAATAGGAAACGCAGATTCTTCGATAGTCCCCCAAATATGCAAATTTCCTTACAGGAAACCCTAAATCAAATCTATTTTCTGCAATACAAGCTCCATGTTTACAAATGTGTAAAAGGATCCAAATTTTCGGTAAGTACCTTATACAGTAGTGTTCACACTTGAGAAAAAAAAATCAGATTTATTTTAAAAAAGTTGTTCTTGCTCGTAGAAAAAGCAAAACAATTTAGCATGAAAATGTACCATTTGGTCAATGGGGTAGGGTGAGTTTCGTGTTCCAAAATTGCCCCTCCCCCCCCCCCCCCCCATCAAAACTTCCCTTAAGGCCCTAAGACACCCACAAACTAACACAGCTCAACTAGTACAAAACCGGGAAACCTCTATGCTATTGCCCCCGGACAGTCAGGTCTGGTTACGCCACTGATAAGGACAATACCTGACCAACTTCAAGGCCTTCAGACCATCTACATTTTTGGTCTGTCATGCATGACTCCATTCTAGACTGGATGAAAAGAACAGATACAACACATGATCTTAGTCAAAAGGCCGAGAAAAGCTTTATTTGTAAAGGTACGCTCACACAGTCAAAAATAGTCCCGTATTCGTCCCGTAGTACTATTCGGGGTATTTTCCGGGCGAATCTGGAGTGGTACCGAAATCTGCCCTTATCGGCCCGTATAGTACCGAATTGTACCTTACTTGTCGCGTATCGCCCCGTATGGTCCCTGGAGGCCATTTTCCTCCATCATTTATTATCGATTCGTTAGTGTACGGGGCGGTTCGGAAGTATGCAGGGCCATTCGGGCATGATGCGGGACTATACGAAGCGATTCGGGCTAAAATACGGGACTATACTGGACGCTTCGGGGCTATTCAGGAATAATGTAACTCCCGAATGGCCCCGATTTTTCTCGAATATTCCCGAACAGTACCGAATGGCCCCAAAGAGTGTAAATACGGGACGGTACATGCTCAAAAATTTTCGACCTTCCCGAATTTCACTTTGCTTGCTCCTGAATACCCCCAACTGTCTCGAATCGTCTAGAACTGTTCCGAATTGTCCCGTATGTACCATTCTGGACAAATACGGGACTATTCTTGACTGTGTGGAAGTACCTTTAAGTGCAATCAAACAAAGGTTCTTTTTCTAAAGTCCTCCCGACCCTCTGGCAAGTGCAATCAAACATAATTTTTTTTTTAAAAGTCCCCCGACTCTCTGGCAAAGAGCCGGGGGTGAAAACCAAACAATACTCCCAACAAGGAGTTCTGCTCCCAACAGGGGCTACGTCCCCAAGGGACAACTCAACATGACCAACTGAGCCAGCATAATGTGAAGGGCTATCTGAGCATCTCTGACAAAAGTCTTCCTTTTAAAACGTACTTTGAAACTGGCACGCTGTAACAAATAGACAACTCAAACCGGCCGGAAAAAACACAAACTCTAACCATTAACCATCCACACACAAAACAGGAAACCAAAAGGTTTGTAACAAACGAAAAAGACGCCCTACCCCTAGCCCAGTACCCAAACAACACGCTAACTCATCCACAACCGTTTTAAACATCAACCCCACATCAAACCCCAAGACAACAGAAAACAAGATCATCCCACACTACTATCCTTTATGGCCACCCCACACCCGGAGGCAACACCGCCCGAAGGCAACAACACGCCCGAAGGCAACAACACGCCCGAAGGCAACAACACGCCCGAAGGCAACAACACGCCCGAAGGCAACAACACGCCCGAAGGCAACAACACGCCCGAAGGCAACATCACTTTAAAGCACAAGGCAAACATACAGGTACACCTTGCCCAAAGGTGTCCCGGAGGCAGTTGTGGCAAAGGGTAACCTATTCCCACCTTGAACCAACTCCACATCCGGAACATCTCTGACAAAAGTTTTAGAAGTAGTTATCCCTATGTTAAGCGTGAAAGTAATACCAGTGTTGAGTGGGTACAGCTTTTACATTTTAAAACATCAAACATCCCGGTAATATGAAATAAATTACTGCAATATAACTTTGAAATGCAATCAATCTAATAGGTGGTTAGGATCAGTAATGAAAGCTTGTGCATTTTACAATCAAATTGCAGTGAAACATTGTGCGAAAGAATTACCGGTACGTTAACATTTAAACACTCGATAATTACCTATTTTACCTAAAAGAAACTAAATATTCATGGCACTAAATATTCTTTGCGCCAAAACGTATACGTGTACCTATAGGATACGTGTGCAGGCGAAAGATGTACTCGTTTTACGTACAGTAAAGCACTGTTACATGATTGAAGCAATCGACACGAAGTAAATTCACATGCTGTTGCTCACTGTTTACAGTAAGTTACTGTATAGAAACGATTACAGTATCTTACTTACTGTAAGAGAATGTCATAAATTACTGTAAAAATTACAACATTTTTTTTTAAGTGTACCATTAACAGAAAAAAAGATTTTTGCAAATGAATTTGTCTGTCACGTGGTACGTGTAATTTACTTCAAACGCGATAATTAGCATGTTTCTGGAATTACTCAATAGGTTGCTGCATGAACTTAACTCCATGTGTACACCACCTTGGATTAATACATAAAAAAGTTTACTTTTTCTAAAGTCGTCATGACTCTTTGGCAAAGCGCCGTTCGGTGAGCCCAAACAATACTCTCGAAGGAGTTCTGCTTCCCTAACCCTAAGAAGCTACATCCATTAAAAGACAACAATTAGCAGGATTTAATGATTACATGAAAAGTAAACAACGAAGTTTGTAGTTTTGTACGAAAGAAATATTCACTCCTGTCCTTATGATTCAGAAGGGTGTTTTTTTATCAAATTTCTGTGCGTGCAGCCTTGAAAACTATGAGCGCCTCTATTACTGGAGGCAAAATATGGAATGATTTAATTAAAGGGGAAGTTTAAGCAAAAATTTAATTTTCATATGTGAAAGAGGAATTTACACAGTGTGGTGAAATTTTCATTCAAATTGGACATGTATTTCTCGAGATTATGGAATCAGTAGATTTGTGTTCAAAGGTGAGTTAGAGGGCAGCAGAGCTTGTATCATTTCCTCACATTGACGAGAAATACTTTGTTTCGCTTTGTTTTATCAGACTGATGTGTTGCCCTTGAAGTTAATAGGAATAGGAACTCCCTGTGGAGGATGCAAAGTTTGTGAAGTTCTCGTGCCACTTATGCAATCACATTTTAATAATGTATGACTGTTGAGGAGAAAATGGAGTCTGAAGTTTAAAGAAAACCAAAAGACTAATGTGGGGATGTGATGCCATATATGCTTGCTTCAAGTTCACTTTTTGTTGAAAATGTGACAACTTTACATGCCCATATCTTAAGAACCACACATCGGATTTCAATGCAAATTTCACCCACATGCGTAGAATGAGTACCCCTCTCACATACCAAATCCTGTTGTGACCTTAAACCCTTCTTTTAATGATCTTAGGAACTCGAGGAAAGAACGTATTTTCAAAAGGAAGTTCAAAGACCAAGTGATTAATATGTATGAATTTGATACCTGTGTAGTTTACGTACCAGTTTACAAACGTGCACTTGTCTTGATAAGACATCATGTAACCAAGTACGATTATAATTGAATTGAGTTAAATTAGGTTGCTTTCATTGCGGAATTATTACTCGGGGGTGGGGGGGGGGGCGAGGGAGTTTTTTGTAAGTTTTCACAAACTTCTTTCGCCTTCCAGGTTTCTATTTCAGACTAAATTTCAGTTAGTATAATAGCACAATCTGGCAATGTTACGTTTTTTTCTCTCTCTTAATTTTATATTTCTATATTACGGTACGTCCTATTTCTGAAATGTTGAACGGCTGGCTTATAATAGACTGTATAACTTTATTTCCAAACATGATATACTTTATAAAAATCAGTACAGTTTCCGAACTAACCATGCTTCGTACATGGCTGCCCTTAATCTCACTGACAAAATTGCTCAAGGTCTCCATACTATAATAACACAACTGCTGCCTTATTTCTCGACCTATCAAAAGCTTTTGATACGATTGACCACACCATTTTACTCAGTAAACTTTCTTCGTATGGTATAAGAGGGACTGCTCTATCGTGGTTTAAAAGTTACCTTAAGAATCGTTCACATTTTGTTTTCTTTGACGGTGTTAACTCTTTTACTCTTCATCGCAATATTGGTGTTCCACAAGGTTCAATATTAGGTCTTTTACTGTTTCTTTTATATCATTTATTCCTTTACTGTTTCTTTTATATATAAATGACATTTATATGTCCTTATCTGTGTTAGACTTTATGTTATTCGCAGATAATACTACTGTTTCTTTGCAAGCTCCGTCTGTTGATGATGTACTTCTAGTTCTTACTCATGAATTTTCTCATATTTTCAATTGGTTAACAGCTAATAGGTTGACTTTAAATATAGCAAAAACTAAGTTGTTACTATTTGATAATAGAATTTCTGACCCCATTATTTGCAGCATTCATCTAAATGATACCCCTATCACACCATCACTCCATGCTTATTTTGCTGTAAAACTTCATCTAACTAACTAACTCCATGCTAATTTTTTAGGTATTCACATTGACTACAAATTAGATTTGAGAAAATCATATTTCCTTTGTAAATAACAAAGTAACAAGAGAGAGCGAAGTCCTTAATCGACTAAAACATTTCTTGACCAGAAATGCTCTCCTCTTCCTTTATAACTCCCTCATTCTTCCCCATTTAACTTACAACCTTGTTACTTGGGGAAACACCCTTATTACTTCGCTCAGTAACTTGCACAAGCTTCAAAAGCGAGCAGTGAGGAACATGTGTAACGTGTCGTATCGGGCTCACACAACAGAAGTTTTCAAACTACGGGCTACGTCCGCTTTTCCGCCCACTCCCGAGGCGCGCAAATATGCCCCGATCGGAGCACAACGGTAAAGGGTTAATCTAAAATACCTGCACCACTCGGCTAAAGGGTTGCGTGCACATACGCAGAGACAGTGGCATCAGTTTTGCAGTAAACACACTCCACAGGCTTATTTTAAGCAATCCCATGTTCGTTGTGCAGGTGTAAGATTATGGAATTCCCTCCTTAAATATGCAATTGCTTGTCCTTAGCATAATTCAAAAGAAAACTTGAAATTACTTGTACACTTGATATGCTCGATATGCTGCCGTACTTCATCTATTGTCAAAGGCAAATTCATATACTTAACCCTCTTTTGTTCCTGCTTGTCATTTTATGTTTCTCTATTTTTGTTTTCTGAGTTGTTTCCTTACTTAAGGGGACGATGCGCACTGTTTGAGAAGAAATTTCCTAAGGTCGAGGATTTGTAGGAACGTTCTAGGAACCAAGTGTGAAATTAATCAAAGTGACACACCTTGAGATATCGTTTGATTTCGGTGGAGTTAAATTGGAGAAGCTATTGATAATTCCCCATGTCCCCACCCTCTAGGACTGTCCCTGACGCTCTTTGAATAGAGTTACGGTGCGCCTACTTTTTCTTTCATAGGACGGTGAAGACAAAATTGATTTTTCAAAACATGTCGAATTTGTTTCAAAATCATGGATGCCGCATCAAAAATAGGGCCGGGGTTATTCTTACGTGTGCAAGTGGCATTTGGATTAATCTTTTACAATCCGGTTGTTTAAAAGAGGGTCGGAAAACGCTATTTTACAATTATGTGTGGCAAATTTTCAATAAATTGACTGCGATATATGAATGACATTCCTCTCTCTGGCCTACAAAAACAAAACTTGCTAGCGGATAAGCAACTGGTGAATTACGATTCCCTGTATCAACACTTCTGTTTGCTTTTGCGACGAGGAAAAGATGAAAGAACAAAAATAAGGCCTATATTTAAGTCGGTGAGTAACGTGCATGCCTAACCCAAAATTTTACAATACCCGAGCGATAAATACGGCGAGAGACTGGATAAACGGAAAGACAAGTTCTGTTACGGTTTACAATAATTTTATTAAACCGCTTTGTTGAACAATTCTGAATCCAACTGTAACTGGAAGATACGAATTTGGTGCTAATTTTATTAGTGAGTCCTAAAAACAGGTGTGGTTAAGTTGACGGTCCGAATCCAACTAAATTCAAATTACGCTACGGGCTCTGTATAACTAAAATAACTAAAGCCCGCGCAAAAGCTCTACCGACGCCTTTTGGTCAACCGTGCAAAGTCCTCTGCATAAGCTGTAATGTAATTCTGTGATTGGCTGAATTAGATATTACTTCACGCAGTGCCAGCACACGACATGCGTGCGCGCACTTCTAAGCGTAGTTCAGTGACGTAGTAGAATAGGTGCGTTCGACTCGTTTACTCGAGTAGTCAATCTTGTCATGACGTAACCAGACAGTCATAACCTAGAATGTGACCTTCAACCCAAAGTACAACTAACATGAATTACAATATAATAGATTAGTACAATCAAAAACAAGGCAAGAAAAATACTACACGTTTCAGAGTTGACAAAAATGACTGTAAATACGGTCTCACACAAAGAATTTGTATGGTACATAAAGGAAAGATTAGGTGTCAATATCTTTCTTTAAACGCATGAATACCACGCATGGTAGAAATTACACATCAATTACAAAGTAGAAATTGGTGAAGCAAATGAATAGACAAATTCATAAAACTACAGCTAAAACTAATCCGCAAATTATACCCCTACTTTCTTTTAAAATTGTTGATAAGAGCAAACGTGGCCCATGATAAAACAGATTTCCTACGCCTTCTGCTATACATTTGGTTACAACTTCGCTATGGGTACCATATCCAATTTCATGACTTTCACGAACTGACGAAGATGCTTACAAGAAACTATTAACTTAATTTTTCTACCTGTTTCATTTATTATTAACTCTTGAAATGAATTTGAAACCACTAATTGACACATTTTTCTGGCTTTCATAATTACTCCACTGACTTTTTACATGTCATAAGCAACTTTCCTACCACACAAACCGAAATAACAAAACGAAAGTATACGGTTTGAATTGTCGTTCTACCAATTGAGGAAATGAGGATGGACTCTTGCCGAAGAACCAGAGACACGTATAGCCAGGCAAGGTTCTGGAAGAGGCCAAAAAAATTCCAAGAGGAGTGAATTTCTCCAGGAGGAGGGGGGTGGCAAATTTATACCGTGAAACTACTACAATTACACGGTAGTCTACAGAGCGACGTTCTCTAATGAACAGCTCTTTGACTGACATCAAATCAGACAAGAGCAGCTATGCTGCAGAATCTCATTACTTATGCAAGATCAATGTTAATCATGAAGCAGTGGAATGATGTGTTAAAGTTTTTCATGGTACAACAGAAAAGAGCAAATATCCTTTTGGTGATAGGTACAATATCATACATAGAAATGAAATATGACACAAACTTTCCACATCACATAGTCTACAGTACAGGTTGGTTAAGCTATTGTGGTGCACTGTTGTCATTCAAATAATAGCAGAGATTTATAATATTCTGATACTGTACATTTTTATGCTAAAAATTGAAAATGTTATCAATTAAAACAAAAAAAAAATCAATAATGATACTTTTATACTAAAAAATGATCTTTGAAAAGCACACTTACACTACAAAGCACAAGTAATTACCCAGCTAGATCGAGATCGGTCTTATAAGAAAAAAACTTTCTGACCAGTTCCAACAAAACAAGTTTTACTATTACTATTTTCCTACCTAGTTTTCCTAATATCAGTCTCATATCTCTTATAATCTCACTGAAACCTCTTGGTTAAGTGCACAACTTTTGAAGGTTGAGAGCTACTGTCATCCTGTTTGGAAACTCAGTCAGCTGTAAATAAACTTCTCCATTACAAGAAAATGGCTGGGCAAACATCTTAGTTTCATCTTAGTGAAACTTTCATTCAGATCAGGCATGGTTTGTCCGAGATAGCCGCAAATGAAGTCACTTCTGCAGTTTTGACCCAAAGTGACCTTGAAGCCGGCAGAGCCTGAAGCTACAGCATATCATTTTTTCACAATTATAGCCAATGAATTGTTACCTTCGGTTGTACGTCTGCAGTGTTGAACTCATGGGGATTGTGAAGTTCATAAAGTGCTCACGCCTACCATGCCATCAAATTCCAAAACCTGGGTTTGTTCCAAAGAAAATTTTGTAAAGGAAAGGTAATTCCGTTCATTAATGTGAGGATATGACGTCATAAATTTACTTTGTGTTGGATAAGTGACAACATAAAGATGCAGCATATCTTGACTGAAAACCACACGTTTATTCCATGAAAATTTCACCGAATTACATCAGATAAGTACCCTCCAATCTAAAGATACTGAAATGTTGTCTTAGTTTAGACCACTCTTTAAAGGGTAAGTTTAACCGAAAATTTAATTTTCATACGTGAAAGAGGAACAAAATCTACACGTTTGGTGAAAGTTCCATTCAAATCGGACATGTATTTTTTAAGATATCAGTAAATGAAGTCAGTAGATTTGTGTTCAAAAGTAGGTTTGAGGGCAGCAGAGCTTATATATCACTTCCTCACATTGACAAAGAATTCTTGGTTTCCCTTTGCCTTATCAGTTAGTTTTGTTGACCTTGAAGTTAATAGGAGTGTGACCTCCCTGTGGGGGATGCAAAGTTTGTAAAATTCTCATGCCACTTATGCAATCACATTTTAGTAATATGGGATTGTTGAGGAGAAGATCCAGTATAAAGTTTAAAGAAAAACAAAAAACTGCCCATTAATATGGGGTTGTGATGTCACAGATGTGCTTGCTTCAAGTTCACATTTCGTTGAAAATGTGAAAACTTTACGTGCTCATATCTTGGGAAACACACACCGGATTTCAATGCAAATTTCACCGAAATGCTCAGAATAAGTACCTCTCTAACATTACAAATCCTGCTGTTTTAAATCCTGCATGCAACATACTATTCCGGAAATTCTTATCAAAGTTGTATCCATTGTTTACATCCTAGGTGAACACATTTGCCCGATGTACAGTTAAAAAAAGACATTAACTTTGAAAATTAAGGTCAACTAGGATCCCTTAAAGATACAATTGCCAATACAATTTATGGTTAAAAAATTGCAGTTCTTTAAAAGTAAGCGTCTTCTGACTGCTGTATGTTGTTTTACCTCCTAAAAGAAACAAAAAAAATCTGCACATTTGAAGTAAATGAATTTTGTAAACAACAAGTAAAAACATTTTGAATCAAAATATTTCGAGATAGCCGTTTCGAGCCAAACCATCATCTGGGAAGAATCATCTCGCGATAACATACTATATCCCGAGATCATTTCATTATCATCCTGAAATAATCTTGAAAACAGATACTTTGACATGTCACTTATCGGACTCCGTACTAGTATCTCCGTAATGTGAAAATAAAATAACACAGTTGATGCAGACAGCCAACGGCATAGTACGCTTACATCATGTACATTGAAATATGCCAACCTCACCATTTAAAACATGATAAAGTAAGACATTTTCGTGTTAATTCAAATGAAAAAAGTCACTTTTCCATTCGCACCGTTCAAATTATTCGAACACGTACATTTAAGGCAAACACTTTTACCATGCATTTTACAGTATATTGTTAAGACTGATTGTTTGAACCGTAGTTTCAGATTCCAAATGCAAATGACACGCAAATCACTTACGCATGTGCATTTTAAACAGTGTGAGATGCCTAAATGTAAGCCTTGATATGAGGGGTAGCGTGTATCAGCTGAAACTTCTGAAACGATTTGGAGGCTTCATAAACGGAGCAATTTGAGTGTATCTGGCAAAAGGTTGATGGCTATCCCAGCTACAAAAGTACCACGTCTTTAAAAATTAAGATCTGCAGATCGCATTCACCTTGGTGTTTAGTAAGCATACACGGACAGGTATGAACTTAAACCTTAAAATAATCCTTTCAGTATAAGTGTTATCATTATTAGGCCTGCGAAAAGCCGTGAAGGATTGAGATCCCATAAGTGTGCAGCCCTTATTTTCCGTTTTTCATCAACCGATTTTTAAAGATTAATAGTAAGTTCATTCAAAATTGAAAATACTTTCAAATTTTAATGAACCATTAACAGTAAGGTGACCGTGGGTTATCCTGTGATAAACTTACGGTAATGGATAAACGCACTCATTTTGAACTAAAGCTTCCTTCATTTAACTTGGGGTTGTACTGTCTTAATTTGGTTCATGGCCCACGAAATTTTCCTTCCTCCTAGTCTTTTAATCGAAAACTTGTATACGAATGCACAGGGTTTAACACTAAATCACTGACTCTAGACCTATGCATTACAACAGGATTACCACTACCGTATGGTTAATGTTATCGCTGGATGCACTTGCTATGCCCCCGTACATCATTTGTATGAACGCGCCAAGAGTGCATTATTCTGTGCTTATGAACGTACCATCTTCATATAATCTTCAATTAAAGCAGAAGGGTCTTAGTCACAACTAAACTGTCACAATCATTTCGCGTTTCTTCGACCTCAAGCACTCACTGACATCAGTAACATGGTACAATAACCCAGGTTTATATTGAAGTTCTTTACAGCGGTGGCATAAGATCATTTTGAAGTGTTTTATTCAGATTTGAATCCAAATGGTAAAGTTGAAAAGTCTTTTTTAACCCTTCTCTTGTCTGCCACAACACGATATGTCTTTGTACATGCCTTGGTTACTACATTACCCTTCTTCGAACGAACGATATGTTTGGTTTGTATGGGGGTTTTTGCTTGAGATAACTGACCAACTCTGTACTCGTCTGACGAATCATTATCACACATGTCCCTATGTAAATTTTCTTTCATGACTTCAAAGTTAAACAGCTTACTCGTTTCAAAATTGATGGTTAAACCTTTCTGTTTGCATTCGAAGAAGTCTTTCCATGACTTCGGGTTAAAAGCTTTATACGAGTAGCTTTTGGGACCCCAAGATACAAAGTCTGTTATGTAGCTCTCCTTACCATATGCTTTTTCAAGTTCATCTGTCATATCCCCTAAAAACTTTCCCGTCGGGGGTTCGTACTCCCCCTGTACCCCTCTGTTACTCACATAAATGATAGAATCGGTGTCGAAGTAAAGAACACGACGCTCGAGTTTCTCTAAATAGGAGTATAGTTTCAATCGGGCCAGAGCTGTAGTATAAGCAGCAATATACACGTTGGTATATGGCATACTTTCCACTGTTTCATCTTTGTCTTGCCATTGAATCTGGACCATGGAATCACTAACAAAAGACATGCCCTTAATGACCTTGGTATCATTGCGTAAAATTTCGTAATATTTGTCCAGTTTCCCCACGTATTCTGTTTGGGGGAGATTAGGACGTTGTCCAAATTTCCCCCAAAACGAATTCAACATCAGCTTTGCTAAAGCTCGTTTTCCCGCATTTCTTTTGATATCGTCTGCATTCAAGTCAATTCCTTCCTTATCCCTGTACTCATTGATAAATTCCGATTTTTTCAAATCCGTCTGACAATCTGACGGCCAACCGTCAGCTTCCTGCTTAAGCTTCAAGAATGTATCTACATATTCGGTGAAAAGACCTCCCTGTTTTGTTTTTGACTCATACTGACTTGTTTCTTTGAAATGCCACACTTCATGTACTTTTGTTACCCTGTATCCCTTTTCCACTGCTTTCTTGATTTCATCCGTAACCCACGTGCCACGAAGTGCTCTTTTGTCATCTGAGTGAAGGCAGTTACCAATACTTCGGTCCTTGGCGCATGTCGCACAAAGAGGAAACAACAATTTACCATCGCACCGGTACGGCAAAACTGGGTGAAACAGATCCCCTGGAGGCAATATGGTACATTTTATAAGACCTTCATATCGCTGGATGTCCGTTGTCAAGTCTTCAGTTATAATTTCAGGATGTCCCACCGGATATTTCCCATACTTATTTACCCACGGATAGAGCGAGCAAACGTCAATGTATCTTATGCGTTCCCCACGTTTAACGGAGTGATATAGCTTGATTGCATTGGTGCGTCCACCATAAAAAGCGTCCCTTGGCTCGAGTGGTCTGGTAATGTCCAAGCTGTCTACGAAATCTTTCATGTCTGAATTAGTTCTCAATTGCCGTCTGTATTCACATTCCCATATTTCTTGCACACGTGTTGCATATTCTTTTAGGACCTTTCGACGAGTAAGGTGACGCTGATACCTATCTTCCATGGATACACCCCCGTGGTGTTTCTCTTTCCGATTTGAAAAACATATTGGGCACCCATGCCAAAAACACCCATAAAATTCATAAATTGTGTCTGTTTTCTTACAAAAACCATCCACTTTGTACCTATCAAACTTTTTCTCGCCACCACTTCCACTGTGCTGTATACAAACTCCCTGGGAATGTTCCATCCACTGTAACCAATGAATTGCTTCGAAAGACTGATTTAAACCTTTATAACCATGATGTGGAACTATGGCGATGGTATCTTTTTTCAAAAACTTCCTTCGAAAAAACCGCATGCAAGCAGAAGCGATTGTCAAATTTGTTTGAAAGGGATCCTCTTTGGTCGTTTGTAAAAATATGGATCGAAAATGAGAACAACCTAAGCGGAGCAGAGTGACGTCATTCTTACAATAGATATTAATTTCTGTTGACATATCGAATTCTTTTTCTACTTGTTGTTCATACCACTTGTTGAAGTCATTGCGTTCCTTCGTTTTCATTTGCTCGGGATCATAGTAGCTTCTGTCTGGCCAATTTCCTTTGTAATCCTCATTGGCTTTCGTGTTAAAGAGATGAGGAAAATAACCCTTCACTCCCTTAATATCAAACGTCTTCGAGAAAGCAGATAAAGGGAATGGGATAAAATTGAGAGAATCTATGATTTTTAGTTTTTGAACCTCAATTACCATTAGTTTGCATCCATTCTTAATTACTTGAGGACTTTTTCCAATTTGGAACAAATATTTAAGAATGAAGTGACCGTCATATCCCTTCATGTTGTGAGCTATTGCGATTGCGTTACAATTTTCACGTGAAAACAACCACTTGCAAAATTCCTCCAAAGCATGATCACCTTTAAAGCATTTCTCCAGCGAGTCGCAGTTGTCACACGAAGACTCTAAATTTTCTCTGTGCATGCAGATACCACAAACTCGTTGCGCCACGCAGTAATTAACCGTGTGAAGATTCTCTTCGTTGTCTCCCTGCTGGTCTTGTCGACTTTCAAAGTCGAAGAAAATGTATACTTGTTCCTTTACCTTATTCGACGATTTCATTTTCAATCCAGTAGCATTATCTGCTTCTTTGCCTTTGTTCTCTTCCGGTGATCCTTTGCCGCCAATCGGTTGCATATAACACAAGTGGTCCAACTCCTTATGGGTTTTACACTTACGACAATACTCAAATCCACATTTGTGTTGGTCCTTAATCGTCCTTTGACATTGCACACACCATTTTATGCGGTCACAAACCGTTTTTGCTTGAGAAGGTTTTCGCTCGTTCGCCATAGCTTCTGGAACTTTTTTATGTCTATCATAACAAGAATCGCTCTTGAAAAGACGACTGCAATCGTCACATTTTATCCATTTTACCAGAATACAGCCATCTTTGTCATTGTTAAAACAACATGTACACATATTGTTGCAACTGTGATGTTCAAATGTCTTGTAGCCCTTCCAGCATCTTTCGCAGAAGTAACCACAATCTAAAAATCCTTTTATCGAACTAATGACGTCGAAGTGATTGTAACTGAAGAGAATGTAAAGTTTTTCGGGTAGGTCGACGGGTCCTTTATAAAGGAACCCACACTCTTTATATCCTGACATCGGAACAACCAAAATTTGATAGTTTTTCATAGCAGCCTGGAATTTAGGAACATCATCTAAAATGTTAGGTGATGTTGCAAACACACCGGCTGATTTCTGCAATTCTTTCGCCAGCCGTGTTTGCTCACCTAATCCCTTCCTTATGTTTTCCCAATTAACACTTTTGTCTCCACGTTCGTATTCGAGTCTTGCTCGAGCAGTAACAAGTGCTCTGGCCAGGCACATATTATCTTTGTTTTGTATTCTTATGACACTCCTTTTGCCTTTTAGGAACTCGTTTTCGTTGCTGTGTCCATCCCCCCGTCCATCTGGCACTTCGATATGAATAACTTGGACTTCCATTTTACCATCTAGTTTTATTTTACTGTTTGATTGCTGTACTTGTTCGAATGCAAGAAGGATTGCTTCTGCATTTACCTGCTGCACTTCCATTAGTGGAACGAAAATAGGACGCTCTGAACTAGGCAAGTTAATTTCTAACAAGACTCTATCTCGTTCTTGAAAAGTTCTGATTAGTTTATCAATGATATTTTCAAAGAGCTCATGAAATAATCCATATGAGTCACCTTGCCTCTCGTGCATGCACTGGTTTACACTCACTTCCGATAAATGAATGATGTGTTCTATAACATCAGTTTTGAAATGTTTAATGTAACGAGGGCGGGTAGTAACAATCCTATAGCAATCTTCAATTGCCGTACCCTTGTCAGTGCTGTGCATTTGCTTAGACTTCTCAAATGTTGAATGATCACGTGATACAGGGGTGGAAACATCTTCAATTCGCTTTGTTCCAGTGGTAGAAGTTTGTTCCCAACGACGGCGTTTTGCGGGCGGCTCACCATCCATAATGTCTCACGTAACGTCTTCTTCCGTTTTTCAATTGAAAGATGGTTTCATTAAGTCGTCCTTCCTCTGAGTCCTGTGAGTGAGAGAAAATGAAAAGAACGGAATTAAAGTGATACATCATTGTAAAAATTTTAATGTAAAATTTGCGGTACCGGTATACTACTGGCAGCTGAGCTGCCAGTAATTTGCTGTAATTGTTACAGCATCGCACCGTGTACCATAAAATTAATTTTGCAGTAAGAATAATGCCAACGGGAAACAACAACTTGAAGAAGAACATCATATAATTTACTGTTAAATTAAAAATTGCAGGGACCGGATACGGTGACACGCTTTATTTATAAGTGAAATTTTTTATGAAGTCCTCCCGACACTTAACTGTTTCCCGAAGAAGCTACTACGTCAACTGAAGGACAATGCGTGACAAGCCTCACGGCCCTCAGACCATTTCTTTTATTGGTCTGTCATGTATGGCTTCATTCTAGTCTGGATGAGAAGTAAGTGCACCAAGCAAAGATTGAGCAGTATGATTATCAATGTTCTGAGACTACCAGTGATGAGTGGATACAGCTTTTATATTTTAAACATCCCGGTTGTATGAAATAAATTACTGCATTGTAACTTTGGAATGCAATCAAACTAATAGGTGGCTGGGATCAGTAACGAACGCTTGTACGTTTTACAATCAAATTGCAGTGAAACATTGTGCAGAGGAACTACGGAAACAATTAAAGACTCGATAGTTAAACTACTTCACCTAAAATACTAAAGGCGAAAGCTGTATGTAGACAGGTAGAGTAAAGCACTGTAACATGATTAAAGCAATCAACACGAGGTTAATTCACATGCTGTTGTTCACTGTTTACAGTAAATTACTGTATAGAAACGACAGGAGGAGGCAAGGATATGCCACCGTCAGGGTAGCTTTCCCCCACGTCGGAGAAATTATCAAGTTTCGTCATAGAGTCTCAATCGGCACGCTTAAATATTACATTGGATTCTGTCCCCCGACGATCTTCTTGATGTTGCATGCAGGAAAAGCCTGCAGTTTCTTCAATTAAAACTTCAAATCTCACTTTTCCTTACAAATATATATCAGCTATGCTGCAGAATCTCAATACTTTTATGCATGATCAAGGGTAATCATGAAGCAGTGGAATGATGTGTTTCAGTGTTTCATGATACAATAGAAAAGAGAAAACATCCTTTTGGTGATCAGGTACAGTATCATGCATTAAAATGAAATATGACACAAACTTCCCATATTACATACAGTACAGTACAGGTTGGTTAAGCTATTGAAGTGCACTGAGGTCATTCAAATATTTATAGCAGAAATTTTTAATATCCTGTTACTGTACATTTTATGCTACAAATGTTAATCAAATGTTAAGACAAAAAATTCGAAAAAGATACTGTTATACTATAAAAAATATAATCATTGTAAAGCATATTGAAACTACTACTATCCATAGTCAGATGGAGGTCACTGTTCCTCTGTTTCCAACCAGTTCCAATTAGACTAGTTGTCCTCCTGTACCTAGTTTTCCTAACATAACCTATCTCTTACTTTCTCATTGAAACCTGTTGTAGAAAAGCACAACCTTTGAAGGTTGAGAGCTACTGTAACCTCCTGTTTAGAAACCCAATCAACTGGAAATGAACTTCCTCATTACAAGACAATGGCTGGGCAAACATCTTGGTCAGACTAGACAAGATTTTCTTTTTCTTAGCAGTTACCTTATGCTCGATTTAGCAGAGGTTTGAAGCCAATGAAAAAATTCCAGACTAAATACACACAATTGCACTGTGGGGAAAAAAGGAGTACAAACAATGGGCTGAAATAAAACTTTTCTTTTGCACAACTTTTTAGCCACTTTTCAGAGGGAAAGTAACTAAGTAACTAAGTTATTGACCTATCAGACTTTCAAGATAAAATTGTGACTGTGTAAATAATTAATCGAAAGGATGCTCTACTAGATATTATGATCAAAATGAAAACCCTACCAAACATGGCCATACTAAAAATTATTTAGCTGCAGCTAGCAACAAGCTAGTGTGACAATATCTCAATACAAGTTATGTATTGAGATAATAAAATTGGCCAAGCAGCACGCTCCCACAAACGCAAACGGGTCACTAAAATATTGGACATCAACACGAAACATTTTGGCTGCATTGATTGTCCTCAACCTCGTGAACCCTACCCCAAATGATATTTCGAAAATATCAAGGTGTTGCGTGTTGGGAAATATATTATAAAAGTCTTCAAGTTCCATTGAAGATATTTTCTGAAGGCAAGGTTCGTTCACTTTTAAATTATGTTCAAGCATTTCAATAGTCCTTACTCCAAATCCAGATATGGGCCAGATATGAAATTCCATATATGCTGCAGATATGGGATTATATCTGGGCCAGATAAAAAATTGGGCAGATATATCCTTGATCTGTGCCAGAACCAGATCTAATCCATATTTGGGCCAGATAAAATTTTATCTGGATCAGGTCTTCATCTGGAACAGACATGAACCATATAATACAATACCATATATGGTTTATATAAAGCTATTCCATACTGATCCCATATAAAGCAGTGCCATATCTGGTTTATATGAAGATTTGCTGTATTGATCCCATATTAAGGAGACAAGTATGGTGCATATATGTCCCATATCTGGACCAAAATTTATTAGTGCACTACCTTTGTGTAAAGCGTATCAGAAGCCTTCTGAGCCAGCTTTTTTCGAAAAGTCCCCTCGACTCTCTGGCGAAGAGCCAAGGGGCGAAAATTAAACGTTTTTCTAAAGTCCTCCTTACCCTCTGGCAAAGGGCCGTTCGGCGAAACCAAACTTGAAACTGCTTCCCGAAGAAGCTATTACGTCCACTGAAGGACAAAACTTAACGACCAACCTCGCGGCCTTCAGACCATTTTCATCATTGGTCTGTCATGTATGGCTCCATTCTTGACTGGATGAAAAGAACAGATTCTACACATGATCTTAGCCAAAAGGCCGAGAAGCGAAGGGGCGAAAATTAAACGTTTACTCCGGGCTATCTGAACATCTATAACAAAGTTAAATGCCCATTGTATAACATTGACTTAAGTATTTGAAGTTGTGAAATGACTTAATAGTGAAGAAAAAAACTGCTTTGAAATTCCTCCTTTTAAATGTTTACACTGCATTATTGGTTTAAATTATCAAATGGGGCAATATCCCAACATAAATTTTGTTGAAGGTTTCATGATTTTTCACATATTACTTCCTTAATCACAATAAAAAGAAAATCAGGGCCCTAAATTCCTGACCACGCCCACATTGGAAAGTCATTTGCATATGTTAGTATAATATGGCTGAATATGGTTTGAATGTTCTGATTTTGGTTTGCTGATACTTGTTCAGCTTCCAGAGAAGGTCTTTATGTAGGACAGGTACACAAATTAAACCAAAATGTATTAATATGGCCATGTAAAAGTTTATATGTAATTCTGTCATGGTATTTTAATCAGTTATATCTGGCTTGATATGGCCATATCAAACTTAATTTGCATATCTGGGAAGGTGTTTCATCAATTTATATCTGCCTTGATATGGCCATATAAAACTTTATTTGCATATCTGGAATTGCATTTCATCAATTTATATCTGGCTTGATATGGCCATATAAAACTTTATTTGCATATCTGTGACGGCATTTCATTAATTTATATCTGGCTTGATATGGCCATATCAAACTTTATTTGCATATCTGGGAAGGCATTTCATCAATTTATATCTGGCTTGATATGGCCATATAAAACTTTAGTTGCATATCTGGAATTGCATTTCATCAATTTATATCTGGCTTGATATGGCCATATAAAACTTTATTTGCATATCTGGGCCTTTCTTGGATCAAGTTATATCTGGCTTGATATGGCCATATAAAGCTTGATATATTACATCAAGGCATCTAAATCTGGCTTTATATCTGGCTTGATATGGCCATATAAAGGCTGTATTTTACCAGATATATCCAGATATCAATCCATATCTGGATTTGGAGTAAGGGAGCATATAGCGTTTCGAAAATATTACTTTTCAAAGTAATGCAAGTTTTTCTTCTTGATATGTAGTTCATTATGGCAATTTGAGATGTCATCTCGGCACATTAGTTGCATTCATTTTATACATAATTTTGATTCTGCTGCAGGGAAAATTGAGCAAACTTGCCAACTCTCACGGTTTCACCGTGAGTCTCACGATTTCAGGCACCATCTCACGGTAAAATTTTTAAATCACACGTAAAATAACATTATTCAAAGAAGTACAAACGCTAAACCACATAGAAAATAACAGCTTTATTTGTTCCGCTTACGGGATTCGATCCCATCGCAGAGCGATATAGGCGCATGGGCCGGCTACTACGCACAGGCCTGGTAAGCATACGTACCCTAGCCTCCGCATCCAACATGAAACTTTTTCGGTCGTGCATATACAACGTTGCATAGACTAGTAAACACGGAGGTCCATTTAGCGATGCGGATCGCGAATTTTTTCTGCATTGCAAATTGTTCAAATCCTTCACTTCTTATCTTCTTATCACCATGCATGCAATTCCAGCGAGTGGCACAGACCGATTCATAATGGAAATGCAAACACTGCATCCCTGCATGATAGGTCTGTACTGCGTACGAACAAATTAAAATACGTCCTGGGTAGTACGTTAAACTGCATCCGGTTGTGGAGTTTGTTTCAACGTGGGAACAATGAGATTACCCTTTGCCACAACTGCCTCCGGGACACCCTTGGGCAAGGTGTACCTGTATGGGCGGCCAAAATGGCAAAAAAGACAAAGTGCAAAATATTCATTTTAATTTCAAAAATAAAGTTTAAAGGTAAAAAAATATTCTAAGTGAGAAATTTAAAAATAAAATAAGCAATGAATTAAAAAAAAAAAGATAACGGGAAATAAAATGAAAACACAAGATAAAACAAAAATACAAGTTGCGTTTCTATTTGCGTTTTAATTTTATTTCTTTTTATTTGTTTTCCACTTTTTATTTATTGGGGGCTTTGATATTTCATTTGGATAAAACGGTAATGTGTTAATTTTAAGATTAATCATAACCACTTTTAGTGTTTTTTAATTTGTTTTGGGGACGTAATAAATATTGCTCGTTTTTTAAAATGTAATCATTGCTTAATTTATTTTTATTCTCACTTAGAATATTTTTTTACCTTTAAACTTTATTTTTGAAATTAAGAAACGACGAGCCTGTGATGGCGGTATAGTCAGTACACAAGCCTAAGGGCTCTCGATATTTTTCACTCTTACGCTCAATTCCAGAAGAATTTTTCTTAAACTTGTGCTCAGCTGGTTTATTAATCTGGTATATCATGAGTCAATCAAGCCAACGAGGTAGGGGAAGACCTCCCAAAAAGAAGAAAACTGAGGCAGATAGAACCCAGTTGAAATTGACACGCCTAGCCAGTAGCCTAACGCAAGCGGCTAGTACTTACACTGAGGAGGATTCCGACGAGGAAAGCACAGCTGAGGTACTCACTAGTAGTTTAGACGCGGCCATTGACAAGATATTTACAGAGCTTAACAAAATCCGTAATGAATTTAAACGCGCCATTGACAGACATTCCAAAGAAATTGAAAGTCTCAAGGCGGAGAATGGTAAGCTAAAAGAGAAGTGTGAGCTCTTAGGGGAGCATATCCCCATTAATTCCTCCATTGACTTACACACTAAATTCAAAAAGTAAACGGGCCTCTAAAAGCTTGTCGAAGTTTTCGCCAGGGTCAAGCTACCCCTCATATGAAAGCTGACAAGTTGGCCATTCATGGCACTTTCAATTTACCATATCATGACCGTGAAGATTTTTTGCTATTTCACCTCAAAGTTCAAACCACCTTTTCCAAGCCTTGTTTTTCACTAAAATCTAGGTATGCCTCCGCCAGCTTCTAAGGCCCATAATTTCCACAAAATTGCTTCAATTACGCCCATTTTTTCACCAATGGTACTTCATTTGATATACTTTCAGAAGAAACTTACAGAAAACCCCAGCTCATTCCATAACATATCAAAAAAGTGCTCCTTTTAGGGACTCTATCTGAGGGCGAACAAATGGACGCAGTAATACACCTGCTAATTGGGATATGCTCCCTTAGAAGGGAAGGTGGCCGATCTTGAGAACTCAAAAGACAACCATGCTGAGGAGATAAACAAATTGGAACGGTTTTCAAGGAGGAGCAATTTGCGAATAGTAGGATACAAGACTGAAAACGATGAAAATTGTCTCGAGATTGCCAAGGAGGTCTTTCGTAAAGCTGGAGTAGCAGACTGTCGTATAGAGCGAGCCCACCGGGACGGAAAGGTATGGAATGGAAGGGATCGGCACATTTTAGTAAAGGTGTCGTACTACCAAGACAAAATTACAGTTCTCAAGAATCAGAGACATGCTCTACAAAATGAACCCTTCTTTGTTATCGAAGACCTCACCAGAGTCGACCTAGCGGAGAAACGAAAGTGGGCAAAACGAGTATCGGAGCTCTACCAAGATGGAGTGAGATTGCGTTTCTCTGGGGGAAGATGGCGGTCCTCAAACGGAAAACCGTATGATTTCACCTGATTTATCCCGCTTGAAATTTGCTCCAGCAAAGTTCATTTCATGTTTTGATGTTGCCGTCAGTATGGCTTGCAGTAACGTATATCCTTTAACTTTGCATTCCTGTTTACCTATGAGCTTTTTATCTTCAACTTGACTTTGGATTTCAACTTTCAATTAATGTACAGTAGGAATGACACTGGAATTCTCATCTTTCATCATGTTTTTGTCAGCCCAGGCGTTCTCGTCCTTTTCCCAGCACATTTTTTGTGTCGGATATTCCTGATGGTTAAGGATCTGCTTTTGCAGAAGGTTTCGACCATCCCTGTTTCCATTTGGATTGATTGTTTTTTATTTTTTCTTTATTCTCCTATGACTATGGATCTTTATACGACGTATTACTCATGTAAGTACTGTGACAACTTTGTAAAGTTAATGACTCTTGGCTACATTGTGTGTGGTGTTCCTTTAAAATCTATTATGCAATTTACTCCACCATTTACTTGATGTCTACATTAAAATTTCTATCATTTAATGCTAGAGGGCTTAGGCAACCAAAAAAGCGCAGACGGCTATTTGCTTATCTACACAGACGCAAATCAGATGTTGTTTTAATTCAAGAATCACATAGCTGCTTAAATGACGAAAAATATTGGTTAAGTGAATGGGGAGGTAAAATCCTTTTCTCACATGGGTCGACTAGTAGTAAAGGTGTCTGCATTTTATTTAGTCCACTTTTACATGCAGATATTTTAAAGCAGTCTATTTGTAAGTATGGAAGGTATCTCATTGTTGATGTTAAATGCTTGGATTGTGTTTTGACAATTGTAGGTATTTATGGTCCTAATAACGATAACCCGTTTTTTTTAGAGAGCTATGCAATGATTTATATAATTTTCAGGGTGATACTATTATTATGGCAGGTGATTTTAATTTCGTCTTTAACCTGGATTTAGATAAGGCAGGGGGGTTACGAAAAACAAATTTTAAAGCTAGAGAAGAGTGCCTTTCTTTAATGTCAGTATACAATCTTGTTGACATCTGGCGGGAAAAAAACCCTCTCTCAAAACACTATACTTGGAGCTCTAATATTACCCCTGGGATTCACTGCAGACTGGATTTCTTCCTAGTCTCCCGCAGTATCCAGCATTCGGTGTCAGATGTGTCTTTTCTACCCGGAATCCAGTCAGACCATTCTTTCATCTCATTATCTGTTGTATGTTCTCCTGTAAAGCGAGGTCCAGGCTATTGGAAATTTAATAACTCCTTATTAAAGGATGATACTTTTGTGCAAATTATAAATGAAATTATCCGGGCAGATGCGACAAACCCTGTCGCAACCAATCCCATCATTCGTTGGGAGACTTTAAAGTATGAATTTCGAAAAGCATCTATAAATTACTCCAAAGAAAAAGCCCGAGAAAGACGACGCAAAGAAAACGCACTCTTGCTCCAGATTGCAAGTTTAGAACATCAACTTTATTCTATTGAATCTGCACAGATTCGATCCCAATTAAAGGCCGCTCAGACAAGTTTACTCTCTTATTATGATTACAAGCTGCAAGGCACTATCATAAGGTCAAGGGTAAGATGGGTGGAAGAAGGGGAGAAAAATACTAAGTACTTTTTAAATTTAGAAAAAAGAGCAAAAGAAATGAACCATATCCGTAAGCTCTCATGTTCAGAGGGCCGTATTTTGAGTGACGGGGAAGATATTTTGGGTGAAATTCGTCGCTTCTATAGTTCCTTGTATGCTTCTAATAATACTCATGTGGGATCTTTTTTCAGCGGTTTGGATCATACAGGATTATGTCAAAATGATTCTAGTCTGTGCGATGGTGAACTTAGCTTACATGAATGCTCTAGTGCTCTTAATATGTTACATAACGATAAAGCCCCCGGGACGGATGGTTTAACTACTAATTTCTATAAACATTTTTGGCACCTGATTGGTCCTATCGTGACGGATTCGATTAATTTTGGCTATAGGAACGGTTCCCTCTCCCCAGAGCAGACCCGAGGTATAATTACTCTGATTTTGAAGCAAGGGGAAAAACCCCTCAGAGATTCAAAATTACCGTCCCATTACTTTACTAAACACAGATTATAAACTAGGTGCAAAGGCTATTGCTACAAGACTTAATTCGGTTATTCAGTCTCTAATTGGTCCACAGCAAACTGGTTTCCTAAAAGGAAGATATATTGGAGAAAACATTAGATATATTTTAGATCTAATCAATTATACAAATGATTCTAATATTCCAGGTTTTGTTTTTCTAATCGACTTTGAAAAAGCTTTTGATCAATTAGAATGGAATTTTATACAGGCTACACTCTCTTTTTTCAATTTTGGCAATAGTTTTAAAAGGTGGATTGACACCTTTTACAATAACACTGAGACATGTGTATGCAACAACGGTTATTCAACTGGATTCTTTAAGACAAACAGAGGTGTAAGGCAGGGATGTCCTTTGAGCCCGTATCTTTTCATCCTTTGTGTTGAGGTACTAGCGCTCAAAGTTACACAGTCTAACTGCATTCGTGGTATTTTGGTTGATGGATCAGAAACTCGTATTCTTCAGTACGCTGGTGACACAACTTTTATTCTTGATGGTAGTAGAAATACTTTACGCAATGTGCTTTCTCTTTTGAATAATTTTGAATCCTCTTCAGGGCTAAAGATTAATTTATCGAAATCTTACCTTTTCCCCTTAGGTCCATTTGTTAAAAATAGACCTTCCTATTTAAGATATTTTGACGTAAAGGCGACATCGGGACCCGTTAATATGCTTGGTATTATATTTACACATAACGGACATGACCTTTTTCGTTTAAATTATCAGCCCAAGCTTTCTCGCCTGAAAAACAGCCTCCGTATTTGGGCTAGCCGTGATTTGACCCCTATAGGTCGAAATGTAATTGTCAAATCTTTTGGTCTCTCCCAGTTGGTTTTTCTGTTTCTTGTTTTACCCAATCCACCCAAAGCTTACATTAAGGAGGTGGAAGCAACAATCTTCGATTTTATTTGGGGTGGTAACCCCGATAAAGTTAAAAGATCTGTGATGGTTAACCCAACTAGTTTGGGTGGCATAAATGTTACAGATATAGCTAGCTTTGTAAATAGTCTAAAATGTACCTGGATCAAACGTTATCTTAGTGAATCCTGTGGACCTTGGAAATCGTTTTTTAATTTAAGTTTGAAGACAGTTGGATGTAGCTTCTTCTTTAACTGTAACTGCAAACCAGAGGATGTGGGGAAGATGGATAACGTTTTTATTAAACAGGTAGCTCAAGCTTGGTGTAATATTTCGTATTCGTACCCTGAAGATAATTATGGTTCACAAATTCTTTGGAATAATTCGAATATTCGAATTAATGGGGAGGTAGTATTTCACAGTGATCTCTTCACCAAAAATGTCTTGTATGTTAAAAACCTTTTTGATCGAGACGGTAAACCTTTATCATTTGAGTGTTTTAAGGAGAAGTTTAATGTCGAGAACCTTCATTTTACTTTTTATTGGGGATTGATCCACAGTGTCCCAATTAGCTGGAGGGGGGACCTCAGAAACGATAACCATGACCCAACTAGCAATCAGCGTTTATTAGAAGACTTTTTAAGTGCACCTAAGTCTTCACAATATATTTATGGTAAATATGTTATGAGAATTGCTGAAACCCCTACAGCCATTAAGAAATGGGCAGATACTTTTGACGATATAACTGAACAGGACTGGCACAATTACTACCGTACCCCATGGTGTTCGGTAACAGAAGTCAGAGTAATTTATTTTCAGTTTAGATTTATACATAGGATATTGCCGACCAATAGACTTCTTTCTTTAATGGGAAAAATTGAATCTTCATGTACGTTTTGTGGAGTGGAAGAAGAGAGAATTGAACATTTATTTTGGGCTTGTAGTTTTACTTCTGAGTTTATTTTAGAGGTGGAAAGGTTGATCCTTTGTAATCAGTTTGTATTTTCTAAGCGTGACTTCTTCTTTAGTTATAGAAATGTAAATCACCCATACAACTATTTAGCTCTCTATATGAAACAGTTCATTTTCGATTGCAAACGTCAAAAGAAACGACCAGATGTTAATGAATTTTTTTACAAATTTAAATATGTTCTTAAAGTAGAACAGCACAGGAAAAATGTGAAGAAAGGTAATAAGAGAATTACGGCCTTAAGAGAGGCTTTTGCGTCGTGTCCTAATTTGTTTACAGAATAAATTTTTGAACCATTGAGCCTTGTACCCTAGCATTAAATTTGTATTTTGCAATTTCGTATTTTGTTTTTGTATACTGTATTAAATTAAAGTGATTCCAATTTGTGTGATTGTAACACCACCTTAAAGAATTTTGTATATAATGTTTATGTTGTAATGTACATATAAACTTACTGTTTGATTTGTGCCAAATAGCACTGTTATTTTTATTTAAAAAGACAGAGATCCAATAAAAGGAGTTAAAAAAAAAAAAATATATTTTTGAAATTAAAATGAATATTTTGCACTTTGTCTTTTTTGCCCTTTTGGCCGCCCATATACCTGTATTTGCCCAGTGCTTTTTGCGTGTTGTTGCCTTCGGGCGTATTGTTGCCTTCGGGCGTGTTGTTGCCTTCGGGCCTGGTGACTTCATTTCATTTCATTTCATTTATTTGTTTTTTCACTACAATGTACAATACTGCATGATATAATAGTTACATAGTAACAATATAGAATAGACAGAGTAGTGAAAGGAAGTGAGCTACAAAACCCTTGGGGGCTTGACATTAAAGGCAGAACACTCCCTTGAAAGAAAAAGTGTAAAGTACAAAAACAAAACAACTTAAGATACTTAGTCGCAAACAAAAGAGTGCCGAATAAGGAACAAATGCTGGTAACACTAAGTGCAGACGGCACAACAATCTAACACTTAGAACAACCACCCATAGTCCCATACCACACACCCTCTCCCACCCCACCTACATCCCCCCCCCCCCAACCACCTACTAACACCAAACCATACCTCAAGACCCTACATAGGAGCCAAGTCCAATACTACCTTAATGGTAAAAAATAGAAGGAAAGGATTTTTTTCTTTTTTAATACATTCCGATGAAATAATTTTGAAGGTTCCTTTTAAAACTAAAAATAGACGGCTTGCGCTTCAATGTAACTGGAATAGAATTCCACAAGGTGGCTGCACGGTAGTGTAATCCTTTCATTAAAAAAGTTGATCTACAGCTGGGGATATGCAAGTAATCGGATTGTCTAGTACCGTGTTCATGAATTGCAGAATTAGGGACGAAAAAATCTTTTAGAGAAGGTGGCAATTGATTCCGTTGAGAGCGATAAACAAACTTGGCTATATTCAGTCTAATGAGGTCCGTGAATTTGAGTAAATTAAGAGACTTGAACAAAAAATTAGTATGATCATAGTAACCCGAAAGAGTAATATGTCTTATAGCTCTCTTTTGAAGAACAATCAATTTATTTAAATATCGATGACTAGCGTCTGACCAGATTATGCAACAATATGACAGATGTGGTATAATTAACGTTTGATACAAAGACCTTAGAACATGCTTTGGTAAAGTGTGTTTTAACTGTGATAGGACCCCTACCCCCTTTGCTACTTGGTTTGATACATGATTGATATGCTCATTCCATGAAAGCTTGGAGTCGATGTAAACCCCTAGGAACTTTACATAGTCAACTCTCTTCAAATAAGAACCATTGATTTTAATACTAAAGTTACTCATATTTCTCTTTTCATTGAAAATGATGTAATTAGTTTTATCTATATTAAGTGACAGCTTATTAGCCGCAAACCAGTTAGTGTACACAATGAGTTCATTGGTAATAATACGTTGAAGTTTGTTTACATCATTATCGCTAAAGAAAATATTTGTGTCATCAGCAAATAGCACGACAGAAGCATTGGATGAGAGACTACCGATGTCGTTAACATAAATGATAAAAAGGAGTGGACCAAGGATGGAACCTTGTGGGACACCGCAGGTAATCGTTCGTATGTTAGAGCTGTAACCATTTAGAATCACAAATTGCTGTCTGTTCATTAAATAACTTTTAAACCAGGACAAAAAAATCCCTCGGATACCGCAATAATTTAGCTTATGACAGAGGATATTGTGGTCTATAGTGTCGAACGCTTTGGACAAGTCAAGGAAAATGCCGGCTGTTGTTAGTTTTTAGTTGCGGTGCCTGCCTTGCAGGCAGCACCGCAACTAATGCAGTTACTCTCGCGATGTCAGTTTCTGACTTTTCCGGCACTTTATTTCTATCTTCTTGTAGATGCTTTGTGGTATCGAAATACGGTTTAGTGCAATTTGTAGGGATGGTACTTCTCTGTCGTGTTTTTAAGTTTTGGTGGAAATATGACTTTCGTGAGAGTGTAAAATTGTGGTTTTTTCATGTAAAATTTGGAAACGTGTTCTATTTTTAGTAACAATCTTGCGGAAAAACCAGGTCCGTATGTACTCTGGGGAAAAGGTTGTTTGTTAATTTAACACAGCGCCATCATTTTTTTTTTTTTTTTGGTAATTCATTACAGATTGGTGTTAAGTGAATTTTGAGTATTTATATGAGGATTTCTTTGTAGGGATTTATTCTTTTCAAGTGGCATGGTCGGGGTTGCGGTGAAGCAAAAAGTTTGATAGTTTAGAGGAGCTTTGTTCACTGTTTTTGTGACTCTAAAGGGCTGCGTGAATTCCTCTCACTAACGACAATATTCACAAAGTAAGTTTCTGTTGGAGGAAAACATTGTTACTGGTATGTAAATATTATTTGTATGAGTTGGCGAGTATTAATATTTGTGTTATATCAAGGTGTCTGGTTATGGTAAATTTGTTATTTTAAAGTTTAAAATTATGTGGAGAATATTACAGTGCCTTAGAAGGGCCGTTCAGAGATTTTTAATTTAGAAAGGAAAGGTTGGCAACCAAGAAAAAGAAAGTATGGGGGTGAATTTCAAGATAAAAGTTATAAAGAGGAGAAAAATGACGATATCAGAGTTGGGAACAAACCCCCCAAAAAGTTCTAGTGAATATGAAAAAAGTCAGAGGTGTGATGATGGGGAAAGAAGGGAACATGACGATCGTGAGGTATTATTTATACGTTCCGAAAGATCTACATGTACATTTAATTTTTCGTTGTTGATTGCTGTTGGAGGGAAAAAACGTTTAGGAAGCTTGTGCTGATAGATTCAAACATGGTTTTGTGAAAACTGGGGAGTTTGATTTGCCGTCTATTGAAATAGGAAAATGTGTTTCAGTTGAGAGTAGGCCGATTCGTGTGAAAAGTACGTGGGGATGGTAATTTTTTTTCGGTGTTTGGCATTACTGGTTACAGGGGTAGAAGATAATCATTTTTATTTAAGACAAGTCATTGTAAGTTCATTGTGTAGGAATGAGTTGCCGGTACCAATAAAGACTAAGGAAGAATATGTTACTTCTACTGGAATGGATAGGGATGGTGTATGGTCTACAGAGATTGAAATATTTGCAGCTGCAAGACTTTTGGAAACTGATATATATATACTTTTATAGAACATAATGGTACATGGAAATGTGTACGTTATCCTCAAAGTGGTATTTTAAGTAGCGTAGTTAATCGGGAAAAACGTGCCATTTATTTAGTCAATACAGGTGGAGTACATTATGATGACGTAGTGTTGGAAATAGAAGATAATGAGTCTGTACATGAGAGCAGCGTTATAGAGAATTGGTTGAAGAGTTGTGTTAATGAACATAGTGAAGAATTTTTCGGTGTTAAATGTAACATATTGAAAAGAGGAGACATTTTATTTGAAGAGGAGCGTTATCAAATGTCAGTGCAAAGTTATGTGAAGAGAGCAGATGTTTGTTTAAATGAGGGGAGTAATCATACATTAGTGAAAGGGTCTATGGGAGTGTTTGCCCAGCCAACATGCCCAGCTGGGCCCCAACTGGGTTTCAGCTGGGCTACTTGCTGGGCCCATTCGTGCTATTGTTTGTCAGGTGTTCCCACGTGGGGTCCAACTGGGCTAGCCTTTCCGAGCTGATGCCCAGATGAAGCCCAGCTGGGCCCAGCTTCAATAACTAAAGCCTAGCTGGGCTTCAGCTGGGAAAGTCTAGCCCAGTTGGGCCCCAAGTAGAAACACCTGACAAACACGAATGGGTCCCAGCTGGGACCCAGCAAGTAGCCCAGCTGAAACCCAGTTGGGTCCAGCTGGGGATGTTGGCTGGGTGAAGATAGGTATAAATGTTGGGAAAATAAAGGTTTTGTGATAAAACGTAGTGTGGGTATTGCAAGTGATAGTACTAAAATGATGGTTAGAGAACAAATAATGTAAGTGTCAATTTAGAAAAGATGAGGAAAGTCCAATTAGAGAATTGCAACATCGCTTTTGGAATAAAATTATGGAAGGGCCTACATATGTTTGCTTTTATTGTGAGCAGTTATGGTATAAAGAATGTGCACTGTGGGTGAATTTAGTTAGATTTAGTGGAAATACTAGTATTTGTAAGCAGGAAAAAGGTATAGATAAAGGATGGGTCTGTAAAACCTGTTTAAAATATATAAAAGAAGGCAGAGTTCCGTTATTAAGTCGAGATAATAAGATGAAAATGTATGAGATACCAGAAGAATTGAAATTACATCGTCTTGAAGAAAGGTTGGTCGCTTTGCGAACACCTTTTTATGCAGTTGGGTGAGGTCCCTCGAGGAGGGCAATTTAGTATTAAGGGAAATGTTGTTAATGCCCCGTCTGATGTGGTGACAACAATTAAAACTTTACCTATAAGACTTGAAGAGAGCCAAGTAATTCCTGTCAAATTTAAGAGGAAATTAAGTTATAAAACGGCTGTTTTTTCTGAAAATGTTAGGCCTAGAAGTGTTGTTCTTGCCAGTGATCGCTGGCTGATAGGAAATGAGGATATCAAGATACACAACAATGACTTAGGAAAGGAAGACCCGTTTTGAAAAGGATGAACAACTTCTGGTAAGTGGGTCTGCTGCCCCTCTTTTACTAACACCACCATTACTTGCTTACACGATGTTGAGTTCGCGCTAGAAGGGCCTGTAAAATAAAGTAGTCAGGTTCCTATTTTTGACTCATTCAAAATGCCGTTTTGCATCGCGGAAGGATATATTGCAAAAAATGCCTGAAATACCTTCAATTTTCTTTGAATGATTACTTCAACTACTTTCCTACCACATAGAGATCACAAATTGAACACATCTCTTCACTAACATGGTCTAATCCCCCCCCCCAAAAAAAAAGTTTGACTACGGTGTTAAATTTGTAGGGTAACCTGCTTCGCCGGGATTCCCTTGAATTAGTGGTGTGCTACCTTTGTCTTCACTGCAATGTCAAACATATCACTCATCCGTGTTCAGAAAAACCATGGGGGTCGTCCCATGGTTGTATTGACAGAAGAACTATATTCAAAAAAGGTCACGGCAGGAGCTGCCTTCAGAAGCAGCTCCTGGTATTAGTCCCGTTCATATACGTCACTAGTATCCCTTCCCCAATTATTTCTAAGTTCAGCATTTAATGAAACGTGAACGATATTGTCTTACACAAATCAGAGTGTCGAGCCATCCAGTAATCAATCATAAAGATACATTGCATCATTTTTACGTCCTATAATGAAACGTGAATACCAAAATGTCGATGTTTATAATTTATAGCTATTGGCTGCGATTCGTCTGTCATCACACGATTAACCAGGCACGTTTCTTATTACATTCTATAGCAAGAACTTTTTGTCGCTTCTTTGACGATGTCCTTTTACTACGGAAGAAAATATTGTCATTGTAGTAAGTTTATGTATGGCCATGACTCGCAATTGATGAAACGATTACCTAAAATATGTGAAAGCAATAAGTAAGACAGTTCTATGAATACGAATAAACTGTCGAGTAAAAGATTCCGTAGAAGACGAATTTCATCATTCCAACAACCCGTCTGCAATACAATTGTAGTTTGGGGTGAAAGGTTTGGCCCTTTAATACGGGAAGTTGCAACTTTCTGCTTACTATAAGTTGACCCTTATCAGCTTATGTTATGTGACGTAGACACTAAAATTAGACCGTGCACAGAGGGTACAATTGTTGGTTTACGGACGAAGATTTGAACATTTCAAGACATTTCGTAACTGTAAATTTCTAGCTAAGTGGCTCGTTCGTTTCATCTCTTTGCCCTTTTCGGAAATGGAAAGTTCGCAAGATATTTATGAGCTAATTATTCTCTATTTTGTTATAATTATGTCAGGGAGTTGTGGTGTTATCAGGAAAACGTTTAACTTATTCATCATAAAGTCCATTTTTCTCTTTAAAGTGATTTGTTCAACTATTGCAACTATTGCCAAATACGGGCAATGGTTATGAGAATCGGGTAATCTGATTTTCGATAATTTAATGATGTAGGGTGAGAATGTCTTCCCGTAAGTCTGCTTGAAAATTCAATTCAACACACCGTGTAACGTGACAATTCTGTCAATAAGTGTTACTAATAGAAGAAAAATCATCTACTTCATTTCATCCAGTGGTAGTGGTACATTTTATCTGATTCTTCTGATCAAAATAGCGACTGCTATAAGATCCCCACAGGCCTTAATTTTTTCAAAAGTAAAATCATATATAGTAGGAAGTTGGGGCACACAATTTTTTCAATATATATTGAATTTAGCCAAGAGTCGCAAGACTAAAATTCATTAGCATGTTTTCAATTCCGGTTTGTAGTTTCCCCGAAATGATGCGGATTCATCGATTTGCAGTGATACATTTTATCTGGTAATTTTCTGATCAAATAGCGACTGCTTAGATCCCCTATAAGTCTGGAAGATGTCATTTTCGACTGTCTCATGGGTCCGATTTTTTCAAAATTTTCTGTTCGCTTCGCGCCAACCAGCGGTGAAGTTCCGCGCAGATAGTCTTCCTAGCTTCCTGCAAACAGACCCTCGAATTAGTGACTTCTAAGACCCCCTATAAGCAAAGGTTTTGACTGTCTGAAGTGGTCAGGTTTTTCAAAATTTCCTGCACGTTTCGTCCCAACTTATGGTGGTGCTCCACTTACACCGCTTCATAGCAGAATTTAAGTTTCAAGTGATCATTTTTTACAAAAAGAAACTCAAAATAGCGAATGCTTAGATCCCCATATAAGCCCGGGAAATGCCATTTTCAACTGTCTGAGCAGTCGGATATTTGAAAATGTTTTGTACGCTTCGCGCCAACTAATGGTGGCGCTCCGCTTAGTCTTTCTGGCTGAATTTTAGTTTGGAACGAACGTACGTTTATCTGCAATTGAAACTGCTTGGATCCCCTTTTCAAGCCTGGGAAATGTCATTTTTGACTGTCTGACGGGGAAGAATTTTCAAATTTTTTGGACGCACCCCGTCATCCAGTGGTGGCGCTTCGCTTGGCTGTCCTACAGGCAGAATTACACATCTCGGGCAAAAATCTTGTGCCCCAAAAGTGAAATGCTCCCCTACGCCCCTGGAAATACTTCACTCAGGCGTGCACTGGAACAGCTGCTTGCAACATTCAGCAGGATTCCGTATTTGCGATCCTAGGATACATAGTTCAGTGGAGTAATGAACTGAGCTAATCAGTATCTCAAAAGGGTGTTAATCTTAGAAAAATGAAAATTTTCTCACCAGAATTAGAGACAAATTAATCTGGCAAATGCCATTTCTAGCCATCTGGGAGGTTTAAAAATCCAAAATTTTCTTTGTACCCTCCGCGCCAACTGGTGGCGGCGCTACGCTTAGATAGTAAAGTCCAGCCACCCCCTACAAAAGTACCCAGCCCTCCATGGACCCCTACCAGGGTTTTGTCCCCTGAACCCCACCAGGGGCCCTTAAAGCGGCTCCCTGGACCCCAGGCTGATTGGGCCAACAGTCTAAACCCTGTACAAACATGGGCCGATTTTCCTAAATTTTTAGCCAAATCGTTCGTTCATCTCTTTGCCTCGAATTAACCATTGATTTAATTAACTATGCACCGATCTTAACAATGGTCAAACCATTGACCTCCAACTTTGGTCAAAATTTACTCATTTATGGTCAAATTTAACCATTAATTGGACACTTTTTGACCATACGTTTGAGTCGGTGCATAGTTCACCATAGTGTTTTTAGAGTGCACTCTGTGGTATTGAGTTGGATTCAACCTCTCTGAAAGAAGGATGATTATTCTAAACAGAGCGCCACCATAGGTTGGCGCGAATTGTACAGAAAATGAAGTAGCCCACGAAGGGAAACCTCCTTGAATATCCGTTTAAAAAGGCAAATATACTTCTTTGTTACAGTAGTAGAGTCCATGCCCAAAGTCCAAGAGCTATTACTAGCTAACAGTCGTCAAATCACCTTAAAAGTATAAGACGACTTGGTTTGTCGGCACCGCAACTCGTCTAGACGTTCGTCTTGTTTACTCATTGAATTTCTAAGTTTTTCAACTGCTTCAGAAAGTGCCATTTCTGGGGAAGTTCCAGAGCGGAATCCATACTGATGTTTGAAAAGAATATTATGTTTATCAAGAAATTTTACAATACGGTTATAAATGAGACGCTCAAGTAGCTTTGAGAAGCACGGTAGAACAGAGATAGGACGATAATTAGAAAAGGTATTTGAGTCACCTTTCTTAAAGACTGGAATTATTTTTGCCATTTTAAGCTGGTCGGGAAATTTGGCGTTAGATAAGGAAACATTAAAAATATGAGTAAGAGGCTTGGTTATATACGAAATCGCCTTTTTTACAATAGAGGGACTAATATCATCATAACCAGCTGATTTTCCAGGCTTAAGGCATATGTATGCCACCTCCACCACTTCATCTTCAGTAATAAGAAGGGCAAAGGCAGAAGAATCTGTGTGGGTACTATTTTTGTGCAAGAAGTCCGAGAATGATGAAGAAGAATTAATATTCTGAGCAAGTGAGGGTCCAACATTAACGAAGTAATCATTCTTCGGTTTTTGTTGGTTTTTGTTATTTGGGGGTTTGATGTGGGACGGTGGTTGTTGAGGGCGGTTGTGGTTGAGTTGACGGGTTGTTCAGGTACTGGGGTGGGGTTGGTGTGTCGTTTTCGTTTGTGACAAACATTTTTGTCCCTTATGTTGTGTGTGGATTGTTGATGGTTAGCGTTTGTGTTTTCGTCCGGCCGGGTTGAGTTACGTCTATTTGTTCATACGTGCCTGTTTCTATGTACGTTTTAAAAAGAAAACGAACAAATTAAAATAAGTCTGTGCAGTGTGTTTACTGCAAAACTGATGCCACTGTCTCTGCGTGTGTGCACAGCCCCGTACTGCAGATACTTTAGATTAACCCTTTACCGTTGTGCTCCAATCGGGGCATATTTGCGCGCCTCGGGAGTGGGCGGAAAAGCGGACGTAGCACGCCCCGCATCAGCTTCCGTAGGCGATTGACCCCATGACCTTAAACTATTGTCTCTCTCGTTGTTGTGTCCGAATTTCGGGTAGCTACTCGCAGTTTCGAGCTCCGCGTGAAACTCGAGCTCCGCGTAAAGATGGGCGACAGCCGCGCTCTCCGCATGGGTCCAAAAGGACCCAAAAAACGGTAAAGGGTTAAAGGCCGTTAACCTGTGGGGTGCCCTCTCTTGTCGAAAAAACGAACAGTTGAAGTAGTAAGTATCCATTCAGTCCGCCCCCCCCCCAAAAAAATGGAAGTATGGCTGAAATGTTATTGCTATGGAAGAATGGAACACACACAGGCCTACAAACAACTTGAGCAACCTACCGGTACCGCACATATCTTACCATGCCACTGTATCATCTGGAAAAGTGAATTGTCAGAAAGTCTACCATTTTGCATCTTATTCCTCTCAAAAATTTTCCAAAGGGAAGGGGAACACCCCTCCACTTAGACCCCTCCCCCAGGACGGCGATCATTAATCCATTGTGCCCGCAAAACGCCGCGACTCAGCTACAACACTTGACAAGCATAAAATAATTCAGAGAAAGGCAAACTTTTACACTGTATTGTCATCAATATAAGTTTAACTAAAGTTATGTTTGATGTCGTCTTTAATTTATGAAAGAATATGAAACTCCGTTTTGCATTTAACATTTACTAGAGAATTATTTGTCCAGCTTAATTTCAAGAAATATCTTTACGGTAACGTGTTAGTAATATTTAACAATCTCTGGAACTGTGGTTATATGCATAATAGGGAGAATGAAGGCGTAACAGTCCCTCCGCAAGAGAGACCGTAACCCTGTTTTCCCAAAATGAGTTTCGTGGTCAAGTGAAGCCTTGTTAAGAGAGTGTGGAGTCAGTATTTCCCCTGACCAGAACCCCCCACCCCATCATCTGTTATCTCAAGTTCCCAGTGATGAAAAAATTGTTCACGGTATAGTACAGGACAAATTTCGAATCTCCAGGTTTGAGGTACCAATCTCCAGGTTTTGTTACGAAAATCTCAAGGTTTGCTACTTTGGAGGTTGGCATGTCTGAATTTGAGCGACGTTTTTGCTACACTATACATATATCAGTATATTGTGAAATGGTGTAGAATAAAGCTAACTTACAAGAAAAGACAATAAAACCTTCCAGCTGTATCAAATTTTAAGGACAAACAGGACATTCAGTTATTAAAAAAAAAGAGGCTGACAAAATGTGCCTACAATACGTAACTTTCTGTAGTTTAGTTGAAAGTGGTTTTTGACAAAAATAAGTAAGCGTACCTCAAGTAAAAAAAAAATATGTATAAAAACAGCATGAAAAATGAATTATATCGGCCCAACTCCCACATTTTATAGGACATTCTTTGGCCGAGGTATAAATTGTTGGAGGTTATTCTCTCAAATTAAAATGGTACATTGCGCAATAATTTGTGATGTCATTGTTGTACTACTCAAATAACAGTCTTTGAATTTCTTTGTTTTTCTGAATTTTTCTTCACCTTGCATCAAGGTGTGATAGCACTCTTACTCTCTTATGGGTGATAAAATTTATTGACCCCACCCGATGCAAGCAAACAGAAAGTGTTCAAAACGTTCCTAATTTTAAAGGAAAACAATTCAGGTAGAGTGAGATGTACAACTTGCTGACAAGAAAGCTACAAATTGTTGCGCGATGGAGTGAATTCTTTCAGTTTCAGTGAATAGGGTCAACATTTTATATCTCAGCTCACGAATATGTCCTTTGAAGGTGGTACTTGGACCGCAATTCATTTTTCACGCTGTTTAATGTATATTTTTTATTTTTACACTTGAGGAACACTGTAAAGTGATATTGCTTGCGTTAGAAAAAGGATATTGCAACAGTGTTTGTAGGTGAGACGTGGTGTGGAATATTTCTGTCTTTTTTACGATACTCCACTAGAATATGCCTTTAACCTTACAAAAAGGTTTTTTTTTGGGGGGGGGGGCTACTGCAAAGGTAGTCTGCAAGGCCCCTCCGTGATTGCTTTTTAACCTGCGTAGCAGGCTGTGTGGCATACTCCTTGGTCAGTCATATCTATGAGCTCAGAAAACACAGTGCGCCCCGCGGGACATCCTCAGGCCGCAGGCCCTCAGAGTAAGCTTTTTCATAGACGGCAGAGAAAAGCTGACCGGAAAAGCTCTTTCCGCTCCGAGAAAGAGCTTGGTCTCTTTTTTCAGATAAGTCTGAAGAAGCTATTTCCAGTCATCTGAGGGGCCGAATTTTCGACATATTCTGTACGTTCCTTTCCAACTGATGGTGGCGCTCCATTAAGATAGTCTTTATAGCAGAATTACGTTTTTTTTCTGGTAAGAAAAAAAAGCTCCCGTCCGCCAATGCCGAACAGATTGAGGTTGTTAGTTATGGTAAAATTAGGCCACGCCTATCTAACACTAAAACACGCAACAACTCGGCGTTTAATTGGGTTATTATATAGCACATTTTTATGTACCGTAAGGTTTCTGACTACTACCCACAACAAGCCTTTGTATACTCAATAGCAGAGATGTAGCTACAGTGGGTGATGCTGGGTGGTGACAATCAGCACTCCATGTTCCCACCCAGAGCACTCCAGACAAATACACCTCTCCCCACCCACCACAAATCTTCCTAATTAGACCTAAAACCCCAAATCCACTCCCTAAAATAAAATGTGGTAAAAACCGAAAAATTAATGGCTGAAAATGGGGTAAATGCCATGGGGTGGGATGAGGTTCTTTTCCAAGATTCTCTGCATTCAAAATTGGCTAGCTACATCCCTGCTCAATAGTGGTATCTTGGGACATTGTTAATAGTTACCACTAGCCAAATGCAATACTGAACTGGTTAAGGGTTCACTTAAAACAGCGTTCCTACAGTTCTAGCTCAATTTCAATGTTGTATCTCTAGCTCGAGGTCCTTAACTATTCACACATGCAGCGTTATATAACGGACAAAATACAATGCTGCATCTAAGGGCTGGCAAGACTTTTAATCCTTTCTGCAGCGACGATATGGGCCGACTGTCAAACTGTATCGTGCTTGGAAGATAACCCAGTTTTATATACCAATGTCAAGTTGCTGTTATGAGCCCTTTTGCACAGAGTTTAAGCCAATTGCAATACTGTATCTCGAAGTTGGCAAGCTGAGCTCAGAAAGTTATAAACAGCGTTTACTGACCAAATGCAATGATGCTCTTCCTTAAGATTCCAATTCCATTTTGTTGGGCAATTTCTGATTTGCACTGTGACATTGATAAATATGAGCTCAATATGCAAATCTTATGATGACACGACAGTGACTTGCCATATATGGCTTATGTTATCCTTTTTTTACAATCTTCATTTCAACGGCAGTTGTAACATTAGTTTGTCTCAAGAGTTTTATTTTGGAAGTTTAAATTGTGTCCTTGAAAATCACCAGTAGTAAACTATCTGATGAGCGATCAAGAGGTAATAAATATAGGTTTAACAAAAAAAATGTCAGGAATGCGCAAAACTCCGCATCATTATTTTCAAGTTGCTTCAGAAACATTCACACTTTAAGGGGTTTATCTAGTGAACCGCACAAGATATTGAAATTATTCCAACGGATTTTTCTGTACGTAGAAAAGGTCACTCAAGAACTGCCAAATAAAGTCGGGTGAGGGCTTTGCTGACACGTCACACTACCGTACCTTTAGGCCACAGAGTGCGTGGCTACACAGCGGTGTGCGTAGGATTTGTGGGGTGAGTTCTGCAGACTGTAAAACCCCTCGACTGCCATGAGGAAGGTCCACATCCCGTCTTGAAAATGTTTGCCGGCTTTTGGACAGTTAGAAGGGAGGCTGAAATGCAAAATGGCCTCTCACTGACAATTAGAAGTTAGTCACCTTAAAATATAGAGGGTACAAGTTATGATTGTCGGCTGCCGTCGGGGTATCAAAAGAGGACTGTACCCCCCCCCCTTTTTTTTTGGAAGATATTTACTTTTGCAGAGGGCTGAGATGCATATTGGAGCTATACGTGAAGTGCTTTGAGGTATATTTAACTCGCATTACCGCCTATAAAGGCGGGCGCCTGTTGCTTGGTACGGGCTCTATTATATTCTTCATTTAAGTCTGTGAAATGCCATTTTCGGCCATCTGAGGGGTCTGGTTTTTCGAAATTTCCAGCACGCCCCGTGCCAATCAATTGAGACACTCCTGTGACATATGATTCACATATTAATTTACTTCCACTGACAGATAAGAGTTCAAAGTAGTGTAGTAGACCTCACGAAGAACCAGGAGTTACTGACTCTTTACCTCTAACAAAATGAACCCCGGTGCCACATCTTGGGCTTTGGACCCAAACATCCTAAGCCGAATGAAGGTACCAACAAAAGAGAGCATTATGACCAACCATCAAAGTTGTACAAGACAACTTGTAGGAAGATGAGCATTTTGCAATATATCACAAACTGGACCCTACGGCCCATCTTGGGCCTCAGATCCAAACACGCTGAAACCCCGAAAAACCACCATTAGATTACCATTATGACAAACCATTAAGATAGTACAATACAATCCGTAGGAGGAGATGCATTTTTGCACAATTTCATAAAATGGGTTGTAGGGCCCATATGGAAACTTGGATCACACATTCCTGAGCACCCTGTATCGCCCGTTACCCACCCCCAACCCCCCCCCCCCCAAAAAAAGTGTCCAAGTTTTAAACGAAACCATGAAAGAATGTGGGGGGAGGCATGTTACCGTAACAGATTGACAGATAAATAAATGCCGTGTGATCGCAGTAGCTCACACCAGCTTGGCTGGTATGAGCTAACCATGATTCTGGTTTCATCTCAGTTCATGTGGTACGTACTGCCATTTTGCATAAATTGAATAATTTTCCTATTCAATGAACGGAAATTGCAAACATAAGATCCCATTTATTTAATAAGGCTAAATAAATACATGCAGCATAGAACAATCAGGAAGTGCCATTTTCCGACCATCGTTTGTAAAGTCCCAAAATTTTCATGTACTCTTCTTGGTGGCTACCCGCTTTGACAGTCTTGCTGGCACTCAGCCCCTAATGATTTTTTTCTTTTTTCGTGTCGCCGAGCTTAAATCAACAACTATTATGCATTGTTAGTTTGACATGATGTTTGGGAAATGTCTTTTTTGTTGTGATACGCGATATCCCTTTAATGGGCAAATACGAGTGGTCGCCAAAAACTTTCACGTTGTACAACTCACATTACCTGCTCCGTCCCCTTTAAAATTAGAAATGTTGTTATGAACTTTAACACATTCTGTTTGCTTGCATCTTATGTTAGACAGAGAGGGCGTAATTAATTACATAAAATCATACCATCACACCTTGGTACAAGGTGCAGTAACTTTTAGAAAAACAAAATATACAAAGCTTGAAATTTGAGTAGTGGGCCTACAACAATGACATCATAAATTATTGCACAATGTGCCATTTTAATTTGAGTGAATTTGTTTTGAACTTCAAAATTTTACATCCCAAGTCAGTAATGTCCTATATGCAGTTGGGAGTTAGACTGTAAGAATTCTTTTTTCATGCTTTTTAGTATATGCTTTATAATTTTGTGACTTGAGGTACACCTCAAGCTCTCTGCTATTCGTTTCTTTATTTGCAATATATAGTCCAAATGATAAACTTGTGGTGTGTACTTAAACTAGAATGTTCCTTGTGGATATTGCAAAATGAAGATTTTTGAACAATTGTCACAACGATGACTTTAGTGGTTATTACAGTATAATAAACAAATTTGGTGATAAATGTTTCATAACTATACAACTGCAAAGGGAAAGAACAGTTCTCGTTGTCATAGTGTAGCCGTATGTCCTTCATGAACGGCCCTTTAGAATCACGTGACGATATTTTTCGTATTTAATTGTGAAATTTATGGGGTGTAACGTGTTGTTTGTCTTTACATAGGCCTAAACAATATTTGAGTCTTGGAATATAAAAAATGCACGTGAAAGAGAAATTAGAAGATATAAGTGATAATTAGCTGTTGTTTCTAAATAAGTTCAGGCGACTACCCTTGCCCTCTGAGAAAATATAAATATCTAACTTAATGTAAGCCTATGGATGAATCCGAATAGTCAAGTGATGAGTCTAATTCAGTCGAACAATTACTCTAATTTTTCTAATTCTTTGCTTAATTATATCAGGATGGTTTCAAAATTGTAAGTAGACAATATATGGATGATTTAATATTGATGGACACAACTCATGGCCGACTTCGCTCTCCCCTCGGATTCTTGAAGTTCTATTCACTGATAAAGATATCGTCATTTTACGGTACTACTGGCAGCCAGGATTTCTGTGTTCAACCCTTTATTTTACAGTTTTGCCGACTAAACCCAGTGTAAAGGCACGTTAACTATGAAGCAACTTTTATTCCTGAACACTAAAATATCCTCCTACTTTAGTAGTTAGGGACAAAATGTTCACATACGTACAGGCAGTATATGACATATCTGTCTTATGAAAAACTAAAATAACGTTCGCCTCCTGGAATTCTAGGTGTTTTCACTATAAAATTACATTTACATGGAAGTGAAAATGCACATGAGAACACCATTTCTTTCGCTCACGGTGTTTCTTGCCGGGAAATTGGGATCGTGTAGTGTCTGCCTAAGAATGTGTTCACACGACCTCCCTTGCAGTGTCTATGTACACAGTTACAAATTCTCTAATCAAAATACACGTAAAAGCTTACCTTGAGGCACTCTGCTATCTCAGTTTATAGAATGTGTGCAATTGCGAATTGGAGAGCGACGAGTCACAACAGACGAAACGATTTCTGTTTAATTAATACAACTATAGGCCTAGTGCCAAACGTTTCGCAAAAGCATTGGTTCGTTTCTTCGGTTACTTTTTCTAAATCCTGCCGACTCTCTGGAAAAAAGCCATTCGGCGAAACCCAACTTCCTAACAAAAGAAGCTACTGTACGTCCTGTTAAGGAAAACACTTGTCTATCTCCTCAAACTCGTGTATTCAAATGCTGCTAGGATACTATGTAAATAAGAAAGCTGTTCTTCTGTACGTTACAACGTGGAGCTAATGCGAATGGCACTCGGGTCATGATCATTATAAACCCGCATTTCACTTACCATGCACAACTGCAGTCAACTGATCACCAGGGAAATTTTGTTGAAATAAAACACTTTGATGGTTTTGACCTCTGGAAATTTCCTGTCAATTTCACGGCTTCAAGATTGTAGTAAATCCAGTGTAGTGGGGAAAGCAAAGCAAACCAGACGAACTGGAACAGTTCTGTCACTGTAATAGCACGTCCAAAGTTGATATATTGTAATATGCATTGCTGAAGTAGCTACAAAACTCAGCGGACGGTAACGAGAAAGGGCGGACTTTTTGAACTAAGCTTACACTTGAAGCATGGATATGTACTGTGGCTTGACCACTTTTGGTATGATTTTTTTTCTACAACATTTAGCACTGTGGGTGGTCATAGTAGATTTGAAGGCATTATTAAAAATAAGTGGGCTTTTTAAAGCAGAAGATAAGAGATGTTTAATTTAAAACAGATAATGATGAATTTAATATATTTTTTCATTTACGTTTAGGTGTAAGACTGAAAGTCTAATTATGTTGGCAAATGTGTGACTGACAATTTTCTTTTGCAATAAAGGTAGGCATATGAGGTCTTTTCAATCATGCGACCCCCCCCCCCCCCCGGGGCTTCCTTATGTTTATAGCTCAGTGTCTACTACGTCTACGTGCGGCAAACAAAGTTTCCATGTCACCTCCTACCTGCACAACCTGATTACACTGTCCTGCGAAATATAACCCCTAAAATATGAATGAAGGGTAAATTCAGTAATGCAAGTAATGTTATAAGCCGTGAAAAAAGGGTATTTCTGGATGTAACTATGTTTCCCGAGCTAGAAGATAAGGCTATTGCTTTAGGTTTTTCAGTAGTTCGGGATAAATCGTAATTGGTGATGACGTGTAGTTGTACTATGACAAGTTGGTGAATATCAAATAAAACGTTTCCCCGTATACCGTAAGAATTTACGAAATATTGTAAAAATGCTCTCTGATTGGAACTCACCTTGGTGTTGTGACAACCAAAGATTACCTTGATGAAATAACCTATTCGATCACTAACTTCCGAAGTTCCGGCCTCCATTCATCGAAATAATATGCAAACCTGATTGAAACGTATCTTATAATGCGACGGAATAGTTGCGTGATAATATAGTCACGGAAGTACTACCTCGGAGGTAGTACTTCCATGGTCTTAAATCATCTTGAAGATGATGTGTTTGGCAACTTTTCGTTCCTAATGAATATTTAGTCGTGAACGGAGGGAATGATGTGCCAGGAAGTGAAAGCCGTACTACAAGGTAGAGGAGGCTATTTATGGGCAAGTACATTTTATATCCTGTCAAAATCGCTGTAAATTTACAAAACCAAAAATAATGAGACACACATAAAATTGCTGGCAACTACAACATCGAATTGGCAACACATTCCTTAAACGGTACAGTAACCCATTGTATTTCTTTATCTTTTGTTCTGTAAATCTGCAGACATTCCTAACTGTTCTTTTCTTAACTACTTCGTAAAATTGGCTCTTTGGTTGATAAACACAAAAGTGACTGCAAAATTTGTGGTTCCAGCGCCCCAATCTTGCAATGCAAAAAACACCTAAAATAGCGGTTTTCCTCTCTATCCTTCAACTTTTCCCTCATATCGTGCCCCAAATTCCCCCTCCCCCCATGACACCTAAACCCTGCCCATGACACAATCCTGGCTACACGCCTGTGTGTTTCCTTTGTATTTAATGAGAGCATAGTGTCAAAATTATCAGTCAGGCCGCCACCACTACTACGACTGTAGTAAATGTATTTAGATTTCAAATATTCATAGGTGTACGTATTATTTTATCAATTGTTGCATTCTAGGACACGATATGCTTGCAGAGGATTGTAACTTATGGTTAACACACAGGCGAGGAGCAAATGGAACAAAGAAAATAAATTCCCCTTAAAATTTATGTCCGCCTTTAGAGTTTGACGTTGGACAACGACGTTTTACATTCTTGCCATTTGGCACTCTGAAAATTTTTTCTCCCCATGGCAAAAAGTTCGCCCTCATAATTTGGTTGGTTGGCATGCAGCCTTTTCTCCTTTCCCTTCACTCTAAATAAGCTGTTAAAGCGTTACACGTTTTTCTCTCACGTTTTTCTTTTTAAACATGTTTAGATGCTAAACACGCCTGTCTAATTCCTAAACATTTCGTTTTGAAAGACGTTTACGTTTACGTGCTAAACGTTTACTGTTTAATTGTTAATTTGTTTGCGTAAACTGGTGTAAATGTTCATAGGAAAGTGGTTAACTGAGAGACACCCTTAACCCTCCCAGACCCCAGAGAATGTTTTCACTGACGTCATAAGCCCCCACTTTTGTCAGGTAAAAACTGGCGACCCTCGCATTACTGTTGCACTGAAAACTGTTGATTTTTGTCCGGCAGAGAGCGTGACTTACCAATTATTACATCACCTGAAAGCATTACATAGCAGGTCTGATGATATTTCTGTAGAAACAACATATTGCATTGAAGTGCTGCCTGGAAGGTAATACATAACTTCCATTTCTTAAGTAAACAATCCCATTTTAAGGTGCGTCACTAGAGATTTGATGGTGCAAGCTTAAACCTTTAACTTGAATTCCCTAAGTTGTCTGTACTACAGTATTACAAGTGCCATACGAGTTAAATGAATTTAGATCCAGAAAACCCAGAAGACAGCATTCATAATGTCACAAAAAATGTTCTGTGCTTTAAGTATGATTTGTGCACACCCCGAAAACTACACTGAGTATCAAACTATCAACATTGCACAAGAAAATTTGAAGAGTTTTAAGGCATTTTTCACATCATAAAATGACCCTTACAGTAGAAAGGACCTTAATAATACTTTCAGAACACTATAAACCCATCACCAAGCATCATTACATCAGGCTGCAAACTTCAATATTATCTGAAGCTAAGTGTTAAGTATTTTGCAAACTTTTTGGATAAGTATTAATTTGTAAACAGCTGTTGGAGGTTCTAGAAAAGCCTGGAACAATTGTAGCTGTCCAAGGTGATTAATAAATGCATTTTAAGGGCAAGAACAAGAAAAAGACCTAAACAAGCCTAAGATACCACTAAGCAGTGGCGTAGCTACGGGGCGGGGGAGGCTGGGGCCCCCCACAGAATCGCCCAGCCTAGCAGCCCCCCACAGGCGACCGGGGCCATGATAATATTCAATCCGGGCTACCCGGCTACTATGACATAGAAACACTTGCGATAGATCCACGCAGTTGCAGGGTATTTTTCAATTGTGCCGCACTCTGGATTTCAGAATAAATTCAGGTAGACTAAGACAAGCTTCATATCGTTGGAATCTCTTGACTTTTTACTCGTCAGGTTTCTAGATGGATAATTTTCTACAGTAGCAGATTTAGAGTGGCTGAAATTGCCTACCTTGGTGTGGTTTAAAGTCCGCTCCTAGCATCTGGCCTGTTTCTATCTCCTGAAGGGTTTTTTTCCATTCCTGGGTATGCACAAATTTGTTCCAAAATCATACTTGGTGTGGTAGGTAGAATATTTGAGTCAAATATGGTTGGAAGGAACTTGAATTTGCACTTTGCACGGCCATTGCTGCCAGTCATTGGCCAGTGCAACAACCAAACCCACGTTGGGTCAATGCAGTCTCAAGGGTCTTAACCTTACCACTATTACCTCACAGAAACTCACTTAGCTCTTGGGTAGAGTGGACATTCTCAGTGGCATACGAGACGGGGAAGGGGAAGAGTGCCAAAATTTCCGCAAAATCTACATTCGGAAAGGATTTTGGAAAAAATTAGGACAGCCCTTAAATTTTGAAATAATGGGATGGTTCTTCAGAAAGTTCCTGTATATGGCCAAAATCTTAAAAAAGATATGCCCGAAAAAAGGAAAGAAACGTCATATAGTTGCCATAAAATTTTCCGGAAAAACCAAGTCAAGGTTCCGAAAATTTGCCACACCTTGGGTCAATGCAAAAAAAAACTATTATTTGTGACTTTTACTTCACAGATAACCACAACACAATGCCCGAAATTGTGGAATATACAAATTCTTTCAAGCATTTGCCCGAAAATGGAAGAATATCATAGTAAGGGTAACATAGTTACGAAAAATTAAACAGATACAAAAATCGCGACTCATTTGAGAAGCCTGTGGCTTAAAAGAAACAATCATTCTTGAGCCTGTTTCAAAAATCTTGTGTAACACGATACCCGAAATGGCCGATTCTTTTTATAGCTTCAAATCTTTGCCAAAAGACAGAAAACGCTATATTAAAACTAAAATTTTCATGGAAAATAACAAACATCTGCGACCCATTTGGGTAGAATGTGAAAAAATGTTGTCATCATCCCCACTTCTTACTCTAGTCTTGCAAAAACTGCCCAAAATGGTCAAATATTCGGGCAAAGGTTAAAAAACTGCTGGGACGTTTTCAATTGCCAAATTACTTCAACAGACAGACAGGAGGGTGTTCAAGTGCCCAAAAGTTTGCCATCTATCCTGCTCTAAAGACAAATACGGACAATGGTTATGAAAATCGGGTAATTTGTTTTTCAATACTTAAATGATGCAGTATGAGAATGTCTCCCCATAAGTCTGCCTTGTAATGTTACATTTTTTCAAAAGTAAAATCATATATAGTCGAAAGTTCGGGCAGCCATACAATTTTATCAATACTGTATTGAATTTAGCCAAGATTCACAATAGAGTAAAATTCATTAGCATGTTTTCTATTCCGTTTTATAGTTTTCCCCCCGAAAATATGCGGGACCATTCATCAAATAATGGTGATAAATTGTATCTCGTAATTTTCTGATCAAATAATAGCGACTGCTTAGATCCCCCTATAAGCCTGGGAAATGTCATTTTCGACTGTCTCAGGGGTCCGATTTTCCAAAATTTCTGTTCTCTTAACGCCAACTAGTGATGGCGCTCCGCGTAGATAGTCTTCTCAGCACAATTTTAGTTTCAAGTGAATAGGGTTTAAAAACGGAACCTTGAAATAGCGACTGCATATACCCCCCTATAAGCATAGGAAATGACATTTTTGACTCTCTGAAGGGTCAGATTTTTCAAAATTTCCTGTACGTTTCGCCTCAACTTATGGTGGCGCACCACTTACGTAGACCGCTTCATAGCAGAAATTAAGTTTTAAGGGAACATTTTTTGCAAAAGGAAACTCAAAATGGAGAATGCTTAGATCCCACTACAATCCCGGGAAATGCCATTTTCAACTGTCTGAGGGGTCGGGTATTTCAATATTTCTTTTTCGCTTCGCGCCAACTAATGGTGGCGCACCGCTGAGTCTCTCTGGCTGAATTTAAGTTTGGAGTGAACGTTTATCTGCCATTGAAACTTAAAATAGCGACTGCTCGGATCCCTTTATAAGCCTGCCGACTGTCTGAGAGGTACGAATTTTCAAATTTTCTGGACGCTCCGCGCCTACCAGTGGTGGCGCTTCGCTTTCACTGTCTTAAGGGCATCATTACATTTCGTTCAAAAATCTTCTGCCCGCAAACTGAAATGCTCCCTATATATGCCTATGGAAAAACCTTGTTCATGCCTGCACTGGAATAGCTGCTTGCAACATAACCCTAATCCTTAAAGATGCTCATTGAGTTGATATCGATAACTTAATGAGAGTCCCAAAGGGTCACTACCATATTACAATGCCTAAAGTTAGCACAACAAGTCAAGTTTTAAGTCCAAAAGTCACAGAAAACGTTAAATTTTGAATTTTCTAATGCCCTGACTTGTAATGGTTTTGTACATAATTTGAAAAAGTGTCTGGTCATGGATTTTTGAAAACGGACTTGAACCGTTAATTACTCACTCATAAAACAGTTATTGTATGTAGAATATGGGGATTGCCTAAGTTTGATCATTTGTCATTGGTCTGTGAAGAAATCTTAATAGGTTTGGAAAATTTGTTGAATGTCATGAACCAACTCAATGAGCCGCTTTTTTAAATCAATCCCTAACCCGAACAAAGAATACAATGGATACAATACAATTGCAACAGCCAATGAAGAAACACCTTGTTAAACAGTGCGCATCGACTTAAGGGCAAGGGTCAGACTTGAAAAGATTACTTTCTCTGGCCCTTTATCTTCTTTTGTTTAATAGTTATTTTATTTCATTTCATTTATTTGTTTTTCCACAATATTCGATAGTAATTGGTACAATACACAGAAACAAAAGTAGAATGTACATGAAATCAAAATATTGTGAAGGGAAGCACTCTAAAAAACCAATAGGGTTTGTCGAGTAGAGTGCTCCCAAGAAACAGAAAAAGAAACAAAAAAGAACCAGGATAGTACAAACTAAAGAAGTATATGAGGGCAGGATATAACAAAACAAAGAGAAAACAAATAGATCAAGAATACCTATCCGAAGTAACAACCTAAATCCCTCCCTAGATACAATCCAATCTACCTCACCCTCACCCTTGCCCCAAATGCCCTACCTGTGCCCCAACCTTCCCACACACATTACAATACACACACTACATTACCCTGACCCCACACATTACATTACACCCCCCCCCCCCTCCCGATGACACGCCTCTTGAAGAAGAAAGATCCAAAGTGAATGGTTAAAGGGAAACTACAATTAAAGTTAAGAACAAGCAAGTGATGTACTATAATCAGTTAATATTGATTGATAAGAAATCTGCTTAGGTTATATCTAAAAGAGGATACAGAGCGCTTGATTTTTAGACCATTGGGTAAAGAATTCCAAATTTTGATAGCACGAAAACATATACCCGTCTTAGAGAATTTCCTCTGCTTATCTGGAAGACGAAGGCGATTGCTGTGTCGACAATTATAGTTATGAACTAAACTGTTTTGACTGAAAAGGTGAGAAAATCCTGGAGGAAGGTAGTTATTAATGAAGCGATAAGTGAATGTCGCTGTGTTTACTTTGATAATGACGTTTAATTTTAACAAGTTCAATGACTTGAACAGTTAGCTTGTATGTTCACGTGGGGTAGCACTAGAAATGTATCTGATGGCTCTCTTTTGCAGTACGCTAAACTTATTCAATGAAGTACTACTTGAGCTAGATAAGCTAGTTATGCTAAGCTAATATTTCAAATGTCGTTGTTTTATGTCCTCTGTTACTTTAATGTCGATTTTCGGATTGTTTAAAATCATTTGGATTATTCGTGTAATGTAAATCAATAAGAGATAAATAAATTAAATCAAACCAAAACAAACTGCTTTGCAATTTGTTCATATTCAGTTTTTTAAATGCAAATAAATCGAACAAACAAAAACCAAACCTTGTTAAGATCGGCAGGGGACCACGTTATGACAGAAGTAAGGGACTACTAAAGAACCAACAGAGGTTTGATGGGTAGCTAGGCGAAAGGATAAAAAACCTGTTTCCTGGAAACATTTGGGTTCTAAAGGCAGAAAAGTTAAAAAGGCAGAAACGCTGAGGTTTAAAGTGAAGAAACCAAACACAAAAAATGGTCCGATAGATAAGTTTTAGTCTAGGGATGACGAACTTAATCGTGCCTACTGGTATGGTCCCATTTGGGGCTGGAGAAAATCACCTCAGGGGAAGCCCTCACACAAAGTATACCATGCCATCATCCCGCACTTCTGAGCTCTACCTTTGTACTCAGATAGCCTATTATAGACTCTGAAGTTTTTGTTTTTGCAAAACATGCTTAATTGTTTACCATGAAGACAAATTTTCCTTAAGAATCATCAAAAAAGTAGAAAATTGGAATAAAAGTTTCCATCAATGCACAGTTCTTTAGAGCCACTTACTTCCTCTTTATGGAAGGAGAATAAGCAGACGCGTATTCAAGGGAGACTTTTACGGCCTCACCCCCCGCCCCCTTCCCCCTCTTTTTGTCACACCAACAATACCAAATACACTAAAATAAGCAAAATGTTCATCTACGAGAATATTCAAGGGTGTTTTTTTCAGGCTCATCCTTTCCCTCACAACACAAATCCAAACACACGAACCACGTATGATATTCAGTCCGGGTGAATAGGCCATGTTCTTCCTTTCGTACGGCCTTGCCTTCGCCACAACAGGGAGTTGAAACTCCCTGGCCACACCAACAAGATTTGAATAATGTAAGTGGCTGCCCACCAATATGTCATCAGGCTATGGGCGTTACCAAAGGAACTATAGGTGCGTTCGTTTTAACGGCTATTGAGCCAGCTCAACTGGCTTAGCCAGTTTCTTGTCTGGACGACATGTGACGTATTCGTCACACGGGTCAGCTAGACCACCTCGGAGGGCTGGTCGTTTTGGCCGGCTCAACTAGTTGTGATGTTTTCCGAAAGATCGAACGCTGGCTGAGCCAGTTGAGCTGTCTCGAGCTTGGAGTAAAAATACTATAATATTGTAACTCCAAGGTCTCGAGCCTCTCAATCGAGCGCACTTTTTGTTCACACATCCACACATCAGTCCACGTGTGCAATGTAGTGGCTGTGGACGCTCGTTGCGTTAGTCTAGTCTGTTTCCTAACAGTGGTTCATTATGGTATAGAGCAGGTGTGTAAACTTTTGGACAAAATCATGTTGCTTTTGCCATCTGGGTAGCCTCAGTGGAGCAGATATTGGTGTACCGTATATTTGTTGGCGTCTTACCGTCACCCCTTGCCCCCGTCCTTCCCCCCGTTTGATTGGCCAATGTGCCAAGACCCACATGCACACACAAGCCATCATGTCGTAGAAATACAAAACGCATCCTACAAGTTTCAAGTAGGACCTATGTTCTAAGTGTTAATTATGATGCGAAATTCCTTGAAGCCCTTGTAGTTGTTGGTGCTGCCAACGGAGTATTGGGCTATAGGCCTTACCTTGATTTTGATTTCTATTTCGTCGTGCACCGGTATGTTTTCAGGCGCGGATCCAGACATTTCAAAAAGGGGGCTGAGCTTAGAGAAAGAGGGTAGTAGGAACATGAAAATATCAGTAGCGTAGGAAGCAATACGAAAGTGTGTGGGGGCGATGTACCTCTCCCTACCCCATTGACCATAAAGTACATTTTTTATGCTAAATTTTTCGCTTTTTCGAAGAGGAAGAACTTTTTTAAAAAAAAAAAAATCTGGGCGTTCTCAAGTTTGAACAATACTGTACTGCGCACGTCGAAAATTTGGGTCCTTTTACACATTTGTAAGTATGGAGCGTGTATTGCATGAAATAGCGTAGATTCAAGCGTTTCCTGTAAGGATATTTTAATATTTGGGAACCATTGAAGAATCTGCGTTTCCTGTTAGCATATATCTGAGATAGCATGTCGACTGAACATCGTTGTTTTTACAAAATGTTATCTAAGGAGTGCGGAATGAGACTTCTCGGCGACATTCAAAAAGCCCCCGAAACTTTGTATCTTTTTAAACAAAATATTTTAAAATTAAAAGCCTTTACTGAAGCAAATCTTAGGGAACCCTAGCGACTCGGAAAAGTTTACCACTGACTGCTTTATGAGCTACCACTTACTGCATAAAGGGTTGCAGGTTAGGGCGGGCAGAGCGTGCCGAAAAAATTGCCTTTTTAAAAACTAATATTACACATAAGAAGATTTTATTAGGAAGAATTCGGAATTTTATGAAAGGAGGTTTTGAAAACCGCACTGTATTTGACTGGTGTCTCAAATGGCAAATTTCAGAATTTTTCACTTTTTCGTGCCAGGGGGCAATCGTCCCTCCTTCCTGTAGCTACGTCACTGCTCTGCAACATTGATCATTGACAACATTTTGAAACTTCAATAACTAAGAATCCCTTCGGGAGATTTTTTTTTTGAAATTTGGGAAATGAAAAAAGGATTCCCTGACCCGGGAAGTGGGGGAGGGAAGCATGCTTCCGCCCCTCATTTGTTACTGGGCTTTCGCCCCCACCTCACGCTTTTATATCTTATTCTGCTTGCAAGACCGTCACCATCTGTTGGAGCATCTGTACAGAAAATTTTCAAAAATCACGATCATTCAGACAGCCGCCGGAAACGGCATTTCCCACCGACTTGTAAGCAGCATTTAAGCAATCATTATTTTGAGCTTTCGTTTGCAAAAAAAAAATATACTTCAATAAAAAAAAAAATGAGTAAGTTATAAAGTTGTCAGAAAAAATACCAGATAAAATGAACCACTTACATTGGATGAAATGGTAATATTTTACAAACTATCTGACTACCTTGCGACATACGATTATGAAAAGTATAAAAACTTCATTGACGGGCGAAAATCCCTTCTGAACTTCAAGGGAGGATGGCAGTGCATCACATACCGGCTATCTATCCTTTACAAGTTTCATCTAACTTTGCAAGGATCCTATGTGTTTGAGCAGCCTAATTAGCTGAAACAGAAATCAAAATCAACGAATAGTCCAATTCTTCTTCGTGGTCAGCATCAACAACTATACCAGAGCTTCAATTCTTAAACGTGTCGCATTAAAACTTAACCTATACCTGCTCCACTGGGGCCACCAAGAAAACGATGAGCCTGAAATAGCCCCTTGAATATTCTCGTAGATAAACATATAGTGTATTTGTTATTGTTGATGCGACGAAAATTAAAAGGGCCGTGAAAGCCCCCCACCCCTTGGATCCGGGTATGGTTTTTATTTGATGCGTGCGGTCTTTAGGGATCAAGTGTGCAGAAACCGTTGACTGGTTGATATGGTCTGGTTTTTTGTTGGCTAGAAAATAATTTGCGCTCTTGTTTGTGTGCAATGCATGTATTTATGTAAGGTAAATGCTCGAAAATTAGGTCGGTTTTGTAAGATCCAATTATTCTCATGAAATTTCTCACTCAGGTAAACTTTTAGCATGTAAGCCTCTGAGTCTGAGCTGATCAGGCTGCTTTAAAACATGGGATCCTTGCAAAGTTGTAACACTCATTGTATATAAATGAATGAATGAAAAATTTATTTCCAGCAAAGTATCCAATAAAAACAGTACAAATCATACAGGTAAAGTAAATGCCAGAAAAGGAGAAAACAGAAGTTTTATACTTATAAATTGTTTCCCCTTTAACACTTAACAAGACGAACGTCTAGACGAGTTGCGGTGCCGACAAAGTCGTCTTGTACTTTAAAGGTGATTTTATATTTTAGGGGGACAAAAATACCATCCCAAAATACTTGTATTATGTTTTGCCCAATAGCAGCTAAGTTTAGTTCCACACTTGTAATCCAGGAACATTGTTCATTCACTTTAGAAATGTGGTTGAGGTGGAACGTGGAACACACCAAAGAAATACTCGATTGCCGGTATAATGAGGTTTGCTCATTTTGAACTCATAGTTGACAGTAAATCAGGAAAAGGTGATACAGCAGTTGATTTAGAACTGTAGAAAGAGCAAAACGTCACATCAGATAACATTTCAAACGTCCTTTACAAGCTGTTGCTTGTGCATTCAATATAAGGTATCCCTAATGTCCCGGCTCCTTAGTAACTCCTTGCACAGCATGAGGGTTTCTGATAAAAGATGGTAAAGCGCCAAAGGCTCAAGACAGGCCATTCGACCAAACAGGCGTTAGTCAAAATTGTATATTAAGTAGTGCAGTTAAAAAGGGAAAACATGCCATTTGTTTAGCTGTTTAGTGAATACAGGTGGAGTACACTGTTATGACGGAATGTTGGAAACGATAATGAGTCTGTATATACATGACAGTAACGTTGTAGTCACTTGGTTGAAGATGGATTTATGCATGTTAATGAACAAAAAGAAAAAATTTCCAATGTTGAACATAAAGAATTTCTAAAGATTAATGGTTTTTAAAAAGTTCTGTACTCTCCGCACCAAGTTTACTCTCAGCTTACTCAAAACTATGAGACAACTACTCTTACGTCACTAAATTTATTTCTGCCGCCCCTCCCCCTTGCTCGTATATTAACGTAACATCTCAAGCCCAGTCACAGAGAATACGTTAGGATTTGCCGACAAAAGATCATACGCAAAAATCGTGTCATAAATATTTCTTTTGCTTGTTTTACGGAAAATATTGAAGACCTCCGTTTCACTGAAAAGATCCGGCTAAAATTTCGATTTCTATAAAGATAAATATAAAAGTTCTGGTTGTTTAAGAAAAATTGAGGTTTTCTAATAAAAAAATTGTTGTAAGTAACATCATATAATAACAAGTTAACGAGAATCAAAAGAAATGTCGATATCTCAGATTTACCATAATCTTTACAAATGATGAAATAAAATAAAAAATGTAAAACAGCAAAGTAAAAATTCCTTTGACAGCGTTACTTACACCTACATTCTCTCAACATAAATGTTAATATGATGATATTTCACTCTAGCTTTAGGCCTATTGTCACTGTTTCTCCAATTTATATTAATCCCGCACACATACGTCACTACTAACCCTTCGCCAGTAACTTCTTAGTTCAGTAATGCATAGACACTTGAACGACGTTGACCTCCACAAATCAGAGAACCGAATCAATCACTTACAAATCATAAAAGATAAATTGAAACATCTATACATCCCTTCATGAAACCCGAATACCAAAATATCGATGTCCCTATTTTATAACTATTAGCGGCGATTCGTCTGTCATCACATCATTAACCCTTTACCGTTGTGCTCCGATTGGGGCATATTTGAGCGCCTCGGGAGTGGGCGGAAAAGCGGACGTAGCCCGCCCCGCATCGGCTTCCGTAGGCCATTGACCCCGTGACCTTAAACATATTGTCTCTCTCGTTGTTGTGGCCGAATTTTTGGGTAGCTACTCGCAGTTTGGAGCTCCGCGTGAAACAGTAAAGATGGGGGACATCCGAGATCTCTGCATGGGTCCAAGGGACCCAAACAACGGTAAAGGGTTAAAATAAGCCTGTGGAGTGTGTTTACTGCAAAGCTGATGCCACTGTCTCTGCGTGTGTGCACGTAACCCTTTAGCCGACTGGTGCAGATATTTTAGATTAAACAATCTCGCTTCTTCCTACACTCTATATCAAGAACTTCTTGTCGCCTTTCTAACGGTGACTTCTTACTACGGAAGAAAACTGATGCCATTGCACTGTATAAAAATTGTTTTAATAATTTCCATGCATTTCTTTTTCTAATAAAAATGATTATATAGCAAGTTTATGTATGGCCACGACTCGCAACTGATCAAACGATAACCTAAAATATGTAAAAGCAATAAGAAAGCCAGGTCTATGAATAAGACTGCACTGTCCAGTAAAAAACTCCGTAAAAGACAAATTTCATCATTCCAACCACCCATATGCAATATCTCAACAAATCACTTTCAAAGAAAAAACGGACTTTATGAAAAATAAACGTTTCCCTGATAACACCACAGCCAGTGACATAACAAATAAGAGCATAACTAGCTTACAAATAAGTGTCTTGCTACTGTCATGTAGTATGCTGCACTCTCCATGACCTTTACCAGACGCCATCTTGTTGTTTACGAGCAACGCTCCCTTCCTTTTGTTGTAGATTCCCAGGGCCCTTCCTGTTTCCCGTCACGTGTTACCGGTGGACGTGACATATCACATTGCCGTAGTTCCACGTGCACGCTGTAACCCATATTTTCGAGGTGTGGCCAATTTCACTCACTTGCAGCCTCCTCATTGGTTGATATGATTTCATCATATTTATAATATTCATTTTAGGTGTGCGTCACAACTTTTATCCAATCGGGTTACAGCTTTTAGTTCTGTCATCTCGCATGGCCCTCGTGGCTCGAACGCACTAGGAAACCCCGCAGCCCGCAGCTAGTCAGTTGTGCTGCAGACCTCTAAGACGATGCACTAACTCACCTGTAAATAGTAATTGTCACCTTTTTTGCCGGCTTCTGATTAAAGATAATTTTTGAAGGAAGAAGAAATGGAATCAATAATAATCAAGAAGAATTAATCAACTTTATGAGTTCTGTGAACTTTTTTTTCTTGTGCGGAGCTAAACAACTTCAACGCCTATCAGCTAGATCCCCAACCTAAGCCTTCGTTACACGATTGGCCCATTATCCAACACTGCTTTACCATTTACGAAATGAACCACCTGGCTAAAATTTTACAATTGCGAAATTTCTTGTACCTGTTCAGAACTTCGTTGTGTAGGCCAACAATCTAAACCCTCTACAAACGGTCCAAATTTAATGTTTACGTTCGTTTAACATAAATAGAAAAAAATGATATGGCAATCATTTTTAATTGTTTTACAGTGACGTAAATCCCGAAGAAGGTAAGGGATGTTTTTGCTTCCTCAAGTAAAAAAAGGAAAGCCAAACTGTCATATGGCCCCCAAAATTTTAAATAACCAAATAACCAAAATCAAGACATTTTTGACAAGAGGTGAACTATCCATGGCCTTTAAAAAGACCAAATCAGTTGGTTTTCAAGGGCTTCGCCCCCCCAACAGAAAACCCAAAGCAGTCCCTGAATGATTATGCAAAACCTTCATTCATGTCATTCATGCAGACCTCTTCCCAATATCTCAAACAGTTCACCGCTCAGCGTAATAAAAATGGTTGCCCTCATCACATACAAATATAAAACGAGATATGAATGAACATGTTAAAACCCTACCGTGACTACTTTTTACATTAAACTATGTGTTCATGTTAACACTTCTTCATCTTATGATGTGCTCTTCTCCTTAAATGTATAAATATCCCCAAGAACATTCCCTCTGAATTTGGTTTTTAAGCATTCTTCTTTAGTGGAGCTTCTGAGCAATGGCAGCTCGTTGTGTAAATATGTGGAGGGGTGCATGATGAACTTACAATGACTTGTCTTAAATAAAGATGATTATCTTCTACCCCAGTAACCAATAATGCCAAACACCGAAAGAAAAAAAAAACAATTACCACTCACAACAACGAAAAAATAAAATGTACATGTAGATCTTTCGGAACGTATAAATAATACATCACGATCGTCATGTTCCCTACTTTCCCCATCATCACACCTCTGACTCTTTTCATATCCACTAGAGCCTTTTTTGTTTGTTCCCAACTCTGACATCATCATTTTTCTCCCCTTCATAACTTTTATCTTGAAATTCACCCCATACTTTCTTTTTCTTTGTTGCCAACCTTTCCTTTCTACAAAAAAATCTTTGAACGGCCCTTCTTGGGCATTGTTATATTCTCCACATAATTTTAAACTTTAAAATAACAAATTTACCATAACCAGGCACCTTGATATAACACACAAATATTAATACTCGCCAACTCATGCAAATAATATTTACCTCCAACAGACACTTACTTTATGAAAAAACAGTGAACAAAACTCCTCTAAACTATCAAACTTTTTACTCCGCAGCAACCCCGACCATGTCACTTGAAAAGAATAAATCTCTACAAAGAAATCCTCATATAAATTCTCAAAATTCACTAAACACCTCGATGAATTTAAAAACAACCAAAATGATGGCGCTGTGTTAAATTAAATGACATATTATTCCCCAGAGTACTCACGGACCTGGTTTTTTCGCAAGATTGTTACTAAAAATAGACCACGTTTGCAAATTTTACATGAAAAAACCCCAATTTTACACTCTCAAGAAAGTCATATTTCCACCAAACTTAAAAACACGAAAGAGAAGTACCATCCCTACAAATTGCACTAAACCCTATTTCGATACCGCAAAGCATCTAGAAGGAGATAGAAATAAAGTGCCGGAAATTCAGACATTGACTTCGCGATAGTAACTGCATTAGTTGCGGTTGCCTGCAAGGCAGGCACCCCAACTAAAAATGAAAAAAGGAGTGAAATAAAAATAACATTTACATTACATAAGGAGGCAATTACATGATAATAGCTTTAATCAAAAATATACTCCAGAATAGGCGTTGTGGGTCGACCTAAAATTGTACTAACATTTCCTGATAAATAAACATTATTTTAAGAAAACAATAATTTTTGCTTCTACATACTTTTAAAGCTATTCAAAGTCTTACAATTTTTTAGTCTGTCATCAAATGAGTTCCAAAGTTTGATTCCTGCAGTTGATATACAAAGTTGCTTTTTCTTCTTCCTACATAGTTTTGTTTGAAATTATTCTTCCGTTTGGTGTCATATCTGTCATTAACTGATAGTACGAAATTATTTTGAAGGTTTTTTGATAATAAATTATGATATGCTTTGAACATAAAAATACCTGTCCCAAAATTTATAAGTTGTTGAAGGTTTAGAATTTTCAGACCGTTAAAAAGTTGTGTCGTGTGGGCTAAGTAATTAGCGTTACAGACTATACGTATTACCTTCTTTTGTAGCAAGAATATCGGAGCGGTAATAGAGTTATATGTGTTATTCCATACTTCAATACAATAGTTAAGATACGGAAGGAAGATAGCACAATATAGAATATAGAAGGCTTCAGTATGTAATACATGACTTGCGTTACATATTATTGCAATACTCTTAGAGAGTTTTTTTCGATAAATTTACCACATGCTCTTTCCAGTTCAGATTAGAATCAATTAATACACCTAAGAATTTTGTAACATAGACTCTTTCAATATTTATGCCATCTATAGTTATATTTAACCATTAATTAACAGGCCAAGTATAAATTCTTTTCGAAGAGGTTTCACCCAGTACTACATAGCTTTGTACTAATTCTTCAGTTGTCTTCATCATCATTTTTTTTTATAAGGTTAAAACTTCATGGTTGACTTTTCATACTGTTCAAGTGCATGCATCATACATGTTTTGCAACTATGCGCATTTTGTTTGTGGGAAGCCTAGGGCTTTCACGGGTGGGAGGGGGGCCGGGGAGGGGCCGCGTTGTTAAGAGGGGTTTTTGTAAGGGTTAGTTCTGGTCTTGTATTCTTATTCATTACCTTTCCCTTTAGTTTTTTGAATTTTCTGTCATTTTTTCTTTTTCTTTTTGCTTATTTGTGTTTGCTACACAACTACTTTAGGTAACTTGCTTTTGTTGTTTTGGGGAGTAGAACTCTCGACAAGCCCCTCAGGGTTTTTTTAGTTTTACTTCCATCTACTTCAGTGTTATGTATGTACTGCATTCATTACGTTTGTGTATCCATACATTTTGATGATGTAGAAAAACAAATAAACGAAACAAACGAAACGATTTAAGTTTGTAGACACTCACCGATGGTCAATAAGCATATAATTGGTTTTGGTGACATTAAGAGATAGCTTATTTACTGCAAACCACACACTTAACTTTTCTAGCTCATCATTTATAAGTCGGCAGAGTATAGAAATATTAACATGCGAACAGAAAATATTAGTAACATCAGCAAAAAGAACAAAGTTTAATAAAGATGATACATTACAAATATCATTAATGTAAATAATAAATAACTTAGGATCAAGGATAGAACCTTGAGGTACTCCACAGAGTACTTCTTGACAGTCAGAACTAAAATATAAATGCACTCATGGACCAATCGTGGCAAGGCACCCTCTTATTTGTCTGATTAGCTGACTTTTCAGGTCAATATACTGGTTATACCTTGAGTTCTAGCAATACACTTAACATCACTGTTCCCAGAACTAATTTAAAAACCTACGGTGATCGTGCCTTTCCGTCAGCTGGACCCAAACTCTGGAATTGTCTGCCCAATTCTATCACACAGTTTAAGCCTCGTTTAAAGACTCATTTTTTTACGTTTGCTTTTCCTTAGGTTTGTATAGCGCCATTGAATACTCTGTAGTTTTAGCGCTCTATAAGTTCATATATTATCATTATTATTAAAGTTCGATGAAACTTAAAAAGACTATAGGCAGCCGGTATGCGATGCATTGCCACCATCTCTCGAAGTTGAAAAGAGATTTTCGATGGTCAATGAATTTACTCGAATTTCAATGTTATACTCATCATACTAATCTTACGTAGCAAGGTAGTCAAATAATTTGTAGAATGTCCATCCAAGCTCATTTTCCAAAGATTAATTTCTTTATATTACCATTTCATCCAATGGTAGAGGTACATTCTATCTGGTAATTTTCTGATCATTTAACAATTTAATCATTTTTTATTAGAGTATAAATATTATTGCAAACGAAAACTCAAAATAATGATTGCTTAGATTCTACTTACAAGTCGGTTGGAAATGGTATTTCCGGCGGCTGTCTGAGGGGGTGTGATTTTTCAAAATTTTCTGTACGCTCCGCCCCAACAGATGGTGGAGCTCCACTTAGTCTTTTGGACAGAATTAGATATTTCAGGCAGAGCACTGACAGACTGAGTTAACCCCCCCCCCCTCTTTTTGAAATGTCTGGATCCGTGCCAGGTAATTGTGGTATAAAATTGCGGTATAAAAGGGGCATTTTCTAATATTTTTTAATTTTTATTTATTTTTTATTTGTTCTATAATAAATGTTTTTGAATGTTTAGACTTGAGGTACGCTTTTATAGCAAGCAGCAACATCTCCTCAACAATGGAAACCTTGGGCTCTTAGGTAAGTTCCCTTATCATCCAAAGATCTTAACCGTGTAATTTGATATTGTTCCATCGGACTTAATCATATAAAAATTGCATCCACCGTATTCGATTTTCACTGAATCAATTTTATAACAAGCTATAGAAAAATTACTACGTTTCCTTTAGAAATCTGTAAACTTCCAAGGATCCAGGGGGGGGGGGGGGCGTTTACGACCTAAGCCCTCCCTTTTTTGCCACATCAACAATAAAACATAAGGGAAATTAGCAGTGCAACTCCCTCACTTTCCTGCTTTCTCTTAAAGGGGAAGTTTACGCAAAACATTTTATTTTCATATGTGAAAGAAGAACCAAATCTTTACAGTGTGGTAAAAGTTCCATTCAAATCGGATATGTATTTCACGAGATATCAGTAAATGAAAACAGTAGATTTGTGTTCCAAAGTAAATTTGAGGCCAGCAAAGCTTATATCACTTCCTCACATTGACAAAGAATCCTTTGTTCCCCTTTGTTCTATTAGACTGTTGTGTTGACATTGAAGTTCATAGAAACAGGACCTCCTTCAGCGTGGGGGGTGCAAACTTTGTAAAGTTCTCATGTCACTGATGCAATCCTATTTTAATAACATGAGATTGTTGAGGAGAAAATCGACTATTTTTTAAAGAGAAGCAAAAGACTGCGCACTTATATGGGGATATGATGTCTTATGTGCTTGCTTCAAGTTCACATTTTGTTGAAAATGTGAAAATTTTACGTGCTCATATCTTGAGAAACACACATCCCGTTTCAATTAAAATTCATTTAAGCACCCCTCTAGCATATCAAATCCTGTTATGACCTTAACCCCTTCTTTTAAGTCAGCCCTCCCTTTTTGGAATGTCTGGATCCCCGCGCCTGATTTAGGTGGCTGCGCGATCCTCCACTTTCAAAGGTGCATTTTGTACATGTTCTTCCTCGGTTTTTGAAGGCTGTGCGCATCAATATCGCAAACTAACTAGAAGGAGAAAAATTGCGATGTGAAATTGTTAAGAAGCCGTACTGTCGTAGATGATATCTTGTTCAAGCAAAAAATCTCGACGAAGTGAACCTTTGCAAACTATAGCTGAGAATAAGTTGTCGGAGATATTGGTTCTTGTAAATAAGATATGCCTCTAAGCAACGCAAATGTCTTACCACCGAAATCCAACTTGAAAACCAACACAGAAGAAGACAAACCATTCATATTTAACTAACCAGATGATTTTTAACGATTGAACTTACTACTGTCAATGTGCAAACAAACTAAGACGATAAAACTCAACCAAACCGGATAAAGCCAGTCATTACAACAAAAACTTACCATATGTACATAAGAGATGTCAACGTAAAGTTATGTTTGCGGAGAAAAAATAATTGTTTGAAAACAGCGAAAAATGCTAAAAGTTGATCTTGAATTGATTACGGTAAGAATGCTATCTTTCCCATACACACATACACACATCGCGGCTATGAACAGAACGGAAAAAAAAACATTCGTTTGCCCTGTCACCTCTTTTGCCATAAACAGATGGAAAGATTTCAAAGAAGACAATATGAAAGTATCGACTGGGAAATTCCCTCCTCCTGGCCCGATTCCAGACGGTTAGCCAAGTGTAATGGATTTCTCTGAACAATATCCTGTTGACTTCTGCGTGATATACTGAACTTTTCAACCCCGACATAAGAGCTGACTAATTGAGCTACCACACAGTGTGCAGGGTTTCTTCGATACAGTAACCGCGTAGCCAGACTGATGAGTTTCACTGTCACAAATACTATTCAAATCTAATGTAGTCTACCACCAACATACAGTTCACGTACGAACCGTAAATATAATATATACAAAATTACAGAAAGTATCAAAAGGGTGTGTAATGATTTCGGCGACAGATCACTTCAGTCAACTTCGCAGGCTGGTAACCTCGCGGCAGGGGAACAGTTTACTTCTTCATAAAAGTGAGTGACCTTCTAGGAAAGGTGTTTCGTAAAGATATCAATAATCCAAGTTTGTTTGGGAAATAAATGTCACTGATGAAATGTTTTTTTTCGAGTTTTGTTCACCAGAGTGTTGTATTTCTGTGCGAACTTTGTAGACGGTGACCACTTTGGTTCCAAGGATTAGGGAAATCAGACGGTACGCAATCCATACAAATCACATACTTCTGGGCGAAGAAGATTAACAGTATTGGTAGGATTAAAGAAGTGAGATAAACAGAAATACCTCAAGTGGAAAAATGGCACATAATTGCGGAAGTAACCATGGAAATAGCTGCACTTGGTCTTTTGGAGATTTTGCGAAATACATACAGTTTGGACTAGCTAACCCTGTATTCATAGACGCGGCAATGTTCAATCCTTTGTTGCCACAATTATTTCCTTCCAGAACTGTAGATAAATGTTGCACTAGTCAATGCAACCCACAGCAGTTTAGAGGAGGAGCGTCGAGTCCTGGAAACAGTTCGAAAGAACAGACGGCATCTGCTGTCGAAAGACAATGCAGGTGAGATGACTTCTTTGAGCAAGTGAAGACTAAAAATAAAACTGTTCAACTTATCTTTGACTTGTGTACTTAAATATCCACATCAAACCTTTAACTCTTAGCCCGGGCTAAACTTTTTCAGTTTGTCAGGGCTCCGATCCCCCTCCCCGTCGGGGAGCTTGACCCCTGGGTCAAATCCTGGTGCCACTTTTTCTCTAGATCATAGTGTGTTCCTGTGTCTACGACTAACAACCACCCAGAATTACCGTGCCATGGCAAATACCGCAGGCATAAAAAGTTCAGTCCCTAGCTGTGACCCATGTTTACAGTCCGCCTTTTCTGGTGGCCATGATGGCCTAAATGAATTCTTTCAAGTAAACGTCACTATCTTTGAAAAGTAGGGTTTTACCGTGTATTTTATCAGAATATGTTGGATATGATTCAGTTAAGCTTTGTTGTCAACTTTTTGCCCATACAACAGTGTATTGCTCATTTGTTGTGAGTGCAAAAATGAAACTAGAAACTGTGAATTTCCTATTTAAGATGGTCATTAGGAGACGAATGGTGTTGGGGAAGAGCGGTGTGTAGCAGTAATGAAGGAGTATACCGTATCTATTTCTGTACCCAAAAAGGCCGGAATATGTCTGGGCCTTTCAGGATAGAACATGTGCCAGTTTTGGAAGATCAAGTTTTTCGTTCCACTAAGCCAGGTGTTCCTAATGGGGTTGTTATTGTTCTGGGCCGGAATGCTTTGCTAGTATTGGGGTCGATGAACCAGGGGAGCACGGTGACGGCTGGGAAAGAGCAGTCTTCCCAAACTTATTTTTAAGCAACAACTAAATCTCACAATTTCCTTCTTATTTCTCTTTAAAGTATTTTCCATGATATATTTGGACTTCAATATTGCATACCGGTATTCAAGGGAAACCACGCGGGTACTGCCAGTGAATTTCATATTTGAGGAGAAAAATATTGTGCATGACTCTCAAGAGCGAATCATGAAAAAGGGCAGTCTAGGTAACTACAAGCACGACTTCATGTTTGGGTGACTGTTCTTGCCTTTAAAGATAGTCAATACTTAACTAACAGTGCCTCATATATTCATGTGTATCGAAAAATTGTTAATGCTAAGCAGTTCATTCAAGAGGCCCCGACGCTTTGTACAGATCCCCTTCTGGAACGTTATCCATGCCCCCCATAGGAGTTCGCTGGGGAATATCGAACAATATATCCTCAAAGCCATCATTTACCTTTTTACAGTCAAATATCCAAATTGTTTCAATTAAAGTAAGTTAAATGATTACACTTCGAAATGATATGTTTGGAGGAAAAGAAATCATAAAATGACGATTTTTATTCAAAATATGAGATTTTTGACAATTTCAATTTTGTGACGTCAGAAAATTGTATACCACCCCTCCCCAAGCAATGCCTTTCTTTCCCAAAACTATGCGGTTTACGCCAAACATAAGGATCCAACTTAGCCAATTCTTTTCAACTGATACCTATAACACACAACTCCCAGAAGCACATTTGCTATGTGAACATTTCTGGCTACAATTAATCTTGTAAACTTGGAATGTGAAACGATTTTTGACCCATATAGACACTCATTCCATAAAATGATGACTTTTCCACCCTCGAAAAAGGGTTTAGCCTTCCATACAAGCATTCGCTGGTTGTGTGATAGTATGAACCTAACTAAATCTAGCCAAACCTTATAGCGGCTCATTGAACTGCCAAGGTTCATGTTAACTGGTTAAGGCGAATTTTTTTTACATACCAATAACAAATTGTCGACTTAGACAATCCTCATATCCTACTTACAAATTACTGTTTTATGAGAGAATCTTGGTTTTCAACTTATGCACAAAAAACCGTTAAAAGCCATGACAACCTCAACATTGAAAATTTCAACTTTTTACATAACTATTGGATGTGAAACTTGACCTATCATGCTAATTAGCATTTTCATGTACCGTAGTTTCATGAATTTTCTTTCATAAAATTCCGAATTTCCTCCAACGGTAAGCTCTTGACTCTTAAAAATGTTGTCGAAGAGCTTCAATTCGGAGGCCTTAGATAGCATTGTGTAATTTAAGACTTACCAATAACAAATATAAATTCTTCAGTAATTCCCGAACTTTTCTCATTTCCTAAATATAGGAAACCAAGAATCCAAAGGTTTCTCCTATACAAGCGCCATATTTTCATAAATTTGCTTAAAAAGGCAAGCTTTTCGGTTCGCTCCGGGGGCGGCAAATTAGGTCTCCAGCGATATGATGTTCACACTTAAAAACACAAACGGAAAATTTTGGTGCTTGCCCTCCTGGAACTGTGGAAAAATGTCTAGCTACGCCACTGAATAGAGTCATGGAGGTGTGTGTATGTGGGGGGACCCAGACAGATGCCTTCGATAATTTCCGTGTCCTCATGTCATTGACCTGACCGTTACTCGAATAGAAAATAACGAAGCGGTTCAGAATGAGGTGACGGTAACAGAAAGCCATCATGGTGGCCTAAAATGTAATATAGACTGAACTATAAAACGACTAACAACTATATACCTACATGCAATACGCTGCACATGTAATTCGACCCAAACGAGCAGTCGGAGAGAGTCGCATATCATTCCCAAAGCCTGGAATTTTAAAATATGCAAAGTGCTATTTAAGGTAAACATTTAGGGTAACATTAACACTAAGGTAACATTAAGGTAACATTTAAAAAAAAAAAACATTCTTTGGTTCCACCGACAATCTGGATTTCCTAAGTCCAAAGACAATGTTTTTTTCCAAAAACCAGTGTTGTAATCGAGTCACTACATTAGTGACTCGAGTCACCAGTTTTCAAACATTTAAGTGACTCGAGTCGAGTCATTGACTCGAGTCACTGTACTATTTCAATGGAGAAATTACTCCTGAATCCTATCAAGTCACTACCATTTTGGGAGGAAGTGACTCGAGTCGTGACTTGTTACAACACTGCCAAAAACCTGAGATAGACCTATTGCCTGTATTTTGTAATTTGTGATGATAACCTTTGAGAACGAGAACAAAAAGCATCATCTAGCGGGATTTCGTTTTATATTCCGAAGTCTGGAAGGCGAGATGATGTCAAAATGAAAATTCCTTGAAATTTTCTACATGTTCCCAAGTAGATTTTTTTGTATTTTCTCGAACGAACGTAGACTTCTGAGAGTGGATTTTTCCCCTATACTAGCAGTAAATTTTCCCGACAAAAATCGCTTTGAAAATTTGTGGGGATGCAACACCCCTCATCCCCGGTAGTGACACTCCTCCCTGTCATCTCTCAAATTGCAAAGTAATTTCTCCATCTCTGATCGCGATCAAGCTTTCACGCTTTCATAATGGTAGCACAAAGATTCGTTTTCTTAAAGGGTGTCAACACTGGTTTGTTACGGTCGGTTACGGATTCAAACGGTAAAAAAGACACATGCAGTAATTTTAGCTTTCCGTCATCCTAAGATTCTTACTAAGGGGAACTCTTTATAAGTCGTAATATTTCATCTTGGTTACATCTTTATCGTCTGAAACTTCTTCGTTTTTCAGATACAAGTACACAAAACTACCCACCAATGATGATTGTCCTCCGTCCTATGAAGACTGTGTACAACCAGGGTATACCTCACTAAAAGAGAAGTGATTCTTTACGGAAGGAAAACGTGTGTAATGTAAGATATGGTCGTACGAGGAAAAATGTATGACAGACCGACTCATCTCTGTAATTGATTTACCATCCGTCACATATTTAGCCTACAGAAATCACCTTGGATTACCTCTGGTATTTTAAAGTCCATTCGCAAGAAAAATGTATTGTATTGTGCGTATAAGCGAAGCCCCACAGAACAGAATTTACTGCATTATCGCAATTTTAAGAACAGATTAACTGCGGTAATTCGAAATGCCAAGAAGTCGTATTACTATGAGTACTTTAGTAAAAATAAAAATAACAGTAAGAAGATTTGGTCTGGTATTAATGGGATACTGAACAGAGGGGGTGGCAACACTAATGCGACTGGAATTGAGAATTTACATACAAATGATGATTCGAATAACATGCAAAATTTTGCTAATGATTTTAATAATTTCTTCACATCTGTAGGCGAAAATCTAGCTTCTAAAATAGATGTAACGTTCTATAACTACAATTGTTATCTCAATGATATTAGTGTTTTAGATACCTTTATTTTACACCCAGTGAGTCATGAGGAAGTGGTTAGTACTATATTGAAACTTCAAAGTGGGAAATCCCCAGGGTATGATGGCCTTACCAATGATATTTTAAAACAGATACATGGCCATATTATTGATCCTCTAACTCATATTTTGAATTTATCTTTTTCTGAAGGTGTTTTCCCGAATGAACTTAAAATTGCAAAGGTCATTCCAATTTATAAATCTGGTGGAGCTGAAACTGTATCTAATTACCGCCCTGTTTCAGTTCTGCCTGCTATTTCTAAAATTTTTGAAAGACTTACATACAATAGATTATCAGCTTTTATAAATAAGAATAACCTATTATATTCCGGGCAGTATGGATTTCGGAAGGATCACTCCACATATATGGCTGCTTTAAAGTTTGTTGATGATATAGTGTGTAACCTAGATAATAGAGTCAGCACCGTGGCCTTATTTATCGATTTATCTAAAGCTTTCGATACTATAAATCATGAAATTTTATTGAACAAACTGTACAGATATGGAATACGGGGTGTGTCATTTGATTGGTTTAAAAGTTATCTTTCTAATCGTAAACAATTTGTCCGTTTTAAAGGGAAGGACTCTAATCTTAATAATATTAATATCGGCGTTCCGCAAGGTTCAATACTGGGACCTCTTCTTTTTATATTATATATCAATGATATGTATAAGTCGTCAAAATTACTGAAGTTTATATTATTTGCCGATGACACAACTGTTTATCATCATAATCCTGATGTCAGTCGAGCCCTCCAAGTTGTTTCTTCAGAGTTAAAAAATGTTTCTGAATGGTTAGCGTCAAACAAGTTATCTTTAAATATAAGTAAAACTAAATTATTGGTTTTTAATAATATGAAAGGTGACACTGCACGTTTTACTATAAATTTTAAGAACACCATCATAAGTAGTGAAAATTCTACTAAGTTCTTGGGGGTTACAATTGATAATAAGCTTACATGGCAGGATCACATTCATAACGTTACTAAATCCGTTTCTAAAATCGTCGGTGTTATGAATAGACTAAAACATTATATTCCTAGTTGTTCCTTGTTAACTATCTATAATGCATTAATTTTACCACACCTTACTTATAGTATTTTATTATGGGGTAATGCCTTGCCAACATATACAGACAAGCTTTTTATTCTTCAAAAGAGGGCTGTACGAACTATATCAAAAGCTTCACCATACACTCATTCTCTTCCACTTTTTCACCATTATAATATTCTAACTCTAAAGGACCACTACAATTACCAGTTAGGCGTTCTTTTGTATAGGCACAACAGCGGTCAACTCCCTCCTGATTTCCATTCTTTTTCAACATTAATAGTTGTCATCACAACTATCCAACAAGAAGAAGAGATAATCTTCTCCAGCCATATACTAGGACAATGTTTGCGCACTCTCACGTGAGAAGTAGCGGGGTATCTCTCTGGAACTCTCTTGACATTGGCATAAGAAATGCCCCTAACCTTAATCTATTCAAGAAGTACTTAAAGAAATCCTTCTTGTTATTGTATGTGGATAATTAATTTTACCTGGCAAAAAAAAAATAAATAAATAAATAATCAAATAAATAAATAATTAAAAATCTGGCTAAAAGTAAGCATCAAACTAGCAGCAATTCTTTGTATACAATCATGTAAATGTTATAGGAGTCATATTCGTATTTATATATTCTAGTTGTGTAAGCAATTAAGAACATCTCAGTTATTAGGGCCAGACTAGAAAAGCTTGCAAGCTTCATCTGGTTCCTTTTCTACTGTCTTCATACTCACGTTTCTTGTAAATATTATTACGTATTGTATCATAATAATAATGATAATGAATGTACGTTTGCATGTAGTACAGTTGAAAAAATAAAAAATAAACAATAAACAATAAACATAGCGCTCTGTGCTGGCCGTCCCTTTAGGCTGCGGCTCCTCTTTTTCTTTCGAAGTGATAAGCTGGACGAAAAAAGTTCATTCGCCCCGCTGGCTATTACATATTGCGTTTCTTTATGTACATTTGATATCTGTCTCAAAGCACTTTTAGTGAAATATCATAGAGAGGTCTCTTTCCAAGTCAGGTTGATTTTTGAAGTCAAAAAGAAGTGAACTACCTTCTGTTCTGCAAATAGGCAAAGAAAAAGAAATTTTCAGAGACGAAGCTACCCGAAATATGTAAAACAGACGAGGTCTTCTGGTGCCTTATACAAATTTTCAAGACACGTGTTGGAGTCAGTAGAGGATTATTGATACTGTGACACTGATAATAACTCTTAACAAAATATTCTTTGGAATTATTACAAAAAAGAAGAAGGAAAAAAACAATTTTCACTATATCTGAAAATATCGTGTAGTTTATCGAATTTTTGTAAGCACCTTAGAATTTTAATAGTTCCTGAAAAATCAACAGAAGTTCTGTAATCTTTGATGTCAAGAACGCTTAAGATTTTCTATAATCTCCTTGAATTTTCCAAATGGTTTCTTTAACGGGGATGAATTACGACTTAAAGGCCCAGTTCTCTCATCCCAAACAGTACCAATTCTCCTAACCTTCTTACTGAAGCCCCTCCCACAATTGTCTGCAATTCACCCCCATCCAGCTACAATCTCATTTTATTGCTTCAATGTGAATATAGAAAAACTAAATTTATATAAACAAAACACTCTCAGTACCGTTCATGCTGTGTAATATAAGCTTTAGTACTCTGCATTGTTTGAATTAGTTGTCAATCAAAGAGCTGAGCCAATTGAGAATTTAGGTACCCCCTAACCAAAATTGTAGTTTGGGGTGAGAGGTTTGGCCCTTTAAGACGAAAGTTTTTCATGTGATGCCTAATAAACCAGAGATGCCATTGGATTTTTTTAAAAACAATACAACAGAAACCGTTACAGAAAAAAACCTTGAATTTTTTCGAAAGTATTCTAGACGTAAAGTGCGAGATATTTTAATGACCATTTATGATTTTACAAAGACTATTAGGCCTACATTGGAGAGGATCCAGGGTTCTTCTATGAAATGTTGAACAACGTTTGAGCAGGGAGGTGTGATGACACCTCCCTGGTTTGAGCACGTAAAAGTTGCTGGTTGTTTGGTTATGGCCCAAGTCAAGCAGCTCTACAGCTCTTGTTGTATTGTTCAAGTTTGAGAACTATTGTGATGTATAAGACGGACTTATTGGCGTTCGCAGAAGAAAATCAGGGTTGATTAATGAAATTAGGGGATATCTTTTACTAGAAAATATTTTTTAAAACAATGGTGACAGGATTTGCTTGACAGGGGAACAAGTTACTCGAGATGCAACTCCCGACGAAAACTAAAGATAAGGAAAAGAGAAATGAGGAGAAACTTTTGCTCACATCAAGTAAAAAACTGAAAATATGATAGTTTCATTGCACAAGTGAAGAAACGTTTGGACTTTTCTGACAAAAATAGAAAACTTGGGCCAATTTATTGAAGAACCGTCTTTGCTATATGGTAAAAACCAAACATCACTACTACTAGAGTAGTTGTGATGAATAGGCCTTTGTTATCCTATGTATTTTAAGGCTAGCCCTTACGAAACTGGGAAATTCTCCTGATGGGGGATGGACACCCTTCCCCAGAATTTGCTAAATTGGAGTCAAACAATGTGACTATGCAAGCGCCAACAATATTTTGACCCAAAGACATTTCGAATCGTTGAAAACTGTGCGTCAGGAATTATGAGTTGCATCCCTGCAGTCAGCCTGAGGAGTGATTGGGGGCTATATCCCCAACAATTGAGGGCCCACTGAATGAAGAACAAAAAGAGGACAGTGGGAGGATGAAGAAGAAAAAGGGAGGAGATAGTGGTAAGCCCCGGAGACCAAATGTAGATTTTTTCGCATTTAGCGCACCCTCCGTAAGCCAAAACCTTCCGAAGGGCCACCCCTTAGATTCTCCCCACGACGGCCAGCCAAAATTTCATCCGCACCCCTAAGATGAAATCCTTGCTACGCCATCGGCTGCATATAATTCCTGTTTTTAAATCTTATGTTTAGAAACTTTTGTAGCGATATAATAATTATGTTAGTTTTATCCCCAACATATTTTCAAGTTTTCCGCGGACGGAGGGAGGATTGCACCCCACAGACGGGTACCCATCGGCTGACTCTGATTTCGTCATTTGTCGATTGATCAAGGCATGAGCGGCCCTAAAAATATTTCATGTTTGTTTTGTGGAGGAGGGGTGAAATCAGGTTTGTAGTACGGGGTTCAGACATTCCCCTTTCAGCGTTGAACTGTGTGCAAGAAAAAAACAAATTGTGAATTTAAACACTCTTTAGTAGAGTGAACAGTGGCAACGCACTCCATTAGAGTGTTAAATCTCCCCAAGAAAAGTTAAAAGTCACTCCAAAAGTGCGAAGTTTTACTCTTGATTGGGTGCCTATAGTGATCACTCGTTGAAAAGAATGATCATGGCAGGCACTCATCTTGAATGGAGTAAATTTCACCATTGTTGGAATGGATTATCACTCTCATGGAGTAAATTTGCACTTCTCACTTTATGAGAGAGTGACTAAGTCAAATCTTTTCAAGTTGTTTTTAGAGATATTTCTTGTGGAAGCATTATGCTACAATATTATTGTTTATTCATATCATGGTATACGGTTAGGGTGAGAATATATTTTAAAGATGGGATTACAAGTCTCCTTATCTTATCTCCTTATGTGTTGTCATGGTTTAGTTGTAAAAAACAAACATCGCATTAATCACTTCACGTATAAAGCTTTATCGGAAAGTTAGTCTACTGGGTTATCCATGAAGCTCAACATGGAATGTTCTATTTAATACACGGTACGATAGTGGGTTAGCAACAAAATTGGAGATAGCACGTACTGACAAGAGGTAAAACTTCAACCAAAGGTTGAACTGATGCGGATGTGCCTCATTTATTATTGGGAAGGACTTTCGAACTGTGAACAATTCATTGCCCAATTCTTTCTTTTCTGTAGGGAAAATCCATCCAGAAGGCGCCGCAATACCTTCTTCAAGCGCCTCTCATGCGCACGTCATAATAACCAATTGTCACAGCATGTAAGCCTTTTGAAGTTTTACGACTGATGTTGAATTCACGATATCAAGTGGGCATTTAGCTTCAGTGTAAAGATAAATATGATAGGGACTTTATAGGGACTGCATGGGAGAGTATTCTGGTATTTCAAGCCTTCCAAAGATCTTTCAAGAAAATTGCTTCTACGTGTTTGCATGTGAACAAAGTACTCGAAAATGCATTTCCTTGTAATAGGTCTACAAAGACATTGCAAATTCTTCACAAAAAAGAAAATAACAAAGCTATGGTCATGATGCTTGTTCAGTTCCCCAAGGACGGATGAAAAGAACCTTTACAGAATAATTGAAAGGAGGAGAAGTATGACAGGATCAGAGGACATATACCCCTCAGATGGACGGACTAAAATTACCAACAATTCGATAAATTTACCAGTTTATACCCTCTTAAAGACCACTAAAATAATGTTACAGTTCTAATGATAGATTACGGTGCATGATGTATGTATTTATATGTTAACAAGGTATGAGAGCCTAGAGTGAGACACTATCACGAGGAATAAATTCAGATGTTTTACCCATCTCACGTCTAAATGAGCAGTTGGGTGTCAACAGTATCTAACGATACCAAACCCTGCAGAAATTGGGGACAATCGAAATAGGAAAATCCCTTAATAAAAGGTACAGATTTGGCCAAAATATCTTTTACCCCCACCCCGAATCCTATAACAGCCCCTTACGTCTGTGTTAAGAATAAGGGATTCACAAACCGTACACGTCATCACAGCCTCAAAGCCTGGGCCCCTCTTGTGTTTCAGTGGAGTTGTGTAATTTTTAAACATGAACGAATACTAACATTCAACATTTTTTAACCAATAATTGGAAACATTGACTGGGAAATCACCTCTTCGTCTTCCTCGACTGAATAAAAACTTGTAGTTTAACTTGTGGAAACTCCTCTTAAACAACAGCTGGCAACCATAGCAAATTCAACACGAAATTCAAGTGTTATCGTGGATGAAAACTTAGATAAATTAGTTTACTTAGTGATACTTCAGTTCTCCACTTCCGTCGTTTACCATAAGACTTTTTTTCTAACCCAAACATGATAGGCTTTTTGCTTATTTAACTAAAGTCTCCGAATAGAAACCAATTTATTTAAATCAAGTTTCTGTTTCACTCTCAACGAGTCTAATGACTAATGAATTTTGAAGACTTCTGTCTGTATCAACTTATCAACTGCTCTGTTCCATAAATATAATGATTTAGTCACACCTTCCCTTCTAGGCGAATGTAATGGTTACTGTGGAATTATCATTTTCTTTTTTAGTAAGTTCCAAGAAGCAGCTAGTGTAGCCTACGTAACACAGTCATGTCAACCCTTACGGTATTTCTTCTAGGTGTTAGTAGGCAGGTAGGCTAGGCTGACAGCACAACTAGTGTCCGTTGTGTAACTTTGGAGCTGACGGAACTGACGGAGATTAAATTGAAGAAATCACCTCGAGCTATCTTAGTGAGAAAAATGACACACAATCATGGAAGTGACCAGACAAATAAAGGTACCTGGTCGTTTGGAGATTTCGCGAAGTACATACAATTTGGACTGGCTAAATTAGCTAACCCGTTGTCCATAGGTGAGACATCGTTTAATCATCTATCAATGACAGCTTTTCCTACCAAAACAGTAGATAATTATCGCAGTCAAGGCAGTTTACAGGAGGAACGTCGAGGAGTGTCGAGAATTGCAACCAGTACGAAAGAACAGACAACATCTGGTCCTGATGGTCAATGCAGGTGAGGAGACGCCTTTAAAATGTACCTTAAGTCAATAAATTTAAAATATATATTTAAAAAAATCAATGAATTCTTACAGTCCAACTCGCATCTTCATAGAACATTCTTGAGTCGAGATATAAAATGCTGAAATTTAATATTCACTTAAAGGGCCAAACCTCTCACCTCAAACTACAAGTTTGATACGGGGTTACCAAAATTCTCAATTGGCTCAGCTATTTAGTTGACGACTAATTCAAACAATGCAGAGTACCAAAGCTTTTATTACACAGCATGAACGGTACTGAGAGTGTTTTGATTATATAAATTGAGTTTTTCTTTACTCACCTTGAAGCAATAGACTGAGATTGCATCTGGATGAGCATGAATTTCAGACAATTGTGGGAGGGGCTTAAGTAAGAAGGTTAGGAGAATTGGTACTGCTTGTGTTAAGAGAACTGGGCCTTTAAAACAAATTAGTCCATTGCCCAATAATATGTGGCTTTCTTATAAGTTATTGCACAACCAACATTACCTGCTGTTTTCCTTTGAAATTAAAAACGTTTTAATGACCTTGAACACTTCCTGTTTGCTTGCGTGGCATGTTGCACAGAGAGGGCTTAATTAATTGTATCGCAATAAGACTGTACGAGTAAGAGTGCTATCACACCTTGGTACACGGCAGTAACTTTCAGAAAAGCAAAGAAATACAAACATTGTAGTTTGAGAAGTACAACAATGACATCACAAATTGATTTGAATTTGAATTTGAGTGAATAAACTTTAAAATTTTACATCTTGGCTCGAGAATTTCCTATAAAGATGTGAGATGGATTGTCGGAATTCATTTTAATGCTGTTTAATGTATACTTTTTACTTTTTTGACCCAAGGTAAAATTTAAGATAGTGTAAACATAAGTTCGAAATGAGAAAATAACATGATTTTAATCAGAATAAATATGACATAATGCAGTTAATTTTTTGTAAACTGATTGCAAACAAAACCATTTTTGAGTTCATGTGTTGCAATTGAAAAATTTGTAGTTTGATTTACAGGTATATACTTCCCCCTTTTTTTTTGATTGAGGGAGACTGGTAACATAGGGTAGGGGATTAAGAATTTAATTAAGAAAACAACGACAGAGTAAGCCATTCGGTTGCTCATTGTCAGCAGAGAATAGGATGTAATATTGACAAGATCTATAAATGTTCCGGAGATCGAGTTTCTCCGCTAAGACTATGCATGGTGCTTTCTAACATGGCGTTATCGTATCACAAGTGAAGGAGAGTTGGGCGAAAGGGCGTTTTGAAAAAGATTAAATACTCAAATTTAACCGGGTCTCACAAGATTTCAAAAGTTTTACTCTGGGATGAGTTGGCTCTACGAGAATGGAGTCAAAAACTCGAGCGGTTAAATGGGTACTTCCATAATACGGAGACCAGGAGAACATATGCTATGGAATCCTTTGATTTACTTCCTTACAGTTACTGTAAAAATATTTGATAGGGAACATTCAAAACTAACTTTGTATTGTGCATGTGTGGAAATTTACTCATTCTCAATACATAATTTCTTTTGTATGTTCCCTATTAAATATATTTACACTAACTGCAAGGAAATTCCAATTTCCGTTGGTAAAAAGTTATATCTTTGATCAAAAATCATTTATTTTCTCAAATTTTTCGGGTACCAAGTGTGACATGACATAAAACAAGTGTTTATGTTTCAATAAAATTTTTACTGTAAGTGGGATGGGTACTATAATTTATTTTCAAAACATAGACAATCGAACAACCCATTAATGCATGCATTTAAATATAGTGACCAGGCTTGTGTATTTGGGCCAGAAAGTGTTCATACGAGGGATCACAACGTAACATTTGGTCTCTTACATATTATATGTGAAATCCTACAAAACCTGAGTGTCAAATCTCAACAATATTGAACTGTAATATGAAAGCAAACTGCAATTCATTTTAGAGATTCTTCCCAGCACCCTCAGTGTTGTAGCCACGGACCCATGACACAACCTTGAAAAAATAATTGCAAAAAATACCTGAAATAACCCTTTTTCTCCCTCCCCTTAGACCTTTCCCTCATGTCGTGCCCCCTCCCCCATGAAACAATTTTGGCTGTGCTACTGAGTACCCTATATGAGTAAAAACTCTTAAGAAACATTTGAATTTTGATGAAATTTCTTCACAAGAATATCCCATTTAATGATTGGTTTCTCAAAAACCGTCAACCGGTAATTTTTGCTTTCTAATCATTTGACGACTAGTGAACAAAACCAGCTAATTTGCTGTATATGGTGGAAAGCGACATAAACTAACCCCCCAAAACTGCACTGCTATTATCCTCAAAAGGAAAATATTCAGAAGAGAAAACGTCTTGGTTTCTCAGTTTCCGTTTCACGGAAAATGAATACGCACCTATTTGGCCATATTTTGAATGAAAATTTAAATTAAAATGTACCGGTATGTGTTTCACTACTAAAATGGACAAAATTGAATTCTGAGACAATTAAGACAAGCAGATGAATAACACTTGCAAGTCCTGTGTTAGGAGCTCTGAATTAGTCATTCTACGCGTATTAGAATAATTTACTGTTGACCCAGGGACTCCTGTTGCAACTCCCTTGTTCATACAAAATGATAAATAACACCGAACATGCCAGTTGTGCCCTTTTTTCAATTTAGTGAAATCGGTTCAGGCCCACTGGATCTCTTCTCATACTTTTGCAAAACAGGAAGCCCCTAATATTTTGTTACCTAATTTTATAAACTCGATACATTATGGGGTAACCCCAAATAATGATTGACAAAGAAACGTTTTTGGTGTCTCTGTTACACGTGAGACATCGCTGATTCTCATTTTTGTTATCGCCTCCCTGAACAGATAGACGAACTTATATTGCAAAAAGGAATTTGGATATTTACCGTCAAAACTACACAGAAACTCAAATTATAACTTGGAAGACAACCAGACAGTATTTCAATTTGAATTCTCATGTCACACCCTGTCCTCCATATTTATGGAGGCACCAATATACGTACTCTCATCAGACGTACCTCAAAAATTATGTTATTTTCAGTACCAGATGCAACGATATCGCATTAAACAGAGTTAGATGTCAGTTTTTCTGCTGGCGAGGATTCTCATATTGTAGTGGCAGTGACAGAGGTCCACGATGGGAAGTGCGGCTAAGTTTCACCTCTTTCACTATTTTAGTAAAAAAATGATAGTTACGTTTTCGTTTTTCAGATACAAGTACACCAAACTACCCTCCAATGATGAATATAATACATCCTGTGATGACTGCGTACTAGCTTGCTATGTCTCACCAACAGAGAAGTGATACGGCTTATTTGTAACCTAGAGGCCTATTCATATTGGATTTGTCATGGAAGGGAAAAATTAAACCACAAACTTTTTCCTGGACTTTTTAAATGAGTAACCAGCCCGTCACATATTGCGTTTCTGTGTGTACACTTGATCTTTGTTCAGCAGGAACTATAAAACAAAGGTGGTTGATAAGTCTCCCCTCAAGTTAAGGTGATTTTGAAGTCAAAAGGTGCGAACTGTCTTCTGTTCCACAAATGTGGAAGTAAAGAAGAAGAACATAAAATCTGTACCCGATTTTGGTACAAATGACGTCACGTAAAACCTTATGAAACCTCTCAAGTGGCAACAAACGTGGTGGAGTAAGGTTCCAGTGATGAAACGAATAGCAAGTAGCATCTGAACAGTGGCGGCACCAGCGAGGGCATGGGGACATTTCTCCCAAGTCAGAGTCTTTGCCACCGGTTGCCCTCCGCCCACTACCACTCAGTTCCTAAAGTACAAGGGCAAGACAGGTGTTTCCTGGGCAAAGTGATTCACAAATAATCCTAAAAACAGGTTGAACCATTCAAAAGTTTCGAAGTAGAAATATTTGTATAAGCCATTGTTGTAGTCCTTGAAACAATTCTCTGCCAGAGCCAGTTTCTGTAGTGGCTTTTACTGCGTTACCCACTGGCCCATTAGCCTCAGACCAAAACTGCTGCACTCTGTGCGGTCATCACGCATAAGCTTTTGATTTAGTTGCTTGTAGACGCTAATCATGCCTTCAGAACCGTACCTGTTAAAGCAAGCCAGCACTCACTCATTCACTGATTATTGTTTACTTTTTATTTTTTTAAGAATAGATTCCACATTAGGCTTATACATGTAATCTCACTTCAAGGACCTTTGCAACCCTAAATAGACAGCAGGTCTCTACTTTGTATTATTAAATAGTACAGCCTGTGTTTGTAATAACGGGCATTCGACTGGGTTTTTCAGTGTTACAAGAGGTGTAAGGCAAGGCTGTCCCCTGAGCCCCTATTTGTTTATATTGTGTGCTGATATATTGTCAAGAGCTATAATTTATAACAATAATATTAAAGGTATTAATATTCATGGTTGTGAAGTTAAGGTGATTCAGTATGCCGATGACACGGTTGTTCTTTTAGACGGAACTGTAAATTCTTCCACTGAATTGTTCAATATTCTCAATAAATTTAAGTTGTCTTCTGGACTCAAGGTAAATTTTCAGAAAACCCAGGTTTTCCCTTTGGGTCCCCCTCGTTGCATTCCCTCCCAGTTTCCTTACCGACCTTAACCTTAGCCTCATCAATGGTCCCATAGAGTTCTTGGGAATTTTTTCCCCATGATGGTAATGATCTGTTCCGTTTGAATTATCTGCAGAAACTGCCCGGGCTCAAAAATCAATTGAATCTGTAGAAGACAAGAGATCTCACCCCTATTGGCCGCAATATTGTAGTTAAGTCCTTTGCTATCAGTCAATTGGTTTATCTTTTTCAGATTCTCCCAAACCCTCCTAAACATTTTTTTGATAATGTTCAGCGTGTTATATTTGATTTCATCTGGCATGGAGCTCCTGATAAAATTAAAAGGAACACGATGACAAACCCTATCGACCAAGGTGGGCTAAAAGTTATTCATGTGGAAGGTTTTGCTCATGCCTTAAAAACTGCTTGGGTAAAACGTTTTTTGGACAAGTCCAATACGGGCTTTTGGAAGATTTTTTTAATGCCTATCTCTCCCCTTATGGGAAGGAATTCTTATTTAACTGTAATTATAGTGAAGGTGATGTTCACAATATTAAAAATATTTTCATTAAAGAAGTTTGTATGACTTGGGGTAGAATATCGTTTGTCATACCGTTAAAAAAATTTGCACATCAGATTATTTGGAATAACCATTTCGTAAAGATTAATAATTCAATTTGTTATAATAAAACGATTCATGAAGGGGGGGGCTTATGTATGTTATAAGGAGATATTTAATGTCAATGGAACCCCATTATCTTACACCCAGTTTTGCGAAAAATTTGGGGCAAGAGGAATGCCATTTACTTAATATTTTGGCATAATTTCTGCTATCCCTCGCAACTGGAAAACTTCACTTCGAACTGAAACTGAAAGTGTTCCTGACGGTCACTTTATTCAAAAAATGTTTAATGTTAAAAGTTTTTCTTAGTTGGCCTATCCTTTATTAATAGCTCCTTTAACCCTCCCCCCTCTTGCATGTAGTAAGTGGAACCGATTATTTAATTTTGACAAGGAAAAAATCCCCTTTATTACCCTTAGTGAAACTAAGATTCAGTACTTTCAGTTTAAATTCCTTCATCGTTTACTTGTCACTAATAGATGTTTTTAATGGGAAAGAAGGATAGTCAGATTTGCACCTTTTGCCATAGGGACCCTGAAACCATAGAACATTTGTTTTGGGAGTGTCCGATGACGTCCAGTTTCCTTTTTGACTCGGAGCAACTCTTTTAGGAAATCAATTTATATTAACAAAGCAAGAATATTTCTTTGGGTATAATTTACTGTTAGATCATCCGATGAATTATTTTATTTTGCATTTGAAATATTATATCTATAATTATAAACTAAACGAAAATTACCAAATTGTAATGAGTTGTGGTACAAACTGAAATTTGCGATCAAAGTGGAAGCTTACATTAATTCAAAACCCGATACATACCCAAAGAAATTAGGGAAATTTAATGCATTAAAGAAGTCCTTTGTTCACGTACCTTCTTTGTTTGAAAATTAATCTGCGATGATTTTCTCGAGTTTAGAAATATCCCTTAGGGATGACATAATTGCATAAGAGTTCAATTCAATTGGAGGTCAACTTATAGAATGTCATGTTTATTTCAATTTGTGATTATATTATAGGTATGTGTTATACTTTATACATTGTTGTTTCTTTCGATGCCTTATTCTATGTTCTATCTTATTTAACCTTGTTAAAAACTCGTTTGTATTTGTCTCAATGTTTTGTAACCTGCTGCTATCTTTTGCCTGCCATATTTATTTCCGCCGAATGTAAATATCAAGAAATAAATGGAGATGGAAAAAAAGACAGCAGGAATTAAAATAGTTTGAAACCATTGCATTGGATGATATATTATTAACCAGAATATACCTATCCTGAGCCCAGTATGCTAAAACCTTGAAGCTTCCATGAGCGCAGCCCCCTAGACCCTCACCGGTACTTTTTCCCTGGTTCCCAGCAGGGGCCCTTGGACCCCACTCGCATTACTCGCGCTTAAGACCCGATTTCGCGCTTTGCGCGATTTTTTTTGCCCACAACAGTTTCTAGTACCCTCCATTTCCCCCCCCCCCCCCACAAACACATTCACCTTGGAAATCCTGGTGCCGCCACTGCATCTGAAATACGTTTAAAAATCGTTAAAATTTACAAGGAACGGTGTGATAAAATTTGGCTCGAACAACGTTTGGTTAAGTATGACCATGGGCAATTACAATGACAATGGGAGAGTACGAGGGGTCTGCCCGATATTCATAAGGTTCGCTATTCATAATGTGATTAAGGGCAAAAATTATGTTCATCATTGTTTATAAAGTTCGTTATTCATGAAAATTGGGAGAAATATAATAAGTCACCACTGTCGCTGTTCATAATTGAAGAAACTGTTCGCTATTTATAGTAGAAAAATGTTTTGGTAGATACTTGTAATCGAAAAAGTTCGATATTCATAATTCTAAAAACGGTTCCCATATTCGTACTGAAAAGAAGTTCGATATACGTATTCAAAAAAGTTTCATGGTCACAAAATATTTGGTACGGTACTCTTAATTGAAAATATGGTTGGATACTTCTAATAAGAACTAAAGTTCGAGTTTCACTGTTAAATTAAGGTTTTGCATATTCTCTAGCTCCCTTAATTAAGAAATTTAATGAGTGAAGTTAGGTTAGATATGATGTTACGACTCAACTTATAACTCAATGGTTTAAAGGACCAATCCTCTCACCCCAAACTGCAAATTTGGTAGAAGTGTACCAAAATTGTCAATTGGCTCAGCTCTTTGATTGACAGCTAATTGAAACAATGCAAAGTGCCACAGCTCGTATTACACATCATGAACTGTACTGAGAGTGTTTTGATTATACACATTGAGCCTTATAATACTCACCCTGAAGCAATAAACAGATACTGTGTCTGGATGAGGATGAATTTCAGATAATTGTGGGAGGGGCTTAAGTGAGAAGGTTAGGAGAATTGGTACTGTTTGGGGTGAGAGAATTGGGCCTTTAACCTAGCGGCGGTTTTTCCCAGTTGTTGGGTTCTGGATTGTTAGCCATACCCCATTACTTCTTCGGAGGTCACCTATAGTAACAGAAGCTTCTATTTTAGTAGTCTTCGGTATAACCAGGCCTGAAAATCGAACCCCGGATCTTTACAGTAAAAAACTATACTACACAACCCTTGGGCAGTTTAGAGGACCTTGTATGAAAATGTTAATTAACTTTTGTGATATGAGAAGTTCAAGTTCAACCATTATGCAGATGTGACCCCAAATCAGGGAAGGTCACTCAATATACCTCTGTACCGATCTCAACAATGAAGGTCAACACTTTAAGCGCATCTTCGTAGTATATGCTCAAAAAGGATGATGGCCGGTAACCTGCATAGCGTCTCTGTGGCTGCAGCCCCCTTTACGTTTTTTGTAGCGATGAGCTGAACGAAAAGACTTCGCGGGCTAGATGGACTGCATTAGCGTGGTTAATTACTCCAAGGTGCGATGCCTCAACGTCATTGGGGAGATCATCTCTTAATCCCTGAAAAATTCACTAGGGATAATCCACATGGTCAAGTATGTAATGTGACTCGATTGTCCTGATTTCTTGGAGCAAACGTTGAGTCCACCAGGGTCCTTATGGATAAAGAGATGTATTAATATTTTCATTCTGGAATAGATCAAGATTTTACTTGCCAGCCGTGAAATTTTTACCTTCACATTATTTTTCTCTTGGATATCAAATTGCATTGTAAACCTCTAAAGAGAGTTCACCTAAGTATCTAAAATCCACCTTTGTCAGTCAGTTGGTTGGGGCGCTTTTGCGTTCGCTCGCAAAAGCGAAGTTCAGGAAGTCACGTAGAAAATCTCATCTTTTTAGAGGGACTTGCAATGGACTACAACGACGATTCCGTTACAGAGTTTTCCCCCGAAAAAGGACAAGAACGTTACATCTAATTAAATGCAGCAGTACCCTTTTATCTGGTAATTTTCTGATCACTTAGCAAGTTGGGTCTTTCTTTTGAAGTGAAACTTTCATTTTAAAGGAAAGCTCAAAATAACGACTGCTTCGTTACTAGTTACAAGTCTTGAAAATGCCTGTTCCGGCTGTCTGAAGGGTTAAATTTTTTAACAATTTTCTGTACGCTTCGCGCCAACGATGGTGGCGCTCCGCTTAGACAGAGTGTTTTAGTCGAATAGATTACTTAACAGAACATTGCAAGCTTGCAAATTTATCTCCGTTTTGGGACAATACTATGAAGTGAAAATTTTATTGCGAAGGAAAGCTCAAAATAATGACGGATTTGTTCTTAGGTACGAGCCCGGGAAATGCCATTTCCTGCTGTCTGGAGGTTCTCAACTTTTAAAAAAATTCTCTGATTTGCACTTTGATAGTCGTTCGGGTAAAATTACATTTTCGGAAAAAAGAGACAATTCTGCCCCTCCCAAACTGAAACGCTCCCGCACGTCTATTTCAATGTATAAAATATAAAACTTCAAATGTATGGGAAGCCAAACTGTTTCCGCGGAAGAATTTTCCCAATATGGTCCGAGGGCCTTAATGTGCATGATGATATTCAGTAACCCCAACCAAACTACAGATCACGCCTTACTTGATTTTCTTGTAAGAAGGTTGGATTCTCCCTTAAAACCCGTAAATCTGTCACAAAATTACAAATTTTCTCCAGTATAAGCTTCAGATTGTTAAAAGTGGCAAATTTTCCAATTTCGATGGATAACCCGTACAATAAATAACAAGAGCCAACTCTGTTAATCACCTCAACAGTCTACCTAATTTTGCTCTTGAAAGTCTTTGCACATAATTAAAAACCCAAATATTTCATAATAACTCTGCCCCCAAACCAAATTTTCTTCCATTGAATTCCAAAATTTCTCCAATAAAATAAGCTCTTAATTTTCAAATCTTCGTTCAAAAAAGGAAAAACCTTTTCGGCCAACCTAGTCTTGTGTTGAAGCCTTAGTACGTAGGCCTAGTACGATTAAATGCGTAACCCCAAAATATTGACAGCTGTCGCCTATGTAACGCTTTTAATTTTCCCATATGGAGTACAAATCCTTCAATAAACACCCTAACTTTTTAAAGGTCCTTACAAAAGCAAAATTTCCTTAAACAATTTTAAATATTGTCTTAAAAAACTCCGGATTTTTAAGTGTTTGTTGTAAAGAAGGCCAAAAATTTCGCGCGCTCCTCAAAATGTTAAGTCACGTCCCACCGGGACTAACTAAAAGTCTCAGTTTGTCGGGGCCTTGAAATGCTGGCCCCCCTGTCGGGAAATCCTGGCGCCACCCCTGATGGTAAGTTATAATTTAGTGGTTTCCCTCTTAGTTGGATATAGCTATGTCTATTAAAAAATATGCAATATTTGACTTTCTTGCATTTTGAACGAACACCCCATAAGCAGCATAGGTCTCATGTGTTGGCGGTGTCAAGGTAAAAACAATTCGACTGTCTGAATGTTTTCCCGAATGATGAAAGGCGTCACAGGGTCAGTTTTGTGGATACAAATACCTTATTAAACGTTCTGTTGTTAAAAAACGCTCCATCATTATTTTTTCCGTGAAGGATCGCGCTTCTTTTTCTGATGCATTTTTCCTCATAAAGGTTTCTTTGTCATTTACAAAACAAAACACGAAGTTTATATCCAGAGAATTTCAATAGAAGGGAAGAACAATTTGAGTAATTGATGTACTGGTGCCGGGTTGTCACATCTCCTTTGAAAATAAATTGCATTTTCAGAAAGGACCGGGTGCAAAATAATGCCATATTTGACACATTTGAAGCATACTTCGTCACGGTTCTTTTATATTGTTTTTCGACAAAGCATTATTATATACAAGTAAAGGGTAATTACGAAGGAATTGTTGTACAAAAATCAGCGAATGGAAGTGCCCAATTGAGTTTAGAAGCCCTAAGAACAGCAGCGTACAGGGTTTTACTCAAGGGTTAGAGCATACAGTACGTCTAAAAAAGACTGTCTAAGCGGAGTGTCACCATCAGTTGGCGCATCCCTTCAAAACATTTTGAGCAATAGCGACCCCTCAGATAGCCTGAAATAGCATTTCTCAGGCTTGTATAAGCAAAGTCCTAACAGGCATTTTGAGCAGGATGGGGTGGCAAACGTGGGCATGAGGCTGATCTGAGGCCTGGTGATGGGTTTTAGAGGAAAGGGTGTCTCTTCGTCTTTGGCGAAAACTGTAATTTCGGAAGAGAGATTGCAAATGGTGAAATATTTGATCGGACTTCAACTTAACAATAAAGATGAAAAAAGGTTGTAATACGGAAAAAATAAGAAAAAAATTAGCCATCTTTTCTCTTTATAGTTGGTATTCTCACAATTTTTCTGACTTATACAGGTGATTCAATTTTTAATTTTTTTTTCTTCTTTTTTGCAAGGATTGAGATTACTGAGCGATCGGCTTTGGCGACAAAAAAAAGGAAAACTTGCAAAACTCGAATAAAGACGAAGTTATTCGGACTTAATAATTGCTAAAAATCATGTTATCAAATATTTAGTTTACATAGCAACAAGTTAAACGCAAAAATAGTGATCCCAATGCATGTTCGTGTTAAATTGGGAACAGAGGATTCTCTGAAGAAATTGCAATCATTCCATTGACAGAAATTCAAGTGGGCGCCACTAATATTTGAGGAGCGAAGCGAAAATTTTGAAACATTCGACCCCTCATAGAGCAGTAAATTTCATTTCTCAAGTTTGTAAGAGGACCCTATAAGCACTCGTAATTTTCAGCTGTAGTTTGCAAAAAATAGCTCACTTCAATATGAAATTATGAAATTGCAATACAATCAGAAAATTGCCAAATAAAATGTACCGTAGTAAATTTTAGGTCCAAAATTTGGGTTCTGTATACAACTGGGAACCTTTCCGCCTGTGTAATCTGGCAGTAAAATATCCCACAAATTCTAGTAACTTTTGCCCGAACAATATTCTACCATCTCGGGCAAAATTTTGCCCAAATTATGAAGTAGGGCTGAGAAATAATTAAGATTTATAGGCTGCCGGATTTCAAGTGTTTTGGATTTTCTTGAAATTATTACCGCGAATATGATGCTTAACATTTGTCCGAAAAACTTTTGAATGAATCCAGGCACGCGGAGTTTTCTGTTTAATTAAAAGCATGTGAGATTTTTTAGATTTAAATGGCTACCCGATTAGCGAGTCTAGGATTGGCGAGAATGGGCCCAGGAATGTGGCTGAATGGAAAAAAATTAGGAGGGGGTTAAGTGGTAGCTGGAGCAAAACAGGCAAGAAAATATGTTACTTTTTAAACCGTCCAGATGGCCGAAAAAGGCCCTTCCCATATGAGAAAATATGAAAAATGATACAAATACGTTGGTTTTCATGTCAAATGGCATTTTGAGACTAGAGGTTACAATTCCCACTTGCCCTAAAAAGAAACACGCCACTGATGTTAAAGATATATTTATGCCTCACATGTTCGAGGTTATATTCAGAATTTTGTTATTAGTCTTATTTCTTTATATTTTGCCATCAGTTAGGTAGAGTTTTACGGCCCAGTTTCCAACCAATTGGTTTAAGTCGAGCCGGCCACGGCCCTTTTCAAGTTGTGGCCAACTGGTTTGTTTTCCCTACTCTATTGCTCAGGTTGAGCACCGAGTACATGGGAGTGGGTTCCGCTTTTAAAGTCTTCGGTATGGCCCGACCAGGACTCGAACTCCCGACCTCCCGACTGCTAGCAGGATGCTCTAACCACTTGACCATTCAGTCGGTACTTTGGGATCAGAGGGCATAGACAGACAGAGGCGTACGGGAGCATTTCAGTTTGGGGACAGAAGTTTCTCTGCCAGAAGAATGAAACCCTGCCGCGAAGGGTACCTCAGCGGAGCGTAGAGAAATTTGTGGTAAATCTGACTCTCAGACAGCCGGAGATGATACTCACCGGGCTCTTAACCCACTAACGTTGTGCTCCAATCGGGGCATATTTACGCGCCTCGGGAGTTGGCGGAAAAGCGGACGTAGCACGCAAGCCCCGCATCAGCTTCCGTAGGCCGTTGATCCCGTGACCTTAAACTATTGTCTCTCTCGTTGTTGTGGCCAAACTTTCGGGTAGCTACTCGCAGTTTCGAGCTCCGCGTGAAACAGTAAAGATGGGTGACAGCCGCGCTCTCCGCATGGGTCCAAAAGGACCCAAACAACGGTAAAGGGTTGAGTAGAATCTAAGCAGTTGTTATTATGACCTTTCTTTTTGCAATGAGAATGTATTAACCAATAAAACTAACTGCGGGGCATAGCCATTTGATGTGAAGAAGGGAAATGTCTAAGGATACAAGGGAAGGGTTGTATATTTAGCTAATATGACGCATCACATGGGCCTTATAAAGTTGAAATAGGGCATTATCACTGTTTTGAGCAGTAAAAAGAAGTTCAACCTTTCTTTGAAGGGGAGAAGGCCCTATCCCACCCATGGCACCTTCGGTTTTCATACCTCTGTCACAAATTTAGATCTTGCAGAGATGGGGGCGGGGCATCCTTCCCCTTGTCCGGTCTCGTACGCCTAAGGTCTTAGGCCCCCCTTCCCCTTGATGTATTGAAATGTTAGGTGTCTTATACAAAAAATCTGCTGCCATGAAAGCTACCTTTGAATTAAAAATTATGTTAAAATTTTATTTCGTATTTTTTTAAATTTTAGACAAATGACATCAGCGAGGGATTATAGCCCAGGACCCTGGAACCTGAGAACGTACCCTAGTGCTTGAGAAAGTTTACTCATTGTACTTAAACACACACGACGATTGACGACGATTCCGCCCTGCCCAACCATGCCTCCCTGCCACGATGAAGTATTAACATAGAGGTGCAGCGATTGGTAAATCGCTGTCTTGGGAGAGGTTTTGGAAACTTTTTGCTTTTTGGATAAGGGGTGAAGATGGAAAAGTCTTGTTTATACATGCATGACGACAAATAGGACTGGAGCACCCTGACAGACGCTGCATGCACTGTGGTAATTTCGAGTGAAGCAGACCAAATTCTTGCTCTAGACTACTACTAGAACAATTGTAAAATCCACTTTACGTTGAAAAATCTGGATACGATTGAGACTAAAGAATAAAATAACAAAGCCGGTACTAAAGAATAAAACAATAGAGCCGAAGTCTCACGAAAATTTCTTCAATTTTGGAAACACTTTTGATAGAATGCAGTCACACGCTTCTAGATATTTTTTGAAAAGAGACCTCTTTGTACGCGTGCAATGTAGACAGAAAATGGAGATGTACCACTACTAAGAGTCTTAGATAAGAGTCTTAGCCCTTACCTCTTTCGTGAATTTTATTTTCAAAATAATGATCATAAGTGCAAATCATGAAGAATGTTCTACAGGCTTGCCGAAATGATTTATCAGAAACCATTTGACATATACTGTACGCAAACAGACTCTAAGCCAAGGTATTTTTCAGTTCCTTGTGTTTACCAAATACAAGGTAAGTCTGCTGCCCTCACTCCACAAATCTTTCGAAATTCGTTAAACATGGCTTTCACAAAGAGAGAAAGGCAAGGATTCTCGTTCCGCTTTGAGATATTGAACGCTGAACTTCTTCATATTGGCCGCATCAGCTTATGCACAGAAACATTCTGCCATAATAGGACTGATATAATTTAGAGTATGTTTGAGATGCTATAGGTAATTCATACATTAATAAGACGGCCATGCGCGACACTTTCGATAATTTGTGAAAAATCTGCAAAAATGGGACTTGTATGGTAAATAATGGAACACTGAAAAGTCCACTGAATTTGTTCCAGTTGGAAAATATATAAGTCAACGTACAGACTCAGTCGGAAAAAAGGAGACCGAGTATCACAATTTTCACAATCACAAAATTCCAACCGAAATTTCAGATTTTCCAACCAAATTCCCCTGATGAATGGAGAGGGGGTTAAAGACACCCCCACATCCGGTCGCAATGACTTCGGACCTGAATACGTGTTTTATAAAATATGTAGCACTGCAAATCACATTTGTTTTTTCGTCAACATTAGATGTTATTCATTGATAGAACTAAAATAAGGATATTCTTTATACTGGATCTAGCACAAAAAGAAATGTGTGTATTTGCATCTGAGTCCTTCCAGGCAGCACTTGAGAAAATCAAAATCAAAATGAGCACACGAATTCCTCTCCCCCCCCCCCAGGACTGGACCCGGGGTTAAAATGGGGACGATGAATCGACCTTTTCCCTCACACCAAAAACGTGGCTATATGCCCCTTGATCATGCGAAGGTCAGACGATATACACAGATGTGAGTAAACTTGGCCAAGCCTTTCATTTAAATCTATGTAATTAAAAGACAAATAGAGGGCGCAGTGGCGTAGCCAGGATGGGATTTTTTTTTTGGGGGGGGGGGGGGCTAGGTAACAAGTGGGGGGGGCTGGTACCTCCGAGAGTCAGGCACGGCAAGACTATCGAAGCGGAGCGCCACCATCAGTTGGCGCGGAGCGTACAAGGAAATTTTGGGCTTTAAAACCCCTCCAGATGGCCGGAAACGGCACTTCCCATGTGTTTTAAGCTGCATGTACCCAGCCTTGAAATACGAAACTCATGTCTGCAACTTCTCAAATTATGAGAATAAAAATCAATCTATGAAAAATGGTAATACATACACTTTTTAGGGACCCCAAAATAAATCCATGCTACCAAAGAAACAATGTGCAAAATGGTGTAGTATTTGTTCATCGGTACATTACGTAGTCAAAATTAAAATACTACGAATAAATCTCTCAAAACAATTAAACCGCATAGCCTACCAGTAAAAAAGGACTTGTCGAAAAAATCGTCATACAGTGGCACTTATCATGGGCAGGAGTGAGGCACGACATAGGCCTACTTGTTAAGGATTGAAGGGAAGAATTATCCGAAGGCAGTACCTTACCCTGACCTGCTTTCGGCATATTTTGTGTATGATAAAGTATAGGAATGGTCGTGTGAGAGTGGGCTCCAGTGTACGATTGCCTTATTTTCAGTAAATCAATCAGCCATCCAAAAGGCAGAAAGGGTCTTAACCTAACAAAGTCACATTAAAGTTTGTCGTCGAGACTTTCGTTTCATCTTCAAAGTGAAATGCAATAAACGACAGTGCAGATCACAAACGGTATCTAATTTAGTGAAATGAGGAATTTTGAAGTTATGACTTGATTTCATACGTGCGCACAAAATGTGATTTACACAAATTCATCCATGATTTTTTTTTATTTTTACACATTTTATTTATTTACTGTTTTTGAAGGAAATACTTCAAAGTTTATTTTCGTTCAAACTTTTTTTTTATTTCTTTTCAATTACTTTATCAGGAGGCCAAAAATCTGGGGGAGGGGGCCTAAAGAAAATCTGGGGGCCTGAAGAAAATCTGGGGGGGGGGGGCTTGGCCCTCCAGGCCCCCGTGGCTACGCCACTGAGAGGGCGTATTAAAAAAAAGGCAAATACGGTATGCTGAAGTAGGTTATTTTGTAAATGTAATTGTCAGCTCCCCCGGAAAACACTCACGAGAGACTTGACAAAGTCTACAGAAAAGCCTCACGGACGCAATTAAGGTGATTCCTTAAATAATGTGCGATATTTTATATTTGCAGCTACGGTTCACCTGTAAGTAATACCAGAAATAGCGCATATTAAGATTAACTGGGGAGAAAAGGGGAAAATGACAATAATTTTATTCGCAACTTTTAACCATGTTGCTGCATCTGTTACTTTAAATTGAACATTGAATAAACTCCAATGATCTTAACTGTTTTGGGACTTAACGGGAAAATGCAGTAACGAAGTGGTCTATCCTATTTCTTTCCTTGGCTTGTGAGAATCGTGTTGCATCATTGCCCACCTCCTTCTGAAATTTACAGAAGCACTGCTTGGTTTTCCTTCTACATGCAATATTTCACTCAGGCCCGTATTCATCTTTTTCAGCCGGAGGTTCGGATTTACTACAAGTGGAACACCCACTTCTTTTTTACCCACTGACTTTGATCATGGAAGCTGTACTTTGACCATTAATTGCCGACACATTGATGCCATGCTCAAGCCCAATGGTTGGTTTGCCCGACAGGGGTCCAAACTCCCCGAGAGGAGGGAAGGTATGCAAACTCGAAACCTTGACAAAGACTTTGGGTCGCCAAAAAGGAGGAAGCACACTATTTGCGTACTTTTAGGTGATGCTTGAAAATCTGGAGCTTACATTGGAAAACCTTGGAGTTTTCTTTAAAAAAAACTGGGCCTTTTTGAAAAGGAAAATTGAACATTGGGGCGTTTGTTGAAGAACCTTTTAAGTATATTGTCGGGATGACTGAAAATCATTAAGGTTAATAACGCATGTTATAGGACAGATTTAGACTCGACTTTCTAAAATTTGCCGACAGAGGAGTGACTTTCTGTTGAACAAATAGTTGAAAGTCTGGAGCTTATGGTAGTCAAGAGTGACGTGAAATTTTAGAGCAGAAAATCTGACATGTAGAAGTCTTGGTATAAGAGTATTCCACACGGTTTTTACGACACAATCTGCCCTTCATATAAGCAAAATCAAGCAGAGTATCGAGAGGACAAATTAGCTGAAGTTACATATTACTACAACCCGTTTTATGGATCCCGACGAAACAGGGTCATTTACACTACTGGGTAATGTTCACCCTCGTTGGCGCCATCCTTAATGAAGGCAGAAATAATCAAGGCGGTGCGGATGCAGGCTCCTTCCCAGTGTTGACCTTTTCTCATTTTTAAAGTCTAGCTAACCTGCTAACTACGTGACACTTTGCAGGTCCATCTTTCTTGCATTTTGAAGGAAAGTTTTCTTACAGTAATTTGGCAACTCCTGGCATCCCGTTTTTGTCACGTACTGTTTCTTCAAAACGTCCCATTTTCTTGAAAGCGAGCATCCTGCTTATAGTCATGATTATGCCTATGAAGAAGGGCATTTGAACACCATGTTGAATGAATAGCCGCAAGTCACGCACTAATGAAAGATGCAAGGAACAGAAATAAGAAAATTGTGGCATTCGACTGTTGGTTAAAACAATGACGGAACTACGGGGACAAGAGGGTGTGTCTACAGTCGTAGGAATCTCGCGGGGGAGGGGGGGGGGTGCGGGGCGATTGTCCCCAGTGAAAAATTAGGGGGACGAAGTACGCTTCCACCACTCCCCCATTTCCCGGGTCAGAAAATCCTTTTTTCACTTGTGTGATATTCTCAACTCTTCTTTTTCATGAAATTCCGATTAATCTTCAATACAAGCGCAGGTTTGTATTCCATTGTTTCAGTTTCCGCGCGCTTCGTGCGTCTCCACGTGAAATTCCTTATACATAAGTGCTGTCTCATAAAACAGATTGACAAACCTTTTCAAGCTCTGGAATTGACAAAATCGAAATTTTTCATTTGTGACACCAGATCATCAAGTGACACCGGCAACTTCAGTGCTATTTAAATAAATTTTATTGCATAAAATTTCAGGTTCTCTCCAATATAAGCTCTTGATTTTGAAACTGTTTGTCTAAAATAGACCACAAAGTTTCGGAAACTTTTAAAATTTTGTTGAAGAGCTTCAATTCGTAGGCCTTCAAAATAACATTATGAAGCAACAACGATCTTCAGTCGATCATTGTGCAATCAATCTCAGATTCGCCAACATAGGAAGTGCGGATTCTTCGATCAGTATTCCCCAAATTCTCAAATTTCCCTATATATACACGCAGTGGCGTCACAAGGAGGGGGAAGCTGCACCACCTACGCTTCCAGGGGCGCAAAACATGGGTTTGCTTGGAAAGGGGTTTTAATAAAAAAATAGAAGATGTCAGCTATTTGAGAAAAAGTGGAGGAAAAAGTAACGAGTAGCATTGGCCCCTTGGACAAATTGGGCGTAGCATGACATCAAACACGGGCAATTGTTCAGCATGGGGGCGCAAGTTGAGTATTCTGCACCCCCTACACCCACCTGTTGTGACGCCACTGTATACAAGAAACCCGGAATCCAAAAATTTCTGCAACAAAAGCTACATATCCACAAATGTTTGTGTCAAAATAGCAAAAATTACGTTCCTGTTGCAGTGGTGTACACACTTCAAAGTAAACTCGAAAAATGTGGTTGTCTTCCCTCCCCTTTCCCTGTAAAAGTCTTTTTACCTCCCTGCTGCTTAGTTTACAAGCCTGAGAAAAGAAACTTTCGACTGTCTGAGGGATCCGATTTTTTTTTTTTTTCAAAATTTCCTCTACCATCCGAGCCAACTGACGGTGGCGCTCCGCTTGATAGATAGTCTTTCGGGTAAGACTTCAGGCAGGGAATCATTTGCCTACCGTACTCACATGCTCTCATCTGCTAATATACCTTTCATCTGCTAATATACCTTTCATCAGATACCTTTCAACCCTCTCAGTTGAATTGTCTGTAATTGAAGAATTAAAATGTTATCAATGTTCCTCAGTTTGCAGAGGACATAGATATACTGGAATTGTTGTCTACTGTAGCATGGCTGGAAAAAACGAAGAATTCTACAGAGTGTGCCCAGTTTCATTTGAAAAAAAAGATTTATGACACACTTTTTTATTAAAAAAATCGTGCTTTCTGGTAGAAAAAGGTGAAAGTTTTAGCATAAAAAATGTACCTTTTGGTCAATGGAGTAGGGTGAGGTGCATAGTCCAAAAATTGCTCCGACCCTGCTTTCATATTGCTTCCTACGCCACTGGGTACATCACCAATCATAAAAATCCGGCGCTGTGTGTCCAACAGCATATCTGAGAAGTCTCGAATTTAGCGAGATTCCTTTTAATGACCTAACGACTCACAGCCCGAGACTCTACAGAACACTGAGCTTAAACATGGTTACACTACTTTAAAACAATAAAACATTTTTGGACTTTTAGGATATGACTCACAGAAACTGTTTAAAGTAACAGATATTGCACTATTGCAGCTAGACACCTTTGAAAACCAAACAATTTTTCTGAAGACATACCTACCATTATTTGTTATGAAATATGCAATTGAAAGAACACCTTTAATTTCTGCTGGTATAGTTCTTAATGTCACCATGGCAACATATTAGTAGAATTGGTTGGTTGATAAGCTTTTAAGTAGCTTCGCAGCAATTTATACGTGTAGAGGTACAACACAGAATGTAAGGGTATAGGCAGACCAAACAGGTATTACTTGAAAAGGGAACCATCAAATCCTGATCACCTTGTTGACAAGAAACTGCCATACCAGCCATTGATATGTCATTTGTCTAGCTTGTGCAGATTCCAGAGGAATTTTTACTTACTTGTCCCTAGGATTATGTTCTGTTTAAATGTAATGAAAAGTCTAAATGTAATGAACAGCCAACCCAAAGATATTAATTTTGCAGTTAGAAAAGTAAGGTTCTCCAAATAAAATTCCAGTTTTGCAATTTTATGGTTCAAAAACTGGCATTTTTTTTAAATATCTCCAGATAAATCCCACCCCTGATTTATTTTTTTTCAAAACTCTTCATTAGAGATGGCAAAATAACTGTGACCCACATCCCTTTTGCAACTTATTTTTTGATCTGGTTTTAAGTTGATCTTCTCCTGCTATTCCCCCACCCCCATCACAAATTGGGGGCACCTTGCTCCTAATCTGTAAGATCCTGCTGGCACCTAGTTTCACACGAGAAAGGGGAGAACACAACTTGCTATTCTAGCATGTACACCTTGCCTAACATGTATGCATGATTTACAACTTTAACATGGACGGGTGAGGGTAAATTCATCTTCTTCTACCTGCTACTGCAGGCAAGAGATAAAGTTGGTTAGAAAGGGTGTAACAACACACCAACATGAATGTTTTATATAGTGTCACCACAATAGAGTTACATTGCAGGGGTAAAACTACCTAAAAGTAAAACAGGAGGGCCAATTTCTCCTGGAAACATAGCAAAGCAGGAGTCACGATAGAAATTTCTATAAAGTTAACTCTCATTGAGAAAGCCAAGAGTAAGGGAAGAATCTATTTGTTGAGACAAAGTTTTTAGGTGAGTGAAGTGACAATCTAGTATAAGCAGAGCAGTTTAGGTATGCTTCAGTGAGCTCTGACACTGCTTTTTTTTACAATTTTTCTTTTCCAGTTTAGGGTTCTAATTTTGAATGAAACATTCAAAGACTGCAGTTATTTGTCAAGCTCTTGGTGAGGTTTAATTACTTTATATCTTTCACAGGATGTCAACTATGAATTTGTATATTTGTTGGGTAAATGCATACATTAGAGAAGTTAAAAATAACTGAAAAGAAAAAGAAGAAATGCAAAAGAGTAGCTGCTGAACTGCTCAAATTTGTTGAAAGATTTTTATATTTTATAAAAATGAATTTATTTGCATACATTTCTTTATTTTACAATGTGATAAATGTATGTTGTAGGATTAAAATATACACACACTTTGATGTACATAGTTTTAACATTATTTTGTTCTTACAACTCTTCAGAGAGTTCCACCTATTATTTACTTACCCCTGTATTCATTTTTTAAATTTTTTTTTCAACTTGCCCAGTAAAAATTTCCCTTAACCCCAGAATAGTTGGTTGAGAAACCACAAACACTACCACCACCCCACAAACCTTACCCTCTTAAACCATTACATTAATACTTTTTCTGCTCTCAGCCCCACCTCCAAATAACCCCCCATCTCCCAAACAAATACTGCATGCTATAAAACTCTTCAAAACAAGCACACCCCCTGTGGTTGCTGAAAGAAATAAACAGAGATGTACCTGCTTGATGAAAATACATTTTAAAAAGTAAAAATGTAAAATCGTAAGGAATGTAACAAATACTGAGTAACAACATAAACTCAATTCAAATCAGCTTACCCTGTCCACTATTCAAAGAATTATCACTCTATCAGTTTGAAAATTTTCCATTTTTCTGTACATTTTCAACCAATTCTTGAGTATAAACAAGATAACAAATTCCATTAGGGAAGGAGTAAAAATCAAGAGCCAGAAACTGTTTAGGGAGGTAGATTGGAGATATTTCCTCAACTTGACTTAAAAATTATAAAGATGGTATTTACAGTAGCAATGCAGTTGCTGAAAAAGCAAAGTAACTTTAGAGGATCTATACAAGTTGTATCATAAATACTACCTTGTTTCTACTTTGCATGTTTATCCATTTCTTGTCAAATCATGCTTTTGGGGGAATGTTACAAATTCATGTGGTTGATTAAACATTACAGTTATTGAATGCTCATTGTTGTCCAAGTCTCACTTTGTCCACCAAAATACTTTGGAGTGCATTAGCAAATACTCCCACATAGGGTAAAATTTGGTGGATGTTCACTAGATACCTGGAGGGACTGTCAACATCAAGCATTTCTTCAATAATACACTGTACCAGGGAACAAAGCAACATGCAAGATGTCTGAAGGCAATGATAGAGAATTAAAAAAAAAACAAAAAACAAAAAACAGAAGCCACATTGAATACAAATGGTGATGACACATCAGCAACTATTAATGCACACATTTGTGATCCCAACAGTTATTTCCTTCTTCCTCCGTATATCTAATGATTGATACTCCTCTTGCAGCGTTTCACCTCATATACCCAATGCTTTTATCTTCATATGTGAGGTGTTTCTTCCCCCTACATCTTGTATGCCCCCTCTAAGGTGCAATGTTACCATATAGATGGGGGATAATACATATTTCTTGAAAGATACAGTATATTTCCCCACCCCCCTGTAATGTATTTTCTAATCTTCTGTCAAATTTGTAACCCTTCCAGATTGAAGTTGTAAAAAAATCTTCCCTGTAGCCCTTCCTCCAGGACATTCCCCACTCCCACTGGCAAAGTGACCTCATCTTACGAATCAAACCATCTAAAAACACTTCATTTCTGTACAACAAATGCAATTTATTGCAAAACTGTTATAAAGAATACAAAATTATATCTCAAACAAATATCAAATCTTTGGATTTGGTTCAAATTAAACATTTTTGAAAATTTTGAAGTTGTGCAGAAAGCTTCATAACTTCCTGCAGTTTGGAAGGGCAGTTTTGTTCTGCGTCTTCGCCCCTAAATTTAGGAAATATCTCTCATTTGGCAAAATACTTTGTGATAATTAAATGACATGAATCCTTCCTGTATGATGTGGGTTTGGGACAGGTTAATGTCGACAAAAAACAAAAGAAATAGGGATACTGGAAAGTGTACATTCTTCAGAGTATAAGGTATTCAGATGTGAAGTAATGGTATCAAAAGCATGGTGAACTGGACAAATGTTTTGTAGACAATTTTCTCTTCAATGAGCATATAAATCACTGTATGGCACAATCAAAAGGGATATTACCAAAATCAGATTTGTCAGTAAATTTGTGGGACTAGTACTATGCTTGTTTTTCTTTTTTAACTCTAAACATGCTGATTTATTTTAGGGCCATCTTCAATTTTGTTGAAACAAAGTCCTGTTGTTTTAGTTACATCCCCCCAGATAAATTACTGTTGTTGTAGTGGAGCACCATCAAACTCTCCAACCTAAGAGGAGGGATCATAAAAAGGACGTATTTTTGGTATTGGCATAGAAGATTCATGTTTTGATGCACTCTCACAGCAACATATGTTGGGGCTTGCATGATTACGGCTAACAATAAATTCTTTATTTTATCTATGGAGGACTATGGAAGACTTTGTTTCAGCAAAATTGAAGAGGACCCTAAAATAAATGAATGGAGTGATCATTAAATGAAGATGGTATTCAAGATAACTTTTGACTCACTGTATCTTCTTCACACCTCCCTTATCCTCCCATTTACACATGAATTCCCTACACTACCTGTAATTCCTAGGCTGTAAATAGGAGGTAGGTATTCCCACTTGTACAGGGTAGATCTCACACCAGGAAAATTTGGAGTAATATGACCTTTGAGTTTATACCTCATGTTTTTCTTTTGTAACACTTAAATGTAACTTAAGGTACCCTATTTCTCTCCAAAATACATCATTAACACCATTCTTAACACTAACATTAAAAGGTTGGAGTTACAGCATTGGCTGGTATGCATTTAAAAGTTCCCACATTCATGAAGACAAACATTGAAATTAAAAACCAAACCAAAAACTGATGAAAAATACCATTACCATTACCATGAATGCATTTTACAGAATAGGCATGACCCATACATGCAGTGATTTGTATACTAGTCACCAATTATTGACTGTAGCATGAAGTTCATTTTTTTGTACATAGTACTGAGAATTTTACATTCCATTTGCAGCCACCACTGGTTCAGCTCTTAACAAATATATTTAAAATGTGTCTGCTACCTTCACATATTTTATAGGATTGAAATCTTCCAATTTATTTTTTTTACCGATATTACCTGTTCACTTTTAGTTTGTCAAGTATCCACCAGAAGGCTCTACAAAAACTGTAGGATTCATTGTTTCAAAGATGAGCATAGCAAACTGAAGCTAGTAAGCAAAGTCATACAAAAAAATGAGAGCAATGAGAACACTGTGTTTGACAAGCTGGCACTCCAATGCATCCATACATATGATGAAGCGCGCTTGTATTCAAGGCAGGCCTCAGCTGCAGACTGCAAGGCCTCAAATAAAACACAAGTGATGGTTATATTGAGTTAGCCATAACTGGGGGGCATCAGCCTTGATCTTAATACCAATTTATTTGTATACCTGTATCATGGATTATAATACAACAGCCCCCTTCCCCACCACCCCATTCCTTAATCAACTTAAATATGAGAGAAAAGAATTGCATGTCGCCAAGAAGCATTGCAAGTATTTGTGAGCTCTGCAAGCTCCACTTGAGGCTGATCTCACTAGAATATCAGATTATAACACAGGATGTTGTCAGTGTTTGTTCACGTATGAGAATGATGAACTCTAGCCTACATGGATTTATTGACTTGATATGGTTGTAAGCACAAATTAAATACCAACAAAAAAGAATGAACAAACTTCAATGGTAACAGGCAGTCATCTCCCGATTTGAATTAGTACGGTAATCTAACTTGTTTAATGAATGGCTGTTTGAGAACTATGTAACATAAATTTTCTCACTGAATTGTAAAACTTATGGGGAATCACTCCTTGGGTTAACTAATATGTAATACTAATATCATAAACAATTCTTACAAGAGAAAGAAGAAAAATCTTGGGAAACTGAGCTGATATTTCAAAATAACTTTCGATCAACTGATTTTAGCGAGACATTCAAAGATAAATGAGAAGACCTTCATTCAAATTCTCAAACAACTATCGAACAACTATGTGCAAAATTAAGAATTGGCAATTGATGACATCTTGGTTAGCAGATCTGAATTTCATTTTGTACTGAAATAAGTCACATGACAGTTTTGCTCCACAATACAGGAAAATCTAAGAGGCTTGACAAAACATAAATTGAATCTACACCTGACTTTTAACAGTTAAATTTATATCTGCTTTACTTCTTTCACAAATATGCACTTTCTCTAAAGAAGCAATGACAAGACACACACACACACAAAAAATCTACTCTTTGAAAATAAATATCCTCCTCATGCAACAAGATTACACTGTCCAACTTGTGTGAACTTTGACTAACCCTTTCTGTTGTCCACTACTTGTATTATGCACTTACCAACTGAATGACTCATCTGCCTTACCCCCACAGGCATGGTCAGTCAAATGTGGGTCATCAATCAAGAATTAAGGATACGGTCCGTATGCTAATATAATGAGTCAACAGTGTCTTGGGGAGAATCACTTGGCCCCAATTGTAAGTCACTCTGCTGGCCCAGTGATGAGTAATTTTGAGTCAATTCTTACCCAGGTCTCAAAATACAGGTAGGTTATTGTTTATGTATTGTCTGTCAATATGATGACTGTATGTGTCTGTAAGAAAGAGATGTTGTGCATCAGCTTTGTGACTGAGGGGTGTGTCATTTTACATGAGAAGTCAGTCAACACAACAAGAAATGACTGGGGGTGCACCAATGTGAAAGGATGCTGTGTACAAATGACTGACCATGACTGACTATGAGAAGATAAGTGGGGCGAGTCATTCTACTGATAGGTGCATTATGGTATCAACAAACATCATTCATACAAGATCATTGGTCTTGCAAGATCTAATGGGGAAGTGGAGGTGCAAAAATTTAAACTGAATACCAAATGATTTTGCCAAATTATGACAGACCATTGATGACATTCCTATAAACTTAACACAGCTAGCAGGAGACCCATAAAACACACATTTGACATAAAACTCGCCAAAAGGTTGTGTCTAACAACGGTGAACAAAAATTATAGACATTCTAATTTTTAAATTTCATGATATTAATTCACTACAACTATTAATTGAAATGCCCTCATCCCACAGACAACAACTCATAAAGTATCCAAACTGAGTCTAATGGTCACACACCTCAGGAGTTGTTTCACTGAATGCCTCAATCCCAAACAAAATAAACAACACCTGATAACAAAGACAATAATAAAACAATATTATAAACAAGGACAAGAGTAAACACTTGAAATTAAATTTTGGCTTAAGAACTCTGAAAAGTTTTCAACTCTTTTGTGGAAAGGGCAACTCTCCTGAGACTAATGAAAAAAAAATTGATTTGAGTCTTCAAATGGCAGTTATTCATTCATTTCTTTACATTCAAATTCCATGGGAAACTAGGAGATACCATCCTGCTGGACTCATGTAATGGTACTCTCATTTAGAAACTGATGACAGAAGCCAACAATTGCTTTATACAAAATTTTGGCAATTGCTATGAACAAAAGCTGAAGACTGAAGCCCCAAAACAGTTCCATTAAAGGAGTTGCATGACTGAAACAACATAAGACTGCAATTGTGCAGCTTGTCAGCATTTCTTTTGCTTATTCCGCCATAAATGAGTCCTGGTACACTATCTGCTTTAGGTAAGTCTTTCAGGGAAACTATGGGAAAGGTTCATTTGACACTACAGTCTTAAAGGGGCAGACATGAACAAATACTCAGCCCCTAGACAAGCCAGTGGGCCACAACTGGAAAAAAGGCTAAGGCCAGCCAATAGGTTGAAAACTGAGCCATAAAACTGCATCTAACTAACTAACCATATCATGCCTGGTTTTGCTTGCCTTTTTCCTCCTGTACCAAATAATACAAAGAAGAGGACAGATGATGATGTGTGTCTAACAAAAGGCCAGGATGTAATTGCTCTCTCTTTTATTGATAAGTTAACAACATCAATCACTCCAAAGGTTTCACCCTTAAGGTATTTTTCAAATATAGATGAATTTTTCCAAAATCATATTCAGTTTGTGTTTCTCATTTTGTGATATAAAACAAAAAAGATTTTTAAGCTATACCATCTATTAGAATTGGCACAGAAATGACAAACAATTTTTCAAAACCAATATTCAATTCAGACCTACCAAGCTATGGTTATGTAATGTAAAACTCAAAAGGGAAAAAGAATTACACCTGGCTACATGCTGGATGACGAAAGCAAACATTAATATGCAAACTATCTTCATGAATATTCACTGAGATCTATCCATCCTTTACACATCCATTGAGCTTATGAATAAATCATTCATATATCAGTGACTCAATATGTCATGGAAGCACATGTCAGATGTCTTGACAACCAAAGGTCAGGGCTCAGCACGGCTTACATTATTCGTCACTGCTTTAACTACCGTCTTTGTTATAGCCAATGCGAGCTATCTTCTTCGAGAACAAGTCGGCTGCTGATGAGCTTCCAGCCTGAAGAGACTGCTGCCATATTTCTGTGATTACAGAATCAATCATTTCACTTTTTAATTCAAACATTCTTTGTACCTTCTTCTAAACTGATCATGTATCTTTTTTGATAGGTAACGGGTGAGCTTCGGTGTTAAAGACCCACTCATCTAAGGATATAAAGTCATCATCTGAATACAGAAGATACAAGTACTTTAATGTTTCTGCAAGGAAGAAACTTTGTTGGACATCATCATGAACAACTCTGGAAGCATAAACGTCCTTAACTCCTGAATAACCAGAGTCTACTCTGCAATTCTTTTCTATTGCCTGTGAAGAGAAGACATTTGAACAACTTTATTAGAAACAAAACAAAGGATACAACTACGATGAAAAATGTTTTAATATCTTCTATGTTGCTTTAAATTTAAATCCCAGATGAAGATTTTTGGTAGCAACGATATTTGAGACTAGATTTGAGCAAGTTACTTGACTCCTTCTTTTGTAGGGAGTAAGTAACAATACCATTCTCTCTGAAACCACAACTCCTGAATAATCTTCCATAATTACATCCAAAATCATATTATAGAGTTAAGGTTCATGTTATTAAGCAGTTGTCAATCAAGGTTTATAGTATAAGATTGTGACCTTGTTTATCTATAAATCAAAACATATGGCATTAGGTGAAGTACTCCAAAATTGTCTTTTGGTATTGTAGCCAAAGTTAGATGACAAAAGAAGCTAATGTCAGAGAATTTCAGTTACTTTTTCTGTGGTCTTTAAGCTCATGATGGGATGAGACAAAGAACAAAACAACTGTTAATGTTTTTATACTCCATCAGAGTCAACAAAATAACCTGAATGGAAACTCAAAAATATATTTGTGCACATTTTTGACAACTTTTAAAAATTTCAGAAAAGTTGTAGTTCCATGAAAAGTTTGAGACTTTGAGCTTGCTAACCAAAATTTTCAAGAATTTATACAAGTGTGTTACAGACTCACTTGGAAGCTTGATGAACAGTTTATCAAATGTTGCACACTGCCTCTGAACCACAGGCAGTAGGGAGTCTAATGTGTCATATTTGTCCGAGTGGGTCAAAATTCCCAAATGTTGTCTCAAAGCAACCTTAAAGGTGTGACATGGTTCCATTCTTCTTTGAAGAAAATGTGAGCCAAAGCATATGAAATGTTAGGTCAATTGCTTGACCGATGTGTGGGTCAATGGACAAAAATGTTTGAAACTCCTAACAATCATTGATGGACCTTGGCTGGGAGACAGTGGGTGAATGTAACAATTGCTAATACATATCAAACACATGAAATTCATTGGGTTCCATCAGTCTTTACTCGGCTTCATTTATTGTCTACAAGAATTTCAAATCCTCATATTCAGTGAAGTTGAAAAAATTGAGATACGCTTCAGCGTACAACCATCCATGGAACAGGTAAGGAAGGAAATTTAAAGATTAAAGGTGATGGACCCCAGTAAAGGCCAACTAAAATCAGACCATCACAATCTGTCCGGATTTGTCTATAAGTTGAGTACCTAATTAAAGCAATACAAAGTAACTACAATCTAAAAACTAAACAGTCTAAATTGCCTAGTATACTTCTTTGACGTCATGACTCACACTTCTGGCACATTCAAGTGTTCGCATTTCAGTACATAAATAGAAACCTCATGCCAAAGGCTATTTATAGGCAGCTACATGTAGACATCTAATACATCATACTACCAAAACAAACTGAAGAGGTCACCCAATTAGGTTAACTCCAAAAGTAACATTTTGACAGAGTGTCCTCCAATCAAATACTTGCTTAAGTTAGTCACATGTGACCCCAAACTACATTAGTCCTGTAGTCTACATTAATTCTCTATTAGCAAAGCACTTTGATTATTAAACATCAAATTAAAAAAAAAAAAAAAAACTCAGTGAAACTCATACTACACAGCACATATGAAATTTATCCTGGTTTATATGCATTAGGGTCTTGCATACTCAACAGGGTGTGCCCTAAATTTCAATAAACTAAGGATTGTGTCTGGCTGGATGAAGATGAGTAATTGGTAGTTCTAGGAATTCCTAGAAGTAAGCTGGTTGGGGAAATTGGAGCTGTCTGGGAAGATGAATAAATGTCTCTAACTTACCACCAGAGATGCAACTTAACGTTGTGCAATCATATTTATCTCTGAACCTCTATACATCATTATACTAAAAATATACATCCACATTTGAAGGAATTTTTTGCAATGTGATGCAAATCATATCATTGCAGATCTACATAAAATCTGTTGAGAGGAAATATTTTTTTTTCTTCATACAACTGTCAGTTTGCTAAGATGTCAAAGTCTGTACAAATAAGTAAGAAGCCATACATCCACTACACACTCACGAAAAAATGCTTTTTCCCCTCTCTCTCCGGTCTGACTTAAGGAAAAGAAAATCAGGGCTCAACTGAATCATGGAAGTACTTCTATAAGAAGGAAAATGACATCTTTGTTTTACTACGGCAGACTTTACGCATTGACTCACATGTAGTAGAATCCACCTTGCTTTGTGTAGCAGACTGCGCATATATGTGATTGGTTAAAAAATCAGCTGTCTCCACTTGTTGATGTTGGTTTGCCATTCCTCTAAAGGAGGATGTATTTTTTGCATTGTGACATCATATGCATAAGATCTGTTGTCTCTTGACATGTTGTGGAGGGGATCCATGGCAACAGCAATATCAGAACAGTGCCATTTTCTGCATCCCTGGTTTCATGAAACTTTGCTGATTAAAAGCTCTAAAATTCACACTGAGATGTTTCACTTTGAAATAAGTCTTTCTGTTTTTGAGGCAGTATGGCATATTATGCTGAATTCAAGTCATAATGATAGCTGTTTAACATCATTAATGGGTACTAATGGCTGTGAAAAGCTTTGAATATGTATCAGATGGTGAAGAAGCTTGTGAATGAGGGTGTATGTGTGGGAGGGAAATGGAAAGAGTATTTTTCTGTGGTGATAAAACATACAAAACAAACTTTTGCACTTACCATTCTAGTTCAACCTTTAATTAACAAACTTTTCACACTATATAAGAATGTTTGTCGCCAATGTCATGCGTATCTCACTTTGACTTCACTGAGAGTGGGAGGAGAATTCAAGAACTTATCAAGAAGAGATTTAAAACATTTTTAACAATTTTTGAGTCTTTGTCACTTGATAAAATACTACCTTTGCTTTCTTAACGACATAGTTTGACAATTTTTTGGTTTTACTTGTTATTTGTTAAGGAGTTGGAAATTTGACTATTGTCAATTACTTACAGAGACTTAGTGCATGTAAAGAGAGCATAGGAAATTTGTTAAAGGGAGGTATATTGCTCTACACCTGTACTGAAAATATAATAGACAGAAGGAATACCTACCTGTACAGCTTCCCAGCCCCAGTCTCTATATTTTTGATCTTTGGTTAATCTCCACATTACAAAATAAGATTCTATAGTCTCTGGACGTAGAATGTAGTACTTTTCATTTTGTCTCATAGCCACCGCTTCTCCATGACCCTCAAAGCGGAATGCCTCAGGTCCTAGTTTGGTAGCTTTTATAAGAGAAAAGCAAAATCATGGTGAATGGAACATGCAAATTACAAATATCTCCAAATATATCACCTCCAAACTTTTCCTTCAACTTGATACACTGACATATGTGCCAACTTTTGATGACATCCAAGTTTTGAGTTATAAGACACAACAAACAGTCAAACAGTCAGGAAGTATTTTGCATCCTTCCTGCAATAAGTAAATGAATTATGAGGAACCACTGGTGTATTACATCTTACTTCATCATCTTAGATCAAAACAGCAAATTATGGACTAATGGCATGTTCAAGCTAGCTTTCCAATACTTTCAATGTCAGTTTTTCACACGATCTCCGATAAATGCCCTCTAATGCCTAGTAGTTGTCATCACTTTACGCTTGTCAATAAGGGAATGCATCATCAACAGTTGCAGCTAGTATAAAACCACTTGAGAGAATTATCATCCCACTTTGACAGACAAAATGAGAAGATATGATTCCTATCCAAGTCATTCAACTGAACATTTCTATATTAAGTAGTCTGCACATTCTGTTTTCAGAAACACTGCTTGCAGATGAGTTAATATCACACACTCTAAGAGTTGTTGAACATTCACTGGAGTTCTGACATTCGCCAAATATGATCATTCGTTCCATATTATTTTTCTCTTTTTAAGTTTCCCCTCCAATGACTTTCTTTATTTGGCTTCCGAGACCAGAATATTTTGTAAAGTTGAAGGTAGGCTGAACAATTTTTCATGCTGTATTTCAGCCTGTTAAGTGCCTCCTTCATGTGTAAAATCATTCTGATTATGGGGAGAATTGAGCTCCCACTGACCTAAAACTGACCTGTAACCTATAGAACCACATTTTCATCTTTCTCAAATCACTCACATGTTACTAAACAGTGCCATTTTTCAATTTAGCATTAATTCTGTTTGTCATGATTAAACCAAATGTTTTGTGTACTCATGTGGTTTTACATTTACAGCTGTAAATTACAAATGATTATTTTCATATTTAAAAAGAATTTAACTTTTTAAAATTTATAAAGTATTTATATACAAATTTTTTCACGTACAATTTTTTTTTGCATAGTCTAAACATTTTATATAATAAATATGATACTTGAGACAAAGAATTCCCTTCCAATCACTTAATGGACCCCACAATGTTAACATTAATTTTGCTAGCAATGACATTCCTACTAATACATTTTGAAACAGCAGTGTAAAATCTTGCACTCTCTGTTTACATAATGATATAAAAGCTGTAGTTGGTTAGATGAGATCCAACAATGCCATTTTCAATTTGGTAAAGTCTGATGATTATGATTTGACTGAATATTATGTGCACTCATGTGGTTTTATGTTCATATTTGTTGTGAAATATAAATGCTTGTAAAGAGTAATTAAATATTTTCTACACACCTTTTTATACAGTTTACAGGGAGTATACATGATCTATCTTCTTTATATAATTGATTTTCAGGAAAAATCATTCTTCTCAAAACCAAAATGCATCTTGAAGTATTTTAAATTAAACATTTCCCATTAAAGCTAGATTAAAAGGTAGGTCAGTCATTCAGTCATTTATATCTTCAATATAACCCTAACTAACCTTACCTAAAAGTCTCCACATGTGTTTTCATTTTCATTTTCTTATTTTATCCCTCAAAATAGTCTTGCATTATATTTCATTTTAAAAAAACACTGATGTTTTAAGGTGAACAAAGAAGTTTTGAAATCATTAAATACATGACAAAATATTGTCACATGATTGAATGAAGCCTTTATTGAATTAGAATGACAGAATACACTAATTCAAATTACTTGAAGAAGTCCCATCTCTCCTTTTCTCTGGCTACCTACTTGTTTTAAGCTTTTGTTCATTTCGTTTTCTTTCTCTCTTACATGTTGTATTACAGTATATATTTCAATTACTATTTGATCTGTATGACAAATGCTTTAACTTATAGTCAACTTATAGTCTTCAAACTCCCCTATATTTATATTCTGTACAATATATTGTACAAATTGATCTAAAAACAAACTATCAACTTATGAACTCTTGTTTCAAAAATTTGAAAAATATTTATCTGCAGAATTGTTGCATTCATACCGAGCAGCCTGTTTCCCTTTAAGACATACACTTACTGAGGAACTAAGGGACTGATAATACTTGTCTACTGTTTTCAAAATCTGACTGGATCAGATTTTCATTCCATAAAATGTTTCAATAATAAAATAACTGCCAAAAACGGCTGTACATGAAGGGAAATTACTAAACACAGTGCCTCAAGGGTCAAGCTTGCTGTACATGAAGAAAAATAAACTCAACACAGAGCCTCAAGGGTCAAGCTTGCTGTACATGAAGAAAAATAAACTCAACACAGAGCCTCAAGGGTCACTCTGGTCTTCTCATTTCTCATGTTTGGACAAAAGTCATCTAAGCCTTTTCTGTCTCTGGTGGCAATAGATTCCCATTTTTCTCAAGGCCTACTTCAGCCAAGGGCACACATAACATTTCACAATTGCATTTGCAACAGGATCTGAACAGTAGAGAAATTAACTGAGCAAAGTGACAGAGAAGGTATTTTGCAATGCTAATTTTTATCTGTATGACAAGCTTTGTATACACAACAGTCCAACAAGAGAATCCGCTGCTTAGGTCAAGCATGCATCAGAAGGAAACTGATATTTATGTCCAGGGGAATAAACGGGAGAAAGTGTTAGGGGTTGTCCCTCTCCCCAGTTGAAGAAAACAATATTTCTAAACTCTTTGACAGGTCATAAAACCTAGTCAGGGGTTGGTCAAACTGAAATTTACTTTACTTGCACAAGACTGTGAATTCCCCAAAACTCCCTGGTTTGTGGATCTTCAAGACCAGATACCTCCTATTTACACTATGTAACCCTATTCACCTGTTGTAATTCATTGGCAAGTTAACATCATGATTAGATGGACAGAAAGAAAGCCAGAAGGTGCCACCTCATTCGCTTACTTGTCACAAACAAGTTTGGTTTGCGGTCCATAATGTGATCAAACTTATTTGAAAGGATTGAACAAATTTGTAAAATACAACTTATGTTTGTAAGTTACAGCCAGGGCAACTTGTCACAGAATTTCAACATGTAAGCATTAACTTCAATCTTCTAGGTTAGGTTAGGTTAGGTTAGGTTAGGTTAGGTTAGGTTAGGTTAGGTTAGGTTAGGTTAGGTTAGGTTAGGTTAGGTTAGGTTAGGTTAGGTTAGGTTAGGTTAGGTTAGGTTAGGTAAGATCTAGTTTTAATATCCAGTTTTCAACCAACTGGTTCAAGTCAAGCCATCCACTGCCATCTTTCTAGTCCTGGCTCACTGGCTTGTTTTCCCTACTCCACTGCTTATGCTGAGCAGAAAGCAAAATGGCAGTAGGTTCCATTTTTAAAGACATTGCTATGACCCTTCTGCCTTGGGAAAGACTTAAAGAAATAATACACATGACTGCCTTCTTACTTGAGACATTAGCTGAGAAGGTCATTCTTGTTCATTTCCCCTAATTTTTGGCACACTTCTCATATCTTTCTTTATAAATCACTTCTAGGACTGTACTCATGAATGACTTTCTTTCATGTCTGAGAACAAAACTTCCTGTTTGAATAAGAAACTTAAAATTGGGACCGTTGCATCTCATTTGAATACTTAACCAGCTTTAATATGTTTACTGGAGGACAGTCTTAAAAAAGTGCAGTCAACCCAGCCAGTAAGTGAAGTAGACTATACTTCATAAATGGCTTTTGAAAACCATGTGACAACCTTTTTCTCAACTTTACACAGAGGAATTTCATGGTTTACCATAAATATACGATACTTAGCTCCTGAAACATCATATAAGATACTCATAAGAGATTTTGTCCCCTTGAAGGAACGACAAAATTGCCATCGCCTGCTTTAGGGATTTATATCTCCAGAAGTCACATTTTTGCGGTTGACTCACTTGCAGGGGACAACAAGTGGCTCAAAGCATAATGACGTAATTTTCGCAGTTATAGAAAATTATTCACTAAAACAACTTCATGGATAAGTTGACATTAAAACGAATTTTAAACCAGAAAAATCAGTCCAGGTTTGGTGGAATTATAGAAAATTTTTAGCATGAAAACTGTAACAGAACAATGGTCAGTTCTTGTCTTTCGTGCAGGGTAAATATTTGTACTGACTATGCAAACAATCTCTTGTGGTTAAATGATGTCAAAAAATCGGCCAGTTGGTTCCCTGGTCCGCCAGTTTGTTCCGCCGTTCTTCAAGCGGACAGATTTTCTCATGTTGAAAGAAAATGTGAGGAAATTTGTAAGATTCAACCAATGTCTGCTGTAAACCCTTTTGAGGTAATAAGGAAATGTAGATCAGGGGCCCGTTCCACAAAGTGTTACGTACAATCTTAAGTATGATTTACTGTTGACTTATGTATTGGAAATCAAACTTAAGATTGTGCGTAAGTCTTTGTGTAACGGGGCCCTGTGGTGGAAAGGTTTCCAACCATCCAATGGTTGACTACTAAATCATCTCACTGGAGGACATTGTATAAACTTACCTGAGTTATCATAAGACTTGTGGCAAGTTTCTGTTACTTTAGCTCCTAATTCTAAATAATGTTCAGCATTTTTCATATATTTACTTCCCAATGCAAACATGCCGCCTGAAAAGCAAGAAAGATGATCCATTTTTTTCTCCACCTTAGCCCCTCTGAAGTCTCCAAAAAAAACGTAACCGCTGCTAGACGTCTGCTTCATCTTCTTTTCCATGGCCTGTTTAACATAAATGAAAAGAAGGAAGAACGGAAATTGGTTTAAGGCCATGAAAGTCAGATTTTGAGGCTAGATAAACTTTATACGGTCTACCTTCATGAGAAAACTTTACAATCATCAGGTGAATGTATCTTGTTCAATGAGGGTATATAATTTGCAAAACCAATTGGACGATCAAATTCAAGATTAATCTTAATGGGCAAATACAAGGATGTTATGCAAATACTCTTTGAAATTTGTAAATTAGAAAAACTACGAAATGGAAAAGGAGCATTGGTCATAGAGAAATTTCTTCTTCCCTCAGAAATATAATTTGTTGACACAGGATATTGAGAAATTGAAGGGACTGTACCTTGGCAAATTTTTCATTGAAAAGAATTTAGTAACTGACAGAAATTTCTCCTTTATTGATCATGAATACTAATTGGTTTGCATTTTATTTTGAGGAGGTAAACCTGTTGTGTTTTTCCCCGAACAGAGGAGGTTAAAAAAATGTTGGCTGATAATTATGTCATATAAATGTCAATTTTTCCCAAACTCCAGAGGTTTGGGAATCTTTTTATCCTTCTCATACCTCCTTTTAATGGTATACACTGCATTTGTCAGAGTATTGTTGGTGAATAAACCATTGAGACTTCAAATCTGGAAAAACACTGGACCAGGAGAAGCCAATTCCGTTTGTTATTTTTCTCAAATTTAGAGTCGAGACAGTTCATCCCTAAACAATAATACCACAAACGTGGTGTACTCCTTTTCTGCCACTAAAAAATGTTCTTTTTTGGGTTTACATCACCTACCATTGCCCTTGATGTGTAGACCTTGTAGACCTAGCGCATATGGTGCTCACACAGCCATGTCTCATTTCATAAACTTGCAGTAATAAATATAGGAAGCTCATATCTTTGTGTTCATGATTTGTGTCTAAAAAGAGCACAAGCCCAAGCACTTTCCTTGGGTGTGTAAGCATGCAATGCATGTCTTATATTAATATGTGATGTGCATTGATGCAAATGCATTAAAAGAGTAAATCTGGCCAATAGAACCAATCAGAAGTTCGAGCATGCATGTGTGTGCAAACATTCACAAGTGCGTGAGCCATCATTATAAGCATGACCAATGAGTTATACACTTTTAGTGTGCATGCACGCATGACTACCAAAATGCATGCGCCTGTCCAAGGTTGCCATCATTATAAGCATGACCACTGAGTTATACACTTTTAGTGTACATGCACGCATGACTACCAAAATGCATGCACCTATCCAAGGTTGCTAATGGACTCCTGCATATGATTATAACAGCTGATGTGTTGGAGAATGACTGGTGAGTGTTCTATAAATCAGAATGCAGGATTCCAAATAACCAGTCAGTAGAGGTGGTAGAATTACTTAAGTAATCCCCACTTATTTGCTACTCACCCTGGTAAACAGTGCAGAGAGAGTGCCCTCTCACTGGGCTAACCAAGCTTTGTGGGTGTGGACACCAACTCTTTTCTATGGTACTAGTTTAAGAAGGTTAGCTGTGGTTATTTGGGGATTACTGTACATCGGTAAGTAGGTGATAAGAGAGCAATAAGAAGATCAAGTATTTTCTTTTTCCTTTCAAAGAAGCTGAATGTTTCAGACTGGAAAGGAAACATTTTGTCCATCTACAAAATACCCTTTCTGCATTCCAAAGGACAAGGAAGCACTCAGAGAATATTTTGGCTTCTTTTTGTTCACCAGCCTAATGTGAGGCAATATTCACCCTTATTCCTGGGAAAGTGGTTCAAGTCAAACAGAGATGAAGGATGGATCAGTTTCAAATATATTGAAGGACAAGGTCAAAGGTCGCTACTTTCTAGAACTACCATCACCCTGTCCAGTTGTGGTGACCTTATTCCAGTTTCACTTTGGCCGAACCTGTTATGCTATATGCTCTTAGGAGGCTACTGCCTGAGGACACTGTTTTTTTGTCTCATACCCTCTTGGTCAGAGTTCCCTGCAGGGGTGAAACAACAGACTTCTCATTCCAGAGCTTTCAATTCTTCAGAAGTATACTATGTTTAAGTGTTCACACTACCATCTACTGGCAGCATGAACAAGAATGCACAGGCAGATTAAAACTACAGAGAGATTGCAATGATAGACTATTCGTTCAAAATATGGCTGGAAAGTTTGAGGAATATACCACTAGGAAATTTAGACAAGTTCAAAGTTATGGTTGTCTTGTGGAAAACCTTTCATATATCAGTGACCCCTCACACAGAACCATGACCTTTTTAACCAGATCCATGACCAATTCCCCCTCACCCACATTGAAGATCAAAAATTACCTTTGTCTAAAATGAAATTAGTACTTTTTCAAAATTTTGCAACTAATGCAAATCACTGGTCAATTCCCTTGTGGCTGATAGAAAACAGATTCTTCGTAATTTCCTATCACACCTGATACCCCCAATGTACACAATCAATATAGTAAATAAATAATTCAAGTTTTGTCACACATTATGGCCTCTCAAATTCCTGGCCATCTCAAGTTTTCATTTCATAAATATAAAGTGAAGGAGAACTGTTGAATGTGACCCATCTTCTTTCAAAATGATTTATTTAGAGGAAAAAATTGAAGGGCATTCTGTGAAAAGTATCAGTTTTATTCTCAATATTCAGCAGAAATGACATTCCATATGTCTTCATGACTTATGGCATCTCAGTCAACAGCTACAGTATGTTCTATATAAGGTTTTTCTGGTTATTTATCATTTTTCCATTTGCATTTCTTTTCCTAATTTGCATTTTCCAATTTGTTTTTAATAGAGTTATTTATTGGGTGTCACTAGAGTAAGATGGATTTTTCCTCTATGTATTTATAAAGTGAGAACAAACCCTATGTAAAATAGTGCAACTAGGTCTTTACCTATCATATATTAATTTGCATCTCAAATGAAATTAACTTCCCAATTTGCATGATTGATTTCAACTTCTAAATAGATATCTATTATTATATACTCCTAATCTGTATTTGAAATTACAATTTTCATTGAATAAATTAACAATTCAATTGAAAAGATATAACACTTTTGTAAGTTGCTATTTTTTTTTTTTTTACAAGTTTCATTATGAGATCCATGTTTCAATGTCTTCATCACATTGTCTTCAATCCCATGACATCTCTTCCTCTGCTTATCACAGCAATATTACCAAATTTCACAGACTCTCACTTCATGAATGCCCTTGATTACAAACTCTGACAATTGTGACATTTTATTAATTGTGAGATTCAATTTTTTGACAACCCAGGTGAAATGATTGAAATGTATTTGTGACATTTTAATCAAGATCCTTTACGCGGATGGCTTGTCAACAACACCTGGAACGTAAGGAAAGGGATTTCTTGTCTTTTGCAAAGATGTTCTGCCCTGAGGTGGCATTTTTGAAACCTTTTTATCTCTTCCCAAGATATGAGGAAGTTATCAGGCTTCAGTTTCCTCTTCTTGGAATCAGGCACTGAAGATGTTGTAAATACATCTATGTTAAAATCAGTTACATTAACACCGTATCTATACCATAACATGAAATTTGTATCACTACAAATAAGGCACTGTGCTGTAAAGTGTTTATGGCTACATTTGGTCACATTATCATTGTCTTCAGACAATTTTTATCTCACGTAGAGAGTAAATCTGTCGGTAAATAGTTGTAAGAACACCGGTAACTTTATTTTCCAATATCACTCATTTTTTATCTGCTTTTAGTTTTATTGTGTTATTTAAAGGGCAACAGCAGTCATCCCAACTTGAAGTAGTGAAGTAGAGTATATTAGTTCATGATTGGCTGTTGAGATTTCATGTGACAACAATCTTCCTCTTCAAACATGAAATTTATTTGACATAACTACTTTATTTGCCTTAAAATATGCAATACTGAAATCATCAAATATGATTTGAAAAATACTTTCTAGGGAAATAGGAGAAAAAATGTGATATTTAACTATTGCTTAAAATAAGTTTAGGGAGGACTGCTCTAGACCTTTAATATAACATCTGCTGAATGTGCATTTTTATTTAGATTTAATTCAGTTGTAAATACAATGCTACAGTCCAGCTGATTTGAGCAGTTCCCACTTTTGATGAGGATCAGAACATGTTGGGCTACAATTGAACATGGTTAAATACTACCTAGTAAAGTAAACTGCACATCAAAGCTTTAACTGTGGCAGGTGATGCTTCAATCACTGTTTCCTAAAAAACAAATTTAAATTAATTCTCATTTCAACTACTAAAATTTGGTGAAAAATATGCTTTATACACTTTGGCATTTTGTCCCTGGGAATTGTCTTTCCTTATCAATTTTATATTCTTTCCTTGTTATTTTTTAATTTTATTCAAATATAAGGAATGTCTTTGGTTTTTGTAAAAGAAGTTGACACTCTAATGCAGGCTGACATGTTTTTTATGCTTTTTATGCCTCCTTATTTTGAAGTTGAATTAAACTTTTTACAAAATCTTCCAAAACACACAATGGTTGCTGCAATGTTCTTAAAAGTGTGTATTAGAAAGACAGGTTATGAGAAAATATGCATGTATGAGGCAATTTCATGTGGAGTCACACCATTGATTTTGACTGGCATTGAAGGGTATTGAAGTGTATTTACAGCAAATGGACATGGTATTCCCATAGAGACTACTCTGACATGTACTGCGCTTGTTGCACAAAATACCCGTCAAATAATGTTAGTGAAATTGCTTCATATTGACTGAAGTTGTGAGGATTAGTTCTGGGGCCCGTTCCACAAAGAGTTACGCACAATCTTAAGTATGATTTACTGTTGACTTAAGTATGGAGAATCAAACTTAAGATTGTGCGTAACTCTTTGTGGAATGGGCCCCTGGTCTTGTAACCCTAGTCATTACCTTTCCATTTATTTTTTTGAATTTTCTGTCCTTTTTTATTTTCTCTGTATTCTTATTTGTGTTTGTAACACAGCTACTCTAGGTAACATGTTTTTGTTGTAATGGGGAGTAGAAGTCTTGACCAGCCCCTCAGGGTTTTTTAGATTTACCTCCATCTACTTCAGTGTTATATGTATTCATTATTTTGTGTATTTGTATTTTTTGATGACGTAGAAAAACAAACAAACAAAACAAAACGAAACACAATGAATTAAGTTGGCTTGTCTTTCCCCATTCCATAATGACCTCACCACTTGTGTAATATGCAAATGTTTTCAAATCACTTTCAAGTTACTGCCAATTCTACAGACAGAGCCCAATGTCCATAAATTGCTCATTTTTTAAAATGAAGCAAACTTAAGTTTTATTCCAAGGCCACCCCTTTTTAAACTGCTCAGGAGTCCCCTTGTGTGCAATGAGTCTTGTGGCAGGAAACTTTGAAATCCTTCCCTTTTGTAGAGCTACTTCCCCTAGCACTATCATCTGATCCAGATAGATTTACTCACAGGCCACTGATACCATAAATATATGAAAACAATGCATTGACATCAAGCCATGCAATAAATGCAATATTTGGTGACTGTGACATGGGGAAGACTATAATTAACTAATTAATTGCATTGTTCAAAAGACATCAGGCACAATTGTTTCTGTGACCAAACAGCCAATACTATTCAGAATGTGTGGTCTCCATACTTGCCATCAGGAAACCTTCATTATAATGATTTTATATCATATATACAATATTGGTCTCCTTTCCTTCTGTCTGACCTACCCCTTTCCAACTCTGTCAAATATCAATTTCTTACAAAGCTCTGGTATCTTCTCTCCCTATAGATTTTAAAGATGTTCTGCTTTCCCAAAATGTTTCTCATGACTCCCCCCACCCACAATCTTCTCCTCCCCTGGACTGAAAGCTGTGTGACAGCTGCAGGGCTACATGCACCTTCTATCCCCTCCCTTTCAAGGCTAACATTTATACCTCAAATAAGCATTATTCCTTTTCTCCCCTTAACTTCTGCATTGTACAACTCTGGTCCTTAAACAACCTCTTTGTCTTGTGTAAATCTCTCCCTTCCCTTAGCACACCATTCTAGACTTTTCTATCTTACTCTTGTGTATTATAGACAAACATCTAGACAGCATGCATGGTTCCTCTGCTCACCTCTATTGCTGATATATACATCTCCAGAGCATCCTTATCTTTTCCTCCTGTAACTATGAAAGACTTGAGCAAGTATTCGTAGTAGCTATCCCCTAGTGCACCAAGGGATACATGTTCTGTGTAAGAAAATAAAATGACTCATGGCTCAGTAACAGAAAACAGTTTTCAAAGTATGAATTTATGTCATATCACTTAAACTGACAGAGAGTGATCTGAAGCGGCAAATAATTTGAGTACTTCAACCAACACAGAAAACACAGCCATCCATGACTACCCAAGTAATATCAGTCGATGGACCGATAGCCAACGGAGGAAGCTAACAAACCAATGATGCTTTGGACTATTCAAACTAAATTTTATCTAATTAACTTTGATTTTACGTCATGAGTCACTGACAGAGTAATGTGGAGAGAAATTGGTTTGAAATGAATTTACAGCCATACAGGCATTATGCAGTCATGGTTAGTTGTTTTAGAACTCTACCAGATGGTGCTCTGTTTCTCACTGCAGAAAAAATTTAATTTTGACAAAAGTTAGCTATGCTTTGTTCAGTAAAAAAGAATCATGTTGAAAATGGCTAAGTGGCATCTGTTTTAATGTAACCAAATTTCAATTTGGATATTATGAGAAGTTGAACATTAAAACAAACTTGTTTCAACATGATAACTGTGGTGAAATACTGCAAGTAGAAATCTGTGAAATAAAATTAACAGAAATATTTCTTTCTACTTACTCTGTCCCCACTTTCCTGTTTTGGGGTGTAAATAATTTGGGTATAAACCATCCACTTTATCAATATTTTTCAAAATTTCTCTTACTTTCTGGACCTGTGAAAATGACAAGAAAATGAAGCATGTTAAAGCTGTATATGCAGCAAGACTCATAAACACAGATCAATATACATCTACAGGCCTAATAATAATTCATACTATGATTCTTTGTCTTCTGGAGCTGGTGATCTGTGGCAGCTCTCAGGTCAAACAGGGTAGTACACATACCATAAATGACAACTACCTTTGATACAGAAAATATATTCAGGTGGTGGAGGAGGGATTCAAATTTAACCCTTTACTGTTGTTTGGGTCCTTTTTAGACCCATATGGAGAGTGCGGCTGTCACCCATCTTTACTGTTTCACACAGAGCTCGAAACTGCGAGTAGCTACCTGAAAATTCCGCCACAACAACAAGAGAGACAATAGTTCAAGGTCACAGGGTAAAGGGCCTACGGAAGCTGATGCAGGGCGTGCTACATCCGCTTTTCCGCCCACTACTGAGGCGTGCAAATATGCCCCAATTGAAGCACAACGGTAATGGGTTAAACAACAAAACAATGTAGACATGATGTGAACATAGACATCTTACCTGTAGGAGAGAGATGTTATAACCACTCTGTTTACATATGATATCTACTTTAAGGCATGTGAATCAGAGGAACACTACGCTGAGATACCATGCAAATTTTGAAAGTTATATGCAGAAATATGAAGGCAACCCTAATTTGCTGGTAGGGACTTTGCAAAGTCTAGGATCACAAGACACCATTTGTTAAGCAAGTTCTATCCAAACCACCATAGGGAAACAACCCTCAGAATAAAGAGGTCATTGTTCATTGCAAGACAACATGCACCTGTGCACATGTGCATCCGGGTAAATCGAACCCTGACTACAGGGGTACAAACAAGTAAAATTTTATGAAATACCCTCAGGTTCCTTACTTCTGCATGGTACAGTACCCTTTTTGTGTGTCACTGAAAACCATGAGGGAATCAAAAAAGCATTTTATTTTAACCGTCAAGAGCAGTAGCCCCCAACTTATTTTGAAGCAACAGCTTCATCTGACCATTTTTCTCTTATTTCTCTTCAAAGTATCTTTTACAATATTTTAGGGCTTTCATATTGCATATTCAAGGTAAAACAAGCAGCTACTCCTTGTAAATTTAACATTTCAGAGAAAGGATTATGTCACATGACTCCAAAGAGCCAATCATGAAACAAGACAGTCCACTACACTATTCTAAGTTGGGGTGACTGCTCTTGCCCTTTAATCAAACTTTAAAACTGGTAAAGTAACTAAATTCCTAGACATTTCCAAAGCTTTCAAATGACAGAAAATTCAGAATTACACAGGGGCTTATGAAGGTCACAAACAGGTTTGCACTTCAAAGTATATATACAGCAGCTACATGTGACTGACACTGTTTCACAAATCATTTAAAACTAGAATGCATGTACAGTAGGCTGCTTTGTGCATTGTCATATTTCATCATGTTGCACTTTCATCACTTTCACTGAAACTACTCAGAAACCTAACATTTCCAACAAATTTAACCTTGATGGCACATGAGTCACTTATTGCTATATTAAATGTATTTTGACCCTCAGGCAGGAGCCAACTTATTGTCCCAAAGTTTTCAATATTTTTCAAAGTTGCAAGAATCTTTTTTTTTTTGGTATCAACCGAATCTTCCTATGTTCAACCTAGAGAAAATCTGTCACATTAGGTACATCTGACAAAAGCCTGCAGTACCTTTTGTGAAATATCTAATTATTAGTAAAATTGTAAAAGTGTAACCACATCTCAACTTTAAAACTGTCCAAAAGGTAGGATGCCTCCTCTAAATAGGACTTACCTTCTGATGTAACACCTTTGACAAACAAACTACAGGACAATTTAAGGAATGCAAGCAAAACAAAAACATGAAAAATTGTCACTGATAGGACCAAGTGAGCTAGTTTTACACTAATACTGATAAGCTACCTATTTTTTATCTCTTTTTCACATTTTAAACATAGCAAAATCCCTAATTCACAGGGAGGGGAGGGGGGCATGTGTGCCCCTGTCACAGGCCAGTCCTTTCCCTCCAAGCTTCTTATTTTATATGAAGTGAGGGGATGCGAAAGACATTTTGAAGATGCCATGCATGCGATGAGACCACCCAACCAGTAACAGCAAATTACGGGCTCTTCCTCTTGATAACAATATAGCAATCAATGATATTCATAGCTGATGAGCTTCCTCTCCACCAGAAGTGGCATTAGTTAAAACTTGACAGTTTGTTAGCTTCAGGGAAAGACAGATGAAAGAGTTGCAAAAGGTTCTAGTTACAGTTCACATTAATAATGAATTGGTTCATTTTAAGATATAACACCTTTCAAGTTTCTACGCTGTAGAGAAGTGAAACGAGACTTTTGCGGCAAAATCAGAGATGTCCTTGGGTAACACCTGATGACTTAATTAGTTCTCACCAAGAAGCAATAATAGTTACAGAGGAGATGAGAATCAAGTGCAAGGTGAGATGGGGGAGGAGGTTGAGAGACAGTGGAGGAGAAAAAGAAAGTCTTCCAAGTATTATGTGGACTCTGATCACACGCCTATATTTGTTAACGTTGCTGTCAAGCACTGAAATTCAGTTCACAGTATTTTAAATCAGTGTTCACAATAAGGTGTGGGATTGCATGAATCCTGCTTTTGTCTACCAATAACCCACACATAAATTTTAATGCCCCAAAATGTTGAAATCCCTTCTGAAAAAAAATTCTAGAGAATTCCCTTCAAGTTTCAATCACTCAATGGAAAGTATGAGCTGAATATGTACTTATCAGTTTTAAGGTGTGCCCTCTAACCTCAAGGCAATTGTGAGTCAAATGTGTGTCACCTCCATGGCAGTGAAGGTACAGGAGTGGGTCAAAACTCTCTAAATATTGCATTAAAGCAACCTAATGGGTTAAGCATACTGTAGGTACATCATTACAGGAAGCTTGTGCCAAAGTTAGAAATGTTGGGTCAATTGCATGACCTAGGGATGTGACAATGCTAAAAGATGTTGGACACTCCTAACAAACAGCACACCTTGCATGGGGGTCAGAGGCTGTGGTTTACAGTAGATGAGTGCATTAATTCCAGTGAAAATATTCTCACTTCAACAAATCCTGCATGTTTGGTCTAATGGTACAGTAGAACATCCACCTCTCACGTGGAAGGCTGGGTTTGATTCCCAAGTTGAGTCATACCAGAGACTCTAAAAATCGAACCTTCTGCTATTGTGTGTGATGCTCTGCATAATCAATGGAGTAGGGAAAACAAGCCAGTGAGCCACAACTGAAAAACAGGCCGTAGCCGGCTCGACTTGAACCAATAGGTTGGAAACTGGGCCGTAAAACTCCATCCAACTAACAAATCAACAAATCCCTGTCATTAAGTGTATTGTATGCACTGCTTCAGAAAGACAAGGAGAGTATTCACTTCCTTCATATGACCTTCAGACTTCAAGTTTACAGTAATAATCTGCAAAGTACAAAATTTGGTAAATTCTGTTCCAATTAGAAAGGGCTCAGTATTAAGTGCCACCCAAGGAAAATGCCAATCAGAGTAGCAGGTACCTATAGCATGGAAATACCTCCATGCTAATAGGTACTACAGTTCTGCTGTACGAATGGCAAGGGGTTCTGCTGTACTGTACTTAAGGGAGGGTATAGGTTGCGACTTATTCCTCAACTACTGTAATAATGATAATTTGAAGCCGAATTATGTCCAAAATAGTTCCGGAAAATTTTTATATCACCTGAAGGTTTCAAATTTATTACCGTATATTCTGTAATAAACGCCCCCGGGGGCGTTACATTTTTGAAAAGGGGGGGCGTTTATTTGAGGGTATATTGGAATAAAAAATTAACTAATCGGCATCGGTAAAATTCTGCCATTCAACCCATCATTACCACCGATTATTTGTAAACTGAAAAAAAGGCACAAATATACTTGAAACTTGCTCTTAATTTCGTTAAAATTCCTGTGAATACCGTACTCAATCCTTCCCGCCAAAACGGAATGCATTGATAAGCACAAACGTATAAATTATACCCCTGCCATGAGCGCGGTCGTTGGGGGTTATTTTCCCCATAACAATGTAGTATAACGTGGAATTGTATTCCTTGCAGTCTGGAAAAAGTGCCGCGTAAGTTGCTGTGCAATTTGTTCTGTACAAAAGCACAAGTACAGACTATCCGAGCTGCAGTGTTTGGCTGTATTTCCAAGTCCCAAAGCTTGCCATGTATATCTGTGCACGTTTTGTACACGTAGCACCTAGAATCTTTGGAAGTTCGGTGGTTATTATCCTGCATAAATTAAGCCATTTCTCGCATTCCTTCCGTAATGTTATTTGCAGTAGGACTTATGAAATGTAAACGTCATCGCCGGCGAAAACAGTGATGCACGTGGTCTCATGCAGGCTACTTCATCGCCCACGCACTCACGTGCGTGTCCGTTTTTACCGTCAAACAAGGCATCATGTTTTGCTCGGTGACATCATATGCATACGATCCATTGCAAAATTTAAATTGCCCCAGCATCATGATTGGTTCAAATGCGATGATTCTAGCCAGCCAATCACAACTCGCGCCATCGCCTATGTGATTTAGTGTGTGAAAATACTAAGCCTCGAGACGAATTTTTCTATTGAGTTTTTATGTGTTACGACGATCACATTTCCTATGCTGATAGAACCGGCTAGCGCAGCCGGGCGAGCCCCGTGCTAAATTCAACAAGAAACGACATCACAAATCTCTGCGTACTTGGATTTTTCCGGGATCTCACTTGCGTGCATTTCAATTGCAGATTATTTTCAAACAAGACATAAGTTTTGGACAAGAACTGCTAAAAATTTACGGGGATATTTATATCCGTAAGGAACCATAGGATACGTTAATCGGGTGCAATTGTTTTGCTGCCCCAGAACCGCTAAGATTATTATGATTGCGTATTTCTACATGGCCTCATTAAAGCGGGATTCTACTGTACATTAATGCAACTACAACCCAGTACAGTAAAATACTGCAAATGTTCCGACATGATTGGGGGATGAAAACTAAACAGAGCATGATGTTTGCCTAAGAGCTAAATTATCAAAGGGTATGTGACATCGACTGAAAACAATCCTACTGTATCAACGACTGGTTTATATCTCCACTTTTGAAAAGAAAATGTCAGGCCTACAAAAATGATATTCCATTCGCAAAACAAACGGAACTATTCCCAATATTTTCCAACTTGAACGATATGAACAAAGCAAGGGGCGCGTACTTTTATAGGGACAAACACGTGTCTTCCCTCTTTCTAATAATCAGTAATTGGCATCGGGCCGATTGTTAAATTAAATGATGATTATGCATTAATTACCGGTCAAACACTATACTAGTTTTATCTGTGGTTTGGGCCTGTAGTGCGGGAGGCCTTGGCCTACGCAGTTGTTAAAAATTTTGAGGGGGGCGTTTATTAGAGGGGGAGCGTTTATTACAGAATATACGGTAGTTGGTTTCTTGTCCCTTGCTGTAATGAAAACACATATGTAATAAATTAATCAGTTGTGCTATTACAGTAATAACAACAGCAGAGTAACTTCCAGTTTTTCTGACTCAGTACTGACAGAATAATAGAATGTTTCTGATGATAAATACTGCTATTCATCAATAAAATCAAATTATGTTTGCTATGTTGCCAGATCTGATTACAAAAGAACATAACTTTGACATTGATGGGCTTTTGAAGGCCAGTATGTAATGCTTAAACAAACAATAAAGAGGGTATTGAGAACATAATGACATTTGCAATGGAGTTGAAAGGAGTCCAATGCATTAAACAGAAACTACCAATACGAGAAATGATTTTAAAACCATTATGCTAAATGGACTGCGCAAATAGAAAAGATTAAGGGATGGTAAAGTGATTAGAAGATTGAGTATTGAAAATATATTCTGCAGTAGATTTAGCAGATAGGAAAATTTAAACAGCAGACTCTGAGTTAGATAGGGTTTTATACCTCAACTCATTAGCTTATGGTTTAATCTAGCAGCGTTACTACTTTTTCCCCTCTTGAGGCCTGCATTGTTTTCCCCTACTCTATTGCTTATGCAAAGCATCACACGCAATGACAATAGGTTTCATTTTAAAGGGCAAGAGCAGCCATCCCAACTTGAAGTAGTGTAGTTGACTGTACCTTTTCACGATTGGCTGTTGAGAATCATGTGACAACATTTTTTTCTCTTCAAAAGTGAAATTTACTGAGAGCAAGTGCTTGCAAAAATGAAGATATAAAATTTAACAAAAGATACTTTGAAGACAAATAACACAAAAATTGTGATACTTAGCTTTTTCCTCAAAGTGAGTTTCGGGGGGGGGGTCTGCTCTTGACCTTTAAAGTCTTTGGTATGACCCAATCTGGGAATTAAAGCTTTGCCTTCTGCGTGGAAAGTGGGTATTCCACCACTATTAAAACCAAACATATGGTTTCCTTCTACTCGAGGAATATTTGAGCATTTTTACTGTAATGTTTACATTGGAGATAAGCTTGATTGGGTTTTGAAAATGGGGGGTAGAGAACATTTGAAGGGTACCTGTAATTTTGGAAGGCATATTGCCATGTAGAAAATTTTGAAGGGAAAGAAGTACAAAAGGGACTCAAATTTAAGCCACAAAGGCTGAGAACATTCTTCAAGAAGCACTGTTACATAGGTAGAGTTTAAGAAGAGTAAAAAAACTAACCACAGAACATACATACTGTATTGTATGAAAGGCTTGGATGAGTAACTCATCTCTTGTTTGTTAAGTCATTGATAATCCACACTTGACATTCATTGTGGCAGACGATTTACAGGGGATTGTGAGCAAACAATGACCTTGCCTGGATGGGTGGGGTCTAGGAGATAAAATGCCTCTTTTCCCTCTGAATTTTCACAATACATGTGGAAATCACTTAGGTGCATGCAAGAACTGACTTATATTTACCTACCATATATTCCCTAATAAATGCCCCTGGGGGCATTACATTTTTGTCTTCAAATGATCTATGAGTTTCTTGGATGTAGAGGTGAAAGGTAACTTGCACGGCATCGCTATAATCCTCCGGCTTCCTTGCAATGTTGCCGTTTCACTGTAACTGTTTTGACATTAGGCTATTGTTGTAATGTTAGCGTTAGGCATAATCTGTGGTTTGGATCTGTAGCACGAGGAAGCCTCCGCCTACGCAATTGTTAAAAATTTTGAGGGGCTTTTATTAGAGGGGGGGCCCTTATTAGGGAATATACGGTAGTTGTTGCTTTGCAATTTTTCTGATTATTTTTAGTATTGTTCTATTTTAAATACTCTAAGTCAAAAGGACATAACATTCTGATTTTATGAGTTTGAAAGTTCAGAAAACAGACAAGTTGGCAAATGTGATAATCCTCAACAGGTAAATAGGAGGAGGAGAGTGGAGATGTAGACTAAAGCAACAATCTTTGTGACAGTGTAAAGAACAACAAATATTTGAAGTAAAGAAATAAATAAAAATAACTTTTTTCAATACAATTGAAAAGAAAGTGAGAGTGATCCTTTCCAGTTAACTGCAATTGCTATATGTGGTGAGTGAAAAATGAAATCCTACAATAACTGCAATTCAAGACACTTGTTTAATCTGCAGAAGGATTGATATCAACTTAATGACAATTCCAGACTGCACATTGCATTATTGGAACAAATACTACTGTGTTCTCAAACATATGGCTTTTTTAGCATAATGTAGCATAGCTGTTTAGATAAGTGCCTCCACAGCAGATTCTCATTAACATTAACTGTAACTCATAAACTTCCATCATGCACATAAATTACAATAAAATTGCATATCATTTATACCTCTATAAGATATCTTACAAAATTTCACAAAATAAAAAAACATAAGAAAATTGCAATCCTACTCCAGTGCTAATGTTTAGAAAACATTGGAAATTTTTGGGTTTTCTTATACTTTTGCCAACAAAAGCAAAGCACAAATTTACCCGTTTCAACATACTGAACCTACTGCCCAAAGCTGACATTTCCCATTTAAAGTTTTATAATGTCCAGTCTTTTAGATGTTTACAAAAATGATCCTGCCGACTCATTCTAATATGAGAAACCGTACCTCTGTTTAATGATATGTCAAATTTAAAAATAATCAGTCATCCTGTATATGTGACACAGTTATTGACCCCTCATCACGTTTATGCAGGATGTTGGCAACAAAAGATGTATAGGGCACATGTTCATACCCAGATTGACCTAACTTCATAGTATTGTTCACAGTAGGCCTTTCCTGTTGCAAGTTTATTTTCCTAAATTGTAAGTTTAATATTATGTATTCACACACAAGTTTTCACAGGGTATGAAGTGTTGAAGACTACTCAAAGATTCCACCAGAAACTCAAAACAGGGGGTTCTATTTTTGCCAAACCCTAAGTCCATATTAATGGTGACTTTGGTCAATACAGAGGGATTCAGGTGGAAAAACCTGGCATTTCAAGGTCCCTAAAAGGTGCAATCTGAAGGATTTTAAAAATATAGAATATGAAGAGTTCAAAGACCAAACATTGCTTCAAATGTATCCCTTTCTATGATAAGCAACAAAGATATTAATGGGGGGGAGGGGGATTTTACCCTCCTTCTGAAAGGGGCAATATAGTTCCCCTTATTCCTTTCCCCTTCTCAATGGACACATGTATTAGGTGGTCATCCATCCCTTTCCTGTAACAATCATAAACAAAACTGCAATGTGAATGACTCGCAACAAATCCCCCCAAACTCCTTCCCCCTCCTTGATGGAAATAAATGCATTAGGTGGTCATCCATCCCTCTGTTGTCACAATCACATGCAAAGCTGAAATGTGAATGGTTTACCACCCTAGGCCTACATGTAGCTGTTGTATACTGATGCATCGCATGCATATGATACACCAAGGAAGCTCTTAGGAAGGAGACACAAAATTCACACATTTTCCTATTCAAGAATCAAACTTTAACAGGTCCTTTTGTTCATTTGGTTAGGTACTGTTGACCTTCCCCTACTGAAGGGCATGTTCCCCCTATGCTGATTGCAACAAGCTCAATCTGCTGGAAAACTGTGTCACCAACTGCGAGAGTGTTCCCATTTGATCGCCTGCAAGATCTGATCCCCTCCTCAGGTTTAAGTAACAGAAAGTTATGTCTTTGAAATAATGTGTGGTTTGTTCACACAAGTTTGGGTGGTGTAGGGAGCTGTGCTGCGGAAGTATATCATTGATCTCCGGTCATCTTGATCCCCTGCTGTGTTCCCACTTGTTTTCTTGATCGCCTGCATGTGGTCTAATCCTCCCCAAAGGGATGATCAAGCTCTCAGGATCTGATTCAGGGAACGAAAGCATTCCCACGGGGTCTGAACCGGATCTGATTGCCTGGTCATATTCATGTGGGAACATACTTATAGAGGATCTGATCCATTCATGGGGAAGTAATCTTAGAACAAATGCTTTTGTTAAAACATACTTTAATCTAAGGTTTGTTTTCAAGGTTCTCAACTAAAGTCAAAACTTAAAGCTTAACAACTGGCAGGGATAGTTTAAATGAATTAGTGTATATCCATACAAATATGTGGCCATTGTCTAAGTCTTCTATATTAAGCATTTCTTAAAGCTGGAATGATTTTCTCCAAATTTGGCACATTTCCAGGATAACTTGAAAACATATCTAACATGTATGTTGTGATAAAATTCTCCTTAGAAATTGAGAGTAATTACAATAATTTTGAGAAGTAATAAACTAACTGCTTAACTTCAATCTGTACAGGGGCTGGCAGCAAAAAAATTAATGAAGATATATGGTAAGAGGTGTGTCTTTTCATTGGAATTTTGACAATGCATCACTGATACTACTTGATCTAGGCATTGACTTTTAGAAGAAGAGCAAGATTACTGTCTGTAACGAAACATTGTCCCAAAGAGTCTATAGAAAGTTAGGTCTCCTTCCTTCCCTGGGAACCCAAATACGGACTAATATTTTTACTATTTTATTACTATGCTGCCTACCTTTATATGCAATTAAAATTTGGGAAGGTTGCAAGGAAGTTATACAACTCCTTGTATCCAAATCATTTCAGTTCCAAAGAATGTAGAAAATAAATTCTATTTGCTAGTTTCCCATCTCACAATTTATATTTTTCAAGTTAGAACCTCATCTTTATATCTATAGCAGACCTATTCATGAAATTCTTCAAAGGCGTGAGGCAGACTTTACAAGTTGTAGCAAATATATTTGCAAATAGCAGATCTTACTGAAACTGTAATTTTAGTCCTTAATATTAACTAACAATGCTTTTAGTTTGCCAGATGGTATGGAAGGGTATAAACAATATACATAGGGTGATAGGAGGTACAGTTGGTGAAGACCAAAATATAGACTGATACAGATATGAAACTGAAACTGTATGTAAGGCAAGGCATTATGCATATGCAAGCTAACCAAAGTAGTGATGTGGTAAAAATTTTTAATTTTACAAATTAAAAAAAAATACTCTATTGAACCATTTTCATGATACTGTAGGATAATAATTATGCCTATCTCTTTAACATGTAATATCAGCATTAAAGGTCAATTTTACTGCTACAGATGCAGAATGGAAATAGTGAATCTACTAAATAAACTGCATTATGATAGTGCAAGTGATGTACAGTACTGTAACATTTGCACTTGTAACAATTTACCTCTCAATCTCCTATGTTATTCATTGCCAAACAATTTACCAATTTAGCATGCTTTGTCTAATTTCCATTAAACAGAACATTCCCCATTTTTCATGGCATGAAGCTTATGGACCTTCAAACAATTACATCACTTGAGAGAGTGTCACAGCCATCACCAAATAAAAACCAAGACCATATCCCATCTTTTCTGCCTCTAGTTTAATTTTAGCAATAGAAAAGAATTAGGTCAACTTTCTTTTTTTGTCATGGATATAATGCCTTTATGACAAGAAGGCCTACAAAATTGTACTCAGACCTTCTGAATAGTACTGAAGTATTGGTGACAGATTATTGCAACCATGTACCCAGCAAAAAAGAGCTATGACGATGTTATCTCAGTCTTAAAAACATCAATTTGACACCTTAATGAGCATCTGAGGAAATATTTTCCATAAATGATGTTTTGCAGGAATGTACAATGACAACGATGGCTTCTTCACTCATTTATCAAAACTGTGGTATACACAGTTACAACCTATATGGATATTGACTTGAAATATTATAGCAGTCTGCTCCAGATGGGAGAAGGATTAAAATGCAGTTAATAATCAGTTCCAAATTTTTTTTGCTTTGTCACTAGTGTTTACTTTTTTATGCCCCTGTTTATTTATGACTGTGCAATATTATTCCAATCTCTCTGCCTGTCGCTATATATCATTTGCAACGTTTGTCTGCTTCAACATCTACTGCTACCATACAGTAGTTTTGCCAATATTTGTCTGCTGCTGGTCTATGGTACTCACTATACAGTACACAGTTCTTACAGTAAACAGTGCTGTTGTTGATGAATAGGTTTGATCACGGACATATATACATGGACAGAGCATGTAACGCGTACCTCCTATCTGTAGATGGTCGCTTCCGACTGGGACAAAAAAGGCGTACCAAGATGGCCGCCGTGAAGCTACAAATCGTCTAATTTGACAATGACTCTGTAATATTTTAAATAAAAATTTAACTTGATTGGGAAACAATATTATATTCCTGCAATATGTGAAGGGATTTAGACCTTACCTTACCGTATTTCAAAAATATTTCAACTTTCTTGCAAAATATTGTGATATACTTGAGCAACTCCATTTTTCGCACAAAACCATAGCAGACGGCCATCTTGGTACGCTTTTTCTCACACTACAGTAGCGCCAATATACCGTACAGTATGCTCTGTCCATATGTATAGGAAGTTTGTGGTTTTGATATACAATTTACATACTGATAGAAATAAACCTCTGCTTCTGTCTTCTCAAGAGCTCAATTTTGATGTAATTATTGCTATGTCTGTTTTATAATATACACATAAATAATTGAAAGCTGAGGGATTTCTCAAATACAGGTCAAATGCTGTGACCCATACAAGGCTGAGTATCATAATTACCAAATTCTCATAACTGTACTTAATTATTCAGAGAGGAAAAGAAGAAATATAAGATCAATTTCGCTGTAAATACACATTTTTTTATCATGCTGTAATGTTGATGCAAACTTCTTTTTTATTCAAACCTGGTTATGAAGTAAATACTACCTCACTGTGTCACTTTATGTTAAACAGTAACATTGATTTAAAAAAAAAACTCTACAGTGCAGTATTTTTTGGAATCTGAAATGCTTAAAAACATGTATGGTATCCAGTATGGATCCAAGGGGACTGGACTGTTATGGCATCAGCCCTCCCTTATTCCCCACATCAACAATAAAATGCACAAGAAATTAGCAGTGCAACTCCCCCTTCACCCCTGCTTTCTTTTAAGTCAGATCCCCTTTTTGGAATTTCTGGATCTGTGCCTGGGTATTTTCCTCACAAACTTCGTCTCAGAAATAATCACAAGAATTTCACAGGCCATGTACTTGAACCGTTTTTTTCGTACAAGGGAAAGGAAAATAAGCTAAATCTTTGAAGTGGAACATTACACTGTGCAGTAGGTGTATATATGTCCCACTCAGTTGCCTAATTATTTCCATCCAAGTGAATCTAAATGTAATCCCCTTTTCTTTCATCCTCTAAAATTTAAAAGAAAACCCCTTACATGATTTAAAAACAAAAAGAACATAGACAGGGTATTATGAAAGTTACTTGCTAATTTTTTATACGGCTACATCTCACTCTCACTGAATGAAATGGTTCTCGTCCTCATACTGACGCCGAAAATAAAATCTAAAATTCAATAAACATGGTAGGACGAATACTAAAGAGGGGCAATCAACTTAAATGCAAATTGTCTATAACCAACCATGAAGTGTTTTTCTTCTGCTAGAATAAACATGATACAATTTCTGTCTTTCGATACACTTCTTAGGTCAACGTTTGCTAATATTTCTATACCAACAGTCAACTCTAAAAAATTTCTGGCACAGCATAACCTTCATAAAGGACACGTTCCATAGATAGGTCGCATCCATTTACTTTTCAAATTGGTAGGTATGAACCACGGGGGAAATAATACAATTACAACTGTAGATACTCTATCACATCTTGCAGCTATGAATGGATGAGTTTATTACTTTGGAACCTGCCTCATACTTCTCGAGGTGTAAACATCATCGCAGGATTGTAGGTGAGTCAAGCAATTCCAGTACTTTTACTGTAATTGCAGACAGAATCGTCTGGGAGCATTTCAGAGATGGTATTGCACAACAGCTGAGACCATCCCTCATATCTGACAGGAATAGGGAGACAGGCAAATTAAAACTTGGAAGGCAAAATGACACCTGCTTCAATAATTTCTAGATGCAAGCTGGGAGAGTTATGCTACAATGAAAACCCAAACAGAGGCACCCAAGAGATGGGACAAGCAATGTTCACAAAGTTTACTTAAAACAGCAGTAAAAAATTTCCCTCCCTTCGTGTAATTCATCTTCCAAAGGTTCTGCATTTATCATCACGATATACGGAGGTGCAAGGATAAAGGAGATATGGGACACTGTTTACCATGGATGAGAATAATTGAAGAAGCCAAAATTATATCAGAGCAGTTGGCATGGTGAACTATTGTTCAACTTTTGTTGGCACACAAATTCATCTCAAAACTTTAAAGGACCACCCATATCTGGTCAGTAATGAAATGAATTCTGATCTATCTGCACCTACAGTACTTGGTACCTTAACATGGCAGCTGTGAGATGCTATATACTTTCTTCCAGAGACAAGCAAATTTTATTATGCCATACCCAACAAATCTTCAATGCAGTTTTCAAGAGTTTGTGGGGGAAGGAGTAATGGAGGGGGTGGAGTGTAAGAATCATTTAAATCACTTTGGTCTGTGCAGAGCTTGAAATTAGAGCAATTAAAACAAAGTACTTTGCATGCATATGAAACCTTCGTAAAAATTCAAGTTAAAAAAAAAAAAATCGGATTCAGAAAATCCCATTCATCAAACTAGCCTGAGATTACTTTGTTTGGAAACATAGTGTACTGTACCTGTTCTCTGATACACTACTCTCTTTGACAAATTTAACCAAGATGAAAGCAATTGTTCTGCCACCCACTTCTATGTTAGTATCTATGAAAAGCTCTAGATGGGTTGTAGCTCAATTAAGGCAGGTTTAGCAGAAGCCAATTTAGGGGTTGCAACTCTAGGCTAGCTGGGAGTTAAGTAGTGCTAGCACTTTTGATGAAATGGCAACATTTGAGCAATGCTGCCAAAAAATATGCGCAAATTTTTGAGCAATGCTGCCAAAAAAATATGCACAAATTTATACATACGTGGAAGTCAGAATCTATGTGTTCTTTTGCTAGTTTTTAAAAAAATTTCATATACAGAGAGCATTCTCAGTAGTTCTCTTGCTTTGTTTGCAACATTTAGTAGCATAGTTCACCACTATGACACTCTGACAAAGACACTTTGGCATCTCATCTTTTGACAAACTGGTAGTGTCCGCACCCCGTGTACCTGTAATCATTGCTATGGCTATAGGAGTATTAAGTTCCTCCATCAGTAATGACCTTCTTGTAAAAAAATTTACACTTGCTCAATTTTACTTGAGTCCTAAAGTACATTTCATACCATAGTTCACTTGCATACTGTAGTCACAGAAGAAAAGTGTTGCATATAAAAAAAGATGTACAAATAGAAAAAAGTTGATGATTTCCAAGGGTTAGTTCAATGTTTCAACTTATTTTCAAGTACGGTTCAGATTAAAATTTGGGTTCCCTTTAGTAGCTGTTACAACAGGTGGGAAATACAGCGGGCACATTCTACAACCCGTATCCCACAGGGGGAATGCCTTCAAAAATTGGTAAGGAGAAATAATTGTGTTCCCATACAAGGAGCTTTTTGCACAACATTGAGATGGCAATAATTTCCCCACAAACAAAAACAAAAATAAAGGAGAGGGGGGGGAATACTACCCCCATACCCTTAGTCCAATTTCCTGATGTCCTTGGCTGAAGTTACAGGTGGCTTCAGGTGAAAAAGCTTCCTTCAAGGTCCCTTTAAGGTACAATCTGAAGGGTTTTAAAGGCAAATGTACTTTTATTAAGTTCAGATATTGCAGCAAGGTGTCCTCTTCTTAAAAAAGAAACCAAGATATTGACAGTTATTTATTTTTCGGAAATGAAAAAGGGGGATTTTACCCTCCTTCTAGAAGAGACGACTTCTCCCCCCATTATTCCCCTTGATGAATATCCTGTTTCAAGGGATACATCATATTTATATTACCATCCCCCTTCCCAGCAGACATTAAAGAGATGACCACTTGCCAATCACCAACAGCGGGGGGATTACTAAACTGTGCCTTTTTATCAAAAACTTAGAGCTGGATATTGGAGTAGGTTGCTTACACCCATTAACAATGATATTTGTAATGAGAGAGATCAACTGTCCTACATTTAGAATTTCCCATCTCCTTTTAACTAAATCCAGGTCAATTTTCATGAAAAGGGATTAACCCCTTTTCCTTCTCTTATCTTTGTTTGAGTCATAGATCTGCCTCACTTCATTTTTTTTTGCTACTGTAAGAAAAGCTCTCATTTCAAATCCTATTATACCTGAAAAGCCCATGTCACTTCCATCTTCTCTGGCTCTCATATTATTCAAAGTACCTTCAATTCATAGTATGAAGAACACAAGCCAAAGAGATAGCATTTCCTACACATAGGTTTCAACAGACAGCCAATCAACAAGGCAACATCTGGGTAATTTAAGCTGTACAAGTAAGGCAGGATAACACCACCCACTGAAAAAATAGTGATAATTGCAGAGTTGGAACTATACAGTAGGTCTCAGAATCTGAGAACAAAATACCCCCTTCCAAAATTTTGGGTAGAGATTTGGGCTTTTTTACAATGGGGATCTCAGTAAGTTACAAAAGTTCTGCAAACTTTTTATATGGATGTAGAAATGATCATAAGACCACTTATAATTTGCTACAATTTGAACATATTTAAAGGGCCAATCCTCTCTCACCCCGAACTACACTTCTTGTAGGGGGGTACAGAAACTCTCTATTGGCCCAGCTTTTTTGATTGACCGTTAATTCAGACAATGCAGACTACCAAAGCTTATATTACACAGCATGAACTGTACTCAGAGTGTTTTGATTATACACATAGAGCTTTTCTATACCCACCCTGAAGCAATAAATGGAGATTGTGACTGGATATGGATGAATTTCAGACAACTGTGGGAGGGGCTTAAGTAGGAAGGTTAGGAGAATTGGTATTGTTCGGGGGAGAGAACTGAGCCTTTAAAGGCAGTCATTCGTCACCCCAAACTACAGTTTCAGTATACATATATCAAAACTCTCAATTGGTACAGCTCTTTGATTGGCATCACATTCAAACAATGCATCATAGCTAAATTACACAGCATGGGCACTGAAAGTGTCTTGATTACACATTATGGACTTGTATGGCCACTGGGACAAGCCATGAAGCAATAAACTAGGATTGTGTCTGGATAAAGATGAGTTTTAGATAAATGCTGGAGGGGCTAGAAGTAAGTAGGTTGGGAGAATTGGAACTGTTTGGGATGATGAAAATATGCCTTTAAGCTTACCAAGATGGCTACAGTTGTACCAGTAACTTGCTTAACTTAAATCTGCAGCATTTTAAACAAACTACACTTATGAACACAGACTCTCGTTCCTTTAGTTGAACAAGTTCACAAGTTTCTCTACAAACCTTTCCATACTGAAACACAGGAGGAACAAGTCCAAATGTTTACACACAAGAACACTGCTGGCAGCCACCTTTCTACCTATGCTTTGATGTACAGCAGAGACGATGAAGGTATAGTAACTTAGAACACTGTCAGTATATAGCCCTGGGGTACAATGGGGATGGTTAACTTTTTCCCCAAAACAAGTGACAATGAGACCATGATGAGACAATGGTTTACTAAATTACTACCATTATTACTATTCCTATACTAAGGGGAAATAATAAGTACACAATATCTGTTTTCTCCTTCTCTGGCATTAACCTTTTACTTGTAGGATCTGTATTGTTCATATTTGAAATTTTGCTGGAAATACCATGGGAGTACTTCCATGAAAATACAATGTTTCATTCACTTGTCAATGCAACACAAACGAATGAAAATAATACACCATGAAAAACAATTGTTTGTTTCCCTCCAAAAAGACATAAATGAATACTGCTTGGCTAGTATTTAACCTTAACTATTCACTCCTTACCTTATCTCTATACTTTGAGTCCCCTGTTATTTCTGAGAGATAAGAAAATTCAAGATGAAGAGAACCAAATTCAGACAAAATGGAACAGCCTCCGGATGCCCACCCCCAATTTCTGCCAGCACCTCTGAAAAAGAAGAGAGAATATTCAATTTTTGTCAGTTGATCCATAAGAGTTCTATTTTCTCTAAATCAAGTGGGATTAAAAGTGTTTTGCTCTATACAACTGTTAGAAAATAACCATTCTTGGTTTTCTTTCTACATTAAAAAACTTAATAGAAAAAACTTGAACATTTCATTACAGAATTCATTATCACTTGAGGGAGGAAACAATACCAACGTAATGGAACTGTTATAGAGCTAAGGTTACCACAAAAGAAACTTTTAATGGGACAAATTTTGATCAGTTGAGGCCATGCAGAAAAACAAGAGCTGGCTTTATGCATATGATCCTACAGATATGAATGCTTTCAGCACAAACTGCTGTTGCAGTGAAAAGGTTTCCTACCATCACCATGGAAAGAAGCAACAAGGGACTGGTTTCTCAAAGGTCAGTCCCTATCCATATGCTTCTAGCTTTTGACCCTAACCAATTCCAACCATTATCCTTGGCAAGAGTAATGCAAATGCAGCATGGGGTGAGTATGTCAGTAAAGTGAATAAAATTGTTTCAAGTCACTACCTACAACAAGCCCCCCCCCTCCCCAAAGAGGGCCTTTATTATAGTCGTCTTTAAAAATGAAACATACGAACCAGCAGAAAACTTACGTTCTCGCATTGATAAGGCCAAAAGGTATACCAGTCGGTGTATTAAATGCAGGCATCAGTTTTTCTGCTATTTCTACTGCTTTATTTTTAAACATCTGTGGAAGAGAATTGAGGGAGATCAGAAACTCAAGTATAAATTTTTGGATATCAAGAACAATTATTTGAAAATTCTATAAAATCTAAGAAAGTTTAAAACCAAACCTCTTATGCATGAAGCTGACCCACAGTTCAACCATATACCAATGCATCAACCATATACCAATGGGTATTCAAGGTCCTAATGGGTAATTAAAATACTTTTTGTGCATGTCCATGGTAACAACCATGTGAATTGTGCTAGACACTCAGCATCTTTTGGATTTGGTGTCAACTAAAGAGCAGTGGCCGATTGAGAACTTTCCTACCCCCTCAGAAGAAATCTACAGTACTTTGTGGAGTAAGGTGATGTCTTTTATACTCGACCATCATCCATCCCATGAAGATGACTGGGAAATCCTAAAATATATTATTTACACCATTGGATACGAACATAATATTATCATGCAAAACAACAAAAGGTCAGCTTACTGCTGGACTCAACGAAATTACCTATTAAAAATACACTGGGCCTTGAGTCAAGGACTTGACCATTAAAATCCCTGGAATAGGACGTTACAGGGTGTATGGAACCCTCTACTGGTAGGGTTACTATGGTGTTATTAATTTGCCAGATGGTAAGTATAGGTATAAAATGGGTGATAGGTGATAGGCCAAGGGATCTATGAGTCCCTTGGTACCTCCCATTACATTACGTAACCCTTTTTTCTTCTGGTAATTCTTTGGCAAGTTATCAGCGTGAGGGGGTGGATATAAGGAGATTTAGCCCCAAGGGAACCCCTTCATTTTATTACCTTGCCCCACCCACATAAGGTTTTGGATACTAGGGTGATTTGGTTTCAATTTTTTTCTGCTACAAAGCAACATGTATCTGATTTTACAGCTGACATCCTGGGACAGCGTGAGATGAGTACAGAATAGACGTACAGTACTGCATTCCTCATGTAAAATTTCCAGAAAAGAACAATTTGCTCTCAGCTTTTTCATGAGGTGCACAAAATTTTTTTCACTTCATAAAGTGATAAATGAACTGTAAAATAATCAAAGGTTTGAAATAAACAGTAGTGAGACACAATGATATATAAAACAGCACACTCAATGAGTACCCTAATTAAGACTAGTGTCCATTGCTTCATGAAGTATGTTGTGATTTGCATGAGAGTGTATGACACTTTCATTACATCACAAAGCTACAGTACCAACTCTTGTTTGTGGAGTATGTCATTCATGGTTGAATCTTCACCTTTCTTTTACAGAAATGAAAAGCAAAGAGCATAGAAATTCCCCAAAACTCGCCTGCTTTGGGAACCTTTAAGCTCGGATCTCTGTTTAACTAATTATATACCATTACTATGGGGTGAATCAGACATCAAAAAACAGTAAGCACTTTTGATACCTACCTACTGAGAGTGTCGTAAAGCCTATGTACAAAAATACATGGGAAAATCTCCTGGCTCCCCTTATTCAGTGTTAAAATTCTTGAAATTTGGAGTACATCTTGTTGAGAACAGCAATGATTTTTTTTTTTGGGGGGGGAGGGGAGAGGTTGGATAATCTGATAATTCTCTGCATATGTCGCAAAAGTGTCCCATCATTTAAATTTAATCGAGGATTGCAGCTTGTTTTGGAAGTTTGAAATTTACAATGCAGGGAATTTTTGACAAAAGTGGTTCACATTTTACAGGCGGCAAGGTGAAGTAAATACATAGGGTGATAGAAGGTAGGTAAGGAGCGAAATAGACTACCCTAACTGAAAGGAGGACTCTAAGAATTTACTGCACACTGCAGATGTGTATAACATTTGTTTTAACTCAGCTTACTAATAGAAATAAATGTGATCAATCTTTAACCCTTTGCCAGCTAAGCAGTTACATTTACCTGCTCTCAATATTTCTGTAGCCCGCTAAACATGTACATTTATGTGTTTTTGCAACTCATATTTGAAAGGCTCAGTACTTCATGGATATGTCACAAAACCTACCATACATATGAAAGCTAACGAAATAAGCTGGCCAATGGTGGTGCTATTAAACAACATAAGACTGTGTAGGGTATGCTTGCTTTTTAAACAAAATGGCAGTGCCCACCAAAAAGAGTGCTGAAGTACAAACATCAGCAAAATTTCCTTGAGACGCAGGAGATGAAGAGGGTAATGAAAGTGAGGAGGAGGGCCATTCATCCGATATATCCAAGGAGGATTTGGAAGGAAGTTGAAGATCAAAATACAGATAATCATACCAGTTATCAAAGTTTGCCGACTACTTGCACTAATGTTAAACCTAACATAAAAGGGGCTCATTGAGTTGATTTCAATAACTTAATGAGAGTGTTAAAGAGCCACTATCTCATGACAATGCTTATAATTAGCATAATAAACCAAGTTTCATATCCAATAGTTAAGGGAAATGCTGAAATTTGAATTTTGTGGTGTCCTGATTTGCAACGGTTTTGTGTCTATTTTGAAAAAGTGTCTGGTCATGAATTTTTGAAAACCGAATTGAAACCCAAAGTGCTCACTCATTATACAGTTATCTGTACGTAGTACTGTATATTGGAATTGTCTTAGTTTGACCATTTGTCATTGATATGTGAAGAAAACTTAATAGGTTTGGAAAAATTTGTTGAATTTCATGGGCCAATTACTCAATGAGCCGCTTAAATGCTACTGCACTCCAGCATATAGGCCCAACAACAACATTCTGCACATGGAAATTGCTTCAATGCCAAGTATACAAACACATAATATAGCATTAGCTAGCAAAGGGTTAAAGCAAGCTACTGCACAACAGTGCAACAAACAAGAGCAAAAGATACTCTGATTATGTACAACCATATACTAACACTACGTTGTTAGTTAAACATATGGAATTTTATGTCTCAGTTTCTGATTGGGTTAATTTGGGCCAGGGAATACTACCCTCTGAGGACGTACTTTGGAGTTATTACTTCACTCATATGACCAAATAATATGCAGCTTCATGTGACATTTGTCAACAAATCAGTCTGATTACTTTCCAGGAACTTAAGTTTCATCCAAAAGAAGCAATAACCATCTCAAATGCAATACTGTATAAACTTCATACTACAAAAGTGTGAAACAAACACTCCTGAACTTCATCTGTTCAAACATGTAAATTACAGCATGTTCTTACAATAAATCTACCAACCAGAACAAAATTGCCAACTACATTCCCACAAGACTGCCTTCATTACCATATGCCTCAAACAGCCCTTCAGGCTGACTGCTGTAATCTCACTCTAAAGTAACAATACAGATACATGAGAGTGACACAAATTTTATAATTGAGTTAACCAAATTATGATGATACTCCTGGGAAATGTGCATATAACTATTTAGCAGATCAGTTAGATCAATTTCTTTGCTACAGTCAATAGCTGACCTGCAATCTTACATAGTACAAAATATGCAATCTTTTGTCATATCCAAGGACAATTATTTTTCCCTAAACCAAACCAAACCAAATGTAGGTTTTACAGTTTATCAGTCCACAAAAATCATCTCTTGTCCAAGAACTGATTTCCGAAGTAGGATAACTTGCAAATTATGCCTTGGAGCTATAATTGTTGAATAGAGCTTAAAATGTCAGTGATTTTTTACCAAAAGCCATGAAGACTTCAGCTATTGCACCAGGAGGAGAAGGAATTAGTTTTGTTTTAATGGCACACCAACTAAATGTTTTATATATGGAAGTTTCATCTAGATACAGAGCTATTAAGTCTTTTGGTTTTTGAAATGGTCCAAGTCCATTCCTATAGATGAATTCTTGCTGTCAGTGACAGTCTGATTTTAGTGGGACATGACTGCGGTCCATGACCCTTAGTCTTTCAATTACCTTCATCATGGATGGTTGTACACTATTGTATTTACATCACCTCAAGTTCGCTGAATACGAGGGTTTGAAATTCATGTAGACAATAAATGGAGATGATTTAAAGCTAATGGACCTCACTAACGGCTGTGCATAGTCACTAAACACAAACGCTGATCTGATTCCTCTATGGTCATGTCTTACAACAGGCAACAAATACCACAAACATTTTCTGTAACAATCAGCCCACAGGAAGGAAATAAGAACAAGTTGCAAGCCAAAATGGTGGACAATTAAGACGCCTGCACCGAAATTATTACAAGCGGTGGTTCTGAGCTTGAGATATTGGCAAATCAGATCAAGCAAGGGGTTCAGTCTACCTATGTCTGCCATGTAAATGATTTATTTATTTTATACCAGGCCAAGCAAGGCATTCAATAAATTGTCAGCAGAATCTGTCCTTCGACCCGCTGACCTATCCTCATTCTAGAATAAATATTTCCAGGAAATTGACAAACAACTATGAATTTCATAGCATGGTGTATTAAAGTTTTAAGTTTTGGATATATCAATGCCTGCCTCTTGATTGCACATTTCACCTACTGGAGACTGCCAGGGATAAATTGGACAGTCAATTTGTGAAACCATGAGGTTTCTGTGCCACTAACATCACTAACACTATGCCACTGACAATATTAATGTCAGTAGCATATTAGTAGATTTTGCTGCTTTCCCCATGCATTTGTGTTTTACCTGAGCAGTTCATGTTAGTTTCTGTACTGCAACTATGGCCAACAAAAGCTGTGCAGAAAGACTACCATTGCCAGACAAGATTATTGCTACAAACTATGAGTATTAAATATATGCAATTATACATGATAGGCTGGGAGGTAGGCAAGGAGAGAAATTGATGACGATATGGAAAGGAAGCATGCAGAAGGCAGAGCAGAAATACCTGTTCTTGGTAGCAAAGGATCTTTTGGTTATACCACAAATAAAAGAACTGTATTGTTTTTTTTTTCAAAAGCTGGTACCAAACCCTTATAAGGAATAGTTCAATACTAAAAAACATGAATGGATTCTACACCAAACAGGCATGGGAGTACAATTCTCTAGCATGATGGACTGTATAGACACCATGAGCATGTTTTCTTCAGATGCTGTTTTGCTAAGGTGCTGCACCTGGACAAAATTTGTGAAGATGTGTTACCACCTGAACAAAAAAGATTCATGAGCTATGCAGACAAAAGATATTAATTTGAAATCTTTTAACAGCTAGTTAGTTAGTTAGTTAGATGGAGTTTTACAGCCCAGCAATTCTCAACCCAACTGGTTCAAGTTTGAATTGGCCACGGCCAATTTCTTCAGTTGTGGCTCACTGGCTTGTTTTCCCCATTCCATTGCTTATGCTAAGCAGTGGGTTCCTTTTTTCAAGCCTTCAGTAGTACCCGGGAGGACTCGGACTCCCAACCTCTTTTAACAGAGCACAGAGCAAAAATAAAAATGTTTGGGTGAACATTGGGTATTAATAATCAGAAATGTGCATGGAGTGGTCATTGGAGAGAGTTATCATCATTCACTTTTAGCAAATATTTTCCAAGGGACAAGCACCCTCTCTGACATTGATGGCTATGGACCTATTTAACTTGAACCTGCTGTATTTGAAGCACCTGCATGGACAAAAACCTCTGAGATCAGAACTTGAACGCAGCCAGAGGATCGCTAAAACAGAGATTTCAAGAGACGTCCCTTTAACAACAAAATGGCATGCAAATAAAAATTCCCAGTGCACAAGGCATTGGTCTGCCTGTCTACATATAGGCCTATTTGATTCTGCAATTGTAGCAAAATAATAATCACTGGGGAAGCCAACATATGATTTAATTAGTTCCTGAACTGGTTCTTTCTTTTTATCTTGTAAAATGCATGTCTAAAAATCCTTCATTTAACATAAAGGATTGAACATGTCGCCTCAAATTAAATACATAATTTACCATAAACCCCACTCCCACTTCTTATCAATTTTTCACTTTTCCAAGGATTTCAGAAAAAAGTTGTTTAACAAAATCAACACCATGGTTATTGATAACTGTCAGAAGTATTCCCATGAGTAATAACCTTGTGTGAATTTCATAGGTAGAGCAATTCATCCAAAAACTCCCCTCACTCATAACATAAACTGCACTTTTACTGCACACACAGATCGAAATTAATACCCTGAGGACTTACATTTGGTTCTGTCTGAAATTTGTCTTGGAAAAACTCATTGGGACAGGAGGGAAGATTTGAAATGAAATTACATGCTGCACAAATTATTACATAGTAAGTGATAAATAGGGAAAATATGAACATAGAAAACTGACAGTAATTAGGGTTAACATGAAATATCTTGTGAGCAAAAAAAGTTACTGTTGTGTGTGACATTTTCATAAGCTCTCAGCTTTGATCTTCATGAATCTGAATTATCACACCTGCTTATTTAAAATATTTTTTTCTTCTTCTTACAATGTGCCCTTAGGAAGCATTCAGAAGCTACTAATATTCAAAGTAATGCAATTTTTTCTTGCCATTAAAGCATCATGGGAAATCCGTGATGTCATTGCAGCAACATTAATTTGACATTACATTCAATTCATTTGCGATTTTGATGCTGCTGAGGGAAATATATTGTGCATTGTTTGCTAGACACTACATAGGGCTGTGTTTGATCTATAAGAAAAGATATCTCACCATTCAAACAGTATCAAATATTACGTGTGAACAAATAGGGCATTCAATTATACAGAAAACCAAAAGGAATCTGAGGCAATGTGCCAACACTACATAACATTCTGAAACCAATCTTGAAGGCAGAGGTTACAGTACTTTTCAACAAAGATAATTTACCTTTAAAATGAGGTAATACAGTAAGTTTAACAAAAGGACATTTTTACAAGTTTTGCAGGACACTGTCAGGAATATTTTCTTTTTTCATATGAGATCCCAGTAAAATCATGCCAACCACTTAAAGGGAAGGTTTTAGCAAAAATTTAATTTTCATATGTCAAAGTGGAACCAAAACTACACAGGGTGGTGCGTGTTTCATTCAAATCTGACATGTAGTTCTGGAGGTATCAGAAAATGAAGTCAGTAGATTTTTGTTCCAAAGTGAGTTTGAGGGCAGCAGAGCTTATATCACTTCCTCACATTTACAAGGAATGCTTTGTTTCTCTTTGTTTTACTACACTGTTGTGTTGACCTTGGAGTTAAATGGAATAGGATCTCCCTGTGGGGGATGCAAAGTTTGTAAAGTTTTCATGCCACTTAGGCAATCACATTTTAATAATGTGGGTTTTTTGAGAAGAAAATCAACTCTAGTTAAGAAAAACAAAAGACTGCACACTAATGTGGGGATATGTCATACATGCTTGCTTCAAGTTAACTTTTTGTGGAAAACGTGAAAACTTTATGTGCTCATATCTTGAGAACTATACATCGGATTTCAATGCAAATTTCACCAAAATGCTTAGAATAAGTACAACCCTGACATACCAAATCCTGTAATGACCTTAAACCCTTCTTTTAAGTTAAACCCAGCAAAAAGTGGAAGATGCTAACCTACAAAACAAGAGCAAGGAGGGAAATACTATCTTACAGAAAGAACCAACTGTATAAAGATTGACTACTTTTAGTGTGCTGAATATCTTAATCCTCTCAGATGAATGAAAAATTTAATCATCTTTCCCCAAAAAGAAGTCATTCAGGAAATTAAACTTCTGTAGTCAGGGGATGTGGTTGCTATCTAGACAATTGCCTTCCATTGGGGTCAAACACTTTTTACAAGATTTGAAAGCTTCACCATTCCATCATATCATCATCTGTAGAAATGATTCAGATGAAGGAGAGAAGGAACCACAAATCTACAGTATGAATGATGAGATCTAATTCCAGAAGCACTGGTGATCAATTGACATCATTTACAGGAAGAGCTGTATATGCAATAGGTTTTCAATTTCTTTCTTTGTGGGGTGCAAAGGTAGAATTTTAAAGCCTCATATTATGATCACATTTATCAAAAGATTTCAATTGTCAAGAATCCAATCCAGTGTAACATTAAGGTACTGACCTGCCTTAAAAAGTGTACCCCCAGTCCAAAAATTCAAAGATATAAAGTTAGCATGAAAATGAAATCTCTGTGAAACATGCTATGCAAGCAAGCAGGAAGCGTTCACGGTCATAAAGACCCATTTAATTTTATAGGGAAACAAAGTACAGGTAATATGAGTTGCACACAAGAAAGTCACAAATTGTTGTGCAATGGACTAATTTGTTTTAAAAGAATAAGTTTCAACATTATATGTCTTGGCTCAAAAATGTCTTATGACGATGGGAGTTGGACTCTTAGAATTCCCTTTTCATGCTGTTTAGTATTATTTTGAATTTTTTTAATTAAAGTAAACTTTAATTTAGAAGGGACTTGGGTACTTGGACCAGGGATCATTGCAAAGCCCTGCTTGGACTATTCCAATGTAAGGATCCCACAAGTGCATCCTTTCAAGTTGAAAAGGCTAAGTCATTAGGGGTAGGATAGACGCTTCCTAACAAACCTGAAGAAGAAAGATGCTTATGGCCATGATGCTTTGCACATTTTAACACCAACAAATATTTCAAGTTTTGGGAATATACAGTATAAAATGATCAACCAGTGCACCAGTGGTGCAGCAGCTCACACCCTGCAGAGCAGAATGCAGTGATGTGGTGTGGGATAGATGCGTCATCTACCGATGTGCAGGATTTTAGGTTTGCTTCAAGAATTTACTTGTAAACATATTTTAGGAATCACAGCCTCCCCTCTACAACATGTACAATAGTCTACATACTAACCATGTACAGTAGTCTACATACTAACCATGCTTCATTTGCCCTGCCAAAAAAGTAAGTTGGAGTTAGGCATGCTCTTTGCTGTACAATTATACATACTTTAAATTAAAGTCTGTAAATAGTTTCAATTAAAAAAGGTCTAAAGCGGTGACCAGCAGGAGCCCATTAAAAACTTCATCACATTTTCTCACAAATATCCACCCATTTTTGGAAAAAGATAATTGTCTACACAACAGAACTTTAACACTGTAAGAGTTTCAGTTACTATGAATCACTATGCACTATGAGCTCTTTAAAAGGTATTTTTCAATATTCTTCTTGGACACAACAAAACAAATATTCAGTGAAAAAGGAGCTGAGTCCTTACCACCCTGACAATTCAAACATTTGACATGTATGGACTGATGGGAAATAAAATTGAGAGTACTGTATTTCTCATGTTTCTCTCTCAAGATTGAAACTGAAATGGAAATTAGCTACTAGGAAAGTACAGTACATGAGAGCAAAAATGAACAATATGAAGTGGATATAGGCATAAGAGGCTAACACCTAGGTGAAACAATTTGAAGTCCATAATCCATTGCTTCAGGTATTCACACTATTACTGTATGATCTGAGTGCATTTTGCACAGGTTCCCGATCTACAATCACCATACAACCTGAATTGTTTACAATAGATATAAATCAAATCTGCATAATACTACAAGCATTAATGCTGTTTGATTATTATGATTTATTTGGAAGTAATACTTTCTGCTGTTTTGACTTTCTTTCCCTCATTTCAACTTCCTGTAGGTTGTTGATATCAAAGATGATTTAACAGCATACACTATAGACTACTTTGCTGTATTGTATGCAGTATTTCACGGAGCAGTTTCATGTTACATTGTACGTGTGGTATGCATTCTATGTCTTGCATACATCACCTAATTTAAGGTGTAGAGAGGGGACACAAGCCCCAGAAACCCCCTCACTCAAAAATGTAAGAGTGAAAAAGTGGCTTCATTCAAACTTGGTTTATATGGTATAAAATGATTTCATATTTGAAACCCTGCAGTGCATGTTAAACATTGAGGATGCAAGGAAAATGAAATTGAGAAAGCAGTTAGGAAAATAACGCAAAATGAATAGGAGCCCCAACTCCTATGGGATAGGACAGAGGTGCCATTTGTGAAAGGAATTCTTTGCCCACAGTATGTGGTTTAAACTCACAGTCATTTGTAAATCCATCTTCTACTTTGTTAAAACTTAATCAGTTATGCTGATTACAATATCACAGTTCATTCTCCTGTTAAAGCATGTTGCCGGGAAAAGGAAAGGTTGAAATTTGAAAAGTTACAAAAAGATTGTGATGTACCAAAACTTTTTGTATATTTGTATTGGACTGGTCCAATACAGGTTACTTAATGTCAAACAACCCTTCTTTAGCAAATTTCTAAGGATAACGAAATGCCTGGCACTTTTCCATCATTACACATTATGATATTTTAAATACACTTCTCCCATTGACATACATACTTCAATTATCTGTAGTTCTCATATCCAGAATACATTAAGTAAAGAAACAAAGTCTTCTGTCTACATGCAGTTACAACTCCAGAGAGCCAAAAAAAGTCGTCACAGAGTATCCAATAGTTCCTGTGCAATTTCTAATTCTAATTTACACCATTTGTATTCATTTGTAAAGATAACATTTTAAAGTACTTGCAACAGAAGTTTACACTCAAGCAGAAAATCTTCAATGTGAAGCAGATTTGCTTGAAAAAGTAATGAGGACAATTACTGGTTGATCAGGTACAAGATGGAATTCTACGGCCCAGTTCCCAACCAATTGGTTCAAGTCATGCCGGCCACAGCCTGTCTTTTTTTTACAGTTGTGGCTCACTGGTTTGTGGGCAAAGTGGGGGTGCCAGTGCTACACTAGAACATATCTGAGTATCTAGAGCTCAGTGTGCTGGTAATATGAAATTTAGATGTAGCAAGGGAAAATTATGTCAGGGATGTGACTGTTCAAGTTCTAACTCTATATCATTTGCACAAGGTAAAAAAGATCACATCATCATTTAACTGCAATAGTTGGTAACACTCAAACAGCATTTTACTTTTTCTTACTGAAGTTGTAGTAGATACGCTTATTAAGCTAATCTTCAACTTGTAAAGGAACTTACACTATGAAGTAACCCATTCATATATGTTTTATTGAATATTTTGTTTGGAAGATTTGTTGTAGGAAACAGCCATTATACACTGTATGTGCAGGATCATGTAACCATCCTTGGTTTTCATATTTGATCAAATATGCTGGTTGGCAAATCACAAAAGGCACTTGTACTATGACTTTATTCTTCTCTGTACATCCTAAAACAATTGTACCCCAAAAATAGAATAAAGACCACAGCCAGTAAGAGCCCTACAACAGGTTGATTTTAAACTAGATCAAACCATACCAGAAGTTCCTCAAGCTCCCTGTTCCCTCCCAAGTTAATCTCAACTACAGTATGGACCTAACCCAACCTGCTGTCAGGGAGTTTACTTTTCACTCCTTTTGAAAAACCTTGTGCTGGTTTTGATGGGTTCTGAGTTACATTCATGGCATGCCATTTGTTGGTGAATTTAGCACAGGGCTTGGCTGGCTGTGCTGGTCAACTATGAAGGCATATGGGAAAGTGACATCCTTGTAACACAAACTCATTGGAAAAATAGGGTTCCAGGCCTGTGATTTTCAGTACACGAAATCACATAGGCAATGTTACCATTGTGATTGGCTGGCTAGCATCAATGCAATCGAAAATTTGCAGCTCCAATTTAAATTTTGCTGTAGATCGTATGCACATGATCTCACCAAGAAAAGTATGAACCCTTGTTTGTCTGTAAAAGCAAATGTGCACATAAGTCCATGCACAGCATGTATGGGCCAAGAAGTTCACTGCATGAGACCATGTGCAGCACTTTTTTCGTTAGCAATGACATCACACGACAACATTGTTATTAAAGTCCTACCGTAAATAAAGAAATGCTGAAAATGGCTTAATTGACAGTATGCAGGATAATAACCACTGAACTTCCTAAGTTACTAGTTGCTGTGTGCACAAAAACTGCATCAATGTATATGGTAAGCTTGCAGACTTGAAAATACAGCCAACTACTGTGTCTTGATAGTGTGCACTTTGCATTTCTCTAGAACGGTTTGTACAGGAACTTACGCAGCATGTCCTCCAAGACTGCAAGAAAGACACCTTGAATGTAATTCTTAATCTGATTGCAGAGCTGTAATCTACAGTTTTATAGGGGAAAATAAACAACGATCACCCATGTCACAGAAGTTGAATTACACATTTATCATTATCAGTGGCATGCACACCCTTTTGATGGGAACACAAATCTACTGGCCCAACAGACCACTTGTCCCGCATTTCAACTACCCAGGCACAAAAATAACTGGCCTTGGGCCAGCAGGACAGTGGTTGCATCCAGCCCTGAGATTCACTATGGTATACTGTAAAATGCTCAAAAGAATGCTTGTTACAGAAAAAAACAACTTCACTATGAGTAGGATCTTTGGAAAAATCATTAAATTGCAATTAATAGCTCAACCCAGGCTACATTTACACTAGATCAGGATCTGACTGCCCAATTTTGAGCCTGGCAATATGGGTGGATCAGAGACCCTGCACAAGTAACCACAACTTGTGGAGTAAATTGATGCTATAGGATCACCAGTGATCCCACATCAATTCAATAATTCATTGGAGGCAAATGCTGCTTAAACAACCATTCAAGCACCATGCAGTGCTGTAGTTGAGTCTGGACTCAGACTCATGATTTTAAAATTCAAAGAATTCAGCCAGAGCAGTTGATTTTTCCCCAATCAGAAAGTATAGGAACTTAAGTCTGGGTAGGGCCTCACCTCAAGTCCTTATCAGACTGGTGACTCTGACTCTCTGAACTCTACTAAAGCACTGTCAAGCACAGAGAAAGATCAGAGTACAAGACAAGTGTAGTATAGCAACCACTTTTGTAAGAACTACAGTACCACTTTTGTAATACGTAACAACTTACGTAATAAATAAATAAATAAATCTGACCATGTTTGTAATGAATTTACCACATTTGTAAAAAATTCATATTTACCCTACTACTTTTGTAATAAAAATCTATTTCAACCACTTTTGTAATCAGTGGTCCACCACTTTTGTAATTATAGTACTAGGTTACAGCAGACGAGGGCACTGTTTTTGGAGAATTTGATTTTTATGATACAAGCATAAAATCTGGAACACAGTTGAAGTAATGACCTAAGGAAAAGCATTTGGTTGTAAGGATCTCAATTTGTCCAGTGAGAGCAATGGCACCATTTTATTAAAAAGGGCTTGTTGCTTCACTGATATCCTAGTTCATTTCTGTTTATAAACTGTTGCTTTAGCCATTCGAATGGGTTACAAATGAATAAAAACTATTCTGTAAGGGTTATATTTCTTACTTTTATAACATATACCATCCCCACCCCCCCTTTTTTTGCCCTCCATTTTAGTTAACATGAATTCCATCCAAAATGGTTCCCAAATGTTAATTTCAAGTATTTGGAACAACATACAACAAGATGTAAAGACAAACTATGACATTTGTATTTTTTACAGATTATATATTTTTCTTTCTAATATAATACATGTAATTTCAACATTGGTGGCTGTTTTGCTATTTTTGCCATCTTGGTAGACCTGATTCAGGGGAAAGTATGTCATGAAATTAGTGTTGAATATTTATTGTTTACTATGGATAGTTTTTAGGTTTAAATGCACAAGCTTAAAAGTATTTTTTATAGATTATTTTCTATTTTATTATAATGTACCAGTATTGTAGATATATACCAAAACACCTATTATAACTGTTACAGCTATTTGCAACAAATTATACACATAAGTAAACCAAGATACCGGTGACGCAACAAACCCTTTTAAAATGGCCACCATTGGTCTCACTGGACAAATCTCCAAAGTAAATAATCCCCCCACCTTCCTGGTGGGTGTATTCACGAGCGATTATACTTACCCCTTGCTACATCTAAATTGCACCCGTCCACCCTTCTTAGCACCACTCTTACTCTTCCTGGAAGGTTTCTTAATCTTTTTAGGTTTTTCCCTCTCGCCCTGGGAAGATGGCCGGGAAGGGCGCTTGTCGGGGGCCTTGCCCAAATTCCCTATGCCCTTCTCTCCCAAGGAGGAGGAAGGCCAGAGGGGCCAGGGCCTAAGGGGGAGGGGATAGCATCCAAGCGGGACTGGAGCTTGTCTTGGCGGCCTGCAGCCAGGAGTCGACCTCCTGGAACTGGTCCGCCGAGAACCCCATGCACCGTTCGCAGGGATCCCGCCTAGTGCACGTCCTGCAAGCAGGACAGATGGCGTGCCGGTCCCAACCCTTCCCGGGGAGAAACTTCAAACAAAGGGCACAGCGAGCACTAGCCTACATCGCAGAGGAGAAGGAAAAACCCAGGTGCACAACAAGTAAAGATACAACAAGAAGAAGATGAAGTACAATACAATGAAAAAGAGTATTTACTAGGTACAAAGGTAGCGTAAATACAAGATGCACCTGAATAAGAAGAACACTTCCTAACAAATACTATACGGTAGCTAGGCCATGGGGGAGAGTCAAGTCAGAAAGCCTAGACCCACGATACAATAGAAAGCTAACAATGAACAACAATTGAACAATAGCAATCAATAAAGTGAATGAGAACAGTAGCGTGTGCGAAGGCACAAGGCTACCAAATACACTAATATAATATAACACTGTGATAGGCTTGGAAGCCTAAGCTCCGGCCTAAGAACTAGTAGAGGTATGAAAATACAAACGCCTGAAAAACCCCAACCGAACCTGGCAAGGAGAAAGGTAGGTGGGAAAAACAGGCAAAATGGTAATAGAGCAAATATGAAAAGACACTTAGCGTGAAAATAGAGGCGAAGTGGTGAAACAGCTTGGAGAATATCGAGCTCAGAAAAACCTCCTGGCAGCTTTTGCGGCGGAAGAGAAATGAGGATGAGTCAAGGGTCGATCAGGGCGACATGGGGGCGCTGTGCAAGAACTTTTCCGAGCAGCGTGCGGTGCGCGGGGATTTATCCAATTCAGATGTAGCAAGGGGTAAGTATATGTCTGCGATGTGAATCTATATTCTCCTTAGTTCATAGACTACTGTAACTGTGTAGCAAATGCTGTATCATGAAAGGGCAAATTCTTCAAAAAACTGTTATTACAAAAGTAGTTTGACTAGTGATTACAAAAGTGGTTGGAAGAGGATTTTTTTAAACAAAGTGGCTGAATGAATATAACTTAATTACAAAAGTGGTCCAATTTATCACAAAAGTGGTTATCAAGTTACTAGTTACTTAGTTACTAGTTGCTGTGTGCACAAAAACTGCATCAATGTATATGGTAAGCTTGCAGACTTGAAAATACAGCCAACTACTGTGTCTTGATAGTGTGCACTTTGCATTTCTCTAGAACAGTTTGTACAGGAACTTATGCAGCATGTTCTCCAAGACTGCAAGAAAGACACCTTGAATGCAATTCTTAATCTGATTGCAGAGGTGTAATCTACAGTTTTATAGGGGAAAATAAACAACGATCACCCCTGTCACAGAAGTTGAATTACGCATTTATCATTATCAGTGGCATGCACACCCTTTTGATGGGAACACAAATCTACTGGCCCAACAGACCACTTGTCCCACATTTCAACTACCCAGGCACAAAAATGACTGGCCTTGGGCCACCAGGACAGTGGTTGCATCCAGCCCTGAGATACACTATGGTATACTGTAAAATGCTCAAAAGAATGCTTGTTACAGAAAAAAACAACTTCACTATGAGTTGGATCTTTGGAAAAATCATTAAGTTGCAATTAATAGCTCAACCCAGGCTACATTTATACTAGACCAGGATCTGACTGCCTAATTTTGAGCCTGGCAATATGGGTGGATCAGAGACCCTGCACAAGTAACCACAACTTGTGGAGTAAATTGATGCTACAGGATCACCAGTGATCCCAGATCAATTCAATAATTCATTGGAGGCAAATGCTGCTTAAGCAACCATTTAAGCACCATGCAGTGCTGTAGTTGAGTCTCGACTCAGACTCATGATTTTAAAATTCAAAAGATTCAGCCAGAGCAGTTGATTTTTCCCCATTGAGAAAGTACAGGAACTTAAGTCTGGGTAGGACCTCAAGTCCTTATCAGACTGGTGACTCTGACTCTCTGAACTCTACTAAAGCACTGTCAAGCACAGAGAAAGATCAGAGTACAAGACAAGTGTAGTATAGCAACCACTTTTGTAATAACTACAGTACCACTTTTTTAATACGTAACAACTTACGTAATAAATAAATAAATCTGACCATGTTTGTAATGAATTTACCACATTTGTAAAAAATTCATATTTAACCTACTACTTTTGTAATAAAAATCTATTTCAACCACTTTTGTAATCAGTGGTCCACCACTTTTGTAATTATAGTACTAGGTTACGGCAGACGAGGGCACTGTTTTTGGAGAACTTGATTTTTATGATACAAGCATAAAATCTGGAACACAGTTGAAGTAATGACCTTAGGGAAAACATTTGGTTATAAGGATCTCAATTTGTCCAGTGAGAGCAATGGCACCATTTTATTAAAAAGGGCTTGTTGCTTCACCGATATCCTAGTTCATTTCTGCTTATAAACTGTTGCTTAAGCCATTTGAATGGGTCACAGATGAATAAAAACTATTCTGTAAGGGTTATATTTCTTACTTTTATAACATATACCATCCCCACCCCCCGCTTTTTTTGTCCTCCATTTTAGTTAACATGAATTCCAACCAAAATGGTTCCCAAATGTTAATTTCAAGTATTTGGAACAACATACAACCAGATGTAAAGACAAACTATGACATTTGTATTTTTTACAGATTATATATTTTTCTTTCTAATATAATACATGTAATTTCAACATTGGTGGCTGTTTTGCTATTTTTGCAAAAGTGGTAGGTATACAAAATGGTGATTCAGCCGGTCATGCAACTAGAAGTAATTCCATGTGTTTGATGAAAGGGAAATACATTTTATTATCCTGCCAAAACTTACCACAGGTAGTCCAAACAGTTCACTTGAACAATAAGGACAATTTGTAACGATCCCTCTAACTAAAAATTCTGCCATACTTTTCTAACTTCCATAAAAATAACAACAAAATGAATAAAACTTGATAATGATAGCTCATTAACTCTACTCCATTTCATCCCACTCCTGAATTCCTCAGCTAATAAGAGTACACTCATTTATGAATATTCAATACACCAAAACAATACAAACACAGAACAAGCCATGCCGCTAGAATTCAATAGGGTCGTTTAGCCAAACTTCCCCGGGAAAAGGCCATTTTCTCGGGTGAAATATATAGATGTCTTATGTCGCCTGATGGCTAAAACCTCCTATTGAATTCTAGCCTCATGCACTGTACCAGATGTGATATTACTAATACGGCCATACCACTTCTATTGCTATGTAAATGTCTCATTTTGATTCTACTGGATCTTCCATGGGCTCCTATGTGAAAACATAACAAAGGAAACTTACGAGTGTAAAACAATATTTTTCAAATCTTATTCTAAAAATACAAACAACTGTCCATTCTAATAACATATTAAGTGCCACCCGAGTATGGATATACTCCCAAGATTCTATTAACACCAATAAAAGTCTCAGTGTCATTGTGTGTGATTCAAATTCTTCATACAAGAAATGGTAATGTGATGTAATGTAAATAATACTTAATATAGCGCACTCCAGAACCAAAGGTTTTCTGAGGCGCTTTACAATAAAAAGAGAATTTACTAAGTACCAAATGGTATCAATGTGGTTTGTGAAATATCCCCGAACTCTCCTAGATCTCCTAGCCCTGCTTACCTATTTGGAACCCTACTTATTAGGGGGTGCACCGGATTTGGAATTTTAAAATCCGGCCGGAACCGGATTTGCCTGATTTAGACGGAACCGGATTTGCCTGATTTAGACCAAAATTCCGACCGGATTTGCCAGATTTAGTCAAATGAAAGGACAGGAACCTACTGGTGGGGTTATACCTTAGGAGCCTCAGTGCATGCAGGTCTTTTTGACCTCTGTATCTGCATCATCTTAGCCACCATCAGCAAACGTAGCAGTGTTGAGCTGTGTTATGTCTATTTTATTTGTGAGCTGAGTTGTGGTATTCCCTTACAGAAACTGTTGAGTTCATGTCTAATTTGGGTTTTGTGATGTGGCATGTTTCATGAATGGTTGGGCTAATTGACAAAATGTTACATCATACCAACCCTGAATGAGATGCCCACAGTTCAGTGAGGGATAAAATCAAGATGTATTTTGAACACTTAGCTGACACTTTTAAAGCCTGACATGCAACATGTTGAAATGAATTCATAAATATTTGTCCATGCAAATGAAAGGACTAAAGTATGAAAACATTGGCAGTCAATATCCAAATTGAAAAGGAATCAATTACAATTTGAAAAGGAACCAATTACAATTCCTACGGTGATTCAATGCATGTTTTAAACTTTGGTTTGGAAGATTTCAGTATAAAACCTATGCTATACTGTGCATGCAAAGTGGTGGCAATCATGCTAGTAACAGTGTAGGGGTCAGGTAGGAACCATCTCAGGAAGTTGTCCAACTGTCAAAGGACCATAGGATGTAGGACTATGCTACTGTAAATAATGTGAAAATTTCTAGATGTACTGTAGGCCTATCAGTCATTGGCATTATATTTCATCGGTTTTTTATCTACTAATTGCGAAGCTGATTTTAATAGTCAAGGAATCACTGACACTATTTATACTGCCACCATCATTTTGTACTATTTTAGTTGACAAGTAAGGATATTAATGTGATTAGAAGATTTATTAGTAAAACAGCTAAAAGGCCCCAATACAAAAAATACTTGATTCTAATCACCATGGCAAGACTGACTCTGGACACTAGTGGATATATTTTTTTAAATTTGGTGTAAAACCCTTCTTGCTGGACCTGTAAGTCAATGCTGCCCCTCATCATTTCCTATTTATGTAAGTCCCCAGCTTGCCTGCAAGCACCCTCTTGCATAAGTCATATGGCACCGGGATAGCACCCTCTTATCTAGAGGGCAATGTGATAGCTCTTCCTCTCTCAATGCAACTTGCCAGTTGGGTTTTTTTAGTTCACATGTTCCTTGGTACTCACACGCCTCGTACACCTAGTAGCTATCGCTCCACGGTGTCAGGACAAGTCCGAGCTTTAAGACGGGCAAGAGGAAGAGCTACCATGTCGCCCTCTACTTCTAGAGAGCGCTATCCTTGTGCCAAATGATTTATGCCAGAAAGTGCTTGCAGGTAAGGAGAATTACATATGTAAATAGGAGGTGAGTATCAGGGATCATTGACTCTAAAACTAAGTAGGTTTTGTTGATTGCTTCCTTCAACTTCAATTGCATTTTGGCTAAGAAAATTTGACATCTGACATCTTTTCTGATGGCTTTTGAATATATATTGCCCAGAATCACTATTAATCCAGCAACTGACTTCTGTACATCAACTTGAAAAGAGTACCAGAAAAGATTTATCTGGATTTGATAAGCTGTGGGTTGATTCATTGACACTGCTTCACAAAATATTTTAAATCACTGGGACCTTTTATGAATAATTATACTGTACATACATTAAATACTGAATGGGTGGTGACCAAGTTCTTCATCATATTAGAAAGTTTGCAACTACTGATAGCACCCTATAGATAGATCTTTAAATAATATTGTTAGTAGCACACTCCCATCCTAGTCTTTAGCATTTCATGACATTTTATTAAGTCCTGTAGTAAATTAAGTTGTGTTACAGATTACCTACAAATCCGGCAAATCCGGCCGGATACCAGATTTGGAAAAATCCCAAAATCCGGCTGGAATTCCGGCCGGATTTGAAATCCGGTGCACCCCTACTACTTATCAAGTAATATTCCTTTGGCAAGTCATAAATGTGTGACAGGATGGACAAACAGATAGCCCAAAGGGCACCTCAGTCATTCTTTACTTGCAAGAACAGTTTTCACAAACAGTATTTCTTGGCTCTCCAAATTTGATCTATTTTTGGCTTGTACATTATTTGGGACTGTTGTTTCAAAATTCGAAGGGTCATAATACTGCAGGCTTTAGTGCTCCTCATTACTTGTTATAATGCTGGTAAGTTTTACAATTAGCAGAGTGACAAGTTAACACTGTGGGAAGAGCATGTTTAAAGACTGTAGCTACAGTAAACAGTATACTGGTTTGCAAGCACCAAGAAGAACAATTACTTGTTACTTGATCAACGTCTTCCTTTTAATTCTTAGTTACTAAACATCTGGTGTAGGCCTCAGTTAGCACAGTCTCACCATTTTCACCCCCAAAGCTTCATAAGCCCTTCCTACTTGCCTCCCCCCTTCCAAAACATTACTTACAGTAGGAGCTATAGAAAGCATCCCAAATTTCCCAAAATTCTCTGCATTCAGTTGAATACTCAGTCCCCATCAGCCACATTCTGCCATGTACCTACAGTGTTTACCAAAAAACTGTACACACTGTACTACTGTACTGCAGAACATATAGCTAATGTGACACACATCAATTCATTTGCACTCAGACATGCATCATTTAAGCAGCTTATTATCAGAATGTGTTTTCAAAAACTTTCCAGAATTTGCAGTATTTTGCAGCTTCTTCTCCAATAAGTACTCTTTCTGTCATGGTTAATAAAATTGTGAAAGATTTCAACCCTTCAAATATTGAAAAACCTAAGGATAACCCCTTTTGTCAAACATATAGAATCACTTAAATCTACTCATGAGAGCAGGTGATCAGATCTGGATTAAGTGTAAATTCCACATTGGGTGCGCTAATGTTTTGTTTTCCTTAAAATAGTCACCAATTTTACACAGCTAAAGGATATTGATACAATCAGTGCATCCTGAGCAATGGCATTTTAAAAATTATACACCCATGGGCCAGGATATCATTCCAAATCAGTCAAAGGTCAAAAACAGTAGAACATAATATAAGAAAAACAAAATATTGGCCATCAATGTGAACCTGTGGCATAACACCTGCTTGCTTCAAGTTCACTTTTAATTGGAACTGTTTCAACTTCAATTGCCCATATCTTGAGAACCAAACATAGTAAATGAATATTAATTTCAATAAATGAAGAGAAATATGTCCTTCTAACAAAATTAAATTTGATTCTGGACTATTCTTTTCAACTTTTCAATGATGTGCCTTGACTACATACTGTAGTGCATGTTGTCCATGATACAGGAAATCATTGCCATACTTCACTGATAGTTAGTTCAATTCCCCTGTGATATACATCTGCTGTGTAAACTAGCTGCCACCCACTCTATCCTATATTCTCAACATAGTGTTGAATAATACATTTCTGCTGCATTGCATCCTCTGGCATGACTATATCTCACTATTAGTACAAGAGAGGCTAGTTGTCCTGTACTGACCTTGTATGTTGAAAAATAAACAGAGTGTTGTCAATGTCAATACTGCTTTAAAGAATTTCCTTTCATTCAATGTAACCGAAGGTTTATTAGGTTAATGTGCACATCCCCACTTGGATTCTCAATAACAACACACACAGCTTATTCAATAATGCTCAAGAAAGTCCTGTAATTATTGACGGAGCTTGACCCAGACAAAGGCAAAATAACATGGGGTTGTATGGGGATAACACATCAAAAATACAAATCCTGCATACAGTGCATAGATTGCATGTATACAGCATACAAGCAGATACTCCAGTACAAGTCTAACTGATGTATTAACACCATAAACTGAGTATGTGGTGAAATTTACCAACATTTTCCAAACATGTGCTTACAAAGTTTTCTTCATAAAGGGCACTTTTCTTCTTATTTTGCTTGCAAGTACCTTTCATGATACTGCAGGACTTACACATTGTACATTCAAGGTAAAACAACTAGTAGTTCTCATAAATTTCATAATTTTTGGTTATGTCAGTTTAACGGTCAGTTTCTAACCAATTTTTTTAGTCGGGCCAACCATGGCCTTTTCTCCCAGTTGTGGCTCACAGGCTTGTTTTGCCTATTCCATATTGCTCATGCTGAGCACCATGTACAGAGAGAAATGTATTGTCACATGAGTCTCAACAGCCAATCATAAAACATTGCAAACTGCACTATTCCAAATTGGGGTGATTAAACTTCCTCTTTAACGACAAATGGTCAAACTTAGACAATCCACATATCCTTAATGCAAAAAAATTGTTCATGAGTGAGTAATTTAACAACTCAATTTAGTATTAAAAAGTTTGTAACCAGACACTTTTTCAAATTGTATGCTAAAAAACATTTTTCCAGCATACAAAGTGAATCAAATTTTCACTTTTGCATAACTATTGGATGTAACATTTGATAAATTATGCGAATTTAAAGGGCAAGAACAGTTTTTACAACCATATTTTGGAACAACAGCTAAATCTCACAATTTCTTCTTTTTATTTCCCTTCAAAGTATCTTTCATAATACATTTATCACTTAAGTATTACAAGGCAAACCAGGCAGTTACTACAGTAAATTCACATTTTAGAAGCACAGGTATTGTCACATGATTCTCTTACCCTTTAAGCATTGCCATGTGTTAATATCCCCCCAATACTCAATACTTGTCAAATTATTGAAAACAATTCAATGCTCTCTATCCAACACACATTTTTTATGACTTTTTTTTTAAATTTCCACTGTGGTCTGATACTTAACATTCATGAGTTACCTCCTTTAATTAATTTTTCACAATCAGTGAATAATTTACACTTGCACAATAAAATCAAGTGCCTACACAGTAATTGAACCAATACACAACTGTCATACTTGATTCTCAATACAGCTTTTAAAAAGAGCAAAACAATTTGTACACGACTGTGTAAAATCATGCAGAACTTACCAATAGTAGCTATAGGGGAGGTAAATAGGAGGGTAATAGATTTGCACTTCTTTAAATTTATTATTTTGTTTTCAAACAAGTTGACCAAATAAGGACAAGAATATGGAGATTTTGATATAAACAACACTGAATTCAAAGTGGATCTATGTTTACATATTCAAGGATCAAAATAAGCTTGAAAAGGGGCACAGCCAAATAGAAAAATTTGGCTGTACTGTAGGTCAATGTTACAGAAGTTTGGTAATCCTGAATTTTCTACATACCGTCCAAATTCAGGTAGGCCTTAAGTTACATGTAAGGTCTGGTTTGCTGTGAGTTTCATACCTCAACTTCTGACCCTATAGCGAAATCTAACAATCTAACCCACAGCATTTTTTTCCAGTTGTGGAACATTGCATTATATTTACTTCCCTAGCTACTCTGCTTCTGGCATTACATACAAAGTTTGAGGGAAGCAATGCAGAATGATGTATAGTGCCACAGTTTACTTCTTTACATACAAGGAGTATCACATAATCTCCCTCAGCATATGACAAACCCATAAATTTGCTTTCTTTCAATGATCTTCTCTTTAAGAAATAAAGAACTATTAAAACCAAACCCTAGACAAAAACACCACAATAAAGGATTGAGGGAAGCAATGCAGAATGATGTACAGTGCCACAGTTTACTTCTTTACATACAAGGAGTATCACATAATCTCCCTCAGCATATGACAAACCCATAAATTTGCTTTCTTTCAATGATCTTCTATTTAAGAAATAAAGAACTATTAAAACCAAACCCTAGACAAAAATACCACAATAAAGGATGATTATAATACAAAGTGGTGCATGCTTTCAAATGATTAATAAAACCTATTTATTGGAAGTGTTCAATGGTAAATTCTCTTTTAACTGTGTACAGAAAGTGATACCTATCACTTTTTCTGCAACAAAATGTTCAGTGCAACTTCAGTTTTTCTATTCAAATGAGGAACAATACATATTTCTTGCAATGTATTATATCAACACCATATGGTGTATGCAGTAAATGGAACTCCCATGTCACTATTAAATGCAACATGAAAATGAAGTACTTGAATTCAGAACACTCAACAACCATTTTGTAAGCAACTATATTACAGGATGAAAACTTTCATGTCAAGAGGGTATTCAGTATTTGTTCAAATGTTACATTAAGGAAATGACCTTTAAAAGATAAATTTTCAAAGTTTTTTTAATGTCCACAACATAGATTCTTTCAGAGTTTTTAAGAAAGAAAGATAATTTACAGACCTGCATCATAAAACAGTGAGGTTTGGCATTGCTGCAGAAGTGAATATTATGATGTTGCTCCTGTGAAGTGTATTTTGTTGACGGAAACAATCATTTACTACTTTCATATTCAATATGACACCAACACTTTTTAGGTCCACAAACTTTAAAACTAGTGTGAACATGTGACACCTGAGCAGTGCTTTTGTTAGTTGGTGATGACTGCTAACTGGGTTGAACATATAAAGCCCTGTCCACACTATGCGAAGCGACTTATTGCAACAAGACTGTTTTGTCGTGGTGAGCAACTGACAACTAACTAGTTTTTAAGTGCATAGTGTCCACATTATGCAACAAGTAGCAGATCCATGAAGCGATTCACACAAAATTCTAACATTTATTCTTTATTTGTTACATAGAAGAGACAAGAATGTGCTCTGTCCATTTCGATCTTCGCGGGCTTCATTCTAGAAGTCTGTCATTGTTGTCAGTTCCATGTTTCAATTTCTTGCGACCGAACATGTTGGGTTGCATTAAACTGGTTTGCCATTCTGCTTGCAACTAGTTGCAAAACATTCCACACCCAGCAACGCGTCTGAACAATCTTGTTGCAATGAGTTGCATCACATTAAGTCAAAAAGTGTGGAAGGGGCTTAACATTCTTGGATAAATATCCTTTTGCAACACATTTACAGTGGTGTTACATCGAGGTTGACACTATCGCCGAAGCTTTATCGCCCCATATGGCCGGTTATAGTAACTTACGGCCGGATCACCGAGCAGCATTTATTTGCTAAAAGTTCGCTTGCACATCTTGATATCGCCGAGCAGAAAAAAGATCGCCGATTTTAACGTCGGATAATCTGCATTACCGCCGGTGATAAAAAAGAACTCAATAGACACGAACAATAGTTTGTGGTTTTGACCATGGCGAACGATGTCCGCGAGGAATAATATCGAGTAACAATAGCCCATTCAGTGACTAAACGGTAACCAAAATTAAAGGACTGCGTTGTTCGTTCGGCTATTTTATTCACTGTATAACTGAATGGGTTGAGAGTTTACACTCGATTAACATATGTTTCAGACCCGCAGGTGTGACTTGCAAATGAACAGAACTGCTCCACATACATTGAACAAGATGGCTTGGCAATCGGGGCATTACATAACAATCTTTATTGATGGAAAATGACATTTGTTTTTTTAGGATATCTTACTGTCACCTCGTTTACTCACATGAGGATCTTTGCAAGTGACCTTTAACGTGAAACAACAAAATTTCATGTCATCAGGTTAACTTGATTACATACTTCGACCATTTTGAAAATAGAGTAACGTATTGCCCTTTCAAAACCTTCATGTTTTTGTTTTCCTTGAAGAATTGACATCTTTATTTTTGGTGATACAAAAAGCTCACTGTGTTAACTGTCATTTATTTCTATAAATATTGTTTTGTTTTGCCTTTTGCAGACGTACTGCATGAAAAAAAAAAAAAACATTCGGTTCTTTATATACGGTAATAAGTCTAGGCTACAGTTACTTTCACAGAATGTGTGTTCCCTTCAGTATTTTGATGTCTGTTAAATTGGTTTTACGGCTCAGTCTCTCACCAGTTTGTTGTCAGATTATGCGATAGCGAGTAAATAAGTACTAGGTAAGGTCTACCCAATGTTCCCTGGGTTCGAAGTTCCCAAGGTTCCTTGTTCCCCGTTTCCATACATCTCGATGATTTAGAGATGATTAAAAGGTTCGTTACTCCCCGGGTTCGATGTTCCCAGAAGTGTGGACGTTTATTGTAAAGATTCAGGAACATTGAACCTCGGAAACACTCCGAAACAGTGACCCCCTGAGAACATCGATATAGCCCCTCAGTTATGATAACTATGCATCTCTTGGGAGTTGAAAAAGAAAGAAGATCTATATCCTACACTTTATAAGGACTTTCACTGTAACTTGGTCCTCATTTTTTACTTTAAAAAAATCTGTTGCCAGGTTTTCTATTTTTTATAGTAACAATAAATTTTAAGTGTGTTCGAATGTGTTTTCTTCGTAAGTGGGTCTTTCATTGCATTGAAAATATATTAGGGATTTGCATCACCTTTCCAGAGAATTTGGGGCAATATAATTTTTGCGAGAACTGAGGTCTACGTTGGGCTTAAAACTACCGTCGGCTAGCCTTTAACAAAAAAAAAAAAAGAAATAAAAAAGACCTAGGCCTAGGCTAGAAGCTTCAGAAAGGGAGTTGGGTTATCAGGGTAGAAACATCGTTCCGGACCTTCCGTGGAATATACTGATAACCATAAACAAGGATGTGGAGCCATGAAATGTGAACCAAAATTATTTACTGTTTGACTTGAAAACCACTTTGAAAATATGGATGGGCCATTGCTTGATGAAAAAAGTTTCACGTGTTGGTGCGACTGGGGTTTACAGTCCTTTTCAGACTCTCTTGCCTTTAAACATCGCTGTATGCAATACTCGACCAAGTTATTAGGAATCAACACTCCTTTCTTTGGTTTTCTTTACCGGGCCAAATGCCCAATCATTCAGCTCAATGTTCCTATGCTCATGTAAAAGTGAAAGTTTTATTAAGGCCCTAAATATGATAATGTTTAAGTTTAAGTAAGGTTTCAAACACAGTTTAAATACAATGCAAGTTCTTCCCTTTGTCACCTCTTACGACACTGCCGGGCCATGGCGGGAATGTGGGCACAAAAACACCAGCGCCCCCTCGATTGTCAGCAGGTCGGAATACAGGACGACCACCTGCTCGGATTGGCATATACGTACTGTAACACCTAAGAAATAAATAAACTTACCATTTCATTGTCTTGAGCTCAAAGAGAATAATAGTTATTTAATCCGAATAAAATCCATAGAGTGGCTGTCGTTCCAGTAAGAGATGGGCGCGGTAACAAGGAGTTTAGAATCAATTAATTGGATCCACCATCCCTTACGAAAGTGATTTCAAAATATTTTTGGCTAGGCAGCTAACAGAACATTTCAGTTTTTTCTTAAGATAGTATGATTGCCCTCGCTAAGGAATACAATTTCATCTCTGAAAATCAACGAATTTTGTATTTTTAATCTGCGACAGAACATCAAAAACCTGCCTTTGAAAATACGTGAAAATGACTACTAGCCTACATAGCTCATGGCAGGGATCTTTTTAAGTAAGGCGTTGAATAGAGGCCTAGCACATGCATGTCTGGCTGGCCGGATTTTATAAATTAGAACTAGCAATGCCCCATTTTTGATGAATTTAGGCTGGGCAGAGCCAAATATTGCGGTATTTTATTTAACAGTAATCCACTATTTTAAAACGCAAGAAGCGCGTCATTACAAAAAGAAAAAAAAAATGAAATTAACATGTAAACTGACAATAAAAATTCGTACCTAGGTAACATGTTAAATGGAAGATACAACGAGATTGTTGGACTCCACATAACGAGAGTGAAATTTTACCCATGTCGTGGTTTTACAAATAAGCTTAGGCTAAATCATGGTAGGCCTACGTTACACTGCACTAAAGTCTAAATAAAATAACCGTCGTTAATAAAGAAATATTTTTCTAGGATGACTCATGGATTTAAGAACGGCTGACTGCTGTTTTGTGACATCGCCGCTTTTTTCATTTTTAAATTTGAATTTCGATGGCTGCAACATTTGAAACCACGCAAAACCCGCAATGCTTAATGGGCAGCCTGAGATGTTAAACAATTTCGGGATCGCGAACCTTCTTTGTAATGGCTTCTCCCCAATTCATTTGTACCAAAACACATCATGGCCGACTGAACATACGCAACTGACTCGGGCAATATTCCGTGTGGTGTAAGCTAAGGAATATGCGAGTGCCGATAATATTTTAGCTGGATTTTTTTAACATTTTCTGCAAAACGATTCTGACGTGAATATACGTCCAGAGGCATCGAGAATTCATGTTCACTGCAGAAACGTAAAATGAACATCCTTCGACCGGCACTTACGTCGGAGGTTTTATGAAAAATATAAAAACTCTCCAATATATTCTGATTACATTTCTCTGTGTTATTTATGCATTCTAATTGTATTTCATACTAGTGGTTAGAGTCTGAAGAGCTTCTGCCGTTTCAGTATAAAATACAGCCTTCTCACGGAACGTGCGTTGCAGGCACTCATTGCATTCAGTAGGCCTATTCATTGCAGCCTGGCTGCTTTGCCAACATCCGGCTTTATCGTCGGGATTATCCGATGCTAACTCGGCGATAATTTAACAATAAAAATCGATTTAATCCTTTAATGAATAGACCGACAGTATCGCCGAGGTGAAATGAAGCCCAAGTCTGCTGTTTATCATCGGGGGGAAAATTTACCGCCATTACGGTAATTTAAAGCCCGCTATAGCTGGGATAGCCGAGGGGTGTCAACCTCGACGTAACACCACTGTAGGTTAGTTAGAGTTTTACGGCCCAGTTTCCAACCTATGGGTTCAAGTCAAGCCGGTCGCTGCCTTTTTTCCAGTTGTGGCTCACTGGCTGGTTTTCCCAGGTCCATTGCTTATGCCGAGCATCAGGCACAATGGCAGTAGATTCCACTTCTAGAGTCTTTGGTATGACTCGACCATGGACTTCTGTGTGAGAGGTCAATGCTACTACTGCTAGATCTAACACTCAGTCTCAGGATGGGGAGGAAAAGTGTCTCTACAAGTTGTAATAGTTATCAAATAAGTAATTAAAATATTTATTGTATAGAAGGTAAAAAAAAAGAAACTTTTTTACATTAGCAGATTACAAAAAAACAAGTTCTGTCAGTATATATTTCTTTCCACAATTATTGATGACACATTCTGTATAACTATTCCTAGACAGCACCCTACAGATATATCCATGCATTCCACCATGAAATTTCATGTTTTAAACAATTTCCTGAGTACATATTACCTTTGACCCATCATAAGTACCCTATATCCATTCAGCTTCCTACTCCAGGGATTTTCTGACTTCACCTTTTTTCTTATTTGATGATGTTGAATGACACCTTAACTACAGGGTGCATCTACTCAATATGCTGGTTTGCCAGATAGTATGTACAGTAGGTATAACTGGTATTAATAGGATGATACAGTTAGGAGGCTACCTAGGTGAGAGTGAAATAGACTCACCATGGTACTGGTGAGGTTACCATGGGGTCACAAGTTTTTTACCAGATGGCTACTGCTGGCAAAAATGATAGGAAATAGGGAGGTAGTGCAAAAGAGAAATCGACTCACTACCTTACTTAGAGTCTGGAGAAGACAATTCAGAAGGAATGGTCTAATTTGAATCAAACACAATGAAAAAATGCTTACCTCATCTTTAGTTAATGCATACATGGATATAAGGCCACCAATATAACGAATGTTGACTTCAAAGACTGAAATGTCACTCGACTGTATAGGAAAGAGAAACAGGGAACATCTATCAATATACATAGACACCAGCTGGATGACACTGGATGTACAGTATTTATAAACATGACTTGTACAATAAAAAGCTACAGCAGGTATTGACTAGTACTACAGAAAATTTCTGCAAAATTTATATAGAGTGCTCGTCACCAACAGATTTAAAATGTCCGTTTTTAAATATCTAACATACTTTATATAACCTTCCTTTTTCAGCTAATGCAAGCAGCCTGCCCTTTCCTCTCATTACTCAGCCCACCCACATCTCATTTAGAGCTATAACTTTTTATACTGTATAGTGGTGAGAGAAACGAGTGGTTTTCTGCTGTGGTATAATTGTGTAAAAACAAATAGCTTCACTATACACAAACAAAGGAAGAGAACCTTAAAGTTCTGCTAAACACAACTTAGCAATGCATTTAGCTTTACACATTCATTGGCACAGATATTCGGTCACAAATTTAAACTGCTTTTAAAAAGATAAAGTAACAGGAAAGAAACATATTTCATCAGTCCAACATGTAGTTTGCATACGATACAAAGTATATCCTCGAAGACCCTAACCAGGATGTATAAATATTTTAATTTCATGTTTACTTTTTTAATAAAATAACACAACCCATAAAATTCATCACTATTTGTGTCTCTACTGCACATGCTGTATATTACAACAGCCATTATAATTATCATCATACTAAACAATCCTTGCTGTCAGACCCCTGTGGGCTGGGGGTTGTAGAATATGCCCACGGTATATTTCCCGCCTCTCGTAAGAGGCGACTACAGGGAAACCAAATTTGAACCTGAACCATACTTGAAAATAAATTTTAACTTTGAACTTTTTATCAAGTTGACTGACAAATAACACATTTGTATTGGGTGTGTCATTAAATCTTATCTAACTAATTAACTAAAGAATCCTCATATAACTATGAAGCAAACAAAAAACCAACCCATTTTATTTTTATTTTAACGCTTTCAGTCAGGTACAGAGCCAAGTTTGTGTCATGAGAAGATTGCCAAATGGTACAATCTCTGTGCCCCAAAGTTCAAAATTTATAGTGATCATTTCTTGTCATTTTTACTATTTTTTGCAAGCTGGTCTTCAGGAGGGGATTCAACTCCTAGAATCATCCCTTCGGCTACTTGCCTTCTTTCAGATTAGAATGACTATACTTGGTATGCATAATGGCAGGAAAATGGCAGGAAAATGGCAGGTATTTGTTTTAAATTTTTATGAACGTACTGCCTACTGCAACTTTATGAATCTCACCCTTCAGATGCTAACTCAAACCAAAGCCTACTGAAGAAAACCAGAAAGCCAAAAGGCTTCGTGATTCCTTGCCACTGAAATGTAAGGCCTTTTTTCACATTGACATTGCTTTGCAATGTTTTTCAATTAACAGGGCTCCATAATGTGCCCACAAAGTACACATGCAAGGCATCCAATCTTCCTACATAGAGATCCCTCTTGCCCGTTGTGAACCCAAATAACATTTGACCTCCACCAAAAACTTCTGGGACCATGTATTCACTATGTGCTATCTACATGAAAAGTTACAGGACCCTACAAGTGACCTTTCTTGAAAGACTGTGCAGGAAAGCTTGTCAGGCTTTGAACTTGCTGACAAATGAACTTTGACCTTTGGGAAAATCAATAGGGATCATCTACTCAATATGACCAATCCACACTCTAAATATGGGCACAGTCACCTGTACCGTTCTTGAGATATTGGGTTTACGAAGTTTTGACCTATTGACCTCTCGTGACCCCAAATGACCTTTAACCACCACCAAAAACAGTAGGGATCATCTACTCAATATGGCCAATGCACACACCAAATATGAGCATAGTCACACTTACTCTTCTTGAGATACTGTGTTTATAGTGTTGAGCCAATAACAGAGATATCGGAACTTGCCGATAACAGATAACTCAAAGTTAATATCGGCCCGATACCGATACCCCCCCAAAAAAAAAATCTTCCGTAATCACACGTTTTGTTATCATTGAAAAATTATAATTTTATCACTACTGCACCCTAAACTTATTTTGAACTAAGTCTTCATGTTTCTGTTACTTTGTCTCCCTGAAAAATTTTCCGTTTTTCTGACGAAGTGTTTTAAGCAATCAACCACGATGTATTTGGTGTAAAACACGCGCCAGCCAAGAAACCCCGTTCGTAACAAACACATTTCGTCACCTACAGCCAGACTGTAAAGTTTTTTTTTTTTGTGCGCCTAAACATATATGCCGTGATGCAAGTACAGTATGCCACATTTATAGGTATGTGTATGGACTGTACAGTGTAATTCCCCAAGCTTTACTACGAAAAAAAACTTGCGAGTGGCATACGTATCTACATTATACCACAGGTGTTCTCAGCATATACATACACACTACACAGTATAGAGAATGTGTTTGTACATGGATACTGCTGATAATGATAAGACTCCCTTACACAGCGCTGATCGTTCGCTGGTTACGACAGTTCATAGTTTATGTCTTCATCCGGTCCGGTATGGGTTTTTTCATTTGTTTGTCTGTGCCCGTTTCTACGCGCGTAAAAAGCGGTTACGATACTTCATGAGATCGTACATTTTGTCTCAGGCATTGGTCTCTTGAGTTAGCTCTTTCAATCGAACGTTCGCGATCGTGAACATTGAGCATGCCGCTCTGCTGTACACAGTGGTGGAAATCCCCATTGAGTTACTGTTACTGCACGTGGTGAAATTCACACAGTGAAACTCCATTGAGATTTGTCGCGGGATTCGGAAGACTTTGACTTGCGTAAACGGACAACAGATTTGTATAGCGAATTGGCTATAGATTGCACATTACGGTGCGTGCACTCTGCTGTGGGTGTGTACGTTAATTGTTGAAAGAACACAACAAGCAAGCGTTGTTTGTTACGAACTGCTTCCAAAATGAAAAACATCGGGATTGCCATGGGCGTCCACAGGTAAGGGCAAGGGGGCTTTTGCCCCTGAAAAATCAAAAATTTGAAAAAAAAAAACATTGAAAAATCAAAGCAAATACCCGAACAAAACGTTTTTTCCAAGTTTCTATGCCAAAAATAGGCTTTGGAAATGCCATTTCCGGCGATCTGGGAGGCATTTTGGGCTGAAATTTTCGCACATTTTATGTCAATTCATGATGACTGGGAGGTTTTGCCCCCGTCTAAAAATTTTGCCCCCCCTGACTTTTTTCTGCAGACGCCCATGGGGATTGCGCTAAATATTCTATAGACTACGAACTGCGGGCTTGCAGCGTAGTTGATCTAGTTTGTGTACGTTCACTGCAATGAATTTGTTGAATATTTTATGTTCAACAAAATGATCTGTATTTTATTTAAGTGCATATCAAGAACTTTTACCTCTTAACTGTTGAAATGATGAAATACTTGTTATCGGTTGCCATTATCAGAGACATCCTTCATTTGTGCCGATACCAATATCTTACCCATAACGCCATTATGGGCCGATACCGATAATACCTATCGGTTATCGGCTCAACCCTACATGTTTACAAGCAATTTGTAAGGAATTTACCTATTGACCTCTCGTGACCCCAAATGACCTTTGACCTCCACCAAAAAACAATAGGTATCATCTACTCAATATGACCAACCCACACACCACATATGAGCATAATAACATGTACCATTCTCGAGATATCGTGTTTACAAGGTTTTGACCTTTTGACCTCTCGTGACCCCAAATGACCTTTGACCTCCACCAAAAAACAATAGGGATCATCTACTCAATATGACCAACCCACACACCACATACGAGCATAATCACATGTACCATTCTCGAGATATCGTGTTTACAAGGTTTTGACCTTTTGACCTCTCGTGACCCCAAATGACCTTTGATCTCCACCAAAAACAATAGGGATCATCTACTCAATATTACCAACCCACACACCACATATGATCATAATCACATGTACCATTCTCGAAGTATCGTGTTTACAAGGTTTTGACCTTTTGACCTCTCGAGACCCCAAATGACCTTTGATCTCCACCAAAAACAATAGGGATCATCTACTCAATATGGCCAATGCACACACCAAATATGAGATAAGTCACACTTACTCTTCTTGAGATACCCTGTTTACAAGCAATTTCTAAGGAATTTACCTGTTGACCTCTCGTGACCCCAAATGACCTTTGACCACCACCAAAGAACAATAGGGATCATCTACTTAATATGACCAAAGCACACACCACATATGAGCATAATCACATGTACCATTCTCGAGATATCGTGTTTACAAGGTTTTGACCTTTTGACCTCTCATGACCCCAAATGACCTTTGATCTCCACCAAAAACAATAGGGATCATCTACTCAATATGGCCAATGCACACACCAAATATGAGATAAGTCACACTTACTCTTCTTGAGATACCCTGTTTACAAGCAATTTCTAAGGAATTTACCTGTTGACCTCTTGTGACCCCAAATGACCTTTGACCACCACCAAAGAACAATAGGGATCATCTACTTAATATGACCAAAGCACACACCACATACGAGCATAATCACATGTACCATTCTCGAGATATCGTGTTTACAAGGTTTTGACCTTTTGACTTCTCATGACCCCAAATGACCTTTGATCTCCACCAAAAACAATAGGGATCATCTACTCAATATGGCCAATGCACACACCACATATGAGATTAGTCACACTTACTCTTCTTGAGATACCATGTTTACGAGCAATTTTCTAAGGAATTTACCTATTGACCTCTCGTGACCCCAAATGACCTTTGACCTCCACGAAAATTGATAGGGATCATCTACTTAATATGACCAACCCACACACAAAATATGAGCATAGTCACATGTACCGTTCTCAAGATATCGTGTTTACAAGGTTTTGACCTTTTGAACCCTCGTGACCCCAAATGACCTTTGATCTCCACCAAAAACAATAGGGATCATCTACTTAATATGACCATCCCACACACCAAATATGAGGTTAGTCACACTTACCCTTCTTGAGATATCGTGTTTACAAGCCAAAGCGTCACATACATACACACACACACACACATACACACACACGACATCACCATCGCATAGATTCCTTGGCCTACGGCAAGGAATCAAAAAAAACAAACAAATAATTCTGAAAAATCTTCAAATAGATTTATTTAACCAACATCACTTTTCCACTGGCAATGCAAAAATCCTTCACAATGAGGAATTATAGCCAGGTTCAGTGGGAGACAGAAGGGGAAAATCAATCAGAATCAGGCTTTGATGCTACCATAAAATTGCACACATTGTACCTTGCTGTCTGTACAAATCCAATTGCAACAAATTCCCCAAAACTCCCTGATTTGGAATCCAAAGTTCAAGAAAAATAGCAAAAGTCCCCAGTCATAAAACACACAACTAAATGCCAGGGAGCCAAAATGGAGTATGAAGCCATAGGGTGTTATGCGCCCTCTGCTGGTAGGTTATTTACGGTGTCAAAGGTTGCCAGACGGTAAGTATAGGTATAAATGGTATGCATAGGGTGATAGGAGGTAGGTGAGGAGCGAAATTGACACACATTTTTGATGCCTAAACATACAACCTCTACACCTGTATTTCACAACATTCATGACCATAATATCAATATGCTATTGCATTAAAATGAGTCTTTACTGCAAGGAGCCCTCCATATGCTATCACCTTGCCAGACAACCATTGCAAGTGTGGGAGTAGATATGACAGTATATGCCAACAATCAGAAATTAAAAAGGAGGTTAACAGGGCAAGGAGTGCAGACAATGCTGCAGAAAGTTCTGAGCTATATTGCATTCACTACTTTCATACATCATCACCTAACATGAAGGGAAATTAGAGAGTAACAGATAAGCCCCCTGCTGAAAGAAATTTCATGCATTCATGACAAAAACAGGAAGACACTAATGTCAAATTGATGAAGACAATCACAAAAATGATACAGTCTTGTCACTGAACAAACTCTCTCCGAAATACATACAACACATACAGTCCTCCACTGGATATAGGTATAAGCATTATTAAACAGGACCAATCAATTAACAATTGAACGAGACATGTCCCTGTAGGCCTGCTGAGTACTGTACGTGTCAGAGGCATGTACACACTTGTAGTGTATTCACCTGACTTCATCTGGAAAGCTGCCACATAGACCATGTGCAAACAGTACTTCAATCATAATTCAACAGCTGCAGGCAAATATTGTACATGCATCACACCTGGGCAATATAATCATTAAAGGGAATATTAGCACATGTGCACTCACCAAATTCTATTTGAATGCAAAAGATTAATGATATTTGTCCACTGTTAAATCTCCAAGTATGTTTCTTTTACTGTTTACAAGATAATTAGTCCATATTAGGGGTAAAACCAAAGTGTCATTCCCCATAAAGTAAACAAAATATTGTGATGTACAAAATATGAGCCATACAGGAGTTTAAATGCCAGGGTATATACTAATTCAAACTGGAGTCAGTGAAATGACTTCATATTCATTTAGAGCTAGCAATAGCATTTTACAGTAAATGTAAGTATACCATTCAGTACAGCATAGTTTGTAAGGACAAATCCTATCACTCCTAACTGCAGTTATAATCCTCAAAACTCCTCAGGTGAGGAGTGAAATAGACCTCACCTAACTTACCTACTTACTCAAGCCCCTCCCACGATTGTCTATTTAAAACTCATCCATATCTAGATATGTACCATCTCAGTTTATTGCTTCAGGGCGTGTAAACAAAACATACAGGCATACATAAGCTACAGTACTCTTTCATTTTGTGAATTTGCTGTCAATTAAAGAGCTGTACCAGTTAAGAACTTCTGTGGACTACTACAAAAATTGTAGTTTTGGGTGAGAGGGTTAGGCCTTTAATTTGCATTATTTGTATTGTATGCCTCAGAGTACAGTGCACTAGTAAATATACTCATGCACCATTTTCTTGCTCTGTGTATAGCCCTTTTAACTCAATTGGTAAATTAAGTACATACATTCATACACACAGTAAAAGAGCTTCCAGTATTACTTGACCTTTTAAAAGAAGGTGCATATGATACAAATGCAAACATGTCACAACAAATGGCACTAATAGATATTTTGTTTTCAAGATGTTTTCATTTTGTTTGCTAATTGCTCTAAATACAAAACAGAACTGTTATTTCCATTGCTTTAAAAACAAGAATTGAAAATCAAAGAAGAATTCAGTTAATGAGGTGAAAACTATCCAAGTAAAACTGCATTTAGTAGTTCAGACTGCATATGGCCACCCAGACCTGTTGACCAGTACAACCCTTTGAAAAACCTGTACTGTACAGTATATCACAAATGCATGATAGAGTCACAAAACGAAACCCACACTTTGGATGTAAATCTTCCTTCTGAACCAAAATTTTACCAAATTACGTACATTACAAATCACACAATATTGTGGATGTTAAAAATCACATATTGTGAGAGGTTTAAATTGCTTTAATGAAGTTGAAAACAGGAGTGTATATAAATTCATGTTTTTTTTGTTTTTTTTTTTTTCTTGGGGGGGGGGGGGAGAGCTTGTAATTCATGCCTTACACAGTTTTGTTATCCCCTTTTTTAATTTGCATGCATTTCAATTGTCCTCATGTTGCTAACAATATGTTGAACATCAATGTGTGTGGTGTTTGGGATGAGAATAATGGAATTCAGAGATCATAAAATTTTAATATATTTGTTCAGTTATGGAGCATTATTTTATTTCAAGGATGTTGACCACAAAAGCATATTACTTGTTTGAAGTAGGTTGACCCATATAGCATAATATACATTTGAGAGTTGTGACAAAACACTGTAGTGATTTGATGTAAAGTGTCAATCCTCTCATCCCAAACTAAACTTCTTGTAGGGGGGTACAGAAACTCTCCATTGGCCCAGCTTTTTGATTGACTGTTAATTCAAACAATGCAGATTACCAAAGCTTATATTACACAGCTACACAGCATGAACTGTACTGAGAGTATTTTGATTATACACACAGAGCTTTTCTATACTCGCCCCGAAGCAATAAACTGAGATTGTGACTGGATAACGATGAATTTCACACAACTGTGGGAGGGGCTTAAGTAAGAAGGTTAGGAGAATTGGTACTGTTTGGGGTGAGAGAACTGGGCCTTTAACTTCTTAAGTTTTTTCGCCTCTGCTAATTTCTAAGTTTTCTGTGTTTCTGATGCTCACATTTTTCCCTGTTGTACTCCGGTTTCTGTGATTTTTAAACATTTCTAGTAAATCAGTAAACTGCTACCTTTCCACAAAGTACTGTTGTACCAAACATACCACAGGAATAGGGGTTGCAAAATATGCCCACAGACCACAGTATTTCCTGCCTGTCATCACAGAAGGATTTATTCCATATTTCAACTATACTTGAAACCAAACCTGATGATGAACCATATTAACAATTTACTCTTTTATCTAGATGGCACTATATAATACATTCGTGTTGGTGTTTGGTTAATCTTAATTTAAAAACTAAATTAACCTACAGTATAATATGGTAGACACATACTGTTTCACAGAATAGGTTGATATATGTAACTGTACCTACTGACTTGTATTTCAAGTGGAAAAAATGTGGAAGAGCTTGTTAAATCTTTCCTGCACTTGACCAGTTTTATGTGCAGCAATATATATGCCAATTAAGTCCTTTAGATCAGCTTCACAGTTATGTCCTACCTAATTACATCAGAAACAGCTCACTCAATACAGTAGGTCATGTAGGGCACAAAGTTGTCAATTTGGGTAAGAGGCATCTGACCTTTTAGTACTGAATACATTCAACATTATCTTTTAATATGTATCACATACAAAGCACTGCATATGAATTTAGAGTGAAGAGAACACAAAAATTTACACTGAATTTGTCAAGTTGTTTGCACTTTTTTTGGACGCTGGAAAATTCATCACTGTTCTCCTTGTGTCACATTATTTGTCAAACCTGGGCCAGACCCTGCAAGTCATTTTAATGTAGACTCTTGTAAACAAGACCCTTTGCTTACAATGCCACTCAACTGCACAATACCAAACCCTAAATGCACAAGATGTATAGTACAGCACTATGGCAACTAAGCTACGTGTTTTCTCCTGTTATATACTGTACATCTGCCTCCATGAATATGCCAAAAAGAAAAAGCCTTGATTAACACTCAAATGCGTCACTATTATGCAAAACAACAATATGCCATGTGTGGAGTACTAAAATGATTTAATGACACTCTCAATATTCAAGAAAAGTTTCAGAATGAACCGTGACATTGCATGTGTTTTGAACCAGATTAGAGTTCTTGTAGAGTTTTGGTCAGATTGAAAGCTGCACAGATGTCAACATCAGGCTACATTGTTTACATAATTTAGGATACAAGTGCAAGTTGCAGAGTGATTGCTTGAAATTATATTTAAATGCATAGGGGTACCAGGGTAAGTTTTTTGGGGGGAGGGCAAGAGCAATTTTTGCCCCAATAATGGCACATTTTATCATATTTTGCTTGTGTTTTGCCCAAATGGACCAACTGTTTTTGCCCAAATTCAGAGGGCAAATGCCCCCTCCACCCTTGCATAATATGCCTATGCCTAAACAGCAATCATTCAAGCTTCCTTTTAAGTCAAAAGGTGTCCCAAAATTCAGTTAATATGGAAAACAATTTAAACTCACTCCTGAAAAACAAAAAGAAATCTCATCACCTGGAAAAGGTATGATATGGAATAACTTCTCACCATAGCCACATATTTTCATCCTGAACTACACCTGTTTCCTCACAGAGTAAATGCCTTTCAAATAACTGAAATTATACTGTAACAATCAATATTGGCCCATTGTTTGCCAAAAAAAAAAGGTTTTAAAAGTTGTCCTTCAAACCATATGTGCGATTTTGAATGTGTCAACTTTTTTATGATTCCTGCTTTATGCTGTTATTTTCTGCTTTAATCCATATTTTCAATTCTAGCCTAGCCCTAGCATACCACTTCATACTTCACTAGCTGACAGTAGCTTTTTTATTTCACTGTTTATACTGCATCCCTGCCCCCCTAACATTTAGTGTTATCCTGGGATGATCACAATGTAAACAGCATCTGCTAGCTTGAGCTACATTAAGTACAGTATACTAAGATTTTCTTACATTGACTACCTTAACAACAACCCTCTAGCAATCCTAAATCCTTCACAATCCCATGCCATTGAATTCATTTGAATTCAAAGTTATTCTCCTGGGATTTATAACATTCTCTCTGGTGATAAATTTATAGTAGTACAGAGGTAATAAAGCTATGACTAAATGATGGATGTACCATAGCCTATTCATAAACTATGCTTCAAATATATGATATTATTACTGTACATTGTTCTATGTATGGCATTGTCAAGTATGGCAACTTTGACGATCTTGCCTTCTGTTAGTAGTAATTCTATGCAATTGCCGCCGAAATGCCAAAAGAACTAGGGTATACACCCTCCAATCTTCTGATTGGTACAAGTTATTATTCCAGTTGTCTATCTCAATATTAGAAGACAATCACAGTTTATGAGATCTACATGTCACACAGCCTGGCTTCTAATCAAGGCAGAGATAAAAGATTGGCCACAAAATTACATCTGCCTACCACAAGAACTTCGGGATTGATTAGTTCTGCTGCCAATTTCAATTTAAAAGTATCATCTCTTAGACACAAGAGAAGGAAAGAAAAAACAAAAGGCATGAAAGACGTACAGAGATTGCTCTCCAGAAAAAAAAGAAAAAAAGGGAAAGCTTTGAACTGAATTGATACTGCACGGCATTAGTTTTCTCTTCCAGTCACAAAATACTGTACATAGGAAGTCTTCAGTCATATGCAACACAGAAAGAGCACAAAATGAAAATAAGCACTGGTTATTTACTGTGGGCTGTTCATAAAACAGCACATAAACAAATGCTGACCTGAATATGTTGCACTGTACTGCAAAAGAACAGAAGTAATCACAGGTAGAGCCCCAAAAAGAAAAGTCACTAACAATCCAAGCCACATATTTTATATAAAATTCAAGGCAAAGAAAGGGATGAGACTTTTGAAATATGTTCACATGGTTGTGTTTTATGTGAATTTCTCTTCCAAGTAACAAAACTGAAACTGTCAAGAATTAAAAAAAGTTACAGCACAAGATGTGTTGGTGCAAGCCAAAAATTTGGCAAAGTATCATGTAGTTCTAAACTTTCCACAAAATTGTATAAAGCTAGGTGATCAAAGTTTGAGTCCCATTGAAATCATTTTCATATCACCAGTAACCAGTTATCTTCAGGGATTACAGAGATGAGGGGGGCTTAAGCCCACTCCCCAATTTTTCTTCTGTAGGCACTTTTGGCTGCCCTACATGGCCATTTTTTTTGTTGAACATATTGGGCTACTTTGGTGATTAGCTCCCCAACTTAAAAAATTGGACCACGTGTTTGGTCTACCAGTAGAGCAACCGCCTCTCATGTGAAAGGCCCATGGGTTTGATTCCCAGGTCGGGTCATACCTAAGACTCTACAAATGGCACCTACTGCCATTGTGTATGATGCTCTGCATAGGCAACGGAGTAGGGAAACAAGCTAGTGAGCCACAACTGGAAAAAAGGCCGTGGTTGGCTGGACTTGAACCAAAAGGTTGGAAACTGGGCTGCAAAACTCTAACTTTACACTAACCCACTTCAAAATTTGATCCATTACCCTTGATTTTGCATTCATTTATCTTTTTTCATGTTTAAGAAAGGTAACAAAGCCATTCCCCTTCCCCCTCCCAAGAAAACTTGACCTCTAAAGATGGTTACAAGTGGTTAAACTTCACCTAGGGGTAGAAGAGGGACACAGGACAATTGCTGCAAACTCTAGGTTAAATTTAAATATAAACAGAGACTATTTATCCAAATGTTTTGGTGGTACTGTTGGTAGGTTGATGAAGAGAGAGGCCGCCCGCCTTGTGAGGGCGGCCTTCTGCTACATTGTGCCATCCACAGTCATGGATAGGTTGGATTACAAACAGGAGGTACAGTAAGGAGAGAGAGGTGAAGTGGATTGGAAGGATTCTTCCTCCTTTTATACATTGACATTCTTCAATTCTTATGAAAGTAGTGAATTCATAGAGGTGGTTTGGTTTGCCTTATTTCACAATTCATGGGCATGGGCATCCACAAGGGGGAAGGGGGGGGCCCAGAGGGGCACTTGCCCCCCCCCCCTGAAAAATCAAACTTGTGAAAAAATTAATTAAAAATTAAAATACAAAAAATTAAAAATAAATCATCAAAATATCTTCACTTTCTACTGAAATACGCTGACATTTGACCAGGAATAGCAAAAGAGAAGATGGAATAGTGAAATCGGAATTTGGGGATCATCATTCATGATATCTATTGGAAATTTGTAATTGTAAAAACGATGCCAATGTTGTACTAGTTGTCAAGTATGTAGTGTGCATATGGCATCCCACTATTGATGAATGCGTTGGTCTTGGTTTGGTCCCGTGCTGATCTCAAGTGGGGACGTGCGGTGGCGCTCCGCTTAGATAGTGTACACAATTTAATCATCCATGAATGACCTTGCCCCTCCCCTCCTTGTAAAAACCTGCGGACGCCCATGTTCATGGGCATGGGACTATTTACACAATGACTTCCAATAAATAAATGTACAAAGTATGAAAAGAGTTGTCATGAATATGAGTGACCAGTGGCGGAACTACTGTACCATATAGTCAGAGGGAGCCGTTGTCAGCGCCCTTTTTACTATTTTTACCGTACTGAGACATATGTATCAACCCATATAAAAGCGCCCCTACAGTCTATTTTCCCCCACTCTGACTAAATCTTCTTGCTCTACAAACTTTGAAATGCCCCTACAGGTCATTCCTTCCCCCTCTGACTGAATCCCCTTCCTCTGCCACTGTGACTGACCAGTAGATGAGACTGTTGCACACAAGCAGTAGATCAGGTATACAGGAGTAATTACTGTACAGGAGTGAAAAAAATGAAGATAATACATAGCTCTTAACCCTTTACCGTTGTGCTCTGATCGGGGCATATTTGCGTGCCTCGGGAGTGGGCGGAAAAGCGGACGTAGCCTGCCTCGCATCGGCTTCCGTAGGTCATTGACCCTGTGACCTTAAACTATTGCCTCTCTTGTTGTTGTGGCCAAATTTTCGGGTACCTACTCGCAGTTTCGAGCTCCGCGTGAAACAGTAAAGATGGGTGACAGCCGAGCTCTCCATATGGGTCCACAAGGACCCAAACAACTATAAAGAGTTAAAATAAGCCTGTGGAGTGTGTTTACTGCAAAGCTGATGCCACTGTCTCTGCATGTGTGAACATAACCCTTTAGCCGACTGGTTCAGATATTTTAGATTAACCCTTTACCGTTGTGCTCTGATCGGGGCATATTTGTGCGCCTCGGGAGTGGGCGGAAAAGCGGACGTAGCCCGCCCCGCATCGGCTTCCGTAGGTCATTGACCCGTGACCTTAAACTATTGTCTCTCTCGTTGTTGCGGCCGAATTTTCGGGTAGCTACTTACAGTTTCAAGCTCCGCGTGAAACAGTAAAGGTGGGTGACAGCCGAGCTCTCCGCATGGGTCCAAAAGGACCCAAACAACGGTAAAGGGTTAAAACAATATAGTATACAACAATGCATACAATCTGTATAGGTCTCCATTTTGTAGAACTTTTTATTTGAAAACCAGAAAGCCAAAAGGCTTAGTGATTCCTTGCCATCAAATACCTTACCTGCTTTCAAATTGACAGTGCTTGATAGATTTTTCTTTACATTTTAGGCACAGGATTTTCGCAGTTTTACCCCTGGTGACCTCAAATGACCTTTGACCTCTACCAAAAACAATAGGCTTCTTTCTCTCAACATGACAAATCTATATACCAAATATGAAAAGTATCTGTTACTCTTATCTGGAGATATTGTGTTTACAAGCCATTTTCGAAGTTTTGGCAATTTTACCGCTGGTGACCTCAAATGACCTTTGACCTCTACCGAAAGGAATAGGCTTCTTTCTCTCAACATAAAAAATCTATACACCAAGTATGAAAATTGTCCGGCAATCCTATCTGAAGATATCATGTTTACAAGCCATTTTCCGTGTTTTCACATTTTTACCGCTGATGACCTCAAATGACCTTTGACCTCAGCCAAAAACAATATCCTTCTTCCTCTCAACATGACAAACCTATATACCAAGCATGAGAAGTGTCGGTCACTCCTATCTGAAGAAATCATGTTTAAAAGCCATTTTCGGGATTTTCCCAATTTTACCGCTGGTGACCTCAAATGAACTTTGAATTCTACCAAAAGCAACAGGCTTCTTTCTCTCGACATGAAAAATCTATATACTAAATATGAAGAGTATCTGTCACTCCTTTTTGAAGATATCATGTTTACAAGCCATTTTCAGTGTTTTCGCAATTTTACCGCTGATGACCTCAAATGACCTTTGACCTCTACCACAATTGATAGGGTTCTTCCTCTCAACATGACAAATCTATATACCAAGTATGAAAGTTGTCGGGCAATCCTATCTGAAGATATCGTGTTTACAAGCCATTTTCGGCATTTTCGCAATTTTACCGCTGGTGACCTCAAATGACATTTGACCTCTACCAAAAACAATAGCGTTCTTCTTCTCAACATGACGAATCTATATACCAAGTATGAAAAGTGTCGGTCACTTCTAACTGAAGATATCATGTTTACAAGCCATTTTTGAAGTTTTCGCAATTTTACTGCTATTGACCTCAAATGACCTTTGACCTCTACCATAAACAATAGGCTTCTCTCTCTCAACATGAAAAATCTATATACCAAATATGAAGAGTGTTGGTCTCTCCTAACTGAAGATATCATGTTTACAAGCCATTTTCAGTGTTTTCGCAATTTTACCGCTGGTGACCTCAAATGACCTTTGACCTCTACCAAAAACAATAGGGTTCTTCCTCTCAACATGAAAAATCTATATACCAAGTATGAAAATTGTCAGGCAATCCTATCTGAAGATATTGTGTTTACAAGCCATTTTCGGCGTTTTCGCAATTTTACTGCTGGTGACCTCAAATGACCTTTGACCTCTACCAAAAACAATAGGATTCTTCTACTCAACATGACAAATCTATGTACCACGTATGAAAAGTGTCGGTCACTCCTATCTTAAGATATCGTGTTTACAAGCTATTTTTGAAATTGTCGCAATTTTACCGCTGGTGACCTCAAATGACCTTTGACCTCTACCAAAAACAATAGGGTTCTTCCTCTCAACATGATAAATCTATATACCAAATATGAAAAGTGTCGGACATTCCTATCTTAAGATACTGTGTTTACAAGCAAGTGTCACAAACACACACACACACACACACATACACACACACACACACACAGACGACATCACCATCGCATAGATTCCTTGCCTACCTATGGCAAGGAATCAAAGATGAATCAAAAAGTTTGATATATTTTTTATGAAGTTTATATCACTTTTATCTCAATTAGTTGCATATAAGGCTGTAAATCAAATATTGTGTAACAATGGCAAGACATGATACCATTAAATCATAAAAAGTAAATTTCATTATGTAAAGAATAAAATATTCAGTTTATAAAATTCAAGACTCAAGAGACTTGCTACCCACAGTAAAATGAATCAAATAGTTTTCCTTGTTTAACTCTGTATTATATACTTTCCACAAACTGTAACACTTTGTCTCTAATTCATTAAGGACTGCTACATTTTATAAAAATATAATTACCTAAACTGATACTGTTCAAAGTCAACGCTTGGTTGTGACCTAGATGAGCTGAACCATATAGAATGTGACATTCAGACTTGCTGCAAAATAGCACAAAACATTTAACTGGAGAAATTAGTTTATTGTTAGAGACAACATGATATATGCACAGTATGGCAATAAATGTTCATAATCGGGGCAACAATAAGGAAAACCATTGAATCACACAGCTGTGTATGATTTCAACACAAGTGATACAGGAAGAGTTACAGTAGACTATATACACAGTCTGCACAAACCTGTAACAATATTCACGTTTTTGGAGAGTTTACTTTCAATGTCATTTGTTCAAATGTAATCACACTGCATAATTTTTCTTTTCCTCACAAGATTCCTTTAAAAAAAAATAAATTCATGAGGTACAGAGAGCAACTATTGGGTTGTTTTTTCTCATATATAGATTCCTCCTCCCATTTTATGAATTCATGATTCCTGATGAATGAAATGGGTGGTCCTTTTTGACAGTGATGAAACAGTATAGATTGGGACTATAGGCTGGTTTCCTCCCTCTCACATACAGACATATGGCTGGGGAGGTGGCCACAAGGAGACACCCCCCCTCACAAAAATCCAATTGAATGGTTTACACTAAAGGATAAAAATATGACCCTAATGTGGATCCCTAGGCTAAATCCATGGCCATGCAGCAAAACTCCCTTTCATGATGTACCCCATCGTGCAAATTGCACATTTTACGTGGCTTTTGCTAGTCCCCATAATTCTGATCTTTTTGGTGTTAGTCAATCTCTGTGCAGGTCAAGACCGTGACATTGTTCCATAATTGAACCCTGAAAAAATGCCTTTCACAAGTAAAAACAACTTACAGGATGTTATGAACAATAGAGTTGCTATAGTGCCATATTTGCACTAAATGCTTTTATCATTGAATAACAATACAGTATGATAATAATGTCTGTAGCATGAGCTCAAGGGGAAACACTGCAATGAGTGACATCATTTCAAACCAAGGATAGGTAAACTTAACATGCATCTCCATGGTAGATCAACCCTGCATTTCCTATTCTATTCAACCTTTCACCAATACTTTACACTTCACCTATTCCAAAATAGATTAGGGATAAAATGAAATACATAGGTGATAACATATGTCAGCTGGTGTCAATGAGGTGTGACCAATACAGAAACAACGACAGATCCATAAACTAAATGGTTTATACTGTATTGGGTAGCCTATATAGTACCTGCAACATTAGATATAAGTTACTGCATATAACTGATGTACTTGGTACGTGATATTGCAGTGTACACACATCCAATACAGTGCATTTTTTTTGTCAACGTCAGCAAGTCCTATCCTTGTGGAAGTACATACTACAGTAGCTAGAGCTTTAACAGAAACAGTGAAATATATCACATGCTTATTTTTTAAACAGTTTAACTGGGGTACTTTAGTTCCCCATCAATAGGTTTCCTCTTAATTATTATTACTGTAACTGTTACTGTTACTGTTATTGTTATAATTATTATTATTATTATTATCATTATCATTACCACTATCACTATCACTATAACCATCACTATCACTACCACTATCACTATCACTATCATTTTTATTGACAAAATGGAGTTTTTTACCTCTATAAGAGCATATATCATCAGCAGGGTTGTCACAACAACTGGTGGCACCGGGCAATGTGTCCCAACCCTCGAACTCTCCACCCAGAACTCGCCATCAATTTCAGCATTGCCAACCAGCACAAAAATACCCAACCTGAATAAAATTCTTAGATTTTTTCATAATTGGGTGAAAATCTGTCTTTTTGTCAGCACTCTCCAACCTGCAAAAATGTTTCAAAGGGGAGGGGACTGCTATCTCTGAACACTGATCACAAATTACCTAGCTCTCAAAATGATCTGGTGACAACCCTGATCATTAGAGCCATTCCTCTTCATATTAAGGCTTGACAGCCTCATTATATTAATAATAATAATAATAATAATACATTGAACTTATAAAGCACCAAATCAGTAACAAAGGTGTAGCTGCTTGTGGCACTTGACAAAAATTCCAAACAACAATTTAATTAAATTCAAAGAAATAAGCAAAGAAATGAGTGTTGACATGGTTGAGGTTAGATTACATAGGCCTTGATAACCAGCTCAGGGACTAAAAAGCAGGTATAAAGGAGAGTGGACAATATAGATCACTAGATTATACTTTCTTTTGACCTCATTGAGAATGTTATTAGAGTAATTCAAAAGATCTTCAAAACATTAACAGCAACAAAGTCAGCATCCCCAGAAGCGGCAGAGCCAATTTTGAAGTGCGGGGGCTAATCATTGAAGCAGCCCAATATGTCCAATAAAATAAATGCAGTTTAAGGCAGCCCAAAATACCCACAACAAAAAAAGTGCAGGGGCTAAAGCCCCCCTAGTCCCCCAGTCCCTGATCCCATCATACTGCTGACTTACCAAAGAATTAGGATTGCAACAGACCTGTACAAAGAGTTTCATATTAACATAAGTTTATAAGAGGTAAGGAAGGGTGATAGGGTGATGGAGGTTCATCTCATTTATTCCATACACATAATTTGTAGGAGGTAATAGTTGAGGAAGCTAGAACTTTGTCTAATTTGAGAAACCAGACAGTTTGATGATCTGCCAAACCTGTCGTGTCTCCACACTCAGGGCTACTTAAATAATGTACCAAGACTGTTCATGACATACTGTATAGTGATTATTGATGCACATTCTAGAACTTGTTCTTTCAAGTTCCTAATGTGTACAGCAAAATCATTAAAATCAGGGCTCGATTTTCATGGTTGTCCAATTGTCCGGGACAACTAAAATTCAATATGGACAACCAAAAGTTGAAAGTCGGTTGTCCGATGGACAACCATTTTTCTCTCACAATGAATTTACAGTCAAGCAGCTTGCTTTCATGTGATTGGAGAAATACTGTTGACTGATCAACTCTTTCAGCTTTTTCCACCAAACAATTTCAGACTCCAAGTGTTGTCTTGGAAAAGTCGTTTTTTTTTTATTCTCCAAGACCAATAATACATTAGCACAATTACTGTTTTATACTGTAATTGTGGGCCAAATGTTTCGGACAACCAAATTTTCTTTCGACAACCAAAAATACTGAAATTGTTGCCCTAAGAACAACCATAAATTTTTCTGAAAATCATTAGCCAGATAATTCTCAACTAAAAGGCTAGGAAAAATTTTGTACAAAAAAGTTGTTGTGGGGACATTGCATTCTCAGGCTCCTGGAAAGATTTTTTTCCCTTAAAGGGCAACAGCTATCACCCCAAACTCATTTTCAAGCAACAGTTACATCTTACATTTTCCTTTTAATTCTCTTCAATGTATTTTTCATAATATCTTAGGAGCTTAAATATTGCACATTCTAAGTAAACCAAGCAGTTACTATTTTTCATCTGAGGAGGAAAATATTGTCACATGGCTCTCAATTTTATATAAATGTTTCACTTGTGAGCAGTAGCACAATATAATCATACAAATGCAAAATTTATTAAAGCATTATAGAGGTTTCATGGATCTAGACTTTAACTTTTTTTTAGATTCCTGTAGAGCAATTTATTAAAGACTAGTGTACAACAATAGGCAACTTACATGAATAGAGTGTAATACTGCATAGCCAAGGTTAGTCACATGATTTTACCTGATAATGTAATCACTTGTCTATGATTTGCAGCATGTGCCTGAACATGTGTTGGCAAACATATCACAGCATAAATCAAGTGCATGTATGAAAGGTCTACACAACCATAAACAACAATATCACCATCATTTCAGGAGTAGCTAAAGACTGAACGTTCTCCTGAGATATTTCCTATGCTCCTATATAATTTAGCTTTATGGGTTAACATCAATCACTTCTCCTCACAAAGTGACAATGCCCTGCATGCATGTAGCATGGAAGTACTACCTCGGAGGTACTACTTCCATGCATGTAGGCTACTACCAAATTGTTTTTATGATGACTCAAAAAAAAAAAAAAAAAATACTTTACAAAAATGTCTCGTTAAAGAGTGGTGCACCATTTTTAAAAATTTGGTAACAGAACTGATGCGTAACCCACCAAAAAGGAGACAACAAGTTTTCAAAATGCGTTATCATCCTAAAAAATCTCTCAAATTTTTAGGCTCCTTTGCCTGATAGTTTAATTATACTACATTTAAAACTATGGGATACTGTCAAGATTATGTTATGGTAGGGTTAAAGAGAAAATTCGGTATTTACAACCCATTAATGCAATATTCCTGCTCTAACAATTTTTTGTATATTATTTTCTGTTGTATTCTTTTTTTCGTTCCTTTTTTTTTGTTCAAAATTCCATATTTCATACATCAAAGGCATTGACCACCTTCTGACATTTAAAGAATGTTGCTTTTATGCTTCAGAGGACTTTAGTATCACATTATACTGCATTACAGTTCTTATCAGGAAAAGTACAAAAACAGGGGCCCATTCCACAAAGAGTTACGCACAATCTTAAGTTTGATTCCCCATACTCAAGTTAACAGTAAATCAAACTTAAGATCGTGCGTAACTCTTTGTGGAACGGACCCCAGGTCTTTTATTATTGGTAAATGCCAATTTCTCTTCATTGTACCAATGAACGGGTGCAAATTACTCCCAAACATATAGACAGATGCATACAGTATCACCCCATAGTGCACTACATCTTTTCTTGAGTTAGATGAAATTTTACAGTTCACTTTTTAACCAATTGGTTTAAGTTGGACCAGCCACAGCCATTTTTCCAGTAGTGCTATAGCTCACTGGCTTGTTTTTCCTTTCCAATGCTTATGCTGGGGGCCATGCACAATGGCAGTAGGTTCAATCTATAGTGTCTTTGCAGGCCCATAGCCAGACAAAAAGAGGGGCCAAAACTTTTCCAGGGGGATGAAAATTTTCTCAGGATTTTCAAAGGGCTTTGATGCTCATTTACTCCCCTCCCCCTTGGCTATGGACCAGAGTCTTTGGAAGACTTGGCCAGGAGTCAAACTCTAGACTTCGCGACTGCAAGTTGGGTGCAATTCACTTGACAGGCTTCTTACCTCCTGGCTTGAAAATTCTCGAAAATTTGGAAACTGGCAATGGTCTTTGACTGACATGAAATTAATCCAGACAAAGTATAACGATGGGAAGGGCTGGATTGTGTTTTAAATGTACCATCATGTAACACAAAGAAAATAAATTTGATCAGAATAAAACCACTTAGTCTCATAACTTATCCCACAGCAAAAGCATCGTCTCCATGGAAAAATTGTGTTAAGAGTTGTGGCAGATGCATCATTTGAATTTTTTTTATGGTTTGGGTGAGAAAATTATTCTTGAACAATTAATGGCTAAATTTCTATCTGTGAAAGCTCATTTGTTGAAAAGGGGATGACAATGTTGCCTTATTGTGAATACACAGAATCTATCATTTTGTGTCGATCCATTCTGGTTTAAAAAAAAAAAAAACTGTTAAATAAATGCAGTATTTCCCACTGATAATATGTAGAAACTGGCTGAAAAAAGGAAAAGGAATAAAAAGAGAGAACTGCCCATAGAGGTAATTACCAATGAGACAGGGCGTGAGGGCAAGCTACTGTACAGCATTGATACACTAGATCTAAGAACTCAACTTATCCTTGGCATAGTGTACATTTACCAAAAGGCTTTAATCTCCTTTATACTGTACAAAGCAGCACGTAAACTGCTTTGTACTGCACGTCAACCATGGATCACTGATTCACTTTGCAGTAAATGATAAAAAATTATCAAGAAATAATCTTTTAACAGGATATACCTTCCAGAAAAAAAAAAAAAATGGACATGGGTGTATTCTACTATTGAAATTCTAATTAGCATTCAGCAATATACTACCGCTAAACAGGAAAGAGAGGGTAGTATTGTTTCCAACTTGCTTTGAAAATATGTATGGAAAATCATCCCAACAGTACTGTACATTATCAATCTGTCTCCCTTGTTACATTGCTGACACTGCTTTCTGTTGAACATGTTGTACAATCCTTTCCAAGTCTTCCTCACAATACATTGATCTGCGAGTTCTGCAGACTAACAACGAGATGAGTTGGTATTCCAATCTAAATTCCTTTCATGTAAATATTAACTTTAAAAAGCCACTTCTCACAAATCAGAAAAGCATACAGAACATTATACTTCTAAGTGCCTCCATGCTAAGTCCATCCATATTTGTACAGTATACATAAAGTACATTTTGGTTCTATTTGAATACTTATCCAGTACTGTATCTGGGGCCTGTTCCACAAAGAGTTACGCACGGTCTTAAGTTTGATTTACTGTTGGCTTAAGTATGGTGAATCAAACTTAAGATTGTGGGTAACTCTTTGTGGAACAGCCCCCTGCTATGGACCATCCACTGGGATATTTCTTCTTTCCATCCAAAATGTATTTGGAAAGAAACAGCTAGTACTGAACCATTTAGACTTGTAAATAAACTATTTAGCTATAAAATTCCTGCTCTGGATTTGGATACTGCAGTATTGTCAGTAGTAGAGAATAACAAAGAACATTATCACACCAGTTTTTTTGTAATTTAGGAATGAAAAGTGTACACTCACAGGGTCATCATAAATCCACATGTAAGTGCATCCAAATTACATGTATTACACTGGCACAAATTTAACAGTATAAGGTACCGTGTTTTATTAGAATATCAAAGTGATGACTTCTTGTTTACCACATGTACACCACCATTATAAATTTGTAACGTTTTTCCTACAGTTGAAAGTACCTGAAGGGGTGCAGGTGTGAGTATTTTTAATATAAAGTAACAGAAACCAGTTTATGCAGTGGTGTAGCCACGGTCCTCTTCACATACAGAATGCAAACTTATGTTTTAGACTTTTCAAACAGCCTTACTTCAAAAGTTATCGAATGTGGCACCAAATTACATTTATAAAAGGTCACAGATTTGTTCAGAAATTTTCCAAGAGGGAAAAGGATATCCCTTCCCATAGACCTCTTGTCCTGGGTGGCAATCATGACATTAAAAGAAGGGTTTAAGGTCACAACAGGATTTGGTGTGTTACAGAGGTACTTATTCTAGGCATTTTGGTGAAATTTGCATTGAATTCAAAAGTGTGGTTCTCAAGATATGAGGAAGTTAAGTTCTCACATTTTCAACAAAAAGTGAACTTGAAGAAAGCACATATGACATCACATCCCCACATTAATGGGCAGTCTTTTATTTTTCTTTAAACTTAATACTGGATTTTCTCCTCAACAATCCCATATTAGTAAAATGTGATTGCATAAGTGGCATGAGAATTTTACAAACTTTGCATCCCCCACAGGGAGGTCATACTCCCATTAACTTTAAGGTCAACACAACTGTCTGATAAAAGAAAGGGAAACAAAGCATTCTTTGTCAATGTGAGGAAGTGATATAAGCTGTGCTGCCCTCAAACTCACTTTTGAACACAAATCTACTGGCGTCATTTATTGATATCTCAAGGAATACATGTCCGATTTGAATGGAACTTTCACCACCCTGTGTAGATTTTGTTCCTCTTTTACATGTGACAATTAAAATTTTGCTTTAACTTCCCCTTTAAGACACACTTCAGAGAAATCTTGTTTAGTGCATTTCCCCTGGGGTTTGCTTCAACCCATATACTGTAGTTTTGAACAGATCTTTGTACACTCATTGAGCAGTAATTTTAAAACATATATGTCAGAAGAAATATTACAAACACTGGAATAGAAAGTTGTCCTATGGTCCACCTCAAAACTGGAAGGCATCAAACTATACTTCCACGCATTCAAGAATCATGAATGAAGATGAAGTCAATTAACATGACATCCCATGATTCTCAATGAAACCCTGACTTTGTAATGATAAATTTTTTTCTTCTTTTCTTCTTGATTATTAAAGGTGTGACATTTGCAAATTTCTGAAAAACTTGCAGTTTTGAAATATCAGTGAGACTAGATTTTCTGCAAGAAAACCAGTTCCTACCAAATGGTTGTCCATTGGACAACCATTTTATTGAAGACATATAAGTTGGCAGTGCACTCACTTCAATCAGTCTTGTACTGTAAGCTTACACTAAATGAGCCTTATGCAATGTTATCAGTAACTTTGAGCTACTGTACTAAGCCAAACAAGAAGTCTCTAGTTTTTATTTAGCTCCCTGAATAAATGACGAAGTACTATTGGGAGATATTCCCAGTAGTACTCAAACTTAGATGACTGCACAAATCTGAACCAAGTGATGTAATTTTCACTTCACTGGGTCAGAAGTATTTTAGCGTAAATCTTAATTGATGCAATAATTTAAACTATTTAATATGCTTGAAAGTTTTGAATTTTTTTTCAGGGTTTGCATTAGCAGTGGGATGGCTGGAATACTGCAAAAAGGTTGTCAGTTCCTGCACAAAGAAAACTTGCAGAGGGGGAATTCCCACCCAGATTTTGGTGTAGACCCATCCTGGAAGATACATGCACTTTATCTTCGTTGCATTCAGAATAGTCAAGCTCACCAATTGCACACACAAAGTCAGAGCAGTAATGCACTTACTGTATTAATGGATGTACGTTCCGCACATACTGTACTGTAAATCCCATGAACACTTCTTGCATGCACTGACTAGATAGTTTAAACAGTAGTTATGTTGTGCTGAGAGAGCTTGACACTGATGGTACAACATAAACTCTGTGTACAGTTGGCATGTTGCTGCCTTCAAGGTGACCACTTTTAACATTATACTGTAGGATAGGCTTTCCATGTATTCATATTGACTATATGTTAGGATGGCGTGGGAGCTGGTGCCAGCAGCTCAAAAGAAAAAAGGATCGTACCTAAAAAGCAGCAATGTAAATTTTTTGAAAATGTTGGTATGGGCTAACTTAAAGTATTTTACACATGCCTCGCACTTGTTTTGAGAAATAAATGCCAACTTTAAATTAACAATAATTCTGGACACCTGTAAATTCAATGACATGGTTTTACCGGTTTGCTTCTTAGACTGCAGTCTTACACATTTAGTGTGTACCACAGTGACATTGAAATTTGAAAGGACTTGGATGTTTGGAGGCTTGAACTTTAGATGCATGTTATTAAACTGGTGAAACCTTGTAATCAACCTTAAAAAAAGAGTTGAATAACTTGAAGATTGTGTTAAATTTTAGCTTTAGCTTATAAAGGATTAGGCTAGGCCTATTTTGGTGATAGTTGATGCAAACTCTAGGCTTGGGACCTCAAGTACAGTACACACTGTATAGCCTAAGCTTATGTATTTGAGTCAAGTTCACTTGATGCCTTGTGTTTGCCCAATGTATCTTCAAGTTCAGCTGCTAAATACAGTTTATGCAGAAACCATGTGCTTTCCTAAAGATTCAGTGCTGGCAGACAAGGTCTGGTTGTGACAATTACTAGTCAAAAGGTCAAACTGGTTAACTTGGAATTATACATGCAGTAGGAATTGGTGGGGGAGGGTGGACATATGCATGGGTTACAACACTTCTGGTTTATGAAGGCATGTGTCATTTTTTTCCAAGATTTGACTTTTGCTCATGTCTCCCCCCAAGTTTCTCAGATCCCCTCAAAATTTTAAGACCAAGGGGGGATTCCCTGATGAAAACTTTGAGCTGGCGCCTAACACTGACTCCCTTAAAGGGCAAGGGCAGCCATCCTAATTTAAAAAGCATAGTATGACTACTGTTTCATTATTGGCTGTTGAAAGTCATGTGACAACTTTTTTCTCCACAAATTTGAAATTTACTAGAAATGACCGCTTGGTTCACCTTAGCAAAGTCATAAAATACAACAAAAGATGCTTTGAAGAAAAATAAGATGAAAATTATGATATTTGGCTTTTCATTCAAAATAAATTTGGAGAACTGCCCTTGCCCTTTCATTAAAGGGAAATATTGCATTCAACATACATCAACATGAAACACAAAGGATAGCTTTGGCTATACTGAAACTATTCAATTTCAGCAGCTGCAGACTCCAGCAGAAGTCACATGATCTTCTCAAACAAATGTGAATAAGCAGATTTGCATTATTTAAAATTTTGAAAGTTTGGGTGAAGAAGTTATTCTTGAGCAGCAAATTGCTGAATTTCTTCCTGTATTAAAGAATTTCATTTCTTGAAATGAAAGCTACTATATTAGATAAATTTTGAATAATCTACCTTTGTGTTAATAAACATTGGCTCTATAATTCCATTTTTTGTTGTAAAAGAAAACCAAATATTTCCCTTGAAATCAAAATGGCACACTGTGCAATAATTGCCCTTCTTGTACAACTCACATGTTACAGTATGTTTCCTTTTTTAAGGAAAAATGTTTATGTGACCTTCATTACTTCCTGTCTTTGTGCATGACATGGTCTGCAGAGAGGGCTAGTCAAGTTCATACCATAATGTTCAGTATTAATAACACGTCATGTAAGATGTTGTAGCTTTCATAGAAAGAAATTTTCCTATTTATTGAAATGTGAGAACTGTAGTTCAAGATTGATATCACACACTATTGTGCCATCTACCAATTAAATTAAGTGGATAAAATCCATCATTGAATATCTCAACTCAGTAGCATCCTATAAAGATGTGATGTGGATCATTTGGAATTCTCACTTTGGAAAATCTATCAGGACTCAAAACTTACTGTAAAAAATCACTAGTCTTGTCTCAGGAACAAAGGGCTGAAAAAACTTAGTAGTCCCTCCAAATTTTTGGTTGCCTCATCACAAAATACTATTTGCCATCACCATGAAAATTTTGACCTACAGTTTGTCAGTTTTATTTAAAATTGTGCAGTTGTGCAAACAAGAAAGTCATGTAATATAAAAGTCAATCATGCAAAGGAGAACTTTGCTTCCAAGCAATAATTGTTAACATGAAGTAGGCAAACATGAAGTGTGTAGACAGATAAAAGTATAAATGGTTGTCACACAGAAAACAAAGAAGAAATAATTGTCCCAGTCATTTACCTGGCACAAGAGGTACAACTGCTAATTTCCAGCCCTGTATATTTTTGAAAATTTGACTTACTATACTACACTTTATATGTGCTTCTTTTTTGCACAGTCCTAATGAAGACCAGATTGTAGCATACTATAAAATTGATGATAAGTAGCAGTTTAAGTATTGTAAAATAAATCAGGTCTTTACCCTCTTGTGTGAAGTAAGTGTCATTGAGTTACTATTATGGTGGCTGAGAACAAACATTGCTATCACTTCAGTGGAATGGCTATGGAAGTTTTATAACAGGTGCAGCCAGCACTGTAGTTGCATCAAGTTTGAAGAACAATTTACTGAGTTTCTAAGGCTGCGTTCACATAGAAGTATACGGTATATGGTACACTGTATTCGGTATACGCTATTTGCTATACGCTATACGGGCACGGCGGGTCACATTGGGTAGCACATGTTACCTACTTTAATATTCTTTTTGCGCTGTCAAAATACCTTAGAAACAATGTTTTCTGGATTTAAATCTATTTCCACATTATTTAACTTATTATAAGAATCATTAATTAAGTAATGAGTTAAATACAGCTTGACTATACACAACAACATGGAACTGCGGGTTAGTTGAGCCATTTCGATCTTGTGTCTTCGAGCATTTCAAGATCAAAAAAGGAAGGAAAAAAATGCCGAGCTCTCTCATGGAATGTGCATATTGTTCTTTCAATTAAAAGGGGGGTGGGGCATTTGACATTGGATAACTGAAATAGGACGGCACGTGCTATGAAATTCCAATAAAATGAGTAATTTACCTCATTTTTGCCGAAGCACAACTTCAAAAACTGTCATGGGTCAGAGTAAACACGGGGACAAGTGTAGGAGAAGCATGGTATATGCTGCACGAAAATCGAACAAGCACGATACCTACTATACTATACGCAGCTATACCGCATTTCGAATAGTGCCCTCTTATGTGACCCGGTGTGAGGAAATCCTATTGTTCGATTCAAGCTATTCGCGTGCCCTCAAAAATGTGCACCGTGCACCCAAATATGCACCCTATATGAACGCAGGCTAATGACAGTTTCAGTTGTGATGGATTGGCAAAGAATACACATGTACAGGATGTCACCATTCACTATAACATTGTAATGCAAAATGACCATGCTCCTACGTGTATGAGACAATGTAAAACATAATAGGTAAGTTGACATAAAATGAAAAGATTTAAAGCAAAAAAACAAACAAACAAACAGGCAACCTAACCCAACACATAAATTCAAAACAAAATATAAGCAGTTTATGCAGTACTGTTGTTGTTAAGAAGACAATTTCTCCATCTGTTCTTAAAAGAGGAAACAGTCCAATTTTATTTTCCTTCACTTTTGCAAAGGATATATCATTGCTTTTATTGGGACACTGTATTTGATGATTTCAACAAAGTGCTGATATGACCCATTTGGTACAGTGTTGTATCAACTATATATACTCATGACTGTAGGAGAAACACTGTAAACTTGTGGCCAATCAGAGTCCTGAGTAATTTTCCTTTTCTTATTAAAGGAAATATTTGGTACTATATAAGTATCAAAAATGTTCAGGATTCTTTGAGTAAGAACAGGTACTGCAGAATATAATCATCAGAGTTGACAGTTTTGCTCCATTCAAAGGGAGTACTACATTCATGTACAGTTTTGTCTGCCTCTCTTTGACACCTTGTCAGTCTAAAAAGGCCAAAAAAGTGACATATATTCTCACCTTATCAGCATGACATGCATGAATTATTTTGCACATGTCAGTTTGACAGTTTGAGATGGTGACATATAAATGATTTTTTTGAAAAACAAGCTGCTACTGCTGCCCTTCCATTCCCAAATATACCCTGCAGGACACCTGACAAAATTTTGTACAGTATGACCAATCACTTGGCATACATGTCAAGCTAAAAGTACAGGAAGTATGTACATACCCTAAAATATGTGTGACTTGCTGCAAAATGGGTAAAGCAGTTGACTTAAAGTGGTTCATTAAATTAAAAAATATGTTTTTAAACCTGTTTAGTTATCTTCACAAACCAATGACAAACGATGAAACTTAGTCAATCCCTGTATCCTACATAGAAATAAATGTTTTATGAGTATGTTTCTAACAGCATTTTCCAGAGGCAAGATTCATTGACTTCAAAATATTCAGAAAAATGTTTTTTCCTTCAGAATGTGAAAATTGCATGTCCAGAGCATGTACTGTAGTGTTCCAAATTTGTTGCAAGGTCCTGGAACACATTATACATTCTCATATTATGCATCACTTTGATAACCACTCAGTTATCACGAACAGGCAGCATGGCTTCAGACAACGCCATTCTTGTGAATCTCAATTGATCTTAACAACCAATGACCTAGTGCGGTCTCTAGATCTTAGATCCCAGTCTGACATGATTATCATGGATTTTTCTAAGGCTTTTGATACGGTTCCTCATAACCGTCTGCTTTGTAAATTACAAAACTATGGTATTAGAGGCAACACCCTTAACTGGATTGCTAATTTTCTTAAGTCCCGGAAGCAGAGAGTCGTAGTGAGTGGTGATTTTTCTGATTGGGTGGATGTTATCTCTGGTGTTCCCCAAGGTACAGTCTTGGGTCCCCTATTGTTTTTAGTTTATATTAATGACCTGCCTGATAATATCTCTTCTGAAGTAAGACTTTTTGCTGACGACTGTGTAATTTATAGACAGATAAAGAATAATCTTGACCAGGTTCAGCTCCAAAATGATCTAAACACCCTTTCTGAGTGGCAAAATAAATGGCAAATGCACTTTAATACCAAGAAGTGCTTTTCTATGAGGATTACTCACTCAAGGAAACCCAAGTTTTTTAATTATACTCTAGATAACGATACCCTGGAGTCTGCCGATTGCCACACTTATCTGGGAGTTGACATCTCTAATACCCTTACCTGGAATAGACATATTAATCGTATCACTTCGTCAGCAAATAGGTCTTTGGCTTTTATTAAAAGAAATTTATACTCCTGCCCCAGGAGTGTCAAAGCTAATGCCTATCTCACACTTGTTAGGCCTTTATTGGAGTATTCATCTTCTGTTTGGGATCCCTACACCACTTCCCTATCCAATAAGGTTGAGCAAATTCAGCGTAGGGCTGCTAGGTTTGTTTATAATGACTATTCCCCCCATAGTAGTGTGACTGAAATGCTAAACGACCTAGGGTGGGATAGTCTCAAAAACAGGCGTACTGCCAACAGGCTAGCAATTCTTCACAAAGCCAGATTGGGCCTCCTAGCCTTGCCAATCAACAACCTACAACCGGCCCAGCGGCCCTCTAGGCATCACCATTCTAATAGCTTTACAAATATAGCAACCAATAAGGACTGCTACAAATACAGTTTCTTTCCTCGGACCGTCAGAGACTGGAACCTGCTCCCCCAGAACATTACAGATCTCGAGGACCCCAAGCAATTCAAGAGCGCAGCCTTGAGGATCCTCAGATGGGATGACTAACTACATGCACACACTCAACCCTGCACGTTTGACTCCACCAGGAGTGTTGTGCAGTATTTTTCCAGATCCAGATCCAGATCCAGATCCAAAGAAACTGAATTTCTAAGTACAGTAATGATTTTTTTTTTTTTGAGATCTGATGCTCTATGGGAAATCTGTGTTGCCATCGTTGCACATTAATTTGAAATTGCATGCAATTTATTTATAATTTTCATGCTGCTGCATGGAATCTTAACATTATTTGCTATTCCCTGCATATGATGTAGCATAATGCTTGATCTATAGGAAACAATATTCAAAATTTCCAACATGATCAAATTTCTATGACGTAAAGGACATTTACTTTATATATAGAAAAAATAGGAAATTGACACCGCTCACATTACATCTTTTTGGCTTTTTTGAAAAGTAGATTCCATTTTTTTAAAAAAAAATAACCAGTCTTTGAAGTGGCATATCTTGAGTTTAAAAGGGTATTGCAACAGGTCATAGAGGACATGGTGTGAAAGATTTTTGTCTTTTTTACGAGACCCAAGTGAAAAGCTGATGGAATATGCCACTTAAAAATTCCATTTGGTTTTTGAAAAAAAATGACCAGACACTTTCTAAATTAGCCTACTGGAGGCTTATGCACAAAACTGTAACAAATCAGGACACCACAAAATTCAAAATTTTAAATTTTTCTGTAACAATTGGATACTAAACTTGAATCATTTTGCTACTTGTGACCCTTTTACACTCTTGTTAGGTTATCGATTTCAACACAATGAGTCCCTTTATTACAACTACCCATGGCAAAGGTACTGTAGCCAAAATAAATGAGAGGATATTTGACCCCCAGTTATGGCCTTCAATCTCATCATTTTATGCATGACTAATGTATCAAAGAAAGGCATGTACAGTATGCAGTCCTGTAAACAACAAAACAACTGCCAATATCCTCACATTCTTGAATGGTTCTTCTTAAATCTTATCATGCTAAATAAGGTTGAGGGCGTTCTCTCAGCTCATTTAAACAAAGTCTTTGGACTTAACAAAATTTGCCTTCAGTGTCCATCTGCCTGGTTGGTGGGGGGGGGGGGAGGGGGGGTGTTTCTTATCCTTGCATTGCACCGTCTTTCAATGGGGAGCCATTTTGTTCTATTTAATGTCCACTGTAAACATTGAACATGAACTCACAGTCACAATAAATGCATAGGGTATACATCTTGCCCTCTTTATTCTTCTTGACTATGACATATGAAAGAGCACAATGGGAAACAACAGAACTGATACTTGTTACATTTGCCGGTATGCAGCAAGAGTGCTTGAGTATGCTTAAAAACTTCATTAAGGAGAAGAGACAAACAATGTGATAAAACCATCAATCAAGCAAACTCTGTGTGATTCTTTGTATTACCAGTGTGCACACAGAACAACGCATTTGGTAAGAGCTGAAGGGCAAGCATCTCATTGGCTGAAGAAGCCAAGTACTGATACTGTACTTGCCTACAGTACACATATTTGTAATTTGTTTTTAAGAGTGCACATTAAAATGTAGTGTGCTGCAATTCCAAACTAATAGTATTACTTTAAATCCATCATTTCTTTTAAAATTTTGGGAAAAAGAACATTTTGCTAGGTCCAATGCATACAAGAACACACATACAGTAACTGCTTGTGTGAAAATGTGTAATTTGCGTTGAAAATAATAAAAGACACTGTATGCCACATACAACCACGTGTGCATACAACAGTATCTCATGGCTATAGAGTACAGTATGCTCTCCCCATTTGTAAATCCACACAGATCAAAATGCTGAAAAAAAATCACTATTTCATGATTTATACATTAACTAGCTAAACATGCAGCCAAATCTGCACTAAATTGAGCTAAATTTTGTCCATTATTTGGCTGCATTAAGATAATAGTGAGATCTACTGTAGGAACTGAATTTAATGACAAAACTCAAGCAAAGTGAACACTTTCATTTATTCCATGGATCATTGCCAAATGCAACATTCTCTGAAAAAAAGGGAGAAAGTCATATGATATTGATTGATATCCATCCAAGCAGGATTATTTAATAATCTTGCGAGCAATCAAGATATGCGTGATATATAACACTATTGGTTATATAGCACAAGGTACAACCAACGGTGCTCCATCATTGGTAGAGTGGGCAACGAAGCATACTCATAGCAAAGCTGACTTAACTGCTATGCTTCCCCAAATTATGATATTGTTTTCATAAAGCGAGTTGTTTATTACATGCATGGTTTGAACTTCCAGCAAATCAATAAACAATTACGATTCTGAAGGACACTGTTGTAGTGAGAGAACATAGAGTTTGAGTCCACTACAAGAGAAGGACAATGCAAAATAAAATCTTCAGCCCTCTGTAGTATTCTGTACATGGGACTGGAGGATTATTTTCCCTAAAACTATTTTTTCAATATGAGCTTTAAACTCAAGTGACAAATAAAGCATAAAAAGAGTTTACTCCACACTTTGGGAATAGTTATTTTTTTAAGGCAATAAGCAGCCACTCCAAAATGGCATTGAAAGGTCAACAAACTTACAGTACAAATCTCCTCAAATTTACCACCCAAAAATGAGAGGTAAGCATTTTGCTGACAATGAAGCAAGGGCATGTTTTTTTGCAAGATGATCTCAATTGTAGGAAAGCACCATCAATGCAAGATGTTGCTGATAGTTTTTTGTTTTTTTCCAAAAAATGGGAGCATTGTAAAACAGGTGGGAAGTAAGGAGAGGCAAAGTAGGTTTCCCAAATATAAGAACAAAAAAGGGCTTTTGAATTAGTACAGAATAAAAACAAAAGGAAAAACGTGGAGCTGTTTTCTCTGATCAAATTTAGCAAATATTCACGAAAGTATTGTCCAACAGTTGAAAGAAGGCATTATTTAACTAATATGATGTGGTAACCATATGCTAATTTCGAATTGACAGAAGGCTGCTGTATCAACCCTGCAAAAATATTTCACCAGTTGCCATTTTGAGGAGGCAAATTTTTGTGAAAACTTATTTGTGAAAACTTAGTTTACATAGTTATTTATAAATTTCAAAAAGTTTATCACCAATTTTTGGCATATCCAAGCCAGACTTTTGAGGAAATTTTTAGGTTGTCCATCGGACAAGCTGGAATCAAATTGAGGTTGAAAATTTTTAGGTTGTCCAGATGAAAGTAAAAAAAGAAATGAACAGTTGTATTTGGTATCTCTGTCAAAGAAAACAGACATTTGATTTTTATTTTGCACTTTTCCATTTCCATGTTTCAATAGTAAATGTTAGTCCATCACTTCTGAAGAGCAGCTTCACAATACATTATACATTCTCCATTGTAAATGTAGAAAAGCATACTGCATACTGTACAAATAAGCTCTAATTGTCCATTGGACAACCTCAAAGAGAGAAAATGGTTGTCCATAACAATTTCTACTCACCTCAGACCAATGATATAGGATGAGAGCTAAATTTCAGTTCTGCTACTGTATCTGACAACATTCCTGAATCAAATCCTGGGGGAAGACATCTCAAGATAATCCATAAATTTAACACAAGTTACTCCACTTTTGTTTGACCCAAAGTCTACAGTTCACTTCATATTGTTGGGTCTTATGTCATATTAAATATTTAGGGCTCCAGCTAGGACATAGTACAAATGATAAATTACATTGACCTATCCTAAACGACACTCATAATAATATAAACATACTGCAAAGACTGTTCACAGTAAGCCTGAACGTCCCAAATAGGTTACTGCTGTTTATATTGTGTGTGGTGCCTGTAAAGCAGCAGTAATCTACTTCACTCCTACTTACCTCACCTGTTCCACAAATGGACTATTCCATTTACCGCGGAATACATACTGGCAATGTCTTCTGTAGCTGGCGCTATAGCCCAATAGGAACCATCCCTGAACACACCCTTGTTTCATTGAACGTCCCAAATAGGTTACTGCTGTTTATATTGTGTGTGGTGCCTGTACAGCAGCAGCATTCTCCAGGAGGCAACGAATTGCTACCCCTTCAACAAAAATCTTGCGTTAAAACCATGTTTAATTTTAAAGAATCTGCTGATCATAATGAGTGGTGATTTTATGATGCAACAGAAGACATGGGAATGACAGGCTCTGATAAAAGAGCTCGTAACAATGATCAGGTAATGAACACATTTCCTCTGAGAAACATTCAGTCAATACACTCAATAAGAGAAAATTTGATACAATTGATACAATAGAAATTTCAGTTTTGTGGAAAAGTCTGGATGTGGATGAATTCAAATTGATATGTGGAGGCGACTTAAATATTAAACACAATAGGAGAATTGAAACTGAGGTGAGGGGCTTGGGCCTTTAAATTCAGTTCCTGAAAGCTTCTGCACCTTGTAATATTAAAAATGTGATCACTCTCTAACCAGTAATGGAGAAAAATGGACTTGAAAGTCCTCCCTAAGCATGCTTTGTATTACAACAATTAAATTTTCAAGGCTATAATATTCCAATTTCAAAAGAAATAATTGCCCCAGCCAGGTAATCTGAAATGTACAAAAGAGGCATCACAAATTATTTCACCATTGACTATTTCAAATATCAAAGGAAAATAAAGTTGACATTTATCTCTGCAATGTAGTAAAACCATGAAAATAGGCATTGGATTCATGAACGAGAGTCATTTTCCAACATCTGAAACTATTCTTGAAATTCTAGACTTACAGTACAGTAAGTAAACGTTCATTAGGTGAAAGAAGAACATACAATGCACTTTTTTAAATGACCATATGCTGCATAAAAGCAATAACAAAATTCTGCAAAACCAGTGCATTCTGCAGTAAATTTTTGAAAATCAAGTCTGGATGCCCACAGATCCCTGAGTATTACTTCATGAGCACTGGATAGCATGCATGCCAAATGGAAACTAGAATAATAGAGATCGTGACACTAATCACGTCCCATTTGAAAAGAAGAAATGTGAGGTAATCGGCTGGTTTTGTTTCCAGTATGCTTTCAAGTTTCTGGGAAATCCCTCATACTTCATATTAAAAGATGTTTCTACGTGTTCACTAAAAACCAACTGCATTGTACAATCAATTTCATTACGTTGGTATTGCTGGGAATTACAGTATTGTAGGCCTACATTAGCCATGATCTATTACAGTAACTATTCTCACAGCAGAACTAATCTTTTCAATAAGGAGACAATGAAAACGAACTGATAAGAGATGAGTTGTATGTGAAAGAGAAACTCCAGTTCTTATTACTTCTTATTGCTGTAAAAAGTTTCCTAAAAGTGACAGTTGAACGACTTAGAACTGAAATTATTTCTTGAACGTGTTGCAGGTGGGTCTTCGAATAAAAACCAAAGTACAAATAATTAAGACATGCTCAGGGCAAAATTTCAAAATCATTCAATTGACTGAAAACTACTGCAAAAACATAATGGAAAACAATACCTATATAACCTTAATCGTAAAGTTGTTCAAAGCCAGGAGGATTTTAACAGGCATCCTGGTGTCCAACATTCATGACCCAAAATCTCTGTCGGAATACAGAATATTTCAAAAATTGTGTAGATGGAACTTGTCTTATGGACAACATGGAAACATTTACAGTACAATGAATGCAATATCCATCAATTACTGAATGAAAAATAGATTTTCAATACAAAGTAGAGGTGTAACTACCCAACTTTTTTCTCCATTAATTATGTAAATTAAGCCTTTTCAGAAAATCCTAATGTTCCTGAAAAATCAGTGGGGCTTCTAGACGTCATGTAGAACAACCAGTTGTCTGCTTAATGGTTGACAACTTGACAACCATGTCTTTATTAGGCATTTACTCCTTCCTGTAACCCTTCCTTTCACTCCACTCTTGACAACTAACCAACTTCGTAATTACAGTAGGCTTGGGAGACTCAAGATTTCCAACTTAAATTACATTTGCACTCTTGTACAAGTGCCTAAAATATGCTGGGTCTATCAGGGGGTTTCCTGCGAGACCAAAATTGCATTGCATTACAGCATATAGGAGAAGCAGTAACTTGTATAACCTGTGATCGTAAGCTCATTAAATTTTGAGAGATCAAAGGTTCGCTAGGCTGAGAGTGAAATAAGGTCTGTGAGACCTAAGACCCAAGAGGCGGAAAGTATCTTTGGTGGTTCAGAAACACCCGTGACCCCTAGGGATGGAATCAGCTCTGCGTCAGTATCCAAGTCTATGTGGGATGGGAGCCCGCCTCTGACAAAGGATATTGACTCCCAGCCCAAACCATGATCTGAAGGAGACATGTTCCTCGTATTCTGAGAAAGAATCTCAGAGAGATGCTTTAGGAAACCCTTCATGAGGCATCCCATATCACTGCCCATACAGGTACTCCGTTTTTTTTCAGGGATCACCTTGGGCTTGGAATAAGGGGTACGTTCCTGCAGTGACTCTGTCTTAACTGTGAGAGCGGCTCTATGGGTACCTGCTACTTTGTGGATACCTGCATGCCCAATAGGGTTGCAGTTGAATGTCTGTGAAGGAGACTGTCTTCAGTCACTGAAATAACAGTCGCTGTGGCCTGAGGGCCTGGTTCAGAGTCGATTGGAATCCAAAGGAGTAGATAAAGAAGGGGTTGAATTGGACGAACTGGAGCCCTGATGACTGAGAGCAGATATTTGGCTTCAAGCCCCTTTAAGCAAGGCTTTTCCTTGGACTTCCATCTCTTCTGCTGGCCTGAAGCCTTATGTGCAGGGGATCGCGGGATTTTGGTCTTGCAAAGCTTTGGTCTTGCGCACAGCAACTGTCTAGCATGGCAACATTCTAAGAGTCTGGGCTCCATCAGTCATGACTTAAAATATCTTGGAGTCACCTACATCTAGTCACAACCCATATTCTATAGATCTACTGTAATCCTCCTATCCTCATTATGCAACTGTATGGTCAAGTTGTCAGATGCTGAGCATCTGGTTTGGCTAACTAATCCCTTATCACAAGCCTGTATTACAGGCTTTGGATGTTTTGTCTAGCTCTAAATAGTTTAAGTCATGTGGAGGCCCACTGTCTAAAGGCCATTTAGGGACAGTATGAATTTTACAATGACCTGAAAATGACTTGAGCCTCATAATTAAAGGGAAATATGATGTTTCTTTTACAAGGAAATTTCTTCCTCTTAAAACCAGTATTTGTTGGCAAAGAGTGATAAATATTTACAAACAAAGCAGTACGCAAGAGTGATATATAATTACAAACAAAGCAGTATGGAAGCCTTCTTTTCAAGAAGTAAGTTTCCCTCAGATAGAAATTCAGTTGTTTGTTACTCAAGAATAAATTGTACACATAAACTTTCAACATTTCAAAAGGTTCAACTTCCATAACTCTTCTTGTGCATAATATTTTGAGGAGATGAAGCTATTGCTTGAGCTCTTTGACTAGAGCTCTTAACTTTTAATGCTACGTTGGAGCATTTTAAAAGCAATATTTCCGTTTAAATGATAACTTTACCATAAAGGCCAAACTCTCTCACCTGAGATAGTTCTTATTCTCCTGATCTACTTACTTTAGTGAAAGCCCATCCCACAGATCTTTAAAACTCATCCTCATCCACACATAATCTCAGTTTACTGTTTTAGACTGAATACATATGACACAATGTGCTTACAAACAGAACACTCTCAGTTCAGTACTGTACATGCTGTGTGATATATTTACAGTACTCAACATTTTTTTTTAAATTTTCTATCTATCAAAGAGCTGTGCCAATTAAGCATTTCTGAAGACTACTGCAAAAATTGTACTTTGGTATGAGAACTGGATATTCAGTCCTGGCTACAGTACTTGTTTATCCTTGGGCTAAGTAAGAGGGTCTCAAATTGAAGGAAACTTTGACCTTTGATCTAGTGAACCTTTGGTGACTATTCTACAGTGGTGCAAGATACCCCTGTACAGTAGAGTAGTATACAGTAGTGTAATACAGGAGTATTTTGTCAAACCACATACTGTATTGTGCATTTCATTTACTTCAGTACATATGTACCCTCATAATATGTCCTGATTCCAAGGGCATCCGCTGATGATGAAAACTGATATCAATATACTGTAGGACCTATAGTACTTAAAATGTATTGGAGATGCTTGTTGCAACCCCACAGCAATACTGTACAGTACAGTACTGTAAATGCAGTAGGACCTCAAACAATGGAAATAAGAATATACAAATGGGTGTCTGTAAAAGTAAGACATAAGACCTAAGATCTGTAAAACTAAGACCTGTAAAACTAAGACCTGTAAAAATTTGCAATTCAAGCCACCTCAGTGATTTAATGATGAGTCTTGGGCCCCAGCTCCTGGGGTCAAAGGATCAATGCAGGAGGTCCTGGTTTAGAACATTTGAATGGACATTCATCCATTGCTTCTTCTAACAAATGATATATAATGGTAAAATGAATCAAAATTGAGTGTTTTTTCCGAATAGAAACAGGCCCTCTGTGTACATTTCACGAGGCCCATTTTGGTCCGCAGCTCTTGAGTTATGCCCTTACCAAAAGCTAGCTTATAGGTAGATCATTTTTAGTCCGTGTATGGTAAAGTTGAAACATAATCAAAGGAAAATCTGGCTTTTCCAGAATCAAAATTCTTAAAATTTTAAATGAACAGTACAATAATATGCTCTTATTTTTGAATGGGGTAGAAATGACTTGCTTCTGACACCATGTTTTAAGTTTGAGTTTACAGGGGTTGGGTTAAGGGGGGTTTTACAGAGTGAAAATCCTAAATCTTGTTCTGCTAAAATGAAAAACAAAATGTTTAGTGTAGTGGAGGGGGAGTAGACATGCCACTGTCACCCTGTTAAATATTCTTAAGCTATAGGAGATGGGTTAAGTGTTACTTTGAGTCAATGTGTTCAAAATCGACTGCTGTTTTTTGGCCACTCAGACTTCATTGCCATGCAGTATACATGCCAGGAGTTGTAAATAAATATTGAATTTACAATACATACGGATTTATTTATAAAAGCGGACATCATAAATGACTCTGACAAGGATTCAGTTGTGAATATTTATTTAGTAACAAAAACAAAAATACTTCAAATCATTGCAGGGATTTGCCCTTCGTTGATTTAATCCACCACAACCCCCAAGGTGAGCATGGGAATGCGTGCAACATACTTAAAAATATCATAACTTTTTTAAGTCCAGTGTCTATGGGAAAATGTCAAAGCCCCCCCCCCCCCCCTTCATGATCCTCATGCATTGCTTACATTTGGACAGTAAGGAACAATGCATACTGTACAATTGATTAATAGTAGAGTCCTTAAATTTCATCATTTTGACTGTTGTCCATACAAAGGCTGGCAGTTTCTGATAACATTGTTAATGGGGTAATGGGTCCGATGATTCGTGGGGAAGAGGCGGGAAGAGTGCTTACGCCAATCACTAACTTGTGACAGGGCAGTAGAAGAAGAGGGGAGTCTTCAGACCTTCTACCGATCTTACACATCTCTTATCCCTACAGGAATTGTTCAAATACTAACCCACCCCCATCCCATCGCACCTGTAGAAGAACACTGAAATACTTAACATAATAACATACCAATGATAGTGTAAGTTCATCCTGCAAATGGTAGTAGGCTAGTGCAAGGTTTTTAGGGGTATCAGGTAGAATGTATTTAATACTTTGGCCCCTCATAAGTGCTCTCTGATCAGCCTCCCCTGTTATATTTCTTTTTGCCCACTTGGCAACTGATCAGTGTACCAGACAACCAGACCACTGAAATTCGGCCTGTAGAAGGTTCACATGTGAACTTGTTAGCCAAAGTTTAATTTCTGGTGAGGCAGACAGATACGTACGTAACATCAAAATAAGGAAAACGGGCATATACACAGTCCTTTCTAACACAATAGAACTTGGTTGTCAAGCGTGCAGATGCTATTTTGCTTCCAGGCTTTGATGGGTCTGGATACAGCCACTTTTCATCATGTGCTAACACAATATCATATGGTACTGTTTTTTTCTTCCTAGGGAATGCAATACCACATTGGCAGCAGTTAATAGCCTTTGGATTATCATCCAGAAATACAACCATTAAAGGATTGTCATTATGGTATATCACTGAATACGTCCGAGCTGGAACTGCATTTTCTTCCACATTAGAAGAGTAATCCTTGCGCGCAGGGCGCCAGCTGTGTTTGTGCCTCCCACCTTTCTTGCCTGACGTTTCTTTTGCTGGCCCCAAAAGACGCTGGCGTGAGGGATTTTTAAAGCGAGGTGATGTTGAAACATAGTCAAGGTGGTTTCTGAGCATATGTATCTTCTCTGACAAGACAATGCTGTGCTTACATAAGGTGTTATAACGGAATGCCTGACAAGTGCATGTCACGTGCTCTTTATGTACTGTGCACTCATAATATCCTTCTTTGCTGCGTTTTGCAGCTACTAGGTATTTTTCTCCTGCACATGTGAGAGAAGGCTTGTTTTGAATGGCCTGATCATTTCTCAGCAATTTTAGTGCTTCGTTGGTTATGACAGATGCAAGGTGTTCATCCAAGTCTAAAGTGGCAATCAATTCTGTTTTCAGATCAAATGAAAATTCCATCTGGTTCTCTTCTTGTGATTTTATGGAACTGACTTGGATAAGCCTTTCACTGAATGCGTCAACATTTTTTATTTTGGGTCATTTTCCTAATAGCTTTGATTAGAGCCAAACCATTGATAGCAGAACCATCAACATGACAACATCAACATGCTCCGCGATTGCCGAAATTATCATCCCGGGAGCCTTATGTAAAGTGATGTAATCTATTTGAAACGAGATTCGTCACACGGTGGAGGATAGCGCACTTCGATGGACAAATAATGACTATATATGTACTGTCTGCGATGCGGGTCACGCTAGGTCAACTGAGTACATGACCTACTTAGGGAGCCAATGACCGTACCTGATTGAACTCATACATACATTATACTGTCTTCCTTCCCTCTTTTTCCCTTCTCCCTCTTCGTTTTTCCTCCTTTACAAAGAAAAAAAAATCTTAGGTCCCAGTTATGGTAGGGGGTTGCGCCTGTTGTTCCCCTGGGATGCGCCATTTTTATTAGCATTTTTGGAATGCCGTAAATGTCAAATGTCACAATCGAGTCGTCAACTGGCAGCATTTGAATACTACTGCAGATAGGCCTATCATTTATTTTCCGATTTTTCCCATGTAATTGATTATGGTGTTAACTTTAATTTGGTTAAAATCACTTATTTAATTTTTCCCTCATGATTTTAGGGGGGGCGCCCCCACTAAAAAAATTAGGGGAGACGTGTCCCCCCGACCCCCCGCTTCCGCCAACCATGCGTGTACTATCTGAACCCATTTTGATAACGAGTGAGATTAAAACTTTCTCACAACGTAACTCTTTCACGGGGAAGTGCTTACCCCCATTCAACCAGGGAGTTGCAACAGCAACTCCCTGATTCAACGGTGCTGCCTTACATGAATTAAAAGTGCGTTGTGGAGAATCCGACATTTCTTTTACTCCAAATTTCTTACCAACGTATCGACGGTGCGTGCCTTGTGGTGGATTTTTCTAGTGATGGATCGGCTCGAGAACAGACCAACAGGACAGCTGCACCGGATCGAACTGGCGTTCCCGACCCAGGCGTTGGACCTACCGGCCGCCGTAACGGTGACCCCGCTGATTTAATAATTTAACTTGTTTGCTGTTGTTTCAATTACGAACACCCAAATGAAGCTGCATTCCCTATAACACCAGACGGCAGGGACCCCGATTAATCTTGAATTCCCCCAGTAAATACCTGAAGGTCAACCAGCGCTTCAGAGGACTAACCCTCCCAGTAATTTTTGGTATATTTCCTTTTATACCTATATGCGCCAAACCAAGCATATGGTACATATACATGCACTTTACAGTTACATTAGGTACTTTAGAAAGAACTTGTGGCCAAGACAAAAATTGATTAAATGATGGACTACTTAAGGAAAGGAAGAAAAGCCAGCAGGGATCGGAAATGTGGCTGATTCACCTCCCTGGTAGTAAGCAGTCGTGTCGCTTAGGAGGTGATAGTGAAAGGAGGGGATAGTGAAAATTAAGTTCTACGAACAAAGTACTTGTTATGCCCCTTATTACACAGAGCCCATCCTCCCACAATGACACTTGAACTCTCAATGGTAAAGGCTTCAGGGGTCACCATTTTTTTATTTTGGGTGTGGGGCACTGGGAACACAGTGATTTGGCAGGGGCACTACCAGTCACTTCTCATGACACCGACGGCAACACCCGGCACAAAGTGAGGCCTAGCTATTATGGGTGGGGTCTAGGGAGAGCCCTGGTGGGGGAACCAGGGAAGGGAGCCCCCTTAAGCTCCTGGGTTTTAGGGTATTTGCGATGCATTTAAGTCATCATTTAATTCTTTAACAATTATTAACCTTAAATACCATTTGGGGGAACATGGGGGAACTTCACTTGTTGGGGTATGTGCCCTCCATCTCCCACCCCCCACCTTGACGATGTCACTGAGAATCGGGTTTCAGCATTTTGCTTGCCAGGAGTCCCAATCATATGGTAATCCAAACATACAATTTCAAGGAAATGAGTTTGAGCAGAGCGATTTTATTGTAGGGTGGGGTGTGATAGAGCAGTAGAAATATATGATGGATTACTGGAAAGAAACATTTCAACTTTGTGCAGTCTGGTGTGCTGACTGGCGTGTTAGCATAAAAATTGTTTCATGGACCATCATTCTCTATCATCATTCATTTTATAATACAGGTGTAAGTTTTACAGGTCTTAGTTTTACAGGTCTTATTTTTACAGGTCTTAGTTTTACAGGTCTTAGTTTTACAGATCTTAGGTCTTAGGTCTTACTTTTACAGACACCCTATACAAATATGATCTAGTGTGATAATATCTGTTCAATGTGTCCTACAGCACTCACTGTACAGTATGGGAAAGGATAACTTTATTTACTCTTTTTAGGACTTTGTACATGTATAGCAGGTCATAACTACATCCAGTTCCAGCTACAGTACACAGAAGAAGATTTAAGATGATCCTTAAATTCTGAAGAAATTTTATACTGTAATTGGAAAGTAGTAATGGCCATGTATAGGGAAGTAAAAATTATTGGGAGGGTCATTCTGAACACTTTATCTAAGTAAAGTACTTCACATAATTAAAGGAAACACAGTCTAAACTTTAAAACCTGTGTTCAACTTTTAAGGTAAGAATCTGAAGTTTCCATACACTGTAACTGCACTAGGAATATTTAACCACATGCTAACCTCACTCTTGATGGTTTATAATTTGGAAATTCTTTCACCTTGGCAACTCAGACAAATCAAAGCGTGCATATATTTTTTCATGCAAAGAAACAAAGTACCAATACATCTGTTACAATGTGAGTCTACTGTCCAAAGTACAAAGCACAAGTCATTTGCATTTTCCAAGGTACAGTACAGTATCTGTACTTTTTAGTAATGTCCAGTGATTGCTACGGTACAAATGATATAAAGTACACTTTAATAGTACTTTGCATAAAGGATCATGAAGGGACTACCTCAGAGTTATGAAAACAGTTTATTTTTTCCAACTACACTTCCATAAAATGATCAAAGAAAACCAACTATTCAGAAATGGTTACTATGACTGTTACTATGACTGTACATCAGCTGAGATCAAATAATCATCCACATTTGCACATTATGTTACAAATGAATTCCTTTTGACATAAAAAGGTCCAGTTTAGATTCAAATAACCCATAAAACATAATGTCACTTAAACATTGCATCTATTGACTTTTTTTAAAAAACTGTTCATGTGTGAATGTCCCAACCACTTCTTGATAACTGAGTAAAATTAATGTCTTGATAGAATCAAAGAACATTTTTGGCTCATACTGGAATATCTAGACTTGTGAGGTTCATTAAGCATAGTGCACTTCAAATAACTACGTATGTTCTTCAGCACAAAATTGTTAAAGTGAAATGCACAGTATGCAAGACATCAATACATGCATGTTCATCATATTTCAGAATTGATCTCATTCAGACACCTTCCATTGCAAGGTTGGGTCATGGGCATGGGGGGGGGTCCTAACCCCCTAACCCTTCCTGTGGCTATGCAACTGATCTCATACCACCTCACAAACACTAAAACCATAGGGAGGATTCCAACCCATGGTACTATGGTAGTACATATTCACACTGAATCAATACTGGTCCTTTGAGCTCTTCAAATGGACTTTGGCAGTACACATACTGTATCACATAGTACTGTACCCCATACTCTACGAGCCTATGATATGACACTTCTGTATACAGTGTAGTATCCCACTATCCCTGTGCTTTGATATTTGAGCAACCAATGTACTGTACATACAGTATCTTTCCTTTACAACCTTCGATGATCTAATGAAGAGATGAAAAAATTAATGGCCATTGAAAGCTTTCAAAAATGCAATAATGTATTTGTGATCTATAGTTCTTGCATTTAATAATCAGTTCAAAATATTAGTGCTTTTATCTGAGGTTTGTACTAAATAGGCAAGTTGCTAGGAGACAGCTGGGGTAGCACTAGTCAAATTACAGCAAGACAGCAGAAAATTTTGCAAGGGGATGATGTATACAAATCTACTAAAAGGAAGTGTCAATTGATCCCAGTTGAGAAATTTGATTGTTGAACATAGAATAGAAGCAAAAGCCCTATTGTTTAGAAAGGCCATTCAACTCTTTGAGATATTTCTTTTAAAGGGAGCTCATTTCAACAACAACAACAAAAAAAACAATACTATATGTGCGAGACAAATCAAATCTACACAATGTGGTGAGACTTCCATTCAAATCAGACATTTCTCGAGATATCAGAAAATGAGGTCACTAGATTTCTGTTCCAAATTGAGCTTGAGGGCAGCAGAGGTTATACAGGATCATTACTGTACCTCACATTGACAAGGAATGCTTTGCTTCACTTTGTTAAATCAGATCATCATTCTGACCTTGAAGTTTAAAGGACAGTCAAATACAAGCGACTATTTCAGTGGAGATACTACAGTAGAGTACAAACATCCATTATACTGAACAGATCGGCTATGACATAAAGTAGGCAACAAATTTGTGAGAAATTTACAACATAGAATATTCATCCTGAAAGAGCACTCCAGTGCAAAATCTGAAACACTTCAAGAACTTAACAATTAAATAATTTCAACACAAGAAACAAGGAAAGCTCTACTCAAAATGTTGTTGGGTTAGGTTAGGTTAAGTTAGATGGAGTTTTGCAGCCCAGTTCCAACCAATTGGTTCAAGTTGAGCTGGCCACGGCCTTTTTCCCTGGTGTGGCTCACAGGTTTTTTTTCCTACTCGTTTATGCTGAGCACCAAGCACAATGACAGTACTTAGGTTCCATTTTTTTCAGAATGACCAAAATCTTGGAAGAGACTACTTAAGAAACGTCACCATGCTAGTCAGGTCTAACCTAAAGTAGTTATTGCCCCCAGGCACAAAAATTATCAACTTTAGAATAAAAAGTAATGAAATCCCCTCCCCCCAACTTCTAAGTGGGTGCATTCACGAATATACTTACCCCTTGCTATCATACTGTTATTGCATATCCCTTGCACTCCACCCAATGCTCAGCAGAAGCATGTTTAAAGGGGGATGGGGGGGCACAGACCCCCTCCCACTTCCAAAGTCAGCCAGGGGAAATCACTCAGTTGGGGGATTTCCAGGTTTGAGGAAGAAGAAAAGTTTAAAGAGACACACTGAAAAATGGTTGTTAAAGCAAAAAAAAATAAAGGAAAAAAGAAGGATCCTAAAAAATTCAGATAGCACAAGTATGCTGACATGAGTAGGTCCCTATGAACTGAAATGCAGCAGAAAAGCAAAAAAAAAAAAAAAAAAAATTATCAAAATCCATGCCAGTGCAGGCAATCACAGATCGTGCCCCCAGCCCCCACCTTCGAAATCCTGCACACGCCACTGACACTCCGAGAAGCTCAGGCACAATGACTTCACCCCTAGCTATAAACCAGTAGATTGCTCTCATTTACTCTTCCCAGCAAGTCTTGTTTGGGAGGTAGTACAGTAGGTATAGGTCAGCAATGTGAATATAAGTTTTAAGAAATGAAACTATGAAAATTTTGAAAATACCTTTTGACCTTCAAGCTTCTACTATGCCCACATATTTTCATGAAAGATAAGTACATCTGCAAATTGAGCATTGTGATCCTTGAATATCCAAAAAGAAGTTGAAAAATATTGACATGGGCAGGGCAAGTTGGGCAACCACCTTGGGAGGAGTAGTGTTTTTCCTAAGCATCCAATGTTTTTGTATCCTCTTGCTTTGCCTTTACCCATTCTAAGTATGAACTGCATTTAATTACTGTAGCAATAAAGAAGAGGTAACAGTTTTTTTTTTCATTTGTATAAAAATGACAAAACGTGCAGTTCTACTTACTGGATTAAAGTTAAAGTCATGTGCTATCCAATCATGTGCCTTCTGATACTGTTCTGTAAGACCCATCAGGTAGAGTGTGTCTACTCCATCTATAATGGTAGCACCCATAGCTGTTTTGCCAAAGATACTTGCTGAATGACCTGTATGTGAGATGGGCTTCAGTTCATTGGCCCCCCAAGCATACGTTTCATATCCATTCCATGCATGGACCATCATCTGTAAAGAAGAAATGATTTTTCATCATATCACTTGATAAACTAAAGTACAGTAATTGTGAATCAAATTACAACGGTGTAGCCATGCATAGACTACTTAGTGAGTATCTTCTTTCTACCATCCCTATGCCTTTGTGTGAAAAAGCACATGAGCCAACTGTATACAGTACATATATGAGTAGAGCATCATCATCAGAACCCAACAATCAACCCAAAGCCTACTCCAATTACTCTAAGGAAGTTCTGTCTCCTCCTAATGCAGATAAATAGGAAATGGCAATTTGAAGGCCATGATTGTAATGTACAGTAATGCAACTTCATAATTGAATTTAAATTCTATTCTTTCATTAGGCTATTTATTCAATTTTTTTTTCTTTTTTTGGATGAAAAAACCTTTAAAATTTTATGTATGTACAGTGCATTATAAAAGTAAGAAAATGGCCACCCAACTTTAAAGCTTTTTTTTCACCCATGGTTTTGACTCCAAGGTTGATAAATGCAGGTGAACAGGTACCATAGGTCTGCTCTACATACCAGTCTTGGAAAATCACTAAAAAACTGTTGGTTTTTGAGCATTGTATACTGTATGTCAGAATGAAAAGAAAAGCAGCACAATACAGGATGATATCCAGTACTGTAACTTTTCTTGTGAAATACTGTTAGTTCTCACATAAGAAATCCAGGTAGTTACTGCTGAATAATTTCAAAACACTTTGAACAGTTAAGGCTGTTGAGACTGTTTAAATATTTTATGATCTTTTTCTTTGCTTGCCATGTGGGTGCATTAATTTTTTGTTTTTATTTTAAACTAATTAAACAGCTCAGTAATTTGGCAAGGGGAAGTTTTAACCTCCCCCCTTCCCACAATTCACAGGCTGTGGTATTTCAACATATTTGAGAGGTATTGTTTAGTCATGGCAACACCACGGGCTGCACTTGAGACAGTCACATGATGTACTAAAAGGATTATCAGAAAATTGCTGGGAGTTGAGGTCCTTACACACATTCTCTATGGTACACAATTTACTGTACTTCACACAGCACTGACTGCAGAGATACATGTGCAACCATACAAAGCCCTAATCTTTGTTGCTAACAGAACTACATACTGAGTAGTACTGTAGTTTCATTCTCTTCCTTAAGCCACATATGCTGGATGGGTGAAAAAGTTGGCAGCTGGTAACTTTCAACTTTACCTAGCTAAAAATGCATGACACAGGCTTGATCAAAGTTTGTTAAGTGACAAAAATTCTGTAGCAGATGGCAATGGTGCATCTGGCCATCTAGTCAATGCTTTTAACCCCTCACAAACCCATCTCTCTCACTGAGTGAGACTCAGACCAGTCACCAGGCTTTTGTTAGCTCTGGATCTCAAAATTATCAAGAATAAATTTCCCAATATTTTTGGAAGGGTTTCACAGAAAGCAATCCCAAAAATTTCCAACAAAAAAGGTCAACTTTTTCCAATTTGTTTGCTCAACAGGTGAAGGATTCCTGAACAAGATTTTATAATTTCAAAGGATTGATGAGAAAGAAGTTGGTGTAACCTACAGTATCTAAGAAAAGAAAAAAATGAAATAAGTATGACAGGTATTTCTGTATCACTGTGTTACCATTAGTTGGTCAATGTAAAGAAGTGTATTGCATCGGCTGTAGCTATGCTCTGCATGCAGTGACCAACTCAAGATATTGAGACCATCACTACGTACTACCTACTGTGCAAGGCTTTCACTAAGTGACTAAATCACTATTTTACATTAACCAGGGCAACACTGCATTAGTAATAATAATAATAATTAAATTAGGCTTATGTAGTGTAGGGTCAATCAGTTCCAAGAAGGCACTGCTCTAGGCGCTTTACAAAGAAGTATGAAATACATTAAGAATTGAATGCAAACCAGAGGGGTCTAACATTTATTTTTAATATAAATGCAGATGCAAGCTCTTATTAGGTTTAATCACCCATACTAATAGTAATTTAGGGTTAGGTCTAGGGATACATAAAGATGTATGCATGTGCACACCTTCCCATAGGTATGCCACTTCTGCGAACAAAAACCCAGTTAGTGCCCAGCTGCACATACGTACCTGTAGGACAGACCCAAGCAGTCTCCATGCAGTCACCCCTTAATATATGTAATACTTACAAGCTAATTTGATTCTGGTTTATTCTGACACTAGTATCAGGTGGATTAAATTTTTCCATGACTGTGGGATAATTTAATCATACTGGGCTAGTTGGTTTCAGAGTAAGTTAGACACATACTGGGTTATAGTCATTTCTAAGGTCTAGACTATGTAGTGCATTTTGTGGGGCCACTAAATGTTATGATACATAGGTTTGTAAAGATGTAAACTAGGCTACTTTAAAGCATATGACAGTTGTGTGATAGCAGACAATATTTACTTACCTCCCTCACTTTATCCCTTCTCTCTTTAGCCTGAGGTTCTGCTGGCTCACCATCTGATATAGAAATGTATCCTTCTTGTTCTAGTCGAGCTTTAGCTGCAATTTTTGCTTCTTCTCTCTTTGCCCTTTCCTCTTCCTCTCTTTCTTGTAAAAACTTCTCTTTTTCTTGGTCCACTTCCTCCTTAAGACGATTGTGTTCATCTTGTTCCCTTGGTTGGTCATAATTATTATTTACATCACCCCCATCATTCACAAATGGTGGCTTTTGAATTGCATTTCTTGCTTCTTGCAATGCTTGATCTTGTCTAATTTGTAAACTGAGTTTTCTGCGATCATCTCGTAAATGAAAATCTTCATTAGGGTCTTCATCATGTTCATGTCCTAAGCCAATCCCAGGTCTAGCACCCCCTATTTGTGGATTAAATATCTCGGGGACATTGTTCATACGTCCTCGTAGGTCCGGTAGGAGAAAAAATGCACTGTAACATAATGTCATGAATATAAAGAAAATAAGATAGACCATATACCTCTCTATACTTTTCAATGTTTTCCTTCTTTGAAAAACGGGAAATCCATTACTGCTGCGATTGTACAAGGGTAACACTGTAGATTTCGATGCCATCCTGCACCAACCCTGGCAGTACCCGTCGGTTGATCAAAAGAGACCACACGTTTAACTTCCAAGTTGAAGGCTAGTATCCACGGTACAAATCCCTAGCACAGTAACACAGTATCATCAGCTATGAAGCTAGGCTAGGAGCGCTAGGCTGGCATTACTTCATCGTACTGTAAGCCTACTGACAAGTGCAATCAGACATAACACCACATAATGCGATCAGCCGTGTACGGCGGTTTTACCCTTATACAGTACGTGGTGATCTTGACATCACGTTAGTCGATGTGTAACTGTGCTGGCCATTCTTATCGTTACAACAATCATATGTATGGAACTGCAAGGCTGTCGCCCTTTTCTCCAATCCTTCTCCCACTCATTCAAACTCTCCGTATACCATGCACACAATTTTTATATGAATCCTGTTGAGCAGCTATTCCGTGCTGCCTGAAGACTTTTGAAATAGATGTCTGAAGTTGACATTCAAAATCAAATATTATAAAGTTTCCATTAATGTTGATTAGAAGTTATAAATGTACATTAATGTCTTTTTAGCGTTATTTGTTTTGTTTCTATTTGAAAAAATGTAAGTTGATCGATAAAATGGGAGTTAGTTATGGACAAATATCAGCATACGCGTTAAACTACTACAGCCCTGTAGTGACATTTTTGTTTCAAACTTTTATGTCCCCACTATTTTGTTTCAAGTTTCGACTTTTTGTTTTGATGTTTTTCATATTTCTCTTCGTCGTTTCTATAATTGATATGTTTCGGTTTTCTCTTATCTTTATTTTTGTTTCGAGTTTTTAAGTCGTTTTTGTCGTACCATATTAGGTAGTAAGACAACGAGGAAGGGTAGTTTCTAGTGGGATCCGGATTTTTTTTTGGGGGGGGGGGTGGGGGAGGGGGACAACTGTGTATAAATGTATTGAGTCAATTGGCAACTGATAAAGGTATGCATAGCGTCGAAAATTTAAAAATGTACGGGGATTTGCTAGGCCTTAGACTTGCCCCCCCCCCAACTAATTTTTGCCCGCTACGCGCGATTTTCTCCACATTTACGTTTGGCTTAAACTACTATGTTACGGGAGATTCTGTTGCAACTCCCTATATATATTAACTGCATAAAGTATATTTTCTAAAACAGCAGTGATAGTGGTCGGACGTCATGCTGCCGAAACACGATCTTTACCCAATGAAAGTCTCTTTTTACTGCTACTAGCTTGGAAGATTTTTTCAGACACAAGTGTCTCATGATCAAAAGCTCAGGGTGGTGGAAGGGATTTATTTCCCTAAATCGGGTGCTTTGGTTTTTCACCCAAGTATATTTTTAACTGAGGACAAAGCAAACTTCTTAATTTCTTTGCTATCTTAAATTCATTAGCATCATAGTCGAGATGTGCTGGGTAGCTGACATTTGAACATGCACAGCGAGTTCGCTAATTACCGTTATGGACTTGCATGCTCCTCTGATGTTGTGAAAAATGTTATAAGGTTTGCATCTGCACAAGGGAGATCTCCAGACAGTTTGAGTGGGCCCGGACTAGGAATAAGTTATGTGGGAAAGTTGGAACAGTCTGGTATAACTTGCTGGGAACGTTTTGCCATTTCCTTAACATGAGCCAATTACTTTCAGAATTTCTTAAGCAAAATCCCAATTCTTTTGACGCACTTAGCGCTTTCAAACATTTTTTCGAAACTTCTGACGTGGATTTGGATTGCTGAATTCTTTACGGAATAAAGCTACGCCCGTGTTGTGTATCCTTCATGAATGCCCGGTGAGTCTGCCAGCTGGATTTTACTATACCAAGTACATTTCCTGTAAAATATCGGCATTCTTACGTCATAGGCAGCAGAAGCGGGGACCAGGGAGGGGCTCTCCCCCAATATTTGATTATGAGATTTGGGGGCATGCCCCTCCCCCAATAAATGAAGTTTAGAAATCAATTTTTCAAAAGTAATTAAAAAAAATTAAGTTGCTTTTATTACATTTCGGCTATTCTTTGGCTCAATTATTACTTTTCGGAGTGCAAAAGTTGCAAAGCTTCCGGGGGCTCCCCCGGACCCCTCCCCCACGTTAACGATAACCTGTAGGAGAGTTTACTTTCGCCCTTCAAACAGTGAAAACAATTTTTTTTGCAAGCTGTAGATCTTTTTCAAATTATCATTCTTCTTCTCAGTTTAGGGCTTTATAAACATACTGAGCGATGGTCATGTCCGCAGCCCCCTTATTGGCCCAATGACACACATTTGCCTCAGTAATAATGCCCCTTTTAGGATTATTAGTAATACCTAAACAAAGGTACTTTTTTGCTTCCATTAAGTCCCCTAAAAAGCCTAAAATGTCAGAGCTTCAGGGAGCCCTGTTGCCAGCCCCTAGACCCCACTCATATTGCTTCAAGATTTTAAATAGAACTCCCCATTGATAAAATGTCCCAAACCTCTTTGGATCTCTAAAATGCCCCGTCTCAAATTATCAATCACGTGTTCAACTTTGAGTAGCTTCAACATTTTGGCTCTGTCCCCTAATATTACTGTAAAGTGTGTTTTCCCTTAGTCAAATGCCATGGTACTTCCCGATTCCATACTCGTCCCCGACCTCACCCCATTCCTGAATTAAATTCATAGTTTGAAATCCTTAATTTGAATATGATTTTCGACCATTTTTGGAGCCTTTCAAATCACTTAAATCGCTGAGCTTCCGGGGTCCCCCCCCCCCCGAAGTCTACATGGGCTTTCCCCTTTGACCCCACCAGGGGCCCTTAGAGACCCAGTTTTCTCACCCCAAACAGTACCAATTATGCTAACCTTCTTACTTATGCCCCTCCTACAATTGTCTGAAATCATCCTTATCCAGTTACAAACTCAGTTTATTGCTTCAGGGTGAGTACAGAAAAGCTCTATTTGTATAACCCAAACACTCTCAGTACAGTTCATGCTGTGTAATCTGCATTGGTAATCTGCATTCTTTGAATTAACAGTCAATCAAAAAGCTGGGCCAATGATGGAGAGTTTCTGTACCCCCTACAGGAAGTGTAGTTTGGGTGAGAGGATTGGCCCTTTAAGCGGGCCCCGCCAATAGGGTTTTTCGCTTCGTGCAAAACCGGACGCCTTATGGCGTCACCATTTCGCTGCCGAAAACTTGTACTCCCACCCCCAATGAAAAAACATCTTTCGCCTCCTATGTACGTGTAAAACCAACAGTCGAATTGAACCAATTATATTATTAGCATTAACTTTTAGTAGTAAACTTTTCCCGTTCAAGCTATAGGAAAACCAGGGATGTGTTATTGTTAGTTACACCTCCCTGAGAACACACTCAAGTTAGTTTCGTTGCATCGCCACTTACGGTGGCAGTATCCTTGAATACTAATAAACCTAACGTGATGATTAGGATACTTGATTATGAATTCTTACCACAGTTTTTCCCCTTATCATAAAATATAGTGTAAAGTAAAATCACTTTTATAACCATCCTCGAAGAATGACTCTGCCATTCCATGTCCTGCCCAAAAATTTCATGTTGTGTTGCAAAAGGAGGAAGGTGGAAGTTCTCACCAGAAGAGAATTTTTCACCCGACTCGCGTGCATTGACACAGCGCGAGCCGCATCTACACCGCTTGACTATCTATGCAGGCTTGAAAATTCATGTGATTATCGAAAGTGTTTATCACATAGTGCCATCTCTAACTGAAAATATTGCCTCTTCATTAAACCAGGATAATACAAAAAAACGAAACGAAAAAGAAAATGAAAAATCAAAATATATAGAAATTTCAAAACGATAAATTGAAACGAAACAGTAAAATGTCCCTTCTAGGCTACAGCAGAAAAGAAAGCTTACAATCCGTTGACCACCGGACCAGAGTTGTACGAATATCCTTCGGAGCTATCTCGAGGGCCGACGAATTTTTTCGTCCAACTCATCTCCACGAAAAATCAATTTGAGGGGCGGCAGCATAAAGTAGACTACAACCACAGACGCGCTACGCAGGCTACTTCGGAGGCGACTGTGGTAGACATTTTTCTTGTGAAGATGGCGCTCTATCAGAAATAATAATACACCAGGTCTCTATACAGTGTTACACAGAGTCTGCAAACTTGGGCCCATTTTCCATTTACAGGAATCCCGGATTTTGAGAGACGAATTAGTTCGTTTCGTTTATTTGTTTTTCTAAATAATCAGAATGTGTGGATACACAAAAGTAATGAATACATTCATAACACTGAAGTAGATGGCAGTAAAACTAAAAAACCCTGAGGGGCTTGTCGATAGTTCTACTCCCCAATAAAAGTTACCTAGAGTAGCTGTGTAACAAACACAAACAAGCATAAAGTGAAAAAGAACGTAAGAGAAAAAGAGGACGGAAAATTGAATGAACTAAAAGGAAAGGCAATGACTTAGATTACAAGACCAGAACAAACCCTCACAAAACCCCTTACCAACCCGCAGCCCCTTCCACCCATGAAAGCCCAAGACTTGCCACAAACAAAATGCGCATAGTGACAAAACATATAATGCATGCACTTGAACAGTATGTTAAGTCAACCATGAAGTTTTATCCTTATAATAAACCTTTCATATAAAAATGGTGAGGAAGACTACTGAAGAATTAGTGCAAAGCTATGTAGTACTGGGTGAAACCCCTTCGAAAAGAATTTATACTTGGCCTGTTAATTAATGAATAAGGTAATGAGTTCCACAGTTTTATAGCTTTGTAGTTTAGGGCCAACTGTGAGGATTAGGTACGGGTAACATTAGTATGCAGGAGAAGAGATTGACGAGTAAAATACAGTAGTTGTGGACTGAAGAATTTTTGGTGAAGAATCCTGAACACAGCCGGATTACGAGGGGGTCCCCCAACTTTTTCCAGAAATAAGTTTTTTTACGTCTTAATCTGGTTGCTTTTGCTACAAAAATACAAACTGGATTTGACAGAGCTACGCGAGTGATGCTTAATTAAGTTATATAATGTTTAAACAGGTCATGTACTGCACTGAAACTATGTAAAAACAATATTCTGTCAATAAATGTCTCAACGCTATCTTTTTTCGACACGCTTCGGGTGCACCCGTTTTAAATATTTCAGGATTCGGGGTTTCTTCTTGTAGAACATCTCTTCCATTGTCACTGAAACTCATCACCAGGGCCCGGACCGTACACAGCTGGAGCTCTACCGTAACTAGTGAAAGAGGGATGCAGGAAGGAGGTGCTGGTCCCCTTCTCTGATCAAATGCAACAAACTTTCTGAAAGGACGGTGATCTTATTTGACCCTAATCTGGAGCTCCACTCTTTTTTGGCTGAACTGAAAGGGGGACACTCTTTCTTTAATTTCCATTAATTTCTCTATTAACAGATTGAGATGTCTCAAAAGTCCATATTTCTGCGTGTTCTGCGCTTTCCATCACAGATAAGGACTCTATAAAAATTCCCATGAAAAGGACGCTATAGGAAACCAACAGTACGTTTTTGCTTAGTACAAAATTAATATCCTCAGTGGTCACCCTTATTCAGCTGTAGTGAAAAGGGACCCCTCTTGTCTAATTTTATTTCAATTCCACTATTGAGATGAAGTAAAAATTCATTTTTCGGCGCTCTCCGCGCGCCCCTTTACAGGTAACGGCTTTGTGAAAGTCACGTGAAAAGACTATATAGGAAACCAGAGCATGTTTGTGCTTCAGTAACAATGAATTTAAGGGGCAACCGTTATTCAGCTAAGGTTAAAAATGGCCCATCTTTTCTCTAATTTTCTTTCATTTTCATTACTGAGATGTTTTAAACGTTAAATTTTTCAGCGCACTTCGCGCACCCTATCATAGACAAGGGCTGAATTCACATCACATGAAAAGACCCCTAGCTTTCTGAAAAGAAGATAAGGGGCACCAAGGAGGGAGTCCCTGAAGAACCTCAATTTTAAGTAATCCATTCACTTTCCCCGCACCCTCTGCATTATCGATTCCGGCCGAATTTAACCATACGGAGTAAGCATATAATTGAAGAAAGTCAAATCGTGATATTTGGGTTATGTTAACTGCCCATCTTATGTAATTTAAAGTTGAAGATAAAATGCATCATTTAAATGCCTAAAATTTCGTTAATACCCAGGAGCTTCCGGGGGCTTCGCTCCCTGGACCCCTACCGGGGCTTTGCCCCTGGACCCCACCAGGGGTTAAATGATGTAAATTGTGACCTTTCAGAGATATATAGCTTTTAAACCAGTTAGGCAAATACCTCTAATATCATAGCAATCAAGTTTCTGTAAGAGAATCCCGTGGTCAATTGTGTCAAATGCCTTTCAAAGATCAAGAAACGCCCCAATATATGTATTATTGTTGTCAATAGCACTGAGTTATTTTTCAACAGCTTCAATAAGAGCAAGCTCAGTTTAGTGACCTGGACTAAACCCGGCCGTAATTAGTAAACGTGAGAAGGACATGTGGTATACGAAACAAGCGTGAACAACTGTACAACTGTATATATATATAGTACCTAGAACTGACACCAGGAAGGGCGAACAACCTAAGTAGCCTTCGTACAAGGAAAATGTGAACCAGGCCGTGCGTTCGATGCACGTATATTACCCATTACGCAAGATATAATTCAGTATTTTAATTTTGATCGTGACGCCATTTTTGGGCGTAAATGAGATTTGATAGAAAGTTGGCAGGCTACAGTAAAGACCTTTCACAAACGAAATGTTTAGGAATTACCTATATATGTTTAGCACCATGAAGATGACACCATCATGATGGAGGGGTGGCGCCAGCGGGGGGGGGGGGGATGCCCCCCGTCGGGGAAGGTCGTCGGTCTCGTCGGGGAAGCCTAAAATAAGAATAAAAAAATAATAAAAAACCTACAAGGACTGCAGTTACTGGATGGGGGATCTTTAACATACTGTATTTTTTGTTTTGAAATGCTATTTTAATGTTTATCGAAATTGATTTTCAATCACTTCTCCTTAGCTCCTCTTTCCATGTACCTTGTCTTTTCTCTTCCCCCTCCTTCGGGGAAGCTTAAAAATAAACGTAAAGGACTGAAGGTACTGGATCGATGATCATGAACTATTTTTTGTTTATGAACTATTTTTCCTTTTGCAATGCTATTTCAATACATATCTCAATCTGTTTTAATCACTCCTTTTTCGCTTCGCTTCCCCTCATCCCATCTTTAATCGCAAAAGGTCATGCCCCCTTCGTGGAAGTCTGCCCTCCTCCTGTTGTTGAGAAAATCCAATTTCGTCGGGGAGCCTTCATCTATATGCACCCGACAAACTGATAGCCTAAAAGATGCAGGTCTGATACACTTCAGATGCCTGGACGATCTTCTTGATTTTTTTTACTAGAAGACCATATTCTTTAAGGTTACTCACAATTCCGAATTTTCCTTGCAAAAACGGACGAAAGGTTTTTCATGTGCATGCAGTGCCCAATGGTCTGCCATCTGGCCTGCCCCGACAGCCGACTTCTAGCAAATGAAAATTGGCCAGGTCGTTTCAGCTACACAAAATTATAAAAATTGTGAGGAATGTCTCCCAAATGACTAAAATTTCATTTATTTGAAGCCACCTTGTAACGTGACATATTTTCAGACACGTTAGAAGTAAAATCTGTCATAACATTACAACTCTCCAATATAAGCTTCAGATTGTTAAAAGTGGCAATGTTTTGTTTAATTTCGGTGAATACTCCGTAAAATAAATGACCAAAGCCAACTCTGTTATTCACCCAAACATTCTATCTAACTTTGCTTCTAAAAGACATATCACTTGATAAAAAACCTAGTTTTTGTTATAACCTTACCAAAAGACCGGATTTTCTTCCATTTAATTCCAAAATTTCTCCAATAAAATAAGCTCTTAATTTTCAAATCTTCTTTCGAAAAAGGAAAAATTTTAGGGCAAACTTCTAGTGTCGTGTAAAAGCCTTAGTACGTAGGCCTATTAAATGAGTAACCCCAAAAGATTTTCAGTTGTCACCTATATTAACGTTTTTGATTTTGCCCATATGAAGGTCCGATTCTTCAATAAACACCCCAACTTTTAATTGTACTCACCATCTCAAAAGCCAAATTTCTTTCAAAAATTTTTAATTTTGCCTTCAAAATATATTCAAGATTTTTAAGTATTTGTTGAAAAGAAAGCCAAAAGTTTCGCGCGCTACGCTCTCCTCAAAATCTGCTAAGTTGCATCACAACGGGACTAATTCAAAGCTTTTGTGGGGCTTTGAAATGCTTGCCCCCTGTCGGGCGTGGAAATCCTGCCCCACCTCTGTCATGATGTTCACAAAATGAGGACTTAAAGTTTAGAAAAACGTTTTCTTTCTAAGTACTGTTTTTAAATTGTATTTTTCTTAACTGATGAAAAATAGTTGTAAATAAAACCAAAATTGATCGAACGGATGGATGCATTGGAATTTTTCAATTCTTATTAGCTATTAGCTATATTGCCCTTACACGTCATAATTATCCTACAATCGAAGAGATATACTCTAACACAAACTTTCACGCACGGAAAATGTTTGCTCACTCCCATTTAAGAAATTATGCAGTTGCAATTTTGGATTTGATGGGACTTGAACTGAATTAGGGAGCTCAACGTATACCGGTACTGCTTAAGAAGCTCTTCAAAGGATTCATTTTTTCTCTCAATATCTCTTGACCATTTTTTTCTTATGGTTCATGAGACTTAAATTGCTGTGATTCATTAACCATTTTTTAACATTATAGCTGCATTATGTTTTGCTTTTATTTTGAAAAATGAAAAACTTCTGTAAAGGACCAGAATAGAAAATTCTTAAGCTTCATATGGTTCCCTCGTGCTTTGTTTCACTTACTTCAATTAAAAGACCATTTTTTTATTCCTGTATGAGCATATGTTTATTGTGCAATTGAAAAGTAAACAAAAAGAAACTTTTTTAATATTAAATTATGTTAAATTAAATTAAAACATGACTGATTCTTCTCCACATATAATGCAACTGTTGTTCAGGTCTTTTAAACATGAAGTGAGGTGGTTTTGGTGGACCAAACTTATTATTTTATTTTTCACCAACTTTGTGATGTTTCACTTTTCTTTGTATTCTCCTTATTTAACAAACGATACGAATGTACTCTCTTCTGGAAACGAAATTCATTGACGTTTATGTATGGTGTTGGATTATTTGAAATTTTAGTTTCATGGTTAACAGATTTTTGAAATTATAAAACAATAAATAATATATAGGATGCTTTGCAAAAGGAAATGTGACATAAATTTTATTAGGTAACCTTCATTTTCAAAGGTTACCAGTTACACAGCCAACGTGTCTCAGTTCGGTAGGTCTGTTGCCATTGTGGTTCGAACCCGAGGAAACATATCAAAAGAGTTGAAGTGTTAAATTCTAAGGCAGCTTGAAGCTCTTAACCATGAATTATTACCACCAAACTCAATGAAAAGCAAAATCTTTTAAACTCCAGACTATATTAAGTTATTTCTTAAAATAAGAGTCGTAAGATGATACTTAAAACGGTTTCATTGCGTCTTTTAACGCATTGGTGGGTGCACGAAGCATGCCCCACCCCGAATCGAATTCTGATTAAACTGTTTAATGGAACAAAAACAATGATTTTAGGTAGGTGGTGATCAAGCTCATTCCATACTTCAGTGTTTACGTAAGCACCATGAGTACTAGACTCATATTCTTCCCAAATTACCAAAATTTTCGCGCTCTCCTCGCGCTTCTATTCGATGTATATATTTATTACAGAGTCGCAAACTAACGGTGTGATTTGGTTGATTGTTGGTGTACAAAGGCTAATGTGTTAGATAATGAAGGTAAGCAACGTTCAGGAGTGTAAAGTGGGGGAAATTTTTCTGCATTCCTCTTCATTTAAAAGCTATGTCTAAAGAATCTTGAAAACTTTGTCGGATCACCTGCAGGGTTCAGGTCCCTTCTTAGCGGCATTTATAGAAACCTGAAGGTGCATTCATGCGTTGCGGTCTGCACTGTAATTTTTGTGATCCAAAAACCAAAAAAATGATTTCTAAAGCAAAATTTCTACACGCCTGTCACGGATATCTATTCATCAGGATTTTTACTGTTTTAATTTATGGCCATTATATTTTAGTGAAATGTAACACGAATTTTTAGACATTTATGCGAAAATAATAGATACATCTCGATCGACTGTCTTCAGGAGATCACAGTTCAGTTTAGTTCGAACGAATTATAGATAAATTTTAATCGTTTACTATATAAAAAAATTTTCAAATCGGGGTGGCGCCAGAATTTGTCCGACAGGGGAGGTGCAGAATGTTAAAGCCTCGGCCAAAACGATAAGTTAGGCCGGGTGGGTCGTGACTTGGTATTACGCCCGCCGACATTTTTGGCTTTCTTTTTTGCAAATATTTAAAAGACATTTTCAAACTACTGTTTTATCATCACAGACATTTTCAAACTACTGTTTTTCAATATGTGTAACTGAAAACGGCCTGACGGTTTTTCATTACCGCTCGAATTCGCCTGTCGAGGCAAGACGGATGGCAAACAATTGGGCCCTGCATGCACCTGAGCAACCTCGTTTTTGCAAGGAAAATTGGGACCTGTGAGAGCCTCCTTGAAGAATATGGTTGTCTAGTAAGCAAAATGAAGAAGATGGGCTCTGCGGAACTGAAGTTTATCGGCCTTACGTCTTTAATCGTGTTCTTGTAGATGAAAGCTCCCCAACAAAATTAGATCTTCTCAAAGTCAGGGGACAGTCTTCCTCAACAGGGGCATGGCCCCTGGTCCTCCGCTAGCGCCACCCTTTAAACGTCTGTACTTGGAACTTCGATTCTGATATGTATTAAAATAGCGTTACAACTTACAAAAGAAAAAAGTAGTTCATGATCATCCATCGAGTAACTTCAGTCCTTTACTTTTTTTTTTCATTTTTAAGGTCTCCCCGAAAAAATCGCCGTCCTTCCCCAAAGGAGCTGGGAGGGGGGATGGGACAAGCTACTGTGGAATGAGGTATAACAGAACTAAGAAAAAGTAATTGATAATCGATTCCGATATGTATTAAAATAACGTAACAAAAGAAAAATATGTTCAAGATCACCTATCCAGTAACTTTAAGTCTTTTTAGGGTTTTTTATTTTTCTTTTTCTTTATCAATTTTCATAATTTTGTAGGCTTCCCCGACGAAACCGCCGACCTTTGACGACGGGGGAGGGGATTGAGGGCAGTGTTGCCCGACGGGGGGCATGGCTCTCCCCTCCCCCTCCTCCAACGCTGGATCCACCCTTGTCTCAAATTAGGCCTTCTTTATTGCATTGCTCTAGAAAAAAAAAAACTTTACTTAGTTTCTTGTGCAATCTGGAAAATATTCAACTTGAGGTTAGTCAATTTGAGTGCTGTTCATTCTGTTAGTTCGTCAGATAGCCTACTCTAAAGTTAGTCTACTGCCGATGACAGTGCAGTACGTTGTCTTCAATTGATTGTATACATTATTTTACGGGAAGTGATAAATCGCGCCCCTCTGGCAACCACTTCATATTAATGAGTTGACACGTCAAATTTAAATATTCATATCATGTCTTACAGGCGAACAGCTCACAGCGACGTAAATAGAAACTAAGTTCGAAGTGTGACTCATGATGATAATAACATATTTCACAGTTCTTGTTCGCGATCGACGGCTGAATCTGGGTTTGACAGGAGCCAAACGGTGTATGGTAATTGTCAAATTGCTTTGATTTTGGAAGAAACTATCAAACTGTAACAGCACTAACTCAGATAAGGCATTCTACTGTATATGTAGTGACTGCTCTGGAACTACAACTATCCATACAGTGGCACAACTGATATGTGGATAATCGTGAATAATCGTAATATAGCTTCTTCGGGAAGGAGTGTAAGTTTTGGTTTCGCCGAACGGCCCTTTGCCAGAGGGTCGGGAGTACTTTAGAAAAGGAATGGAGAAGAATTTGACCCAACTGAAATTCCATGACACCGACCATGTACCCTAGATAGGATATATCTCCATTGGCGTGCGAGCTAGGGATTGGTGGCAAGGGGGCAGTCTGACCCTCTCACCCCCCCCCCCCCCCCCCCGTCTCTAAAAAATCCACACATTCTAGAATGTGGCGGGAAATTGGAAAAATTAGGACAGGGGTTTGCAAAAAATCGTACAATCAATGGAGTTTTAAAAAATGGCATAGTTTTTCCGAAAATTCCTTTACGTGCCCGCAATTTGAAAAAAAAACCCGCCATAAATCGCGGTACTAGAATTCATGAAAAGTAAAGATTCCAAAAATTTTCTACACATCCGGGCAGCGCAAAAGTATTATTCGTGAGCCTACTAGTTTTTACTTCACCCTTTTTCACAACACGATACCCGAAATGGTAGAATATCCATTTTTCTTTCAAGCTTTTACCCGAAAACACAAAAGTAAATAATCATAATCAGGCCAGGGTGACATATTTCACAATGATCAAAGAGATATAAAATCGGGACACATTTGGGAAGCCTATCGCCTAAAATCTCAGGCTTACTTTTAACAGTATCAATTCTCTTAGACTTCTTACCACTGGCGTGGACAAAGGGGCCATGACCCCCCCTGTTCATGCCCGCAAAATAAAAAAATGAATGAATTATAAAGAAATAAATTACGTAAGAAAAAGGTACTTTAGTCACCTTGGCCGAGACTGGCCCCCGCCACTTGAAGGGTCAGAGTGTTTAATTAGTATACATATTCCAGGGTTCGTTCCGCATTTCTGTTGATGTCCAACGGTGCACGCACGCTGAATGCGAACACTTTTTCAATAGACTCAATCAGTGTTACAACAAATGCCATCACGGCTGGGCGTCAAAACAGTTGGTAAGGCGCGCTCACTGAGCTCTATGCTATATAGAGGCTTTGCAATTGCGTCACGGAACCGACATGCTGGAGGACATTCATGCCAAATACACGTGGCTTTGTGCCGAACGCACTGCACAGTGTGTACTGTGATATGCACGGTGTGTAAAAATTCAACGAGCAAGCGCGTCCCGTATGGTTTACTACGTAGTTACATGTACTCCAACATGGCCGTCGGTGAGTATTATGACGTCATGTGAAAAGCCTCTATAGCTCACTAGTGGGCGCGCTTACACTGTCGTCACGGTCACAATGGACACTAGGTTCCAGTTTGTCTACTCTCTGCGTGCAACCGCGCAAGCGTTAACACGCGCAACACCAAATGTACACCCATGTTTTCTTGCTCTATGCCAACCAATGCGGTCCACCGTGTTGTCATCTATCCTGAGACAAATACGGGCAGTGGTTTAAAAGAAAATCAGGTAATTCGGGTCATAGCGACAGTGTGAGAATGTCTTCCCATTAGCTTGGAATTCATTTAAAACCCATCTCGTAATTTGACATTTTCAACAGTTTTACTAATAGAAGTAAAATCATTTATTGTCGGAAGTTCGTGCAGTCACATACATAATTTCATCAATGCAACACGGTAGATATTTAACGAGTATCTAAGCGGAACGCCACCATTAATTGGCGCGAAGCGTACAGAAAATTTTGAAATATCCTACCCCTCATACAGATGAAAATGACATTTTCCGGGCTTTAAGGGGGGGATGTAAGCAGTCGCTATTTTGAGTTTCCACTTGCAAAAAATGTTCACTTGAAACTTAAATTCTATTCTGCTTTGAAGCGGTCTAAGTGGAGCACCACCAAACGTTGGGGCGAAACGTACAGGAAATTTTTGAAAAATTTGACCCTTCAGACAGTCAAAAATTTCATTTCCTATGCTTATAGGGGGGTCTAAGCAGTCGCTATTTCGATGTTCCGTTCGCAAAAAATGTTCACCTGAAATAAAATTCCACTAGGAAGGCTTCCTAAGGGGAGCTTCCCCACTGGTTGGTGCGGAGCGAACAGAAAATTTTGAAAAATCAGACCCCTGGCTTACACTCTAAAATCAAAAGAGTGAACTTATTCACTCTTTGATCGAGTGAAAAATGTAAATTCACTCCATTAAAGTGATAATTCACTCCAAGGGGGGTGAAGTTCCCTCCAAAAAGAGTGAAGTTCACTCCAAAAAGATTTAAATTCCCTTAAAACGAGTGAAGTTTCATTCTTGATGGAGTGCCCACGGTGATCGCTTTTAAAAAAAAGAGCGATCATTGCAGGCACTCGTTTTGGAGTGAATTATCACTCTAATGGAGTGAATTTACATTTTTCACTCTTTCAAATGGTGAATAAGTTCACTATTTTGATTTTAGAGTGTACAAGGGGATCTAAGCAGTCGCTATTTGATCAGAAAATTACCAGATAAAATGTATCACTACCAATCGATGAAATGGTCCTGCATATTTTCGGGGGAAAACTGCAAAACGGAATGGAAAACATGGTAATGAATTTTACTCTTTTGGTATTGGGACTAAAATTCAATGTATATTGATAAAGTTGTGCGACAGTCCGAACTTCCGACTATATACATGATTTAACCTTTTGAAAAATTTAACATTACAAGGTGTTTTTTAAGCAGAATTATGGGAAGACATTCTCACTCTACATCATTAAAGTGTCAAAAAAACAAATTACCCGATTTTCATTTCCTTTGCCCGTGGTTGTAGAGAAGGATAGATGACAAACTCTTGGGCACTTGAACACCCTCCTGTCTGTCCATTGAATTAATTTGTCAATTGAAAACGTCCCAGCATTTTTCAACCATTGCCGGAATATTTGACCATTTTGGGCAGTTTTGCAAAACTACAGTATTAAGTGGGGATGATGAAAACCTTTTTCACATTCTGCCCAAATGTGTCGCAGATCTTTGTTATTTTCCATGAAAATTTTACTTTAAATATAGCGTTTTCTGTTTTGCGGCAAAGGTTTGAAGCTATTAAAATAATCGGCGACACTGTAAAAAATGGTACAAAATCGCTGTAAATTTACAGAACATAACGATTACATAAAAGTTCTGGTAATAAGTTTCCAGAACTTTTCTGTTATCCTTATTTATCTCTTTATTTTTTGTACTTGTAAATCTATAGTAATTGTTTACAGTGCATTTAGGGTATTTTTAAGAAGGGCAATTGAGGGCAATCTAAAGAAGGCTCAAGAATGATTGTTTCTTTTAACTGTTTAAGCCATAGGCTTCCCAAATGTGTGTCGATTTTTTTTTTTATGTTTGATTTTTCGTTACAGTGTTACCCTAACTATGATACTTTCTATTTTCGGGCAAATGCTTGAAAAATTTGGATTTTCGACAATTTCGGGCATTGTATTGTGATTATCTGTGAAGTAAAAGTCACGAAAAATAGCTTTTTGCGGTGTCCGAAGGTGTAGCAATTTTTTTGAATCTTGACTTGGTTTTTCATGAAAATATTTTTGGAGACTATATGACGTTTCTGTCCAATTTTAAAGGCATATCTTTTCAAGATTTCGGTCACATTTAGGAATATTCTGAAAAAAAAAAAAAACCATCACATTTTAACAAAATTTAAGAGCTGTCCGAATTTTTTTCAAAATTCCTGCCCTAATTTTCCCCAAATTCCTGTCCGATTTTACGGAAATTTGGGATAGTCTTCCCCCTGCCCCGTCTCGTACACCACTGGGTATGTCCACTCTACCCAAGATCTAAGTGAGGTCCTATGAGGTAATAGTGGTAAGGTTGCAACCCTTGAGACTGCATTGACCCAACATGGGTTTGGTTGTTGCACTGGCCAATGACTGGCAGCAATGACCGTGCAAAGTGCGAATTCCTTCCAACAACATTTGACTATAGTTTTGGAACAAATTTGTGAACCCCCAGGAATTGAAAGAATCCTACAGTTGAATAGAAACAGGCTAGACGCTAGGAGCAAACTGATCCACACCAAGGTAGCCAATTTCAGCCACTCCAAATCTGCTAGAAAATTATTTATCCAGGAACTCGACGAGTAAAAATTCAAGAGATTCCGAAGATATGAAGCTTGTTACAGTCTCCCCGAATTTATTCCGAAATTCAGAATGGGGCACAATTGCAGAATACTCTGCCGCTGCGTGGATCTATCGCAAGTGCATCTATGTCATATAGTAGTCGGGTAGCCCGGATTGAATATTATCATCGACCAGTATGAATTTAATTTTTTCTCAGGTCGCCAGTGGGGGGCTGCTGGGGGATGGGCGATCCAGTGGGGACTCGAGCCCCCGAGCCCCCCTTCGTAGCTACGCCACAGTATCTGACCAAGAATACGATGCACTGTAAATTCACATTTGAGATCGCAGTAGCTTTCAAAGTCTTTCCCTTGGTGAACTTTACCACTTTATTGTCATGTGCATGGTAGATAAACATTGTTAAAAACTTTGTGTTATCATTTATTTTATTAGTAGCATTGAGATTCAGTCTCCACTCCCTCGGGATAGCAGAATTTTTCCGTAATATAATGTATAAGGAAAAATACTGGTTAAATTACATTTATGGCAGAAAACATTTTAATATGCACTTAGTCGACTCTCTCATTAAAAAAAATTAATTTTGTCACTTTTCTACATGTCCCGAAATTGACCAATTTTCCCGAATTCCTCGTAATTACCTGGAAAGGAATGGGACTGCAACTGATAACATAATTTACATTTGCATACAGTTTGAACTTCCATTATCGATGGTGCGCTATAGCCTATGGACATTTTCACGGTTCCTTTGTTTTTCCATGACGAGTGTATGATAACATTAACGAGGATTTCCGTTGTTTAAAAAACTGCACATCTGATAAACCCAAATAGCAAATGGATCGTAAGAAAAAGTTTTGTGTTCTACATAAGGCGTGGTCCGAAATAGGTTTGAGACCTTTGATATCATTCTACTGACATTTTATCGGAAAACTTGAAACTGTGTGCTCTAAATTGCTATTAGTTAAAAACAATTATAATTACATAGTTTGAAAATTATAAGATAATGGAACATTATGTAGAAACAAGTAGGCTAAATGATCTATTTAGTGAAAGTAAAAAAAAAAAATCAGCTTTGGAAAATTTTAGGGGGGGTGTGGGTGGCGCGCCGGGTGCGCCCCGCCTAAATCCGCCACTGATGTAAAGTAGCGTTAGTACGGGCCGGATCTTGTGTAGCCGGAAACAGAAAAAAAAAAAAAACGGATGAGAGTTCCAATTAATTTTCAAATTGGTTTATTAATTCGTTGATTGAATTCCAAATAGATCAAGTTTGACTCGGCCGGCAAAATAATTATTAAAATTTAACTATATACATGGTGATTGCATGCTTCTGCTTCGAGCTCTCTTGCACGAGTTCCAAAAAAAAGGGAGCGGCAGGCTCTGAGCTTGCAAACCTCATGGGAGATCGGAACACATGTAGTCCCCTGATTGGTTAAGAGTTGTGACGCACCAAATTAAATCAATATTAATGAATGTTCTGATCTAAAAGACCAACGAGGAGGCTGTAGAGGGTGAAATTGGCCACACCTTGAAAATATGGGATACGGCGTAAACGTTGAACTAGAACGAAGAAGACGTTCACCGGTAACACGTGACCGGAAACAGTAAGGGCCCTGGGAATCTAGGAAAAAAGGAAGGGAGAATTGCTCGTAAACAACAAGATGGCGTCTATGTTAAAGGTCAGGGAAGGTGCACCATGCTACATGACAATAAGCTCTTACAACACCATGACAAAATGATGCAGCCATTTTTCTCTTGTGTACTATCCGCGTGAGTTGCTATGGTATTTTCCTATGCGCAAGTAAAGATTTTTGAAAGCTTGAATAATGTAATGACCAAAGGGCAGTCCAGTTATTTCTCGGTCTTTGCATTTTCTCTTGGCATTTCATTTGAATTTCAACTTTTCTCACGTGCTCGTGTTTATTAGAAATTTAAAGACAGTGCCCCGACGTGTAATGCTTTTTTTCGATATAGGCTACTTAGTTAAAGGCATATTTTCATCATCCCAAACTGTCTCAAGTCTCCCAACCTACTTACTTCTAGCCCCTCCCACATTTATCTAAAACTCATCTTTATCCAGACACAATCCTAGTTTATTGCTTCATGGCTTGTCCCAGTGGCCATACAAGTCCATAATGTGTAATCAAGACACTCTCAGTGCCCATGCTGTGTAATTTAGCTATGATGCATTGTTTGAATATGATGCCAATCAGAGAGCTGTACCAATTGAGAGTTTTGATATATTTATACTGAAAGTGTAGTTTAGGGTGACGAATGGCTGCCCCTTTAATAAGCCCTTCTACAGGAACTTTGTTTTCCAGGAGGCTACAATTTTGCACGGTACGTGTTGTATAGCTGTGCACGCAGTAACACCCTTGTTCGGTCAATACGTAGTACCTTCTGAAAGTGATTCGAAAGGAGAAATTTTGTGGGTTCAAAGTTGTTTACAAGGGGAACACATAACGTTGCAAACAACGTGATAGTATGTTTATCAACTTTGCAGTTCGTCCAATACTGTTTTTCACAAATTCCCTAGAATAGATTCCTATAAGTCGCAAGATCAAGCTCTAACTAGCGTGTTACGTTGTGCAACACGCGCAAATATTCCCAAGATCATAGGGAACTTTCCAAACGCCCTTATGCTACCTCGTTTATGAATATTGAACTCCTTGTGACGTTAGTGTGTCGTCTGGGTCATTAATATGAAGTGGTTGCCAGAGGGGTGCGATTTATCACCTCCCATTTTTCTTACCTTCTCATAAGTCATAACGAGCATCGCCTGAAGTTTGCCTTGTCTGGGTCTATGGGAAAGGGTGACACATAGGCTAATCAGCAAGTTTTTCCGCATGCGTATAATGACTGTACGTGTCAAAGGTCACATAAATGTACGTAAACAATCGTGGCAAATTTCGATTTGCTCAACACCTCAAGGATAGATGCGTCTGGAAAAACGAGACAAGTAACTTACTCAGTTTAATGCAGACCGGTTTTGCAATTTCTCAGCAATGCTTTAGTTCCTCGTTTTATTACACAACGTAATATTTTGCACATTTCAATATCAGGTAAGAGACATTTCAGAAGCCCTCAGAGTTCAGTTACCAAAGGGAACGCACCGGTTCCGCGAATGCTGATGTTAGCTTTGCAATAGCTTACTGCCTAGTATAGGCCTATAGCTGCATGGGCATAACCTTAATTAGTAGTGTTATTATGAAGCGACGTCAAAGGCAATGTGCAGTGTGTATGTCTTTTGTTGAATGCTCTTGGTGGGTTCATCAACGATGATAATAGTGATATAGCCTAGGCATTGAACTACATTATGTAGGCCTAGCCTAGCTACATGGTTATTTTCAGACGACATTTTCTTAAAGTTGTATAGCCTAGCTAATGATAGGCCTAACTTAGTATTTAATGCAACTTATAGTACAACCTAGGCCTTGCCTAGGCCACTGGTCTAGGGTATTCCAAGCCTGGGCCTGTTCATTAGTCCTAGGCTCAGCCAAGGCCTAGGCGTATATGAATAAACCTAATGAATATTATGCCAAAGTAACCAAGAATTCTGAGTATCCTAAGAAAAATTTCCTGATCTTCTTCAAAATTGAAAACAATTGAATTGTTTACGCGGTGTGTTCAACAAGTGTTCCTAAATTGCTCGTGATTTTGCAGGATTTTTGCAGGATTTTTCGAAGTTTGCTTTCATTTATTTGTACTGTTCTGTCTTTGTTCTGTCTGAATTCATTTCGTTTTTCTTTCTGTGTTGTCACTTGTTGTTTGTAATTTGTTGTGTTGGAGTTTTTCATCGTTTTTTTTCCAGCTGTCGCTTTGGTCAGGTATTTGTATTTTGTGTTTGTATCCTATCCTAGCCTTAGTGTGCATTCTTCCTTTAGCCTAACCACCTTGGTCTGTAAAAACTGACCAGGCCTACTGTGTAACGTTAAGCCTAACGTTAGGCTTACGCTAGTTTGTTATTTTTGTAAGGATTTCTGGTTACATTAGGCTGTATTTTTAGCTGAATAAGGTTATCGCAGCTTTGCTTTTGACCTGCTATATGGCTGAATTGAAAGTTGAAGAAGCTGAAACTAAAGAGGATCAACTTATTTGTTGTGAGGATTGTTGTATGTGGGCGGATTTTGACAAGTCAGGTTTATCTTGTACTTTTGAAGAAGCTTCTAGGGAGGATTTCATTTTTGTGTGTCAGAAGTGCACTCGCTTGAAAAAACTCGAGGCTCTGTTGGCTGCTTCTGAAAGTGAAAAGGATTGGGTTACAGTGTGGGAGGGACGCAAATCACAAGGGTCTGCAAAAGAAGTTTTGGGAGATAGTGTCAAGCTTTCAAATTCTTATTCTGGGTTGTCAGTGGAGGAGGTTGGCGTCGGTAAGGAGGAACCAAATTCTGGTACTGGTAGTGGTCTGTGGGAGGGAGAAAAAGTTAGGGGGAAGACTTTGTTGGTTGGGGATTCCATTATAAGGTATTCTGACAGGGAGTTTTGTAAAAAAGACAAAGGTAAAAGGGTTAGAGTTTGCTTACCAGGTGCTCAAATTGAGGGGAACGAGGAAGTCGTTGCAGTTCAGGTTGGTACCACCAATCTCTATAGGGATAGTCAATTTTTACTCAGGTCAAAATTTAAGGAACTGATCAGTAAACTTAAGTCCACACGCAGTAAGGGGGTTATTTGTGGTATTCTCCCTAGGTTTGACAGAAAGGTTTCTTCGGGTAAAATTGCGAGTTTGAACAAGTGGTTGCAAAACCAGTGTTCTCAGGGGGGTTTCAAATTTGTTGATACACGGGCCAAATTTCATAATAGACGGGATCTATTCGCTAGAGACGGGCTGCATTTGTCAGGCATTGGGGCCAATGAATTGGGAAGGATGGTTACTAGGGCTGTGGAATCCCAGTTGTCAAACTAGTTTCAGGGGCGAGGGATTTTGGTGCTAGGAGTATCTCTGATGTTGGTTGTGTTGAGGGTCCTATCCAAGCTCACAGAGGTTTTAACCATATCTCAACTGACAGGGCAGTTTATGGGATCAAAGTTGTGTTTGCTAATGTACGGAGCATTCTTAACAAGTTCGATGAATTTCTTGCACAGATTTCCATTGACAATCCAGACATTGTTGGAGTTACGGAATCATGGCTCCATAGTGAGGTAAGCAACTCTGAAATTCAGGTTCCCGGGTACAAAATTTTCAGGCAAGATAGGATTGATACTGTGGGTGGTAGGGGTGGAGGGGTTTTATTGTTTGTCAAGGATAGTTTAAATTGTGTTGAAGTCACAACCAAGTTTTCCTGTGGGTGCTCAAACTGCTTGTGGTGTGAACTTAGCTGTAGCAATGATTATGGCACCCCCTTGCTTGTCGGTATTGTTTACCGTTCACCAAATTCTTGCGTTGAGAATAATCAGAGTTTGTTCCAAATTTTTAGAAAAATTTCTTCCAAAAAGGCTGTTGTGTTCGGGGATTTTAACTTTCCAGATATCGATTGGCATTCCTGTACTAGTGGGTTACATGGGAGGGATTTTCTTGAGGTTGTGACTGATGGTTTCTTTACCCAGCATGTTCTGTTTCCCACTCGTGAGGATAATTGTCTTGATTTGGTGTTAAGTACAGATGAGAACATGGTTAGAAATGTAGCTAATGGTGGTAAGATTGGGTCCAGTGACCATGACCTTATTTGTTTTAATTTACATTGTTTCAGCAATCATGCTAGTAGTGACAAAAGAATTCTAGATTTCAGCAAGGCTAACTTTACTTGTGCTAAGGAGCTTTTAACCATAGATTGGGCGGCCCGTTTGTCTCACTTGGGCCCTGCTGATGCATGGAGTGTTTTCCGGGATGTTGTTTCTGACACAACAAAGATGTGTATCCCACTTAAGAAAGCTGTGGTTAAAAATAGGCCAATTTGGATTTCTAGAGAAGTTCTTAGAGCAACTAGGAAGAAACGTAAGTGTTGGCGTCGCTATAGGGCCAGTAAAAGTCCAGAAAACTTAGCAGCTTACAAGAAGCAGGAATTCTTAGTTAAAAATTTGGTAAATGGAACTAAAACTAGGTTTGAAAAGCAGTTGGCAAAGGAGGTTAAGATAAACCCCAAAACTTTTCATGCCTATGTGAGGTCTAAGCAGAAGCTTAAGGAGGGTGTGGGGCCTCTCAAAGGTGATGATAATACTTTGGTGAGTAACCATCAGGATATGGCTAATTTGTTAAATGACTATTTTGTATCTGTTTTTACTGAGGAATCATCTTTGTTGGGGACATGTAATGGTTCTGATGTCTCTTCTTCAATCAGTTATGTCATTTTCTCAGAGGAACAAGTTTGTAAAAAGTTAAAGAGTTTGAAAGCTAGTAAGGCCCCTGGGCCAGATGGGGTCCACCCAGCCATTTTACGTGAATGCTCTGAGATTTTGTCAGTTCCTCTTTCCATCATTTTTCAGAAGTGTCTGGATTCGAGTTTTGTTCCTACTGACTGGCGGGTAGCAAATGTTACTCCAATTTTTAAGAAGGGGGATCAAGTAATCCTTGCAATTACAGGCCTGTTAGTTTAACCAGTGTTGTGTGCAAAGTTATGGAATCTTTGATTAAGGATAGTTTACTTAAGTATCTTTTAGATAATGAGTTACTTAATCTGTCACAGCATGGTTTCCTGCCAAGCAGATCTTGTGTTACTAACTTACTGAGCTTTCTTGAAGATGTCTCTTCATCTCTTGATTCTGGGTATGGCGTTGATGTCATTTACCTTGACTTTTCAAAGGCTTTTGATAAAGTTCCATTAGGTAGGCTAATGGTTAAACTGCATAGGTTAGGGGTTCAGGGCAATTGTGCTGATTGGATAAATTCGTGGCTTCATGGTAGATCTCAGAGAGTTGCTGTCAATGGTAACTTCTCCTCTTGGAAAGAAGTCACAAGTGGAGTACCACAGGGTTCTGTCCTTGGCCCACTTCTTTTCTTAATTTTCATCAATGATATTGATAGTTCTCTTACATCTCGTATAAGTAAGTTTGCAGATGATACTAAGCTTTATAGGAAAATTAGCATTTTGGATGATGCCTTACTGCTGCAGAAAGATCTAGATAGGTTATTTTCTTGGTCTCAGACCTTGCAAATGTCGTTTAATGCAGATAAGTGTAAGGTCCTTCATTTTGGTCCCAAAAGTTTTAGCTATGATTATAACATGAATGGTTGTGTTTTAAGTAATGTCACCTCTGAGAAAGATCTGGGTGTTGTAATTACTGGGGACTTAAAGTCATCAAAGCAGTGTGCAGCCACTGCTGTAAAGGCTAATAGAGTGCTTGGATTGATCAAGAGGAATTTCATCAATTTTAGTAAGGATATTGTACTTAATTTGTATAAGCAGTTGGTAAGACCCCATCTTGACTATGCAGCTCAGGCTTGGAGTCCCTTCTATGAAAAGGACAAGTTTGTTTTAGAGCAGGTTCAGAGGAGAGCCACTCGCCTCATTCCTGAGGTGAGAAATTTGCCTTATCATGCTAGGCTTAAACATCTTGGGCTTACCACCTTGGAGCTGAGAAGGATTAGGGGAGACATGCTCCAGGTTTTCAAGTTCCTTTGTGAAAGGAATCCCCTTCTGACTTGTAGTTATTTAAGGGTTCAAGGTAATTCTCGGGTGCGTGGGCATTGTAAAAAGCTTGAAAAGCCTTTTGCAAGGCTTGACATTAGGAAGTTTAGTTTCTCCCATAGAGTTGTCAATGAGTGGAATTGTCTACCAGATTGGGTAGTAAACTCCCCCTCAGTTCACTGCTTTAAGGTTAACATTGACAGGTTTTTCCATGGCTGTGGTAGAATCTGATTGTTTGGGGCTGTAGTCAAGCTTTGGTGGTTAGACTTTTGATTAGGGCTTGGTCTTCAGGGCATCTTATGGGGCCTTGGCCCTCCTTTGCCCTTCAACCTGTTATGTTATGTTAAAAAAGGTGATACATCCAAAGGACATTCTGTCACCACGCATGCGTCGAGAGGCTAAATATGCCCAGTAATATAGGTAACAGGGTCCTTATGGACAGAGGCAACCCTCATTACATTCAGGGGGAGACGATTCCAATTCTTAATGGTTTGAGGCAGGAAGCTAAATTTATAACAGTTAGTACTGGTATGTGGTAGACAGACATGAAGGTCATGCATTAAACGGGTTCTACGAGTAGGCCGCTGGAGACAATCAACAGGTAATTGAGCCTGGCCAAACACACCTTTGGAAAAAAGGATCAATCTACTTTTCTTCCACCTAGCAGTTAAGGGCAGAAGGTTTAGTTCCTTAAGGAGCCTGGTCATTGATCCTGGCTCCCTAGAATAGTCAGAGGCAATGAATCTAGCAGACCGTTTTTGTATACTCTCAAGCTTGTCGCGCAGGTAAACCTGGTGGGGGTCCCAAACAGTACTGGTGTACTCCAGCACAGGCTGAAGGATTCCTTTATAAGCCATTAACTTGACATCACCAGGGCAGGAAGATAGGTTTCTATACGAAATACCAAGAATCTTATTTCCCTTGTTACAGATATTTTGGATATGCTTTTCCCAGTTCAGATCTTTAGTGACGGTAATTCTGAGATACTTAATACTATCTACCCTCAGGAGCTCAATCCTATTTAGAACATACCTAAAAAGTATGGGACTTTTTTTCCGAGCAAAAGTAATAACGCTACAATAGTGGGCTGAAATCTCATGCCCCACGTGGAAGCCCACAGCCCCAACTGCATGATATCATTCTGAAGTTTATATGAAAATCCTCATCGGACTCAATAATACGGTAACAGACACAATCATCTGCAAAAAGACGAACCTTGGAAGAAACACCATCTACAATATCTTTGATATGAACCAAGAAGAGAATCGGTCCTAGGACAGACCCCTGGGGAACTCCAGACAGAACTTGCATCGGGGGAGACCGAGTTCCATTGACAACAACAGATTGTTTACGATCACCAAGAAAGTCATCAACCCAACGAAGAATCTGATTTGAAACACCAAGTGTATACAGCTTGGTCTTAAGCAGTTCATGAGGAACAGCATCCAAGGCCTTCTCAAAGTCCAAGATAAACACATTGATTTGTTTATGGGCATCAAGGGAGGAAGCCCAGTCCTCAATTATCGACACAAGTTGTGTTTCGCAACTATGAGACTTACGAAAGGCGTGCTGGGTGGGAGAGAGTAAGTTATGTATTTCAAAATGGTTCATAAGGTTTGAGGTAATAATATGTTCTAACAATTTACAGCAGACACATGTAAGAGAAACAGGCCTATAATTACAAGGTAGGGAACTGTCACCTTTTTTGAAAATAGGGCAAACATTTGCAGTCTTCCAATCCTCTGGAATGCATCCTTTTGTAAGGGATTGCTGAAAGAAATGGCTTAGAACAGGTGCAAAATCAGTGGCAATCTCTCTCAGGACCCAAGGATGGATGCCATCTGGTCCCATGGCCTTGTTGATTTTAAGACCATGCAAAAGCTTTTCAACGCCAAAGGTGGATATAGTTGTATCATTCATACTCTTACACGTGGGCCTGATGAGGGGAACAGTATGAAACACTGTTTTAGTGAATACACTACAGAACTGGTTATTGAGAGCACGAACTTTATCCAAGACAGTGACAGCCAGCTTATCATCGGTCATAAGAGGGGGGAGATTATGCCTATCTTTCTTCTGACCAGTAATATATCTCCAGAAGGGTTTGGCATCAGCTTTGACATTGCCGATCATTCCATTAATGTACTTTTTATGGGAGGTGTGAATCTCTCTTTTGATTTTAGTTCGCAGATGAGCCCATCTCCCACAAATACCAGCCTTCTGGGTTTTTTAAAAAGTGCATGCAATCTGTTCCTACGCCTAACTAACCTGCGAATATTGTCGGTTATCCATGGAAGAGATTTTCTGGATTTGACCAATCTAGTGGGAATATTAGCCTTCACAGTTCTTTCAAGAAAGGACTTAATGAGTTGCCAATTTTCTTCCACAGTACAATTATCTTGCCCCCCGTTGAAACAGGTAGATGAGAAACCCCGGGTGTCCTCCCTCATAGCAACAAAATTCCCCTTAGAGTACTGTAAAATGAGCCTTCGAGGTTGCTTAAAATCAGGAAACAAACACTTCAATTTACAAGAGATACCCTCATGATCACTTGGAGAATCTATGGCACTAACATCAGTGTATTGACTAGGAATATTTGAGATAACCAAGTCAAGTGTACTATCCCCTCTAGTGGGAAAATTCACAAGTTGGTCAGCAGCAAAGTCATTAATTATGTCCAGAAGTAAATTACCTGAGCAATTGGATAAACAGCCACCACTTTCCTTGTGTAACCTACTGGTCCAGTCAATTTTGTTAAAATTAAAATCACCCAGGACATGAAAACAAGGCATCTTTGAATTCTTATGCCAGGTCATAATTTTGGTAAGTTGGTCCTGTAACAGGGATATATGCTCAGCATGGGCATCAGGATCTCTATACCACGGGGCAAAATAATGCCAGGTCCCATAAATGGAGACCTTAGCCCAGACAGATTCAGACCCACCCCCAGAAAAGCAAACTTGGGTTGGAGCAAGGCAACTTTTGATTAATAACATGGTTCCGCCCCCCCCCCCCAAAGTGCTGTCATTCCGAAAAATATCATAGCCTAAACAAGCAGGAATAAGTTCAGAGCTGGTGACAGAATTGTCAATCTTGGTCTCCTGAAGTGCCATAACATCAGGGTCTGATAAGCTAAGGGTGGCTTGGAGATCTAGTTTTTTCCCCCTAATACCATTTATATTAATTGAAACAACCGAAATCTCCTTCTTGAGAGCAGTCTTACCACCGGCAGATCAACAAGGTTGCCGCACCGAAGTGGCCATGGTGTGAATGTTGGACAGGTCGGAAGGATCAAGGGCATCAAAGCTGTTACTCAGCCGGGAGGCTGTTTGACCCCCTATGCTTGCTATATTACCATTGTCACAATTGGGACAGATCCACACACAGTTTGTTGCCTGTATATGGTTATAGTGTGAGTCATCCACCAGGGAACACCTGTTATGAATCCACTTCTTACAGTTATCACATTCAATAGCGGAGTCACAATCCCTGACCCTTTTAGAACATATTCCACTGGGTGAGTCACAATTGGAACAGTACCATTTATCATCAGGCTTAGAAAGTTGAAGTGTTTTGTAACCATCCCTTCTAATACCAGAACAGGGAGTGTGGATCCAATAGTCATACCCATCACATTGCACTGCTTTGTCATTTTTTTTAACTAATTTACTACACAAGCCACAGTAAGCACCTGGACCTGGGTTTAATTCAATATCGCCGCTTACTATTAGCAGGAGGGACAAGTGAATCAGGATATGATGGAAGCAAGGAATATGCCTCCTCCTGAGGTACAAAGTACTTTTACTAGCAAACACAGCTGAGATAATACTCAAACAAGGCCTACGGCTTACTTTATGCCTAATAGTAGTAACGTTGTCAATAGGACTATAACACCAAAAATAAAGAAGGATACTGACCGACCCATTAAACGCTTGGCAAAACAAGGGCAATTTTCATTTATTTGAACAAGGCATGTCATGCATTATTCTGCTGGTATCATAGAGTCATTAGGCTTAGCGTATCACACATGGCCAAGGCTAGTTATTAATTGGTCGGTCATAGGCCTGCTTTGAAAATAGTTCACACTTCTCCTTGGACCTACTCTGGTATCAGGCTTTTAGCAAGGAAATTTAAAATCGGGATTTTCATGCACTTCAAGTCTTTGCCATGCTCACCATCCTACTACTGGCAGTGAAGGTGCCACTGAGAAGTAAAGAGATAAAATATTGTTTAAAAAGTTGTAGTGTGCTGCTTTTGTTGATGTTCCACTATTCAATTGAGCGTGTGACTTAACTTGTTGTTTTTTTCATTTTTTCCATATTTTTACGTGGCTATTATCTTTTGCCTGTCATTTTGTTATTGCCCCTCTCAAAAGCTGTCCCTTGTAAATTTGGTCATTTACATAACGTTTTGGCTGTCTCAGTGGAAGCGAGACGTATTGCTGGCTAAAAGACTGCTTGGCATACATCTTGCAGATAGTATAAAATGCTATGTTCATACAAGTTGCTCATGTGGCTGAAACAGGTAGGGCACTCAGCTTCTAAAAGAGGAACCCACAGAATAAAAGCAACAGTCACCAAATTCCTCCATGATCTTAATTAGCAAACAACTTTACAAAATTAATCGGAACATCGTTAGCATTCTTAAAGATCACATTTTAAATTTAATGACATGCAATGGTCTTCAGAGCAGTAGTACATCATGTACATGCCTACAAATACTCTTTTTTCTTAGAACTGTAAAGGAGTGGAACAACCTACTAGGTGGCATTGTCAGTGTGCTTGTGACCTTAATTTAACATTTTGATTTTTTTTTTTACATTTTGATTAGTACTATTCCCTCTCTGCACACCCCTTGCTGATATGCTCTCCTTTATTTTAGCCCTGCCAGTACCAGAAGGAGAAAGAGATAAAACTGCCCTCATGTATGTCAACTTACTTTGGAGTCCTTACCACCAGAAAGATGTTTAGATGTTGATTTAAAATATGCATGAAGTGAGTGAGAAGAATGATTCTGAAATGAGGACATACTTTCTAATACTGCTTTTTGTGTAGATCTCATTGAGTTGTTTAAGATTGTCAAATGATTAAAGAAAATGGAAACTTCTAGGACTTTTTTGTACAATGCCCATTTTGGTACTGTACAATACTTATTTTGAATGCAGTTTTTGGTACTTTTGGGCATCCTTATCTCCTACAGTAAGTGTAGGTTGGACATGAGGGAGTTCTCTTTTAGTCAGCAAGTTTAATACTGTATTTCTGAATGGAAAAACTGAAACCTGCCTAGTGAATTTGTCATTGCTGAGATTGTTAATAATAGTTCTAAAAACAAAATTGGTCCAGTTTTGGAGACAAGACAGGGGCTTTAAGCCAAACAGTACCAGCCCCCATTTTCAATATCCCATCAGCCTTTTTTCTGATGGAAACTTGAAGCAATGGGTTATGATGCTGTTCACTTACTGAGCAGAATGAGAATGTGCTGTTCTCCAATAAACCGTACTAAAACTGTCTTCTCTTATTAACTGTATCAAAACTTCAGGTTCACATCTCATCAACTTCAATGTTACTATCCAAAAGGCCAATTTATTCTCTAAAGTAAAGAAAACCACCCCCCCAAGTAGTGAGCAATGAGTTCAGGGTAGCATTCGATAAAAAATTTTAATGAAACAAGAAAGGCAATTCCGCCCCACATGTATCTGATCTACTGTACCTCTAAAAGTATTCTGTCTTGGACAACGTTACCATTTCAATGTACAGTAAGGGAATATAAGCTTGGGTGTAACAACTCCTCTAGTAGTTATCTGATGAGAAGCTAAGATGACCTCTTCACCACGAAGATGGTCTTACCATTTACTTCACCCTGCTTTTTAATAATATATGTTAGAAGCAAAAAGGTCATGATTTGTCAGTGACAAATATGATATTGTATGTCAGACACAGGGGAGTTTAGTAGCCTAATGCCTACATATTTTTTTGAAATCTATCTTACTGTACCTTGGACGGTGGTAAAAGGTATATATTTCAATTAAAGACATGTTGTGGGTGACAGAAAACTCCTTGAGTGGTGTACATAAGCCTTCAACACCACCAAAGAGCTCTTACTTATTTTTCTTACAATCAAATTTTTTCTTTCATTACCTTGGTGTGATTGCTGTTTTTGTAAAAAACAAACCCAGGCAATCAGATCCTTGCTATTTACACATCATATGTAGGACAGTATGAACAATTTTGCTGTTTGAGGAAAAATTAAAGGGTCTTTAAAGGAAAATGCTGTTGAACTTACAGTTATATTTTGGACACAATTGAATGTTTTCAACTAATTTATATGTATCTCATATCTGTTTTTCATCTTTTATTATTTTACAGATGTCAGAAAGATCCAGAGTGTTTAATTTTATTTTTAAAATCATGTGCAGGTGACTGAAAGCATTATGCCACAGGTCAACAGGGCATTGATGTTCCAGCTGGGTATAATATTACTGATTGTACCAGTACAGTACTACATTACACAGCATTGGAAACCAGCTTCACCAGATAAACAGCAACAAAGTGTTAAAGCGTAAGAGTTTTTTTTTTTTTATCTTTTCTATTTTTGATTCCATGTCAAAGCATACAAGAAATTTGCAGTGTGTGATGGTGACTTTGTGTGTGGGTATGGATGTGTGTTAGGGTGTGTGCTAGTAACACTGCTTGTAAACACAATACCTTAAGGCACATACAGTAAAGTTATCAAGTTCAGAGAGAGAAAACCTTAAAAGGGAAGTTAGATGCAAAAATTTAATTTTCAAATGTGAAAGAAGAACCAAATCTGCACAGTGTGGTGAAAGTTCCATTCAAATAGGACATGTATTTCTGGAGATATCAGTGAATGAAGTCAGAAGATTTGTGTTACAAAGTGAATATGAGGGCAGCAGAGCTACTGTCATTTCCTTACATTGACAAGGAATGCTTTACTGTTGCGTTGAACTCGAGGTTAATAGGAATAGGACCTCCCTGTGTGCTGAGGAGAAAATGGACTCTAAAGTTCAAAAAGAATGAGCACTAATGTTGGGAAATGATGTCATACAGTATGTCTCTGTTCTAAGTTTACTTTTTGTTAAAAATGTGAAAACTTTACATCCCCCTTTCTTGAGAACCAACTGCCAAATCATGTTGTGACCTTAATCTTCTCTTAATGTTTTTTGTGGACTTCAAAGGTCATTTGAGGTCACCAGAGTTAAAAAATTCAAAACATAGACATGATAGATATCAAGATATAACTCCCACTTTCATATTTAGTATGATTATAGATTTGTTACGTCAAGAAGAAGAACCCTATCATTTTTGGTGGCGGTCAAAAGTCATTTTAGATCTCTAGAAGTAAAATTGCAAAAATCTCCTTAAACAAAATAAGCAGAAGAACTTATTTTTTGGTTTTGATGAAAGAGAAACCTATGCATTCACGATGGCATGTGTGTGTATGTATGTGTGTATGTGCGTGTGTGTGTGTGTGGATGTGTGTGTGTTTGTGACGCTTTGCTCGTTAACACGATATCTCAAGATAGGAATGTCTGACAGTTTTCAAACTTAGTACATAGATGTGCCATATTGAGAGGAAGAACCCTATTGTTTTTGGCAGAGATCAAAGGTCATCTGGGGTCACCAGGGGTCAAAGTCTGAAAATCTTGTTAACAGGATATCTCAAAATAGGAAGCTTGGGTGGACTTCATATTTGGTATATGGATGCGTTATGGTCAGGAGATGGTCCCTATTGTCTTTGGCAGAGGTCAAAGGTCATCTGGGGTCACCGGGGTTCAAAGTCTGAAAATCTCGTTAGCAGGATATCTCAAGATAGGAAACATGGATAGATTTCATATTTGGGTTGTTGATGTGTTATGGTCAGGAGATGGTCCCTATTGTTTTTGGCGGAGGTCAAAGGTCATCTGGGGTCACCAGGGGTCAAAGTCTGAAAATCTTGTTAACACGATATCTCAAGATAGAAAACATGGATAGATTTCACAATATCTCAAGTTAGGAAGCTTTGGAAGATTTCATAATTGGTATGTTGATGGGATATGGTCAGGAGATGGTTCCTATTGTTTTTGGTGGGGGTCAAAGCTCATCTGGGGTCACCAGGGGTCAAAGTCTGAAAACCTCGTTAACACAATATCTCAAGATAGAAAGCTTGGGTATGTTAAATATGTGATATGTTGATGCGTTAGGGTCAGGAGATGGTCCCTATTGTTATTGGTGGAGGTCAAAGGTCATCTGGGTTTACCATGGGTCAAAGTCTGAAAATCTCTTTAACACGATATCTCAAGATTTGAAACATGGATAGATTCCGTATTTGGTATGTTGATGCGATATGGTCGTGATATGGTCACGAGATGGTCCCTATTGTTTTTGGTGTAGGTCAAAGGTCATCTGGGGTCACCATGGGTCAAAGTCGGAAAAACTTGTGTACATGATATCTCAAGATAGGAAACTTGGATAGATTTCATATGTGGTATGTTGATACCTTATGGTCAGGAACTGGTCCCTCTAATTTTTGGCAGAGGTCAAAGGTCATCTGGAGTCACCAGTGGTCAAAGTCTGAAAATCTCGTTAACAAGATATCTCAAGATAGGAAACATGGGTAGATTTCATATCTGGTATGTTGATGCGTTATGGTCAGGAGATGGCCCATATCATTTTTGACGGAGGTCAAAGGTCATCTGGAGTCACTGGGGTCAAAGTCTGAAAGTCTCATTAACACAATATCTTAAGGTAGGAAGCTTGGATAGATTTTAAATTTAGGGTTTTGATGCGTTATGGTCAGGAGATGGTGCCTTATGTTTTTGGTGGAGGTCAAAGGTCAACTTGGGTCACCGGGGGTCAAAGTCTGAAAATCTTGTTAATGCAATATCTCAAGATGTCTGTCTATCTATCTATGTATGGCATTTGTGGAGGTCAAAAGGGCATCTGGAATAACTAAATTATTTTTTGAACATGCTTGTTAAACATTTGAGTGAGAAGTTAACGGTGCATGATGTCAAATTTGAAACGGTACATTTATGTATCATCAGAACCTCATTCTGTTTTTTTTTTTTTTGTGAAGATCAGGGGTCATGCCAAGTCACCAGAATTCTAATGTCGTCTGAGGTGGTCAGGAATCAACACCTTCATGAACAAGATATCTTCAAGAGGGAAACACAGAAAAATTTGATGTGTTATGTGGATGCAGTATGGTTAAGAAAAGAATGCTTTTGATTGGGGGAGGTCAAAGGTCATGCGGGATCACCAGCTATCAAAATGTAAAGTTCCCCAAGAATTTACAAGGTCATAACTTGGGGCACCACAGGTCAAAAAGTGGAATTTTCCAGTCATTGGCAGAGAATCACTTAGCCTGTGGCCATTTGGTCCTTTGGAGAAGGATCAAGTTAGGTTAAGTTAGATGGAATTTTACAGTACAGTTGCCAACTAATTGGCTGAAGTCAAGCTGGCCATGGCTTTTTTCTGGTTGTGGTTCACTGGTTTGTTTCCCCTACTCCATTGCTTATGATGGGCACCAAGCACAATGGCAGTTGGTTCCATTTTTTGAGGAATCTATGCCATGGTGATGTTGTTTGTATGCTGTGTGTGTGTGTGTGTGCTTGCGTGTGTATGTGACACTTGCTTTTAAGCATGATACCCTGTATCTCAAGAAGGGTAAGTGTGACTAATCTCATATTTGGTGTGTGGGTTGGTCATATTGAGTAGATGATCCTCATTGTTTTCGGTGAAAGTCAAAGGTCGTTTGAGGTCAAGAGAGGTCAAAAGGTCAAACCTTGTAAACACAATATTTTAAGAAAGGTACTTTTGACTTTGCTCATATTTGGTGTGTAGGTTGGCCATATTGAGTTGGTGATCCCAATTGATTTTCAAGTAGGTACAAGGTCATTTTGGATCTAGAGATTTCAAATAGTAAATTCTTTAGGAACTGCTTGTCACCAGCTGTCAAACTCTAAAATTCTTGTTTACATGATATCTGATGGTGGTAAGCTTGGATAGATTTTGTACATGTTATATGGATGCATTATGATGAGGAGAAGAAGTCTCATTTTTGGTGGAGGTCAAATTTCATTTGGACCATGTTTTCACAAATGTTTATTGTTGGAGTCTTGGATACTGTAATTACCCACGTATTATTTGGATGCAAAATAGAGATCAGAATCCTAGTTCTAGTTGGTCAAAGGTCATCTGGGATGTTGCAGGGTTGGAAAGCTCATGATTTCAGTGTTGGAAGCTTGGATGTTTTTCATGTATACTATGTGGATACTTCATGAAACATCAAAATGAAAAAAAAAAAAAAAGAAACACACACTTCAAGGAAACACTAAGCCTTTGGCTTTCTGATTAAGGAGTTTATGTGTAGACAAGTTGCATATGTGTTACTTCATTTTTTCATTCAATTCTTTGTGATTTTATCTTGGGCTTTCAGGCTTGTCCAACAATTTCGAAACTGGAAAAATAAAATTTTTACCAAAGCAACTTGGCAACAGTGGTTCAAGGATATACAAGACTCTTTCCTCAACTACAAGGATGTAGCAGTAAATAAAGCCAAGTCATATACAACATCCTCAGCAAGCACTTATGATGGAGGGGTAGAAGTAGAATTAGAGCCGACTGAAATAGCTATTTTAAAAAGTAGGGATACTGTTGGTAATTTTGCAGGTAAGTCATGCAAATGATAGCAAGGATTGAGTGAGCAGAGATGTTTCCATTAAGATAAGTTCTTATGGAATCAAGAGTCTACTGTATGCAGTCTGAGAAGATTAAATAACTTCTTTATTGACCATGGTTATTTGAGTCAGGCAGAGACTTCATTTTTATTCCCATGTTTCTTATTATCTGTTATTGCATTTTTAGCTTAAAAGTAGACACTTATTGTCTAAAACATTTTTTTTTTGTGCATTGCAAAAGCAAATTTCTCAATTATTGATTGATCTCTAATTGATATTAGATTTGAACAATACAGAGTAGCTCACATTACTAATCACCATACACAGAGAGCACTCTGATCCATTGTTGCAGTCAAGACTGGCTTTATACACTCCAACCTCAGGTGGACTCCCAACAAACTTCAATTCGAGGCCAGTTTTGATCTTGGATTGCCAAATGCCCATTTCATACAACACCACTGATTACCCATCAGGACCTTTTAATAATAGCCAGAATACACCCCTAGACAATTAACTTGTCACAAAACATGCAAACAAATATCCTAATCATGTATAGGGAGTAGCAATTCTCCGTCAAAAAAAATCAGCTAGTTTCTGGTGTCTCATTATATTTGCTGTTCTACTGTGTGCAGAAAAACTTTGATAGAATATCCTCATTTGTTGCCAGACCCTTTTGATTCAGATCATGAACAAAGCAGAAGTATTGTAGTCATGGTTACTGTTACACCCGGTTTCTTGTAATAAAATTCTCTTTCACATTCTACTTTGAGGCCGGCAGGCAGAGATTTGAGAAATGATGAAGTGGAGGGTTTAATGGATTTCAATTAGTGTAGGGTAGGTAACAGGCAGGTACAATTCAGCCTATATTGCATGCAATACACCAAAAAAGGGTTAATAGCCTTATTACTGTAACCCTTTACCATTGTGCTCCAATCGGCGCATATTTGTGCGCCTTGGTAGCGGGCAGAAAAGCGGACGTAGCACACCCCACATCAGCTTCCATAGGCTATTGACCCCTTGACCTTAAACTATTGTCTCTCTCGTTGTTGTGGCCAAATTTTCAGGTAGCTACTCCCAGTTTTGAGCTCCATGTGAAACAGTAAAGATGGGTGACAGCCACGCTCTCCGTCTGGGTCCAAACCCAAATAATGGTAAAGGGTTAATAGTTTTCCTTGCTACCTGCGTAGCAAGCTACTTCAAGGCTGGCAGACAGAGATCACAGAAATGAAGTAGAGGGTTAAGTGAACTGAGCTAGTGTGGGGCATGAAACAAGCAAGTACAATTTAGCTTGTATTGCATGTAATGCACCAAAATAGCCCAAATAGCCCAAATAGGCCAAATAGCCCTATCAAGAGGTATGTTATTTGTAGCTTTCTGTATAGCTTGAGTAAAAAAACTATTCTCAAACCCTCACTACACCTCTTGTCTTTTACCTTCCACAGTAAAAAACATTCAGCAAATTTACTGAAAGTTCCTGTTTTAAATTGGAAACATGACAAAATTTTTTTCATTAGCATTTTACCCTCATCTTCCCTTACACTCATATAATTTTTGTAGCATGCTTTGCATGCATACAATCTGGACTGTAGAACAGACATCGTCAAATCTATTGTTGCAAATGTGAGGAAATGATTAAGGCATTCCTGTGTCCTGTCCTTTCTCAAGCCCTTTGTATCTTAGACTGAGTATGAATATGATTTGAAAAAAGGTGTTCTGGTCTATGAAATACCACTTGTGAAGCTACTCTTCAGCAGTTTCATGCCTTAATGCTGTATAGTCCAGAACTTGCCCCTGGACCCTGCCAGAGTCTTAAAGCAGACCCTTGAACCCCTGCCATTGGGGGGACTTTTTTAGCTCCTGCAGCGCAATTTGCACCATTAAATAGTTGACCAGTTGATCTTGGTTTGCCCTCCCTCCACAATCACAGAGAACAAGCTTCGGTATATACTTACCTCATTCCCCACCACCCCTCATATCATAACGTAGAGCAGTAAGGCAACAGTTTTATAGCATCACTATGAAAAACAACAAACCAGAATCAATTTACTGCCAGTTACATGTCCATTTATCTTGTTAGAATTGTTCAATAATGTGATTTTTCCTAAACATACATTTCAGCTTCTGCAGTGCCTAGAAACCCAAGACCCGCCCATGTGAAATACCGCATCGGCCAAGTTATACGTCACAAAAAATATGGATACAGGGGAGTTATTGTTGGCTGGGATGCTATTGCAAAGGTAACAGTTTTACTTGCTTGAATTTTCTTTACCATTCCCAATATTTAAAGTAGTCTTTATTGTAAACTTGCAACATATTATCTTCCAGAGGTGGTATGTATAGAGTGGCAGCATTTTGAACAGGTCCAGCTGCAACACACATGTCATGAAAGTTCTGAGACAAAGCTTGTGTTAATGCTGATGCTGGTATGACATGTTCCTGGAAGGGTATTGATTCTTTATTTGTGTAGAATGTTTCTTTTGCCAAATGTGCATAATAAGCAGATTAGGTAAGAAGGAAGGTTGAGGGATAATGATCTTTCAGGCTGTCCAAATATTCTATTGGAGATTCACATTACTATAGTGAAATGCAATAGTGCCATGGTAATATTTTATTTTCTAAGGGGCAATTTTTTTTTTTAGGGGTATGCCTTCCTGTCATTTTTGCTGTGGTCTTGGTTTCTTGTGGAATCCCAAAACCCCAGTCATACCATAGTTTTAATGGAGTTGTTAATGAATAATGATTATCTAAGTGCCTAAACAAAGCAGTGACACAACAGCTATATGTGTCCATTAAAGATTTATTTTGTAAAGTCCAACAAGGTTAATAGGCTTACCTGGTGATGTGGCTGAGTGGATGAAAGTGATGGTGTTTGAAGCAATGAAGCTTTGCAACTTGGAGTTCTGTGGTTCCATTCCTTTGCTAGGTCAGAGGAAGGTGTGTTTTGCCCAAGAGTAATCTACAGTTTTTCCAGCTGAACCAACCTTTCAGAAGATAACCACTATTGATCTAATTTTTTTGGTTGGTGGTGATCACCTGTGAAGTTGTAAATCATAAGCTTGGGATTTTCACACATTTGTTGAACATTCTGGTCTGTCAAGGCCTGATTATTATTGTAATTAGACTACAACAATGGAAAATGAAACCAAAAATAGATAAAATAGTTATGATAATAGATTCACTGATCATTTAGGTTGAACACTTCAATAACATTGCTTGGGAACTATTTGTATGCCAAAGTCATATTGTATCAGAATCTTTGTTGTTTTGTGTGACCAGAGATTTAGCAACTGCGCATACAAGATTGTGTGTTTTAACTAAAACATTGGAATGAAGATTTGATTCTAGCTTCGACCCTCTTATGTACTGTATTATAGGGCTGTATGCAATTAATGATTAATAGATGATTAAATGTGGATCAAGTAATCAACTAGTGAAAGGCCACTTTTGATTAATGGCATGACACAAATCATAATGGATCGATTGCTGCACTGCCTTAAATTTTCCTTTTTGAAGTAGGGTAGGTATTTCCTTGTAAAAAATCATTTGCAGATTGAAAAATAATGCTAATTTCCTGGTACACAGCAGAACCATCTCTTACATGTTTACATTCAAACCTTGTGCACACTGTGTCAATCATGTGTCATTCATGTCAGTGGTGTAGCTAGGATTTTTTCCAGGGGGGGCAAAGGTATGAAATTTCCCCAAAATTTTTCCCGGTCAATGTGTGTGTATTTCATATAAAAAATGCAAATTTACAAGTATAACAACATTGTCATTATGTAATATTACCTGCATTTTTAATCTTATAGAACACAGAGCAATTAGAAATAACAACTCTTAGTATATTATTTTGGTCAACATTATCTGGTTTATTTGTATGTAACGCAGTGGCGTACCCAGGATTTCTCTGAAGGGGGGGGGCATGCAATATGGTCTAAGGGGAGGGGTTTCCGGAAATTTTTTGACGTTTTCAAGGAGCCTAGATGCAAAATGGTGCAAGATTTTCAACTTTGCCAGGAACAGTGTAAAAAGTTGAATTGTGGTGGTTCATGGGGATAAAACTGAAACTTTTGTGTCTTTACTGCATTCTTATGCCATTTATGCTACCTTGCAAAGTAAAACTTGTCATTAAATTTGCATACTTTTAGGAGTCAAAATAAAAGAGTATTGATCTGTATAGGATTTGTGGTATTTCTTGGCAACAAAACATTATTTTGTCATAAAAATTATCTAAGCGGAGCACCACCATTGGTTGGCCCGGAGCGTAGATAAAATTTCGAAAAATCAGACCCCTCAGATGGCCGGAAATAGCATTTTCCAGACTGATACGGAGAATCTACCCAGTCACTACCTTCCTTTGTCGTTTGCAAATAAAATCCTTCTTTCAAAATATGTTCGCAAACTGCAAAGTGATCAGAGAGTTAAGGGGTAATCTGATGTAATTTTGCCCAAAAGACTGAGCGAAATGCCTTCATTGGTTGGCGTGGCCGGAGCGTAAAAAAATTTGCAAAATCAGACCCCTCAGGTGGTCAAAAATAGTGTATTCATGCTTGCAAAGAGAATCTAAACATGTAGTCTTTATTTTTATTGATGCCACCAGTGGGAAACAGAGTCTACTGTACCTTTTAAAGTAAAAATTGGAATTTGACAGAAATGCCTATTTGTAGGAATTAAAATATTGACATCACTGAGGGACGTACTTGCAGAGACAATCCTTCGCCTTTGAAAATTTTTGAAAAATTCAATGTCCTTATATGCAACCTGGTGCCACATATGCTATTATTTGAAGTAAAATCTGTATTACTAAAGTTTAACTATCGGTACTTATTTTTAAGAACAAAGGAAAAATGCATCTACATCTATATCTACATGTGCATGAAATGCACTGATCATAAAAACCGCGCATATACAAGAGAACATTCAATCTGCTACGCGGAGAGGACATTTCTGTGGAACGCGAGTAGGGCGGGTTCATGCGACACTGACGAAATCTCAAATCTGGATTAATTTGTTGCATGAAAATACGAATTATGTGTGAGAAATGTCTCAGAATTTTTTATTCTAACAAAGATTTTGAAAATTTTTTTGTTAGAGTAAGAAAATTCACTAAATTTCCCCAATTTCATCAAATTTCCCCAAATTATTTTCCAGGGGGGAGGGGGAAACTTGCCCCCCCTGCCCCCCAGTGGCTACGCCACTGATTCATGTGCATTAAAGTTGAAGAAACGTGTGCAGCTTAGGCCATAGCCTACAGTACACATGCAATACACATTAGGATGGGCAATGCAACTGTGCACTACTGTATCTATAATCAACATTCTAAATGTACATACATTCATACTGGCCTACATAAAATGGCCCTTCTGCAACTTAATTGGCTCGACACGTTCCTGCACCGTGCCATACAGTGTGTGTTTCACTACTGCATGCCATCCGTATGCTATGTGGACACATTTACGGGGTGAGCTCCATTGCAGGAAACAATTTGAGTAGGCTCGGGGATAAGAGAGAGAGTTACACAGACAGACCACAGTCCAGTACCTTATAGTTTGTGTAGGTTAAGAGCGGGTGGTAAAGAAGCCGTGGAGTGCTCTGACTTGCTTACTTCCAGTTTTACTGTAAAACGATGGTTCTAGTGTTGCTACTGTGATATTGTTAATATTCTGAACAAATGTTTCATAACAAGATTGTTCCAAACTATGTCTACATATTAAACTGTAATTGAACTTTAATGTGTACTACAAAAGTTCAGAATTTGAATTTACCAATTAAATCTGTGGGTCTATTATTTGCATTAGCCTGGCTGCTAATTGTTACAGGGAACAATTTGGCAGTTTTGGGGAAATTCCTGTATAGAAACATTTTCGATTAATTGCGGATTAATTGGAAAAAAATGTGATTAATCAATTAACTCATTAATCAAAAATTGACCGTCATACTATATTACACTTAATCTTGTTCAAAACATTAAAGTCTTAATTGGACTTATCTCTTTGGTAGGCTCCTGAAGAATGGCTAAACACAATGCATGGTAAAAATAGACCGGTGAGTCCAATTTTCTCTTTAAGTTATAAGAAATTTCCAGCAAATATTGCACTTGACAGAATATTTTTGCAAGGAGATAAGTCACATTTCCCACTGTTGGAGCTATTACAAAGCTTGCCAAAGCAGAAGGTTTTACAAATTGTGGAGAGCTGCAGCTGAACCAGTCAGCCCCTCACTGGTACACATGTGCTTCAAGTAAGAGTCTTCAGGAAGATAAATGTTTAAGTTGGGGCAAGGATCTGTTATGATATTATTCGAAATGTACTGCATATAATGATTTAAGGATATTTTATCTCATGAAAATTAAGAGCTTATAGCTCTGTAAAAGCATTTGTAGTAAAGTAAAATGGCCTCATGCTTTTAGTAAAGGGGCTCAATCATATATAAAGGTGTAGAGGCTGAAAACTCTTTTCTGTAGTATTTGAAGTATTTAAAAATACATCTCCTTCATCCTTTAAACTGACTCAATGTTACATTGTTATGGTAGTAAATATGCAGTTAGTTTCAAGTGATTTACAAGCGAAAGATACTGGAGCTAAAATATGCAAGCATCCTGCAGCTAAGTGATAGTATTACTGTATTTGTAGTAATATTTGTCTGTCATTTCAAAGGGCCTCCATGCCATTTGTTTTGTTTTCCTGAGCCATGGATATTTGTATCCAATTCAAAACATGCAATTCATGTGCTTATATTATGTTTTGATTGTTTGCAGTATAGATAAACAAAAGAATTACAAGAATTAAGGTTTGTGGCCCATAGTAATAGTGGACTTTCACTTGGCAACATGTGTTGCGTGTACTTTTCTTGGGTTGCAAGAAAAATCAACAAAATTTTATAAATTCATTCTGATATGGGACAAATAATGATCTAGAAACTAGGTTGGGGTTTTTAACTCTGGTGCTTTGTACTTTAGATACGTTATCTGTACTTTTTGTGTGAAATAAATTCACTGTCATAAAGGTAAAAACTTTTCTATTGATTCATGATGATATTCGCAAAAACATGATATTTGAAAATAGCAATATTAGAATTTCCCTCATTGCCTTTGTTGAAGTCAGGGGACAAATAATCCTTTCATCACCAGTCCTCTTCTTTGGAAACAACATTATTTGTTTACATAAAAAATGCATGCCTGGCAGATACTAATCTTTGTGGAGTAATTCAAACCTATATTCACATTTTATGCTTGCATATTATAGCATGAACAATGGCATTAACCCGTTTAACACTTACTTGCATCATAAGAGTGACTTGTTCGTGTAATGCATATACTTTTTGATTTACCCATATTGTTCAAAAGCCAAAATTTCAGTATTCATTATTAATTTTTTAAGATGTGTCAATTTGAATAATTCATTTATTGTTTGAGATGAAGAGTCCATGACTGACACGTTTTTGTCTCTTCTGCTTTTCAGCATGCTTTTGTGTAATATGCTGTAGAATCATCTTCTGATCATTGCTACTTTATAATCTTTTCAGACAACATTTATGATGTTACATGTTTTAATATATACTCAGTATGATGTCTCTCACAAACAGTCTCTCAACTGAGTAGGACTTGCCAACTATAATTTATCAACAAAACTGCACAGCAAGATTAATTGCATGAATCATCATGTTCTTCATCTGACTAATATTTGAACGTAATCTATGTGGTGTTACTTGTAGCATCTCACATATAAATGAGAGAGATGAGGCTTTATATAAATTTGCCAATGGATGCCAGCATGTGTAATGGGTGGAGCAAGGGGTTTCAGTTTTATACAGCTATTTAGATTCAACAAAATCCTTTGACAAGAACTGAATGCTTTGGGTACTAAATGCCAAATGATAATATTTTAACCAAAATTTCCAAGGCTCCAACAATTTTGTGTACATATTTTGCCTTGGTCAACAAGTGAGAACCTTTAAAAGGCAAATGAAAATGTATGCACCCCAACATAAATTAGTATAGTAGACTTATTATGTTTCACAAATCCCTTTTGAGAATCATGTGACAATTTTTCTCTCCAAAATTGAAAATGTTCTGTAGTGACTGCTTGGGTTACATTAAATATGCAGTGCAAAGAACTGTAATATAATGAAAGATACTTGGAAGACAAATAAGCGAATTGCGAGATGAAGTTGATGTTTCAAAATAAGTTTTGGGGGAGTGCTCTTCTCTTTTGTAATGCCTAAGTATGTGATGCTCAGGCTTTGATTAGATGTCAAAATAGTCATTACTTTATATGGTTGTTGATACTTTGAGTGATATATTTTGCAAAATGTAAAGACAGTAATATTACATTTCAGAAAGTACTTAGTTTTCAGCATAAATTTTTCACTGAAGTGGCCATACCCTCCCCCTTCCTTGCCACTAAAAACCCTTTGAGGGAATGAGCAGGATGATTCATGATAACTTCTGTCCATTTTAGTATGATCTTTCTAACACTTCAAACGGACTACTAACAAAAAAATTGTGGCATGGCAAATTATTAATTTGTGACGGTCAACAAGAAATATAACACTGAATGTCATTCTTTTCTTCCATGACTAATATTTTCTTACTTTCACCTATTTTTTTATCCTGCTTTTTTTCTGTTTTGTCATGCTTGTTTTCGTTCTTCTGTGTACCCTCCTGCTGCAAACTAACATCTCAGCCTCCCAACACACCTTACTATGCTGTATTAGTCGATATAAGTTACGAGTTTTATGAAGATGGTGCTTCTGTCTATGTGGCTCAAGATTCTTTAACAATAGTTACTGCTGACACTATGGTAAGTGTGTATTGATGAAAAAACAAAACATACTTTATCTCCTTTTCAAAGTTGGAAAGAATGTTATCAATTGGTCTTGGCCAATCTTTACAAAAGAAGGCAGTATATGGAGTCTAAGAAAATTATTATTCAAAATACACAGTACAAATTTGTCAGTATTTATAAACTGCCATAGCATTGTTAGGGTGGAGATTCCTGAGTTCTAACCTGTAACTTAATCAAACACCCCCCTAACTAACCCCTTCCCCTATCCCCTCTGTTATTCACTAACAAGGCTCTTGGATAATATTTATCACTAAATGACAGTTTTATAAAACAATGAGATGTGTTTAAAATTTATCAAAATTAATGGTGGCAGTACTTGTTTATGATGAAGGTTATAAAAGTACCTACATCTTTAAATGACCATTTGGGCATTCAGTCGCAACATGAAAAGGAGCTGTTATCATTGTTATATCTTTTCTTTTTTGAAAAATATTAACAAGAATTGTGACCCAGGAGAAAATATATTGAAGTGGATAGTCTAATATTTGTATTAGCATCTTCCTTTATATGTATGTCATTTTGGGATCAAAATGGAAGATCTGTTGTCAGTTTGAAAGAATTCCTGGAATCACATCCTTTTGTTAATGTCTTTCTGAACAAAAGAAAAAAGATTTCAAGTGACTTTATTTTTTCTGATGTTGCCACATATTTCTGTTTTAAATCAGCATCTAAGGCTTCTACCTAACTACTCAGTGTTAGTTGATGTCCGAGACAGAAAAAGACCCCAGATCACCTATGTGGTGGAGGAAAATATAGATATAATTACTGACCATGAGGTAATTAATATTATGTAACAATATGACTGCACCATGAGGTATTTACACATGCTGTACTATGCAGAAAAACCATATACTATCAGGTATGGTAGCTAAACAAGGTTATGGAGCAGAGTGACGTGGCTTACGTACTCGCCGACTATTTTATTTTAAGTGGAACTGTTCTGATATCTGAGTTTTAAAATCCTCTAAAATAAGAATGTTATGATATTCTGACTTACATTATCAAAACTATATAGTACTTCTAAAAATGATTGGAAAATGCAACAAGCAACTTGGCAAAAGTAAACACAAACTTTGTATGACCTCCTTGACATGATTTTCATGATTTTTTAAATTGTGTATATTTATTGAGGAATTTAGGAGGACCCTTGGACCATTGAACCCAATGTGATGAGTGAATCTGTGCTGGCCTTGCACATTCACCTTGCATACATGTTCCATGTTCTGAGGTGACAGTGTTGGCAAGTATGGGCTTTGATAGCAGACGGCCATATAGTTTGAGTGATACCTGTGCTGTCAGTACAGTATACACCAGGCCATATGCTGTTTGGATTACACTTTTAGTATTAGATTGTGTAGTTAGCCAAGATGTCTTCTGTCAGGAACTTATGTCAACTCTTTACATTCCACTCTTGAAACATCTTAACATCTGTTGTCTTGACACAAATGGAATTTGCAAACAAGTCATTGTTCTGGTATGGTCCAGTGGCCATGTTGCTCTATGCATATGTGGAGGCAATTATTATGAGAACAGATAAGAATCAGATATTTATGTATACTTATTTCATCTCATAGTATTTGTTTTTTAGCTTAATTTAATGTCAAGATGTAAAATCATTTTCAGCATGATACCATCAAGCATTCACAAAATGAACTGGTCATGTTAAAACGTCCACATGGATTCATTTCTTGCCCAATGACACAACTCAGCATGTAAAGCTATAGCAACAATAGGGACTCCTCTGCTTAAAAGTTCAGTTCATATTTTGGAAGTATTTGAAATGTTTATATCCTAACCAATCCAGTTGAGGTTGGTCTTAGACTTCCTGAGCTTACTGTATGTAACAGATTTTTAACTGTGCACTGGGACTTCATCTGTTGTGTTAACAATAGGACAAAAATTCCTCACTGACCAAGGAATCAGTCTCAAAGTGATAGTTCTTTCTTAACAACAAAGAAGTGGGCAGATAACTGTGATTGTATTTCACCTGACCCCCCCTTCATGAGTTCTGGTCAGAGTGTTCTTATTTTAAAGCTGGAAAATTGCTTCGGCAGTTGCATCATATATCGTATATATATACCCTTCAAAAATAAAAAAAGAAGAAAAACAACCCAAGGGGGGCTCTACCTCCCCTTAGACCCCTCCTGCACACCAGCAAGTTCTGTTCTTTTTTTTTCCAAAAATAAATTTGCTAAACCTTTTTCAGTACTGTAGGTATGAAATAGGACAGTATGTTCAGTTTTACATATATCACACACCTCTAGTATTGTCACAGGGTTATATATGGAACTATAAAAGAATAGCTGAGTGACATGATAGGAAGGAGATCTTATTTGTTGATCAGGAAAATGTTAAATTATGCAAAAATATCTTTCCAAGGCAGATAGGATGGAGGTAGATATATATATATATGAGATGTGAAGTGAAAGTTACAAAATATAATTCCTTTTTGCACAAATTTTGCATCATGGTAATGAATTGAAACAGTAATAAATAATGATCTTTGAATTACTATTTATTAGACAACCATTATATTATTAAGTAATTGAAATTATTTTGTGTATTCCTTAGGACTGTGTGTTACGTCACACCATGCTCTCCAATTAGGGTCTGGTTAGGAAGTTTGCTCTGGACCAAGTCAACAGCTCAGGTTAATTCTACTGGACCCAGTTTGTTGTGTATATCCCAACTTCCAAGTCCAAGCATAACTTTTAAGTATTCCAAGTAGCATTTTAATCTTGTTCTGATCTTTAATGACTTTCTTCTTCTCTCCAGGTAAACCATCCTCAAGTCAAGGAATATTTTAACGGCTTTGATGGGGTTCAGTACATCGCTAAGCGTTGGTTAAAAAAGATTTATCCACATGATCAATGACATGAAAGTATACACAAACTGGGCACCAGTCTCTCAGAGGTTTAAGTATGGAAACATATACTTTGATGTATGAACTGCTAGTGAGTAGATTTTCTGTTATCTGTGGGAAGGTGGTTGAGTCATATTGTGCAATTAATGTGATTTTCAAGGTCTGATGTTCCATAATAATTGCGAAAGAAATTAAAATTGCATGTGAAGTGTAGGGTTGGACCCAGAATTACATGATGTTCAAGTTTTGTCAAAGACTAATTCAAAAGTTGTCTCAAGAGTAGAAAGGAAGCCAGAATATATTTAGGAAATAAATTTCAAGGTAGATGGTGAACATTGGTTACATATAAAGTATTCTGCATCATTTTTGTGTTTTAATTAACTTTGGAAGTAAGCAATATGTAGGGTATGTCTCTTTGAAAAGGTTAGTTAAGCCTGTAACCAAGGGGAACGGGGGGGGGGAGTCCCATGGAAAATATTTTGCCTGCTAGAAGATATTAGCTGTCTGGCTAAAGGCGTACATTTAGTGTCTAATGGTGAATTTGTGGAAATTATTTGCCAAAACTGTTCAGTTTCTATAACAAAGTGGTCTCAAATGGATTCATTCAGGAATAATTGCAATGATATTTCCTTTTAATATCTATAATATATTCAAGGAAATAATAACATATTCAAGGAAAACTGTAATTGATTATTATCAAAAGAATAATGGTTATTAGTGATTTCATGAATTCCAGCAAAGTATTTTGTCTATTTTGAGTGTAAAACCAAGAATTACTTCAGTCAAACAATTCATCTTCTGATTGGAATGAGAACGAGTTATCATGAATAAGTGAATTGCCTTTAATATACTATGAGACTTCAAGACAAATTTCTGAGAAGCAAAGACTTGTCACTTGGGTTTTGATACTCCTCAATGGTTTATACACTGACTGATCAACGTAATGGAAATTTGAAATGAGGGCTAGTAACCTTAATTTTCAATTGCAAATAGCTGAAGAGTAAAGAGTATGTTTAGAATTTCCTCATCTAATATGCAGTATAATGAGCAATTTGTTTGCATTGCTGCCATTATTCTCAGCTGGTATAAAACTTAAATCCTGAATGAGAGGCAAGTTTGGTGCACATAAATGTATCTGTGCATATACACCAAACATTAATACTAGTCATGTCTGATTGTCAGTTTTTGGTTATTTGTTTTCATAATTTTTTATGGTGCATTTTTCTGTTTGACATATTGATAATTTGTCATGGGTTCAATCTCCAACTTAACCTCCTTTCCCCTGTCCCCACTACTCCACTCTCTTCCCAAAATGTGGCAATATCACTGAATTATAAACTGCGTATGCAGTATCTGCCTTGCTTAACTTTAAAATATGCAAAACATGTTTGTCTGAATCATCAAGAAGTTGAAGCAAATGGAAGAAGTGGTGCAGTCTAATGAACAAAAGAAAAATGGGATGATTGCTAACATCATAAAAATAAGAGCAATATGTTATATTTGTAGTTATATTTAAAATGTAAAGGCAATATATGTTTTAAATTTTGTATCAATCATTCCGTATCAGTAATACTTCCAGTTTTCTTGCACTCTGTTCTGGATAATGAATTACTTGCTCAAAAATTGAAAATCCAAGTGAATGTCTTCCTGTGTTTAGTTTATCTGTGGTATGTTTCCTATCAAATTTAAGGTAATTTTTTAACAAATTTACATTGATTCACAAAGTTTTTAATTCATACTCGGGAAGGTTTTTGCAGATGCTTATCTTGCAATTTGAAACTGTAGTGTAAGTAACATGTTAGTCTTATGGAATTTGAAAGCCTCACATGATTTTTTTTAATTTTGGGATAGGGAAAAGGCAAGGGGGATGGATAAACAGTGGGTGAGTTTGATAAAATTGAGAGATTTGGATAAATCTAACTTGTGGATAAAAGGTAAAGGAGGGTGGATAAGAACTGAACATTGCTTCACGTGTGAATCTTACTCTTGAATTAGTTCTGTTATTATTAATGGTTTGGACTGTGACTATGCAGCAATTAATCACAAAATGGCCACACGATCATGGAAAAAGCTGTGCTGATGTTTCAGTGAAAGGGTGGCTCTTTCTTTCTAAAACACACTCCATTATTTGCAAATTTCACCAATTTTCATCATCTTACCTTCTAACAAAGTTTTTTTGATTTTTTGTTTCTTTCATTCTTGCCATCTGTAAATCTTTGTGTGGGAACTTGCCACATACATTAGGGTCTATACAATTTTAGATTCTATAAAATGGTTTGCCCAATTCATAGGCCTGTGGCACTCCTGCACTTTGCTTTATGGTGATGATCTTGATTTCTCACTTATTGCAAATCATGCATTACAAGAAATGCCCATTAGCAGGATTTAGAAAAAGTCCAACCACAAGTTATCCTGTAAACTCTCTGCAGCTCACTTTCCTGGCAGGGAAGAACATTTTCTTGACTTCTGCAAACTTGTATGTTGAAAGCCACCCATACATGGCACACTTAAAAGGTCTGCTGGTCCAAGAGGAGGCCCTCCCCTAACAAATCAATAAGGTGGCATGATCCTCTTACCCCAGTTATCATTGGCAGATTGGATAAGGGTAGGTAATGGGGAATACCTGTCTTGTGCATTAACAACCTTATAAATGGTGGCTGATAAATAGATTTCAATGCAAAAAAAACCAACAACAAATTAGAGGTACACTAAATGAAGGGCATGAGAAAGGGGAAATGTCTTGCACATACTTGAAGATGATGGTAGTATCTTGAAAAAATCATTTTTACTAATGAGGTAGGTATCTATTACACAGAAATTTTAAAAGACTCAGTAACCCATCTTGGAAATGATAGTTTGTGATCATGTTCCTAGGCTGTGGCACAAAATGACTTCATTAACATGACTCAGATTTTTCAATATATGATGATGTATCTGTTTACAGCATTGGTTGCTATTGGCCTGTTGGAAATGACTATGAAAATAAGATGGAAGTGGGTAAAGTTCAGCTGAAGATGTTGAGAAGAGAGTGGATGGTCTATTAAAGTAAATCCATAACTGTAAGGGTGCAAATGAAAAGATAAGACTTGAATGTTATGAAATCAAAACAAACAGTCACAATGAAAAAGTTTGACAACTCATACAAAGTTTGGTGACTGTATTCAAAACTGTAAAAATAACACCAATAAATATGAAATACTTCAATAATTAGAAAAAAATAATTATTAAATATTCTCTTTTATTAAGCACTTGGTGATAGGGTTTTATCTTTAGCATGGTTTAGATTGTTTTATTTTCATGTAAATAAATAGAAAACAATTTAAAATAAAAATTGTCTCTTTTTATTTTTGTTTTAAATAAAACTATACTATGAGAGCAGACTTTGTTAAATGATTTATACAACTGTTGGGCTGAGTGAAATTATGGTGCAACTTATTCAGTACCTGCTACCATAGTTGTAATGAGTCCTGTGCATCTTTTAATGTGACTCCAGTTGAGTCTGTGACATGAGTCACACTATTTTTACAATTAGGAAAAAAATGATACAAATCTTCTTCTCATTTTAGTTCTTAACATTTATGAATCAAGTCATGACTCCTTCCTTATATCTATGTCTCCTATTACACAAAAGGAGTAACAAAGTGAGTTCAATAATTTGAAAACAATTATGTCAAAGATAATTTTCAGACCACATGATCATTGGATTTTAATCAAAAGCTCAACAAATATTTGGAATGGTCAGGATTGATATTGCAAGTTGTGTGATACATACAGGACCTACAGCAAATTTCATCAGCTTTGAATATCAAGTGCTTAGATATCAGACATCTGCATCATTAGGCCAGATATATGAAATCCACATTCCTTCTATCCAAGTCTGAGAATAAGAGCTCCATACAAAATGTAAAAGTCAAAATGGTTTGTCAGACAGACTTCAGAGGCTAGAAAATTGAAGTACTGTACCTTTAAATACAATTCAAAATATGCCAACTATATTCCTGTAACAATTTTGATTGGGCAATGTTGAATCTTCAAATGTTGTATCTCCCCATTTTTTGTGAAATTGAGGAGTACTACATCAGGCACTTGGTTAAATACTGTACGAATTTTCACCCAACTTAAAAGGCCTAATCGTCTCATCCTCAACAGTTTTAATCCTCCTTATTTACCAAAGCCACTCCCACAACTGTCTAAAGTTGTTCCTCATCCACACACAAACCTCAGTTTATTGATTCAAAGTGAGTGTTTCAAGACCTAATGTGTGATCAAAACACTCTCTTTACAGTACATGCTGTGCAATAGCTACAGTACTCTGGATCTTTTGAACTTGCTCTCAATCAAAGAGCTGTGCCAATAGAGAATTTCTGTGGACTACAATGACAAATTGTAGTTTGGGGTGAGAGAACTAGCCTTTTAAGAAATTTTTGGATCAATCAGAACGGCTGACTATTATAGGGTCTCAAAGATATCACATGAGGTATTCAAAATTAGATGCAAAATTTTGATAAACCCAGCAAGTCTTTGAAGTTAGGATCCATTCACTGCACCTAGCCTTTCATATGGTGAAACATCAGGCTTTTTTGTGCAACCTGGCAAAGTACATGGGTCCAAAATTTGCTATTAAGTCTGGAATCACAAGTTGTCCATATTTTGCAATATCACTGAATTTAAATACAGAGCTAGTGCAAGCAGCCAAGGGGGACAAGTCAACAACCTGGATTTGTAGATCAAACTCATCTTGGCATTTTGTAATAGCTCCTTGGATGACACCATCATTTTGAAGGGTAGATAAGCTGCATGTAGAATACACAACATCACCACCAGGCTTGACAGACAGCAATGCAGAGCTGGAATGAGAAGATTTGAAAATAAATGTATCTGTGTCCTTACCAACTGTAAAAACTACTTAGTATGACTGCATGAATATGCAATCCTAGAATACAGGACTCGATTTGAAATAGTCTTTTCAGTGAGAGATAATTGAACAACATCATCAGTGTGTTGTAGCCACTCAAACAACTGAAGGTCGTTTGAAAATTATGAGCCACCAAAGAACAATATGTTAGACCAATTAGCTTCACATCAAGAATAGATTCACATGCTACTGATATTCAGTCTCATAGCTTGAAAAATCAATGGTGGATGGGGAAAGGGGGGGGGGGGAAATGAGGGGGCTGAGCCACATCTATATCCCCTTTCTCTAGTCAGGTTATTAAAATCTAGATGGATTAGGCCTATTTCTGAAGTCCCAACTTCTCTATAGTACTAAAGCTGATAATTTTAAAGGGAAGCCCTATAAAGTATTTATTGCTAAATTAATGGAACCAGTTTTATTCCACATCAACAAAAGTTTTAATTTATCACCAATGAACCAACTATACTCTACCTTTAGTAGATTACTTGGGTGCAGTGTTAACTTAGCATCTAGATAATACCTTGGGATTTTGGTAGAGGGTGATTAGGGTATTCATATGAATCAATCACACTAAAGGTCCACATCCAGTGACATCCTTAGCCTAAATGGAATGGGAATGGACTGCATATCCTAAACTGTAAATGACATTGCTCAAAAATAATACCACTGCCATAGGAGTGCACAGTCAATCCTCCACATACCATATGTAAGTACAATCAAACGTGGGGCTTGTTTTTTAAATAAATGTCAATATGTGAGTACACAAAATAAATTTTGGATGAGCATACAGGGCTGTATCTCCCATATGCCAAAAACTTTTACATAATATACAAATACCTATAAGAACCAAATGCTCATGCCCAGTTTAGAAAAGAGATTCAGCAGCAAAATTCATCAGACACTGGACAGGAGATATTCCAGCGAAAGCACATCTCCTGAGCAATCACCATGGCATTCAAGGCCACATCTCGGTAGTCTGGCAAAAACCCTAGGGGGGGGGGGGTGTGGAGGGGGCATAGTTCAGATACTGCATATAGAGTGCCACCATCACTAGCACCTGGTACTGTATATAATTTACAATATGGAAATCTCAGGGGGCAGGTAGTTTTAACCTCTGTTCCCCCTCCCTGCATGCTTAGCTCAAACACAGGCAGCTACAGTGTAGAATAGTACTATTGTCACAAATGATTCACCTTTTATTTGTAACTACTCTGAAACATCAAATAGTATTAAATTAATTACCATAGCAACTCTTCCTGCAGTGATGGTAAATTCCATCTCTCTTGAGATCTCCTGGGGTTGAATATGTTGTTGTACCTTTCTTTCAATGAGTGCCTATCTGTGGTACAGGGAACATCAACCAAAACCTGAATGAAAGAATGAGAAGAGATGAAGTAATTTGGATGAATGGTGATTAGATCTACCAAAAGACTCATTTCAACCTGTACCTTAACTTGGATGTAATTAAAGTGAACACACTACTGACATCAATTTGTACTAAAGGCATATTCTGGTGGTTGTTGTTCACCTGGGTCTTGTAAGAAAAAAAAAAATATTCTACACTATTTACTTCAAACCCTGTCTTAAAACCCTTTACTCTCAAGATATCTCACTTTAAAGATTGGTTGTTTTGTTGAAAATACCTCTGCTTTTCAACAAAGCCAAAGAAAGTTATGTAATGTGGACACATTGCCTCATATTTCTTTTGTTTTTCTTTATAATTGAACATCCTGTTTGATCTTGAAATTTGATACAATTGGAACGTTTGAACATCTTTTCTTGCAGATCAAGCATTACCATTAACCATACCTAGGGAACAACCAACAATATTGCTTAATATTGCCTGCAGTGGCATCAAAATAATAAATAAATTGAATGCAATGTCAAATTAAAGTGCTGCAATGGCATCACAGATTTCCCGTGATGCACTAAATCCCAAGAAAAATTTGCACTACAGTACTTTAATTTAAAAGTTTATATATTTTTCCAACACGATATGCTATTGAAATACAATTTTCACCACCTGAAGGAAAAAATTTTTCTTCATATTTTGAAATTAATGAAATTTGTCTCCAGAATATGCATTAACTGCAATATCCTGAGGTGGAATGTGTAGGTACACTGTAGATACCATATCTGCCCTGATTAATATCAACTTGGAACCTTGGAGCCATAAACCTCCCAAATGTCACTGACTATACCAAGAAATATTTTTCCAAAACACCCCTGCATATTTTCATTCAATCAAAGTTAATCATGATCAAACATAGATACTGTTAGATATAAAATATTGCCCACTTCGGACATTATATTCTGTTTTCCCCAGCTTCTTCAGCACTGATTCAAGGTCCATTATTACAGAAGCATTAATTTCTATGTTTCAAATTAGCAGCTTTGATTCAGCAATTGACTCTGTTTTGGATTCAGACCACAATTTTGCACCTGTGTGTGTATTTTTGTATACATGTATGCAGGGGCGTAGCCAGGATTTTCTTGTGGGGGGGGCAAAGTCGACTCATCGTCCCCAATCTTGACCGACAGGACTATCTAAGCAGAGCGCCACCATCGGTTGGCGCGGAGCGTACAAGAAAATTTTTGGTTTTAGAAACCCCTCAAATGGCAGGAAACGGCACTTCCCGCTGCATGTTCCCAACCTGGAAATGGATCTCATTTCTGAAATTTCTCAGTTACTGCAAAAAAAAAAACCAATCTATAAAAAATTTCAATACATGTTTCTAAGCGGAGCTCTACCATCGATTGGTGCGGAGCGAACCAGGAAATTTTTGGTTTTACAAACCCCTCAGATGGCCGGAAACGGCACTTCCCGAGAGTTCAGAGCAAGAATATGTTCAGCCCAACTTTGAAATCCTCCCCGCTTCTTAATTGGAGCACTTGACAAATATTGAGGGGCTGCACATACCTTTAGCCCCCACTTTTTCATTTTTCATCGCCACCACTGGGGTGCGGCATTTTCTTGAGGGAGCGAAGCACCCAAGTGAGGAGCCCAGCATCCGAACGGGGAGAGGGTGTGGTTCTCCCACTCCTACCTCAAGGAGATGTTGCAATTTTACATCAAAATTGAGCGATCTGGTGAACACCTTAGCTGGAATTTTTGGACATTTTCAATCTTGTATCAATGTTTTCCTTATTCCCTCGAGAGTTAGTGTGTGCCTGTAAGAGGGTTACTGTTCGAGTCAATGGGGCCCTAGGAAATTGTGTTGCACTGAAACAAAACAGCTACTCATAAGACTTACATTGGCTAAACCAGCAGAATTGACATTTTACCTTGAAAAACGCCAAAAATCCATTTAAATAAAAAAAAAATAAAAAATAGATCTGGGCGGGAGTAAGTGCGAACCCTCTGGCTACGGGCCTGTCTTCCTGGGTGTCCCCCTCCCCTTTTGGAATTTTTTGCTCTCTCAAAGAGCTTAGATGCAACATGGTGCTATATTTTGTTCTTTTTATACTAGATTCTAGCGTTCTCCACAGGGGGGTTTTAGAGGGGCGACACGCCCTCCTGGTGAAATTGGCCGCCCCTCCAAAATAGTTGCCGCTCGAAAATCCAGCTTCCATCTTTAGTTCATTGCTTCATTACACATATACAAGTCATAACTGGAAAATGTGTCTTCCCTCCAGGCTTGGCGCCAGGATTTGCCCGACGAAGGGCCACTCTCCGAACGGGGGAGGGGTAGGGTGGGTAGCGACCCCAAACCCCGACAGCCAGGATGCCGTCGATGAGTTGGTGAGGGAGATTTGAAGAAAACCTGTGCACTATACCTGCCATTCCCAGTCATATACGACATAAAATTTGTACATGCTAGAGGAAGATATTTCCGCACTGATTTAACCGTGGAAAAGCAGGTGAAATTTTTGGGGGTTAGCCTACACTAAAAAGAATCTGTACTTATTTAAAGCTTATATAGATCAATTGTCACGGCCTTTTGGCCCTATCGGGCACAACTTATATTGTACTTCCCTTTTCGAGTCCGTACCGCACGACTGACACAAGAGATCACACCTCCCTGGTTTAGCGAAACGAGATGAAATTCCCGACATGTTCATTAATCCATTTATTCTACATATTAATTTACTTGAAAAAATGGGAAGGGTTTGTAGTTTATTAGCTCTAGGTAACGGAACTGAGGGAGAGTGTGAAAAGCATTCTGAACATTTTGGATTTTATCGCAGAAATAACTCTTTTGAAAGCCAAAATAATTAAACCGACCATGGGAAGGCGACAAATTATTCCCGACAGGGGGAGGGCCATGTCAGCGACCACAAGTTCCAACGGCCCCTATGTCGAGGTGGTGGTGAGAAGGGGATATGAAGAAGCCTAACTATCCCATGTTATTGCACCCCTTGGCACATTTTGCACAATATCACTTAATATTTTAAAAGCCGAGTTGCGCAGTGATAGTGTTCTGTTGAGTCTGAATCGTGAAATTGCAAAGCGCGCGAAGCACGCGAAAAATTTTTGGTAGACTTACAAAAACAACATAGCCTATGTAATCATTAAAAACAAAAAGAAAAAAAAAGTAGAAACTGTGGGGGTTGTAGACCGTATCGGGGATAACATACATTGCGTCGAAAACACCTGGAATACCCGATACAATAACCAAACTATGCTCCGTCTGTCCGTGAGTCGCTCACCAACTGACCTATCGCATGACACACACAAGAGAACAGCAACTAGGCTTTGTGAAATGGGATGAAATTTAAGACCTCTAAATAACCTGTGTACTCTGTCTCCCTGTTTCTTGGTAAGGTTGACAGGACTTACACTCTCTAGATATGTGGAATGGAAGTATTAAAAAAAACTGGAGTGAATCTACAGCGCGCGTAGCGCGCCGAAAATTTGGGGTTCCTATTAGGGAAATTGTCCCTTAAGAGCAAAGAACAGGTAAACCATCGGGGACACTAGCCGCTGTCGGGGACTGCATTCTTTATCGTAACGACTAAGAGCCCCCCTCCTCGGAAAACTGTAAAAAATGCCCCGATTCCCTCCCTCCTCTTGCCGTTTTTCTTCTTTTTTTTTTTTTGATCTCCTTCATTTTTTCAACATCTCCTATCGCGTCCCCAAAATTTCTGTGGGGGGGCACTCTGCCCCCCTGCTGGCTATGCTAGTGCATATATGTTTACATCCAACTACAAAGACTCAATACCAAGATTCATTTCACCTTTACTGCACATGTTATTTTAAAATGGTGAGGGGTGAGCAGCTCTTTGGGGAAGGAGTTAAAAGGGGGTTGGATACAACTGAGACATGCATATTGAAAACTTTCTCCCTGCAAATAAATGGAACAATCCCTGGCAATTAACATCAAAGGGCCAAACCTCTCACCCCAAACGACAATTTGGTTACCTGGATACTGAAATTCTCAATTGGCTCAGCTCTTTGGTTGACAGCTAATTCAAACAATGCAGAGTGCCAAAGCTTATATTACACAGCATGAATGGTGCGGAGAGTGTTTTGATTATATAAATTGAGTTTTTCTATACTCACCCTGAAGCAATAAACTGAGATTGTGTCTGGATGAGGACGAATTTCAGACAATTGTAGGAGGGGCTTCAGTAAGAAGGTTAGGAGAATTGGTAATGTTTGGGTGAGAGAACTGAGCCTTTAGGAAATGACTGGTCTTTCAAAAGCATGGAAAAGAATAACAGTAATACAAAAGACCTAAATGCATATGATGTCGCAATGGAAAGGTATGCCCGCTTTGTAGGAATAACTAACCAACATCAACAATTAAATGCTCACAACTGATTAGTCAACCAATCAGATTCACAAATGTTTTCTACAAACATGGGGCATGGGGCATTTTCCCCCCACTTTTTTCCAGAACTTAGTTTTTTTATGCCTCAGTTTGGTTGCTTTTGCTACAAAAATACAAACTGGAACTGACAGAGCTATGTGAATGATACTTAATCAAGCTGTATGTTTAAACAGGTCATATACTGCATTGAAAACTAAATAAAAACAATATTCTTCCAATAAATGTCTCAACGCTTCTTTTTTTCAACACGCTTCGCGTGCACTCGTTTTAAATATGTCAGGATTCAGGGTTACTTCTTGATGAACACCTCTCCCATTGTCACTGAAACTTACCACCAATGCCTGGGCCGTACACAGGTCTATTGTTTCTAGTAAAAGAATGAGGCAGGTAGGTGGTCGTCTTCTGGTCCCCTTCTCTGACCAAGTGCCCCCAAGCTTTCTGAAAAGAGGATGACCTTATTTGACCCTAATCTGGAGCTCCACTCTTTTTTCGGCTGAAGTGAAAAGGGGCCCACCCTTTCTCTAATTTCCATTAATTTCTCTATTGAGATGTCTCCTAAGTCCATTTTTTCGGTGTGTTCTGCACGTCCCATTACAGATAAGGACTCTATAAAAATCTCATGAAAAGGACTCCATAGGAAACCAATGGTACGTTTTTGCTGAGTACAAATATTCTCAAGGGTCACCCTTATTCAGCTGTAGTGAAAAGGGACCACTCTTTGTCTAATTTTCTTTCAGTTTCATATTGAGATGAAGTAAAATTTCTTTTTTTCGCTTTTGGATAATGGCTCTGTGAAAGTCACCTGAAAAAGACTATATAGGAAACCAGAGTATGTTTGTGCTTCAGTAAGAATGTCCACAGGGGGCCACTGTTATTCAGCTAAGGCTAAAAGTGGCCCACCCTTTTCTCTAATTTTCTTTCAGTTTTATTACTTAGAAGTCATAAACGTTAAATTTTTCCGCGCGCCTGGCGCACCCCATCATTGACAAAGGCTGAATTCACATCACATGAAAAGCCCCCTAGCTTTCTGAAAAGAAGATCTGGGGCACCAAGGAGGGAGCCCCTGAAGAACCTCAATTTTAAGTAATCCATTCACCCTCCCCATACCCTCTGCATTATCGATTCCGGTCGACTTTAATCATATGGAGTAAGGATATATTTGATTTGTGATATTTGTGTTCTGTTTAGTGCCCATCTTATGTAATTTAAAGTTGAAGATAAAAGGCATCATTTTAAGGCCTACAATTTCACAAATACCCAGGAGCTGGACCCCACGCCGGTAGGGGGAGCGCTTCACGCTCCAGCGGCATCTTCAGCATCGTTTGGTAGTCAGTCTGAATTTGCCCCCCACTTTCAGACATCAAATCCCGCCCCTGACTGTACCTTATCAAATGTATTCTTTGATGCTTCTCCCCACTTCTCTCCTTCAAGAGCAGTCACCTGAACTTTACCAGAGTTGAGGAGTTCCTTTGGCACATAAGAATCCAGGACAGATAACAACCGCTTCCTACGGGCAGTAGCAGGTTCATTTAGAACAATGCCACCTTAAATTGAAGAAACAGCCACAGAAAAAGAATAAAAAATGTATTCAATACAATGTATATCAACTGCAGTAATTTTAGCACATGGTTTCATATTACTTCTTGTATAAAAGATATGCCCCAAGTTAAAAGACAGGTCAAAACAGGCCGACAGAAATAGTTGGAATCAACTTGCAGAATTAACTCAATGGTTTCAACGGTGACAGAATATGAAGAACACTGGAGCAGGAATCTGGATCACACCCTCTCCAATGGTTTGAAAATATCACTTTTCTAAAACTTTTCCTTTTTGATAAGACAAGCAGTTTAACTGGACATTATACTGTAGGAGATAAATTTGCATGCTACAAGTGGTGTTTTGCCAGACTTTCCAAAAAAAAAAAACCAAGTTTTGCAAAAACTATTACCATCTCCCCACCATATCCCTCATAAAACTATCCTGTAGGAGATGTTTGAATCAGTTGTCCTTTTCTTGCTACAGTGACCTAACAACAGTTCCCCTACCCTGTGTGAAGAGAAGCTACCACAAAATTTTACAAGCTGACTTTTCCACTATCAAACCATACAACTCCTAAAAGGTCCTCATTAAGCTGAGTTCAAAATATTCATAGCAGAATCTTGTATGTCCACTTACCTTCAGCTAATATACTTAGCATTGTCAGGGCTTTGCCTCCGGGGGCAGCACACATATCCAGAATTGAGTCTTTAGGTTGAATATCTAGCGCCATTACTGGTAAAAGGGAAGAAGCATCCATGGTGTAATAGTACAATAGACCAGAGGATGATTCTACTCTTGAAGGAGGTAATCTCTGAAAATTACCACAAGGAAAAGTAAAACATTTTACGAATGGACTAATTGTCATAGGAAGTCGTACAAAATCTATGGATGATGAAAGGTCAACTATATTGGCAGGGTTATCCAGGCTCTTTTCTTGACCAATCATGTACTCCAGCTTTGATTCAAATCCAGCTGCAACAATGTATTGATCTCTCCAAGAGTCTTGATTTCTGATTTCTGGTTTCTTTACAGTACTCTCTTGATTAACATATTTTCTTTCATCGTTAGAAATACCATTTTCTTCTAAGATTTCTTTCAGGTTTTCACCTGTGGTTTTTGCATCAGGGTCACCAGTCCTTATTTTGTTTAATCTGTCACTTTCAGAGAATGACTTTTGAAGGTCCCAGGCAGCAGATTGGACAAAATCCTCTGCACCAAGATTTGCTAATCTTTCTATTGCTTCATCTCCATGACAAAAGGTGTTAAGAAAGGCACCATACTTCTGAAGAGACAAGAGGGCAAGTCTGATGGAAGGCCAATTTTGCCGGAACTGACTTCCATAGTGGTGATCAAAATAACTCAATGCCAAGTGAGTTGGATCATTTTTTAAGGCACTGGATCCCTGTTGATGAAAAACTTTAAAAAATTAGTGTTCCATGTCTCATATCTCCAATTTCAAATTATGTTTTTTTGAACAATACATGGAAAAATTGCAATCATTGAGAAAGTATAAAAGCAGTGGGAGGGAACAAGGAGACAAAGAGTAATTGCCACGGTATGTAAATTTGAAATTAAAACACATGTTTGTTGGGGAGCAGGATGACAGTGAAATTGAGTATTTATTCCACTGAATTTTGGGTTTTTGCCTCACTATATAACCTTTCAGTCTACTGAATCAAATGTGCCCTGTAATATACAGCTATTTCATTGAAAACAAGTCCAAAAATGCAGAGTACCAAAGCTCATATTTTGCAGCATGGACTCTACTGATAGCATTTTGATTACTCATTGGGGTCTTGATTAATCACCCAATAAACTGTAAATTGAGATCATGTAGACCTGGATCAGGATTCCATGAATTTTAGACATTTGTGGAAGGGGCTTAGTAAGTAGGTCAGAGAAATTAAACTGTTTGGGGTGAGAGGGTTAGGCCTTTAACATACCTGTATATAGAAGTACTCTTCTCAGTATCCAGAAATCAATCTAAATGGGAGGCTATATTTTGTAAATTATGATACTTGTATTTGCAGACAAACAAATGACATAAATGAAGGGATCCTAGCGTAGTTGGTTCGATCAGTGCAAGCCTGCAATATCACTGAAGTGTTGCAACATGAGATTTGGATTTGCAGTTATAGTATGGTGTTTCAGTTACAAGGCAAAATCCCCAAATCTTGATATTTACTTCACATCCATATTATACTAATGGAAATCATGCATTTAAGAGTAATATATCTGAAAAACAGTAGCGAAGCCACGTGGATGTTTTGGGGGTTTGAAACCCCCATGACCCAAGCTTGAAATTCAAAAAACACCTTTAATAGCCCTTTTCTCTGTATCTAGACTTTTCCCTCATGTGGTGATCCAAACCTCCCCCCCCCCACCCCTACATGGCACAATCCTGGCTAGGCTACTGCTGAAAAATGACTGGTGAAAGACTAACAAGTCAAATACCATGCAAAAGGCAGTATTCAGATGTGGCAGAAAATGGTCCTGTTCTCAGGCAAGGCGATGCTACAGTATCTTGCTATAATCTTGACACCTTTACAGTTTTGTGAAAAAATTACATGTCAGATGGATTTTAAATATAATTCAATTTGAAGTAACTTTAAAAGGATTTTCAAGTTTTTGTCCTATGGTAATACCTGCAAGTCTGCAACGCTCGAATCTATGGTGGCAAACCTATACATGGGGTTGATTGAATTTTGCACCCAAGATCCTTAAAGGCCCATCTCTCACCCCAAACAGTACCAATTCTCCTAACTTAAGTCCTTACTTATGTCCGCCAACAGTTGTATGAAATTCATCCTCATCTAGACACAATCTCAAAGCTCAATGTGTATGATAATTGAAACCCTTTCAGCAAGCTTCATGTTGTGTAATATAAGCTTTGGTACTTTGCATTGTTTGAATTATCAGTCAATCAAAGGGCAGAGCCAAATGAGATATTCTCTTAACCCAAACAAGAAGTATAGTTTGTGGTGAGGGGGTTGGCCCTTTAAGGTTTTAATGGCTCCAGATTTTATTGAAGAATAATCTTACCAGCTGTAAAATGCACCCTCCTACTCTTAATTTACTGTAAAGGCAGTGGTGAGTCAAATTTGCATCCTGTTTGTCCAAATTGTTATGCACCACTTGTGCATCCAAGCCTTTTGCAGTGACTGTGCATCAATGTCAATGAAATGTTAGGTTGATTGTATGCAAGAGGCAGAAGGCACAAAAATGGTTTACTTTCACAACAAAGTTAACTGACCTTGGGTAAGTTGGGTTCGGGGTACATCTTAAAATTACTAAATGCAATTAGAGTAATATTAGGACTGTGAATGTATCATGGTCCGAGACTTATTTTACCGACCCTACGCAATCATTGATACTGAAGGAGAAGTAAAGAGAACTCGATTGTACCAATGCCAGGTTTAGTGCAGAGCTACTGTAGACATTTATTCCTTTCGAGGGTCGGCCAGTGGACTGAAGCACTCCTTACTAACAAAGACACATTTCAAAAGCGCAACTTAAAGAAAATCTTTTTTAAAAAATACAAACAATTTAATACACTCCTACACAAAAATAAAGCATTGACATATAAATAACAAGACAGTGGCATTGCCACAGGGGTGGTTTTTGGGGTTAGAACCCCCCCTCCAGACCCAACCTTGCAATGCAAAAAAAAACTAAACTAGCAGTTTTTTCTCTCTATCCTTGGACTTTTCCCTCATGTAGTGACCTAAACTCCCATGACACCAAAACCCTCCCCATGACACAATCCTGGCTATGCGCCTGTAAGTGTAACAAGGAAAATGAATTTCAGCAACACAAAACACAAATCTATCTTCAACATGAACAAAAACAAAATACTGGCTGTTAGCCTGTTAGTTCAAAAACACTTTACCCCTGTACATAAAATACAGCATATTTTTATCTTGAGAGAACACTGTAAATTACTTTAAAATGAAGTAATAGGCAGGATACAACAGTGCCTCTGTTCTCTAAAATGCACTTATCAGGTAATTAACACATCACTGTTTTGAACAAATTTAAATACATAAACACAAACATCTTTTCAATATTTTTTTTTTTTATTTTTACCTGCTACTGTAAGACAGCACTTGCAAACCAAAAACAGGTAACTGTTGAGAACAACTACCTGAACGATCAGGCACTTAAACTTACAGTGTATTCCATTTTGCAAAACAACCCATCAAGACAAAGTGACACTTTTTACTGTGTGACACAAGTAGTTCTAACTTCTCGAAATTCTCAGACAATCTTGGACAAAACTGTTGGGACACTTTGCCATAATATTCTTGAATTCCAGTTCAAAAGCTTGCATGAATCCCCTCCCCTGGTACCCCCTTTCAATGTTGCGCTGAAAGAGTGACTGTATGCCATGAATAAGCTAACTGTGGTCAACATTGTGAAGGGGAGCGGGGTGTCCCAAGGAGTTTTGTCCAAGATTGTCTGAGCTCCACGCCTATTATTTATGAGAACAAATTCAACAGATAATGGTCAATTTTCTGGGCCGACTTTTTCGGAAAAGTTTTTTTCGGAGGCTTATAGGTCTGAGGATTTTGGCTTAATGAAAGTAGCATAAGGAGTTGTTTTAATGTGTTGCTTGATTCATTTGTATACATTTATTTAGAGTCGGGACGATAATAAAGAAAAGACTGTTGCAGTTATTCGCGGGGAATTTTGGGCGGAGGTACCGGCAGAACGCCTACCAATTCCACCTCGTAATTCAGATGCAAACTCAATGAAATACAAATTTAAACTTGGAGGAGGCAATTTTGGAGACTTTTGAATATTTTTCAGACCTGTGTAATCACCTGAATACGTTCTATTCTGATAGATACTATATATATACATATAACCAAAACAATATCTTCCATGGATAGAAAAGTCTGACTCCTACAGTATTGCAAACTGGTGGCAAGGAGACAAGATATTTTTCTAAAAGAGTGCCACGATCTACTATGAAACGTTAAAAGCACACATGAGAGCCAAGCTTTTAATTATAACGATGGTAGATCGTTAGTTAAGGCTGGTTTTTGGCATATTTTGAAGCGAATTGCATCCCTGTGACTCCATTTTTCAGGTTACATGAAACTGGTTACACATGCTCTTTCCCTCTTTAAACCGAAGCAATTTCATTGCATTTTGCTTCCAAATTTGCTTTCAAAATAAATGGTAGACCGTTTGATTAAACTTATCTTCCACTGCTGGTCTCGTCAACTTCGCATGTACAGCATATTTTTTCTTGAGAGAACACTGTAAATTACTTTAAAATGAAGTAATAGGCAGGATACAACAGTGCCTCTGCTCTCCAAAATGCACTTATCAGGTAACATATCACTGTTTTGAACAAATTTAAATACATAAACACAAACATCTTTTCAATTTTTTTTTTTTTTATTTTTACCTGCTAAGACAGTGCAAACCAAAAACAGGTAACTGTTGAGAACAACTACCTGAATGATCAGGCACTTAAACTTATTCCATTTTGCAAAACAACCCATCAAGACCAAGTGACACTTATTACTGTGTGACGCAAGTAGTTCTAACTTCTGGAAACTCTCAGACAAAACTGTTGGGACACTTTGCCATAATATTCTTGAATTCCAGTTCAAAAGCTTGCATGAATCCCCCTCCCCTGGTACCTCCTTCAATGTTGCGCTGAAAGAGTGACTGTATGCCGTGAATTGGCTAACTGTGGTCAACATTGCGAAGGGGAGCCGGGTGTCCCAAGGAGTTTTGTCCAAGATCGTAGGCCTATACCACAATTTTGCACTATGTCTCTTAGCTAAGCTATAATAGTTGGCCAAAAAGTTAAAGGCTAAACAGACATAAAACAGGTATAAACATTTTCCTGTTCTTTATTTGTCTTTTTAAGGTACATGTAAAGCTTCTTGATTGGCCTAATTGTGCCTAGGCTATATTATACAGTGTGTACGGAAGGCCCTGTAGTGTTTAATATCACCCAGTATCACTGTAGATGTGTGCAATATTGTGAGAGAAATGACTTACAGCTGTGACCCACTTCTTTTTAGTTCTCACTGGTTGCATACATTTGGTCCATTTACGAACTAGTAAGCCTGTGGTTGATAAAAATAACCGATGTGGCATTCTCTGGCAGCAAACCATATCAAAGCAAAAATCCCAACATCAAGAAATTTAGAAATCCTGAGGATATCCACCATTCAATTATTAGACTGCATCGAAATGTACAGCGTATAGCGCGCTGCTGAATGCATGCACGTGGGTTTGTTTACATCAAGCCTGCCGGTACGGTGAGCGTTGGACTTAGTCTACTTCCGGGTCAATCTTATACACGTCGGCTGTAAACACAGCAAGTTGAGTTGGAAGTGCCTGTGTAGAAACGTTGAGCGACTAACTCGGACAGTGTACTTGCAGCCGTTTCAAAACAAATATACCGAAATGAACCGAGAATATTCCAGGAGGTCTCCAGGTGAGCAATCGAAGTTGAACATTTGTTTCATGGTGCAATCTATGATGTGTATTTCTTAGATTTCAACTTTTACTTCGAGTTCCTCAGGTGCTTTGCACACATACACTAATTAGTTACATGTAGGCTAGGCCTAGGTATGAAAAATATATATTAAAAGTGAGTTATACCTAATCTGCGAAATCATGACTTTCTTACTTTTGGTTCATAAACCTGGCGATAAACTCCCGTAATAAAGGGTTGAACTGTAGTACCTATAATGGTGCGTGTGCTTTTTAAACCTCACATAAAATTTGTATCATGGTTGAAAGACGAAGTAAGAGATGTATTGTGATTGTGAAGTGAATTAACAATACAATGCAATTTAATTTGAGAGATGGGACTACAGTTACAACTTGCCAAGACCTCTGTTCAGTTAAGGCACTGTCTCCTGTAACTCTCTCAGGAAGAAGGCCTACTTACTCAAGCTGCTGATCTTTGTGGGTCTTCAACAGTCAGTGTTGGAAAAAATTATTCTTCTTCTCATAGCAAAATTCTTATTTACTATCAGTATATAACTTTCCGTTTCCAAATTTTTCTTAAATATTGCAGCTACAGTATTTTTGATGACTTGCGGCCCAAAAAGTGGCTAAAAGTGTGAACTGGAATCACCGTATTTGCGGCTTCTCTAATTTTACTGTAGCTTTTGACCATGGTCCTATGTTTACTGTACAGCTAAGTACAAATCACTGTTTGACATATTCCCAAACTACTCTTTGTTTGACATAGGAAAACAAGAATCACTAGTCCATTCATACATATTCATTTGTTATTGCACCATTAATGCACTTATCAATTGCAATCATTTCTCAACATTTAGTTTTATTTTATTTCAATCATTTTTTTTTCACATCATGAAACATGTATATATTAATTTACATCAATAAAAATAGTCCTGGACTCCTGGGGGCCCAGGGTTGGCAGTTTTTGCCACATACCTTTTTTACTGGTAAAAACTATCCTGGCAAAAACAGGTTTTTGCCAAAAAATGGAAACAAACTGCTCTGCTACATTGAATAAATTTATTTTAAGTTACAAGTTTTGTTTATTTTTGGCAAGGTTTAAAAATGAAAATCATTATTTTGCATCAAGACCAACCATTTTAAGCCCAATTTTTCATGTAAGGATCTGGATGATGTTTTAGTGGTTTGTTTCACATCTTGCCAGATTTGCACTGTTTTTTGTTAAAGTGCATGTAGCAGACCTATACTTTACAGTATTTGAAGAGAAGTAGGAGGCAACAACTGGTACTAACTCAGGAATTTATTTTCAGTTTGATTCGAAGCTTCCCTTTAAAGGGCCAAACCTCTTACGCCAAACTACAATTTTGGTACCCGGGTACCGAAATTCTCAATTGGCTTAGCTCTTTGATTGACAGCTAATTCAAACAATGCAGAATGCCAAAGCTTGTATTACACAGCATGAATGGTACTGAGAGTGTTTTGATTAAAATATAAATTGAGTTTTTCTTTACTCACCCTGAAGCAATAAACTGACATTGTGTCTGGATGAGGATGAACTTTAGGCAATTGTGGGAGGGGCTTCAGTTAGAAGGTTAGGAGAATTGGTACTGTGTGGGGTGAGGGAACTGGGCCTTTAAATACCAACTTGCTGTAGTTTCATTCATAATTTCATTCATTTGTGCCCTACTAAGGAAAGGCCTTCCTACAGTCTTTGATTCCTACAATAGCTCAAAATTTAAAAGCGTACTTTCAGTGTTTTAACATCCTACCTGTAGAAGTCATGTAACTGTTGACCATGTAGTATGAAGACCCAAGTTATTTCATTCACACATTGGGAGGTGTTTGTGAACATGTGTGGTTCAATACTTAAAGGGAAAGAGCAGTCTCCCGAACTTGAAGTACGAAGTGTAGTACACTGCCTTGTTTTATGATGAGCTCTTCAAGGTCATATGACAGTATTTTTTCTCCTCAAGTTAGACATTTAACGGGAGTCACTCCTCTGTTTACCTCTGCAATATTGAAGTCCTAAAATATTATGAAAGATACTTTGAAGAGAAGTGAGAAGAAAATTGTGAGATTGGGCTTTTGCTTCAAAATAAGTTTGTAATAGTTGATGTTTGCCGTTTAAGGGTATAATGAAGAAAAGAAATTGTCCCCTTTGTACAGTATCTGCTTTGTCTAACTTCCCCCCTTAAAATTTCCAATTAGCAGGACTTTCAATAAACACAGAAAGTACTTCGAAGTAACTCAATTTTTCAGCAAAACAGAAAATGAAAGTCATGAAAATTATCTCAATTAACTCTGTCTCAACTGATTTATTCATTTTCTGATTATCAGGGAAGTTTTTCCACTTGCTGCCGGCTATTACCAGTAACCAGAATGCAAAAATGCATTGAGGTTTCGATGATACATACATGCTCTTTTCAATGAAATGCTACATTTCTTGTAACAACTGGTGACCCAAAGTGACCTTTGACTCCACCTGTTAGTAACTGGTTTTTCTTTTAACCAAAATGTTTCTACAAATTTCATACTGTGCCTTAAGATATTCTGCAAACAAGCTACTTGCATCATAACGCATCAGCATATCAAGTTTGAAATGAATCCAAGTTTCCTACCTTGAGATATAGTGTAAACAAGGTTTTCTGAGTTTAACCCCCTATGACCCCAAATGACCTTTGACCTCTACTAAAATCAAAAGGGTTCTTCCTTACATCATAATGCATCAACATATCAAGTTTAAAATCAATCCAAGCTTCCTACCTTAAGATTGTGTTAAAAAGTTTTTCAGGATTTGTCCCCTTTCTGACCCCAAATGACCTTTGACCTCCACCAAAATAAATAGGATTCTTCTTTACATCATGATACATCAACATATCAAGTCTGAAATGAATCCAACTTTCCTACCATGATGTATCATGTAAACAAGGATTTCAGGGTTTGGACCCCATGTGACCCCAAATGACCTATGACCTCCACCAAAATTTCTTGGGTTTTTCCTTACATCATAACGCATCAACATATCAAGTTTGAAATGGATCAAAGTTTCCTACCTTGAGGTATAGTGTAAACCAGGATTTCCGGGGTTTGACCCCATGTGACCCCAAATGACCCTTGACCTCCACCAAAATTAATCAGGTTCTTTCTTACATCAAAACGCATCAACCTATCAAGTTTGAGATTAATCCAAGTTTCCTACCATGAGATATCAAGTAAACAAGGATTTTGGGGTTTGACCCCACGTGACCCCAAATGACCCTTGACCTCCACCAAAATAAATAGGATTCTTTTTTACATTGTATCGCATCAACACATCAAGTTTGAAATGAATCCAACTTTCCTACCATGATGTATCATGTAAACAAGGATTTTGGTGTTTGACCCCATGACCCCAAATGACCTTTGACCTCCACCAAAGTCAAAAGGGTTCTTTCTCACATCAAAACGCATCAATATATCAAGTTTGAAATGAATCCAAGTTTCCTACCTTGAGATATAGTGTAAACAAGATTTCAGGGTTTGACCCTATGTGACCCCAAATGACCTTTGACCTCCACGAAAATATATCCCGTTCTTTCCTACATCTTAACGCATCAACATATCAAGTTTGAAATGAATCAAAGTTTCCTACCATGAGATATTGTGTAAACAAAGATTTCGGGGTTTGACCCCACGTGAACCCAAATGACCTTTGACCTCCACCAAAATCAATAGGGTTCTTCCTTACATCATAACACATCTACATATCAAGTTTGAAATTAATCCAAGTCTTCTATCTTGAGATATTGTGTAAACAAAGATTTTGGTTTTTGACCCCCTGTGACCCCAGATGACCTTTGACCTCAACCAAAATAAATAGGGTTCTTCCTCCCAGTAAGTTGTATCTGTGTACCAAGCTTGAGAACTGTCAGGCTTTCCCTTCTCAAGATATCGTGTAAACAAGCAAAGTGTCACAAACACACACACATACACACATACATACACACACACGCCATCATAAATGCATAGGTTTCTCTTTTCATCGAAACCAAAAATCAACATAGGTGTCCGGGGAAGGGGAGGAATAATTTTTTGAGAGGGCAAGAGCAATTTTTGCCCAATTAATGGTATCATTTATCATGTTTTGCTCATGTGTTGCCCAAATGGACAAGCTGTTTTTGCCCAAATTGGGAGGACAAGTGCCCGCCTGCACCCTTGCCTTGTGCATCTATGAAAATCACTTTTTACCAGTTTTTTTCTATTGACCCAGCCAAAAAAAAATTTTTGCCGGCAAAAACCAACCCTTGTCCATAATGATGTAAAGGAAGTAGAACAAAAACCCTTACAGACTTTGCAAAGTGCTCCACTCACTCAAGTGAAACAGAAAAATTAAAAACACAAAATCAACAAGAAACTTCTCCCACCTCCTTCACACCCGCCTCTTCCCCACTGACACACCACCATCAAAGCTATAAGATAATGGGAGCTACTGTAAGAGCCTGCTCTCACACAATGATGTACTAAAAGAAGAGTAGAGGCAGGACTGTTGGAGGTAGAATATCAATATAAACTCAACACTTAGTATAGTTTTCTGAAGTAAGATTTAAAGCTTGGACTGTCAATAATAGACTCAGGTAGGGTATTTCAAAGATTGATGGCACAATGCTGAAGGCCTTAGAATTGAGAGTGAGATGTGCTACCCACAGTATGTGGAAGAAGCTGAGGATTATGTGTCTTATAACTGTGAGCATGAGCACTAATTGAAAAAAAGTTGTAAAAAGAATGGGGTAACACATTAAGGGGAGGGGGTGATATGAACAAGGCTGTTCCTAGGGTGATTATATCATTTAGTTTTGGTAAGTTCAACAATTTAAAAAGAGGAAAGGGGTTATTTTGTGGACTAGAGTAACAAAAATATGGCAACAAATATTGACCTATTTCTATCCTACTTTTTTCATTTGGTCCCTGTGAAAGCCTGGAAAACTTCATTAGCATGATGTCTCAAGACAGGAAGCTTGGATTTACTTTTTATGTGCACTCATTATATTTAGAGGATAAAAGCTATAGTTTTTTGCTTAAGGTCAAATATCACCTAACTTGACCTAAGGCTACTGGGGTCAAACCATAAAGATTGTCACTTGGGGTTAGCAGAGGTCAGAAAGCAAAATAAGCCAAGAATCTCAAAGAATTTTTTCTGTTGTTTCATGTTGGCAAACTTCAAACAGCAAACAGCAAGAATCCTCAATATCAAATTTGAAAAGACTACATTTCATATGCATAGCCAGGATTGCATCATGGGAGGGGGGGATGGTATCATGGGGAGGTTTTGGGGCACGACATGAGGGAAAAGTCTAATTAAAGGGAGAAAAAACAGCTATTTTAGGTGTTTTTTGCATTGCAAGGTTGGGTCATTGGGTATTCTAACCCCAAACCCCCCTGTGGCTTTGCCACTGCTACTGTGCATTTCCAACCTGTTTAAATAGCATTAGACTGATGACTGAAATATCATGGGAATTCAGTGGCGTTATTTAAAATAGAACATTTACTGTACCACTGACACTTTGGCATTCTGGTTCTTTATTTGCAGCTGTCAAAAGGCTGATGAAAGAAGCTCAGGAATTACATGAGCCTACAGAACAGTACTTTGCCCAGCCACTAGAGGTAAACTTATTAAATTATTTTACAGTTAACATTGCTTTAAAAATACATGTAAATAAATATGGGTAATTTGTTGCTTTGTAAAAAGGAAAACTGTGATCCTTTTTTAAGTCTCAGCTGAGCAGAAGTCAGCAAACAAAATTACTTCCACCTCTCCCCACCGAAAGTTAAAAAGAAAAAAAGGGAAATTTTTAAAAATAATGAGGTGTTCTTACTGCATACACAATCTAATGCTAAATGTGCTACCTATTGAAATAGAACTTGTGTTAAAATATTTAGTATATGTTCAAGAACTAGACAGAAATGGCATTAGTGAGGAGATTTCCCCTAGCTATATCATACCACTGCCTGTTCTATAACCATACTTGGAATTTTATCTGTTATTATTGTATGGGCATTGAATAAACCTCCTTTCCCCCCATTTCTTTGTCAAAATTTAATCTTGACTGATGTCACTGATCACTCTTGATAAACTTGACTCCCATCTTTCTTCTATGTTTTTTTTCACAGGATAATCTATTTGAATGGCATTTCACAGTACGTGGACCACCTGAGTCTGACTTTAATGGAGGTGTTTATCATGGTCGTATTGTTCTTCCACCAGAATACCCAATGAAACCTCCAAGTATTATGCTTTTGACAGTAAGTATAGTTCGTGACCTGTGGGGCTAAATTGCTACTTTGTTTGCAGCATTTTATATGCCTTTTTTCGGCATTATGATAGTTGTTTGAAAATCTACAGCAGTGGTTCTCAAAGTGGTCCCTACCACCCCCTGCGTTGAAAAATTTCAAGGGGCGCTGAGGAGTTTGCAAGCAATAGGGGGGCATTGGTATTGACTAGGGAGTCCCTGGAGGTTCTCATACACAGTGGTTGACACAGACTGTCGTCTCTGAAAGGTTTAGCAACTACCAACAAAAATTTATCCAATATTAAACTTATCTGTGTCATTTTGGTGATGGAAATTGAAAGTCGAAAGCTCAAAGTCAAAGACTTATATAAATATCATGGCATGTTGGGTGGGAGGGAGGCGTTGGATCAGTCATGGATACCTTATGGGGGCGGTATTTTGAAAAAGTTTGAGAACCGCTGATCTACAGGTTTGAAATGTGGTTACCAGGTTCTTATATGACTTATTTGTACATGCAGATTTAAAATGCACTTCAATGCATGGTACTAGCATGGCATGCATGTACTCAAAAACATATACACACTGCATGTATAAGGTACATGAATAATTGAAGAATACAGCCTTAAGTACTTGCAGCCCTTAAATGCAGTTTTCATATCTACACATACATGAAGGTACTGTGTACTACAGTGCTTGCAGGACTGTCATGCACATGTATAAGTACACAGAGATACTTGCAGGATGTATGCCGAATTGAGGAATTCTATTTTATGCATGAAAGACTTGAAGGTTTGACTTTTATACAATGCTCAAAAATATAAAAAATGTTACAATATATGAAATTAAAAGGAATATGTAGTTTTCTTTGGCTAAATGTCTCCCTTGTGCCTAAAGTTTGAAAGGTCAATAGGTATTTTGCTTTTCTTAATTTTCCTTCCAAAAATTTATAAATCATAGTTCACTACCTTTACTAGAGTACATTTTCAAAGGCTCATGTCACTTTTCAGCCTACAGCAGCTGTTAAGAAGAGTCTTTCAACTCTATTTCTTTTACACTACACTAAAGGTTTGCTACAATCCTCAAAAAAATGATGGGACAAAACAAGCAAAACAAGCAATGTACAGAACACCTTCCCCCCACTCCCCCATTCAATGTTGCGGCAGCCCAAGGTTTCCTGAAACTTCAACATTGATACGGGGAGCGGGGTTTGTCCCATGTACTTTTGTCGAGGATTGTCGGAAGCCTGTACAAAGGTATAGGAATTTCCAAATTTTCGTTTTAAATGCTCTGAAACGAGTATAGTTGCCTTTTTACTTTTCAAGCTACAGAAAAGTAGTAACAGTTGAATTTGTCCGACCATTATACTGGCGTGTTAGATTAGCGATGGGGGCCCAAATACAGATTTGTCTTCCTCAAGTAGCTCATACGAGGAAGGGGGAGGGGGAGATAGTACTTTGCCTGGTGAGAGATTTAATTTACTTTAAAAATTTCATGTACTATAATGGGGAAAAAACAAAGAAGTTTTTCCATCTTATTTTTCGTGTTAGGGGTTGGGGTAACATATTTCACGATATACCCAATGGTTAACCACAAAATTCTCTCTTTTATCCCATAAATTAACATTGAATGCTGACTTAAACTACAATCTGGTTAAAGACGAAATTATATGTAAGCATAAGGGGTAGTGAACGTGACAATGAACGTCAAGATTTCTCGAAAATGAAACGGTTAACCACTTTTGCACAATGAAAGTTCCCTATAAATAGAGAGATCTTCTATTTGCACGATTAACCCTTGACAGTCATTGAAATAGTGTGTAGGTCAATGGTTAATCGTGTTGAGGTCAACGGTAAACCGTGGTGCTAATTAAATATTCTTAGTAATGGGGAGCAGTGACGAGTTCTACATAGGGATAACGAATAAATTAGGCGTTATAAAGCCTACTTTCGGAGCTTTCTGTAGCTGTTCGGTTTCAACAATTTAAAACGCCGCGTTTGTCCTGTATTTTATCTGCAATATTGGTTCCCCCCTCCCCTCAAGGTTGTTTTGATCTGCCTCCCTCCCCGAGAAATATTTCTGGCTTGAAAGCGACCCCTCCCCCCTCCCTTCGGTACCCTGCGGCAACGGTTCTTCTGAATAGGTGAAGACAAAATAAACGATGTTAAACCAGTCATGGGTACCTTATTTTGATCACTTCCCGGTCCTAATTAGAAAAACCGAATATGGACAGAAGTCCGCAATGCGTGATAAGTTACATTTCTCCCCCGTGAAATACTTAAAAGCCGCTTTTATTGTCTTGCCATTCAGCTATTGTTCTTCATAATGCTAACACCGTGACATTTGTCTTTTAATCACTCCTTTCAAAGTACACAAACTTTATTCATAAAACTGTCATTACGTTGCCTATGACCGAAAACTTCTTCATAGACATTTGTACAGGCTTGTGACAATCCTCGACAAAAATGATGGGACAAAACAAGCGAAACAAGCAATGTACGGAACACCTTCCCCCCACTCCCCCATTCAATGTTGCGGCAGCCCAAGGTTTCCTGAAACTTCAACATTGATACGGGGAGCGGGGTTTGTCCCATGTACTTTTGTCGAGGATTGTAGATCAAATATTGACTTGACTGAGTTTACTTTTGTTTAGAGGTAGAGGTTAGGACCCTGGTTGGATACAGAATTGGGTTAACATGAGCTTAAAGATTAGCCAAGGTAAAGTAAGGGTGTGGACTGGGATTATCTTTGTAGTAAGGATTTAGTTAAGAATGCATGAGGATCTTTGTTCAGGAGGCCTTTCTATTAACATGTATGTAAAAGTAGTATTCTACTGTTACCTTGACTAGTATAGTGCACAGTGCTGTATGCAATTGTATCTCATTGCACCATAGTATGCTCTCCAGTAGAAAAAGAGTAATACTTGTTTTGAGACAATCGGTATGCCTTCATTAGAATTACCCATTTAAAAACATCCAAACAGACAAAAATAACAGTCAAATAATAGTCAATGTAATTACAGTTGTGGCTACTTTAATTTCAAAGGCAAAATTTTCTTACCCCAGACAATTCCAATTCTCATGTTTATTTAAGCCTTTTCCAAAACTGTTTAAACCCCTCCTCATCTAGATGCAATCTCAGTTTATTGCCTCAGGGTGAGTGTACAAGACCCCAGTGTGTAATCAAAGTACTCCCAGTACAGTACATACTGTATGTTGTGTGATACCAGCTGTAGCTACCCTGCCATGGCAACTGAGAACTTCGTTGGACTACTACAAAAATTGTACCTTGGGTTTAGAGTTGACTGCATTTAAAACTTCTTTTTGATATAGAGATTATGCACATGGCGTCAGCGCGTTTCACTGGATGGAAAACATCAAAGGTAGTTGTGGTTCTAATGAAACGCGCGCACAGCAGCACCTTAGTAACAATTGTTGTTAAACGGACGCCTGGATGGAAAAACAGAGAGATGCGCAACACAGTGCCGTAGGTGCATAAGCCCTGTATATTGTTTTAAATTTTGAAGGGATACTGGTCTAAAAATGTTCGCTAGATGCTGTATATCTGTACATATATTCAGAACACTCAGTAAGTTTGCAGTTGATTCCAAGCAAATGTTTTTGGCAAATTATTGAATACGTTTGTGGCATGCATCTTGGGGAAAAGTACAATGTTCATGGAGGGCTTTTATGGACTTAAACTGCTCACAAAGTGTAGGCGGAGAATGTTACGTATGCTCATATTTTTACAAACACAATGTTGTTATCTTAATAAGCAAGATTGATCTCATGAAGTTTAAAAGTGTTTACATCCTGGTGAGAAGCTGTTTAAATAAAAATATTGAACCTGATCCTGGACAAATAAAACATAGTTTATATTATTTCACACAAGATCATTTTCAAAAGATGATTTAAATATCATGAAGTGGAATCAAGTGATTACAAGGAAAACTTGAATTGTTGACTTGAATTTCCTATACTAGTGTTTGCATAATAAAGTAAAATGTGATAAAATTTTCATTTTTGTTACTTTTTATGTTTCCCTTCAGCCAACAGGGAGGTTTGAAGTTGGAACAAAAATATGTTTATCCATATCAGGTCATCACCCAGAGACATGGCAGCCATCTTGGAGTAGTAAGTGAAGTCTGTTTTGTAATTTGAAAAAGATATGTAGTTTTTCAAATTAATGTTTTAAGTTATGGCATTGTGCCAAAGACCTAAAGCTGTGATTAAGAACAGACTTTAAGTGATGGCAGTGTTGATTTTTCAACAAACTGTTCCCATATTCAGATGAAAGTACACTTTACATAGTGTGTACATTTCTAAGACTGTGCCCAGTGACCCCAGTCTATAATATGTTTGTTTAAAGCCATGATTGTCTTACCCTTTATAATTCTCCTTACCTTCTTACTTAAGCCCTTTACACAACCGTCTAAAAATCATCCTCATCCAGACCTTATCTCAGTTTATTAGGGTGAGTATCTAAGACCAACGTGTAATAAAACACTTTCAGTACAGTCCATGCTGTATGTATAATAAGAGCTTCAGTATTCTGCATGTTTTGCACTTGCTGTCAATCAAAGAGCTATGGTGGTTTAGATTTCCTGTGGACTACCACAAAAACTGTAGCTTGGGCTGAGAGGATTAGCCCTTGTTTTTTTGGTTTCGATGAAAAGAGAAACCTATGCATTCATGATGGCGTGTGTGTGTATGTATGTGTGTATGTGTGTGTGTATGTGTGTGTGTGCTTGTGACACTTTCCTTGTTTACACGATATCTTGAGAAGGGAAGATCTGACCATTCTCAAACTTGGTACACAGATACCCCATACTGAGAGGAAGAACCCTATTTATTTTGGTTGAGGTCAAAGGTCATCTGGGGTCACAGGGGGTCAAAAACCAAAATCCTTTTTTACACAATATCTCAAGACAGGAAACTTGGATTAATTTCAAACTTGATATGTTGATGCGTTATGATGTTAGGAAGAACCCTATTGATTTTGGTGGAGGTCAAAGGTCATTTGGGGTCATGTGGGGTCAAACCCCGAAATCCTTGTTTACACGATATCTCATGGTAGAAAACTTGGATCAATTTCATACTTGATATGTTGATGCGTTATGATGTAAGGAAGAACCCTATTGATTTTGGTGGAGGTCAAAGGTCATTTGGGGTCACGTGGGGTCAAACCCCGAAATCCTTGTTTACACGATATCTCATGGTAGAAAACTTGGATCAATTTCAAACTTGATATGTTGATGTTTATGATGTAAGGAAGAACCCTATTGATTTTGGTGGAGGTCAAAGGTCATTTGGGGTCACATGGGGTCAAACCCTGAAATCCTTGTTTACATGATATCTCATGGTAGAAAACTTGGATCAATTTCATACTTGATATGTTGATGCGTTATGATGTAAGATAGAACCCGATGTATTTTTGTGGAGGTCAAAGGTCATTTGGGGTCACATGGGGTCAAAACCTGAAATCCTTGTTTACGTGATACATTATGGTAGGAAACTTGGATTCATTTCAATCTTGATAGGCTGATGCGTTATGATGTAAGAAAGAACCCAACTTATTTTCGTGAAGGTCATAGGTCATTTGGGGTCACATGGGGTCAAAACCTGAAATCCTTGTTTACATGATACATTATGGTAGGAAACTTGGATTCATTTCAATCTTGATAGGCTGATGCGTTATGATGTAAGAAAGAACCCGATTTATTTTCGTGGAGGTCAAAGGTCATTTGGGGTCACATGGGGTCACACCCCGAAATCCTGGTTTATACTTTATCTCAAGGTAGGAAGCTTGGATTGATTTCAAACTTGATATGTTGATGCGTTATGATGGGAGGAAGAACCCTATTGATTTTGGTAGAGGTCAAAGGTCATTTGGGGTCATAGGGGTCAAACTCAGAAAACCTTGTTTAGGATAGCTCAAGGTATGAAAGGTGGATGGATTTCAAAATTAGTATGTAAATGAATTATGGTGAGAAGATGGTCTGTATAAGGTTATTTTTTGTGGAGGTGAAAGGATATCTGGGGTCATGATCGGTCAAACTTTGAAAAACTTGTCAAAATGGGATATCTCAAGGTAGGAAACTTGGATGGATTTCCCAATTAGTATGTGGATGTGTTTATGGTGAGTTGAAAGTACTGTACTTGTTGTTTTTGGTGGAGGTCAATGGTCATCTGGTATCACCTGGCATCAAACTCTGAAAACCTTGTTTGCAGAATATCTTAAGGCACAGTATGAAAGAAAAACCAGTCACTTACAGGTGGAGACAAAGGCTATTTTGGGTCACCAGGTGTTACAAGAAATGTAGCATTTTATTGAAAAGAGCATGTATGTATCATCGAAACCTCAATGCATTTTTGCATTCTGGTTTTTTTTTTGTTTTGTTTTTTTTGTCATTGAAATTAGGGGAAGTGCAAGGCCTGAGTCTACACTAACTACAAATTTGCTAAATGATCAAAAGAGAACATTTAAATAAGCCATCTAAATTCTGTCTTGTTTATATTTCTGTCCACTGATGCTATTTATTCCTTGGACTGAATAATGTACTCATTCAAAGTAATCAATAGTTTGTACCAGGTAAAGGACTTGTTGGAGTAATGGCTCTCTGATTTCCTTTCAAAAGCCTACATGGATAGGATATTAAACTCATTTTTAAAATCCCTGACATAGACTAGTCACCTCAACAGTCTACTTGATGGAACCTGGCATTTTTTCAATTTTTGTTTTATAAAACTTCTATATGTTCAAATATCTTCAAGTAAAACGTACATTTTTCCAATGTTTTTAAAAGAAATGCAATTATTTTCAAACAACTTCACAGTCAAACATTTAGTACCTAAATTTTATGTTAGTCCTGTCGACTATGAAGTGGTCTTGGATGTGGCTCATATTCTACATCTTCTGCATATTTGCATAAAATTTTCCTTCTATTTATATTGGTATTGTTCCAAGAATTTAACAGCTGCTTGCTATCTTACAAAGCAGACAAGCATGTCAGCTGGTGGAGTGTCCCTTTTTCATGTTTCAACAGTTCAATCATGAGTGCATTCAGCTTGTAATTATTCAAGATGTAGTTCTGGTCAATAACCTAAAAACTGCATAAAGTTAAAGATATTCAACAACACATGTACCATACAAGGCAACTTAAGGTGAACACCACAGACTTTACCACTGCCTGTTTCCAAAAAAATTGATATCAGTATGCCTTTAATGTGTTAGGGAGCTGAAAAATCTATGTGGTTGTTTGGTGCTTTTAAAGATGGCTGCATCTGACTTACAGTTTGAAGATCTGGAGTTTGAGTCTTGGCTGGATCACACTGAAGACTTTAAAAATGAATTATGGGAGTCATTTATGATCTAACCAGCTGGTATGGGCAGGTGGGCCAAGGAAATACACATGGGACTTGGTCCTAACCACCAGTTAGATAAATGACTCTGCCCTTAAAATATGTCTTTGATGTTGGTGACTAGCATTAGCATATTAGAATATGGAGGGATAACTCAAAATCAAGAGACCAATTTGAATATTTTTTGGCTTTCCTTTCTCTTACCTTCTTATTAAAATCAGGACTTCATATAACTAACACTTTAAATGACATCAAGTTTATTCAAAAGGAGTGGTATCTAGTGTTGCACATCAACCCAATTATTGGAGCAATGAAAGAAGTCAGGTAGGATTAAAATGTTTTCAAGACACTTCTTACCATGAGTTTTTCTTTCTTCAGTTCGAACAGTTCTACTCGCTATTATTGGATTTATGCCAACCAAAGGTGAAGGAGCCATCGGGGCTCTGGACTATACACCTGAAGAAAGAAAAGTTTTGGCCAGAAAGTAAGTATTGGCCAGCTGACAGTATTTCAAGATAATGCACTCTATCAGTCACCAGAAGGTGCACTATAACTGATGAACACTCTACATTTTAAAGGGCAGATGCAGTCATCTCTCATAGTTGGCAAACTTCTGCATGCCACAACCTGATTCTCCCAGACTCTAAAATGGAAATCCTTGCAGCACCGTAGGGCCTTAGCTGATCTTCGTATGTTTTACAAAATTAGAAACAACATTTTGAACATTCCATTCCCGCCTATTATCACCCCTTCCATCAGGCATGCTAACTGTTATAATCATGTTCAGGCCCTGCGCTCTGAGGCATTCAAATACAAGTTCTTTGTTAGAAGTACTTGCCTTTGGAATACTATCCCCCATGTAATTAAGACTGAACCGACTGTTTCATCCTTTCGTGCTGCTACCTCTAACTGGATCCTCTCCCATAGGTGGATCAGAGACCCATCGACAAATACATGGGTCCTCACTCAGTCAACTCTTTAGGGCCCTTGTCGTTTGTTTTTACTTGCACTGGTTGCGTTGTGGTTGTTTGGTTTGTGGTTTTGTCTGTAGGTTTTGTCTGTATTTCAATTTAGTTCCTAGTTGCACTTTTTGTTTTGAATGTGTTGCCCTTGTTGACTTCTTTTAACTGTTATCTGTGCACTCTGTGATGGCTGTCTTAGCCTTTTGGAGTTGTGAACTGAAAACTGAAAACTGATTGGTTGTTTCAATGTGACCTTTGTATTCAGAATATTTTTTACCCTTTTATGAGGTGTTTGGTCAGTCACTTTATATTCAAAATGATTTGCAGTGTTCAAAATATTGTTCCATTTTTACACTGCTCATGAAGTGTTTTGTAATACCAAAATATCAAGGTTTGCATTGCAGTTTTGCTTTCTATCCTACTCTGCCCTCAATTTACAGTCTCTGTAATCAAAGCCTAGATGGTTAAAATTCCCCCTGCTATAAATAAAACCAACCCTACCATAAAGGTTTTTTCTAGCCCCCTCTCCTCTGTATCAAACTATCTGTGCACTGATGATGCACCAACAGAACAGAGTCACAGTTGTCTGCACTGACTTTGAGTAAAGAATATTCAGTGTAGAGGTCATAGAGCAATTGCTTGAATGATTATCAGAGTGTTACCAATTGCATTTAGAAATATCAGGGTACTCCAAAATATATTTGAAGGGAATGTTAAAGCCCCTTAAAAGTCATCATTATTTAGCTAGAAAACCGTGACATTGTTTGGGGTTGTTTTCTTTGGGGTGGGCAAGGGGTTGAAGCAAAAGATGGTAATTTCTTCCTTTTTTGGTTATAACTTTTGACATGTTCAATTTTCATTTTTGTCTTTTCTTCCTCTAAAGATCACAAAACTGGAAGTGTAGTGCTTGTCAAGTGGAAAACAAAACCATCCTTCCAAAAGTGACATCTTCTGAGAAATCCAAAGAAACTCAGAGGGAGGCTCGTGAAATTGCTGCCCAAATAACATTTAAGGTAGGTATTGTTATCCTAGATACATATATGGATATGATGAGAAGAATAATGATAAGCACTTTTAGTTTAGTTTTGTATGCATTAAAATGGGGAATGGGGTCAGGGGGCAGGACATCTTTTTGAAGTTCTTGTTTTGGTGAAGTGTGCCTGTTCTGATCACACAGCTTATGAATCTTATTAATGTTGGGGTTTTATGTTTATTATTGCCATTGCCATCTTTCTAAAGTGTAAAGAGTCATCAGAATAGTTCCTGCAGGGCGACAGCAGAATGCTTTTGTAGTGTTTGCATTCTCCCTTCTCCCCTGTATGAACCGCAGTTCATAGCTGTGCATTAGTGTGTACTGCCTTGAAGGAAATGTATTTGCATAATTTACAAATGTATTGCATTTCCTTTGTTTTTCACCAACTCCAAAGTTGAAACTTTGCTTTGGAGTCATCTGTTTTGCCTCCTTATATGCTGAGTATCAAAGACAGTTGAGGGCAGAAGAAAATAATAAAGATAGCTGAGAAATGTAACATCTCGTTAAGATTTGTTTATCCTATAGTTTCCATCTTTTAAGAAGCATTCTCTCAACCTATTTCTAACAGGTCACTGCAAGAGTTTTTCACAAGTGTCATTTCTGTTAACCCTTTACCATTGTTTGGGTTCTTTTGGACCCATACAGAGAGGGCGGCTGTCACCCATTTTTACTGTTTCACCCAGGGCTCAAAACTGTGAGTAGCTACCCGAAAATTCGGCCACAACAACTAGAGAGACAATAGTTTAAGGTCACGGGGTCAATAGCCTACGGAAGCTGATGCGGGGCGTGCTACGTGCGCATTTCCGCTCACTCCCGAGGTGCGAAAATATGCCCCGATTGGAGCACAGCGGTAAAGGTTTAATCTAAAGTATGTGCAGCATGGGGCTGTGCACACACGCAGAGAGAGCGGCATCAGCTTTGCAGTAAGCACACTACACAGACTTATTTTAACCCTTTACCATTGTTTGGATCCTTTTGGACCCATACAGAGAGCCCGGCTGTCACCCATCTTTACTGTTTCACCCGGAGCTCAAAACTGTGAGTAGCTACCCAACAATTTGGCCACAACAACGAGAGAGACAATAATTTAAGGTCTCAGGGTCAATAGCCTATGGAAACTGATGCGAGGCATGCTACGTCCGCTTTTCCGCCCACTCCCAAGGCGCGCAAATATGCCCCGACTGGAGCACAATGGTGAAGGGTTAAGAACTGAACTAAAATTCCATTGTTTTTATTTTTTTCTCTTACAGAAAGAAGAGAAAAAGGATAGTGAGACAAAAAAAGAAGGGTCAAATGACCAGACAAACCAGAATCAGCAACAACCTTTGCCAGAAAATGTTGGCCCAATGCCTCCAAATCCATTTGGAATGTTCCAAAATCCACAGTTTCCTTATCAACCTGGAATGTTTCCTTTTCCTCCAAATTTTATGGGCCAGGGCCCAATGCCTTTCAATCCATCTGCTGCACCCAACCAGAATGCAGCAAATCAGTCCCAGAACAGTACCCAGTCAGTTACCAACAGTCAGTCTGCTGGTAGTAATTCAAATGAACAAAGGACTACTCCCTCATCCAATCCGACCAATCAGAGCTCAACAACTGGAAGTGAATTAAGGCAAAGGTCAGCTCCAGTTGTGGTTAGTTCACCAACCCCTACCACAACAAGGACAGAGTCATCATCTAGAGGGAGAACACAGGATGAACCAACAACTGGTGGGGACTCTTGGGCAATTATTCTTATTATGGTTATTAGTTTAATTATTTCTTCTTTAGTTGCCCGTAGATTATATGTAACATACGAATACAAATTTGATGACTCTTCTGTTTAAGAAAGATGCTGTACTATAGGGTGGTGGGGGGGGGATAACAAGCCAGTTCCGGGGAAAACAAACTAAGGGTCAGTCTTATAGGGGAGAAACATTAGCAAACTACAAATTACACTTATTGCAAAACACCCCAGTACAAGTTGTCTTTCTTCCCTTCAAATATACTTGACTGCAATGAATTTCCTGACAAGATAGTCAATCTGCATACCTTGGAAACCTTCATGGGTCCCATGGCATCCTGCTGATCCAGATCTTTCTTACTGTGCTCTGTTTTTGCCCTATGGAATTCTGCAGCATTTCTGATGATGATGTTGACTATGATGGCTATTCTGGTACCTTTGCTATTGGTTAGTATTAGGTGGTATGAAATTGAGGAATGAGCCCGTTACAAAAAGGGAGTTCAGTTGCATATGGTTGTTGAAATGAAGGCTACGGAATAGGCTGGTATATATTTCGAAGTATCGATGTATCGATGGTTTATTTCTGCAATGATTAAATTGAACAGTCAGATCAAAGCAATTACAGTCAAAATTACTAAATATAACAAACGAGCAAACTTTAATTACTCACTGTACTGTTCAGCTGTACTGTACTAAGCGAGCCTTGTGCATAACACTAGGCCAACATACCTGCACATACAGCATATCCGTGTATGCAACTTAAGACCTTCATACAAACAAACATACTTATACGCTGTTACTTATTTGGGTTATTGTAACGAACTTTATCAAAGAAATGACTTAATAGTTCCTGCAATACCTTAACTACACCCTGATATCATCAAACATGGTAATACTCACTTAAATTACGCATCGAACTTGGGTAAAGTTTTGGATCGGTAAGGGTAAATCGGATAAGAGTAACGATTCGGTAAGTAGAAAAAAGTGGTGGCGCTAGAGTCAATTGAACTGAAACTGGTTATTTACTACAGCCGCCCCCAAATTTAGGCACTAAATTTGCTAATTGTCCTTTAACTCGGGTAACTGAATGACCTTAACTACTGGACGGGTATAATAATGCTTGTCGCATTCAACTTTAACTGTCCTCACGCGCCCATCATCATCTGGAAAAACCTCTGCCACTCTTCCCACCTTCCACTCTGCTCGTGGGGACTGTGGGTCTACAATCATCACAGGATTACCAACGGAGAGGTTCGATTCTTCCTTTGACCACTTCTGTCTGGATTGCAGAGTTGGTAGGTAATATTTGATAAAATGCTTCCAAAAGTGGTCTGCCAGCACTTGACTGTGTCGCCATCTTTTACGGGTAAGTAGGTCTTGATCTGAGTAGATCACCTGAGGCAAGGCTGGATCATGTCGTCCCATAAGAAGTACATTGGGTGTCACTGGGTTAATGTCCCTCTCATCTGAAGACACATAGCCTAAAGGCTTGGAGTTAAGGATTCCCTCTATTTCAATAAGGACTGTGCGTAGAACAGCTTCTGTTACCCTTTGGGCTCCAAGAACTACCTTCAAGGCATTTTTGACACTTTTGATTTCCCTTTCCCAGGTGCCACCAAAATGAGGTGCTTGTGGAGGGTTGAATCTGAATCGTACCTGTTGTCGTGCCAGGCGTTGTTCAAGGTCTTTAGAAAGGGAATTAAATGACTCTCTCAGTTCTTTGTCTGCACCCTTGAAATTAGTACCACAGTCTGATAGTATCTCAGATGGTTTCCCTCTTCGGGGAACGAAACGTCTAAAGGCCATCAAGAAGGCATCAGCATCCAGGCTCTCTAGCAGGTCTAGGTGGATTGCACGAGTGGTCATGCATTTAAAGATAATGCCCCACCTCTTTTCACTCCTACGCCCAATGCTTACTGCCATGGGGCCAAAGCAATCTACGCCTGTGGAGTAAAAGGGAGGTTTGAATAGTTGAAGTCTGCTGACAGGTAGGTCACTCATTTTCGGTACAACAGGCTTGGCTCTCCACTTTCTACATTCAACACATTCACGTTGGTGTCGCCGAATAGCTTCTCTACCTCGTAAAATCCAGAACCTTCTCCTAATTTCTGCCAGAACTCTTTCTGGGCCTGGGTGATGAAGTTTGTGGTCATATGATTTGATAACCAAACGGGGTAATGTAATGATGTGGATCCAGAATAATAGGATGCTTAGTTTCCCCTCCAGGGGATCAGCCCTTTAAGCCTGCCCCCAAGTCTGAGCAAGTCATGCTCGTCATCATACACAATGTCGAACTGTATTAGTCGGCTACCACTGGGAAGGCTATTGCCTGCCTTTTGCAAGTTTAAACTCTTCTGGGAAACATTCCCTTTGTACTCGTCCGTAAAGCAAAGCATATACCAGTTTTCTCAAATTCGTCTGCTGTCAGGTGAGAGGTCTGGATGGCATCGGCCGCCCCATCAAGGGATTTTTTTGTGGCTATGATGAGGTCTTCTATTTGTTCGAACGACTTCGGATCAGGTAATTTTGGTGTCTCAACCGCACCACAGAATGTTGTTTTCTTCAACTCTACCTCGATTTCTTCGAATCACCTCTTGAACCTTGTACTGGTTGATCAGGCCATTGATTTGAGGGCTGATGAAGAAAACTTGGACCGTTTCTCCATCTGGATTCACCAGCTAGTTCCAGCAGCGTCTTCCCACGTGTTAGGTCATCCGCTGGATTACATTGGGTATTAACGTAACTCCACTTACTGCCATTAGTTATGGTTTGGATTTCACTGATCCGTGTCCCCACAAAAACTTTGTATCGGCATGACTCTGAGTTCAACCATCTGAGGACTGTGGTAGAATCACTCCAGAAGTAAGTGGAACTGATGGGAAATGATAACTCGTTATGAAGAAGTCCTGCTAATTCTGCTCCACTCAAGGCAGCACAGAGCTCTAGGCGAGGAACAGACAACTGACGTTTTGGGGCTACTCTCGTTCTGGCCATAACAAAGCTTACATGGACATATCCCTCTTCAGTTTCGGATCTTAAGTAGGCAACCGACCCATATACTCGTTCACTTGCATCACAGAATATATGGAGCTGGCGTTGGACCTTTGTTGTGTCCACGTCAGCGGGTGTATAGCATCTAGGCAAGTTAACCAAGGATAGGTCTTGGAGTTCTTTCTCCCATTCACACCATTTTTTCTTTAACTCCTGGTTTTCTAGTTCAGTATCCCAGTCGTGACCATTTTTCCATAGGTCTTGTACAAGAATTTTGGCTCTAGCTGTAAACGGGCTGAGATACCCCAAGGGGTCATACTGACTTGCAAGAACCTTGTACACATTCCTCAGATTGAGTCGGTCATATGGTATGGGTTTGTAGTTATAGTGTAACTTGTCTGGCCCACATCTCCATCTGAGCCCAAGCATTGGTTCTGGCTTCTCATCATGCTCAGACACAATTGACAGCTCAAAGTTTTCTGATTTGGCATCGGAGGGTAGGTCTTCTACTACTTTAGGGTCATTACTTGCCCATTGTCTAATATTGAAACCTCCTTCGGCAAGTAAGCTGCGGAGTTTCTGGATCAGCTTCTTTGCCTCGGCAGCCGTAGGTACACTTTGGAGGCAATTGTCCACATAAAAGCTGGCTTCAAGCGTTTGTAGTACCTCCTCGTTTCCATTCTTATTATCGGTAACATGTTTCTTCAATGCAAAGGAGGCACAGCATGGGCTACATGTTGTCCCAAAGGGTAGAACTTGCCATTCATGAATAGTTGGTTTAATACTATCCTCCATGTTACGCCACAGAAAGCGAAGTAGAGGTCTGTCCTCTGGTAGAAGCTGTATCTGATGAAACATTGCCTTGATATCACCAGATATGGCAATTGGATGTTGACGGAATCTCAGAGAGACTCCTAATAAGGTTGACCCAATGGTTGGTCCTGGCAGTAGGTGTTTGTTTAGTGACTTGCCTTCAAACTCATAGGAACAATTGAAGACCAGGCGGTGTTTCCCATTGTGTTCGACAATGTGGTGTGGAATATACCAAGATTCCTTTGATTTGTTTGCTTCTGTTTCAGAAATCTTCTTCACAAACCCTGCTTCCACAAGGTTATCAACCTGCTTGTTATGAATTTTGATCAATTCAGGTTTATTCTGGAGATGACGTTCAATTCTCTTCAAGCTGGGATAAATGGATTGTTGGTCAGAATTGAACTGGGTACCATCTTTAAGTCGTAACAGTGGTGTAGCATACCTTAGTACGCCATCAACATCAACCCGGATAGTTCTCTCCTCCAGCAGTTCCAACGCTTTCTGATCTTGTTTCGACCTCACTGCCCGTCTCGTATAAGGTAGAGTGTCTACTTGCCACAAACGCTGGACATCCCTCATAAGTTGGTTATTCTCATCTGTTGTGATGAAATTACATGTCTCATTTTTGGATTTTACCAGGCTAGATGGGCCCTGTAATGTCCATCCCAGTTTGGTTCTAACTGCCGCCGGTGAACCGGAGGGGCCAAGTCTAACTGGTTCTTCTGGCAGTATCAGATTGGCATTGTCTGATCCAATAAGTATGAGTGGTTTAGCATTATCCACATCAGGTAGCTGCAACTCTTTAAGGTGGGCCCAGCGACTTTGTAAGGACTGGACTGGATAGGTGTAGTCGGAAAGACGAAGGATTGGTGAGGTAAAGGCATCTTGGATTCGGAAACGTTTGTTAGGCCTTTCTGCAGCAGAAATTTCAAAGGAAACATTACGCCCTATACATTGAGTAGGTTCCTGGCGCACTGTTGTTAGGAGTATTTCATCCCTCTCCTACTAGCTCTAATCTGTTCACTGCTTCATTAAGTATAATGGTTCTCATTGATCCATCATCTAACACCGCATAGGTTTCTATGCATCCATTCGGACCATACAAATTAACAGGTACAATCTTCAACATGACGTTGAAGGGTCTCCTATCCTTATCAATATACATGGCAACTGTTGGAGTAGGCCTTCCTGCACCCTTCTGAATGGCATCATGCAACACGGTGAGATGCAGGTCTTCACAATTATTGCATGGCCTCTTTAATGTGCACTTGTCAGGATGATGTGTTCTGCCACATTTCCAGCATCTCTTTCCAGTCTGTACCCACTTTATAATCTCATCAGTAGAAAACTTACGAAACTCTTGGCAACCTCCCAGGAAGTGGTCTGTTTCATTACAGTATGGACAGTAGGCTTTAGGTTTCTCCTTTACTAGGTATGAGGAAGTTGCCGACTGATTCTTCGAACGTGCCGTGCGTGGCTGTGTACTTTCTCTATAGAGATCTGACGCTTGGTGTGATATTCTCTGGGCTCTAGCCTTTACTTGTAACCACTCAGCTAAGTGTACGAGGTTATACGTTTTGTCAGAGTTGGGCTCTAAAATTTTGTTAGTAATACAGTACTCAACAAATCTGTCCCTGTATGAGGGTGGCAGTTTACTAATCAATCTGTCAACATGTGAACCACACTTTAGCTCAAATCCATTCTGCCCTTCTAATGATTTTAACATGCTCACAAGGGAATTAACAGTGAGAGCAAAATTCTCGAAACCCTCATAATCACTGAATTTGATGACAGGTGTCTGCATGATTCTTCCCAACTCACTCTGGACTAGTTGTCTAGGTTGCCCATATTTCTCCATAAGGGCCTGGATGGCACTACTGTACGGGTTTGTCTCATGTATGAGTGACTCTGCTAGTTTTCTAGGATTACCACCAAGGCGCCCTAAGAGCACTTGGTACTTATACTGCTCAGTGAGGGACGGGTGTACTCCAATTAGGCTATCCAATGCCATTTTTAGCATTGCGAAATCCTTTTCTCTACCACCTGAGAACATTGGCAGGGACGGCTTGGGGATGCCATAAAATGAGGAGGCAAGATGTTGTGTATTTGTGCCTGGCACTGAAGCAGGCAATGGTTGAGCCTGATTCTCTATCGTTGCACCTGGGGTATTGTCGGTTGGCAAGCTTACGGCCTGTCTTTGGGGATTTCCCTCGGTGGTCCCACTATCAGGAACAGAAGACTCTTCATTACCCTGTCTCTGGCTAGTACAATAATCCCTTTGAGTGATGGATATTTTAATAAAATTCTCCTGACATTCATCCATCCATTGTTCCTGACGTTGGAATTCATCCTCATTCTCTATTTCTAATACTAACTTTTCATGTATGCTCTGTACTAACTCATAGGCCTCATTGACTTTGGTATAAGCCTCATTAACTTCGTTTACTGGACGTACTTGAGTAATTAATAATTCCATACCCTTTACTAGGCGAGTTAACTTGGCTTTGGCATTACCTCTCTGTAGTCTTAGTTGTTTTTCATTTTCAGACATCTTGGCATGTGATCAGGTTAATGCCATTGGTAGGCCTAAAGAAGTAAATAGGAAATTGTCGGGCCTACCGTGATAGGACCTAGGCAACTGGTGCTTCGTTATTGTGGTATACGTCGGTATAGTATGGCTGGAATGGTTACTGGAATGGTTATTCGGTTTGGTATGGTAATTGACTTCTAATTGGTACTGGTGATGGCTGGTCTGGTAAGGATTGGTCTGTACTGTAGTACACTGTACGGCATTCCGGCTCGAAGGACCATGAAATGAAGGCTACGGAATAGGCTGGTATATATTTCGAAGTATCGATGTATCGATGGTTTATTTCTGCAATGATTAAATTGAACAGTCAGATCAAAGCAATTACAGTCAAAATTACTAAATATAACAAACGAGCAAACTTTAATTACTCACTGTACTGTTCAGCTGTACTGTACTAAGCGAGCCTTGTGCATAACACTAGGCCAACATACCTGCACATACAGCATATCCGTGTATGCAACTTAAGACCTTCATACAAACAAACATACTTATACGCTGTTACTTATTTGGGTTATTGTAACGAACTTTATCAAAGAAATGACTTAATAGTTCCTGCAATACCTTAACTACACCCTGATATCATCAAACATGGTAATACTCACTTAAATTACGCATCGAACTTGGGTAAAGTTTTGGATCGGTAAGGGTAAATCGGATAAGAGTAACGATTCGGTAAGTAGAAAAAAGTGGTGGCGCTAGAGTCAATTGAACTGAAACTGGTTATTTACTACAGTTGTGCTAGGTGTCGAAGGTTTTAGTTTCTTGTAAACCATCGTCAAATGAAAAGTGTATTCCTTCCTATTTGGACAAATTAAGAAAAGCAAAATCAACATGATGCATGACACTGTATCTCTGTTTGAAGGCGGGTGGAGGATTTTAATTTTAGTATACTTATCATGGTAGCAGTGATATTTCATGAAAGGTAAGCTATACTTGAATGTTGGGCAGGTAGTTTGAGGTGGGTTTATAGAGGATGTAGTGGTAATGAGAGTCATGGTAACTTCAAAATTTTACAATGCACTAGTAACTGTGTGAAATGCTGAACTGAAATAAAGACTGCTTCTTTGTTAGGGGTTAAGAACAACTTTTCCCTTTAGAAAAATTTTGGTCACTGCTATTGACTCAAAACATTTTAATACATCTCACCTCCCTAAAGAATACCTTTTCACCTTTGTATGACTACTTGCCTGATCCCCCTCATTCATACCCCCCCCCCCTAATTCCTGCAAAAACAAATGTTTAATAAAGTACTAAAACCTGGCAAGTTCTTCCATTATTTATGTGTATTATATTGTGTGTGAAACTGGAATTTGTTTTAGTTCACTTCAGGAATACAAGTTAAGGTGATTTCTTTCAGTTATTATTTAACAGCAAAGTTGAATGAAGCCTTTGTTCTTTTCTGGAAAAAATATTTATATCAAAATGTCACAAGTTCTGCTTTATTATACTGCTGCTCATTTTATTTGCTAAAACCAAATCTTCTAGATTCCTACTTAAAGTATTTCATCTATCAATTGAAAAAGGTAGTCTGGTTCAAATTGTGTACATGAAAAACAGCATTATTTTATCTTTCATGGTTAGTACTGGATTATTTGGGATAAGAACCTAACTTAGGATGAGGTGAAAGACTATACATTTCTTTAAGTTTTATGCAGCTTTAAAGGTGATTGGCAGCTGTAGTTATTTAAAAATATGTTTGACATATCATATATGTACGGTGAAACTGAGAGAAATGTTTTGTTCTGTATAATTAAGGTGGCAATCAGAGTTTGTTCTAACATTTTTTTTTTTTTTGCAATTTGTGCATTGACTTAAAGGTCAAGAGCAGTCACCCCAAACTTATTGTGAGGCAAGAGCCAAATCTCACAATTTCCTTATTATTTCTTGTCAAAGTTTCTTTCATCATATCTAATGATTTCACAATTGGATATTCAATGCAAATTAAGCAGCTTCTTCTTATAAATTTCACATTTAGGGAGAGAAAATATTGTCACATGACTCTCAACAGCCAATCATGAAACTAGACTGTGTACTACACTGCTTCCATTTGGGGCGACTGCTCTTGCCCTGTAAAAATAACAAAACATAATCTAAGATCTTAGTCTAACATAGAGACTGGCTGCAATGTAGTGGAGTATCTAAGTAAAAAAATTTTATTTGAAAAATATCCAGATATTGTCACTCAACAGTAATTAACTCAAAGAAATATTTCTTCTAACCTGAAAGACCCCTTTAATATTTCTTTATTCTGGTAAACAATAAGTTCAGAAGGGAAATGAGTTGCTGGAGCAAAAGGTTAATAGATAATCCTCATGTAACTTCATAGGAGCTTTTCACAGGGCATATTTCAGCCATATTTGAGGACAACCTATACACAGATTTGTCCTCAGAAACTGGCAGTTGATATTGCTAGTTGTGATGTCACTGTGAACCATTTATACTATGTGTCAGACTCTTGATTACCTCATTCAGAATTTTACTGGAGACACAAAGTCCAGACCAATCTTACTACCTTCACACAAACCACCTTCTCAGGTGATCATGTTAAACCAAAAGTTGCTGCATCCAAAGTGCATCCTTCCAGGCCAGCTATTAAAGTTTGTCTTGATTAAACTTAAAAAACCTTACATTTTAAGTGTTTTTAAACTATCACAACTTTGTTTAATACTTTATAGTAGGTTATATTAAACTCCCTCCTCTACAACTGAGGGGCAAGCTGTTCCTTAAGTAAAAAATTAGGCACTTTTGCTTAATGTAAATTTATCGGTAATTAATATTTACTGTTCGTAGCTAAATTTGAAGTCTTGGACTAAATTGCCAATCAGATTATATCAGGCTAAGCCCCAAGGCTACAAAAAGTGTTTTCAGGCCAACCCTTGCCCTTCAGGCAGGTTGTGAAAAAAAAACTGATGAAAAGAAAGTGACCATTTCTTCTTATATTTCAAGCAAATTTCACATATTATGCCTATTGATCTTTGCTTTCCATTATTTATTAAGAGATGCTTTTTGTGGTCAGTGTTTGCACTGGCCTGAGAACCAGCAATACATACAGAATACATGGTAGTAGAACATCTTCTTTTTTCATTGCTTAAATCAGACTTATTTAACATTATCTCATCTTTGGAAAATGACAAATGAAATAAGAAAATGTAATAAACTTTATCTAAACAGTACTGTATATACCATTATTAGTATGTCTCAGTTTTCTCCAGTCCTACAAGTGTAGAATTCTTCCACTTCACTAGATGGTAACCTGTTTCCCAAGACTCATGCATTATTTTCTGTAAGTCAGAAATGTTGAAAAATGCACCAAAGTGGTAGAAAATAAGGGAAGCAATTCAGAAATGTGGATACCTGTGGTACCCTATGCAAAACAAACCCCCCCCCCCCCCCAAAAAAAAAATAATACTTGGTTCAAGCCTTTTGTCATTTTCGTGGTTTTCTTGATGGTCTTGGAATGATTACATAGACCATAGATTTCATGGAGGATAAGTGTGATGGATAAAAAGATTTTATAGGGATCAAAAATAAAACAACCCATTTAGAATTTATGGTTTAGTACTTAACTATACAGAGTTCAGTCACACAAAGTGAAGAATGCCATGAAATTAATTAAGTTTTCAATGAGTGTTCATTGTCCTATATAATATTATTTAAAGTTGGCTATTGGTACTTGAGGCTTCTGAAGAAATCTGTCACAGTGGAATGCCATAGTGGATAATTTAGGGCCATGCTGATATACCGTATGAGGTTTGTTGCCAAACATCTCATTAAATATATACCACCTCTAGATCAGCATTTAGCTAACAGAAGAGAAGACACTTTTCCAGGTTTAAAGATGATGAAATCTTTCAGTTTTAATCCACATGCAAGCACCCAATTAAACAATGAGAACAGACAACAAATACCTCAAGTTGCTCAAATACAATTTATTCAATACAACAGAATTGCATTGTTTGTATGAAAATATAACTTTTGAGGGAACATTACAAAAACAGTCAGCATATTATTGTGTAAGTCAGCTAATATTAAAATGGTATTGTGCAAAGTGAAGTATCTTGGAGTACTGCAAAGAAAAGGTTCATTGAGAAGAAATAAAAGGAAGTAAAAAATTTTTCATTTTCATAAAAAAATATGTCTACAAAGTGATACAATAACTGTACTCTGTACATGAAAAGTCACACATTAAGGATGCAGCTAGTTGGTTGGAAAATGGAACACAAAGACTACTTTGCATTTGAAATTTTCATTTTTGGAAATAAAAAGTTTTTGTGAAACTTTGGGAGTTTAAGCAGGGCAGCTAGAGAGTAGAAGAGGGTACCAGACCTATAAAATATACTGTATTTTGCTTTGTTCCAAACTACATGTTAACATTACAAATGTAAAGTAATAATATTGTATATATGAACTTTATCATGCAGGACTGACATATAGGTACCTCTGTCAAGCAAAAACTTTAATACCAGGATTGCAGCTACATAAATCTGAGTGCTGATTGAAGCACTGATTATGAAAACTGTATTCAAGCTTTTACTCACTTTACATTTGAACATCAACCAATGGCAAATGTTTGTTAACACAAATGGCCCTATTTGCTCATATATTAGTAAAATAATGATAATGATGTGCCTTTTTTGGTGGTACTAGCTTTGTTAACCTGTACGCCAAAAAGGTGGAAAAGGAAGCAAAAATAGTATTTGGAAGGAGACTTATTTCTGAGAATTACTTACTGCCAGTCAGTAGGCATATTAAGTTTGTGGCAGTCACTGGCAGAAAACTTGAAATCCCCATCCAACAAGGTGGTGGCGACAATGCAGCTACAACTCAAAACCTGGATGTACTTGTACAGTACCTCTATTTAGCAGGACTGAGTTGTACAATATTTTATCCACTACATTAGCTTTGCACATGTTTCATGGAGCCTGTAGGACTGCCATTGACATGTGAATACAAGATGACATTCCACAGAATTTTTGTAGTTGGATGTTTCTTGATAGGGTACTGAAGCTGTAGGATGAGTAAATGTCATTTTACAACACCACACAGTGACACACTTATTTCATAACATCTTTGGCAGTTTTATACTTAAATATTAAGGAACCAGGGCTATAGAGGATATATACTGACTTCTCTTGGTGTTTATTAAAAAATATTAATGTTATGTTTAAAAGAGACAAGGAATTGGTTCAGTATGTAGTAAATGGCATTATGTTAAAGGCCCAATTTTCTCATCCCAAACAGTATCAATTCTCCTAACCTTCTTAATTAAGCCCCTCCCACAATTGCCTGAAATTCACCCTCATACAGACACAGTCTCATTTTATTGCTTCAGGGTGAATATAGAAAGTTCAGTGCGTATAATCAAAACACCCTTAGAACAGTTCGTGCTGTGTAATATAAGTTTTGGTACTCTGCATTGTTTGAATTAGCAGTCAATCAAAAAGCCGAGCCAATTGAGGGTTTCTGTTACCCTATACTATAAGTGTACTTTGGGGTGAGAGGATTGTCCCTTTAAGTAAAGCATTTTGCCATGTGACTTCTTAGTTTCTCTAATCATCTCTAATTATGGAAACAAAGTAGAAGTACAATTTAGGACTGATTAGCTACAAAAGTTTAAAAGTATCATCAAGATAAGATCATCTTTTTGATGTAAATACAGCTGTTTCTATCCCTGCAAGAAATCTGCTCTGAACGCATCACGGTTCCAGACCTACACATCTGATTTTGGACTACTCTCGAGTGATGTAATACTTCCAATCCTTTCCTAAAAGCTCCTGTCATGTGGTGTTTTCAAATTTTTGAGATGAGCTCAGAAGCCTGTTTCTATAATCCAGCAACTCTTGCCAGTTTTTCTCACTTTTCAGCATCTTGTTGTTCTTAGAGTGTTCATATGTAAACTTTGGAGTTTTTAATTCATACCTGGAGAGATTAAAAAGTAGTCAAAGTAGGATCAAATATTTCAAATCAAATACTTAAAATGTATAAAGAATGCTAAAGTCATTTGCCAAGTTGACTTATGTATTTGACAAGTATCATATCCATACACAGGAATGACTGAATGGAAAATATCCCTTTAAAAATGAAAAATTGGCTGCAGGTATTTTGTCAGGGTTAGGTCAAGACAAGTTTTAACAGTTTCTTTTCTCAGTTAGTTTTTTAACAATTAACATTATATAAAGTTATTCATTGGATGTGTGCTGAATGACAGGCTGAAACATGAGTTTTGCAATGTCAATTTGAAGTAAGCACCACAATTCCTGTCAAATATGTTTACATTATAGTAAAAAAGGCAGTCTTCTGACATGAAAGTATATTACTGGAAGAAAGAAATCAAACAGACAAGATCATTAGCAAAACTTTAACAGAATTGCAATTAAAATTGTTTCATGTGATTGAGGCTATTATTCTTTAGATAGAACATTTCATGAATTCGTTACTGTACCTTTCATGAATTTGATTGGGTGTACAGTTAAAAGCGCTCTTGAAGCAGATCAAGTGCAGATTCCAATAAGAAGCTGTACAGCCCAAATATACATTGAATGTGTCAAATAGGCAGCTCATTAATCCTTGAGCAAGAAATAACTAACAATTCAGGACTATTACTGTCATCTCCATCTTGCAATTTGGGGGCACATTTAGCTAAATAGTACAATTTTTACAATGATGTCACTTACCATTTTGGCTCAGGACCTCTTATCCTTTCCAGTTCATGTTCTCGTTTTGAGGTCAGCAGCCTTTGTTCCTCAAGTCTGAGTCTCTCCATCTTTAAACGAGCTAGTTCATATTGATACGGTGTTGCAACCACTGTCTGATCAAGGAAAGGCTGTGATGCCTTCAAGTAATTGTAATCACTAAACGCTTGTTGCTTAGGAAAATCATACGATGATTCTGATTTATGTTTTGATTCCTTCTTAGTTCTCAAAGTATTCATTCCATTCTCTGGAGGCAATGAAGGTGTAATGGTTCTCATTATAGATGGGACCTCACCAAGAGTAACTGGGAAATACAACCTAGCTTCCTCAGATATTGAACATTCAGCTGCCATCCTTCTCTGTGCTAACTCAGTCCCTGTCATCCCAGCAGATCTTCTTGTAGATGACACTGTTGGATCTTTTACACCTAGTTTCTCAAACACTGGAAACTCAGTGCTTTTAGTCAAATGTTTTGGCTCCGTAAACCAAGAAGAATCCTTGGGACTCAGAGGCTTACCTGCAAGGTCTTCCTGAAACAGTTCAGAATCTTCAATTTCCTTATCAATAAGCTTTTGCAATTCCTCTGCAAATTCCTCTTGCAGTTCGCCTTCTTCATCATCATCTGGTCTTGATACATGGAGTTTGTTATTAAAACTAACGCTTTTATTGACACTTTTATTTAAACTGCTGTTTAGACTTCCTAGATCAAGACTCAATTCACTTTTGTCTTGATCAGTAAAAGAATCATGACTACCAGTTTCTTCTGGTCTGAAGTCATGATTTTGCTCAGATGAGTTCATAAAAAAATTCCTTGAACTTCCTCCACGACTTGACAGCATCGTGTTTGATAAGTTTTGACTAGTGCTTGTTCTCAAGGAGTTGGTTAGGAAATCACGTGGCTTTTCCCTAAGGGTTAAAAATACATGACAAATTAAAATAAGGTCAAGTCATTGTGCTCTCTTTTTAAGAGACAGTCCTTGTATCAATGGTGTGTGTGTGTGTGCAAATTTATGTTCAAAATTTCATGGGAGTAAGCCAAGGGGAGGGTTGCATTCCTTCTCTTCGGGTGATACCACTGATAACTAAATGGAAATCATAATCTGAGCACACGATACAATTAGAGAGAAATATTGCAAGCACAGAAATTGTCTGAGTAAATAAGACAAAAAAAAAAGGATAGCTCAAGGCTGAATCAGAAAGTACAAGCTCATATGAATTGTTGGCATCAATGCAATTAATGTGGATTGAATCTTCATTTTGCGCAAGTATTGCAACAGCATCCCCCCTCCTACTGTACACGGGATGTTTTCTGCCACAAAATATTTCTGTGATGTAGGTGTGCGAAATACTGAACGTTGGTACTAATTCAGAATCACCACCTGGGAGCGAGGGAAGTTTAGAGCACATACTGTAAGATAATAATTTTAATTTTGGTCTAGATGATGTTATTGAATGCTCTCTTTGAAATGGTGCCTGGTCAGTTCACCCCAAAGTACTGACCAGTCCTGCCCCTTAATCTGTGTGCATGCAGCAATTTCCTTTCAAAAAGTATTGACTAAACAATGCTAATGAATTGAAATATCTCTTCTGATTCTTTTTCAGGATGAAATATAACGTTGATTTTAGATGGTAAAAGGTAGTTGTTCACTTGTACTAGCCTAGGTAGTAGTTATTGTACTCATACATTTGTGCGCTACTTTAAAAGTTGTATTTAGTTGAGTGACTTACGTTTTTCATCTTGTTCACTACATCCCCCATGTATTTTCTTCAGAAAGTGAAATCTGAATCATAATTTCATTGTGTTAAGATTTGTTTTATAACTAGACCTACTAAATTGTACAAAAGAAGTTCTTGAAATTGCATGTCATTATGGATGTGCAAGTGAATCTGGTCAACTCAACAAATGATTGGTTGTTGGAATTGTTGATTGAAAATGCAAGTCTGCTGGCGATTTGCTTTAATTTTTGTCAGAATTTTACCAAATACAGTTTCAATAATGCTCTTTAACAAAACAAATGAAACATAACAACTTTCATTTGGGGGACAAAATCCACTTGGACTTGGGGGCAAACTGGCAAGGGGGCAATCCAGTTCTCCTATTGGATGGAAATTGTTGAGCACACAACTATCCAATGGGAGAACTGGATTCTACTCAACAATTCTCATTATGTAAATGTGGTGTCATGAATCTAAGACAAGTAGTCATGATTATTTATTTCCACATTAAAGGGTAAACTCGGTTAGCAGAAACGCTTATCTCACCTAAGGCCCTGTTAAAAGCATTGAAACAATAAAAAAAATAAAAAAGGATATAACAAAACAAAGCAAACAAACAAAGTGAAAATGTATAAAACTATATCAAAATCAAGTAGTGTCTAGTAGGAACAAAAAACAAAATAATAAAACATAAAAAATTAAGTCATAAACATCAGTAAAATTTCTGTAAAAGATGTTTAAAAGAGGATAATGATTTAGCATTTTTAGACTGAATGGGCATTTCATTCCAATCTTTAGCAGCAATATAGGAAAATGTATTTGAATGATATCTGGCATTCCCTCACTCTAAGAACAGGTTACCACTTGTGGTGGACCTGAAGGAATGATGATGAATGTCATGCGTATATCGAAACATGCCTGCTATGTACTGGGGGCCAGACCATTAAATGCCTTGTATACCATAGTTAATCTTTTCTCATTCAGACACATTGCCAATGGTGACAAATTTAAAATTTTAAAAAGATCTTCCAACCTGTCATCAAAATTTGCATTTCAAATAATTCTGGCAGCAGATTTCTGTAAACGGCTGAGTTTGTGGGCATTGTTTGCATTACTTGTACCCCAGACTATTAAAGCTGCAGTATTCCAAGATAGGTAAGATGTAGCCATTTGTAAAACACCTGAACATTTCAAGATAAATCATTGTCAATATAGACCCCAAGAATCTTTTCGTTTAATACGTTTTGTATTGCTGTATCTTCAACAACTATGTGCAACCTGTTACCCTGCATGTAATTCAATCTTTGTCACAAGCCAATCAACATGCTTTTAGTTTCATTACTGTTTACAATCATATTGTAATTCTTACACCATGTATTGATACAGTATTAGCCATATCCTCATTAATTTTAATATTTAAATAGTCACCAGACTTGCCCTTCAGGTGAAAAGTTGTGTCGTCTGCATACACGTCTGCACAACAACGGTTTATAACTTGACCGATGTCATTTATGTGCAAGAAAAACAGCAATGGGCCTAAAATTGACCTTTGAGGTACAGTACTCCACAGGTGACAGGCAGTGGGAGTGAGTGTGTACAAATTAGTAACTCAAGTCACCAGTTTTCAAACTTTTAAGTGATTCAAGTGACTGTACTATTTCAATGGGGGAATTACTCCTGAATTCTATCAAGTCATTATCATTTTGAGAGGAAGTGACTCGAGTCATGACTTGTTACAACACTGGAGAGTGAGATTGCCCCATTAACATAACATGATGAGTGTTAAGACTGAACTGGATGAGAAGATTTGTGGAATTTGATGTGAGGTTCTTGATTTGAATGAAGCAAGGATTGTTTTATAAATTTCATCAGAAAATGCCATGAGAATGTTTTAGAGAAATATGAAGAAGTATAACATTGAGTATGGGGTAACAAATCATGAATAATTTTGTGCAAAGTTCTCACTGGTGTACTGTACAGAGACATTATGTACATGTTAAGCCAGATGTGGAATTCTCTAGCAAATACCGTCAACCGACGGTCTGTTGAAGTAAGCAATACTGAGTCAGAAACCACAGTACTAGATAACAGCTCTTTGATCCTGCCCACCTGGTCACACCAGCTTATCTCCATTTACAAAACTTGTGAAGTGTGAATAAACTTTTGAACTATCTGTAATCCACAGAGAAAGTTCTCTTATCAGAGGTTGTTCTCAACAAGACAATGGACTGTTCTGTGACAGACTGAGGCAGTAAAGCCACTTACTCATTGCCAGGTGATCTGTGGGCTAATTAAAGAGGATCATCTAGCTGAGCCTGATAGCACATGCTTGATTAGATGGTTTAGTGAAGACAAGCGGAAGGTGCAAACTCAGTGCCCTTTGGAGAGAACATGTCATGTGTGACCTACCTTTTTGTTTTATATAGGCCCCACACAGTTTATTTTTAAATGCTGCCCCACACAGTATATTATTAAACACTGGGAAGACTTGTGGCCTAAGCTACACCAACAATAGAATTACAACATAGGCCTAAGAATAGCCTACTTGGCTAGGCTAGGCCTACTGTAAATTGTAATGTTAGGTCTAGCCTACTTCTGTACATTAACTCTTTACAATATTGGCAATATTGACAGTGACTATGTTGGCTGTGATAAGTTCATTCTGCAGTAGTAGCTTTGTGGCTATGACTGAGAATAAGTGAGACCCAAGTAAGCAAAAGTTAGGGAGCCCTGGCCTGGGCCTAGGCCAAGTATGCTACTGACTGAGTAGCCTAGGCCTTAAAGGGCAAGAGCAGTCCCCCAAATTGAAGTAGTGTAGTAGACTGTTTAGTTTCATGATTGGCTGTTGGGAGTCATGTGACAACATTTTTTCCATTCAAATATAACGTTAAAATTTACTAGAAATAACTGTTTGGTTTACCTTGAATATGCTATGTTAAACCCCTAAAATGTAATGAAAGATACGTTCAGGAGAAATAAGATGAAAATTGTGCTATTTAGCTTTCTCTTAAAAATAAGTTTTTGGGGACTGCTCTTTACCTTTAAGTTGTGTTCCACTGGGTTCTTGAACTCGTGCGGTGAGAAGTGTTCCATTGCAACTCATGAACTGGTGGGGGGAACTGGAAATTTTTTGGAGCAGCTCGAGTTCAAAATGGTGGATGTAGAAAAGGAAGATAGGCCTAATACCTTTGTATTTAACCCCTCAACCTGAAAAAACATTATCTAGGGCTAGCCTAGGCATAGTTGGAGTAAGTTGTTAATGCCATCAAGGAAATCAAAAGCAGCCTAGCCTAGTCACTGAACGTGACCATATAATCCGCTCCTTGTCACTCCTTACTACGGTCACTGGCCTACATGTACAAAGGTAACAACGTTTTAAGCCAAAACAACAAACCGAGCACTAATTACGATGGAATGGTTCATAGAACAGATTTGAGTTAATATAATGATTTTGAGCATTCTTAAATACCACTTATACCTTCTGGAATGTTTAATACCAGTAAATTCATAGCAAAAGGCAGGAAAAATGTGGTGCCATCCTTCGCAGTAACATCGACATCTTGATCGTCTGCTACTGTGTTGCATGATGGGAAGGACTTCCGCTAGACAAGCTGTCGAAGACCAATTAGTAAGCGCGGCTAGTCAATACTTGTACTTCATATAGTAAGCTCTCTGTACATTACAAAATTGTACAGTCACTGGGTAGGTTTCTCCGTTTTAAATGAGATCACATGACAAACACTGACTTCTTCGACTGAAAAAATAATCTGCACAGGCTTAACGTTACTCGCAGAATTATCCAGCCAAAATTTCCCTCTTAAAGGTCTTATTTTGTTAACAGACTTGTGTGGAAGGTGAAGGTGATAACAAAGATCATCTGTGGAAAGTTTGGTGAGAAAAGGTATCTTTTTGGGGACGTGAGGGATGCCTACTCACGCGTGAGTAGGCAAGTGAGCTGTGTTTTTGTGTATACTGGGCAAGGGCCCAGAAATGAAGTGTATAGCATAGGAACGTAATGCTGGGTCCTGTTCAAGGGCTAGCCTTGTCCTCAGTAAAGGACTATGTATGGACGGTCGCGTAATTGCTCCCTATACAGTAAGATGGCTGAAATTAGCAAAGCAATTTTCGACAGTAACTATTACTGTCGAAGACCAGCAACCTCGGTATCACAGGAGTAAGGACTATGTATAGGGAGCAATTACGCGACCGTCCATACATAGTCCTTTACTGAGGACTAGGGCTAGCCTAGCCTAGCCTAGGCCTACAGTAGGTGACTGATGCTCAGATGCTGTTGAATATTTTTCATGGAGACTGCTTTGCCACAAATTTTGATGGTCGATTTGCCTGTTCGTCAAACAGTCTCATCTTATGTACATGTTACGTATAGCCTAGGCCTAATTGTTGGTGTTCAATTGTAAGGCAATCAGTTTTAAACAGTGTAGGCTAACTGCTAGTAGTGAAACAGGTCCAACGGAAAAATGAAAGACACATGCCTAACGCTGCGTCCATAGCAACAAATGTATACATTTGAAATACGACTGTCTCTTGGTTATTAGCTATTTTCTCACCTAATTGGGGTTTTTCTCCCGTGGAGAACAAACTCGTTGTCAGGATTAGGCATTTTAAGTGGAATGTACAACTATCTGAAAAGCATAAATTTGACTCGGTCAGTGCTTTTACGTGAGTAACGTTAGTGTTTGATGTCGAAGATAAACAGAAAAATGATAGCTAGCTGCACATACATTCCATCTCAACTAAAACTTCTACACATGATTTTGTCCGGCCGGGTATTGGTTTAAAGGCATATTTTCATCATCCCAAACAGTTCCAATTCTCCCAACCTACTTACTTCTAGTCCCTCCCACATTTATCTAAGACTCATCTTAATCCAGACACAATCCTAGTTTATTGCTTCATGGCTTGTCCCAGTGGCCATACAAGTCCATAATGTGTAATCGAGACACTCTCAGTGCCCATGCTGTGTAATTTAGCTATGATGCATTGTTTGAATGTGATGCCAATCAAAGAGCTGTACCAATTGAGAGTTTTGATATATGTATACTGAAACTGTAGTTCAGGGTGACGAATGACTGCCTTTAACGAAATCAGACACGCCAATATGGCGTGAACTAGCGTATACAGGAGCACAAGACGGTTGGAGCAGAGACAGATCGCGCGAAATTTCCACAAGGTCTACAATTCAGGCAGGAATGTAGGAGAAATTAGGGCAGCCATTTGGGTTTTTTAAATTAGCATGGTACTAACCTTATCGAAAAAAATTGCGCACATGCAAACTTTCTTGCAATAATGGGCGCACGGATGACTTTTTTGTACTATGCAGTATTCGAGGTTGTGTGATTAAACTTGATTTTGGGTGCCCATATTGTAAGACACCCAGTGAAGTTTTTGATTGGGCACAAGTCATTTTTGGTGAGGAAAATCATGTATTTATGATGGGATTATAGTCTAAGGAGTCCAGCGGCCACGCGCCCTCGGAAGTCATGCAGACTTGCATTTGGGGGTCGGAGGCAAGGTTTACGGTCAACTCGGCCCCTGGGACAACTCGGCCCGGTCATCTCGGCCCCTAGACAACTCGGCCACCGAGACATCTCGGCCCCAGGACAACTCGGCCCCTGGGACAACTCGACCACCATTGAATAAGCACTACCCTTATTAATATTACTTTTGAGTATTTACGTTAGAAAGTATTGGCTTGCTTAGTAGTACTTCACTATTATATATTCGAGATAACTTGAAACCAAGCAGTTTTTCTCTCTTAAACTATTTCACAGTTGAAGAGAAAAAAATATTACGGTCACATGACTCTCAACGGCCAATCAAGTAAAAGAAGCCTGGGGTCGACGGCGCGCCATCTGACATTATCATAGTCAATGAACCTTGCACATTTTTTAAAGGTAATGTCCGAAATCGACAAACGGATTTCATGTGAAAGATATCAACTTTTTTGATGTAAAGGAGGCCGGGGTTTGAATTTAAAGATATTGGTTCTTACTACGACCAAGCTTCCCGCAAAAAGCTATTTCGTCCATCGAAGGACAGACAGTACGTAACCAACTTCAGGGCCCTCAGACCATTACATTTAATTTATTGGACTGTCATATATAGCTCTATTCTAGACTGGATGAAAAGAACAGATTCTACGAGCTTAGCCAAAAGACTGAAAAGCAATTAGGACTGAATATAGACAAGTACTACGTGTTCCGGCCCCTTTAAAGAGTGGTTTCAAATGACATTGAATAAATCGATGTTGTACGTCAAATTAAACAAAAAATCAAGAAACAGAAAGAAATTTTTATTTTCAAAAATTTTCACTTATATTATCGAAATAAGGTTTACTTTAAGCAATGTCTAAAGCTGAAGGTAAGGCTGTGCAAATTTCCTCAAAAATGCAAACTCCTACTTGTTTAGTTCACTTAATATGGCATGTCAATAGTGGCCGAGATGTCTCGGTGGCCGAGTTGTCCGGGGTCCGAGTTGTCTCGGTGGCCGAGTTGTCCAGGGGCCGAGTTGACCGGACACCCGGAGGGTTGTGTCTGGCAGTTTGTTTCTGGATGGTTTCTCTACCCAGCATAATCTGCTTCCCACTCATGAGGATAATTGCCTTGATTTGGTGTAAAGTACTCATGAAAACATGGTTAGAAATGTAGCTAATGGTGGTAAGGTAGGGTCGAGTGACCATGACCTTATTTGTTTTGAGTTACGTTGTTTCAGCAAGCAAAGTGTCATTGACAAAACAATTATAGATTTCAGCAGGGCTGACTTTACTCGTGTTAAGGAGCTTTTAACCATGGATTGGGCGGCCTGTTTGCCTCACTTAGGCCCTGCTGAGGCGTGGAGTGTTTTCCGGGATGTTGTTTCTGACACAACAAAGTTGTGTATCCCACTTAAGAAAGCTGTGGTTAAAAGTAGGCCTATTTGGATTTCTAGAGAGGCTCTTAGAGCAACTAGGAAGAAACATGAGTGTTGGGGTCGCTATAGGGCCAGTAAAAGCCCATGTAACTTTGCGGCTTACAAAAAGCAGGAACTCTTAGTTAAAAATTTGGTAATTGAAACTAAAACTAGGTTTGAAAAGCAGTTGGCCAAGGAGGTTAAGATTAACCCTAAATCTTTTCATGCCTATGTGAGGTCTAAGCAGAAACTTAAGGAGGGTGTGGGGCCTCTTAAAGGTGATGGTAATACTTTGTTTAGTGACCATCAGGGTATGGCTAACTTGTTAAATGACTATTTTTTATCCGTTTCTCCAAAGGGATCTTCTCTGTTGGGGACTTGTAGGGCTGATGTCTCTTCTTCAATGTCATTTTTCAGAGGAACAGGTTTGTAGAAAGTTAAAGAGTTTGAAGGCTAGTAAGCTTAGCCCCTGGGCCTGATGAGGTCCACCCAGCCATTTTGCGTGAATGCTCTGAGATTTTGTCAGTTCCTCATTTTTCAGAAGTGTCTGGATTCGAGTTTTGTACCTACTGACTGGCGGGTAGCAAATGTTACTCCAATTTTTAAGAAGGGGGATTGAAGTATGCCTTGCAATTACAGGCCTGTCAGTTTAACCAGTGTTGTGTGCAAAGTTATGGAATCTTTACTTAAGGATAGCTTACTTAAGTATCTTTTGGATAATGAGTTACTTAATTTGTCTCAGCATGGTTTCCTGCCAAGCAGATCTTGTGTTACTAACTTACTGGGCTTTCTTGAAGATGTCTCTTCATCTCTTGACTCTGGGTATGGCATTGATGTCATTTACCTTGACTTTTCGAAGGCCTTTCATAAAGTTCCATTAAATAGGCTAATGGTTAAACTGCATAGGTTAGGGGTTCAGGGCAATTGTGATGATTGGATAAATTTGTGGCTCCGTGATAGATCTCACTGGGAGAGTTGCTGTCAATGGTAAGTTCTCTTCTTGGAAAGAAGTCACAAGTGGAGTACCACAGGGTTCTGTCCTTGGCCCACTTCTTCTCTTAATTTCATCAATGATATTGATAGTTCTCTTACATCTTGTACAAGTAAGTTTGCAGATGATTTTAATCTTTATAGGAAGATTAGCATTTTGGATGATGTCTTACGTTTACTGCTGCAGAAAGATCTGGATCTGGTTATTTTTTTTGGTCTCAAGACTTGGCAAATGTCTTTTAATGCAGAGTTGCGGACAAGTGTAAAGTCCTCCATTTTGGTCATAAAAGTTTTAGCTATGATTATAACATAAATGGTAGTGTCTTAAGTAATGTCACGTTTGAGAAAGATCTGGGTGTTGCTATTACTCAGGATTTAAAGTCATCAAGGCAGTGTGCAGCCACTCCTGCAAAGGCTAATAAAGTGCTTGGATTGATCAAGAGGATTTTCATCAATTTTAGTAAGGATGTTGTACTTAATTTGTATAAGCAGTTGGTTAGACCCTATCTTGACTTTGCAGCTCAGGCTTGGAGCCCCTTCTATGAAAAGGACAAGTTTCGTTTAGAGCAAGTTCAGAGGAGAACCACTCGACTTATACCTGAGGTGAGAAATTTACCTTATCATGCTAGGCTTAAACATCTTGGGCTTACCACTTTGGAGTTGAGAAGGATTAGGGGGGACATGCTCCAGGTTTACAAGTTTCTTTCTGATGGGAATCCCCTTTTGAGTTGTAGTCAAAGTAATTCTCGGGTTCGTGGGCATTGTAAAAAGCTTGAAAAGCCTTTCGCAAGGCTTGAAATTAGGAAGTTTAGTTTTCTCGTTGACAGAGTTGTCAACGAGTGGAATTGTCTGCCAGATTGGGTACTTATCTCCCCGTCAGTTCACTGCTTTAAGGTTAACATTAACAAGTTTTTCCATGACTGTGGTAGAATTTGATTGGTAAGTGTACTCCCCGCATCAGTTGGCGCTGAGCGTACAGAACTGAAAACCACTACAACGCACCCGGGCAGCTGGAGTGGCATTTCCGGGCAGGGAGGTCTAATAACACCTCCCTGTTCCGGGCGTGTAAGTTGTTTTTTGAGCTTTCGTGTGTGATATAACTACTTCAACTGTGAAGATTAGCAAGTTGTAAAATGGTCAAAACAGATAAAATGCCACTGGATAAAATACGACAATAGTCATGGGAAAATGAGCTTGTGTGCGAACTGATCGCATAAATTAACATTAAAAAAGGTTTCTTCCTCGAAAAAAAAATTGCTGAAAATTTTAAATTGCGTTTTTCATTTCTCCGCTTAACTGCTTAATGGTTCTTATCTTCAGATTGTAGTGTTCAGAGAATATTTTTGGCGAAACTGACTCTCAGAATGCAGGAAATGACACTTTTTAGTCTCTCTTTAGTTTAGAAATCCACGGGGCTGCAGTCGAAGGCAGACTCGGACTCGTGGTTTTCAGAATTTGAACGGAAGGACTCCGCCTGAGAAATTGTTTTTTACATCGAGAAAGTAGATGTACTCGAGTCCGAGTGCGGACTAGAGTCTTTGAAAGTTGAAAATTGCCGGACTCATGATTCGGACTCTCCGGACTCGACTACAGCACTCTGAATTCATACTTTCAATGCTTCGTTTTGAAGTTGTTGTGTCTTAGAAAGAGCTTTGTTCAATGGATTTTCATGATTTAGGTTCAACCGGCGGAGCAAGGCGATTTACTGGGGGAAGGACTCTCGTCACTGCCCCCTCTGGTCAAATTTACATAATTAAGAGGAATACTGAGGCTCCTTGTAGCCACAAATATTTTTACACGGCTAAACGTGTTTCTTGGGCTAGCTTTGCTTTAAAGGTATCAGGAAAAGAAATTGGATTTATTTGTATCTATTCTGGAAAACTCCGTGCCGGTTTTGAGCATCCAAATTGACCCATTATCAGGGGTGAGTTCCCCAAATTTGTGAAGTCACAAAATTTGAATTCGTCAAAAGTAAGGTGTTTTGTATACAACTCTGCATGTTATGATTTGTATTCACCTAAAGTAATCATTTCGAGGTGGAATTGATTTAGCTTATCTTAATTGGAACAATTAACTTAGGAATTCTCATGTAAAATAAGCAAATATAATCATTTTAGTTCGAAACTTTTCGGTACTGTTACGCAGAAAACTTATGAAGCATGCTCAAAATCCTTAAAATATATGCCCCCAAAAGAAAAACGTCATAATCATCCCATCTACACATATGAGAGAACAAGTCTTTTGACAAAGACGTCTCTGCTTGTCATTACACCTAAAAGTTATTCAAATGGGGTTTTCCAGCCAGTCAACTTATAAACTTCTGGATTATATCTCAAAAGAAATGAAAATGAAAAGAGTCTGGGGCTACAGGGGATTAATGGGTAAAAGGAGAACAGTGGGGACCACTTCTAAGACGATATTCTTGACCAAGAAATTTGTAGAAAACTTGACCTAGTGCTTGCATACTGTTCATGTCTTACAACTCCACATAAGGTCAGAAAAGTGTCTTGAAAGTATGTTAGACCTCTCTGAAGACTACTGCTGCAACGGGAAATCCAGTCTTGTATGTGGTTACTTTTTCCATGTCTCATACCCTCTTTGACGAAGATTAGAAGCGAGAAAACCAAACGACGTTATATAACTCCAGGAGTTCTATTTCTCAGAGGAAGAACTTTCCTATGAGATTTTTCAACTTAATCTGGGATGAAGACGTTGTAACTGATTAATTAAAGTGCTTTTTGCAAAAAAGTAATGACATTCAAATAGGCCTATAGTTTGAGGGTTCGTGTTACATCTTATCACTGTGGGAAATAATAAATTGAGAGTCAGCTCAAGCTATTGAGGTAAAATGTCTCTGAGAAAATTAAGAAAATCTCAGTAGGCTCAAAGTATTGTGATGACTCTTTGATACTTTTCGGTGCAAGATCGTTGAAATCAGCGGAATCTGAGAGCTCTTCTCGGTTAGCTAGTGGCCCCTTTTGTAGAGTAATGAAAATAACACTATTTAAAGAGGCCAAGAAAGGAAGGATCTCCACCTTGAAAAACTGGTAATTTTTGTTATTTGACACAATGGTATCTGTTATATCCTTCTCGTCCCATATTGAGCACATTTCTTGAAATATGGAATTGCACACAGAAACGTTTTTAAAAGTTGTGTGACTTAAAAATGACAAAATTGGTTTTTCGATGTAAAAAACATTAATAATCCAGAAAACAGCAGCTATTCGCATCACAAATCCGTCAGAATTGATCATTTTACAAGGCAATTTCTGATTTGCACTTAATCATAATAAACATGATCTCAATATGCAAATCTTGTGACGTCATGGGATGGGCATGCCATATATGGCTCATGTTATTCTTTTGTTTTGAAATCTTCTAAGGAACGTTGTAACATTATGGTTTGTCCTAAGGGTTTCATTTTTGAAGTTTAATTTATGTGTCTTTGAAAATTATCAGTATCAATTAAGTATCAAACCATAAACTATCTGATGAGATGACAATTTATATAGGGTTAAAAAATGAATGTAAACACTGCGCTACACTGTTCTTGCATAAGCAACAAGTCAAACTTTGAAAAGGTATATCATGATTACCGTAAACGATATTGAAAATGATTCCAACGGATTTTGGCATAGGCAAATTCACACTCTAACTGCCTAGAAAAGTCAGGGCTGTTGCTGACATGTCGCACTACTTTCAACATAACTACACTTGTCTTTACATTATCGAAGTTAAAGTCGCTTAAATCATGCTTTTGCGTAATTCTATGTCTCTAAAAACAAACAAACCTTAAACGGAAATTTAACCCTGACAAACGCAATGAAGGAATGATACAGAAAATATATTCTCAATGTTAAGTCGCATAATGGTATTAAGAGTTGTTAAAGAGAATGTTTTAACTACGTCCGTCATGTATTCGTTATTGAACTTGCACTCTAAAATCGAAAGAGTGAACTAAGTCACTCTTTGATAGAAGGAAAAGTGTGGATTCACTCCATTAGAGTAATAATTCACTCCGAGAAGATTGAAATTCACTCCAAAAAGAGTGAAATTCCCTTAAAACGAACGAAGTCACACTCTTGATGGAGTGCCTACAGTGATCACTCTTAAAAAAGAGTGATCATTGCATGCACTCGTGGAAGAGTGAATTTTCCCTCTTCCTGTAGTGAATTTCACTCTTTTTGGAGAGAATTTCAATCTTCTTGGAGTGAATTATCACTCTAATATAGTGAATTTACCCTTTTCACTCTATAAAAGAGTGACTTAGTTCACTCTTTTAATTTTAGAATGTGTATAGTTCATTTCACTCCAATCCGATACCTACAGCTTAAACCCTTTCAGGCTCATCGTAAACTTTGTCTTATTATCTTATAGCCCATTAAGTGCCGCAGTCTCAGCACATAGAGGTAACATTATTTTGCAACAGACTGGAAAAGTAGGGGGATGCGGATCCGCACTGGAATAAGGTTATGGTCCCAACCCTGGTAAGTAGGCTACCTAGAAGAGGTGCTACCAAAATCTCATCTAATGATTGGGGATATTACCATATGTCTGTGACAGAACCTACATAATCTTAGAAGAACGATCTGACCCCCTTCCTTACATGTACACATCTTTAAAAAAAAAAAAAAATAAGTTAATTTAGTTTCTGGGTCAAATGTGATTTGGTTATATATAATTACACCCCACCCCCTTCCCCATGACGACGCCACTACTGTTTGTACCAGGAAAGATGAAGACCTTTCTAGGGTTAAAATTGCTCATAAAAACAGAGGAAGTCATACAAAATTTTTCTAAATTTTTACCTTTTCTCAAGGTGTTGACTAAAATTCATGTTGTTGTTTTTATTCAACACTGCCACTGCTATAAAGAAAATTGAAGAAACATTTTGCTTTGTAACACGGTGTATTTCCGCATAAATAATATTCACAATTTTTACAGACAATGTTTGTTGAAACTTGTGCACTGGATAAGAAACTGAGGTATAAAAATAAAAAATATGAACAAAGATGTCAACGCTTGGAGTATGAGCATACAACTATCAGTGTCGTGCACAGTTTTCACGGTACTGTAGATATTGAGTTGTACCTGAAAGCGAGTTTTAACAAAAAAAGGAAAGTATTTAAGTAAGTGAACCTTGTGACATTGTCATTTACGATTTTTTTACTTCTTTTTTTTTTAATCATATGAGGACAATCGTATTGATAAGCAAAACTTTTTTTTTTGGATATTTTTACTTTTCTAGTATTTAACGACCCATACTCCTCCTGATTCAAAGATTACTTTCCCTACAGACTACAGACCTTACCCCCTTTACACAACTGTTCAAACATTTTTTCAAACGATGACCAACAAAACGTTTCTTCCAAAAGCTTTAAGTACAGAAATATAATGGAATCAAAGTTTACAGGGACCACAACCCTGCTGCAAAATGATGTAATTCGATGTTAAGATTGATTCACGATTCAATAAGCAGCTGTGAATCAAATTTGAGTTTAATCAGCTCTACATACAACAGTATCTAGCAATGTGACAGTATGAGAAATGCATCAAAAGAAAATGTTAGTTTTCAATTCACATATAGACAGTCAGGATACCCCTTCAAATAAAAAAGTTGAATTTCTTATCTTAAACGATAAGAAGGCCTTTAATAAGACGTCGTAACACTGTATCGCTGCTGTAACACTACTTTCTTCATGTTTTTACGACTTATTGGTACAGAACTGCTTAAAGTCCAGTAGGTCGCCTAAAGATTAGCTTCAATGCATTCCATGTCAACGCTATTTAACTACCCTCTCTCTAACAAATGCCCGACCCTTAGCCTGGCAAGAAAATGGGAGGTCGAATTCCTTTCAAGGGGCCAGATATGTAAAGTATCAAATCAATGTTACATAAAATTTTCGTGGAAACTTCTCCATCCCGTCTCTTGGCTTCTGGTTTCCCTTTTTCCTAATTCTGCATGTGCATGCTAAAAAAAGAAATGCTTGCACCAAATAGAAAAATGTACCACATTACTTTTCGTTAGGTGCCCTATACTACTTTTTTTCTCCCCTTGAAATTTGATAAAATATGTAAGCATTAAACTAATTGTCATAAATCAAAATGCATAATGTATATGCATATGCATGTACAGGGTATTGTTTCGTGTAGTGTATGGTAAAAATTGAATTGCCAATTTAAGCCCAAATCCCGCCCATTTTTTAAAAAAAATTAACTCCTGATGGGCATTAAATAGATTAAGTACTGTACGGATATTTTTCATGGATAGGTTCATACGGTGAACACTTTGGCAAACCACACTGAAGTTCATTGTCTAATACGAAGGCCTTAATAGGAACAGAGTCCGTATACACGACTGTGACTCATGTAGGGAATCTTTCTCGCTCACCCTTAATATCATTTTACATTTCAGTGATAGAGCAGGATAAAGATTAGACAAATAAACGTCATTTCTTCAATACCTGAAATATATGCAAATCATGGTAATTTAATTTAGCAATTTACTGTCTCGCCGCATATCCTGATACGCTTGTATCTAACATCGACCTCCATCACAATAATTTGAGTACAATCTAAATAATCCGAAGCCGAAACAACGATCGTACAGCAACATGACTCAACTGAAAATATGCGCGAACCACGAGACCAGATTGATACAGTGAGTAATCCATATAAATCTACCCTAATATTCGTCACCATCGGCCCCGCCTTCTTCTTCTCCATCCTCTCCTTCTCCCGGTGAATCAACCCCCACCTCTTCATAGTCCTTCTCCAGGGCCGCAAGGTCCTCTCTTGCTTCAGCGAACTCACCTTCCTCCATACCCTCACCGACATACCAGTGAACAAAGGCTCTCTTGGCGTACATCAGATCAAACTTATGATCAAGACGAGCCCAGGCCTCAGCAATGGCAGTGGTGTTGCTCAACATACAGACAGCACGCTGGACCTTGGCAAGGTCACCACCTGGTACAACAGTTGGTGGTTGGTAGTTGATGCCCACCTTGAATCCAGTTGGACACCAGTCGACAAACTGGATGCTTCGCTTGGTCTTGATGGAAGCAATGGCGGCATTAACGTCTTTGGGTACCACATCACCACGGTACAGGAGACAGCATGCCATGTACTTGCCATGACGGGGGTCACACTTCACCATCTGGTTGGAAGGCTCGAACAATGAGTTGGTTATTTCAGCGACGGTCAGTTGCTCATGGTATGCCTTTTCGGCTGATATAACAGGAGCATATGTGACTAATGGGAAATGGATACGTGGGTAGGGCACCAGATTTGTCTGGAACTCCGTCAGATCCACATTGAGGGCACCATCAAATCTCAGAGAGGCAGTGATGGAGGACACAATCTGACCAATCAGACGATTCAGGTTGGTATAAGTTGGTCTCTCGATGTCCAAGTTGCGCTTGCAAATGTCATAGATAGCCTCATTGTCAACCATAAACGCACAATCAGAGTGCTCCAGGGTGGTATGTGTAGTCAGGACGGAGTTGTAAGGCTCAACCACAGCAGTTGAAACTTGAGGAGCAGGGTAAACTGCAAACTCCAGTTTAGATTTCTTGCCGTAGTCAACAGACAGACGTTCCATTAAGAGTGATGTAAACCCGGAACCAGTGCCTCCACCAAAGCTGTGGAAGATGAGGAAACCCTGCAGACCGGTGCACTGGTCGGAGAGTTTTCGAATCTTATCAAGGACTTGGTCTATTAGAGCACGACCTACAGTGTAATGACCTCTGGCGTAATTATTGGCGGCGTCCTCTTTACCGGTTATAAGCTGCTCAGGGTGAAAGAGTTGTCGATATGATCCAGCACGAACTTCATCTACAGACAAAAGATAATGCAATAAAAGGTTGGTTTGTATGTTTATAAGTTTTATTTTAGGCAGTACTTGCTATAGGTAATCTGGTCAGAAGAAAATTCTTCAATGAATAAACTACAGGATGAAAAAATATTTAGCACCATTTTGCATTTTGGCCTCTCTTCTTAGACTCCTTTCCAGAATAGAAGAAAAGTTTCAGGACTTTTCAAAATCTTGATGCCCCCGGTGAAGGGCTAATTAAGAAGGAAGGCCAGGAGTATTGGGGAACTGTTTGGAGTGAAAAGAGGGTTAGGCCTTTAACTTGTTCTGCAATGAACGACGTCACCCTCTTTACGAGGTTTTTATATACAAACATATCTTACCTACTACGGTAGGCTCCAAATCCACAAATACTGCTCTTGGTACGTGTTTGCCTGCACTAGTTTCGTTGAAAAATGTATTAAAGGAATCGTCTCCAGACCCGACGGCCTTTTCACTGGGCATGTTCCCATCACTCTGAATACCGTGTTCCAGGCAGTACAACTCCCAACAGCCATTACCTATCTGCACACCAGCCTGGCCAACGTGGACTGAGATACACTCACGCTGTTGTGAAGAAATAAATAGAATAAGAATTTAAAATGATCTAGAATGTTACAAATGCAATAGATAAATGTCTTTATTATCACAAAAACACAGTTATTCATAACACAGACAGTTCCAATCCTCCTAAACACGTTTCTTTTAGCCAGGGGCGTAGCCAGGATTTTCTTGCGGGGGGGGGGGGGCAAAGTCGACTCATCGTCCCCAATCTTGACCGACAGGACTATCTAAGCGGAGCGCCACCATCAGTTGGCGCGGAGCATACAAGAAAATTTTTGGTTTCAGAAATCCCTCAGATGGCAGGAAACGGTACTTCCCGAATGTTTTATGCTGCATGTTCCCAGCCTGGAAATATGGATCTCATATCTGAAATTTCTCAATTAATGCAAAAAAAAAAAAAAAAAATCAGTCTATGAAAGATGATAATACATGTTTTTAAGCAGAGCTCTACCATCGATTGACGCGGAGTGTACCAGGAAATTTTTGGCTTTGCAAACCCCTCATATGGCCGGAAACGACACTTCCCTGGTGTTCTAAGCAAGAATATGTTCAGCCCGACTTCGAATTTTTCTCCGCTTCTTAATTGGAACACTTGTTCAACAATATTGAGGGGCTGAACATACCTTTAGCCCCCACTTTTACATTTTTCATCGCCGCCACTGGGGTGCGGCATTTTCTTGAGAGAGCGAAGCGCCCAAGTGAGGAGCCGAGCGTCCGAACGGGGAGAGGGCGTGGTTTTCCCCCTCCTACCCCAAGGAGATTTTGAAATTTTACATCAAAATTGAGCGATCTGGTGAACACCTTAGCTCGAATTTTTGGACATTTTCAATCTTGTATCAATGTTTTCCTTAATCCCTCGAGAGTTAGTGTGTGCCTGTAAGAGGGTTACTGTACGAGTCAATGGGGCCCTAGGTAATTGTGATGCACTGTAACAAAACAGCTACTCATAAGGCTTCCATTGGCTAAACAGGCGGAATTGACATTTTGCCTTGAAAAACGCAAAAATTCCATTTAAATAAAAAAAAAATAAAAAAATTAGGTCTGGGTGGGAGTAAGTGCGAACCCACTGGCTACGTGCGTGTTCCCTGGGTTTCCCCCTTCCTTTTTGGAATTTTTTGCTGTCTCGAAGAGCTTAGATGCAATATGGTGCTATATTTTGTTTTTGTTTTTATACTAGATTCCAGTGTTCTCCACAGGGGGTTTTAGAGGGGCGACATGCCCTCCTGGTGAAATTGGCCACCCCTCCAAAATAGTTGCCGCTTGCCAAAAAATGCAGCTTCCATTTTTAGTTAATTGCTTCATTACACATATACAAATCATAACTGGAAAAATGTGTCTTCCCTCCAGGCTTGGCGCCAGGATTTCCCGGACGAAGGGCCACTCTCCGAACGGGGGAGGGGTAGGGTGGGTAGCGACCCAAGCCCCGACAGCCAGGATGCCATCGATGTGTTTGTGAGGGAGATTTGAAGAAAACCTGTGCACTATACCTACCATTGCTAGTCATATACGACATAAAATTTGTATATGCTGGATTAAGATATTTCCGCACTGATTTAACCGTGGAAAAGCGGGCAAAAATATTTTTGGTTAGCCTACACTAAAAAGAATCTGTATTTATTTAAAGCTTATATAGGTCAATTGTCCCGGTGTGGCAGTTTTTTTGGTCCCCTGTCCGACGGGACCAAAAAAACTGGAGTTTTAGAGTTTTTTTGGTCCTAGGACAAGAAAAGCTAGTTTTTTTGGTCTGGGGTAGGACAAAAAAAGCTAGATGTTTTGGTCCGGGTCTAGTTTTTTTGGTCCCACGAAATAGAAGCTTTTTTGGTCTGCTTCACTGATCGATTTTGTACGGTGGCCGAGAGGGGACAACAAAAAAATGGTGACTTTTTGTTTTTGTTCGCATCTTAATTATCTTAGGATTCTGAGTTATTTAGTCAGAATTCTGAGACAATTAAGATCCCGACAAAAAAAATCACATTCTTTTTTGGTGGTTCCCTCCCGGCCAAATACTATAATAACAAATTGTGTGACCAAATACAAAATATTACAGGACCGCAGTGACGCGATTCAGGCGAATCTTGAGCGGACAAAATAATTGTAAGGATGGGGGGGGGGGCGGATTAAAATATATCCACATTCTTTTTTTTACAATGAGGCTGTGGCATTGGGGAAATAAATAGGGAACATCAGTTTAAGCAAAACGAGAGAGAACAAGTTGCGTGCCCCTGATTGATAGGTGACACCCAGGGTTAATTACCGCCTCTTTTACTTCACTGAATGAGTGTCATCCTGGTGTGGGGATTAGGGTGCCGTAGGGATACATGGAAGGTACCGGTTCCTGTGCTATCAGAGATTATGCGAATTGATTTATCAGTATCATTGTCATATTGTCATTCCTAGCTAAAGGTCCTTTTGAAGCAGGCGAACGCAACGCATTAAAATATATAAAATTTTCATACCCGCAAGATCCATGGACGTCACCAAGGGAGGGGGGAGTTGCGAACGACCCTCCTGTGCTTTTTTACATAAACGTTGAAAGTATGTACCAAAAGTCGAAAAAGGATTTCTTCTGCCATTGAAAAGTGTAAATTTCTTTTGAAATGTTAAATGCCTAATCTCGCTGCACTGCATGTAGATCGAGTCCCCCAGATGACTATTTTACCCCTTAATTTTTGTAAAGAGCCGTCCGATGGCAAGACCTATTGGATGTATATAGCTACACCTTTCCATTGTATTATGATCATATATCTAATAGTTTTCATGAAATACCTTTAAAATATGTTTTTTTAACAGAACAACCATTTTTATTGAAACCATATAAGAGCGATATGTTCATCTCTTGAATTCTGTTCATTTTGGGTGAGTAAACTGCTTCATGTCAGCATAGGCTCATTATACATAAATACTAAAACGAAAGTGCACCTGCTGGATACTTCAAATTGACTAAAAATCTCAATGAAGTGGTGGTACCGATATTTAAGGGATAAGTCGCATTTATAATAAATAATACACCGTCTAGACTCCAAGTTGGCAAAATAAGGTCGAGGCGAAGTCGAGTCCATTATGTTGCTAATTTGGAGTCAAGAAGGCTAATGAGACAGTAATGATCAGACAAATGTGGTTTATTCCTGCCACTGAAAATGTGTGAAAAACTTTACCTTTATCACTTTCTTTACGTTTATTGACCGTGAGCAGTGAAACAACAGATCTCTGCTCAACCAATCAGAATGCAGGATTACCAACAACGGACGGTAGAGCTGGGAGCATTGAAAATTAACTTCCTTTTCCATGCATACGTATCAAACTGAGTGATGACTAAATCATTTTTCTAAGTCTCAGCTAACTTCTTTTGTTTTCCCTCAATTGTTGGTGGGCGTTTTCAATTTTTCACCTTTCCATTTCCTCTTTCTATGGAATAAATGACACTATTTTCTAGGTCTTGAAGGAGAATGGTTGAAGATAACAACCAAGTGCATTGGTAAAATCGCATTGTGCACAAATTACTGTTCTGTTTTATAGAGCCTGATATCTTAAGCAGTGCGCTATTCATTGCAGATTTGCAGTTGCGTAACCAGACTTTTTCAGTTGGGGTCTGAGGGGGGGTGGGTGGCAAAAGTTGATGTGGGGGGGGGGCAAGCAGGAATAACACTTTCTAAGCGGAGCGCCATCATTGGTCGGCGCATAGTGTAAGGAGAAAATTTTGGCTAAAAATGTCTCTCAGATTGCGGAAATGGAATTCCTCAGTGTCTTCGGCCCTGTTAATTTCAGCTAAATATCCCTTATTTTTTGAAACATATGGTTGGAAATTTATACTTCCACTATGAATGTTTACTGCATGCCAAAGAGGGACCTGTTTGACAGCTAGAGTCTAAATAGGGTGGTCGAAAAGGTTCTCCACTGCGTCAAAGCGTCGCTTGTTCCTCCGTTTATTGCACCAGCTGGCCATTTAACTGTTTTATACTTGGAAATAGTCTTACCATGCATGCCTTAAAGGCCCAATTCTCTCACCCCAAACAGTACCAATGCTCCTAACCTTCTTACTTAAGCCCCTTCCGCAATTGTCTGAAATTCATCCTCATCCAGACACAATCTCAGCCTGGTTTATTGCTTCAGAGCGAGTATGTATGTAATCAAAACGCTCTCAGCGCAGTTAATGCTGTGCAATACAAGCTTTGGTGTCTTGCGCTGTTTTGCTCTGCGCTGTTTGAATTAGCAGTCAATCAAAATGCCGAGCCAATTGAGTCGGAGTTTCTGTTACCCCACACAAGAAGTGTAGTTTGGGGTCAGAGGATTGGTCCTTTGATTTAAACTACGAAAATCTAAAACCTGCACATCAATTATGTTTAATTAATCACACACATGTCAAGAAAAACAAATGCAAAATTTCTCAATTGAATGACTCATGGTTTTTATCTGTATAAAGTTTGATTTATGCCTAATCAAAATCACGATTTGCCACTCTAAGTTCCCATTGAAATTGCTATTGTATGGAGACCTTAAGGGGGGGGGGGGGATTGTTTGCTTTTAAAATCAACTGTATGCTTTTACTCTCTTGTTTTGGTCTTGAATTTTGCCCAGTAAAAAAATAAAACCAGTGCTATTTCTTTCTTTTTCAAGAAAAAATATATTAGTAGGAACAAAACAAAGAAAATTTTAGTAACTACTGTACAATATCTTGACTCATTTGTAAAACTTCTACTCCCAACCTACCCCACACAGCACACACATGCATAAAAGATGTCTATGGCTACGCTAGCTACAATCCTCGACAAAAGTACATGGGACCAGGGAGTTGGAAGTCCCTGATGGGACAAATCCCGATCCCGTACCAAGGTTGAAGTTTCAGGACGCCTTGGGCTGCCACAAGATTGAATGGGGGCGTGATGGGGGATAATGATCCGTTCATTGCCTGTTTTGCTTGTTTTCCCCACCTTTTTTGTCGAGGATTGTTGCCTAATACAAGTTAATTGTCAATTTCTTGTGTTTTGAGACGCACAGAAAAATTAATGAATGAAAATGGTTAGGCGGTGGCATTATCTAATACTACGCATGCAGTCCCTTGTTTCAATTTTGAATATTAGGCGTTCTTAACCCTTAACCGTTTCGCTCCATTCCGGGCATATCTGCGGACGTAGCACGCCCCTCATCAGCTTCCGTAGGCTATTGACCCCGTGACCTTAAACTATTGTTTCTCTCTCGTTGTTGCGGCCGAATTTTCAAGTGACATAAGTGACATACATGACATACATAAGACAAACAATGTTTATCAGGACGCAACAAGTCTGGGGAGTCTGAACAACATCTGGGGGGGGGGGGGTTGTTGCTAGGCCCCGCCCTAGGCACTCTGTGGCTACGCGACTGACTTCAAAGTATCTGCGGTCTTTAATCCTTCCCCATCTTACCAGGGAGGGGTAACTACATCACACCTCCCTCTTCGCACAAAGATGCTACCTCTCTAACTACAAGACAGGATATCCGTTAAGGACGCATAATGAGGAAGTTCGACCACTGTTGCCATGCATTTACCAATAAAAGAGTTGTCTACGAAGGAACCCAGTGAATATCCACACAAAAAAAAATGAATAAATCTTATGCAAGCGATTTGTCAGGTCTTTGGGGTTTTCACTTAGCCTACAACTGAGAGTTTCCACGGTTTAGCATTTTCATTAGTATGCCACCTTTGGGTAATTGTGGGCTCGGAATCTCTGTAAATGCCCTGTACACACATCGCAAAACCGGCCTGCCCTTACGGCAAAACCAGGATAATATCTGAGTTGAGTTTGAGATTATTTCCACAGTTTAAATACAAAATGATACAGCATTTAAACAAGGCGGTGGAGGAGGACTGAGAAAGTAAAGCTTATGCTAGTAGACCCATTTACAAAAAGAAAAAACAAAAACAAAAAACAAAACCAAAAACAAATAAAAAAAAAAACCAAATCATAGTCCCATACACACATAATATGGACGACGAACAGTACCATGGAGGCATTATTTTTTCCCGCCAGTCGTTCCTTTAGCCCGCATGAGTACAGTGCACCCGGACCGAAGTACATAGACGACAGAAAATAGCTCTATTGTGCCTGACCACCCTAAGGTGGAATAAAAATGAAACGACACGGAAAAAACTAGAGTAGAGAATAAGTGAGAACGAATTACCCTAAAAGCTATAGTGGTGCCCAATTTGACTTGCATTGTTCTGTTAAGATCGCGCAAAATGTGGGTTCGTGATTGATCAAAACTTTACATGCGAAAAAGTGCATTATTTCATTTTTATCGTAATAAAGTTTTGAACATATAGAGGGTCCCGGTCCCACGAGAATGTCATCCTTGCAAGTAAGGTACACATCCCAACCATAGCCCCACCTTATAGAAATAAATTATCTGACATTTTCGGGGCTTTGGAGCCCCTGTGACAATTTGCCCCCGGCTCATCGGAAGCATGGTGACAGAATGGACCCACCCCTACATGAATCATCCCCATAGTCCGGCGAAACATTTTTGAAATATTTACCATAATGACCGTTGAAAGTCGCAATGCCAAAATGACCGTCGAAAGTAGCAATTTGTACGCTATATATATATATGCTACGCAAATTTTCGGACCTTTTCGGGGCTGTGGTGCCCCAGTACCAATTTCCCCCGGTCAGCAGAAGCATAGTGATAAAACGGACTCACCCCTATATGAATCACCCCCGTTATCCCCCAAACCATTTTCGAAATGTTTTCGAAAATGACCATTGAAAGTTCGAAGAAACCCTCCGACCGTCGAGATGGCACTTATCAACTTCCGTACAGCCGTTATTTGGTTCGCTCCACAGCGTAGCGTTATCGTTCGCTGTCCACTCAGTAGGTTGCTGTGAGTTGTATTGGTACGTATTCACGTGCATCTTTGTTCGGAGTGTGAACTCTCTGCACTTACGTACGTGTATAGTGTCCGTATGCGTCACGGACCATTTCAGCTAGCATCAGACCAAAAAACCGAGTGCATAACCAGATTTTTCTGTCCTAGGACAGCTTCCCAAAAAAACTACGTCACCGGCATTTGGGCCCTATCGGGCACAACTTATATTGTACTTCCTTCTTCGAGTCCGTACCGCACGACTGACACAAGAGATTATTAACTAAGTTTAGCGAAATGAGATGAAATTCCCGATATGTACATTAATCCATTTATTCTACTTATTAATTTACTTGAAAAGATGGAAAGGGTTTGTACTTTATTAGCTCTAGGTAACGGAACTGAGGAAGAGTGTGCAAAACGTACCGAACCTTTTTGGGTTTTATCGCAGAAATAACTCTTTTGAAAGCCAAAATAACTAAACCGACCATGGGAAGGCGACAGATTATTCCCGACAGGGCGGGGGTGGGGGGGGGGGGGCATGCCAGTGCGCACAAGTTCCGATAGCCCCTATGTCGAGGGGGTGGTGAGAAGGGAATATGAAGGAGCCTAATTATCCCATGCCATTGCAGCCTGGGGCACATTTTGCACAATATCACTTAATATTTTAAAAGCCGAGTTGCGCTGTGATAGTGTTCTTTTGAGTCTGAATCGTGAAATTGCAAAGCGCGCGAAAATTTTTGGTAGGCTTACAAAAATAACATAGCCTATGTAATCATTAAAAACAAAAAGAAAATAATAGAAACTATAGGGGTTGTAGACCGTATCGGGGATAACATACATTGTGTCGAAATCACCTGGGATACCCGATAAAATAGCCAAACTATATGCTCCGTGAGTCGCTCACCAACTGACATATCGCATGACACACACAAGAGTACAGCAACTAGGCTTTGTGATGTGGGATGAAATTTACGACCTCTACATAACCTGTGTACTGAACCTACCCGTTACTTGGTAAGGTTGACAGACACTCCCTAGATATGTGGAATGGGAGTATTGAAGAACTGGAGTGAGTCCTACAGCGCGCGTAGCGCGGCGAAAATTTGGGGTTGTTATTAGTGAAATTGTCATTTGAGAGCAAAAGACAGGTAAAACACAGGGAAGACTAGTCGTCGGGGACTGCATACTTTATCGTAACGACTAAGACCCCCTCCCCGAAAAACTAAAAAATACCCCTGATTACCTCCCTCCTCTTGCCGTTTATTTTATTTATTTTTTTTTTTTGCTCTCCTTCATTTTTTCAACATCGCCCATTGCGTCCCCAATATTTCTGGGGGGGGGGGGGGAACTCTGCCCCCCTTGCCCCCCCGCTGGCTACGCTAGTGCTTTTAGCCCCTCCCACAGTTGTCTTATAAACTCATCCTAATCCACACACGATCAATAGTTTATTGCTTCATGATACACCCATGGCCAATGAGCTATACTTCGGGAAAATACCGTGGCCGGCTCGACTTACATAAATTGGTTAAAACGGGAAAGTAAAACTCCATCTTACTAACTTCATGGTACACTCTCCTGATCCTTAAGTGTATTCAAAACACTCTCAGTACATGATGTGTAACATGAGCTATTCTGCATTTTAATTTGATGTCAATCAAACACCAGTACATGTGCCAATTGAGAATTTCTGAAGACTACTGGTAACATTGTAGTTTGGGGTGACGAATAACTGCCTTTTATAGCATTAATCAAGTATGACTGTAAAGGTTGATACCGCACTCGTCAATGCAAGGCGACTTATAACTGAATATGCCAGCCACGGAATCGTCAATACTTTATTTTCTTAGTGAAGTAGGCTAATGGCTTTCATTTGCATAGAAAATAAAGGGGTTAACTCTCAGAATAGATATTTTGGTTTTGGCTTATAGAAAATTGCAGTACAGTTACATTTCATTTGTTTTATATCGTTAATAATTTGTTTGTTGAATGAAGTCTTAAAAATAGACTTAAAAAACAGTCGCGTAGCTCGGAATTTAGAAAGAATATTGGTTACTGGGGGGGGGGGGGGTTCTAGTTGTAGGCGTTGAGTATATCGGCGCATTCTTTCATTTGTTGAAAAGTGTGAAGGCGCCTCTCCACTCGCCTTCCATTGAAAGAAATGAGTACTTCCAAGGTCGAAATTCAGTTTAATTTGTGTGCCAAACCAATAGCTGTAAGTTCATACTGACAGTTTTGGTCAATTCTCCTATAACACTTTTATGCCATGTTCAAGCAAATAAAAAATACACTTCTCAACAAAACGTTGAACCAAGCACCTACTTATTATAAGTATGCCATTGGCTCTTAGCCTTACAAGAACGGGCTACCTCAAGTACTCAATTATATAACTTCAATATTCCATGTTTTTCTTTTTCTTTTTTCTTTTTTATCTAAAACTACTTTTGGTTTTCCCTATCTCCAATAAACTCGAAATTTAACGTTCACATATAATTCTGTTCAGACAGATAGGGATTCTGGCAATACCATAATTATGGTGCCGTTGTTTTATTAAAGATTATCTCTGGAGAATCGTCGATTCTCAAATGACATTTTATCCACATCGTGCCTCAAAGGGAAAAGTTACGAATGTAATACAAGTTTTCTTTTGTTTCTCTTTTAAAAGATAAATTTCTCCATTCCAAAGTAAAGCTACCCCAGATCTGTTTTTATTTTTCTTTTTTTTCTTCTTCTTCTTTTTTTGTAAGATGACTTTGTTGACTAAAACAGACCGAAAACATTTTAAGCGCCATTTGCAATTCCGAGTGTCTGCAATATGCTCACAGGAAAAGCAATTAATAGTGCAATACCTTTCCAGTGAGGGTGTAATATTACTATGAACTCTTGAGTATTATCCTATTCAGCGAAAACTTATTTATGGATAGTACAAAGCAATCTTCTAAAAATAGAATTTTAATTATACCCCAGAGTACAGTTCCAAATAAAGTAGTACAGATATTTATTCTTCTAATTTTCGAGTGTTTTAATTCGTCCAAATGCGTGAATATCATTTAAATCGCAAGCAAATTTGAATAAACATCCCGGTCGTCATAATCATAAAACATAGTCAAATCCGTGTAGTTATAATCATGCTCCAAGGTATAATATTTCATAAGGACCCCAAAGCTATTCATATTACGGTCTCCTCGATTTGGGGAAATCATGTTTATAAGTACACCCGACTAAGAAAACAGTCTTGTTACAATTTATCCACAAATGTGTCGAGTTCACAACTAGTTTGTGATACACCATATGATACATAAAATTGGAGGCAGGCTATAGTTGGGGCTGAGGAGGGGATCGAAGGATTTGGAGAAAGTCATTCAAATTTTATTGTCCCCAGTTTTGTAATTTAATATGCACATGACCTAGTGGCCTTTGGTTGATGCTTTAGTCTCCATCTCAGACTCTCATATATTATTTTTCGGGATTAGTTCTGAAAATCAGGTTACGAAAACATAGGTATAGGAAACTGTTTGCTATTTTTCCTTCAACTTTCAACACATAAGTTGTAAAGTACCGGTAAATCGCAAGGGATTCATAAGCTCCTTCCCGGTAAAAGTAACTTTCGGTTCACTGGGTAAAAAATTGTCTCATACTTACACGTTTATTTAGTTATTGTTCATATAACTGGTTTGATCAGGTGCGCATATAATCAAGGGGTAGGATCGTTTAAAGAAAGAGTCAACCACCCCCCCCCCCCCAACACTTTTTTGGTTTTTTTCAATGATTTTTCGTTTAAGAAACAGCTTGTGTTCATTCTGTTTAAATGCTCAGATGAAACGCACAAAGGCTTTAAGTGTAATATCCAGTGATGTGAAAGGGTTTTAGTTATACTTTTGGTGTACACTTCGGACCGAACCATTCCGGCACTACCGTACGTGCAGAGATTATGATGATAATGAGATTGGTTTAATTTCATGATAATGTCGTAATTACATGTTTTCTCAGTTGAAGGCCGTTGTTGCACTAAACGAAATTGTAACCCATCAAAAAATTTCAGTTAACTCGTCAAAGTAAGACTTCAAATGCCATTCGAAATAATTCAGTTTCCCACTTCAACTCTTCTAAGTTTTGTGGTACTGTTCAGCGATATTTAAAAGCAAATCTCTAATTTAATTTGCACGGTTCATTGCTTTTCTTGTACAGAACTTACTTCTGTATTTCCGAAAGCTGGAAGTTTCTGCGAGCAGTTAGTGACTTCTGTATTAAAATAATGAAATGGTAATCATTTATTCCATACATTCGATAAAGACGAGTTTCTAGACCTCGAAGGGTCTTGTGCAAAACGACTCAAATTACCCTTCACCTGTGAAATTAAGCTTACCTGACAGGTCAAGCATGCTGAGGGACAGAAAGGAGATCGTGAAAATTTTGAAAATGCAGCAAGGAATTTCAAACTAAAAGGAATTTTAGATCTTAGGATTTTGGCCTTCGATCGTAGCATTTGGAAAGATTTATGCCAAAGGAGTCTATATTTGGATAAAATAGCACAATAGATGGACTCTAACGTCTAAATTGTCTAAATGAGAAAACGAAAATACAACATTGCAATAGTACAGGGAACAAATAAAGCAGTAGCATGGATAATGGAGACGCCCTATCCGTTGAAGCAGTCGGGGATACCACTCGGAAGTGGCCTGACCAAGTCTGAACAGGCAACAGGCGCACGCCCCATATTGACATTCATGTTCGTACAAATATGCTTCAAAATGTTTAAATAATAGCGCCATTCGCATCTCAGTCCTTCTAAAGAGGAAAATTTTTCAAAGGATAGAGGGAATCAATTCCCCTTAGACTCACCCCAAGGGACATGAAAAATTAGATCTTGCCAAACCCCGTCGAATTTCTAAGATACTTTCCTTTTCAAGTTATTGGTAACCAACAAACAACAAAATTTCCTGGCAATTCCAGTACATCGTCTGCCTTCGCCATCTACAAGTCAATACCGGTATAGGAGGTACCACTGTCCGGTGCATCGTAGACCTCTACCCAAGTCCCCTCCCCCCTCCCTTTACATAATAATTCTTGCATGCTTCACTGAAATAGGTTACGGTATAAATATCCCTTTATATTCCAATTTAAAATACAACAAAGAGGAGGAACTTGGACAAGTAATGTAAGACGATACAATCGTATGATTTGTATACAATTGACAGTGACCTAGAGCTCTCCCAGAAGTTGCATATTTTAAGTTCTCTTTAATCATTTCGTTTAGGAGAACAGTCGCTGTTTCAGTAACTGACTTTACACGTCATTTTTTCATTTCTTGTTTTGGATTGCCATCATATGGAAGGCCCCTACCATAAAATAAATAAAATAAATAAAAAACGACTAAAAACAATTTACTATATTGCATTGTGGCGTAGCGAGAAAAGCACCCACATTTTCAGCTTTTTTTATGGTGTGACCATATTAGGGAATGGAAGTCACGCCGAATCTGTCGATGTTTTTAAAGAAGTGTTTAAAAAATATGGAGCTTGTATTGCAGAAATTTTTGGATTTTTTCGTCTGTTTTTTATGGAAATTTGTAATTTATTGAGGAGTTTCTTCTCGAACTATAAGCAGAATCCGAGTCTGCACGCTAACTGAAGAAAATTGTTTTACATCATAATTTTATCTTAGGCCTGTAGATTCAGGTTTTCAAATTCAGACATTTTCTAACACTTTTTTGCCTCTTTAGACATACATTTGCAAACCAAGATGTCACATTTGACAAAGTTGAAATTTTATGAAAGAAAATTTGGGAAAACTGCGAGGAAGTTGGTGAGTGTCACTTTATGTTCTGGTGTCACACATGACAAATTTTCGGATTGTTTATTTTCAAGACCCAGAGGACAATTTTCCTCTGTAGATACGTCACTTTTACGATAAAGGGGTTACCAGTCAAGATTTCTCCCAGGGCAGGAGTTGACCGCACGGTTTTTAAAAGTGACACACATGATAATTGCATCAATTGTAAACGTTTATGAATCCCTGTCTTAGGGAAAGGTAAAAAGAAATTGGGATTCCCTCTTCTTTGGATTTTTTTTTTTTTTGGGGGGGGGGGATTCAAGTGTTTCTAGATGTAAATGAATGCAATATTTGTTGCTAAAAGAGGGTCACATCCTAAAAAGTCCTGATGTACTACTGTGGGCCTGGACACATGATTATCCCAAAACGAAAGAATGACATAGTTTGTGGTTACACCTTTGGCATCCACCTACACTCAAAACAAACCTCAGACAGTGGTGGGCCCAGGTATCAGACTAGAATGGGGAAGCGGGGCAGAGAACTTTGGGAAGACAATCTAAGCCATCCGTCACCTTCGGGTGGTGCGCAAAATATAGAAAATTTGGGGCCAAAACACCTCCCAAATCCCCGGAATGGCATTTCTGGCTCTGCCTGATTTGATTTTCTCGGTTCATTTACACTTCATTCCACCCCTATTGCAAAAGTGTCTCAAAAATGACTTTTCGGATAAATTTTATATTTTTGGTCAAAAACTACGTGCCCTTCGGTACCTCACAGGAACAATTCAAGTGGAAAACTGTTCCTCGGCGACAATATAGGCGTTTATCTCATAGTGTACGCATTGAAGGCAACGTCACAACGCCGCACCCATTTTTTGAAGTTTTGATAAGTCACAGGGGTATTTATACTAAGCATTTCGGTGAAATTTTCATTGGAATCCAATTTGTGGTCCTCAAGATATGAGCAAGTACATTTGCAACATTTTCAACAAAACGCCAACTTAAAGCATCATATCCTCACATTAATGGATAGTCCTTTGATTTTCTTTCAGCTTTACAATCAAATTTCTTCTCAGCATTCACAAAATGTGATTGCATTAGTAGCATGACAACTTTACAAATTTTTCATCCCCCACAGGGAGGTCCTACCTCTATTATCTGCAAGGTCACCACAACATTCTGAAAAACTAAGGGGAAACAAAGAATTCCTTTTCATATGAGAAAGTGATGTAGCCTTTGTTGCCCTCAACTTCACTTAGGAACACAAATCTAGTAACTTCTTTTAGGATACTGAAATATCGAGAAACACATGTCCGATTGAAATGGAATTCACCACACTGTGTAGATTTAGTTTCTCTTTCACATATGAAAATCAAATATTTGTTTTAACTTCCTCTTTAAAGCATGAAGTCACACTTCATAATGACATATATATTTAAGTAATTTTAACGAATTTCATTAGAGGATCTAAACATAATTTTTTCGAGTAAACCCTATGATACTAAAATAAAGACTATGCTTACGTCAGGGGAATAGTGTGGCCTCTTAGGCTAAAAATCCCAGATTATTATTTCATGTTTTTTTCCTTTTGGCGGGGGTCAAATACTACCATATAATCTAATGCCCCATTCTACTGGTTAACCTATAGTAGTAGCCCAGGAGGGACTTCACACTCTGGGACACCACAGGAACGACAATCAGTGGTGGAGCTAAAGTGTAGAAAATTGGGTGCGGGGCAAAGAAAAATGTTGGGCCCAGCCCGATTTTAGCATATCTCTGGATAAAAATCAAGTCTCAGGAGAGATATCTTAATCATTTTTCGGTTATCATTACTCATAACTGACCGAACTTGGGGAGGGGTTGCAAGTGGGGGAGGGGTAAGGACAAAATCTTAGGGGGCAAATACCGCACTCGCTCACTATAGCTCAGCCAATGACGTCGAGGGTCCTGTGATGGGCCCTTGCTTTCCAATGTGTACAAGGGAGCGTTCATTTCTAAATATTATGATGTGCATGTCACTTTTTGATGTCTCCCCGTGCTCTCATTATTATTAAAACTACAAACTTTCGGTTACTTTTACTCATCCGCCGCGATCAGCGCCGTCAGGTCGAATCAAGTTGCACACTTACCTATGAAGGTACAGAAAAAAGTGCACAGACTCATTCACGCTTACGTCACTGGTTGGTACTGGTTGACATAGAACATGCGCAGGACGATATGCGTGCATGTTCGGTTTGGCTCGTGTAGGGATCGATTTCGCGATTGCAAGCAGAATGCAGACCAATTAGAATCTAAATTTCATTCAAATTCATTGTGATGAAATATACTCGTATCTTACCAACTCTGTTGCCAAGCAGCCGTGAAGTCATTTGTTTGTAAACATGAATGAGTCTTTAAGGTGGAAACATTCATCTTATTGCATCGTTTAGTGTAAGCAGGGCCCTTTTACAAGGTATAATCACAACGAAATGATAATTTCATCACAGTGTAGGTAAACAAGTTGAAACAGTAAGGGAGAACAAACATTTTGGTTTGTGACGGCATTCCCTGGTTTAAATCATAGGCCTAATACCACCGTGTGTTGTGTAATGTGAGCTATTCTACATGTTTTGAATTTTCTGACTCTGCTTTCAGTCAAAGAGAAGCAACAAATTGTGAGTTTTCTTTTCCCGTAATTAGATGTGCACTTGCTAGGAAGTCTTTCCCGGTCATGTGATTTGTCACGTGCACAAGTCGGAACTAAATTGCAGCCTTCGGTTCACAGCAAGACAAGTTAATGAACGGGCAAGAAAACTGACTGGAGAGGGTGTCAAATATTTCTTTCAAGAAAGAAAGGGATGTGGTAAAATATATCAAGTCAGTGATTATAAAAATATATATGGAAGCGGGCATTTTGTGAAGAGTGCCCCAACCTTTGGTTACGAGGTCACTGTGCTTATATAAACTATAGTTTCAAACATATCTTGACGGCGGTGCAAAACCTTATCCATCATGTTGAAAAATTCAATTTCCTACCAATTCAATTCAATTTTATAGAACTTTTTTTCAGTCTTTCATATAAAGAAATATGTTATGAATTATTTGTATGTACAGGGTACTGAAGAGACTGAGGAGTGACAACAAGAAGCTCCAGGGAGCTTATGTACGTTGACACCCCTTTACAGAGACTTAAATTAACAGAAAACAATTACTACAAAACACATATATAATACAGAAAAAGAAACACAAAAACACAAATAAATGGAACAGATAGCAAAGAATTAAAATTATTCAGAGGTAGTTGGTGATAAAATGATCTTTTAATTGCTTCTTAAATGTACAATAATCGACCTTACCTCCACAAATTTTTATTATGTCTTTTCGTAAGATTATTTTTAGATAAGATCATAGTTAAAAGTCTATACGTTCAAGCCTTTTATGAAGTGCCTCGTCATAAATATTTATGACACGTGTGGACACGTTTGTTCTTTACGAATGTGAAACTATCTAATCTATAATCTCCATCAGCATAAAATATGTGTGTAGCTCCACTTTCATTAGGCCTTCTTGCGGTGCAAGTCAAAACTATTGAAAACATTCCCATAAAATAGTGCGATGCATTGACTATGCACAAACCCGATGTTTATTAAATTATTTGAGTGCAAAACCAATAATAAGATTGTATACAGCCTTGAAGTGCCTTTAACGGAATTGATTCCATGTAAATCACTTCAACCTTTTCAATGTTCTTTTATTTGTGGTCTGGCTTTTAGTTCGACCTTCATGAAGTGGTTATTTCGTAATTAGCAGGAATGTTAAATAATTTTTAAAGATAAATTTAGAAAGCTATCTGCTATAACATTAAAACTGTGTGAGTTCATCATCACACAAGACATAAATAAATAGTTCACGCAGCTTTTACAAAAACATCTTCCCCCACGGTCATTAAATTTAAAGAAGCTAACCGTATTTTTGTCTCATCATTTCGCTTCTTCTTTATATAGGCCACCGTTTTACCAAGATTCCCTCTTTTTGTCACACGAGGGAGAAAAAGTGCGATTTTTGCATGTGATTTCATCATGTCTGACTCATCCCAAAAGCTATCGTCTGCATCTCCCTGTCAGATGAAGATGAAGTCGGCCGGTCTGTTGTTTCTTATGAGTCATCCGAGAGCAAATCCATTTTCTACATCCAGAGGTACATATATATTTGAAGATTCGGGTGAGAGTAGCCGACTACTGATTCAAAGTGTCTGGATATTATTTGGTGATGAGTTCAGCAGTTTATGACAAATAATTTTAATATGAACAAGCTTAATGGAATCAGCTGAATGTATAAATATGTTTTCAAGGTGCATACCGCAATGCTTATTTGACTATCTTGCAAAAAAGGGATAGCATTCACTGTATTCAGCTGTTGGGTCATTTCCAATAATTGCAGAATGAGTATTCCGTTGATCTTAGAAGAATGGATCGCTTTTTAGTGAAACAGAAAAGATGTCGAGAGAAGAGGGAAGGTGGATTAGCGACATGAGTAGGTTTACATTTATTAGTAAAAGGAAGAGAACAAAATCACCGGTTGTAAAATTGCCTTATGTTACAATAACTTCTTTAAAAATCAGGGGCATCTCACATTTTGGACAAATTGGATAATAATTACACATAACTAAAACACACTAGAACAACTTGCAATGTAACCCGATTAAAAATTCCAATATATAATAAGACGCAAGTTTGATCGCATGGGATGGATGGCATTAATAAGTATCATTTTATGGAATTATGGAATATTATGGGGGAGGGAACCAATGCATGGAACAAATACGAACATAAAACTAGTAAGGATACGTCTTTAATAAAACATAGTCATCTGTTATAACAGAACCGAAACGCTCTTCTAGTACTAGTGGCAGTCCTTCCTTCAATTATTCCTCCTCGGTGAGGAAAAAATGCTAAAAGTACACTATATAACAGTATGAGGCACTTTTGAGAAGCACTTGATCTGCAGTCGGAATTTAATCATCAGTTACCTGATTAACCTTCTCGTTTGTACAAAATAAACCTGTTCTGGTAAAATTCCATTGGCTGATCAAGGCAAGCCTCCTAGCTTTTAGAAGTGATTATGACTCGGCTTTGCAGATATAAATCTTTTGTTATTTGTGTGTTTCCGTGGAGACAGGAAGAAATGCCGTTTATCAGAGGTTTGTTATAGAACGTGAATTCTTACTACGCGACACGTGTCATGAATTTCCACGGCACCGCTAGTGATGTAAGGGAGGTATTGAGAAGTTAGTTGAAAATAATTATCTTTTAGGGATGCCGTTTACAAACTCAGTCAACGGTGTGTAATACATTTTGACGTGTCGCATGACTGGGAGTGCATGAAAACTCATCAAACAATGGCTTCCTGCTGGTGTAACCTATTTAATCGAATCGAATCTAGCAATTTTCACTTAGGTTAGAATCAGTACCGAAACGTTGCAAAGAAAAGACAGCTGTGGAATGCAAATAAGGCATAAATAACATGGAAAAGTCTTTCACACTTCTAAAAAGGGGTGGAGTTCATCCAACTGGCAAAAATTCTTAAACACGTTTTTACTGGGGAAGATGTTTTGGGATCTGCTGCCATAAATCCTTTCCGCAGACGTTCATGGTTTGAAATTAATTGCCGTGGCGATACAACAAACAAACTGGCATGATATATTTGATTTGGGTTTGGGTTCTTTTGTCTGTTTATTGCATGTTTCAGACTGATCTATACCAATTAGTAAATAAATTACAACACCTGATGTAAGAGCAATACGGAGGGGCCCGGGGAGGTGCCACCCAGTTCAAGTTTTTTAAATATGTTTTTGTTTAGCTTTTTTACTACTTTTATAGAGACAACTCTCATAATTTGTTTTTTCCCCGTTCTGTGAAATTTTATCAAGTTAAGTTTTTATGCTTTCATACTTAATTTTGGTCAAGTTTTTTTTTTCAATTTGTATCTAAGCAGCATCTCACGGTATCTACACATAACAGGCATGACGGACGCATTTCCAGGTTACTCGAGTCTAATGGACGCAACTTTACACACCTTTAAAACTAAACTGAGACGGCTGGGTAAACCGAATCGTTTCTTCGGAGTGTATTCATTTTGTTCATACTTTCATCATTCAATACCTTATTTCCGGTCACCGCTTAGATGTATAGCATCTGCTATCATGTATGCACTCAATTATAAATTCAAAAATTTTGAAAATTTTGTTTGTGTGATAGAGTGCTTTGCGATAGTACAGTCTCTCTGCATTTGCTCAAACCGAATATGATAGGCTAATTCTTTCAAATGTGCAATATACTGTCTCATTCACATTTCTGTAAGAGTGTTTATTTTATCAGATGTCTGATCAATTACATGATCTCCATTGCTTTTATGAGAACCACTTACTTTGACTTCCGTAGCATTAAAATGACTTGCAGCTCTACAGACATTGGAATGTTCTTTGTTAGATCTGCTATAAAAATTGTCACAACAAATTCATTCCAGTTTTATAATACTTTAATATCCTACCTACGTCGAAATCCACTCCCTTTCTTATACGCACAAGCCTGATCACGCATTTCATCCTTTACATACACAAATCAGTAAAACCAATCACCTTGAAGGTAAGCACTCCCATTCTCTCACGCGTACCTTCAATATTGTACGAATAATTCTTTAACATAAATGCACGGTGCCACCTTATTAATTGAATGCTGCACGTGGCTCCTTGAGGTGAATTTTGAAACACACACGCCGTGCGACTACACTAAACAACATACCTCTGAGATTAAAATGAAGCTTTTTCACACATTTTACATTTAGGTAAAGTGACAAACTTCAATTTATGGTAACTTTATTTTTTAGGAAGGAAGGAAAACTTAAAGAAAGAAATAAACTGATGAAAAAATAAATCTAGTATTGACAAACCGCCCACTTAGTCACTCCTGCTGATGAGCACAATTTCTGATTCATAATTTTAACCGAAGAATTGTACACTAGACCTTGTTCACTCTTCGTTCAAAAAGACTAAAATATTTGAAAACAAAGAAAAGGATTCATTTACTTACCATTTTGGATAAGATTCTTAGGATAAAATTGATGAAAAGACTGGAACAAAGTGGTCAGGCCTGGACGGAAACAGATGTCCGTCTGAAGAAGAGTGCTTTTTCGATCTTGATGCAGCGAAAAGCTTCGAGAAACTGTCAGCGGCCGACGCCCAGGCGGAATATCATTGCCGATAAACGGTGACGACGTCACGACACGGGATGAATATTTATATCACACACTAAAACAGCCAATGTTGTGGTTTCTTGCAGTTGTACGCGGTTTGTTCGACATGAGAGAGCACTGTATTGGCATTTTCTACATAAGTGTAGGCCGATGCGCTATGGAAGTACGGCATAAGGCCATTGTTCGAAGACGTATGGCTAGCAGGAACTATTTTTTTGCAGACTGATTATAATTAAAGAATTATTTCAGTATAATGAGCAGAGATATAACCGAATAGTCTAGGACTCAAGTTCATGGGTCATTTAACGTTTCTTGTAAATTTGAGGAGGGTAGCAATGAGATTTTTTGGTGAATAATCTATACACGAGTATAAGATTGCCTTTTGGACAAAAGTAAGAGCATAGAAATATTTCATTTGGGGTAGAAACTTGTCATCCTTTAAAGCGCGGTTAATATATTTAGAACAGCACATTGTTCGGCATGTTACTTTTATTTAAAAAGCCAACTCTTATACAGAAGGCAAGCAAAAAAAATATCTTGCAATGCGTTGCATTTTGGGAAGATTTAAGTTATTTGAATGCAGACTTTAGGGAAATCGAATGGTTAATCACAGTTGAAAGATTAAATCCTTCTGGTCATTTCATGCTGATGATTAACGCACAGTGTTAACCTATTGGCGTTCAAGATGATTAGATAAGACTGGTTTTTGTAGAAACACGAAATAGATTATTAATAACGCTCTATGCGTAACATGTGGATAATAAATTGGAAGTCATTGATAAAAAACCAGAGACACACACCTTATGTATTATTTGAATTGTCGATTACAATTTAAGGGAAAGCAGAGAGCTGATTTTTAACTTAAAATAATTTCAAGTGTTTTCAAATAATTTTTAGTTTAATTTGGACGTTATCTTTGTCAGTTTCTGTTGATTAGCCTACACCGTAACAGTTTTACTCGACAATCTAAAAGTTAAGTAAATATAAAAACATTTGATCAAATATTATTGGGTGACGGAACAAAGTACAAGTATCTTTCGTATTGATAAGCTGTCTTCAAGTAACCCACACTGGTGCCACCATTTCCGTTACAGTATATTTACAGTATCATGTACAGAAATGCATCATGATAACAGTCAAGCCTCGCTGTAAGCGTTAATGAGGCTTGTGACGTCATCCTCTAAAATGGAAACTCCGCCCACAAGAGAAAATCATGGATTTCGCAGAATAGGTACCTAACATGCTGGGGGAACTTCAAGCTTCTGAATAATGCATAAAAAGGCGTTCCTTGTTGCTGTGTCCTTGGTTATTTGAAATCTTAAAGTCTTTTCTTTACTAAAAATATCGTGAGGTATTGTTTCTTTCGCAATTTCACAGAGAAATTTTCCATCAAAAACAGGTCAACTTTTGGTGGGGTTTTTGGACTGGCCTCAAATTTTGCGAATACCTGACCGTATTCAGGATCATTGGGGTGTAAAACTTCCAAAATCGAGTGTTTGAGACATAAAGCTAACTACTGATACCTATTACACTACGAGCAAAACAACAAAATAGTCGCAATGAACGTTTTTGCAAGTTGGAATTTTGCACTTTTTGGCCACGTAGAGCATCGCACAAGGCGGTAACGTTATGGTTAACATATGGTAACATATGGTAAGCTATTGTCATTGTCTTTTGATTCTAGGCTGCTAACTAGAATACTATTTTAGTCATTATGTCAAGTAATAAAGTGAATTTTAATACGACTGACAGGCCCTTTTAAGGTTTTAAACCACTAACAAATAACATTAAAATTTTACAGACAGGCCTATTCTATACTAGGCCTTGGCCTTTTCATGCTAAAACTGCACACTATGGTACATAGTGAATGTATGAATGTGTACTGATGATCTGTGATCATCATACAGATACTACTTTACTAGTCCTTGCTTGCTGTATGAGTGAGTTTTCATTTTAGAAAAAAGCTTGTAAAAATTTTTAAGAGGCCTGTAGCACAAAATTATTGTGTCATATGCACCTTGTGAGTTGAATCGGGAGCAATGTACAGTACCAACGATGAAGATGAAGATCCAAAATAAGCAAATTAGTGTTACACTTACAGGTATTGCAGGCTACATCATGAAACAATTGATATAGGCCCTATAGCCATTTACTTCATACATACACTTCACCAGCCTGTCGTTAATTCTTTCATATGGTTTTACCAGACAAAGTCAAGAATTTTCAAAAGGGAAATGACTTGAGAAATATACTTAGAGTATATGGAATGCGCACCTATAAGAGCTCCGTCAGTTTCAGGATTTTTTTGTTTATTATTTTGCCTGGGCCATTGTTCTCAGTTTTCTTATACTTACCGTATTTTTGTACTGTTGTGCTGAATCATATTTCTACACAAATGAATTAATTGTGCCTTAGTTCTCAGCCTGTTCCTGTTGAAATGTAATTGCTAGTTATACCTACACCTACTAGTGCTCTAGGCCCATTTGGGGGTTCAGGTCAAGATTAGAGCTTGCATTGCTATATACCCTTTTCTTGTATAAAGGCACAAATGGGATTCTGAGTCAGTGTATCCTAGAGGACAATTTTTCTCTACACAAGCAAAATGCCAATTTACTGACTTAAGAATTTTGGTTGTGCCCTTGTGTCCTGTATCATCAGCTGTTAATTCTGATGGATGAAATCTCATATGTTCTTCTGAGACTGCCTTCTCATTTGAAGTATAAACTGTTGTCATTTTACACCACTAACTGAGCAGAGGAGAGATGAATAATGTAGCAATTGCCACATCATATAGTACTGGCATATTACAGTCAAAGTTTTTGTCACTAACCTGAATTAACTTGATGGCCTGTTACCTTGGACTCTCAGTTGATATGTCGCCAGTTTTGCATGGGGGTGGGGGTTGTGTACTGAGTACCCAGTTCCCTAAAAAAACTTAAGACCCACCCAGTTCCACATGCTGTTCACAACTTATATTACTAAACAAAGTGTTTCTGATCCGAGGCTTCATTTCTTTTACCTCACCAACTAAGGATAAGGACTGACTGTATAGCGGTAATTACCCCAGAGTTCACTAACAAGCCTTACAAGAGAACTATACATTCCAATATCCCTCCATTTTACCTCTTTATTGTCTAGTTTAATGCCACAATTTTTCTGTCATGTTAATGTTTGCAATAATTTATGAGTCTAGTACAATAACTGTGATTTACTGATTGTATGTGGTAACGTGCAAAGTGTATGGCCATGTATGTCAAAAGGTTACCATGAGTCGGTCAATTAATAGGTGTTGTACATCGTGACGTACGTTGAATAACACTGTGGTGATCGACTCAAGGTACTGACGTACTTAAGATACAATCACTATAACCCTTGCATCGATAGCCACTTAATCGTTACAAGGTTTTCAAAAATTGACTCTCAATGTAATTTTCCCGCTATATATATGTAAATCAAACGTAAAGGAAGACTCGACGAGGTTAACATGATTAATACTTATGTGGAGGATATTTTCTCGCTCGGTGTAGTTCCATTTTCGCGCAACTAATGCAAACACCTCGGTACGGGAAATTGGGCTTTTTACAGTACGGTGCAAGGCAGTGTCAATACCTGCTCTAAACTTTGCGAATACCTGACCGTATTCAGAAATATTTCATGGTAATGTTAGGTTTTTTAGGTGTATAAGGAAATTTCTGATGTACCCTCTTTCTGGCATACCGTGCCAAAAAACTTGTTTTCGAGAAAAAACCAAATTTTCCGAACAGAATGAAAACTGTTTTTACGAGTTCAAAAAATCGTCTCAAATTCATTGCTTTGTGTATAAAATACTTCAAAAATGTTGCAAAACTATCGGAAAATGTGTTCTCTATAAATTTTAATGATGATTTTGTAAGATTATGTGTTTTTCATGTCGAAATTTGGATCTGAAAACACTTAGTTTTTGCTAATTATATATGCAAAGGCTGTGACGTCATGCATACTCAAATTAGAAAAGAAGCGACTTTTGGTGGCTGTGCAGACTGGCTGATAACTACAAAATTGTTTATGCATATGATTTTAGGAGTTGTGAGCAATGGAGTTGAAACAAGACGGGTCTGGTAATGCGATACATATTTGACACAGATTCAGTGTAGAACTAATACAGTACAGGGGGACCGAGTTGCAACTAATTTAAAGCACCAATCCTCTCACCCTAAACTACAATTCTTGTAGGGGTTAACCGAAATTCTGATTAGTTCAGCTCTTGGTTGAAAGCTAATTCGAACAATGCAGAGTACCACAGCTCATATTATATAGCATGATCTGTACTGATAATGTTTTGATTATACAGTTATACACGTTGAACTTTTTTATACTCGCCCTGAAGCATTAAACTGAGATTGTGTCTGGATTGGGATGAATTTCAGACAATTGTGGGAAGGGCTGAAGTAAGAACTTAGATTAGGGGAATTGGTGGTTGGGGTGGGAGAATTGGGCCTTTAACGATTAAGGAAATTCAGGTAGCATGAAAATCATGTGGTTTAATAATAACTCACTGGTCCGAACTGGTACTGCAGTACGGGTGTTGCCCCACATTCTTGTAGTAAATTAATTGACCAGAGAATTGTTACTGTAACAAATCCTTCTTCCAATATTTTGATCATTAACAGAGTGATTAACCTTTTCCTCGTAACCAGCAAAGTATTCATACGCAGTCATACTGAAAGACATGGAACATTATTTATTTACTAGATAAAAAGGCATTACATAGATTGTTCTTAACTTGCACCACTTTCTGCAGTATACCTTAGATACCCGGATCTCTAGGACCAGGAAATTTGCTAGAGAGTCTCTAGCAACTCCCTTCTAGGACTAACCAGATCTAAGTTTTCCAAATCACACAAAGAGAAGTGACCTCATGTCCTCACAGCTGGTCACGTTAATTGCTGGTCACCTGATTGAGTAGGTCTCGCATTCAGCCTCCCAATACTTTTGTGACAGTTTTCATGAGGTGTTCTAAGAAGAATTTTGAAAGGGTCCGGGCCGACGAAATGGTCTTGCCATATAATTTGTTATCTAAAACCTCATAGACAGCCGGGATGAATACTCTTAGGCCCTGGTCACACCGTCAATGATACCACAAGATGTAGTGTCATCTGTAGCCCTAGCGGTGCATGATGGTCGGTCCCTCTAACTGACTGCTACAGTTAGGTTTTGCTGTAAGCCGCCGACCCAATTGAACATAGGCCTATTTAGTTTGATGCAGTTGCTGCGTTTAAAGCCCAGGTTACACGGCAACCGTACTCCTGAATGTCAACGATTTAAGCTAATTGGCTACGATGGAGAGTCCTTGGTAGTCGTGTCGAACCCGGGTTTATTCAAAAGCGAGATGAGTAAGATACTAGCGATGATCAACCAGAGGCCACAAAGGCGGTGGAAGTAAATCCATTACTGACACTAACTATAACAGCAACTGAATTTCGAAGCATTTTCGCTAAACCTTATGTTAAAATCATGTCATTTAAAGGAAAAATGAGTCACTTCAATTTGGACTACTGTAGTACAGTATAATCTGTCATTTTTTATGCCTTGGCTCTTGAAAGGCACGTGGCAATATTTTCCTCACGAAATCATGAAATTTAGAAGGGTTGATCATTGGTTTAACTTACATATGTTATGTTCCTGAATTATTATGAAACTAGAATATACTTAAAAGTAAAATAAGAAGAAATCTGTTGGGATCTGACTGTTGTTTCAAACTGTGTCTGCCCTCTTAATCCGAAGTAACATCATCAAACTTTACTCATACACTCTTAAAGCTCATGTTTTGACCTTAGTTTGGATTTCCCACAGTTTCAAGGTTTACTGGGTACAGGCTCAAAGTTTGCTATGATATCATAAAAATGTCTATTTGCTTTCGTTTTGTGGACAGTGAGTATATAGTATACACTCAACTGACTTCATCACTGATTAGTCCAAAGGTTATTATTTCTTAATAATTGTGTTTCGTTGGAGTCGGGGAAACAACGTTATCTACGTATATAGCCTAATACAAATTATACATTGAGTATGTGGTATAGGCTCCACATGTGACGAATGTTGTTGGTTATTTCCGCTATGAAACGCTAAATTACTGATTGGAGTAACTTAATAAAAAGAGTAGCTACCATAATGTTTCTTAGATAATTTAGTCTTTTAAGATTTTATCTGATTTAAAATGGCTGAATTGCTCAGGTTTATATGTAGTTGTGTGTACCTAGGATTCTTTGTTGTTAATTCAGGCGCTGATGTACCCAGTGGTAAGTACTTTCCTCTTGTATTCCCATCTATAAAAGTTGATTCAAACATCTTTAATTCATTTCTTGCATCCTGTACTTGATGTAGAGAAGCAGTGTGCTTCCTTAAGGTTAATTTGGAAATTTACTTCTATATACAGTTTAAAAAATGTCTGTACATTTACAGAAAATAAAAAAAAGGAAAAACAAAAGAATACATAAAATGTGCTGTCAATGAGGTGCTGTCAACTCATTGACAACACTTTTTATGTATTCTTTTTGTGTTTCCTTATTTTTTCTTTTGTTATTGTGCAAAAACTCTGAAACATTACAGACACTGTTTTAAAGTGTACTACAACAGTAAAGAGAACTGTAGATTTGGGATTTGGTTTAAGCCAACATATCTCACGAAGAAAAGATTCACTTGGGTATGGTTTCAAGTCTTGAAACATTGGAAACTAGTAACAAAACAGTCGCATGAATTCGCATGAATTAGATAATGTCGCAAAAATATCTTCAGCAGTTTTGAACATGTTCAAAAATTTTGAGAAGATTTAGGTTTTGAGGAAGTCGATATAATCGCAAAGTGTTATAGTAAGGTGTTCGTATTAATGTTATGCAGATGTGGAACTAACATCGCGCGTCCTTAAGGTCGGATGTCCTCTAGGTTGCTTCTCGACATTCACGAAGTTGGTACGAAGTAAAAGCTAATATTTTGCCAAATTTTTTCTTAGCTTTGGCTCTTCTGTCTTAGTGTGATACATACTAAATTCACACGTTCAAAATGCAATGGTCACGAAAATGAACGTACGAATTTGTCTTCGTGAGATACTAGGTTCGATACCTTAGTGTGCTCCTGGACATGGCCGATCGGGGTTCTTTCTCTCGAGGAATGAATTTTTGCCCGACTCCAGATCCCACCCCAGAGCATAACATGTGTCAGGCTTAGGCACCGAAGTCTGCCCGATTCAGCAAGGTTTGGCCAATTGGAAGAGCTGCAGTCCTGCACTTCCTGTCCCATACACCCTTGCTCCTGGGCAGGAATGGATTGGGTGAAACCGACCATTTCAAGCAAGGTATAGTTTTGCCGTAGGTGTTAGACCCGTCGAGTGTCAGGTAGCCCTCTCAGCGTAATTAGTTTGTTAGTTAGTTAGATGGAGTTTTACGGCCCAATTTCCAACCCATTGGTTCAAGTTCGCCCCCTCAGGGCGCATGCAAGTTTTGCTATAGCAGCCCTAGCAGCATAAGAAAAATAATATACAACAGGATTTTAAAAGGGGAGACTTTTAAAAGTTTCAAACCGTTTTAGTGTCGATGTACCGTCCTTTAAGAACCCTCATTTCAGCAGTAATTATCTTGCATGGCGGTACTTAATTGCAGAAAAATCAATAAAATGAAATATTAGGCTTAAATTTTTGGTATGAGTCGGCACATTTAGAAACCATTTTTGTGAAATCTGGAGATGGTCTGCGAATATACATGGAAATAGAAGAAGATGATGTGTTATCTACCTTGTTAGAAATGACCGGATCATCAAATCAAACTAAATAATATAATAATAGACTGGCCGCAACTGGGAATTGACAGGGCAATATGAAAATTGAGATATCTTGAAAATTGAAGAACAGTGGCGTAGCCCCATAAATCAGTCTTATTTTGGACCGAACTGAAAATTTTTGGCAAAAGTTGATGAGATAATGATTGGAGTCCCAGATGTATCCGAATTCCGGTAATTCTAGCAACAGAGGCGCGAAGTGATGTTGAAAAATAGGATATTCAAAAACACATACTGCCTAGTTGAGAATAAGGATCAATGTTCTACCACGGGTTGAATCCCAGAGGTGACGCTCTCCTGGAGCCGACTCTTTCGAATAAGCATTTTTCAAAATGAAAATTTCTGGCACATGATAAATTTAGGGTATTTGGATGTGGTGGCGCTCCGCTTAGATAATAATTTCTCCTTGTAAATTTTTCGCTCAGTCGCAAGCACCAAGTTGTTGCATATACTGTTGCCTTTTGCCAGCCACACTAAATAATTCCACGGTCGTTTACCTACAAATCATCCGTGTATACTCTCAAATTCTTCACTCCTGAGAGTCAGTCCTGCTGGGGGCTGCTTGTCGGCGAAGGTTGGTCATAGAGAACACCTGAGGCTCTCCACCAAGGCGAGGAGTTTTGATTCTGATAAAATATTTCTTAACAAACATAATTCCAGAACAAGAAATGTCAGTTTAAGGTATTTTCAATGGAGATCAAACTGTCCCACCCTTCGTCGTTGGGAACATTTTGGGGCCAAAAGAATTTTGTATGCTCCGCGCCTTAGATAGTGAAATACCAGCCCCCCCCCCATACCAAAAATACTGGTTACGTCACTGTCAGTACAATGTTCAATTTTGGATGGATTTTGATAAGAATTTCGGGTTTGTCTGTATTTTAATGCCTTTTAAATCAATCACTAAAGTTTGTCATGTTTCATGTAGTCGGACTTTTGAAAACAGTTGTTAATACACCGTCACTTACAATAATTATCTACAATACCGCACGGGACCGTTTTTCTCATGCAGGATCGTAATTTTTCGTCCATCTAGATCTCTTAAACCGACCCGCCCTTTTAAATCAACTTAATAGGCATGTTTCTGATCTATACTGGCTGCCGCCTCCACTCCCTGACCCGAATCGGTCTTATTACTTATTTGTTTACAGCACTCTGTGTGTAAAAATTTTAGTAATGTCCCTAAACATCTATCATTATATGATTAATAGACAAGTGTTTGTAAATTTATTCAATGACTGCCGAAACGATTATAGAGTCGTCATTAACAATCTAAAAAAATGATTGATGGTACTTGACTAGTAAGAACAAATGGAAGAACACTTGATGAGGAGGATTATAGCCATCTGGCAAAAAATTGTATTTTTTACCTATAGCAACATGTGTTAGTCAGCTGTAGTATGCAAACCTTAAGCATGTGATACAGTCATGCCTATGTCAAGGCCTATATGATCTTTTATGTCTTTAAAGGTCAGCTAATAAACATCAGGTTTATTTGGGATATTCGAATTAGAACAACTGACGCAAGTGACATATTTTCTTGCTCATCTTTTATCTCAAATATACACATTCAAGCACCCCACTTCCCTACGCACCCAGTCACGCGCTTGCCTAATATGTATTATCTACTCACAAACGAACTCACACACAGACTCACCGTGACAAAGTCAGAGACAGAAACTCTCATACACCGCCCTTTCTAATGTTAGCTGAAGTACAATTCATTTATGAGTTAACGTACCGCTGCATTCCTCTTCGTTAGCATCTTTTAAGGTACTTTATAATTTTTTTAATCCCATTATTTTATTCTACGTTTTCCGTATGAAAGCACCTCTAATTAATGTCCACTGGTAGGTAACTGCCTGAAATTGGAGTAGGTATTTTGAATTTTATGTGATTTTTCCGGGACCCTTCTACTGGTAAACTGCTACAGAACATAAAATATAACACGTTCAGTGTAACCGTATGTGTCCTATGTGTGCAATGATGAATTTCACGAAATATTGTCTCATTGTTCCCTTAAAGAAAAGTAGAGTCACCCAAGTTGGATTACCGTAGTAGATTAAACTAATCTGCTAATGAATGGCCCTTGAGAATCATGTGACAATATTTTTACATTGAATTCTTGAAAATGATCATTTAAAAGTCATTTTAGTATGTTATCAATTGGAAATAGAAAATCTAGGTTTGACAGAAATCCCATGTAAACCCTTTCTATTTCGCATTTTGTGTTCACAGTGAGATGCTCTAACCCAGATGTTAGCTCCGATATAGTTTATGTAAACGATTTGTCTGACAGCGAAACTCAGCGTTTTCATTTGTCTTGTCCCAATGGATACACCACTACTGGTCCCAGTGTAGTTGTTTGTGTTGAAGATGGAGCTACCGGACAAACTACATGGCAGCCTGATCCACTAAGGTTTACCTGCCACGGTAATAATAGGCCAAAATTAAAAACACTTTATTTACAATGAGGAGTTAAATAGTATTTTACATTTTATGACGCTTTTTGTTTCAAAATACAACATGATGAAAATACCATCTTTCCAAATCTCGTCACTTCACGTCCATGTCTTTTACGACAGCAAACTCGGATACTTTCCAAGTAGCTACAAATTGATTTAGCACCCACTGCAAGATAAAACCCTCGAACAGGGAACATACTAAGAAGGCCTCGATGTTTGTGACACAACAGCTGTTATACTCAAATAGCTTTAGAGTGATGCGTATTTTGTCATGTTATGAACATTTAGTTAGGATCCACTTTTTTATACTTTTTTTTCAAAATAGGCCTATGTGAAATGAGTCACCTATTGCATAATCCCACCTGACAAACGTTTACGGGTCAATGATGTCCAATCTCTTGATCGATATCAATGCAGTAAGCTACACTACCTCACCTCACTGCTGTTTCCCATATGGTGCACTACGAGTGGCGTAGCCACAGGGGTGGTTTTTGGGGTTGAAGCCTGTTACAACCGATAATGTAAAAATCAACCGATAATGTAAAAACTTTTTGAACCGATAATGTAAAAAAATTGACCGGTAATGTAAAAAATCATTGAACCGATAACGTAAAAAAATTACCGATAATGTAAAAACTGTTCAATCGAGGGTGTCTTATGGTCCTTCTTATAAGGTAAGCTGACAGGCGGCAGGCGGGCAGGGTGGGGAGCAAATGTTTTCGTGGGTGGTTGCGTGTGTAAATCACGATTTTGCCTTATTATTTCATAAATTTTGCCCAATAAATTTAACGAAGTTTGCTAAAAATGTTTCATGAGCTATCTTTCCTCAGCATTGGGGAATTTTTGCCCATCTGTTCTTAAAGTGTGTAATTGATTATGAGTAGCCAGGACTTTTTTTTTTTGGGGGGGGGGGGGTGGCCAATGACAGGACCCGATCGCCGTCCGGGGAATTTTTTTTTCAATAATAAAGTACTCTAAGATGTAGGCTAATCTGGTGCTAATATCATTTGCATTATTAACATTATTTGATGTCATTCTTTCTGTATCATTACAAAATAGTTTCTTAGAGCTCGATTGTGGGCATGGCCTGGCATCCCTCTAGCTACCCCAATATCCTATAAGTAGTTTATGACTGGGTATATGAATTCTCTCTTGTCGCTCAAGAAAATGCATACCGGAAGAAACGTCAAGAAATCAATGTCTGATCAGGAAACAGCTTACTGGTGTAGTCGGACAGATTGTTCAGTATATAACTGGCCGGGCAATACGCTGTTATTTATCACACTCACTTAGCCTGCTGGTTTCAAACAAAAGGTCACCAAAGTCACCTATCACATCCCTTGCTTCAGTGGCGGAGCTGCCATATGGTCGGGGGGGGGGGAGATCGCCCCCCCCCTGACGGACCAAAATCATCTGTCGGCGCCCTTTTGGGGTTTTCGACATACTTTACTCTTGCACCATTTTTGGCAAAAGACATAATTTAATAACGTTGTTGTAAGGCCTAGATAACAAAATGCTCAAACAGCCACCGATAAATGTACTAACTGCACTTCATTCTGATGAAAATGGTCATCTTCTGTAATTTAGGGATAGGTTTTGCCGCAAACATATCTTCATGCTTTATACGCACTAATGAATGTTGTCGATGTGCTAAGTTCGTTGCTTCCACAAAAAACGAGATTATAAGCTCACAAAATACACAGACTGACATTAAATTAACCCTCCCGGCCAGTAAAAGATGTTGCAAAGGGCGCAGCAATAATTGTAGCGCAAATAGCCCTCTTGTTGTCGGGGATAATTGTCAACATAGACGATAAAAAGACGTTTTTCAAAATCATTTGAAGAGAACATTCAGGTTAAAATAAAATAGAAATGTTATCATAGTGGTAATGATTTAAGGTTGTAATTAGTAGTTTTCATTTTGCTTTCCTTCAAGTGACCAATATCATAATAAATGTCTATTTCTGACGATGCACGATAATTCTTTGAAAATGCTTATTTCTGTACTTCCGTGGTCTAAAATGCCAGGAATTGCATCAAAAAAGCTTAAGTTAAGGCTACTTTTAGTTATTATGAATTCGGTATCTAGAAAGCCAAGCCGACCTCTTGTCTTGGCTATTTCTTTTAATGTAATTAATTAATGGCTATTTCAGAGTAGTCGCATGATATAAATTACCCTATTTAATGTTTCCTCGTGTACTTATCTTGATTTTCAGGTGCCAAAAATGTACACCTAACGGTGATTACTTTCCATAACTTTTCCCTCTGTAAGATTGCTTGCTATTTAGCTCTAGCAGGTTTTATCTTTACCTTGAAAAAGTAGCCCATTATTACATTAAAATCTTAAATCGAGACCTGACAATAACACACAAAATATAATGACTGCCTTTATACTAGAATGTAGAAGAGAAGGATAGAAACCTGCGCGCCCGCAGGAAGGGGTAAGGGGGGGGGAACTCTCCCTCTCCTGGAAAATAAAAAAAAAAAACTGAAAAAACGAAGAAAACATAAAGACAAAGAAGAAGAAAAATTAACATCAATATTTCTTAACAATTCACTGAGTGTTTGCCCTATTTATATGCGGTAAATAGGCTTTAGAAATGTCATTTCCAGCGATCTGAGCGGCATTTTGGGCCAAAATTTTCTTACGCTCCGCGCCAACTCATGGTGGCGCGGAGCTTTTCCCCTACAAGAACTTAGCCCCCCTCCCCCGAATTTTCTTTAGCGGAGGCCCATTGATAGAAATTGTAACATGTTTTAATAGAATAACTTGCTGAGGAGAAATGTTAAAGTAGTCTTCTACCAGGTGAAAATCAAAATAATGGAAAATATGAAAAGTCGTGGCTTCGATCGTGCGGAGGCTCAGTGTATTTACTCCTTCGAAGCGCCCCTGCAGACCATTTTCGCCCCCTCTGACCGAAACCCCTAGCTCCGCTTCTGCCTTGCTTTGCCCCAATTGTCATTAACACAATGTTGATTATGAAAAGAATAATGTTGAGGCAAACATTTACAGGCGCAACGCGAAGCTGAGCCGAAACCGCCTGAGGGTAAGGGTCCAGGGGGCAAAGCTCCCGGAAGCTATGAGGTTTTAGAGTATATCTGGATGAAAAATTAAGTCCCATGAGATGTATTTTGTTCAATTTTTTGGTTAACCCAACTCCTAACTGACCTTATTGGTTGGGGGCAAAAGGACAAACTCTGGTGGGGAAAATTTCCCCTTTTGGCCCTCCCCGTAGCGCCATCACTGATAGAGCGACGATTGAGTATTCATAAATCCAGTCATAAACCAGGTATAGGCCATTGGCGTAGCTAGAGGGAGACCAGGGGCCATATAACCACAATCGAATTCTAAAAAAATATTTTGTTATAGTACCGGAAGAATGACATCAAATGATGCTAATGGTGCAACTGATATTGGCACCAGATTAGCCTATATCTTAGGGTACTTTATTATTCAGAAAGTCCCCCAGACTACGATCAGGCTCTGTAGTTGGCCACCTCTCCCCCATAACAGTCCTGGCTTCTCCCGTGATGAAGGCTACACTCCGACACAACATAGTCAATTATACACTCTAAGAACAGATGGGCAAAAATTACCCAATGTTGGGGAAACATGGCTCGCCCAACCTTCAGCAATTTTCTCATCCCCAACAATGTAGCAAGTGATATGTCTGTCCAACTGTTTTTAGAGAGTATACACCATTAAATTCACACAGGGTACATGAGCACATGCGCTTGTACACACGCACCCACCCACGAAGCTATTTGCTTCCTCGCCCTGTCTGCTTACCTGCCTACCTATACTCTCTCAAACATACACATATAGGTAGGACCATAAGAAACCCTCGTTTGAACAGTTTTTACATTATCGGTAATTTTTTACATTATCGGTTCAAAGATTTTTTTACATTATCGGTTCAAAGATTTTTTTTTTACATTATCGGTAATTTTTTTCATTATCTGTTGTTTTTACATTATTGGTATTTTTTTTTTACATTATCGGTCGTTTTTACATTGTCGGTTAATTTTTACATTATCGGTTGTAACAAAACCCGCCGTGACCCAACTTTGAAATGCAAAAGAATAAAAAAAACTAAAATAGCGGTTTTTCCTCTCTCTCCTTAAACTCTTCCCTTATGTCGTACTCCGACCCCCCCCCCCCCCCCGTGACACAATCCTGGCTACGCTACTGTGCACTAACGTGACTGACATTGCTTTATTTCTGTTTCCTATTTTAACAGCCCCTTGCAGTTTAGCGCATCTGGCGGATGGTGTTCAAAGTTCCTACGAGGGCCAGATGGCAGAGCATAGACAAAGAGTTACATTTAGTTGTGAGAAGGGACTGCTGTTTGGTCCTAAAAAAGCACTATGCAACAACGGTACCTGGATACCGGCACTGGCCCAGTATTGTGACGGTAGGTGTAATGAAGCCTTTGCACTATAGGCCTACCCCTTTATTTAGGTACGGTATTTTTGACGGTATTTTTGGCATTGTTGACAGGAAGTTAAGATAACTGAATCAGCACTCTTTACATCTAACCTTGCAATTTCCAACGGTACTTTCTAGGCATGGGCGTCCGCAGGAATGGGCAAGGGGGGCACTCCCCACCGAAAATTAAAAATTTGAAAAACGTATAAAAAACAAAGAAAAACGAACAAAACGTGTTTTCCAAGTTTCTTTACGAAAAATAGGCTTTAGAAATGCCATTTCCAGCGATCTGGGAGGCATTTCGGGCCGACATTTTCGCACGCTTCGTGTCAATTCATGGTGACTCGGAGGTTTCCCCCCCCCCTGATTTTTTTTCGGCCGACGCCCATGTCTCTAGGCGACCCATTTCAGGTATTATCATCAAATCACGACCCCAGTCAATATTGTACACCCCAAAGTGCAAAGATTCACTAAATGACCATCCAATTATTAAAAGAACATTGATACACTATTGCCACTATTTCTTAACGAAACAAATTTCGATAAATATTCCTATTCAACCGGGACCCAGTTATTTAATATTTTTGAGGAGAAAAGGAGAATTGAATTTGAGATCGTACTTTCATATTTGGTTCTTCTCATTTAGTAAACGATGGAAAGGTGAGTTTGAAACGCGATGGACGAGTGCTGGTGAGACACAAGGGAGCAGACGGATCTATCTGCTCAACAAATGAATGGGATATACATAATGCTAATGTTGTCTGTAGACAAATTGGCAAGAGGCCCTATGCACTTTCGACGACCAGTATTCCCTTTTCTAACGAAGGGGGCGAATTAGTTCACTTTGAGAGCGTCAGGTGTAATGGATACGAAACTCAACTCATCGACTGTGGACTAGACTTCGCGCCATGTAAATCCAAGGCTTACGCGGGTGTGGTTTGTCTAAACGGTGGTAAGTAACTTGCTGTAAAGGTTTCAGCCAACAAAACGATCACACACACGCACATGTGCTGTTGTGGTTATTTCATTTATTACTGATGTAAATTAATTAACCCGAGTCATATATACATACTGGGCTAATAGCTTAACAAATAATGTGACTTTAAAAGTATGAAAACGCAAAAGTCACTTAAACTTTACAGTTCTATTTGTTATGTTTTCTTCATTGTGCTACATTTTGGTGTAGTTCGGATAGAGTAATCTGTAGAAAATGAGTCTTCAAATATACTTAGGTGATGATAGTACACATAACAGCAGCAGTGACGTATAGCAGAGGGCGACTGCAGGCCTGGGCATGAAAAATAAAAATACGAAACCTGTCATATATGTGACACATGTTCCGGTCAACTACACTACGGTTTTCCCAACTTTTTCCCATTAAATTCCCAATACTCTCCAATACGTGTTCCATATTTTGAAATACTTATTTGAAAAAAGAAAAAACCATAAAATTTTCGCACGCTGCAAATTGCAATCCCAAAGCAATCCCTACTACAGATAATACTACAGTAGGGCTCACACCTTATCAAAGTGAAAAAATTGGAAACTTTCGTGGTTCTGGATATGGAACAAAAAATCGGAAATTTGCTATATGTGAAACCAGATCATCAACCGACAGACACTGGTCAACTACAGTGCTATTTAACTATATGTTCTTAAAGTCATAAAATTCCAAATTCTCTCAGCTTTCAGTTCTTGATTTTCATATAAAAATTTAATATGGTAACGAAGTCTCTGAAACTTTTAAAATTTCGTCGTATATTGAGCATCAATCCGTTATGCGGATAATATAATGTTAAGTAACAACAACGATCTCGCGATCTCGGACTTTCTAAAAGAAATTAAGGCAGAGTCTTCCATAATCCTCAAACTTGCCAAATTTCCTTACATGAAGCCCAGAGTCCAAAATTTTCTGCAATAACAAGCTCAATATTTTGAAATATTTTTTTCACTGAAAACGACAACAACATTGGCTCGTTTCTCTTGTTTCCTTATAAACAAATATTCTCACTCTAGAAATTGGAAAATTCCGTGCTTGCTCTCGATTCCTGTCGAATTCAGGACAGTAAGGAACTGGGCTGTTTAGGGTCTGCAATGGTCTTTGTGCTATGGCATCTGCGAGTGACATTATGTAAATAAAATAATACATTGATCTGCAGAAATAAGACCGTACACCATACACTCCCCTCGGATCCCCCGTGTGACACATTTGGCTACTTTCCTGAACAGTGATAACCCAGGGGGGCAAAGGGGGTTACTGCTCACTTTTTCAGTGTCAAATATTCATTTTCTGTTTCAACTTTTTAAAAAAATGTACCAAATTCAAGCAGGAAAACAACGTGCTAAAAATGTGATAAATGATAATGACGAAACTGGCAAAACATTGCTGCACCAGATTTTCACTTGTTTAAGAACTTCTGAAAGGGAAGGGGGACCCCACTTCCCTTAGACCCCTCCCCTTTATTAGTTACAAATGTGCTACGCTTGCAAGTTCCTGGCTACATCGTTGATCCTGAAAGAAATAGAATTGCTGTACTATATGAGTACTTATTTTATCCATATATTTCTAAATCTTTGTTGACATTAGACGAGTCAGCCAGCGAGGGGACTCTCCGTTTAATCAACCCCCAAAATCAGACCGACCCATCAAGAGGACGAGTCGAGATTTACCTTAACAAAAAGTGGGGTTCCATTTGTCGAAACGAGTGGTCAGAGGATGACGGCGACGTGGTTTGTCGACAGTTGGGGTATGAAAAAGCCGTAAGCGTTGCCGAAGATTACGGAAGCTTGACAGAAGGCCCGACACACATGAACCACGTACAATGCGAAGGCAGTGAGAAAGAGTTGATGGGCTGTAAAAGTGGGTCAACATCAGACAGATGTGAATTTAAGTCTGATGCATCCGTTGATTGCAAACTACCAGGTACGTTACGTTGTTTCAATGTCAGTTTATGTCCACAAAGTGATGCATGATAATTGTCAGTGCTAGGTTAGTGGACGAGGGAAGTAGATAGCGAGTTATTTTGGGAGCAGTCTTCCTTTACGACGGGTATATGTGTATACAATATGGGCAGTAAGATATGGGAAAAAATTATGTTCTTGATAGCCGATGACAATATTCAATCCGGGCTACCGGCTACCGTGACATAGATACACTTGCGATAGATCAACATGAATGTCGGAATAAATTCAGACATTACTGTGACAAGCTTCATATTTTCGGAATCTCTTGACATTTTACTCGTCGGGTTTCTGAATGGATAATTTTCCAGCGGATTTGGAGGCGGAGTTGCTGAAACTGACTACCTTTGTGTGAATTACAGTCGTGCAAAAGCGCGCTCCTAGCATCATGCCCCTAGGCAGCTGACCTGTTTCTGTCTCCTGTAGGGCTGAAGGGATTTTTTTTCTATTCCTGAGAATGCACAAATTTGTTCTAAAAATCATACTTGGTGTGTTGGGTAGAATGTTTGAGTCAAATATAGTAGGAATATAAATATGTACAGGAATATAGGAATAAATATGGTATGTTAGAAGGCGTTTGCACTTTTCACGGCCAGTGCTGACTTGAGTCACTTGCCAGTGCAACAACTAACCCCATGTTGGGTCAATGCAGTCTCAAAACTCACAACCTCACCACTTTTACCTCACAGGACCTCACTTAGCTCTTGGGCGGAGTGGACATACCCAGTGGTGTCCGAGACGAGGACAGGGGGCAGTGTGCCCGCAAAATGTAAAGTCAGCCTTTTATTTTGAAAAAATGACATGATAATTCAGAAATTTGAAAAATCATGTGTGGGTAAAATGTGAAAAAAAGTTTTAATCATCTCCATTTCATATTGTAGTTTTTCAAAAATTGCCCGAAATGGTCAAATATTCGGGCGAATGCTTAAAAAATGCTGGGAAGTTTTCAACTGCTAAGTTACCGTAATTCAACAATCTGTCCTGCCCTAAAGCCAATGATAAGGGAAATTGTTATGAAATCGCCTAACTTGATTTTCGATAGTTTAATGCTGCAGTGTCAGAATGTCTTCCCATAAGTCTGCTTGAAAATTCATTGAAAAACAACTCGTAATGTGACATTTTTTCAAAAGTAAAATGATACATAGTCGGGCAGTCAAACAGTTTCATCAATATTTTCCTTTTAAGTTTTTAGTCCCGAAGACCGTTTCATACAGTGGTACATTTCATGTGGTAATTTTCTGATCAAAATAGCCACTGCTTAGATCCACCTATAAGCCTGGGAAATGTCATTTTCGACTCAGTCAGAGGGGTATGATTTTTCAAAACTTTACGTTCGCCCCACGGCCAACCAATGACTGCTTTCCGTTTAGCCTTTCTGGCTGCATTTTATTTTGAAGTGAATGTCTATCTGCAATTGAAAACTTAAAATAGCGACTACTTAGATCACCTTTTTAAACCTGGTAAATGTCATTTACGACTGTCTGAGAGGTACGAATTTTCACATTTTCTGGACGCCCTGCGCCAACCGAAGGTGTCTCTCGGTTTAGATTGTCTTTAGGACAAAATTCATTTTTCGGGCAAACAATCTTTTGCCTCCATACTGAAATGCTTCCCCTACGCCTATGAAAATACCTTACAAGTCGTGCACTCATGGAACAGCTGCTTGCAACATACAGCAGGATTTCAGAGTGTGTGAATTTGAGAAATTCCCAAATTTTTCTCAACAGAACTAAAAACAATTAAACCTGGCAAATGCCATCTCCAGCCATCTAGAGGTGTTATACTGTAATCCAATTTTCTTCGTACGCTCAGCGCCAACTGATGGTCGCGCTAGGCTTAGATAATAAACTCCAGCCCCCCCCCCCCCTTAAAAAGTATTTCACCCTCATAGCTTCCCTACGAAAAAATCTTAGCTACACCACTGATGTCTCATACCTGTTCGACTCTATGATCACCTAATTCAGAAAAAATGGAATTAAAAATTTCGTCAGCCATTGAAATGATAAGGGGCAAGAGCAGTTGCCCAAAACTGATTTTGAAACAGATGATTGTAACTTATATCATGTTGTTCTTCCACGTACTTCTTATATTTCAAAGGATAAATATTGCAAATCTAGGTCCAGCATTGAATTATGCATTCATAAATTCCACACTTTAGTAAAAAAAATATTGTCACATGTTTTTTAAGACTCAAGAACCATTATAGATAGGTTTATAGGATATTTCTATAGTATTACTCAGAATCATAACCTTGTACAAAAAAAAAAAACAGAAAAAAAAACATTCGCGGACGGTCGTTTATACTGTGGAAACTAGGAAATAGGCTAGGCTACGTTGGAATTACCTGACTGCTGGAACAGGGCTGAATGGAGTTTATAAATTCGTCGGAAGAAGTACTGTAGGGATTTTTTTCAATTCCTAAGGATGCACAAAATCGTTCTAAAATCATAATGGTGTGGTGGGTAGAATATTTGGGTCTATTAGCTCAAAAAACTATGACCGTTACTCTACAGATTGACACAACACAATGCCCGAAATTGTCGATTAACCAAATTCTTTCAATCATTTACCAGAAAATGGAAAAGTATCACAGTCAGGGTAACATAGATACGGAAGGTTAAGAGGTAAAAAAAATCGCGATACATTTGGGAAGTCTGAAGCTTAAAAGAAACAATTATTCTTGAAACTGTTTTTAAATCTTGTGTAACACAATACCCGAAATGGCCGATTACTTTAAAAGCTTCAAATCTTTGCCGAAAACAGGAGACACCATATTTAAAGTACAATTTTCATGGAAAATAAGAAGGATCTGCGAAGGATTTGGTTAGAATGTGAAAAAAGGTTTTTACCATCCCAACTTCACACTGTACTCTTGCAAAAATTTGCCCGAAATGGTCAAATAAACGTGCAAAGGTTAAAAAATTGCTGGGACGTTTTCAATTGCCAAATTAATTCAACGGATAGACAGGAGGGTATTCATGTGCCCAAAAGTTTGCCATCTATTCTGCTCTACAGCCAAATACAGGCAATGGTTATGAAAATCGGGTTAGTTTTTTTGATACTTTAATGATGCAGGGTGAAAATGTCTCCCCGTAAGTCTGCTTGAAAATTCATTTCAACACACCTTGTGACGAGACAATTCTGTCAATAAGTGTTACTAACAGAAGAAAAATAATCTACTTCATTTCATCCAATGGTAGTGGTACATTTTATTTTATTCTACTGATCAAAATAGCGACTGCTAAGATCCACATAGGCCTAATTTTTTCAAAATTAAAATCATATAAAGTCGGAAGTTCGGGCACACAATTTAGCCAAGAGTCGCAATAGAGTAAAATTCATTAGCATGTTTTCAATTCCGGTTTGTAGTTTCCCCCGACAATATGCGGGACCATTTCATCGATTGGTAGTGATACATTTGACCTGGTAATTTTCTGATCAAACAGCGTTTGCTTAGATCCCCCTATAAGCCTGGGAAATGTCATTTTCGACTGCCCCAGGGGTCCGATTTTTCGAAACTTCTGTTCGCTTCGCGCCAACCAGTGGTGAAGCTCCCCGCAGATAGTCTTCCTAGCAGCATTTTAGTTTCAAGTAAACATTTTTTGTGCAAACAGAACCTCGAATTAGCGACTTCTAAGACACACTATAAGCATAGGAAATGACAGTTTCGACTGTCTGAAGTGGTCAGATTTTTCAAAATTTCCTGTACGTTTCGCCCAACTAATGGTGGTGCTCCACTTAGACCGCTTCATAGCAGAATTTAAGGTTCAAGTGATCATTTTTTACAAAAGAAAACTCAAAATAGCGACGGCTAATTAGCTCCCCATATAAGCCCGGGAATTGCCATTTTCAACTGTCAAAGGGGTCCTATACTGTCTGAGGGGTCGTATACTGTCTGAGGGGTCGTATACTGTCTGAGAGGTCCTATACTGTCTGAGGGGGGGGGGGTATAAAGGGAGTGGGTTCCTCCTCCCCTTTTGAAAATGTTTGTGTTTCAGTAGGGGCTTACATCCAAAACCATGCAAATTTTTTTTTTCAGTTTTCCCGGCCTAAGTTTTTCATAAACGTAACAATTTTGGTCGATTCACCGGTAACGGTCAATGAACACAGCGTTGACTCTAATGAATGTAAACAGTGACGGTGATTTTACTTTTGAGAACAAATGGGTCGTTATTATATCCTCGTCTGTATGTGACGTCAGTCTGTGGGTAGTACTAGATTTTTTCACAGTATCTCTTTCTGAGGCAGAAAAATGTCAGAAAAGTTATGAAATGTTAAATTTTTCAGTATCATTCCAGTAATTATTTGCGCCTCTCCAAACCACGTCATGGAAAACTGTGGGAGGGCTTAAGACAGAAGATTAAGACAATTGATACTGTTTGGGGTGAGAGAATTGGGCCTTGAATATAAGGAACAGTGAAAGAGGAGTAGAAAACCAATAAAAATCATTTTAGCTGTGAATAAACAACACGATAAGTAGGTTACTAAGCACTTGCTTTAGTGTTGGCAAATATGCTTCAAAATAAAGCTAGTGACTGACTACTCGTTTTCTATTAGTAGCATAGAAGGTCCAGATTTACATAATTGGACATTCTTGTATCATTTCTTGTCATGTTGCGCCCAGCCAGGAAGCTGGAAGACATCCAACTTTGTACTATCAAGAAATAGGATTGCGAGGAAAGGCCGAAACGTAAAAAGCCCCCCTCCCAACCACCACGAGCAACTCCTAATGAATTCAAATTAAAACTGGCATGCTGTACTAAGTACAAGGAAATGCCTAACACGCACAGCTACAATTCTGCGTATTTGCAAGCAAGTGCAGTTCAAGTGACATTTTTATTCAACTGTACAAAATAGGTCAAATATCCTTGAGGTAAAAGGGTTGTATATCGTAGTTTAATAAAACATATAGAGCGCATTCACTGACGTCACCACAAAGTCGGACTCTTTTGACGAGCAAATTGGCAAAAACTAGTGTACTTAGCTAAGAAGCAGCTAACGACCGACGCATGTGATGCACTGTCAGACTGTGCCTGACAGATATTTTGCTCGGCCTTTTGGCTAAGATCATGTGTAATGTCTGTTCTTTTCATCCAGTGTGGAATGGAGCCATAAATGACAGACCAATAATGTAAATGGTCTGAGAGCCGTGAGGTTGGTCACGTATTGTCCTTTAGTGCACGTAGTAGCTTCTTCGGGAAACAGTCAAAGTTTGGTTTCGCAGAAAGGCCCTTTGCCAGAGGGTCGGAAGGACTAGAGCAGTGGGCGTGGTTAACCAACTGTGACGTCACGTGAGAGCGCTCTAGAAGGGTTTTTGACGATGGGTTTCAATGCAAGATCCTGTGTCCGTCTCAGTCTCTTACATGTGTGGAATGCCTTAATTTGAATAAATGGTACACGTGACCGCAATCAATAACAACTTTGCAGGAATTATATGGTTAAATTCATCATATGAGAAATCATCACCTTAAATTTAAGAGCGAACCCTTTTTAAACTTCTATCGAAACTTTCAGAAAAATTCTCTCTACGACTCATAAATGGTACAAACTATCGGGTTGGACGATTGGAAATATTCGACGGTGCCAGTTGGCGCACAGTTCCAGATACCTTTGATGAAACAATCACGCCAGAACTACTGTGTGACAAACTCGTAGGAACAGGGAGTTACTCGAAATACAACACGGGCGGAGAGTTTGGCTTCGGCTTGGTGGCCCCTAGATACTCATTTGAGTGTGATGGAGAAGAAGGGGACATAACTGAATGCAAAGTAACGAATCTGGAGGGTCAGTTAGACAATGAAGAACCGGTCAATTTATACTGCGACAAAGGTAAAATTGTTTCCTCTCTCTCCTTCCTGCTTATCAGAACAATCGTGTTACTAGATCATATGCAATGCCGTCAGCTTATACTTGACAAACTAGCCTGACGTCATGTTAGACGACAAACAGACAGTTTAACTGTTACTGTTAAATTAATTACACGCTTTCCTAAACAAAGGAAGCACATACGACCTAAAATATGTAAATGAAGCAGACATGTAGCACGGTACGGGACCGCTAAACTCACGGCCGTGCGGACAACTTTCAAAATCAAACTACTTCCTCAAATGGACCAATTCTTGAAATGGATCACCATATACCCCCTTAGCATTATCAGTATGACCAGCTATGCTGAAGAACTAAATATACTCCCCCAAAAATTCCAAGTGCTTTCACTGGAATTTGAGTTTTAGTGTGTATTTTCAGTACACATAAATAACACATCCAACTAAACTCTCTACTTTGACGGCAACCAAAGACACTAAAACTTCTAACATTATTCTTTACATCTTAAAAAAAATGCACACAATATATCTATGTATCCAGACATATCATAATTTACTTGAACTCGAGCATACATTTCTCTGCATGCCCGTACTTTTACACATGTCTGATTTGTACTTGTACACCCAGAGTTTGAAAATCAGGTACACTTTCTAGCACGGTATTCATTTTAACCAGAAAATTCCACTATCCTGAGGGTTTAAATGGGCTCAAAATGGTTAAAGAGGGGTTTTCAAAATCGTTTGGTTGATGCAAAGGGTAATTTTGTATTTCCTTTTCTGATACTCTTTAGTTATTACTCTAACTACAGGTCAATCATGAACAAAGACAATAGAAAAGTAAAGCGTACCATAGAAATAAGGGTGAAATTACGAGATGGTTTAGAATTAATTTCGCACGGTGAAATATGATAAAAATTTAAAGGAAATAGGTAGGTAAATGTTCTTCCCCGGGGACTCCGGGGAGAGAGGCATGGAATGTCTCCCATCGATTCCCGATGAAATTTTAATTTTTAATCGACCCTAAAAGGGATTTACGTCATGTTTCCAGTGTTTCAGACCTTAAATGAATATTTCGATGTCAGTTTCGTAGGATCTCAAATAAAGGAGAATAATTTTTATTGCATGCCCTTCAGACCCCATATGTTTAGATTGTTCATTACTCAAGATATTCCTGTTTTAAGATAGGTTATCTTTGTCAAAAATAAACTCCTAGCTCCAAGGTTACAAAATGTTTTGTTATACAGACAGATTGCTTCTGAAATCTTTTGTTGTTCTTTAAAACTGGAGTAATTTATTTGACCTCGAAACTTCACATCAGTGAAGCAGTGAATAATGTTCGTTTGAGGTTGACCTGAAAATTTTGGGATCACAAAGGTTGCAGCTTTAAAAGTGTCTGCATATTTCATTTGCATGTGTAAACATTATATAAAAATACAAAAGATATTCAATTAATCTGCCGGTATGACATCACAGATTTCCCACAATGCACATGTGTAACTGTGGTTTGAATGTTTTCTTTAAAAAAAAAAGTCATAACGTGTGAACGCAATATGCTATTGAGACCGAATTTTCGGGTTGATGCGCATTGTGTAACAAGGTGTTTCTTGATTGGCTGTTGCCATTGTATTGTATCGGTTGTATTCTTTGTTCGGGTTAGGAATTAGTTTACCCAGTTACGTTAGCCAGTTAGGAAATTTCTTGTTAAACAGTGCGCATAATGAGGATAAGAGTGCTTTGATTTGTTGAAGCGTTTGAAAACTTAATATCCCCCTAATGCTGCCCTCACATATTACCCTTTTTAATATCATTACCTTCTAAGGTTGCCGGATAATCACAACAAGCAAAATTTAAAACCAAAACTTAATATATCAGGTATAGGAGATGAGCAGATAGGCTTCTGATGAGGAATCAAAACTTTTCGATGCAAAGTCAAAATGCAAATATTGTCATAGAGGTGACATTTGATGAAAAATGTAGCGTGCGTCGGACGCAACGGTTCCTCTACTTCCTTGCAGTGGCGTAGCCAGAGGGGGGGGGGGGGCAATGCCCTCCAAAATTGATTCAAGATCAAATTTTGCCCCCCTTCCAAAAAAAAAAAATCCACAAAGATAAAATCCGTTTCCCACAATCCAAAAGCCTTATAGTCTGCTTAATAGTTTTCTTCAGTAGATTTTAGACATACGGGAATAGGTTTAAGTGTTGACAAGCGGCACTGGACTTCATAGAAGTTCAATATTGCCTATACGATGTTGCCCCCTTGAGCAATTGTTTGCCTCCCTTACAATGAAATCCTAGCTGCGCCACTGCTTCCTTGACAATTATTTGAGTAATTTTACAGGATAGTACTATCCTTATCTAAAAATTATAATTGAGAAATACTTCGCACACAGGAGGGGAACCATTCCTTTGAACCCTCCTCCAGATTGGGCCCTAGTAACAAAGGAAGGTCTCTTCTAAATCGCAGGGAAACAAAAACAGTTTACGAAGATTTAAGAGGTTAACCTAGGCATCCTCTTTGCCTCCCCTATCACCAACTCCTTGCAGGACCACTGGGGACAGCTCGATATTCATAAGGTTTTTTATTCAAAAGGTTCATTATTTATAAGGGTCGTTATTCGTAACATGATGAATAGTAAAAATAACGTTCATTGTTCATAAGATTCGTTTTTTATAATCGAGAAGTAGGTTTGTTGCTTATAACTGCAAAAGAGGTTTAATGTTCATAATCAAAAGAGGGTTCATTATTCATAATAAACAAGGGTTCATCATTCATAAAAATAAGAGTTAGTTATTCATAATAAACAAGGGTTCATCATTCATAATTCGAAAAAAGGTTCAATACTCATAATCGCAAAAAGGGTTCATTGTTCATAATTGAAAATGTCGACTTTTCTCTTTGAAAGGTCAATTGCAGCTAATGTAGAGGAAACATGTAAAAACGCTGTCGACATGTTGTACACTTGTAGACAAGATATTGGCCCGTCATCCATGAAAGTTTTAGGATGTGTCTCCCTGCCTCGAGATACAGGAAGCCTAGTTTAAATTTTGAAAATACTCTTTCCCCAAATTATGAATATTGAACCCTTTTACCTTTTATGAAAACCGAACCTCTTTTCGAGTTATGAATAACGAAATTATTTTTCTATTATTGATATCCAACCTTTTTTTAATTATGAATATTGAACCTCTTTTCCTATTATAAACCAGGACCCTTATGAGTATCGGCTACTGATCGAAAACTTGTCGATTTCTTTGCTGAATCTCATTTTTCTACTTTCATTTTTTTTTTCAGAGGAAGTGGTTACAATGAATCCGCAACTGATCATATTGGTGTCCTTTGGCTGTTCCTTTCTAATCGTAGTATGTGCCTACGTTATCAGAACTTGGCATCACAGAAAAAGAGTTTTTCGGCGAAAGTCGTATATTTCCGACAGATACGACAATATCGCAAATATTGACGGCAGTGATGAAGAAAAAGTTCCCATGGAGACAAAGGAAGTTCGAGGGAAACTCGGTAGTGACTCTGTTTTTCAAGACTGAAAATGTTACAGGAAAAGGGCAGTGAGAATACTTGGAATTAACTTGTCTGTTACTGGATCGAATAATGCAATATTTCAAATCGAATTACTTAGAATTTGTAAGGTGGGAACTACGCTGGCTGTTCAACATTAGGGCGTTGACGCAAGGGAAGTGCAATCGGCGTGAACGGCATTTCGATGTGTAGTACTAGTTCTTTCACACGAAAGCAGCTGGAGCAAAAGTGTAGAGATGTACTTTACATTGGTTCATTGTGAAATGAATACCGACTTACAGTCCAAACTCGTGCCGGCGCTCTGCATAGATGGCAAACCAATCAGAGATATAATTGGCCTTCAATTGTTTTGAAACAGTCTTAAAATATGCAACTTGTCTTAACATTGATTTGTAACGAGTTTGCATTATTAGCAAAAGTTTCTTTTTTTGCGAAATAAGAGCAAGTTTACGTTTTGACAATGCGATTAACTAGGGCTATATGTACGTAATTTTACTTGTCCGCAAATTCACATGTTAAATGCTTTTCATTAAAATAGTTCATTGTTCCACAGAAGTTTGTTCTAAGACTAGTACACACTGAATTATTACTTTTTGAATAGGCCTACGCGTTGTGTTTGTGGGAGGGGGTAAACATGTGCTTATCGTCATGTAGGCCTACCCCCTTGAAAATCCTGACAACGCGCCTCCGCAAACTGTATGTACGTATCGTTGAACGTGGCTAAGTACCAAGCGCAACATTATTTTTTTTTCTTTTTTTGAAGCGTACAACATATCAGGCTACTAGGCCAACTAAAACGTTAATATTTATTCATCAGTTACACAAAAGCACTCACTCGTATTGGTGAAAATTAACAAATTTAATTATTTTCCTGATTCACTCCTGCTTCTTGCAATTACCAGGGGCGTCGATCCTGGAGCAGGGGAGCAATCGCTCCATGAATAAAATATTGAGGGCAAACAAAAGTTGCCCCATCCTATTAATTCAGGCAGATTTAACAAGCTACATGCAGAATAGAAAAAAATTAGCATTGGCGTATACAGATGACTTTGAGGCCTTCGAGGAAACGTCAATTTGAGCCCATTTTGCAGTAATAGTACTGCATTTATAATGCATCATCTATAATTTGTACATGAGTGTGATTGTAAGTGCGAATGCGTGTTTGTTTGTGTGCGTGTGCGCTCGTGTTTGTGGGGATGGATTGATAATAAACGACTCCGGTCACGGACATGAAATGAGGTTTTGGCTGTTTGAAAAGTTTGCCTCCCCCATCAGCAAACCAGATCCACGCCCCTACTTCTTTCGTTTATCATTATTTTATTTCATTTTACCTGAATTCATTTAATTTATATTGATGAAGATTGCCTTTATGTGGACTCATAACTTATTTTTCTTCAATTTGCGATTCAAATAAAACCACGCAAACTCCGGTAGTGTGTTCATTGAAAAGTCTATAATCTATTTTACAGGGTATATACAGCCGCAGCTTCTGAAATTCAGAAACTTTGGCATGTTAATTTGGAAATGGCAGTTAGTTTGATTTCTGCAGCCTCTCTAAACACTCTAATTATTTGATAATGTCTCAAGAATAATTAATACCAGGCTATTTAATTCGCCAAACTCGTGATTTTCTTCACTCATTCATGCGGCAATATTGTTAAAAGGAAGTGAGCGCCGGTTGATGCATCTTTAAATCTTCGACGGTTTGTAGCTGTGTGAAAGACCGTTTATCATGATAAGCTGTATTTCACAAAAAACAGGTAAGTTAGCTACTGTGGTGTATGGTCATTCAAATATTTATACAGAGATTTATAGTATCCATCAAGGCCGATAGTGTACATTTTTTGCTCAAATTATAATGGTTAAATGCTTAAAACAACAATTTCTAGGATAATGCTGGTAATACGTGATAAATATAATCATTAACCAAGCATACTGAAATTATCAATCAGCTGAGGAACAATTACCTAGCTAGATGGCGATCAGTGCTTTAAGCCTAAAGCCGTGTCCAACAAAACTAGTCTTCCTACTGCCTTTCACCCTCTTTATTCAACACCGCCGTCCCTATTGTTACATCCTATAGTCTATTTTTTTTTTGCACAACTGTGTTACCACTTTTCAGTCAAAAGTTATCAACTATCAGATTACCAAATTCAATTTCTGAATCCTCAATAAGTATACCGTGGTACAGAGCTACGGTACAAGATTTTATGACAAAATGTCAAACCTTCGCAATGTGGCGATGCTGAAAAGGATAAAAACTAGAACGGTATATTCCCCATATTCTAGGCCCCAGGGTCAATACTTTCTCTAGTCTGTATTTTTTTTTTTTGTCTCAGTCAAAGAAAAACACCTCTGGAGCGGGTTACCTTCAGTGTGGAAAAGGTCGCGTGTGGATTGTGAATAGCAAGGACCTGCCAAAACACGATGGTTTGGGTGTATTTTTGTCCTAATTTGAAAATCAATCAATACTTTAGTGAGTATTTTGAATGCGATTTACTTGTTGGGAATCTACGAGAAAGAGGAAAGTAGCAGTAGTATATATCGAGTGGTTGACTCTTATTGAATGTGGTAATCATAGCAGCTGGGAACTCACGTGTGGTAAATTTAGAAAAAATTTTACTCGTGTCTCCAATAGCGGCACCACGAGTTCAAAAGTATGTGTAGACGGGGAGGGGGGGGGGGGGTTGAAACAGTCTTGGGGTTCCTTCCTGGAGTGGTCCAAGGGCGGAGTTTTGTCAAGTGAGAAAGCCCCGAAAGCTCTAGAGTGTCAGCATTTCTCTGGACGAAGAAAGTTTCAATATTGGTATAGGTTGGTTCAGGAGCTGAAAGGGGAAGAGGCAATGAAAAAGATCCTGACTGGTGGAAAACCCCTCCTCCCCTTGGTGCCTCAAACTCAAATCACTCCAAGTCCGCTATTCTTGCTTTTACTTATACAAATTTTTCTTGGGTTTGTTTTTACGCACCGTTTGCAAGGTATAGGCCCACATTAACTTCATAAGTGAACTTGACATTTGCAATGCATTTCCTAACATGTATATGTTTTACCTTACAGATCAAAGTGATTCAATACATTTGTGACGATGTTTCACTAAATTTGTCATACTTTTTTCATTTTATTGGGGTCAATTATGGAAATTTTCCTGAAACCTGAGTGACATGCAATATTTAAACTATTATTTGAGCAACTTAAAGGCAAAGTCTGGAGACAAAATTCTTTAACTTCAAAATAAGCAGAGCATTTTTCCCTTTCAGAAGGTGAAAACGGCATCTTGATAGCTTATAGCTTTCGGAAAATAAAAAATTTTTTAAAGTAATGCAAATTTTTCTTGGGATTTGATGCATCATGGGAAATCTGTGATGTCATTGTAGCAAATTAGTTTAACACTGCATTCAATTTCTTTAAAATTATGATGCCGCTGCAGGCAATAATAGGCAATGTTGTTGGCTGTACTCTAGGTATGGTGTAGGGTAATGCTAGATCTACAGGAAAAGATATTCAAACACTCCAACAGTATCAAATTTCAAGGACAAACAGGACTTTCAATTATAAAAAATAAAACCAGACTAGCAAAGCTACTGTGGCTCAACTCTTCTTATGTTATCAGTGTTTTTTTTTTAAATTTATCTTGAATAAATTTATTGTGTACACTTAACACATACTCAGACAACTCCAGGTGGGCAGACCAGCATGTGAACACTTTTCACTTAGCAGTTGAACTGTTTCAGGGATAAATTTCTACATAGCTAGTTCATCCTCTAACAGTGTACCTTAAGTCAAATATTTCACTCAAAAATATATTAAAGAGCATGAAAAGGGAAAGCTATCAGTCCAGCTCCCAGGACATTACTGAGCTGAGATATAAAATGTTGAAGCTTATTCACTTGAAACAAATTGATCAATTGCTCAATACTGTAAGCTGTGACTTTCTAGTTGTAAAACTCACAAAAGATATTTTGTTTCCTTTGAAAGTTAAAAAATATTTTTATGACCTGACTACTGTTAACTTCCATGGCATGTTGTACAGAGAGGACTAAATTAATAACATTACTGCATACCAGAGTAAGAGTGCTATCAGACCTCTTGGTATAAGGTGCAGAAAAACAGAGAAAGACAAAGATAGTAATTTTAACTTACAATTTAGCAATGACATCTCAAATTATTGTCATATGTACCATTTTAAAGTGAGTAAATAAACTTCAATATTTTATATCCCAGCTCAGGTATGCCCTAATGAAGACAAGATTGGTCTGTAAGCACCTATTTTTCATGCTTTTATACATATAAAGATTCATGTTCTTTTTTTTTTTTTTACTTGAGGTACCCTTTAAGATAGTGCTGACTATGGAGGCAGGAATTAGAAACTTACAATAAGTCATAGTACAAATGACCAGTTTGTGCAAGACAGTGGGATAAGCAATAAGGAAAGATAAGATACCCAAATATTTTTCCTCCCCCTCCCTTAATTCTCCCTCCTTCCTCAGTCCCTCTCTCCCTTCCCACCATTTCCATATGTTTTCCTCTTCCTTCCACCTCCCAAGTTCACCTCTCTGTGACATTTGTACACAAAAAGTGAAGTACTGGAAGAAACTTCAATGCACCATTCATCTGAAGGCTGGTACTGCTGATTTGTGTCCATTCATGGAAGTACTTCTGGTCCATTCAAGTTGACATTATTCCAACAAGGAATATATGTAACAAGTATCATATAGCCACTAATTTTACTCCAGCTTGACCAGATAAACAAACTTGGTGAGGAGCCAAACAGCATTACAGTGACCACACACTGTGGAAGTGTCCTCACACAGCAAAGAGAGACCTGTGTCATAGCAGCTCCTTGGTAATAGATTTCAAAATTACTGAAGGATAAGTAATTAGCTGACAAATAAATGACTGCTTTGCAGGCTATCTTGATTATGTAACAGTCTGAGACATTTGAGGGGAAAATACAGAAAAGTAATGATTTCTCCAAACTCTTTACACCAAACCACTCCAAAAACGATAGACCTGTTGCCATGCTTATGCCAATCCTCCACTGGAAAAATCAGACAAATCTGACCAGATTTGAAGGCAGTGAAACTTTTTTAAGTGGGAGACAGACATTTTAACCCCATATACAGTATAACATAAGCTCTACCCACTGTTAGTGGTTGAGCTAACAAAAGGAATTTGAAGGATTAAGCCCACACTACATAACTTTTTGTAGCTTTGTTGAAAAGCAAAGGTACTTTTCTAACAGAAATAACCAATCTTTAAAGTGAGATATCTTGTGTTAGGAAAATGGTATTGTGATAGGGTTTGAAGGACATGGTGTAGATAATTTTGCTTTTTTAACAAGACAGAGGTGAAAACTCACCAGATCATACCTGTTACTCCCAAGCTTAATATTTTACTATGGCCAAGTCTATGTTCATCCATACCCATCATTAGGGTGAAACCTTTTTTTAATTAGTGTTGGTGGTGCGGAGGGAACTCCTTAATGTCTCATTGATATAGAGAATAACAAATACAAAATAACCAACAAAAAATGACAGCAATTCTTGCTTGTTTTATATTTTATATGTGAATGTTATTTATTTTGTTACATGTTCCAAAAGATGTCTTGATCGAAAAAAGACCAACATGGCCTTAAAATACTTTTCTCTTTTAGTAAATGTGAAAAGTAGATAAAGGATAGCCATTCCAAAATTATCAGTATAACTCAGCAGAAATTTGATTCATTAAACTAGACTCATGGCAAAAATATTTTCACCAAAACTGTTACATGACAGGTCTTTCTGCCACACCAGTTTTGAACTGTAACCTATTTTCCAATATACAGTCGAGCTGATTCTCTCCACTTGGCTAGCACAGCCCTCCAAACCTTCAAAAGACATGTAACATTCCCCACCCCCCTACCCCCAATTACCACCCCTAGACTACCACACTACCATGCCGAATTCACTCACAGTAAACTTTTCAATTTCTCAGGAAGTCATGTACTTGACTTCATGTAAAAAATGTAGTACAACTTCAATACAGAAAATTAAAAGCGAGTCCCTATTCTAAGTCTGAGTCAATTGTCCCTGAGGCAACTCACTTATTTAGAGTGTGTCACCCCAGGGACAGATTGACTTGGTTTTACGGCAGTCACTTGCTTTTTATTTTCTGTGAGTGGCAACTACTCCCTACTGTCCTTTTCTATGGCTGATCCTGTTTTACATCCCCATGTCACTGTCACTATCACTGAAAAAAAAAAAGGATCAAATAATAACCACATTTATGAAGGATGGCTAGATACTCAATATCCCAATCTCTTTTCCTGTATTTCAGAAAAATTTTCCCCCTTATTCCTTCACCTTTGTGAACAAAATAATCACATATTGTTAAGATCATTCCATTTGTCATTTCTTTGACTCTCTACAATCTCTTAAATGAGTCTTTACTTGTGCAATGCAGGTTAAGTGTGAAGAGACATGAGTAGTAAACTCACCACAAATGTTCAAAAATTTAAGTTACACAACCACCAATGAAACAAAATTCTTCCCAGATGAAAAATTAATAGACTTTAAAGCATTGACATCACCTTTGGAGGGTAACAATGAAAAATAAGCTTCACACAATAGAATTTGACTCTCATGCACATGTAGCAGACTGTTTGATTGGTTGAGGATCGGCAGTCTTTATTTGTTACCTTAACTTGAAATGAAACAGGTGTTCCACCAAAGGAGGGCATAACTTTTGCTCTGTGACATTTCTTTTGATTATTACACATGTCATCAATGTGACATCATAATATCAGATCATAACTCTCTGTCCATGATAAATAATGTTAGCTACTTTGCCCTTTTTGAATTTGATGTCTATCAAAAAGCAGTCACGGATTAAGTTTGCTTACCACCGCCACCTCACCCCCAGGCCCTTCCAAAATATAGTATGGGGTGATAAATGTCCTTCTTTAAAAAGGACACACTAATTTTTTAAAGATATTTTAAAAAAATATTGAAAGAAAAGTACACTTTACTTTGCAATTCTTCCACTGCTTTGCTTCTAGCTATAAGAAATCAGTAGAATCCATTGTGTAACTAAAACATGCTATCTTATACCGCATTCTATTATACCAGCCATCCATTGGATACTACAGCAAATGCACTATTGAGTAGTGAGATGAGCAAGGTGGAACTGTAAATTCTGAAAACAGAACAATTCTCTACTCCAGACAAAATGATGGACATATCAACAATGGACAAACAATCAACATGTCTTCCTACTTCAACTTTCTACCAGCAAGACAGTTGTTGTACATTTATAATAATAAAATGCCTGCCAAATTTTGATGAAGGTAACTGACAAGATTCATTGTTTCATTACTTGAGTAATTGAAGATTATGCCATTTGCATATTCACCATGTAAAATCTCAATTGAATGTTAAAAGGAGTTTGACAGAGAATATAAACCTTTTGGTTTGAGCACCCTATTTTCCCTTTTGTACTGATTGTTTCCCAGAATATAGAAACATTGAAGAGGTCCTTTAGACTGGGCAAAACATTGATTTCATCTGAATTACTCTTGAATGAAAATTTCTGAATACTTCTCAGATACATAAATTCAACACAGATGAAAGACTAGACAGCCTCAACTACACTGTAACAAAACATGACATTAAACCATGATCACTGATAATATTTTTTTAAGTTTTAAGTCTTATGGTGCAGAATTTAAGTTGAGAAAAATTTGTAAAGACAAACTCTGATTACCTCTTTAAGTTATATGTCAATGCTCAGACAGTTTGGTCCATCTTATTACTGGAAGGAATATATATACCCCTGTCTCAACATCTAAGCTATAAAAGACAGTAACTAAAGTCTGGTGAACTACCTTGTATGCATCTGTGTCAAAACTGGTGTTTAAATACAAGACATTTGCTAGAATATTACACCAGTACTGTTGTAATAAGCATTACAAACAATGCAGTACCATACAATAAGAATTCCGAAAAACTGTACTTTATGGCAATACATTGTACTGAAACCTTTTCCTAAAGAAAACAATATAAAATGGAATAATTGTTACAAAAACAAGAATGGTTAGAAATCCTATAACAGAATATTTGTAACTTCAAGTTTTTCCAATATTTCCAAATATGGGTGCCAAACTATTTGTTTCTCACCTTTAAATCATTGTAACATTGTCTTCTAATTAAAAAAACTGAATCATACAGAAGTTAAAAATCTGTTTGTTCACAGCTTTTATGCAAAAAGTAAACAAACAACAAAATATGTCTATTGCACTATTATAACCTTGAGTTAGACTGTCTAAATATTTCCAAAGCTGCTAAAATGAGATACAACTCATTATAGGTTTTGCACTGAGAAAACAAAAGAAAATAATCATCTCATCTGTCAACCTTTTATGTTCTCTCTCTCTCTCTCTCGTCATACTCCCTTGAAACAGTAAATATAGCATATCAATCCCTACTTTCACACTCAATTAACTTCATAAACTGAACCTCTCACAGAACCACCATGGTCTCTCTCACAGGATAACAAACAGGAAAAAAGCCTGTTGATTCAAACTCCTTTATTAAGTTAAAAGTCAAAATGCTAAAAATAAACCTGACATTAGCATTAACACCCTTAAGAGTTGCATGAATGTGAAATAAAGGATAACTAATTTTCATAAAGTTTCACTATTATGTAGCTGTTACTTGTACAAATGAAATTCTTGAGCTCCTGAGACCTCAATATTTATCAGTTTTTTCCTGCCTTTCTTCAAAGGAGTGACTCCATGCCAAGTTATGCCTTAAATCTCCAGTGTCCTCTGGACTGGAACACTCTTATTTCAGCAGCTGATATTTGTATCCATCTTAAGCTTCAGCCTTCAGTCCAAGTGATCCGCTTTCATTGGTTGTTGCTGCAAACTGATTCGTCGTCTTTCAGATTTAGGACTTGGAACCTGAACAAAAAAAAAAAACAATTGGTCAGAGACAATAAATATGCTCCCACTATATTGTGGAAACTTTAGCAGAAACTTAAAAATATCCTTGAAGAAGCTTCCACCTTCAATGTACCTATTCCAATATGTCTCTGTGACAACCTGTCATCTTCAAAGGAATATGTCACAGCCAAATTAACTTTGACCATTCCTAAACAAATCATTTGTCCTTAAATAAAACATTCCTAATTTATCATGCCCAGTTTGTCACTATACAGTACTTGCCTCTGCGAAACTCTCTTAACCCGAAACCTTTTACCCAATTTCTTCCACAATGTATCATGCTCTAAAACAAATGTTACATCTACTTGAAATGAACTGCATCAAATTTTAACATGCACATCAAAGTCGGCAGTTATAAAAGCATACAAGAAATATTGATGTTGTTTATGATATGGATGAATGAGTTAGTTTATAGTTAGATGGAGTTTTATGATTCAGTTTCTGACCCATTGTTTAAGCTGGGGTGGCCACAATCTTTATCCAGTTGTGACTCACTTGTATGGATGAATAAGGAGCCACAGTTAACTGATATAAGGTTTATTTCTGAAACTTCATTGTGGAATTATCTGCCTTGTATAATACTTTGAATCCTGTTAAAAGAATTGTCCAGAACCAAATTTATCTTTAATATGTTAAAGAGGAGCAAATTCTAAGCATTCTGGTGAAAGTTCCATTCAGTTCCCATGTTTAGATCAGAAGATACTGGCAATTGAATTTGACACACTCTCTATGAAAAGAGAACTTGAAGCAAACAAGTGTTATGTCATGGATTCACAATGTTGGCCAATGTTTTGTTTTTCTTTATCTTTCATGCCATAGTTTGGCCTTGGATTGATTAGGGATGCTATCTTGCCCCTGTGGCATATAAATGTTTCAAAATTTTCATTGCTCAGGATGCACTTGCATTATCAATATACTAGAGTTTAACTGCATAATATTGATGGTACATTACGAAGAACAACAAATCATTGGCCAACAATGTGAATTCATGACATATGCCTGCTTGCTTCAGATTTCATCTATGAACAAATTTTGCCACATTCAACTGCTAACATCCCAAGAATCAAACATGGGAAATGAAAAGATTTTTCACCAAATTGCTAAGAGTGTATTCCTCTTTATCACATTAAAAATAAATTTGGTCTGGACTATTTTTCTGAATGTAACAAAGGCAATGATCTCAAAACTGACTGCAAATACAAGAAAATATTACATACAGCTAAATATTTTGAAAAAATAATTGGTCCAATCACAAGCTGCAATTAGAGCTACTCAACAATGATAATTTATCCTTCTTTGTACATCATAAAATCGTTTGAAATTTCTCAAATCTGCTATTATAAGTAGAAGTTGGATGACAATAAACATAGTCAAAGAAATCTACTCCCCAAAATTCACACATACTTATTATAATTTTTTTTTTCAACAACCTAGGAATGAATAAGTTCAGAAAATTTTGCGGAGCATTGTTTCAAAGTTACACTGTTTTCCTGATGCATGATGAAAAATGTAAGAACTATTTTAGAGATCAATTTGTAATTAAAAATTAATCCTGCAAACTAAGTGATTATAAACTTCAACTCTATGTAAAAAGAGAACCATACTAGATGAAAGTAAGGAACAGAGTAAAACAGAACACAATGTCAGGTTATCTACAAAAATTTAAGAGGAGTTGACAAAAAAGTACACTTTCTTCAACTGGGTTCCACATACTTGGCAAAAAAGGATGTTAAAAAAAATGATACAACAAAGTGTCTACTCCCAAGTGACTTACAAGTTAAATTTGATTTGACCACTTTATATTTCATATCACCAGCTAGTAGTCTAGTTTGGCTTAAAAATAATGCATCTAATTTGTAGGTCCATGTCACTTCAAGGAACTCATTTTCTCTGATAATTTTGATGTGACTGATTATGTTGGTCCATGATACCAAGAAAGTAGAACTATCACACAAACTATAAACTAGTCCACAAAATCAAGTGATGGGGGGACGTGAATGACCATAATGGGGGGACATGAATGACCATAATGGGAGGGACATGAATGACCATAATGGGGGGACATGAATGACCATAATGGGGGGTCATGAATGACCATAATGCAGGGACATGAATGACCATAATGGGAGGGACATGAATGACCATAATGGGGGGACATGAATGACCATAATGGGGAGAAATGAATGACCATAATGGGGGGACATGAATGACCATAATGGGGGGACATGAATGACCATAATGGTAGGGACATGAATGACCATAATGGGAGGGACATGAATGACCATAATGGGGGACATGAATGACCATAATGGGGGGACATGAATGACCATAATGGTAGGGACATGAATGACCATAATGGGAGGGACATAAATGACCATAATGGGGGACATGAATGACCATAATGGGAGGGACATGAATGACCATAATGGGGGGACATGAATGACCATAATGGGAGTGACATGAATGACCATAATGGGAGGGACATGAATGACCATAATGGGGGGACATGAATGACCATAATGGGAGGGACATGAATGACCATAATGGGAGGGACATCAGTCTTTATAGTTTCAGTTCTCTGGTTTGCCTGTATCATGGATGGTTTTACACTAAAAATAGCTCTTAACCAGATGAATATGAGGATTTAGAAATGTGTGTAGAAAATAAGCAGAGAAAATTTACAGCCAATGACCCCCACTAATAATGACAGACCACCAATGAATGCTAGGGTTTATCAACACTGCATGAGGGAACACAGACAGTTCAGGAATTCAAAGAACAAAACTGAATGTGGTTGAGAGACAATAGAACAATGAAAGGTTTTTAAATTTCTAATGCAATTATGAACTGAAAGGTGCACTCCAATTTTGCTGGACATGGTCAGTCATCATCCACTATTTCACCTACAAAACATACACATTGGCATTGTCTTCAGCCATTGATTTGACAGTGACTGGCTCAGCCATCAAACTGATAAATGATTTGAGATATTGACAAGCAATGGCATCCCCCAAATTTACCAACAGCAATGCTGAAGGTTGGCATCTTGCAACAAAGAGGAAAAAAAGACACACAATGACTCATCCCTTGATCACTAAAGTGACATGTGAGTCACAAAATCATTTGTCAATGACACACATTTGACTGACCATGCATAATTAGGGGTAACAGGAAGCAGCATTCGAGTGACAACTTGATAACAGTGAAAAATAAGTAGAGCAAGAAATAATTCTTGGTTTGTCTTATGTCTTTTCATGGGCTCATAATGCTGAAGAAAATAACCAATTGCACACCAGTTTCAGTGATGTGTTCCCCCATGGACTGCACAAGTCAAGGTTTAGTCCTCAAATTTATAAATAACATTGGTTTATTACCATTCAACTAGTTATATAAAGGAACTGGTCAGCCAAGAATGAAAGAGACAGAGAGAAAAACATTATCATCTTACCCCCTCCACCATGAGGAACCAGTAACTGATACAGAGAGAAGAAAAAAAACTGCACTAGAGGAATGTCACCCAGAAAGTTACATGTACCCCAGACCTAGCCTGTTTTTCAGTTTGCCAGGAATGAGTTTAGAAGGTCAACTGAAAAACAAGCAAACTTACACATAAATACAACTCAGGTGGGAAACTGAGAAACACACACCTGACTTGATCCTTGAGTGTGGAAGCGTCTTTCAATAACCTACATATAGGAGACAAAAATGAAATAATATGGCTATGAATAGTAATTATTCAAACAGTTTGTAGAATTCGATTGTATTCAATTTATTTCAAACTATCACCTGTCAGAACGGTGATGTTAGTATAGACCTTATGCACTGACAAAACACACTATTGTCATCCTTGGGACAAAACAATGGAACACATGGCCACAGACATAAGAATTCACCCTGTACCTGTAGCAGACTATGCAGGTATTAAACTAGTTCAGTGGTTCTTAAACTTGGTAGATCGGCGAACCCCTTATCTGTATATTTTGTGATCTGAGGACCCTGGTGGCTTTGCCCGTAAGCTTAGGTCTGGGAAAATTTTGTAACTACAAGTCTTTAAAACAGTATTTAAGTTACCACAACCATGCATATGCGGTAAGACGGGTAGGTGAAATATGTCATCTCATCGAAGCTCTTCCATCTAATCTAAAATTCCCAAAACTAAAGAATGAATTCTTTTACTCCTCGTGCTGTTCCTCAGTATAATGGATACAGAACTGAAATACTGAGGTTATCAATGTATCATTGGTATTATTTTCTCTTGACGCTAAGGCCTTCGCAGACCCCCTGCATAGTGGTTGCGGACCCCCTGGGGTCCACAAACCCCAGTTTATGAACTGCTGAACTAGTTGACAAGTCAGCTGTCTGTATTTGTTGGTCTTGGTTTGTTTTTGCCCAAAGCAGGGGACACTTTTTGCTCTGTGACATCATATGCATAAGATCTTTAGTGCTAATATGCTTACACAAGTTGTCAACATAAGAAGACAAAGCCTGATAATTAAATCTTGTGGCAAGGGAAGGGATGGAGAGGAGTGTGCGGACATCTTTGATCTGCTCAAAATATTGTTTTTGAGTTTAGCGTTGCCAAATGGGAATCAGGGTAGGGGATGGGTATGACACTCATTCTTTACAAATATAGACTTTAACCAATAATCTTTTGCCCTACTGTAGTCTTATTGTCTCTAACACAAATTGCATTAAAACTTTCAATTACGTACATTTTTTCATTACTAATTTGCTCTCTGATGTTGGTATAATATGTGGTACCTTGAACTTTAGTAAACATAAACTATGTTGATCTTACATCTACTTTCAAAGGTCCATGACAGGATGGATCAATTTGGGAATGAGCAAACCATTTTGAAACCTCCTTTTTATCTTTATTAAGATATTTATTCTTGTATTTTGATTAAGAGTTTTAAATAAACCTGCTGCCATGTTATCCTAAGCTGGAAGCCCCTAGCTACTACGAATGAAACTAGTGACATGAACTGTATATTTGCACAGCTTCCTATCATGTCTTCGGACAATCTAAACTCTGAATGAGAAACTATTTGTGGTATTGTATACTCATATTGTTCACAGCTGAAATACACACTTTTGCAATGCATTCTCAAATAAATATACATAAATTAGTAATTTAAAAATATTCCATTACAATTTTTCATAACACACACCAGTGTTCACAAATTTCTGCGAGGGAAATGTCTGCATCATAATCACTTACAAGTGAGTTCAAGTTACTGTTGATCTTGGATTTTCTCTCCTTTCAGATTTTATCTCTCCTTTCAAATTAAAATCACTCTTAAAATATTTTTGTAGGAAGGAATTTCTGTCCTTAATCTTGAAGCCTAGTGCTATTACACTGACATACACTTCAATCTATATTCTACCTTAAGTTATACAAACCTTGAAGGCCAAACTTACAAGTCACAAAATATTTCCTAGCAACCAGATAATCCTACCTTAGCCCCAGTACACAAAAGGAAAATGAGAGGAAATTTCTCATGCAAATTATTTTTCCTTATTCCAAAGATAAGAAATATTATATATTTGTAACATACAGGAAAGTTTATGGACAATGGAATGTACCTTTTAATTACTAGTTACCAAAATCTATGATTTGTTACAGGGGAAGTTTAAACAAAAATTTAATTTTCATTTGTGAAAGAGAAACCAAATATACACAGCGTGGTGAAACTCCAACTAAATCAGATATGTTTTTTTTGAGATATCAGTAAATATTGTAACTAGATTTGTGCTCCTAAGTGAGCTTGAGGGCTGCAGAGGTTATATCACTTCCTCACATTGACAAGGAATAAGAAATTCCCTATAGAAACAAATCTCAATAACCTGATACAGATTTTGTATTATACTAACCATACACATACTGTTCCAATACAAAATGATTAAACCAGATGCATTTTGCCAACACTGAAGCCACTAGAGGAATCATATTTATTTTGCAACTTCCAGTGAAAACACTGACTAAACATGACAACTTCACATAGTTAATATGTTTGCAATGTGCCTGGTTCAACAAAAAAGGTGATTGTTCTACTGTATACTGAAGAACAATACAGACAATGTTAGATATTTATAGTACTTGGCTTGGAAAGAAGGGTTAATAAACTGCATTGTCAGCAGGTGCATTGTTAGTCAAATCAAGATCAGAACATGCAAAAATGCACAATACAATATAGTGGAGGTTAGATGTACAAATAGAGAGATATCATATTAATTGATTTCTTTGAATGTCAAGATAGAGAAGAATAAATAGTAGGGGCTAATACTGTTTCATATATCTGGAGGAGATATGGGTATAGGCATTTAAAAAATGAGTTTTAAATAGCAGGAGAATGAATTGAAGTTAAAGATGAAAGCAATTTGCATTAAGTAATCATTGTTTTCTCAAATACATTTTCTGTCTTTGACAAAATCCAAACAAAAGTATGATTATTGTTATTATTATATGTAACACTAATAAGGAATAAATTGAGAGCTTGCAGTGTGAAGAAAACAAAATTGTATGTAGGAGAAACAAGAAAGCAAAAGAAAATGCAACCAAACAAATATGGCATAAAAGTTGAAAAAGACTTTGTGCAAGTTAGCAGTCATTACAATCAAACAAGGGAGTTATGGGTAAGGAAAAAGCAGAAAGTATCCCCCCCCAATTCATATTAATAAAAGCAGCAATTTTGTGATATCCAGGGGGTCAACAAAATTTTACAACTGGAAGATAACGAAATACATTGAAAAAAGATTGCCTCATCAATCATATCCCAGCAATGCCAGAAAAATTGTACTTCTTGACATGAAAAGGAAACCCCTTGAAACAAAGATTAGATATCTATCAGAATAATTATCATTGTTATATCTCAAAGACGCTTCCATCAAACAATATTCTCATGATGTACATACTTCGTGCCTAAATTTCCATCAAGCAAACTCGAAGGAAATTGACATGCCAAACAGCAACTTGGGTATTCAGAAAAAGGAACTTTTGAGGGGAGGAAGGCAAACACCAAGAATGGGAGCTGTTGGACTACTAACCTTACCCTGAGGGTTTCTGCGAGGGGAGGCTGTACGTGAAGGTTTAGCATGGTTTTGATGGTGGCATCGACGAATCACCTTTACCACGACAGACATATGGAGACGGAAAAAGTGTAAATATAAAACAGAGGAAGGAGGAAACCAGAAGAAGATGTGTTAGTACTACATCCAACAGTTTCATCTTGCCATGCTCCAAATCTCCAACTTTTTATCCAAACCATCTGAACTTACTTAAAAGCTTTATAAAGCTTTGTCCAAAGCAAATGTTCAAATAGTAGCAGTACCAGGGCTATGAAAATGGGATAGGGAAGGGGTCAACAGTAACTTTGTAGGAGAGACCACTGGGGATATGGGGGGGGGAGAAAAAGATGTTAAAGAGTAATGGTTAACTCCTTTCCCTACTGTCATGTAGAACAAAAATACAGTACTGATTGAGATAGATGCCATTTCATTGTTTAAAAGTTATACGTCCTTTCTATTTGTCCCAGATCCCCAGCATTCGTTTCATTTCTACTTTTTGAGAAAAGCCTTCCATAAAACATTGCTCTTGGTTTTATCACTTTAAGAAAATCATTAGGCAGCAATAGACCTTACACACTGACAACACATTGATGAAATATTTGGAGGAAGCAGTCAAATTTATCCATGTGTGTAGAAGACTTAAACGTGTATCCGATCAGTTGACCAATCTGAAGTCTCCATTTGTTGGTGCACCTTTGTCCTTCCTTCAAAGTAGCATATGTTCTTTGCACTGCAACATCATACGCATAAGGTCTATAAAAAAATTCAGTGATTAACTTTTTTGATCTCCAAATTAAGGTCAAGGATTAATAAAATGGACACCAACTTGTAAAGTCAATGATAAGTTTGTCTTTTGGCTGTAAACTTTTTACTTAATTTTCCACTACAAATGATTTCCCCATGTTTCCTATACACAATTTGAACTGACCAATTTCACCACAATTTGTTCAACTTTTGTTTAAACCCTCAAGCTCATCTCTGAACTTTTATGGAAGATAAATATCCCCAGCCTACAAAGGCTAGGATTGTTAAAAAAAATAACTGAAAGGGTAAAATAAGCCAAAGTAAATGTAGCATTGTATTACCTTTACACATCTGAATAACCTTTGCATGCAGTGACAATTAAAATCAATGGACAGAAATGGTAGTGTTAAGATTAAAAGTTTTGTAGAATTTAAGAAAAATCAAACATAAAAAGCTAATAAGAAAGGTATACATTGGTGTAAGGAAAATTTATACAGAAAGCAGCAAAAAATTGTTTCCCAATTTTTCAAGAAAAATTGTGACAAATACACAGTATCTTAATTTTTCACCTTTTCTGAATTTATGTTGGATTAGTCTTATAGCTATCTACTTCCCCATTTAACAATGCTATTTTTCAGCATCATCTTGGAATTTATTACTCACAACAATATTTGTATATACTGTAGAGGGAGTATCATGAGTGATCAAAGCAGTGGCGTAGCCAATTTGCCCCTCCATGTATTTAGAGTTTTTAGACCACGAACGGCCACTGGCTGTCAGTCAGACTCAACAAAATGTAGTTCTGATAGTCTCACCATAGTTATCCCTGAGTTATATGTTGTGCCCCCCTATAAAAAGTCTGTGCCCCCCAGTGCCCCCCTGGTGAAAAAATCCTGGCTACGCCATTGGATCGAAGTCACTTAAAACTTGCAGACTATGCTAATGTTTCACAATTATGCCTAATAACAACCATTTTGTACTGTTTTGGGTAGGTTTGAAGTTGCCACAAGCAAATAAGGACAGGTGCAGGGGCATACTGTAGAACAAATGATAATAGGTATTAGGGGAACAAATAACAATTATAGCAGGCAATGTTTAACAACTACCCCAAAACATAGAGATTGACATTAAAAACAGACACTTCAATATTGACTGATTAAAAGTCACATATATTCAATGTAAATATTCTAGGTTTTTGAAACAAAGCTGTTTTAACAACAAAGCTGCTATTTTGAAAATTGTCTTTTGGCAGGTCTACTACGATAATACAGGTGAGATTTATCTTTAAACACTTACAAAACTTTGATAAAGTAAATTTACAGAAGAGGGGGGTGTACCAACAGTACCATTTCAGACAGTGTTTCAGAAAAATGTATGACTAAAACTACAGTACAGGCTAAATGGCACTTTTGTAATTACAATAATTCTGCTTTGCGAAAAACACCGGAACAAAATATGAAGAAACACATAGATCACAGTGACTGGCAGCTCTAAGAGGAAATAAACTTTCTATAGTTTATTGGCAGTTTTCATTGTGAACAGTAACAGTAATACTAAATATATGTAGGAGAGAAACAGTTCAGTATTTTGCATGTTACTAACAAGTTTGACGTTTGCATTCTGTTTTATAGATTGGATAAAACGTTTTTGAAATTTAGAGGAATATGGTGATGTTAGAAGCAATTTTATTCCTTCATTAAATAGCAAAGCAAAATGAATGAATGCACAGATATAAAAAAAACATTGAATCTTACTTTGTCAAAGTATCTACTCAACTTCACAGCATTAGTTGTTCCAGGTGCAAGATGAGCTTCATTACGACAGTCCTGCAAATTGGGAGACAAAAAGTAACATTCACACATACATTTTATCATTTTAAATGATCCACTCTTTCTTTCAATTTTTTTTTTGGGGGGGGGGGGAGGGCAGGGGCTGCAAATTTGTCCAACCAATTTTAAATGGCTCCCTGTGTGCAGCAATACATGGCTTTTATAATACTTCATCAACATGATAAATGCACTTTTCTAATATTCTCCAAAACTCCAGCTACATGTATAATACTGCTTCAAATTTTCAGGCATTTCATTATTGAAACATCAGGTCTCTTTAAACACACTGCATGGAAGATCAAAAGAATGTTATCCATTTACATGCAAATTTTTCTGATTATAGATTTATTTGACTAATATGCTAGATTTAAGCATAACATTAAATGTAGCAGTGAGATTTGTCTAGGAGAAAGGTAGCAGCTGGCTTGACTAGTACCAATTGGTTATGAAATGATGTGGTTAAAACTTCATCTAACTGATTCACTGCATTTTATAGTCAGTATATTCCTGTAATTAAAGGCAATGTCTCACTCAATGTAGGGTCACTGACTTACTGTTAGAAAAAAAAAACAGAATACTGCAGTGAACTTGATATAATATTGTAATTGCTTTTAAATTGTAATGATTAGTCTTGGGTTTGTTTCAGGAAATTTTAATTGACATTTTCTGATTGGCCATATTAAATAGAAATTTCAGTCACACATGTAGGAGTAGGCTAAGTCTTGTTAAAATATTCCTTTCAATAATAAATATCTTACTAAATTGATTTCATCAGCCAGGCACTCTTCAGCAATCTGTGACATCTGGAGGGACATTTGACGCTTGCTGTCCAGTTGGTCCATTTTGGTGCCCACAACCAACACTGGTGTATTGTTACCTGCAAACTGTTCTGCATCATAATCACTGCCAAGAAATGTTGTAAAGACTTCTGTGAAACATTTGTTTTTGAGCAGTCACATCTTAAAGCAAACTTTAACAGGAAAAAAACTAATACTCAAAAAAGCTTGCAACTTAGACTTTAGAGAGAAAGTGGTTCAAAACTCATTAGAGCCTCAACAACCTAAATATCAGTTAATTTCATTTCATTTATTTGTTTGTCACATTCATCATACATGTAAATAAAGATACATTACTGTATATATTAATTTATAAAGTGTAAAGATTTCAATGACAATTTTGTACCAGTATCACCTCCTTGAGCTTTCTGGACTTACCAGTTTGGTTAAAGCCCTATTTGAAACTGACAGCAAAGCTTCAAATCATCAATAATTCCTTCCAACATTTCATTACAATTCGGTTTTGGTTTTACAGCATTTCTCATTATTCCTAACACAATCATTACAATCATTATGAGGCACATTGTGAGCAGCATGTGTAAAAAAAATGTTGAGAAGCTTAGAGGCCCTTAGCCAGGAAATTTTGGCATCTTGAGTGAAATTTTGGCTACTGGAGTGAAATTTCCATTTTCTGCACATGTAAATGATTTACCCTTCCTGGGAAATAATCACCTTTTTTCCAGCCCCCAGTTAGTAGTCTCATCATTCAGACTGGTTCCCTAACTTGCAACACTAAGTTCTAAAATATAATTTTGAATTTATAGTTTCATTAAATGGACCTAACTCAAAGAAATTCCATTTAAAAGTAATTTTTGAACTTTGTGAACCAGGCACATAGCCAGGGCTATGTCATGGAAGGGAATTTTGGATGGGAACATGGGAAGAGGTTTAGAAGAAAGTGGCAACCTCCTAGCCTTTGGAGAGAAAAGGAAAAGGTTTTTAGGCATCCTAATGCCAAATGGTGCAATATTGTGCCTCAAATGTCATCATGTTTACAGTGATCACTTGCTTGTCATTTTTTTTTACAGTGTTTCATTTTTTAAATTTGGATCATGTGGGGTTTTAACCCCTGAAACCCCTACCTTAGCTATGTGCCTGTCCAGGGGGCCGTTCCACAAAGAGTTACGCACAATCTTAAGTTTGATTAAGCATACTTAAGCCAACAGTAAATTATACTTAAGATCGTGCGTAACTCTTTGTGGAACGGGCCCCAGAACTTTCTCATCCTGAATAAGGATAATTATTTTGCACAATTTTCACATTTTTAACAATAGTACCTGAAATGACATAAATTTAGTGTAGTCACTGCAGTATATAGTCGAGTAAAATAATTAAAACAGCTCTGTAGACATTTCCTACAACCTTTTGACAGTTAAGACTAACAGTGGTTAATTTTGAAAGACAGCATCTTTCACAAATCTAGGGGAGCAGGTAAGGTGCATCTTACACCAAGAATTTGATTTGTCTCACTCATTACTGATGACAAACTACCATCCACATCACTGGTCCTGCAGGTGCCAGTGATGTATATCTTAAGTTTAGTTGCATGTCACTTGTGCATATTTAATTTTTGCTGACCTTCTTTCAATGTTTTTATTGCCATCTTTGAAGCTGTCTATTGTAATTTTGGTCATTACATTCTAGCTCCCAATGATAGCAGACATATTGCTGCCTAAAAGCCTGGGATTAAATTTCTTCTGAAAGGTACATTTTAATTAAGTCACAGTAGTTAACGAAATGATGAAAATAAAACAAAAACCCACACTCACCATGATGATGGTTTCCTTGTGTGACCATTATAACTGTCTCTGTTTAAAACTTCACCAAGCCATTTTCTCAAATTTATGTGTGACTTTCTGTTTGTTAGATCATGGACTAGTATAATGCCTGGCAACAAAAAGTAAATAAACAAAGAAGGGTAATAAGATTGCAAAGAAAAAATTATATACATTGCATACATGGTAGTAAGACTTACGACAGGTAATGTAACCACAACATCAAACTAGACGGCCTGTACTTGCAGGCATGTACATATCAAAGCCCCTGACCCTTGAATTGGGGTTCCGTCTCTGTTGAAGACTCGGAAATGGCTAGTTTGGTTAGGTTTGGACAGACAAGTTTTGAAATGGTTGAGGGGTACTTAATTATTCCAAGATCTTGAAAGGTGAAATGTGCATTGAAATCCACTGTGTGCCAGATAGGAGCAAATAATCTTTTGGTGCCTTCTTGCTCACTGTTCCAACATTGGGTTTTCACGCCTTTGTGCCCCCTTACCCGAACTCATAGACTTAACCCCATCCAAAAACCTAACCAACAACTCTTATCCTAATCCTGATGATCGTTGCTAGGAAGACCGTCAATGAGAAAAAGAGACCAATAAGATATGGGGGACTATATGGAGCAGACCCATGTGATTGCACAAGAGGTAGGTCAACAACATAAACTTCCTTTCCCCATGAAGAGGTCATCATCATTGAGGCACTGCGGAGCAGTAGGCCTAGTGAGTAGTCCTTGGCTGGGGCATATGGACTGCATGCACTTCTGGATGTAGGCTTAGTCAGGGAATCTTGGAAAATTGTTTTTGAATATGGAAACACTGGAAAAAAAATCAGAATCCCCCTTCACTAGGCCTTTTCACCCAAACCAGGGTAATTCCACTGATTCCACAACACTGATCTGTCAATTTTCAGGAAAGAATTATTTGGCAAATATGCTCTGGATGTTTTTCATTCTTTTTTATGTGCGTTAGTCCACTAAAAGAACAAAAGTAGCTACGGAAAGATTATTTGCATTTAATCAAGGCAATAAATATGAAATTTAAGGCAGTATGAGACCATTATATTGAAAATTCCCTCCGTTCAGGGAACACTGCAAAAAAATGTGGAGAAATCGCCCTGCGTAGTTGTGCAATGGTGTTGATATGTCTGCAGTGATCACGTGCCAATCTATACCCTAGATATAAAGAAAATGTACCTAGGGGCGAGCCACATTAGTAGGCGGAAAAGCCCCCAAGCAGGTCTGGAAATCCTACAATCGAAGCTGTGGGCTTCAATTAAAAGCTATCACCTGTATTTCAGCTGGCAAAAGGTCTGGCAACGAGAAGGGATTGGAAGAATGCAGCAGTACTATAATAAACAACAATTGATACTCATCGTGTAAATGGAAATTCAAATCTAAATAAATTTAATGATGTTGCTCACATGGGAGTGTTAAAACTCTTGTAGACAATTACCTTAAGACTTTAACACTGTACAAAATGAATCTGAACCAAACAAAAAAGGCGTACCATGCACAGGATTATAAAACAGCTGTCTACTGTTAGCATGATTGATTGAGCCACCAATATCCCACAATTCTACAAAATAGGATTTCTGAGATGGTGTTCCTTCTTTGTATTCATGCAACTAAAAGGAGAAAGACAAACATTAAACAATTTAAGATCTGTGATATGCATCACTTAAAGGTACATTTATGTAATAAATGAAGAACATACAAAGTCTATTCTTGTCACAAAGACAAAATTAAATGGTTTTCATTTGTATTCTACTAACAAAACTTTATATGCAAAGAGGGGATAACAAATTTTTGAAATATTTTTGCAGCATACAGAACTTATTAACTGGTAACTACATTACTTACTTTAATCAAGTTATATACTGTACTGTAATTGAAGAAATCTCAGTGAGGTCTATAATACAAGGTGAGGGTCAAGCAATATGTAACTTACTGTACTGTAGTTAGTGCTAGACTTACTTGTAATGTAGTAAAAACTGTACAACAAGTCTCCACAAAATGACTGCATAGAGTCACTGTTTTAATACAATGCAACACATAGTACTGGAAAGTGGAAATATAAACCTGACTACTAAAGGTTTTGAAGGCCTTGGACTACAGTCATTTTGATCAATTTTCAAATACTATGGTGTACTTGAAACTTATTTGCATACAATGTCATGTATTTAAATGAATTTCACGTTTTTACTGAATTAAGTCAACAAAGATGTATCCATCCCTACACATTCTAATTATCTTACCAAACTACCAACACTGATTCAAAAACAAATTTGGGAGATGAATTTAAATTACAATTTTTAAATGAGTTGGTAACCTGATTCTTTACCTTCAAATGGACAAGACTTAATGTATGGAAGGTTTTAAATCATGTAAATCACATTGTAGTCTATAGACCAATTTCAAAAGTGAAATGACAAAGGACTGTGGGATGGAATGTTAGTATGCATCTTGCTTTGCTATGTCAGTTAAATGTCAATACTGTCAAAATTGATGAGTACAAAAACTCTGTTCCAAAATACTTTGTATTTCCTTATTGGAAAAGGGTCTTACCCAGGTTTGGTGATGTAATTTTGATTGATATAAAAACATTCACTCTATAAACCAATCTGATTAGTTAATAATGTGTACATTCATAGATATCATGAAGACTAATGTATTATGCAAAATGTTACAATGCTCAAATCATGGACACATGTGATATTAAGACTTAACCACACACAGTACCTGCAGAGTGTTTCGTGGACATGTATCATAATTGAAGGTTTGCAAAAACACAAAGGACTGCTACCTTTATTTTATCAGTGCAAGAGCTTTTGATATGAAAACATAAACTACATATTCTTTTTTCATCAAACTAACTTCAATCTTACCTTTACATCTACAGAGGCTCCAATGGTCCATGAGGCACTGTACATTGCTTTGCCATGAGCAACAAGGTAAACAAATGCTGATTTTCCCACTCCTGCAAAAAAAAAAAAAAGAAGAAGTCCACTTACAAAGCAGAAAGCCAGAAAGATACTTGTAGTTAATCCTTGCTGCAGAAATGAAAGTCTACAGTATTTTTTTTTTTTAATTTTTTTTTGTTCAAATGTACAGTTTCACTAATTACCAAAGAACAATAGGGTCCACCTTTTCAATATGGGCAATGTACATGCTGCAGTAATATGTGGATGGAATTTCTCATGCATACATATATACATACATACAAATATTTATATAGCACTAGCTCTAAATGATCAATGATCATCATTACACATCTTGAGACACAGTTTTTACAAGGTTTTCGCTTTCAACATCTGTTGACCACAAATGACGTTTGGTGACCCCCAACAAAAAAGTTGATGTCCAGCTACTTAGTATGGGCATTGCAAATTTCAATATTGTGTTTCAAAGGTTTTACCCTTTCTACGGTATCTCGGTTTCCGATCCAAAATTATGTTTGACCTCAACCAAAAACCATGAAAGGTTCATCTACTAAAAAAGCACAATGCACATAATACTGTAAGTATGACATCCCTCACTATTACCATTCCTGCAACATTGTAAGGTTTGGTCTACTGACCTCTAGTGACCTTAAATGACCTTTGACCTCCACTATAAAGGATGAGGTTCATCTCCAAAATAAGGGCAAACCACATGCTACATTAGAGATTCCTCACTTCCCCTCCCTTTCTTGAGACATCATGTGACAATATTTTTCACCTCAAGTGTGAAATTTACATTAAGCAACTGCTTGGATTGCCTTGAATGTGCAATGCTGTTCTCTTTATAGAATATGAAAGATACTTTGAAGAGAAATAAGAATGAAATTGTGAGATTCATCCTTGAGATTTTGAGAAAAACTGGAAGAAAAACGAGGAGAGTTGAAAACTTGTCAATGGAACATAATATACTACTGTAAAGTGTAGCTAATGAAATGGGAATTGCCCTGTATGAATCCAGTTCTCACACTGGGTAGTTCTGTAAGCCCCCCTGGCCCCCCAAAAAACTTTCAATGAGAGAAACTGAATTTGTACATGGTGCAATTCCCAGTATGTAATGTGACATTATGAATCTGAGGTAAGTGACCATGATTAGCTTTAGTAGTGAGAAGATTTTTTGCATTTGATGTGAGGTTTTTTGTTTTGAACAAAGCAATTATTGTTTTATTTCATTCAAAAATGTTATAAGAACATTCTTGGGAAATTTGAAGATGTTAAATCACGTGTAAGGTAAGAAAACATCAATAATTTTATGCAAATCCCTCGCCAGGGTAAAGTATCCCTCGCCAGGGTAAAGTATCCCTCGCCAGGGTAAAGTATCCCTCGCCAGGGTAAAGTATTGTGAACTACCTTCTTCTTTATATTTAAACTACAACATATATGGTGACACTATGACGACCTGTGCCTAGGCATATTCCTAAGGAGTTAACCCCAGTTTCTGAACCTCTTAGTTTCCTCTCCTAAAACATTAGTTTTCACCCCAACTGTGCATTTTTGGTTAATTTACTATCCGTTTAACCGATTTTATTAACTGGCAGTTAAGCGTTTAACTGAAAATGTCGTCATGTTCAGATCATCAAAAAATCAACATTTCCAAAGAGGGCCACCACTTTTATACAGGAAAGTACAAGTCTAAAAATGGTGTGGTAAATCATGCTCGCTGATGTTAGCATGTGGCAAAAATGTTGGTATTTTGCGATGAGTTGATATCATCTTTTCAGAGTAAAAGTCCATCCCACTTTTAAAGAAACTTTCTTTAGACCAGGTGCATTTTTTAACATTCCACCAACTGCTGTATTTTCCTGCCTGATCCTATGAAATATTGTCAGTTACGAAGACTGACAACTCATGAAACACTCTGACACCGCTGTTTTGATGCAGCTTGCTTGCAATGCAGTGTTCAATACAGTACATGTACAGCGCTCACGTGTTTGTCTCGGTAGCGATCTGTACAGTACAATTGCACTGTAAATGCCCACCGGCCGCAAACTGCAGAACCAAGCCCTTTTATCCTGCATAAATTAAGGAATTCCCAGCATTCCTACCATAAAATTATTTACGGTAGGACTTATGGAATGTTATCATATGACGTCATTACGAACAAAAACAATGATGCACATGGTCTAATGCGTGCAGTAGACTTACGTGCGTATCCGTTTCTAACACTAACCAAGAGATCATGTTTTGCTCGGTGACATCATATGCGTACAATCTATTGCAAAATGTGAATTACCCCTGCATCGTGATTGGTTTAAGTGCCTTGATTCTGAGTAGGTCAAACACAATTCATGATATGATATTGGGTAAACAACAAAATGGCGGGAATTATCTGGTGCTTACCATCATATTTTTACTGGTTAAATTTTTTCCAAATACTGTTACTAACAATGAAAAATAGGGAAATTTATGGAAGAGGTTTAGGTTACCTACAGTGGGGAGATTTATTCGAATATACTTTTGTGCCCTAATCATGGTCTTGCTGAGGTCTCATTGCCATATAGTACAAAGTTTGGTAACTTTTTCCCAGCAGCATTATCCACTTTTGTAACAGCTCCCTGCTTTTCTTGTGGCTTTTGAAGGCAAGTTGATCGTTGGAAGGCTGCTTGGAAGATAAGTACGACGGGCCTGTTAATGCAAGGAGATTTTCGGCAAGAAAAATCACAGCTCATTGTGCGAGCTGATCGATAAGCAAGACGAAGCTACACAAGAATGCTGGGTCAAAAGCTTTCGATGATCAGTTCATCATAGCTTTTTATCATTTTGGGTGGCAAGATTAGCAATTGTTGTGAAATTTTAAGCCCAGAACTTCATGGTTTATGGTACAAACGGCGTAAGTGAACAAAGTGGAAATTGCCGCACTGAACAATTTGAATTAGGAGGATTAAACGTTTAGAGAAATGGCGACCATGTAACCGGTCAATCGGTCGGTTAAACGGATAACAGTTGTTGCCCTACCAGTGGAGAAAAAAGTTGAAAGATGGGGGCAAAACACAAAATTTCATTGCACCCATCACCCACAGTCAAATTGGTCTGAAAGAATATTCAGGAATGTTAAAGCTACTGTACTGTATATTTCAATGCTTCCACTCTCAGGATCATGTAAAGTGGGCAGATCATATTTCAGAATTTCAGTTTCCTATAAATCCATTGTTCACGAAGGCACAGGTTTTATTTTTGCCAAGATATTTTTAGAAAGAGAGTTAAAACTGGTCCAGGAGACCAAGAAGTTCACAAGATGAGAGATTGTTTGCTGGAGATTGTCAAGCAAAGTGCTGACAAAATGGCTAAAGAAAAAAAAAGAGCCTACAACCAAACAAGAATAATGAAACATGTTATTTTGTTGGATAAGATGTTTTGTTGCCTTTTCTACTCTCTGATGCCATGATAAATTTTTCTTCCAAATTGCTGAGAGATGGAAGGAACCATTATTCAAAAAGGGCTATCTCCATTTAATTACAGTGTAAGGTTAAAACCATAAATGGTTCAAATGATGTTAGAGCAGCAGATGTTTCACAGTTCAAGCCAATGAAGCCATTGTACTGATCCTATTCAAAATACCAGGGGCAAGGAGCCATAAAACCTTTCTCCATTGTTTATTTTTCCATTTCCAGATGACAAAAAGTTAGTTGTAAGATAGATTGAGTTGTTCAGCCCAGTTTCCAACCACTTGGTTTAAGTGGAACTGGCCACAACTTTTTTTTCCAGCTGTGGCTCACTGGCTTGTTTTCCCTTCTCCAAGCTTCAGTTATTTGCAAAATGTATTCCGTACTACTTTTATAGTGTGCAGACAAAGCAGCCCTAGGCGTAACATGTTTCACAAATTGTCAGTGTCATTCATATGGTATACTGTACAGTGATGTTCAAGTTTTTCTCACAAGGCCTATTTAATAAAGGTACAACATTTGAGACATGCACAACTTCACAAGTCTTTGTATGTTTTGCAATTAAAAACTGTTAATTCTACTGTACATAGGCCTAGGGCCTGGTCAATGTAGGGGAGGAAACTAATGATTTTAGGGGAGGCTTTCTTAATTTTTTCAGGGGAGGAAACTAATTAGGCCTAGGGTAGAGGCACCAGTATTCAACCCTTTAAGAAACTTCTTGAAGTTTTTCCTCCCAGGTAAAGTGGAATTATATGGCTCAAAACGTTTAATTGTTAGATATTATGATGGCTAACATGTTACCATAAAAAAATACTGGATTAAGTCTTATCCTTCAGAAATAGTTCAACTTTAAAGTTTGAGTTGGCCTACCCAGTATTCAACCCCGTGTCACTAGTATTAAATTTTGGGGACCAGTATTCAACCCCTCAATCATTATACCCCAAAAAATTATTTAATAAAACAATTCAGATAAAATGTTAAATGGATGGAAATATAAATTACCTTCATTACTTTTGTTCAGTATTTGATTCTTGAACTATGTTTTTATGCAGTTTGAAGGGAAATTTCACCTTGCTGTTATGTCTCTCTGTTTTTATTAGGTCATTAGGGGCAAACAACACACAATTCAGTGCAAAATTATTGATTCTACAATATTTTCTAAAAGACACAGAATATTTTTACAGAATAGGGCTGTGACGGTTAATCGGTTAACCGGTTAACTGACCGACCCGTCGGTTACTTGTGCGTCATTCATCTTCATTGATTAACCGTTTTTGTATTGCCAATTACTCAGTCACCACGGCGTGGCTTTGTTAGTAAATTGTTACACAAATATTGCGTAACAAACAGTGTCAGTTTCTCACAAATTATCGCTCGAACAATAACTGTAAAAAGAGTTTTTTTTAAATCGGCCGTTCGATTGAATGGATTAATTCCGCGGCAGATCCCTGAATTAAGTACATAATGATGAGTGACAAGTGGGGCACCCGTTGTTACTTTTGTTGGCAGAACTTCTTGTGCTCGTCTCCTAATCCCTTTAATAGCTTCACCCAAGCACAACTTAAGAAAGAAACGGCATGTTTGAGAGATTACCAAGCCAGAAGAAAGCCACAAGACAAGCACGGAGCTGTAACAAAAGTGTGTAATGCTGCTGTGAAAAAGTTACCAAGCTCTGTACTTCTATGGCAATAAAACATCAGCAAGAACATGATAAGGGCACAAAAGCATATTTGAATAAATCTCCCCACTGTAGCTAATCGAAATATTTAATCATGTTACACCTCCATAAATTTCCCTATTTTTCATTGTTAGTAGCAGTATTTTGAAAAAATTTAACCTGTAAAAATACGATCGTAAGCGCCAGATAATTCCAGCCATTTTGTTGTTTGCCCAAAATCATATAAAATGGAACATTCCATGTTGATTTTTATGAATAAGCATACGCAGTTCGTTGAACAGACTGGGTTGTAGCTGCGATAATGTACTGTACTGTAGAAGTCAACCCTACGATGCACATAAAAATAACGATCTTATTTTTAGCGGTCCTGGACAGCAAAAAATGGATTCGATTAATTTATTTTATGGTTCCGTTCTGATATAAATATCCCCATATTATTGCCACTTCTTGTCCAAACCTTATGTCTTGTTTAAAAATAATCAGCAAATGCAATGCACTTAAGTCAGATCCCCGAAAAATCCAGGTACGCAGAGATTTGTGATGCGGTTTCTTGGTGAATTTAGCATGGGGCTTGGCCGGCTGCACAGGCCAGCTATGTAAGCCTGGAAAGTCGTAACGCAAACTCAATGGGGAAATTTTTCGGAGGTCTGGTATTTTCACACACTAAATCCCATAGGCGATGGCGCGCATTGTGATTGGCTGGCTCAGAACCAATGTATTTAAACCAATCACAATGCAGAGGCAATTCGAATTTTGCAATAGATCGTGTGCATATGATGTAACTGAGCAAAACATGGTCCCTTGTTTAGTGGTAAGAACAGATACGCACGCAAGTCTACTGCATGCATGGCACCACGTGCATCATTGTTTTCGTTTGTGATGACGTCATACGATAACACTCCACAATTCCTACTGTTAATATTTTTACGGTAGGAATGCTGGGAATTCCCTAATTTACGCAGGATAATAGGGCTTGGTTGGGCTGTTTGCGGCTGGTGGGCCGTTTACAGTGCAATTGTACAGATCCCTACTATGACAAACACATGAGGGCGGTACATGTATTGAAAACTGCATTGCAAGCGAGCTGCATCAAAACAGCAGTGCCGGAGTGTTTCATGAAGTAACTGGCGATATTACATAGGACCCGGCGGGAAAATACAAGTTGGTGGAATGTTAAAAAGTGCACATGGTCTGAGGAAAGCTTCAGTAAATGCGGAATGGGTTTTTACTGTGAAAAGATGATATAAACTCAGTGCAAAACACCAACATTTTTGCAACGTGCTTACATCGGAGAACATGACTTACGACGCCATTTTTAGACTTGTACCTTCCTGTACAAAAGTGATGGCGCTCTTTGGAAATGATGACTTTTTGTTGTTGTGGTGAACATTACGTCATTTTCCTTTAAATGGTTAACCGCTGGTTATTAAAATCGATTAAACAGATAGTGAATTAACCGAAAATGCACAGCCCTATTACATAATTATGCTAAAGGACTAAAAAGTAGTGACTTCTTTTAGAAATGACCAGAAAATCCTAATGGACTTCATTCACAACATCTTTGGTTCCATAAATGGTAAGACCCATCTTGACTATGCAACTCAGGCTTGGACACCCTACTACGAAAAGGACAAGTTTCTTTTAGAGCAAGTTCAGAGGAAAGCCACTCGCCTTATGTACCTGAGGTGAGAAATTGACCTTATCATGCTCGGGTTAAGCATCTTGGGCTTACCACTTTGGAGCTAAGAAGGATTAGGCAGTACATGCTCCAGGTCTAGTTTCTTTCTGAAAGGAATCCCCTTTTGACTTGTAGTTATTTAAGGGTTCAAAGTAATTCTCAAGTTTGTGGGCATTGTAAAAAGCTGGTAAAGCCTTTTGCAAGGCTTGACATTCGGAAGTTTTGTTTCTCCCATACAGTTGTCAATGAGTGGAATTGTCTGCCAGATTGGGTAGTTAACTCCACGTCAGTTCACTGCTTTAAAGGCCCAGTTCTCTCACACCAAACAGTACCAATTCTCCTAACCTTCTTACTTAAGCCCCACCCACAATTGTGTGAAATTCATCCTCATCCAGATACAATCTCAGTTTTTTGCTTCAAAGTGAGTATGGAAAAACTAATCAAAACACTCTCAGTACCGTTCATGCTAGGTAATATGTATAAGCTTTGGTACTCTGCATTGTTTGAAATAGCTGTCAATCAAAGAGCTGAGCCAATTGAGGATTTCGGTACCCCGTACCAAAATTGTAGTTTGGGGTGAGAGATTTGGCCCTTTAAGGTTAACATTGACAAGTTCTTCCATGACTGTGCCAGAATCTGATTGTTTTGGGCTGTTGTCTAGGTTTGGTGGTTTGACTTTTGATTAGCTTGGACTTCAGGGCATCTTATGGGGCCTTGGCCCTCCTTTGCACTTCAACCCGTGTTGTATGTTAAATGTATCAGGGGATTGAATACTGGGAAGCACACAAAAATTGCATCAACAGTATTCAACCCTCTTCAATTTCCCTTCAAATTTTGTGTAATTTCACGATGGTGCTAAGATTTGTTTGCAAATTGCTTCTTCTTCTTCTTTCAAAATACTGAGAGACATCCAGTTAAGGACATCAGTGCACCACGTACACGCTGTGAGGTCGGCCAGGCCCTAAGACAATTTTCTACAAATTCTATGGGGTTAGGGTGACTAATGGTACAACATTTGACAAAATATTGGCCTTGATATTTCATTATTTTTTAAACCAGTCTCTTTTTTAAATGGATAACAGAAAATTACACTCCTTTGATTTTAACCATCTTGCTTTACATGACAAAGAAATTCCTCAAATTCTTGCATACAAATATCTCCAAAAGGTACTTATCTGCAAATCAGTTTCACAGAAGTGAAAGACGATTACGCAGAGAAGTTGTTTTCACCTAATGGTATAACTTTATGTGGGGTGGAGCCTTAGTTCACTGAAAAATGTGGAATTATATCTTAGGGGGTTAAATACTGGTGCCTAGGGCCTATTACACAGGAGTTATGCTAGCCTAGGCCTGGGCTATGTCCGCTTTGTCCTACTCAGTGTACTGAGTACTTTGGGAAGGACTTTTAGTTCCCTAATGTCACGCTAAGCGTATGTTAGTCCTATTCACAGATTAGACTTAAACTAAGTAATACCTTTTCCTTTTCCCCAGTCTGTGACTTTCATCTTTTCTTTTCTTTTCTCAGCGCAAAGGGACTTCAGTGTGTTTTGCGCTTTATAAGAACTGTGCATTTTTATGGGTTTAGCCTAGGCTAGGCCTAGAAGCTAACACACTGCATTGGGCCTGCAGTAGGCCTAGGCCTAGCTAGCCTAGTCACTGAATGTGACCGTATAATCCGTTCCTTGTGGTCACTCCTTACTACGGTCACTGGCCTACATGTACAAAGGTAACAACGTTTAAGCCAAAACAACAAACTGATCTCTAATTATGATGGTATGGTTCATGGAACAGATTTGAGTTAATAATGATTTTGAGCATTCTTAAATATCACTTATATCTTCAGTGAGAATGTTGCTTGAAAAGACGTCAACATGGCTGTAACGGGTGTCGCATTGAATAGTAAAAGACATCGATGAAGTTTGAAACTTGAAGGAAAAGTGATGGAATCTTCATTTGACAAAAGTATCACTGATATTACATTCCATTCCATTACTTTCCGCCTCCCAAAAAGGTGTTTTCTGCTAAAAATAAAGGCGGCGGAAAACACCGTTTTTGAAGGGTGGAAAGTAGCGAGGGCGGAAACTAACTGTAACCCAGTAGGCCTAGGCCTAGCCTAGGTTAGGCCTTCACCAGTTCTCATGTAAGCCTAAATATCTGACACTTATCATTCTTTCAACCTCATGTAGCTGTCCCTAGTTTATCTGTTTTATCAAAGTTCATGGAATTGAGATCATTCTCATTTCCTGTCACATTGGCTTAAGTACTTAAATAAATCTCTTTATTGTGTGGGTCCACAGTATGTGACCACAGGTCTGGCAGCTGGTCAACATGACCTGTCAGGAAAACATTACTAGGAAATAGGTCTGACTCATTAGTGCAGATTTCTCTTTGTCTCATCCTAGATGCACTCTGCAGACTCTGCACCAATGAGAATAGTAAAATACCTTTAGCACACTCCCACTTTGGCACCATGGGTGTAGACCCATGTGACAAAGGACTTTAGGACTTCATTCACTTTTTGAGATTCGAGATTGAGAGTAGAGATGAGATTTTGAAATTGGAAGCCAGAGAAGTAAGATAGAAAGTTAGAAATAGAGGAGTAGAGAAATAAGAATCGAATAGAATCGAGAGAGACTTGTAGAAAAGATAACTTAGAATTATAGTGGAGTGGTGCTAGCTGAGTGAATTCTTTAATATTGCACTTAGACTTTTATTACATTTATGTTCACGTTTCAACCTGTATATATTTCCGTCATCACCTATATTGCCAACTGAGCAGGCAGCAATGAATAAACTCCTCATGCTGAACTTGTGAATATTTGTTTGTGTCCTTTCATTTGGAAACACCTTCAACTTAATATGTAGGGACACGCCATCGGCATGTCTTACTTTACCCGCTCGATTATTCCGCTACCGAATGAACAATCCAACTTACAGTAAGACCGACATCTAGGCCTATATCATACAAAAACCACCCCTAACGTTACACTCACATGACTCATGTACGACAGACTAGCCTACAATTGATTGACCATCTACTATTATCACAATCATACTGAGGACTAGTCTGGACTGGCCTTAGTAAAAAAAAAACTAACATGTATTGAAAGGGTTGGTAAGGCCTAACGTTATTCTCTGAGTCTAACAAGTGACGTAGGGACGATGGCTGGCCTAACGTTAGGCCGTTAGGCTAACGTTAACCTAAAGTAGCGTCGATTAACTGTGTTATTACGACAAGCCTATCATGAAGTTGACTAGACTGACGACTGGACTACATTACTTAAATATTAGGCTTTATGATACACTGGATTGTTACACTTTTAAAGGATATTATAAATATGAGTATTTACCTGAATCTCCAACCACAAGAATCCTCACTTTTTCGAGATCTATCGATGCCATTTCTCATAATATTTTCGTAAATAGGTGCAAGTGTTCCACATATGACAACCCAATTTCCTGATAGTAAACTTTGTGAAGTTTATCATCGATCGGGCCGGGCTAACAGTTAAGTTTCGGACAGGGGGAGGCATTTTTTTAATTTATTCATTTTTATTGAATGCTCCGAGATTTTGTCAGTTCCTCTTTCCATCATTTTTCAGAAGTGTCTGGATTCGAGTTTTGTTCCTACTGACTGGCGGGTAGCAAATGTTACTCCAATTTTTAAGAAGGGGGATCGAAGTAATCCTTGCAATTACAGGCCTGTCAGTTTAACCAGTGTTGTGTGCAAAGTTATGGAATCTTTGATTAAGGATAGTTTACTTAAGTATCTTTTAGATAATGAGTTACTTAATCTGTCACAACATGGTTTCCTGCCAAGCAGATCTTGTGTTACTAACTTACTGAGCTTTCTTGAAGATGTCTCTTCATCTCTTGATCCTGGGTATGGCGTTGATGTCATTTACCTTGACTTTTCAAAGGCTTTTGATAAAGTTCCATTAGGTAGGCTAATGGTTAAGCTGCATAGGTTAGGGGTTCAGGGCAATTGTGCTGATTGGATAAATTCGTGGCTTCATGGTAGATCTCAGAGAGTTGCTGTCAATGGTAACTTCTCCTCTTGGAAAGAAGTCACAAGTGGAGTACCACAGGGTTCTGTCCTTGGCCCACTTCTTTTCTTAATTTTCATCAATGATATTGATAGTTCTCTTACATCTCGTATAAGTAAGTTTGCAGATGATACTAAGCTTTATAGGAAAATTAGCATTTTGGATGATGCCTTACTGCTGCAGAAAGATCTGGATAGGTTATTTTCTTGGTCTCAGACCTGGCAAATGTCTTTTAATGCAGATAAGTGTAAGGTCCTTCATTTTGGTCCCAAAAGTTCTAGCTATGATTATAACATGAATGGTTGTGTTTTAAGTAATGTCACCTCTGAGAAAGATCTGGGTGTTGTAATTACTGGGGACTTAAAGTCATCAAAGCCACTGCTGTAAAGGCTAATAGAGTGCTTGGATTGATCAAGAGGAATTTCATCAATTTTAGTAAGGATATTGTACTTAATTTGTATAAGCAGTTGGTAAGACCCCATCTTGACTATGCAGCTCAGGCTTGGAGTCCCTTCTATGAAAAGGACAAGTTTGTTTTAGAGCAGGTTCAGAGGAGAGCCACTCGCCTCATTCCTGAGGTGAGAAATTTGCCCTATCATGCTAGGCTTAAACATCTTGGGCTTACCACCTTGGAGCTGAGAAGGATTAGGGGAGACATGCTCCAGGTTTTCAAGTTCCTTTGTGAAAGAAATCCCCTGCTGACTTGTAGTTATTTAAGGGTTCAAGGTAATTCTCGGGTGCGTGGGCATTGTAAAAAGCTTGAAAAGCCTTTTGCAAGGCTTGACATTAGGAAGTTTAGTTTCTCCCATAGAGTTGTCAAAGAGTGGAATTGTCTACCAGATTGGGTAGTTAACTCCCCCTCAGTTCACTGCTTTAAGGTTAACATTGACAGGTTTTTCCATGGCTGTGGTAGAATCTGATTGTTTGGGGCTGTAGTCAAGCTTTGGTGGTTTGACTTTTGATTAGGGCTTGGTCTTCAGGGCATCTTATGGGGCCTTGGCCCTCCTTTGCCCTTCAACCTGTTATGTTATGTTATGTTATTATTTGTTTGTTTTTTGCGTTTTCTAGTATGTGAAAATTTTATGAAAGATACAATCAAAAGGAAACAGTGCAGTGAGAATGCTGATACCTTCAAGTTCATTTAATGAGGGAAATCAGTGGAAACCTAAATTAGCTGGTCATGAGTTGGCAGTGGTGCTTTGGATATTGATTTTGCCCACCTATAGGTCTAGGTTTGTATTATTTCTTCATATATAAAAGCATAAAACTCAAAACCATAGGATACGAGGGCATCCCAGTTGAACTTTGGAGGGCGGAACACATTTTGCCTGGAAAGGTTAATTCTGCCCGTAAGACTGTCTAAGCGAAGCGCTACCTGGCACTGGTGGGCGCGCAGCGTACAGAACATTTTGAAAAAACGGGCCCGAAATGGCATTTCCAAGGCTCATGTACTAAGAGTCTACCACAACTCCCTTATTCTGTTAATGAGCCTGGGAAATTCTACTAAGATTCTACTTAGAAGATGTTCATTTTGATCGAGCTTTCGTGTGCCATAAAAATTTTCACTTCAAAATGAAATAGCAAACTGCAAAGTGATCAGAAAGTTACGAGGGAAAATGCAGGGTGTAGCCATTTTCTGGTGACTGATGGGGAGGCTAATCATGTCCCTTTTATTTAATCGTCTCCCCACACTCTAAAAAATATTTAAACGATTTTGTTTAAAAATTAGGATACTCACGAATATGAGTATTTCTACTCGAAATAAGTGAGTACTTCAACTGAATTTGTGCAAAATTTTACACAAATTGCTGAATTTGTGCAAAATTTTACACAAATTGAGTTGAAGTACTCACTTATTTCGAGTAGAAATACTCATTTTCGTGAGTATCCTAATTTTTAAACAAAATCGTTTAAATATTTTTAGAGTGCATTGACCACCACCCTTAGAGGAGGCCTTAAAAGTTTTTCTGCTTCGGAGGGCTTAGATGCAAAATGGTGTGATGTTTTGCTTCTTTGTCTACTTGATCTATGTTCTAGACATATCGCCATTTCAGGCTATCGATAAATAATAGGCATATAATTCCTAATAGGCCTATTGACAAAAATAAAAATAAATAAATAAAATAAAATAGTAATGAAGTGCAACACTGCAATGTTCTGTTTTTAGTAATCTCTTCGACCAAAACTCTTTCTAATTTTAAGCGGGGCGCCACCATCATGTTTGCGCGGACGGAGCGCACGAAAGAAAAATGAAAACTGGACCCTTCAGGGAGCCGAAAATGGCATGTTTCCTAGGCTTGTAATAATGGAAGCAGTGGTTACTCTAAGCTTTCCATTTTGTTTTTACCCTCGAGACGAGCGCGTAGCCTGAATATGGTCTTCGGTCAAGGGATAAATGAAACTATCACCCCAATTTCAGGTTTTTCATGTGCTTTTTTGACCATGTATTAGGCTACACCAAGTTTGCGGAAGCCTGTGGTAAATAACTGGAATAAGTCCTAAAAGGGATCTTGCAGAGACATTTACAAAGGGCATCGTTAAACCCAAGGACGGCGATTTGTACCAGATATTGGGGAGCATTTTCACGAACGACATGCGTGCAACCAGCTGAGGAACTCTAAGTCGGCGAAGGTTGTATCTGTAGCCAATGCAGGAGTACTGGTGACCACAAGTGGTAACCATGGCCACTTCTTGCGAGAACTCACATGATATCTCAAGCCTGAATGTCCTGGCAAGCCTAGCTGTGTCGATGCGCCTCGTGGTGTATACAGGGGCGTCGATTTGGTTTTCAAAGTGGGGGGCATCTGGCCTAATTTTTTCCTCTTGTCCTGGTAAGGACTGAAGGAAGGGGGTAGCTAAGCATCCAAATATTACGATTTTCTAAGTGCGGACACCACTAGGGACGTAACCTGCGGCGCGCGAAGAGCTCTGAAATTTTGTCCTCAGTTTCTGATGTATGAAAATATATGACGCTTGTATTTGCAGAAAAGTTTGGATTCTCAGTTTTCTGAACGGAAACTTGGAAAGTTGGGGGACTAGTGAAGATTTTGCATATCGAGCGGCGACCAAAGATCGTTGTTGCTACATAATGTTATCCAACGCCTACGAAATAAGGCTCTCCGACGAAATTTCTGAGTCAAGTCAACAGCTTATAGTGGAGAAAATTTGGAACTTATAAAAGAAAATTTATAAAAAAATATCACTGTAGTCACCGTTGTCACTTGATGATCTGGTGTCGCATGTAGCAAATTTCCAATTTTGTCAGCTACAGAGCTCAGAAAAGTTAACCATATTGAAGCACCTTTACTTAGGAGTTGCAATTTCCGGCGCGCGAAGCGCGCGGAATGTTGCCTTTTTAACAAATAATGACGAATATGGAATTTTAATTGGAGAAAATTTGGATTTGGGAATTTCATGAATTGTCAAAAACATACAGTAGACTGGTTTCACAAATGGCAAATTTCCGAATTCTTCATTTTTTCAGAGCCGCCTGCCGCCTATAGCTACGCCACAAGTGTTTCAAAATTCTGAGTTACTAGGAAACTCCAACGTATTCCAAACATGGTCTTGAAAGTGTGGGTGATTACTGCAACGGACTATACGGTCAATGTGAATTTGACGGATATAAGTAAATAGAATCACGACGAAAATTGTGAAAGTTTGCGAAGGATTTGTAAAAAAAGTTTTGATAGTAAGGAACTATTTGTGATGAAAGAAAGTAAAATAAATCCATAAACTGATCAAAGCACACTTCAATCTACTGCAGGAAAATCACAGATCGAGTGGGGATGGTACATACCCACTGGCAGGCCCGGAGCCAGCCCATGTGGAGGGGTGGACTTTTTCCAAATACTGAGGCGGCTGGCGCGTGCCGTAAGCATGCATTTGCTAGGGGTCCGGGGCATGCTTTCCCCGAAAGTTTGAAATCTGCACATCTCATTCCTGCAATCTGGAGCATTTTAGAAGACTTTTGAACACAACAGAAGTCCCTTTCCCCCAGGAATTCCACACAGTACACCACTTTTTGAGGAAGAAATCATACATGTAATTTGGAAAAATGGACCTCCCTCGAGTTGGGGTGGGTCGTTCGAACTCTCCGACCCCCCCCCCCCGGCTACGGGCCTGACTGGTGCTACTGAGACACCGTTGCATAGGCTTACCCTTGTAAGATTGTTGATAGAAAAACATTATGATATGTCCTTTCGAAGTTTCAAACGACACCTCATCATACACTATCTGAAGACAGAGGATGGAGGTTTACCTCTAATTCCAGATTTGAGTCTCTAATCTAGCAAAATTAAGTGTGATTTTACTTCTCTAATAATGGTCTAAATATGAAATGGTCGAATCGCTATACGAATGTGTGATGTGCTCGTGTCGAAATTTTGCATTAAAGAAATCATTTATTTTTCTGAAAAAGTTGCGCGCAGACTGTGCACCGAGACATTTTCCTTAAAATGTGTTTAGCCTACCAAGGCTGGTCATTCATTAAAGATTACAAATTTTATTAAAACATAGTGGGGGATTCCTTTTCTTCAAGTTCCTATATGTTGTGCTCCTTTATAACCACACTTGGTGCCCTATGCACACGAACAGTCGACACAATCAAAGAGACCGATAAATAATGTATGTTTCATATGCAATTGAAAAAAGAACATCAATGACACTGCAAGTGCGCGAAAAATTTTGGGGATTTTCAAAGTATAAACGTGTAATTATTGGTACAGAAATCGGTCGCAACCGGTACGGTAGAGCACACCTTTCATAACCTACATGTATAGTCTTTTGGTAGGCTAACGTTTACTAAGTTTCAGGTCAAAAAGTGGGGGGAGGGGGAGGACTTTTACCTTGGTGTCCCTTCCACTAAAAAAAGTGGAAGACATGACGTCCCCCTGCCCCCCTTACCCGAAATCGACGCCCATGGGTGTATACATGCACGTGGAGGGCAAAAATATAATGTCCCCTTCTTGTTAAAGTTGGCACCTCTTTTTGCGATACAGTATGTAGGATATTGAATGGCAAAGTCAGTCTTTAACATACAGAAGATTATTTTTATGATTTTACTGTGAACGATCATGTATTTTTCATGTTAAAATAGGTAAATTTGAAATAAATTTGCAGTAATTTGAGTACAAATTCAAAAGCAAGTACCCGAGTCATTAAGTTAAGCACGTTAGTCTAGCACTTCCTACCCTGAATGAGGCTGCACATAAAAACCCAAAGTGGCGATGGTCGAGAACCAACTTTGAGTGTTTCTATAGCTTTAAATGGAAAAGTTTACTGCTAAAAGTTTATGCTATGTAAGTGTTATAGTTGATTCAACTTCGACTGTGTGTTCTATACCCACAAATAATGCCGACATTTTGAGAGAAATTTATTTGCCGTATAGGATAGGGACCACGAAGGATGAACACGACATGGTAGGCGGATCTATCCCGTTAAGGATTCATACAGCAACCGAAACTAAGCCAGAGATGACGGTTTGCCGAAACCGTTCGCGCGAAGAGCGAGGAAAATTTTAATCCAGGGTTTGCTGAAGAAATACTGAAAAGATATGACTCATGTTTTTGAAAGAGAAGAACTTTCCCAGTTCTCATACCAGATAATTCCAATTTTTCCTACTAATTCATTCTTAGTTCCTCCAAAAACTAACTAAAGCTTTTTCTTGTGCAGATGCAAACTCTACTACATTGTCCACAAAATTAGGGGCAATGCGCACTGTTTAACAAGAAATTTTTTAACTGGCTAACGATAACCCTAATCCCTAACCTAATCCCTAACCCGAACAAAGAATACAATCGATACAGTACAATGGCAACAGCCAATCAAAAAACACCTTGTTCAACAGTACGCATCTACCCGAAAATTATCCCGAAGGCCTTGCAAGTCCATCAACGTACCCTCTGTGCCTATTAACAAATGTCAGCTACCCTTATGACTTTGATGGTACTCAAAGATTACTCAGCAATGAAGATCGTTTGCTTTCTGCTTAAAACATACGAGTAGTTGGGGTCTAAATCCAAAGCACCTGATTTTGGGGGATAATCCTTCCAGGCTCCCACCACCCTGAACTTATCATTGAGACACCCAACATTACCTGCGCAGTATGATGGTCATTAGCGGCTCGCCATAGGGGCACGGGGGCACTTGCCCCCCAAACATTTCCAAAGCATGGTCTTCAATTTTCCAAAAATAACGTTATTTGATATGACATGAATAAGAAGTAGCCCTTTTCTTAATCTGGGCAAAGTATCCCAGCCTTCTCTCTGATACAAATGTCATATATTATTTATAAAGTATAAACTAATGCGTAATTGTCAAGGATATAGTTTGTAATTGTATCAAAATTTTAGCCCAGAACCGGCCGCCCAGAAGCGGTGATGGCCCTACCAGCACCAATAGCAGTACTGAATCAGTACTGGGGAAATTTTTACTCATTTCCCATGTTTGGTTCTCGAGATATTAGAATTGAAGTTGACATATTTTCTACAAAGACTGAACTTGCAACAAGTAGACGTGATGTCATGTATTCACTATTCACATTGATGAAAATGTTTAGTCGTTTTTCTCTAAAATTTAACACCTTATGTATACAATTTAACTGTGATATGTTGTAACCATAAGTGCATCCCGAGTAACGGAAGTTTAAAAACTTAATTTGCTTTAAGGGCAAGATAGCATCCCTAATCAGTTCAAGATCAAACAGCAGGATCAAAAATTAATTAAAAAAAGCATTGACCATCAATATGAATACAAGACATAGCACCTGCTTGGTTCAAGTTTACCTTTTGTAGAAAATGTGTCAACTTCAGTTGCTAATATCTCGAAAACCGAACATGAGAAATGAATGAAAACTTCACCAGAGTGCTAAGAATATGTTCATCTTTAACATATTAAACAAAAACTTGGTTCTGGTCTATTCTTTTTAATGGAGATTTTACTTTGCGACAAAGAAAATGATAAAATGTACATCGTCCTGTAAAGGAGCCAGTACATTTTATCTGGTAATTTTCTGATCATTTTGCAATTTGATTTTCTTTTTATTAAAATGAAGATTTTATTGCAAAGGAAAGTTCAAAATAACGACTGTTTAAATTCTACTTACAAGCCTGGCAAATGCAATTTCCGGCTATCTGAAAGGTTGCGATTTTCCAAAATTTTCTGTACGCTCCGCGTCAACCGATGGTGGCGCTCCGCTAAGATAGTCTTTCGGGAAGTCTTTCACCACTTCTCATGCCCCCCCCCCCCTCAAAAAAATATTTTTGCACGACATCCCCTGATACTATTTCAAGTTGAGTTTGCCAAAAAACAAATTTCCTTATATCCGCCCTTGATGATGGTAAGTCTAATCTTTCATTTAATTTGTTGTTTTGATAGAATAACGCCCGCACGGACTAGGCTGCTTGCGAAAACTAGTATTCAATCAATATAACTCCCGTTAAATTGTTAAAACCAAATTTAACTGTGGGGAAAAGCGCACGTGGTGCGCGTAAATTTTTGTTATTTAAGAACAAAATGTTTCAGAACTTATAAGACAACAAGTCACACCAATCGCAAAACATACTGACTAGCCTATGCCAATAAGATATATCGACTATACACATTTTTCTCTATGCCTCAAATATTGGGGACATTTGATATGATGCCCCCCCCTCAAAAAATATTGGGGAAAAATGTTCCTCCACGATCGTCGCCAGTGATACAACCACTACTCGGCACGTAGAGAGCCAATTGAAGAAACGTTTGGCCAAAATGCCTCGAGTTTGGAGGAAATTTGTGAGAATTCTTGAAACTCTGCAATTTACAAAGACTCGAGCAGACTCGAGCATGGCCCTTGTCGGGGAACACACCCCCCCCCCCCCCCCGCCGCCCCCGTCGGGGAAGGTCGGCGGTTTCGTCGGGGAGGCCTAAAAATTAAAAAAAAAAAAAAACAATGAAAAAATAATAAAAAAAAAACCCACAAAGACTGAAGTTACTGGATGGGCGATCTAGAACATACTTTTTGTTTTGAAATGCTATTTTAACCCTTTACTGTTGCGCTCCAATCGGGGCATATTTGCACGCCTCGGGAGTGGGCGGAAAAGCGGACGTAGCACGCCCCGCACCAGCCAGGTTATTGACCCCGTGACCTTAAACTATCTCTCTCGTTGTTGTGGCCGAATTTTCGGGTAGCTACTCTCAGTTTCGAGCTCCGCGTGAAACAGGAAAAATGGGTGGCAGCCGCGCTCTTCGGATGGGTCCAAAAGGACACAAACAACGGTAAAGGGTTAATACATATCGGAATCGATTTTAAATTACTTCTTACCTCTGTTTTACCCCATTCTATGTACATTGTCCTATCTCCTCCCCCGTTGGGGAAGGACGGCAATTTTTCGGGGAGGCCTAAACATGAAACGTAAAGGACTGGAGTTACTGGATAGATGAGCACGATATTTTTCTTTTTGAACTTTTTTTTGTAACGCTATTTTAATGCATATCTGAATCGGTTTTAATCACTTCTTACTAGCTCTCCTGTCCCTCGTCCCATCTTAAATCCGTGCGCACAAGGTCATGCCTCAGTCGGAGACGGGCTACCCACCCCCTGGTGTTGAAAAAATCCAATTTCGTCGGGGAGACTTCATCTGCAGACCTACGATGAAAGATGTGGGTCTGTAGTCACTCGGACGTCCTTCTTGATCTTGCTTACTAGAAGACCATATTCTTCAAAGAAACTTACAATTCCGAATTCTCCTTACAAACGGACTAGGGGTTGTTCATGTGCGTGCAGTACCCAAAGGTCTGCCATCTGGCCTGCCCGGACAGCCGAATTCTCACAAAGGTAATGAATATCGGCAATGTCGTTTTCAGCTACAAATAATGATAAACAGTGCTGTGAGAAAATCTCCCCATAAGTCTGACTGAAAATTTATTTGAAGGCACCTTGTAAGGTGCCATATTTTCAAATACGTTGGGGGCAAAAACATTTATGGTCTTGAGTTCGGGCAGTCACGTTAAAAATTTCATCTATTTAGTTACCTTGCAATTGAATTCAACGAAGATTCTTAATACAGTCAAAAACATTTTTGGATGTCTTCAATTCCGTTGCATATCCCCCCCCCCCCCTCCAAAAAAAAAAAAGAGACAAGACAATTACATCTAATTGTAGCAGTGCCTTTTATCTAGCACTTTTTTGATCATTAGAAAACTGGGGTTTTCTCTAGTGAAGTGAATTTAGTGAAACTTTCACATAAAGGAAAGCTCGAAATAATGATTGCTTTATTTCTAGTTACAAGTCTGGGAAATGCCATTCCGGCTATCTTAGGGGTTAGATTTCTTAACAATTTTTTATACGCCCCTCGCTAACTGATGGTGGCGCTTCGCGTAGATACTGTTTTAGTCGAACAGATAACTGAACAGAACAATGCGTGTTTGTAAATTATTCTTCGTTTTGAGCAGTATTATGAAGTGAAAATAGTTTTATTGCGAAAGAAATCTGAAAGTGAGGACCTATTTAATTCTAGTTACGAGCAAAGGAAATGCCATTTCATGCTGACGGGGGTTCTCCATTTTTCAAAAAATTTGTGAGCTCAACTTAGATAATCTTTCGGGCAGGATTACATTTTTCGGACAAAAGAACAATTCTGCCCCTACAAAACTCAGCTGACACGCCCCCGTACGCCCATGACAATAAATAAAATATAAAGCTTCAAATATATGCGAAGCCACATTTTTTCCTCCGGAGAATGCTCCAATATGGTCTGAGGGCCTAAACCTGCATGATGATATTCAGAAACCTCAACAAAACTACAGATCACCCCTACTTGATCTTCCTCATAAGAACGTCAGATTCCTTCATAAAGCCCCCAAACCGTCTTTAAATTACAACTTTTCTTTAATATTAGCTTAAGATTGTTAAAAATAGCAACATTTTCCAATTTGGATGGATACTCCGTACAATAAATAACAAAAGCTTAATAACCATATCACTTAATAAAAGAAACCAAATTTTTCATTTTAATCTTACCAAAAAACCAAATTTTCGTTCATTAAAATCCAAAATATCTCCATCAGAATAAGCTCTTCATTTTGAAAGATTCGTTCAAAAAAGGAAAAACTTTCCGGGCAAACTTCTAGTCTATTCTCAAAGCCTTAGTCAGCTAGTAAGTAGGTCTTGCACGAATCAATGCGTAACCCCAAAAGAATTTCAGCTGTCGCACATATAACGTTTTTGATTTTTCCCTTATGAAGGACACAGATTCTTCAGTAAACACCCAAGAATTTTTATAGTACCAATAAAAGCCAAATTTCTTCCATAAGTTCATTTTTTACTTAATTAAACTCCAGATTTTTAAGTGTTTGTTAAAAAAGTCCAAACTTTCGGAGCGCTCCGCGCGCCTCAAATTCTCCAAAGTCACGTTCAACTGGGACATGACATTGCCTTTGTCGAGGCCTTGAAATTCTGGCCCCCTTGTCGGGGAGCTTGGCTCACCTGTCGGGCAAATCCTGGCGCCACCCCTGGTCCGGACAGATGGGAACCATCCAGAAATTTTACATGAATGCCGGTTTTTCAGTACCCTTTTCATCATTTTTTCAGAAGTGTTTGGACTTAACAGGTAGCTGCAACAGGTCCCTCGATTCAAACTTTTCACCCCCCCCCCGATTTGTCAATCGCTTTAGTTATTCTAATTGGCAAAAGAGGAGATCCAAGGGGTATTCTTCCAATTATACACCAACCTAGGTTAACCAGTGTCGTGAGTGCAAAAATATTGAAAAAGGGATTTAATTAACTGACGATTGTTTACTATTTAAGTATTTTCTGGGTGATGACTTGCTTAATCTGTCTGAACATGGCTTCCTGTCAAGTATAGGTTATGTGCTACTTATTTATTGAGCTTTCTTGAAGATATCTCTCTGTCTGATTCTGGTGACTGGTCACAATGTTGATGTCATTTAAAATATTTCATCAATTATATCAAAAGTTCTCTCATATCATGTATAAATAAGTTTGCTGACGGTACTAAGAAAATTTCGCAATAAGGATGATGCCTTACTTCTGCAAAGAGACTTGGATGGGCTATTTTCTTGGTTAAAGACTTTGCAAATGTTTTGTGATGCAAAATAGAGCAATGTACTCTATTTTGGTCCTAAAAGGTTCAACAGTATAATATTAACGGGAGAATTTTGAGTAAAATATCTTACGAAAGATGCTGGGTGTTGTTAGTGCAGTCAAGGGATCTAAGCAGTGTGCAGCCAGGCTGTTGCAAGGGGTAATTAAGAGCGAATGCTCAGTGGAGCGTACAAAAATTATGAATATTCGTATCCCTCAGACCGCCGGAAATGGAATTTCCCGAGCATACAAGGAAGATCTAGGCAGTTGCTATTTTGAGTTTTCTTTTGCAGAAAACCATTCTTTTCATCCACTATTTCCGCCTGAAAACTCTCAGTGGAGCGCTACCATTGCCGGCGGGGAGCGTGCAGATTTTTTTTTAATGGGACCTCTCAGACAGTCGAAAATGGCATTTTGTAGGCGTATATGGGAGGTCTTAGCAGTGACTGTCGCCTTTTTTTAGTTATTGTTTGCAAAAATTTCACTTCAAACCAAAATTCTATTAGGAAGGCTGTCTTAGCGGAGAGCCACGTGTGGGTTGGCGCGGACCGTACGAAAAAAAATGAAAAATTGGACCCTCAGACCACCGGAAATGGCATTTCACAAGCTTAAAAGAAGGATCTAAGCAGTCGCTACTTTGAATTTTTGTTGTCAGAAAACCGTTCACATGAAACCAAAATTCTGTTAGGAAGGCTATCTAAGTGAAACGCCATCATTAGTTGGTGCGGAGAGAAGACAAAATTTTGAAAAATCTAACTCCTCAAAGAGTCAAAAATGGCACTTCCTAGGCTTATATGGAGGACCTAAGCAGTCGCCCATTTTGATCCGAAAATAAACAGACAAATGTGCAACTACCATTGGACGCAATGGTCTCTAATCTTTTCGGGGGAAAACTTTAAAAAGGAAAGGAAAACATGCTGATGTATTTAACTCTATTGCGAATCTATTCTTGCCTAAATTCAATATGTATTGAATTGATGAAATTGTTTTTGTGACTGCACGATCCCCCGACGTTAAAGGATTTTACTTCTATCTGTAACACCTTTTGAAAAAATGTCCTGTTATGAGGTGGGTTTAAATGAATTTTTAGTCTCATGGGAAGATATTTTCACACTGTACCATTATAGTATTGAAAAACAAACTGCCCGATTTTCATAACCATTGCCCGAACTTGACTCTAGCAGGCCGGAGAGACGGCAAACTATTGCACCTGAACAACCTGAGGCACCTCCCGTACGTCCTTTGAATCAATTTGGCAATTGAAAACGTTCCTAATTTTTCAACCTTCGCCTAAATGTTTTACTATTTCGGGTCAAGTTTTTGCAAGACTATGAAGTGGGGCTGAGGAAAACCCTTTTTTTTTACAACCGAGGTAGCACACAACGTTTAAAACCACCACAAAACACGTTTTAAAAACGGTTTGTGGTACCTGGGAATCTATCCTAGTGTGTCTCAAATACAGCAAATATTTGCAAGCGTTTTTATTTTCCATGAAAATTTTATTGGGAATATAGCTTTTCCTGTTTACTGGCAAAAATTTAAATATATTTAATAATAGGCCATTTGGGGCCTTTCTAACCTCTTTCACTTATATTTCGGCAGGTTCTGTCTTCAACTTTACCAAAGTGGCCAACATAGGCTATTTTTTAAGAGAAAAGGTCTTTTTAGTTTCTCCTTAAGAGCCTTGTAATGAAAAAAAAAAAAAAAAAACATCTCATGCAAAAGTTTTGAGACGGGTCACAATGGCTAGTACCCCAATAAACGAAACAAAAGGGTTTCCACTGTTTACTAATTCTCTGAGGTTTACCGGTACTTAATGACAGAATAAAATCTATCGAAATTTGACCTCCGGGGGAGGGGTAAAATGGGTCAAATCCAAAATGATGGCCTAAAAACGTTTTGTTACTGTGAGTCGGTCGCTTAAAGGGAAGGTTTAAGCAAAAATTTAATTTTCATATTTGAAAGAGGAACCAAAACTACAAAGTGTGTTGAAAGTTTCATTCAAATCTGACATTTAGTTCTCGAGCTATCAGCAAATGAAGTCAGTAGATTTGTGTTCCAAAGTGATTTTAAAGGCAGCAGAGCTTATATCACTTCCTCACATTGACAAGGAATGCTTTGTTTCCGTGTGTTTTATTGAACTGTTGTGTTGACCTTGGAGTAAACTGACATAGGACCTCCCTGTGGGGGATAAAAAGTTTGTAAAGTTCTCATGCTACTTAGGCAATCACATTTTAATAATGTGGATTTTTTTAGGAGAAAATCAACTCTAAAGTTTAAAGAAAAACAAAAGACTGTGCACTAATGTGGGGATATGATGTGATATGTGCTTGCTTCAAGTTCACTTTTTGTTGAAAATGTGAAAACTTTACGTGCTCATATCTTGAGAACTACACATCGGATTTCAATGCAAATTTCACCAAAATGCTTAGAATAAGTACCCCTCTGACATACCAAATCCTGCAATGACCTTAAACCCTTCTTTTAATAAATGTTGTACATTGAGTACCTGCCGTATATACACAGTGACCGACTCAAGGTACCAGCGTACTCAAGATACACTACATTGTACAAACAGAACTACACTACGACAGAGCGACAGAATGCTATACTATAAGGGTCAGTGAGGTGTGGCGGATAGGCTAGGGCAGTGGTGGAGGGTCCATGTGGTCAGGGTAGCCCAAACGCCCTGTGACTTAGTAAAATTGTCTGTCGGTACCCCTTTCAGGTTTTTAACATACTCCTTCAACACGCTTGTGCAGGACATTCTCGTCCCCTCTGTCCAAACTCCCTAGCCCCGCCTCTGGGTAAGGGTTACTTTTAGGGGTTAGAAGTAATGGGTTAGGGGCAGGGTCAGGGTAGTAGGGATAAGGGGTAGATTAGGGACAAGACTAGGTTTACCTAACCCTTATCCAGAAACCAAGTCCCATTACCAGTGGCGTCACTAGAATTTTGATAAGTTACAAGTTGTTTTTGATTGCCAGATTCACGGGCAGCAGCGACGGATTGCAGGTGTACACACAGTAGCACCGCTGCGAGTGAAGGATCAAGAAGCATGTGGGTGCCATAAATATAACTTAACATAAACGTATGAACGACTTACTTAATCGTTTTAACGATTTAAAAGGTATTTTTCCATGTGGCACTAATGGGTCTTCTTATCTACAAACTCGTGCTGGAGATCGGTGGCGTATAGGAAGCGATATGAAAGTGGGGGGGGGGGTGTCAATTTCAGATCATGCACCTCACCCTACCCCACATGGGCGTCCGCAGAAATTTTTATAAGGGGGGGCAAGATCATTCATGGATGATTGAATTGTGTACACTATCTAAGCGGAGCGCCACCATCAGTTGGCGCGGAGCGTACAAGAAAATTTTCGGCCTTACAAACCCTCCAGATGGCCGGAAACGAAACTTGGCGAGTGTTCTAAGCTGCATGTACCCAGCCCTGAAACAGGAATTTCATGTCTGTAATTTTCAGATTTTTAGAATTTTCAATGTAAAAAAATTGTTGAAGGGAATCTGCCTCTCGGTCACGGCCTCGCACGCCTACGCACGATAAAACTTACAACTGTCAAACAGCCTATATAATCCTATGTCCGTTACCTAATTATTAACCATGCATAAACCCCCCATATTCACCTTGTATATCCAAGTCACACCTGCGCGTCACCACTTGAGATCAGCACGGGACCAAACCAAGACCAACGCATTCATCAATTGTCGGATGCCATATGCACACTACATACCTGACAACTAGCTAGTACAATTTTGGCAGTTTTTACAATTACAAATTTCCAATAGATATCACGAATGATGGTCCCCAAATTACGATTTCACTATTCAGCATGCTGCACCATCTTCTCTTTTGCTATTCTTGGTCAAATGTCCGCATATTTCACGAGTAAAAACTTACGCTGTGAGTGAAGGTATTTTGATGATAATTTATTTTTAATTTTTTTTATTTTAATTTTTAATTATTTTTTTCACAAGTTTGATTTTCCAGGGGGAAAGTGCTCCCCCCCCCTTGCGGACGCCCATGCTACCCCATTGACCAAACGGTACGTATTTCCATGGTAATTTTTTCGCTTTTTTTCCACGAGCAGTCACAATTTTTTAAAAATAAAAAAATCTGATTTTTTCCTAATTTTGAACACTACTGTAGGCATATAAGCATGATTCCTCCCCACTCATTTTTCACTGCTGGGGATGTCGCTCGGCAGCCCCTCCCGCTTCCTAAGTTCCTACGCCTATGATGGAGATAAATAAAACCGGAACAAGGCACATTTAGTGACAAGTCTATAAAAACCAGTATAGACAAATCCGATTAGCGAGTGTTTTAGTGATTGTAAGCAGCGATTAGTGGGGTCCATCAGCCTTACATCGTCTTCATTTATTGTCTATATGGATTTCGAACCCTCGTATTCAGTTAAATTGAAGGTTTCAAGATACAATGTAGTGTAAAAACATCCATGATAGAGGTAAGCAAGGAAATTGAAAGATTAAAAGGTGATGGCCGACTGAAATCAGACCATCACTTACCGTCCAGATTTGTGTATACTTCGCATTGACTCGAAGCAAAATTTATTGCCGTTTTGGCGTTCCGTGTTTGTTGCATTTTCTTTGTTGCATGAATATGGAGCAGGATCACTTGTATGGATGTACGTGTGGCGGTGCGTTGCACAGTCACACCAAGTCAAATCTACGACTCTACAGTGCCGGTGTGGCAGTTTTTTTGGTCCCCTATCCGACGGGACCAAAAACAAAAGGAGTTTACAGTTTTTTCGGTCAGTTCTTTTGGTACTAGGACAAGAAAAGCTAGTTTTTTTGGTCTGGGGTAGGACAAAAAAGCTAGATGTTTTGGTCCGGGTCTAGTTTTTTTGGTCCCATGAAATAGAAGCTTTTTTGGTCTGCTTCACTGATCGATTTTCTACGGTGGCCGAGAGGGGACAACAAAAAAATGGTGACTTTTTGTTTTTGTTCGCATCTCAATTATCTTAGGATTCTGAGTTATTTAGTCAGAATTCTGAAAAAATTAAAATGCCGACAAAAAAAAATTCACATTTTTTTTTTTTTTTTGGTGGTTCTTTCCCGGCCAAATACTAAAATAACAAATTGTGTGACCAAATACAAAATATTACAGGACCGCAGTGACGCGATTCAGGCGAATCTTGAACGGATAAAATAATTGTAAGGATAGGGGGGAGGGGGGTGGCGGACTAAAATATATCCACATTCTTTTTTTTTACGATGAGACTGTGGCATTGGGGAATTAAATAGGGAACACCAGTTTAAGCAAAACGAGAGAGAACAAGTGGCGTGCCCCTGATTGATAGGTGACACCCAGGGTTAATTTACCGCCTCTCTTAGTTCACTGAATGAGTGTCATTCTGGTGTGGGGATTAAGGGTGCCGTAGGGATACATGAAAGGTACCGGTTCCTGTGCTATCAGAGATTATGGGAACTGATTTATCAGTGTCATTGCCATATTGTCATTCCAAGCTAAAGGTCCTTTTGAAGCAGCGCATTAAAATATATAAAATTTTCATACCCGCAAGATCCATGGACGTCACCAAGGGAGGGGGGGCGTTGCGAACGACCCTCCTGTGCTTTTTTACATAAACGTTGAAAGTATGAAACAAAAGTCGAAAAAGGATTTCTTCTGCCATTGAAAAGTGTAAATTTCTTTTGAAATGTTAAATGCCTAATCTCGCTGCACTGCATGTAGATCGAGTCCCCCAGATGACTATTTTACCCCTTAATTTTTGTAAAGAGCCGCCCGATTGCAAGTCCTATTGGATGTATGTAGCTACACCTTTCTGTAGTATTATGATCATATATTTAATAGTGCTTTTCATGAAATACCTTCAAAATATGTTTTTAAACAGAACAACCATTTTTATTGAAACCATATTAGATATGTTCATCTCTTGAATTCTGTTCATTTTGGGTGAGTAAACTGCTTCATGCCAGCATAGGCTCATTATAAATAAACACTAAAAAGAAAGTGCACCTGCGGGATATTTCAAATTGACTTAAAATCTCAATGAAGTGGTGGTACCGATATTTAAGGGATAAGTCGCATTTATAATAAATAATAAACCGTCTAGACTCCAAGTTGGCAAAATTAGGGTCGAGGCGAAGTCGAGTCCATTATGTTGCAAATTTGGAGTCAAGACGGCTTATGAGACAGTAATGATCAGACAAATGTGGTTTATTCCTACCACTGAAAATGTGTGAAAAACTTTACCTTTATCACTTTCTTTACGTTTATTGACCGTGAGCAGTGAAACAACAGATCTCTGCTCAACCAATCAGAATGCAGGATTACCAACAACGGACGGTAGAGCTGGGAGCATTGAAAATTAACTTCCTTTTTCCATGCATACGTATCAAACTGAGTGATGACTAAATCATTTTTCTAAGTCTCAGCTAATTTCTTTTGTTTTTCCCCCAATTGTTGCTGGGCGTTTTCAATTTTTACCTTTCCATTTCCTCTTTCAATGGAATAAATGACACTATTTTCTAGGTCTTGAAGGAGAATAGTTGAAGATAACAACCAAGTGCATTGGTAAAATCGCATTGTGCACAAATTATTGTTCTGTTTTATAGAGCCTAATATCTTAAGTAGTGCGCTGTTCATTGCAGATTTGTAGTAGCGTAACCAGAGTTTTTCAGTTGGGGTCTGAGGGGGGGGGGGGGGAAGGGGCAAGCAGGAATAACACTTTCTAAGCGGAGCGCCATCATTGGTCGGCGCATAGTGTACAGAGAAAATTTTGGCTAAAAATGCCTCTCAGATTGCGGAAATCGAACTTCTCAGTGTCTTCGGCCCTGTCAATTTCAGCTAAATATCCCTTATATTTTGAAACACATGGTTGGAAATTTATACTTCCACTATGAATGTTTACTACATGCCAAAGAGGGACCTGTTTGACAGGTAGAGTCTAAATAGGGTGGTCGGAAAGGTTCTCCACTGCGTCAAAGCGTCGTTTGTTCCTCCGTTTATTGCACCAGCTGGCCATTTAACTGTTTTATGCTTGGAAATAGTCTTACCATGCATGCTTTAAAGGCCCAATTCTCTCACCCCAAACAGTACCAATGCTTCTAACCTTCTTACGTAAGCCCCTTCCGAAATTGTCTGAAATTCATCTTCATCTAGACACAATCTCAGCCTGCTTTATTGCTTCAGGGTGAGTATGTATGTAATCAAAACACTCTCGGCGCAGTTAATGCTGTGCAATACAAGCTTTGGTGTCTTGCACTGTTTTGCCCTGTTTTGCTCTGCACTGTTTGAATTAGCAGTCAATCAAAATGCCGAGCCAATTGAGTCGGAATTTCTGTTACCCCACACAAGAAGTGTAGTTTGGGGTCAGAGGATTGGTCCCTTGATTTAAACTACGAAAATCTAAAAGCTGCACATCAATTATGTTTAATTAATCACACACATGTCAAGAAAAACAAATGCAAAATTTCTCAGTTGAATGACTCATGGTTTTTATTTGTATAAAGTTTGATTTATGCCTAATCAAAATCATGATTTGCCACTCTAAGTTCCCATTGAAATTGCTATTGTATGGAGACCTTAAAGGGGGGGGGGGGGGATTTGCTTGCTTTTAAAATCAACTGTATGCTTTTACTCTCTTGTTTTGGTCTTGACTTTTGCCCAGTAAAGAAATAAAACCAGGGCTATTTCTTTCTGTTTTAAGAAAAAAATATATTAGTAGGAACAAAACAAAGAAAATTTTAGTAACTACTGTACAATATCTTAACTCATTTGTAAAACGTCTACTCCCACCCTACCCCACACAGCACACACATGCATAAAACATGTCTATGGCTAGGCTAGCTACAATCCTCGACAAAAATACATGGGACCAGGGAGTTGCAAGTCCCTGATGGGACAAACCCCGATCCCGTATCAAGGTTAAAGTTTCAGGACGCCTTGGGCTGCCACAAGATTGAATGGGGGCGTGATGGGGGGTAATGATCCGTTCATTGCCTGTTTTGCTTGTTTTTCCCACCTTTTTTGTCGAGGATTGTTGCTTAATACAAGTTAAGTGACAATTTCTTGTGTTTGGAGACGCACAGAAAAATTAATGAATGAAAATGGTTAGGCGGTGGCATTTTCTAAAACTACGCATGCAGTCCCTGGTTTCAATTTTGAATTTTAGGCGTTCTTAACCCTTTACCGTTGTGCTCCATTCGGGGCATATTTGCGGACGTAGCACGCCCCTCATCAGCTTCCGTAGGCTATTGACCCCGTGACTTTAAACTATTGTCTCTCTCTCGTTGTTGTGGCCGAATTTTCAAGTGACATAAGTGACATACATGACATACATAATGCCAGAGGAACAATGTTTATCAGGACGCAAAAAGTCTGGGGAGTCTGAACAACATCGGGGGGGGGGGGGAGGCTTGGCCCCGCCCTAGGCACTCTGTTGCTACGTGACTGACTTCAAAGTATATGCGGTCTTTAATTCTACCCCATCTTACCAGGGAGGTGTAACTAGATCACACCTCCCTGTTCGCACAAAGATGCTACCTCTCTAACTACAAGACACTGAGACAGGATATCCGTATGAACGCATAATGAGGAAGTTTGACCACCGTTGCCATGCATTTACCAATACAAAAGTTGTCTACGAAGGAACCCAGTGAATATCCACACAAAAAATTGAATGAATCTTATGCAAGCGATTTGTCAGGTCTTTGGGGTTTTCACTTAGCCTACAACTGAGAGTTTCCACAGTTTAGCATTTTCATTAGTATGCCACCTTTGGGTAATTGTGGGCTCGGAATCTCTGCAAGTGCCCTGTACACACATCGCAAAACCGGCCTGCCCTTACGGCAAAACCAGGATAATATCTGAGTTGAGTTTGAGTTTATTTCCACAGTTTAAATACAAAAGGATACAGCATTTAAACAAGGCGGTGGAAGAGGACCGAGGAAGTAAAGCTTATGCTAGTAGACCCCTTTACAAAAAGAAAAAACAAAACCAAAAACAAATATAAAAAAAACCCAAATCATAGTCCCATACACACATAATATGAACTTCGAACAGTACCATGGAGGCATTATTTTTTCCCGCCAGTCGTTCCTTTAGCCCGCATGGGTACAGTGCACCCGGACCGAAGTACATAGACGACAGAATATAGCTCTATCGTGCCTGACCACCCTAAGGTGAAATAAAAATGAAACCACACGGAAAAAAAAACTAGAGTAGAGAACAAGTGAGAACGAATTACCCTTAAAGTTATAGTGGTGCCCAATTTGACTGGCATTGTTCTGTTAAGATCGCGCAAAATGTGGGTTCGTTATTAATTCAAAACTTTACATGCGAAAAAATGCATTATTTCATTTTTATCGTAATAAAGTTGTGAACATATAGAGGGTCCCGGTTCCACGAGAATGTTGCAAGTAACGTACACATCCCAACCATAGCCCCACCTTATAGAAATAAATTATCTGACATTTTCGGGGCTTTGGAGCCCCTGTGACAATTTGCCCCCGGCTCATCGGACGCATGGTGATAGAATGGACCCACCCCTACATGAATCATCCCCATAGTCCGGCGAAACATTTTTGAAATATTTACCATAATGACCGTTGAAAGTCGCAATGCCAAAATGACCGTTAAAAGTACTAGCAATTTGTACGCTATATATATATGCTAAGCAAATTTTCGGACCTTTTAGGGGCTGTGGTGCCCCAGTACCAATTTCCCCGGGGTCAACAGAAGCATAGTGATAGAACGGACTCACCCTACATGAATCACCCCCGTTTTCCCCCAAACCATTTTCGAAATGTTTTCGAAAATAACCATTGAAAGTTCGAAGAAACCCTCCGACCGTCGAGATGGCACTTATCAACTTCCGTAGAACCGTTATTTGGTTAATCAGGGGCTACAACTCTAGCTCTGCCTGAGTTCTGCTATAATATTTATTTTTTTGCAGGGTTACAGCTTTTGTTTTTCTTTGTTTAGCTCCAGCTGGGTTCAGCTATACGCTCCTCCCATTTTGGTTGGGAACCGCCCCTTTCTCCAGTCTGGTTCACTTGATTCTGAACATCCGGCGCATTATTGGTTAATATAATTACGTCATATTGATTGCCGTACGCGTAGTTAAGCATAGCTTATTTCGTTTACGCGCGAATTTCTCAAGTCTTAAATGACGTAAAACATTAAGTTCGCGTAAGTCCAAATCTCACGTTATTAACTTTGTTCTGCAAATTCTTTTCCAAAAGGATCGATTATCATTTTTTGACTTAGACTATCTGTACCCATCTGATCACTTTAATGGTGAGACCTTCTTATATTAGTAGATATCTCAACGAAAGCAACTAAAATTATGTATGATATTAGAGTAATCAACACCTAAAGCCTATCACGGTATTGGCATGGCTCATCATTAACGTTAGGCCTTACTGTAGGTTATTATTAGCTGATCATGTACATTACAATATTGTGTACTAAATTAGGCCTGCTGCAAAATGTTGACATAAGGACCAGCCTTTTTTAACATTGGGAACACTACAGTAAGTGCATATATTATGTAATTAGCCCACACTACCCTTACTACACGCTTACTGCTATATAAACAGTTACTATAATAATCTTGGGAACACTATTTTGTGTGCTACTGTCTTCTGTAAAATGAAAACAATCACACAATGTTCAGCGAAATATTTTAGGGCCTAGGCCTAGGCTACCACTAAGTTACATGACCCAACTTCAGGCAATTATTAATAGTCTTACAAATTTCGCTCGACAGCATCACTCAGGGATCCAGCCTGCAGCAAAAACCCTCAGGTGGAGGTGCAGTTCAAAGGCTGCCTTCATTAATCACCACCATCACTTTCTAGCAGAAAATTTCCTTAGAGACCCTTTGTCCAAATTCCATTCACCAAAGGGTTTCAATGAGTTCCAAATGGTTCTAAAGGGTTTTCAAAAAGGTTTGATTTATGCAAAGGGTAATTTTATAAATCCCATTGAGATTTGTCCAATTCCCATCAACAACCAAAAGGAACCCTTTGAATGCAAATGGTTTTACGAAAGGATACCATTTGAAACCCTTTGGGTTCAAATGGTATTACCCCAAAGGGTTCCAAAGGGAATTTTCAGCTGGGATAGCACATGATGTACTTAAAATCCTCCCACCTCCCATTCCCCACAGGTTACGGCCCTGTAATTACACATCAATTAGTAGTTTTCTAAAGCATAACCTTACTATTAGGCCCATGTATCATCGAAATCAACTTCATTACTTTGCAGGTAGTTGGTGCTATTAATGGTAAACTGTGTTCTGTAAAACGTTATTTTTCTTTTTTAGCATGGCTGGTATAACTTTTCAAGACTGATTACATACTTCTGAATGACTGTAACGGTCCTCTACTTCCACATCGCTGCTGCTTTCATATCCAATCTGTAAGTTTATGAAAGTATAATTGTTAAATTATATAGTTTAAGGTAGTGAGGTGATGATCGACACATGATGATTTTCACAATTGTAAGCTTTGGGTTCAAGCGATAATACGTCATTTTAAATTCACATGCAAAGTCAACGGAAGCTTACCTGAACCAGTGTGGAGCCACGGTTTCAACCCCTAACATCCCTTAAAAGTGTTGACTTATATTAAGAGCTTAATAAAGCACATAGCATGTTCCCTCTACTTTGTCTCTGGGCTGACGAAAGACCCGATTCATATTAATTTTATTAGAAAAAAATTACAAATTCAAGCAATAATACGTCATTTTAGTTTCACGTGCAAAGTCAACGGAAGCTTTCCTGAACCTGGGTGGAGCCACGGTTTCAACCCCTAAATTCCCTTTAAATTGTTGACTTACATTATGAGCTTAATACAGCATATAGCATGTTCACTCTGCTTTGTCTCTGGGCTGACAAAAGACCTGAATAATTTTAATTTTATTAGGAAAAAAATAAAAATTCAAGCGATAATACGTCATTTTAGTTTCACGTGCAAAGTCAACGGAAGCTTACCTGAACCAGGGTGGAGCCAAGGTTTCAACCCTAACATCCCTTAAAAGTGTTGACTTATATTAAGAGCTTATTATAGCACATAGCATGTTCCCTCTACTTTGTCTCTGGGCTGACGAAAGACCCGATTCATATTTATTTTATTAGAAAAAAATTACATATTCAAGCAATAATACGTCATTTTAGTTTCACGTGCAAAGTCAACGGAAGCTTTCCTGAACCTGGGTGGAGCCACGGTTTCAACCCCTAAATTCCCTTTAAATTGTTGACTTATATTATGAGCTTAATACAGCATATAGCATGTTCACTCTGCTTTGTCTCTGGGCTGACAAAAGACCTGAATAATTTTAATTTTATTAGGAAAAAAATAAAAATTCAAGCGATAATACGTCATTTTAGTTTCACGTGCAAAGTCAACGGAAGCTTACCTGAACCAGGGTGGAGCCAAGGTTTCAACCCCTAACATCCCTTAAAAGTGTTGACTTATATTAAGAGCTTAATATAGCACATAGCATGTTCCCTCTACTTTGTCTCTGGGCTGACGAAAGACCCGATTCATATTTATTTTATTAGAAAAAAATTACATATTCAAGCAATAATACGTCATTTTAGTTTCACGTGCAAAGTCAACGGAAGCTTTCCTGAACCAGGGTGGAGCCAAGGTTTCAACCCCTAACACCCTTTTAAAGTGTTGACCTATATTATGAGCTTAATAAAGCACATAGCATGTTCACTCTACTTTGTCTCTGGCATGACAAAAGACCTGAATAATTTTAATTTAATTAGGAAAAAAATAAAAATTCAAGCAATAATACGTCATTTTAGTTTCACGTGCAAAGTCAACAGAAGCTTTCCTGAACCAGGGTGGAGCCAAGGTTTCAACCCCTGACATCCCTTAAAAGAAAAAAAATTAAAAGTCCAAGCGATAGTACGATCTGAGTCATTCCAAAACATATACTTGGATTTCACAACTTAAACTTTTCACCTTTTCAATTCCCTACTCGCTTAGCGATCTTTATACGACTCCGTACACTCATTATACAGGAGGCGCGGCCTATTTCAGTGTTGCAGCCTTACCTTCATATCGCTATTAAGTGCACTCAGATGGAGCAATACAAAGCTGCAACCCCTGATAATTTGGTTCGCTCCACAGCGTAGCGTTATCGTTCGCCGTCCACCCAGTGAGTAGGTTGCTGTGAGTTGTATTGGTACGTATTCGTGAATCTTTGTTCGGAGTGTGAACTCTCTGCACTTACGTGCGTGTATAGTGTCCGTATGCGTCACGGACCATTTCAGCTAGCATCAGAACAAAAAAACTAGCGCATAACCAGATTTTTCTGTCCTAGGACAGCTTCCCCAAAAAACTACGTCACCGGCCACTGAGTACTGGTATTAACATTAACATTATTTTCTGTATGATTTAGCAGTCTGTAAATAGTTTGCGTTTATGTTTTTGCCCGATCCGGTTTCAGTTTTGTTTTTGTTTTGTATGTGCCGTTTCAATGCACTTAAAGCGCCAAACCTCTCACCCCAAACTACAGTTTTGGTACGGGGGTACGAAAATTCTCAATTGGCTCAGCTCTTTGATTGACAGCTAATTCAAACAATGCGGAGTACCAAAGTTTCTATTACACAGCATGATCGGTACTGAGAGTGTTTCGATTATATAAATTGAGTTTTACTTTACTCACCTTGAAGCAATAAATTGAGATTGTATCTGGATGAACATGAATTTCAGACAATTGTGGGAGGGACTTAAGTAAGAAGGTTAGGAGAATTGGTACTGTTTGGGGTGAGAGAACTGGGCCTTTAAAAAGCACACATGTTGATGTGTGCAGTGACTAACTGCTCATGCTAAACCAATTCGGAGAAAAAGGGGAACTTAGTCGGAGTCGGAGAACATTTCACCCTGGTGCTATTGGATGTAAGAACTCCCCCACTGCTTATCTGAGGGATGTAGGCCAACATGCTCAACAAACCCAGAGTTAAACCTATCATTTTCTGATTTTTCTCATCTGTGAACCCATTTTGACCGATTTCCATTGTCTCGCGAAACTAGGCCTAGCCTAACGTTAGGCCAAGTTATGCATTCTTATTAAGGCATATTTAGCCTATTCATTGTGTAGCCTAACTCAACTGTAGCGTTAGTTGTAACTTTGTCTCGTACAGTATTGTAGTGTAGCCTAAGGTTAGTGATAGTGTATCCTTCCTCTTAGTCTTAGTAACTCTTAGCAAGGCATAGTACAAATATTCACTGTATCATTATAAAGGTAGTGTAGGGTGTAAATGAACACTTCTGGGCCATGACATGTGACAACTAAAAGAGAGTGTGATTACTAGCCTAACTGCATGTGTAATAACTACTGTGGGGTGGGTGTGTGGTTTGGGACCATACTGGAAAGTAGGGCCTTTCACAGAAAGATCTGTGGGCATACAGAAATGTACACCAACAAATTTGGTGTACGGCATACCTAGCTGCTACAGGAAAAATTACAACAGTTGTCATAAAATTGCAACAATTGGTGTGGCATATAATTCTAAACACCTCCACCTTGGCGTGATACTTTGGCGTATGGCAAATATACTTTCCGGTATGGGTTTGGGGAATGGGTTTCCTAGCTGGGAAAGTTCTCTCTCTGTTTTGACCTTGCCTTGTTTTGTAACCTCCTTTTTTGATAGTGTAGAAGCTTTTTGTGTTTGTCTTCAGTCTGCTTGTTGTTGTTGTTTATTTTTTTCTCAGGGAGTGCGCGTTCTCAAGCCCCCTCCAGGGGTTTTTGTGTACTTCCTTTTGCTTTTATATGTCATTTGATTCTTTGTTGTATTTATGTATATATGTTAAAGGGATAAAACAATAAATGAAACTATAATTTAAACTCTCATTCCACAAGGTCAGGGTCCAGGGTGACTATAGCTGTGATTGTAGGCCTAGGCCTAAGACTGGCTTATCTTCTATTCTGCATTAAGCCCCCAAGAAAAGGGGAAAGATCATGGAAAATAAATAAGAAGCGCAAATCAGGCCAAGGCTAGAAACATCAGGAAGTAAGAAATAAATACACAAAACGGTGAACAAGAATGCAGAATAAAAATGTTGATCTATTAGTCCAATTGAGTGAAAGTCATATAATACTGTCCTCTGCCCGCATGTAATGAAAGGTGCCGCCAAAAACTTTCATTAATTGAAAAATAATAAATAATTTTTTAATAAAAATGTATCTGCCAAAACATTTGACCTTTAATTCTTTCTGAATTTGCTCAAAGTGCCTTCTGAAAATGGGCCTGCTGTAAACATCGGCCTACATATAAACTTAACGCAGCTGTGTGTATCAATCACCAGTCTGCAGTATTCCATGCACTGTGCACTATGATACACGTATGAAGATCTGCAGAGTGAGCACTGATTCCATCTCGGCGTACCAGTGATTGAAACTAGCCTACCCTTACTGTATATTATATCCGTAAGGCATCCATACAACTTTGTGAAGCAATGTGCTTCCACTTAATTCCCACCGAGTCCCGGACAAATTTCAAAATAGATTTTTTCCTGTCAAACAGATAAGGACGAAAGAAAATTTTGACAGTAGAACAATGTTTATATGTAGCCTGTACATAGGCCTGTAGTGTATGTAAGTATAGCATACTTATTTACATGGTATACATAAACTGTTTAATATGGTATGCATATATGTATGGGTATCACTGTGAGAATGTAAAGGCTTGTTTAGGTACATACCTACAGTATATGTATTGTTTCAATTTTTGGGAATACATCTTTGTGCTGGCGTACGAATATATATACTGGGCTTATCATGAGTTGATCACCTAATAAAGTTCGTTACTACAAAAATATGAAAACATCTACAAAAATCGATAAAATTTGACAGTAATATTTTGTAATATGTCTTCTTCTTTGTGCTATATTTTGGTGTTGTTTGGACTGTGTAATTTGTAGAAAATGAATCATGAAATGTAGGAGGCAGTGCAAGTGCAAGTAGCAATGCTTATGAAGTAATCATGAGTCGATCAAAAACAAACAAATAAAATCCTACAAATTACTATTTTTATGGTCAGAGTTTGACATAATGGTACAAAACAATCTCCTTTTCATCATAATCCCTACTTAAAACTTCATGAAATACATTCTCATCTTCATTTTTTCTGATTTTTGCAAATTTCTGGCTCATACTTTTGCTGAAACTTGAAAATCTGGCCATGACTAACACATTTTTGCTTTAAAAATCCAAAACCTGATGACAAATAATTGGTTTTGAAATTTTGATGTTATTTGAAGAATTTGCATTGCGAGTTATTCTAGTATCGGAATCACATCGCACCTACTCACTTTTATGGGGTTTAGAAGACGGTGATCGTCGCCTCATGATACAGTAACTTACTATACACCTCGGGAAAAAAATGAATAATGAAAAAAGCCTCATGTGTTTCCTAAAATCATTCGGACAGTAAGCTATGACTTTTATTCCCTCTGCCTTATATAGGTGCTGATGTAGGCTAGTCCATTTAACAAAGTTGGTGATTTTTTGTTTAAAAATACTAAAATAGGGCTCTAAATTAGAATTGAAAGTGACATTGATCAATGTCATGTACAGTATGTTCTTTAAGCATACAGGCATATGTAACCACCCTCAACTTTTAGATATTCCAGGTGTGCTACAAGTAGCCATCCATTTTGCTTACTTCCAACCCTTTCATTTTACATTTTTCTGGAGTATGCTGAAGCTATGCAAACCACAGGATTTAAAAAAATGATGAAAACCCATTTGAGGATCTAACATTTATCACTATGGCAACCCATGAAAATTCACTTTTCTACTAAAAAATACAAGCCCATAGGTGTTAACTGATTGGGTTATGTGATTTCATCAATGTAGGAGGGACACATGATACAGAAGGGAACAATACTCAGGGTCTTTTTGTAATATATACAATGCTTGGAACTGTTAGCAGTGTAGCAGCCAATGATAATGCAAAGACATTAAAGGGTGTCAACAGTTTGGAAATATTGATATTGTCTCTGCATGGGTTGTGCAGTGTGAATGTTGTTTTAACCAAAAATAGTCACTTGCATTCCTTTCCTTCCTCCTACTTTCAGATGTGTGGTAAAGCAGTGTTTATATTCCTTATAGATGGTCACAATGTCTGTGATACCGACAGTTCCAGAGGACTCTAATCTTGTGAAAGAAATTCCAGATGATTTAAAAAAATTAGCCAAGTATGTTATGCGTGGATTTTACACAGTTGAACATGTCTTGATTGTTGACCTGCTGGTCAGGAATGTCATTATGAAGGATGATGACTTAGCAGAACTTTTGAAATTTGACAAAAAGTATTTGAGGAGTATGTTAAACAAATTGAAAAGTGATAAGCTTCTGAAATCAACACTGAGGGTAGAGACCCAAGCTGATGGCAAAACGAACCGTCACAACTATTATTTTATAAATTATAAAGTTTTTGTCAATGTGGTGAAGTACAAATTGGACAAAATGAGGCAGAAAATAGAAAGCAGAGAAAGAGAATCCACGTGTAAAGCACTTTACAAATGTGTGAATTGTGATAAACAGTACAATGAATATGACACAGGAGATTTAATTGATTTTATGTCAGGAGAAATGAAGTGTACTCTCTGTGGGTCAGAAGTGATTGAGGATGAAACAGTGGCACAAGAGAAAGACACTTATATGCAAATTGCACTCTTCAATGAACAGATGCGCCCTCTTTTTGATTTGCTTAAAGAAGTGGAACATATCAAACTGGCTCCTGAAGTGTTAGAGCCAACACCTATTATTGCAAGTGAAAACACCAGGTATGTATGGTATGTTTGCTGTGATTTTAGAGATGTTCTTTATTCTACCAACCTCTGCATTTTACAATTTCTCGGTGCAAGTATGTATGACAAAATTTGTTACTTATTTCAGGTGTATATTATTGCTGTAAGAAGATTGTAGTCCTTTCATCACTTCATGATGTGTTTGGATATGAAGTAGCCTTGTGAACATAGTAGTACAACCAAAAATAAGAAATGATGTGGTATAGCAGTCTTCCTCTAACCATTTTGGTTATGAGAGTCTTTGGTATGAGTCCAGATAGATTAAGATATTTATCGAAGTGCTTATAATTATCACTGTTGATATTTTTAATCTGCAATTATAAACACACTGTTAAAGAGCCCATGAAATGACTTAGTAACAATGATATGGGGTCATTCTCTGACACTATCTATCAACAAAAATAGCATTTATTTTAAAAAATCCCACCCCAGGAAAGAGAAATCCTCAAGGGAAATGGTATCCCTTCCAGCACAACAGCTGAAAAATGTAAAAGTGCACTGAACCAAGAATGACATCATCACAGGAACCCAACTTCACATTGTGTGTACTACAGTGTACTTGGAGTATACCCTGCTCTGTAGATGTTACAGAATCTTACCATGTATAGATGGTCTAAAATGATTGATATAATCAACAAATTATCATTATGAAACCTAAACCTATGTGTGCTTCACAAAACTAGTGAAAAGGGGGGTTTCAACACCTAGAAATATCCTTGTTCAGCAGATGGAGTTTTGTGACTTCTCAATATTCCTTGAGCCAACTTGCAGGGGAAATTGTTTGGTATACATCATACAGTGTTTGGAGTTCCCTGGAAAGAGACACACAGAAAAATACCTCAGGCTCTTGGGGGATGTAACTGCATCCATTTGTCCTCCAGTGTTATGTAACGATTATTTTTATTGGGGAGGAAGCAGTGATTCTCTCATTACACAGGCCCATATGCAATACTGTACTGTATACCATTCTGCACAGTGTCTAAATACTACCAACAAGTTCTGTGTTGTTTTGGATGCATGTGCTAATGCTGCAATTTGACTTGGTTCACAGAAAAGGAACAGTGATTATAGTGGGAAAGGAGACTAGCTGATATTTTGGTTATTTAAGGAAGTATTCTGTATTTTTATCAAGTTGGCATGAAGTTACTATTTCAACTCCATGCATTTTGAAGTCTATGCTAGTACAAGATCCATTGCATGAATTGCATTAATGTTTGTGACAAATTTACTTGGAAGGGATGTCTTTCAAAGGAATCCGGGTGAGATATCAGTCTTCTTATTCAACAATCTGACTGAATGTGAGTTGAAATATTTTCTCTTTTCTGGTTGAAAGAACTGCTGTCTAGTCATAGATCGACTACATCGCAGGAACCAAAAATTCAAACTGATAGGCCTAACATGATGGCATGGGGCAGCTTGAGTCAATAATGACAAAATTCCTCTTTTGAGGGATTGGGAGTGAGAATTTCAAATTTTGATTGATATATTTTTGGCTTTATACTGGGACATTCTTCAGATATAATTCAGAAATTATTTGGCCAGTCTCATGCTATGAAATCTGTGAGCAAAATGTTACTTAAACATAGCATTATAATACACACACTGTGAAGTTTGGTTCCTGTGATGATGTCATTCTTGGTTCAATGCACTTTTACATTTTTTACATTTTTCAGCTGTTGTACTGAGAGGGGTACCATTTCACTTGAGCATTTCTCTTTTGTGGGGCAGAATTTGTTAAAGTAAATGCTTTTTTTGTTGATAGGTAGTGTCAGAGAATGACTCCAAATGTTGTCATTGAGTCATTTCGTGGGCTCTTTAATTAATTTTTTTTAAGATAAAATTAGGGGATACAAGAAAATGAAATTCCTACTCAAAATGTCCTTAGCTTATAAAGTCTGTATTTTATCCAAGCATCTTTATCCATGGTTTCAATAAAAACATACATGCACAATCTAAAATACATGTACTTCCCCATAAAGTTGGCAATGTGTTGCTTTTAACTAAGACAAGAAATAAATTCAAAACCTGAGTAAATTGGTCACCTTTGCATTATTGGCAAACATGGGTTTTAAAAAAAAATATTTTTACATTAGCCACTTAAAAAACATCTTGTAGAAAACATACTTAATTAAAAGAAATGTTAACCATCTCATTGCTCTATGAGGAGAGGGAGTTAAAATTTATTTACCAATTGAGCTCCATTTATGGCAATATAACATTTCCACATACCAATTGCAAAGGATTGTGGGATAGACTTTCGATATTTGGTGAGAGCTGGTTTTGTCAGTGGCATTCTACTGTACATCAAAAGATGATGCATGCCAAAAGTTTATCCCACAATTCAGTGTAACTACTATTTGGTATTAAAATGGTGTATATTACAGTATACTTTATTTGGTATTTATGTCAATTGACTGAAAATTTTATAAATTCTTAGAAATGCCAAAATGTGTCATTTCCTCCATGATCAATGGTATGGTCAAGTGGTTTAGAGCATGAGACTTGCAGTTGGATGGTTGGGAGTTCCAGTCACTGGCCAGGTCATACCAATGACTTAAAAAGTGGAACCTACAGGCTTTGTGCTTGGTGCTGAGCATAAGCAATGGAGTAGGGAAAACAAGCCAGTGAGACGAAACTGGAAAAAGTTCAAAAAATCTTTGGTCAGCTCCACATGAACCTAACAGTTTTATGGCCCAACCTGGGCCTTAAAACTCTGTCTAAAAATACAAATTAGCATCAGTTCCTGGTATGTACATGTAGGTTACTAGCAGTGAGAAATATTCATGTCTAAAGGAAGATGTAGGTCAATTTCTGTAAAACACATATTTGGAAGTAATTTCAAGATGGAACATTCCTCTGACATGAAACCACATGAATACTGTACAGTAAAATGGGAGTACCTAGGGTAGTCCTTCCTTTGCACGTGGTTACCATGGAAATGAGGGTCGAAGGTTAAGCATATCCTCTTTTGTGTCAAAAATAAGGCTACTTTTAGCCAGCTGAATAGGTTTTCGGTTTCGATGATAAGAGAAACCAATGCAATCATGATGGCGTGCGTGTGTTTGTATGTGTGTGTATGTGTGTGTGTTTGTGACACTTTGCTTGTTAACATGATATCTCAAGATAGGAATGTCTGGCAGGTTTCAAACTTGGTACATAGATGCGCCATATTGAGAGGGGGAACCCCATTGTTTTTGGTGGAGGTCAAAGGTCACCTGGGGTCACCAGGGGTCAAAGTCTGAAAACCTTGTTAACACAATATCTCAAGATAAGAAGCTAGGATAGATTTCATATTTGGTATGTGGATGCATTATAGTCAGTAGATGGTACCTTTTGTTTTTGGGTAGGTCAAAGGTCATCTGGGGTCTCCAGGGGTTAACATCTGAAAATCTGGTTAACACGATATCTCAAGTTAGAAAGCTTGGATAGATTTCATATTTAAAATGTGGATGCTTTATAGTCAGTAGATGGTCCCTATTGTTTTGGGGTAGGTCAAAGGTCATCTGGGGTCACCAGGGGTCAACATCTGAAAATCTTGTTAACACGGTATCTCAAGGTAGAAAGCTTGAATAGATTTCATATGTAGTATGTGGATGTGTTATGGTCAGGGGATGGTCCCTATTGTTTTTTGTGGAGGTCAAAGGTCATCTGGGGTCACCAGAGGTCAAAGTATGAAACCTTGTTAACATGATATGTTGAGTTAGGAAACTTGGATGGATTTCATATTTGGTATGTGGATGCATTATAGTCAGTAAATGGTCCCTATCGTTTTTGGCGGAGGTCAAAGGTTATCTGGGGTCACCTGGGGTCAAAGCCTGAAAACCTTGTTAACACAATATCTCAAGATAGGAAGCTTGGATAGATTTCATATTTGGTATTTGGATGCATTATATTCAGTAGATGGTTCCTTTTGTTTTTGGGTAGGTCAAAGGTCATCTTTGGTCACCAGGGGTCAAGGTCTGAAAATCTGGTTAACACGATATCTCAAGTTAGAAAGCTTGGATAGATTCCATATTTGGTGTGTGGATGCATTATAGTCAGTAGATGGTCCCTTTTGTTTTTGGCGTAGGTCTAAGTTCATCTGGGGTCACCAGAGTCAAAGTCTGAAAATGTTGCTAACACGATATCTTAAGTAAGGAAGCCTGGATAGATTTCATATTTGGTATGTGGATGCGTTATGGTCAGGAGATGGTCCCTTTTATTTTTTTGGAGGTGAAAGGTCTTCTGGGGTCACTAGGGGTCAAAGTCTGAAAACCTTGTTAACACGATATCTCAAGAAAGGAAACTTGGATAGATTTCATATTTGGTATGTGGATGCGTTATAGTCAGTAAATGATCCCTTTTGTTTTGGGAGGAGGTCAAAGGTCATCTTGGGTCACCAGGGGTCAAAGTCTGAAAACTTTGTTTATGTGATATCTCAAGTTAAGTAGCTTTGATAGATTTCATATTTGGTATGTGGATGCTTTATGGTCAGAAAATGGTACCTAATGTTTTTGATGGAGGTCAAAGGTCATCTGGGGTCACTGCTGGTCCAAGTCTGAAAATCCTGCTTATGCAATATCTCAAGATAGGAAACTTGGATAGATTTCATATTTAGGTATGTGGATGCATTGTGGTCAGAAGATAGTCCCCATAGTTTTCGACAGAGATGAAAGGTCATCTGGGGTCCCCAGGGGTCAAAGCCTGAAAACCCTTTTCAATGTGATCTCTCAAGATAGCTGTGTGTCCATTTGTCTGTCTCTTGTTTGTCATTCTAGCTATGTATGGCTTTTATGGAGGTCTAAAGGTCATCTGGAATGACAAAATCATTTTTTGAACATGCTAGTATAACATTTGAATGAGAAGATAATGGAGCATAATGGCACTCTTTGAAACGGAACATTTATGTATCATCGAAACCTCAATGCATTTTTGCATTCCGGTCTTCAAATGTGGTGGGAAGGTTGATTGTGTCTGACATACACCTTGACATAAAGGAAGGAGTTAAACTTACCATATGGTCAAATTGTGTCTTGGCCCTTACTGTATATCAAGAGAAAATATTTGGCTGCACTATGCTTCTTTAAGCTTCGTGGTATCTGATTTTGGAAATTGTGTGGTAGACACTCAGATGTGAATGTTAAAGTGCAAGATGTAGTAGTGTTTATTGGTGATGTAAGTCAATAGAACTTGAACTTTTCATGTTCAATGGTGTGTGCTAGTAATGAGTGATCGACAACTTCGTTAGTTGCTCTTTTGTTTTCTTTTTTTCTAACAGGACAAAGCAATATACTCCAGGACAGAAAAATCAGGCAACATGGAGTGGAAGCTCTAGACCAGATTATGATTTGTACAATCAACAGGTTACAATTAATATGGGAGATGAGGGTAATGGGGAATCAGTTGAGAAGAAGGAAGTGAAGGAACGACCCATATGGATGGTTGGTAGTACTGTAGATGGGGCTATATCAGAACCAGACAGTGTTGTTGAACAAATGGATGCCAAGCATGCTGGGGTAAGCTCTAAGGCCCAGAGCCATGACAAGGAAGAAATAATGATGGCCCTGTTAGTTCATGAAAGAAAAAGTGGAACACAGCCTCAGATGTCTGCTGCCCTCAGTGATAATGAAAGTGATGAGAGTGCTTCTGATGATGATTTCCCAACTAGTTCAGTGGGGAGAAAAGATGACACAGGAATGTATAGACAGGCAGTGCCCTCTAGTAATGTAGAGATGGATGATGAAGATGAAGATGAAGATGATGAGGAGGAAGTTATGATATCTGTGAGAGGACAGTCAATACCTTTTAGTGAGGTCACCTCTGACCATGTGGCTGAAATGACCCCCATGGAGAAGGACATATATATTAAGTTGGCTCAAGAGGCCTATGCTGCTATGCATGACTGAATTGTAGTGAGAGGATAGAAAATCCTATGTTTCTGTTATTCCCAAAAATGGATTATTTGGTCATGGCCCAGGACTTGAAGTGGGCAAGGAAATAACGAATCTCCCAAAACTCAAACGTGGGGTTTTAAAGGTGATGTTAAAGACTCAAGTCAGGGCTGCAGGTAGGGCAAAATCCTTGGATGGGAGGGATGAGCACAAACACTCCAGCACCAGTGCCATCTACAGGTAGGATGTAATGTATGTATGATTTGGAATTTTCAGACAGGCTTTCCAGGTTTCTCCCATCCATTCCTGCACACTATGGCCAGTCAAGTAATATTGGTATTACATTCTGGTCTATGAATCTCTGGATAGAAGTTTCATCTTGAGTTAACAGAATTTGTTCAATGCTAAGCTCCAGTTCCATTACAGAGAGAAGAAGAGACATCCTGTGGGTGGCATACCTCTTCTACAGCACAACATTTTGGGGCATGGGTATGTGATAATTGACAAGGGGGCTAAGCTTTGTAGATTTTTTTTTTCATTTTCTGTGGTATTTTTCAGAAAAAGTTAACTGCATATTTTAACTGAAATCTGTCTGGGTATTGGTAGAGTTTCCACCTGCAGCCAGCAGTTGGACAATATCCAATTCTATCATTTGAGACCAAGATGTGAATATTGACACCTGGGGAAATTTATTTTGGAAACATTCCCTGCAACAGAGAAATGAATCATTTGTCTTCTCTTCTTTGTATTAATTTATTCATTTGTCCCCCACCCTTCCATATAAAATGGAAATTCTAATTGATAATCCTAAATAATCATGTCCTGATAGAAGACTTCTTAAAATGGGCCAATGCATGTAAGCTTGTATTTGGAGTAAAGACAAGTGAGGTCATTAAAAACAACACATGAATGATGTATAACTTCCATGCAACATATATTTCAGATTTAATTGTTTCAGTTAAAGAATGGCATGAGGTGGAATTTTTAGATGATGAAGTACAGGTAGTGGATGTTGATGTTCAAGCCTGTTCATGGTTATGTGGAATATAAAGCAATCTTCACTGGCTTAGACTATAAATAGTACTTGGAAGTATCTTCAAAGAAGGTTTATATTACAATTTTTCTCAGGTAAAGAAAAATTGTGAGGTGTAGACAATGTTTACTGGAGTTTGAGTATTTTGGAGGTTTCTACTTCTTAAAGATTAGTTGTAGCTTGTGTTTCTAAGTCTAATCAATGTAAAATATTTAACAGATGGCTTCCGACGAATTTGCCATTAAGTGTAAAAACTATGAACAACAAGGAAAGTTTTTTGTTGCCTCTTACGGTACAATGAAGGTGTAGTTTACCGCTACAACAAAATTTATGTTTGTGTGAATGTAATGTTTACATTAAAAAATTTTAAATACAGACATGGATTTATAAGAATTTTTGTGGTAGTAAAGTTAGAGCTTCCCAGATTCCATGTGTGCAAGTATAACTGGAGGTGAAGAAGAGAACTGAGAGAAATAATGCACCTCCCACCTCACTAACAAAAATATTTTGTAGGCAATTTGACAGCAGTGCTAACAAAGAATGCAACCACAATCTGCCTATAGAGGCTTTTCACATGACGTCATAATACTCTCCGGCCGCCATGTTGGAGTACATGTAACTACGTAGTAAACCCTACGGGACGCGCCTGCTCGTTGAATTTGTACACGCCGTGCATATCACAGTGCACATTGTGCAGTGCGTTCGTCACAAAACCACGTGTATTTGGCATGAATGTCCTCCAGCATGGCGGTTCCGTGACGCAATTGCAAAGCCTCTATAGAGTGAAACAATACGAATTTGTAAAACAAGTACCATGTTTTGCCATGTGCTCTTTTCTCCTCCAATGAAATAAGTTTCATGTTAAGAATATCTGTGATTTGTTGGTGTTTTATGTACTCAGTCATTCGCAAACACACATCTAGGTGTTGCAGGTGAAAAGTTACATCCCTAATGAACACTGGTCAACTTGCAAGTGATTCCCAGTCAGTCTGCAAATTAAAGGAACAAGAAGAAAAGGAATTAATTGTTTAATTAAATTGTCAAAAAAAGGAAAGTAAAAATTGATGACAGTGACTGATTACTTTATTTATTATTCATGCATGCAAAGGCAGTTTTTTTCCCTCAGAGGGGAAAGGAAGGGGTGTAGAATCTCGTTTTGGATCACCGTCTGGGGAAGGGTGTACCCTTCTTTTGGAAAATATCTTTTAATATTTCTTGCTTTGCCTGCCTGCTTTAATTTCTCAAATGCAATTTAAAATATCGAAATTAAAATTTAAGATATCTTGAATGGAATTCTGTATTTTAGTTTAAATCTTAAATTGAATTTGAGATATCTTTTATTAAATTCAAGATATCTAAAATGAAACCTCGTTTATTTGTAACATATTTTATTTGTCATAAAAATATTACCAAGGCCACGATGCATTTTCATTTTGGGGGCAAATTTTAAAACAATCCAGACAATTTCGCAAAATCTGTAAAGAATTGGCTCAGGAGTTTTTTTTTGTCATTGACTACATGCCAGATGTTTTAAAACAGAAATGACTGCACAATGGTTTCCACATCCCTGGTTGCAATTGAGGCCTTGTAAAAATTTTGGGGTCCTAGACATCTTCGCTCGCAAAGTTGCAAAAGGCAACAAGATGCATTTGATAAGTTTTATTGGATAATAAAAATATGGTCCAACACCTCAATTCGTGAAGAGTTTAGTTAAAAACTTGGGAGTGCATGTGCACCCACGAAACCCCCTACATTCAAATACCAAGACCAGGTCGAAAACGCGGAAACCGCGGAAATCGAAAAACCGCGAAGGTTGTCCAAATATCTGTCCGCGGTTTCCGCGTTTTTGACCTGGCCATATGGCCAGGTCGAAAACGGTGAAAAAGGTCCCTCTTAAGGAATTACAGGAAACTTCTCCACGAGAGAGCCAAAAGTGTTGTGGAAATTGATAATATATAACAATAACTGCGTTTAAGTCAAATGACAAAGTCTGATGAAGGGCCGGGATAGGCCAGGTCGAAAACGCGGAAACCGCGGAAATCGAAAAACCGCGAAGGTTGTCCAAATATCTGTCCGCGGTTTCCGCGTTTTCGACCTGGCTATATGGCCAGGTCGAAAACGCGGAAAGTTTTTCTTGCAGTCCTGCAATAGGACTAGAGTCTTATACAAACTGCGATACATGCTGTAATTCGTTTCGTTTCGTTTCATTTCGTTTATTGTTTTATCGCTTTTACATATAAACATACACATATAGAGTATAAACTCAACAAAAGAATATAAGGACATATAAAAGCGAAAGGAAGTACACAAAAACCCCGAGGGGCTTGAAAATATGCACTCCCTGAGAGAGAAAAACAACAACAAGCAGACTACTGATAAACACACACACACACACACACACACACACACACACACACACACAAAACTAATACAGTAGCAAAAAAGGGAGGTTACAATAACAAAGCAGAGGTCAAAAAGAAGGGAGAGATCTTTCACAGCTTGGAAACCCGTCCCCCAAACCACACACCCCACCCCACCCTACCCAGCAACAACCGGCTGCGGTGAACAAAATGCTGAAGACCTTTAAGATAGCAAAACATGATGCTAAGAAGCCTACGGAATGGATTCAGTGCGTTATATGTGAGATGAAGCCTAGTAGTCTTGAATAAAGTGGCGTGAAATGTTTTTCCTGAAGGACTGGATACTTTGTTTGGCTATGACAGAACACGGGAGGGAATTCCAAAACCGAATGGCTCGATTACGAAGGCAGTTGTGCTGTAAAGAACTTTTAATAGTGTCCAGTTGTAGGGATGCAGATTGTCGAGTGTTGTGATTATGAACTGAGAAGTTGTGAGAAAAGTAATTTGAAAATTGACTGGGCAGCAGGTCGTGTAGCGAGCGATAGGTGAATGTGGCAATATTGGGATTAAAAATATCAGAGAGTTTCAGAAGGTTTAGTGACTTGAACAAGGAACTGGTATGGTCACGTGGTTTGGAGCAAGTGATGTGACGAATAGCTCTCTTTTGTAAGACATTTAACTTATCGAAAAGAGTACGACTTGTACTGGACCAGGCAATGGAACAATAGTTAAGATAAGGGTAGATTAAAGCAAGGTAAATGGAACGAAGAGCATTCTTAGGTACAATATACTTAAGTCTTCCTAACATACCAACCACCTTAGCGATCTGGGACGAAATACTGCATACATGCTCATTCCAAGAAAGCTTAGAATCAATATGAATCCCCAGGAATTTAACATTATCCACACGTTGTAAGCAATGGCCATCAACAGAGATTTGAAAGTTATAACCTTTGTTAAGAATGTCATTATCAAAAACAATAAAGTTCGTTTTTGCAACATTTAAAGAAAGTTTGTTCACAGTAAACCAGTCAAGGTAAAGTTTAAGTTCACGGCACACTTGCTCCTCTAGGCGCTGGGGATCAGAGTCACAAAAAATATATTAGTGTCATCTGCAAACAATACAAGTGAAGCATTCTTGGAAACATTGGCAATATCATTTACATAAATTATAAAAAAGAGAGGTCCAAGGATAGACCCCTGTGGAACACCACATTTTACTTTCTTAAGATCAGAATTAACACCATTGAGGGAAGTAAATTGTTCTCTATCAGAAAGGTAACTTTTGATCCAGTTATAGGACACACCTCTGAAACCATAATGCGATAATTTATTAAGCAGGATACCATGGTCAATTGTATCAAAAGCTTTGGACAAGTCAAGAAAAATTCCAATAGAAGTCTGCCGCGCAGCCGCGGCTTAAATTCTACTATAGCTCATTGCTAAGAACGGAAATGTTATGGATGCACTGCCGATGCGGAGTCTTCCGACGTAACATAGTCTAGCCATGGAAGTACTACCTCGCACAACATATGTAACTTGTGCGAGCGAATGCCAAAGCATACTGTGCCGCTTAATTGACATCAGCTCACACCAGAAACTGCATACTTAACATATAATCCATATGACCTTGGTACTGCATGTGTGAATGGGATTTACCGTAGCGCACTGCTGAATACACCATAGTCAATATAGGCGGACCCCCTCTATAGACTATGGATACACCAAGGAGTTGTAGCTCCGTGGATACACACATGGAAACTGGTCTATTGTTGAAACTGGTCCGTGCTATAGTGACTGGAAGTTCTGATACGTGTTTCATTTTACGATATTGATAACGGCAGCTTTAACGCAAAGCGTACATGCAGAAGACTGATGGATAACAAGTAACTAAAAATGCTCCAAACCTGATCGGGTTTGGTTCGGTTGGTGGGGTTTTGTTGGTAGGAATTGTTGTTCGGATTATTGGGTAGTGTTATTCAAACTACTACACAATAATTATCTTAAGATCGGAAAGATCGGTAACATGGCTTTTGTTACACTGAATAGGAAATGATACGTGATAAAGGGGCTTAGGCGTAACATGCATAAAACACTTTTCCGTGATTTCCGCGTTTTCGACCTGGCCAAACACCAACACCACCTGAACGCAGTTGCTTGGTGGGATCTAATTCGTTATAGGTCTAAGGCTCTTCTTGTTATTGCTCTGCTTGGTTATATTTTATCCGTTTATGAAGAAGGATATTTTGTATATTCAATTTTATAGTGAGGCCTTTATGACTTTGTATATGGTTAAGTATTTGCCTCGGAATTGTATCGGATCAAAATACGTCCCACGTTGGACCTTAACGGTACGTGTTTCAGGATTCGCTCTGAAAAACTCTCCTGGCTCCGGACAACGCCCGTGCATACAAATCCTCGGATCTTTGAAACATGCGAAAACTTCCTTCAAAACAATGGTTAAAACAGTGAAATTATTTTCGTCGTTTAACATTCTTCTCTTTTCCCTACGGAAGTCAGTATTTTCAGAAAGGATCCTCCTGGGAGACACCAGACTATATGGCAGAGGACATATTTCACGGAATTACTCTGATGTGAGTTGAAGCTTGCCTTATTGGTTGGGTGTCTGAACTAAAATCTAAGACCTAAGAAGTGGGGTCTTAGTTTTGCAGTTGATCAGGTCTTAGTTTTGCAGGTCTTAGGTCTTAGATCTTAGTTTTGTAGACACCCTTATTGGTTGTATAATACTGTAGGAGGAGCGAGTGTATGAAGTGCCGTATCGGCCACTATTTTAAAACGTAAATATATTCATGTTATGTTATAAACTCAAAATATATTGATTATAGTTCCAATATATTTAGGTTATGATATAGAAAGTCCAATATATTTAGGATATGATATAGAAATTGATATAAATGTGTTATGTTATGACTCCAATATATATAGATTATATTACTACTCTATATAAATAGGTTATGAGTAAACTGTCTTAGTTTACGAGTAATCCATTATAGTTTATAAAATTGCAATGTGGAAATGCAGCTCGAACAAACGAATGGCGTTACGTCACGAAGATAGGCGTGATCACAAACGGATGGGCGCGACAGTATGTACGAAGGCGGGATCATATTCTTGTTCTAGCATCTCGAAGAATTCAATGAATTTAACAAAAAAAAAAAAAAAAAAAGAAAACTTGCTACAACTAGATTACCGAACTTAAGGATTTCTGTGCCCTTGTGGAGACGCTTTGATATAGCAGAGTCCGTGGCTGCCAAGAGAGTAACTAGAAAAAATCGAGAAAGATATGGACAGTTTGTACAAGACATGCAGTTGGGCGACCCTCAAAATATGTGCCGTATACGGTTTAGTAACTAAATAATTGCACGGCGATCCAGGGGGACCTTCGGACATCACCCCAATATTTCAAGAAAACGCCCATTGGATTTTAATTCCATACCGTAGCCTCCGTAGCCTCGGTAATTGACTGAAAATGTGGTATCAGTGTACGTCCTACACTACTATTGAGAACAAGCCGCCAGCCTTTAGCTACCACCGAAAAAGGAGGACTCCCTACTTTTACTAACTGGAAGACAAATCAATAGAGAACAGTAAACATCTTTCCATACTTACATTCGGGCCAGTTACATTACCCAATGGATTATAGAGGGCCTAGGCCCAAATGATTGTCCGCGTATGAAAGCTGTATCGTGTCTAAGTATTTTACGACTACGCAAAATAACTAGTGCGTAGTTGGCGGTGTGGCTAGCGCCGGCAAATACCGGGCTTTTTGCTTCGGTAACACTAGTTCGGGTCCCACAGTGTGCCAGTGATTTTCGTTTTTCTTTTTTCACATTTTCGTGTTAGGGCCTTCTCCTTTTTCCTTTTGTCTTTCTTATCCTTTGTAACAATGCTAAACATTATATTTCTCAAGTTCTTGGTGCCGCGACGAGGTGCATGAGGGATTAATAAAGAAACCCTTTTATCTTTTGTTTTGTATGTACAAGCATGTGCTCAAACAGTCAGGGTGTCCCTTCTTTCATTCTGGTGTCACATATGCTATTTGAAGTAAAATTTAAGTACTAACAAAATTATGTATTTTTAGGATAAAAAATAGCATCCGCCGGGAGGGGCCTAGGCCAATGCCTCCCATGCGTACGCCACTTAATGAGACTGAGTAATGAAAGGGATGGGGGACTAATGAGATGAGAGACTAATGAATGAGGCAGGGAGACTTACACTCTAAAATCAAAAGAGTGAACTTATTCACTCTTTGATCGTGAAAAGTGTAAATTCACTCAAAGAGGAGTGAAGTTCCCTCCAAAAAGAGTGAAATTCACTAGAGGAAGAGGGAAAACTCACTCCTCCACGAGTGCCTGCAATGATCGCTCTTTTTTTAAGAGCGATCACTGTGGGCACTCCGTCAAGAGTGAAACTTTGCTCGTTTTAAGGGAATTTCACTCATTTTGGAGTGAACTTCGCTCTTTTTGGAGGAAACTTTACTCCTCTTGGAGTGAATTATCACTCTAATGGAGGGAATTTACACTTTTCACTCGATCAAAGAGTGACTAAGTTCACTCTTTTGATTTTAGAGTGTATGTATGATACGAGGACGGAGGTGATGAGACGAGGACCCTAATGGGAGAGGGACAATTAAGATTTGGGTCTATACAATTATGTACAGAGTCATGACTTTGTAAGAACAACTACTTCTAGGAAACCAAGATCTTTGAGGTGGGACCCTGGATCCCCGACCTGGAGCCAGAAGCTATCGCTTTGTGCTCCATTTCTCACTGCAAGCGAAAATATTCATTCCCAACATTTTCCTTTGCCCTTTGTGTGCTGCCCCCTTCCCCCAAAATTGATATTGTAGCGCTGCCACTGCTCTCTCACTCAAGACTATTTATTCTTAGACTGCATTTGTGTTGCATGTATGCATGCAGGTATCAGGTAGTCAGCTAGATGGGTGAGTTCCGCACTGCCGGACTCTGTCGGACTCGGATCTCGGCTGATTCGAACACAGCTTGGACTCGAGACCATCTGTACTGGACTTGACTTGGACTTGGAACTTCTGGACTCGGATCCGACTCAGGACTCGGGGCAGTTGGACGCGACTCCATCACAGCAAAATAAAGAATGTTTAGGTTCTGCTATACAAGCCTGGGAATGGAATTTCCGGCTGTCTGAGAAATAACAATTTTATGAACACTGCCAACTGCCAACTGCTGATAGCGCTCGGCATACTTTAGTCTTTCGGACAGCATTGAATTGTTCAGGCAAAGAATGTTCGGTCCCACCAAACTTAAATGGCCCCTAACTCTTATAGCGGCCCATACCCTCTGATGGCGACATACACTAACTTAAAACTAGCTACGTAAGTTTTCAGTGAATAGCTTTGATCACTTGAGATATAAACAGGTGTGGCGCCAGCATGGTAGGGGGCCGGGGCACAGCACCCCCCCCCCCCCCCGTCGGAGAAGGTAGTCGATTTCGTCGGGGCGGACTTAAATAAAAAAAAAAATAAAAATAAAAACCTAAAAGGAGTGAAGTTACTGGGTGGGTGATTTTGAACATACTTTTTGTTTTGTAATTCTATTTCAAATCTGTCATAAAATTACAACATATCCCCAATATAAGCTTCAGATTGTTAAAAGTGGCAAAATTTTTCAGTTTCGATGAATACTCAGTACAACAAATAACCAAAGCAACCTGCACTGTTAATCACCCCGAGATTTTACCTAATTTTGCTCTTGAAAGACATATCACTTAATAAAGAACCTAATTTTATCATTATAACCTTACAAAAAACAAATTTTCTGCAATATAATAAGCTCAAAATGTTCAAATCTTCTTTCAAAAAAGGGAAAACTTTTCGGGCAAACTTCTAGTCTCGTCTGGAGACCTAAGTACGTAGGTCTAGAACGAATAAATGCATGAACGCAACAGAATTTCAGCTGTCGCCAATAAAACGTTTTTGATTTTACCCATATGAAGGACAGATTCTTTGATAAACACCCCGACGTTTAAATGGTCTTTAAAAAAGCCAAATTTCTTTCAAAAATTTTAATTTTTTTCTTCAAAATATACTCCAGATTTTGAAGTATTTGTTAAAAAGAAAGTCAGAAATTTCGGCGCGCTTGGCGTGTCTCAAGTTTTGCCAATTCACGTCCCACAGGGACCCACTCAAATACCTTTGTCGGGGTCTTGAAATGCTGGCCCCACTGTCAGGGAGCTTGCCCCCCCCCCTGTCGGGCAAATCCTGGCGCCACCCTGGACATAAATATATGGTAGAAACCAGTTAGCATTTTTCGTTATAAAGCAAATATTTTTCTAATATACGCTTTTATTTTCACAAGAGGTGAACGTTTTCGGGCGAAATTTGCAGTTTGTCAGAGCGCCTTAGTAAAGAAGGACCACAATAAAATGTGTAACGCCGAACGAATTTCAGTCGTCCATATAATTTTCTTGATTTTGCTCATATGATTGGTAGATTCTTCCATAAACACTCCAATTTTTAATGAGCCATACTAAAAGTTAAATTAATTTCTCCCAAATACTTCAAACCAACTTCTAAACAAGTCGCTCGGGATTTTCAAATATTTGTTACAAGAAAGCAAAAAATTGAGAAGGTATGCGCGCCTCAAATTCTGCCTATCATGTCCCACCGGCAACTCATCGACCGTTTTCGGGGCTTCCAAAACCTATGATGATTGGTCTTTTAAGCCACAGGCTTCCCAAATGTGTCGCAATTTTTTAGCTGTTTAATTTTTCGTAACCAGGTAACTATGTTACCCTTATTATGATACTTTTCTATTTTCGGTCAAATGCTTGAAAGAATTTGGATATTCGACCTTTTCGGGCATATTGTGTTGTGATAACCTGTGGCGTAAAATTCACGAATAACTGTACAGCTTTTCGCGCTGTCCGAAGCTGAAGCGAAATTTTGGAATCTTGTCCAATTTCCTTGAAAATTTTAGCCAGCCCATGTGGAGAGGTGGGTCTTTTTTCCAAGATGTGGACCTTTTTTCCAAATACGGAGGCGGCTGGCGCGTGCCGTAAGCATGCAGTTGTTAGGGATTCGGGGCATGCTTCCCCGGAAAAGTTTGAATTCTGCAGATCTCCTGCAGTCTGGATCATTTTAAAGGACTTTTGAACACAACAGAAGTCCTTTTTCTCCAGGAATTCCACACAGTACACCACTTTTTGAGAAAAAATCATACATGTAATCTGAAAAGTTTTATCGTCCTGCAAAAAGTGAACGGAAATTCGTCCTCAATATGTCAAGATAAAAAATATTTCATAGCTGACCCTTCAAACACCAGAACGTAGGGCTGGAAAAATGGACCGCCCTCAATTTGGGGTGGGTCGTTCGAACGCTCCGACCCCATGACTACGGGCCTGGCATTTAGGGATTTTCTGAAAAACCATGCCATTTTTTCTTCAGAATTAAAGGACTGTCTGGATTTTTTGCCAAATTCCTGCCCGAATTTAGATTTTGGGAAAATTTACGGAGAGCCTTATCCCGCCCGTCTCGTTCGCCACTGGGTATGTCCACTGCACCCAACAGCTACTGTAGGTGAGGTCCTGTAGTGGTAAGGTTGCGACCCTTGACATGGGCGTCCGCAGGTAGGGGCAAGAGGGGCACTTGCCCCCCCCTCCCCCCCCCTGGAAAATCAAAAATTTGAAAAAACGTATAAAAATCATAGCAAAACCCCCCAAAAAACATGTTTTCCAAGTTTCTATGCGAAAAATAGGCTTTAGAAATGCCATTTCCGGCGATCTGGGAGGCATTTGGGGCTGAAATTTTCGCATGCTTTGTGTCAATTCATGGTGACATGGAGGTTTTGCCCCTCCTTAGAAATTTTGCCCCCCTGACTTTTTTCTGCGGACGCCCATGACCCTTGAGACTGCATTGACCCAACATGGGCTTAGTTGTTTCATTGTCCAATGACTGGCAACACTGCACGTGCAAAGTGCAAATTCCTTCCAACCAAATTTGACTTAAATATTCTACCCCCCCCCCCCACACCAAGTATGATTTTGAAACAAATTTGTGCATTCCCAGGAATTGAAAAAAATCCCTACAGGAGGTAGAAACAGACCAGATGCTATAGGGGCCATGCTAGTAGCACGCTTTTGCAAGACTGGACATAATCCACACTAAGGTATCCGATATCAGCCACTCCAAATCTGCTAGAAAATTAGCCATTCAGAAACTCGACGAGTAAAAAGTCAAGATATTCCAAAGATATGAAGCTTGTTACAGTCTACCTGAGTTTTTTTCCGACATCCAGAGTGGATCCATCGCAAGTGCATGTATCTATGTCATGGTAGCGGCTAGGTAGCCCGGATTGAATATTATAATCGGCCAGCAATAATATTATTTTTGCCAGGTCGCCATTGTGTGAGGGGGGGGGGGTTCTTGGGGGCATGGGCGTCCGCAGAAAAAAAGTCAGGGGGGCAAAATTTCTAGGGGAGGGCAAAACCTCCAAATCACCATGAATTGACACAAAGCATGCGAAATTTTCAGCCCAAAATGCCTCCCAGATCCCCGGAAATGGCATATCTAAAGCTTATTTTTCGCATAGAAACTTGGAAAACACGTTTTTTTTCGTGTTTTTGCTTTGATTTTTTTACGTTTTTTCAAATTTTTGATTTTTCAGGGGGGGGGGCAGTGCCCCCCTTGCCCATACCTGCGGACGCCCATGCTTGGGGGATGGGCTGGGCGATTCAGGGGGGGTGGAGCCCCAAGCCCCGCCGCCACCCGTAGCTATGCCACTGTTTTTATATTTTCTTCAAAAAAAATATATTTTTCTCTTGAAGGAAGGTTTTAGTCCTATCTCATTTACATCTTGTGTAGATTTATTTTACTTTTTTCTTTTGAATTTCTCTTGAAGAAAAACTTCATTTCCGCCTTCGATATTTCAAATGTTCGTACAATGGTAGGAGATTTTCCCGAAAGGAAGAAATTTACATCTTGAACATACATAAATATAGTACAGGACAAGTTGAATATATATAAATATGGTGGGAGAATTTTAAGTTGACCTGAAAATTTACAGCTCACAAAAAAGCTATCCGGACCCTACGAGGCGGAAATCGATCTCGGATACTTCCCAAACATATTTCAAACCTCTACACCAACAGTTCGCTGATGACGTCACGCTGTTAATAATTTACTTATTCTTACAACATGTTTTAAACGTTGAGGAAAGTTGTAATGTAAACTTAAATATTTGTGACTTTGGGAGTGTCTGGGTTACTCAAGGGCATCTTGGCTTTCATTTTGCAAATATGTACCTCTTCCCTGAATGGTGGTCGCAAGAATCTAGTATGCCTAAGCCTACTTAGACTGGCTAGACAGAAAATTTGCCCTGCATACGAAGGCCTACGACCATGGCTACGACCTAAATTCTCCTGGCCACGTACGTGCTGGTCTTTCCACGATTTCTTCTTCATCTAAATTCATTTTCGGATATTTTATTATACCAACGTTAGTCAGCCCAGTTGTAGCAAGTTACCGTTTGTAAAACTTACAAGTTATACGCAGTGCTAGGATATGTCGAATGCAACCTGCTTCGAAAAGCCAACCGTGAATCCGATCCCGCCTTCGTAAATACTGTCGCGCCCATCCGTTTGTGATCACGCCTATCTTCGTGACGTAACGCCATTCGTTTGTTCGAGCTGCATTTCCAGTCATAACCTATATATTTTGCAATTTTATAAACTATAATGGATTACTCGTAAACTAAGACAGTTTACTCATAATCTATTTATATAGAGTAGTAATATAATCTATATGGATTCATAATATAACACATTTATATCAGTTTCTATATCATAACCTAAATATATTGGACTTTCTATACCATAACCTAAATATACTGGAACTGTAATTAATATATTTTGAGTTTATAACATAACATAAACGTTATAAAATATTGGCCGATACGGCACCTCATACGAGTGCACGTGCAGCTATATGTATTTCAGTGAGACCATATATGATCCGATCCAAACCGTTGAGCGCCTTACATTTTTATAGCAGGCTATAAGACAGGTTCATCAATGATCTCAAAGCCTGGGTGCATCGGTACTGAAGATTTCGATCGATTTCCATTGTGAACATGTTGCCGACGGTAAGCTGGCCTTTAAATTATATTTTCACTCCGAAAAGTGTCTTGTTTGCCGTAGTCTGTGGCATTCTTTTATGTACCTGAAAGGAGTATGCATAGCGCCTACCCCGGTCATCTAGTTGCCCGAATCTGCAATTATACAGATTTCGTTTTCTGCACTTGCTGAAAATTGTTAGAGACCAGCATAATCCAAGGTCAGAGGCGCTGCCAGGACCTGAAGGTTGCATGCCCGAGGTACATATTACCGCCTCCCTTTGGTGGGAGGGACAAAAGTTTTGATTTTGGGCCTAATTGGAGTGTCTGATCGCCACCATGGGGTGTCGCATACCCTTTTCGGGAACGGGGGGGGGGGTAGGGAGGGTTAACATGTCTACAAACAAATTCACAGTGCAACATTTCTTGCTTTAACTAGAGTTTCTTTAAGTCAAATCCTACAAAAGTCATAAAAGAAAGACAGTGAGCCTTCTCGATTTTTGTGAATAAGCTCGGTGGCGATCTGTTTGTAAGCTCCGGATATAGGTCGTTTGGTTATGATGTGTTGGAACCTCACTTAATACAAAGATTCTCCGTTATGCTGTTAGACATAAGTCAAATTTCCTATTTTGTGCTCAAGACACGACATGAAAGAAGAAGAATGGAAAATGAGTTTGCAGTCGCTTCCCTTTCTTTAAATCATACTATTTTCTCTCGTAAAACTTTTGAAAATTCAATATTACGTTTTACATTTCAGCGGCGTAGGAAGATGTCATCATATTTGATCAATTTGATTTTCCGATTTTACTATGAGCAAATCAATCAGTTAATCAATAAAATAAGTAAATCAAAAATGAAATAATAAATAAATTAATAAGTCAATAAAAAAGAAATAAACAATAATATTCAAAGAAAAAAGCAAACAAAAAATCAAAGAAAACATCAACATCAGATCTGACAACGGCGAAGAATGATGTTGGTTTGAAGGGACATTTTTTTTGCCAGTACTGATTAAGTCCCCCTGCATTTTACATCATGATTGCTTCTTCCAACTGCTGTCCTTTTGCAAGGGATCAATCAAAGCTGAGCAGCGAAGTACTTGTGAAGTGACGGCCAGGTAAAAAGGCCCCTATCTGGCTTAACGCAAAGCCGTGCCTAATGATCAATATAAAAGTAGTTATAACCTACTTATAAAGGGATGAATCATTTCCCTTTTCGGGAACTATCATTTTTCGTGGGTTATCAGGAGGCTAAGCAGGAATTTTAACAGAGAGGACAGAAAACTTGATGATTCATTATCCAGTGTAAGGGGTCTAGGGTGCCCCTCTGCTTTTACGGACAAGTTTTTCTTTGACAAGGATCTGATGAAAAAGGGGAGGGGCGGGTATGACGCATGTCGCTTGGCTATACTCGGCTAGATTGATACCCACTTCCCCAACAAGCAAGTTTCGTTGCAGTGTAGGTTAGAATGAGGGAGGATATGACTCCTGAGACCTCACTGTCATCGCAACTAAGAATGAGACAACAGACTACAAGTTTCATCCAGACCCAAGCTGCCTACGAGCTAAGGCCGATATTGTCCAGGAAATCCCCCTCCCCCCCCCCCCTTTTGATCTGTGCACGAGATCTTCGCTAAAATGCCTCTCTATAATAAAGGACAATGTGATGCTCACTTCCTTTTATATCTTTCAGAAAAACGCTGGAGAATTTCCTTTGACTGAGAGGGAAGCATTCATTTTTGTTGAAGATATTCTCCAAATCAAGGGTTCCAGAAAAAGAATGGAAGAAAGTTCTCTAAATTTATTGAATATTATCGCTCAAAACATGGTTTATCGTGTACCGTTCACTAACCTCCCCCTTCTCGGCCGAGAAAGTCATTGTGTTACACCACCCTCTTTCCTGGAGATAAAAGATGCCATGTTTTCAAGGATTGGCGGTGGATGCTTGGACTTCTCAATATTTGCTTATGCTTTGCTTTCTCGTATCGGTTATGATTGCTACATCTGTGACAGTACATACATTGAAGACACAGGTGAAGCCGAAAAGCACTGTGCTGTCGTAGTACGTAATCTCTCTGGTCGGGAAAGCGAACACCTAGTAGACGTGGGTTGCGGGGAACCGATTTTCCGTTCAGTATCGCTAGACTTTGAAAATATTTCTCCCATATATCGCGATGACTACCTGGCGTACAGATTCGTCCGCCGAAATGACGGGATGGTAGTTTATGAAAGGATTCCACAGAAGTACCTTTTGGGGGACTTCCACTCAGGTGACGCTAGCATCAAAGATCACTTCGGAACGTCATGGTCCTCTCTTATGACGTATGATGTCGACACCCCAAGGGATATAGAGTTCTTGCTCAAATACCGCCCTGTAGCTACTATAAGTGATGTCGTTTTTCGTTCTCTTTGCGTGATTAGCTTTCCAATGGGTCGTCTACATGGAGTTTTTAAAGGGATATCTCTCCAGTCGACGAAGAACGGACATATTGTTAAAACGATAATAAAGGACAAAGAAGAAGAACGGGATATTTGCTTGAAATATTTTCCACATTTACCCCGAAATATGGTAGAGACAGTGCTATTTAATACAAGTACATCGAATCTTACTCTAAAATATCCAGGATACCGCCGAGGTTAAAAATGGTTCATCTTCACCTGAATGTGTGGCATTGATCCCTGCACGCTGTTGTTTGAGGAGGTATTAGAAATGATTGGATTTTGGCGTATTAAAGAAGTTATAAAACATCGGTTTGTATGGAAGAAATTGCTTCATTTTATCGCACTGGGTAGGCCTGCGTATACTAAGGCTCTCACACGAAGAAAGATTTTAAAATTAAGAACTTTTTATACTGGAGACATTTTGGAATTTAATGACAGAAAATTTGATTTTTGGTAATAATAAAAAAAATTGGGTTTTTATCAGGTGATATGCGTTTCAAAAACAAAATAAGGTACTATGTCGGTTTTTTTATTGTGCGTAATATCCATTAAAATTGGAGAATTTTGCCATTTTAACGTTTAATATTTGAAAATCTGAAGCTTCCTGCTCTGACCATATTGGAATATTCCCCTGCGACGAAGGGAGGGCAGGCTTCCCCTACGGGGGGCATGGTCCCTGGCCCCGTTCTTGCTACCCTAGGTTACCAAGGGTGGCGATCCGTCTTTGAAAGTGGAGGATATAGTCTGTGTCACTATCTGAGAGGAGCGCCACCATCAGTTGGCGCGGAGCGTACAAAGAAAATCTCGACCAAAAAATACGCCCGGAAATGACCCTTTTCGGGTTAGCAGCGTATATCATAAAAAGGTTAAAAGGCCTAAGGTGTAGATCAGTAAAAGTTGTCTGATTGTCTTAAAAGGGGATTAAGTTTCTCAATCGAGTTAAAAGAAAATCATTGAGCAGACTTTTTTTACAGGGAGGGGGGCGGGGGGGGGGAGGGCAAGCACCTAAATTTTTCGATTTTTTTTTAATTGTGAACGCCATCTCTCCGGGGACGTCATTTGCGGCGTGCGATGAGCGCCAAAATTTCTGCCATTTTTCGGCAAGTTTTAAAAATGTGAAGCTTGTATTGAAGAAAATTTTGGATTCTGGGTTTCCTATAAAAGGAAATATGAAAAGTTCGGAACAACTGAAGAGTCTGTTTTTTTTATTGGCAAGTCTGAGATTGCACAGCTAATAAAGATCGCTGTTGCTTCATAGTGTTTTCTAAGACCTACAAATTGAGGTTGTGGGACGATGTTTTAAGAGTCAAGAGCTTTAATATGATGATATAAAATTGATGAAAACAGCACTGTAGTTGCCGATATCATTTAATTATCTGGTGATCTTGTCATTTGTAGAGATCGCAAAAGTTTACCAAACTGATTAATGAGAGAACACGACTGCAAGCAGTAGCTGAAAATTTCTTCGCGCATTTACGCATATTTGAAACAAATAATTACAGAATGGAGCTTTAATTTGAAAGAATTCGGAATTTCATGTAACAAGAGTTGGGAAAACCACACTGTAGTTGACTGATATCACAAGTAGCAAATTTCCGAATTTTTCCCTTTTTAGAGCGTCGGGGGAGGCAATCCCTCCCCTGTCCCCTGTAGCTACGCTACTGTTGAGTATCATTCAATTCTTCTTATTGTATATCTTCCATTCCCATAGTAATTTTAGTTATTTCAAGGAGTGTCTGTGCATATCAGAGCATTTCAAGTTTGTGGCCGACACTCCTCGGGCTCGTTATACCAGTATACTTGTGTAATGAATCAATGTATATTGTTGTGTACACTGTGTATAATCACGTTTCTTTTAGTATTCTTAATAAAAGCCTAAATAGTAAGTATTTATTTACAAACATCAGTCATTTCTGAATTAAAGTGTTCATAATTATAGCTTAAATATTAAGTAATTGTTTATGCTTATCAGTCATTTTCTGAGATAAAAAAATCTTTTATTTCTTTTAATTGCAAGACTGAGAGAAAGTGGATTAAAGTGAACCGAAAAGAATAAGAATAAAAGCAATGATTTTCAAAGTTAAAATCACTGTAAGAACCGCATGGAGCTTTAAGAGCGGTATAATAATACTCATTTGGAGAAGCAGAAACCCAAGTTGTAACAGATTTAAATCTTTCAGAAAAAATCGCTACGGCTAGTCGGGCAATTATGTTTAAAGTCTTTTGCAATTTTGATGACATTTAAATATATTGATTTCTTTCACTTCATGTAAAAGTCACCTTATCAGAATATTTATGTAAGAAATGGATACCGTATTTACCTTCTATTTCAAGCAGGGAAATAAACTTTCGAATGTGATAGGCGATTGAGGATACTGGTGCATACGTGTAATATGTTCATGTTTTAGTAACTCTATGGGAGGGTGTATAGAACTGTCAAGCCACATTCATACATTCCCTTCTCTTTTTAGAGGAACGGTTTTATGTTACATTTTAAAACGTGGATTATTGTAATCTTTTAGTTTTCCGTTCAATGAAGGAAGTTTCCTACCAGCATACTTAACTTTTTACATCGTTTCCGTATCTGAAGGTTTGTTTTCATGGAGGGATGGAGGGGATAGGGTGTACAGTATCCCCATCCAATTTCATGGGCGATATAGCCCCAATCCCCCCCCCCCCCAGGATATTCGCCTGTGTTGGTCACGTCTGAACATGGAACTTCCAGCTCCCTGTCCTGCAACACAAGTTTTGGTTATCATGCAAACACTCACGGATTGTAGGTGAGAAAAGATACATGGGATAAGGGATATCAGAGGTGGGAAGTTATTGAAAATCGTTTCCGATACGTATTCAAATAGCGTCAACATGTTGCGAGGAAGGTAACTACGTTGGTCAGACGGGCCCCAAGTTTAGGTTGAGATTTAACAATCACAAAAAGTCAATCATCGACAAAGTCAACCTTCCCGTTTCCAATCATTATTGCAGATTAGGGCATAATCTCTCTAATCTGCGTTGTATACTCCTCTGCTCGGGGTTCACTACAACAAACCAGCGATTCCGAGCGGAGAGTAAGTGGATTATAGCCCTTAATACGCACAAACAGGGCCTTAACAAAGACTTGGGCGTTCTCAGTGGTTTTAGCTTTGCTAGCAACCGTTAGTCCTTAGCAACAGTTCACCTTCCTTGCGCGCCGCGACTTTTCTCTCAGAGGAGTTCGTACTGTGCGCAAAAATTCATCTCTGCGTGTTTGGCGGTTTGTGCTACAGCTTTTGTTTGTTTCAATTTTGCTACATTTGTTATAACGCAGTTGAAGGGCACAGGAGTGTCCGAAATATTCGTTTCAAATACAGACTATTGTGCTCTGAATACCGTCGTTTTTATCATTTTTTGGTTTTCTTATATATATATATATATATATATATATATATATATATATATATATATATATATATATATATATATATATATATATATATATATATATATATATATATATATATATATATATATATATATATATATATATATATATATATATATATATAAACATGACGGAGAAACTGTAAAACAACGGTGCTACAGAATTGAAAGGCTGGATCTCCGAGGAGATACAAATAGCGGAAGGCTAGAATTTAGATAAATTAAACAGCCAAAAGGTTTATATATATATATATATATATATATATATATATATACATATATATATATATAAACATATATATATATATATATATATAAATACATATATATATATATATATATATATATATAAATATATATATATATATTTATATATATATATATATATATCAAAAATCTCCCGTCGGACACAATTCTGGCCACTCTTGACGTGTCCTCGTTGTACACAAACATACCAAATGAGGAAGGCATCTCCGCTTGCACCAACGCCTTCAATCCGATTCGGGGCAAAACTCCCACCAAGAAAGACTTAGGCGAACTCATGCATCTGATTTTGACCACCAACAATCTCATTTTTGGTGACCACCACTACCTCCAAATTCATGGTACAGCCATGGGAACCAAAATGGCTCCCTCATTTGCTAACTTGTTTATGGGCAACTTCGAGCAAAAATTTCTGTCTCGACAAAATTTGAAACCACAAATTTGGTTACGCTTCATAGACGACATCTTCATGATCTGGCCCCACGGTGAAGACTGTCTAAAAATTTTTATTGAAAACATCAATTCGTTCCATCCCACCATCAAATTTACGGCCGACCATTCCAGGTCCAGTGTCCACTTCCTGGACACCACTGTAACCATAGAAAATGGTTCACTCAAAACAGACTTGTTCAACAAACCAACGGACAAGCACAACTACCTTCTACCCAGCAGTTGCCATCCTCCGCACTGCACCAAAAACATTCCGTACAGTCAAGCACTCCGCATAAAACGCATCTGTTCCTCTGAAACAGATTTTGACACTCGGGCAAAGGAACTATCCGGTTACCTCCGTAACCGGCAGTATTTTCGGGGTTCAATTGAAAATGCCATCAAAAAGGCAAAAGAAACCCCTCGCTCGCAAACTCTGACGTACAAAACTCGTCAGCGCAATTCCGACAGAGTGCCGTTGGTAACTGAGTACCATCCCGGTCTACCACCACTAGCCAAATTCATCAAAAAGCATATGCCCACACTTCAGAGCACCGATCGCCTAAGGTCTATCTTTCCCCAACCCCCTGTTGTTGCCTTTAAGCGGCCCTCAAATTTACGGGACATTTTGGTTCGGGCAAAATTCCAGGACAAAGCCTCAGTCGAGGAAAACAACGAAAATTTTGGTTGTTCACCTTGCCCTTCCAACTGCAAGACGTGCGCCCTGGTTGATTCCACAAAAGGCTTCCAGAGCAATCAAAATGCACACACCTTCCAAATTAGACAAGAAATTAATTGTCTTTCCAAAAATGTCATTTATCTCATATACTGCAATTTATGTGGTGTGCAGTATGTCGGAGAATCTAAAAATACTCTTCGAATGAGAATGACACAGCACAGGTCAGCAATTAAAACCAAAAAGGTTGAACAACCTGTTGCAAACCATTTCAATTTGCCCCATCATTCTATCAAAAACTTACGGGTCATTGCTATCGACCAAAACGATACATGGACCGACAAAGCTAGAAAAGCTAAAGAAAATTTCTGGGAACTCAATCTCAAAACCACATCGCCTTTCGGCTTGAACATCAGGAGCGATTTACCAGCTTGCTGATAACACCAACCAAAATAATCCGATCAGGCCATTCCGGCCTAACAATTTCTCTAATTACTTTCAAGAGGATTTTCCTATTGTTGATGGGTTACACCCGAGTAATCCGATCAGACCCTCTCGGTCAATCAACCTGCTCAATTGCCTTAAGAAGGATTATCCTGTCACAATAGAGGTGAGACCATTGTCAACACCTTTAAAAGCTTCCAAAATTTCTCACTCCTTGTCATTCTCTGACCAAGTATTGACAAAGAGGTAGTATTCCTCGAAAGCTCTACTTCAAACCTTTTGGCTGTTTAATTTATCTAAATTCTAGCCTTCCGCTATTTGTATCTCCTCGGAGATCCAGCCTTTTAATTCTGTAGCACCGTTGTTTTACAGTTTTTCCGTCATGTTTATATATATATATATATATATATACATATATATATATATATATATATATATATATATATATATATATATATATATATATATATATATATATATATATATATATATATATATATATATATATATATATATATATATATATATATATATATATATATATATATATATATATATATATATATATATATATATATATATATATATATATATGGCTTAGTAAATGAGCAATTACGCTTTGAACCAGTGAGCTTCCTGTTTAAACACAGTCACGTGAAAGGGGGTTGAAATGTGCAGCCACCAGGTGATTTTTGAAATTTTTTTCATGAACCTTTTTTTGTATACGTTTGTATATGAGCCACTCAATAAGTTACTACTTTTTGTGCTAGTTAAATTGAGTATTTTACGTGTACAGTTTCGATGATCTCAGTAGGACAAGAGCAGTCGACAAGTTGGATTAGTGTAGCCTGTCATGTTTCATGATTGGATCTTGAGAGTCATTAAACCATGTTTTTCCTAATAAATTATGAAATTTAGAAGAAAAGGCCTAAATCATTTTTCTACCTTGACTGTGTGATGTTGAGGTCATGAAATATCATGCACTTGGAGGCGGAGTAAGAAAGAATCTTTGGAATCTGGCAGTTGTTTAAAAATAAGCTTCGGGCGACTGTTCTTGCCCTCTAATTCCTCATGGCATGTCAACTTAAATGTTACAAAAATAAAGTATATATAACATAAACATAACCAGTCCTCCTTTTCAAATTACAGTTTGCACAATTTATATGGCCCAAGCACATGAAGTAAATACAATCAAAACATCAATTTTTTTGTAAAATTTCCAATATTTGATGGGCTTGACAGAAATTGCAATTGTCTCTATCTTTTCCATGTTTTTAAATCAAATTGGCAGATATAAGCATTATCTTTTCCAAAAACAGAAAGAGAACGGTAAAGTACAGTACAGTTAGAAAAAAGGAGACTCGAGGAGCTTTTTAAAAGTAGTGACTGATTGAGCTTCCTGGTATTATGAGAGAGTGTGTTCCAAAGTGAGGGGCAGCTACGGATAAAGCTTTATCGGCAATGTGTTTCTTTCTAGACGGAACTGTTAACAGAGTTGTATCCGTGGCGGACCTCGTTACCGGGCAGTTGTTTCCCTATCAAAGATTTTGTGAGATTAGCTGGTCCGCAGTTTTTTAGGCATTTGTAAATGTATTTACATATTTTAAATTTAATTCGTTTTTCGATAGGAAGCCCGTAAAGTTTTTTCATTAAAGGTAAAGGACTATCCAGTCTAGGGGCAGAAAAAATCAATTTAGCAGCTCTGTTTTGCAACAACTGGAGACGGTTGAGGTCTCGACCATTCGCACCATATAGGAGGGCATATACCATAGTCTAATCTAGAGAGGACAAGTTCACGTACAAGGAGATGTTGCGTATCCTGATCAAGATAAACACAAATGCGACAGAGGTTACGGAGCTGGAAATTTCCAGCTGATATGAGGCAATTAATTTGTTTGGTCATGAACATGTTAGAATCAAAGAAAACTCCTAGATTACGTATGTTACAGGACGGTTCAATTTGACTATCACCCACTGTAAGATTAAGTTCAGGGAGCTTTAAAAGACACGATGACAATTGCAGTGTTTGTGTATTTTGCAGTAGAACAAAACACAAGTATGAAATATGCGGGTTCCGACAAACTGCCTTCATAATACTGTTTCCTAATTAATATATTATTAAATTCATGGGACATATACTAAGTCTCACAAAGTCAGTTGACACTCGGCTGTGTTTATAATTTGTTCTCTACAACGCCTCAGTTCCGGCCGACGCCTATGTATACTGATATATAGTCGGATGTTTTAGGTATGCAAAACCCTTTCAAAACAATGGTGAAAACATTAAAATTGATTTCTTCGTTTAACATTCTTACGTTACGGAAGACAATATTTTCTGGAAAGATCCCTCTGGAAGAAACCACACCATATGGCAGAGGACACGATGTTTCACGGTGTTGTTACTCGAGCCCGAGTGTGAGTTTAATTAATTAAGCTAGCATTATCGGTTGTATATTTAGGAGTAGGTATACGAGCGTGCAGCTATGCTACACGTGATATTAAGTACTGATTGTCCAATTCTCATGCGCTTTAGTTCAAATCAGTTTCTCATACACATACGAAACGCACATACAAAAGTACCACACAGGATTAACTTAGATTTCTACACAGATTTCTTCGAAGGTCACAAGAAAAAGCAAAGCTGTTCATCAACTTGAAAGCTAGTGACATTTAAAACAAAAAGAATGGGACATCCCAAAGGGGCCTACTTTGGGAGTATAACAGTGTTCCATGGCAAGAGCGGTGCTACGAGGGCAAGAAGGGACATTTCCCCCAGGTTTTGCCCTTGCCCCAAGTTAGGTAAGTTAGAAGATGGGTTAATCGAAAAATAAATAGTCTCTCCTGAGACTTAATTTTTTCATCCAGAGATCCGATAAAACTTCAGAGCTTCTGGGGGTTTCTCCACACGCAGAAGTAGTGGGCTTTTCTATTTAGGCCAGGTTTCGTGCTGTGTCCAAAAATTTTTCCTTCAACATTTTCATTTGCCCATAGTTTTCCCCTTCCCCCAATTTGACATACTGGCGTCGTCACTGCCCATTGGACGAATACAGCGGCGTAGCTAAGATTTTTTCCAGGGTGGGGGGGGGGGGGCAAAGGTATGAAATTTCACCAAAACTTTTCCCGGTCAATGTGTATGTATTTCATATAAAATGTGCAAATTTACAAGCATAACAACATTACCGTGTCATTTTGTAATATTACCTTCATTTTAATCTTTAAGTATAACATAGAGCAATCGGAAAAAAGAAGAATATTATTTTGGTAAACTATATCTGGTTTATTTGTGTGTAGTAACGCAGCGGCGTACGCAGGATTTCTCTGAAGGAGGGGGAAGGCAGGCATGCAGTATGGTCTAAGGGGAGGGGTGTCCGGAAATTTTTTGACGTTTTCAAGGAGCCTAGATGCAAAATGGTGCAAGATTTTCGACTTTGACAGGAACATTGTTAAAAGTTGAATCGTGGTGGTTCATGAGGATAAAACTGAAACTTTTGTGTCTTTACATGCATCCTTATGCCATTTATGCTACCTTACTAAGTAAAACCTTGTCATTAAATTTGCACACTTTTAGGAGTCAAAATAAAAGAGCATTGATCGGTACGGGATTGTGGTTTTTCTTGGCCACAAAACGTTATTTTATCATAAAAGATTATCTAAGCGGAGCACTACCATTGGTTGGCGCGGAGCGTAGAGAAAATTTGGAAAAATGAGACCCCTCAGATGGCCGGAAATAACAGTTTCCTGACTTATACGAAGAATCTAACGAGTCGTTATCTTCTTTTGTCATTTGCAATAAAATGTTTACTTCAAAATGTGTTCGCAAACTGCAAAGTTATCAGAGATTTAAGAGCTAATTTGACCCCAAAATGTAATTTTGCCCAAAAGACTAAGCGAAGCGCCACCATTAATTGACGTGGAGCGTAAAGAAAATTTCGAAAAATCACACCCCTCAGATGGCCAAAAATAGCGTATTCATGCTTGTAAAGAGAATCTTAACATGTAGTCTTTATTTTAATCGATTCCACCAGTGGGACACAGAGTCCACCGTTTTAAGTAAATATTGGAATTTGACAGACCTTGCCTATTTGTACGAATTAAAAAAAATTGGCATCACTGAGGGGCCTTGCGGAGGTAATCCTCCCCTTTGAAAGTTTTTGAAAAATTGGATGTCTTTATATGTAATCTGGTGCCACATATCTTTTGAAGTACAATCTGTATTACTAAAGTTTGACTCCACATTTTTAAGAAAAAATAAAAATGGCATCGGTGAGAGGGGGGGGGGCATGGCCCAATGGTCCTCCCTTCGTACGCCACTGAAAGGAGTCCAAATAGTGGCTCGATCACACAGGATATCCTTCTAGAACAGCAATCTGTTAAGTGTTGAAGGCTGTAAGGTATTCATTGACCCGTTTATCGTTACACCCCAATTGAGCAGACAGCCATTTTCCCGAACTAGCCTGTAAACGTCCAAGGATTAGGCTAAGTAACAAAATATAAGTATGCCCATGGATCCATTCATATTCTATGGATTCACATTCTAATTTCTAGACTATCGCTGGCCATGGGTTGTTTCAGCCCCATCCATCGTTATGTACACAGAGTAAAATCGGTATAGTTTAAACCCCTCCCGCTACTAGCTTGTAGGACAATATAACCTCGGGGTCTACGTTAGTGACTTGTCAGTTTTCACATCCTTTTACTGAATTCACAAATTGTACGACGCACAGACTGTGTACAAGGGGATAAGTTCGGGTTTACAGCCTTTCAGCGTGTTAATTCCATGGTTGTATGTATCAGCTGTTGAATTCCTGAATAACAGCTTCCTGTGCACTGAAATGCACTGATCATAACACCCGCGCGTATACACGAGAACATTCAATCTGCTCCGCGGCGAGGACGTTCCTGTGGAACGAGAGTAAGGTCGGTTCATGCGACACTGACGAAATCTGGGTTAATTTGTTGCATGAAAATACGAATTATGCATGAGAAATGTCTTATTCTAACAAAAATTTCGAGAAATGTTGTTAGAATAAGAAAATTCATCAAATTTCCCCAAATTATTTTCCGGGGGGGGGGCAACTTGCCCCCCTTCTCCCAGTGGCTACGCCACTGGACGAATATAGAGTAGGTTTGCGAAATAGTTTTTCTTCCACTCCCAAAAGTGGAAGTGTCTGCTACTCTCGTAATTTCTATCGCATTGCACCAGAAGATTAATGCGAATGTATAGCAAACACTTAACCCTTTACCGTTGTGCTCCGATCGGGGCATATTTGCGCGCCTCGGGAGTGGGCGGAAAAGCGGACGTAGCACGCCCCGCATCGGCTTCCGTGGGCCATTGACCCCGTGACCTTAAACTATTGTCTCTCTCGTTGTTGTGGCCGAATTTTCGGGTAGCTACTCGCAGTTTCGAACTCCGCGTGAAACAGTAAAGATGGGCGACAGCCGAGCTCTCCGTATGGGTCCAAAAGGACCCAAACAACGGTAAAGGGTTAAGTCATTGTTTGCCGGAATTTGCAATTACAGGAATTGTTTCTGCACTTGCCCAAAGCTGAGACTTGAATGAACTAACGTAACGGGAGACGCTGCCAGGACCTAATGATGAAGGGTACATATTGCCAGATCACCATGGTAGGGAGTATATCATCTGTACCGCATGGAGTAGGCAGGAGTTTTGTGTGGGGACTCATTGCAGTTCTCGATCAACTTCCTGAGGAGAAAACTTAGAGGAGCGGGTCTCATATCCTATGGTATTTTTATTTTGTTTGTTTTGTTTTTAAGATTGTATAGATACAAGTTAGTGCAATATATCTTACTCAAACTAGGGTTTCTTTTAGCCAATTCCTAAAAGTTCCAAAAGATATACAGTTGGCCCTAATTCCAGTGTTGTAATCGAGTCACTAGGTTAGTGACTCGAGTCACCAATTTTCAAACTTTTAAGTGACTCGAGTCGAGTCATTGACTCGAGTCACTGTACTATTTCAATGGGGAAATTACTCCTGAATTCTATCGAGTCACTATCATTTTGAGAGGAAGTGACTCGTGATTTGTTACAACACTGCTTAATTCTTGAAACCTATAAATCTATAACTTTTTCAGTGGTCTACGGAGCTCCGAACTTCAAGTCGTTAGGTCACGAGATGGAACCTCGATAAATCTTTTTCTAAAGTCCTCTCAAACATCTGGCGAAGGGCTGTCCGGAGAAACCAAACTTTAAACTGCTTACCGAAGAAGTTATACGTCCACTGAAGGACAACACTTGAACAACTTCACGGTCCTCAGACCATTCACACCATTGGTCTGTCATGTATGGCTCCATTCTAGACTGGACGAAAAGAACAGAAGCTTCTCCGTTAATACGAGTTGGATTCACTATTTTGTACCCTGTGCGCAAATAATTTTGGCACCAAAGTTCACAAGGAAGGGGGAATGTCAAAACATATACAATAGAAAAATGTGCCCCGAAATATGCAATCAAGCGCAAAAGACTATCGTGCAAAAATGATGACAATCGCAACACTGTCTTTATCCTGGTCTATGGGCACCTCAGAAAATTCCGCACTTATCCCTTTACCGTTGTTTGGGTCCTTTTGGACCCACGCGGAGAGCGCGGCTGTCACCCATCTTTACTGTTTCACGCGGAGCTCGAAATTGCGAGTAGCTACCCGAAAATTCGGCCACATCAACGAGAGGGACGATAGTTTAAGGTCACGGGGTCAATAACCTACGGAAGCTGATGCGGGGCGTGCTACGTCCGCTTTTCCGCCCACCCCGAGGCCCGCAAATATACCCCGATTGGAACACAACCGTAAAGGGTTAATCTAAGCAGCCAATTTGAACTGTCGTTTGCAATAACATAAGCACTTCAACCGAAAATGAGCAAACTGGAGAAAATTGACAAATTATACAAGTGCTTTGTCATTGGTTGAAATGGTAAGGTAAAGTAAGCTAGTCAATGGAAAATGAGCTTGTACAGACTTTCGTATTTTGAATAAACACCAAGATAATATCTTTCTTTCTCGAAAAATGTTGAAAAAAAGTTGCGTTTCACATTTTCCCGACATGGTTGCTTCTAAATGCTGTCCTTGTATCTGTCAGTAAGGAGCAGACCAAAGCTAAGCAGTGCTGTTGACAGAAAATATGACGCGATGGCCTTGAATCGGCGTCTAACTGACTTGGCGCAAAACGGTGCCTGGTGACCGATTGTATAAAGATACAGTCACCTTTATAAATAGATGATCAACTGCCAGGAACTGTCATTTTTGTTCTTCATATTTTGAACAGGAAATTATCTAGAAAGGTTGAATAGAGGAGACACAAGTCTTAAAGGAACAGTCATCCCAAATTGAAGAGGTTTAGTAGACTGTCCAGTTTCATGATTGGCTGTTGGGAATCATGTGACAACGTTTTTTCTCTTCAAATGTGGAATTTACCAATAATAACTGCTTGGTTTACCTTGAATATGCAATAGTAAAGTCATAAAATGTAATTATAGATACTTTGAAGAGAAATAAGATGGAAATTGAGTTATTTAGCTTTTTCTTCAAAATGAGTTTGGGGGACTGTTTTTTACCTTTAATTGTTCGATGCACAGGAAGTGGTATGGAAAGATGCCTTCGCCCTCTGCTTTGCTTAAGGAAGTGGCTGGAGTAGCTGGGATAGATGCAAAATGTTGCGCCTGTTACTTGGACAGATTCGTTCCTCGAAAAAAAATATTTTCCACCTATTTTCCACTTACAGAGGTGAGGGGGAACATGGCCACCAGGACCTGACTAAGGATCGCAACTAAATTTGAGACAACAGACTACAACGTTTCGTTCAGGGCTAAGTTGTCTACGACGGCTGACGTCGAGAAAAACCCCACCCCTCCTTTAATCCTTGCCTGAGATCTTCGCTAAAACAACTTCCATCATACTAAATGACATGATGTTCACTTCCTTTGATATCTTACAGACAAACGCTGGAGAATTTCCTTTGACTGAGAAGGAAGCATTCACTTTTCTTGAAGATGTTCTCCAAATCAAGGGCGCAAGAAAAAGAGTGAAGGAAGAGCCTCTAAATTTATTGAATGTTTTCACTCAAAACATGGTGTATCGCGTACCGTTCACTAACCTCCCCTTCTCGGTCGAGAAAGTCATTGTGTTACACCGCCCTCTTTCCTGGAGATAAAAGATGCCATGTTTTCAAGGATTGGCGGTGGATGCTTGGACTTCTCAATATTTGCATATGCTTTGCTTTCTCGTATCGGTTATGATTGCTACATCTGTGACAGTACATACATTGAAGACACAGGTGAAACCGAAATGCACTGTGCTATCGTAGTACGCGATCTTTGTGGTCGGGGAAGCAAACACCTAGTAGACGTGGGATGCGGGGAACCGATTTTCCGTTCAGTATCGCTAGACTTTGAAAATATTTCTCCTATATATCGCGATGATTACCTGACGTACAGATTCATCCATCGAAATGACAGGATCGTAGTTTGTGAAAGGATTCCACAGAAGTACCTTTTGGGAGACTTCAACTCAAGTGACCCTAGCATCAAAGATCACGTCAGAGCGTCATGGTCCTCCCTTCTGACGTATGATGCTGATACCCTTAGAGATTTAGAGTTCTTGCTCAAATACCGCCCTGTAGAAACTTTAAGTGATGTCGCTTTTCGTTCTCTTTGCGTGATTAGCTTTCCAATGGAACGTCTACATGGAGTTTTTAAAGGGGTATCTTTGCAGTCGACGAAGAACGGACACATTGTTAAAACAAAGATAAAAGACAAAGAAGAAGAACGGGTTATTTGCTTGAAATTTTTTCCACATTTACCCCGAAATATGGTAGAGACAGTGATATTTAATACAAGTAGATCGAATCTTACTCTAAAATATCCAGGATACAGCCGGAGTTAATTTTTTTTTTAATCTTTACCAGTATTCCATCCACATCCTGTAGCGCTGTTGTTGAAGAGACACCGTATTGAAAATAATTGGATTCTATCCAGGCTATTAAGAAAGTTAAAAAGATTCTGTTTGTATTCATTATGGGAGAATTTGATCACCTCATATCAAAGTCAATTCCACCCCTAGTAAATACCAGCCAGGGAAGTGTTACCTTGTCTTGTCAACGGTAACACCTCCGTGCTTACACCAGGGAGATACTGTGTTGCAGCTCCCTGGTAAATCTGTGATTAGCTCTTCTCTTATGCAGACTTAAACTTACCCGTTGTAGGTATAAAGCCATAATGTCAGTGAAATCAGGACACTGTGCATGCTTTAAAATCAAAGTGAGCCGATCTGCTTCTTTTACTTAGATTTCAAGACTACAAATCATAACCTGTGTATACCTTTATAAAAATGGCATAGGCTATCTGAAAATGGTACAATGTAAATAAAGATGAATGTAGTTCGGGTAGGGCGTGAAAACTTTTTCTATTTTATAAAACAACTTTAATAAAAATGGAATAAACTTATTAATTAACGACTTTTGGGATCATTTCTGGTGAAACTTTGAGTTTCTTTGATCAACTTTCCATATACTAATACAGAGCTGCACTGTGATAGTGGACGTTGGCTATGCGCCCCTCCCCCGCTCTTACGGCTACTGGCCTTTGTCACTTTAACTAACGTTATGTGAGGCATAAAGTTAACACAGAATTCATACAAATGAATGAGCGTTATATAGTTCAAGAGTCCGTCACAAATGTCTCCGAGAATGACTGCAAACGACATAAAAACTATTTTGCCATGCCATAAGATCTTCGCAAGGTGACCATAAGAAACCAAAGTTCGTAGACCATTCGTAAACCGTTCGTAGACAATTTCAGAAGCTTCAAATTCTAAGGCAAAGTTTGGCATAATTAGTGAACTCTAGAGTATAACAAATCTATTTTTGTGGCTGGATTCCACGAAGAATCATCTATAGAAGATCGGAATTTTGGACAGACAGGATCAGCTATTAAAGGAGAAGGCAATCCTAGCTTAACCCTCCTCAACTTACGTTTTACTGTGTGCTCTTTCCAAAACAAGCACATAGAAGTTTTGGAAATAGTCAGTTACTTTAAAATTCGCTGCATCTGGTTTGTGCCATTGGTGTTGAAATTCTGATAGATCCCGGGTGACGATAGCAAGCCACCTATTACTTCTAACACAAAATAACACAAAATTACCAAACCATATTACATACCTTCTGTTTGCCCTTGGAACTGAAATTATTTTCCACGTAGCCAATGTGAATGTATGCAGCAAAACGTTTTCACCAGTAATTCACCGAACAATTAATGATGTCAACCCAGAAAATCGACATAGTGATATGAGTAATAATAAAAGTTGTGTAAGTTAAAATATTATCAAGGTGAATGGGAAGTTTGAACGTTACATATCGAAATTGAAGTATTGAAATCAAGTTAATCTAGTTTGCCATTTCAGATGCAGTGACATAAAAATCCTGACTGCTTTTGAAAGTAAAGTTGATTCTTTTAACCTGCATGGTTTTGTATTCTCTGGGTAATTCTGGTGGTTTGTCTGATGAGTTTCACTTGGTAATGAAATTTGTCCTTTTTTGCCATCACAAACAGCATTGTATGTTAACCCCACGGACTTCCTATACATGGACAGAGCATACTGCACGGTACATTGTCGCTACCGTACGTGTGAGAAAAAGCGCACCAAATGGCCGTCTGCTATAGCTTTGTGTGAAAGCTTGGACTTACTCAAGTACATCGCCATATTTTGCAAGAAAGTTGAAATATTTTTGGAATATGGCAAGTTAAGGTCAAAATCACTCCACGCATTGCGGGAATATGGTATTGTTTCCCACTCACAGTTAACTTTTGCTTAAAATATTACAGAGTCGTCGTCAAATCAGACGATTTATAGCTTCACGGCGGCCATCTTGGTGCGCCTTTTTTGTCCCAGCCGGTGGAGACCAACTACGGATAGGACGTATACGTTACATGCTCTCTCCATCTATAGGAAGTCCGTGGTTAAACCCTATTCAGCACCGTCAAGGGGTGTCGAGATGCAAAAACGTAAAAGAAGTGGAAAGGAAAGAAATGGGAAAGGAAAAAAAGAAAACAATGAGAAAAGAATGAAAGTGTGCCCACTATAACAACAAAAACAAGTCTAATCTGCATTCATGGAAGACTGTTTTGGTCAATATAAGAACATTCATTTAGAAAAATATATGAACATTCATTTAGTCGCCTAAAGTTAACAAAATAATCAGGTCCGCTTTATCGGAGGAAAGACTTTCCTCTCTTGCTCTTTGCTAGACAGTCGGGAGTACTTTAGAAAAGCAATCATTCTCAGATTTGCCACCAATATTTGAAGGAAGAGCAGATTCTTCAGTAATCCCCCAACTATTTAAACTTCCTCAGAAATCCAGAATCCAAAGGTTTCTGCAATATGAGCTCCATATCAACAAAGTTTTGTCTCAAAAGGGTAGAAATTTCGGCGCGCTTGGCGCGCCGCAAAACATCACTAATGTAGTGGTGTTCACTTTGCAAGAAAAATCTAAAAACTTAGCTACTACTTACAAGCCCGAGACATGCCATTTCCGGCTGTTTGAGGGGTCGCGATTTTTCAAAATTTTTTGTTCGCTCCGCGCCAACTGAAGATAGCCTTTCTAGCAATTCTAGGCAGGGGAACCATTGAACTACCGTACTCAAATGCTCTCATACACACCTGTCATCAAAATACCTTTCAACCTTTCAGTTGCTTAGCCTTTGCAGATGGATTATTCTTTAGTTATTTGAGTGTCAAAATTTTATCAATGTTCAATGTTGCAGAGCAGAAGCGCAGCTACAGGAGGCAGGGCGATTGTGCCCTTGCTCGAAAAAGTGAAAAATTCGAAAATTTACCATTTGAGACACCCGTCAAATACAGTGCGGTTTTCCCAAGATATTCCTTCATAAAATTCCGAATTCTTTCTAACAAAAGTTCCATATTGAAAATAATTATTTTTTAAAAAAGACAAAATTTTCCGCGCGTTTTTCGCGCCTTAAATTGCAACCCTTAAAGCTGTAAGAGATCGCTCATAAAGCAGTCAGTGGATAGTTTGTCCTAGCCGCCGCAGTACCGTTTCCCTAAAACTTTCTACAATATAGGCTTTCATTTTTGTCCAAAAAAGCAACGAAGTTTCGAGAATTTTCTTAATGACGCCGAGAAGCCTTAATTCGCTCTCCTAAGATAACACGATCTTCAGGCGACATGCTATCTCAGTTTCATGCTAATAGAAAACGCAGATTTTTCGATAGTCCCCCCAAAATGCAAATTTCCTTACAAAAATCCTGAATCTAATCTATTTCATGCAATACAAGGTCCATATTTACAAATGTGTAAAAGGACCCAAATTTTCGGTACGTACCTTATACAGTGGTGTTCATACTTAAGAAAAAAAATCAGATTTATTTGAAAAAACTTGTTCTTGCTCGTAGAAAAAGCATAAAAAAGTACCTTTTGGTCAATGGGGTAGGGTGAGTTGCATTCACCAAAACTGTCGCTACCCCCAACCCTTCCCTCCCAAGACTCCCACAAACTAACACAGCTCAACTAGTACAAATCCAGGAAACCTCTATGTTATCCCCCCCCCCCCCCCGACAGTCAGTTCTGGTTGTGCCGCTGGAAACAATACCCAACTAATGAGAAAATGTGTAAACATAGTTTAACTTTGCTTTTGTATTTTGTATGTGTTCGAACTGGAAAGAAAAACTTTATTCAGATACTGTGAGTCTTAATAATACTGGTCATGTCTCTCTGTCCTATTCTCATAACATGGTCATTGTCGTAGTGAAGTTAAGGGAGTCTTAGATCCTGTTATGTCGTATCACCGTTAAAACAGAAACTATCGTAAAAGTATCGTACTTCATGAGTATGGTTTAATCGAACCTGATTCTCTGCGATTCACCGACCATAGCATATCAGTAATTTATGCACATTAATAGACAACCTTTACTTTTCTGCTACCGAAATGCAGAAATGAGAACCAATCACCTTTCATCAAGATAAAGCGTTAGGGGATATTGTTTCGAGTAAAGGGAAATTAAAAGTTTTAACGACTAGCAACTTATCTAAAGTACCGTTATCCGTTACGCTCTCAAGCTTGGGTATATGTGCCAAAATCATTTATAAATACTTCAAAAGCACTCAAAATTCGTACACTGCCTCCACATTATTGAAAGTACCATTCATTGAGAGGAGAATGTTTGTGCATTGTGATCAGATTATTTTACCTGGAGGTTGCATGTGTGAATATTCAGTTGCACATGACTTGAGTTTTTCCAAGGGCTACCCATTATACCACCAGATGAGTGAAATGATAACGTAGCAAGTATAGTTAGTTAGTTAGAGTTTTCAGGCCCGGTGTACAACCGATTGGTTCAAGTCGAGCCGACCACGATCCTTTTTCCAGTTGTGACTCACTGGCGCGCAGCCGGTATATGAATATGGACCGCATTGCATGTAATATGCGAAAATGGCCGAATAGACCCAACAACCGACAACGGCTATGGTAGTGTAGTATAAGAGCCCCCGCGACCCAATTCGTTTACAGCCAGGCGCGGATCCAAGCTGGGGGGGGGGGGCTTTTACGGCCTCAGCCCCCCCCCCCTTTTCTTCAAATCAACAATAACAAATACACTAAATGTTTATCTACGAGAATATTCAAGGGACTATTTCAGGCTCATCCTTTCCCTCACAACAAAAATCCAAATACACCAACCTCGTATGATTAAGCCCGGGTGAAAAGGCTATCTAATACTTTCTGCCGCCTTGCCTTCGCCATAACAGGGAACTGCAACTCCCTAGTCACAACAAGATTTGAAAAATGTGAATAACAGTACGCAAGTACGCAAGTACGCCAATTGGCCTACGGCCATGACGTTATGAGCGTTACCGATTGAACTATTTTCACACAGTCGCACGTCAGCTTATGCGTGCAATGTACCGTGGTGGATGTGAACTGTCGGCACGTTAGTCTTGTCTCAGTTTCCAATGGTGGTTCATTATGGTATAGAGCAGGATGTGCAAACTTTTGGACCAATTCATGTTGCTGTGGCCATCTGGGTGGCCTCACTAGTGGAGCAGGTAAAGGCTGCACTCAGAATACAAAGCTTTCTGCATTACAAGCTCCATATCTACATATATTTGTTTACAAGTGGAAAAATTTAGGCACGATTCGCGCGCCGCAGTACGTCCCTGATACAGTTGTATTCTTACAAAAGAACTTAGCTACTACTAACAAGCCCGACGGGTCGCGATATATGCTCTGTTGCAACTCCCTGCTCTCATACACACCTATCATCAGATAGCTTTCCACCCTGTCAGTTGAGTAGCCTGTGTAGACGTATTATTTAGTTATTGAAGTGTCAAAATGTTATTAATGATCAATGTTGCAGAGAAGTGACGTAGCTACAGGAAGGAGGGGCGATGGCCCATGGCTCGAAAAAGTGAAAAATTCGGAAATTTGCCATTTGAGACACCAGTCAAATACAGTGCGGTTTTCACAACCTCCTTTCATAAATTCCGAATTCTTCCTAATGAAAGCTTCATATTTGTAATTATTAGTTTTGAAAAGGCAAATTTTTCGGCGCGTTCCGCGCCCCTTAATGTTATGTAGTATGGTACACTCTCCATGACCTTTAGCAGACGCCATCTTGTTGTTTTCGAGCAACTAGCCCTTCCTTTTGTTCTAGATTCCCAGAGCCCTTCCTGTTTCCCGTCACGTGTTACCGATGGACGTGACATATTTCATCGCTGTAGTTTCACACTGTAACCTATATTTTCGAGGTGTGGCCAATTTCTCTCTTTGCAGCCTCCTCATTGGTCATCTATATCATTATACATTCGTTTGCATTTGCATTCATTTGCATTCGCATCTTAGATATATGCCAACAGGAACCGCAGATTCTTCGATGGTCCCCAAATATTCAAATATCCTTAAACCCTCAATCTAAACTATTTCTTGCAATACAAGCTCCATATTTACAAATGTGTAAAAGGACCCAAATTTTCGATGAGCGTGGCACAGTCTAGTGTTCAAACTTAAGAAAAATCAGATTTTTTTTAATTTAAAAAATGTTCTTGCTCGTAGAAAAAGTGGGAAATTTAGCATCAAAAATGTATCTTTTGAAAGGTACATGGTCCAAAATTGTTCCGCCCCGCGCCCACTTTCATATTGCTTCATAAGCCATCGAGATATTCAGACAGAGAATCACCGAACGTCCCTATTACCCGTTTTCTCTAAGTTCACCCCCCCCCCCCCTTGAAATATCTGGATCCGCGCCTGACAGCGACGAAGTTCGAAATTGAATAGTGTGATTGGTTCGTCGCGCTAGTTTTTCACGTCTGTTCTATTGGAACGAATTGCTAACGGTGATTCAAAGGGGACCATATCCCTATGACTGTATAAAATTTATTCCGCAAGTCCCGAGAATTAACGTTTACTACTTTAGGAGTATACGGGTTGGTGTATGAGTTATAAATTTATCTTACGCCCACGATTTTTCGTATGAATTTTTCAAAGCACTTGAGCTTTCTCGGTACCCTGTTTTTCCCTGCACTGACCCCATGGACCCCTTCGCCCTTCGCGGACCCCCAAAACTTCACGGCCCACAGCTAGGGGTACGCGGACCCCAGTTTGAGAATCACTGTTTTAGAGGACTTGAGAACGGTGGCACAATTTTTCTCAAGTTGGGCATGCAGTACAGTACGACGTGTAATATCGCTCAAACGACTATCTAAGAAAGTTTTAAAAAATCGCGAACCCTCAGCTAGCCGAAAATGGCATTTTCCAGGCTTCCATAAGACTCCCCTTCGAAAGATTGTAAACTTGTAAGATAGATCGCATGTCGCCATGTGCTGAAATGTTGATTTCAACTTGAAGTAAAGACGAAAAATACTCTGGTAGTATGACAAACGAAAATATGATGACAAAGCCTTAGTCATCTTTTCATTTTGTAGTTGCTATTCTCATAATAACACTGCCTTAAACGGCAAAGTTAACATCAATTTTTTTTTACGGAATGGGATTTAAATGAAAGATTGGCTTTTCCGAAAAAAGGGATACTCGAAGGTGTACTGGTCAAGAATATACTCTTAAAAATGATGTCCCAACCTGGGCATAAAATTACCCAACCATTGGTTCCGTGTGCCTCCTGGCCGGATTGGGGAAATAGCTGCCCAACTAAGTCGGATAAGCGTTCCACTCATTATTTGGGGTTGGGGAAAAGAAATTACCCAAAGGCCAACCATTTCACTTAACTAATTTTGTCCAACAAATGGTTGAAGTTTGTACCCAACACATTTGCCCAACAACTGTACTGTTGGGTGTTTGTCTGGATTTCCATAGAATCGCATCTGTAATGATATGATTTGGACAAGAGGAGATTTAACAAAGTACCCTTGAACTTACACCGTTTGTCCTCCAGGAGTGGTGGGACACCAGTGACAATATTTTTTCTCGACCCTCTGGCAAAGGGCGGTTCGGCGAAACCAAAGTCAGTGCTTCCCGAAGAAGCTATTACGTCCACTGAAGAACAGCACTTGACCAATCTCATCGCCTTCGGACTATTTATATCATTGTTCTGTCATTTATGGCCCACTCTATATTGGATGAAAAGAACAGGGGTTAGGGGCACCAGTGGCAATACACGTGGTTAATAAAGAGTGAAGTGTGTAGTTTGAAGTAATAATCCCAATCCTTCACTTGGTATTTCTTGTCCCATTGAATACGAAATCAAAGACGAAAGTTCCCAAAGTATACGAAAATAATTTTTCATATTCTTCCAGAAGGCACATAAGTTAATGCTTATAGACGGACGATTGAGATGATCCTTTCGTAATTTCGTAATTTTCGATACGTATCTTAGCCATCAACGCTTCCGCCTAATTTTATTTTCTTAAAAGGGTAAGAAATGCGAACCACATTACGAATGCTGACTCCTACATAATAACACCCCTTTCTCAACCTACACACACAAACAACCATTGTCGGACTTTTGCATAATTTAGATATGTTTGAGATGTTATTAATAATTACTACATCAATGAGACATCAGCGCACCAAGTTGTGCAGGATTTGCAAAAATGGGGCTAGAAAAGTCTACGCCACTTGATCCAGGTCGAGTATGAGAAAATTCCAACTGGAGTTTCAGATTTTCCAACTATCCGTGCTCGAATTTGATGGAGGGATTGAGACACCCCCACGACCCGGTCGCGATCGCGCCCCTATGGATTTAGCTGATACTTTTCCAGCTCATCGAAGAAAGTCCTGTTCCCATGCACGGATAACGGTTTACATGTTCCAAGGGGTGGTCACCGGCATAGGCACGCTACATCAGAAAGTTTCCATACTCTTTACATTTTTTTTAAAATGTTTCGGGCCACAAAAGTCACATATTTTAAGTTTCTGTCATTAACCTCGGTAGTCTCCCCTATTCCCTGAAATACTCAAGACCGTTCCCACATGATTTGTTCAACCTTGGTTTCTCCCGGAGGTGTGCCTGCCAGATTCAGTTTCTAGTTGCTAGGGACAACCCTAAGAGTTGATGCCTGCAATTTTAAGCTTTACAGTACATTGTTACTCTTATTCAATTTCAATCCTCAAGTGAAACTTATTTATTCTCAAAAGAGTCTTTGCTAAATGAATATATATGTCATTATCCAAGAGCATTACCTCTAAGCACAGTACTTCTAGGGCCTCTAAGGCGTTAAAAGCCAGGAGCGTCAAGGTTTTTCACCTTTGGAACCCACACGGAGCCCTGGGGCGGTCCCCTGGACCCCACCTGGGATAGGCTTCGGACGTGGCATTGCTGCACATCTTCTAGGTTTGTCATTATTCAAAACAAAAAATTGAAAAGAAATCTCCGCTCATGCAATAACAAGTTTATCAATGGAGAAGGTCAATCGTCACGATCAGAACTGTGTAGGATTAGATTAGGTTGGATGGAGTTTCACGGCCCAGTTTCCAACCAATTGGGTCAAGTCGAGCTGGCCTCAGCCTTCTTTTCAATTGTAGCTCATTTGCTTGTTTTCCCTACCCCATTTCTTACGCTGAGCACCAAGCAAAAAGGCGATAGGTTCCTTTTCAAGGGTATGACCCTTCCAGGACTCGAACTCCCGACCGCAAGCTATCTGATGCTCTAACCACTGGCAATGACCATGCAGTCGGTCTTCAGAACTGTGTAGTATTTTAACCAGTTGGCATAAGGTAAATTACAAACGGAGTTTGATTAGGGACCAGACCTGAAAGGTGTTCCCTCAAGTCCCGTGTTCTGACGTTCTAAACATGCTTAATTACGGCATCATGGCGCCATGCGTATAGGCCCACTTCAAGTTGCTATGTAGCCTGCGTAGCGTCTATGTGGCTGCAGCCCCCTTAAGACTGCCGCCCTCAGAGCCTGCCGGCGATGGTCAGAAATTCCTTTCACTGAGCCCAAAAGTTGATCGTCCTAATATTATGAGCATTCACCACAATTAGTCTATTCCTGAGGAAGTCGGTGCTCAACGACTAAAATCTTTGCAATGATGCTTTGAACACAAATATCGTTTAAACCAAATAAAACATAGGCTTAATACGTCCGTTAAAGCTTTTGATTTAGATGGAAGTCTTGACCATGGACAGCCTCTTCCAGGGGCGTCGATTTGATTTTCAAAGTGAGGGGGACATCTGGCCTAAAATTTTTCTCCTGTCCTGGTAAGGTGTCCACAGCTGCGTAGCTATACATTTTTGCAGGGGAGCGGGTGGGTAAGCATACAAATTTTACGATTTTTTAAGTGCGAAGACCACTGTACAAGGGAAGTAATTTTGATTCTGAGTTTCCTGTGAAGACATTTGAAAAGTTGGGGGGTCAGTGAAGAATTTGTATATCCTGTTGGCAAATCTGAGATCGAGCGGCGGCCAAAAATAATTGTTGCTACATAATGCTATCCAACACCCATGAAATGAGGCTCTCCGACGAAATTTTTTGAGTCAAGAGCTTACATTGGAGAAAATTTGGAATTTTATGAAAGAAAATTGATAAAAAATTACTGTAGGTACCGTTGTCCACTTGATGATGTGGTGTCACATGTAGCAAATTCCCAATTTTGTCACTTCCAGAGCTCGGAAAAGTTTACCAAATAATATAAATAAATAATGTATGTTTGATATGCAAGTGAAAAAAAAAAACATAAATGAGACTTCAAGCGCGCGGAGCGGGCGAAAATTTTGGGGTTTTGCAAAGTATTACGTTTAATTATTGATACAGAAATCGATCGTAATCGGTAGAGCATATCTTTCATAACCTACATGTATAGTATGTTTGGTCGTACCTAACTTTTAAGTTTCGGACCACAAAAAGTGAGGGGACTTTTACGTTAGTGTCCCCTCCACTCATAAAAGTGGAGGACATGTCCCGGCCCCTGTCCCAGTGGCGGACCTAGGGATTTCGGTCAGAGGGGGCGAATATGGTCAGCAGGGGCGCTTCGAAGGAGTAAATACCCTGAGTCTCAGCACGATCGAAGCCACGGCTTTCAGACTTTCCATTTGATTTTCCACACCTGGTAGAAGACTTTCTATCAAAACATGTTTAAATTTTCTATCTTTGGGCCTCCGCAGGGGAAAATTCGGGAGGGGGGGGGGGCAAAATTCCCAAGAAAAGTTTGGGATCAAATGCCTCTCAGATCGCTGGAAATGGCATTTCGAAAGCCTATTTACCGCATATAAATAGGGGAAACACTGGGGGAATTGTTACGAGATGTTCATGTTAATTTTCTTCGTCTTTTTCTTTATTTTTCTTCTTTTTTTCAGGTTTTTTATTTTCCATGGGAGGGCAAGTCCCCCCTTTGCCCCTACCTGCGGACTCCCATGTTTCTATCCCTCTCTTTCACATTCTAGTATTGAGGCGGTCATTATATTTTGTGTTATTGTCAGGTCTCGGTTTAAGATTTTGATGTAATTTTGGGCTACTTTGAGAAGATTAAGATTAAACCTGCTAGAGCTAAATAGTAAGCAATTTTAGAAGGGAACAGAGTTCTGGAAATTAATCATCGTTCGGTCTATATTTTTGGCATCAGGAAATCAAGATAAGTACACGAAGAAACATTAATTGACGTAATTTACATGTGACCACTCTGAAATAGCCATGCATTAATTAGGTACATTGAAAGAAATAGCTTAGACAAAAGGTCTGCTTGGCTCTCTAGACACCGAACTATAATAAATAAAAGTAGCCTAAAGCTAGACGTATTAGATGCAATTTTCTGGCAAGTTGAGACCACGAAAGTACAGAAATAAGTATTTGCATGGGACTATCGTGCAGTGTCAGAAATAGCCTACATGAGAATGGTCACTTGAAGAAAAGTAAATGGAAACTGCTTATTAAAACCCTTAATTATTACCACATAACAATTTATTTTATTTTAGCCTCAATTTTCTCTTCAAATGATTTTGAAAAATACTTTGGAAGCTATTTTGGTATCTTTATACACCCTTTTATTGTCTATATTGACAATTATCCCCGACAACAAGAGGGCTATTTGCGCTACAATTATTGTTGCGCCCTTTGAAACATCCTTTATTGGCCGGGAGGGTGAGCGGCAACATTCATCAGTGCAACATTCATTAGTGCGTATAAAGCATACGTTCGGCAAAACCCATCCCTATATTACAGAAGACCCTTTTCATCAGAATAAAATGCAGATAGTACAGTTACCTATTTGGTGGCTGTTTGAGCATTTTGTTAGCTCGACCTTGAAACAACACTTTAAATTTATATCTTTTGCCAATAATGGTGCAAGAGTAAAGTATGTTCAAAACCTAAAAAGGGCGCCGACAGACGATTTTGGTCCGTCGGGGGGGGGGGGGGAACCGCTCCCTGACAATATGGCAGCTCCGCCACTGCCCTGCCCCCTCCCTTAATCGACACCATGGCCTCTTTCAACCACACAATACCATTGTCGAATAACATCGACCGTCGTGACTTGGTGTACTGTTGTACATTGGTACAAGTGCTTGCCTGTCAAAAAAACGTTAACAACCTTGCTTCAACCAATCCACGTGGATTTGTGCAAATGAAGTTTCGGTAGGATTTCTACACAAGTTGAAATGATTTTGGCTCCAACGCCGGCAGACGTTGGTTTTTCGTAGCGATGAGCTGAACGAAAAGACTTCTTCCGCTCCTCGGGCTAGTTGCTGGTGTGCTGGCGCTACGTGCGTACTTAATCTAATAAGATACCCTTATTCCAGGGGTGGACAACCTACGGCCCGCCAATGATTTTTTGCGGCCCGCGAGATTTCTAAAAGAAAAGAAAAATATGAATCTATTTTACATCATAACAAACTGGCTATAGATTTGTTTCACTAACGACGCCCACCATTATGGGAATCATCACTATCCAACTGTGACTTGTAAGCCCCTCGGAGTGGTAAACTTCATGCTTATGATAAGCTACTCATAAACTGATTTTGCACATTGGTGCATGGAGTTACCACCATGATTGGTGTGACCTTCTTTGACGCAACGTAACTGCACAACTTCAATTTTAATTTGACGTCGACATTTAGGTTTACTTGAAGACTCGATCAGGTGACAAGCTCTTTAACCTTGGGAGACTGAAAGCCTCAACAAAGACTAGAGAATTATGTGTGAGAGAACCACTTTATGCCGATGATTCTGCTCTGGTTACCACAAATGCACATGACATCCAAGAAATTGTTGACCGCTTCCACACGGCATCCCGCTTGTTCGGCCTTAAGATAAATGTATCCAAGACAGAACTACCCTATCAACCCCGACCAAATGGCTTGGGAGTATGTCCGGATGGGCTGGTCCTGTCAAGAATTGAGCACTTCAGCTATCTTGGTATTGTAATTTCCAATTCAAACTCACCTGACCGGGAGGTTGAACGACGAATTCAAGCGGCCAACAAAGCTTTCGGGGCCCTTTACAATCCTCTGCGGTCAAGACATGACATCAAGAGAGAAACCAAAGTTAAAGTGTATAATGCGCCAGCTCTACCAGCGCTTCTCTCTACTCAACAGAGTGCATGACTCTGTACCGTAGACACATCAAGAAACTGACCGCGGCGCAGCTTCGCCATCTGCGTCAAATCATGGGTATTCGCTGGCACGACAGGGTGCCGGATGTTGCTGTGCTGGAAAGAGCCAATAGTACAGTTAGTGCAGAGGCATTAATCACAGCATCACAGCTTCGCTGAGCAGGGCATGTTTATCGCATGCCGGACACCAGGCTCTCAAAAGCAGTATTTTATGGACAGCTTGTCCAGGGATAAAGATCACAGGGCGGGCAGAAGCTCCGCTTTAAGGATGTGCTGAAGAGGCACATGAAGTGCTCTGGAATCAATTACAACAGTTGGGAACAAGATGCCAGGGATAGAAGTGTCTGGAGAGAAGCAGCCATGAGGAAATCAAAGACAGCTATTGAAGAGAAACGCCGAAGAGACTATGATCATCAATCATCAACTGAGACATTGTTTGTCAACAACTGGGTCCGCTTGTCATTCTTGCGGACGACTCTGCCGTTCGCAGCATGCCCAGACGGTTCCACATTCGAACTTACCGTATCGTCGTCTGACGTGTATCGTCATCTGACGCGAGTATAACGCAACAAAAATGGCTGTTTACTACTTTCTCCCTCCCTACAGAAAATAACATATCTTACACTAGCACAGCCTTGTAAACTCACTACTCTGCGCAAGTACACATGTGTAACGACAAAAGACTTTTCATGCAATTCAGCACGATACATAATAAATCTAGGTGTTGTGGGTTTCACTGGCTTTTGCATGTATTGTTGTGATCTCTTTACGTTGTGCGGTATGCGATAGTACTACAATTAACTGGGGGGAGTAAGATACCCGACTAGATCTGCGTTTAGCTCTGACTGGCTTAGAAAAATTGATGAGTCATGATGGCAATTCCGCATCATATCGAAAAGTTTCGATCAAAAGCCTCCCAAATGCGTCACAGTGTGCGGGCACATGTTTCATTTTTAGGTTTTCGCTTTGTGTACTATTCGGGGTTGTGTTTAAAGGTCTGGCTAAACTGGATTTGTGATGTTCATACTATTGCATATCTAAAGAATGCTTTTTTGACTAGGCACACCCCTTTCTTTTGTCGTAAATCATTATTTTATGGGATTTGATGTCTATGGGCTAAAAACGTTTTTATCCCAATTTTTCATAATTTAGAGGATTAACACTTCTAGCCACAAATATATTGACACGGCTAAACGCGTTTCTGGGAGCTGCATGTCACAGGTAACAGGAGGAGAAGAATTGGTTTTATTTGGATCTATATTTTTGTCGTAAAACGCGTGAAGTAAAGGCATAAAATGGCCCAATATTTTGGGGAAGTTCCCTAAATTATGACGTCACAAAACTTTGAAATAGTCAAAAATCATGTATTCCGAATGAAAATCGACATTTCATGAGTTATTCTCACCTTGAGATATCATTCCAAAGCATAATCGAGCCAGCTTACCTTAATTAGAACATTTAAAAAAAATTGAAATAGAATGAGCAAATGATCGTTTTTGTACAAAACATTTCGATATGTGTGGATCGTCCTGTCATGAGGCCGGCCTGGCGGCTCGCCTGCGGTTTGCAGGACTTAACTCTCCTTGCGTTGCAGTCAACATCATTATCAGTTAGTATAGCTAGTACAGTTCGTCTGTCAGTGTAACCATAGAACGAGGGGTCTATTTCCCTCCTTACACAAAAAGTGACAATCTTTACGTCTGTAAATATAATCATGGGGCGATACCCCCCTTGTTTTGCAAAACTAGAGGTGCATGCTGATAGAAATTATAATTATTGCCATATGGTACCAGGGTTGTCGTGAAATTAATCGACATGATATAAGTTTTGATGGGTCTCTACAATTAACTAAAGCACAAACTTAGCTGTGAAATTCCGAATTTCCAGTGAATTTACTTGAACTTAGCAGTAGAGCCTAGTCGCAAACTAGAACCATAGGCGTACATAACATAACATATAACATAACAGGTTAAAGGGCAGAGGAGGGCTGTAAAGGCCCCATAAGATGCCCTGTAATCCAAAAACCCTCCAAAACAAAGCAAACCACCAACACCTAAAGAGCCCAGAAAGATTAGATTCTACCACAGCCATGGAAAAACTTGTCAATATTAACCTTAAAACGGTGCACTGATGTGGAGTTAACAACCCACTCAGGCAGGCTATTCCACTCACTAACAACCCTATGAGAGAAACTGAACTTCCTAATGTCAAGTCTAGCAAAAGACTTTTCAAGCTTTTTGCAATGGCCTCTAACCCGAGGATTACTCTGGACCTTTAAATAACTGCAAGCTAACAAAGGATTCCCTTCAGATAGAAATTTGTATACCTGGAGCATGTCCCCCCTAATCCTTCTCAGCTCCAAAGTGGTAAGCCCAAGCAGCTTAAGCCTTTGGGAATAAGGTAGATTTTTAACCTCAGGTATGAGTCGGGTAGCTCTCTTCTGAACTTGCTCTAAAAGCAATTTGTCCTTTTCAAAGAAGGGACTCCAGGCCTGTGCAGCATAGTCGAGATGGGGTCGAACCAGCTGCTCATACAAATTTAGCACAATTTCTTTACTAAAACTCTTAAAATTCCTCCTGATCAACCCAAGCACCCTATTTGCCCTTGCAGCAGTAGCTGCACACTGCCTAGATGACTTTAAATCTCCTGTAATAACTACACCAAGGTCTTTCTCAGAAGTCACTTTGTTCAAATTAGTACCATTCATAGTATAATCATGGTGGGGATTCTTAGAACCAAAGTGGAGGACTTTGCACTTATCAGCATTAAAAGACACTTGCCAAGTCTGAGACCATGAAAATAACCTATCCAGATCTTTCTGAAGCAATAAAGAATCATCCTTTCCTCCAACCTTCCTATAGAGCTTTGTATCATCAGCAAACTTACTTATACTGGAAGTGATAGAGCTATCAATATCATTTATGAAAATTAAGAAAAGAAGTGGGCCAAGAACAGAACCTTGTGGTACACCACTTGAGACTTCTTTCCAGGAAGAAAAATTTCCATTGACAACAACTCTCTGAGACCTACCATTGAGCCACGAATTGATCCACTGAGCGCACTTGCCTATGATGCCTAACCTATGCAATTTTACCATGAGTCTACCTAGAGGTACTTTGTCAAAAGCTTTTTGGAAGTCAAGATAAATGACGTCCACACTGGAACCTGAATCGAGAGACAAAGAAACATCCTCAAGAAAGCTTAGCAAATTTGTAACACAAGATCTACTGGGTAGGAAACCATGCTGAGTTAGATTGAGTAACCCATTATCTAAGAGATGCTTTAGCAAACAGTCCTTGATTAAGGATTCCATAATTTTGCACACAACACTAGTTAAACTGACTGGCCTGTTATTACAAGGTGAACTCCGACCCCCCCTTTTTAAAAATTGGAGTGACATTAGCAACCCGCCAGTCAGTAGGAACAAAATTTGAGTCAAGACATTTCTGAAAAATAATTGATAGTGGAACTGATAAAACCTCAGAGCATTCATGAAGGATGGCGGGATGGATCCCATCTGGCCCAGGAGCCTTACTTGTCTTCAAACTCTTTAATTTTTTTCAGAACCAGCTCCTCAGAGAACACAATGTCACTCATTGAAGAAGGAATATCAGAACCCCTACAAATCCCCATGACAGATGACTCCTTGGTAAAAACAGATGCAAAATAATCATTTAACAAATTAGCCATATCCTGATGATCACTAACTAATGAACCATTCACATCATGAGGTGGCCCAACCCCCTCCTTAACATGCTGCTTAGACCTAACATAGGCATGGAAAGATTTTGGGTTAATCTTAACCTCACTGGCCAACTTTTTTTCAAACCTAGCTTTCGTGTCCTTAACCAAATTTTTAACTAAGACCTCTTGACTCTTGTAGGCACTTAAGTCATCAGAATCCTTGCTGGCCTTATAACGTCGCCAACACTTACGTTTCTTCCTAGTTGCCCTGAGTACCTCCCTAGAAATCCAAATAGGCCTACTTTTCACCCGAGCCTTCTTGAGTGGTATACATAACTTCGTAATATCAGAAACAGTACTGCTGAAAAATTTCCAAGCTTCAGCAGGACCTAAATGAGACAAATGTGCAACCCAATCTATGCTAAGCTCCTCTTTTGAATGACTAAAATTAGCTCTACTGAAACAACAAATGTCAAAACTAATAAGGTCATGGTCACTACATCCAACCTTACCACCACTCCTCAAATTTCTGACCAGATTTTCATCAGTACTTAACACCAAATCTAAACAATTATCCTCACGAGTGGGAAACAGAACATGCTGAGTGAGGAAACAATCAGACACCGCCCCAAGAAACTCCCTCCCATGTGGCCCGCTAGTGCATAAATGCCAATCAATATCAGGAAAGTTGAAATCCCCAAACACAACCGCCCTCTTAGAAGAAAGATTCTTCAAACTTTGAAGCAAATTCTGATTATTATCAGCACCAGAGTTAGGTGAACGGTAAATGATGCCAACAACCAAAGGAGTACCCCCATTGATTGGACTAAGTTCACAAAACAAGCAGTTAGCAAAACCAGTAGAAAACTTGTCAGTGACTTCAACACAATTTATGCTGTCCTTAACATACAGCAAGACCCATCCACCTCTACCACCAACAGTATCAACCCTATCCTGCCTATAAGTTTTATACCCTGGAACCTGAATTTCAGAATTACTAATATCACTATGGAGCCAACTTTCGAGGCGGTACAGGGGAAGACTCCCAAAAAATTGTGAGGTCGAAATTCCGGGTAGGAAGAGACAAACAATTGGGCACAGAACAGGTGTTTTCCCGGCAGAGATGAAATATATCGGTGACATCATTGCCCAAATTTTCTACCGAGTTTTTTTTTATCAAATTCTCGAAAAATGTGCTAAACGTTTCCCGCGCACCGGTGGTTCGGTGGTCTAATGATTTTAAGGGGCCTGAACTGCAACGAAGTTTGGGCAAAAATGTTCTATCTACAAACTCCATATGATTGATATCCCTGATTAGTAGGGCTACTATAGCAGCTACTATTTAATACGGCGTTGTTACTGAGGTGCTAACATTAAACCATGGAAGTACTACCTCGGAGGTAGTACTTCCATGATTGAACAGTACCCTTGATCTTGAAATGACAACATCTTAATCCAAGATCAACATTACTTAACAACATTACTCTATTGAAATTTTAGTTTGTTGTGCCTAAAGATTTATATTGCTTCATAGTCCTCAGAGTTTCCAGAAGGTTTGATATCAACAACATGTGGTTGGTTAAGTGAGGCCCAATCAATTTTTCATTTCTCAAATCCGGCCCGTTCAATCAAAAAGGTTGCCCACCCCTGCCTAATTAGTCAATTACTGTTTGTTTTTCTCTGATGATTTGTGTACTCTTGGCGTTCCATAACATTCTAGAACTTTCTCACATGTTCATATATATGTACATACAAACTGCAATACAATCACCATGGCTATGAGAGTACCGAACGCCCCGGGATTTGCTTCCATGCTCAAAGATGGAGCTAAGGTATTACAGTGTTCTTCCATTATTTAATCTACATAAGGAAGATTGTCTACCTAAAAATTATAAGGTCGATGCGAGCCTCGCATTATGGCAAATTTGGCACACGTGCATGCTCACTTGTCTCCATAGCCTAGCTAGGATAGGCCTAGTCTACACAAATTCTTTGTTAGGCTGAGGCCTTACGTACGGCTAACGTTGGACCTAGCGTTAGGCTAGGCCTTACGTAATGTTAGGCGGCCAGGCCTAGTCTGCATCGTCGTACTGTCGTGCTCGTAGTCGTAACCCACAGGTCGTCCCGAAGCACAGGCGCCCTGTACGTTGGTTCATACATACCACACGCTATATATATAAAACACGGAAATGTTAGCCATGCCACACCAGGCGCCAAAAATGAAAATGAAATTTTTGACATAGGCCTAATTACTCACACTATTTTTTAACAAATGTTTAGGCCTATCTGGTAAAACTTTCCGTCATTACTTAGGCTAGGTACCACAAGGTAGCCCTCTTACCCAAATTTCTTCATGAATTGCTGAAAAATCTGCACATTTCTACTTCAGTGACAAGTTTCCGTTGCTGGTTGATGAATGCTGCTGAGAGTTACAACTCAGCACTGCCACACTTTTCAGTAAATATCCTTCTAATATATTCACTAGGCCTAGCCTACAGTTCACCAAAATATCAATTTCATAGTTAAAATAATTATTAATGTTATATATTTAAAATTTGCAGAATTTTTATTAATAGTTGTAGACAATTACGATATTGACAAATGTTGAATATTAATTACCAATTAAAACTGATCAACTCCCAAAGAAGTGGAAGTGTTATTGTTTTCTTTAGCAGCTGGGGCTGTTGTTGTAACACTTCCACTTCTTTGGGAGTTGAGTAATGTCAAAAATTTCATTTTCATTTTTGGAGCCTGGTGTGGCGTGACTTACCTTTCCGTGTTATATGTATAGTGTGTGGTATATCTGAACCAACGTACAGGGCGCCTGTGTCCTGAAGCAGGCCAAGTCGTCCCCAAGCCAAGTCGTCCCCAAACCAACTCGCCCCCAAGCCAACTCGTCCCCAAGCAAAGTCGCCCCCAAATGTTTTTATTTTGTAGACAAAGAATGTAGGGCCCTAATTAGGTATCCGTACCCACAGTTTTTTGGTTACAACGTTGTTACCTCAGCTTGGTAATGAGGTTGAAGGCCCTGTTCTCTCACCCCAAACTGTACCAATTCTCCTTGCCTTCTTACTGAGGCCCCTCCTATAATTGTCTGAAATTCATCCTCATCCAGGCACAATCTCAGTTAATTGATTCAGGGTGAGTAAAGAAAAACTCAATTTATATAATCAAAACACTCTGAGTACCATTCATGCTGGGTAATATAAGCTTTGGCTCACTGCATTGTTTGAACTAGCTGTCAATCAAAGAACTGAGCCAATTAAGATTTTTGGTACTCAGGTACCAAAGTTGTAGTTTGGGGTGAGAGGTTTGGCCCTTCAAGCCTGGGTTATGTAGGCATAGTAAACATGGTGAGGGTTAGGTACTTGAAGTAATACTGGGTTAGGGTATATAGTTTAGGGTTACATGCATATGTGCCACTTCCGGTTAGAGAAACTCAATAAGGCCTAGTACATATTGTATGCTGAACCAATTATTTCTGTAATAATAACAGTATTTGACCAGACATATTGTCAGTGGCATCACCAGACTTTTCATTCTGGGGGGCCACTGGGGGGTCACAACGGTTCTATGAGGGGGTGAGGGCATTGCTAGACTCAACTCATGGTGCTTTAGGGGCCACCCAAGCGCGAAGCACAGTCTTAACGGGTAGGGTCCAGGGGCCAGCTGTATGGCCCCTGTTAGGTTCCAGGGGGAAAAGCCCCCAGAAGCTGCTGGGTTTTTTTGGGTAACTTTAGGTAGGCTAAGACTCTCAATAACAATCTACTGCTTCAACTACAAAGAGCTTATCCAGCTGACATTTTGAAAAATGGGTAGATGATCTATAGAGAAAGAAGTTGATGGGCACTTCAATGTGAGTCTTGGTGGAGGTCCAGGGAGCAAAGAACCTGAAAGCTCCTGGATTTTTGGCGTGTTTGTAAGCTTTTAAAGTTGTTTTTTAAGGATTGTCTTTACACTGGTCTAAAAATTACTTACAGGGCAATTTCAAGTAAAATTTTACTTTTGGTAACAACACTGGTGAAACTAATGAAACAGGACAGACTACTGTACTACCTTACTTCAAGTTGAAGTGACTTCATCTCCCCTTATTTAGATTACAGCATGTGCATTGTTCTTAAGTGGTAGTTTATGGTAGGACCTAGAGCTATTCTTTGTGTTGATTAGTGTACTATTTGCAAAGTACATGATTCCATGTCTTGAACAAGGAAATGCCTTACCAGCATACCTGAATTTTGCAATTAAAACTTCAACAAATTTTTCCATTTTCAGCATTTTTCCGGCCTTGAGGAAGCAATCTATAGGAACATTGGTGCATGCAAGGAGCTTGCTGAGACTACAAGATCAGCGTATGGACCCAATGGGATGAACAAAATGGTCATTAATCACATTGATAAACTGTTTGTAACAAATGATGCAGCAACAATTCTGAGAGAGTTGGAGGTACGTATGGGCTGTGTGTGTCAGGAAACAAAAAAGTTAGGTCTTGCGAGTTCTAAAATTAATCTAATTTTTATCTCAATACATAACATGTATTGAGATATTGTCACACTAGCTGGTCAGTAACTATAGCTGAAATTGCCTAAAACTTCCTTATTTTGTGGCATTTTATAACCTTATCTTCACAGTAAGTACTGTCGACGTTTGGGAATCAAATGTTGTGTACAGGATGTGAACATGTTGATTTTGTTGGAATATTTTGGCTAATTTAGTGGGCAGATGCTAGTGAAATCCATTTGTTTTCTCATTTCCCATAATCCCTTGCGTACCTTTGGTCTTGTACGAACTTGTGTTTAAGCAACACCGTAACGCAGGGTTGTCTCCGATATACTATGCAGCTGTACACCTACAAGGCCTGCAATTACCATACCCGTTCCTTTGCTGCCAGTGCCAGTACAGTATCGCCATTGAGCCTTGTATTCTGCTGTGAAAGATATGTACAGTCAGGGTTACTGTGTCGAGGTAACCGTTCGGTATTTGGACTTTTCTCGTATCTGTCAGTAGGTAGATAGAAGGGCAATTTGTAAACAAGTTTCTCCTCGTCAGGGTGACCCTGAGTCCATACGTTGTTTTAACCGCCTGTGAGGCATTTGTTCATTGTGTACAGCACTGGGCATAGAAAGAGGATCTCGCAAATGTCAATGATGGAATACCAGAAAAAAGTTCGCCATATGAATTATATATGGGTGGAAAGGTAAATAAATTAACGGTATTCTACAGTGACGATTCTTGTCTGAAGGAAAAATTTAAAACAAAGTGTCTAACTCCCTAAACCTAAAAATCTAAGCCCAAAATGTATGGTTCGATTCAGCAAGTGAGCTAAAACTAGTTACTGCATACGTTAATGCTAGTCAGCAGTAGCCTATACATTCCTTTCACAAAGCAGGATCGAGTAGCTACTGAAAAAGGGTCGACAAAAATCCACGTGGCCAAGAACATCGAAAATATTCACAAGGCATGTGTAGTAGTCCCTTATACAACAATGAGCAATACTTTTTTAAACTTTAGATGTAAAGTTTTGTTTACGATGTAATTTTCTTCAGCATGTCTTGGCATGTCTTTTGCCAGTTGCCTAACGTATAGCACATATGTACATCGTGAACCTATCCTATACATATCTTTACCTGCAATATTCTTACTAGTAACTGGGAAAGCTGTGTGAAAGTGGTGAATGTTTTCTTTTCGGTTTGGATGAAAGAGAAACCTATGCGTTCATGATGGTATGTGTGTGTATGTATGTGTGTGCATGTGCGTGTGTATGTGTGTTTGTGACACTGCTCGTTAACACTATATCTTAGGAATGTCTGACAAGTTTTCCAACTTGGCACATAGGCTAGGTCCCCCATACAGAGAGAAAGAACTGTACTGTTTTTGGTGGAAGTCAAACGTCATCTGTGGTCCCCAGGGGTCAAATCTGAATATCTCGTTAATGCAATATATCAAGGTAGGAAACTGAGATAGATTCTATATTTGGTATGTGTATGCGCTATGGCCAGAAGATGGTCCTTATCGATTTTGGACAAGGTCAAAGGTCATCCAGGATCACCATAGGTCAAGATCTGAAAATCTCGTAAACATGATGTCTCCAGATAGAAAACTTGGATACATTTCATATTTGGTAAAAAAGCATCCAAGGTCACCAGGTATCAATGTCTGAAAACTTTATTAAGGTGATATCTCCAGATTTGAAACTTGGATAATTTCATATATGTGGTATGTGGATGCGTTATGGTCAGAAGATGATTCCTGTTGTTCTTGGAGGAACTCAAAGGTCATCCATTCATGGTTATAAGGGGTCAAAGTCTGAAAATGTGTAGGTTCCTTCTTTCATAAGATTTATACTCTATCTTTGATCGGTATAAAATTCATGATGGAATGTTTTACTTAAACCCTTTTGACCTACACATTCTAACTTCGATCTGCCAACTTGGAGATATATATATATATACACAAATAAACATACAAATAAACAGCTGCCACCTTACAGCATTCCACATCTCAATTATAGAAGCGTAAATTCCAATATACTGTATACAGAAGTACAAAAGTTTATAGTGATGTTTCAAAGGTAAGTAGAGCCTGTCAAAATGTTGCTATAAAGTTACAGTATTTTTCCGTAATTTGTCTATGATTCTAAGTGTATATTCTTATGTTTCTTTATATATATACATAACACTGGATCAACTCTGTAAGCGAAAGGTCAAATTGGCCTATACGAAAGGCGAAAACAAAAACAAATACATAGATTATATTTTCCCTTTTAGTTTTGAGATATATATGCACGCTATTTCAATGGCCCTAATCCTTATTGTTAAGGGATACATGTACCTAACTTGGTGTGCATTGAAGTAATTGCATTAAACAAGTCAGTGTTCTCATTAGGCCCCCAATCCCAAGAGCCCCAGAACCCTCAAATTTTTTTTCCAAGGGTCCCATATATTTTTGGAAGAGTCCCAAGATGAAGCATCAACAAAAATGCAGTAATCAGTGACGCTCTGCAATTTCCATTCAGATGTTCTGTTGTGATATTTTGCAACACGCCGCTGCGTAAAACTGTCTGGCATTGACAAGTGATGTTACTCTGACTAAGCTGGACAGAATAGCGTGGCAGATGATCTAGTACGTACTTAGCTCCTGCGCTATCACAGAGCTGGGCCACATTACTAATCGATCTTATAAATTAGTGTTGACCGATAGTATGCTATAATCTATAATACCCCATAACCAATTATTTAATTTAACAATCGGCTGGATGCCAACTACCCAATAATTAAAAAGAGGGAAGTCACATGTTTGACTCTTTAGTACGCACCCTTTGCTTTGTGCATATCCAATTACCCATAAGCAGTTCAGGATGGAAAATATTGGGAATAGGTCTCTTCGTTTCATGCACATATCGTTTTTGTAGGTGTAATATTTTCACTTCTATAGTGGAGATACAAATCAAACGTTAATACAGTAAAATTGTTTGCAGTTGATGTCAAATGCCCTTTGATAATTTAGTTCTTAGGCCAACATCATGCACTGGCTAGTTTTCATCCCCCAATCATGTCGAAATATTTGCATTCTTTTACTGTACTGGATTGTAGTTGCGCTATGTACTGTAGCTACTCTCCCGCTTTAACGAACCACATGTAGAGCAATCATGAAAATCTTAGCAGTTCTGGGCAACAAAACAATTGCACCCAATTAACGTATCTTATGGTTCCTTTCGGATATAAATATCCCCGTAAGTTTTAAGCAGTTCTTGCCCAAAACCTACGTCTTGTTGAAAAAGAATATACAACTGAAATGCACCTAGGTCAGATCCCCGAAAAATCCACCTACGCAGAGATTTGCAATACGGTTTCTAGGTGAATTAAGCACGGCGCTCGCCCGGTTTCGCTAGCCGGCTGTATAAACATGACAAGTGGGGTCGTCAGAACACAAACTCAACGTGAAAACTTGTCTCAAGACCAAAATTTTCACACACTAAATCACTTAGGCCAAGGCTCGAGTTGTGATTGGCTGGCTAGAAACAACGCAATTGAACCAATCACGATACAGGGGCCAATTTAAATTTTGCAATGGATCGTATGCATATGATGTCACCGAGCAAAACATGATGCCTTGTTTCGTGGTAAAAATGGACACGCATGTAAGTCTACTGCATGTGTGGGCCAAGAAGTTTGCTGCATGAGACCATGTGCATCATGTTTTCGTTTACAAGGACATGAAATGACAACATTGCATAAGTCCTACTGTACTGTAAAAAACATTACGGACGGAATGCTGGGAATGGCTTAATTTATGCAAGTTAATAACCACCGAACTTCACAATTAACGTTTTAGGTAGGTGTAACAAAACGTGCACAGATATGCATGCAAAGCTTTGGGATTTGAAAAAAATGGCAAAACACTGCAGCTAGATAGTCTGTATTATGTGTTTTGTGCAGAACAGTTTGCACAGCAACTTATGCTGCGCTTTCTGCGAGACAGCAAGGAATACACCTTGAATGCAACTCTAAATCTAATTTCAGGTAATACTACGGGGTTATACTGTAGTGGAAAATATCAAACGATCATTCCCATGGCAGGGGTAAAAGTTATACATTTGTGATTATCATTGCATCCTGTTTTGGCGAGAAGTTAAAGGATTGATAGTATTTACGGCAATTTTAAGGAAACTATGAGCAAGTTTCAAGTATACTTTGCCCCTTTTTCCAGTTTTCAAATAGTCTGTGGTAATGATCAGTTGAATGGCAGAATTTTACCGATGCTGATTCTTTACCGATAACAGAATAATCGGCCAGATGCCTATTACTTAACAGATGATTGGTCGAACAATCAGTCGAACAATCGTTCTAGTCAGAGAAAGTTTCCTGCATGGATTTTGTGAAGTGACATCGACAATGAGCCTTTGAAGGCAATGGGTTAGTGTGAACTTTTCAACACAAAACTTTCTATGCCTCCATGCCAAAATTTTACATGCATTTAGCAAGCAAATTCCGTGCGTTCCTGGGACGCACAGGATTTTGTTTCAAGCGTCTCGAGTCGAACTCGTGCGTCATTAACCGGGAGCTCGGGTTAGTGAGAACCCTGCAAGTGGTAAATCGGACTTGTGTATAGAGTTACGCATTCCCACATAACACTGTAAAACGTTAAAGGTCATGTGACATACCACCAAAAAGAGCTCTTTCACTTGTCAGTTAAGGAGTTGGGCCCTACAACAATTTTGACAACTTCACACAGCCCAACAACACATAACCGTATTGAGATACAGCTGCATTGCTGCTCTAGTTTATTGATGGCAAAGAATCCTAAGTTTCAAATATATGTATAAGTATTGTACAGTTTGTCAGACTTCAAAGTTCAGAGAACACAGATGTCTGTATGCTGAATTTTGCTTGGTGGGATTAGATGAATGTGCTGGCCATGCAAAATTTGCTCACTTGCAAGAGCTACTAATAGTTGCTATGTATCTATTAAAAGCAATGACTATTGAAAAGTGAGTGTTTATATGGGCATTTTTCTCACAGCCATGTTATACACCAAGTAGACTTTATCATTGTTTGGTGGAAAAACTTGACCAAGTACATGCTTTGTGGTGTGTGTGTGTATGAGGGCAGGCAAGGTCCTCAATATTAACTGAATTCTTTTTGATTAATACCAAATTGAAAAGTCCAGAGAGTTCACATTACTCTGCCAGAGCTGCCAAGTCTTCCTGATTCTGCAGAAGACTTCCTGAAAATTTCACCTCAAAACATGCAAAATATAAAATCTTCCTGATTGAGAACAGAATTTCCCTCATTGAAATACACACAAAACCCTGAAATCTTCCTGATTGATAAGGTAAATCTTCCTTATTTCAAGACCTCAATGTTGGCAGCTGTGCTCTGCATGCACATCGAGTGGGTTGATTGAAAAATTAGTCTTGCACACTGTAGGGGGGGCATAATGTAGGAAGGAATGTATCTGCACAAGGATGGGCTAGAGGTAACTCAAGTTTGTAGAATTGAAACTGTCTGAGATGAATATATTTTACCTTTTAAGACTTAACTTAAGAGAAGTGAGGTAACATATATTTAACAGTTGAAATTACCTTGAAACTCTCATTTGTTGTTGTTATAGGTGCAACATCCTGCTGCAAAGATGTTAGTTTTAGCAACACAACAGATGGAACAGGAGATTGGTGATGGTACAAACTTTGTAATGGTATTTGCTGGTGCTCTCTTAGAGTATGCTGAAGATCTCCTTAGAATGGTATGTTATATACACATGTCTCCATCTTTAATCAGTATCTTTAAGCATGTCAGATGAAATATACATAAATATATACTGATCAAGTGGTCGAATTAAATGTAGTCAGAAGAGTTAAGAGAATGCTAAATGTATTTCTGTTTATAATCATGTACTTCTTCAAAGCATATTACAGGGATTCTGTCAGAAACCCCCAAAAGATGGGATTTGTTACTGCCAACCCCCAAGTCCATGTTACAGGTTGGTCGAAGGAACAAAACTTGCGTCAATGCCCCTTTAAGGTGAAATCTTCAGGTTTTTAAAGGGAATTTATTATGTAAGTTCAAACCCTGCTTCTAAGGTGTTCTTGCCTCAAAAATGAAACCAAGATATTGACATTATTTTTATGGAAATGAAAAATGCATGGAGATTTGTCCTTCCTTTGGAATAGGAAACTAACCCCCCTACACCCCCTTTCCCAAATGGAAACCCTGTATGACAAAATTCAGTGGTTTTTGCATAACAGCAGATGATACTTTCTCTCTTTTGTTTCTTTTTGGGGTGTAAAAGTAATATGCTTAAAGGGATTAAGTTTGAAATTGATTTTAGAGAAAGTTATGGTATTTGTGGTATATTGTGAAGTAGTGTATATCTTTGTTTTAAAGGGACTCTCACCAACTGAAGTTATTGAAGGATATGAGGTTGCTTTAAAGAAAACTTTAGAAATCTTGCCAGGTATGAAAATTTGAAATATACCCCATGTGATCTATGAACGTAGGAAATTAAACGATTTCTTAACCCCTCAGCTGCAAAATACCTCCTATGTCACTGCGAAACCATAGCACTCAGCTGCGTCCTGGAATAGCTCATTATAAACCCACGGTGTCTTAATTGTGTTTTAGACGTGGAGTAGGCTTGAAGAAGAGATATTATCTACATATGTATCCTTTTAGGGCATAGCGAGTGCAAATATGGCAACCTCTGTGAAAGAAACTGCATTTTGTGGAACCCGTACCTACCTACTGTGTATACTAGTTAGTAAGATAAGATTTAATGACACAGCAACACCAATGTGTTCTGTAGTGTCATACTTTTCAAATACTGTTCAAGTCCTCCCATTTAGTCGCCTCTTACAACAGATGGGGAATACCGTGGGCATATTCTACAACCCCCAACCCACAGGGGGTACTGTGTATACTAATGTTATACATAGCTAACTGTGACAGGATGGACCCCTTTCCTTCAGGAAATGGTTAAGTTTAGATAGATTAGGATCCAATTCAATTTGCAGTACTTTCCAATTTACTCTTCGAAAATTTTGTTTGAATGTTGTGTTTCATAATTGTCCTGACTTTTCAACATAGTTCTTGTTGATACTTTCTTTCAGACTTATCGTGTGGTTCTCTTAAAGACTTGACTGATGTTAATGAAGTTACACAAGCGATACGAACTGCTATAATGAGCAAACAGTATGGAAATGAAGATTTTTTGGCAAAGCTTGTCGCACAAGCATGCAGTAAGTCTTCTTCCACACTTCCGAGAATGTCTTAATGCCAACATATTGTTTACTGTGTTGCAGAGATTTGTGATCTTTTAGACGAGGTTGTATACTTGGGAACTATTACCTTAAGTTTTTTTGCAAGTGACACAAATTGTCACATTTGACTGTTTGAGAGTTGTTGCACCCATACTTGGGTAAGGCATGCATTCTAAATTATCCTTCTATTGCTGTAAATTTTTCATTTTGTCATTTTTGGTTCCTTGCGGTAGCAAAGGAACCTATGTAGTCAGGTTGGCGTATGTGTGTGTGTGTGTGTGTGTGTGTGTGTGTGTGTGACACTTGCTTCGGTACGCTCTAACTCAACAAGGGAAGGTTGGATGGAACTTGGATTTGGTACATAGATTCGTCATAGGGAGAAGGTGTGCCCTATCGTTTTTGGTGGAGGTCAAAGGTCATTTGGGGGCACCAGAGGTCAAAAACTAAAAACCTTCTCAACAGGATATTTCTAGTTAGGAAACTTGGATAGATGTCATACTTGGTGTGTGGATGTGTTATGGTGTAAGGATGAAATTGGATATGTTCTGTGAAGGTCAAGGGGTTGTCTGAGGTCACCAGGGGTCAAACACCGAAAAACATTTTAACACAGTATTTTAAGGTAGAAAGGACAGATTTCAAAGCAATCTGTGTTTGGTTATGGTCAAAGGTCATCAAGGTCATTGGAGGTCAACTGCTGGAAATGTTATTTAGAAAATCTTGTAAGCTAGATAAAGATAGTTTCAATAGATTTTTTATCTCACCTGGTTTTGCATGCTTACACACCCAAACACCTTAGAAATTTGTCCTTTATGTTGGTTCAGTAATGATTCCTTTGGGTTGTACACATATTTTGGATCATTCAAAGTTTTAAGAGGGCAATAACTGAAATCTGTAGATTTTACTGAGCACAGGTCACTCTGCATTAAACTGGTCTCTCTGCCAGTGGAAGCAATGCATGGATTCTACAATATGTCTCTTTAATACTGCTGTGCTCTGTGGGGGTAACCTTATCCTCATTCTATTATCACACTTCATTAATCACTTGCTTTCTGTGTGACTGCTGAATAAACCCTGTTTTCTGTGTAGAGGTAGCAAACTGGACAAAAGGTAGATTGTTTTAAAGTAACAGCAAGTTTTATTTGAGAGCCGGTAAAAATAACTTGTGAGAGAAATACAACCTTTGGGGTGTTTTTCTCTCTCTGACCACATTGTGTATCATTTATTGGTGATAATATCAAATTTGATTACAAGCATAAATACATATGGAAATGAGGTAGTGTTTTTGAAGGATTACCAAGCATTACAAAAGTTGAATGTCAGTAAAGCCACAGAAATTTAATTTTTGATTTCATGTAAAATTAGTTCTAAAATACCACTTGTGAAGATGTTACAAACATTGAGTACAGTATGAACTTTTGCTTAGCTCTATTTCACAGACTGGCTGTACAGTTCTTATAATATCCAGCAAGGAACCACAGTGCCCATTGGGCTCTTGTTTGACTGGTTAGTCAATATTTGCCCTCAAAATTCTTTTTCACTATATGAAAAATATGGACTTTATAGCCCCTGTGACTCCATTTGGGGGGCTATTTTTTTATATATATTTGGAGGCTGATAATAATAAGCTCTGTATTTCCTACCCTGAGTTGTTCCCGAAATAAAACTTGGAAGTAGATGTAGCATTGCTGTGGGGGTAGGTTTTGAAAAGTTATGTAGGGTTATGTTTACTTCCACAGTTGAACATTAGTTGAGATGGTGTTTGAGTATGAATGAGGTAGCTTTTTGTTGAGTATTTCATCAATATTCTGTCTGAATGAAACTTTCAGGAGTGAATAGAGAAATTTAGGAATACATCACTTCCAGCTTGGTCCATAAGGATAATTGTACCTTATGCCTGTGTTTGCATACATTTAGGTATAGATGCAAACCAGCAAACCTTTATTTATCTTCTTTGTATTATATTGTTTCAATGTATGTGGTCTAATGAATCAGCAACTGCTATGAATGTCCTCTGACAGTTGTGAATAAGATGCCTTCCATGCATCATGTATAAACTTTTCCCAATTAGTCTATTAGAATATCATTTACTTGCAGTCAAAACCCTGCTTCCTGTGCATAGGATGAGCATAATTTAGAACAAACGTTGGAATTTGGTGAAGTGTTGTACTGTCTTCCAAGGGAACTTAACAGAAAATGCTTCATTAATGAAAGATAACTTACAGTTGTCATTTATCTTTTTTTCTTTCAGTTTCTGTCTACACAAAGACAAAAACATTTAATGTAGATAATGTAAGGGTAGCCAAAATTTTGGTGAGTGCTTAATTATCAATTATTTTCTTATTTTGAAAGATCAATAAAATAGTTCCAGATATTTGATTCACTGTAAAACATTTGTGGTATTCTTGTTACTGAATGAAATGTTAGATGCTTTATCTAGATGTGTGTTTCAGGTTCTGTAGGAAAAAAGTATCAAAAAAAGTACATGCACATGATTTGTATAACCGCCTTGTGTTTGAATGTTGGCAGAATCTAGAATTAAATGCAAAATATTTCCTTAAAAGAAATCTCAACTCCAACCTTTTTTCTGCCATGGAAATGTACACTTGGTATGAAGAATGAACTGTCTTGCTTTGGCAAAGTCTTCCTGTGGTAAAATCATTCATTTGGGGGCAGAAGATAAAAATTACAATACAACCCTTTGGTAGATGAAATATTCTTATGTTAATGCTGTTGTGCTCTAAAATATTTGTGTAATGGAAAAATGTGCTAACCCACATGATGAAAGCTCACCTTTTGTCATGCTAAGTGACTTTATAGATGTACTTAATAAGGACATTTCATACTTAGTGCAAGGTTGTTATTGATGTAAATGCATCGGGAGTATTGAACCTTGGCTAGATGTAAATCTGTTTGGTTTAAAATGTTTCTGTACAGGGTTCTGGTGTGTTGAGTTCTTCAGTAGTTCCAGGGATGGTTTTCAAGAAGACTGTTGAAGGAGATGTTAAAAGGGTGGAAAAAGGAAAGATTGCTGTGTATTCCTGTCCTGTAGATTCATCCAACACTGAAACTAAGGTAAGTCATCTATGCATTTTCTCTCCTTTGCAAATGTAACACAGTTTTGATGGAATGACTGACTCGTCACTGGTAGTGATGGGGAAAATGAAAAGGGAGGGTTCCATATTTATTCTCCCAACCTAGTCGCAGTGTAGACAACAACCCATGCCCGTAGTATGCACAGTCCTACGAAAATGAAATTTCCAATGAGTCAAAGTTTGTCATGTTAAGAGGCAACCACTGCATCTAAGAGCATTGTTGTCATGTAAAACTTAACATGAGAGGACCTTTCATCATTCAGATGGTGGAGAAACTTTGTTGCATGTTGTGTCTTGTATATCAGCAGGTGCAGATTATCTCTTAAGATTTTTCACTGTCATTCGGTGATCATTCCGTGCGACCAATTTGTCTTTCAAATACAAGAGCCATGACTGTAGTGTTAACAAGATACAACAAGTTCATTTACAGACCATTTTTGATTCCTTGCCGTAGGCAGGCAACGAATCTCTGCGATGATGATGTCGTGTGTGTGTGTTTGTGACACTTGCTTGTAAACACGATATCTTAAGATAGGAATGTCTGACACTTTTCATATTTGGTATATAGATTAATCATGTCGAGAGGAAGAACCCTATTGTTTTTAGTAGAGGTCAAAGGTCATTTGAGGTCACCAGCGGTAAAATTGCGACAACTTCAAAAATAGCTTGTAAACACAATATCTTCAGATAGGAGTGAGGGACACTTTTCATACTTGGTATATAGATTTGTCATGTTAAGAAGAAGAACCCTATTGCTTTTGGTAGAGGTCAAAGGTCATTTGAGGTCACCAAAGGTAAAAATTGCGAATACGCCAAAAATGACTTGTATCTTCAGATAGGATTGCCCTACAGTTTTCATACTTGGTGTATAGATTTGTCATGTTGAGAGGGAGAACCCTATTGTTTTTTGGTAGAGGTTAAAGGTCATTTGAGGTCACTAGCAGTAAAATTGTGAAAACTTCGAAAATGGCTTGTAAACACGATATCTTCAGATAGGAGTTACTGACACTTCTCATACTTGGTATATAGGTTTGTCATGTTGAGAGGAAGAACCCTATTGTTTTTGGTTGAGGTCAAAGGCCATTTGAGGTCACCAGCTGTAAAATTGAGAAAATGCTGAAAATGGCTTGTAAACACAATATCTTCAGATAGGAGATACTCTTCATACTTGGTATATAGATTTGTCATGTTAAGAAGAAGAACCCTATTGCTTTTGGTAGAGGTCAAAGGTCCTTTGAGGTCACCAGCGGAAAAATTGCAAAAACGCCGAAAATGGCTTGTAAACACAATATCTTCAGATAGGTATGCTCGAAAACCTTCATACTTGGTAAATAGATTTGCCATGTTGAGAGGAAGACCCCTATTGTTTTTGGTAGAGTTCAAAGGTCATTTGAGGTCACTAGCAGTAAAATTGCGAAAACTTCGAAAATGGCTTGTAAACTTGATATCTTCAGATAGGAGTGACTGACATTTCTTATACTTGGTATATAGGTTGGTCATGTTGAGAGGAAGAACCCTATTGTTTTTGGTTGAGGTCAAAGGTCATTTGAGGTCACCAGTGGTAAAATTGCGAAAATGCTGAAAATGGCTTGTAAACACCAAATCTTCAAAAAGGAGTGACAGATACTTTTCATATTTGGTATATAGGTTTGCCATGTTGAGAGAAAGAAGCCTATTGCTTTTGGTAGAAGTCAAAGGTCATTTGAGGTCACCAGTGGTAAAATTGGGAAAATGCCAAAAATGGCTTTTAAACATGATTTCTTCAGACAGGAGTGACCGACACTTCTCATACTTGGTATATCGGTTTGTCATGTTGAGAGGAAGAAGTCTATTGTTTTTGGCTGAGGTCAAAGGTCATTTGAGGTCATCAGATATCTCCAGATAAGAGTAACAGATACTTTTCATATTTGGTATGTAGATTTGTCATGTTGAGAGAAAGAAGCCTATTGTTTTTGGTAGAGGTCAAAGGTCATTTGAGGTCACCAGCGGTAAAATTGCGAAAATTCTGTTCATAAAATGTAAAGAAAAATCTATCAAGCACTGTCAATTTGAAAGCAGGTAAGGTATTTGATGGCAAGGAATCACTAAGCCTTTTGGCTTTCTGGTTCAAATAGCACTTACCAAGGAATGGCAGTGTTCATTAATTTTTGCTACAGAAAAATGTCATTGACAAAAATAATTCATACCAAAAACCTATCTCACAAACCTTTGTGACTTTTGTATGAAAAGGGGGAAGAGGTTGAGCTGTTCCAAGATTGGAAGCATTCATTGCATGTCTTTAGCATATGTTATTAACATTTTTATGATAAAGTTACTGTAAGTTGTTTACACGGACAGCAATCGCAGCAGTTATTCTAATAGTCAGTCCCTTGATCTATTATCATTCTGTTTTTAGGGGACAGTCTTGATCAAGAATGCAAAAGAACTGATGAGTTACAGTAAGGAGGAAGAAAATGTCCTTGAAACAGTAAGTATGTTTAAAGTACGAATAGTGTTAGATTAACTTTATGGTTCCTATTCTGAAGTTCAGGTACAAGCCTTGATTTTCCAGAAAAGCTACAAATCACACTCCACAGAAAATTTAAGTGTGTGGTTGGTGTACTGCTATGTTACACTTTAGATACATGTAACTGAATTCCCATTCTTTATCTAAATGCAAAAAATTACACTTCTAACTGTGATTTAAGGTGATTGATGGGGTATGGGATTGCACTGGTACACCTCAAAAGTCCTGAAGGGGCAAGAAGAGATTAACAAAATCCTGGCTTGTACTATGTTTTAAACAAATGATGTCTTACACCTGGTATAGCTTACTCCCACTTCTTTTCAGGAATAATGAGTAATAAAAGATCATATCGATTGTAGTGGGGTCACAGTTTTATGTTACTTTTACACTTATTCCAATGGTATTCTGATCCTTTCACTCCTGGTTGGTTCACATGGTTTCTTATTTTGAAGCTCTGAACCATCCACTCACATGACAGAGCTCAATGGGTACTATGAGAATTCAACTGGAGAGAGGTTTTTATTGCTGAATGTTATTTTGATTGTTCAGACCTCCACAGCAAAGATATTTGATAACTTCAAACTTATCAAAAGATTTTTACATCTGCATTACATTTTCTCTGCCTAAAAGCAGCTTAAGACATCTGAGTAAAAATATGTAACTGTACTTTGCCCAAGCCTGACTGTTATCCAGCTGTGGGTCCTCAATAGCTTGGCAAGGACCTTCTGTTGCATAAAGAATGCTGAATGTTCCATAGTAGCCTATTTGGTAGCAAAACTTGGACTCTAGTACTTAGTTTCAGGAGAGTCAGGTTGCAGAGAGCCCAGTTTAATTCTGCCTTTAGGCAATGTTTATTTCAAGGTGTGAAATACCTGAAACATCTCTTCAAGGTTCCAGAAGGAGTAGTAATTTTCAGAACCTATCAGGATGCTTAATCAGAATTTTCTATATAGTAAAGTAATATTTAAGAAGACTGGAAATTCTACTTTTCTATCAAATTTTCATGGACACATTACTGTAGGAAAATCTGCTGAAAAAATATTGGTATTTCCCAGAGCTTCGATGTGCCTTTATTAGAACTTAACATTCAAGTCTACTGTACCCTTTCAGTGACACAGTTGTGCTGTTGATGTTGTTTCAAGAAGTTTCTCATTTGAGTTTGGAAAGTAATTTTTTTCTATTTTCTGTTGATATTTCCAGCAAATAAGGGAGATTGCTGAGTCTGGTGTCAAGGTGGTTGTTGCTGGAGGTAAAGTTGGGGATATGGCTCTTCACTTCCTGAACAAGTATAACTTGATGGCTGTACGACTGCTCTCCAAATGGGACTTGAGGAGAGTGGCCAGACTTATACGAGCAACAGTTCTTCCAAGACTTGTAAGTTATGAAAAACAATTTATACTATTATTGCAAATGTTTTGTTGTTATAAATTACCAAAGTAATTCAAAGTTGGTTAAAAATCTTTTGGTTCACAAAAAATCATCAGTGTAACTTCCGTTAATATTTGTCATTTGTGTTAAGTACCCTTTGATGTGTTGCTCCAAAGTTAACCATATTATAAAGTCCTGTTTCCTCTCAGTTGTAATCTCCTTTGTAAGAAGGGACTAATGGGAATCACCCTCCACTGTGTTTGAAAGATATTTGAAACCATGCTTAAACTTAAGTTAACCTTTTCATCTAGTTGGCACTGTATAGCACATCCATGTCAGTTTGTTGTTAAATCTCATCTAACTCATTTGCAATTCATGAAGATAGTATTGTAACAAAAATTTCCCCTGGGGTTGGGATCCTTGGCCTCAGTTCTGCCACTTCAGGAGGAAAAGGTCAGGATCAACTGATGAAAGAACCTGATGTATGATCACATCAGGTTCTTTCCAGGGGCTCTGAAGCAATGGGCTAAGCCAACTTCCCTCATAGGGCAGTTCAGCCTCACAGGATCTCCAACCTTGTGCCTAGGTCTCTCAACAGTTTGTCATACTGTCTCGGCTGCACGGTAGCACTCTTCTGCAACTATTTCCTAAGAGAACCTGGAAAGACTTTTCCATTTTCTCCATTAGCTTGGAAGCGTGGTCACTGGGTGTGCATCATCCCCCATTTGTTCTTGCAGTGAGCCCACTACAACATCAAGTGCTATGTTCAGTCCATCTAAACACAATCAGCCAACAGTCCAATGAACAGTTTGGTGGTGTATGCTTTCCAGGATGCACTCTGGCTATGCCCTCATTCCTGACTTGCCTCATCTAACAATAGAGTGTTACTGTGTGCTAATGAACAACAGTCCATCCTCCCCTAACCCTTAAGTATTATATGCAATGCTTTTTTTGTTTCCCAGACACCCCCAACTGAGGAAGAAGCAGGTTTCTGTGATCAAGTGTTTGTATCTGAAGTTGGAGATACCCCAGTAGTTATATTTCAACAAGGTATGCTTTGATGCTGACTCAAAATTTTTGACCATATTTCATGTTTGATAAAGTGCAAATAGATTATGTGTATTTAGGGAAATTGAAAATGTCTATTGCCAGGAAAGGAGTCACATTTTTCACAATTTCAGCCATCTTTTTATGTAAGAAAGTGGATCTCCCTTCAGCTGTTTCACCCTTTACCATTGTGCTCCGATCGGGGCATATTTGCGTGCCTCGGGAGTGGGCGGAAAAGCGGACATAGCCCATCCCGCATCGGCTTCCGTAGGCCATTGACCTCGTGACCTTAAACTATTGTCTCTCTCCTTGTTGTGGCCGAATTTTCGGGTAGTTTCGAGCTCCGCATGAAACAGTAAAGATGGGTGACAGCCTAGCTCTCCGCATGGGTCCAAAAGGACCCAAACAACGGTAAAGGGTTAAAATGAGCCTGTGGAGTATGTTTACTGCAAAGCTGATGCCACTGTCTCTGCGTGTGTGCACGTAACCCTTTAGCCGACTGGTGCAGATATTTTATATTAACCCTTTACCGTTGTGCTCCGATCGGGGCATATTTGCGCGCCTCAGGAACGGGCGGAAAAGCGGACGTAGCCCGCCCCGCATCAGCTTCCGTAGGCCATTGACCCTGTGACCTTAAACTATTGTCTCCCTCGTTGTTGTGGCCCAATTTTCGGGTAGCTACCTGCAGTTTCAAGCTCTGCGTGAAACAGTGAAGATGGGTGACAGCCGAGCTCTCCGCATGGGTCCAAAAGGACCCAAACAACGGTAAAGGGTTAACTGTGTCAGAAAAAAGCCTCCCAGCTTCCCAGCATTTCCAGCCAGGAGTTTTGTGTATTACCAGTGATAAACTTAATGTGGGAGGGTCAATTGCAATAGAAATATGTGTGCGTAGTGTAGTAAGCCTTCCAATTAATTCTCAATCAATTGGCATACTGTCAAAGTGAACAGTTACATTTAGGAAGACTACAGAGATGTGATTCTATTTTTGTTGTGTTTAACTTATATTAATGACTGAAGCATTTGTAGTCCTTTTCACAAATATCTGCAGACTGCATGAAGATTAACTTTGTGTTAGGAGCCCAGTGATATGGTTTATTGTTAGTTATCCATGTCTTTATCCAAAAATCACAGAACTTAAAAAGTAGAATGATGCATCAAATGCATTGGTTTTATGTTTAAGACTTGGGGTTTGCTTTTGACAAGTGTAGTTGGAATATGCTAGAGTCTTTGATAAATTTATCGTTGCAAAACTGACCTCGAATGAGTAAATTTGTTCCAGTGGAAAATTAGTCTGTGCTTCTCCAAGATTTATAGCTGGTGATTGGTAAATGTAGGACTCATTCTTTTCTTATACAATAAGTTCCAATTACTGTTTTTGATTTCCCTTAAGTTGAAACTTACCCATTTGAATGTTAGTTTCATTTGGATTTTCTTTTAGATTCTGATGAGAATGCTGTATCTACTGTTGTTGTCAGGGGTTCGACAGATAATATCATGGATGATGTTGAGAGAGCTGTTGATGATGGTGTTAATACATTTAAGGCATTAACAAAGGTATGTATTATGAACAAACAATTGTGTTTGACAGACATAAAGCAGAGTAAAGCAGATTGTAGCTGGTCTGTTTGAAGCTACTAGAGATCTGTTTTGCTGCCTCTTGAGTTTTGTCCAGCTGCTGGAATCACAGGTCTAAGCAAGAAAAGCAGAAGTAAGAGTCCTTAAGCGGCTCAATGAGTTGGTTCATGCAATCCAACAAAATATTCCAAACCTGTTAAGTTTTATTCACATATCAATGACAAATGGTCAAACTTAGACAATCCCCATATCCTACATACAAATAACAGTTTCATGCGTGAGTAATTAACGTTTCAGTTCGGTTTTCAAAAATTCATTACCAGACACTTTCAAATTATGCACAAAACCGTTACAACTCCGAACACAACAAAACTCTAAATTTTAACTTTTTCCATAACTTTTGGGTATGAAAATTGACTTGTTATGCTCACTGTAAGCACTGTCATGTTGTAGTGACCCTTAAACACTCTCATTAAGTTATTGATATCAACTCAATGAGCCTCTTTAAACTTCAGCCAAACATGTGAATACAGAATCAGATGGATGGATGAAATAACCTCTTTTGCTGTAGGTGGCATATGTATATTGCCAGTAGGGTACTCCAAAATATAAATATTTAAACTAATGTTTCTCTACCAAGGGACTGTCCCTCCATTTGCTCATACTGTGGATTGTTGTGACAAACCACTGTGATGGTTGTAACTTTTCTCTGTAGAAGAATGTGACTGTAGCTACATGGCTTTGTTGAAGCAAGTTGGGAGAGTACCCTGAAATTAGTTCTGCATGATAAGGGTTAATAGATGCAACAGTTTTACTCCTCCTTTTCAGTGGCAGTTCATATCCTTGTAAGCTTTGTGCGAATTATAATTCACAGTGAAATGGAATAGTCTAATATGCAAAAATATTTGAAATGTACAAGAAGTTTCAACTAGCATTAGTAATCATGGTTATTCAACATTAATTATTATAAATATTCAGTATTTATTATCAACATAAATAATCATCATAAATCATGATTAATCATGGTCAATAATTATCAACTTTAATAATCACAATTTTTGTCAAAACAGATGTCACATCATCATTGTAATTGTTATAATTATAACTTATTTTATCTTATTTAAAGGACCAGCGATATGTTCCTGGTGCTGGTGCTACAGAAATTGAGCTGGCCAGGCAATTATCATCATATGGTGAAACCATTCCAGGGCTTTCTCAGTATGCCATTAAACAGTATGCACAGGCTTTTGAAGCTTTACCAAGGGCTCTAGCTGAGAATGCAGGTGTCAAGTCTACAGAGGTCCTCTCAAAGTTGTATGCTGCCCACCAAAGTGGCAATTCAAAAGTTGGATTTGATATTGAGGTACAAAGTTTTAGTAGCACATTGAATGAAATTTGTTAGTTCGAATTGTCATTTGCTTTGAACTTTTAAGGTCACTATTTCATGTAGATGACAAGTTTGGCTGGACTTAAGAATTAGTAATGATAGTCAACTCCTGAGCTAAAGTCTGATTTAATGATTTGAAATCAACTTGTGGTCAGTGTGCTTATTTACTCTCAGAAGGCACTATTACTTGTGGCCCCTGACCTTAACGAATCTTGTTCCCAATGCATGTATGGCTCAAGAATCTGCATTGATATGCTAACAATACTATGCAGGCCACAATTTTCTGAAAATTTATGGTTGTCCTTTGGGCAGTCATTTCACTGTTTAGTTGTCCACAAGAAAATTTGGTTTTCAGATACATTTTTCACACATTGCCACCTAGCTACAAAACTCTGTGTTTCCCAAATACCTATTGCATTTTTTTGTCATGGTGTGAGATCCTGTAATAAATTCTGAAATATGATGATAAAAGTTGAAAGAATGGACCAGCACAAAGCATTATAGTGTTGAATGTGATGAAGGCAAACTGCTTTTAAGATTTTACAAAGAAAAATGGTTCTCTGGCAGATGAGCATCTTACACTTTTGGCTGTCCTTATGCAGGTTTAGTTGTCTTTGACACACAAAAATGTTCCACGTACACTGTCTTTCACAACTTTTGAGGTAGAAATCAGACTGCAGTTCTTATATGAAACTTGTCTCTTTGGTTTCATGCCAGGCTGAAGGTGCTGATGTTAAGGATGTGGTAGAGGCCAATATATATGATGCATACCTCACCAAACACTGGGCCATCAAACTAGCTACAAATGCAGCCATTACTGTACTCAGAGTTGACCAGGTATGTACTCACAGAAGTTTTTTTTTTTTTTTTTTTTTGGGGGGGGGGGGTGGGGTTAGCAATGTAAGCTAAACATTAGTCAGAATTTAGAATGTATAATTTTGTGCCCTTTCCCACAAGAAAATTAACTAGTTTGTTTTGCAAACAATAATTGTAGAAAGGAAAGGTTAACACTGAGTATTTTCTAAAAAAAAAAGTGTTAACAGTGAGTACCTTTCTGAGAAACACAAGAAAGGAAAAACACTCGGCATGGAAAGTGTGAGCCAAATAGCAAAAATAGGATGGCATGATTTTGCCTTAAATCAGACCGTGCTCATTTTTTAACGGTTCTTAAGAAAGCAAGATCTGGTGGCATATTTTCATACTTTGCATGTGTATGTATTATTATGAGTTGAAGAATTATGTAATTTATGGTTGGGGCAAAAGGTCACCTGAAGTTGCTTGATATCAAATACCTCAGTATGGGTTGTACATGTTGTGTCAATTTACTTTCCTCCTCATTTTCCCAACTTTGCCTCCCCCACTTCTTTCACCTCCTCCCAACCCCACCTCTTCAAAAACCCTTCTGGTTTCCTTTGAAGTAAAGGTCATATGAGATTTTCAGGATTCAAATGTTGATAATGTTGCAAAAGTGGTAATTCAAGATGAGGAGTTTAGGCATCATTTATGCTACTAGAGGTCAAATACTGAAAAACCCCGAGATATTTTACATAATGGACAAGGAGAAGAATGCCAAGACTGTAAGGCTGTTTCTAAAAAATTAATGTAATATAAGTACTGGATTTACCCTTCAGGTGGATTTTGTTTTGCTGTGTAAAACATCTGCAAAATTAGTTGAAGGGGAGTTGAAGATTAATATTCAAAATTCATGTGATGTTTCAAGACAAAAGACAGTGTAAGCTTACATGTACTTGAACTTTTCCCTCAAATTTAACTGGTTTGAGCTACTGCACCATTGGTGCTGTAGTTCTCCACTCCAATTTTCATTGTCTCTTCCTTTTTTCCTCCGTAGATTATTATGGCCAAGCAAGCAGGTGGACCGAAACCAAAACAAGGCAAGAATGATCCTGACGATGATTAGTTGTAATTTTTTGTCTCAACTTATACAAGCTTATTGAATGTTATTTGCAGGCCGGTGAATGTGTTTAGCAGTCAGAGTTCTCACAAAGACTAAAATGGTGACATTTGAGAAGCACATTCCAAGGTTTGCTTTCTGCCACCCAGGTCCCTTGGGATGTCTTTGTGTCAAAGATAAATAAGTGAAGTTAATAAATTGCCACTTGATGTCATGTTGTGAAACAGCATGAGACTACATTCTTGGATATTATGGTAGAATTAAAGAATAAATGGATGCTTGCATAAGGATAAATGTTTTGCTGTATTGTGAAGGTATGTTTGCAGTAGTTAATGCACAATGTTGTTGAAGTAATATTTCAACTGAGGGGTTAAAAATGTGCATTGTGTGTAAGTTTTGTATTGTGTTGCAGTCTGTATGAAACATGGAAACTTGGCCCTGTAATGTCCCCACAGAGGGCAGAAGACAGTGTTATAGGGGCCATGAAATTTTTGTTTCATCCTTCCAGCCTTTGTTCCCATTCCCAAAGAGCATTATCCTCCTTATGTGTGAAGAATATTATGAGTAATCTATCAAACCTCAGCACATATTACAACCTAAAACTTCATTTATGTGGCATCTCTATTCAGGCCATCAAATATATGGTGAAAAAGACTACTTTTATTTTCTGTTTAATGATAGGGACAATGACATTAGTTATTAAGGGGTGATGGGCCCCAAAGGCCATGGTTTTGAGTTCTTTCAGTTATTACCCCTGCTAAAGTACTCCTTAAACAGGACTCTTGTTATTTACATTTTGTTGTATTTGGCACCTGAGTAAGCGGCTTTGTGCGCTGCCACCAACACTGGAAACTCCCCCTTTTCAAAGTGGAGAGGAAAAATTAGACTATAAGTTCTAGTGCAAGAAACTGTCATTTCTGTGCTTCCACAGCAATATAAATCAGATAGTCATAATGATACCGCCTAAAAATTCAGGATTTTTACTGATCACAAGTGTTTCCTGAGACAAGGCCTTACATAACTTGCCTCTCCTTTGTCATTGAGCAGGGCTATACATCAAAATGGTCTATGGGTGGTGCTTTCAAATTTCACAACTCCAGTTCACAGAAATGAATATCAGGATTGCCTTTAATTTTGTCAGATTACCTTGGTTTTGATTTAAAACTTGATTGATGGACTACTGGCAGACAGAGATAATGACTGATAGTTTGGTAAAGGCAAGACAATTGTTATGAAGTAGAGGTTACCAGAAAGTTAGTAGTACATGGTTCTTTTCAGGGACTCATTAAAGCTGAAGTTGCTTGTAGATTAACTAATGGCTGTTTTGTGACTTTAATAAGAAAGTTAAGGGGTAATGTTAAGCCAACTTGAGTATGTGCCATCCAGTTCATGAGAGTTATTAGAAATGACACCATATGTAGGTAGATCATAGCTGGAGAAATTGCATTGTCCTAGCATGGTGCAGCTAAAATAGAATTCTTCAGTGAAATAAGTTGCAGTGTCATTTGAATTTTGTGTGCATTGTCTGAAAATGTTTCAATTAAATTACTGTTTTGTAGTTTTCTGCTCCACATTAAGATGCTTTAAGCCTTAAAGGCTCTCAGGCATTCCTCCAAATGTATTAAACTGTTTGACAGCCCACTACTTTTACAAAACTTAAGCCACTCCTACTCATTCGTATCAGTTCCTCTCTTGGATGTTTAAAACAAGAAACACAATGTAGTATATCAGCTCACTTGGTATGTACAGTATAGCAGATTCCAAACAGTTTGGAAATTGGAATGTCCATCCTCTTGGGTCACAAGTGCAACCTTGTTGAACGAAATCCTGAGAGTCAACAAGTACTTTAGAAGAGTAATGCTGTACATACATTTTCTTGTTTACAATCTAAGACAAACACTTGTACTTCTTGGTAGCGTCCCTTTTCTGTGTTGGGCAACCTTAATTACACAAAACTTTCACCATCTGTTCAAAACAGCCAGTATTTTCTCTTATATTGAAATGCACTGCTATTCAAGAAACTTTTCTGATGTTGGACAATTGCCATTAACATGTTAGGAATTATGGATTAAAATGAAAGATGGATCTTTATGTATATATCTCATAGTAGTTACATCTAAAAACCATTGAATAAGTCAATTAGGGAAATGATCATTGGAATTCGGGAGATAGTGTTAATGCAGGTCATAAACCTACACCTCAATGTGGAAGTACTGGCGAGTGTTTTGATTCAGCAGTTATTTCAATGTCCCCTACGAAAAAATCTTTTAGTGGTCTTTACCGTTTCGAAGGGATATTAAGGGAAAAATTGTACCTGAGGAACTGATGGATGTTGTTTGAGGTTTAACTGTAACTTCTGACTTGACTTGCGAAGTTGTTTGAGGTTTGTAGCAAGGTTAAAAGTGTCAATGTCAAAAAAGTCCAAGTGAGCTCTTGTGGTGGTATGTTTTGTCTGTTGAGTTACCAACCTTGTAAGGTATATATATATATATTATGTATACTTTATGTATATACTACTTTTAACTCTTGTGGGCTAGGCTTGCAATTTGATTGTTTACAAAACCTGGCAGTTGAGCTGTCTTTTGGACAAAGTGCATGTCTCATGCTATTGATTGGGTTAAGATTTTCATTCAAATGCCCATGTATTAGAAATTTAACTGTAATATAGCATGGAACAAGCATGCTGTAGAACTTTTCTTGGGGAGGAGTTGATAAAATCTGTGATAAACTGGGCATTGCCAAGTTTCTGCCATAAATACCTCTTGAAAGCAGTTATGTAAATCTATGTTCTCTTTGACTGCCTTTGCCACCCTGAGATGGTTCTGGAAGTGTATGGTTCTGAAAGTGTACTCTGTATCGAGGTTTAATTGAAATTAGTTTTGTAACTTGTTCGGACTTACTGAACAAGACTTGCTGAAGGGCCTATGGCTTTCTCCAGGATTATTCTCAACAAGGTTAAAAAAATCTGTCTGTTGAACCTCCTTTGCATACAGCTTAATTGCCCAAGGCCACTTTTGCTATGCACACTGCATTGTCTGTTTGCTAAATCCTCTTGTAACTTTACATTGTGCAGTTTCTCTATTTATGATGTTTGGTCTAGCATCCATCTCACACATAGAGGCTTTGCAATTGTGTCATGGAACCGCCATGCTGGAGGACATTCATGCCAAATACAGGTGGATTTGTGCCGAACGCACTGCACAGTGTGCAGTGTGATATGATAATTCAACAAGCAAGCGCGTCCCGTATGGTTTACTACGTAGTTACATGTACTCCAACATGGCCGCCGCAAAGTATTATGACGTCATGTGAAAAGCCTCTATAGGTATGCTGTTGACTGATGGAAGTGGTCTATTAAAATTGCTCCCTTTATTTCATCAAGGTGACCAATTCTGATTTCATGTAGCTTCATATAAACTGAGGTGATGTAGAAGGGCTTTTAAACTTGTTAATGCTGAAAATTTGCAGCACTTTTGTCTTTTCTTTTACATTGCTAATTGTGTGAATGTGTGACTTTTTTTACAAGTGTCATTATGGAAATTGTTATCATCTCTATGAAATCAGTGGTATTGAATACATGATCCTTTAGAGAGATTGAAAAAGAAAACTGTCTCACTTAGTCCTTTTTCAATGTCTTCCTATTTGTTGGAGTATGGATTAAAAAAACTTGCGGAAAGTGTGAGTTTGTGTGAAAGATTAATCACAAACATGCCTCTTGTTTAACTTCATTGTCACCCACTACCCACAGACCTGCACATGAATACATCCATGACCTGAGCTGTATTACAGCATTGACTTCTATATCCAATGTCAAGATTAATTATGATTATGACAAAGTGAAGCAAATTACTAGTTCTTCATTTTATATTTTATCTGTTTTATAATGGGACACAATTTTGAGGCTGGTTCTCAGGGAGACAAACCAGTGAGCCACAACCAGAAAAAGGTTGTGACCATCTGGACTTGAACCAATTGGTAGGAAACTGGGTCATTAAGCTCCATTTAAACCCCATTTAGGGTCAAACCATGTATTCTACTTACTTATGGACTTGCTCCCTTGTGAAACATAACTTATTGACATCCAGGTTAACTGCAGGTATGAGGCAGGAATACTCAATTTTGTTGCTAGCTGATGTTGGGGTATTGGGGACAAACAAACTCCAGCTTGGATCCAAGAGCAGACCAAATAAGCATGAGAACTAAAAGAGTAAATAGATATCACATTTACAGGTCACTTTGAATATTGCATATTGTACTGAGAAAGAAGTTTTCTAAGCTTTCATTCCCTTGGGTTGCTGGTTGGGCACTTTGTGTTTTGTCGGTATTATAGTTCTCAGAATTTGATCACAATTTCCTTCCAAGAAAGTTCCTCCAAAAGCTTATGTCAATCCAGGATCAGCTAGGAGCTTCACCCCAGGTAATTCACTGGAGCTCCCTCTCTGGACCACACCAGAGGCCATTATACTAATAAGGTGGCACCTTTACTCCGTGCACATTGGCTTGCACTGACAGGGCCATAGGCTGAACCATGCCTGAACCCCCTTGATCCTTAAGCATGATCTGCTTCACAAAGGTAACTTTAGGAGCGTTTTCTACTCCCTACAAAATTTAAGACAGAGCTCTGGAAAGAGGGCAGTACGTAGCGGGATGGGACAAGCAGAAAAAAAAATGTAGCAGAAAAAAATTTGGATTTTTTTTGGTTTGCATCTTATCTCAGAATTCTCACCTAGTATCTTGGAATTCTGAAATAGTAACTCAGAATTCTGACTTAGTTACTCAGAATTCTGACTTGGTATCTCAGAATTCTTACAAAGTATCTGAGAATTCTGACATAGTAACTCAGAATTCTGAGATAGGTCTCAAAAAAAAAATAAAATAAAATAAATAAATAAATAAATAAATAAATAAAAAAAATAAAAAAATCCATATTTTTTTGCTTGTCCACTCTCGGCCACCATACGTTACTGACCGAGCTCATCTACAGTATAGTAGCACATATAGAGTGCATATTGCGCTGCATGCATTATGTATGTTATGTTATTACACCGAGCTGAGTCCACCGCTCCGATAACGTAAATAATGCCACCTGCTGAAGGCTAACGAAACGCGCTAACACTAGGCCTAAGTTAGCAACAGTTTAGTGGAACTAAGTGAGAAGGCATGAGGGTTGACGGGTAAAAGTGGACATGGAAGCGAATGGTAAGGGATCATTTCTTTTCTGGTAAGCGCAGCTGTCCTCCAGGCCAAATCAACATGTAGCCTAAGGTAGGCCTAGCCTGTAGTAAGGCTCTAACTTAAGTTAGGCTAGGCCTGGGCCTAACGTTAGGCCTTCTTCTTCTTCTTCAATAGAGGTGACACATCCAAAGGACATTCTTTCACCACGCATGCGTCGAGAGGCTAAATATGCCCAGTAATATAGGTAATAGGGTCCTTATGGACAGAGGCAACCCTCATTACATTCAAGGGGAGATAATTCCAATCCTTAATGGTTCGAGGCAGGAAGCTAAATTTATAACAGTTAGTACTAGTATGTGGGAGACAGACATGAAGGTCATGCATTAAACTGGTTCTACGAGTAGGCCGCTGGAGACAATCAACAGGTAGTAGAGCCAGGCCAAACATACCTTTGGAAAAAAGGATCAATCTACTTTTCCTCCACCTTTCACTTAAGGGCAGAAGGTTTAGTTCCTTAAGGAGCCTGGTCATTGATCCTGGCTCCCTTGAATAGTCAGAGGCAATGAATCTAGCAGACTGTTTTTGTTAGTCACTGAACGTGACCGTATAATCCGCTCCTTGTAGTCACTCCTTACTACGGTCACTGGCCTACATGTACAAACGTAACAATGTTTTAAGCCAAAACAACAAACCGAGCTCTAATTACGATGGAATGGTTCATAGAACAGATTTGAGTTTATATAATAATTTTGAGCATTCTTAAATACCACTTATACCTTCTGGAATGTTTAATACCAGTAAATTCATAGCAAAAGGCAGGAATAATGTGGTGCCATCCTTCGCAGTAACATCGACATCTTGATCGTCTGCTACAGTGCTACTGTGTTGCATGATGGGAAGGACTTCCGCTAGACAAGCTGTCGAAGACCGATTAGTAAGCGCGGCTAGTCAATACTTGTACTTCATATAGTAAGCTCTCTGTACATTACGAAATTGTGCAGTCAATGCGTAGGTTTCTCCGTTTTAAATGAGATCACATGACAAACACTGACTTCTTCAACTGAAAAATAATCTGCACAGGCTTAACGTTACTCGCAGAATTATCCAGCCAAAATTTCCCTCTTAAAGGTCTTACTTCATTAACAGACTTGTGTGGAAGGTGAATGTTATGACAAAGATCATCTGTGGAAAGTTTGGTGAGAAAGGGTATCTTTTTGGGGACGTGAGGGATGCCTACTCACGTGTGAGTAGGCAAGTGAGCTGTGTTTTTGTGTATACCGGGCAAGGGCGCAGAAATGAAGTGTATAGCATAGGAACGTAATGCTGGGTCCTGTTGAAGGGCTAGTTTTTGTATACTCTCAAGCTTGTCGTGCAGGTAAACCTGGTGGGGGTCTCAAACACTACTGGCGTACTCCAGCACAGGCCGAAGGATTCCTTTATAAGCCATTAACTTGACATCACCAGGGCAGGAAGATAGATTTCTATACAAAATACCAAGAATCTTATTTCCCTTGTTACAGATGTTTTGAATATGCTTCTCCCAGTTCAGATCTTTAGTGATGGTAATTCCGAGATACTTAATACTATCTACCCTCGGGAGCTCAATCCTATTAAGAACATACCTAAAAAGTATGGGACTTTTTTTCCGAGCAAAAGTAATAACGCTACACTTAGTGGGCTGAAATCTCATTCCCCACGTGGAAGCCCACAGCCCCAACTGCTTGATGTCATTCTGAAGTTTATGACAATCCTCATCGGACTCAATAATACAGTAACAGACACAATCATCTGCAAAAAGGCGAACCTTGGAAGAAACACCATCGACGATATCATTGATATGAACCAAGAAGAGAATCGGTCCTAGAACAGACCCCTGGGGAACTCCAGACAGAACTTGCATCGGGGGAGACCGGGTTCCATTGACAACAACAGATTGTTTACGATCAACAAGAAAGTCATCAACCCAACGAAGAATCTGATTTGAAACACCAAGTGTATACAGCTTGGTCTTCAGCAGTTCATGAGGAACAGTATCGAAGGCTTTCTCAAAATCCAAGATAAACACATCAATTTGTTTATGGGCATCAAGGGAGGAAGCCCAGTCCTCAATTATCGACACAAGTTGTGTTTCGCAACTATGAGACTTACGAAAGGCGTGCTGGGTGGGAGAGAGTAAGTTATGTATTTCAAAATGGTTCATAAGGTTTGAGGCAATAATATGTTCTAACAATTTACAGCAGACACATGTAAGAGAAACAGGCCTGTAATTACAAGGTAGGGAACTGTCACCTTTTTTGAAAATAGGGCAAACATTTGCAGTCTTCCAATCCTCTGGAATGCATCCTTTTGTAAGGGATTGCTGAAAGAGATGGCTTAGAACAGGTGCAAAATCAGTGGCAATCTCTCTCAGGACCCAAGGATGGATGCCATCTGGTCCCATGGCCTTATTGATTTTAAGACCATGCAAAAGCTTTTCAACGCCAAAGGTGGATATAGTTATATCACTCATTCTCTTACACGTGGGTCTGATGAGGGGAGCAGTATGAAACACTGTTTTAGTAAATACACTACAGAACTGGTTATTGAGAGCACGAACTTTGTTCAAGACAGTGACAGCTAGCTTATCATCGTTCTTAAGAGGGGGGAGATTATGCCTACCTTTCTTCTGACCATTAATATATCTCCAGAAGGGTTTGGCATCGGCTTTGATATCGCCGATCATTCCATTAATGTACTTTTTATGTGAGGTGTGAATCTCTCTTTTGATTTTAGTTCGCAGATGAGCCCATCTCCCATAAATACCAGTCTTCCGGGTTTTTTTTAAAAAGGGCATGCAATCTGGTCCTACGCCTAACTAGCCTGCGAATACTGTCGGTTATCCATGGAAGAGATTTTCTGGATTTGGCCAATCTAGTTGGAATATTATCCTTCACAGTTCTTTCAAGAAAGGACTTAATGAGTTACCAATTTTCTTCCACAGTACGATTATCTTGCCCTTCGTTAAAATAGGTAGATGAGAACCCCCGTGTGTCCTCCCTCATAGCAACAAAATTCCCCTTAGAGTACTGTAAAATGAGCCTACGAGGTTGCTTAGAATCGGGAAACAAACACTTCAATTTACAAGAGATACCCTCATGATCACCTGGAGAATCGATGGCACTAACATCAGTGTATTGACTAGGAATATTTGAGATAGCCAAGTCAAGTGTACTATCCCCTCTAGTGGGAAAATTCACAAGTTGGTCAGCAGCAAAGTCATTAATAATGTCCAAAAGTAATTTACCTGAGCAATTAGATAAACAGCCACCACTTTTCTTGTGTAACCTACTGGTCCAGTCAATTTTGTTAAAGTTAAAATCACCCAGGACATGAAAACACGGCATCTTTGAATTCTTATGCCAGGTCATAATTTTGGTAAGTTGGTCCCGTAACAGAGATATATGCTCAGCATGGGCATCAGGATCTCAATACCACGAGGCAAAATAATGCCAGGTCCCATAAATGGAGACCTTAGCCCAGACATATTCAGACCCATCCCCAGAAAAACAAACTTGGGTTGGAGCCAAGCAACTTTTGATTAATAACATGGTTCCGCCCCCCCCTAAAGTGTGGTCATTCTGAAAGATATCATAGCCTAAACAAACAGGAATAAGTTCAGAGCTGGTGACAGAATTGTCAATCTTGGTCTCCTGAGCCTGAGGCCTACATCTTGTCATTTGCGTTACGTTAGGTAGTAACACTCAGCGAAGAGCAGTCCCCCAAACTTATTTTGAAAAAAAAAAGCTAAATAACACGGTTTTTATCTTATTTCTCTCTAACCTATCTTTCATTACATTTTATGACTTTACTATTGCATATTCAAGGTAAACCAAGCAGTTATTTCTGGTAAATTTTACATTTGGAGAGAAAAAAAACATTGTCACATGACTCCCAACAGCCAGTCATGACACTGGGCAGTCTACTACACTTCTTCAATTTGGGATGACTGCTCCTGGACTTTAACTTAGGGCTAGGCTAGCCTAGGCTCATCTAAATCTAACTGTTAACTCAAATTTACTGTCTAACCGCGCAACAGAGTAAGAGAGGGATCAGCAAGATGCCAACAGCACCTGAGCCTGAGGCGTCCAGGGTCTGCAAATTGACTGTCTCATCTGTCATCGGGTAGTATAGGGAGCAATAATTGTAAAGTGACCGTCCATATGTAGGCCTATTCCTTTACTTACTGAGGACTACTTATGTCTAACCTAATCTGCCTCCGCCTTGCTGGAAGAAAAGTGAAATACTGATACTGTGGGAGCGCTAGTAGCTGGTCATTAAGGATTTTGTACATTTTAGTTATTACTGTACATAATTATCAATGGTACAACTATAGAATACCCTGCCAATAAAAAAGTCCACGGTGTAGCTGGCTACAGCGTTGCACTTGCGGGTTCAGTGTACAAACCACAATGTTGCCGGCGGAGCCGGTGTAGCCACTTGAGATAAATGCCTTGGACTTAGCACATTTTTTGGGCATAAATGACTATGGTAAAGGGTGTGCAAGCCATGATGTTGCTGGCGGAGCCGGTGTAGCCACTCGAGATAAATGTCTTGGACTTAGCACATTTTTGGGGCATAAATGACTATGGTAAAGGGTGTTCAAACCACGATAATAATAATAATAATAATATAACAGTTCTTATATAGCGCCTTACACAAGAAGTCTCAAAGCGCTAAAACTATACAACATGCGGTCAATAAGACAAAGTAAACAAATGAGTTTTCAAGTTAGTTTTAAATTGTCCAACAGTGGAAGAGTTCTTGACAAAAGATGGAAGGTCATTCCACATTTTCGCAGATACTGTTGAAAAAGCACGGTCACCATAAGAATGGGTAACAGATGACGGCACATTTAAAAGAGATTGAGAGCTGGAACGTAGTTCACGTAAAGGCTTGTAATTAGATATAAGATCCTTTAGATATAATGGAGCAAACCCATGGATGCATTTGTATGTAAGAAGAAGGATTTTGTAGTTGATACGATGCTGCACAGGAAGCCAGTGAAGATTACGAAGAACAGGGGTGATGTGGTCACATGATTTTGTTAATGCAACAAGTCGAGCCGCTGAGTTTTGAATTCGCTGGAGTTTTGAAATTTGGTGTTTAGGTAAACCATAGAAAAGACTATTTCCATAATCCAGACGGCAGGTAACGAATGCATGAATAAGCTTTTCAGTAGTTTGGGCATTTTCAGTAGCTTTTCAGTAGTTTGGGGATGTCATGAAAGTTGACACCTTCCTCTCTGGAGATATAATTAGGCCTAGCCTACCACTTACACAGTAAATCTTGTAGCCCTTGCTTGGACTTTTTCCCCTTTTGGAAATTTTTTGACATATGCAAGTCCCTAGACTCAAAATGGTGACACATTTAAGGCAAATTAGTCAACACAATTGTACCGGATTAACATATCTTATGGTTCCTTTCAGACATTAATATCCCCGTATATTTTAAGTAGTTCTTGTCCAAAACTTATGCCATGTTTAAAAAGAATCTGCAACTGAAATGCACGTAAATCAGATCCCCCAAAAATCCATGTACCCATTGATTTGTGATGCTGTTTCATGGTGAATTTGGCAAGGGGCTCGCTCTGCTTTGCTAGCCTGCTATATAAGCATGGGCAGTGTGATCATCATAGCACAAAAAAAAATTTTGCTGCATGAGACCACGTGCATCACTGTTTTTGTTTGCAATGACGTCACATGACAACATTGCATAAGTCCTAATGTAAATAACATTACCGAAAGAATGCTAGAAATGACTTAATTTATGCAAGATAATTATCACTGAACTTCACAAGATTCTAGGAACTATGTGTACAAAACGTGCACAGACATGTATGCTTAGCTTGGGGGATTTGAAAAAAAAGACGAAACACTGCAGCTTGATAGTCTGTACAATGTGTTTTGCGCAGAACAATTTGTACAGCAACTTACGCGGTGCTTTCTGTGAGAAAGCAAGGAAAAGACATTGAATGCAATTCCAAATCTAATTCCATGTAATACTACAGGGTTATAGCTGAAAATATGAAATGATCACTTCTTTGGCAGGGGTAAAATTTTACGTTTGTGATTTTCAATTATCCTGTTTTGGCAGGAAGTTTAACGATTGAGTTGACGGGAATTTTATGAAACTAAGGGCAAGTTTCAAGTATATTTTAACTCCTTTTTCAGTTTGCAAATGGCACGTGGCTGCAAGCAATCACAGAATGTATGCGTACTGATCTTTTTATGAAAACACGTTGGGAAAACAAGGGTTCTATGACATCATACACATAAGGTCCATGGCACTTATTTTAAGTTACCTCTACGTAGGAAACGTTTTGATTGGTTCATTATTGCTTTTAAAAAGCCAATCATACTCGGGACATTGACAGTTTTACTGTGTTGGAATAACGTGTAGAGACCAACCATCTTCACATAGAATTGTAATACTCTCGTTGCATTTGTGCTACAATCAAATTTCCCAAACTTTGTTGTAGTAGGCAAAACAGTTCAGAGATGGAGTATTTCCCGGTTGGGGGGGGGGGGGGGGAGGGTTTAGAATGCAGTGTACATTCACACAACTTCATTTTCCTATTTTCTGAATTATTGCATAAGTTTAAAGAAAGAAGTAACAGGAAATATGTGGGATTTCTTCGTAAAGATACAATGACAAAGTTCGTTCATTTGATTGATAATTTCCCAAATCTGAGACATTAGCCCCGCCTCTAACCTGCAAAACGGCGTTTGTGTTTTGGTCATGCAAGTCCTGTTGTGCCACATAGCTATTGCTCTCCGGAGTGAGCACAACAGTTTCCTGATACAAGCCTACTAGGGCAAGTGCAGGCTAGTTAATAATACTGTGTTGTTACTTGTTCAGTAGTAGGCCCTATGGGATATACATACAGAGCTCCAACTGACATGCAGTGGTATGTGCGTGAAAGTTAAAAAAGTTAGTTGCAGTTTTACAAATAGGTCAATGATTTTGTCTTTGACAGAAAGAAGAAAAAATTTTGGAGGTTAGCTGGCAGCAATTTTGAACATCGCGACTGTTTTTTGAACGTCACGGCCTCCTTGGTTTTGGACCTTGAACGTCTCATCCCGCAACGTTCAAAAGGCCCAGGAAAAACCCTGGCCCTATCCATAGTTTCAATGCTGGTACAAAAGTCCCATTTGGATTTATTTTTATGTTTTCACATGCAATTATGAAAAGCTATTCCTCACAACTCATCTGTCAAAAGGTGAGAATATCAGTTACGGTAAATGTTCACATTGCCCTTTATGGATATCTTGAGTAGCGTAAGCATTTATTTGCTTTGAAAATGCATTGTTTGCCATGGTAAGGAAAATAAAAAATAAGAAGAGAAGTCCAGTAATTGAACTTATACGCCTAGCATACCATAAACTGTGCCTGTACTTCCCTACCTGTATATTGTCTGTGCGGTTGAAAGGTTTGCAAAGATCAAGTTGAGATGCAGCGTGGGATTCATCGAGCAAAAGCCTCACACCATCCCTTGTAATTACTCAGCATCTAAGTAGCATTTGGCATAGCATATTTAGATTAGGTCCCTACTTATCCTTATGAAAATCATTTCAAGAATGAATGGAGACAGTTTTCTATCCAAATTTACAAAGCAAATAGGTAGGTGACATAAAAATGAGGTTGTAAAAATTTTGATCTATTTCATCAGTTTTTATTAGTAAACACTGCAATTATTTGCTGATTGCTTTCACTGTACCTTGGCAGCTCAATTAACTAGCACTGGCTGTGCTACCTAGATATGCAAACTGATAATGAAAAGGCATAGTGGAGACTAACTAAGGCAGTCACTGGTAGGAACCAATGAAGATGGCATATGATGCCATGTGTAGGTGTGGTGTGTGATGAATACAGCCTACTGTACAAGCAAGGTGTTAAGAAATTGTTAACTTCTTAAAGAAAAAATTGTAGTGTGGTTGGATTTTCTATAACTTGAGGCTTAAATATTTTCATTTTGGGGGAATGAGGTGAAAAAATTTGATATTTTGGTAAATTTCAAAAAACGCAATTCAATCCTAAAACTGCTATTGGTCCGCAGAAAATGTGATCACTCATATGTCCAATCCCTACTCTAAGGTTACGCCTAGACCTAACATTGTGTTATGGGCTCTATAAGGTTGTCTCTCAGTGGAAAAATGTTCCTACTGTACCTATCATTTTGAAAAATTGATTGCCCTTTATAAAATCTGGTTCCACATTTGCTACTGTACCCTTTGAACCAAAAAGGATTAAGGTAGCCTAAAGACCCAGTTCTCTCACCCCAAACAGAACCAATTCTCCTAACCTTCTTACTTAAGCCCCTCCCACAATTGTCTGAAATTCTTGCTCATCCAGATGCAATCTCAGTTTATTGCTTCAAGGTGAGTAAAGAAAAACTCAATTTATAATCATGACACTCTCAGTACAGTACCGTTCATGCTGTGTAATATAAACTGTGGTACTCTGCATGGTTTGAATTAGCTGTCAATCAAAAAGCTGAGCCAATTCAGAATTTTTGGTACCCCATACCCGAAATTGTAGTTTGGGGTGAGAGTTTTGGCCCTTTAAGCCTAGATTGATTTCTTAGGAAATTAAGGTACATCAGTGACTTGGGATAGCCATTACCCTATGCCCAAATGTCCCTGTCCAAATGCAAAAATGGATCACCGAGAACATTTACATGACAAAGTCAATGATTCATCTTTTTTTAGTCATTGCTTGGATGTGTAGCCTTTTTTTTATATTTTTTATTTATTTTTCCAAGTCTAAGTCCAAGCATATTCTGAGTGGATGGGGGGATGATCAGATGGACAGTGGAAGATTACAAAGTGGGTATAATGTTACATCATATGTTTAATTTGAGAACATTGTTGTCCTTGCCTTAAATTTTTGCAAATTTTTTGCAGTGCATCATAGCATCTGGATGGTAAGTGATGTTCAAGAGTGGCACTGTATTCTACAATTTTGCAGCTACCTTTGCCACAGTCAACTCTGAAGAAGTGCTCTACTAAGCGGACAAAATGAGCTTGTCTTCATGAGCAGTGGCATTGTAAAACTGTCACAACGGTGACCAAAAAGAAATGAAATTAGACACAAATAAAGATGACTTTAACAGTGCATGTCTCAAAGTCTATCACCAAACTGAATTTTGTTCCATAAATCTTAGAGTATTTATTAAGATCAGATACCAAGGGATAACTAGAGCACAGGAAGTGATTTACATGAATTCATGGAAGTTACTCAACAATTCTGGGTCATCTGGGATATGTCATTCTTTAAGTCCTTCTTAGTTAAATGTAGACATTAACATTGAGTGGGCACAAGCTTCCATAGAAACCGGTTACAAATGCATAATGGAATCATTGGACCACAGAGACATTGGACAGAGTGACCAAAGCAAACACAATTGTCAACAGTACAGTACTTCCAAGTTTTCTGTGCCTTACCTGGAAGGGTTACATAATAGGTCCAGGAAGAAATGATGATGGAACTAGTTACTTCCTGTCATCTGAGATTGGTTCAAGGGGAAAGATGTGACTGTAAGGGTGAAGGGGAATCTGATGGTGCTTTTAGGAAAATATTGGGAAAGGTTAAGCACATGGTAATGTGAATAAAATCTGCTCTGCCATAAAACTACTACAAAGCAAAGACCTAAGATGGAAGATAGAAGGCATGAAAACAAAGACTGAAAGTCTGAAATGACAGATTTGGAAGCCTTAGATTTTTACAGCAGACCATAGCATATAGGATAAAAGCGTAGCCTTTGAAATGAATGCTTCATAGTTAATAAGTTTGTTTTTACATGAATAAGAAATAATGCTCCTCTTTCAGCAGAAGGCTTGTGACAGTCTTTGTTTTGAAAATCAAGACCTCCAAAATAGGCAACTTTCAATTATTTTTAATGATTTAAATGTAAGTCTTCTTTTTGTGTGAAATCATTTGATTTCAGTTTCCAAAATTTTGAAAGCGCTTAACTTTGAAAGGGCTCAACTCTGTGCTAACAGCAGCAATGATTTCTTCATCAGAGCCATCCAGAGGATTACTTTTCACTCATTACCACTCCTTTTTTACATAAAATTGTGTAAACTTGATCTTTTATCAGTTTATGGATGTCACACTTGTGTCCAATCACCTTGTGACAGTGCTCATTTTCAATCCTAGGTGCCAGACAATGATTATTTTAAATCAATGTACAGTATGCTGGGAACAGGTTTTCATCCAACCCACAAAATTTAGTTGTGTGATATCCTTAAAACATAATAATGACAAATCTGTCATTATCACATCTTTGTTTTCATGCCTTCAGTCTTCGATTTCTGCAGCAGTTTTTGGTCTTCAGTAGGGTTGGGCGGTAATGCAAAATATTTGTACCGGTAAGTGAGTAGTACACAAAAGGGTACTGTGGACAGTACTGGTTCTTTACTCACGAATGAAAGTTAGGTGGGAAGTAGGTTAAACATTAGAGCATGGCTACATACCCTTGTAATTGTATACAGTACACTATACATTAGTGCAACTAGGTGTATGGTTACTTTACTAACTGTGTAGGAACCTTCGATTTGAATTTATTCACCACAATTCTTTCTCATGAACATTCTACATCTTAACTTTTACAGTAACCAAAATAAACCAAAATATATCCAGAATGCAGGTTACGTGCTGGGTCCATTTGATCATCTTCAAATTCAGGGACATCCAATTTTGCTTACAGTAGATCAATTCCATCATTTTTAACACAACCTTCACCTAAACTATTGCAAATTATGAATAAGTAGCTAGAATGTGTCTATTCCTGCCCAGAAACGTTGATGCATTGGCTTATTCAGTACGTACAGCATTGAAAATGTTTTCAAGATTCTGGGAAAAATTAACAGTGTCTTAAACACTAGATTAATAGCAATTTGCGTACAACATAAGGTGTTGCTCTCCCATGCACGGTGGGATATTTATTGTGCATGGTTTTAGGCATCCGTACTTCAGTTTGTTGCCGTAAGGAATGTCACTGCCATGAACGTTTTGTTAGCATTGTACATAGGATTTTCTCAGTGTGTGTATTTACATACCAAGAGCAACTCCCTGCCTAGACTACCCTGTTACAGCAAGAGTTAGATGGAGTTTTATGGCCCAGTTTTCAACCTATTGGTTAGAGTTAAGCCAGTCACAACCTTTTTTCCTGCTGTGGCGCACTGGTTTGTTTTCCCTACTCCATTGCTTATGCTATGCTGAGAATCATGCACAATGGCAGTAGGTTTCATTTTTAGAGTCTTTGGTATGACTCAACCTGGGAAGAGAACCTGGGCCTTCAACATGAGAGGCAGATGCTCTTACCAGGAAGAGCGGTCAACGCTTACTGTACACATGTTCATGTGAACAATACCTATACATCGAATGTTTGACTGTACATCGCAGTTGCGCAGCAGAACTGTGAAGCTTCTCAAAATTGGAAAGATGCTTTGGAAGTTGTGACTATTGTATGAGTTGTAAATAGGAAACCTAGATTTATGATTTTATGGGGAATAGACAGTCAGAGGGGGATTTTATACAGAATTTGGAAAAAACCATAGTTTTAAACGAGCCCTTAAATTACAGGTTGTCTTTTTGTACTTTTTAACAGTGCATACTGCATAATATTGCATGGGGTGACACAGGTGATATTGCCAAAGAAAGAAGGGATTTTAGATTTTCCATTTCGGTTTTGGACTTGGATGGATGTTTGTGTTAAATGTTTTAAGCACATATCCTAAAGGTCAAAGTTCATTTGGAGTCAGCATGTTCAAAGCCTGACAAGCTTTCCTGCACAATCTTTCAAGAAAGGTCACTTGTAGATGGTCACATAGTGAATACATGGTCCCAGAAGTTTTTGGTGGAGGTCAAATGTCATTTGGGTTCCCAACAGGCAAGGAACCTATGCAGTCAGTTTGGCGTATGTATGTGTGTGTGTGTGTATATGTGACGGATTGGAATGGGAGGTACGTGGTGCGGTAACTCAATAACCGAGTGATCAATTTTTTTCAAACTTGGTATGTATGTAGATGTTGTGGAGTAGATGTGCCCTATTGTTTTTGGTGGAGGTCAAAGGTCACTGTTGATCATCAGAGGCCAAAAAGTGAATTTCTGTTAGTATCTCTAACTCTGTATCCGTTGTTCAAACAGTGGCATAATTTTAGAATAAGTTAGATTGGTAGGAGGTGAAAATGTTGGTACATGAACCAAAACAATTGGAAAGGGTCAAAAGTTCAAAAAGTAATGTTTTATTGATATCTTTCCACTGAAACATTTTAGAGGGGTGGTGTAATGGAGATTTGTGTTCGTCTTAGTGTAATGCACCTGATGACCCTTGACCTCATTTGACCTTTGACTGTTGTGACTTTTTTTTGTGATGTCTAGATTCGTCTTGATCAGACGGATGAAAAAGGCTGTTACACTACCCTCCTACGATGTTCCTAACTTGAGTTACTGACATTTAAGTGATGGGCTAGTTAGTGTGTAGGTCATATGTATTGCAATGCCAGGTCCTGTATGTGGTGCAAATTCAGTAATCTAGTAGTAACATGGCATAATGGAAAGTTGTGTTCGTCTAAGTGAAGTGTATGTGAAGACTATTTGGGTGATATTATAAAAGAAAAGAAGAATTATAACCCCCTCTCAGTCTAAAAGCAGTTTAGTTAATAATCATGCCAGTAATGCAATTTTTTATTAAAAAACACCTTTTCCTCAAACATTATACAGTATTTGATCAAGTTATTTGCAATGCAAGCTGTGGCTCCAATTTTTATAATATTGTGTATATATATCACAATAGTAAAATATGAAAGCAGTTTCTCTTCTTTACCTCTGCTTTTACCCTAGGGACTACAGTGGCACTTCTAACACCCTCTTTAGGTTAAAAGGTCAAGTTGAAAGTCATTTTTTAGATTTTACAGAGCTATGTTTGTTTCTTGGTCTTCCAGCCAAATTGTGAAGTAGAAATGGGTGATAATAAATCACTCTCAGGCTGCCATTGGTAACAGACTTGTGAGCTTTCCTTATTTTTGCTTTTGAAGCAAACACATTAGGTAGTCTGAATGACATCCATGACATAATTTCTAGTCATCCATCATAAATGTTTGTGGTCAGGTATGACCAGATGACTGTTAAGTTTCTTTGGTGCTAAATGGACTTCGTGTTTATTTAAAATCAGTTTTGACCTACTTTGACTGTATTTGACCTTTGTGACTTCTTTGTAAGGTCTGGATTTGAATTGTTGAGATTGACCAAAAAGGCAATTTACTACCCTCCTATATACCCCAAGCTTAAGTAAATGACATTTTTAGTGAAAGGTGATGAGTGTGTGTATTTGTGGCATGGAAGTGGGCTGTGTGTAGTGTGATAATTTGAAAAGTTAAGTGTTCCATTTCTTTCAAACTGCAAGTGCTTGTATGATTTTGAAATTTAATGTGCCCCTATGTTTTTGGGTGATGGCCAAAAGTCATTGGGGTTAAAGGTGCAAATTATGCCTTGCTTTGCAACTACCTTAATACAATATCATCTTTAAAGCAAGGAACCATAGTGTCCTTGGGCTCTTGTTTTGAGTACCAGTATAAAATTTTTTCAAAAACCAGTATTAGTGAAATCTTACCGAATATCTTCAGTATTTTAATTACACGTGACCAGTACCAGTATTCACGTCAATACTGCTATACTGTCCAACCCTAGTCTTTGTTCTTTGCGTTGTATACTGTTCTCCCCCTATACTGCATGCACAGTCGCCTTAATTTCAAATAAAACAGCTAAAGTGTTGAACCATTCTGCAGGCTAAATTAAGTTGCAAAATCTCTGAAGAATATAAACCATCAAGGTTTTAGACATGCTGTACTTGCTGGACTGCATGCTAGTTAACCCTTTACCGTTGTTTGGGTCCTTTTGGACCCATGCGGAGAGCTCGGCTGTCACATATCTTTACTGTTTCACTCGGAGCTCGAAACTGCGAGTAGCTACCCGAAAATTCGGCCACAACAGCTAGAGAGACAATAGTTTAAGGTCACGGGGTCAATGGCCTACGGAAGCCGATGCGGGGTGGGCTACGTCCCGGGGTGCGCAAATATGCCCCGATCGGAGCACAACGGTAAAGGGTTAATCTAAAATATCTGCACCGCTCGGCTAAAGGTTTACGTGCACACACGCAGAGACAGTGGCATCAGCTTTGCAGTAAACACACTCCACAGGCTCATTTTAACCCTTTACCGTTGTTTGGGTCCTTTTGGACCCATGTGGAGAGCTCAGCTCTCACCCATCTTTACTGTTTCACGCGGAGCTTGAACTGCGAGTAGCTCCCCGAAAATTCGGCCACAGCAACGAGAGAGACAATAGTTTAAGGTCACAGGGTCAATGGCCTACGGAAGCCAATGCGGGGCGGGCTACGTCCGCTTTTCCGCCCACTCCCGATCCGCGCAAACGGTAAAGGGTTAACATAACATTCTTCTAGATGGCATTAGCTTGAATGCCTCTGATGGGTAAAAACTTGGAAATAACAGGGCAGGATTAAGCTGGGGTCACACTACAATGATTTTGGATGGGATTCCAATCAAATTTTGTAATTTTTTGTTAGCTCAACCCAAAAGTGTGGGTAGAGCTTATGTTATACTGTAGAGGGAAAAAATGTCTGTCTCACTTTTTAAAAGACTTCAGCCTCTGTAATTGACAATGGATTTTTCCTAAAATTAGCTGTACAGATGTCATATTCATGAAGCAACAGATTTCCTTCCTAGCTACAAGTTAAACCAAACAAAAGTGGTAATTTTTGGCAATTTTCATCATTTTTTGCCTCAAGGCAAAATTTCATGAAACATGATCCCAGTGGAGGCATTGTCAGCATTAATACTGTAGGCCTATTTTTGTAACTGCCTGTATCCATTGCGTACACACCATGAGTTCCCAGGCAGCTAATCCTTCAGTAATTTTAGAATCTATTACCAGGGAGCTGCCAGTACACAGATATTTCCTTGCTGTGTGAGGACACTTCCATAGTGTGAGGTCACTGTAGTGCTGTTTGGCTCATCACCAAGTTTGTTTCCCTGGTCAAGCTGAAGTAGTGGTGAATATATGATCTTTACATGTTACCACTTGGAATATGTCAATTTGAAAGGACACAAATCATCATTTCCTATCAGCCTTCAAATGGATGGTGCATTTGAAGACCCAGTTCTCTCACCCCAAACAGTACCAATTCTCCTTACCTTCTTACTGAAGCCCCTCCCACAATTGTCTGAAATTTATCCTCATCCAGACAATCTCATTTAATTGCTTCAGGATGAGTATAGAAACACTCAATTTATATATAAATCAAAACACTCTCAGTACCGCTCGTGCTGTGTAATATAAGCTATGGCGCTCTTCATTGTTTGAATTAGCTGTCAATCAAAGACCTGAGCCAATTGAGAATTTTGGTACCCGGGTACCGAAATTGTAGTTTGGGGTGAGATTACTGAATTGAATTTATGCTGATTACTTTGTGACATCACATAGCTAGCCAGATCTTATCAGACTACTCTCTCCTTTTAAATACTGTATGTATATCGTTGTGACATTATGACATTATTAAATAGTTGGCATTTTGTTTTCATAGCCATCAGATGCAAACCATTTACACTGGGTGACAGCTGACAAATTTTGTGCAGTTGATGTGCAGCTCTTGTAAGGTCGTCTGTGACTGGTTCAGGCGAGATGGTATGAATTAGCATACAGACAAGTTTCCCCTTGGAAGGAATACTTTCTTTTCTTGTGGGCTTGTCTGTCTGCTAAGTATTATGAAGCAAGGCTCTTCATCTTCTTTTGTAACATTAGTCCTATCATTATTGTAGCTAAATTTCATTTCATTTTCATTCATTTTCATTGCATTTATTTGTTCCATCACTTTAGGTAAAAACAGTGACCTAGTTTAGTGTAGAAGTTGCAACAGTATATTAGTACAATATAGTGGCATACCCAATAAGCTCACAGGCTAGGCCTAACACTATGTTGTGGGTTCAGTAAGGTCACCCCTTGGTCACACCTGAACTAATCGGGCGCAGTGGAACAGGAAAAAAAATGGGGGGGGGGAGGGAAGTGAGACAGGGCTGAGTGCCAGCAAGACTATCAAAGCAGACCTCTGGCATCAGCTATCAGGGATGGTACAAGAAAACTTTTGGATACTAATTTAGAATCAGTGCACGGAAGTGATATCATCCCCAACCACAGGCATTGAAAGCATATGCTAGACAGTATTGATATGCATGACAGGACATTATATAATGCACCACATACTTAAGCAAAATATTTCTTCCCCCAAAACCTTGAACAACTTCCACCTCATCAATCATTTCAACAATTTTAAAAGGAACTTCCAAGGCCATTTGGTGCTGCTTTGACTACAAATTTCAGAGTAATATATATTAGCTTTGAAAGGGTAGAATTTACAGAATAGTGAGTAATTCAACAGTCTCTTGGGGCTGACCAGTTTCTTGTATGAGTTGTGACTGCTGTTCCACCAATTCTACACTGTAGAGATGGATTTCCCAAAATATGCAACTTACAGTAGTATTCCACAATCCTGGATGATCATTTCCCATAATTGAACAGTTTCATAGTTTGGTACCTTATGACTGTTCCTACTGTAGTTAAAGGTCTCAAATGATTTGTTTTTTTTTGCTATCAATCTGATGTCCAATGTTTTTTCCACAATATTATCTGACCATGTGGTTTCAACTCAAGCCTAACACTGATCTTTTTCTGCTCCCATCTTCCTCACAACCATAACAAAAGATAACCAATCTTTATAGTGACAGTTACAAAATTTACAATGCCCCATTTTCCTTATTCTCATTTCAGCTTTATACCATGGTTATAAAACTTGAAATCAGATTTTTCCCTGGGCGTTTTGAACGTTGCGGCCCGCGACGTTCAAGCTTCAAAACCAAGGAGGCCGCGACGTTCAAAAAATGGCCGCGATGTTCAAAATTGCTGCCAGCTAGCCTCCATAATTTTTCTTCTTTCTGTCAATGACTGCTTTTGTTGTTAATACAATAAACGACAAAATCATTGACTTATTTGTAAAACTGCAACTAACTTTTTTAATTTCCATGCACATACCACTGCATGCGAGTCGGAGCTCTGTATGTATATCCCATAGGGCCTACTATTGAACGAGTAACAACACAGTATTATTATAATTAACTAGCCTGCACTTGCCGTCGTAGGCTTGTATCAGGAAAATGTTTTGCTCACTCCGGAGCACAGCAGCTATGTGGCATAACACTACTTGCATGACCAAAACACATACGCCCGCCTTTTGCAGGTTAGAGGCGGGGCTAATGTCTCAGATTTGCGAAATTATCAATCAAACGAACGAACCATGTCATCGTATCTTCACGGTGTAATCCCACATATTTCCTGTTACTTCGTTCTTAAAACATACGACATGATTGTTTTGCCCGGCTACAACCAAAGTTTGGGAAATTCGATCGTAGCAAAAATGCAATGGGAGTATTAGAATTCTATGCGAAGACGGTTGGTTTCTACATGTTTTTCCTACACAGTAAAACTGCATTGACGATGTCACAAGTATGATTGGCTGATTAAACGCAATAATGAACCAATCACCATGTTTAGAGGTAACTTAAAATAAACTGTGCGATGGACCTTATGTGTATGATGTCATAGAACCCTTGTTTTCCCAACATGTTTTCATGAAAAGATCGGGACACACACAATCTGTGATTGCTTGCAGCCACGTGCTCCATTGCTTTTATAAATTCTGGCACTCACTTGATCATTACTCCCGATTATTTGCAAACTGAAAAAGGGGTTAAAATATGCTTGAAACTTGCCCTTAGTTTCGGTAAATTCCTGTAAACTTAATCCTTTAACTTCCCGCCAAAACTGGTTGCATTGATAATCACAAACGTAAAATTTTTACCCCTGCCATGGAAGTGATCGTTTGATATTTTCCGCTATAACCCTGTAGTATTACATGGAATTAGATTTAGAGTTGCATTCAATGTCTTTTCCTAGCTTATCGCAAAAAGCGCTGCGTAAGTTGCTGTACAAACTGTTCTGCACAAAGCAGACTACCGAGCTGCAGTGTTTCGCCTCTTTTTAATCCCAAAGCTTAGCATACATGTCTGTGGACGTTTTGTACACGTAGCTCCTAGAATCTTGTGAAGTCCGGTGATTATTATCTTGCATAAATTAAGTAATTCCCAGCATTCCTTCCGGCCGCAATGTTATTTACAGTAGGACTTGTGCAATGTTGTCATGCAACGTCATTGCAAACAAAAAACCGTGATGCACGTGGTCTCATGAAGCAAAATTCTTGGCACATGCATGCAGTAGACTTCCGTGCGTGTCCGTTTTTTCCGCCAATTAAGGCATCATGTTTTGCTTGGTGACATCATATGCATACGACCCATTTCAAAATTTAAATTGGTCCCTGCATCGTGATTGGTTCAATTGCATTGATTCTAGCCAGCCAATCACAATTCGCACCTTCGCCTATGTGATTTAGTGTGTGAAAATACTCGGTCTCGAGACAAGTTTTCCCATTGAGTTTGTGTTTGCAGTTCGCAGTTTGTGATCACACTGCCAATGCTTATATAGCCGGCTAGCGAAGCAGGGCGAGCCCCGTGCCAAATTCACCATGAAACGGCATCACAAATCTCTGCGTACATGGATTTTTCGGGGATCTGACCTACGTGCATTTCAGTTGCAGATTCTTTTTAAACAAGACGTAAGTTTTGGACAAGAACTGCTTAAAATTTCCGGGGATGTTTATACCCGAAAGGAACCATGAGATACGTTAATCGGGTGCAATTGTTGGCTGCCCAGAACTGTTAAGATTCTACTTCTAAGATTATCATGAATGGTTGCTCTACATGGGGTTCGTATTAAAGCAGGAGAGTCGCTCCAGTATATTATAGCAACTACAACCGGCCAGTGCAGAAAAGGAATGCAATAGTTCTGAAATGATTGGGGGATGAAAAATAGAATGAGCATGATGTTGGCCTAAGAACTAAATTATTAAAGCCTGGGGCATGTGACATCGACTGCAAACAAATCTATCGCACTAACAGTTGATCTACTTCACTCCTACTTACCTCACCTGTTCCACAAATGGACTGTTCCATTTACCGCGGAATACTATCTGCCAATGTCTTCTGTAGGTGGCGCTATAGCCCAATAGGAACCATCCCCGAACACACCCTTGTTTCATTGCCAGCGGAATGCTAAAGTCACGTTTTATTAGCTCTCTCGTTTTTTCGTCTTTTTGGATTTTCCTTTGGACTTTTTTTGGGTGCAGGAAGTTTTTCGTCATTCCTGGATCGTTTTCAGCGGTTCACCTGACCAGAGTGTTAAGTAAGAGGTTTCCTTTTGGGGTTTTTCAGGGGCCTTTTTCTAGCTACTTTGTTAGCCGTTTTCGTAGCTTAGGCTTCCTGCCTAGCGTGAGTTCGTTAGGCCGCCGGCCTATCGTAGCTCTTTGCGGGTTTAGGCTCCCATTTTTCCCCCTTCGGTTCTGGTAGCCTTGCGGCGGACCGGTTCCGGGTGTTGTTGGTTGTTTTTATCTCTTCCTGCCTTTTGATGTTTATATTTGTTGTTTTCGTGTATTAGTGTTACTTTCTTTATCTCGGGACTTAGGACGCGGGTCTTCCCGTTCGTGCTAGACTCGTGTTGTGGGGAGTTTGGCTCTCTCTCCTTGGGGTTTTCTCCCCTCCCCGGCCTGATCGGTAGCCTTTGGCGAACTGCCGCGGCCTTCCCCTTCCGGTAGCCTTTGGGCGCACCGGTTTTACCCCTTAGGTGTGGTCCTACTGGTGATACGACCGTTGTCTTCTTCTTGCTCCTGTCCGGTCACGGCTCGTTGGTTTTGACTAGACAGGTTTGGCTTTCTTCGCCCGAGGCTTTGTTCTGGAGCCGTATTTGCGTTCCTTGGCTTTGTTAAAGTGCCCGGCTCCATGGGAGCCGGGATGCTTAGTTGCCTTTGCTGGCAGCTTTATTCTGAAGCCGAGGCTTTGTGTAGGTTGTGTTGTTTGTGTTCCCGGCTCCATGGAGCCGGGATGCTTAGTTGCCTTTGCTGGCAGCTTTGTTCAGAAGCCGAGGTTTTGTGTAGGTTAGGTTGTTTGTGTTCCCAGCTCCATGGAGCCGGGACGCTTGGTTGCCTCCGCTAGCAGTTTATTTAGAAGCAGAGGCTTTGTGCAGGTTGTGTGTTTTGTTGTGTTGTGCTGTTCGTGTCCTCCCCGGCTCCACGGAGCCGGGGTGTTGTCCGTGTGTTCTTGGCTCCTTGGAGCTGGGATTTTGTCCCAGGTTCCCTCGGCTCCGTTCCTGTGTTCGGGGCCGAGGTGTGTTGTTGTCCTGGCTCCTGTGTGGAGCCGGGGGTTGTGTGTTCCTGGCTCCAGGGTGGAGCCGGGGGCTTTGCGTGTGGTTCTTACGGCGGTTCCCTGACTTGGTCTGGGAGCCGCGATGGCAGGTGTTTTCTTTTTCTGCTTATATCTTTCAGATATGAACCCGATCTGCGAGTCCTGTCATCAGTTTAAACCTCATCGAGGCTGGGATTGGCACACCAAATGCCCGATGTGCCGCACGTGTTCTAAGCAGAACCCTTGCGAGGTCTGTGATCAGTGGGATGAAGCCTCCTGGTGTGCGACAGCCAAGCTGTTGAAGTCTAGGAAGATGCGCCTTCTGGAGAAGGCAAGCTTCGTCCAGAACTGGCGAGTTCTGTTGATCGGGCCGGTTGCGGGGGTGTTCCCCCCGTACATAAGGCCCCGGCCCCAGATCAAGCCGGTTGCGGGGGTGTATCCTCCTCACATAAGGCTTTGGGCCAGAGGAAGAAGAAACCTTCAAAAGGAAAAACGCCGGTTAAGGGCGGCTCCAAGGCCAAGTCCTCTCGTGTTTCGTCGGGTTCCAGTGCACCGGCTCAACCTTCTCAGGCTCCGGCTCCGGCAGCCCCGTCTTCTCCAGCTCCAGCGGATCCATCACTCGATTTTGGAGTTCTCAGCTCCGACGTTTCCTTAGCGGAGGAGACTCTTATTCACAGTGCCTCTCCGGAGGCCTTGCTGGAAACCCAGGCTCCGGTGGACCCGGAGCTTTCCTCAACTGATCGGGGCCATAGGCGCCCCCACCGGGACCGTTCTCCTTCATTGGATCCGGAGGCTCCTCCCAGGAAGCAGGCTAGAAGTGCTCCAGAGGACACTGAGTCTATTCTTGCCGGGTTCCTGAAACAACTTTCTCAGGTTCTGTCTCAGGGCTTCATCAAAACCCACGGAGCCAGCGACGTCCCTCCTGAGCTCCAGTTCTCCTCGGCCCCGTCATATGACGGGTCCGATTCTCAGGAGATTGTACAGGATCCGAGCCTTCTTGATGATGCCGGTCCCGCGGGACCACATCCTACAGCGTCTTCCCGCCTTGCGGAACCACAGGACTCGTCCTCGGAGGATGACCTTCCCCTCCTGGGCACCACCATTACACAGGAGGCGTTTAGTAAAGCTGTAGAAGTTATCAGGAAAACATTGGGGTTTCCGGCCCCCGAGGCGCCCCAACCCACGGAGGAGATGAGGCGTTCCAAACTCTCTCTCAACAAATCGAAGCAGCCTCCCATAGCCAGCCTACCAGTTGATTATGAGTGTTTTGAGCGGTTCACCGCCATTGCCGACAAGAAGACTTGGTCCGCCTTTCCGTCTAAGGGAGCCGCCGTCTTCAAGGTTGATGAACCGGATTGGGAGGAATTGTTTAGAGCCCCCCTTATGCCGCAAGCTGCCAAGGATAAGCTGGCTTCAGCCGGGGCCATGGATTCAAACGGAAAGTTCCTGGCCAAAGACAAGAAGCTTTTGGATTCGGAGCTTGTGAGGATAGATACAGCGGCTAGAATGGGTGTGAAGTTTACTTCTTCCCTCTTGCTCTTAGCGGAAGTCATTAACATGGCGTTCCACCAGCCACAGGACAGAGCCGTATCTAGGGAGGACACGGGCTCCCTCGTCAAGCTTTTGGGCCCAGTCTCACGTTTGGTCTTCGACCAGCTTTCCAGAATCGCCGTCCGTTCCGTCCGACAGAGGAGAGCCTTGGCGCTCGGTTGCCTCACCTGGCCTTCAGACTCTATCAGAGAGAAGTTTCAGAAGCTGCCCGTTTCCTCAGCGGACTTGTTTAACAACCAGTTTGAGGCGCTATTGCAGGCAGAGGTGAAACACAAGGACCTTGGACGCCGATTTTAGGCCCAAGCCACGTTCATCTTCCCGCTCTTCCAGGGATCGTCGTGCTCCGGGTGGGGCGTGCCCCTTTCGTGCCCGGCAACCGGTAGACCGTGCTCGCCGTGGTAGCTTTGTAGCACCCTTTCAGGATCGACGGACGCGCCGTGACCCTCCTAGACGTTCACGCCCAGCTGGACCCGTAGAGAGAAGCCAACCGGGGTTCCGCTGTCCAGCCGGCTAGAGGAAGGGCCCCAAAGCCCTAGGGGTGCCCACCTCACCATCTCGTTCCCGGCGGTGGGGGCGTATAAGAAAGTTCGCTGGAAACTGGGACATCCTAGACCCGGACTCCGCGGGTTTCCCGCACAGTCTCGGAAGGCTACAGGCTGGAGTTCACAGAACCTCCTCCGATAGGGAACCACTTTCGTGCAACCCCGATTCCGGCCCAGCGGGACCAGAGGGAAGCCTTGGAAAAGAACTGTCGGACCTGCTTTCCAAGGAGGCTATCCGTCCGGCCACCCGACAAGAATCGTTGAACCTATTCAGATCCACCTTTTTTCTAACTCCAAAAAAACCGGATACCTGGCGCCCGATCTTGAACCTCAAGCCCCTGAACAAAGGCTACATCCGCCCGAAGCACTTCAGGATGGAAACTCTGGCTTCAATCCTCCCGCCCCTCGCCAGGGGGATGTGGGCCACCTCCGTAGATCTGAAGGACGCCTACCTTCATGTTCCGATCCACGAGGAACACCAACATTTCCTGTCTTTCCACTACAACGGCGGAGACTACGTCTTCAGAGCCATGCCCTTCGGCCTTTCGACTGCTCCAAGGGTTTTTACAAGACTCACCAGAGCTGTTACCAGTTACCTACGTCGGCGGGGAGTGCTAGTCTTCGCGTACTTGGACGACTGGCTCATCGTCGCCAACTCGGAAGCGGCGGCGATGGACCGCACTCGGCTCGTGACACAACTCCTAGGGAGTTTGGGATGGATTATCAACCCCCAGAAATCTTCTCTCGTTCCCTCTCAGTCTCTGGTGTATCTGGGGGCAGTTCTAGACTTGGAAGTAGGCAGGATCCTCCCTTCCACCGAAAGAATGGAAGCAGTCGTCAACTTGTGTGCCCATCTCGTGGAAAGGCCCATCAGCCCAGTCAACGAGTGGCTTCGTCTTTTAGGCCTCCTAGCCAGCTTAGTAGACGTGGTTCCCCTCTGCCGCCTGAGAATGAGACCTATCCAGGTCTTCTCTTACTTCACCAGTTCTCCCGTCCCAGGACCCTACCTCGGCCGATTCGCCGGACGGAGGAAGTGTTACCTCACCTGCTATGGTGGCGGACACGGGCCAATTGGAGCCAGGGAAGACCGTTCCGAGTCATTCGCAAGAGGGAGGTCATGTCGACGGATGCATCCCTGTCCGGGTGGGGAGCCTCCTGGGGATCGTCAACAGTCTCCGGGAATTGGTCGCAGGAGGAGTCCCGTCTTCACATCAATGTCCTAGAGATGGAGGCAGTGCACAGAGCGGTTCTTCATTGGGGCGAACGCCTCAAAGGCTCTCTGGTAACTATCCTGTCGGACAACTCCACCACAGTGTCCTACATAAACAGACAAGGGGGGACAAGATCTCCGACCCTGTGCCTTCGGGCGATCAGCCTGATCCTAGCTGCAGAAAACCTAGATATTCAACTTCGGGCCTCTCATCTAGTGGGGAAGGACAACGCACGCAGACGCCCTCTCCAGGGGTTGGTCCGTGGATCAGAAGGAGTGGTCCCTCTCCAGCGTGTGGGCCAGCCACATCTTCACCCTGTACGACCGCCCTCACGTCGACCTCTTCGCAACCGGGGACAATGCAAAGCTCGAGGTCTTCTGCACGAGGTTCTTCCATCCATGAGCCTGGGCAATGGACGCTCTCTCTCTCGACTGGGAAGGCATGTACGCCTACGCCTTCCCCCCGTTCAACTTGGTCCATCAAGTGCTAGCGAAGGTCAAGGACTCCAGTCAGACTCACCTGCTCCTGGTCGCCCCAGCATGGCCAAACCAGCCCTGGTTCCCTCTGCTCCTTCAGCTGTTGGTCGACAACCCCTTCAAGTTTTCGATAAAGACCACCCTGCTCTCGCAACTCAAGGGAAGAGTTCTTCACCCAGACGTGGGTTCCCTCCACCTAGCTGCTTGGCCGATATCAAGCGATCCCTTCAAGCGGAAGGCCTTTCGCAAGAGGCTACTGACATCGCATCCAGAGCGAGAAGACCCTCCACATTGGCTATTTACAATACCCGTCTCAGAAGGTACAGGTCCTGGGCAGCCGCCCGAGGTACTGATCCCTTGGAAGCTCCAGTAGCGGAGGTAGCCGAGTTCCTTACATCCCTCTTCAGGGAAGGGAAACAGGTCAGGACGGTACGCAATTACAGAGCAGCGATAGGTGCCATTCACAAGGGTTTCTCTGACGGGTCCTCTGTGTCGGACAACGTCACTATCCTCCAGCTGATCAAAGGCATGTTTCACATCAGACCTCCGGTCCGTAAGCTGCCGCCTTCTTGGTCCATCAACCAAGTCCTGGACCTCTTATGTCGTTCTCCTTACGAGCCTCTGGAGTCGGCCTCCTTACGCCACCTCACTGAAAAGACGCTCTTCCTCGTTGCAGCGGCCTCCGCTAGGAGAAGGAGTGGCCTACATGCACTATCGACGGATGACGGCTTCATCAGGTTTCGCAACGGAGGGGTTCAACTGCTGCCGCACCCGGGTTTTCTATCAAAGAACCAGTCTCTGTCGTTTGCCCCAGAGCCGGTCTTTATTCCAGCGATTGAGTCCATCTCGTCGATTCCAGAAGATCGGTTGGCCTGTCCCGTCAGGGCCTTAAGAAAGTATGTTCGCCGAACGAAGCCACTTAGGAAGTTGCCTCAACTGTTTATCCTGCCGCAAGATCCATACTCTCCGGCTTCCAAGGACACCATCTCTCGTTGGATCCGAGACCTTATCTCTCCGTTTACCTCCCGAGGCGAGAAGGCTAGGGCACATGATCTACGGTCCCACGCCACATCTAAAGCCTGGTTCGCGGGGGTCCCACTGGAGGACATCGTCAAAGCAGCGGCCTGGAAGACTCCGTCCACCTTTGTGTCCTGCTACCTAACCAACACCGTCTCCGCAGAAGCTAACTTCGCCTCAGCTGTGCTAGCTTCTACGTCACGTACATCATCGCAGTCTCCAGCTCCGTCCGGCCCTCCGACCTCACGGTGCTAGTCTGGTAGTCCATTTGTGGAACAGGTGAGGTAAGTAGGAGTGAAGTAGATTCAACAAAACTTACCTGTGGTTTGTGAATCTACGAACCCTACTTACCTCACCTATCGCCCGCCTCCCGTCACCCCACTCGGAGCTGGGAGGTATGAGAGGGGGAACTTGTCTAGTTGTGTCACCGTCATACTAAGACACTAACACTAACCTCCGGACGACTCACTGGATCCTCGTCCATGCCTTCGTCGTATAGTTAAGGTAAGCCGGTTCTCCGGTCACCGTTTCCTTTCCTTTTTTTAAAAAAAAAAAAAAAAAAAAAGATAAGTAATTAAGGGAAAGGGCAGTGTGAGTCGTGTCTCTCGCTTGTTGGTTCCTCATTACTAACCCTTGTGCCACTTGCTCTCCGTCAGCTCCTCCTCTCGTGCCTCTCCTCTCCTTGGCGCATGAAACAAGGGTGTGTTCGGGGATGGTTCCTATTGGGCTATAGCGCCACCTACAGAAGACATTGCCAGATAGTATTCCGCGGTAAATGGAACAGTCCATTTGTGGAACAGGTGAGGTAAGTAGGGTTCGTAGATTCACAAACCACAGGTAAGTTTTGTTGAATTTACATCTCCACTTTTGAAGTGAAAGTATATTACGCCTACAAAAATGATATCCCGTTCGTGAAACGAACGGAAATTTTCCCAATATTCTCTATCCTGAACTGGTAATATTGCAAGCCGGCCCAATCACGTAAATTTTGGTGGGCAATGGACGCGAAATAACGGCCAACCAGGGGTAAAAATCTTCTGGTGCCAGCGCTTAATAAAGGCCATGCCGATGAACCAAAACTTTTGAAGCAGAAATTACGGTGACATGGAAGCCAATGTGACCGCTATCAGTAGATCAAAATTTGTACGAATGTGAGTATCGGTGCTAGTATTTTTGCGTCAACTTACAAAAATTGTGTTGACTAATTTGGCTCAAAAATGTCACCATTTTGTGTCTAGGGACTTGCATAAGTCACAAAATTTCCAAAAGGAAATACCCCTCCCCCAGGCCGGCAATCCACCAATGGAAGCATCAGATGCACGACGTTCAATTCTAAACCCAGGGAAAACCCTGGAAATAATAATGACCTTAGAGAAGGAAGAAAAAGTAGTCTCAAAGGACTTTTAATAATGTATTTACCTCACGAAATCTTTACCAAGGTGCTAAGTAATGCAGTGGTCCCCATCCTTTTGGGCTCCGATTACCCCTTTAGTTGAAACAACATCTCCTGAGTACCCCCACATCCACAATAAGAAAATGGAAAATCAACACTTTTGAGAATATTAACATAATGTTTCTGTGTAGTCACCTGGAAAATGCAATCATGGAGCTCTATGATGCAATCAAACATACTGCAGACTAAATGGCAGTTGAACTGAATTGCAAGTTTATTTTTAGCAAAAAGGTCATAAATGGTACAGGTCATACTTTAAGAAAAAGTGCATTGTAAGATTACAATATTTTTAATTACTCATTAATGCAGAAATACAAAAAAGGCAGTAAAGACAAGAATGCCACACAGAGAGGCAATTTTACTCAGCAAATCATGCTGCAGAGCACGCTTAAGTAGGGATTTTGCATTAAACTCCATTAAAATAAGTCTAATAATTAACAAAGTAATTTGAATTAACATTAAAAGACGGGTTTAAGGTCACAAAAGGATTTGGTATGTTAGAGGGGTACTTATTCAGAGCGTTTTGGTGAAATTTACATTGAAATCCAATGTGTGGTTTCCAAGATATGAGCCCATAAAAATTTTCACATTTTCAACAAAAAGTGAACTTGAAGCAAGCTCACATGACATCACATCCCTACATCAATGGGCAGTCTTTTGTTTTCTTTAAACTTTATACTTCATTTTCTCCCCAACTATCCCATCCCGTTTCGTGTTTGCAATTTAACCTTCTAGGCTAGAAGATAAGTACGAAGTTTGTGCTGCCCATTTGTCCCATCCAGGAGACTTCATTATCTCCTTCATTCTCTGTTCCAAAGTGTCTGAGCCTCCTTCAGTTCTGAAGTAAATTAAACGTAACTTGACTTTTTCGAACATTAAGTTGCTCAATTATGAAGAAAATTACCCGTTCAGTGTTCTTTTGATGAAAATGCCAAAACTTTCACAGTGAGACTGAGTAAGAAATTGCTCAGACATTTCAAACTGTATAAAAAGAAGGGTAAAGACCATGTCATAAAGAATGGAAGTTGACAAAAATGATAAAAAAGGGCTTTTAAGACTGCCATGCATGCAGTCTCCCTAAGAATGGTGTTCATCAAATACCTGTTTTACTTCAGGAATATGCCTGAAAGTATAATGAAGCTAGAGGCATCTTTAAAGGCCCAGTTCTCTCACCCCAAACAGTGCCAATTCTCCTATCCTGCTTACTGCAAAGCCTCTCCCACAATAGACCTATTTCCAAATAGCAATAATGGTGAATTGTGTGATATGGTTTTGGGTGTGTGTCAATATTCACCACAGTAAAATGCCATTGACAAAAATGACAAACACCAAAAACTCTATCCCACAATCCTTGTAATTGCTATTTGAAAATAGGTCTATTATCTGAAATTCATCCTAATCCATATACAATCTCAGTTTTTGCTTCAAGGTGAGTATAGAAAAACTCAATTTATATAATCAAAACACTCTCACAACCGTTCAGGCTGTGTAATATAAGCTTTGGTACCCTGCATCGTTTGAATTAGCTGTCAATCAAAGAGCTGAGCCAATTGAGAATTTTGTTACCCCATACCAAAATTGTAGTTTGGGGTGAGAGGTTTGGCCCTTTAAATAAACTGAATGAGGGATTATTCACCTTGACCCTTGATTCTGTAGGCTAGAACATTGGGGAAAAAATTTTAATTCATATATCAAGACTTCACTCATCAAACTCCTCACCATCTGATCTCAGCCACACGTTAAAGTTTTTATCATATCTTCTTTACAACATTTCCCATGTATGAAGCATCATCTTGCTGTGTTAAATTAGTTAGAAAAGACCTTGGCAACACTTTAGTGGCTTGATAGAAATATTCACATACAAAATTAGACTGTTTGGTAAATGATGCAGATAAGTTACCTACAAGAAATAATATGCACCTGAAAATGTAAGAATAGTGTAAGAATTAATTCCATCATTTGAACGGAGTGTTTAATAACCAGCTAATCTACATTTTCAAATGTCTTTATATACCTCAAACACCACTACACCAGTGAGGATATATTGTTGGAAGCACTATAGATATCTGTACATAATTGAGCTTTGTATCATTTTCATGTGAAATTAGTGACTTGTTATACTCTTATACACTCCTTTAGCATGTTTAAATGGGGGCCAGGGGGCACAGGTTCCCCACCTCCAAAATCAGTTGGGGGGTCCATGGGTTCGAGGAAAAGGAAAAGTTTGAAGAGACACACTGAGCATTCAAATCTTAACCACACACCAGCCCTTGTGGGGCAGAAAAATGGTTGTCAAAGCTAAAAAAGGTCCTCAAAAATTCAGATAGCACAATTATGACTGCCTGAGTTGGTCACCCAGAACTGAAGTGCAGATAAGCAAAAACAAAAAAAAAAGAAACAAAAAACAAAAAACGAAACAAAAGGCATCAAAATCTGTGCCAGTTGGGGGGAATCACAGGTTGAGTGTGTCTCCCCCCCCCACACACCTTGGAAATCCTGCACACTCAACTGATACACTAAGCTTCTATCTAGGTTAATATTTTTGACCTTTAAAGTAAATGACAACTTCTGCCTGCGTGGGATGTTCCAACATGGTTGTGGCAGAGATGCATGATTAATACTGTACATGCTGTACCCTGTAACCGTTTTAGTATTTTGGTATCAAGTTTTTAGAAAAATTTATTTTTATCCTAAAATGCATTAAGGAATAGTTATTATCAGTGAGATCTATGAGTATTTCTTGTATGTAGGTGTTTTGACAGCTTGAAGGAAGAAAATGCCATGACCTCAGTTTGGATTAGTGCAGGAATTTCATTGTTTCATGATTGGGTTTTGAGATTCAAGTGGCAATATGTTGCTCATTAAATTGTGAAATTTAAAAGTTTAACTCATTGGTTTACCTTGAAAATGTTTAAGTCATTAAATATCATTAAAGATACTTAAAAGTGAAATAAAAAAAAAATCCTTGGGCTCAAGCTGTTGTTTCTAAATACTGTAAGTTTTCACCAACTGCTTTTGTCCTTGAAGTTTAATTTTGACTGGGCAAGAAGAAGAAGTCACAAAGTACTCATTACATAGTTTTCGGGTGATTTACATACTTGTCAGTAATTCTTTTTTGTCAGGCATGTCATATTTTGCACAATGTTTGAGAAACTTGCCATGCAGGATGTAAAAAATACCTTTAGCAGTAGTAGTAGAAGGAAATACTTCAGATATATTTTAAGTGATTACATCAAGCAAGGTTTAAAGGGAGAAGGCAACCAAAGGGTTTTTACACCTATCAGCTAGTAGAGACCACAATTCTAACACATTTTCTGAAAATCTAATCAGCATAGTTCCAAATTTTTATGAATTTTTCAATTATTTTTCTTCTCTAATGAATCCCTGTGATGTTCGTAGCCATTTTCTGGTTTTCAAAAAATGAGGGCGCTCTAATATGACGTAAACGAGCCACATGGCAAGTTATACGATATCCCAGTCATTGCACATGGCGTGTACACTATCCCATAAACTTAAGGGGTGTATAAAAAGGGTCTGAGCCTCTGAGGGGCAATAAAGTCTGTGTATACCCACTCTAGCCTTGAAATTATGTCTATGAGGACTAGATAGCATTGCCGACAGCTTTGGCAATCTCAAAAGATTGTTAGGACCTCACATAGGCCTAATGAGGCTGGCGCTTATTTCGCTACAGTAAGCCTTGCAAACCATACTGCCTACCTTGTCGTTATGTTCACTCAGTCTTCTCTTCTTTGCCTCAACAAAACAAATATTGGCAAGTTAATAAATCCACACAGGGCCTATTATTCTGGTATCTTTCTCAAAAACACTTTCCCAAGATACTGTTAGCTCACTTGCTATTTGCATAGGAAAGAGACAAGATGATACACTGACACAGGTTCTGATTAGTTTCAAAACTGGTACAAGTGCTAAGCAGTAAGCATACTAGCCACAGGCTACAACTTTCACAAGAGATCCCATCAACTCCCACTTTGTCCTATTTTCTTACTTGCTCTGAATACTCAGGCTAAAGATGCAGTAAGCGGTTAAGTCCATTTGATTCCATCTTTCTATACAAATGTTTCCGTCCTATATTCCAAGTTTAATAATAATAATAATAATATAACAATATAACGCCTTACACAAGAAGTCTCAAAGAACTAAAACTAAACAACATGCGGTCAATAAGACAAAGTAAACAAATGAGTTTTCAAGTTAGTTTTAAATTGTCCACCAGTGGAAGAGTTCTTGACAAAAGTTGGAAGGTCATTCCACAGTTTCGCAGATACTGTTGAAAAAGCACGATCACCATAAGAATGGGTAACAGATGACGGCACATTTAAAAGAGACTGAGAGCTGGAACGTAGTTCACGTAAAGGCTTGTAATTAGATATAAGATCCTTTAGATATAATGGAGCAAAACCATGGATGCATTTGTATGTAAGAAGAAGGATTTTGTAGTTGATACGATGCTGCACAGGAAGCCAGTGAAGATTAAGAAGAGCAGGGGTGATGTGGTCACATGATTTTGTTAATGCAACAAGTCGAGCTGCTGAGTTTTGAATTGGCGGAAGAGTGTACGACAAAAGAGTTCAAGTACGGTTGTAACATTCAATACTTTGCACAGTGTTTTCACGTTCATGCTGGACACTGCACGACAGTTTACTGTATTAGTCAAGGTCACCCAGTCACAAGAATGTGTTTGCAGTTGTCTACATACAGTTATTTCCTTTCATCAGGGTTACCCAAACTGTAAGTGGTATAGGCAAAGGGTATGGTGACAGACAGTGGTGCGATGGTGTTGCCAATCACACAAATTATTTTTTCATGCTCTTGTTAAAAACCTGTTTTTCATTTTAGTTCATTATTTTATGATGAAAATAATTTTCCTCCCGTGTTAGGAATTTTATCTCCTTTATAAGGGGAATTCAGAAGTTGTGTTATGTAGTATATGTGCAATTGTAGATAGTTCATGTGGGTTGGTCACTTTTCTGTTGAAATATGATATGTGGCTCGCTTTCGTCATTGTACAGCTGGTGAATTTCAAAAAAAGATGGCGCGGACCAGCAGCTACTTAAAAATCAATTTTTAAGGTTGAAATGAATACTTCAAAAAACTTCTTTTTGTTTTTTTTTTTCATTCTTTTGGAAAAGGCATACATTAAAATGGTAGTCTTTGGAAAGAAAGAGCTATGGTTGCCTTCTTCTTTAAAGGCAGTCACTCGTCAGCATAAACTACAGTTTCAGTATACATATATCAAAACTCTCAATTGGTACAGCTCTTTGATTGGCATCTCATTCAAACAATGCATCATAGCTAAGTTACACAGCATGGGCACTGAGAGTGTCTTGATTATACATTATGGACTTGTATGGCCACTGGGACAAGCCATCAAGCAATAAACTAGAATTGTGTCTGGATAAAGATGAGTTTTAGATAAATGTGGGAGGGGCTAGAAGTAAGTAGGTTGGGAGAAATGGAACTGTTTGGGTTGATGAAAATATGCCTTTAAGAGTGAAATTGTGCCATCACCCCAAGTTTGGATAAGTGTAAAATAGACTTTCCTATTTCTTTAAAGACTCTTGAGAAAGGAAAATGCATCTATTTAATTGCACTCCTCCTGAAGACTACTACTGTACACTGTACAGTCCATTTAAGACCGGCTGTTTTGTGAATATTTTTTCAGTACAGTGTATGTCTTCCCACAAATAGTGCCCAATGTCCTTGAATGTTGGCCATAATATTCCTTATGTGGTGGTTGTTGATTCTTGTATAGATTTGTTTATTCAAGGTCATTCGAGATCATATGAGGTCAAAAGGTGTGACTATTTTTGACGTGTTGCTACTGCTTTGTTGTTGTGAGACCAATTGTTACAGTACCAAACATGGCATATTTAGTCAACTTTTGAAGGGCTTCCACCTGGCTAAAAAATATAGGTCATAGGTTATCCAAAGGCTATGTTTTAAGGCCATTGAAGAAAATATTTTGAAATGCTATTTTCTCCTAGATGCATTAAAACGTGCATTAAAACGTTGTCCTCATAATTGCTCAGAAGGATGACTGACATGGGCATATTACAAATTTCTTGTCCAATTTGGGATGAATAATAGTTGTGACACCTTTTTGACCAATTGTGTGCCACCTCTCCATTTTTACTAGTCTCACAAAATCAGCCTACTAGTTTCCTATTTAACTGCACACCCTCTAAAACTGTCTGTGTGCAAGCGCCAAGCCTAAGTCATATGACACTGCTTCTTGACTAGCTACCCCTGGGGCGGACAAATTTTTCTGTCCAGCTCCTTGCTACGAAAAAAATCAACATCCGTTGGCGTTGGACACCAAATCTGTTCAACTGTGTAGAAAACTTATGGGAACTTCATTTACATAACTCTATGTGGATTGGTTGAAGCAAGGCTGTTATGTTTATTTAACAGACAAACAGTTGTACCATTGTACAACAGTACACAGAGTCACAGTGATTGATGTTATTTGACACTGATATTGTAAGGTACTGTACCGTGCAAGCATATACAAACACACCCAGTACAGCGGTTATTAAAGAACAACAGATCACACAGCCACGGGAAAAGATACTTTGATACTTTTTAACAAAAGATAACTGTTTTTAAATCAACTCTTTGATGAAAGTTGTTATTGTTTGAAAGAGGCTGACCATGATCATGACTTCCATCTAAATTAAAAGTTTTTAAGGATGTATTAAGCCTATGTTTTTGTGTGGTTTAAACGTCTTTGTGTTCAATGTAGCATTGCCAAGATTAAGTCGTTGAGCACCGCCTACCTCGGGAATACACTAATTGTGGTGTGTGCTCATGAATATTAAGATGATCAACTTTTGGGCTCATTGGAAGAAATTTCTGGACATCGCCTGCAGGCTTTGAGGGGCTGCAGCCTAAAGATGGCTGCAGCCACAGAGTCGCTACGCAGGCTACTTCTAAACCAGCCTTGTTTGTTGAAAGGGTGAAGAGGGTCAAATTTGTTTTTATTGAATTCAGGGGAAGCTTTTACTTACTACTTTCTTATCACAGCCCATGAAACTTGCCTAAGTTCTGCCTTGCTGATTACTAATAGAAGTAGTAAGACAGTGGGAGGTCATCATTTTACCTGAGAGAAATTACAATATTCTAAATTGTGGGTACATCTGTTCCAGAAATAAAAACAATGTTTGACAAGTATAGTCCCTGTAGTGATTAGAATAGCCATTGCATGGGAAGTGATTTTCATTGCATTGGATGTCATCACTGTACAGTAATTCAACAGGTTATATTTGTCCTTTCCATTTATGTAAATTTTCCTGAAGGTCACTAGTATGATTTCAGCATGTAACCTTGCTGCTGCAATTTCAGCAAACTCCAGTTCAATACTCTAAGCAGCCTCATGATTGTGTTTTGTTTCTTTAAGTTCCACATGTCAATCACAGTGTATCAATCTTTTTGCTTTTAAGCGTACATTTCCTGAACTGCACTTAAAATAAGAAGCACGAAGATAAAGATACGAATTGTAGTGTACATCTCATTCTATTGATTTTAATTAGCCTACAGCCTCCTTCCTTGATTCGTAGCCTGTTGTGTAATGTTAGCATGTATGTGTCCCAAGTGTTAATTATGCGTGTGCTGCACAGTGTGTGTGTGTGCTGTGCACAGTATCATTTGACTTTGTTCAGATGGATAATTAGAATCTGACTGGTTGTCTGATCTGTTGGTGGTAGAAAACGTTGTGTGTTGCTAGCAGGCCATTAGTAAACCGCTTGGAAATTTTCTTATGGAAGTCAATGGTAAGAGATGCTCATGTGCTTTGCCAGTGTAATGACTCTTTTTGCAATTCAAACCATGTCACATTGGTTTTTAAAGAAGTCTTGATATTTCAGACCTGGAAGATTTAGTTAATATCCTTTCCCGATGAAATGCACTGTTAATAATTCACCGTCTAGGTTTATGTGTCTTCCATATGCTGTAAGTGCAATTAGTGATATGTATATGTGTACTGTACTTTCAAATTCGAAATTGGGTAGTGAAGTATACGAAACTGGATTGAGTTCACTTCAGTGGGATGTAGGTTGCAGTTGTAGCTTATTTCACATTTAATTGCAAAGGATTAGACGTGTATGGTAAACCTTTATTGTTTTATAAATGAATGCTATAGAATGGCTCTGGTAGCAGATTTAGATACAAAATCAGCATACTAGCATCCTTTACATACAAAGGACATTTAAACATTTTAAGAACATTCATCTGTATGCTATTTTTGGTTTAAATGCCTCAACTTTTTGTAACCTTATGGTACAGTATTTAAGTCTAGCCATACTCACTGCCGTTTAGAACTCCATTTGTCTGGCACTAACTAGATTGTTTTCCTTCACTCACAATGAAAGTGCATGTATGTAGGTTCCATTTCCAAAGTCTGATACAATGATGACCTGGACATTGAATCTGAGACTGGGCCTGGGCCATGAGGAGGGGACGCTCCACTACTAGACCAAACACATAATTGTATGTTATTGAGGCAAGAGTTAACTACATTAAAATGATGCCAACAGCAAATAAAATACTAAGTATTAGTCAAATATGTGCACCTATAGGCAAGTAGTTAAATAGTTTACCTTTACTATAGGGCGTGATTTTCATGGTCATCCGTTTGTCCGGGACAACTAAAAATTCTTTACGGACAACCAGAAATTATGAGTTGGTTATCTGAGGGACAACCATTCTTCTGCCACAAAGAATTATAAAGCAGGTTTTTAGCTCACACATGTACACAGTACATGTGTGAGGTAATAAAATGGGCCAGATGGCGTCAACTTTTTAACAAAAGCCTGCTCCCTTTCCATTTGTAGAGATTTGGTTCTGAAATTTTGGTATATGATTGTTTGTCAGTACAGCATTATAACCCACCTACTTTCATTCCAATGTAGGAGTGTTAAGCATAATTTTTTAGCTATTTATGTGGAGCAGAGTTCATTGTGCCTGCTTAACAGTTAGCTGTTTATTCATTGTGCTGACTGCAGCTACTTGGTTGTGTGTTCAATTGCTGTCTTGCAAATGCCTTGCAAGCAGACTGTTGTTTGATGTCTGACTCACCTGTGGACACGGATCAGTGGTTTCTGCAATGACAGTGTCACTGTATTGTGAAGAGAGCTTCGTGGACTGAGCAGCTAGGGATACTTGACACACAAAATTGGGAGCAATTCTGTGGTCAAGTGTAGCCTACATGAAAGGAAATAGGCTTAATGTGGTGGGGACATCTGTTCTGTTTCTAGATCAATCAAGTTGGTCAAGGCAAGTAATTGTGATACTGTAACTCTTTGAGTTCAAGTGCAGTGGGAGAGCCATTTGAGGAGCGATGCATGTTTTTATTTTACCAGTGCAAATTCACACAGTGTTTCTTATGGAGTTATAGGAGAAACTAAATGTACTTTGCAGTAATTTAAAATATGCTTGATACATTCTACATATTTAGATTTTTTTCCAAAATGGTCCTAATTAAGTCTGTATAGCCCAACAGGTTTTCTTAAATTTACAAACTTTCGCAGTAGTATTTGTAGATCTGTCAATTAGGTTGTTTTCTTTCTGATGTAAAAGTTTTGAAAGAGGGAGGGGGACTTTTAGCATACCTTGTGATTTTGCAGTAGGGTTTTGAGTTCTTTGGTCTTTTTGTACCTGTTATTTACCATTGTTATGGTAAGGAGGTTTTGTAGAAACAGATGAAGGGGTAATAAAAGTTGGTTCTTTGAGTTGCTATATTTTACAGACAAGGGAGAATGTGTGAGCTACAACAGCATTGCTGTTCTAGTTTTTATTTACTTTTTATCTGATTAAGTAAACTGCTGACTGATCAACTCTTTCAACTTTTTCCATCATACAATATTTCAGACTTCAAGTGTTTTTGTCTCTCAAAAATCACATCCTTTTATTTTTCAAGACCAATAATACCTGAATACAATTATTGTTTCAAACTTGTGGGGAAAAATGTTTCAGACAACCAAATTTTCTCACGGACAACTAAAAATACTGAAATTGTTGCCCGAAGGTCAACATAATAATTTTTTCTGAAAATCAAGGCCTGTGTACAAGTATGTGTATGTGATGGCAAGCTTTACATGTTTAAGTTCAGGAGACAAAGCAGGTCATTGTTAGACATGGAAGAGAAAGGTGTGGAAGGGGGAAAATGCAGTCACCCAACAGAAATTAGTGTAGCAGTTTCACTATTTTCACTACAGTAGTTTCCCTGTTTTATGAATTGCTTTTGCAAATCGTGTGACAATATTTTTCTCACTGAATTGTGAAACTCTGGTTGATGTTAAAGTATGTAATATTTAAGTCCTGAAATCTCATGAAAGATATATAAAAGAGAATTCAGAAGAAAATTGTGAGATTTAGCCCAGAGTTGTTTCAAATATGGTTGAGGGACTGCTCTTCTTCTTTACGTTTCAAAATTGTGCAACTGGATCTCTTAAACCCGAGAGCTCCAATATCCCCAACGAAAGTGCTTTCACACCTGATTGCATACAGTGGATCTAGCCCCAACACAAAATCAAATTTATGGTGTGAAAGTATCTACACTCAAGAACAGACAGATAAATATTGATCTACCCAAGGCCCAAAGGCAGATGAAATTTTAAGCAGGAGGGGTTCAGAGTTGTGCGTTTTAGCTCAGTGGATCAATGACCCCTACCTACTGTAGATCAACATGCAATCTGTACCAATCTGTTCGAGGCAGCATGAGTGCAGGCATTGTCACCAACAAATCAACTGAACTGTGAAGCTTTGTAAAGTAAAAACATGCCTTAAGGTTTACTACAACTTACTGTAGCTGGTTCAGAGCTCCAATGTATAGCAGCCACGGACTTCCTATATACCGTTGACAGAGCATCATGTAATGTGTACATTCTATCTGTGCCTTGTTGCCACTGACTGGGGTTAAAAAGTCAAAACAAGATGGCTGCCATGACGCTGTATGATTTCATGACGACTCAGTAATATTTAAAGTTAAACTTGAATGGAAAACAATATCATATTCTTGTAATACAGTACATGTAGTGATTTTGACCAATTGTATTATTTATTATTTCACCTCTCTTGCAAACTCTGTCGATTTACTTAAGCAAGTCCAAACTTTCACACAAAATCATAGGAGACAACCATCTTGCTAGATGCCTTTTCTCACAGGTACGGTAGGGACAATCAATGTACCGTGTTGTATGCTCTGTCCATGTATAGGAAGTCCATGACGGCACTTATACTGTAAGCTATGAAACTTGAACAGTGTTCAAATGTCTATGATTGATAGAGAAGAGCAAGTGATGATTAAGGGATGGCACCAGTTGGGGGAGGAGAACTTGGTTCTGTTCCCCTTATCTGGGAAATACTCTTTTTTTTTTTTTTTTGTACAGTAATCTGTACAATACTGTGAATCATTTAACTTCAATCAGCTTTATTGTCCCCATTTTCCTTGACAATCCTTTTTATTTTGAAGTATAAGAAAGACAGTTTCTGTAGTAAAAACCTTAAAATTTCCAATTCCAATGAAATAATTTCAAAACAGTCTAGATTTTCTTCAATGTAAACTCTATAAATATTCAATGTTCTCGTTGAGGAACCCCCCAAAATTTACTAAGTGTATTTAAATTTCTGAATTGGTTTTATATGTAACTTCAGTTGCCCTGATGGTCTAGATTCAGACAGTACAGTACTAGTACCATACAGTACAGGTCACACAGATATGCATTTTGATTTACAAATATATTCATGTTCTCCAATCCCCTCCACTGATGGGCTCAGTGAGAGGTCATATTCTTTGACCCCTAGCCCACTGGTGGAGGGAGGTGGAGGTATGAATGTATTTGAAACCAAACGTGCCCTTGTGCACTGCTCTTTATTAGACAGTGTGCTAAATTTCTAAGCAAGGCCACTGTCATTGCTCTTGTAAATGCCCTGATCTATTTTGACTATTCAAGTGCAGTATTTTGCTAACTGGTAGCCCAAAATGTATGTTGTGTTAAATAAGTAGTTTCTAACAAGAAAATGTTATTTCCATCCTTAGGTTTGCTGAAGGAATTGCATTGGCTTCTAGTGCTTAATACTGTAGGAACCGATTCAAGATTTTGCTTCTTGTTTATAAAACCGTACACAATATGGCACCATTCTACCTTTCTAATATGTTCTCATTTAAGAAAAAAAAAAATGAACTCAGATCAGTGACCACTCTCAATCTGGTTGTACCTAGATATCTATAGCTCCATGTTTGGTGAGCTCACGCTATCTGTCCAAGGCCCTAAGTCAGGGAATGATCTGTACCCTTCAGTTAAAGTCAGCATGCTTCCAGGGGCATCTTCAGTCTATCTTCATTAAAACTCACCTATTTAGCTGTGCCTGCATATTATAATAATTATTAATTTGATATAAAATTTCATGAACTTGAACTTGTACCATATTCCAAACTATATTCAATCTTAACCTCTTGAGATCTATAGTTGACACTGTGTAACACAATCATGTTGGAGTGCTGTTAAATCTCAACTAGCAAACTGTTTTTTGATTGAGCCTTCGGTGATAATAAAAAGCCTTATAGATTTGAAAAGAAAATTCCTCTAAAAATTGATTGAATGTATTTGTGTTGATTCATGAACATACAGCATGTTGCATACATACTTGTTAGAAGAGCAAGGTAATGAATGCATAGTTTCACTGTTCTCCATAGGTTATGAAACAAGGACAGTGGTCATGTGTGAAGTACATGTATGGCTGGGACAACTGTTGGGGGTGGGGGCTGAGGTTGCCAGGCCCTTTGAAAATTTTGAGATAAAGATTCCATATCATGGAGGGTGCAAAATTACCTTAGCTGTGATTTTTTTTTTTTTGTATTATGTGCATGGTAATCGTGGGGCAGTGTGTATGTTTTTTGTAACAAATAGTTATTTCGTGGAGGGCGACACCAACAGTTTTTGAGGGACAGCTATTTGTTCTTAGAGGGTGGGCTGTCCTGTGGAAAACAGTGACTTCAGCTTCCAGTTACAGCACGAAGCTCCAGATATATTAGGTTTCAGTAATGAGACGGACATTCAAAAATTTCCCAGCTTTCAGTCTTTGCATAAATCCAGTTAAAATTTATTTGCAAATGTGTCACTGTCTTTGGATCTAGTCTCATTCTACATTTTTCATACAGTAGGCTGATTATTCAAGTCTATAAAGCTCAAATTGAATGATCTGCACTCTTTTCTTTTTCATTACTGTCAGTATTCAGCCTTGAAGCTATGTATTGTTGTATTTCAGAGCTTCTGTATTGTGGAATTCCGACCTTATTATACTAATGAGTGATATAGTCCCTTGTGATTAACATGTTGGTAATAATTGAAAAATCCGTTTTGGCATTATTTTGGTAGATATTTCCTGACCTCCCAGAGATTTCATGGCTCACACAGAATTGTTTGGGATTTAATGAGGAAAGACCATACAGAGAACAATGGTTGTAACTTTCTATAATTCAAGTGGGTTCACTGGAAATTTTACGTTTAGAATTTAAATCTGCCATATGTAGTAATTTACTGGCAACTATTTCTGACAGTGAAGTCAGTCAGTATGAGTCAAAACTTCGGAAGCTTTTTTAGTGAAAAATAAGTCTGGAATGGGAATGATTCCACATAAATGCTGACATCATTTTTAAGTGACTGTAATTGGAGATAGGTCTTTGTTAAAGTATACACATATTAACTCTGAATCAACTTAAGTCAATAACAGCAGAATTCCTAAATGCATATATAACCTCTTGTCAGTTTGCTTTGGTTTCTAAAATATAATCAGGGGTTCTACCAGAAACTTGAAAATAAGAGAGGAAAGTATTTATTACTGCCAAACCCCAGTCTGCCCTTGGCCAAATTTACAAGTGGGTTCAGGAGGAAAAGTGCTTGTTTCAAGGCCCCTATAAGGTGCAATATCTGTAAAGTGTTTTAAGGCTGCATGTTTATTAATGTTAGCTCAAACATTGCTTCAAATGTGTCTTCTTCTTGAGTAATTTTTTTGCCCATATTTTGCTCTCTACAAAAGATTTCCTTTGTAAGTGGTCTTTGTTGAAGTTTCTCTTTAGGGTAGCCTATGACCAGTACCAAACTAAAGGCATTTTCTGGAGGAAAAAAATTCATTGACTTCAAAATATAAAGAAAAATTTTTGCTTTGAGGAGGTGATAAAGTTCTGCATCTCATTAGCATATCATTTGGAAGATAATTTTCAAAGTTATGCAATGCGTAAATTTAAAGTATAGCTTAGGAATGTCCTATGAAGATGGGAGTTGGACTGTTGGAATCCATTTTTCGTAGTCTTTAATATACATTTTTAAATTTTTTGACTTGAGGTACACTTTACAGTCTGCGTAGCAAACACTGTTTCTAGGGTGTAAGTTTGAAATTCTTGACATTTTGTGATATGGTTTGGTTCATATAGGCTACAGTGCTACATGAAATCAAGAATAACATAATACAGAGTAATTGGTTTTAAACATAGGTGTTGCCCTATGAGGTTTGGCAGGGGCCCCAGTCAAAGGGGCAATGTCAATGTTCCCAAGGGTCACTATTCCTGAGGTTCAATGCATATTTTCTAATCTTGGGAACATCCGCACTTCTGGAACATGGAACCTTGGGAATAACGAACCTTGCAGTCATTTCCAAATTATCAAGATGATACAAAAACAGGACTCCCCCCTCCCCAATGAAATTTGAAGCTAAAATAATATAGAAAAAATGTGTTTTAGGAAAAACATTTGGACATGAATAATCCTTGAAAGTATGGAGTAAGTAGCATTTGCTTCGGTCATAATGGTCACTGAAACATAGTTAAGACCAGAGAAAAAGAAACATTGAGCCAAATTGTTTAATTCCCCCATTAAGTAATGTTTTTAAACAAACCAAAATTGCTCATCTTGTTTCTGATTCAGAAAATACACAAATTTTGGCATGTATAAAATAGGAATGAATGATGAAATTATGAGATAGGCTAGTGTGTCAGCTTTTGTTGAAATGTGAATCATGATGCATCAACCAAAGATTATGCACAGGAGGCCTTATGTTGAATGTACAATACAGGCACACATATGTACTGTATGCAGTGATATTTGAACCATACATATGCAATTTGAACAGCTCGAGCGACATACAGGTATGAAGCAGTGATATCAATGGTGAAATCTACTTCTTAGATTTTAGCAGGTTCTTATTAGGCCTCCGTGAATGAATTGTACACCTTTTGAAATGTTCACAAGTTATAGTGCCAGAGTGGAAGTGGACAGTGAAGTACTTTGGTCAAAGGACAGTCCAGCATTTGAATCAGTCAGAAATTGAGTGGTAACACTTATCTGGCGCCTCCAATCCACTGATATGTATACCTTTCTTTTGTAATTATGTCTTTTCTCGGCTTTTGTACATATTTAATCTCCCTTGAAACTTGTTAGGTACCTCTTACCATATGCCACTAAATGCTTGATAAAGGTTATAGTTACATCTCAAAGAAGTTAAAAATATTGCTCATATCAAAATTTATTATTCCTCAAAGTTTCAGCTTTACAGTAAAAAACTTGTGGTTTAAATTAAATTGTGAAATAAATAGTAAAGATACTTTTGGCTTCTATTAATTTCAAACAATCTTTTTTTTGTTTTTGTATACATAAAAACACAGCCTTTCATGATAAAAATTATCTTGCCTAGTTTGAGTCATCAAAACCAATTTCAGCGAAACATGATATTGACTTCAGACAGTGAACAGAAGTTTTGTGTAGTTTTTCAATAAGTTAGGTGCACCTGCATGGTACCAATGCCAACATTGAAGAATCCAACGAATTATAGAATACGCCAACACTAAATTGCACAGGTCTACACTTGTTTTGCAAAGGTCATGCGCTGCACAACAACTGTACATCAGTATTTCCCCTTTGGAAACCAAAAATAGAGGGTTTGGACCTCATGTTACACAGTATGTGTAGTACTACTGTATGATGAGAGTGTTCTAATTACAAATTATGGTCTTACAGTATATACTCACCCTTAATGGGCCAAAGCCTCTCACCCAAACAACAATTTTGGTACGAGGATACCAAAATTCTCAATTAGCCTAGCTCTGTGGGAGGAGCTTAAGTAAGGAGGTTAGGAGAATTGGTACAGTTTGGGATGAGAGAAATGGGCCTTTAAGCAAAAGACCAAATTATGTTGAGGAAGAGTTTTACAAATATATAGGGTTCAGAATTAAGTAAGTTGGGTAGATTAAGAGAATTGGAACTGTTTGAACTGAGAGAATTGCACCTTATTCTGTATATAAAGCCTAAGTACTTAGGTGTGTCAGCTACTCTACCACCTCAACTTCAGAATAAATTGTCACTCTTGGCCAGGAGTTGTATTCCATTTTACTTTCCTTTGCTTCACAAGTTACAGAATTTTAGACCACCAAAACAAAAAAGCAATCATTTTTGTTGTGTGTGTGTCAGCTAGTGTGTGTGCTTAGCAGTTTTAAAGGTAAAGAGCAGTCCCCCAAAACTTATTTTGAATAAAAAGCTAAATAATACAATTTTCATCTTATTTCACTTCAAAGTATCTGTCATTACATTTTTTTACTATACTTATTGCATATTGAGGGTAAACCAAGCAGTTATTTCAAGTAAATTTCACATTTGAAAAGAAAAAAACATTGTCACATGACTCCCAACAGCCAATCATGAAACTGAACAGCTCTACTACACTAATTCAATTTGGGATGACTGCTCTTGCCCTTTGATTCATGCATGATCTTTTGAAAGTTTAATAAATTATAGCTCTTTTAAAAAACAACCTTACTCTATATCTTTGCTTGTAAATTTGATACTTTTGTCACTACATCAAAATTTTCCTGCCACATTCCAGGTCAACCCATAGTGATGACAGTTCACTGCAGCCCCCTTTTCAATTTCAGTAATTGTATTTCATACATGATACTGGACTTATTCATATAGCAATTTTAGTATGCCTTTACTCACATACACACACTGACACAACTATGCAGTGCATAATGTGTCAGTAGCAGTCATGCATTCACCAATGCCAAAACAGTGTAAGAATGTTGACTAGCCTCAGACTTGGGTACCATGCACTCAGGCTACAGTTATTCAACTCAAAGATATCATCCTCCCCAGCCATCTGAAGTGAAAAGTTAACATAGAATAATGAAATGGAAGGTTGACTGCATGCATACTCAAGTAGAAGGGATTTACATTTGTATTTATTTTTTTTTTTTTTTGATTCCTTGTCAAAGGTCGGCAAGAAATCTACACCATGGTTTTGAGAGTGTGTGTGAAGGTGTGTGTGTATGTGATGCTTTTGCTTGTAAACATATTTCAATGTGGATTCTGTGAGAGATCTCATAAGTATCGTTGTTGATACTAAGTATATGAACCCTTTTATCTTTGGTGGAGGTCAAAGGTCATAAATTTTGAGTCACCAGAAGTCAAAGAGTAAAACCTTGTAACACGATATCTCATGAAGGATTGAAGTGAGGGAACCTGCCATGTGCAATGCTTACATAGATGAATTACCCTGTTGTTTTGATAGAGGTCAAATCTCATTTGTAGTTACTCAAGGTCAGAGGGTTAAAACTGTGGAAATACAACATTTCAAAGGATACCAGTGACGGATCTAATGCTTAGCATGTGCAGTGGCCGTATTAGCAAGATGAACTCTATTGTTTTTGGTAATTTATGAAACATTGTCAATTTAAAAATAAAATGGTACAATGATACTTGTCTTACTGCTCTATTTGAAGCAGGAATATTTTAACCCAAGCCGCGAATGACAGGCTTGCTACTGATGAAGCTGCGCCATTCAAAGTGAATGAGCAAGACAGCAGAAACCGGTCTAGCTTGGTCATAAGAACCAACTTCAAAATATTCACACCCGGCATAAAATTTAAAGCCATTATTAATCTTTCGCATGAGGTCACGAATGATGGTCTCGGGCCTTTCCTAAAAAATTACAAGGTTCACCGACTTATAGGAACGTCAGATGGCGCACCACCTACCCTTATTTTACGGGAATTACTGTCAAAGCCCTTTGGTTTTCTTATTCTGATGTGATGTTTTCAATTCTGTGTTGCTCTAATTAATTGAAAACATGAACAAAATAAAATGGTACAATTATCGTGTTGGACATAGTACATTGCACATAGTATTGTATGGACATAGATACATTTAAATAACACACATTAAGTGAAGGATACAGTACATGTCTGAGTATAGATTTATTGCAGTGCAAATGCAGTATCGTGCCCCTTGTAAAATTCTGTTATTTCATATGAAATGAAATATGTCTGATATTCTGAGTATTTTCTTTTCCTTTCCAACCTTTTGAAGTCTTTTAATTTTCCTTTAAAATTATAAGCAGGGTCTAAATTACTCCACAGGCACAAATTATCCCTGTTAGTGCTTTCATTGTGCCAGAAACACCTTTACACAGTAAGATACATGTGGGCACTCCTTTTTTCATATAACTAACTTCCAGGAGGCCTACAGATAAAACAGTTCAACGTCGACTTAGCCAAGTAATTCCATACTTTAAAGGCCCAATTCTCTCATCCCAAACAGTACCAATTTTCCTAACCTTCTTAATTAAGCCCTTCCCACAATTTTCTGAAATTCACCCTCATGCAGACACAATCTCAGTTTATTGCTCCAGGGTGAGTAGCTATTCATAACACAGAACAGTTCATGCTGTGTAATATAAGATTTGGTACTCTGTATTGTTTGAATTAGCATTCAATCGATCAAAAAGCTGAGCCAATTGAGAGTTTCTGTTACCCTATACTAGAAGTGTAGTTTGGGGTGAGAGGATTGGTCCTTTAATAGCAAAGATGTAAAATTTGATATTGCTCCAGAACTGACAGATTTTGCATTGAAGATATCAGTGATTGAAATGACTTCTGAACTTACTGACTTGGGCTGTACGTATGTGTTTCGAAGGAGGTTGCGGAGACATACGACACTCAAGTAAATCGCACTCTGAGCCCACTACATTGCATGTGCTGAAAGCCTTGACTGTAAAACACAAATCTCTAACACAGTGTTTCTCCTTCAAAAGATAGACCCAAAGTCACAGACTAAGCCAATAGGACAATCTTCCACTTGTAGTGAATGAAAATACACGCCTAAGGCATAGCCCTGTTGTTCATGTTTAGACATCAGAAATCAGGCATGCTTGAAGTCATTTGTAAGGGTCAAGAGTAGTCCCTCCAAACTCCTTTTGAAGCAACAGCTAAATATCACAACTTTCGTCTCATTTCTCTTCAAAATATCTTCCCTTATATTTTTTAACTTCAATATTGCATATTCAAGCTAAAACAAGCAGTTACTTGAATTTCACATTTGAAGAGAAAAATTGTTGTCACATGACACAGCCAATCATAAAACAGGACAGTCTGCTACACTACATCAAGTTGGGGTGACTGTTCTTTTCTTTCAAGCTGCATCTTGTCGAGGGAATAGGCTAGAAGGAATGTTGATACATCAATTATATAATCTGCATAAACTGTAACTCAAATGTATTCCTCTTCATATTTCATAACTGCTTATGTTAATAGTACATCCTGTTATTTTTAAAATCTGATTATCCTCCTTTTATGTTTTTCTTTTCTCTTCTATAGGGAAGGTGATGTGACTTGCCTTTCAAGGACTCTGACGTGTTTCCAACGAAAATGTGACATTCCAACAGGGTATTGTTAGTACTGTATTTTCAGTGTACTTGAAATACCTTTCAATTATGTATTCTACTGAAGCAATTTATGGAAAGGAATTTGTGGAAGTATTCCACTAAAATGCAATGTTTGGAAGGGAAATCCTGCAAAATTCAGATCAGGGAGCTACAGTACAATACAGTACATATTAAGATTGAAACAAAAACATAAGGAAACATGTCAGAATGTTGGTGTTGCTTTGCTTTTTTTGAACGTTTTTCTTTGTGTTCATCCTTACATTTCCTTTCCTGTAACAAATAAGGATTCACATTGATGGGTTTGTCAACTGTATTCTCTTTGACTGGGTGGAGAATACAGCAGTGTCTAGCAGTCTCTCACTCCCTTTTTTTTGATGTGCAGATGAAGTTTCAGTAGAGAGTGTCTAATTTTATCTTTATTGTGTGGACTTTTAATTGGGCAGTACAGGAGTGAAAATGAAATACAAAATGTGGCAGTACAAAGACATAGAAGCATCTCACTAGAAATCTGTAGAGAAACAACAGCTGATTTTTCGATATGTTTGGGAGCTCTCTGCATAGTCTGCTGTCAGTTGCAGGCATAGTCAGTTATTTGCTGTTTGGTGACATTTCTCAATTATGAGTCTCGGAAGAGAGCGACAGGAGGAGGATTTCTGTGGTGACAGAATCTTCTCTGTGGATGACAAGTAAGCTGATTTGAAACAGTGATACAGATTGGATTTGAATTTATGTCAAAGTAGGCATTGATTTGTTTAATTTGTTATTGAAAATGGTGACAGACTTGGTCAAAAATTCTGTTGCATAAAATTTCGATACCTTTGAAGCTTTGAGCCATTTGGTCTCAAAATTGAGACAGAAATGTCGAAAGAATTTTCATATTGTAGTTTAAAAGTGCAATGGATGTTACTTTTTAAAGCTTCGTTGCAAACTTTATCAGTCCATGCTATTCCAGAAGTGATTGTATCTCGGACAACCACACGTCTGCCATCTCTTTCTAAACCATCTCATCACACTCATGTACCACCAACCAGTGCAATTACCAACCTAACTCAGACCATGATCTTTTCCACTGAATTGTCTTCATCCATAGACTCTGAAACATCAGAGGGTCTTGGACAAGCTGCAATAGTTCCCTTGGCAATCCTCATGATAGCGATGATCATTATAAGTGCATTGGGAAACAGTATTGTATGTCTAATTGTGTATCGAAAGCCAGCCATGAGGTCCGCTATAAATCTTCTTCTTGCCAACTTAGCATTTGCAGATATCATGGTTTCTGTAACGTGCATGCCATTTGCTCTCGTGACCCTTATCAAAGAAGACTGGATTTTTGGAGAAATTATGTGTCAGCTAACAGCATTTTTATATATATTCTTTGTGATGGAAGCTATTTTAATCCTTGCATCAATATCAGTGGATCGTTATTTTATCATTGTGCGGAGGAAAGACAAATTAAATCCTTACAAAGCAAAGCTTTTGATTGCATTATCTTGGTTTTGTAGTCTCATTGTGGCATTTCCATCATTACCAGGGTTTATTGAATTTAAATACAGTGAAGGATACCCACAATGCCAAGTGCAAAGTCCATACTCTGCAATTGATCAAATGTATGTTGTGTTTGTTTTTTCATCACTTTTCTTCATACCGTTCATTGCGATGTCATTTTCTTATTTGTACATTTTAAACACTGTTCGTAAAAACTCTTTGCGAGTGGAAAACCATCCTAAATCCTTGAGCATCAGTCAAGCAACCAAATTGGGTTTGGCTGGTGTTCACCACAGACCATCAAGAGTAAACGTTGACATGAGTTTTAAAACAAGGGCTTTCACTACCATCCTCTTGCTGTTCATAGTTTACGTGTTTTGTTGGGCTCCGTACACTGTTGGATCGATGTATAAATTTTTCGGAGATAAACAAACAATCAACTCACTTCTCTGGACTATTTTGCTCTGGCTCACATATCTCAACTCAGCTTTCAATCCAATTATTTACTGCTGGAGAATAAAGAAATTCCGTGAAGCTTGTTATGAATTGATGCCAAAAACATGCAAACTCTTGCCACACTTACCTGGCAGGGCCAGGAGACGTATTCGACCAAGTGCAATATATGAGTGCAATGAGCTGGAACAGTCTTCAGCAGTCTAAGTTCCAATCCTTTGATCTGCTATCTTATCCTTGAGTTCAGCAACAGTGTACATACTGTAGGCTGCCCGTGCAGGACTACAGTGCTGCATGGCCCATGGCTGCAGATACATGTATTATGCAGTATTTTGAGGTTATGTACATTGAGATAAATGTGAGATAAATTATTTTTTTCATGCTAGGTAATATTTCTTAAAAAATTTCGTATACCTTTGTAGTATTGACAAGAGTCTATGTTTTTTAAAAAAGTGTAGGATTTGCATGTGTCCTTAGATATGTGGTTTTGAACAACAAGTGAAATGAAAATATTTTTAGATATTTAACATAAAAGATACTGTAGGCTGATTGTCAATTTTCTTTGTAAACTGTAAATTTATAGTACTGTAACAGGGACCATCACCATACCACAACTGTAACTTTAGTGTATAGTCAAGTTTCTACAACTCTATATATGTGCAAAAATGCTTAGTGTGCTAAATCTTTCTAATTTGTATCCAAATTTATATTTAAGAGCTATTCAGTCATTGTATTGGGGTGAAAGAGGGTCTACTAAAGAATGCATGAAATTATGTGCAGTTTAGGCATTGTTGCTTGTCAGCATACACATAATGTGTGGGATGGGGCCAAGGCTAATACTTCAGGCCAAAAAATATTGAGCAGGAATTCATGGACTTAAATCTTCAACTCCCCTACACATGCATAATTTGAGGACCACACCCTGTAATTACAGTATGTCCTCTGTGAAAAGTGGTGGAATTGTTGGTAGTAATTTTCCGTGAGGTTTCACATGTTGTCCGAATTGCAACGGAGAAACCTCAGGTACATGAACTTTTCCAAAGGATGTACCAGTGTATGCATGGGAGAGGGGAATGTGTGTGTGTGTGTGTGTGTGGGGAGGGGGGGGAGAAAGAGGATGGAAACAGTTTTTGGCATAATAAATTATGCTGATGTACACATTCAGTTTAAAATCTGTTCAGATACAGTAATACATATTTCCAACTATGTTATAGTACTTACGTTAAGTATTTGTTCTTTGAAGTTTGCAATTCTGGAGTTACAATATCCTGGAAGAATTTGTTTTCATGCCCTCTGTGTGTGTATCTTTGTGTACACTAGTGGCAGCATTATGCTATACTAACAGTGTTGTATGTATTTTAACATTTCTGCTCTCTGCTATTTCATAGAGATCTTTTCCCAACAATTTTCTTGTGCAAAATGGATTTCAGAGACTTTAAGAAAATGTTAGTCTCTAATCATTACTTTATGTCATAAAATGAATTTTGCTATGTTTGTTGCTAAAATTGGATCATGGCTATAATGTCTCACGTGAAAGTTGTTGTTTTCCAAAACCAAAGTGGCCGGTACCGTAGAGATCTAGCTTCATAACATGTAGAGGATTTATATAATTCTGTACTGTTCTGGTACCGTAGAGATCTAGCTTCATAATATGTAGAGGATTTATATAATTCTGTACCTTATACAGTAGCAATCAAGAATCAAAGGTTTGGAAGACATGGGTGCAGTGTATTTATTGCAATCTGGACAAATCTCTTTTTATCAGAATTTTGAGCTCAAAGATACTGTATTTGTATCATGCCTAAGTGCACATGCAAGTACGATGTAAATCCAAATAGCTAGGAAGCAACAAATTGCCAGAAAATGTAACTTGGACTTGCTGCAAGTCTTACACAATGAGTTTATACTGAACTGCAGATAAATCAAAATGAAGAAAGTCATCAAATATGTAAATATGTCAGTAAGTTTTTTGAAGGATACCAAATGAAAATTCATTACTGCACATGCCCTTTTAACCCCACACCAATAACATGCTCATAACTTTCAATATTGGTAGTTTTTGTCATGACAGACGACCTCTAATTGCTTTAAAGGTCAAGAGCAGTCGCCCCAAAATTATTCTGAAACAACAACTAAATTTTGCTATTATTCTGTCATTTTTCTTCCAAGAAGCTCTCAGGATATTTTAAGACTTAAACATTCAACATTCAAGGTTAATCAAGATGTTACTACATGTAAATTTCACAATTCAGTGAAAAACACATAGTCATATGATTTTCAGGAGCCATTCACAAACTAGTATAGACTACTATCCTTGTTCAAATTGGGGTGACTGCACCTGCTCTTTAAGTTTAATGAAACAAATATGAAATACTGGCAAATTGCTTCCACAATCTGTTTGTAGTGGATTTTTTTTACCTTGAAGTTGTTGCTTTGAATAGCGTCCAGTATTGGACAGCACGAACTTTTGTGGGAATTAAGGTTGCAACATTTGCATTCCAATTTATGTCCGTCAAGATTTATAATGAAGGACCCAAAGAAGTTTAATTAGTCTGTGTGTATGGCTTCAAAGCTGATTTCTCATAATGAAATTAATGTATTTTGCACTCCTGGAAATCATTATATTTTCTTAAAAACTGTATAACAACTAAGTATAACAAGCTAATGAGATGGGATTTTCATCAAAACAGAGGACAGGTCCCGTGATTTCATTTCGCTCCTGTATCTTGTTTTCATAATTTATTTCTTCAAGCTGATGATGGCTGAGTTTATCTGGTCATGATGATGAAAGAATATATAGTAAAAAGCTGTTTTAAACTCAAGGTTATCTGCATTATGTTCTGTACCTGCTAGAACTACTGTATATTGTAAACTACTGTCAATGGGAGATACTGTAGGTCGAAAGTTAATCCAATATTCCACTTTCTTTTCTGTTTTTTAAAAGTACTTAAATTACTTATAATGAAATAAATATTGAATATTTCCCCACAATTTGGAAACTTTTAAACCTCACTGGAAACACATGGTTGAAAATTTACCTCCATTGTTGTTAGTCTTTCAAGCTTTCTGTTTAACATTCCACAATGTTTAACATTCTGCAATGGCATTGATCACCTCTCACCTTTATGATTTCAATTGAGATTTCAAGTTAGAATTCTGCAGGTCATCATGAATGAATTTTAGTTGATTGGTCATGCTATGTAATGATTTGTCATTGTGTAATGTTTCTCCTGAGTAATGCTGTTGTGGAATATCAGTGTATATTTGAATGAAGATCATTATCAGATCAAGAACTCACAGGAATAAGGAAGACCAGAGTTAAAGATACAGGCTTCTATACCCTCATCAGCTGCGTATGTAGAATAATTGGGGTAGGTGGGTAACAAAATTGGATAACTGTATATAACCATTGCATAATTTTGATAGCAACAAACTAAATGTTATATCAAGTTAGTACCCAAACATTTCACTCTATATTTGTTACATTCATACAGTATAGGAGTAAAAACGAGGGAGGGGACACACTCTTAACTACTCCCTTAAATCAATAGATATAAAATTAGTCTAACAGTGTTAAATCTAAAAGAATGGAATAAGTAACCAATCGATCTTCCGATTGGTCACTAATTCAACTCTCTTAGATTTAAACTCCAATATTTTAAACCTTACGATTTAAGAGAGTTATTCTTCCTCAACCTTAAAAATGTATGCTTACACATTGAATGCTGGTATAGTTATATGGACTGTTTTACTGTATATTACACCTTACTAATTCGGTTACATCTTCTCGTAAGTTTGGCAGTCTCGTGTTACATGTTTTGGAACCACCTACTACTCAGTTTTGGCTCAGTATGTTGTACTTTAATTTTGATGGGTGAGGAGTCATATGAGTCAGTGTTTGTTACAGTACACTATGTGTACTTGTAACTCATATAAAACAAATAGTGTTTACCATTGTTGCAATATTATGAGTAGTTCCATTGGTTGAATAATTTGACAACTTCTATTCAGCTTGGCTGTATTGAATAGAATGTGCTGGCTTTCAACTCATGAAAATATTCATATTATTGCACAAATAAACATAATTCAATCAGAAATGCTGATTTGTTTCTTTTTTCAGTCTTTTGAATGTAGAGATATGACTTCTAAGAGAGTAGACTTTTTACAAACAGCAGAAAAAAGAAGTATTTTGTTATGTGGCATTTTCGTTCAGCCCTTTTTTTGATCCTTTTTTGACCAAAAACTACAAGTCTTTGTACTTGCATTTGAAAATTGGTCTATGCAAGTAATGTTGGCCAGCAATTTAACAGTTGGAACATTTTCTGTTTATCCAAGGTAGACGCTTTGGCATTGATTTAAAAATGATTGAATGTATAAAGAAAAAAGAAAATATTGATATGGTGGGGTATAACTAAATAAGGTAAAGGATACTGTACTGTAGATGTTGTGAAATGGGAAGGAAGAGAGAGAGACGCAACACATTAGTGCAGAATAATTTGACTGGCAATGATACATATCAGGAAGATTCACTAAAATGAATTATAATTGTCCTTAGTGTTTTGTGACTGGAAAAAATACTTTAACACAGAAAAAACATTTATTTCTTTGTTTTAAATTACTGTGATTTTTCTTTTTCATTCAGTGAAAAAAGAAGTTTTTAATTTATCAAATTTTCAGTCAAATGTAATTGTTCTAATATTATCAGGCTAACTGTAGACATCAAGTTTGTACTTGTAATGATTTTGGTGACTGTGTGTGATTAGATTGAGATGAAAGTCTGTTAGGATAGGGAGGCGGCTAGCACATGCCGTAAGCATGCAGTTGCTAGGGGTCCACAGTATGCTTCCCCAGAAAAGTTTGAAATCTTCAGATCTCCTGCAATCTGGAGCATTTAGAGGACTTTTGAACACAACAGAAGGAATTCCACACGGTACACCACTTTAAAAAAAGTGAAAGGAAATTCGTCCTCAATATGTCAAGATAAAAAATATTTCATATCTGACCCTTCAAACTGACAGGGCTGGAAAAATGGACCTCCCTCAAGTTGGGGTGGGTAGTTCGAACGTTCCGACCCCCCCTTGCTGAAGTTGCTGTGGGCCTGGGTGCCCACTCATGATACCAAAGATGCCACCGAGCAAGAAGTGCAAGGTCCTTATGAGTTGCCCCTAGGGGCCAGCCTTAGCGTCCATGGTGAGGTCCAGGGGCAAAGCCCCAGTGTGATTTCAGCGGATGAAGTCTGGGAATCTCCTGGGATTTAGGGTATTGAAGTCATACTAATATTATTGACTAAACACTGGTCCAAAAATTAGTTATGTAACTTCACAAAAGATAAAATATTTGACAACAAAACAACTACCAGGAGTTGATCTAGCAGACATCAGTGAAAAATTAGGGGGTCACGGGGGTTCTGAACTACAGTACTGCATATAGAAAGCAGTCGATGGGTAGTTGCATTTGGATCTCTGAAGGGAACATATAATCCTGCTCAAAAGGCTGTCTGAGCAGATCACTATACCTTCAATTGAAAAATTGAAATGTTTGGAAAAATCTAACCCTTCAGACAGCTGAAAATGGCATGTCCCAGGTGTTTTGGGTGATAATTTTTCTCATTTTTATAAGACAGAAATTGATGCTTTTTCTTGTTTAAAGAAGATTCAAATCCTACAAAATTTGGTAGTAACACTCTGACTACAAAAGATATCTGTTTTGAAAATCAGGGGGCACAACAGGCCCAAGTAATGCACTGTTATGGTGTAACATTTGTGGCATTCCCCATGGTTATGTGAAAAACACTCTCAAATATTTTTTGGCGTCTGGACTGTGATTGAAAGATCATATGATATTACAAATATACTGAGTCCCAGAGGAAATCATTTAGTTCACTTTTTGTAAAGTCAACTATTCGGAAGAACAAGTCTTCAAATACTTTGAATGTCCTCATGCTGTGTAATGTTTTTGTTGAATTAGTCTGTCCTTTTCCAAAATGTCCTGAACTTCTAACAAAGAGCCAAGGGGCAAAACTAAAGTATTACTCCAGAAGTAAAATGACACAAACCTAGGGTGCAGTAACTTTGCATGTGGTTTCCTCTGCAGAGGAAACCACACAAGCTTACAGAAAATTTTGAAAAATTGCATCTCCTTTGACAGCCGGAAATGGCATAATCCAGGCTTGTACAGTAAGAAGAATGGAATCTCATTTTGAGCTTTAGTTTGCAATAAAATTTTCACTTCAAATACAGAAGTGAGCAAATTGCAAAATCATATTGTCGGACTGCTGCGTAGCAAGGATTTTGTCATGGGCCCCTCCCTTTTGGCAAAAAGATGAATCTTTAACAGAGATCATTGCCTAATTTTTCTAATACTGACACTGATAAAACTTCATGCTGCAACAAAGTGAAGGTAATTAAAAATGGACCATATGCTTTACACTCAATTATTCTCAGTAAGGAAAAAATCTGAAGATGTATAAAATAATTTTCCTACTATGAGTATGAAAATATTCACAAGTGAAAGTGTAAGTCTCCTCAGCTTCTTCACCAAGTTGGTGATAATGTTCTCTGCACTAGCAGGAATGTCTCTTTCGATATTCAGAATGGCTAAACCGTTTAATCTTTTCTTCCCTGTGGTATTGGGCAGGTATTAAAAGTTTTTAGTCTTCGTAGAGTTGAAAAAGACCTGTGAATATGATATGCAGATGTATATGTAATAATTGAAAATATTAGCTGGAAGCGTAGTGATAACATTAATAAATTATGTATAACGTCTAAAAGTGAAATTTAAAATACATCATTGACCACCAAATATGTAAGGTGGTGCGAATCTTGGTAGAGGCAGCAGGGTTCCGTGCCGACGTCTATTCTCTCGTGGCCGATCCAAGACTACTCGTACAAGGTAAACACATATCAAAGTAACTTAATTAACATAACAAATACACAGCAGTACAAACATTCAACATACTCACTAAGCTACAGGTATAAACACAATGGTACAAGGATAACAGTTCACATGTAATGCAACAATACAACTAAATTCCAAAAACACAATGCAAATTCATCTCCTACATATACTTCAATTAATAAGTTCAGCAATTGAGGTCGAGAGGCCACTGGTTAAACCATGGATGCGGTACCGCAAAATCAGTATGTTTCCACACCTACAGCGTAGCCCATTGCTTTAGCAAGGTCTAAATCTACCTTTTGTAGAAACGGACATAGTGGAAGACTGACTGAAAACACTTTTGCGGTTACTTGCACCGTGATGATGAATTTTGGCTATTTACAACTCAAAGAAGTTGGTTTGTACCAGCTGCTGATGCCCTATCTTGCCATTCTGAAATTGTTTGCAATCTGTCAACCAAGGGAATCAGTAGGTCTACAAAAACAGTGACAGCATCATGCCTTTCAATCCATTGAGTGGGGCACATTTGCTTCAGTGGAGTTTAATTTGCACCCTGGGCTCCGGGCTCTGTCCTACACAGCTTTAGAAAAAAACGGATTGACACTTTGAAGTTAAGGAAGTTGTACACACTCTCAATAGTTCCTGGGCAGTTACTCACTAGAACTTCATTACACTCATTGGATACTGCCAGATTGAAGCTATGCGCCACACAACGCACATGTATATGGAGCAAGGGGAAACTCTGTCTCTGGATATTTTCGTCTGGACTCCATTGAAGCATCCACTCATAGCTGCTGTCCCACAATAACCTTGTCCACATAGATACCTCATATCCATCCCATATTGCTTCAGACTGTTTACGACAAGTTGCTGAATTCTTCGCGGAGCAGTTATAAACAGGAACAAACTGGAAAAAATCTTCTTGAATGTGCAGTGTGGACACATCAATGTATGGTACACAGAGGGAAAATTGTTCTATCCCTGAGATTTCTGTCATTTCATCAGCCAGTATAGGGAAATATTTGACAGCATTTACTCTCTTTATAACCATTGCACTCCGAATGTAAATTGCAACTGTCAATTATTTCATTTTGCACTTGGGGACTTAATATTTATATGGCTTTCTTTGCAGAAGTTTTGAAGTGCTTTACAATGTTTGTGTCATGTCCTTGCCCCCGGAAGGGCAGCAAAGCCCTGAAGTTCCCTTCATTTGTGGTAGGTTCAACTTCAACCTCAAGATTCAAAGGCAAGATTCAAAGGCCCTGAATCTTAGTGACGGTGAAGTGGCAAACCTTTTTTACCACATAAAAACACTGTTCCTATCACGAGAGTGACAAGGCTGTGCTCTTTTGCCCTCTTGTCAAAGCTGAAGTTCAATGGAATCTACCTTCTTTTTGTCTTCAGATAGCAAATGTTGAGCATTGAGAACACATTCCTTGTGATATGTGTTCATTTCATGATCCTTGAAAACCTTCAACTGCATTTTTCCACTTTACAAAGGGGACTTTATAAACGATTTGCCCTAATTTCTGGCTTCCAATTCCAGCTCCTTCCGGTGCAAATAAAATAGAATATTTACAAAAAGCACCATTTTAAATTTTGCTGTACCCAGTTAAGCCATTTCCATCGTTGCAGCCAATTACACCGAAACTGTAAATTATGTGTGCTGTGTGCTAGAAATTTATACCCTTCACCAGCCACCCATATACCCTGTAGGAGCTCCAGATTTAAGTTTGTGTTCAGCTGTAAAATAACATATTCGTAATACGGCAGTAATTTAGCCAGCAGTAGCTAGAGCTGGATTCTAAACAAGCCTAGGTCTATACATGTAATGATTTTCAGTATAGCATTTCCCATTTTCCCTCCTGTTTGTTCATTCTAAGTTAGATCAACAAGCAACCTGATCAAGTGCAATTAGAAGGGCTAATGGAGATTTTTCCAACTATGCCTAGGCCTATATGTACAGGCCTACTAGAGAATGGTAACGTACAGTTCTAATGCAATGATCATATAGACCATGTCAACATGTGGCTCTAGGCCTTGCTTTTTTTATTTTTCCTTCTTTTGTTCTTTTTTAACCAGTTGGCACTCCAATGACTCCATACCCCTGGGTCCGAGATTTTTGAAATAATTTATAAACACTTGTTCATAACGATGCAGTTTACAAAAAGTTATTTTACAGGATTCAACCGGAACTCAGGGGTGGCGCCAGGATTTCCCCGACAGGGGGGCCAAGCTCTCGGACAGGGGGGGCCAGCATTTCTAGTCCCGACAAAGGCTTTGAGTAAGTTTCGGTGAGACATGACTTAACACAGATTTTTAGGCGTGCGCAGCGCGCGAAATTTTTGGTCTTCTTTTCGACAAATACTTAAAAATCTGGATTTTTTAAAGACATTTTGCTTTTGTGAGGACCATTTAAAAGTTGGGGTGTTTATTGAAGGATCTGTCCTTCAATGGGGAAAATCAAAAACGTTATATAGGCGACAGCTGCAAATATTTCGGGGTTACGCATTTAATCGTACTAGGCTTGCATACTATGGCTTCAACATAAGACTAGGTGTGCCCGAAAAGGTTTTTCCTTTTTTGAACGAAGATTTAAAAATTAAGAGTTTATTTTATTGGAGAAATTTTGGAATTTAATGGAAGAAAATTTGGTTTGGGGTACAGTTATTATGAAATATTTGGGTTTTTTATTAAGTGATAAGACTTCAAAGAGCAAAATTAGAATGTTGGGGGTGATTAACAGAGTTGGCTTTGGTTACTTATTGTACGGAGTATCCATTGAAATTGGAAAATTTTGCCACTTAGAATTAGCTTATACTAGAGGAAACTTGTAATTTTGTGACAGATATACGGGTTTTATGGAAGAACCTGATCTTCTTACAAGAAAATCAAGTAGGGCGTGATCTGTAGTTTTATATTTTATATATTGACATAGACGTACGGGAGCGTTTCAGTTTGGGAGGGGCAGAATTGTCTCTTTTTGTCCAAAAGTTTTGCCCGAACGTCTATCAGAGTGCAGAGCACAGAAATTTTTTAAAAATTGAGAACCTCCAGACAGCAGGAAATGGCATTTCCTGTGCTCGTACCTAAAAACAAATCAGTCATTATTCTGAGCTTTCTTTCGCAATAAAATTTTCACTTCATGATATTGTCCCAAAACGAAGAACAATTTGCAAGCTTGCAATGTTCTCTTAAGTAATCTGTTCGACCAAAACACTCTATCTAAGCGGAGCGCCACCATCAGCTGGCACGGAACGTACAGAAAATTGTTAAAAAATCTAGCCCCTCAGACAGCCAGAACAGGAATTTCCCAGACTTGTATAACTAGTAATGAAGCAGTCGTTATTTTGAGCTTTCCTCTTAAATGAAAGTTTCACTTCAATAGAAAAAACCCAACTTGCAAAATGATCAGAAAATTACCTGGTAAAAGGGTACTGCAGCTGCCATTAATTAGATGTAATGTTCTTGTCTCTTTTCGGAGGGAAAACTCTGCATTGGAATTGAAAACATACTAGTGTTTTGCCTCTATTAGAAATCGTCATTGTAGTCCATTGCAAGGCCCCCTAAAATATGAGATTTTCTACGTGACTTCCCGAACTCTAGACTATAAATGATTTTTCTTCGTTTTTGAATTTTTGAAAGTATGTCACGTTACAACTACAAGGTGGCTTCAAGTGAATTCTCAGTCAGACTTATTGGTAGACATTTTCACACTACTGTTTATCATCAGCCTATGTGTAGCTAAAACAGCCTGTCTGATTTTCATTACCGTTACTAGAATTCGGCTGTAGGGCAGACCAGGTGGCAGAACATTGTGCACTGCATTCACCTGAACAACCTCTCGTCTGTTTTTTGTCAGGAAAATTTGGAATTGTGAGTTTCCTTGAAGAATATTGTCTTCTAGTGAGCAAAATCAAGAAGACCATCCTGATGACTGAAGTTTATAAGACCCGCATCTTTTATCAGTTTAACGTGGGCATGCAGATGAAGGCTTCCCGACGGAATTGAGTTTTCTCAACAACAGGGGGGAGGGCAGCCTTCCCCGACGGGGGCGCGACCTTGCAGATTGAAGATGGGATGAGGGATAACAGAGCCGACCTTCCCGACAGGGGGGCCAGTGGTCCCCGATGGGGGGGCCATGGCCCCCTGGCCCACCTGCTGGTGCCACCCCTGCCAGAACTGCTCCTCAGTCACTCTTATTAGTACTAGCATATGCCAGTATGGTATGGCATACTTCTAGTTTTGTTAACACTTACATGTTGATGATGATCAGCTGGCACAGGAGAGGAGCTCTCTTTCAAGCTGGCCTCTGCATATGCTTATCATTAACATAGTTTGTCAAAATTCACTCCAACAGTTATTTGAAAGTAAAAATTTGAATTTAAGTTTTCTGGCTTGGGCATGATGTGAAAAAACATCTGGCTGACAAATTTTCAAAAATCAAATTGATTTGCTGATTACTCACCATAAAAAATTATTTGTTATAGTAGGATGGGGATTGTCTAAGTTTGACCATGCGTCATTAGTATTTGAAGAAAACTTTACTGATTTTAGGAAAAGAGAGTGAATTTTGCAAACCAGCTTTATTTAATGTACTGCTTTAAGAAGCCAGTCATCTGATGTATAAGCTTTTATCTATTGTGTCAATCTTGTTCCTAGGCTTAAACATCATATAAATTCCAATCAGTACAACATCTCACTGTTTCTGTGGAGGGATGGAACCCTTGGTATTTGGTAATATCCTGTTTTCTTTATACAGTGATGTAATTCCTGTGTGCCTTTTTGTAGATTACATGACTGGTGTGTACTAGATGTTCTTTAGAAACATCTTATGATGTTCTTTCATAATGTGGATGTATTTAGGAAATGTAATGAATGATGTTTAGTAGATGTCCTTTGCAAACATCTTACAATGTTCTTTCATAAGGCAGTTATAATATTTGCATGACATGTAAAGAGACAATCAACCCAGAAATGAATAAATATCAGCAAACTGAACATTTCAAATCTTTTTCTGAATCACATTATAGTTTCACAAATAGTTTTGTAACATCCATGTTTATGCTCAGTACTGTGCCAATTTATGCACAGCAAATAATGCAGTGACTAACATTAATAGCATTGGGCTGTGGTATAACGTTACACTACCATTAATGTAAGGCATAACGTTAATGTTTGCCAGAAGATTCTGATGACTCTATAACATGTTTATCCTCTCTTTCCTCTAAATCTTTGATAATTCATCTGAAAAAAACTTTCTCTCCCTGACTATTACCTTCTTTTACTGTCAGTACCTATCAGACTGCATTTAATTACTGCAAATTGCTGAACTTAGGTGTTTTCTCATGGAGGTTGTCACTTTACTTGCCCTATGTAATAAAATGTAATAAAATGTTGTGAAATAGCACCACCTTCATATTGTTTTCTCCCAGAGCTTTCATTTGTGAGTGGGTAAATCTAGGGTGTACATGGTTTGCATAAAGTGTTGAGAGTCTAAAAATCAGTTGTGAAAGTGTGTAAATCTACATTGTTAGCTGACTGCCGAATAATTTCGACCTCCTTAACAAATGTGTTGGAAAGGGTTTATGATGTTTTTTGAAAAAAGCTATTACAAACAAAAAGTAAAGAAGTTTTCTTCCGGACCATCACAAGTAAGTAATAAAAATATTGTCACATGATCAGAGCAGTCACTTCTGCATTAGTGTGTCAGAGTGTGCCAATTCAAATAAGCATTGTTGAAGAAGAAATTTTCCAACTGGCTATTGATAGTACTAATCCCCAACCCTATAACAAGGAATACACCCATTACAAGCCAATCAAGAAATTCCTTGCTAATACACCCAATACAAGCCAATCAAGAAATTCCTTGCCTAACAGTAGGTATTGACCAGCTGATTCAAATTGTGGAGAAAGTAAAATAAAAAACAAATTTAATTGGAGAAATAATGTGTTGTTGCAGTGGAATAATTAATATGTGATAAATAGAAATGCAATGCAGGTAAATGTCTTCACCAATCTTTATATATATGGAGGAATACTGTAAAGAGTAATAATGTTAAGTATATTTTGTGTCTGAAGACTGATTAACCTCTCTGCTGGCAGTGTTTATTCTTTTAAATAGCCAAACCTCTAGCTCACCCCAAACTACAATTATGGTACGGGGGTACTGAAATTCTCAATTAGTTGAGCTCATTGATTGGCAGCTAATTCAAACAATGCAGAGTACCAAAGATTATATTATACAAAGCATGAATGATACTGAGAGTGCTTTGATTATATAAATTGAGTTTTTCTATACTCACCTTGAAGCAATAAACTGAGATTGTATCTGGACGAGGATTAATTTCAGACAATTGTGGGAGAGGTTTCAGTGAGAGGGTTAGGAGAATTGGTACTGTTTGGGGTGAGAGAACTGGGCCTTTAAGGATTCAAATCATGAACCCTTGACATGAGAAAAATATCAGAAATTGAAATGGTTTTGAAGAAAGAAGTTTGCCCTTTTTTTCTGGTGATCCTCCAAAAAATAACCTAGTAAGCAGGGTTGTGCAGCACCCTGAAAATATTGGTACTGGTATTGTAAGACATACAGAACTGGTATTGAGGCAGTACTAGTTCTCAACTCTCATGTAGGAGTGTCAAGTGGGAATTAATGCATCTGGGTGTTTGATTGGGTTAATAACCATGCAGGAACCTCTGCCCTATATGTTTGTGTAAATATTTTAATCACCCACACGTCCTAACAGGTATTTTTGTCAGCGAATATAATGAGATCCAGTAATTTCTTTCAAGTACCGGTATTTTCTCAAGAACTGGTATTAGTAATATCTTTGGTATTTTCATTTCCTATACCTCTGGTACCTGTATTGACGTCAGTACTGGTATACCGCCCAACCCTACTTGTAATTGTGGCATATTTAATATGAAGCATGTTTAGAGTGTATCATATTAAGTTATAAAAAAGAAACACCAACAACTATTGATCATGTTGCTGTTTGGTTATTTCAAGATCATATATTGGACTTTGTATTTTTGTGTTCAGTGGTACACAGTAAGAAAATTGAAAACCCCCACCTTTCCCCCCCCCCAAAAAAAAAAAATGAAAAAAGAGAAAAATAAAATCTATGGATAATGGAGAACTGATTATTTAGGAAAAACTGTTACCAGGCTATAATCCAACACAGAGAAGTGAAGGATGAATTAACATTGATTGAAAAAAATGGCTCATTTTGGATTTATAGGCCAACAGCCATTTTTTGGTTCCTTGCGTTAGCAAAAGGAACCTATGTAGTCAGGTTGGCGTGTGTGTGTGTGTGTTTGTGTGTGTGTGTGTGTGACGCTAGCTTGGGTACGCTGTAACTCAACAAGGGAAAGTTGGATTAAATTGAAACTTGATGTATAGAAGTGCCATAGTTTGAATGTGGGCCCTATCGTTTTTGGTGGAGGTCAAAGGTCATTTGGGGTTACCAGAGGTCAAAAACTTAAAAACCTTCTCAACATGATATTTCAAGGTAGGAAATTTGGATAGATGTCATACTTGGTGTGTGGGTGTGTTATTGTGTAAGGATAAAATCTGATATGTTTGGTGAAGGTCAAGGGGTCATCTGGGGTCACCAGGGGTCAAACACTGAAAAATGTTTTAACACAGTATTTTAAGGTAAAAAGGACAGATTTCAAATCAATCTGTGTTTGGTTAAGGTCAAAGGTCATCAAGGTCACTGAAGGTCATCCACTGGAAATGTTATTTAGAAAATAGTGTAAGCGAGATAAAGATGTGTTCAATAGATTTTTTATCTTACCTGGTTTTGCATGCTTACACACCCAAACACCTTAGAAATTTGGCCTTAACATTCGTTCAGTAATGATTCCTTCGGGTTTTACACAGATTTTGGAACATTCAAAGTTGTAAGAGGGCAATAACTGAAATCTGTAGATTTTAATGAGCACAAGTCACACTGCATTAAACTGATCTCTCTGCCAGTGGAAGCAATGCATGGAGTATACAGTATGTCTCTTTAATACTGCTGTGCTGTGCTCTGTGGGGTAACCTAATCCTCATTCTATTATAACACCCCATTAATCACTTGCTTTCTGCTTAACTGTTTTCTGAGTAGAGATAGCAAACAGGACAAATAGTAGATTGTTTTAAAGTAATAGCAAGTTTTATTTGAGAGCAGGTAAAAATAACTTATGAGAGAAGTACAAGGGGTGTTTTTCTCACACTAACCACATTGTGTATTGTTCATTAGTGATAATATCAATTACAAGCATCAATACATATGGAAATGAGGAAATGTTTTCGAAGTATCACCGAGCATTATACAAGTTGATTGTAAGTAAGGCCACAAAAATTTAATCATTGATTTCATGTAATATTAGTACTAAAATACCCCTTGTGAAGATGTTACAAACATTGAGGATGAGCTTTCGCTTTGCTCTATTTTGAAAACTGGCTTTACACTAGTTCTTATAATATCCAGTAAGGAACCACAGTGCCCATTGGGCTCTTGTTTCACTCTGACATCCCTGATTGATAAATATTGGTGAACAATGCCATGTATACTGTTCAATTAGACCTATCAATGATACTTGATGGAGAGGTGGGGTTATACCCACTTCAGAGATGTCATCTTCTGTAGGATGTATTGGGATGACGTCTAATAGCTGGGTGCTTGTAGAGATGTACCATACATACTTTATTCAGTTTTTCATGAGATTGAATGGTTGTTTTGGACTTGCTAGTTTCAACTACATTAAGTTAAAGACTTGCAAACTTTTGCTTGAATATGGATGTGTGTCATTTCCTCATTCAGTTAAGTTACAAAGCTAGTTAGTGTGGCTGTTGTCAGTTTAGCCTTTGCTGTTGTATAAATTGCTTTCCTATGGGAATAGAGTAAGGTACAGGCACTTTATGATAGACTCTCAAAAGCAGAATTGACCACTTTATATATTAGACCAGATAATGAATCTACTAGGAGTGATTAGGATATTAAAAAAATTGGAAGTACATCAGGAATAAAACTTGAACTAAGATAAAATAATCCGTTTATGCTAACGGCTTTCTTTGTTTGTACATGCCATGCAAGAACAATGAAATACAGCATGGCAGTAAGAGGAGCACACTTAAATACTCAAATCAGACATCAAAATTCAAATCAACAATTTTGCAAAGTACAAAACACACTTTATTCCATTTTGTTTTTCCATGAAAAGACTTGTTCTTTGTTCAGTGTTGCCATAGGGGCAATGGTTTTAAAAATTGAAAACTCTTTATGGGTTAATCATGTTTATTTACTGTACTGAAAAGTATAAGGATTGCACAACTTGGGCAGGACTCAAAGGAGATTTGGAAGGGGTGCATGTGGATTGGATTTTTTTTTTTCTTTGGGGGGGGGGGGGTTGCAAAGGGTGTCTGATGTAAAATAGTGCAATATAAAAAGCAAAATCAGGAAGAACCTGTTAAATTATGTGAGGAATTCATTAAATGCTAACAGCCAGGGCAGTTTTCATAACTGTCCCAGATGCCAAGGCCAACTAGTATAAGGAGGACATGGATGGGGAAATACAGACGTCTGCTAACCCTAGACTCATGCTGGTAGATTCAGTTGTGATGATATGTTTAATTTTAGAATATCACATCAGATTGCTTTGATGTATAAAAATGAATTGTAAAGTTGATATTGACCTTAGAGATAGTATCAACTGTTCCAATTTTTAATGTTTCTGAAGTGCCAACTCTTTTGGGGAAACAATGAAGTACATCTCAACATCTTCCTTTTATGGATCTCTTTATGTAGCACATTTGTCTCCAGAACTTCTTTTAAGTTCTGTGTCAGTCTTTGCAAACTGCATGATGTCTCACTAAGTGTAAATTCTAGTTACTCTGTTTAGGATGATTTTTTAAAATATTTATCACCACAGGAGATATTTGTTATATAGTTTATTTATTTATAATTCTAATGGTAATTCTGCAGAGAGGCAGGAATCTGAAAACTGGGAACTCAGCTGCGAGCAAACAGATCTTATCTTTTCTTTTACTTTGTGCACTGAAAAGGTACTGATGATATAGTAAAGTATGTGGTTATATTCCTGAACACCTACAGAGCAGTTGTAGTCAAAATGTTATGAAAAGAGAGCACAAACCTAGCATAAACCAATTTTTAGGTGTGTTTTCATCATTAGCTACTGTACATCTCATTTTCACCTAATGAATACTTAATGAGTAATGGTCGATTATCAAGTAACAACTCCCAAGTTGTTGGCTTCTGTTGTTTCAATATCTAATTACCTAATACAAGGGAAACAAACCTTAATCAGGTTATATCACAGCACCTGTAAACAAGGTACAACCTCAATAAGCTATAGAATTAGCAAAGTAAGATGCCCTTCACAAATGTCAATGACAAACAATAGCAAAACAGATGTCAAAGAAATTGACCTGTAGCATTTTTCCAGGAAAGTAGACCAGCGTGGAGCTGTAAGGGAAGGAGAAACATCCACTTAATCTGTCCTACTTAACGATGACCTCATTCTTTTCCAGTGCAGTAATCCTGCAACAAAGATCATTGTCAAGATGCTGCTTTAAAGATATCTGCTCACCCTACACATGTGAAATGTTTTCACAGTTTTTCATTAAAACGACTGTCAGTCATTTTTAAGTTCTGGACATTGTTATTCTAGTTTCTTTATTAAAAAGGAATGAACCTGTTTGAAAACCAGAGGGAGTCTAGATTTCGATGATGATATTTCAAACAATTCCGGATTGTTTTTGAAATAGGGAATAATGCATCTTTCCTTCAAAAGTAATAAAGAAATACACTATACCCTTTGTGGCACCAGTTGAAATAAATTTTGCATTCTTGGACGCGTGGCAATGTAATACTTATGGAGAAAAACCATCCAAAGAGCTCTTTCAGATTAGGCAGATGATGTAAACAATTGTCTTCAATGCCAAATCCTGTTAGTTTAGAGGAATTTCAGGAATCAGACAATGCAAAAATAAAGTGGCGGTTACGCACATAGGACAAAGGAGGAGCATGGGTTGTTTCTCCTTCCCTTACAGCTCCCAGAGTAGACTAACATTGGTGTGGTAACAAGTAGACCCATAAACCTGATCTAGTACTTCTTCACCTCAGACAGTTGAAAATCTTTCAACCTACTTACTTCTAAGCCCCCAACCCCACAGGAGTGTAAGACATCCTTATCCAGACACAATCTCATGTTATTGCTTTAAGAAATACCCTGGTATGTATTTAGTCCCTAATGCACAATCAGCACACTCCCACACATTCTGTCTATTATGAGCCAAGTCCTCTACATTTTTGATTCCTTGCCGTAAGCAGGCAAGGAATCTATGCGATGGTGATGTCGTGTGTATGTGTGTGTGTGTGTGTGTGTGTGTGCGCGTATGTGACGCTTTGGCTTGTAAACATGATATCTCAAGAAGGGTAAGTCCGAGCGATCTCATACTTGGCATGTGGATTGCCCATATTGAGTAGATGATCCCTATTGTTTTTGGTGGACGTCAAAGGTCACTTGGGGTCACGAGAGGTCAAAAGGTCAAAATCTTGTAAACACGATATCTCGAGAACGGTACATGTGACTATGCTCATATTTGGTGTGTGGGTTGGTCATATTGAGTAGGTGATCCCTATCGATTTTCTTGGAGGTCAAAGGTCATTTGGGGTCACAAGAGGTCAATAGGTAAATTCCTTAGAAATTGCTTGTAAACACGGTATCTCAAGAAGGGTAAGTGTGAATAATCTCATATTTGGTGTGTGCATTGGCCATATTGGGTAGATGATCCCTATTGTTTTTGGTGTAGATCAAAGGTCATTAGGGGTCATGAGAGGTCAAAAGGTCAAAACTTCGTAAACACGATATCTGGAGAACGGTGCATGTGACTATGCTCATATTTAGTGTGTGGATTGGTCATATTGAGTAGATGATCCCTATTGATTTTTGTGGAGGTCAAAGGTCATTTGGGGTCACGAGAGGTCAATAGGTAAATTCCTTAGAAATTGCTTGTAAACACGGTATCTCAAGAAGGGTAAGTGTGACTAATCTCATATTTGGTGCGTGCATTGGCCATATTGAGTAGATGATCCCTATTGTTTTTGGGGGAGATCGAAGGTCATTAGGGGTCACGAGAGGTCGAAAGGTCAAAACTTCGTAAACACGATATCTCAAGAATGGTACATGTGACTATGCTCATATTTGGTGTGTGGGTTGGTCATATTGAGTAGATGATCCCTATTGTTTTTGGTGGAGGTCAAAGGTCATTTGGGGTCACGAGAGGTCAAAAGGTCAAAACTTTGTAAACACGATATCTCGAGGATGGTACATGTGACTATACTCATATGTGGTGTGTAGGTTGGTCATATCGAGTAGATGATCCATATTGTTTTTGGTGGAGGTCAAAGGTCATTTGGGGTCACGAGAGGTCAAAAGGTCAAAACTTCGTAAACACGATATCTCGAGGATGGTACATGTGACTATGCTTTTATTTGGTGTGTGGGTTGGTCATATTGAGTAGATGATCCCTATTGTTTTTGGTGGAGGTCAAAGGTCATTTTGGGTCACGAGAGGTCAAAAGGTCAAAACTTCAGAAACACGATATCTCGAGAACAGTACATATGACTAAACTCATATTTGGTGTGTGGATTGGTCATATTGAGTAGATGATCCCTATTGATTTTTGTGGAGGTCAAAGGTCATTTGGGGTCACGAGAGGTCAATAGGTAAATTCCTTAGAAATTGCTTGTAAACATGGTATCTCAAGAAGGGTAAGTGTGACTAATCTCATATTTGGTGCGTGCATTGGCCATATTGAGTAGATGATCCCTATTGTTTTTGGTGGAAATCGAAGGTCATTTGGGGTCACGAGAGGTCGGAAGGTCAAAACTTCGTAAACACGATATGTGGAGAACGGTACATGTGACTATGCTCATATTTGGTGTGTGGGTTGGTCATATTGAGTAGATGATCCCTATTGTTTTTGGTGGAGGTCAAAGGTCATTTGGGGTCACGAGAGGTCAAAACTTCGTAAACACGATATCTCGAGAACGGTACATGTGACTATACTCATATGTGGTGTGTAGGTTGGTCCTATCGAGTAGATGATCCATATTGTTTTTGGTGGAGGTCAAAGGTCATTTGGGGTCAAGAGAGGTCAAAAGGTCAAAACATCAGAAACACGATATCTTGAGAACGGTACATGTGACTATGCTCATATTTGGTGTGTGGGTTGGTCACATTGAGTAGATGATCCCTGTCGATTTTCGTGGAGGTCAATGGTCATTTGGGGTCAGGAGAGGTCAAATGGTCAAAACTTCGTAAACACGATATCTTGAGAACGGTACATGTGACTATACTCATATTTGGTGTGTGGGTTGGTCATATTGAGTAGATGATCCCTGTAGTTTTTGGTGGAGGTCAATGGTCATTTGGGGTCACGAGAGGTCAAAAGGTCAAAACTTCGTAAACACGATATCTGGAGAACGGTACATGTGACTATGCTCATATTTGGTGTGTAGGTTGGTCATATTGAGTAGATGATCCATATTGTTTTTGGTGGAGGTCAAAGGTCATTTGGGGTCACGAGAGGTCAATAGGTAAATTCCTTAAAAATTGCTTGTAAACACGGTATCTCAAGAAGAGTAAGTGTGACTAATCTCATATTTGGTGTGTGCCTTGGCCATATTGAGTAGATGATCCCTACTGTTTTTGGTGGAGGTCAAAGGTCATTTGGGGTCATGAGAGGTCAAAAGGTCAAAACTTCGTAAACACGATATCTCAAGAACGGTACATGTGACTGTGCTCATATTTAGTGTGTGGATTGGTCATATTGAGTAGATTATCCCTATTGATTTTCTGAAAGGTCAAAGTTCATTTGGAGTCAGCACATTCAAAGCCTGACAAGCTTTCCTGCACAGTCTTTCAAGAAATGTCACTTGTAGGGTCCTGTAACTTGTCCTGTAGATGGCACATAGTGAATACATGGTCCCAGAAGTTTTTGGTGGAGGTCAAATGTCATTTGGGTTCACAACGGGCAAGGGGGATCTCAATGTAGGAAGATTGGATGCCTTGCATGTGTACTTTGTGGGCACATTATGGAGCCCTGTTAATTGAAAAACATTGCCAAGCAATGTCAATGTGAAAAAAGGCCTTACATTTCAGCGGCAAGGAATCACTAAGTCTTTTGGCTTTCTGGTTTAATTCCATGTCAGTCAAAGAGCTGTTCCAGTTGAGAATTTCTGCTGACAACTGTTAAAATTGCAGTTTGGGATGGAGAGTGATTTCCTTTTAAATGCAGAGTGATGGTGATAAAACAACAGATACTATCTTTATTTTAACCTTGAGCTAATGTGATTTAATTTATTTTAACCTGGAGCTAGATTGACATCATTTATTTTAGCCTTCAGTTTGTTTTACATCATTTTAGCCTGGAGCTAGATTGGCGTTGGTCATTCTTGCCTGGAGCTAGATTGACATTTATTTCAGCAATTGAATTTGATTCACATTAATTTTAGCCTGAATCTATAATTGACATTTGTCAGTTTTGATATCATTGAGTGTGGTACTCTGATGGAGTAGTTTGTTTTAATACTTCATTTGATGAAGCATATTACTGAGTACATGCCATTACCTTGCACTATATTGCACTGAAATAAATTTGCATTATGTTAAATATGGAATGTTTAGCACTCATCAGGGAGAGCAAACCATGCACCTTAATTTGTAGGAAGATGGAAGTAAGTTGAATATTTGAGAGGTTTTCTGACAACAGTCACCATTTTTAATTAAAGGGGCAGTGAGAGTTTGTTTTAACGAGCTTTCCACTACTTTAATTCTGCACGACAATCATGTATAGAGTTAAAAGTAACCAAAAGTGATCTGTCATCACAGTCTGACATTGTGATTGGTCACTGTCTGAATGAAGCTGTCTAGTATTGTGTATGTGTGAAATTTTGTTACCGAACAAAATTACCAAATCCCCATAGTCTTCTCACTTGAAAGATCACTTTCAAGATCTCTGTTGGTTGCAGTAACTTGAAAGAATCAGTAAAAAAAGGAAAAATGAAGTGCTGGAACAAAAGATATATCAAACTCTTATTACCCCTTTAACTTTATTTTCAAGACAAATTGAGTACTAACTTGTATTGTTCTTGAAATGAATCTTGCCTTTGAAAGTACTTAACACAAATGTGTACATAATACATGTGTGAGGTTAAAAAATGGGGCAGATGGAGTCAACTTTTCAACAAGAGTCTTCTTCTTTTTCATGTGTGGAGATTTGGGGCTGAAATTTCTGTGTTTGATTGAGTGGGAGCAGAGCATTATACCTGCCTGCTTGCATTCTAATATATGAAATTTATTAAAGTTGTGTTTGAAAGATGCTTTTGTAGGGCTGAGTTCATTGCCTGCTCAGCATTTAGCTGTTAATTCATTGCACTAATAGCAGTGTGCTTGGTTGTATGTTCAGTTCTTCTCTTGCACATAGTAATACAGGCTGTGAAATCTGGTTCATGATCTAGCTGGTTGAACAAGCCATCTGCTCACACTATATGTTTGTTTTAGGTAGACTCTACTACCAGCTGTGGTTAGCTAGTGTTAAGGGAAGTAGCTGGCACTTAGAAGTACAGTAATCTACTGAGGAGATATCTCCCATTCTGTCCTGACTAATATATCATTAAATGGCCAGGAAATGTAATTGCATTTTAACGGTTTTGAGTTCTAGTACAGTAGGAACCTTTTGAGTTTCTGTGTTTATTTTGATAAGTGCAAAGCCATGCAGTGTTTACTTGTGGATTTGTAGGTGCAGCTAAATGTATTTTTCAAAAATTGAACAGTTTATAGGTACACCAATACATACAAACGTTTGATATTTATTATATCTGACTGCATGCTTATGTCAGTACACAGTCCAGGTTTTTATGATTAGAGAAAATATGTAGTGGTATTTAGATCTGCCATAAAACTCTTAGTTGTACTGTAGATTTACAAAAGATGCAATATCATAAATGTTTTGCCTTCACTCTTGCTTTAGGAAGATGGTTAAAAAATACAAATTTGTTTCCTTAAATTACTGTTTTTAACAGAGGATAGAAATTGTGTGAGTTTCACAACAGATTGCTGTTCTAGTTTCCCAGTGTTCTCCATCTCGCCAACCAGAAGGTTTTAAGTGGCAGCATACCTTGTGAGTGAAAATTGCCGCTCCTCAAACAAGCTGCCTTTCAAACAATATATGTACTCTGTGAAAAACATCTTAAAATTTCTTGTAATAATTAATATTTAAGCCTGCTGATTGATTTGGCTATTTCAGTATTGTAGTATTGCAATTGAGAAATACCCACACTGCTTCCGAGGACCAAAGTATTGGAAATAAGTGAATGAGCAAATATAACCATGCAGACTTTATGTACTAAGCATCATTTGGTGCTATTTATGGTACTGAATCAAACAATTTCTAGAGGGGACACCCCCCGCCCTCCATCATGGTGACCACTTTACATGTACATGCAGGCTGCCTTCTTTGCTTTGAAATCATGTAGTTTTAACAGAGATACCTAAAATTATGCCAGTGTATACAACCTGTTTTGACAAACTGATGAGTGTGTTACAGATGACCAAAGTGTTTCATTTTTTCTGTAATATTGTTTCAATGGATGTTAGAGTCAAGAGGTGACACTATTTTCCCCTTTACTGCATTATTTTGAGTCAATGTCATTCATTAGCAAACTTGTCTGTGTTAAACTTCCAGATTATGCATTCAGTGTTTGGCAATCTTGAAGGCCAAACCTTCCTCCCCCCAAACTGCAATTTTTGTTCAGAGAAATTCTTAATTGTTACAGCTCTTTAATTGACATCCAGTTAAAAAAATGGGGTGCATTAGGCAGTTGTGGGAGGGGCTTAAGAAGTTGGTAAGGAGAATTGGAATAGTTTTGGGTGAGAGGTTTAGGCTTTTAAGTACTGTTGGTTTTACGTAGTACATACTCCCCCCCATCCACCCACTCTTGTTCCATTCTAACACTCCAAAGTAAAGATTTTTTTTTGTATATGAACCTTTTCTTTACTGTTCTTCATAATTTTTTTTTAATTAAAAGGAAATCGAAAATTAGAATTTTATGTATTTAAGTAAGTTCAGGGTGGTATAAATGTCTTTCTCTTTCTCAGTTGTTATGACACTTTCACATGTCAGAATTGTATCTGCCAATGTTAATTATGTGATTGGATTTTTATTGATATTTAAGTTTTCTTCCTTCTTTGAGAAAAGGATAAATTACAAAGTATTGTTTTCCACCAAGCACTTCATATCTTGAACTTATTTCTGTGTAAACTTCAAAAAGTATGCTTTTGTCCCACTTCTTTACCTGTGTCAATTGCTATACATACATCTTCAGTATTATAATTTTGAAGTATGTGTGTTATTTATTTTGTGTGTTGCTTTATCCTGTGATGTGTTTTAATGGAGAAATATCTCACACTTTGTGATGTTTGGGCAAACCCCTGCATCTACACAGCTCATGTTTTCATTTTAGTCATAATAAAGATGTTCTCTTGCATGTCTCACCAAGTTTCTTACATCAGATTTGAATGTTGCGGTAAAGATGAACATTTCAGTTATTTATTTGTAAAATTCAGATTTGGTTTATCCGAAAATGTGGGTGTTGTTTGTTTAAAAAAAGTTTTGTAAAGATAATTCTCTGGTTAACCTATCTTGGTCTCCCTAGATGAGTTGGAATTGTTGTAAAAAAAAGTGAAATTGTGCTGAACATACAGACTGACAGAAAGGGGCAGGCCTGTAGCCAGACGATTCTCTGAAAGGGCCAAAATTTTTTTCCAGTGGTGGGGCAGTGGGAAATGTTTAAAACTGTATTAATTCAAAGAAAAACTCCCAGATGGGGGGGGGGGTGGGGTGACTTTTAAGACTTCTTTTCCCCCTTGGCACCCAACTTGACTGGGGTCTGTGGGTCTGTGATATGGTGGATGGGTGATGATGGTAAGGGCTAGAAGGATTTTATATAGGTGAGAGGTGGCTAACCAGATTTAGATGTAAATTGTAATGTTACAGTTTTTTGTCTCATATGAGACCAGATATTATAGACTTACATAACTTTATGGACTGTATAAATATTAACCTTATCATAATGAACATGTCAGTGTGTAGCAATTAGTTTGTGTGTAACAAGTTTGTGCACATTCATGAAAGACTTTTTTGTATGTCTTTCTGTTAATGGTATTTGAAATATTTTGTAAGATTTTGATTGAAGGTCACCAAGCAGTCAAACAAAATAGAAAGAAGATGAAGAAGAAAAATAAAAAAGAAAAAGATGTGCTGTCTTCATTGCTAATTTGTTTTTATGTGTTATATTTTTAAAGATCCTTTGCTGTGTTTTGAAGTCCAACTGCCTGCGGTTATTAATAAGATTGTAATCTTCTAATACCACACTCTTTCATAATATATAAATAGCACAATACCAAGGTCTGAATCTACATAATTTAGTGACAATAGTGAATTCTATTTTTGGGTTGTTTGTGGCAAATGTAAACTACTTAAGAAATCTTGTTAAGAGGTATTTTAATTCATAAAAAGTATATGAAATCCACTTGAATCTAATGAAGTTTCTCTGCCTTGGAAGCTCTTAACTTGCCTGCGTAACAGACTGTAGGTGTATTCCTTAAATGCGGACTGATCAAACTGCCTCTGCTCCGAAGGGTAGCTTTTTTATACTCTTGAGGTGTCTATTCCTTAGTTGAAATAACCCAGTTAAAAGAGTGGCATTGTGAGGGAGAAAGGAAAAGGGGTTGCCCTTTGAGGGGGAAAGGAACAAAGAGATTAAACCGTCTGAGCTGAGAGAACAGATAGAATGATGGTGAGTAAAAATAAATGGTGTAGTTCCCTTCCAGTTAGTTTCATACCCCTAATTAGAAACAAATTATGGCATAGACGTACATCCCTGTCTGAGCACTTTGAAGATGAGTGCTAATTACGCTGGTGTGATCCCCTTTGGTTATCAGTAGAGGCCACCTTACAGCTGACCCACGGCGAACACCTCATGGGGACTTTTAGATCCAATCCATATACATCTGTAAAAGACAGTTAATGGGAAAAATTATGAAGTGTTGCCATATAATTTAGAAATGTAATTTCACTGCTGGTAACACAGTTGTGGATTGAATGGGGATTGGTGCCACCTTCGCGTGTTGCTTCCAAGTTTGGTATGGCTGGGGGAGGGAAGGGGGAGAGTGAAGAGCCTTGGATACAATCTTTACCAGTGGACTATATGTAGGAATAGTGCAAGGACAGGAACCATGCTGAGGTATGTGAATTTCTTGGAAGAACCACTCAATGACAAGCATGTTGCATGGTCAGATTTGGTTAATGTAGTGTAGAAGAAGAAGCACATGAAAATCTGGGAATGATGGCAGCATTCATCAGTCAATGTGAACCTGGAGATATGAGTAAGTCGTCTAGTCATTAATGTTGTTTGATTGTGCCACTGATGTGTGTAGTATTCAGTAATCCCATTTTGAATAATTTTTTTTTGTCATTTAATTTCTTTCAAAAGGTTTTCTAATTTTTCTACAGTTCAGTATTATCATACATACATTTGATCATTTTTTTTGATTCCTTGCCGAAGGCAGGCAAGGAATCTATGCGATGGTGATGTCGTGTGTATGTGTGTGTGTGTGTGTGTATGTGTGTGTGGGTTTGTCTTTGTGCAAAACAAAGGACCTAAACAATAGACTTCCAGGTCCTCGGTAGTAAATTCAAAAGATTTCTCAAGACCTCCGTTGTCTAACAATAGACAGTCTATTGTGAAGGTTAGGGTTAAGTAAGCAGACACAATGGAGATAACAATGAAGTCCTCAGTTGTGTGTAAAAACACGACTGTGTGTGTGTGTGTGTGTGTGTATGTGACGCTTTGGCTTGTAAACACGATATCTCAAGAAGGGTAAGTGTGACTAACCTCGTATTTGGTGTGTAGGTTGGTCATATTGAGTAGATGATCCCTATTGTTTTTGGTGGAGATCAAAGGTCATTTGGGGTCACAAGAGGTCAAAAGGTCAAAACCTTGTAAACACGATATCTCGAGAACGGTACATGTGACTATGCTCATATTTGGTGTGTGGATTGGTCATATTGAGTAGATGATCCCTGTCGATTTTCGTGGAGGTCAAAGGTCATTTGGGGTCACGAGAGGTCAATAGGTAAATTCCTTAGAAATTGCTTGTAAACACGGTATCTCAAGAAGGGAAAGTGTGACTAATCTCATATTTGGTGTGTGCATTGGCCCTATTGAGTAGATGAACCGTATTGTTTTTGGTGGAGATCAAAGGTCATTTGGGGTCACGAGAGGTCAAAAGGTCAAAACTTCGTAAACTCGATAACTCAAGAACGGTACCTGTGACTATGCTCATATTTGGTGTGTGGGTTGTTCATATTGAGTAGATGATCCCTATTGATTTTCGTGGAGATCAAAGGTCATTTGGGGTCACCAGTGGTCAAAAGGTCAAAACTTCGTAAACACGATAACTCAAGAACGGTACATGTGACTATGCTCATATTTAGTGTGTGGGTTGGTCATATTGAGTAGATGATCCCTATCGATTTTTGTGGAGGTCAATGGTCATTTGGGGTCACGAGAGGTCAGTAGGTAAATTCCTTAGAAATTGCTTGTAAACACGGATTCTCAAGAAGAGTAAGTGTGACTAATCTCATATTTGGTGTGTGCATTGGCCATATTGAGTAGATGATCCCTATTGTTTTTGGTGGTGGTCAAAGGTCATTTGGGGTCATGAGAGGTCAAAAGGTCAAAACTTCGTAAACACCGTATCCCAAGAACGGTACATGTGACTGTGCTCATATTTAGTGTGTGGATTGGTCATATTTAGTAGATAATCCCTGGTGATTTTCCCAAAGGTCAAAGTTCATTTGGAGTCAGCATGTTCAAAGCCTGACAAGCTTTTCTGCACAGTCTTTCAAGGAAGGTCACTTGTAGGGTCCTGTAACTTGTCATGTAGATGGCACATAGTGAATACACGGTCCCAGAAGTTTTTGGTGGAGGTCAAATGTCATTTGGGTTCACGACGGGCAAGGGGGATCTCAAGATTGGATGCCTTGCATGTGTACTTTGTGGGTACATTATGGAGCCCTGCTAATTGAAAAACATTGCAAAGCAATGTCAATGTGAAAAAAGGCCTTACATTTCAGCAGCAAGGAATCACTAAGCCTTTTGGCTTTCTGGTTTGTGTTGTATTTGATCAGGGTGGTGTTTTTAGATGCGGTTACAGTAGATATAGCTTAATTAATAAGTTAATTCTATTAGACTATGCTAACATGTGGACAAAATAAGGGGGAATGCTTGAGGTTAGCCTGGGATCTGTGCATGGACTTGGAGCTATTAACAAATGCAAAACACACAATATAAGCATTTCTCCCATAGGGTGGATATGGTACAAAGATGTCATGCCTAACAGTGGCAGGGCAAATTTTCTGGAGACAAATGGCTATTTTCCATTCTGCCATGAAATGCAAGTGAGATATGTGAGGAATAGGACCATATTCCTTTACAAATTTCTAACATAAAATTTTTACAACCTTACAAGTTCAAAGGGTATTTTCATGTTAATATATGCAAATGAATGACAGAAAATCCAGTGAACTTCAACTGGAAAATTGCATACCTCCCAAGTGACCCACATTTCCCGGGTTTGACCCGCATCTGAACACCTAAACCCACTGACCCACCCAGCTCTCTGGAAAACCAGCATTCCAAATCTCTGAGGTATTCCTAGTTAAAAGAACCAAGAAAATTAATAAATAATTCATCTTACAGATAACTTTAAATTCAGTTAAACGAATCTCACTCTCAGGCTCACAGCACATTCAACTGCTCACGCTACTCTACAATGAATAGGCTATGCTGAGTACTACATGTACGGACCTATGTTTGCTTTCGCAACATCGCTATTGGCTAATCCTCGCAGCAGGTATTTATATTCCTGTCAGGTTGTCACAGTGTAGTAAGGTCATACAATGCCGTGTTCAATAGCAAAAATGAATGCTCACTTTGGGAGTTTGACTGAGGCGAGGCTTGTCTCAGAATTTTCCATCAAAAGAACGTTCTGGACTGTCTTGACAGTCCTTGCCGTTCTTGACTGTGTGTTTTCATAACTAAAATTCCATGCGAGGTGTACAAAAGTAGGCCCTATTGGAAAATAGAAATCACAGCATGGTTCAACTGTTGGTGACGTTTCGAATTGAGGTTACCAAACTGTATCGATATACCGCACCAAAATTTACAGCAACTATGACAGTTAAATATTAGGAGAGGTTTTTGTAATTGCGCAGTTGTGAGTACCTGTGTAATATTATTTTACCGCAAATCTCTCAATGCATTCTTTTACTAGGTTACTGCAATAAAATCAGTACCGTAATGGACTTTTTTGGCAGTAATCTAGCAAAATTGCGTTGACTGATTTGCCAAAAAAGTGCCACCATTCTGCGTGTAGACACTTCTAAAATTCAACAATTTCGAAAAGGGGATGGGGACATCCCCTCCCCTTATACCCCCCTTCAAGGCCAGTGATCAACCAACGGGTAAGTCAGTTGGACCCCTATCTAGCCTCTTGGAACTTTGGAGCTACAGTATGATATTGAGCTCCACACGCGGCTAACTTACACAGGAGGCTTAATTGTTCTCACATACCCAACGATGGTTGGACATACCTTGTGTTTACAAAAGGACAAAACAGCAGGTTAACACCATGTTTTTCAGTGTCTGTTTTCACTAATAATCCCCAAGTTTGGTTGATTGGTTATGTCTCACTAACATATAGAAACCATATCAAATATTTCACATACCAGTTACTATAAAATGTGAGAAAAAACAGGTCACTAGTTAAATTAAGTACAGTTCCAAATAATCTTTGTCACTATGTATCTCAAGCTAATGACACCATACCCCTCATTGAAAGAGAAAGTGCAGCAATTTGAATTAGTGTAGAAGTCTTGAAGACTATCCTAATGCATGATTGGCTTTTTGAATAACATGTGTTGGTACTTTTCTCACACAACTGTCAAATTTATGAGGAGTTGCTTCTTGATCTCTCCTGAATATGTGCACTTTTAATGTATTGAAACACCATGAGAAATAATTGCAAGAAACCAGGAGGAAATTTTTGATGCTCAGCTGTTGATTTTAAAAAGCTGAAGTCTGAGCAAACGACTGCTATTAAGCTGCATTTACTTGACACGCTTATTGCGGAACGCGGTGTGCGGAAAGGATCCGCGTGCCCAATAAACACACCACTCGGATCGTTCCTCATTCCGTTATAGTAAAACCAGCTAAATAGTTCAATTCCAGTAAACGACATCCTTCTGATAAGTTACATGCCTTCCAATGTTACCCAAGCTGCTTTGGGTCATTTAGCAGTTTTTCATGGATGACTATAGCCAAGTGGATAAAGATATGAAACTGATAGACATACTACTCATTGACTGGAAGTTAATTGGTTCATAGCACTTAAGTTTCAGTCATTTTTCCATTGCTGTGAGAAGTTATCACAATAAAACATCAAAAACCTGCCAAAGTTCCCCCGTTTTATCAGTATATGGTACAATGTAGTATGGGAAGTCCGGGAAATGTGGAGAAATCCTACTGGAGCTATACACGGTGTCCACGTGGTCACCAATAGGCGCGCGGAACACGGAAAGAATTGGACATGGAGATTTTGATACGCAATCCGCAATCGGCGTGTGATGCTTCCGCCATCCGCGTGCCCAATAAACAGGTCATTAGAAAAACAAATAAAATTCTTTCCGTGTTCTGCATTACGCATTACGCTTTCCGCATTCTGCATTCGGTGTGTCAAGTAAACACAGCTTTGGAGAAATGCATGCAGTCACCCCAACTTGAAGAAGTGTAGTAGCTGGACTGTCCTGTTTCATGATTGGCTCTTGAGAGTCATGTGACGAATTTTCTCCTTAAATGTGACATTTACTAGAAGAAACTGGCTTTTTGTTTACCTTGAATATGAAATATTGAAATCCTAAAATGTCATGATAATGATACTTTGAAGATAAATTATAAGAAAATTTTGAGATTTAGAAGACTGCTCTTGCCATTTTAAGGGATTTACATCATTGATCAAAGGCAGTTGAACATTTCTTCCAGCAGATATTATCATGATTCATCATCAGCAAGGAATAGTAAAGTTCATTCGGATTACACAGGATGATATGCAGCCCAAATATGTGTTTCATGTACTTGAAAGGGTCAGGTTATATAGGCCTTCAAAGCATGTATATTGCATTAGGCTATAAGATCCTTGGACTTTGCTCAAGGATGTAGGGCTACCTCTAAAAATAACACTGTTTGTTTTTATTGGCATCTTCTGCATACAGCATTATATCCTTATTGAGTGTCAACCTAAGTGGATGCTCTTACAGTAAGTTGCATATGATCATGACATTTTCCTTTAATTTGAAGATTGATTGGAAATGAACGTACCTTGTGTACAGTAAGTAAATGCGGGACTAACGACTAATCAATCTATTTTTAGTAAAGTGCAGCTGAATACCATATGTTGTGGTTTTCTATTTGAACTGTTAAAAACATGGTAGAAATTCATATGCCATGTATTTGCTTAATTGCTGGACCCATTGCAAACTAATGATGAAATAACAGGATGGACACGTTATAGGGCAATAGTCCCCCCCCCCCCCCCCCGTCATGTTCCATTTTGCTTCAAACAAAGACAATTATTGAAATGAAATTGTGGTAAGGTTGAGTGAACTAGACTTCAGAACAGCATCTTAGTATCTCAGGGTAGTGGAGTTAAGTGGAAAGGATGTTTAAATATTTTTAGGGGAATGTGACATATTATACCCCTAAGTCTTGTTAGCTCAACTAGCTGAAGCATTGTACCAGGTACTACCAAGGACTTAATCTGAAATCTCTTGTCAGAGAACACCGCCACCTATTTATTTCGCGAGTTCCTGAACTGTCGCGCAGCCAAACATCTCTTTCGCGATTGCAGGGCTATATATTCCACTTCTATCTTGAAGGACATCGTCTTCACGCAAACGGACTCAGCATAACAAAGTGCACTTGCCCACAGACGGTATGATTCTCCTTTTTTTTTTTTAGTGTGTATGTATGTATGTATAAATGTATTGACGTATGTTTGATGTTTCCCTGAATGAAAGTATTTCTACTCATGAAATGAATTTAATTATGTAACCAAAGATGCATGTTTGTATAATGAAAGTACGTAAGACCAAGATTAAAGCATGTACAAAAGCTAATTGGTGTGAAATTGTTCATGGTGTTGTCGTGTCCAAGGGCCAATTCACAAGAACATTACCGGCCTGATTCTTTACAGTTCCCACCCGTGACATATTTTGCTCACAAAATTTCCTCTTTCTGTCTGTCAACATTGGGAAAAAGCCAGCTGCTGTTTGCAGATTCTTTGGCTGATCCTTGTCAAAGTTGGGAGGTTGTAACACATATCAAGGGCATGCAATTTATGGTACTAAGAAGTAGGTCAAAGGTCATGTGGGGTTGTGAGAGGTCAGTGTGAATTGCATAAAAGCTTCAGCTGATATTTGTTATGTTCACATCTTTCCACAAATGCGGGGAAAGTGTTAGGGAGATAATGGGTCACTCAAAAATTTTCTTTTGAAGGAGGTCCAAGGTCATTTATATGCCAGAGGTCAACAAAAGGAGAACAAGCAAGCGTTATCTTTGAATTTTTTCAGATTTTGCACTGAAGTGTTTCTGGTAGTACTGTAGATGGTGGTCATCAGTGGTGCACCTAATTGGAGACTCAGTCAAAGCTCATATGGAGGTCACATCCCCATACCTCCCAAGTGACCCGCATTTCGTGGGTTTGACCCACATTTTAACATCCAAACCCGCTGACCCGCCCAGCCCTCTGAAAAACCCGCATGTCAAATTTCCGAAGTGTTCTTGGTCAGAGAACCACACAAATTGACAAATAATTGAGCTTATTGATAACTAAATCGTATCTTACACTTCAGCATATTCAACTGCTCACGCGCTGTTCTATGCATAGGCCTAGTCCGTACGTTGGATAGGTCTAGTCAGTATGTACGGACCTGTTTGCTCTCGCAACATTGCTATTGGCTAACCTTCGTAGCTGCAGCAGTAATGGAATATATTCCTGTCACTGCGTAAATGTTACCTCATGCAATGCTGCATTCAATAGAGAAAATGAATGCCCACTTTGCGGGTTAGAGGCGAGGCTTGTCTCAGAGTTTCCCATCAGATGAACATTATTGAGAGTGCTTGTCGTTCTGACTGTGTGTTTTCATGGCTTGAACGCCATACCATATGTACGAAGGTATATACGTGAAATTACTTGCAGCATGTTACGACCATCGGTGACATATCGAGTTGACTTTTGCAAACTGGACGGTGCCGGTAACGCACCAAAAATTGCGGTAACAATTAACAATTAAATATTGTGATTAGGAGAGTTTTAAGTCATTTGAGAGAATCATGCATTATAGGCCCTTATATTATTTTGGTATGATCTCTCAACACATTAATTTTCTAGGTTACCACCAAAAAATCAGTACCGTACTGAACTTTTTTTTGTGTGGTAACATGCCAAAATTGCTCTCTTATTTGCGAAAAAAGTGCCACCATTTTGCGTGTGGACACTTCTAAAATTCAAAAATTTTCGAAAAGGGGGGACACCCCCTCCCCTTATACCCCTCCCCCAAGCCGGTGATCCACCAACGGACAGATCAGTTGGACCCGCATCTAGCCTTTCGGAACTTGGGAGCTATGCATCCCCCCCAACTGAGTCAAAAAGAGAAGTTACACAGAGGCTTTCTGTCAACTCCTTAGGGTTATGCTGTGATCATTGGTTGGGTGAGCTTCTTACCAAGCTGGCCGAAAGGTCATTTGGGATCATATAGATGTCACATTGTTAATCACTGAAAAGCTTTCATTTCATAGGGTTTCTAACTAAACCATGTCAATGTTAGTAAATGATCAAAGGTGTACTTTTGACATAGGTCAAAGGTTATTCTAGTGAGTTCTCTTGATATTCATAAGGCATTTTATTCATAAGTGTCATTGTTCATAAGGCATTTAGTGACAAGGTTTATTACTGTATTCATAGGGTTTGTTGATTCATAATCATAAAAAAGATTGTTATTCATTAAGGTAATTGTTATTCATACTTGAAAGAAGGGTAAATGTTATTTATAATAGAGAAAAGGGTTTGTTGTTCATAATATGAAAAAGGTTTGTTATTCATAATTAAGAAAAAATAGTTCAATATTTATAATTGGAAATAAAGGTTCAATATTCATACAGTAGGAGAAGAGTTCGTTATTCATTATTACTGTTCAACATTCATAATAAGGGAAAAAGGCGTTTTATTTTAAAGCTCCAAAGGCTTCCTGTATTAAGAGGCAGGGGGACACATTCTTTCAATTTTCATCGGCAATAGGCCAAATGTCTTTTCATATCATGTTGACAGTGTTTCTACATATTTTTCCTAGATTGCATGGTTATTGGGTTTTTTAAGAGATCAGTCAAATTTTGAAAGGGGAGTTATGAATAAGGGATTATGAAAAGTAAACCTTAATCTTAATCATGACCAATAGATCCTTTTCTGGTTACAAACAGAGATCCTCTTTTGGAATATGAACAGCAAACCTATGCATGAGAATTGAACCATTCCTTGAATTATGAATAAACTCTTTTTTTAGCAGCTCACTCTTGTTATCGAAAGAGGGAGCTGTTTTTAATTTTCAGAGGGTGATCCATCAAACCTCTTTCTTTGAAGCTAATTTAACTGGAAACTGTCAAGGCCAATTTTGGGGACTGGGACAGTTTCTTTAAGACTTTCACTGGATTAAACTTTAACAGCACAGAAGAGGTCTGTTATCATCCAGAGAAGTAAGGAAGGTTTATGTACTATTACTTCAATATTGCCAGCTAACTGTTATGGAACACTTAATTATATTAGGAGCACCCCACCATAAAAATCTGAACACTTTTCCTGACTTCACAAAGCCAGGGAGGCCCGGTGTAATGAAATCCTTCTTATCCTGTTGATTGCACTGCAGATAATCTTGTCATTTGCTTTCAGTTAATTTTTTTATGGATGTTAATGGCATGAAGTCCAAGACTAAGTGAAATTGGGTTTGGTAAAAGATAAACAGTTTAAATGGTTACAAAACTTGTTTCTAAATTTTAAAGCAAATGAGTTCCTGATGTACGTTTCGTCTGACACTTTATTTGGTGTTTTTGGAAACTTAATATTTTTAACTTTCCATTATCTGTTAAAGAATAATCTTATACAGTAGCTCTTGCACAGATTTGCATGCTATCCTGTGAAAGGAGCACAAAACAGTTGTGACATATTTCCATTGTACAGTCATTTCAAGGTGAATGAAACGCAGGCTTTGAGTTTTAGATATTCCAGGTGATCGAGCTACAAATTGCATTCAGGAAATTTAAAGTGTGGCAGGTATGCTGTTTTAGTAAATGCTATATAATAGATTCATGTGTTTCCATTCTCTATTTGGGTATGCCAAAAATTGCACTCCTCACACTGATTTTGAGGTGCGTGAGTGATGGATTTTGATGGCACTCACATGCATCATAATTCAAGATCTGGAAACAAACCATTGAATGGTGCTGGCTTTTTGGATTAAAATTGGGCTGGTAAAGCCTAGGGAGTGTTCTTCCGTGTTCAAAATCAAACAAAAACCATTATATCAAATAAATTAAAGGAAGTTTAATTCACAGATTTTGTAGATGTGCACTGTTTAAGAAGGTGTTTCTTGATTGGCTGTTGACATTGTATTGTATAAATTGTATTCTTTGTTTGGGCTAAGGATTAGATTAGGATTAGGTTATCGTTAGCCAGTTAGAAAATTTCGTGTTAAATAGTGCGTATTGCTCCGTAATATTTGGTAATTTTTTAATGAAGTGAGTGTGGACATATTAGCAGAGATTAGTACCATTTAATGTGATTTCTTCCAAAAAACAGTTTCCTGGTCTGGACAAATAGTTTACAGGGGTATTTTTTGTTATTGTGGTAAAGTGCTATGTTGGCTTGTCCCTATTTACATCTTAGTCAGTGTGTGATTTTAGGATGACTTTACAATGGCCTTGGTGTTAAGCATGGATTATACTAAAGGGATATCAGGTAAGATTTACAGTGGATCTAATTTTTATGTGTTCTGAATAATATCTTCTCCATCTCTCTTCAAAAAAGCCGAAAATATATCATGCCATGACTTTGTTTCTTACAAATTGAACAAAGACATACCATGAGATCAAAGGAAGTGTGGTTACATAGTTGGTATCCAGCTTTGTTAATATCCTCAAAAGCTCAGTGCGCTCACATAGGGAAAAGCAGTTATATGCCAATTAACAAATATTTAACACCAGTGGTCTGCTAGCTCACTCCAAAAGTTATACATTTTGATGTGACTGGTACAGTCAACAATTAAGTCAGATGTGACCCCAATGTGTAACAAGTCCCTGTCCGGGAGTAACAGACTTTCAATTGAATTGATGGGGTTTCTACAGAGCCTGTTTTAAAGTCAGGCAAGTGATAGCAATATGTGGAGCTTTTCTGGTATGTCTGGACCACAAATTTTGTCTCCTAATAAAGGTTTAGGAAGCTTTTTTGGTGTAGGGGTTTTTTTTTGGCTGCATTGTGTTGTAGCCTGATCCCCTGTCTGTTGCCCAAGACTAGCCATCCAGAGGTCAGGAGTAGTCTGCCTGGCAAGGTCATACCAAAGACTGTAAAAACATAACCTACTGCCATTGTGCTTGGTGCTCAGCATAAGCAGTGCCGGAGTAGAATAAACAAGCCGGTGAGATGAAACTGGGAAAAGGCCATGGCTGACTCAACTTAGACCATTTTATTGGAAACTGCAGAGCTGCCAAGTCTTCCTGATTCTGCAGAAGACTTCCTGAAAATTTCACCTCCAAACATGAAAAACATAAAATCTTCCTGATTGAGAACAGAATTTCCCCCATTGAAATACACACAAATCCCTGAAATCTTCCTGATTTATGAGGTAAATCTTACTGATTTCATGACCTCAATGTTGGCAGCTCTGAAACTGGGTTGTGAAACTTCATTTAACCTAATTTTTTGCCCAAGAAAAGGAGTGTTCCTGTTAACTCTAGAAAAATCTTTAGAAAATTCTCTAGAAAAATTTTTCGATTATTACATTAATCTGATTAAGTGTTATATACATTATTAAAAACTTTAATTAAGTTATACAGCCATATTGCAGGGAAAGAGGGTCCAGTGGGTGGCAGAGGAAGGACTCCATATTTTTGGTGGTATGCTCAGATTTCTGATGGGACCACTAACTACTATTGGTTGGTGTGGAGTATATCAAAAAAATTTTAAAGCCACAGCCCATCAGACAGTCAGAAATGGCATTTCCCAGGTCTGTGATTAGAATTAAAGCTGCCTTATTTTGAATTATGTTTTTCAATAAAATCTTTACTTCAACAAAAAAAAAAGGAAATTGCAAAATGATAAAGAAAACACCAAATTGAATATACCACTACCATTTTCTGGGCAAAGTTTGGGGCACTTTACACTCATGTACAACCTTCTGTTAATTGTGAGGCTTAATTGTAGGCTTAGGGGAAGGGTCTTTAGGGAGGGGACCTCCCTTCTTTGAGGAATTTTAGATATTTAATTAGGCAATCAGATTTTAACAGCTAATATTAACTTTTCTTTTTTTTTAACTGATGATTTTCCAGTATCAACAGGCATTGAAGACATCTTTCAAGTGAGAAGAAGAATCAGTTCAAATCAGTTTTGTGTTAATTACTGTTTAACGGAAATTTAGTAATATTTGTGAGTTCCACAAAAATGCAAGACTTGAAGGCAGCATCCATATGGTGCCCAGTCACAACATCAGACCATGATGACGGTTCATTTTTTTTAATGTTTGATTGTGTGCAGAATTAGCATCATGCAAAACTGCATTGAGGGTACTTAAGTACCCCCAAATGCAGCCTGCTGCAACATGAAGTATCCTTTGAAGTCAATTATTTTGTTCCATTCCAATTTTTTTTTCAGTTATCTGTTGGGACCCTGGCTACTACATCAATGGACTTGTATGGTATTATTTTGAGATCTCAAAGACAATGGACTCAAGAGTAATAGATTTAAGCAAATTGGTAATTTGTAATATCAAAAAGCATCCAGTGATAGGTGGAAACATAGGACAATACAGACTTAAACAGGGCATGCACTGTTTGACTCAATTTATTTCAACAAAGATGGAGGCTACTGTTACTCTTACTTGGCATGCAAATGTTAGTTTCTGCAGATATGTATTAACTATTGTATACTCTGTGTATTGTAAACTTTCTGACCTAGCTGAGTTCATCAAATTGTGCTATCATCTGGGGTGAAGGTATTGTATTAAATTTCATAATTCTTCATTGACTTGGGTTCAAGTGACTCTAGAGGAGCTTAAGTATTACATATAAATATTTACATATACTCCTTGTATACCATAGGCATTCACTCTTTGTAAATGTCAGTCGATGTCTTTGTTCCTTTTTTGTTGTGGTATGCATAAAACTAATCAATGCAAGAAAAAAAAAGGAAAAAATAAGAAGCCCTAAACAAAGCAAGAACTTAATAAATTGTAGAAAAACATAACGGTACAGGCATACCTAAGCTTAGCTATGAAACATAAAATGATTTCAGTGCATTATAGTACAAATATAGGTAGGTTGTTTAAGAAGTCTGCTCCCATTGTTAGTGAGAGCCTACATGTTCTCCTCAACAAGATAGTTGTAATCTAACAAAGCCACATAAAGTTTTTTATTTCTTTTTTTACTTTTGTCAAAGCAGTTGCGATTGAACAATATACGAGGTGAATTACAAGACAATAAAGTGACCCTTGACCTTTTGGTAAATCAATGAGAAGTAAAGTCCTCTGACACTGATCTAGCAATTAAGTGGAACTGTTGTAGAGAGGTATCAATTTTTCCATTGACAGGCCCCACAAAATAGTTGGAAATTCCTCAGGGAAAGTAAACTGTCTTTACAAAATTGACAAATAATGGCGGTGGCATTGTAGGAAGACATTAACGATGTGAGGCATGTGTTCGTAGCATGCATGGTTTCCATTTATTTGCCATCTGGATTTACTTGGCGGGGGCGGCCCATGCCCATGCCTGACTGCGAAGCTCCTTTGTTGCTTCCCATCTGTAAACCTGTTATGTGTTTACCAGCGTCAAGTTGTTCCTGGGTGAACTCACGTTTGTTCTCTGTGGCTTCCCTGGGCCCAAGGATAGGACCAGAATAACCGGGTTGTTTCTGTGCCTGAAGTTAAAAGATAACAAAGTTATTCACATGGTGTCATGTGTAATTGGTGTTATTTTATATTTCCATTACAAAAACTAATGTCCATTCATATTTAGGTTCAGTACAGCCTTGCACATGTTCTACTTTTTTATATTGATAAATTTCTTCCAATTTTCAGCAACATTTGGCATTTTTCTCCTTGGAGCCAAAACGTGGTACATAAGTAAGATACATCTCTCCAAAGAATTGTTTGATTCCTGTGTCATTTTAATGAAATTAATTCTTCAAGTCTCACTCTTTTTAGTGTTGCCTTGTTTATAGGTTCCACCATAAGCGCATGTAACCTGCAACTTCCTTTCTAAATCAAATCCACACTTTGAATCTACCCAGGATTAATATGGCAGAATCAGGTGAAGATTTTATGAACTCAATAAGCCATACCCTCTGCTCCAGGTAAGTTGGTCAATGTTGATTTAATTTTAGGGAACTTCAAAATTTTTGTGCACTGGGGCACCCTAGCTCCATCGTGCAATCACCCAAACACCTCATAGATTGCTCCACATTTTTTGTAGAATACAACACACCAATGCCACACTACATTCTATGTTAGGTTGCTTTGATGTAAAATTAGGAGAACTTTGGAAATGCCCTTGTGTTCCAATCAGATGAACATTAAACATGTTTGACTCACCATAGTCAATGCCTGCTCTGACTGATATCATTCATGGAAGGCTTAATTGTTTCACAAACAGAGTAAAAAACACAAACAGTGCAAAAAAAAGCAAGATGTAAAGGAATCGACTTACTAATCTGCCGAGGGCTGTAATTCCAACACAGACTTGAGGGATGTTCTTATTTTCATAAAGGTCGTTGACCTGGAAAAGTTCAGCCCCTTTGACTCCTGCTTTGTCCATGGCTTGGATGAAAGCTTCAATGTTTGCACGCTGTTAGAAAAGATCAATATTTTCAGATATCATAACTGATATTTATGAATCAATCTAGGTTGTCCTTCTCCTGCAAAGTCAGGTAAAACTGAAATTTTTATTTCTAGGCCTCGCTAGTCATGAATAATGTGCAATATATTTCAAATGGTTCTGGAAATGTCAGGAAACTTGAGGGAAGTGGGCTACATTGTTCCAATTTTTTCAATGTTCAGATACCTTGTTTTGCTAAAAAAAAAGAAGCAGATATGAAATCTCACTGTTTCTAGAGGTCCTAGAAATATAGGTCAAGATAAACAAGGCTGTTATAAGCAATCAGAATGTACTCAGCACATGCTATGAATTATTGCTATTACACATATTTTTTTGATTCTATGTCAGTCAAAGAGCTATGCCAATCAATAATTTATGTAGACAACTGATAAAATTGCAGGTTGGGATCAAGACATGACTGCCTTTAATATAATACCCCTTTTTTGCTTTAAACATGCAATATTTATGTTCTTAGCTGCATAAATACCTGTGAAGAGAAAGAGAGGATTTGACAAATTTCAGCTGTTTCTTCAAAGAAAGTTAGAGCTTATTTCTAATCTTGCTTTTTAAGACAATGATTGTTAATCAAATGTGTGCCTTTTGGCTGAAATGATTTTATTCCATCAAACTGTAATCCAAATCCAATTGAAAGAAAAAACAAGTATATGTTGGTTCTTAAAAAATTAAATAAATTTGATATGTATCTTGAAAGTTTCTTACCTTGGCAAACTTGTTTTTTGATGCATTCTCAATTTTGGGAACAGCACCTGGAATAATTACATTTACTGCCCTATAAAATGAAAAGGAAAATCGAGAAAACTTTTAACACTTATATTGGTAAGGAAGAGATGTGCATGGACTCTATTCCAATAGCAGTTCAAAGGATTTTTGAGACAGAATTCCGAAATGCTTATTACTTTGGTATCAGTAAAATGACCTTGAGAAACATAAGAATTTTTGAGACAGAATTTCTGAATGCTTATTATTTTGGCATCAGTAAAATGACCTTGAGAAACATGAGATGTATTCTGAAAGAGTACTGTATCCCCCAAATTTTTTGTGTTTGTTTCTTGGAAAAGAAAATGGTCAGTTCTGGACAGGAATTAAGCAGGTTTGTTGATGAAACTTTATTTTAGGGCAGTGCAGAGTGTGACTCTGGGCCCCACCATGTCCAAAGTTGAGGAGAGGGGCAGAAACTATAGGACGCTCTTTTGATCGACATCTTTGTTTCTTACAATCAAATATTTAAAACAACTATATAAATGGGACTTAAAGAAAACTGAGAGAAGACTTAAAGTAGCTCCGTATATGAAGTTGAAAGAATGTTAAAAAATGGTTCAGATTTGTGAAAAAAAAAAAATAGATGATATGCCATTTGCTGGAAAATTTGCCCTCAATTGGAACAAAATGGCAATTAATTATTTCTCACCTGAAGGAACTTAAGAACGTTTTGGTAATTGGTTTATCAACCACAGTGAAGTGGGACAGGACCTAATAGTGTATTGGGCTTCAACATCTTTTGCTGTGTTCACTCTATTCAAACAGTGGATCAAGGGGTTAAAACCCTCTCCCCTCCTCTCCCCTTCACATGCAGCATGTTCACATCTCAAACCCCATTGCAACCTCTATTATTTCTTTCATACTAACAATTACTGAAGACATTTTATTTAAAGCACACTTGTAATAGTTGTTCATTATAATTGGCAATACTGGACCTGGTCACACAGACATGATCTTATTTCTTCCTTCCTACACTCTTGTAATATGTTTTGACCTTACTGCAAGCCATTGGATTTCAAAAATCACGGGAACCCATTTGTGGGTTCCGTCATTTTTTACCATGGTAACCCATGGGAACCCACTTTTGGGTTCTTTTTCAAAATGCATGGGCAGTAACTGATTGGTGGTAACCAGTTTTGGGGTTCCGTGATTTAATCATCAGGGGACCACCATGCGATGGGAAACAATCGCTCCTGTGAAATCTGACGGCCTGTTACTGGACACACACACACACTTTCTGGCCATAGTTGCTACAGTATCTTTCATGGCAATTCTAGTATTGAAGGAACATAGACACCCCAGTACATCAAAGGCGGTATGGGGTGTAACTAATATCAGAGTTTGTTACATGATCTGTGACCTCAAATGAGCTATGCTTTCATTGTGTTCACATTGCATGAAAAGCAATTAACACATGCTGACTGACCTGTTAGCTAACCCCAAATGTTACATAATTTTTTGTGTATTGAAACACATATTTTACTGTCAATCAATAAATCAGATATGAAACTTGACCTGCATGTAGTGAGCTTCTTTTCCTCCCTAAAGCGATAGGAGTTAATCAGGCAGAGAGGAAAAATGTAGCAAAAAGTAAGAGGGAAGGTTTCATCATGAAAAGTAAAAAGTTTCGCTGTAACTTACTTACAAAGGAGGACACCATCCTTCAGACCATCAAACCTATCCCCCTCAACTTGTTCCCCTGTCACATGAGAAATGAAGTTTCGACAGTCAGCTTCAAGACTATCACTCCTCTTTGATTCAATCTATAACAGGAAAAAAATTTTGATAGCTTGATCTTTTTTAAGATGAAAATGCTTGTTTTTTTGCAAAATTGGACATCTTATCTACATACAGTTTTTTTTTTTTTATAGGGGGAGGGGACACTTCCACTTCATAATGGGGAGGACGGCATATCTGCATCTTGAAACTGAGAGAATGTGTTAGCTTCTCATTAGATAAGTATCATAATAAAATATGAGACAGGCCAATGGGATTATAGTTTTTTCATTCTTTTTTAACCTCCAGTTTTGTAATTTTAATTGGTGTTACTCTGACATAATCATGGTTTAGTCAGTGAATTTTCATTACTTTGTTGGCTATATCTGGAGAAAAAAGCATGGGAAGGGGGCTTTGAAAAGGAGTGACAGGGTAGTAGTTTGAAAAGCAATTACGGAAAAAATATTTTGGAAGGTGGAAGGTAAAATGTGGGGTTATGTAAGTTGATCTCGAAGGCAAAGCAGATATACTTTGCATGTAATTATGTTTCAAATATATTTTCAGACAAAATCACTTGACTTCCATCACATGGGGGGGGGGGAGGTGGTGACTGGGCCCATACCACTGCTTGCACACCATGGAAATTTATTTTTGAATACATTTTACACAAGAGATTCCAAGATAAAAGGATTAGTTCCTTACTTATTTAGAAAACAATTACTATTTTCTTTGTTGTGCTGTTATTTTTGGAGAAATCACTTGTCAATAACCGTATTTGAGAGCAAAGTTATAAAAGTTATGAATTAAGCTTTAAAACTGTAATTTAGGTTTAAATAGTCCATACAAAGTCTTCAGTTCCTAGATTAGTTATGTTCAACTCTTTCAATGCATTATAAGTTTGCTGGGGAAAAGAATTAACATTTCTTTGACCATTCCCGGGTATGAGGTTCAATTGTTGTAGTAAGTTTCAAATGTTGATCCTTCTCCAAAAAAAAAAAAAAAAATAACTAATAGAAAATTTGTGACGATGTAAGCTCTATTGTTACTATATATTTGCATCCATGACCAGGGAGCTTTAATCTGAGAAAAAATGATGTCCAATAATATGAAATTCAGGTTAAGTTGTAATGAGAAAAAAAAAAAAATGTTCCCTTCCCTGAAAGTAAAAAGAGAGGGAAGATACTCAGTGTCAAAGAGAGTCTATTAACAAAATTTTAGGATTAGAAAGTTGAAAGTCTTGGACCTTTGTTGAAGTATTCATGAAACAGTCAACTCGTTTATGATGTCATTTCATCTACTCTTCAAAGGATGTTATAATGTTTTGTTGTATACCGTCTGCAACTATTAACACCATTGTCTGTATGGGTGACTCTTACAGGAATATAAATTTATTAGCTGCTAAAAGATACAAGCAATTAACACAATTATTTTAGTAGCAGAGATTCCAATCATGTTTGAAACATTTGAGCATTTGTGTAAAAATTTACAGCTGTATTTTGTTACATTGATGGTAAACTAAGCCATAAGATTATAAGGCTGTAACATACAATGCCAAACACACATTGTGTAGGATGGAGTGTGTAGACAACTGCTGCCTTAAATGGGTGATGGGATTAGCCTGTGACAGTCTTGTTGCATACCAGTCATGCCTCTCACATACCAGGGGAGGGATAGTATAACAGTGTGTGTTACCATACAACACAATTATTTCTCCCTTGGCATTGACAGTTCCTGCATGCCTCAAGTATCAGCCTAATCAACTATCTTTAAGGTCATTGCTTCATCCGCATCAAATTGAATTTAATGATTGACCAATCAACTTCAGAGCTGTTTGTTTTCCAGTTTGCTTTAATGTGTAGATCAATTCATATTTCAAATGGTCAGACGATGGAAGTATATGTCCATGATCTGCACAATTCAGCTGCAGCATATTTTACCATACTTGGCATTTATAGACTGATAGTGAAATAAAGTTACCAAAGTTCTTCAGCTATACTCTCATCCTTGATCTATGATGTACCAGATGTAGTATTGGATATCCCCCCCCCCCTCCGCCTCCTCTCAAAAATATGAAATATAAAATGAAAGGAACATTGATTGATTTTTTCTGGAACAGAAAGGTCAATATTTGAACTATATTGTGGAAAGGAAACATCTTCTTTCCCTCACACATACTGAACAGACTTTGTGTGATCTGGTTGAGTTATTAAAAATAAAGGGAAAATACTCATTAATGGGACTATGCTTTCTTCAGGACATTGTTTAATTTTTCTGTGTTTTCATTTATGTTGGGATGTCCTCCATTCAGTATTAACCTAGCTTCCAATTACATAATTTCTTACATAATTTCAGAGCTTGGTGTATAAAGGTCAGATTGTTCACATTTGTTCAGTGATCTCATAATGTCATTTATTGACTGTGGAGATATCAGTTATTTGCTATATAAAGGGTAGAATTCCAAGAATATGCATTTTTGATGTTGGAATAAGAATTTATCATTAACAACCTTTGCCATATCTTGGTCCATTGACAATGTATAAAAAGTGAAATTTATTCACTTACTGTAATAATGCAAAATTATTAAATTGTGCAATTACCTGTGATATCCTTTGTAAAACTTAATTGGAATTTCCTTTGAAATCAGCTGTCTATAGAGGCTTTTCACATGACGTCATAATACTCTCCGACGGCCGTGTTGGAGTACATTTAACTACGTAGTAAACCACACTGGACGCGCTTGCTCATTGAATTTGTACACACTGTGCATATCACATTGCACACTGTGCAGTGCGTCCGGCACAAAGCCACGTGTATTTGGCATGAATGTCCTCCAGTATGGCGGTTCCGTGACGCAATTGCAAAGCCTCTATACAGGCATGATATACTTCCTCATTAAGGAATTTCCTTTGAAATCAGCTGTGTATAACAGACATGATATACTTCCTCTTTAAGGGGGAAGTTTCCTATTTTTATAGTTCATTTCTCTTTTTTATGCCAAACACCCCTTCAGTGTCTGTCATGAATGTCTTTTAATTCTCAACTCTTAAACTTGTACAAACAGCCCTCAGAGTTCCATACAATCAGAAGTCTATATTATAAGGACATCAATGCCAAAAGGGACTCTTAGCTTTTCCTGGGCCACCATGGTGCCTGCCCCTCAGTTTCCCCTTTTTTAGAAGCTGCAGGCTCATCCCTATTATAAGATTTAAAAAGCTAAAATTTTCTTACATGTAATGTTGAGCAGGGAAGCCTATGTGTACATAGTCCAGTCACATCACATAACAGTAAGGCAGTGATAATGTTTCTTGCACAAGATAAAGCAGCTTTTGGAAGAATGAAGACTAACATCACAACTTTACTTTTGCATTTCATATCTCACTTAATAGAATCATCCTATGAAAATAGGAACTGGACCATTTGTCTTTGTTTTCTAGCCAATTGTGGTAGTGTATGTCTTATATTTTAGACATGCTTTCAAGCAGTTGTTAAGTTTAGTGGTCAATTTTCTTGAAGGCATATCCCAGTGGCTTGTCATTTTGGTTTTATAAGAAAAAGATGTTCTCTAAACCCTGTTGTGATACCATTTTCCCAACACAAGATGTCTCACTTTGAAATATTATGCTTTTACTTTTGTTAAAAAAACCTCTACTTTATAACAAAGCCTAAAAAAGTTATGTAATGTGGACACATTGTGTCAGATTCTTTTTGCTGTTCTTTATTATTTAGTTCCACTAAGTTTGTCCTTGAAATATAATACAGTTGGAATGTTTGAATATCGCCTTTTCCTATAGATATAGCATTTATACTCAACATCATGTATGGGGTATTGCAAAGAACGTTGCTCATTACCCTTGTGGAGGCATGAAAATTATAAATAAATTGAATACAATGTCAAATTATTGGTGGGATTACATCACAAATTTCCCTTAATGCACCAAATCTCAAGAAAAATTGGCATTACTTTGAATAATATCTTTGGAATACTATGTGTTATTGAGATGCAGTTCTCATATTCACTACCACAAAATGTTCCTGCATATTTTAAACTGAATAAAATTTGCCTCTGGAAAATGCCCTTTGATACAGGAGCATATTATAAGATGGGCAAGTCCTTTGAAATCTACAAACCATCATTAATCTAGCTCCAAAACCACAATAGAAAAAATTGTTCTCTGAAATCCTTTGCATGCCTCCATTAGCGGGCATGAAGATTGTTTGCTTTAGCTAGCATATCAAATTATTTCATCTTCATTTATGTTTGGGTTACTTCAGCTGCATGTTGTAATTGATACTGATCAAGGGTCTCCATCTTAATGCCTGATTTGTAAGGTATATGGTTTGCAGAGTTGTAGAGCAACTGTCTTCCTAATGTAAAATGGGTTTAGCATTAATCCCTTCAAGAACTGTTAGCAATTACCTCTAACATTGTTTTATAGCTCAGGATAAAGTCTGTAACATTTGAGTTTTCTTGTAAGTGTGAAATGCCATTCTAGGGATACATAAGACAGGTGATAGATGATTACATGAGAAAGTTTACAACTACTCATTGAATGGTGTGTGATAAAAATTTTTGTAAAGGGTTTCACAATTTCTTTACCATTCAACTTGAAGTAGTGTAGTAGACTGTCCTGTTTTATGATTGGCTCTTTTGAGTTGTGTGACTATTTTATTCTCCTCAAATGTAAAATTTACTAGTAGTAACTACTTAATTTGCTTTAAGTGAGCAAAATTGAAGCCCTCAAACATCGTGAAAGATGCTTTGATGAGAAATAAGAGGAAAATTAAGAGATTTTGCTGCTGTTTCAAAAAAAATTAATCTTGGGGGAATGCTTTTGCCTATAGGTGGAATTTTTTTTCTGAAAGGAGGTGTCATGCTGCTTGATCAATTCCTGTTTGTGATATTGTCTCCCGAAGAATTTTTTGTAAAGTAAAAATTTAAGTATGTACTGTTGGAATCCACATGGACTTGTATTTATATGTGAGCTGTGGGGGATTACTCCAATAAACAAAATAACCAAGGTTCATAAACATAATGTGTGAATGTTTACCCTGTACTGCAGTGATGGAAAGAAGCTAGTTATTAATATACCCCCATGTCCTAATCCAAGTATGACCTGTCTAAATTATCATTTGATCATTTTGTTTTCTGTATTTTGTTGTGAATGAATTTAAGTTGAATTCTGCCGAATAACTCATTGGTTAATGTATTTCATTTGCAGCATCTTTGTTCTCTCTGCAAATATGGCTCTTATTTCAAAGCAAGCTTACATGGCCCATAAATTTCAATGTCTAAAATAAATTGGAATAGTTAAAGGCTGTGAGTGTTAGTTAAAGTTTTCAGATTGTGAATAGCTGAAAGTAAAATCTGTTCTAGGGTTATACTTACTTAAAATAAAATACAAACCCATGACTTATAAAATAGCACACATTCTTATGATGGCACACCCTTCCTTTTGTGTGTCATTAACATTTCTTTAGTGCCATTACATCTGTTTTCATCTTTGAGAGAACTATCACAAAGGCAAAGGCATTGTTTACAAAGGAGGTGAAATCAATAGTATACAATTATATTAAGGAATTTGATCAAAGTAAATAAATCACAACATTCCATATCACCAATGGGAACAAATTAATCTATAACAGTGAGAGTAGGTTTTCTAGGTAAAGTCCATTTTGCAACATCCAAAATATAGATTATTAAAATGCTGGACAGTTTGCACTCTTTAAACTCGGCTAGCTCAAGCACAATGTTGTTGGTTTTAGTTTAGCTTGAATGTCAATTGTAATTCTGGAATGCTACTCACTGCTGCCAATGCAATCAACTCTCTCATTCCCTCATTTGTACATCAAAGCCAAAATTTTAATTTTAATTTTTTGTTTAATTACCACATGTGATGTAATGACATGTTTTTCTTTCCTACAAATACATTCTTGTTGAAAAAGACATCATTGGTGGTTTTGATCCAAGTGTCCAGATGAATTTAAATTCCAAATACTAAAAAGAGAATACTGCAAGAACTGCTTTCAATTTTGTTAAAATAAATTTTGCCATCATGATGTTCTACATCCATGCCTATTTATAACTTAAAAAATAAAGCATAACTAAGACACTAAGACAATACAATTAAAATACATGTATTGATGTACACTTTATTACAAAAAATTGTAATAAGAAAGTAAGGATTTCTTCGGTTGACAAAAAGTTAGTTGTCATGTTTTTTTTTTCAAACAATTGAATGTGAAACATTGTTTGAAACTGTAAGAATTATATACAATGTAGTTTAATAAGTTTAATATCAAAATGTTCCATTTTTTTTTAACTATTAAAACAACAACTTGAAGAATTTGCAGCAATTTTAAGAGCTAATAAAATCTTACCTTATTTTGGACAGCCCTGGACATGCCCATTGGGCTAGGATTGTTGGCAACTTCATCACCCATTGTGCTGGTTTTATGATATTACTGCTCCTTCCAAACGGAATAAAGTGAGTATCTGCCAGAGGAATCCCAAAGCCAAGAGTGGGGAATTTATTCTTTAAACTGGCCTTAAATCCTGCAATGATGATGGCATCTGCCTCTCCCATGTAATTCCAAGTTCATTTCCTTTGTGAAGATATGAATATTCAATCACTCCAGCCAATCACATTCCCATAATTGTTGTTGCATAGTCATAGATTGCTTGACATGTAAGTATACAAGTCTTAATTGGGTGAAAGATACTGTAGCTTATGAATGAATCATGAGTTGAATACCCTGTAGGTTTCATTAGAGTTAGACTGTACAGAATACTTGCCAGACTGATAGAGGGTCGGGTGCAAACATTCCTTTCCATTTTGGGAGGGTAGTGGTGAGTTTAAGGGGCTAATGTATAAATAACATTTACCTCACCACAGAAACAAATTAGAAAGCTATATTAATGAAAGGATACAGAGCTCTGATGAGAACTGCAATGGAAGTCCCAAGAAAGTACACTTATATTTTTCCAGGTTGAATTTGATTGAAACAATCTGGTATGCTGGTTCCACTGCTAGTACTAAGTGAAGTGTAGTATGTCAAAGACAACAGGCCACTGTATGGTAAACCTTTGGTGCACAGACCATGGTTTGCATACAGTTTAAAGAGGTAGTGGCATTAAGGTTCCTGGTATGTGGTAACTATCTTTAAAGTCAAGTTCAGCTGACATAGAGGAGATAATAACGTAAAGGGGTATGGAAAAAAAAGCTGGTCATCATCGGGAGATGACTTGATTGCAATGGCATGTACAGATTTCCAACAATGTCATCAACGAGCCAAGTAGACAGGGGTAACAAAAATTCCAGTCAGCACAGATTGTTTGCAAATTCGGGCACAGGGAAAACGAAGGTGATTGGAAAGCCTTTCTAGATCAAGTATGCTCATCATATGTTAAAAACAATATCAGGATAAGATGAAAAGATGAGATCAGGTAGAAAACATCAGATTTGGCTTGGTAGATGATAGGCTATTACTTGTAGTAGGATCAAGACCTTTTTTACATTCCTACCATCATCAGTAAAACTTTGTCAAATCTTGTCTGCTTTGGTTGTTGCCATTCCCAAAGAAATCAATCAACCATGTTTTAAGAACATTTTAAAATTAAGGAGCTTAATGCATCGCCTATTTTCCATAGCACAGGGTGGTCAGGATTAGATAATGTCCTTTTTAAAGGCTGAACATGCAGTACAGTGACTTTTATTTTGTAACAAAAAGTAGTCTGGGGTTAAACACATAGCCCAGTAAATATTTTGGGGCTATGTGCAGTTTCAGGGTAAGCATCGACCTCCTCCAACATCACTAATAAAACATTCAGAAAGGAATATTGTACATTAGTCACTGTTATGTCAATGAACGTTCACAAGTTTGAAAAATTAATTGATCAAACACAAGGGATTTATTCTATCATAAGAAAGAAAACTTGCAATGAGACTAATGACCCCTGTCCTATTTCAGTTCTTGTGAGAGAACTACCACATTGCAGTTGATCTTTTAAATAACACAAATAAAAAACAGCAACCACAATAACAAAGGTAACAGAGCAAATGAGACTCGTGAAGCCATCAGTAAAGATACAAAACTGATGGACCAATGGTAGCTTAACTACTGCAATTAAATATAAAGTGTAGATGAACAAATCTGAGGCTTGTGTAAACATATAAAAGTGAAATATTCTGAAAAAAATAAATTATTCTAGCACTACATTAGAAGGATATTTTTTTTTATTTATTCATTTCCTTTTTTTTTTTTTTTTTGGGGGGGGGGTGGGGGGGAGGGGTTGGGATTAGAGGAGCAGGCAATTTTTGCATGTTATGTCTCACTTACAGTTTTATAATTGGAATGGTTTGAAAAACTTAGGTAAACCATAGTGTATGGTTTGTGTATAATTTGTATTGCTGTTTTCTTCTGTACATTTTGCACCTGTAATACTTCAACTGGTCCTAAGGAATAGTTGTCACCTGGTGACATAGATTTCTCTCACAAGGTGAGGAAGATGCAGTATGTTGTGTGGGACAGCCTGGGGGAGGAATTTTAGCATAGGTGTATGGGGCTATTTCAGTTTGGGGGCCGAGGATTGTGAGCTTAATATATGTCTTCCACTCTCTAAGAACATTTAAGTCAGTTGTCACAAAGCATGTACGAAATTTTCAAAATATTGTGACCTCAGAAACCTGGAACTAGCTTTTCCCAGTCACATGAGCAGAATCTGAGCAGTCATTACTGGGAGGGGGATTGTCAAGTTTTGAACCAAACATGTAAAAATGTACAAGGGCTTTGAAGCTAGTTACAGGCTTCAAGTTTATTAAAAATATAATGCCTTGTATGTTTTAACCAGGAATCAGTCGGTAATTACCACAGACCTCAACTTAGCATTCCATTAAACATCAGTGCGCATAACATGTCGTGTAAACCATAAATAATGTCTTTCTTTCAGGTTCTACATGATAACTCTCTCATCAATATAACATATTAAAACATGCTTTCATTACTACAAAAACAAAAGGAGTTATTTAGTGAAAATTGAACTGACAGTTAGGTGCTGTTTGTAATTTGTGGGGAGATGCAGTTTGACATATACCCTTCAATTACCAATTTTTCTCTATAGTTGAAAGGAAAACTTAGAAGTGCATGTTCATTCAAAGTAAGTAGCTGGTACCTAATTTAGTAAAATTTGATGTGTAATTAGGGCAAACAGTTATATCAGCGATGAAAATGGGACTGCATGCCTTCCGAAAGTTGAAAAGAAAACAAGAAAAGTGCAGTCTATTTTGGAAAAATGGAAATGGCACATTATTTGACATCTAAGCCCCTCCCTCCCCCTTCACTTCTCCATTTCTTCTTGTCCATTCACCTTCCTATCTATTGCATATAAGAGGACATTCAGGTAAAGTTTGTGGTTTGGGACTTGGCCCCATGACCACCTTAATGCATCTGTTGGGAAGCAGTAAACTCAACAGCATTCGAATTGGCTGACTAATCTATTTTTAAAAGGGGTTTATTTATTCTTGCCATTGAGTAGAATTAAAGGCATATTTTCATCATCCCAAACAGTTCCAATTCTCCCAACCTACTTCTAGTCCCTCCCACATTTATCTAAAACTCATCTTTATCCAGACACAATCCTTGTTTATTGCTTCATGGCTTGTCCCAGTGGCCATACAAGTCCATAATGTGTAATCAAGACACTCTCAGTGCCCATGCTATGTAATTTAGCTATGATGCATTGTTTGAATGTGATGCCAATTAAAGAGCTGTACCAATTGAGAGTTTTGATATGTGCATACTGAAACTGTAGTTTAGGGGGAGGAATGACTGCCTTTACATCAGAAATTTGTTTTAACATGAAAAGTTGCAGAAATTTAATAAACTGTGACTTAACAGAAGAAATGACAGGTGTGGTTTAGTTCCGTGCCCATAGCCAGAAGAGGTTTTTAAGGGGGGAGGGGGGGGGCGGGACGTATATTTTCCGAAGGGTCAAATGTGTAGAATTGGTAATGAGTCAGTGGCAAGCTTCATACTCTGTAGGGGTGGCAAAAATTTTTCAGAGGAGGGCCTAATCCTCTTTGGCACCTTGACTAAGGCCTGCCTAGTTTTCTTCTTTCAATATTTTTAATTGCCAGTTGCTTAAAGGATGTGCTGAATGTGTCGAAAGACTTTCTTAACCCCTGATGGTATGGAACATGCCAATAAATTAAAATAAATAAAATAAAATAAGATACCAAGTTGCCATGGGTAAAAGTTCAAGACGAAGTCACACAATTTCCCTGACTTCACTATGCAAGTCTGGACTTGACTACAGCCTGTTCAACTCCATGAGTTGGAAGACTTCTTCTGGTGACATTTATTTCCAGTTTCAGTAGTTTGTACAAAAAACAACAAAGCAAGTTTTTTCATTGGAAAAATGGAATAATATTGCTTCCATCATCCAAATCATAAGATAAACGAGCCTTACATTTATGCATAGTCATAGGCGTGCAGGGGAAATTTTCTATGAGGAGGCAAGAGCATTTTTTTTCCTGAATAATGTCACCATTTATCATGTTTTGCCCATGTTTTGCTTGAATAGATCAATTTGCTCGAATTGGGAGGGCAAGTGCCTCCTTGCAACCCCGTCGTGTATGCCATCATACTTTCATGTCACGTAAGAAACAAATTTTTGCAACCAATGTAACTCAACTTAATTAGGTGAAATGCTATCGGACAAAATAGTAAAGCATTCTTTTTGAAAGCGTCCCCATTGAAAATCTTTTTCTTTCAAAAAAAATGATCCTGGAATCTTTGAAATAAAAGTGATGGAGTGCTCAGAAAGAAAATATTACATTTTAAACTTCTAAAATCTGCACAAACTGGCTTGTAACAGTGTAACTGGACTATCTGTGGGAGTCTAAAATGTGTGAATAAGGGCACTTAGTTCATACAATTACGGGCATGGCTTTTGCTGGCATGAACACAATGCTCTAGCTGTTATGGGATAAATTACAGGTAATGGGATATTCAAAATTTCAATGATTGCAAACACATAGTAACAAAACTTGCTTTGGGATATATTGAAGTCTGAGTATTATGTGTTCATTTTGAGTTTTAGAACTGGAATCATGGCGAAATGTATTTCCCAAGAAATTTATTTCCCTTTCCCAACTCAGCCCTGCTTCAGTGGTATGGATCTTCCTAATCCCTGTAAATGGACAGTCAGTCAGATTGATAAAATAAATGCTATGACTTTGTAGCTAACAATACTGTTTGGTAGCTCCATTACAGACTGCAGTGGACAGCTAGTTACTACAGGGATTTATAAATGGGGTCACAATGACAGGACATTAGGTCTCTTTTGAAGGACTTTATGACACCATCATATTGGCCCTCTAGAAGAATTTAAAGGGCAGTAGCAGTCATATCCCAAATTGAAGTAGTGTAGTAGACTGCCCAGTTTCATGATTGGCTGTTGGGAGTCATGTGACAATGTTTTTTCTCTTCAAATGTGAAATTTACCAGAAATAAATGCTTGGTTTACCTTGAATATGCAATAGTGAAGTCATAAAATGTAATGAAAGATACTTTGAAGAGAAATAAGATGAAAACTGTTTTGTAGCTTTTTCTTCAAAATAAGTGTGGGGGGACTGCTCCTTACCTTTAAATCACCCACCTATAGCATGAGATTTACACATTTTCTGAATTACTCCAATCTACATACATGGGTGTGTTACAAGCCGTCAATGTGGCTAGGTGGCTAAGGGACCCATGGCCCCTTTCCAATCAAATTCTTAAAAAGGAATTGTAGTGGAACAAAAATTAACCTAACCATGCATAAATGTTGCACCTGCTTGCATATGATGAGGGTATACTACCAACTTTCAAAAATTTTTCCAAGGGGGGGGGGGCCTCCCTTAGGCCAGGAATCAGGCCCTGCTGTTGACCACATAAAAAAATCCTGTAAAGCCTATGCCATTGTTATGATCAGCCATACCTTTTTCCCTAACTTCAATTTTTCAATTTTTTTTTTGTTTTTTTTTTGCAGGTTCAGAATTACATTTTTCTGAAAATAAGGTAAATTTTATTATTGCAACAAAGCAAGGGGGCCTGGATGTAGTCATTTATAATTTTATTTTAAATTTATTTGTCAGACTGGAAAACCTTGATAGAAAATAATTCAAATTGGTGGAAAAACCAGGAAGGTTGCGAGAGGGCAGGTATTCCGGGTCCACCATGCCTTCACAGTAAAATTTGCATCAAAGGCCTGGCATGAAGTTGACATCAGTTGGTTTAGAAGAAAGCAGGTATTTTTTGTGCCACCATTGTGTATCGGTTTTTAGCCTCTTGTATATTTCGTAGTCAGCTGTAGATACTACATCCAATTGCATCCTTCAGGCAAATAGAATTAGTGCAGAAACAAAGTGGAAATCCTTTTGAATAGTCTAATAGGCGCCCAAATATAAGGAATATCTATGCGATGTCATTTTCTATTTTTAGTGCGTGATGTCACTATTGATTCTATCAATCTTCCTCAAAGGTATTGAAAACACCCCTTTTAAGACCCGTTAATCTTTCACGTTTAACCTCCCACTGAAATACCGGACGAGAATCTTGAACCTCATGTGTCTTTCAAAGCCATCAGCTACCAATGTGAAGGTTTTCAGTAACAAAGCTGGTATATGACATGTTGATGCATGCAACTGCATGAAGCAAACTTGAGGAATGTCAAGTATGAGATGGGAGCTATAGCTATGTTATGTCTACTGTCTGCTGTCAACACAAAAAAGAGGTATATCAATGTATGCTGTAGCATTGCTATGGTACGTTCACTAGACAGAATACGTACTATGTCGCCATCGAAGGTATGCAATGCAGCACGTACCTCTCACTATTGTAACCTGCATGTTATGTGTCACTCTAAGGGTTTCCCCAGGAGAGGAATCGTATAATTCCCTAGGTGTAATTAATGCTAGCTTATGTGTCTCTATGTGTGTATAAGATTATTTCAAGGGGTGTTAGTTTGCCCTTTTCAATCAATTTCGTAGATGCAAGATAACATTTAGAAGGGGTCATAGTATGAGAGATCCGGAGTTTGTATCTTTCAAACACCAATTCCAGAGTTGCCCAATCAACCTACATATAGTTTTAATTTGCAGTGAAGGGTTATGTTGACGAAACGCTTGACAGATATTGTGGAGGAAGTTGAGGCACTAACGCCAAGGAATTGTGAAATTTGCATTCAGTTTATATGTGTATGTGTACTTGGACCTGAGCTGACGATCAAAATAGGGAGGCCAAAAAGGGAAATGTGCCCATCATATTTCCAAAATTTGAAAAACACCATATGTTCGTGACAGCCATGGGTGTCCGCAGAAATTTTTACAAGGGGGGGCAAGGTCATTCATGGATGATTAAATTGTGTACACTATCTAAGCGGAGCACCACCATCGGTTGGCGCGGAGCGTACAAGAGAATTTTGGGCCTTACTAACCCTCCAGATAGCTGGAAACGACACTTGGCGAGTGTTATAAGCTGCATGTACCAAGCCTGGAAACAGGAATTTCATGTCTGTAATTTTTAGATTTTTAGAATTTTCAATGTAAAAAATTGTTGAAGGGAAAATCATGAATGATTGAATTGTGTACACTATCTAAGCAGAGCGCCATCATCGGTTGGTGCGGAGCGTACAAGAAAATTTTGGGCCTTACTAACCCTCCAGATGGCCGGAAACGATACTTGGCGAGTGTTATAAGCTGCATGTACCCAGCCCTGAAACAGGAACTTCATGTCTGTAATTTTTAGATTTTTAGAATTTTCAATGTAAAAAATTGTTGAAGGGAAATCTGCCTCTCGGTAACGGCCTGGCACGCCTGTGCACGATAAAACAGTTTACAAGTGTCACACAGCCTACTGTATATAGGCCTATATCAGTTTCCCAATTATGAATCATACCCCCCCCATGTTCACCTTGTATATCCCAGTTACATCTGCGCGTCGCCACTTGAGATCAGCACGGGACCATACCAAGACCAACGCATTCATCATGGGCGTCCGCAGAAATTTTTATAAGGGGGGGCAAGATCATTCATGGATGATTGAATTGTGTACTTTAGCTAAGCGGAGCGCCATCATCGGTTGGTGCGGAGCGTACAAGAAAATTTTGGGCCTTACTAACCCTCCAGATGGCCGGAAACGACACTTGGCGAGTGTTATAAGCTGCATGTACCCAGCCCTGAAACAGGAACTTCATGTCTGTAATTTTTAGATTTTTAGAATTTTCAATGTAAAAAATTGTTGAAGGGAAATCTGCCTCTCAGTAACGGCCTCGCACACCTATGCACGATAAAACTTACAACTGTCAAACAGCCTATATAGGCCTATGTCCATTACCTAATTATGAACCATGCATACACCCCCTCACCCACCCCCAAGACCAAAGCATTCATCAATGGTCGGATGCCATATGCACACTACATACCTGACAACTAGGCTAGTACATAGTTTTTACAATTACAAATTTCCAATAGATATCACGAATGATGGTCCCCAAATTACGATTTCACTGTTCAGCATACTGCACCATCTTCTCTTTTGCTATTCCTGGTCAAATGTCCGCATATTTCACGAGTAAAAACTGACGCTGTGAGTGAAGGTATTTTGATGATTGATTTTTAATTTTTTTTATTTTGATTTTTAATTATTTTTTTCACAAGTTTGATTTTCCGGGGGGGGCAAGTGCCCCCCCTTGCGGACGCCCATGGCATTCATCAATAGTCGGATGCCATATGCACACTACATACCTGACAACTAGTACAATTTTGGCATTGTTTCCACAATTACAAATTTCCAATAGATATCACAAATGATGGTCCCCAATTATTTCACTATTCAGCATACCATCTTCTCTTTTGCTATTCCTGGTCAAATGTCTGCATATTTCAGAAGAAACTGATGCTGTGAGTGAAGACAGTTTGATGATTTATTTTTATTTTTTTTGTTTTAATTTTTAATTCATTTTTTCACAAATTTGATTTTCCAAGGGGGGGGGGGGCAAGTGCTTGTTTCTGTTTCAAACTTACTATACGCATCTCATTACTATGAAAGCAGTCATAGTTAGCTGTGTATGCAACTTGGAGGAAGGGACAGGTTTTTCTTTTTTTTTGAAGATCTATGTGTTTTAGTAAACTAGTCCTAATTTTTATACCTATTCTAGCCTAATTTTGGTCTTGTCCAAAAATTGGATGGTGAGGGTACATTTCTGGGCCCTTTCCCTTATCCACACTGTAATTAGAGGGTATGTCCTATCCCAATCTGGCCCTGCTGAGAATTTACATTCTCTCTCTACAAGGAGAAATTATGTATGACCTTCATACCTTCATATATTTTATTGCTCTAGGGGTGAGAATTGTAACTTACATTTTTTAATCATTTTGTCATTTTATTTCATCTTGTTCAGAAGCAATTTTTTATCACAAAAATGAAACCTGTGAGGTGCAACAGCTTCATTTATAAGTAGTACTTCAATCAATTTTGTGGTAGAATTAAGGTATTCTAGCAGAGATTGCACTGTTATCTGCATATTCCATGACAGAAAAATGAATGGAATCAATCAAAGAAGGACTTGCTTCTATCCTTATTATGTTAGCTGAGGGAGTTCTCTTGAATTCTCTGTGGCTAGTTTTGTTTGCTGCTTTTGACACCTTCAGCCATGAGATATATATATCACATGACTTAAAAATCAGTTTGGAATTACAGACATTGCAGTGTCAACTGAAGTGATTTGAGTCCTGAAGTGATTTGAGTCGTATCTGTTCAATTTATAGAAAAAAGGGTTCATGGTGAAATTTCCATTATTACCTTACTAGAGTTTGGTATTCTTCAGGGATTTGAACTTGGCCCTAAGCTTTACAGTATTATGCATAAGCCCACTGGTGCCATATTTCAAGAGTCATAATTTGGAAGATTTCATGCTCTAATGCAGATGACACACAAGGAGAGTGTATACAAAATATCAGAAATTGTGACATATAAACTTGCTGCAAGTTTTATTTACAATGAGTTATGATACTGCAGATTACTCAAAATAGAGAAAGAAGATCATGAAAGGAATATGCAGTGACCATTGAACAGATGATTTCAAATGAAACCTCACAAACTGCCTGCCCCGCACCCATGATTTCAGGTATTTCTGGCATAGTTGTTGTAAATATAAATGTAACTAATTGCTATCCCAAAATTGAAGCATAAACATGTTGAATTGATTGGTTGGAAATGAAATGAAGGCATGGTCTGCTGACATGGCAAAATGATCTGCAATACATTACCATACTGTCTTTCTCCTGTTTGTATACTAGCTAGACCAATTGGCTATGATACTGAACCCTTATTGTTGGGGGCAGGGGTAATTAATTAGCACATGGCAAGAACTGAAACAAATGCACTTACAAGTCTTGCAACATTCAATCTTAGGGCAGAGTCATTATCTAACTGGTAGTTATTGCCAAGTCACTAATTACGTATTTTCTGTACTCAACTGCCCATACTTGAATTGTTAGGGAAATGACTTTCCCCAAAACATTTTAGTTGCATGGAAATGCTTTTTTGATAAATTTTGCATCATGGGTGGTTTGACTAAGACAAAATTTACCATCAAGTGTGAAAGTCAAGGCATCATTGGTTAACTAGGCCTACCATCTTGTACAGTACCATAGCATTATTTTACATATATGCATCCACCACTGAACTCTCACTTCCAATAGTCAATTATTTTACTTGAAGAGTCAATAAACTGTGAATTAACTTTAGGAAGAGTATCAGCAGTGAACATAGCTAAAATTATAGGTACTTTCACAAACATTATTAATTTTTAACTTGAATAAATCATAAGTTGAAGAAATGGTATTAAATAATAACTTTTGATTGGTATGGTGTAGCTTGCTTTCATCAAGCTGAGCTCGTAATGGTTTGTGATCCAATGCAATTAATGCAGCAAAACTCCCCTGCTGAGGTTAATTATATGGTCAAGAACAGCAAACATGAACTTGACCTCTTAACAAGATGGAATCCAAATTTGGAAATCTTGTTAAAGGAGGGTGCATATATCTATATGTAAAGCTAATAATGCTTGCATCTGTTCTTTGTTCATATCATGAAGTTAGATAAGTGCATTCTGCACTGAGGCAGAAACAGTTTGAGAGCATGTTCTATGTTGTTTTCTATTTATAGTTCAAGGATATAATGATTACTCATGCGGAGCCTGACATGTCTGATCTCAAGGGGGTTCCACTTAAACTGATTAGGGATTGAATGAGCTTCATTGCAGACCACTTTCAGCAGCTGCATGCTTATTACTAGCAAACATTTTGGTCATTTCTTTGTCACCTTCTCACATAGTTTGCACTTCATGACTTTCAAAGACAAATGGCATAAGTTATGAAGCCAGACCCTGGAAGTAGGTGGCTTACCTGTAGGTCATTAAAAGTAAGAATTCAGAAAAAATATATAACAGAGAGAGGATGAGGTCACAGGGTGGAAAATTAACTCTGGTCACTGAGATATTTAAAAGAGAAAGTTGGTATACTAGTCCTTGGAAAAGAATTATCTCTTTATGAAACAATTCAACCATTCATAAGAAGATCAGTCTAGTTTGTAATCCCCTATTACTGTTATCTCCTGTCATTAAGACTAATATTCAGATCTTTCCTATCCTTTATTACCATTTTGTGATTTGTGTGATATAACTGAAAAAGTGAATGACCTCAATAGGTTCAGTATGAAGCCTTCTCTTAACTTCCATATTACCATCATCAAAATCCATGTTCTTCGTTCATCCAGGGAGAGTATTTCATGGGGGAGAGAGAAATTTTGTCAGGCCTTCAGGTGACTGTCCCTACTCCAGAGCAGTGTTGTAATACTAGCATATTCAAACAGAGACCAGGGTTGTCTAGACTGAGCCCAGAAACTGAACTTCAATATCTAGAAGATTGAGACTGAGGCAGGATCTACACATTGTATGGAAAGATGAAACAAACTTTCTAATTATTTCAATATTTTTTACCCGACTTCATTACCTTACACCATACACTGTAATTGACCTATAGCACCAAAAGTTGCATAATCACTGATACCTACATCCTTTGTAACGAACTTTCTAATTATTTCAATATTTTTTACCCGACTTCATTACCTTACACCATACACTGTAATTGACCTACAGCACCAAAAGTTGCATAATCACTGATACCTACATCCTTTGTAACTATCGTACTACAAACATAGTTTAACGTAGTAACTTTAATCATGGGCGTCCGCAGTAAAAAGGCAGGGGGGGGGGCAAAATTTCTAAGGAGGGGCAAAACCTCCAAGTCACCATGAATTGACACAAAGCATGCGAAAATTTCAGCCCAAAATGCCTCCCAGATCGCCGGAAGTGGCATTTCTAAAGCCTATTTTTCGCATGGAAACTTGGAAAACACATTCTGTTCAGGTTTTTGCTTTGATTTTTGTATGTTTTTTCAAATTTTTGATTTTCCAGGGGGGGCAAGGGACCCCCTTGCCCATACCTGTGGACGCAAATGACTTTAATATAGTCGGGTGTTTTGTCTAATTTGGCCCTTCTTTTTAAATCAGAATGATGTGTTGATCAGTCAATACATGCTGCAAGTTTTTTATGAACTTTGTGCCAATTAATGCATCATTGAAAGTTTATTCAACCCACACAAAAATCAGTCAATGAATTCTTATTACTGTCAACTTTTCCTTCACACCAGCTAACATGGCCATGGGCATTGGGCATGGAGTACTCTCATTTTACAGGATATCTTCAGTTCACTTGAGGAACATCGTGTCTAAAGCATGTCTGCAGATAGGTGTGATTGATGTGAGTGTAAGATTGTGCCACCTCTGCTGCTGAAGATTCACTCCACAGGTGTTTTGAGAAAGTGTTGGCAAACAGGACTTTGTATTTTAGTCTTTACAGGTTTGTCAGTCAGTTTCCTACCTATAAATGTCTTGTCAGAACTGAAGGTAGACATATGACAACCCATTAACTACTGTACACACAGTGCTAGAGCAGCTTCCTCCTGGTTGTGGTCCCCTGTACAGAGTTCCTCCCTTTGATTCCTGTGGCAAGAGTATTAGACCATGAATCTTGGATGGGACCTCCATTGTCATCATGCCATAAAGTACCAGACTGCCACTTCTGACTTAACTGAGCAACCAGGCTGACCTGTATGCTAGTCCAATGTAATTATTATCCCCATAACTCCATTGACTAATTTAAAGACCCACTTCATGGCTCGCAAAAAAAACTTTAACCAGTGTAGTATAGACTCGCTTGATGATCGTCTCGGAGCAAGACCAGGAAAATTTTCGAGAGCACAATGGTCCAAAACTGAGACCACAGGATGTAGAGACCAAGACCAGTTAAAACTGGTCTCAAGATTGATATCAATCTTCAGTGCTACCACCCTACCCCTGAGAAGCTTTTTTCCTTGTCAGAAAAATCATGTTGCCACCCCTGGGCCCACTAACCCACCCTTGTGCAAGCCTTATCAAGCCCAATAGCCTGAATTTTTTTTTCAGTTTAAATGATATTTTCCATTTATGGAGGGACACCTTTTTGATTGGATTTATTTATGTAAATTTTTAAGATGAAATCTGCAATATGACACCATGACATCTGAAAGGATACACTTTGGAAGGATAGATGCCCAATTCCCATCATTGGTATTTCTTATTTGATGAGAAATATCATGCATCCCATAAATCCCTTGGTTGTACCAACAAGACTGACTGTTGTGAAATAGCAGCATGCCTTTCACATATCACCTTCTGAGCTGCTTGCTTAGCTTCCAGTCCTGGTAAATTATCACATTCACAAATACCTTTTCCCCACTCAATAAAACTCAATGCAGAGAGAGATACATAGTGCTGTTAATGTTAGAAATAAATATCAGCTAGCAGGACTGCTACATGCCTGCAAGTCATATCTTTAAAAAATGTGGCAACTTAACCCATCATCCCTTTGTTTATGAGCCTTAGTAGCACCACTTTATGTCTCACAGGTCAGCCTAGGCCCTCAATGCCAACATATTCCTGTTAGCATACCACATCCATAGCAGCCATTGTTCCTATTAATTAATATACTGCCATTAGATCGTCACACTTGCCTGTGTTTCTCGCAGTATGGTCTGCTGCCTTTCGTGTAGGCATTTACAATTATGTCTGAGAATGCCGGAAATTCTTGAGATATTTTGTGGTTGGCTAAAAAGGAGGTGACTAGTGTTTGTTAGATCTGGCGGATGTAACAAGCTGGAGTGGATAACAACCACGCAGACTAATGACATTGATATGGTAGGTAATCGATGTTACGCCTCAAGTGTTCTTTTATGTGCAGTAATAGACATTCCTCCCTTGTGACCTCTGAATGACATACTGTGCTGCCCTCACTATGTGCAGATGAGACAATTCTCAGACAGAGGGCTCACAAGGAAGAATGTCGCACAGGACCTTCAGCTTCTAATGACCTGTATGCTATTAAATTGCCATCACATTTGCTTTCAGGAAATCAGACAACTTATTTGGCAAGCAGATTTTCATGACGAATGTCTATGTTTGTTTCAGCTAAAGGCGTGTAAATCATGCTTGTGAGCTTTATTGACATTTTCAGTGATGCAGTGAGGACTTAGCACAAAAGTAAACATTACATCCAAGTTTTACTAGTTACATAAAGAGAAAGTAATGTGATATGAAATCTTTGCTTCATTTAAGAGCAAATAAATACCTTTTCCTTAAAGGCTAAGAATGAACTGCCCCTTTTGATGTATTAACTGTCAGTCAACAGTACCTTAAACAAGATTCAGAGGCCAATAAATCATGTGGGATGGATTTGGTAGAGGTGACTCCTCCCCCAAAAAAGACATTTAGCTCTGATTTAAACCTTTCCAGCAGAAAAAAGATGTAATAAAGCTTAACTTCACCCCATCATCATTGCATCCTGCTTTCCATTTTAGATACCCATGCAACAAAGGTAAAGGACATTTTGAGGATGTGTGTCATAAAATTTAGGGCAGTTGGCCATAGCAAGACAATCAACATTTAGTAAACACCTCTCTGTAATGCTTTGCTAATTTTGACTAACATTTCCACATTTACAAACGAAGTGATGGGTGTCTATCGTTCCTTAATTCACAGAGTTCAAGACAATTGTCCCAGCTCAGAAAATGAGGACAATCATAGACACTTGAAAATGTTTTATTTAAAAAGAAATTCAAAGAAGATAGCAAAAAAAAAACTATTTGAAAGTCTTTCACAGTGTGGACATTTATCTTTAATGTATATCATAAATCTTTGCTCAAATTAATGAAATAATTTGCATCAGGTGTTAATGTGAAAATGGACTTATAAAAATCAAGGCTAGCTCATATCAAGGTGACTTATATGCATGAATATACGCACATTTATTAGAAAGAAGAAAAATGGAAGAGCTTGGATATAAATGCCATTTTTTTTTTTTTTTTGTTCAAAGCCATTTTTTTTTTTGTTCAAATAACATTTCATGTGATGACATGGCCATATTGGAAGCACATTGGGAAGGTTTGAATAAAAGGAATTTTATATTATACCATTCTATGAGTGACTTGTATCATGTTGTGTGTGTACTGGTGGCATTACTGTATTAATGCAACACATTGTGATTGTAGTTTACCCTCATCCCCCAAAAGCTTTTTTCATAGTTTATATGCATGAGGCATAGCTGAAAAACACCACACCATACAAACCACTATTCAAAAAGCTCTGCTTATTCCAAGATCCACATTAAGGGAGAGAGAAAATGGTAAGTTACCAGCATAAATTACTCTGATGAGTTGTTGTGCTAGGTAAGAGTCCATTCCCCTGAGTTATAAACTTATTTCTGCTCTTCAGTATTAAGCATTACTTGGCATCATAACTTTTGTGTAGCATGGTATGCTTGACACATTCCCTCAGGATCACACCTCATTTTCCAAATTGCTAAGGCTCACACCTCATTTTCCAAATTACTAAGGCTCACACCTCATTTTCCAAATTCCTAAGGCTCACACCTCATTTTCCAAATTATTATGTACATTGTAGATAAAAATTTTTAAGAATACATTTGTGCATAGAATAACATTTTCCTTCTACCAAAATGTTAGTTTCTTCCATTCATCAGTGATGTAAAATGATGTTGCCTATGGAACTTTTCTTGTTGGGTAATTACTAACAGCTTGTTATCAAGGGTGCTAGGGTAGTTTTTAACCCAGATTCTAAGGCAAAGTGGTTCAAGCGATCCTCTTTTTTTCTTCAACACTTTTTTTCTTTCATTCATTTCTTGTTAAAGTGCTGAAAATATGGTAAGATTTTTATTAACTTGGCCTTCAAAACTGGAGGACAAACTTCTGAATTTCACAGTGCTATCTTTAGTTCACCTCTTATGTAGTTATCTAGCACTCTGCTACCCCTCTTCCTCGTCATCCCTCACCCTCAGGTAGAAATCTTTGGGTCACTATATCCTTCAGCTGTAATTGTGATATGTGTTTCCTTGCCCTTATAGGAAGTCAATGACTCCCTTGGCATTTTCCCAAAGCTGGTAATAAAAATATCTCAACAGTGCCCCACTTAAGTTAACCTCATATCATTCTTTCACAGAGCCCATGGAGCTAGCATCAAAATAATTGGAAGCACAATTTGGACAGAAGCCTTTGTTGCATAAACACAAAGTGTGGCTACTCTACATCCAAACAGTTTTTGCAGGATTGCATAATGACGACTGACTGCTGAGCTGGCAGGGAAACAAAGTATATGGCAGTTCTCACATCCTGCCACTTCAGACATTGTACGACATTTAGCACCAAATTTGATAAACACCCCCAGGCTTAACCCTTTACCGTTGTGGTCTGATCGGGGCATATTTGCGCGCCTCAGGAGTGGGCGGAAAAACGGACGTAGCCCACCCCGCATTGGCTTCCGTAGGCCGTTGACCACGTGACCTTAAACTATTGTCTCTCTCGCTGTTGTGGCCGAATTTTTGGGTAGCTACTCGCAGTTTCGAGCTCCGCGTGAAACAGTACAGATGTGTGACAGCTGAGCTCTCCGCATGGGTACAAAAGGACCCAAACAACAGTAAAGGGTTAATTAAAAGGACACCATTCAAATATATCTGTACAACAGCATGACTAATGCCAAGCTTCCAATAAAAAGAAATTCTTCAGGTCCCAACATCTTATAGTGTTAGCAAGGGTTCCTTGGGTACTCGCCTGTGACCATATTACTCGCTTTCAAATCTACCAGTGGAATCTTAAAAGACATCATAAGCAAAAACAAAAAAATCACTCTGTTTTTGCTATTGCCCTTGATAATGGACAATAATTATTTGCCAATTTGGTAAATTTTAACTTAAGCTGAGAATAAAGAGAAAACCCAAAATTATGTTTAGTTTTAAAAATCATTTGCACTTTTTTCTGAAGCTGAAATTTCCATCAGCACACGACTCGACCATGTTCAGGTTACTTCTCAGACAAGCAGTTATAATCTTGCATGCAAACTAGCTGTTTGTGATTCACATTGTACACCGCAGTAACACCACAAGGTCAGTTTTACATAGAAACCTGCAGATATATCACTGTCCCTGCCTAGATTGCAAGGTAGTGTGCTATAATGTTTGGTGCCCTACCTAAATTGAGCCCTGCATGTGCACAATACATATTATGCAAGTATGATACTATGACTTACTCCGCAGTTTTGTATCTTCTATTAAATATGGCATGATACCTCAAGTATACCAAAAAGAATGAAAAAACACCTCCCATATTTGATGGTTAATTGTGTCACAATCACCCAAACCAATACCTTAGCCACTATGTGTAAAGTACTAAGATATGGCTGTACTGAATCTTAAATATTAGCCAAAAGTCACAAAGTAACGCATGCACCATGTAGGGCTATCTTACATTATTTTGACTAAAAATGGCACTCGCACAACGTACGTTTCAGATCGAAGACTGGTAGAATGCCGGGATGTCAACACGAGGAAGGCTCGCTACATAAGAGTGTCTGTACCTTGTCATGGGGCATATGTCTAACTTAATACTACTTTTTTTATTTTTAGTTATAATACTGGGTATGTGATAAGTATTGCAACTGGGTGCCCAGTTCTTAGTTTTTGGTACCAGTGCAAATGTTTTTTTCAAGTGGTTACTCTTTGAAAGTAAGTCAAACAGGCCGGTGCAAAATTAAAAAGTAGCATTTTCTTGATAACTAACTTGTGTAAATGGTACAAGCTCGTTGAACTAACTCCATTTATCATCAATATGTACAAAATTGGATCCTAAATATACATGAAAATTTGTACACAACCCGTAACTTTGTTTGGTCAACTTTCAACAGGAATGGGCATGATGACAAATTCATTTGAAAAATGAACAGTCGCAACAATTCCCATAGAACACAAAACTTATGTACAGCGTTCGATTGTATCTTGTCAATTCTAAAGAAGCAGCCTCTCTGTTCGTAGATAATATCCAGTATGTCCCTCGATCTCTTCTCATAGGTGGCCCAGTGATAAGATCAAAGTCTAATGTGCCAAGTATTACAAGTTCACATTACTGTTACATCTGTCTTAAGTGGTGTTGGCATTGGTGCTCTTTTGCCAGTGCTTGGGTGAGACGGTGAAGCAGCCATTGGTGGACTATTCACTGATAAACTAAATTCAAATGGGTCTGGTAGAGTAGTATTAAATTTCAATTGATCATCTAGGAGAGAGAACAAATGATTAAAATCTATGAATATACACTCGTAATTGTCTTTCCAAAAATTGGTGTGTGTATTTGTCTAAGCTTGCCTTAAACCATTTGATAACGGACAAAAAAAACAAAAAAAAACAAAAAAACACGATCAACCAAAGATTGACCATGTAACCTGGTAAGATCCTTCAACCTCTACCAAAAGATGCAGTTTACATCTTATGGCTGCAATACATGGAATGGCTGTAATTTATAAGAAAAATATGCTTGCTAAAATGATATATTTGTTAATTTTAAATTCTGATCTCTGGGTAACCACACATGATCTCATATCTCTACCTAATGCAATGTGTTTCTTCCTCTTGATGTCTTGGAACTATGCATTAAATATGGGAACTGTCAGCATTGCCTATCTTGATAAGAACATGTTTACACGCAATTTCAATTTTTTTATACTTTTACTACAGTCCTTGTAAAACCACCATAAATAAAAATGTTCTCCTCACTTGGTAAATAAGCAGTTTTATTCACATTCTTTTTACAATAATGCAACACTACCTAACATACTTTCACACCAGGCTCTTATATTATAGCTATGGGGAGGAGCATCAATTAAAAATGTTTGCACTGAGGGATTACAAAAAATATAACTTTGGTAAACCTACCAAAATAACCCTTTATGATTAATTCTGTCAATGTTAAAAAAACATGCACCATTTTGCACCAACACTCCTCAGCAAAAGGCAAAAATTTTCTATTTTTCAAAAGACCCTTCTTTAGGAAGAATATTAAAGGCCTAATTCTCTCACCCCAAACAGTTTTAATTCTCCTAACCTACTTACTGAAACCCCTCCCACATCTCTCTAAACTCATCTTCATCCAGACACAATCTCAGTTAATTGTTTCAGGGTGAGTATACAAGACCCTAATGTGTATTTGCTGTACATGCTGTAAAATATGAGCTACAGTACCCTGCAGTTATTGCACTTGTTGTCAATCAAAGAGCAACTGAGCAACAATCAAAGTGCCAACTCAGAATTTCTGTAGACTACTACAATAATTCTAGTTTGCGGTGAAAGTTGATGACACCTTTAACTTTTTGTGTGATTGCTTTCATTGCTTTCCCCTCTTAACTGTTTACCAGAATATAGAAACATTGAAGACATCGTTTGAAGAAACGTTAGTTTTGTGTGTATTACTGTCGAATGAAAGTTTTGGAATATTTGTCGGGTAAAACATTTTCATACAGATGCAAGACTAGACAGCCTACATTATGGCACTGTAAACAATCACCATACTAGACCATGATCATAAATATTTTTTTGTTATTTTCAAGTTAATATTTAAACTGAGTGCAAAATTTAAGTGGTCAAAAAATTGTGAAAAACAAATTCTAATTTCCACATTAACAAAAATGTAAACCATCTGACTAATAAAGAGGAAATACTAAGCTATACTCATGGGTGGAAAAAGTTGGGGAGCTCCTCCCAAGGAAACTTGAGCACCTGGAAGAAAATTTTGGGACTTAAAGGGAACTTCCCTTTTCATTACATAAAAATGTGGGAAAAAGACAAATTGTGGGAAATTTAACTTCCTTCCTGGAAAATTGGAAAATTAACATTCACTTCAGCCTTGGCTATAACCAGTCTGTTATCATTGAAGGAAAATGTAATTCAACACTAGTATGAACTCCTTATCAAAGTATGAAAATTTTCAAAATCAAAAGAAATAAAAATTTTTTTTACCTGCAAGCTTCTCAGAACTGGCACTAGTTGCAATTGCTTGCCAATCTGTCAAGTAACTGTGAATGAATTGAAAAAAGAGACATTTGCACAAAAATTCAACCTTCTTTCTCAATTTTACAAACTATGTCTTATACCCTTCATTCAAATTCAGCAACATTCCCTTAATAACACAGTGTTAATATTCATAACATGCTAAACCTTTCATGGGCCATTACTGCTGTTATATTGAGACTATTTCACATTTATCACACACTTTCTGGATTTACAGGCTTTCATGAAAGGGCAAACTTTGACAGCTGTCAGAGAGCATCGTAATAACTTCAACAATATAGGACTGGTGACAAATAACATAACTGCAGGGAAATATTGCTAAACAACAAACAGTTTTGAAACTTCTCTGTGTACAAAAGAATGTTACTGAAATACAATTCCTGGTCTGTACAGCTGTAATGGTCTTCTAAATGAAATGAATCAGCACATATTTTTCTGTTGTGTTTATATTCCTATTTCATTTCATCTTTCTTTAAGTCAAATGTGTAAAAAGAAGATGACAGTACTTAACATCTGAAATGAAAGCTGTGCATGTGTTTGAGAGTAAAAAAGTGCTCACAGAACTTTTTCTCATAAGTCTGATCAATGTGGAATTTGGTAGGTAGGTTCCTGACTGTGACGACTGTGTCACTGCCATAGATGGATGAAATCAAAAGTCACAGGTGGAAATAGCTTAAAACTAAATCATTTCTCATTTGTTGCCAGTCAGGAGGTTATTTAAAAGAAAGTCTGGCTGAAAGTTAAGAGTCAGTAAGTTAAACAAATTTTAAAATTACACTTTTTTACTTGTAAATGCTCAATGTATTTGCTCAAATTTTGCAACAATTGTATCTCAAACTCTGATTTTGCTGCTTTTTGCTTGTCAAGGTAAATATTACTATTAAGCTGCATTGCAGATTTGATAGAGAACTAAAAGATGCCCATTTAATAGTTCTTCTAGGTTGGTAAAACATGGGGACTTAAAGATAACAGATGGGTGAGTGCAGTGGCCTGCACATTAATTGTGAGGTGGGGCCAGACAGTGAATTCCCCAATTCTGAAATGGGTAAAGGTATACCGGGCAACGAAGAGAGGCTCAAAGCAAAATCCTGTACCTTATGACCACTATTAAGCTGATGATGCACCTTGGATCGTCAAAAACTGCTGTTTGTTTATTGGTTACGAATTGAAGAGAAGAGAATCCCATGAATTTTAATAGAAGGTTGGCAAGGTTTGAATATTCATTGTCCTGAGGAAGTAGGTCCATCCCCTCCAGAAAATGTTTGCTTTTCTAGGAAAGCTGAGATTCAAAAAAGGGTTATTTTTGAAGCATGTTTAAATACACATGATGGCCAATAGCTTTGCTCTATCAGACTACTTCCGAGTGAATTCCCCCGACTCATTGATTTCCTTGGTCTACTTCCAGAGGTGGGGGTAACATGGCCTGTTGTCATGCATTGTGCTTGCTGGTGGGTGGGTGGGTAACTGTTGAATGTGACATCTTTAACTTCCATTTGCCAATCTTTAGTGAGTGCATGTAAAATTTTGATGAGAAATATATACATGGTAAACCAAAGTAAGGTATAAGCACTGAAGGAATAGGAGTAATAGACAACTCATTATACTAGTGAAATATTTTTCAATTCTCTCTCAACAAACAAACAAAGAAAAAGAGAAAAAAACAAAACATGAGGTTGTTCAAGCGTTTGCTAATGGGTAATGTTTTTCTAAAATTGGAAGAAATGTCTCCCTGGAAATACAATAATTTTCCACCATTGACAGTGGCTAAAAACAAAGAAAGCAGTTGCTTATTTTTGCACCTTCTATACACGTGTTCATTTCATTTTCAGCTACCAATCCCACTCCCTTCCTCCAGTCATGGTTTGACAAATCCCATGCCCGACAGCCCGGGGCAAGAAAAGATGACTCGGACAAGTGAACTGCTCAATATTGTAGCCCGCAGGGCAAGCACCACATAAGTCTTCTTCGCATAGAAATTCATCGGCTCGTACTCGATAATTAGATATGGACTAACCGCATATTCATGCGGACAAGTAGGCTTTGGGAATCCATAGCCAGATGGACAAGAAATGAAAAACAAATTTGTCAAATCCTGCTCTAGTCCATCAACTGATTTTCCCCATCCCTTCCCACCACTTGTACAAAGCAAGTTACCATTTTGCATCTTTAGTAAACTTACTCATCAAAATTTAGGCCATCTATCCATTCCAGTAATTCATCAACTTCCCATTCCTCTACAGCATCAACTCCCTTTTCATCCATCACTGCTAACATTCCTGCTGCAGCACCCTCAAGTAAAGAATCAGTCTCTGTGGTTTTCACTGTAGCTGCCATCATACCATCTCGGTACCTAGGAGAAGGCCATTTACAAAAAACATTTGATGGTACTATATAAACTATAAAATGGTTCACTGAAGTTACTTAGCAAATCAATATACATAAATCTTACCTGTAAAGCATATACCTTGTAAATTTAATCTATTGGTGAATATTACTGAGCCAGAAGAGAGGTACCAGTAATGTCAAATGCCGTCCATAATTTGTTTTTCCAGCTTGGGTTTAGTTCTTTGTAACCAAGCATCAGTGACTCCCTTTGAAAAATCTAGTATGATTCCACATTACTGGTATTTTAATTGATAAAACATGGCCTTCTGTTGATTTGTTCTGTAAAACAAATAGCAGTTACAAGAGAATATTCAAGGGGATCTTTAACGAAAGAATTTTTCACCACACCACTGTTTCATAAATGAAGAAACTTCTGTTTAGAGGTAGGTTATTCTTGCCAATAACTGACTTTCTATAGTTGCATAAAGGTTTAAAAATATGTTATGTAATAGGTCTATGTGCAGATTGCTTCCTACCACATTTATATTTAATCTTGACACATGAGAAACATTGAATAATTGTCAGTTAGAACTTGAGGAAAAAAGGTTTTGAGAATAAAGATTACAATTCTAACCCATCAGCATATTTAATTTACATGTATCAAGTTAATGAAGAAATATGAAAGATACTCATCAGTTAGTCTGCTGGTGTGGCATCATATATTTTGCATAATGCATGGCACTTCTGTAAATTGACCATCACAAAAGGTCCAACTTTTGATGACAATCATACTCTTATACCAGAAAATTTCATTCTGACGGGATTCAACGATCCAAAAGATTCCCAAATGAATTACTCACTACAAAACCGTGCAAAAAATAATCCCTACTACAAAGGCATACTTAAAGTGTACAAGTAGACATTCATGGTACAAGTCAACTCGTAGCACATTACAGCTTGTTTAAATATCACCAGGGTAGGGCTTGACTACAGCAAAAAAAAAAAAAAAATAGCAAAGAGAGTTAAAATTATCCAAAGCTAGATACAAAAAATGGTATTAAAATTGAATGCAAGAGTTTATTTTTATAACCGAAATTGAGAATTAACTTTTTTTTCTATTTGAATGTAACAACAGTTTTACAGGACCAGTCTGGTGTTCCAGAGAAGGTAAGCTCTGGTCTAACTGAGAAACTGCATGAATTAAGTCCGCTTTCTGTAGGAATTCAAAAACTAGCTGCAATTTCAGATATCATACAAATGCATTTCATCAAGAGAATAAAAATTTTTCTTTCGGACTTGAAAATAAATTAAGGTCAGTATGAATGCGTAGTGTCTGTCCTTCAACAATACAAAACTCCTGCAATAATCATCAAGGTGACCAGAATAATTAAATTGTGCATCATTGTCCAGCTCTTGCAAAACAAATTTAAGGGGAAATGCATTCACTCCAACTTAAACTACAGATACCAAGTTGCAGCTACTACAAGAAATTCACTTTTTGGTCTCTGGTTTCGCCAGTGACCTTTGACCTCCACTAAAAAACGAGAGGGCACATCAACTCAACAACATCTACATACATATCAAGTTTGAGAAAAATTGATCATTTGGTTATTGAGTTATTGCACCACATACCTCACATTCCAATCTGTTGCACACAGCACATTCCTGTACTTAATGCCTTACGGGGTACACAGAACTGTTCCCAGTAAGGAAATGGTCAGAATTCCCCTTTAGCTGTTTAAGTCATGCAGCATGTGAATGCCGTGAGCGAGGGCAGGCTCTTGCATATCACGTGACAGAGCTCATTGCGGTGTCTGAATTTTCAGGTAGCTACGCCAGTTACGAGCGCTGCGTGAGCAAGGAAAGACGTGCGAGGCTTGAGCTATCGTGAGCGGTTTGTACCCGGCAAGGTATCGTTTATGGATTCACACGCACACATGCACACACATACAGCAAGGTGACTGCATAGGTTCCTTTGTTACACAAGGAACCAAAAAGAAAAGATGATGAAATCATGTGTACGTTGTACAGAATGGCCATTTCTTCTTCAGACCCCTGTATGAGTTATCCCTTAGTCACGCATCATATAGTCCACAGTTTTGAGTGATACTGATGACTTCTTAATGTAACCCTAAGAATACAACTATTCTTGAAAGTGAAGGTTGCAAAAGCAAAAGAATACCGTTAGCCTCCTTTTTACTTCAGTGCAAAGTAAAAATACCTGGAGACAATGGTCTAATTTTTATGGGAATTGTGACTGTTTTCGAGGTTTCTGATGTATTTAACATCAAATTTTCAGCTATTATATCTTCATGTCACCAAACCTTAAATCTCAAAGTTGTATTACATTATAGGAATTGAAACTCAATTTAGGTGCTGTCTTTTATGTATTAAGGTATATTAGTTTACTTTAAAATGAAAGGGGCAGGTGCTAGAAGTTACCCTCTAAGGTGAGATTACAAAAGCCTTTAATTTACTAATAATTGTATACACTTAGTTCAATTAAATAACAAAATACTTACATTTTTTGCATCCATTCTAATTTCTTCCTTCTTTTCCTCCTTTCAACATCTGCTTTCCTCTTTAGCTTGGAGTGATGGAACTCTTGTGTTCTCTTGGATGACTCCCATGTCACTGGATCCTGATCAGCTTTTAAAATGAGCTAAAAAATCAATGACAAAAATGCCATCAACTTACTTTGGTGAATGCTGGGAACTCTGAAAATGCTTTCCCACATTGTGCTTTGCATAATACTTGCATCAGCACATGAAACTGCAGGCTTTGAAAGCATTTCAGTCTCCTTATTAACCCTTATGACACACAAGATATGATCCTTCCAGGCAAAGATGTTTTCAAAATAAAATGCCTCTTTGGAGGTGGCTTTTAAAAATCAATCTAAGTAGAAAAATAAACTTGCTCAACCACAAATATACAAAGAAAAGTATGAAACAGATAGCTCTCAGTTACATCTCAACAAGGCATTAGTAACTACCACGTCTGAGGGCAAGCTTGTACCTATGTGCCAGGGTTGGTTGCCCTTAGCTAAAATATGCCTTGAATAAAGCTTCTGTGACATTATGTGAGTACTATTTATAAATCTCTGATTTACATTTTTATGTCTTCATAAAACTGAATGATCTTGAACTCACTCGATCTGAAACAAGCCTCCAGCCATTGTTCTCCATCCTCTGGTACCAACCAGCTTTATTATTTTTTTCCTGTTTCTCATTTTTCCTCCTATTGTGTACATCCTTGGCTTCTTTCCTCTTTACTGCCGCAGCTGTGTAATCCTTGGGGCTGTTTGCACACATGTCCACAATATTGCGATGGGTAAAAATCTTGTAGTATATATTTGGAGGAAACTTGCTCTGTAGACAAATAACAGGCAAAATATACTTGAAAATCACTGCTATTGTAGCACAAATTGATGGGGATTGTCATTTAACATCAACAACCTGCACAAGGGTAATATTTTGTTTCAATTTTTTCAATATCTTTAGAAAAAAAAATGGGTTGCATATTGTGTAACTGTTTTAACAATTTGAACAAAATATTTGGTTTTAAAACATTTCATTATTTTACTTTTGTTTCAGTTAGATAGAGTTTAATGGTTCAGTCACTAGCCTTTTTTTCCAGTTGTGACTCAGTGGCTTGTTTTCTCTAATCCATTGCTTATGCTGAACACCAAGCACAATGACAGTAGGTCCTATTTTTAAAGTCTTATGTATGACCTGACCAGGAATCAAACTAAGGACCTTCTGACTAAAAGTTGGATGCTCTAACCACTTGACCATGCTTTAGGTGCTATATTTGTTTTAGACTTAATCCAACAGGTCCATAAGTTGTATTATTTGTGGGAACTTAAAAAACTCTACATGGTATAGCAATTCAAAGCTAGGTCAAGACATATGCTTGTTTGTTGTTATTCTTTCATTTGGGAAACTAACTCAGAGAACCTTGAAAATGCCAGGTTTTCATTATAACTTCCAAAAACATTGTCAAAGTTCCTGATAAAAGTCATTACTTTATCAGTTCCTTCTTCAAGGGTGTGCACTCAAAAACTCCTGCATTATAGCAATGACTCCAGAGACTATATGAAATAAAACTTTTATCACACATGTTGTTCCCAACATGAGAAACAACAATGTTAACACTCATACTTTCCAATTTCAAATTTCATGAGAGAAACAAATTTAAAACTATCCTCTATTATGTTTGGAAATGTAGAAATCTATCTGTGTATTTCATTTATTGATTTCAAACCCAATCTTCACTTTCAAATACACCCACAAAGGCAGAGGCATCTACTGTAATGATACACTCATGAACAACAACTATCAGAGATTTGAATTTACAGCAATGGTCAGGTGCTACAGAACCAGGTTTACAGTCCGGACTGTGCCATGGGTTGGGTTGTTGGGTACGCACTAATTTAGCCAAAACTCTATTTGTGAGACAAATATAACACTACCAAATGGAACTTTGAAAAAAAGATTGAAACGCAATTCATGTACAGGTATTAAGGTGCAAGAATCAGTCAACTACTTTTTCCTCATTTGTAAAGTCAATTAGGTAAAACATTTCACTAATGCAACATAGGTACCGTTCAAAATGAAATCCTTCCATGTGTAGGGGAACACTCTGCCTTTAACATCTCTTCCTATGCTGTGAATTCACAATGTCCCATTGAAGAAATAATCTGTATACATAACTGTAGGTATGACAAAGGGAAGGGGACAGGTAAAGGGGTATGTTTCCAATCCCTTTAGGAGAGACCATTCCTTCAGGTCTCTGGATGCAAAATAATGCAACATTCATGCATCAAATGTAAATACAGTTGAAGTGATATTTTTCCAGCCATTATTTTGTCAATCTCAGGCCTAGGGATAGCACCCCCTTCCCCCATGCCTACATACCTGGGTGGAACACAATACAAAATTTGAATACAAAATAATAAATACAGTAACAAAATGTAAAACTTTTATCTATGGGTTCTTCCACAACAATCAGGTCATAGTACATGAGGGCATACTAAAATCAGGAAATGGAAAATTTGAGTCAAAAGAGCACAACTTTCCTGCCCATAAATCTGAAGCTATTGCATTCCTGAAATGAAATCCCTCATTCCTTATCACAAACTTATACTATTATTATTACCCCTGCAAGTCTGAATTTGATATGAATGCCAGCAGCAGCATCCAACAGTTGAGCTTCCCTGGGGTTGATACAGCGGAGCATCAATGCTGGGTCTCCACAACATCTAAAGTTGATTAAATCTCTATAGTAGCGGTAAACTTGTATGTCCTGCACAAATCAAGTATACAGAAAGTTGCTTCATAATTTTTTAGACAGGTAACACACATTCCAACCATGTCTATGAGATAGGTGGCAGGTGACTTAAATGTGCTCCAAACCTGTAATAAGCACTGAAGTCAAATTTTCTATGTCATATTGACTCCTCATGGGGACAAAAATGTTTACATAGCAAGGGACAAGAACTATTCTAGTAACTTGAATAGAAAAATTGGCAAATTCAGTTTAATACGCACCTGGATTAATTTACTTGTGACTGGGCAGCAATCAATGCATATTGTATGGGAAAGGGTAGTTTTCATCAAAATGGATTAAAAGGTTTAAACAAAGAGGGAAAGTGAACTAGCAGAGAATAACAAATGATTAAAGGTTAATTGCAAGTGATGCACATGGACACAGGCCAAGCTCATCCAGCAATAGCCTTAATGCTCAAGAGTGCATTAATCTGTTTTAAAGGGCCAAACCTCTCACTCCAAACTACAGTTTTGGTACGGGGGTACCCGAATTCTCAATTGGTTCAGCTCTTTGATTGGCAGCAAATTCAAACAAAACAAAAAAAATTGCAGAGTACCAACGCTTATATTACATAGCATGAATGGCACCAAGAGTGTTTTGATTATATAAACTGAGTTTTTCTGTACTCACATTGAAGCAATAAACTGAGATTGTACCTGGTTGAGGATGAATTTCAGACAATTGTGGGAGGGGCTTCAGTAAGAAGGTTAGGAGAATTGGTACTGTTTGGGATGAGAGAACTGAGCCTTTAATACACAGATTCAGAGTTATTTAACCTTGCTCATTCATACACAACAACACTTTAATTTAAAAGACGGAGGAGGTGAATTTTGTTTTGTAAATAACCACAGAAAGCAACACAACAAAAAGTAAAATGGAGTAGTATAAGATGAGTGAGTTGATTTCAGGATATTACAATGTCATCAGACCAAAATTGGTACATAGATGTTGAGGATTATCACTTAATATGAAAGAATGCACTCAGTGAAATACACTCTTCTTCTCTGACAATACAACTCTATGAGTATTCCCTTTCATCGCCAACAATGTACACATAACACTAAGAGGTATTTACACTTAATTTTGCTGGTTCCTTATGCTTCAGCTTTTACCATACAGTGAGAATGAAGAGCAAGATGGAGTCAGACAGGAGTTAGATTAAGGCCGTGTTCCCACTTGATCCCCCTATGTTGATCGCCCCAAGCTCAATCAACTGAAAAAGTTGGTGACCAACCGCGTGAGTGTTCCCATTTGATCGCCTGCGCGAGATCTGATCCCCTCCTCCGGTTCAAGTAACAGGAAGTTGTTTCATCGAAATTATGTGTGCAGGTCAGGTTTGTTTACACGGTTTGTGTGGCGTGAGGAGCTTCACTGCGGAAGTACGTCATTGATCTCGGGTCACCTTGATCCCCCGTAGTGTTCCCACTTGTTTTCTTGATTGCCTGCGCGGTCTGATCCTCTCCGAAGGGGCGATCAAGCTCTCGGGATCTGATCCGGGGAACGAGAGCGATCCCACTTGCAAATTGATCGCCTGCGCGGGGTCTGAACTGGATCTGATCGCCTTGTCGTTCTCAAGTGGGAACACACTCTTATAGAACCTGAAGAGGAAAGTACTTTAGGGTATTCATCTGATTATTTGAGGTTGAAATCAATTAAATAACCCCTAATACCTTGGGGCACTAAAATACCCTGCATGGCTACAGTACCAAGTAGCAAAACTGCTGAAGATTGTTTTTTTTTGTTACAGGTAGGTAGGACTGAAATCATGCTTCATCCTTTAACATTCTTTGCAAAATCTAAACTTAGATGAAATGTGCATATTAAAGATTGCATTGTTAAAAATTCAGCACTTTTTGAGAGGCATACTGAGTTGATATTGATTGCATAACAAGTGTGGTGCAGAAAACTATACCACATGATAAAGCTATTATTAGCTTAATTAGTCAAGATTCATTTCCAAAAGTAACACAAAAAGTTAAAATTAGTGATTTGTTTTTGCATCCTGGCTTGTAACAGTTTTGTGCAAAAATTTGAAAAAGTGTCAGGTCATCAATTTCTAAAAGCTGCTTTGAACCATCAATTACTCTTCCAGAGCTCAATTAATTGTATGTAGGATATGGGGATCACCTAAGTTTGACCATTTGTCATTAGTATGTGTAAACATATTTACAGGTCTGAAAAATTCTTCTACATAATTTACTACATATTAGACTATCAAGGCCAAATTTTTTTGCTTAACCTGTGGTAGAAGTGTGTGTATTCCATTGAGTGCAATCCATGTCATTTCTGTTGCAGAAAATGAATGTGATAGAGTTTGAAAACTTACAATATGTCTTCTCCAAGCTGTTTGAATAATTCTTGCAGCTTCTTCTGCTTCCAAGGGTCCTTCTCTCTTCTTTTTCTTTGGTTTATATATTGTTTTGGAAGACACTCTCATACCAGTCGGAGACATAATTATGGAAACAGATTTCACTGGTGAAGGTGTGCTTAACTTGGAAGACTGTTCTTTTATTGCATGTTTCCCTTTCACTTTGGACCACCAATTCTGAATAAAGTGGGCACAAAATTCTTCGTAACTGTGAGGCACAAAAAAAATTTACCCATATTGGCTTACTTTTCTGCAACAATAAAACACATGCTTTGAAAGGCAGCTTTGTGAAAAAGCATTGTGATAAACAGAACACAAGCACTCAAATGAAAGTTCCATTCTTAAAGAGTTTTAAACATTCTAAAGCCTCTCATACATCCTTATTACAAACAGTTTGACACTAGGGAGGATAAATTGGTTGAAGAAAGTATATTGGCTTACTTTTCTGCAACAATAAAACACATGCTTTGAAAGGCGGCTTTGTGAAAAAGCATTGTGATAAACAGAACACAAGCACTCAAATGAAAGTTCTATTCTTAAAGAGTTTGAAACATTCTAAAGCCTCTCATATATCCTTATTACAAACAGTATGACACTAGAGAGGATAAATTGGTTGAAGAAAGTATTACTCTAAGTTGGAAAATTACTTAACGTCAGGCATTTAAACTGTGTGTCCCATGTGCATGCCCCCAAGTTCCATTTGGGAAAAATGGGTGATACCTAAACAGCTACTATCCAGGAGAAGTAAAGTGGATGGTAAATACACTGTCTTTCAAAAACTCTTCTGATGCAATTTATGAACTGAAAGTCGAAGCCTTCAGTGAAACACATACACCCCATTTTGAGAGCAACACTATTAGCAACTGCTATCTATATCAAACAAAAAATATTAAAAAACAACATTATTACTGTTTACAATAAGTCTACCGGATGCAGAGTGGCCAGCTAAATCCTGATTTGCTTTTGTACTTCTCCGTTAAGGATTATAGAGTGAACAAATCAACAGTTATGACAATTGGACAGTATGATTCAAGTGCTTGATTTATGTCAAAAAAATGCTGAGGTGAAAAGCCCTGCTTACATGACCATACATTGGTCAAACACACCATCATATATTTGTATGACAATGCCAAAGGGCAAAAATGTATGACCACACAAACATCTTTACCAACAAATTTGAACAACCTCCAATATGTATGAAGCTGTTTAGGCTTTAAACTGTACATTTCTCTTCATAACAAGCATTCAAACATGCCTTCAATAATGTTCATGAACAAAACTATAATTGTACAGACCAGCCAAATAATAGACAAGCCCAGAATACCAAATAGATATAGCAGGTATGTGTTGTGCCTTGCATCTACCAAGAAAATTTGGGGCTTAGAAAAATGCCACACGTAAACTTTTTCATTCCGCTTTCTGTACACTTGAAGCCCTCCGTCACAAGACTTGCAACTTAATGCAGGTCTCGTAACACTTTTGGGGCAAATTCATAAACATTACAATAAAATGAATGCGTTTCTTCACAGTCAAAATGTAGACCATCCCATTTCAGACTCATTCCTTGACTAATATAAATGTTAACTTCAACATTTAAAAGGGTTTATCAAGACTAAATGCCAGTAAGCACAGCTTAGACTCAAAACAGTCAATTGCAATGACTAGAACCAAACAAGCAATCCATACTTGTTTTACAGATTCACCACATACAGGCTTAGGAAGTACAGCATTTACATAAACTTTTTTGTACTAGTTCTGGTACACTTAAAAAACCTGCCTCACAGGACTTAACAACTTAATGCAGGTGTAGTAACACTTTTGTAAACATTACAATATAATGAATGTATTTATTCACTGTCAAAATGTAGACCATCCCATTTCAAACTCATTCCTTGAGTACTATGAATTTTTCTTCCAACACTTAAAAGGTTTATCAAGACTAAATGTCAGAAAGCATAGCTTAGACTCAAAATAGTCAATCACAATAACTAGAACCAAAGGAGCAATCCATACTTGTTTTACAGATTCACCACATACAAAGGTAAAGCACAACCACTTACGATATAACTTCTGAGCTTCCATGAAGAGCTGCTTTCTCTAAATATCTTTGATATCGAACATTTAAGTGTTTCTTCCTTGAAGACGTGGCAGAGAAAGTCTTCTGAGGCTGTTGAAGGAATAAGTACAAAAAGAAGTTTCTTTTCAATTATCTCACAAAGTACAAATGGTTCTGATCTTTATGAAGGCCCTATGATGTAGAATCAGTGACCAATTGCTTGGAAGCTTTGATTTGGATTGGTTTGTCAATGCTTTGCAAACCTTCTGGATTAATCTTATGGAGCCTACTGCTTTTCAAGATGTTAGGTCACTTTACCCTACCCCACTTAACACTTAAAAATGGAGATTCAAATTCAGGTGAGGTAAACCCTCTCTGTTGATTGCAATCATGTGGCAAATATACTTGCACATAAACTATCAAAATGTGCAAGATGACTGCTTGATTTATGTGTGTTACAACAAACATTTCAATGCATGCACTATCAGATAACTTGAAAGGTAGCCAAGCTTTCAAATCATTAGTCTGTCTACTCATCAAAATTCTCCTAGTTCTATGGTATCAGGTTGTGAAATGCTTTCTTCTTAAAAGCATATGTGTTGTTAAATAGAATCTTGACAGAGTTCAAAGGTTACACACTTCAGGAGGTGTAGAAACTTCTCCGAGTTACAAGTGGAATGCTAGAATAACATAAATTAGATGTATCAAGGAGTAAGTACCAGGGTTGTTGGTTTGTTTTTTTTTTTTGATCTGGTTCGTAGTAATATGGGACACATGGCCAAAGTATTGTGCTTTAAACAAATGTTGTGCATACAAAGACAGGAATTTCAGATGAAGAAAATTTGGAGAAAATAACAAAATGTTCCCAAAGGCCAATGCTAACTGAACAATACACACCAACAGTCCTGAGCATGCTACAGGTATATATGTTGAACTAAGAAGCCTTAACAACTAATCAGTGTGATTAAAATCAAACAACCCTGGTAAGTATATGGGAGCTGTGCTAATATCTCCCAAGGTACATTGTTCTCTTGGTTCAATCTTTTCAGGGTCATAGCATTAAATACATATCTAAGAACATGAAACCTTGAGAATAAAGTGAACCATTCCATCAGGGATGTAGCTAGCCAAATTTGAGTGCCAGGTAATTCTATAATCTGGTAAAAGCACCTCCCAGCATCTATCCAATTTTTTAGCCATTAATTTTTCATTTTTCACTTATTTTACTTTAGGGAGCAAATTTAGGGCTAGTTTGAAGGTCTCTGTAGGCATATTTGTGATGGGCAGGAGGATGCGTGTTTGCCTTGAGTGCTGGGTGTCACTCGCCCACCGCATTAGCTACATCCCTGCATGCTATCACCACCAACCAGGAAATAATATGAAAATGGGACACATATATCACACCTTACAAACATTTCACTCTAGGGTAAGACTGTATTGAAACTATACCTATAGAGTGAATTTCAAACCTACTGTATCTTGAGTACATGACACTTTGTCATTTAAAAAGAACTTGACTGCTCATAGTCTTACAAATTCACATGGAACAGAACCCAACATATTCTGTAATATTAAACATGTAAACAAATAAAACATTATAAACTTCAAAACCTAACCATTTGGTTAGAAATTAGAAATCTCATCTTCAACTACAACTTCAAAGTCAAACTTTGAGTTTGATGTAACATCCAAACCTTAAACTTATATACATTGCGGATACCAACCAACAAGTTCTCCTGGGAGAGCCACAGATTCTATCACAGCCTCATATAAGATTCGGAAAAGCACTTAACCAAATTCTTGGAATCATAAAATTTCAGATTTTACCCTTCAGCAGTCCCTTTTGTTCATTTAATTTGTGATGAAATTATTTGTAATTCTTTGCTCTGTAGAGTGTTTGGTCACTCATTTGGATAGTTGGGCTAGTTTTACTAACAGTCTTGCCAATACTATTGATTTTGAAAAAAAATAAAATGGCTAAACCATTTTTTTAATGTCACACCCACTGGTTATAGAGAACAAAACTTAATTATGGAAAAACATGCTATGTCAAACCTTTTGATGAGGTATGTCTTCATAGCCTTTAGCCTTTTCATGTAATGGTTGTAAACTTTGATTTGAGCTAATGAGGGTTGGCTTCTGACTAACACTGCCCTGGTATGCTGCTTGTAATATACTTGCCAGGCGCAATCTATTAAATACAAATGGTGACAGATATAAAGGAATGACAATCATGAGATGACTCAACTATTGAAAATAATAAATTCTGTATGACATGGCAAGTACTCCAGTTTTACACTACTTGTGTGTTGACTTCTTTAAATATAATCAGGGCTCTTAAAGCTTAGTCCCTTTTCATCAGGACCTAGGAAATCTATCTCACTTCCACACCAACACTCATTTCCATTTTCTTCAGAATTATATGAATTTGGATAAAGTTGACTTGAAAAGACAAGAAAATAAATCATGAAACAAAGCTACATTGAAGTCATTGAGTAATTAATTTAGTTCTGTGTACTAAAAGCAAGGTAGTCAGGTACAGAATTCAGATTCATTTTGACAGAACACTGATGGTGGAAATGAAGACTATTTTGCACGAGGTAAAATTGTTTCCTTCTAATTTCACAAAAAGAAGTCGTGCATTTTGTTTTAGCCAAAAGTACAATTTAGTGCTGCACAGTTTTGTGCAAAATTCTAAAACTGAATAAAAATGATTCAGTAACTGTGGCCCTTATCTTGTCATGTAGCATGGTTTGATTTTAATAAGAAAGAAGAAACCATTCCTTCCAATCATTGTATGGTAGGAATTCTAGCACTGAAGGTGAACATCCACAAAAAGGGTCTTTCAAACAAACCACAGCTTTTCAGTTTCTTCAATCAGCAGATTATATCACATAACTGCCACAACACTGAAGGTGAACCTATAATGTGCAGCTATTTCAAATTGGACAAACATCTTTGAATTCATATTTTCATGAAAGCAATGTTTTGCTAACAGGCATTTCACCATGTTTCATAAACTTCACTTCACACTACAGCAGTTGATTTGCAAAATAACTTCACCATGGGGCATAATTTCAAACAGACATACATAACTTAGCTTTGGTGATATGTTTACTCAATTCAGGGTCAGGTTTGGAAGAGCTGATGGCACCACTGTCAAAGGCTCCTCAGCTGCACTAATGTAAGCGACCATGTCAAGCAATCGATGAGTCACTGCAAAATTTCAATGCAGTGCCAGAGAGGTTTCATTCGAAGACATCCCTCAGATAGGAGGGAATATACCGTCCTTGACCTCCGAGCCAGATCCAGTGTGTTCAGAATATGATAATGGCAATGAAGACCATGGTGTGCATTTTGCCTGAGAATAGAGGATGTAATATTTCACATATGCCATACCAGTTTCAATCCTGCCTAAGCTCCCTAACCTGATTCACTGTGATAGCAATGTTCTGCTTTACTCAAATAGCCTTTAAAATCCTTCAGAATGCACCTTAAGGTCTTTGAAGCAAGCTTATGCCCCCCTGAAACCACTTGCAAATTTGACAAAAGGTAGCATTATTTTGGACTTGGGGCTTGGCAGTAAGAACTTACCCCTTTCTTGAGTTTCTGGCAGAAACCCTAGATAGAACATTTACCTTGTCCAGAATCCCCTCCAAATTCTCTGTATTTCAACAGCTGCAGCAATTTTTTGCTCCTCTGTCTTTCCATGATGTCTTATCAAATCTCTTCTGGTTTTCTTGGAAGCCTGGCACACCTTTTCATTGCGTGCTAAATTTTCCTCACCTTGAAAATTGACAAAAAAGCAGAAACAATACATAAGACACAATTGAAATATGAAAGTAATCAGGGCTAAAGTTACAACGAAGGGGAAATGAATAAAAACCTCTTCATAAGTTAAATCAACTGTGCAAAAAAACATTTATTCCCACCATCACCCACAGTTAGTAACATATGCTTTAACTAAAAAGGTTGCACATGAACACCATCATACACTGGGAGAACATAAGCTCCAACATTCATTGCCTCCATTCATTTATGTTTCATGTAGAGTACTTACTTAACATTCTCAACAGGCTACAATAGTGACATTTTGGTCCTTTCAACATCTACTGATTTATATATATCCTAAGAAAATTGAGCCTTTATAACTAACCTCACGGTTTAGTTTTGGTACTAGTCCCAACATATGTGCCTTTTGATTTAAGGTAAATGTAGTCATAAAGGAAGAACTGGAATACCAGACAACATTTGGAAGGAGAAAGACAAAACATTTCATAGGGAGTCTCCCAACAGACTTGCCAGTCTTCTAAGTCTTGAGCCTTTTGTGAGCTAAATGGGCTTAATGTACTGGTGTTATGTATACGGTACAGGTAAGGTATAACAGTGAAACAGGATCTTTTCATTTGGGGGGAAGGGTGAATGAGAAATGCCCTACTTCATGAAAATGGTCTTTGCTGAAAATCAAGGATTTGTATAGAATTGAGCAAAACACTTCAGTGAACAGTAAGCAATGTAAGGATACTGGGGCAGGGAATAATTTATGTGGTATTTGCTACACAAAATGGACAAATTGCTACACAAATACAAAATTGTATAGCAGATTGTGTACACACAGCACTAGGGATTTTAATGACTTGGTGGGAGTAATGCCCCAAAAGCTCAAAATTGCTATGCAAATTTTGAGTACTAAATTATTCCCTGCTGGGGTGGGGTCCCCTGGAATTGGAAGGGCACATTTGCATGCCTATTGAGTTTCAGTCTTGGTTAGTAAAATATTGTAACAAAAATGCATGGGTTCAATAAAACTTAAGCTACAAACCTGGAAAATGAACACTTTTTACAATTTGGTGGGCTTCTTGTGCTGATAACATTGCCTTTGTGTGAAGTCAGTCTCGTTTTGTTTAAATGGTCTCAACACATTGCTGACAAGGGACAAATTCTCATATTCCTCTGGATATAGAAATCATTGGTCCTTGCATAAATGTCTATGTAAAAATGTTACTTCTCACACCAGTGACAATAGTAACATGAACCATTTCTATTCAAGTTGCATTCACAGGCTCTGGATGTAAGCTCAGGGGGGCAAGTACAGGTAGCCAAGACTGGAAAGCTATGGCATAACAGTTGAAGATCCGCAATTCTTCTTCTGTAGGCTGTAGGAAACTCCCACTTCATCAAACAAGGGAACTGAAGAAAGCCTAATTGTGAAGAGAGATGACACACAAAGTCTTCATTATATTTTCAAATTTTTTACACTTATGCCTTGGTCAGCACTTTTTCATGTCTCTGTTGTACACCTGATGATAAATGTAAAATTAACTGTTTTTTTTCACAAATTTGGCTGCAAAGTAGCCTGCAAGAAAGTACCTTGCCATAATGGATAAAACTTTTGGATAATTCAGTCTAAACATTTTTAAAATTAACCAAAACTGTTCCTTCACCTAAATTTACACTGCATGTACTTCTGCACTAGGGGAAGAAGACATTCTCTGCACCTCGGCTACTATTATAGTGAGTTATCTTAAGTCAGTCAGTACTGTAACTTGGGTCGTTCACTGCCCACAAAAAGTATCATCAGGGTTCTACAGCCTTTTAATAAATCCAATCTATGCAACCTCTCTGGATAAGGACTCTTAACCGGAACAAACTTGGTTGCACACCTTTGTGCAAACTTGATTTCATATATGTGCTATTCTCCAGTACTGGAGAGATTCACAGTGGACAAATATACAGAGCCTCTTTAGGGTGGAAGTCTGTAACTGATTTATTTTCATAGACCTCACCCAGCACAGAGATACGTAAGATAACATTACTATCATACCACCCCTAGTATTTTTCTGAGAGCCAATAATAGTTGAAAAATGGCCAAAAAGTAAACACCAAAACGTGACATAAAAATACAATTGTTTTACAAAAGACTATCAGATACAGAACAAGGGTTAGATCTCCTCAAAATGTATGCCATATGAAGTGGATCACATCACTTTATTAAATGTGACATAGCATGGGGACAAATATTTCCGGAATTATTTCTAATAACTAATAAGGATTGTTGCAGGTACTTTCTTTATTAAAGGACAATTCTCGAACGGTATTTGCTTGATTCGGACACTTGCAATGCCCCTGATGTCAATTTTTTAAGAAAAAAATTAGACTGTTTGGACATTAAAGGACCAATCCTCTCACCCGAAACTACAATTTTGGTAGTTGTGTACCGAAATTCTCAATTGGCTCAACTCTTTGATTGACAGCTAATTCAAGCAATGCAGAGTACCAAAGCTTAAATATTACACACCATGAACTGTACTGAGAGTGTCTTGATTATACACATTGAGCTTTTCTATACTCAACCTGAAGTAATAAACAGAGATTGTTTCTGGATGAGGATGAATTTCAGACAATTGTGGGAGGGGCTTAAGTAAGAAAGTTAGAAGAATTTGTACTGTTTGGGATGAGAGAATTGGGAATCTAAGGCACTCTGTTCTTAAACCCATTTTGAAATTTAATTAGCATCCTGCTCCGATCCTGACCCTTACATACGTGTAAACCTTTCATTATGATGTTTGTAGGTTAAAGGACAGATACAAATACAGATAAACTTAAAGTGGGCATGACACGGCAACAAAAACTTTTTTCTATTGCAAGACATCTCACATGCTATGAAAAACCTGTAAAATTTGGCATAAATGATATTTAAGGAAAATGTTCAAAATTCAGTTTTGAAAAATGCCACAACATATCACCTGACTTTTATGACGCAACTGGCGGCACAAACCCCACCCTATTTAAGAATGCATATTTAGATGCGGGACTAACGAAATGCTCAGTAAAGTTATTTTATCTTAGCGACTTCATGAAAATGAACATACAGAGCGGAAGGAGCGAACCATGTTGGGGATTCAGAGCAAGTCATGGGCCAATATGTTTGTGTGCATATGCGCCGGTGTAAAAACAGTTCTGTTTTTGTGCAAGAAAGACACGGTTTGGGTGCTATACAGAACAGCTATGAACATGTATGGACAATCTACACCAAGTGCCTCCCCACTACACGCTCGTCTTTACTGTATGTGCTGTTTTGTGAAGGTGCTATTGCGAATACTAAGCAGTCACTGTGCAATGCACAATTCACAATGTAGTCAGTGGTCACGCTCACTGCTATCATATCACCAGTGTTTGCAATGATGTACTCGCCAACACATGCTACCATGCATCTATGATTCCATGATTGTGAGCTCCCTGGTACAGTGTTGCTAACCGTGCCTCCAATAACATCATCATCTTGAGACGCTTTCACATACGTTTTTCCCCTTTCAAATTTCAAATGGGCTGAGTCTGGCCTGTAATTGGGAATTCACAACGTCATATTTCTGTATTTATGGACATAATTTTGTACAAAAACATTCACTTTATGTCAAGGTGAACCACAAGAACATTTCCCAAGAAACTTACTGTGGCCGTGTCATGCCCACTTTAAGTCTAAGAATTCATCCACAGGTCTCCTAATTGTACCCAAGATATCATTGGCTTTAGCGACACTTCTGGATGTACGGTCTTCAAAACAAAGTCAGTTATCTACAAAACACCAGGGTTCTTTTGGGATGAATTAGTCAGGAGGTTATGTCTCCTGCCCACATTAGGATGTAGCTAATCCCCTGTGGCTGAATCAATTGAATAGGAAAAGGAGTCTTCCAAAATTTGGCTACAGTATGGTGTTGTTTGGAACTTTGAAAGGACAAAAACATATGAAATGAGCTTTCAGATGTTGGCGGCAGCACACAACACAATGGTTATGAGATTTCACTGGCCTAGGCTAGCCTACAGTAATCCTAACATTAGAGCTTAGGCTACCAGTCAAAACATCCCAAGACCAATACGTTCCCGTACCAAAACATCCAGCTATCGGTCAACAGGTCCCAGGTCAAAATGTCCTCGCGTCAAACTGTCCCCGTTGTATACTGTAAAATGAACAGAAGTTACTGAATTGTTTAGTTCAGTTAAAATGATTCAAGTTGTTCAGAGGTGTTTCTTAATTTGGTAAAAACATAACATCGAAAGTAATTTTTTAAAAACTTGCAATTTTCAATTGGACATTCCAATTCTTTGTGCACCTACGTTTTAATATAACATATATTATATTTATATCACAGGGACTTTTTGGTAAAGAGTAGGGACGTTTTGGTAGCAAAAATGCGGAGACGTTTTGACTGTCGCTTGGCAGACGCGTACTGCAGTAGCACAGACTTGCATACAGTAGGAAAAGTTTCAACTGTCCAGTGCTGAACTAGCCCTTGAACAGGGCTGTGTGTTACGTTACATGGCCTAAGCTCATTACACTCCACATCACAGCCCTTGCCCCGCTAACACAGGGAATCCCATCACTAAGCGACCTTGGCCAGGGTCGTCATCTCTCACGTTCACAAATTCCAATGTTTTCTCACCAAACTTTACACAGATGACCTCTGGCACCGCATCCACCTTTCTGCATAAGCTGTTCACCCAGATTCGATGTTATAATGGTGTATTTTGCCTCGAAAAATTGAACGTAACACTTACTCAATGCGCCATGTCTGCAAGCTTTCGAACGACTAAGTCTTCGGTCTTCGATCCTACTAAACCACGCGTTGACACGCCTGGCTATGCCTTGTGTACCCAGGCTTGGCGCTGACACGCTGGATGTTAATGTAGTTAACGCTGATATTAATTTCATTAAATGCTATCGGCTTGTACGGCAGCGCGTGGAACTTGAGACAGGGCGTACTAGCGGGTGTCAGCGGGTGCCAGCGCGCGGAATAGAAGGTCTAGTCGTCTTCGTGATATCCACTTTGGGGTCAAAGGTCATACCAGGGGTTTCCACTTATTCAAGAAGTTTTCACACTTAGAGAAATTTTGACAACGTTTCAACAATTTGAAAAACACTTAGAAGCTTTAAATACTAACAAAAAAGAATTTTTCATATGAAATTTGCATTCATTAGGTGGAATGATCGTTACAGTTATCGGTTTGGTGAAATGGTTACAACGTTCTAGGAATGATTTTTGATTATTTGCAAGTTCATGTAGAAACACTTATTGTACGAAGGCTCATTCAAATGACGGAGTTTCTAACCAGAATCGAAGTGCCATTTTGCTGCATTTTGACCTCAGACTGTCCATGAAAGCCAATTTATTACTAACTTTTCGATTGAAAGTCACTTGCACATCATTTTGTGGTAATATAAGTTCGATGTGTGTAATATTTACCAGTTTAGAACGTATTTTGTTCTGAAAGCCTAATGATGGGATTCCCTGTGTTAGCGGGGCAAGGGCTGTGATGTGGAGTGTAATGAGCTTAGGCCATGTAACGTAACACACAGCCCTGTTCAAGGGCTAGTGCCGAACAGACTAACGTTAGGCTAGGCTAGCTAACGTTGTTTACGCTATTCTTCGTTACTCTGTTGAAACCTTGCGCAAAATGACAATTAATTCACTTTGGCAAAGTTGACTGATGTCTACGAACTGTTACCTAAAATAAATTGAATAATGCCATGATTCTGTACGTAATCGTCTTGGTAGAAATATAAGACAAACCGTCCAGATACAGGCCTTTCACCATCACGGTTTCCCTAACAACACGAAGCTTCCTGCGATTGACCAGTCGAGTTAGCTAGCCACGAAGCTTGCTAGCTAGCTTCATGTTTGTACAGTGTGAGCCAGTGAGTGTAACACGTTCAGCCTCGTGTCCGGGCCTACGTGTGTTGTCTCTTTTAGCAGCACATTCATTACTGCATTCGATCGTGCATCCAACCACACTGATCAGATTCAGCCTCATATCTCATTGAGGGCAAATCATCAATTCAAAGCCTTGTTTTTCAGTAAAATAAGCGCCACGCACTCACGCACAACGCCAGTAACGTTTGGGACCCTCACCAGGTATACCTGCGTGACAAACTTGATGCCATACAAAACGGTCAGGTGGATTAATCGCCTGTAATTGTTTTAGAGAGCCAGGATCTATGGCCAGCCTCCTCAATGAACTCTAGATCTTGTGCCTTTGACTGATAGACTTTTATTATTGGACGTATTAGGCGTTTTTTAGCCCCTTGACGCATAGGTGGTGAAGAAGAAGAAGAAGAAGAAGAAGAAGAAGAAGAAGAAGAAGAAGAAGAAGAAGAAGAAGAAGAAGAAGAAGAAGAAGAAGAAGAAGAAGAAGAAGAAGAAGAAGAAGAAGAAGAAGAAGAAGAAGAAGAAGAAGAAGAAGAAGAAGAAGAAGAAGAAGAAGAAGAAGAAGAAGAAGAAGAAGAAGAAGAAGAAGAAGAAGAAGAAGAAGAAGAAGAAGAAGAAGAAGAAGAAGAAGAAGAAGAAGAAGAAGAAGAAGAAGAAGAAGAAGAAGAAGAAGAAGAAGAAGAAGAAGAAGAAGAAGAAGAAGAAGAAGAAGAAGAAGAAGAAGAAGAAGAAGAAGAAGAAGAAGAAGAAGAAGAAGAAGAAGAAGAAGAAGAAGAAGAAGAAGAAGAAGAAGAAGAAGAAGAAGAAGAAGAAGAAGAAGAAGAAGAAGAAGAAGAAGAAGAAGAAGAAGAAGAAGAAGAAGAAGAAGAAGAAGAAGAAGAAGAAGAAGAAGAAGAAGAAGAAGAAGAAGAAGAAGAAGAAGAAGAAGAAGAAGAAGAAGAAGAAGAAGAAGAAGAAGAAGAAGAAGAAGAAGAAGAAGAAGAAGAAGAAGAAGAAGAAGAAGAAGAAGAAGAAGAAGAAGAAGAAGAAGAAGAAGAAGAAGAAGAAGAAGAAGAAGAAGAAGAAGAAGAAGAAGAAGAAGAAGAAGAAGAAGAAGAAGAAGAAGAAGAAGAAGAAGAAGAAGAAGAAGAAGAAGAAGAAGAAGAAGAAGAAGAAGAAGAAGAAGAAGAAGAAGAAGAAGAAGAAGAAGAAGAAGAAGAAGAAGAAGAAGAAGAAGAAGAAGAAGAAGAAGAAGAAGAAGAAGAAGAAGAAGAAGAAGAAGAAGAAGAAGAAGAAGAAGAAGAAGAAGAAGAAGAAGAAGAAGAAGAAGAAGAAGAAGAAGAAGAAGAAGAAGAAGAAGAAGAAGAAGAAGAAGAAGAAGAAGAAGAAGAAGAAGAAGAAGAAGAAGAAGAAGAAGAAGAAGAAGAAGAAGAAGAAGAAGAAGAAGAAGAAGAAGAAGAAGAAGAAGAAGAAGAAGAAGAAGAAGAAGAAGAAGAAGAAGAAGAAGAAGAAGAAGAAGAAGAAGAAGAAGAAGAAGAAGAAGAAGAAGAAGAAGAAGAAGAAGAAGAAGAAGAAGAAGAAGAATGCCACTCTAATTTTAAAAAAGGGGGGATCGGTGCTCACCTTGTTATTATAGGCCAGTCAGTTCAACTAGTGTGTGCAAAATTATGGAATCCTTAATCAAAGACTGTTGGCTCAAAAATCTTTTAGATAATGGGTTACTCAATCTGACTCAGCATGGTTTCTTACCCAGTAGGTTTGGTGTTACAAATTTGCTTAGCTTTCTTGAGGATGTTTCTTTGTCTCTCGATTCAGGTTCCAGTGTAGCCCGCGGGACGGACTAATGTTTTCGTCCAGCTCATCGCTACGCAAAAAATCAGCCTAAAGGGGGCTGCAGCCACAGAGGCGCTACGCATGGCTAGTTCCAGTGTTGATGTCATTTACTTTGACTTCCAAAAAGCCTTTGACCAAGTACCTCTAGGTCAGGGGTGGGCAACCTTTTCGACTGAACGGGCCAGATTTGAGGAATGAAAAATTGATCGGGCCGCACTTAACCAACGATATGCTGTACATAATGTAGCTTTTTAATTCTAAAGACTTTGAAACAATCGTAAATCTTTAGTCTCTAAAATTAAATTTTAATACAGTAATGTTGTTAACTAATGTTGATCTTGGATTAAGATATTGTCATTTCAAGAACAAGAAGGAGTGCTTACTTAATGCAAAGTTCTTCACTTTGGATCCAAGAATTTGGGTCATAAGTATACCATGGCTGGTAGTGTTCTAGGTAATGTGGCTTCTAAAAAAGACTTGGGTGTTGTCATTTCAAACAATTTGAAGCCTTCTAGCAGGGAGTTGCTAGAGAGGGAGTCTCTAGCAACTCCCTGCTTCAAGACAGTGCGCAGCAGCTGCTGCTAGGGCTAATAGGGTGCTTTGTTTAATCAAGAGGAATTTCAGCAATTTCATTAAAGATATTGTGCTAAATCTTTATAAGCAGTTGGTTAGGCCACATCTTGATTCTGCTGTGCAGGCATGGAACCCTTCTTATGATAAGGACAAGTTTATTTTAGAGCAGGTTCAGAGGAGGGCCACACGGCTTATTCACAATGTGCGTAATCTCCCTTATCAAGATAGGCTCAATTGTCTAGGACTTACTTCTCTCGAGTTAAGAAGGATTAGGGGGGATATGCTGCAGGTTTTCAAGTTCCTTTCTGGTTATGATTCTCTGTCTAACTGTAACTACTTAGAGATTTGTGCTGATCCCCGTGTTCGTGGCCATAATAAGAAGCTGGTAAATGTTTCTCTAGACTTGACATCAGAAAGTTCAGTTTCTCCCATAGGGTTGTCAATGAGTGGAACAGTCTCCCTAAGTGGGTTGTTAATTCCACTTCAGTCAACTGCTTCAAGATTAACATTGACAAGTATTACCGTGACAGTGGCAGGATCTGATTGTACTGGGTTTGTTTAGTCTTTGTTTAGATTAGGTGTTGGTTTGGGTCTGTTCTATAGGGCATCTTATGGGGTTTTTACCCTCCTTTGACCTTAAACGTGTAATGTTATGTTATGTTATATGTTATGTTATGTTGTGTTATGTTATGTTATGTTATGTTATGTTATGTTGTGTTGTGTTGTGTTGTGTTGTGTTGTGTTGTGTTGTGTTGTGTTGTGCTGTGCTGTGCTGTGTTGTGTTGTGTTGTGTTGTGTTGTGTTGTGTTGTGTTGTGTTGTGTTGTGTTGTGTTGTGTTGTGTTGTGTTGTGTTGTGTTGTGTTGTGTTGTGTTGTGTTGTGTTGTGTTGTGTTGTGTTGTGTTGTGTTGTGTTGTGTTGTGTTGTGTTGTGTTGTGTTATGTTATGTTATGTTATGTTATGTTATGTTATGTTATGTTAAATTGTTGTGTTCAATGTTAGCATCTCAGTAACAAAGCCACATTTAATAGTAGTTGTTATGTAGGCCTACTAATACGGAATGCCTTTCTTAGCCGTAAAGAACTCTTCCAGTTTAAATACAGAACATTTTTGCCCAAAGTTCTTTGCAGTTCAAGTGCACAAAATAGACCGCCAAACCCCTGATGCGAGCGAAGCGCGCGAAAAGTTTTGCACACTTTTCGAGAATTTGATAAAAATTCCGGAACTCGGTAGAAAATTCGGGCAATTTTTTCAATTATATTTCATCTGTGCCAGGAAAACACCGATTCTTTGTCGTTTCCTACCCGAATTTTCGACCTCGGAAAATTTGGGGGAGTCTCCCCCTGCCCCGCCTCGCACGCCTGTGATTCCAGTTTGCGACTAAGCTCTACTGTTAAGTTTAAGTAAATTCACTGGAAAATTCGGAATTTTACAGTCAAATTTGTGTTTTAATTAATGATAGAGACCCATCAAAACGCATATCATGTCGATTCATTTCATGGCAACCCTGGTGCCATGGTAATAATTTCTATCACCACCACGAGGTTTGCAAAATAAGGGAATATCATCATTCCATGATAATATTATCAGCCGTAAAGCGTGTCACTGTGCGTATCGCAAAAGGAGGGAATTGTTTGCCAAATTACAGTCCTCTGTATTGGCATAGGTGTACCGTGTACGGGAGAGTTAAAAGTGCACCTCAAGTCAAAAAAATAAAAATAGGCCTATATACATCAAAGAGCATGAAGATGAATTCTAAAAGTCTAATCCCCATTTTCGTAGGACATTCAATTCCTGAGTTGAGATGTAAAATGTTGAAGTTTATTCACATCTCATTTCGTAATAATTTGTACTTTTATTGTTGTACACTCACATTACCTGCTTTGTTTCCCAGCTATTAAATTGAAAATGTTTTATGCATGACCTTGCACACTTCCTGTTCAAGTTTGCAGGCACAGCATGTTGTCGGTACAGCCTGGCTGAATTAAGGGGGGAATTAAGTACATACATAACCCCATACAGAGACCACGGAGACAGAAGGCTGCGGGGGCTTTAGCCCCCGTACTTTTTTGCCGTGGGCACTTTGGGCCGCCTTAAACTGCATTTATTTTATTGGACATATTGAGCCGCTTCGATGATTAGCCCCCGCACTTCAAAATTGGCTCCGCGGCCTCTGCCATAAGAGTAAGAATGCTATGACACCTTGTTACAAGGTGCAGTAACTTTCAGAAAAAACAAAGAAATAAAAAGATATTAATTTCAGTAGTACAACAGTGACATCACAAATTATTGTGCAATGTACCATTTTAAATTGAGAGAATTAACTTCAACATTTTATATCTCAGCTCAGTAATATTTAATGAAAATGGGAGTTGGAAATGTTCGTCGTCGATTCATTTTTCATGGTTTTTAATATATATATTTAAATTTTTCAACTTGAGGAACACTTTACGTTTTGGAGGCCGAAGATTTTTCTGCTTGGAAAAATGTAATCCTGCCCCGAAAGATAGTTATACGGAGCGCCACCACCATTTGGCGCGGAGCGTAAATATTCTGACAAAATGAGAACTCCCAGTCCAGGGTGCATGCGTTAGCTGGGGGTAATGCTCCCGTTGGGGGAACACTGCCCCCCCCCCCCCCCCCCGTAGGGGAAGGTCGGCGGTTTCGTCGGGGAAGCCTAAAAATAATAAAAAAAAATCCCACAAGTAATGAAGTTACTGGATGGGCCATCTAGAACATATTTTTTGTTTTGTAATGTTATTTTAATACATATCGGAATCGATTTTGAATCACTTCTTCACTCTGTTAAACCTCATTCTATGTACCTTGTGCACGGACTTCCTATACATGAACAGAGCATACTGCACGGTACATTGTCGCTGCCGTATGTGTGACTGAGAAAATGCGCACCAAGGTGGCCGTCTGCTATGGTTTTGTGTGAAGTCTGCTGCCATATTTTGCAAGAAAAATGAAATAGTTTTGTAATATGGCAAGGTAAGTTCAAAATCACTTCACGCAGGAATATGATATTTTTCCCATTCAAGTTTAACGTTTGCTTAAAATATAACAGACTAGTCGTCAAATTAGACGATTTTTAGGTTCACGGCCGCCATCTTGGTGCGCCTTTTCTGTCCCAGACGGTGGCGACCATCTACGGATAGGGCATACACGTTACATGCTCTGTCCATGTATGTGATCCGTGACCTTGTCCTATCTCTTCCCCCGTCGGGGAAGGACGGCAATTTTTCTGGCAGGCCTAAACATGAAAAACGTAAAGGACTGAAGTTACTGGATGGATGACCCTGATTCTTTTCTGTTTGAACTATTTTTTTCTTTTCTAACGCTGTTTAAAACATATCTCAATCGGTTTTAATCACTTCTTACTAGCTCTTCTATCCCTCATCTCATCTTTAATCAGTGCGCGCAAGGTCATGCCCCCGTCGGGGTCGGGCTACCCACCCCCTGTTGTTGAGAAAATCCAATTTCGTAGGGGAGCCTTCATCAACAGACTCATGATAAAAGATGTGGGTCTGTAGTCACTCGGACGACTTTCTCGATCTTGCATTTTAGAAGACCATATTCTTCAAGGAAACTCACAATTCAGAATTATCCTTACAAAAACAGACGAGAGGTTGCTCATGTGCGTGCATTACCCATTGTTCTGCCATCTGGCCTGCCCGGACGGCCAAATTCTTACAAAGGTAATAAATATCAGCCATGTCGTTTTCAGCTACACATAATGATAAACAGTCTTGTGAGGAAATCTCCCCATAAGTCTGACTGAGAATTTATTTGAAGTCACCTTGTAACGTGCCATATTTTCAAATACGTTGGGAGTTAAACCATTTATAGTCTGGAGTTCGGGCAGTCACGTTAAAAATTCCATCTAGTTAGTGGACCTTGCAATTGAATTCTTTATGCAGACAAAAACATTAAAGTATTTTTTTAATTCCGTCGCCCCCCCCCCAAAAAAAAAGAGAGACAATTTCACTACCTCTTGTTATAGCAGTACTTTTTATCTGGTACTTTTCTGATCATTAGCAAGTTGGATTTTTTTCTCTATTCAAGTGAAACTTTCATTGTAAAGGAATTCTCAAAATAACGACTGCCTTATTTCTAGTTACAAGCCTGGGAAATGCCATTCCGGCTATCTTAGAGGTTAGGTTTTTTAACAATTTTTTGTACGCTCGGCACAGATAGTGTTTTAGTCGAACAGATAGTGGAACAGTACAATGCGTGTTTGTACATTATTCTGAGTTTTGGGGCAGTATTATAAAGTGAAAATAATTTTATTGCGAAAGAAATCTAAAAGGAAGGACTTCTTTAATTCTAGTTACGAGGCCAGGAAATGCCATTTCCTGCTTTCCGGGGGTTCAATTTTTCAAAAAATTCTGTGTTCTCGACTTAGATAATATTTCGGGCAGTATTACATTTTTGCGGATAAAAAAACAATTCTGCCCCTCCCAAACTGACACGCTCCCGTACACCTATGACAAAAACTAAAATATAAAACTTTAAATATGCGAAGTCAATTTTTTTCCTCGGGAAAATGCTCGAATATGGTCTGAGGGCCTAAATCTGCATGATGATATTCAGTAACCTCAACAAACTATACAGATCACTCCTACTTGATTTTCCTCATGAGAATGAGATTCCTCCATAAAACCCCAAAACTGTCATAAAATTACAATTTTCTTCAATATTTGCTTTAGATTGTTAAAAGTGGCAAAATTTTCCAATTTCGATGGATACTCCGTAAAATAAATAACCAAAGTCAACTCTGTTAAACACCCAGCATGACCTAGTTTTGCTCCTGAAAGGCATATCACTTAATATGAGAAACCAATTTTTTCATTATAACATTTCCAAAACACAAATTTTCTTCCATTAAAGTACAAACTTTCTCCATTGTAATAAGCTCTTAATTTTCAAAGATTCGTTCAAAAAAGGGAAAAATTTTCCGGGCAAACGTCTAGTCTCGAAGCCTTAGTTCGTAGGTCTTGTACGATTCAATGCGTAACCCAAAAAGAATTTCAGCTGTCGCCCATATAATGTTTTTGATTTTTCCTCATGAAGGACAGGTCCTTCAATTAGCACCCAACATTTTTTCTAGTACCAACAAAAGCCAATTTTTTCAAATATTTAATTTTTATTTCAAATAAACTCCAGATTTTTAAGTATTTGTTAAGAAGAAAGCCCAAAATTTCGTTGCGCTCAGCGCGCCTCAAAATTATCCTTTGCAATGAAAATTTCAACTCAATCGAAAAACAAAACAACTTCTAAGTGATCAGAAATGTCTTAGATGAGGTACCACTGTAATTAGATGAAACGTTGTTGCCTCCTTTTCGGGGAAAATATCAACGGAATTAAAAATATGCTAATGTTTTATACTCTCTCTGTTGCGACTCTTCGTTGTTTTGAATTGCAAGGTAAACGGGATAGATGAATTTTTTGTGGCATTGGCCGAACTCCCAACTGTAAATGGTTTTACCCCCAACGTCTTTGAAAATATGTTACTTTTCGATGTGGATTCAAAGTAATTTTCCGTGAGACCTGAATGGTACGTAACAGTAACACTACTGTTTATTGTAATGTGTAACTGAAAACAACCAAGTTTTTCGTTACCTTTGCCCGAGTTCGACTGTTGGGGCAGGATAGTTGTGCCTGAGCAACCGTCCCTAGGTGGAGTGGGGCTGAGAAAAAAAATTCCATAAATCACCTGTATGTGTCCCAAATCTTTTCATTCCATATTTGTAAAAATTTTACTTGGCATATGGCGTTTTTCAAGTTAAGTTTTGAAAGGATTCAGATAATCGGTAATTTCGGGCATTGTGTCGCGAAAGATTACAAGACAGGTGAGGAATCATTGATTTTTTTTAAGCCATAGGCATTCCAAATATGTTGCATTATCTTAATGAATTTCTCAGGAAAACATTGAGGACTTCAGAACTTTATGGAAGAAAGAAATTCGGTTCGACCATTTTGGGCACTGTGTTGACTACGAAGAAAAGATCACAGAGAAATTTTTTTCTTGAGCTACCCGAAGTTTAGCGAAGTCTTGTAACCTTGCCAATCTTTCAAGAAAACTTTACCCTAAATATGTTTTCCTCGTTTTTTCGGACATATCTTTTCTACACATTGGGCTCGCTTAGGACTTATTTTTAATTTAATCATTTCAAGTTTTTAAAACTCATATGGCTGCTCGAATTTTTCCCAGATTCCTGTCCAAATTTTAAAATTTACGAAATTTTGGGGCAGTCTTTCCCCGTCTCGTACGCCAAAGGATATTGAAAGACTTTCATGGGAGAAAATTTGAAAAAAAAGGTTTTGATTGCAGAGGAAAATTGTTAAATTGAGTCTACAGTATCGAAGATCAATCTGCGCAAAATCATGAACGACGTTAGTTGAGGTATCATGTTTCGTCGTACGGTGAAAACGGATTTTTTCCTTTCCCTTTAGAATGTTTGAAAAGTTGGAGCTTGTATTGAATAAAATTTTAATTTTTGTAAGCAAAATTGTGAGTTGTGAGGGTTTCCTTTAATAATGTGGTCTTCTGGTAAGCAAAATAAATAAGATCTGGGGGGGGGGGGGCTTACGTTTATCGGACTTACATTTTTTGTTGTATAGAGGAAGGTTCCCCAATGAACTGACTCTTTTCGAGCCCCGACGGGGTCAGCCCCCCCCCCCCCCCGGTGCCGCCAACATTGCTTTGCACACGTACAACAGTTGTTAAATATTGGCTTTAACTGCTCCCTGTTGAGATGCAGTTAAATTAATCATACTGACGGTAATTACTTCTAAATATTGTATTTTTTTTTCATTTTTGTTCAGTATGTATATAGGTTCAGCATGTATATAAAGTACTTTTGTGTGTATATGCTTCAGAATGAAAATGAACATTGGAAAAACGTTAATATAAAAGATATACGCATAAGATGTTAATAAAAATCTTCCTTCAAGGGATGAAGTCACTGTAAAAAGAAAAGGCAAATAAAGTTAAAAGAAAAGGCAAATAAATAAAAGAATTAATCAATTATGTTAGGCAATTTTAACTTAATTTTAACATTTGTTTAGTATCCCTACTTTAGCCTGAAAAATTAAGTTTTTCGTAAAAAAAACTGTCGGAGAAAAATAATCTCGTCTAGAATCTCTATCGCGATCCATTCAGCTTTTGTCTTTTCATCTCCAATTTGCGACTTTATGAATCAAAATGTAACTTCAAATTCCAGTGAAGTCATCATCTTAAATTTGAGATCTTTTAAGTCCAAATTTTGACTTCAATTCTTAAATATTTATACTTTTAAAAGTAAAAGTATCGACTGTAACTAGTCATCAAAATGTCCACTCAAATTTTGAGTTTTAATCTCCAAAATTTCAATTTTTCATATGGGGCACTACAGTACTCAACAGGTTAGTGAACTATTATAGACTACATTATTTTCATTTACCGTAACATTTTGTTTCAGAACACCGTACATGATTTATATGGTATCAATCGAATAAATAGCAGAAATAAAATTCCTAGTATAAATTTCTGCATACCAATCAAATGGTGTCACGGTTCAATATCTCTTAGCATAATTAAGGAAGAATCGGCATATTCCAGTTAGTTAAATAGTAGAATTCATATATCAGTAAATCGAAACATTAGAAGTGACTTTAAAAGTCATTGAGTTTCTGAGATAAAATTTCATGTTTTTTTTGATGGAGCCTTTTTCTCCATGTCCCTATTAATTCACCGTAGTGTTACTTACTCTGTCATGTTTTTGAGAAAGTTTAAAGAGCAAAATCAGTGGCCCTGATTGTCAGAGGGGAAATCCCACCACAATTTAGATGGAAACCTAGGGATCGGTGTTACTCATATCGAACTGTTGCGATTTTTCTATTGCTTATTACTTCCCAGTGTCTCCCTTTTTCCAACAATTTATTAAGTCTTCTGTGTTCCCATCGTTTCTCATGTAAACAACTCATTTTGTAAGACAGGTCAAAATGTAAATTCCCGAATCGGGTCACTAAATGCTACCGTATATTACGGATAGCCGTAATGATAAGGTACACCTTCCACAAATATTTTGTCGGTTGCAATTTGCAATAAATATTTTCCAATTTTTATATGAAGCTGATTCCATATTTTACATGGATACCATTTTACAAAAAAGCGTAACTTAAAGAGACGCCTCAGTTACTTTAGAAGCCAGATCTCCCTTTTTATTGGATACCAAAAAAATTGCCGATGATTTTGCAATAGTATATAGAACCATTCTTAATTATTTGGAATGGAAAGCTAAGCTGGAATATTCAAAGTTTATCGACTCAACATTTTCTCTATTAATAACGACTATGTTTTAATCCTCTTAGGATTGTTGATGTTGCTTGCCCAGCCAGCAACATCTGACTATTGTCCTAGTTTCATGGAGAACTGAATTAAGTACATCTCCTTGGGCAGTTTGAAACAAGTTCAATTACATGCTGAGCGGTAGCGCGCAAACTTTTTCAGGAAATTGTCAGTCCAATATCGTTCGATAGCCTGGCTTAATTTGCATGTTGATATTCAGTATGAAACTAGAAACTAGAAATTGCCCCGGCGATCTATACTGTACTTGATTTTTCTCATAACTTGAGAAGGTCAGATTCTGCAAAAGTAAAACCCCAAATCTGTCATAAAATTTCAATTTCTTCTCCGAAAATTTTTCTTCATATTTTCAAAAGTTTGTCAAATATGCCAAACTAAAGCTTATAGGAAAATTTTCGAATTTCAATGATGGCTACCGTCATAAACCGAAGCCTAAGCCAACTCAGGCTGTCAGCTCATCGCCATGGACCGCGAGGATGGGGGATGGGGAGTTGGCGTTATGTGTGCATGACCCGAAACTTATTCTGTCGTATGCATTTTGGAAACATATTGGGCCACTTTGTCCCGTTGTCGGGCCTTTGAAATGGTGAATCCCGTCTGGGAGTCTCCTCTCCTCCTCCTATCATGTCGGGCGAATCCTGGTTAACAGTCACATTATTGGTACTGAGATCTGCTAACTATTATTACATTTATTACGAAGCTGTTCCAAGATAGTCAGGGTAACCTTGATTTAGGAGAGGAAGGCGAAAAGGCGGTGAAAGCTCAAAGAAAACAACGTTTTATTAGCAGGGTGACTCCAACTAGCTTGATTTACCTTCAATCATCAATGTTCGTACCAAGGGCGCGCCACTTGATCGACGATGGCTGAAGTTTTGCAAGAATTAGAACATGCTGCACAAATTGTGCTGGTAATATCATATTTTCTTCTCTACCTTCTTGACCTTTTCACAAGTTTTGATACTTTCAAATTCAAGGTATAAAAACATTACATGCACGCTCCAATATGAGTGGAAGTTACCGCTAACACGTTGTAGTTTTCCAGTTTCGCGAAACCACCACTTGTTAGTTAACTGTGAGGCCTTGGATAGCTTTAAGTTAAGCACTCGCTTTTCTCAAACGTCGTGGCTATTGGTAGCGGGCCACTAATTATAAGTCCCATTGACTTACACACTAAATTAGGCTACTTCCGTGCCCCCTAGCTCCCAGTAGAAGTTTTCAACCAGGACATGCTACCCCTCTGATCGAAGCCCACAATCTCGGCTTTCATGGCACTTTCAAATTTCCATACCATGACCATTGAAATTTTGAGCTAGAGAGCCTTGAATGATAGGGATGTGTTTCCTGCCATAATAGCAACTCAAAAACGGCATTTCACAGAGCGGAGTAATACAATAAAAAAATGGCACTAAAATTGGTCAGATTGCCTTGAATTTTGCACAGTTTGTATTTCAACTCATTGTCTACAAAATCCAAATGCAAAAATGATCGTATTTTGTAAGTAACACAGTCAGAAACAACATCCCATAAATTTTTTATGGCGCTTTGTCTGTCAGTAAACATTTTCCCGGACATGAGGATTGGAGTTAGTGGTCCGCTACCTATTCATCGCAATTAACAGGGCAACTGAGCACGCACAAAGAGAACTTATTCAGACCGCCTAATTTGTGATCTCATATAGCCTATAGCCTATGTCACCTATAGCCTATGTGTAATTCATGCGTATCGACAGGGGCGCAAATCTCTGGTTGAGAGTGGGGGGGCAAAGCCCCCGGAAGCTCTTGTGTTCTAGCATTTCTGAAGCTTCAGAAAGACTGTTTTTGAACGAAAAAAGGTCACTGTTTTTTTTAGGTCTACTCAAATTTTAGGGGGGGGGGCCAAATTACGATTTGGCCCCCCCACTTTTTCACTTGAGGGGGCGAAGGCCTTCTTGCCCCCCGGGATTTGGGCCCCTGCGTATCAAGGACTGGGTAAATAAATGATGGAACATATCACCACATTCCACAGCTGATTCTTTGAGTAACCTAGCAGACATGTGATCAGCACCACAAGCTTTGTTTACCAAGTTATCAGAAAGAAAAATCTCGTCTCCCCCACTTGCAATAAGAAGTGATGGGGTTGCCAACTTGCTAAAACAACATGAACACCTCTAAAGCAAGTGGCCCAGTAATAACCTACAAAATATCTTTCTAATGACTTGTGCTAAACAATTAGCACCTGCCTTTTCCTTAATATTTACTAGGCTAGATCCTTAACCTCCGGACAACTCGCAGAGGATTGGAGAAATGTAAATGTAGCTCCAATCTTCAAAAAAGGCAATGTCCATCTGGCTGAAAATTACCATCCAGTTTCTCACCTCTGTCACCTCAGAATTGCTGGAGCATTATTATTTGTAAACAATGCCTGCGAATAAGGACGTAATGCATCACTATTTGCAGGGCATGTGCAGGTGCCATCTATAAACTACCCTTTATGTCAGGTGTCCTCATTTCATTTTGCTGAAGAGCCACACAGGGAATGTGTATTATATTTATTGAATGCGCCAGTGATCATTATCCTGATGAGGGGTATCAGTGTAAGGGGTATTTCCTCCTCCGAAAATAGTGTTTGCACACATACTTCACGCATGCATACTTGAACTTCTTGTTGTATCCCAAGCCTGCTTCTGCAAAAAGCTTTTTGTTGGAAAATTCAACAGACTGTGAATCCCAGACAACAAACACTGCCTTGCTTTCATCTGAAAACTTTAATAATGTCTTGTAAAATTCTTCATACAAATCTAAGGCATTGCCATACCTCATGGTTGTCGGCATTACTACAGTGTAATATGCTGCCAACTTCATGGAAAGGTGCCATTATATGCCCTGTATTCAAAAAGGGCGATAAGTCCGTGCCTGTCAACTATAGGCCTGTCTCCTTGACTGCAATCCCTTGTAAGATCATGGAACATTGTGTTCTCTCTAGGATGTGGGCTCATTTGAATCACCACCATATCATAACCACTAAGCAGCATGGCTTTAGAAATGGCGTGTCCTGTGAAACACAGTTGATTGAAGCTATGAATGATTGGACCAGCACTTTTTAAACAAAGGAAAAGGCCAGATTGATGTTATTCTTCTAGATTTTAGCAAGGCATTTGATGTTGTCCCCAACCAATGCCTCCTCCTTAAATTACATAATTACGGGATTACTGGGAAAACAAATGCTTGGATTAATGCCTCTCTTACAGGCAGATCTCAAGAAGTTGTTGTCAATGGGACTCACTTTCCCCTTAGGCCAGTCAGGTCAGGAGTGCCCCAAGGCACTGTTCTGGGACCACTCTTGTTCCTCATCTATATCAATGATATTGAAAAAAATCTCTCCAGCGCTATCCATCTCTTTGCTGATGATAGTGCACTTTACAGGCCCATCTCATCCTTGAAGGATGCAGCATTACTCCAGGAAGACTTCTTTAAGTTACAAAATTGGGCTATCACTTGGCAAATGGCTTTCAATGCTTTGAAGTGTAAACTAATGTGTATAACTTATCGTAAAACTTGCTGATAAAATTTATCTACAGAATGTACCACCAAAATGCTTCTTCCACGACTCCTACTTCCCGTGATTTGTTTGCTCTTGCTCAAAGTAATATTAGTATCCATGGCTGCTTCTGAATTTTGTGACCTGGAAGAAGTTACTTCCCACAGGTATCTTGGTGTCATTCTCAATAACAAACTGAATTTCAATAAACACATTGATGAGATCACAAACAAGGCTACTAAGCTTTTAAATTTGTGTTGCCATAATCTCCACATGTGTTCTAGAGAAATTAAAACTACAGCTTACTTTGCTATTATCCGTCCTCATCATGATTATGCTTCAACGTTTTGGAATCCTTACACTAAATTGAATATAAATAAAATTGAAGCAGTTCAGAGACGCGCAGCAGGGTTTGTTCTTAATTACTATGATTATAGCTCAAGTGCAGATCTTTCAACAAAAATCTCCCAGACTCTAAAATGGAAATCCTTGCAGCACTGTAGGGCCTTAGCTGATCTTTTTATGTTTTGCAAAATGAGAAACTAACTTGTGAACATTCCATTCCCACCTATTATCACCCCTTCCATCAGGCATGCTAAATGTTACAATCATGTTCAGGCCCTGCACTCTGAGGCATTCAAATACCAGTTCTTTGTTAGAAGTACTTGCCTTTGGAATACTATCCCCCATGTAATTAAAATTGAACCATCTGTTTCATCCTTTTGTGCTGCTATCTCTTACTGGATCCTCTCCCATAGGTGGATCAGAGACCCATCGACAAATACATGGGTCCTCATTCAGTCAACCCTTTAGGGCCCTTGTCATTTGTTTTTACTTGCACTAGTTGCTTTGTGGTTGTTTGGTTTGTGGTTTTGTCTGTAGGTTTTGTCTGTATTTCAATTTAGTTCCTAGTTGCACTTTTTATTTTGGTTGTGTTGCCCTTGTTGACTTCTTTTAACTGTTATCTGTGCACTCTGTGATGGCTGTCTTAGCCTTTTGGAGTTGGGAACTGAAGACTGAAGACTGAAGTAAAGAATCACCTAAGTCAGTCTTCGAGGTAAAGACTGATTTAAATTGGTTTTGTAAAGTCTCAGCCTTTCTGGTAGCATCACACATTAGATCTCTGTCCTACTTAAGGGGGATGTTCCCAAATTATCATTTTATCATTTTTCTTGGATTTAATATGGCTCCAGAAAGGTGTCTTGTTTTTGTCTTTCATTCCATCAATGATAATGTTGTTGATATGATTATGCTCAGCCCTTTTGATACTGTCCTTAGAAAACTTCTGGTGGGTTCTGTACAATGACAATGACACAGGTTTTAGGATCCCCCACTACTTCAGCAAGTTTGGCTCCACCGTGAAGAAATAATATACAGTATTGCACAATTTTATCATTCCAAAATTGAGTTGTTTGTTGACGTTGTTCAGACCTAAAAATTTTTAAGTTAAAACAATGTCCCCTTAGGCTTAGTGGCTACGTCGGCTATGCAGTAGTCCCTGAACAGGACTCTTGTCTCTGCTTCATTCAAACTGGAAAGTTCATACTTGAGCTGCTGAATTTTTATGCCAGTCATCCTATTCCTTAAATTTCATGCCATGCTTAATTGGTATAATGCAAATTATGAATAGTGCATATGTAGAAAGGCAATAAAATCACACCATCAATAATGGAGGGTAAGCCTTAACTTTATGTCAAAGATATTCGGTGTAACAAACATACTTTTCAGTTTGGTGCTAGTTCCCCGTTATTTTACTCTGCACAAGAGATCCTGACATAATTGCTTGGTAGCATTTCCATTTTTTGCAGTTAATTAACCAATGTCAGAATTTCCTTAAATTTTGTCACATTTTTATATGAAAAGATTGCAAAAAAAAATTTCTAGCTATATATATATATGGAGGTGATGACTATTCAACTGCATTAACATTTTTTCTGCAAAGGCCGAAAATTTACAAAGACCTACACATTTTGTGTTACTTTTCCAAAACATATGATTTTTTAACACTCACACTCCGTCGTGATGCAGCCAGACTGTGTGCTTAAATCCTGTAATTGACAAAATAGATTGAATAGGCCTAAAGTCTGATTTGCATTAGCTGTTCAACCTATGGTTGGGCATCTCACTCTTATTCATGCAAATACCAGTACTGATGACACATGTAGTTGAAATACCAAAGATATTTGATGTGTTTCTAATACCAGTTCTTGAATAAATTGCCAGTACTCAAAAAATTACCAGTACACATTTTAATCGCCAACGAAAATAACTGTGTTAGGATGTGTGATATTTAAAACATTCTACACCATCATCAATGAATAGGCTGAAGTCCAATTTTTGTATTCCTCTCCAATAAATGTTGTCTATCAAATGTTGTCTATCTGACGTGACAAAATAGTAAGTTTTCCATTTCATTTTTTTATAATATATTTGTCCAGGCATTGAAAAGATATTAATCAAGACTCAAAAATATTGGACAGAGGCCCTATTCAGAAAGTCTGTAGTTGGACTCCTGTTTGATTCTCTTTACATTTGAATACAGTGTCATCAGTTTGCTATGTTTTTGTTTTTGAAGGCTCCACCATCCGTGATCAACCAACAACAGAGACAAGCTGCTGAAAATGTAATTCTTACCTTCAGGAAATCTAAATCACCTTTTGAAGTTTGCCAGTTCTTACTAGGTGAGATGCAAAATAATTCATCTTTGTGCAAAGCATTGTTTCCTTAAATGTACCATTTTTTTCAAAATGGTTTTTTCAAAGTTTTTCAAAAGTTTATTTTTTGCAGTATGCTTACAAGCTTACCAAGCATTGTAATGGTACACATAGTTGGGTACAGGAATACTGAATTAAATTCATGATTAAATTTGCATGGTATTTTAACAACTTCATCACTGCACATGACATGGACTTTTACCGAGTTAAAGGTGACGTGTAGTCACCCCTATGTGAAGAAGTGTAGTGTTGTATAAAAACTTCTGTTCAGTAGGCTGTAAGTTTAGTTATGAAGGTCCCTTAATTGCAGTGCTGCATACACTGGTAAAGACTTTTCCTTTCTGAGATCTGGTTGGAGACTGGGCTGTAAAATCTAACTAACTTACTAACTAACCTTTCTGAGATCTGTATTCTGTAAAAATTAGACTTCTCTCATGAGTAAACTGACATTACAGGTATGTGGAATTATAGGCTCTTGAATGGGTTTTGTTTGACTTAAACTGCAAAACTGCATCATGGCCATGTTGTCCATTGTTTATGATTGTTGTTTGCTAGAAACTTTGTTTATGTGCTATGCATTCAGCAGATTGGAAGTGGAAACCCTCCATTTGTTCATTATGAACACTGAAAGTTTTCTCAAATTGTCAAAGAAAAAGCTTTGAAATGTTTAAAATTTGTGAAGGTGTATGAGAAGAAAGGCAGTTATCCTTAAATTGTCACTACAACTCCCAGCAAACAATTTGCATACACTGTTTTCACTCAAGAAATGTTCCAAATGTGATAAAAATGTCAAAAGGGGAGATGTTTTATTTTTTCTTTCTTATGATATATTATGTCATTTTTCTTTCGCAGAAAACAGTAAATCTGATTATGTGCTATTTCAAGCGGCATCAACAATAAAAGAAGCAATGATACGAGAGTGGATGTTACTGAGCCCTGAACAAATCAGCAACATGCGCAGCTTTCTCTTGAAATTTGTCACTCAAAACCCAGGGTAAGTCTTGTAACTTTGAAGTCATTTTGGAGTAAATGTAACATTGCATTCCCATTTCCTCACTTGTTCTTAAATTAAAGGGGTTCCATGGAATTAGTAATCAGAATGATTGAATGAGGGATTGCGAAAACACAAGATACAAAAATTTTCAATAAGTCAATGAAAGCAAGGACTGTTAACATTGATTGGTTGCAGGTGATAGATCTAGCTTATTTTGATATCTTTAGACAAGGTTGGACTGTTAACATTGATTGGTTGCAGGTGATAGATCTAACTTGGTTTGATATCTTTAGACAAGGTTGGACTGTTAACATTGATTGGTTGCAGGTGATAGATCTAGCTTATTTTGATATCTTTAGACAAGGTTGGACTGTTAACATTGATTGGTTGCAGGTGATAGATCTAGCTTATTTTGATATCTTTAGACAAGGTTGGACTGTTAACATTGATTGGTTGCAGGTGATAGATCTAACTTATTTTGATATCTTTAGACAAGGTTGGACTGTTAACATTGATTGGTTGCAGGTGATAGATTCAACTTATTTTGATATCTTTAGACAAGGTTGGACTGTTAACATTGATTCGTTGCAGGTGATAGATCCAACTTAGTTTGATATCTTTAGACAAGGGTGACCTGTAAACATTGATTGGTTGCAGGTGATAGATCTAACTTATTTTGATATCTTTAGACAAGGTTGGACTGTTAACATTGATTCATTGCAGGTGATAAATCTAACTTATTTTGATATCTGTAGACAAGGTTGGACTGTTAACATTGATTGGTTGCAGGTGATAGATCTAACTTATTTTGATATCTTTAGACAAGGTTGGACTGTTAACATTGATTGGTTGCAGGTGATAGATCTAACTTATTTTGATATCTTTAGACAAGGTTGGACTGTTAACATTGATTGGTTGCAGGTGATAGATCCAACTTATTTTGATATCTTTAGACAAGGTTGGACTGTTAACATTGATTAGTTGCAGGTGATAGATCTAACTTATTTTGATATCTTTAGACAAGGTTGGACTGTTAACATTGATTGGTTGCAGGTGATAAATCTAACTTATTTTGATATCTGTAGACAAGGTTGGACTGTTAACATTGATTGGTTGCAGGTGATAGATCTAACTTATTTTGATATCTTTAGACAAGGTTGGACTGTTAACATTGATTGGTTGCAGGTGATAGATCTAGCTTATTTTGATATCTTTAGACAAGGTTGGACTGTTAACATTGATTGGTTGCAGGTGATAGATCTAACTTATTTTGATATCTTTAGACAAGGTTGGACTGTTAACATTGATTGGTTGCAGGTGATAGATCTAACTTATTTTGATATCTTTAGACAAGGTTGGACTGTTAACATTGATTGGTTGCAGGTGATAAATCTAACTTATTTTGATATCTTTAGACAAGGTTGGACTGTTAACATTGATTGGTTGCAGGTGATAAATCTAACTTATCTTGATATCTTTAGACAAGGTTGGACTGTTAACATTGATTGGTTGCAGGTGATAGATCTAACTTGGTTTGATATCTTTAGACAAGGTTGGACTGTTAACATTGATTGGTTGCAGGTGATAGATATAACTTATTTTGATATCTTTAGACAAGGTTGGACTGTTAACATTGATTGGTTGCAGGTGATAGATCTAACTTGGTTTGATATCTTTAGACAAGGTTGGACTGTTAACATTGATTGGTTGCAGGTGATAGATCTAACTTATTTTGATATCTTTAGACAAGGTTGGACTGTTAACATTGATTGGTTGCAGGTGATAGATCTAACTTATTTTGATATCTTTAGACAAGGTTGGACTGTTAACATTGATTAGTTGCAGGTGATAGATCTAACTTATTTTGATATCTTTAGACAAGGTTGGACTGTTAACATTGATTGGTTGCAGGTGATAGATCTAACTTGGTTTGATATCTTTAGACAAGGTTGGACTGTTAACATTGATTGGTTGCAGGTGATAGATCTAACTTATTTTGATATCTTTAGACAAGGTTGGACTGTTAACATTGATTGGTTGCAGGTGATAGATCTAACTTATTTTGATATCTTTAGACAAGGTTGGACTGTTAACATTGATTGGTTGCAGGTGATAGATATAACTTATTTTGATATCTTTAGACAAGGTTGGACTGTTAACATTGATTGGTTGCAGGTGATAGATCTAACTTATTTTGATATCTTTAGACAAGGTTGGACTGTTAACATTGATTGGTTGCAGGTGATAGATCTAACTTATTTTGATATCTTTAGACAAGGTTGGACTGTTAACATTGATTGGTTGCAGGTGATAGATCTAACTTATTTTGATATCTGTAGACAAGGTTGGACTGTTAACATTGATTGGTTGCAGGTGATAGATCCAACTTATTTTGATATCTTTAGACAAGGTTGGACTGTTAACATTGATTGGTTGCAGGTGATAGATCTAACTTATTTTGATATCTTTAGACAAGGTTGGACTGTTAACATTGATTGGTTGCAGGTGATAGATCTAACTTATTTTGATATCTTTAGACAAGGTTGGACTGTTAACATTGATTGGTTGCAGGTGATAGATCTAACTTATTTTGATATCTTTAGACAAGGTTGGACTGTTAACATTGATTGGTTGCAGGTGATAGATCTAACTTATTTTGATATCTTTAGACAAGGTTGGACTGTTAACATTGATTGGTTGCAGGTGATAGATCCAACTTAGTTTGATATCTTTAGACAAGGGTGACCTGTAAACATTGATTGGTTGCAGGTGATAGATCTAACTTATTTTGATATCTTTAGACAAGGTTGGACTGTTAACATTGATTCATTGCAGGTGATAAATCTAACTTATTTTGATATCTGTAGACAAGGTTGGACTGTTAACATTGATTGGTTGCAGGTGATAGATCTAACTTATTTTGATATCTTTAGACAAGGTTGGACTGTTAACATTGATTGGTTGCAGGTGATAGATCTAACTTATTTTGATATCTTTAGACAAGGTTGGACTGTTAACATTGATTGGTTGCAGGTGATAGATCTAACTTATCTTGATATCTTTAGACAAGGTTGGACTGTTAACATTGATTGGTTGCAGGTGATAGATCTAACTTGGTTTGATATCTTTAGACAAGGTTGGACTGTTAACATTGATTGGTTGCAGGTGATAGATATAACTTATTTTGATATCTTTAGACAAGGTTGGACTGTTAACATTGATTGGTTGCAGGTGATAGATCTAACTTGGTTTGATATCTTTAGACAAGGTTGGACTGTTAACATTGATTGGTTGCAGGTGATAGATATAACTTATTTTGATATCTTTAGACAAGGTTGGACTGTTAACATTGATTGGTTGCAGGTGATAGATCTAACTTATTTTGATATCTTTAGACAAGGTTGGACTGTTAACATTGATTGGTTGCAGGTGATAGATCTAACTTATTTTGATATCTTTAGACAAGGTTGGACTGTTAACATTGATTGGTTGCAGGTGATAGATATAACTTATTTTGATATCTTTAGACAAGGTTGGACTGTTAACATTGATTGGTTGCAGGTGATAGATCTAACTTATTTTGATATCTTTAGACAAGGTTGGACTGTTAACATTGATTGGTTGCAGGTGATAGATCTAACTTATTTTGATATCTTTAGACAAGGTTGGACTGTTAACATTGATTGGTTGCAGGTGATAAATCTAACTTATTTTGATATCTGTAGACAAGGTTGGACTGTTAACATTGATTGGTTGCAGGTGATAGATATAACTTATTTTGATATCTTTAGACAAGGTTGGACTGTTAACATTGATTGGTTGCAGGTGATAGATCTAACTTATTTTGATATCTTTAGACAAGGTTGGACTGTTAACATTGATTGGTTGCAGGTGATAGATCTAACTTATTTTGATATCTTTAGACAAGGTTGGACTGTTAACATTGATTGGTTGCAGGTGATAGATCTAACTTATTTTGATATCTTTAGACAAGGTTGGACTGTTAACATTGATTGGTTGCAGGTGATAAATCTAACTTATTTTGATATCTTTAGACAAGGTTGGACTGTTAACATTGATTGGTTGCAGGTGATAGATCTAGCTTATTTTGATATCTTTAGACAAGGTTGGACTGTTAACATTGATTGGTTGCAGGTGATAGATCCAACTTATTTTGATATCTTTAGACAAGGGTGAACTGTTAACATTGATTGGTTGCAGGTGATATATCTAACTTATTTTGATATCTTTAGACAAGGTTGGACTGTTAACATTGATTGGTTGCAGGTGATAGATCTAACTTATTTTGATATCTTTAGACAAGGTTGGACTGTTAACATTGATTGGTTGCAGGTGATAGATCTAACTTATTTTGATATCTTTAGACAAGGTTGGACTGTTAACATTGATTGGTTGCAGGTGATAGATCTAGCTTATTTTGATATCTTTAGACAAGGTTGGACTGTTAACATTGATTGGTTGCAGGTGATAGATCTAACTTTTTTGATATCTTTAGACAAGGTTTAAATGCTGCAGATTGGAAAATCAACAGATAAATTTACCCTGTCAACCATTTTAAGGTGCAGAAATAGAAAAAAAAAAAAACCTTCAATTCTTTGCTAAAAGTAAATTGAGAAAGACATTGAACCTAGTTTTTGAAAATGGTATGAGAGAAGTTTACATATTCATTTCAGACTCATAACTTTACTGCTCTACAAGGAAAGGCCTGTCCTGCCCCTCTTCAGTACTGTGACTACCACTCAGCACTGTTGTGTTGCACCTTGCCCTCTTTTCCCGCACTTCTGCAACTCTAACTTTCAAGTTTCATTTTCTAATTGGATCTGTATCACAAGGTGGACAGACTGTACATGGAAAACACTGCTGAACTGGTTTGCAGGTATGCAAAAGACTATAATAAAGTCTTTTGTGTGTCAAGGTACCTCAGTGCAGAAGAAAGCTACAGTAAAAGCCACAAGTTTTGTGGAGTTTCTCTGGACCCCCAGCAGATGTCATGCAACACTTGGCATGCACATACTCTGCAGTTCAGCTATGTTCCCCCTGTTCATCTTTCTTTGAAGCTGTGATCTGTACAGGTATTTAGCCGTTTGTAGGAAGTTAGATTGACAAAAATCTAGAGCTACAGTATAATATATGAGTTTTGATGCTCAATTTCCTCTGGCTTTTTCAATGTATACAGGCATAGATGTAGGCACATAATTAGGTTGGGAGAGGTCTTGTTGATTCAGTCTAAAAAGTGAACTTAAAAGTCAAAAAAGACTGTTCAAGAATCGCTATTAAAAGTTATCTTTGAGGTAACTTGGAGGTCTGATTTGAATTTTCCTTGGTTGTAGTTGCATGTGAATATGGTTAAGTGGTTAGTGCATCAGACTTGCAGTCGGGAGTTCGTGTCCTGGCCAGGTCATACTGGAGACTTAAATGGAATATACTGCCATTGTGCTTGGTGCTCAGCATAAGCAATGGAGTAGGGAAAACAAGCCAAGCCAGTGAGCCACAAAAGAAAAAAAAACAGTGGCCAGCTCGACTTGAACTAATTGGTTGGAAACTGGGCAGTAAAACTCCATCTTACCTAACCTTCTCCACTTATAGTCCATAGTGTCACAAGAATTAATTTATGTCCTAAGGTAAAAAAATCTGTAATTTCTTGCTATTTTCAAAATGTTATAAATTAGTTAACCTTCAATTTCTATTCTGTTTGTCTTTAATTTGGTAGGTTATCAAATTATGTCAGAGAACAAACATTACAAACTGTGGCTGTCATCTACAAACGTGGTACTCTTGAAGATAAAACTACAGGAAGAGATGCCTTACTACAAGATGTATCTCAATTGATAGCAAGTGGAAACACTTCAATGGTTAGTTGTAGATAAACTATCAGTTATGGCTTAAGTTTTCTTTATAACCTCATGAATCATTTTCCTAATATATAACCTCTTGTTTGACTGAATTGTTGGCCTTTTTTTACAAGATCAAAGGAGAATTGCTTTCCTAGGCTGCTGTTTAGTTGGTAAAGAAACAATAACTTTGAAATGATTTTGTGATGACACCTTACAACTTACTTTTTGTTTGCACTAATAACAGGTAAGAAAGACCATAACCTGAAGTCATTGCCAATTTAAAACCTTGTGGGAATTTCCCTCCTAGGAATTGTGACTTTGCAGGACTTAGGGTGCTAGATCTATGCAGAAACAGTCAGTCATATGCCTTATTCATAGCACTGCTCTGTACCTTTCAAAATTTGATATAAATTAAAGAGATGTTTGCTTCCCCAAGCAAAATTTTAGGTTTGGTTGATCATTGCCTTTCCTTAATGTGAAAAAACCAAATATCCTAAAGGTAAACATAAAGATTTTTGATTTATATGTTGTGTGTCTGACAGTCAGCATCTTGGCAAGAATTACAGTCAGTGTATGTGCTCTAGTAGGTGCAGTATGTAGTGGTAGTAGAATATATACGTTGGTAGCTATTGAACATCTATTCCAGTGATAATTACTACCTTATACCCTATTGTGATTTTCCACTCCTTGTAATCTTGCATCCTTTGTTACAGCAAATGACTGCATGTTCCATGCTGACTGCTCTACTTAATGAATATTCAGGCAATGCCAAAACATCTGCTATAGGACTCAGTTGGCAATTTCATAATGACTGCAAGAAGACTTTTGAGGTAAGTTGATTGTTCACCATAACATAAAATATTTTTCTCTCTTAACCCTTTAAGTGAATGCAAAGGAACTTGCTCCCTTTTGGCCTGAAGTTGGCCCAGAAACTTTCCAATAGTATGATTGCCTGATACATTTTCATTTATGGGCTCAAATATTTGTTGTTTGCATTCAACAATTACAGGCTTTAGTCTATTAATAATAGCATATTGAGGCAAAAGTTGAATTTTCGATTAATTAACATTTGAGTACTATTTCCTATTGTAATCAAGTGTTGTCTTTTGTTATGGTTTTTAAAAGTACTGCCTTTATACCTTAGATTGTAATTGAAAATAATAGTCTTTGCTTAGTTCACCTTTTGGAAATGTAGCAATAGTTGTTTCATCTTTAGTTAAAGTAAAGCTCCAGTAATGTCACTGCAACAAAATGTTGTCACAGGTAGACCCTTTTGGCTGTGTACAGTTGTGGTAATTTGGTAAGTCTTGACTATTGCCATACACAGCAACACAGTCTTAGGTCAAATTATGGTCTTGTGGCCAACTGCTGCCCTTTTGAGCTTTCATCCTACAGCCCTTCATCATGTTCACTACAAGGTAGAAATTGCCTTTGTTCGCTGAGATCCAAGTATGTATACTGGCCACTCTGTTTAAGCTACATACCACTGAATCATTGTGCTGATGTCAATTAGGCTTCTGTCTCTCTTATAACTTATGAATAGGTATAATTGTACTCTCAAGAAATGTATGTGTGTAAGAATATTGCTACAGTCTCTTTGGTGTAGTGAAATATCACCAGTTGTTTAATCAGTGGTATGGAAATACCTTTTTTTAGTACCCTTAGTTGTGAGATCAAAGTATTCCACTCACAAGGATTTCACCAGGGATTCAAAATGCAGGTAGAGGCATTTAGTACTGCCAAAACCTAAATCCAAACTGTACTGCTCTTGGCCAAAGTTTCAGATTGGCTGAGGGGGCCAAAAACTTCCTTCAAGGCCCCTATAAGGTGCAGTCTGAAAGTGTTATAGTCTATTTGTTTATGCTAGTTGAAACATTCCTGCAAAGGTGGCATCTTCTTAAAGAAAGCTATTGACATGTTTTTCATTTTTATGGAAATAATAAAGGGGAATGTTATCCTCCTTCCTCTGGAAGAGAGACAAATCCCCCTCACATCCTCTTGACATAAATCCTGGCTGTATGCATGTTACCATACTCTATCTAAGCAAATTTCAATGATTCATCTTTATTTTCAGAGTCATGATTTGAAGCAGGTTTTCCAGTTTGCTCTTCAAATACTTCACCAGTTAGTGTCTTCCCCGGATCTAATGAACAGAGAAGTCTCCTCTCTCTTGGGTCGTATCTTGGGTATCTCAGAGCAGGTCCTCTGCTGGGACTTTGTGTTTGCAACTCATATCCTTTGAAATTTTGTAACTTGTGACATAATCTAAGATTCTACTGGAGATTTTATACATAGGTGTTAGCTCTTAGTAACATTCAATTCATTCGTCATTAAATCTATGGATGTTGAACACTGATTAACTTAAAACTTTATAACTGGTCTGAAAGAAAAAGAAATGACAATATGTGTTTGTAAAGTTTTGTAGCACATGAAAATTGAAGTATAAGCCAGTTTGAAGGCCCTAAGGCCTGTTCATACTGTAATGTGGCACTTTAAAGGCTAATTACACTTGAGTGGAGCTTCGTAGAGTTTTGAAAATGGAAAAAATGAATTATTAGACATGTCTTAGATTGGCCTAGTAGAACAAGAAATGTCCATGTATAAGGACCTCATAGTTTTATAGCACATGAGATTTTGGAAGAATATCTGGAATCCTTAAGGCCTGTTCCAGCTAGTAGCTAACAAATTGTGAGTGGTTGCTATATTTTCTGAAGTGGTGACTGTTTTACGAAAGTCAAAGAAAAAAAAAGAAAGTAAAATACTTCAGGTATCATTTTTCTTTGGATTGGACTAGAGTGCTGGTCATACAGGGACACAAGTGATGGTCTGAAATGTACATACTTTCCTGTAGTACTGGTTGGCATTTGCAAGTGCTGGCTAGAGCTGATCACTACTGACCACGAAAGGTACGACCCTGGCCTGTTCATACCACAGTATAGCACTCTAGAGGCTAACTTACACTTCAGTTGAGATATAAAGCTTTGAAAGCTAGTACTTTTGAACTCATGGTAATGTCTGTGATGTCCTGAACTATTGAAATAGATATTGTTCTCAAATCTGTTTAGCACCAACAGAGATGGGACCATTACCAATAAAGATTCCTTTCCCTTTTCACAAATATGTAAAATAAAAGTCTACAACCGATTGTCCTTGACAGATATTTTTACCATTTGGAAATTATCGGAAGACGTTTCCAACTATAGAATCGCCACAGCTTAAACCAGACAGGAGTTGGAGAAATATTTTATTGGACAAACAAGTAATAGAACTGTTTTTTAAGGTAAGAAATATACAAAGCCTGATTTATTGTCATGTTGCAGATTTTGGTAATGTATTTGAAGAAAGATAGATAGCTTTATTATTATTTTTTCAATCATTTAGTTGTTGTTGTAGTCGTAATATGTGTTATGGTTGCTGGAAGATGAACATGGCTCTGGACTCTGTGTTATTATGGGCATGGTTGTAGGTGTGCAGGGTTGTCACCACACTGGGCGGCACCGGGTGATTCTACCCGGCTCTCAAAATCTCCTACTGGTACTCACCATCAATATCAGTGTCACCACCTGGCAAAAATTTCTTACCCTAACTGAATAAAATTATTAGCTTCCTTAAGATTTGAGTGGTAGATTCCTCTTTTTTTTAAGCACTCTCCAACCTGCAAAAGATTTTCCAAGGGGAGATGGGACACCAACTCCCCATAAGCCACTCCCTCAGGATGGTGATCACAAATTACCCAGATCTCAAAATTGTGTGGTGACAACCCTGTAGGTCATGGTTTGTATCTACAATGGTTTGTCGGGGATCAAATTTAACAAGTATCAGGAGCTATATATTAGTAAAAGATGGTGAATTTTGATGCTTTTGTATTCTTGAAAAGGCAGTCTCCCACTCACTGATATTCAGTGGCCCAGGACTGAAGAAAGGCAGAGAAAGTAAGATGTTGATGTGTGCAATTCAAACGAACCAAACCAAACCCACCCACCTCTCTTAGTGTCAATACATGTTTAGTTAATCATGTCATGGGACAAAATATTTGTGGCTGAGTTGGAAAATTTATTCTTTCTAATTCAGTTTTAATATTCAGTGATTTTTAGTATCAAGAAAAACTTTTACTCAGCCTGATAGGAGATTTGAAAGATTTGAAATGTTGTTTAAGAACAACATCTTAAAAGACTAGTTGTACCCTCTAATGACATGATTAATGAGAATAAGAATACATGGTTTCCCATGTCATGTTTTAATGAATGCATTACAACTTAGGGACGCCACTGAAATTCTCTTATGCGTTTCGATGCATTTCCGATGCATACCGACACAAACATAAAGGGTCCCGTCGGCGATGCGTTGGCGTCGCAAATGCATCCAGATTAGGCACTCTACACAGCCTCTGTACTGTAAACAGTGAAACGGGGAGCATTGTGTACGTAATCACTGCGAAGCGATGCATCGGCATTAAAGGATTATAGGCTAATCAGCTTACCACGAACAATAGCGCTTGTACCAGGAGGAAAGGCTTTCTGAAGTATCGAAAATAGCACTGCAATTCTATCGCAAAAAATGGTCAGGTGTGATTTAATCAACTCTGAGAAAAAGCTTGAGGTGTAATTTGTCTCGAATTTTCAAACCGTCGTAGAAACTCAAGGCACCGCGAATGACACAGTATAGATAGGCATAACGTTAGGCGTAAGTAGCCATAGTTTTGGCCTACGGAATGTTAGCCTATATAATACAGTAAACTTAGCGTATAACTCCTGTAGAATTCCGAATAATGCAAGTTTGAAGCTTTTTTTTTAATCAATTGTGCCGCGTTCCCCGGCCATCCGCGATTTCACACGCTATCGAAAACCGAACAAAAATTGGAACGCTAAATTGTGATGGAAATTCGCACAATTGTTCCCACTTTTTGCGGTCAGTTTTTACCGTGTGGAAGCGAGATGTTCAACCGTAGACAAATGGCTCTTAAAAATAAAAAAAAGTCGGAAAATAAACGGTCGAGTTTGATCTAAAAATGTTTTGTGTGGTGTTCTGTCTATTTCTCTTTCCATTTCTACATTAAAGACGAATGTCTTTTGGCTAAGGGGTTAACAATATAAAAGAACTTATGCAATACATAAACTGATCGTAGCCGGGGATTTTGGAATACCAATGATTGCCATAGGCCAATATGCCACACTTCAGTAACAGTCTGAAAATTTGCTAAAAAAGATTAGACCTTCTCTTGTCGAATATTATGACAATTTTAGCAGTACAAGTGGTTAAACTGTTTATAGAGTGTCATGTCAAGAAAAATGTAAACTGCATGGCAATCAACAAAAATATAAATCCATCCCATGCACCTTCGCTTTGAAATGAAAAAAAATGAGCACCGAAGCCCCAAGGACTCATGGCCGTTAGTGGACAAACTTTCCAGCCTTTCCTACGTTTTTAAGCGGATATCTTTTTGGTTTTTTCTTTCAAGTACCAAGCGTATGTTCCAGGGTCCCGTCAATATACTTAACGAACGCGAACTGTAAACCTATCTAATTATCCCCGTCCATCGAATATAAAACCCAGATTTATTTTCCGAACTATACAACTCGTTGATCGACATGATCAAACTCCAAAACTGCAGCTTACGGTTACACTTACAATTGAGAGGGGGGCAAAAAATTGATAGCAGTTGGGATTTATAAGGTTGAATGCAATACAGTTGTGGGCGGGGCTAGAGGTGAGAAGGTTGGGAGAACTGGAACTGTTTGGAGTGCTGAATAACTGCCTTTAAATTTCTTTTTTTTGTGAAAACTCTTATAAAATTTTCAGTCCTAATGTCAGACATTTTACAAATACTTCATTTAAAATTCAAAACGGAGTCTTACCATTTCTGCAGACCAGAAGAAAAACTTTTTGTGTTCAAATGTGAAAAACACTGATAATAATCCCGTTAGATTCCACAACGTCATACTTTGTTCCGATCCATGACTTAATTTCACTGTACTCCTTGTCTATGGGCCTAAAACTCATTTGCAATTTACCCCCTACATTTCAATTTTGGCCCGTGACCCACACCATTCTCCATCCCACAAAAAGGACATGCATTCAGCTTTTGCTGAAAATTTGTTGCAATATAGAAAACTTTCCATGGTTTGAGGCGTTGTGCACTGTCTGACTGAAATGATTGTTTTGACACGTTTTATTTGCCCCAGCCTTGCAGAGAGCGAAGTACAATTCTGTGGGTAGATCTATGTACGTATACAGGCTAACGTTAGTGGGCCGTCAGGTGTGTGCAGTACAGTGCATACAATTATTACTAGTTTTCAACGAGGTATGCAAATGAGTTGGCTGGGGGTCATGAGCATGCTATATGCTACGTTTGCCAGCCTTTTCTCAGAAGAGTATCAAAATACTGTATGTGCAACGCATGTTACAAAACGGAAAATGACCTCGTGCATAAGAACTCTGATCGTTGTTGATTTCGTGAATATTGATGAATAATTTAAGACACTAGAATTGTTGGGTTGGTTCTTCATCACAAAGCAAAATGAGCCCGTGTTTTGTATGAAATACTAGGATTCGTCTACCAACACTTAAATTGTTTGGGAAAAATAACAATCTAAACAAAATTTCTTTATCTTGTGAGCACCAAAATAACACCATTTTCTCACGTTGATGGAGAAATTTTGTTTCCGACAAGAATTTGAAGGGTGTCCCAACCTCAACAGCAGGGTTTATGAATGAACCTACGTTGGACTCCGCCTCCGCCTCCGCCTCGTACGCGACTTTCCTTATAAGGCCACGATAGCGTGGGTGTCGGCAAATGAGCATGCATGACATGACATGATTTAATGATCTAAAAAATAAGCGTTAGTAATACAGTTATATCTAAATAATGTATGCACATATTTCAATATCAACCACAAAAATATTGTCTCAAATCAATCGTATTTTGGGAAGAGAAATTTTTTCTGAAGCAAAATTCACTCCATCAGATTTAAGATCGTACACATTCCTTTGAAGGGGTCTTTTACGCCATGGGCACGAAAAAAATCTTCTTTCCACTTACTTCTATCCTGTTACTAACTTGAACACCAAAATGATTCCTACCTTCATATTGCCCGTAATTTTTTATTGCTATTTAAACTATTTGCAAAATTTTTACGCCCAAGGTTTCCTAAATATATGGCAAACACAGAGTAAAATATTTTTCCATATTTTCTGTATCCCCCATTTTACTAGTGGAGTGTGCCTGAGTGACGTCACTACTCCAGTGCACACATCGAACACAAAGCACCCATGCAGCGAACGAACGAACGTTCGTGGGTCTACGGCCACTGCCGTATATTACCATACATTTTTAACGGTACTGTACGGGTGAAATCTGGGCCAGGAAATGCATTAGAAAGATTTTTACTGTCATTATCATGAACGGACAGATAGTTGATTTTTTCATAAACGTACCAAGAAAGCAACGGTACAGAAGTTGCAGTGACAAGCCGTGAGTTATTTTTTGGTTCCGATGCACACATTGCACACTGGACAAAAGACACAGAAACTAATCTTAACAGCTCTAAATTGTGATCATGTTTTAAATTCCAGTCTGATTTTTAAAGTCATGATGTTAGGACCAAACGGCACATTGTAGATAAAGTAAAACGTGACGAATTGTTGTCAAACCAACCCGATTAGAGATAAAAGGTCAATGGGTCGAGTCATGACTCTAAAGTATGTGCATACCATGCACTTATTTTGTAATATGTTTCAAGGTGTACGGTCGAGTACCCGGGTACCCGACGGGTAATACGGTTCGGGTACCCAGCTACGAAATTCCTACCCGGTGCAAACAATGGTCAATACTAATGTTTGCTTTAAGTCAAATTCACAAAGAGTCATACCTACAATATATATTTTAAACTTCCCTGGAATTGGGAAACTGATTCAAGTGAGGCTAAGGCCGGGAATGGCTTCCAGATAGAGGAGGCAAGACCATGTGTAATAGTTTCCTTTATAATTTCAACTGGATACGGATCATCGGTAAACACCGGCAAGTGCACTTGGCTTAATCATGTTGATCCGATCGGATGAGACTTTGTGGAAAAGGTAATTACTTAATTTCACCCCCTTCACTAAGAATGGATGAGTCAAAGTCAATAGGAGGAAGCTCATTTCAGACTGGAATTTTTGAAGAATAATCACTTTAATTGGCCGACAAGTTTACGGAGAGTACGGTAACTTTTAATTTGTACTCTCCTAACAAAATTTGCGCTATTGCAGTTATTTGCAGTTTTTGAGGTGTTTTATTGTCTCAGTATTTGCACCCATATTTCAAAATGTGTATTTCAATGCTACCACGTGTTAAATCATAATTTATATAAGCTGTACTTTGTGAAATATTGTGTACAAACAGCTCCAAGTATGCAATGAACTATCAGCGGTCCCCCTGGCTCTTTGCTAGAGAGTCGGGAAGACTTTTCCGATTGTTATTTAGTGCTCTGAAAAGCTACCTTCGTGCTTATATCGATGATGAATGAATTCTAATACCGTCGCTGCAATGCGTCGGCATTTGCTTTGTGTTCAATTGGATTAGTGTGTACACCACGGCCACAAAAGGGTGGCAGAGCAGCGCGCTGGAATTAAGGAATGGCCATTGTTCGAGGTTGTGGAACTGCCAGCAGCGGTGAACAATGGGCGTTGCGACGCCTCTAGATTAAGACGCATTCCAACGGGAAACGCATAAGAGAATTTCAGTGGCATCCCTTAATTTTGTCAGATAATTTGTCATTGTTAAAAGAGGAACATTGTCAAGTTTTCTGCAAACATAATACAAGTTAAAATAGCTTCTGCTGATGTCATATCACATCATGTAGTTAGTCATAGAGTTGTTATGTCATGAGGGGTTGCAGCTGGTCAAAAAATTCTAAAAAGAGCTGCAGTTTTCCTTGCTCCATCATCAACAATTTTGTAGTAATTCAGTAAAGGACTTGGACTTATTCAACATTTTCACAGGTAGAGCATTTTTTAACTCAAGGTTGTATGCCAGGCTTCTTAACATTTTGAATTCATCATGAACATCATGATGAATTAATAGTAGTATTCATACATGATTGCTCTTTGAGAAGTGCTAAGACATTGATATTAACTATAAATTCTATTCCATTTGGTCAGATTCACTTAAGGGTCCGCCAACGCCCTGACCTCTGCCATCATGTAATCCAATGTTTGAATCAACTAGCCACCCTGAAGGGTAACATTTTCTCAGGAAACCAGTCACAGACAGAGTATCTTCAACATTTCATTCAGTGTCTTCTACATAATCTTCACAGGTTTGTGTCTATGTCAGAATGTTTTATTGACTCTCCCAGTTTTTCACCAAAATATTATTCTTCAAAATACAAAACAAAAATGTTTGCTCTAATCAATTAGATGAAATTATCTCTGATATGATATCATTGTGTGTCTGTCCTAGTGGTAGAGCATCTACTTATCACACAGGAGGCCTAATTCAATTCACAGTGGGAGTCATAACAAAGACTTTAAAAATGCATTATACTGCCATTGCGTGTCATACTCTGCATAAGCAATGGGGTTGGGAAAGTAATCCATGCCCCACAAGTTGAAAAAACCTCTTGCTGGAGACATCAGATTAAAAAGAAAGTTGAGGCATTAAATCCTATGTAACTGATCAACTCTTTCTGTACCCAGCGTCAGACTTGCAGCTGGGAGATCTGGAGTGTTACTGCAGAGGTTCCAACTCTCCCTGATTCTCACGGAGGCTCCCTGAAAATTCAAGGATTTTTGTCCATTCTAACTAGCAATTATATGACAACCTCCCTGATTCAAGAAAGTTTTTCCCTCATTAAGTTGCATGTAATTCTTAAAAAAAGCTCCCTGATTCCTGTGTGAAACTTCTGTGATTGCTGGATGAAAATGTTGGCATCTCTGATACTGGGGGGCTTTAAATATGGAACTCACTGCCATAATGTTGTTTGGTGCTTAGCATAAGGAATGGAGTGGGTAAAACAAGCCAGTGAGCCACAAGTGAGAAAAGACTGTGGCAGCATGACCTAAACCAATTGCTTATATACTGAGCTGTAAAACTCCATCTAACCTAAGCTAAGACATGACTACATGTATAAGCATTTTGTTGTTGCCATTATTAAATATGTTCAGTGGTAGTCATATGGCTAAAGAAGGTTCTAGAGTGTTGACGGTTTATTAATTTTTTTGTGTTAGATAAGTTTAGGTTGTTGGGTTACAGGTGAAGTGCTGACTGTAGGTGCAGAGTTCCCCACAGGTTTAAATATTGTTGGAGCTTTTGTGCCTGGACAGACCGATGGCACACTGATGGCTATCTTGGGGAGGGGTGTGACAGGAGGGATCCCCTCCCCCTCTCCAAAAGGTTTTGCTCACATAATGTGGGCTAGATACAAAATGGTGCTACAGTTGGAATTGAGACATTTCCAAACAACTTGAAAGCAATTTTTGTGTTCTGTGTGACCATGGTCTTGTGTGAGGGACAACATTTAGACCGGGCGCTGATGCATGCCCTGCAGAGTTTTTCTAGGCAGGGCATCCGGTCAAAACAGCTTGTGGAGAACACTGAGGTGACGTCAGATATAAGAAAAGTGAAACTTGGACCCATATGGCAGGACTCCAGAACCTCTACAGTGTCCATGAAGCTTGTTAGTTGTAAGTGCATGCTGGTCTCATATGAGCTCTGTTTGGTATCATCTGAATATAAACTAAAGAGTAATTTTAATATTTTGAGGACAGTTTGTATATTTTTTTATTTTGCCCACATAAGCCCCCTCTGTTGTTATCTCTTTATTTTAAGAACAATGGGTGAGGTGGCAAGAAAGCATCAAAATGATAGCGTTGGGGAAATGTTATGATTATAAAGCATCTCCTATGTCAGATACTTCACAGATATCTTATCTTTGGATATATATATTCTTCTTTTGAACTTACCTGTGGTTTCTCTTCTGTCATCTATCTTCTCAGTGGTGAGATTCTGGACCATGAGGCATTAGGATTATCTGGAATCTTCAAAAGTTTAATAAACGCTCATCCAACTGGAACTTTTGTTAGTCTTTCATCGGATGTTTTGTCTTCTTTTGTCACAAATCTAACAAGTTTCACCTGTCTCTGTTGTCAGAAAGCTGCTCTTGAGGAAGCGGTGAGTACATCATTTTCAATCGTTCCCTCTTTATCAAAAGCTTAACAGGGGGAAGGGGCATGATGGTCAGGTGCAGATGCTGATATTTTTAGTGTTGATATATCTATCTGGTGTTGTTGACAGTGCAAAATAAACAATAGCCCCATCTCGTAGTTATGGATTTTTAGCTGAACTTAACATCGCCATTTCTTTACCACTTTGATGCCAGTGATTCTAGCTCCAGCCATTCGTTGTATGGGAAAGAAATATATGTATCACCATTCATTTCATTTGTTGAAGTATTTTCAACTATTCACTTGTTTAGTGAAAACCTGTTAACAAAGTGTCAGTACATTGACTTTCATCATGTCCACCCTGCCTGCTGCGGCAGGCTTGACTTAAACCAATTGGTTAAAAACTGGACCATGAAACTCCATCTAACCAAACCTAATCCACCCTCTCTGCCTCTTCTAACACACATACAAGCTGTTGATGTCCTTCACTACAGGTTATTCTATGAACTGGTTTCCCTTCATGTATCCAACCACCTCAGTTTACAAGCTAGCTTGCAAAGCCTTACACAGAGTACATCCAAGTGGTATGTGGCCTGATGTTGTTAATGTCTAACAAGCCTGCATAAATGTCTGTTAGGTCTGTTTTCAAAGCAGTCCTGCAGGAAGCAAAGATTGTGAAGTAAAAAGATGTGAAGGTATAAAGCCTGATTTGCAGTGTAGGGTGACACCTGTCTAGTATTACTGAGAAGAGGCTTCGTGAATAGTTTCTCTTTTCAAACATTATCTTTCTAGAAACTTTATTTGCAGTCTTTTGCTTTGTGTACAGGATTTGAAATTGTAAAGAAGAATTGTAAGGAGAGGTTTCTTTCTAACTTTCCCATATTTCATAATCAGTGTATCAAAGCCTCCCCCCAAAAATGTACATAAATATACATCCCAAAGATTAAAATCTTCAAACTGCTGTTTATTTTCATGAGACTATTGATTACTCATTTACATTCTGGAGAATACACCATTGCTGTAAGTAGTTTTTGTGTGTACACACACTCACAATTTGTGAAAGGTGTTTGGGGGGGGGGGGCAAAAACAATATGTCATATTTATTTGATTTTTTTTAGAAATATCATCAATCAGTTGACACTATGACTTCTAGAAAAATTATTAGGAGGAATAAGGGAGTATATCACCCACTTTTTAGAGAAGCTCTGCCCATGTTTACCTGCTCTGAATACTTATGATGTCTTTGCTTGGAACTTTGAAGATTGTAAAACATTTGTAAAACTTAAATTCAAGAAGCCCCATCTTTCTAGAGCAGTGAGATTTGCAAGAAGTGCCAAAAGGTTTGTCACCATATTTCAGTCAGCCTCCATGAAACTTGAGAATGTGATGCTCCAGTAAATAGTGGCCAGCCTGACTTGAACCAATTGGTTAGAAACTGGGCTGGAAAACTCCCATCTAATCTAACCTCAAGTAAACAGTTTTTATTCTTTATTCATGTTCAGGCTTTATACTTAGTCAAGTACAGAAATTAATCAATTCACAAAGCAAACCTCTGTTTTTTAACAGTTAAATAAATTTGCTCATTTCCAATCTGTCAAATTCAATTTCCAAAGGTAGGATTCTGTACTGCAGTAACATTAGTCTGGGTCATTTGTTTATAAGTTAAATTGAAATGTGAGGATTCCTTAGGGTGTTTACATTAATGGTGGGTATATGGAGTCTTGGGTCATAGTTGACTTAAATCTTTACATAACATCAGGCAAGAAGTCAATGTGTTTTATTGATTGAGTGTTTGATTTGACTCGGATTGACTCACTGAGAAACTTATACTCTAATATATGGACAGGTAGTTGTTTTAATGGTATCAGGTTGATGGTCAAAGGTTAATGATTAAAAGCACAAGATGGATGTCATATGTTTGTAAAATGAGTTCTTGAATCTATTCTAAATTTGCTCCAGTTCAGACACTGTCATTACATGTTATACTGTAACTTTCTTTTTTATGAATATTGCATATCATGCTTTTCAGTATTTTTTTCAAATGATGTGACTTGTAGTACTTAACTGAAATTTGTAATTGATAAACATGAAACTGAGTGAGTCATTCTTAGTTCATGATCCATGTATTTAGCCAAATTCCATTTAAGATATGTTTTCCTCAGTATATCTAAATATTAGCATTAATGAGATGTTTGTTGTATAACCAGTTCACCACTGCCATTGCTAAAACAGAAATCACTAGTATCTGGTGTTAGCCCTGTAGTAACATTTAACTTATTTTTGAGTATGAAGAACTCTAATATGGTAAGAACTGTGAACTTAGAAGTGGTATTAACAATGTAATTTAATTTACTTCTGGTTGTTAGTGAAGATGTTGATTTTGTTTAGAAATAGCGCCATCTTCTGAGAGGAAATGATACTCAATACTGTATGTGTAAAGCAGCAAGGTGAGGTGTTTTTTTGCCAATGGGTCTGTTAATTGAATATTTTCACTCATGATATAGCTTTTTGTTGAATTTTTCTATATCAGGTGATTCAGGAAATATTGCTTTGCTGCCAAACCTACTCCTTCTTTGAAAGTGTTGGAATGACTTTTTACAAAAAAAAAGTTGATGTTGCAGAGAATTTTGCTTTCAGCATGGTTTGTCTGCTGTCTGCTGTAAATACTGATGTTTTGGGTCATTTGATGTTTAATGTTTGAGGATCACAAAACCAATTGGCCCATCAAGAGCCTTTACCAGAGGATATACTGTAGAGTGCAAAAGAGGGTTGGAATTCCCTCTTACTGGCATTTTTAAGGTCTCATCTGTTAGAAAATGAAAATCTGTGACTGAGTACAACAATTGCATTACAAAAAGCTATGAGATCTTCTAAAAGTTTAATTTAACCTAAGTGAATTACTTTCAACATTTTCATAATTACAAAGTGGAATTAGCTGTGGAGATGAGAGTTGATCCAGTAAGTGTTCGATATCTTTACCTTTTTAGGTTCTTTTACTTAAAATGCCATTTGATTGAGTCGACCTGTTTTTGGAAAATTGGTAAATGTGGCTTTTGTAAAGCTACAGGTAGCTCTTTCCCCCTCCTTGTTAAAGATTCATGAAGTTAGCAGATCTGATTTATTTGTTGTATACAGTGAAATTGAGGGAATCAAGATGCAATTCAGTGCACAACCTTCCATGATAACAGGTAAGCAAGGAAATTGAAAGATTAAGGGTAATGCAGTCCAGTTATGTCCAACTAAAATTAGACCATTACTCGACTGTCAAGATTCGTACCTGATCTATGGTGTCCTGACTGTGTGAATGGAGTCATGATGCTTATTACATTGATGTGATTTGACTGTCACAGTCATATGAATATCATTTCATACTTCGGATTATTATGGAAAGCGTGAGAATGAAGTTGCAACTCTCACAGGAAGAAGGCAATGTTGCAGGCTGTGGCAACTCTATGGTTACTGTATCTCCTCACACTGGTTACACTGTGATGCTCATAAAAGGGGAAACCCCCCAAACTGCTGCATGACTCATTCAATTTTAAATAGTTTGATTATGACCTAGTCATGTACTTACTTCCTGTGCAAGTTAAGTTGAACATCCGTAACTCATTAGCTCAGTGTTGTAGTTGTGATGGTGACTTCTGGTTAAAGTAGTTGTGCATGACCTCTCGTTACCAGCTTAGTAGAGTACTATTCACAGACACATGAATAGTCTTTCCTGTTTCTGTGTCCTCTCTGCTTTTACGATGGTAAGCATTTGTGAGTTATATAACAAAAAGTTGCCACTAACTGATTCAAGCATTTGTGTTTTAAATGAAGATTTTTTTCAACAGTATTTGTTGTGCCATGCTGACCACCACACCTCATTCATGGTGAGGTGTGTGTTTACAGTACAACAGGACCCTACTCTCAGTGGTTCATTGTTAAAATTTCAAAAGAGACATGACACATCAGTTAAAATTAAACTGAACAACTTGCATAGCAGGAAATTTTTCAGTTCAAAACAGATCTTGAATAAGTACTTGCTGCAATAAAATACCCTGAATTGGGTACCCCTTACTGACATGGTATACCATTGGCCTGAATTGGGTACCCTTTACTGACATGGTATACATTAGTATTGAATTGGATATCCCTTTCTGCCATAAAGTATACTCTAGGCCCAAATTGATTGGGTATCTCTCACTACCATATATAGTATACATTTGGACTGAACTGGGTACCTGACTGGGCACACCGGTGTTGGTATCTAAAATGGGCAAAACTGGTACCTGTCCCCTTAAGTAATTGGTGTAACATTGGAAATAGGGTTGTGGAGCTATCCTAAGACAATTCCTTTTTATCCTTCATGCACAAAAACAAAATAGTCTGTCAAATGGACAACTTTGCTCTTCTTGGAATTGGCAAAGTTGGTCTCAAAGTTTTGGGTACCCCATTACATGACCCTCTAAGGATAAAGGGAATACAGTCCTGAATATTCCCTACCAGACTCTGGTGGCACCCTTTGGGTGCACTTGTGAAAATATATTGTTGGGGTACTCACAAATTGTGAAGGTTAAGCATCAAGTGTAGTGTAAACAGACTGAAAAAGACAAAACTCGATTTATACTCATAACCAGAAACATGCACTTGTTCTCATCAGGGAAGCACTACCTCCAAGGTGGTACTGCCTCATTCTCATGATATTGCAATGAAGTGTCAGTTTTCATGTGCAGAATTGTTTTAAATTCTTCATTGTTATCATAAAGAATAACAGTGCACTATTGTGGTCTGTCTATTAGTTAATTAGAAGAGGTTTAACGACACACCAACATGTGTTACACTAGATAAAAGGGTTAAGTTTAAATATGGTTCAAGTTCAGGATCTGATTCAAATACAGTTCAAGTGCAGTGCGAGTTGTTCTCCTCAGTTACATCTTACAAATAGGCAGGAAATGCTGTGTAACTTTGTCTAACAACCCCCTAGGTGCACTTAACAAACTTTGAAAGTTGTTGAAAAGATGTACCTATGTTTCTTTTGTACTTCCTGCCTCAGCCTCATTCTAGTCTGTCATGTGATGCATCTACAGAAACCACAATGGTATATCTATTATTAAACCAGATATATTCTTCCTCCCAAAGTATAAAAAATATTATTTTAGGTATATTTAAGACCTAAATGTCATTTCCAGGAAGCCAAACAGTCCAGACTAAGGCAACAGATTTTCTTGTGACTTGTGGTTGGAGGGCAGGTAGACTGTATTTGATTTGAAAACAAACAAATCTTTGACAATCTAACTTTTCAGTTTGCTGTGGGCCATTTGCAAAAAACAACATTCATCATTTAAACTGGTTAAGTGGCTATATTAGAGAAAGTTGAGCAATCTTCAAAGTTATTGAACCATCATTGATTATCCACAAATTGTGAAAGGGAAATATGGCCTTTAAAATGCAATAACATGGTAAAGAGAGAAAATAGCTTTAGTTATTATTTAAGGATTTGTCACAACAATATAACCCAGCAATAAATTAATCTCCTCAGAAAATTATACAGTAGAAAAGTCATATAAGGTTCAATCCTTTAAATTATGGAAAGGTTGGGTGGACACATTCTTGAGCAATAATTGAATTTTATCAGTAAGATAAAGATTTTTCTGTCGTATTTTATATTTCTTTCATTCTGTGTTTATGGAAACTCATTTTCAAAATATATAATTTTTTTTGTAAAACAAATACTAACTAGTTTATTCTTCAAAAAGGAGTTACTGTTTTTATTTGTGGTAAGGAAAGTTATCTTACACATGATCACTGTAAACAAAATGATGAATTATTCGAAATGGAAGCATTACAGCTTTACTGTAAGGTGCTCACGGGTAGAAATCTACACGCTTGTACTCCCAAAATTTTAAATATTGCTATATCCGTGCAGCATTTTCTTTTTTTGGGGGGGGGGGGGGAGATTACAACATTGGACTGCTGGAGTTAGTTTTATTGGTCATACCTCACTGGATTGCAGCAGCAGAGAGGAAGCAAAGACCTAAAATGGTACACCTTTGATATACATTAATATCCATATAGTCTTCTGTTTTCTTCTCTCTACTTTTTGTCATGAACATACAGGGTGAACAGCAGGAGATGCTTAACATGCGCATATTAAACTGGGAATGGATGTTGCCTGATATTGATCTCCATTATGTACTTGTTACTTATCCATTAATCTTTCGTTTTATCATATTCTTGTGTATTTCTCGTACTGGACGTTTCAGTTGGTATCTCTTCCCCCCCCCCCCCCCCGCCAGTGATTGCTATTGCTCAGCACATCATTACGGGACAATAAATGTATGAAATGCAGAAGTACAGTACATGTGTCGAATGTTCCAATGGCCCTAACCTATTAGTCATAGAATCGTAAAGGAATGGAACTGGCATTGAATGGATGGGTAAAGTAAGTGTAAGTGAAGAAATGAAAAAATACAGGATAAGAAAGGTATAGGATATGAACATAGACTAAAGATACAGTATACTTGTTATAATAGATTGACAAAGCATACATGTTTGTGTGGAATGAATGCCTCAGAGCTAGTAGCCGCTCTAGGTTGTAACTTCTGTATACTGAGTTTTGCCTTACTCCTCACTTTATTATATAGTCACAATAATGAATATACTTGCAACTGTCTTTGTATTGTTCTATGTGGATTCTCTAGATGGGAGAGAAGTCACCATACTTGCATCCTGTAGCCTCCCTATATGACAACTGGGGGAGGGGTCTCCCTCCTCAGGCATTTTGTTCCTACATCTTGGGTCGTAGCTGGCAGTAATGTTGCCTTCCTCTTTTTCATTGGGCATGTTGACTTCTTGATGTTCTCCTGATGTGAGAAAGAAGACTTGTGATTCCATGTCCATCTGTTAGGTCTCTGGTACTCCTATGTTTAATATGTTCTTTATCTGTTAGACGTCTGTTGTCATTTCTTTCTGTTCCTTTTGATGTTCGTTTGTCAGTCTGTTGTTCTTCCATCATCATTCATTTCTTGTCTGTTTGATGCTACTTGTTTGTTTTAACCATTCAACTTTCAGTACTTTGGGATCCCCGAGATATCCCAGGGGGACAACTTTTGCCGGTATGGAAATGATAGGATGAGTGCTTTTTGTTTGTGTTCTATCAGTCTGTGCAATTAGGTGAGATGTAACAGAGCTTTGAGGAGTGAGGTTCATTGTTTTAAAAGAATTTTTCTCAATTTTTTTTCTGTTATTTATATTATTATAAAGAGATATCAATGTTATTTTCCAGTTTAAATGGTATCTGAGAAATAAGCTAGAGACTTAGTCCATTTATCCTACTACATTTTGGCAGATTTCTTACAATTGTAGATAACTTGAGAAAGCCATGTTGTACTGTGTATTGGGTCAGTACCTGTGTGGTGTATAATACTGACAAATTTTTGTTTTATAATTAGCCTTTTTATATATTTTACATCAGTTGCAGGTAAGTATAAACTGTTCAGAATGTTCTTTTTTCAAGTTCAATACCCATAATGTTATCATTATCATACAGGAGGGAACCATTCGTTTCAAGTAAAAAAATTAAAAATCAGTTTTGTGAAAAACAAAATGGTCACATTTTTTTTTTTACTCGATATCTGCAACTCTTCTCCCTGTCAATTCTACAAAGGTATTTTGTTATTTGCAATCTACAGTAGGAATTATTGATAGGTCAAATCTTTTTGGTTTCCTGAAAGGGAAATCCTTTGGACTCATGCAGACAACCCTTTTGCAAAACATGTGTAGGATCGTGCATTTTAGTGTTGGCTCAAGTTATGATTTGTAACCTCAACGGTTGAAGATTATTTCTTTGTTTTGCGTTGTTTTCAGCAGAATAGTCCCAGGCCAAAGCCTGTCTTCATTTTGGATCATCGAGGTCGTCGTTGCTAGGGTAGATCATTGTTAAAAGGGACAGCTGTGTGAATGGCATTGCTGGACACCAAAAATATATTGCAATGTGTGGCGTTTTGTTCCTTTTTGAAAGAATACTGTGACTTTCATCGGTTATACTTATAATTTTTGATTGTATAATTGCATAAACATCAAATTTCGTCTGAAAAATATGTCCACATGGGGCCGTCAGAAATATGTGTACCTTCTGTAAAATATAGGAATCTTTATAAAGCTTTATTTTGCTAAGCGGTTGTACATTACTTGACAGCAGGGCATAGTCAAATATTGTCATGTTTTAACAAAGTGACTGACATTTATACATCAGAACTTTGTCAACATTTTTGCTCAGAATTATAATTTTACTATATTTTATCCATGGTAAATGTACTTTGATGCTCTTGTAAGAATTGTGAGGTATTTTTTAGTTCAAGATACAGCTTTACTCCCTGTTATTGAAGTGGAAGCCATTGTATCATCTAAAAGGTCACACCACGGGCCGGCTTTTTGACTGCAGTTACGTAGTAGCATGCAGAATGCATGCATTCGGGTCAGTTAGTGGTTGTGAATCTCCGCGTCAATGTCCAGGGAAAACACAGGTTTTCAGGCAAAAACCTGTGATAACCCCTGGAAAAAACATGTGAAAACCTGCAAATTTGGAACTAATTGCCTCAACTGTTTTCGTAGGGTTCCATTGATATTAGTTACTATAAAAATTTTACCATTGTATTTTCTTATGATTTTCTTGCCAACCACATTTTGCAAGTATTTGAAGCCATCCATTTTCATCGCCTTGCAAACCAGAACCTTTCTTTGTATTACTGATTGTTTTTTCATGTCTCACAAGTTAATATGACAATATAATCAGAAGCTGTAATTCATGTGTCTTTCATTTTCTACCCCCTGATTTGGACTTCAATTTCATGTATTTCCGAAGTATTGCCAAAAATTCACATTTCAGGTTCAAAAACTCTGAAGATAACAACTTCAACCAGCCCAAATGTTACAGGTTAATTAACTGTTCATTTGTTTTCTTTAAACAACACCTCAAAGCCAAGTTCAGCCCAACTCACAAAAATTGACTACTAACAGTGGGCCATCAAAGCTCATCTACACCTTAAATTCATTCAGTAGTTATGACAGCAAACTTTGCTCTTGGCCTCTGATTTATCAAGTTTGTCTTTTCTCCCCTTCCCTGAACACATCCCTTGAAGGTTATCTTGGACTGCCCACATCTGAAGAAATATTCCTCCCTTCTTTCGGGGAAACTTTTCATACTTAGGTTTTGATTCCATTTGTAGTTTCACATTCCATCACCTAATACATACCTTCTTGTTTTCAATTTGTATTTATAATTTCAGTAACTTGTAGTAAGAAGTGAAACTGTTTGCTCAAAATCATGTTAACTGTGAAATTTCCAGTTATTTGAAGAAAATAGTTGTGTTGACCTTAATACCCTTAAGGCCTGATCTCTAGACTGGAGCTATTTGTTGGGCAATTACTGACAAATGTTGCCATGTAATCCTCCTTTTAAAGGGCAATTTGGACTGATGTGAGCCAGAAAAATTGAGGAATTTGTGAAGGTTTTGAGGTAAAACTTTGATGTAATGAAGTGATATTTTAATCTTTTGATACTTAGAATGTATTTTATTTTTCTTTTACTGTGTCTCAATTTTGATGAAAATCAGTGTAGGCCCACTATTTGTGTATGATATGCTTAATTACCTGAAATTTGATTGGTCTTTTCTTTCTTTTGCATGTTACTAAAATAAAAATGAGTGTTGCTTAGGACTTCAAGGCAGTCCACTCTCACCCCAGACTATAATTTTTGTAGAAGTCTGCAGAACTATCAGTTGGCACAGCTCTTTGATTGACAGCAAAATTTAGAGTAACCTACTATAGCTCATATTGATACAGAGCATGTATTGCACCATGGAAATAGTACCTTGCAGTACTTCCAGGGTTGCACTGAGAGTTCTTGATTCAAATAAGGGGTGTTGTATACTCATCCTGAAGCAATGAACTGAGGTTTTGTGTTGATGAGGATGAAACTTAGACAGCTGTGGGAGGGGCCTAATTAGTGTGTTAGGACAATTGGAACTGTTTGGTGTGAGAGGATTAGGCCTTGAAATCTTTAGTGAGTACAATAAAAAATATCACATACAGTAGTAACTTTTAACCAAGTGGAGGGACAAGGTGAATGGTGACATACATTTTCCATCCAGTTTGACCAAAGTCGGAGCAGTTGAAGCCATCAATGATTATACCGGCAGAATTAAAGGCTAATATTGAAGTCAGTCTGAACCCCAATTACTGAAGGAAAAAAAAAAAATTATATTTTCTGGTTTGTACCCTCTTGGACCCCATTGGAAAATAGTCAATGCTTTACAGCCTGTCTTCAACATTAAATGGGAGAATAGTTTAACCAGCTGAGTCAATGATTTTGCATTAACTCTGTCCTCCATCAATTTTGCAACCCAATTTAAAAGTCAGCTTGAATTTGTGATAATACTAAAAGAACTAGTTCTCAAAGAGCAACTTCATGTTACCTGGGATAGAACATGCGTTGATGGGGTTTTGAAAAACCACATCATGGACCGAAGAAAATTGAGATGTGTGCAGTCATGAGGCTACATTATGCTGATCTGTGGTGTTACTATAAAAATAGATTTTGATTTGGGTGGTATAACAAATTTCTTGCTCAAAAAAGTTTGTCAGAATATGCTTGCACTTGCATTAAAATGGTACTCCTCTCTGGCAGTGATAATTTGTCAAGATGTTTGGCAAACACACAAGTTTCATTTAAGGCTTCTTTTAGCTACTTTTTCAGTGTGAAGGTAGCCCTTTAATAATTTAATAATTTATTTGGTATGCTGGCCTTAACCTTTGGATGGCAAAACCACCAAAGGGATATCGCAAGGAAACAAAAGAATCTATTGGTGTGAAAGAGGCTAAAGAAAGAACTTGGGTGTCACTTTGTGGCATCCCATTTGGGGAAACAATTTATTACCCACCAGGCCTCATTCTGCAGGCTCATTTACAAATTTTATTGATTTATTGCTTTGTATCATACTTGCCAGTAAAAACAGGGGAAAGAAATGCATATATATTGCTGAATAGTTGAATGAACAGGGAGTTTTATGTCCTACCATTTTCCTAAGAGAATGTAACTGGAAGGATAAAATTTTTGTGTGGGGTCAAGGGTCAATTTCTAAATTGACAATTAGAAAAGTATTCAGCATGTTTGTTATTTTCTAACCACAATATTATAGGTCTTTACCTTCCATATTTCTTTGTGAAACAAAGCTGTTGAGTTCAAGTCAGTGGTGAGTACTTTGATGTGGTTTGAGTGGTAAATTGGTTAGAGCAAGTGACAACTTCTCCTTAGTGGTGGAATATATTGGTATTGTCAGACAAAAGTGAAGGTGATGCAGACCGATCAAAGGAGTTGAATTTTCAACACAAAAGAGTAGGCTATCCCAACAGGGAGGCCTTTACCCCCCTCCCCCCCCCAAATTATTGTACAGTACTAAAGGGTACAGCTGTTGTGTAGAAGTGACTTGGTGTAATAATAGTTCTTATGTGATAGAAGAGATGCAGTCATACCATACATTGAGGAGGGAATGGGAATGAATAGAAATAAACTCATGGTGGAGATGAGACAAAAATGTTCTGCAGAGTAGGACCAATAACAGGGTTCTAGCCAGGAAAAATGTCAAACCGGGTGGGAATTAATCGACATTGCATCATTCTCACATGATTTTGGCCATGTCTCAAGATCTAAATGACATTGTCTGTGGTCAGTTGCATGATTTTTGGTTATTTCCATTTATCAGTACAATCATTCAATTGAATGTTATGTGTGTGACACTCTGTAGCCTATGCTTAGAGTATGAGTGTGATGAAATTCAAACTGGGCAGTGAGATTCAAACTGGGCGGTGAAATTTCAAACTGGGTGCTGACTTAAAAAAGTAAATTCAAACTGGGTGCAGCACCCAGTTTGAATGGCCTGGCTAGAAGCTTGCAATAAGGTAAATGATCTCTCTTTGAATGGCAATTTTTATTATTCCAGACAGTTTAAATTCTCCCAACTGAGCAATTTATGGCTCCTTCCATACCTGTGTAAAGAATCTCCTTGTGTAGTCACAAGTTGTTTGACTGCTTCAGGCCATATCCTGGTTATCATACAAGCCTGTAATGTGTAATCAAAGAAGTCCTCTCTTCATTTTGTGGAATGTAAGCCACTCTCCATCATAATTGTGATGGACATCAATCACATAACATTTACCAACAGAGAAGTTTTATACCTGCACTAAAAATGCCTCTTGGGATGATAATGATGAAATGGCTTTAAATACTGCTAATTTAAGTTGATGTAGCATTAAGCCTAAAAAACTATCCTCTGTTGCAACTCCCTGACCAGACCTACCACGCAGAATAAAGTAAGCCAGTTTGGGACCCTAAATCCTGAAATCCTTGCCTGCCTGTTATTGGAACATCCATCCTCTGGATGGTTACAGGGTATTTTTCTTATCAATCAACTCTTTTCTGTTACATTACTTTATTACCCCCATAAGTTAAACCACTGACTGTAAATGGTAACCCTATCACCTCCACAATAGGGTCATGTTATGTGACCTTTAACTTGAGGCAATGAAAAGAGCCATTCTTCTCCACAGAGTGGGCATACCTGAGGGAGCTGGATATGTTACAAGCTTTTCAACCTTTGTGTAATCAATTGAAACTATTTGAAATACTTCTACCTGCCTAAATATAAATATCTGGTTTTATGTAGACAAATTGACTGAAAAATTGGGCAATAATTCTGCTTCAACTTTTCTTCAATTTCCTGAAACAAAAATGATGGCAATATTGTTGAGTAGAGAACATGCCCTTTTTTGTAGTGTGCATTAATAACATTTCCCCCCATGTAGAGGTATGTTTTTTAGCATTATTTAACTAGGCCTACTAAGTGGAGAAAGTATGAGTGAAGGTGGCTTCAGAGTAAAAGAGCTACCAGAATCTTAATTCATGCTGCTGTGAGCCTATTGGTACTTGTGTGTAGAAGAGACAAGGTGATTTGTTTTCATGGAAGATTGCTAAGTTTGAAAAGTTTAATCAGCCTAACAACCCTACCACCTCCACCCCACCTTACTAGATACTGATATCAGGTGGAACACTAGGTGTGCAAGTATAAATTTACTTTCTGTGACACTTTAAACTGATTTCAGAGTTCTTTTAGAGGACAGTCATTCATCTTATTAGCCAGTATGGCCAGATATGCAAAGGAAATACAAAAGTGACTTGGCCATAACTGCAGGTTAGTTAAATGACTCTGCCCTTATGAATTGTGATTATTTTAAACAACTTCCTTCCCCAAAACTAGAATTAACACTTAAACTACATTAATCTATGAATTACACCACGGCCATGCACAGTGTAGCCTTCTTCCCTTCCCCCAACTGTCCTACCCATGCAGTGGTGGTGCCAGAATGTCAGAAAATTTTCAGGCACCCATTCCTGGGGGTAGGAGTCTAGGGGCAAAGCCCTCAGAAGATCTGAGTTTTTGGCATATCTCTGGATGGGAAATCAAGTCTATGCAGAGATACATTATTTATTTCTTTTGGTTACCCCAACATTTGAATGAGCTTACTCGGAGGGAGGAAGTGGAGGAAAGTGGGGGCATGGACAAGGACTCTGGGGGAAGGGGCAAATTACCTCTTCTTCTCCCACCTGAGTGCAGCCACTGTACCCATGAATTGAGAACCAATACTGTCCACAATACCAGTTCTGTGTACTTTTTGGCACAAGTACCAATACTAACAGTATCAGTCAACCCTATACAATACATAGGCCCCTACTGCTTGAAAATTGTGACGTAGTTTTGAAAGGCCTAGTTTTATGGGGATCTGAAGAAGTGCTGTCACTTTAAAATCTAAAAGTTAACAAGTCTTGGTTTGCTAACGACTATCTGGCTATCTGACAAAATGTGTCACTAACTTAAAATTTTCAAAATGATTGTCTTTTTACAAACCTGTTTAAATAATCTCTAAAATCATATTCTAAAACAGATGTTTCAACACTAGTGTTTTTTGATCATGAAATCAAAATAAGAGTAGGCCTATGTGCTAAGTGTTTTATCAGCATTTTGTCTGACCCATGGTTTTGGGAGAAGAGAATTAAATTTTTGTCAAGGTATGCATTCCAAGGAAGTCATAAAAACATGAATGAAGGTTCAGGTCTGTTAGAATATTTACAAAGAAATCAAAACCTTAAGAGGCCTCTCAGGCTCACTTCAGTTCATATTTATTTTTGGTTTCAATACTTTAAGTGGCTTAACCTTTTCAATGTGAGGTGTGATCTTACTAACTGGTTTCACCACAATTTCTGTATTTGCAGAGAGGATTTATAAAAATTGGAGGCAAATTTTACCTAAATATCCAGCTGAGTTGAAATTACTGTAGGAATACGCTTGAAGGCTTTTCTAACAAGGACTAATATTGTATCAGACAGCTTTTAGCCTGAAGGTCAAGTTTACATGGGAAGAAATTATTTGTAATGTATGGGCCAATGTAGAGTTTTCAAAGAGTGCACTGCTATTTTATCTGTTTGGGTAATAACACAGAAATAGCATGGACTTACTGTAAGAACCTCACCTCTGCAGACATGGAAAAAAAACTGAGCTGAAAGGGCTGAAAAGAAGAACATGGGACATTTTTAACCGGGGAGTGCATAGAGAATTTTGAAGTAGGAGGCTAATCAATGAAGCAGCCCCATATGTTCAACAATATAGTAGCCATGGAAAGTGGCCCAAAATGGAAAGAAAAAGTGGGGAGGGAGGATTTATCTCCTCCCAAACCCCCCAACCCTGTGGTCCCTGTGAGCGTAGTAGACTTGATTTTTGATAACCTTTAATTAATATCATCATGATCTCGCTGCAAATGTTATTCATCGTTTAAGGGCAAAAGCAAACTTTTTTTGAAGCAGTGGCTACATTTCGACAATTTTCTCATATTTCTCTGCAAAGTATAGATTCATAATATTTTAGGAGTATCCATATTATAGTACATTCAAAGCAAATTAAGCGGTTACTCCTTGTATGTTTCACATTTCAGGAGAAAAAATTTGTCACGTGATCCTAAAGAGCCAATCATGAAACAGGACAGTCTACTGTACTACTTCAAGTCCGGGGGACTGATATTGCCCTTTAAATGGTAATGACTTGCAAAGTAGAGTCCTGTGAGAATGGCATTGCCCATACAAGTTTGGGCTCACTTTATAAATGATATCTTGGAAAAAATGAACATTTTGTCAAAAAGCAGAGAATTTGTTTTGTTCTTTTTTTTTTGCTAGTATTGGGTTGTAATTTCTCTTCAATGTGTAGTGAATGTGTAGGTCCAGGTCCCAGAACTTGACAGGCTCGATGGAGAAAATGTATGAATACTATATTAATGCCACAAACCTAGATGCTAGCATGAATATTAAATAAATTTTAAAAGATTTTCAAACATTTTTAAAAGATTGAGGAGGAGGTGAAAGAGGATAATGACGACCTAGTAAATGTAAATTTTGTGAAAGAAAAATAAAATTATGTTATGGTATCTTCCAAGGTCTTAGTTCTTTTCCAGTATTTCATGGAGTCCCATGTATAGGCTACATAATGGGTACCAGGGTTGTCACCAGACCATTTTGAGAGCTAGGCAATTTGTGATCACTATCCTGACGGGTGGTCTAAAGCGAACCTGTGTCCCACCTAACCTCTGAAAAATTTTTGCAGGTTGGAGAGTGCTTACAAAACAAGAAAACACAAGTAATTATCATTCAATTCTTAAAGAAATCTAAGATTTTTTGCTGATATTGATGGCAAATAGGGGGTGCAGATTTTTAGAGTTAGGTAGCACCACTCAGTGCCACCCGGCACGGTGACAAAGCTATCAAAGAGGGTTCTGCTATTGTAAAATAGCAGCTTCCTAGTAATATGTACTGGAGATAAACACTTGTGAACCATATGGCAGGATTTGAAGTTTACACATTAAGTATACATTAAATACAAGGTTGTCAGTTTTGAAGTGGGGACTGACTCATTCTGACAAGGTTTATTTTGGAATAACCATCAGTTCCAAGAAGATTAACCCTGCTGAGCAGTGCATGTGTACATAAAGGCTCATTCATACTCTATCCTGTAAATTTGTTTGACACAAGTCTATGTATTGTTCTAGGTTTTCGTTGATGGGAACAATTTGTAGAAAAATTAAATTCATATCTGGAAAAATAAACCTATTATACAGGCGTACACTCATTTTATAACATCTGTGGAAACCACAAATGTAAACATTTTAAAATTCTTAATAGAGAAATTGCATAAAAAGGATATCTTAGTGAAATGGCACCATTGGTCCCAAGTATTAGTTTAAAAGTCAGAGGGTCAGCTCCTTGTAAGGTCAAACAGTCACCTTTATCTATCTTGTAGGCCTATACTGGAGGTTGTGCATAAGGACATGAACTAGGCAGGAAGCTGAGTGACAGGAGGGTGCAGGTCACTTTGAGAACTTAGAAAAGAACAGATGAAAGTTGGACTGGGAATTTAGTTAAGATACAGTGAAATACACAAGAAATTCAGAAATGGAAAACACAAGAATCTAGGTTATGGCTTTTTTTCCCGAGTCTCCCTCCTTTAGGAGATATCATAAATTTAGAGATTGATGGATAAAGTTATATTGTTTTTTCATCAGCTTTTATAATAATTATGATATAAGTTTTGAGAGCAAACCAAAAATATTTAAGCTACTTCATTATTTTGACAGAGAGAAAAGTGAACTATGGTTTTAATGGAAGGATTGCAACATACACGGAATTTCATTTTTTATGGGGTACTTTAGTGGAAACACAAATTTGCCTTGAAATTTCCAATAGATTCATTGCAAGAGCCTGACTGTAGTGGTAATTCTTTTGTTAAGTCTCCTGTGGCGTATTACCCGCAGCACATCCTTTCAAATAGGCTAGTCTTCTATGTGACAGACACAGCATTACAATTGCTAAGGTGCCACTCTGCTGATAACCATCCCATTCACTCCCACCATGTGAAGTGTGGCGACTCTTTGCTTTCATTGCCCTTTGTAGGAAAACTCTTGACTTGTCTCACCAAGTAGTTGGCTGAGCTTGTATAAGCTACCACAACAATTTGTGGGTTTTACCTTAGTGACATGAACTGATTTCACACCATCTCACATTATTTTCTTTGTGATGATCAAGATGTTTGATCTTGCGGTGACTTAATGGTCCATTGAGCATACTTCTCCTGAATGGGCCAAAATTCACCTTTTCAAAAAGTTTCCTTTTGCTTGGAAGTGAGTGAAAATGAATCAGAAAGAACAAATTGCTCCCAAATAAAGGTGACCCACTTCAGAGGATGGACATAGCCTACTCTTTGAATGAAGCAGGCTTTGTGTTATATTTTGTATAGCTCTTTAAACTAAACCACAAGTTGTACTGAACTGTGAAGATGATTTCTGACCAAATTCAATTACCAAACTTGGGAGAGGACTGGACACTTAGTTCAATTGTCCTAGGTTTATTCATTATTGACAAATGTGAAAACATGAAAAAAAAGTCTCATAAGAGAGTGAGTGTTCTCTGTTAATGATGTCAATTGTAAAGCAGGTGGTGGCTCCTAGTTACAGCCCACACTTTCTTTCAAAAGAAGAGATTTGTAATATTTGTGGTTCTAGTGTAAGTGTGGCTGGACCAGCTGGAGGCTGTCTGGTCTAAGAAACAAAGAAGAAATGACAGAGAGACTTCAGCCACCACTTAAAGGTTTTTTAACTTGGAGTGCCATTTTATCTAGAGGGACTTTTATACTTTGAAATTTGCATTACTTTCCTAGAAATGTTGCATATGTTTTATGTACAGGAAAACATTATTTTTAAACTAATATTTATTCACACAGAGTGATATATGTAAAAAAACAGATTATTGAAAGTTACCTTTCAAGAAACAAGAGTAGTAAGGAGTCACCCAAGATTGCAATCGAGTTGAGTCAGTTAATAATTTTAATGTGAATCGAATCTTGTTAGTGACTCCAGTCACTGTACAATTTCTATGAGGAAAAACATGATACAAAAAACATAATACATTTACTTAAGTCACATCAATATGCTTTTGAAAATTGGTGACTAATTACAAATTGTGGGGGAGTTAGGTCTAATATCTCATAACTAAGATTTCCTCAATGTTTGCTCAAAAATATCTGACAAGGGAGATACATTAGTTTGCTTCTTTACCTTAGGTCAAAATTCTGCTGAATTTTTGTAATGGTGGGGGGTTTGAAAGTGGAGATCAAGTACCTTTGCAAAATCCACATTGGAGTGGGGGGGGGGAGGGATATCTTCATCGCCCCTCGTTACCTCTAACAAAGCTCATGCACTTTACTCTTTGAATGATTTGAAAGTTGTTTATCTGTTTGTTTCATATAGACAGTTGTAAAACAGATTGAAGTTTTCATGAACAAGCCATGATTTTAAACTGGAATTGTTTAGAAATGGGACTTTCTTCCTCCTTCTTCTAATGAAATGAAATGTTTTGAAGTCAGCCTCCCACCTACCCCTGCTTTTTCTTTTTCATAACAAAAGTCAATTGTTCCCAAAGAAGACAGCTGGAAATTTAAACAAAGAGAATTGTCTAATTAAACTTTTTACCATTGGTAGCAATCAGCCTGAATTCCTGTTGATAATTATCGTCTATAGGAAGGAAGTAAGAATTACGGAGGTGTATCGTCTGTGTTTTTAAAGAAGGAAATGCATCCCAGGCAGTAATTGTCAAAATTATCTTTCACATGTGAGAAGTCACATATAATACTGTGAATATAATGTCATGAGAATATCATAGCACGTACCACTACATGTAAACTGTCCTAGAATTTGTTTGGCGGGATTTCTTAAATGCCACAAAAAATAAAAAAGAAAAAAAATGAGAGAAGTTTGTGGTATCCCTTGCTTACCCTTGATGACATTCCTGATGCTATCTTAATTATTGTCATTGATCCTGGAGAGCCATAACATAAACACTGGAGCATCACAGACTGGGAGGGGGTCCTGTAAATTTTCTGTGTGAAACTTGGTTAGTCTTGAACTCCTAATATTACTTGAACATTCTCAAGATGCAGCAGTTGAATGGTTCATTTCTGCCACAAAAGAAACTGACACTGACAACATTGCAAAAAAAAAAAGGGTGACAGGGACAGTAGCGTCCATGGTTAATGAACGTGTGAAGCTTGCACTGCTGTACTGGTTGCTGACATATCAACAGCAAGTTTACAGCTCCTAACAACACGACAATACTTCTTCTCCCTCTGGTGATCCTGCTCCTTGACTTGAATTCAAACAAAATAAGTTCACACTGAGTATGAAATGTAGGCCAGTGGAACATTTTTATTCACTTCCTTCATAGAAGTACTCCCCCCAAATCACATGTATATATATCATTGTAAGAGGGTCAATTTTTCACTGCAATGATTTTCAAATAAACAGATGTATAGGTACAAATTGTTTCCCTGTTGAAATCAGCAAATGATCCAAAAATAATTGGAAGATTGTTGTGGCATCAAATTATAGTAAGCAATCCCCAATGTTTGCTAACATGTACCTAAATCAAGGATATCAGTCAGGATGGCAGAAAAGTGTTTCTATCAAAACTAGTGCCCAAAGGTCCTTTCTGGATGGCTTGTGTAGCCTAGTCTGTTTGAAGCCTGGAGGTACTGAAACTTCTCATATTTCTCTTAGCTTGGAAGTACTGTGTTACTTCAAATGTACTTACAGTACTTCCATGCAGTCTTGAGATAAAGTAAAATTCACTGTTTTGCTCTATTTTCTGTAAATGTGATCAGTGTTTCCCAGATATTTCAAATTTTGCAAAACTATGTATGTTATGCCAGGAAATTTTGGGTGAATTATTTGTGGACGTGTTTAAGTTACCTTTTTCTTGCAATGAATAGTGTTTGTTGGAGGCCTATAGGCAGAATGTGTCCCACATAGCTTTTTAGGACACTGGTGAAATATACAGTCTCATCTATTGCTCTTATGATAAATGTTGAATTACCACAAAATATGTGCATTATATCGCTCTCATGCAATTGCTGTTTTGTGTATTGAGAGGCTTAATTGTATCAAATAATATCTAATTGGTGCATAAGCCATTACAGCTGATGTTTCAATATGTCAAGGATAATCAGTAAATGAACTTGAGCAAATTTAATTTGGTACTGTAGCTCCATTCCGAAATTTAGCCATTATTCTTCTCACAAGGAGAGCCAGCAAGTTAGCTCCTTTCAAACAGCATGATCCCTCTTTCCCAAACAGTTCATTGTCCTAGAGGCCAAACCAGAGTTGTAACAATAAAGACTTAAACACTTTAGCTGGGCAGTCTCTTTTATCTAGCCAGGAAAGAAAATAGTATACAGACCAGCAGTAAGAAGTGATGCACTTTTAGTTGATTTCCAGTTTGGCCAAGTAAAGTGGGATTAGACCTGATCCCCTTTTATCTCCACTTGTCTGCTGGTAGGAGCTAGAGCATGGTTTCTTGAACTGGTTAAAGACACAACCAAAAGATGGATATTGTAACTTGTCTTTAAAGGGATATGTCTGTTACAGGTATTGATGTAGCCATGATAAATTTCTTAAGGGGAGGGGGGAGAGGGCAGCTGTGATATGTTTTGGGGGAGGAGGGAGGAGGGAGGAGGCAGTATGTTGTGTGATTGCTGACCTGACCTTTGAATAAATTGTGAATACAAAGGTGTCCATATATTCTTGTGCTTCCATTTTAATGTAAAATTTGTGTTCAAATATTTTACATATCTTTTAGAAATTACGAAAAATGTATTACAGAGAGACCACTTTCTGCTATGGTAGCAGATGTTTGCAAGGAGGGAAATTGTCATAAACATTTCTTGGGGGCAGTAACCCAAATTTTATCCAAATTTCTTATCTTTTGACTTAATTTGGAATCAATGCAGACGGTGCAGTAGAAATTCAGGTCAACAGCTGTGACTGGCTTATTGAAAATGATAACACTTCCATTCCTTTGGAAGTTCAAAATTCTTATTGTTCATTAATACTTAATATTTGTTAATATAAGTAATAGCCTATGTCCATTGACCACAATTTTGCAATTACTGAATAAATAACAATGAATTTAACAGTGATATTTTGGAGAACTTTGGATAACATCGCAAGGACATTTACTGAGATGTGGGACAGTGCTAAATTGTACCTCTCAGCAGCATTCATCAGAACTACCAACACTGAGCTGTTACTAAAGTAAAAATATTATCATTTTTAAGCATTTTGTGAAAAAATTTGGAAAGAGGACTAACTTGAAGTATCTAATGACAGAAAGTCTTAACACAGACAAATTTGGTCAGAAAAGTTTGGTAATTATGCCAGAAAATTCAATTTAATTTTTCGAGCTGGAAGTTGTGTGACTTACCTTTCTGTGATATATATGAAGTGTATTGGGAATATATCATAATGGGCGCCTGTGGGTACAGTGTGCAGTATCTTTCAAAAAAAAGAAATACAAAGACTATAATTTGAGTAGTACAACGACATCACAAATTATTGGGTAATGTAAGTTTTAGGTTGAGTGAATGAAGTTCACCATCTAATGTCTCGGCTCAGGAATGATGCCCTATTAAGGTGGGAGGTGGACTGTTGGAATTAATTTTTCATGCTGTTTAATATTTGAATATTTTGACTTGAGGTACACTTAAATACAAAGGAGATGGTTTGCCACTGGAGTGGTATTACGCCCTGCAGGAACTCAGTGATGCAGCTGAGTTGTGGTTTCATACAAACAGGAACATGCAACTTATTTGAACTAAGAAAATCATTTTCTGCAACTTTTGTGGATCAAAAACCAAAAGATTTTTGGTTCATACCAGGAAATCCTTCTACAACCACCTGAACATAATTTGAATTTTGTAATTTTATTATGTTTTGTTTGGCATTTACAGATGCCAGGTGGAAAGGAAAAAGGTTTCTGAGTGGGTGAAAGATAGACAACAGAATAGCTGGTTGTGGTTTCTTGATTACAGTTAGCAACCACTCTTTCCTTCCTAGAAAATAATTAGTTAGTTTGCTGCTGTTTGTGGTTTTCTTATCAAACTTCCTAAAGAAACATAAAAAATCCCAAATCCATAACAATTGAGACTTATCTAATGCTTGTGTAAATTGTAGATTAAACAATGTATTTAGTGTTATGACAACTACCTGTGAAGGTTTTGTTTCCTTTAGAACTAAGGTAGAACTTTTTGTAGCAGGCTGAGAGTTTACAGTAAGTATAGGCTTTTACAATGAATGCAGAAGAACTTATTGCTTTATTTGCTGGCCTCAAGAACAGTTGTTTTGTTTATCTTCTTTAGTAATCTATTTATTGTGTTCAGGTGCTTCTTGTAAGTGGTGTTTTATTGATTGATTAGATAATAACTCCAGCTCACTTCCAGATATTTGTAAGAGCATTAACCACTTTCAAACACAAAATTTATCAGGTCTGTTTACTAAATAATGGTTGAGAGGTACTTGGGTCCACACTTGCATGAACCACAGTTATAGCAGGAGGCTGTGAGGGAAGGAGAAACAACACCCATCCCTCCTTTGATAATTTGCATTAAGCTAAGCCAACACTTTTGAGTTTGGCTATGCCTATCTCCTGAAATTCCTCTAAACTTGGAAGAACGAGGCAGGACAGACATTTTCATTGCCTGCTACATCAGTGAGAGTTTCCCCATTTGTTTTGCAGTTGTAGCCACTTAAAGAGGGCTAGATTTATTTCAATTTGTCCCACAAGGTCCCACCTTTATAAAGTGTATCTCTTCATTACTTTGCAAGCAAAATCATTACCCTCTATCACAGATAATCCAGAATTATTTGTTATATCAAGGAGATAATATTTAGACTCATGTTGGTTTTCAAAAATTTGTAAATTCATTTGTCAATGCAGAAATTTGTAACAAAGGCAGAATTGTAGTACTTAAAGTGGCTCAACATTTGTTTTGATCAATAGCCAAAGAAACATTTTATTTAGCCTATATGTGACTGCATGCACAAATATCTTACAGGGGGGATCATACAATAAGCACAAAGTGATCTGTAAACCAATTTGTTGCATTTGAAGATTTCGTTATTTTCAAGTTCCCATTGTGCGAAAAATTTGGCCATTGTCTCTCCCTTCTGGTCTCACACCCCCAATAATTTCCCCATTGACTTACACACTAAATTAGCTCCCTTTCAAGGCCACTGCAGCCTTGTCAAAGTTCACAGCTGTTTCTAGACACCCATCACTTGATAGCTGACAAGTTTGCCCATCATGGCACTACAAAATTTCCATACCATGACCGTTTAGATTTTGAGCTAGAAGGACTTAAAGTTTTTGTGGGGTACACCCACCCCTAGCCTCTTCACAAAAAGGGAAAATCTCCGCCATTTGACAATTTTTTGAACAGTCAAAATCACCATCAATCTTACCCAAATTTTCAACATTCACACTCTGGCAAGTGCTCTTGCATATTCATGGACTTTCATCACCCAGCTGGCAGGTTATCTTGACAAAATTTGGTCAAAACCAGAGCTAAAAGGACTACTTCTTTGAGGGTATGCACTTTACGCTCTAGAACACTTCTCTAATGGAGTAGTGAGACTTTCTGCACAGCTGCCTGGTTATACCTGTGGTGCCATTTTGGGATAACCAAACACTTGCCAGTACTGCATGCTGTTGGGGGAAAAAAAGTGACAATAGCATGTTTACATCTTGAGTTTTGCTGTTTGTGATCCAGTTTGTTTGAAGAAGTTTCTGAGACAAAATTCATGAATCCAACATTTATTTATAGGCATCTAGGCCTGTGTAGATTTGGGCCAAAATTCAGACAGTATACCTTGTATTGGTCCCATTGACACACCTGAAAGGCAATAGACATCACTTTTAGATAAAATGGAATCGAATCACACCAGACGGAGACAGAATTCCTTTAATAGTCGTTGGTATCTGAAGTCATTTAACGTAGCTGCTAAATTGTGCCATGCTTTTGGAATAAATTACAAATATTTACATCTCCCCCTACTTACCTCCTACCTATGCTATCTCTAATGCTGAGCATTTTTAATTTAATGTACCTTGAGAAAAAGCCTTTTGTTTTACCTTGAATGTACCAAACTTCTGTGTTGCAGTAAAGATGAGATGAGATTTTCAATATTTTATAATTATACCAGAGTATAAACTGTGGAATGACCGCTTGTTACCTTAAAACATGGCGGTGACATATGGTATCACTTTATCATACTTCAATGTCAAACAAGATCAAGGAATTGTGGTTGTTGTTTATTTGAGTGATTACACCTACCTAGCTTATATTTGGGAAATAGACCAGACAAAATATTTCCCTAGTGGAAACAGATTTATAGGAAGTTGTTCCACTTATTTGTCAAAAGAAAAATTTAGAACATGGCTTTTTAAAGTGACTTTAGGGTTGCAGCTGTAGGATAAAAGAAATGGAAATGTTAACCACTATTTTTTTTCATATTTATAAAAGAAAACAGAAGTCAATAGAACAGAATAGTTTTGTTATGAAAAACTTCAACAGTTCTTGAGACATCACCACTCTCTGTTGTACATCTAATTGTGTTTCACTGAAACTCTGAGAGTGTAGTTCATTGGTTGAATTATTGTGTAGTGCAGAAGAACTAGGTCATCTGTATGAGGCAATGTGGGAGAGATTTAACGGTAGGCTTAGCACAGTAAACAGGAAGCATTTAGTCTAATTTGAAACTTTGTTTTTTTCTATTACACATCAAAGAGTAACACATTGTCCTCAAAACTGGTTCAGGAGATTGCACTCAGAGCTGGGTCAGGAGATTGTACTCAAAGCTGGGTCACATGAAAAAAGTAGGGTGACAAATGTGTATTTTAAAGGGCAGGAGTAGTCACCCCAAACTTACTTTGAAGCAACTGCTAAGTCTCACAAAATACCTCTTATTTCTCTTCAAAGTAATTATGGACTTCAACACTGCATATCAAAACAAACATGGTCTTGCCTGCATATTCTCTGTGAAATGTCAAAACTAGGTCAACTGATTGAAAAACCTGACTCATTTGTATGTTTTCTAATCAAGGAAATTGACAATAGTGAATTTCCTAGGCAAGCCTTCCCTTGGAGAGACTCATGTGATGGGAGACATCCAAAAATCCATACAATGTTTGATCATTGGGTAATGTCGCTTGAGTTGTGTGGTTGTTGATTTGCAGCAAAATGTTGTCTTGTTGTAAGACATAAACATTCTGGAAGAAGAGCTTAAAGCATTCTTTATGAATGGCATTCCTATGAAGCAAAAGTCTTGTGGGGATCAAAAGAATGGATGTAGGGGAAGGTTGCAATTATCCCATAAAGGGCAGCAATAATTTTTTGTTCCCTTGTATGGTGTATTCCTTTGATACTGTAACATGCATTCTTGCAATATCAGTTAAGGTTTGAAATCTTGTGAAATAACATGTTTTAACCCTTTACCGTTGTGCTCCGATGGGGGCATATTTGCCCGCCTCAGGAGTGGGCGGAAAAGCGGACGTAGCCCGCCTAGCATCGGCTTCTGTAGGCCATTGACCCCGTGACCTTAAACTATTGTCTCTCATGTTGTTGTGGCCAAATTTTCGGGAAGCTACTAGCAGTTTCGAGCATCGCGTGAAACAGTAAAGATGGGTTACAACTGAGCTCTCCGCATGGGTCCAAAAGGACCCAAACAACGATAAAGGGTTAAATCCTATGCACAGGGATGAATGGCGTTTGAGTTAAAATGCAAATGAGATGCCAAAGCCTCACTTTGGTAAAAAAAAAAGGTTTGATTCTCATATTTTCAAGTTCATTCTCCGAGTCATGAGATTGGTTGCAAAGTTCTGTAAGTTGTAACCTCAACCTCCCATTCATTCCCATGCACATGTACAAAATGTCAAACATGAATGACTGAAAAAACACTGTTCATCAATGTGAGGAGGATTTATAATGCATTTCTGACTTTACTCAAATCCATCTCCCAAAATTTCTGAGACGTTTATCTCAGAATCATCAAAGGAATAAAGCTCTAGATTAAGCACGGACTTACCTGATGCTTTGTTCATCTCTTGTCTTTACATTTTAAGTCCCATTCTTAGCAAGAACTGTCATCCTTTGGGGCATGTAAAGACCAGCTTTAGACAAAAGGAACTTAACTGCTACAGGAGTTAAACTCTGAAGGTGATTTCATGGTCAATTTTAATTGATTTGGTCTTGCAGTGTCATCCAATCTTTGTATACATCTGACCTATATACCCATGAGGATGGCTGCTCTTGGAATCCAAAACAAACTGCCTCTGTCCAGTGGTTTGCATCATTTAAAACCAAAAGTTCCGAGGTCCACAGGTGCCATTCGGAGCAGCTCTCACAATTTCTGCATGGAAGAAGTGCTTCCATGGTTTTAAAGGGGCTTGCTAGAGTTGTGTCACAAGTTGAAACCTCTGTCTTTCATTGGAATGATAGAGAACTGCAAATTTAAGAAACTACAAAAGTGCAGAACTGTAAGCAAACAAATTTAGCCCCATCTCACATAAATCCAAATTATGGTCTCATGTATGTTTTTGTTTGTTAAGGAACATTTTCAGATTTCCCTCCACTGGTCCACATTTGGTATGAACCATATAGTCAGGGACAGCTGTGTATTCCATTATTACCTTTTTGTTCCAACACCTCTTTATTCTGAAAAATCTTCCTTGAGGTCAGTGTTGGGATGAAGATTAGGTTAGGGTCTAAGGTTAAATGGGCAGTACAGATTTTTTGGAATACAGAGACATTGTAACTTGAAGATATAACCAAACCTAGGCCTATCTATAACATTACTTACCTATGTCACAAATATAGAAATTTGTAGCTGTAGTGGGCAAAATGTTGAATCTCCAATATCAATCCAGAATTCCCCCATTTCACCTTAATGGACAGTAAGCAAAAGAATCCTGGGGCCCGTTCCACAAAGAGTTACGCACGATCTTAAGTATGATTTACTGTTGGCTTAAGTATAGTGAATCAAACTTAAGATTGTGCGTAACTCTTTGTGGAACGCCCCCCAGGACTATACACTTGAAAGTCAAAGAGTGACACTTGATCCTCATGAAATATTCATTGGAGTTATCACATACCTTTACCATTCTCAAGGTACACTTCTTCAAAGTTTGAATGTTTCTGAAGGAACTTGTTGCTAAATGCAAAAGTAATGATGTTGAGTGTTGCACAGTATTGACATTTTTTAGCTAACCCTTTAATGCTAGTTATCTCTTAATTAACCATCAGATAGTTTATAGTTTGGATGATACAGACAGTTTTCAAGGCCACAACTTTAACTTCCAAAATAAAGCCCTCAGAAAACTATATTGTAGAGCATCCTTGTATTGAATGTTTAAAAGCAAAGGATAGCATAAGCTATGTATGGGATCATTTAGATGGCCCTCTCCACATCACAATATTTGTTTACTTGGCTTAAATGTTTAAACATGGTCAGTTTTAATGGGAGTTATTAGTATTTCTAGGTTTTTCATGCTACTGTATTTTAATACACTAAATACCAACGTGGAATTTTTATTTTCCCGTCCAGATCGTAAAGAGAAATATTGCGTTTGTGTTACAAGAAAATTTCATCCTTTTATTTATTGGCAAAGAGTGATGAATTATTACTAATAAGACAGTATAGTATGGTAGGTAGCCTTCTTTTCAAGAAATAAGTTTCCCTCAGATAGATATTTAGTTGTTTGTTGCTCAAAAATAATTTGTTCACCCAAACTTTCAACAAACTTTCAACATTTCAAAAGATGCAACTTCCATAACTCCTGTTTTGCATAATAACTTGAGTAGATGAAGCTACTGTATTGCTGGGGTGTGTTGTTGAGACTGAATGATTTGTAAATGACAAGAGCTATTTACTTTTAATACTATGTTGTAGCATTTTAAACACAATATGTCCCTTTAAAGGTCAAGAGCAATCACCCAAACTTATTTTGAAGCAACAGCTCAATCTCACAATTTTCTTATTTCTCTTCAAAGTGTCTTCCATAATAATTTAAGACTTGGATATTGCATACTCAGGGTAAGCCAAGCATTTATTATTAGTAAATTCATCTTTGAAGGGAAAAATAATATTGTCACATGACCTTCAAGAACCAATCATGAAACTGGACAGTCCACTACACTACCTCAGATTGGGGTGACTGCTCTTGGTCTTTAAGTATTGTATTGACATTGAAATTTTTAGAGGAAAGAAAAGCTGATAATGGAGTGGTTTAAGTAGGGCATTGCAAGTTCTTTTTTTGTTGTCATTTGTAGTGGAATAAACTATGACAAATGGCATTGGATTAATAACATGTGTTGTAATACCAACCTGTAAAACATATTCTTGTCATTTTTATTTTAGGACACTAAACTGTTATTTCAGATACTTCCATGAAGTGATTGACACTTCCTCTGACCCCAAGGATGGGTCTGTCAATGTTCGTTAGGAGTGTCAAATATTTTTTTGCACTGATACATCTCCATCATACTAATTACCCAAGCCATTGGATTTCAAAAATCACAGGAACCCATTTGTAGGTTCTGCCATTTTTCACCATGGGAACCCATGGGAACCCACTTTTGGGTTCTGATAAAAAATGCATGGGTGGCACACTGATTGGTGGTAACCCATTTTTGGGGTTCTGTGATTTCATCACCACTGGACCACCGTGCGATGGCGAACAATCGCTCCTGTGAAATCTGACAGCCTGATGACCCAACATTTCATAGACTTTGATGGTCACATCCTTCCTATAAAACGTGGCACTGCACGGCTGGAAAATTTTGGGAAGCTTAGGAGGCTCCTATCTGGGAGATTTCGGCACCTGAAGGAAAATTTTAGTAGTTGAAGGGAATTTCCCCATAACTTTACATTTGGAGAACTTTGACCTTCTGCCTGCACCACAACATGGGCAAACATTATCCACATTTGATGCAACACTGCCAAAGGGTAAGAAGGTTCATCTTACAGTTGACAAGGGCATCACTCCTTTGCAAGCAGAATTTTACCATTCTGCTAAATAATGTTGTAAAACTAAAGCAACAATCAACCATGGTAATAACTTAGAAGTCCTGATTACCCAACAAAGCCAATTAAAATCCATCTTTCAAACAGTACTTTCAAGTTCCTGTTTAGCCTACAAAGCCAATGAGATTTCATCTTTTAAACAGTTAGGTTAGGTTAGGTGAGATGTAGTTTTACTGCCCAGTTTCCAACCAGTTGGTTAAAGTCGAGCCAGCCACAGCCTTTTTTCCAGTTGTGGCTCACTGGCTTGTTTTTCCTTCTCCATTGCTTATGCTGAGTGCAAAGCACAACAGCAGTAGGTTCAGCTTTCAAAGTTTTCAGAGTATTTGTTAAGTTAATCTGCTTGAGAACAGAACATGAAGAAAGCATTGGTCCAGACATTAAATGTTCTGACATGATAACCAAACACAAAAATGATAATTACTGCAGAGGCAGAATTTTTTCTTTATCTTTTAAATGTATTCATCAAAAAAAATGAAAAATTGTAAATTAGTTCCTTGGTCAAAGTTTTAGTACAATATTCAAAGTATTAACATGCTTCATTACTTGTTACTTATAAACTATGAATACAATTTTTTGTTTTCAAAATCATGATATCATGGTGCTTTTAACATGAAAAAGATGACCTGTTTAAAATATTATGGAAATTTGTAATAAGTGTCAAAATATTTACATCATTTTACCAACCAACTTTTCAAAATGGTAGTTTTACATCACTGCGATGATTAAAAAGTTAGAAAATGAGTGAAAAAATCTTTATGGTTGCACTTAGCATTTCTGTGCAATCCATTGTTTGTATTAATTTGCAGGATTCCCACAGAGCTGTACTGTTTCCTTCCCTACAAACAAAGTGCAAGGGGAGAAAGCCCCCTTTCTTTCTTGAAAAAAGAAGAAAAATAATGTAGGCCATTAACTTCTGTTCTCCTCACAAATCCAGGAGCAAAATAAGCAAAATAATTCTCTCCCACTGCCAAAATAAAACAAACTCTACAAAGTAAATGAACGGAGTAGAAAATCACAGCTGTTGTGTACGTGCCAGTATAAATGAAGGCACCACAATATATGAATAACAGGATGCAATAGTGATATATACCCACAGTATTTGCCCATTGCACAATGAACTAAAACTAAATGAAATATGACTTCATGCTACAATGACCCACCCCCTTCCAAATTATGAACAAAGGTGGAATGTTCCCTTAGATTCAGTTCCTTAGTTATACTGTTAAGAGTCCTATCATTGTTTGCTTGTAATGTGAATTTTTTGTTGTTACAATTTGATCCACTGACAGCTATGCCAATGCCATAGTGGTACAGTACCATAGTTTTCGTTAACAAGAGCATAGACTTTTGGAAAGGCATTTCAAGGGGGTGGGGTAGTGGAGGATGTTAGCCTGAAAATTCTGCCCACTGCAATGCCCCCTTGCCCCCAAAACATAAGCGTCAGTGCCCTCAAATAAGTGTTTTCTCTGCCCCTGGCAGGCCTGCAGCTCCCCCAGCCCCACTGCACTGTACGACTATGAACATGAGGACATACTGTACATTCATGGACACCTTGGCCTCTTGTTTACTGTTAAACAGATTGTTTTCACCATGAAAGGAAGTATTGCTGAAGTCTCATAGACAGGTCTTCAAAAGAAGTCATAATTACCTCTGGTAAATCTCTTAATTGCTTTATTCAGGAATTCTTGGTTTTCTAAGAGCCAAATTCTATTTTGAAATGTCATTTTGCATTGTTACTATTAAACTAAGAGATTTTAAAGCTTTCTTTTATACTGCTTGTGCAACCTTACATGAAGCAGTTTGTAGTGTGTGTTTGAACTTGAGAAGGGCAACAGTGTTGCTGAAATATTGTTGAGGTTTGAAATGGATAGAGTCTGAAATGGCATCTGTTTATCGTTTTAATAACAACTATTTTGCACAAACTTCCATTGAAATAGTGTAGAACCAAAACATCAAATCCTGATTTCATCAATAACAAAACATTAAACTTTCAAATGTTACAGCTGAGCAACAAAAATATTGTATTTTTCCCTTGATTGAAAGGAACCAATGGGGTCCTTCCACACACCAGTTCCATTCTTGCTCTACAAAAACTCCCTTTCATTCAAACGTTGAAATTTAATGTGTAGTAAAAAAAATGGTTCATATGGCAATATGCTATCATTCCTTACTAAAACATTGAAGAATCAAATTCAAAAATCTGTAAATGTCTGCAGTTGGCTTGAATTAACCATTCTTTGCACTTCAGGTATATAATGTGAAGTTTTTAAGCCGTACACTGTAGGCACCATTAATTGGATGAACAGGTCTGCAGTTTAAATAACTGAGCTTCATGAACCATATTTCCTACAGCAGTAATTATAATTTCCTATACTTGACCTCAGGTCTGCTGTACAGTAAGTATATGCAGTTCAACACATATTCATATACTCAATATTGTACTTGTCTAAATCATATGTCTGAATTCAGTGGCTCAAACTGAAGTTAATGTTATACAATCTATGCTAAACATGGTCACACAAACTTTGCACTAAGGTGTTACGGTAGTTGGTGGTGACTTAGTAAAGTAACTATTTTGCCACAATTTCTGAAAAGAAAGGTTTTAAGTCCACATCAAGTTTTGATTGGTTTGAGGGGTACTTATTCTTGAGTGAATTTTGCATTGAAATCCAATGTGTGGTTGTTAAGACACAAATAGGTGAACTTGAAACAAGCATGTATAACATCATATCCTCACATTAATGGACAGTCTTTTGTTTTTCTTTAAACTTTACAACCAATTTTTTCATAAACAATCCAGTATTATCAGAATGTGATATTGCAAAATGCCATGAGAACTAGTAGGCCATATCCTTATTAGCTTCAAGGTCAACACAACAATTTGAAGAAAAAACATATTGAAACAAATCCTTCCTTGTCAATGTGAAGGAGTGATATAACCTCTGTTAACCCCAGGTTCACTTTGGAACACAGATCTAGTGACTTCATTTACTGATATCTGGAGAAGTACATGTTCAATTTGAAGTTTCGTCACAATGTGTAGATTTGGTTCCAATTTTACACATGAGAATTAAGATTCAGTTTTGCTTCTTTACTTCCCCATTAAAGGCCCTGTTCTCTCACCCCAGACAGTACCAACTCTCCTAACCAAGCCCCTCCCACAATTGTCTGAAATTCATCCTCATCCAGACACAATCTCAGTTTATTGCTTCAGGGTGAGTATAGACAAACTCTGTATGCTAATCAAAACACTCTCAGTACCGTTCATGCTTTGTAATATTAGCTTTGGCACCTCTGCATTGTTTGAATTAGCTGTCAATCAAAGAGCTGAGCCAATTGAGAATTTTGGTACCCGGGTTCCAAAACTGTAGTTTGGGGTGAGAGGTTTGACCCTTTTACTTACAGTTTCAAAATCTTTTTTAACACCAGATCCTTTATTTGTCAGTTTGTTTCAGGGGTCAATATAATTGCGATGGCAATAGCTATAGCTATCTTGCCCATACTGCCCCTCAAAAGTGCCCCACTGGAATAACATTAGCCGTTTTGCTTATTTTGGCCATGCCCTATCTGAATCTTATTTCAAGCCTGGGTATTAATAAAATTCCAATAATGTTAGTTATGGAAACTATATGCACAAAACTAAACCTTACTTGTATAAACTACAGTATCATTTCATTATAATTTCAGTCCGTCAATGTAAAATTGGAGATGTAAACGCAGTCAGAGTATAAAGAATGAAATGATTGTAAACTGGTACAGTACAGATATTGTATGTTATGTCAATTCAAGGATGACATTGGAAGTAAGATATTTATGAATGATAAATGTGAGTAATGGTAGTTATGGTGCCTTCGTTTATACTGAGTAACAGTAAAGCCCTTAAAGGCCCAATTCTCTCACCCCAATCAGTACCAATTCTTCTAACCTTCTTTCTTAATCCCCTCCCACAATTGTCTGAAATTTATACTCATCCAGACACAATCTCAGTTTATTGCTTCAGGGTGAGTTTAGAAAAGCTCAATGTGTATAATCAAACCACTCTCAGTACAGTTCATGCTGTGTAGTATAAGCTTTTGTACTTTGCATTGTTTGAATTAGCTGTCAATCAAAAAGCTGAGCCAGTGTAGAGTTTCTGTTACCCCATACTAGAAGTGTAGTTTGGAATGAGAGGATTGGCCCTTTAATGCAGCAAATGGACCACAATGCATTCAGCTAATAGACTCAAGGTGAGCTACTGTAGTAGGCATAGTCAAAGAAGCAATGTCACATAGAATAGAAAGCGATGTTTACCTTAAGACATTTGCCTGTGTTTTGTATAGTATCCCCCTTTGTATTCCCAATCGCCCACCTATACCTCTTTTTCCAATCTTTAGGCCTAAAATTTAATTTCTGTGGAACCCTCTTAAATTGCAATCTACATGCAAGAACTAACAGCATCAGGGAATAATTTATCCAGTATCGCATCGCAACTTGCTACTGCAAACAGGCCAAGTTGCTACACAAATGAAAAATTGTGTAGCAATATTTTGTGTGCATAACCCTTGACTTTTCACAAACAATGTGTGAAAGGCAAAAATCTGCAAAACTACTGCTATACAAAATTTGAATGATGAATTATTCCCTGTGCAGCATCTCATGAAACTTTCCCCCTCTAACAGAAATTCTGCCACCACACACCTAGCAAAGACCCCTTCCTGAACAGAAGATAAAACCCCTCCTTGTCTGCCTTTCCTGGTTAGCTACAGTATCTTAGTTGCAAAAAATGAGATAACTAGAATGATTCACATACAGTAGTTATCCTTGTAGACTGAATGTGTTAGTTAAATGAGACTTACTGTAATGACATACCAACACGAATGCGTAATATAGTGTCAGTCAACTCGATGAAAAGTTCAAAGTTAAAATTTATTTTCAAGTATGGTTCAAGTTCAGATTTGGTTTCCCTTTAGTCACCTCTTACAATAGGCGGGAAATACCATGGGCATATTCTACAACCCCCAGTTCACAGGGGGTGCTGAGTGTCAAGTTTTAAATTCTCAATGCTCGCTCAAATTAAAATTAAGGAATTTTGTCAAATCTGACAGAACCAACTCAAACAAGTAGACTCCTGTCTCCAAATTTTATTGTATCAAAGAGTTGTTTGTTTATGGATGTCCTCTATACTTGCAATGTTTGCATAAATACTATCTAAGTCATCATCAGAAAAATCTCCACAACAGATGCTTGCCCCAGCTTCACTGTTCCTCTCTAGTGGTGTAAGTGGAAGGGTTCTACTGTAAGAAAGGGGTACATGAGACAGTTTTGAATTTGAGGGCAGAGTAGAACATGGTGATGTAATATGAGAGTTAAAATCCTCACCCAAGCTTTCATTTAAAAGTTTTTCATGTACCCCTTCATCATTATCTGGATGTTGAAGAAGGTGCTCTGCAACTCTTGGTGGACCTACCACTCTCTGGTAATGAGACTGGGGCTGAAAATTTGTTTTATCCTCAGTATAAAGATTGCCCTTGGACTTCTTTCGGACTGGTGCATACACACAACACACTGATCCAGAATTGTTATTGGAAGAGTTGACGGGTGTCACAGTAGCTGCATGGGGTATTGGGGTTGTCGTTGTCTCATTTGTGACTTTATGAACAGTTTGAGAGATTCCACCCCCATTTCTGGAGTGTACAACAACATGGAAGGTAGCTTGCATCTCTTGAGAAGATTGCAACTGGCTAGGAGGCAGAGGTGGAGCATTGTTAATTTGAGGTGCAGGATGTTGATTAGATGTTCCCCCATTTGGAGTCTCATAGAAGTGAGATCCTTCACAGCATGCAACCCCAGTTCTGCATTGATCAGATTGGACAAAATGTAGCTCCGTGATTCGAGAGTCAGCATGGCGCTTAGAGTGAGATGATGATGGCTTACACAATTTGGGCTCTTGATAAATTGGGGAATAGCAGTTGCAGATCTTTGGTGAGTAGACAGCAAGCAGAATCAAAAGCAACATGACAATAATGACACAGGCGTTTAAGATAATCAAAGGACGGATATCAATGACATTCGTTGTTTCATCATCAGGTTTATAAATGTAGGGATTGTCAGGTAGACCCTTTGTATCATAGCCAATGTCTTTTCCCACTGGAGGGGCTATTTCAATCAACCGTGTGATATTTCCAAGTGATCTACCATCCATATGAACTTGGCAGCTAACTTCAATTTCTATTTTTTTCATTGTATGTTCCTTTAAAAGTAAAGTTTGGCCATTGTCAATTAATTCAAAGTCATTAGTATTAGAATGAATGGCTTCACCATCTACAAACCAGGTTGTGTTTATCAAGGCATCGTTAGTAAAGTTTGGTTTCAGTCCACAACTAAATGTTACCCCTCTCTCATCTCTCTCATCAGCATCCATTATTGCAAAGTCTTCTGTCAGAGAGGATGCCATTGTCAGGGGTGACAAAATGGTCAGTGGTCCAATTGTACAGTTTTTCTTTTCTGTGAAAGCAGGACTTTCTGCTGTGCATACAAATACACTTCCATTATGGATTGGCATAGCATATGTAAAATATCTCACTTTAACAAAATTTTGCACATTATGTTGCATATTCTGAGATGGTATACCATTGTGGAACCATGTCATAGTGGCAGGAGGTTCTCCTCCCTTACTTATACAAGTAAGAGATATCTCATCACCAGCATATAATATTTCAGTTCCTCCTTCAATCTCACACATAGGATACCCTTTCATTGGTGGTTGCATAACTTTTAATTCCATTCTTCTGCTTGCTGAACCGCAAGAGCATTGATATATCCCAGCATCCTCCACTGTAATATTCTTAACTTGGAGAAAATACTCTCCATTGGTACTATTTCCAACCACAGAGTACTTTCCTTGCCTAAGTTCCTGCGCCCAGCGCAATATGCTTGTACCATCTGAAATGTATGTTTGCTTGTATGGACGATACCACAGTACCCTACAGGAATGAGAGATATGGACAGCACATTGCAGTACCACAGTGTCACCAGTTTTTGCTTCAGTGTCTGAAGGGACTTGCAGAAATACTGCATTACTCTCACACAATGAGGATAGTCCCAACATGAAAAGCACTGCAATAAAATTAAGGACATGCATTGTTGTTTGTTGTTTCCACAACTTGTTGAATCTAATGCATCAAAATTTAAAATATTGATCACTTAGTTCAATTTTCCCATGGTTTAAAATAGGGAGCATTCAGAATCAATTGTAATTGCTATGGTTGAGACACAAGTCAGATGAATGCAAAATTATCCTGGTCTCATCTAGAAAGAATTTTAGAATCCAATAGAAAATGCCTTTCCTCACCAACAAACTTTCACTTTGAAAGTTTCCTTCTGGCAGAAGACTCAAGAAGGTCATATGATTTAGCAAACAAAGAAATAAACTTCTGGATGGTGTCTTTGACTTTGAAAAATAAGTTTGAGATGGTAAATCCAATGAGGTATCCTGGAAATGTCTTTCAATTTGGAATAGTATTAATCCCATAGCAAGAGTCCCTTCATGATTTGAGTTGGTGTGTCACAAGTAGAATTGAGCACCATGAAGTGAATAGACATAGGCAGTGTTTTGAATCAACTGACCAGGGACACAGGATGTATCTCTCTCAGTAAACTCACAGCTCTGATTGGACAGACAGATGTTAAAGGCATGAATGAAGGTGGGTGGAGCTTGTAAAGAAGTTGGTGAAGATTGATCCATTCAGGTATAGGGGAAGTAAAATGTTTGCACTGGAGCCTTTCATTACTGGGAAGTCTGAGCAAAGTGCCATCTGTAATAATGAAAGATATAGTGTGGGGATGGAAGTATTTCCATGGTGTTGGTTGGGTCAAGCAGGAGTAAGAAGTTGTACTTATTACAATTGAAATGAAGAACTTCACAGACCCCCATGGACAAGAAAGTGTTTAATGTGGTTAGTCTGGAACGAAGGTTGGAAGAAATGAAAAAAAAAAATGTAGTTAATTTCAATACTGCTTAATCAGAAATTACTGTAGAAGATTAAATCAGTGTATGTGTGTGTCTTTGTTCCCTGTTTAGAAAAAAAAAGAAAAAAGAAGATCACAAAGCACTTCAGCTGATATTGAGCATCACTTTGAATTAGGAATACCCTGGTCCCATACAGAACTACATTTTTTATGAGCAACATATTTGTCATTGCACTTTATTACATAATTGCAGAAAGCAGGACAAGTGTTTGCATTATGTTGACATGTAACCAACATTACACATATAGAACACTAAGGTAATCAGAAGGGAGAGGGAGGGGAGAGTTTTTGAAACAAAATGTGTATGCCAGAAGTAGCTGTTGAATCACCCTAACCATACCTTAGAAATATATTTCTGTTTATAAATATATTTGACATAAACTCAATGTAGACTTTCAAAGAGTTTAAGAGTTTCAGATTTTTCAGGTACATGTAAGGTTAGATGGAGTTTTACAGCCCAGTTTCTGTTCAATTGGTTCAAGTTGAGCTGGCCAAAGTCCTTTTGCCAGTTGTGGCCCTCTGGCTTGTTTTCCCTACTCCATTGCTTATTTCTGAGCTTTAAGCACATGCAATGGCAGTAGGTTCCATTTTTAAACTCTTCTATATGACCTGGGGGCCGTTCCACAAAGAGTTACGCACAATCTTAAGTTTGATTCACCATACTTAAGTCAACTGTAAATCATACTTAAGATCGCGTGTAACTCTTTGTGGAACGGGCCCCGGGCCAGGACTTGAACTCCTGACCTGCAAATCTGATGTTCTAACCACTTTATCATGTTGGTATGGGAAAAAATACAACCTGCTCAAGAACTTAAGGAGTGTGGTTTAATTGGTATGCTGTTTTTCAAACTTCAATCTCTCTACCCTGAGTTCCTAGATGTGTATAAAATTTTGCTCTTCACATTGAATTGAGACAAGTGATGTTGTGGAATGGTACTAATTCCACATCTCAAAATTCAAGGCCTGGAACACCATGAATCACTCAGGAGTGCACTGTACCATAGTGAGCCCTCACCCCTGTGGCATAGGGTATATGAATATGCCCCAGTATTCATTAGTTGTCCTTAGATGCCACTAAAAGGGGATGACTTTCCCTGTTTATAAACAGAGGCATGTTCATAGGGGGACCGGGGGGTACAGGCTCCCCACCCCCAAAGTCAGTCAGAGGAAATTCACTCAGTCGGGGGATTAACAGGTTTGAGAATCTTTCAAACCTTAACCACTCACTAGCCCCTGTGGTGGTAGAAAATGGTTGTCAAAGCAAAAAAAAAGTCCTCCAAATTTCGGATAGCACTAGTATGCCAGCGTGAGTTGGTGGCCAAGAACTGAAGTTCAGAGATGCAAAAAAAAAAAAAAAATACAGGTCATTAAAACCCATGCCAGTCAGGGAAATCACAGGTTGTACCCCCTCCCCCCACCTGTGAAATCGTACACATGCCACTGTATATGAACTGAAAGATATTCAAGGTAAAGAGCAGTCTCCCCCAAACTTATTTTGAAGAAAAAGCTATAGTAACACAATTTTTGTCTTATTTCTCTTCAAAGTATCTTTCATTACATTTTATGACTTCACTATTGCATGTTCAAGGTAAACCAAGCAGGTATTTCTAGTAAATTTCACATTTGAAGAGAAAAAACATTGTCACGTGACTCCCAACAGCCAATCATGAAATTGGACACTCTACTACACTAGATCAATTTGGGATGACTGCTCCTGCCCTTTAAACTTTACCCACCAACCTAGCTGACACTATGTTGTAGCATAACTAATGTGTTGGTGTATTGTGAAGCCCCTATGCATCTAAACTAACCATGCAGTAGTTCACACATAACACTGTGTGGGTATCACCATGAGCATTTTATCTCATTACAAGCAATGGGAGCCTTGTGGTAGAGGTGCATTTCATTCATATTTCAACTAGTTTAGGGCTGACAAGATTTTTCATAAAAAGGGTTTCATCAACTCTGAAGTACATTCTCAATTTCTGTAGTAAGTCACTGTATGACATGTGTGGTCAAACCTTCCACTGACCATGCATTTTATTTCTAAGCAGTTTTTACTACTTCAATACACTTGCTGCAATAGATATGATTCATCTTTAATCAAGGAGTTCATTAGGTAGCTCAATTGGTAAATTTCTCATTTTGTTTCCACTATCCTACTGCTAGTAAGGGTTTTAGCAAACTATACCGGAAAAGCTTGAAATTTGATCCAGGTGATGATAGCCCAGTGTTCCAGCTTCTAGGCGCCAAAAATTCTGCAGAGAGGACAGCAACTCTCTTTCCTGGGAGAATGTTCATATTTTTGTCAGGTTTTCATCTGACCTTTTTTTAAATTTGGACTGTATTTGATACTGCCCCAAATTTCTCCTGAGACCCTGTGTGTTTCCTAAGTCAAGGGGTTATCGCTGATGCAGAACGTGTAGAGCAGTCTTCTCAGGGAAGGCATTGTTTAGTTGGATGAGAGAAAGCGCTTTTACCAAAACGAGGAGTGACAGGGAATTTTGGAGACAGAGGATCTAGTGGGAATATGAGATGTAGCTAACAACTGGTTTTATGAGGTGATGATATCCATTGAAAGGTTCTCATGACAAATTGCTTTGAATGGTCTTGACTGATGCGAGAGCAAATTGACTGTCATCAGTGCTAGAGAAGCGGAATTAGTTGTAAAATGTATTATAAGGTAGTCATTTGTAATCAAAGTCATGTAGTCTGGTAGCTATAGTGTAATAAAAGGCTGCATTACAGTCAGAATTTTGTGGGTCACTACAGTGAAATCAAAACTCAGAATTTTTAACAGCATCTCAGCTTCATTGGTCAGTGTTAGATGACTATAAGGAGGGATATTACTGATTGAAACTGGAAGAAAAACTGATTGAAGAAAGGGATGGAAGATAATGGGAGAAGGGGGGATGATGGAGAGAAAGGATGGTAGAAGTTTAAGTTGGGGGCTGGGAGATGAGTTGGTATATGGCTTATATGGTCACACCATTTTTTTCATGAAAACAGCTCAAGTTTTCTATAAAAAGATAAATTTTAGCTGGGTAATAATGTTTGCTAATTTCTAAGATATTCTTTGGAGAAGCATCAATCTTGTTCTTTGCTATTTTTCTGCAGTCATGGAAAATTGGGACAGTCCCCAATTTATGACCAGGTCTGCAGGCTGTTCAGCTGAGTTCATGCTTTTGTGTTACAGTTCAGAGTACCCCTCTCAACTAGCCAAGTATCTCTCTCAGTACTTACTGTAGTAGCAAATGTTATTGTCTTTAGGATATCTATAGAACAAAGACCTGAAAGACCAAAGACCTACTAACTACAAAGCTAAGACCTGTGAATCTGAGACCCTTCAACCAATAAAACTGAGACCTAGAAGTAAGGGCTTTTCATCTTAAAATTGTGGGGACCACAATTTTAATGAGCTCATGTATCATTCTCACCCTTCCTAGATGCTTCTGATTTGGCTACATTATTACACATTTCAATAATAGTTGCTGAATTTCTGGTATTAGAGAATGCAAACACTTCAACTACAGGGAAAAGGTAGTGATTGGATGAAATGAAGAGACGGAAGAAGCAAGCTTTGTTGCAGCATTGTGGCATCCCTAAACCTTGTGAGCAATCCTTCCAGCACACTTTAGCACAATATGTTGTCAGCAAACACATTGCAGTGATTCTGTGGTCCTACCCTGTAATTTCCCCACAGAATAAAGCTGCATGTTGGACACACCATTCTGAGAGTTCAAAACTCCTGTATTGCAGGAAGTTGCTACTCTAACTAAAGGCTGGCCATAAGAACATTTCTAATATTACATAAAGCTACATGTCCCCCTAAGGCACCTGTCACCTATGTCTAACTGGACACATCTACATCAAAAGGACTGGTCAAGGTTGTCCCTTGTACAATGACTTCTTTTACATCCCACTGGCAAACTAAACATCATTGTGGAGTAATTTGCCCAAAAAATTGGGGAGAACCACTTCATTAGTGTTGACCTTTAACCAGCCTGATTAATGAGGTGTTGATTCATAAATAGTGCAGTGACCTTCATGGCTTGTCATTCTCTGGAGTTAAATTTTATTGAGATGCTATTATATTGTTGTTAGAAACTATATGGGGTGATTTGCCCATCTATTTTTTTATGAACATGAGAAACTTTCTGCTCCACTGCAGTATTTATCACCTCTTACCATGGAGCTAATTAAGTACCACCCAGTTTCATTCTTAAGTACTTCTTTGTAGGGACACTTGGAGGTAGCTATACTTACAGGAATTCATATCAGAGCTCAGAGTAGTGGACATGTTAGCCCGCGGAGCAGACAAAGTCTTTTCGTTCATCTCATCGCTACGAAAAACTGACATCTGCAGTTGCGTAGAAATCCTAAGGAAACTTCATTTACTTAGTTCTACCTGGATTGGTTGAAGCATGGCTATTAAATGTTTATTTAATAGGCAAACACTTGTACCATTGTAGAACAGTACACAGAGTTATGGCGGTCAATGTTATTCAACTCTGGTATTGTGTGGTACTATGCAAGCATACAGACACACAGTACAGTGGTTAATTAAGAACAACCGCTCACAGTCGCACAGCCAAGGAAAAAGATAATTTTATACTTTTCAACAAAAGATTACTGCTTTTAAATCAAATTTTTAAATGTTATTTTTTGAAAGAGGCCATGATCAAGACTTCCATCTTAATTAAAAGGTGCGATGCACACTGTTTAACAAGAAATTTCCTAACTAGCTGTTACCCTAATCCCTAACCTAAACCCTGTCCCAAACAAAGAATACAGTTGATACAATACAATGGCAACAGCCAATCAAGAAACAACTTGTTAAACAGTGCACATCTACCCAATTAAAAAGCTTTAACGGACGTAATAAGCCCACGTTTTTGTTTAGTGTGTTAAGCATCTTTGTGTTCAACGTGGTGTTGCAAAGATTTAGTCGTTGAGCACCCCCTACCTTAGGAATAGACCAATTGTGGTGAAAGCTCGTGAATATGAAGGCCATCAACTTTTGAGCTCATTGAAAGGAATTTCTGACCATCTCCAGCAGGCTCTGAAGAGTGGCAGCCTAAAGGGGACTGCGGCCACTGAGGCGCTATGCAGACTATGGACGTGTAGGCCTATTGTGCAAATCACACACATGGGCATGCTTCTGGTTGTTGTTTGTTCAGCAGAATATACTGTATGAGGCAACAAAAGTAGCACACAAATAGGGGACCTGAAATTAAGTTTCAGATGTAAACTTTGACCCGCAATATTTGAGACTAATTTCATTTCCATATTCACGGTAGGACAGAAACAATACAGGGTCTTTGTCCTTCATGTGAACTAGGGTTCGTGTGTTGGCATGAGAAGGAGGAAGCAAGGAGGGTATATAGAGAAAGGCAGAAGGTTAACTGATGTTATCTTAAGTGATAAGTGATGAGCAGATATTTTGGGTTTGGGATGTATTGAGAACAAAAAACCATTGTCATCAGAATCCTATTAAAAAGTGTGGAAGTGATAGAAGGAATTTATGGAAAAAACAGTCAAGTTCAAATTTTATCAGTAGTATGTATAAAGTAATTTCTTCTCGGCTGTGACTTTTTGGTAAACGTATCATTTGCATGCTCCCTCTGGCTTATAAAAGAAATATTGTAAAAAATATTTCTATTTTTGTTTCCTTCCTGCTTCTTCATCCTGCCTCCTTGCCATCAGTTTTGAAGCCATGACATTATGCAGGAGATTGTTTGAATGTTACAAGTTCACTTTTGATGTATTATGTCATTGCTTTAGCTGTTTATATCTGTAGAATGAGTTGAATCCATATTAACCTTTGACAAAGTCATTAAAGGGAAGTGTATCCACGATTTCCAAGAATGTTGTTATGCAACCATTGGAACATACGTACAATGGGAACTACAGCATAGTTTGAATGAAACCAGCCCTGCAGCATGCCGCCCGAATCTGGATTTCATAAAATTACTCACAGACTGTGGTGACCTACTACTGTACTTTTTTGTGTTCAGGGTGTCAGGAACCTGAACAATTGTAAAACTTTCTTGAAACAAACAAAAAAATAAAAGAGGATGCAAACAAGACAGAAAACTTTCCTTAGAGTTAGTTAGTCAAATGGGATTTAACAAAGTATCAACATTAGTATGTCATGAAGTATCAGCTAGATAGATTTATAAATTCTGATCCAGATTCAGAGATGGTAAGAGTTCAAGTTTGTATTCAAATATGTTTCAAGTCTATTTCAACTCCTCCCATTTAGTCCCATCTCAATATGACAGGAGGGGAATAATGAGGTAATATTCTACAACCCCCAGTTCACATGGGGTAACTTTCCTAACAGAAAAATTGCTGTGTTTATACAGAAAGGTATAAGTAAAAGGTATGACATTCATAGGGGAGTTTCTTCCACCATTGGTGTGATTTATCTGGAGTTTTAAATGCAGGCAAATGGTTATAGAATTAGATGGGAGGAAGGAGAGGTGATATAGGTCCTGTCTGCACGTCTCATAAAGTACGCAAAAGAGAGGTTTGTGGTCCTCACACACTTGGACCGAGTGTTTGGTCTAACAGTAAGAGTATCCACCTCTCACGCAGAAGGCCCAGGTTCATTTCCCAGGTGAGTCATACCAAAGACTCTAAAAAAAGAACCCACTGCCATTGTATGGGATGCTCAGCATAAGCAATGAAGTAGAGAAAACAAGCCAGTGAGCCACAACTGGAAAAAGGCCATGGCCGGCTCGACTTGAACCAGTAGGTTGGAAACTGGGCCGTAAAAGTCTATCAAACTAACTACCAATAACTCACACTCTTGAAGAAAGGTGGATGTACAGTAAGATTAGTTTTCACCACAGGTTTGGATACTGAACACATAAATTTAAAGCTCAATCCAAGTAGATATGGTTTTTGTTTTTCGTCTGGTATTTTGTTTTGTCTGCCACAATCTGATGAAGGTTAACACTTTCATGACAGGAGAGAGAAGGGTATAATTATTGCCTGTTATTTTCATTGAAATTAAGATTTATTGCTATCACTAACTTGTTTCAAATAAAGGGGAACCTTTTCTGAAAAACCTCTGCAAACAATAAAAACCAAATTCCCTATCATCACTTTTAAAAGAAATTGAAAAGTTTTCTTTACCTTCCAACAAAATTTATTAAAAACTGTTATCAGAGAATAACTCCTCATTTGTCTGTGTAAAGTACCCTGTTGGTTTTAATGTGGTATTCGGTGATTATTATATGGGAAGCCTTGGGAGGGGGACTTGAAGAGGGTGTTGAAAAGTTTTATCTTTAAAGATAAGTTTGAGGTGAAAACACTTGTTACCACTTCAAACTTATCTTTCAGATGTTGTCAGATGTTGAAAAAATTTGAAAGCTCAGGAAAAGCTATATAACTTTAATAAATCAAACAACCTTAGCAACTTTTTTCTTCTCATATAAATTTGTGAAAGGAAATGACACTTGAATGAAACATTTGTTTTGTTAATATTTCAAATCAGAAGTTATAACCCAAAATAGTTTGGGAAAGTATGACAAAGTAAAAAGTTTGTTAGCTTGGTAGGTAGTTCTTTGAAGTTATTGCAATGATCGAAAATTGTTCCATCATTTTACTCAAAAAGCACGTATTTTTATATTTCATCCCTAGCTGTGACTCTAATTCTTTTCTCCTTTTTTATTCTTTCGAGGGGGGCAGGTACTCTTAGAGCATAAGCACAATCTGGTCAAATCTGCTTCAGTGTTATTTATTTTAAACTTGTACAATATAAAAAATGATTTGTTCGTACCTAAAACAAAACCATCTATTTTTATGTTTGCTAATCATTATCTTCTGAAAATAAAAAAGGCTATAAATCTATAGCTTTAACATTTCTCTCTTTTGGAGGAATTTACACATTTATTTTTCTTTTGAAGGTTTATAACATTTACATTTCTCTCCTTTTTTTTAAATAAAACCATTTCTCTCCCTTTTTTGGATACCAAGTCCACCTTTTTTGAATTTTAATATTTTGATGTTTAACTAGCCTTTTGTATTTTGATTTTGATCAAGATTGACACTTAATAGTATTCTCACGGTTGTTATACTTGGAAGTCAGGAGTTGAACTGGTGCAATTGTAATAAGGTTGTTAATTTTTGTTTAGTTTGCTGTTAAAATTTGAGAAGCATCAATCAACTGATATTTCTTTGTTCAGTCATCAAATTGCAGACATAAGCACCCTGTGTGTGGTCCAGTTGCCTATGAGAGGTGTAAAATAATTCAATTTCTTTGGCCACTGCTAAATGGAAGGTTTGAATTGTGTCTTTATTAATTATAGGGTCACAAGTGGTCATTGCAATTGCCAATTTGTATATTAACAAGTTAAAAGGCACTAAAACAAATACCAGCTGGAGAAGTGATCATTCAAGCTACTAGACACCTGGAGGGCTTCTTTACATCCTGGATCCATATCTCTAAATGTGATTCTCTTGCATCAACACCTTTGAAGGATTTTTATCTTCAGCTTTTAAAAACCACAAGGAAGCAAATACAGGTCATCTCATGGATTTATTTTCATGCAGGTTATATAGGGCATCAGGAAGTTTTGCAGAGATAGGTGGAAGGGAAAGTGTTTGATCACATGGGTGCTGCTAAGTTGGTATGAACAGGCAGCTCTCTGATATGAACAAATTTGGTTTGCTTTTATTAGCTTTTACAATTTGACAGATTGAACTGATAGAGTATATATTCTCTTGGTGGCAAAATGCTTATACATGGGGCATTGCTACTGTACAGTATTCGATGCAGCAGGAATCAAAGGTATAGGTAGGAGGGCTTGAAGGATTATGGTAGGATAAATATTGTTTCCTCTGCTAGGGTTGATTTCATCAAGGTAGTACTGTAAGTTGCCATGATTTCATAGTGATAAATCTAGTCTTCAAACTTTTGTCAATTAAACTGTATGTGGTTATCATAAAGGTATTTTTCAAATAGCAGCAGCTGTAACATGATGATTTTATCAATAGCACATAAAGGAGAAAGTTATTCCTGACCTGAATTATGTATCCTAACCAACACTGATTGCATCCATCTAGCACAGCTATTACAACTATAGGTATGATACACAGGATACTAAAATAGGTCAAAATTGCTTCTCTGTGCATCCTGGAATTAAAAAAAAAATGTCTGTAGGATAAAGATAAACAATAGGGTCATCAATGCTATCTGTCCTTTTGGTCATTCTAATACTTGTTCAGACATCACGTATCATGTATCTATTGAAGGGTGTTCAGCTGAATTTGTTGCCAACCATATTGTCAGAGATGGAATATTCCGCAAAGGAAGTAAATAGTTTCTTCTTGAAGGTAAAACAGTTCAAACAGTTAAACAATATCATACTGCAAAAGTAGCATCCCAGAAAACAGACTGAACAGATTTTTCAACTACATATGAGTAAAGATGACCCCACAGCACACAGACCCCACAGATTAATGAAAACGTTGAATGGCAATTATTATTTTCCACCTCATGTTCACAATTTTATTTTAATGGTTAACTGTGCCTTCCATAGAAAGTCTTTGTGAAAAGAATATGCATGCAAGTATTGCAAGTATATGACTATTTTCTTACTTAAACCCCTCCCCCCATCCCGCCTCAGAGGTTTAATCATATGTACTTCACATAAGCCTATCTGAAAATAACGTATGTACTTTGTAGATTAAAATATATATGAGGTTTAATGTTAATGTATATAAACCCTATAAGTATCAGGAACCCTTCGTATTTATTTTCGTCTGTCTGTGCCATTGTGACCTTCTTTGAGAATGCATTAAAGGGCATGAGCAAAATGGTTTTGAAGCAGCAGCTTAATCTCACAATGTTGGTCTTATTTCTCTTCAAAGTAGTTTGAATTCCAAGGAATCTGGTTGACCTCAGATAGAGTCCTCTCTGATATTGGTTTTGATTGTTTATGAGTTGTAGCCATGCCAATGCTTATGGTTACCATTACTGTAGGAATTGACAGAAAGAATGAAGACATTCATATTCCATATTTCTCCAGTACACAGCTACTTTCTTAAATGTTCCGTCTGATCTTTACCATCATCAGAATACAACTGACAACAGCAATAAAAAGCTAGTACACTGTGAAATGTATAGGTATATAGGTGCACAAAAGTGCTGCCAAAAAGGGGCCCAATCAGAAACAGATGAAAGAACATGAAGCCAGCCAGGACACTCAGTGAGCCTGCAGGGAGGACCATTCTATTAACTTGTGCTCTTCAAAGTATCTTTTATAATAGAGTTAGGGGCTCAATATTGCATATTCAGGGAAAACCAAGCAGCCCGAGTTAACCCAGGCTTGTAAATTTTATATTTGAAAAGAAGAATATCATCACATGACTCTCAAGAGCCAATCATGAAACAGGACATGCTACTACACTACTTCAAGTTGAGGGAACTGCTCTTGCCCTTTAAAGTGCTACTCTATGCAGAAATAAAGAGGGGCACTTGTATACAAAGTAGCAGCTGAGAGCTTTCACATAGGAGCCTACTATTAAAGGCAGTCATTCGTCACCCTGAACTACAGTTTCAGTATGCATATATCAAAACTCTCAATTGGTACAGCTCTTTGATTGGCATCACATTCAAGCAATGCATCATAGCTAAATTACACAGCATGGGCACCGAGAGTGTCTTGATTACACATTATGGACTTGTATGGCCACTGGGACAAGCCATGAAGCAATAAACAAGGATTGTGTCTGGATAAAGATGAGTTTTAGATAAATGTGGGAGGGGCTAGAAGTAAGTAGGTTGGGAGAATTGGAACTGTTTGGGATGATGAAAATATGCCTTTAAGCCCCATAGATAAATTCTCTGGAGAGACAGTTAAAGGAAATTGTTGCACTGATGTTAAAATCATTCTCCTTTGTGTCCATTATTTTCCTTTCGTAGAAAAAAAGAGTAACCACTAAAACCAGCAGGGAAGTTACAAAGTTTGAAAAGATTGCAAAATTCAACACTTAAAGGACATTGGTTTGTGTGTTTTACCCAGCAGTGGTAGACCAATCTCACCTGGAGGTGTCATTATTCCTGGTGGGCACTCAGAGCAACTCTTGTCCTTGATGGAATTACTGCCTCAATCCAGTTATTTGACCCCACTTTATGTCATGGGTGGGCCAATAGTGTACCATTTATAATATTACACCCTATATGTTGGATATCTGATATAGTAATCAAATGCACATGTATTTAGAGGAGATGAAAGGAGGGTGTTCAGTCTATCTCTGGGATGGGTTATACTTGAAATTGATAGTGTCAAAAATGGTGTTTCCATGGTAACAGGAAATTTTAAGATATTGCTTTTTAAGGCAGAGAAGGCAAATAAGGATGATACATTGTATTGAATGTATTACATGTACTTTGTAGTGAAGCCTTGAAAAAACAGCCTGGTACTGGGTGTCTACAAAACTAAGACCTAAGACCTAAGATCTAAGACCTAAGACCCTACAAAACTAAGACCCTACCAACTACAAAACTAAGACCCTACCAACTACAAAACTAAGACCCCACCAACTACAAAACTAAGACCCCACCAACTACAAAACTAAGACCCCACCAACTACAAAACTAAGACCTCACCAACTACAAAACTAAGACCCTACCATGCAGCTACAAAACTAAGACCCTACGAACTACAAAACTAAGACCCTACAAACTACAAAACTAAGACCCTACCAACTACAAAACTAAGACCCCACCAACACGAATTTCAAACTAAGAACCCACCAAGTCAAGTACAAAAGCACTGTGAAGAGGGCTCTGTTCATACCCTGTCAGGGGGTTACCGCCCGCGAGACCGAAGGCCTGCGAGACCGAAGGTCCACGAGACCGACGGTTCCAAAGTACATTTTTTATCGGCGCCTAAGTACATTTTTTTACGTCGGTGCCAAAGTACATTTTTCACATCGGCGCCAAAGTACATTTTTTACATCAGCGCCAAAGTACATTTTTTTTACATCGGCGCCAAAGTGCATTTTTTACATCGGCGCCAAAGTACACTTTTTTTTTACATCGGCGCCAAAGTACATTTTTTTTACATTGGCGCCAAAGCACATTTTTTTTTTTACATTGGCGCCAAAGTACATTTTTTTTTACATCGGCGCCAAAGTACGTTTTTTTTTTACATCGGCGCCAAAGTACATTTTTTTTACATTGGCGCCAAAGGGTTTTTTTGTTTTTATATCGACGCCGATGGCGCCGATGTAAAAAATGTACTTTGGCACCGATGTAAAAAAAAATGTACTTTGGTGCCAATGTAAAAAAAAAAATGTACTTTGGCGCCAATGTAAAAAAAATGTACTTTGGCACCGATGTTAAAAAAAAGTGTACTTTGGCGCCGATGTAAAAAAAAAAGTGTACTTTGGCGCCGATGTAAAAAATGTACTTTGGCGCCGATGTAAAAAAAAAGTGTACTTTGGCGCCGATGTAAAAAAAAGTGTACTTTGGCCTCGATGTAAAAAAAAAGTGTACTTTGGCCTCGATGTAAAAAAAAAGTGTACTCTGGCGCCGATGTAAAAAAAAATGTACTTTGGCGCCGATGTAAAAAAAAAATGTACTTTGGCGCCGATGTAAAAAAAAGTGTACTTTGGCGCCGATGTAAAAAAAAAGTGTACTTTGGCGCCGATGTAAAAAAAAAGGTACTTTGGCGCCGATGTAAAAAAAAATGTACTTTGGCGCCGATGTAAAAAAAAGTGTACTTTGGCGCCGATGTAAAAAAAAAGTGTACTTTGGCGCCGATGTAAAAAAAAAGGTACTTTGGCGCCGATGTAAAAAAAAAATGTACTTTGGCGCCAATGTAAAAAAAATGTACTTTGGCGCCGGTGTAAAAAAAAAGTGTACTTTGGCGCCGATGTAAAAAATGTACTTTGGCGCCGATGTAAAAAAAATGTACTTTGGCGCCGATGTAAGAAAATGTACTTTGGCGCCGACGAAAAATTTACTTTGGCACCGTCGGACCTTCGGTCTCGTGGGCCTTCGGTCTCGCGGGCCTTCGGTCTCGCAGGAAACCCCCGTCGTGAAACTCCTCATGTCAGTGTGTCTTTTCCATTCACCCTGGCTTCAGTTGTTCCTTTTCACCCACTGGGAAAATATTCCCATCTTTGATTGCTTTAATTATTCTCTTTTGATCTTACACTTTCTGTCTCTGCTTATTTTCCTCTTTGTTCTTCCCTCTCTTCCTTTCCTTTTTTCTCCATGTATGAATTAATTAAAATAGGTAGGCGGTGGCATTATCTGATACTACGTATGCAGTCCCCTGTTTCAAGTTTTGAATTTTATGCGTTCTTAATGGTTATTCTGTCTTGTAATTAGACAGGTAGCATCTTTGTGCTGTGGGGTGCGATTAAAGACGGCAGATACTTTGAAGTACTGCTCTGTAAGGTTTCTAAAACCTTCAAGCCAAACTTAATTTCTTTAATTTGATTAACTGCACCCATACGCCTATGACTGTTCACACCAGGCTCTGACAGCGACATACACAGAAACTAGAGCAGCTATGCTGCAGAATCTCAGTATTTTCTTGCATGATCAATGGTTATCATGAAGTAATGGAATGATGTGTTTAAGTTTTTCATGATACTACAGAAAAGAGCAAACATCCTTTTGATGATCAGGTACAGTATCATGCACAGTAACATGCATAAAAATGAAATATGAAACAAACTTCCACCACTGAAAAGTTTTTGAAGCTCCTCCCCATTTTGATCGAGGAAACCCACTTGGTAAACTGAGCTCACTACAGAGATGACAAAAGCTATAAAAGGCAAGGATCGTGCATGTGTCCTTGGCTCACCCTGAGGCCAACCAGCTAATTACCAAACTACATCTGCTTTGCTTGTCCTTGGTTGCCCAGTTCACAACTGTGTGTCTGGAGAGGGAGTTTTCATTCATGTTATTTGAAACCCAAATCAAAACATTTCTGTCTACCTTCTCTTCAGCAGTGGTCAGCAATGACTGTTGTAAAATCAGTGCTATATTATGAGAAACCAGTGTTAAAGTATTGTGTGCTTGTTTATACCAAAGAGGTGCAGCTCACGCAACCGTTACTGTATGCACACTGTGTAACGCTGCGTATTCATAACTCGTCACTATATAAAGCGCTGAGAAGGGATGGTAACTCTCTGTTTAGATTTAGAAGAGTGTCTGGAATACAACAAAACAAGCTCCATATTCACAAATATTTGTTTGGAAGAACACAAATTTTCGGCACCCTCCGCTCGACGCAAATTACTTTCTTAATAAAGTTGTATTCACAATTTAGGAAAAATCGGAAAATTTTGGTGCTTGCCCTGCTGGAAAAAAAGTCTAGTTACGCTGGGCGTGTGACAGTGAAGAAGGGGTTTTGAATAGTTTTTATACGTGGGGATTGGTAATATCGCAGCACACTTGTCAGGAGATGCGAAATTTGCTTACCCAAGTTCAATTACGGAATTGATAAGCAGGAAGTACTGGTCCTTATCCAGAATACTTTTGTAGCAATAGGCTGGGGACAACCGGCCGACCCGGTCATAGTGGTTGGCAAAGACGTACAAGGCGGGGAAGCCGAGCACTGATGGGGCAGGCTAGCCTCAGAAATTTAGCAAAGGATCTAAAAGTCGGACATGGGTATGGAAAAAGTCGGCTCGCACATTTCAATCTCAAAAATCTGGCATGGACTCTAAAAACGTGTTTAATCACTCCCCTTTTCCCCACTTTGTAAACACCTTTTAACTCTAAACATGTTTAGCAATTAAACACTAAACGTTTAGCAATTAAATGTGTTTAAAATGGACTCGGAAATGTCTTGGAATTAAACTCGACGGGTGTGTGTAGCATCTAAACGTGTAAATAAAGAGGAAAAAACCATGTGGAGAACGGCTAATTTCCGAACACATTTTAAGTGTGTGTTTTCACAATACAGTAAACTCGTAACTTCGCCCGAATTCTCTAAAAAATTTGCCTGACAAAAGAGACGTCATAGTCACGCTGATTTTTTTTTTTTTATGGAAACTAAAGAATACAAAAATTTGTGACATAATTGAACAGCTCAAATAAATTCGCAACATATTGGGGAAGCTTATAAAAAAGTAATTCCACAGACTCTAGTCTTGCGCACGATTTTCCAGAGTTTGGAAACCGAATAAACAAATCCTTTAATATATTTGGCAATGAAACAAGAATCATCATAATGCAAGTACGGCAATTTTTATGAAGAATAAAAAAGATTTTAAAAATTATAGACACAAGTGGTCAGATTATTTCTTCAGCCAGGCTTATAGATTCCTGCTCAACAACTCACCTGAAATGGCAGAATCTCGGGCGAATGTTTTCCATTGCCAGAGTCCATTGACAGACGGGAACGTGCCCAAAATTTCCCCTAAAGATCAATCACAGGCAATCGTGAGACGTGTAATATTATTGAAAGACAATACGTATAGTCACAAGAAGGCTGAGAGTGACAGGGTGTTTTGGCAGCCTGTGGTCAGTTGGGTGGGCTGTTGCAGTTTCAATCTGAAGATTGGATCAAAAGTGCCAAAATAGCTTACAGTGCTGTGGACCCGCAACGGACCCTTTCATTGGTTTAAACTGATCCCCTTCTGAGTCCCCTTGGCAAAAAATTGGACCTTGAATTTGGATTGCAGTGTCGCATACACAAACGTATATTTCAGTTCCGTTATAGTTTTCTCATGAGATGATACATGACCATTTCACCCAGTGGCGTAGGAAGCAATATGAAAGTGGGGCCGGGGGAGGGGTCAGGGCGGAACAGTTTTAGGCCATGCACCTCACCCAACCTCATTGACTAAAAGGTACATTTATATGCTAAATTTTTTCGCTTTTTCTACGAGCAAGAACATTTTTTTTTTAAATAAAAAAAAAATCTGATTTTTTCTAAAGTGTGAACACTACAGTGTTAGGAACGTAATTTGCCGCGCGCAGAGCGCGCCGAAAATTTGGTTCTTTTACACATTTGTAAATATGGAGCTTGTAATCAGGGTTTCCTGTAAGGAAATTTGAATATTTTTGGGACTATGGAAGAAAATTTTAGGGAAACGGCACTGCAGTGCCTGCACGGAACAGTTTACCACTGGCTACTTTATGTGCGACTACTTTATGCATTCAGGCTTGCAAGTTAGGGCGCGCGAAGCGCGCAGAAAATTTCGCCTTTTTAAAACTAATGATTACAAATATGGAGCTTTTATAAGGAAGAATTCGGAATTTTATGAAGGAAAAGTTGGGGAAACCGCACTGTATTTGACTGATGTCTCAAATGGCAAATTTCCGAATTTTTCACTTTCTCGGCCCATGCCTCCTGCAGCTACGTCACTGCTCTGCAACGTTGAACATTGATAACATTTTGACACTTCAATAACTAAAGAATCCATCTACACAGACTACTCAACTGACAGGGTTGAAAGGTATCTGATGATAGGGGTGTACTGAGAGCATTTGAGTAGGCCAATGGTTCCCTGCCTGGAATATGAAGTCTTGCTCAATACACTATCTTCAATTGGCGCGGAGCTCCACCCCTCAGACAGCCGGAAATGGCATGTCTCGGGCTTGCAAGTCGTAGCTAAGCTACTGTAACACCACTCTATCAGGGACGTATTGCGGGGCACGAAGCGCGCCGAAAGTTTTGCCTCTATTAAACAAATATATGTAAATATGGAGCTTGCAGGAAGCTTTGGATTCTGGGTTTCCTGTAAGGAAATTTAAAGCGTCGGGGATTACTGAAGAATCTGCACTTCCTTCATCTTCATATATTGCTGGCAAATCTGAGAATGATTGCTTTTTCTAAAGTCCTCCCGACTCTCTGCATGGCCGTTCAGCGAAACCAAACTATATACAGCTTCCCGAAGGAGCTAGATTGCACTACGACTTAATCGTTGTTGCTACATAATGTTATCTAAGGCCTACAAACTGACACTGTCCGATGACATTTCAAGTTTCCCAAACTTTGTTGTCCTTTCTTAGACAATATATTTCAAAATCGAGAGCTTTCATTGCAGAAAGTTTGGAATTCTATGAAAGACAGTTTACAAAATAGCAATATAGCTGCTGGTGTTTCTTGATGATGTGGTGTCACATATGGTAAATATCCGATTTTGCCATTTCCAGAGCCCGGAAAAGTATACCAAACTGATTTATGAGCGAGAACTAATGCCTTTTATATTGCATTCTGCAGCGTGTTTCGCACGCCGGAAATTTGGCTTTTTTGAGATCTGGAAAAATTAAAAAGGGTTTTTTCTGACCCGGGAAGTGGGGGCGGTAATGGTAGTAATAAAATTTTAATCTGCCGTACAGTAGGACTGACACCCCTTTTTTTCATTTGAGTTCGCTAGACACTAATATAGTGTTGTATGCACATACTGACGAAATAAGGCAACAATGTACACTACCGGTATGTGCTGAGCTCAGTTTGCATGTCCCACGCTGTTCCCGTAATTCCATGCGGCAACGAATTAATCACCAAACTCGCCAATTGTGGAACACTTGGTCCACGGGTATTATCTTAAATTTGTGACATCAAGAACTGAAATCTATGACATAACAGAACAATGTAGATTTTCACGTTTTTTTTTCTTTAAAATGGGGAATAACTTTTCACTGACAGAGAGACTGATCCGGACATTTTCAGCATAAGGATTGAGCATAAAAAGAAACAAAATGTAGCACCATTTAGCATCTAAGTCCTTAGAGACAGCTAGCAATTTCAAACAGGGTAGAGCAAACATCCCTCTTTATACCCACTTGAAGGGCGGTGAAGAATTGTGACAATACATCAACCAAATCTTTACGTTATATTGAGAAAATTGTCATCACTCACTTTGTCAGTAAGAAACAGACTAAAATTCAAGAAAGTATATATATGAGCAATGCGTCACCAACAAGCAATGCAATGAGCAATCCTAGGTGGCCTAAAATGTGGTCAGCGTCATGCATTAAAATTCACTTCGTGTAAACCATGACCTTGATAAAATTACAAAAAAATGAGTGTAGTAGAAAAAGTGCAAACATGATCAAGGTATTGAAAATCTGCAAGGAACCGTTACGTAGACCACCCTTACGTGTAGTATATCATAGAACAACCCGCAATGGGCTTTTCTGTGCAAGAAGGCGTCCATGCAGGGCATGTTCAAGACTAAGCACTTGTAGAACAAACAAACTTGCATTTAATAACCGGACCAATACAATATTGAGTTCACGAATGAGGGATTCAGACAGCTACTGTAGACGTAAATATTCACTCATTTTGCCTCCTAGTTTACTTTTAGCATGGTACTGCCAGTGGTGGAGCTGCCATATGGCCGGGGGGGGGGATCGCCCCCCCTGACGGACCAAAATCGTCTGTCGGAGCCCTTTTTAGGTTTTTAGAACACTTTACTCTTGCACCATTATTTTTTTTTAGTATGAATTCTGTATCTAGAGAGCCAAGCAGACCATTTGTGTTGGCTATTTCTTGCAATGTACTTAATTAATGGCTATTTCAGAGTGGTCACATGATGTAAATTACGTCAATTAATGTTCCTTCTTGTACGTATCTTGATTTCCAGATTCCAAAAATGTACACCTAATGGTGATTTACTTCCATAACCTTTTCCCCCTGTAAGATTGCTTGCTATTTGGCTCTGACAGGTTTAATCTTCATCTCCACAAAGTAGCTCATTATTACATTAGAATCTTTAATCGAGACCTGACAATACTACAAAATATAATGACCGACTTCATACTAGAATGTGAAAGAAAGGGATAGAAACATTGGCGTCCGCAGGTGGGGGGGGGGGAAACTTGCCCTCCCCTGGTAAATAAAAAACCTGAAAAAACAAAAAAGACATAAAGAAAAAGATGGAGAAAAAAAACATCAACATTTTTTAACAGTTCCCTCAGTGTTTTCCCTATCAATATTCAGTAAAGAAGCTTTAGAAATGCCATTTCCAGCGATCTAAGAGGAACTGTGGGCCAAAATTTCCCTGCGCTCCGCGCCAACTCATGGTGGCGCGGAGCTTTTCCCCCTAAAAGAATTTTGCCAAAAAATTTTGTCCCCCTCCCTCAAATTTTCTTCTGCGGAAGCCCATGGATAGAAAATTTAAACATGTTTTAATAAAAAAATTTCGGGAGGAGAAATGGCAAACTAGTCTTCTACCAGGTGCGGAAAATCAAATGGAAAGTCTGAAAAGCCGTGGCTTCGATCGTGCTGAGGCTCAGTGTATATACTCCTTTGAAGCGCCCTGCAGACCATTTTCGCCCCCTCTGACTGAAATCCCTAGCTCCGCCACTGGGTACTTCAGCCTACTTCATCGATCATGCCATCATGTAAGTAGACCCATAGTCTAGGGGCCAGGGCAAGAGAAAGGGAGTGGACTCATCCCATCATTTTCAAGTGCATTTACCCGCGAAAATTTTGGGTGAAATCATATCGTTCCCTTCCAGTCCGACAAAATAGCCTAGTATGCGGCAGAGTAAAAAAAGGAAATTCTCAAACGCTAAGTTTGCGTAGAAGAACTCATGAAATTTGGAGAGTTTTTAGTCGAAGCAGGTAGAATCCATATGACCACTAGATGTCACTTTGTAACTACGACAAGAAATACTAAATGAGCAAAAATAGCACGCGGACTTGGCAAAAACAGTACTACGAGAAATATAAGTAAGCCAATCGCAAACAACCCCTTGGCATTGTTAATAGAAATATCTCTTCTAGGCACCAACAAATTGGGTCAACCCTTTCGAAAATTTCTGGAAACAATCCGTTTCCAACGATTAATCGCTGCCCATGTAGTCGTTCCCGCACACCTAATGCATCACATTAACATAAACACGGATTACCTTCATTCCCCAGAAAATTCACATTTTTTTACAAAAAATCTGAGTTGCAATAAATAAGCTTAGTCTTGATGTGTGGTGATGCAGTAACTTGTCCAAGGGAGGGGGTGGGGAGGATAAACCATCCCCCCCTCTAAAGTATTCACAGATATCCACCATTTTGGGAAATCAACTTGGAAGCAAAGTAACCATGACCTTTTGATTGTATACTTCAAGTAAAAATGTGCTTACGAATGCTTCAAATTTAGCACAATTTTGCATTTCAACCCTTTAAACCAGAATGCACAAATGCATTGAAGTTTCGATGATTAATACATATTCTATTCCAAAAAATACCATGATGGCTCATATCTTCTCTTTCAAATGATAAAGTAACATGAAGGGAAAAAATAATTTTGTGTGACCCCAGATGACCTTTGACGTTCACCAAGAAAGAAAGAGACTATCCCCGCACCGTATATCCATGTACCAAATATGAAATATATCCAAGTTTCTTACATTGAGATAATGTTTTAAAAAGGATATCTGAATTTTTATCCAAGACTTGTTACAGTTCCTACCTTGAGATATCGTGTCAACAAATTCTTTACGACTCTGACCCCTGGAAGCCTGTTATGAACTTTGACATCCACTAAAAATTACGATAGGGACCATTTTCCCACCATACCGTAACACATCCACATACAAGGTATGAAATCTTTCCAAACTTCATACCTTGAGATTACTGTTAACAAAGTTTTCAGACTCTGACCCCTGGTGATCCCAGACGGACCTCCAACAAAAACAAAAGGGGCCATCTTCTCACCATAATGCATCAACACACCAAGTATGAAATCTATTCAAGTCCCCTGCCTTTGAATATTGTGTTGACAATCATTTCAGATCTGTTATGTTTCTTGTGATGTTTATCTCAGATAACCTTTGACCTCCACCATAAACATTGGAGTAATTCTTCCTCATAATATGGGGCATCTATGAACCAAGTTTGAAAACTATCAGATGTTTCTATCTGGAGAAAACGTGTTAAAAGAATAGTTCACAGCCCAATTTATTTTTGATATGTTAAAGAGGAACATATCCTAAGCATCCTGGTCAAATTTTTATTCATTTTCCATGTTCATGCAGTTCTCAAGATATTAGCTGTTGAATGAGTCAACATTTCTACACAGGGGACATGATGTCATGGATTCACATCGTTGGTCAATGTTTTTTTTAGTTATAATTTACCACTTATTTTGTGCAACTAAACTGTGATATATTGACACAGTACCATAGGTGCATCCTGAGCAATGGAATTTTAAAAACTTTATATGCCGAAGGGGCAAGATAGCATTCCTAATCATCAGCTCAAGGTCAAACAAATATGATGAAAAATAAAGAAAAACAAAACATTGGCCAACAAGGTGAATCCATGACGTCACACATGCTTGCTTCAAGTTCACTTTTTATAGCAAATGTGCCAACTTCACCCATGTTCAAGAGGAACATTTCCTAAGCATCCTTAGGATATGTTCCTCTTAGCATTGCTACAGTAATGTGCACTCATTCAAATATATTTAGCAGAGATGTATAATATCCTGGACATTTTATGCTGAAAAATTGAAATGGTTATCAAATATTAAAACAAAAAATTCAATAACGATACTGTTACACTTAAAAATAATTATTATAAAGCGTGGAAACTACAAAGCACGAGCAATTAAACAGCTAGATGCATGGAGATCAGTCTTATAAAAAAATGTTTCTAACCAGTCCCAACAAAACCAGTTTTTCTACCTACTACTTTCCTACCTAGTTTTCCTAACATCAACCTCCCATCTCTTAATATCCCATTGAAACCTGTTGGTGAAGAGCCAACTTTTGAAGGTTGAGAGCCATTCTCTAAAATCCTGTTTAGAAAATCAACTGTGAATAAACTCTGTCACAAGACAATGGATGAGCAAACATCTTGGTCAGCCCAGACAAGATCATCTTTATATTTATTTTCTGCTTGATTTGGCAGAGGCTTGAAGCCAAAGACAAAATAGCAAACTGAATACACAATTGCATTATGGGGAAAAAAGGAGTATATATGGGTTGAAATGACACTTTTCTTTTGTACAACTTTTTGACTTCTTTAACTAAGTTATCAGCCTATCCGGTTAGCAAGTTAAAATTCTGACTGCTTGAATAATTATACAATATGGTATAAGCTACAAGATATGATACAAATGTAAAACCTACCAAACATGGCCATGTTGAAAAAGGATTTCAGCTACAGCTACAGTATCAACTAGCTAGTGTGATAATATCCCAACACATGTTATGTATTGAGATAATTACTAATGGCAAAATTCTCAATATAAATTTGATGATCTGTGTCACATTAATATGTGATAGACTTCAGGGACATTTTTGCCTTTAAATCTAAGTGACAGTTGAAAAAGCTAGTCTCAAAATGTGCCATTTTTATTTAGCCATTGCATCTACAAAACAAAAAAAATTGTACCATGTTTCATTTTTTGCATTCGACAAGTGCCCTTTCCGACCATCTGGAGACTGCAGTGTGTAAATCAAGACAATTTTCCTGTACACTCCATGCCAACTAATTATGGCACTCCACTTAGATAGTTCTGCTGTAACTCAACCCCCATGTTTTCCATTATGCCACAAACTGACCAGGGCCCCCTTCTGGAAAATCTTGAATCTGCCACTGGCTAGAAAGTAGGTTTCCTGTCCTTTATTTCTTTTCTTTTGTTACAAGGAAATTTGGGAAAAGATGTCTTTTAAGTCTGAATATCGCAGAACTGCTCGACCTCCTGTTTCAGTAGAGGCCGAAAATAACCAAACCTACAAGTGTGGTGACTCAAAAGTATAGGGGCATGAGTGCTGACCACTGTTCAATCATTTTCAAAGTCAAATTAATCAATCATTTTTAGTAGTGTAAAAACTTGTTATTTTGAAACATTTTAAATCTAAGAAGTATCATTCATCAATAATTTAACATACATGGAGCAGCATTTGCCTCAAGTGGAGCTGTAAGTGTAAGCCTGCTCCCATATGCCTATGGATGCCCACAGATCACCGCCCTTGACTGCAAAAGGTATCTGATTACATTCAATCATACATAATTGTTGGAGAGAATGTCAATCACAGCATGGTGGGGTCTTAGTTTTGTAGTTGGTGGGGTCTTAGTTTTGTAGTTGGTAGGGTCTTAGTTTTGTAGTTGGTAGGGTCTTAGTTTTGTAGTTGGTAGGGTCTTAGTTTTGTAGTTGGTAGGGTCTTGGTTTTGTAGTTGGTAGGGTCTTAGTTTTGTAGTTGCTGGGGTCTTAGTTTTGTAGTTGCTAGGGTCTTAGTTTTGTAGTTGGTAGGGTCTTAGTTTTGTAGTTGGTAGGGTCTTAGTTTTGTAGTTGCTGGGGTGTTAGTTTTGTTAGTTTTGTAGTTGCTGGGGTCTTAGTTTTGTAGGGTCTTAGGTCTTAGATCTTAGGTCTTAGTTTTGTAGACACCCCCTGGTACTGTCTAATTGCTTTCCATGTCTGAGGTACTGCAGGAATAGTGTGCCATATTCACATGACTGCAGAAATTGTATGAAGGATTTTAGACTTATACGTGCCATTTTTGCAAATTATGATGAGCTTATAGTAATGTATTTTCCATACATTCCATGACATTGCTTCTTGAAAAAGCAACATGGACATTCAAGTAGACTAAAGGCGGTGTGGAGTGTAACTGGTATCTGTGCCCTCAAATGATCATTGTGTTCACTATTGTTTGCCAGGGCTTGATTATCGCGGTTGTCCGATTGTCCGGGACAACTGAAATTCCATATGGACAACCAAAAGTTAAAGGTTGGATGTTCGATTGACCGGGACAACTGAAATTCCATATGGACAACCAAAAGTTAAAGGTTGGTTGTCTGATGGACAACCATTTTTCTCTCACAATGAATTATACAGCAGCTTGCTTTATCTGATTGAAAAGTAAACTGCTGGCTGATCAGCACTTTCAACTTTTTCTGTCATGCAATATTTTAGATTTCCAAGTGTTTTTGCCTCTCAAAAATCATTTCTGTCTATTTTTTGAGAGTAAAAATACAAATAAACACAATAACTGTTTTGTAATTGTGCAAAAAATGCTTCGGACAACCAAATTTGTTTTCTGGACAACTAAAATTACTGACATGGTTGCCTGAAGGACAACCATAAATTTTTCTGAAAATCGAGGCCTGTTTGCTCTTGAGAAATTTATTGCATTGTACTTGTATTTACTTGGTGGGTGTGCAGTTCAGCAGTACTAATTAAAAGCAGAAAATGTTTCTGGAGACCAAGATTCAGAGAAATGTAAAGGAATAGTTTACTACACCACTGCAAGACATGTAGTTCCCACCCTCCCAAGTAAAAATTATGAGAAATTATTCAAGTATGTTTGCATTGCACTGCAGGTTTACTGCACTTATATGCCATGATTCACAGTCAGACAGAAAACACTTTTTATGTTCCCTGTTAATTACATCTTGTTGGAAATTAACCTCTCCCATGACAATGTTCTAGTTCTCCCTAAATGTGATACTGTACATCAGCAGTTACAGTTTGAAATTAGCTGTTACAAGTTTTTGTTCGTACTGAACTCGATGTTAGAAGAAAACTGCAAGGGGGGGTTGTAAAATTTGATTGCAAATTGAAATGTCTCCCAAATGACGTAAGTTTGGTTTTTATAATTGAAATGACGTCTATGCAGGATGTATTGTACAGTAGCATGGAGGTAAACTACTTTAGTTTAAGGATGTATTTGTTGAATGTCTGTAGTTTATCATATGTACCAATTGCTATCCAGCATATCTGCATTGTTCCTTTTTTTATTTTATAAACATGATTTGCATTAAATTATATATTCCAGGGAAGAGTACTTTTACAAGGTGAAGTCCAAGCACAAGGCTTAGGAAGTAAAGTGCAAACACTTTCTCAAGAAACTTCCCCTTTTAGTAATATTTCTATCTCCCTTTTAAATAGTAATTCTGAACTAGGGCATACTGCACTTATCCCTCTATCTATCTGTATGATTGTATCTTCCTGTCAACTGGCTAACAATGTAAGTAAGTATCCCTATGCCCCTCCAAGAATATCAGAATATCACATTGCAGCAACAATTCAAATCATTTTTATGTGCTGCCTCAGTAAAGTTTTCAGTTCCACACAAAACAGTTACTCCAGCAATAAAGGTTTTTTTTTTTTGGTTTCCACTAAACTTTTTTTATACCATATCATGCATTTTTTTTTCTTATTTCATTTTCAAATGATGCTTAACATAATGATATATTAAAAGTGGCAATTCTCAAAAACTTATTCAAGTTCACAAAGTTTGTTTTCTCCCCCATTCTATTCCTACATGTGAGGAAGTATAAGATTTAAAATCATGTTTATACAGCACTTGGGGCTAGAGGAACAGAGAGGAAATCCTCTTCAATAACAGAAAGCTTTCAAACTAGAACCTTTGTCCTTTATACAAAGTTCTGATTTTGATAGGAGATATATCCTGGCAAATGCTTTTAATAGGGTTGCTCTTAACTGTGAGATTGTACTTGCATTGTGTGATTGGTTAGGGATTCCTCCCTTTTTTGAAGATGTAGTGCCCTTTTTTGAAGAAGCAGTGGTGCAAGTGATGTGAAAATTGTGAAAAACAAAAAATTATCGAGACTGATATTTCAGTTCATCGGAATATTCCTTACTAAAAATTGAGAAATACATACTCTGAATCCTAATCATTAGGCCTTGTCTGGGGAAGGAGGTTGCTATCACCTAAGCACTGTTTAAAATCATTTGACCCTTAATCCACCATCCTGCTCCTAAATCAGTAGTCATTGTCTCTCATTGACTAAGCCTATGCACTCCATCAAATCCACTGCAAGTAACCCTCCCAGCCTGTCACTGTCCTGTGAATGGCAAATCCCTTTATAATCCATTACTTACAGCAAATTACCTGGAAGATTTGCCAGCAACCAAAACCAGATGCATTTCACCTCAGAACCTGCCTTTGTTCAAGGACAACTTGAATGAATGGTAAATTCAACCCCCTAAGCTTATGTTTAGATTAGCCCAGTTTTATTGTGAGGGGGTAATTGTAAATGAATATTAGTTTATGGTAACAAAAATAGGAGGGAAATCTGTTACAGCTTATTTTGATGGAAAACATTGGAGTGGTGGTTTATTTATAGACATGAAGATGTAGGACAGAAGAAAATGAACTTGTAGGTTATAAGTTAAAAGCAGGTGATGACTTTTCTCATCTTTGCTCCAGCTAAAATAGGTCATCACAGACAATAAATATATCAGTTGTCACAAGCAGGGTATTTGTAAACTGATCCATGCAAGTCTGCTCGAGATAAAATTTGTGGTGTAAATGCAGATCAGGTCCGGATCTGATCTCCCGATTTTGATCCTAGTAAAGGGGGAGGATCAGACCCTGCACAGGCAATCAAATCTGTAGTGTAAATGCTTGCCGGTTCAACGGTGAGGTAAGGTACGGTTCATGGTACATGTTCAGGGTCTATTTTTGGGTTACACTTTGGTGCGCACTCACGTGTGCCTGAATTTCGTAATTCATTTGGAGCGACTTCCACTTAAGCACAGAGGATCAGAGTATGAGACAAGTGTAAATGCACCAGGATCAAGCCATACATGTAATTCGATACGCTGATAACATCGGGCGATCAGATCCGGATCATGTGTAAAAGCACCCTGTAGTAACCTGTTCAGTGGCCATGCATGCTTAACTTAGGGTAAGAGCAGTTACCCCAACTTGAAGAAGTGCAGTAGACTGTCCAGTTTTGATTGGCTGTTGAGGTTGATGTGACAAATTTTTTTTGTCTTCAGATGTGAAGTTTACTAGCAGTAACTGCTTGGTTTACCTTGGGAATGCAATATTATAGTTATAAAATATGATGGAAACAAGCCAATGAGCCACAACTGGAAAAAAGGCTGTGGCCGGCTCGACTTGAACCAATAGGTTGGAAACTGGACCATAAAACTCCATCTAACTAACTCACCGACTAACTAACTATAAAATATGATGGAAGATACTTTGAAGACAGTATGAAAAATGTGATGTTTAGGCTCCCTGGTTTAGGTGTTGCCTCAAAATGAGGTTGTGGTGACTGCTCTTGACCTTATGGTGTGAGATTGTTGCTGTCAGTACAGTGCAACCAGCTGCCACATTTAATGGAATATTTTTTTTTTTTATTTGAAACACAAACATTTCATCTTTCTTGAAAAACAATAGAGAAATTTAATAATTGAAGCAGTAATGATGTTTAATTTGTTTGATAGGGATGCTGTAATTTAGAAAACTTCCAGAGATTTCATGGAATGCAATCACAGAGTTGCCATTTTACCTATAAGCTTCTGCTATGTGTTAATGAAAGTGAAGGCTGCATTTTGAATTTTTGTGTTGCTTTGGCAAACCTCTAAATTAATTTAGAGTCCACCAGTAATAGCTGATGGTTTGTTGTGTAAAGATATCAAATTTAGTGTGACATGAAAATGACAAAATTGGGTATTTGCAGTATGAAGCATTAAAAACCTAGAAAATAGCTGCAATTCCCATAAAAACCTGTCAAAAATTGAACATTTTACAGGGCAATCACTGATTTGCACTGAAACATAAAAAAGTATGAACTCAAGATGCAAATCTTGAGGTGTCATAGGAGGAACAAATTGTGTCCCTGAAAATCATCAGTATCTATTACCAAACCATACACCAGAGTTGCCAAGTCTTCCTGATTCTGCAGAAGACTTTCTGAAAATTTCACCTCCAGACATGCAAAATATGAAATCTTCCTGATTTAGAACATAATTTCCCCCATTGAAATACACACAAATCCCTGAAATCTTCCTGATTTATGGGGGAAATCTTCCTGATATCAAGACCTCAATGTTGGCAGCTCTGCATACACTATCTGATGAGTAATTGAGAGGGTTATCAAAAGAAATGTTGAACTCTGTGCAACACTCCACTTCACAAGTTGTATCAGAAGTATTCAAACTTTGAAAAAGTGCATCTTGAGAACCATAAAGATCTTTGACATAATTCCAACAGATTTTCCCTTAGGAAAGATCCCTTTCTAACTGTCAAGGGTTTAGTATGGGCATTTTGCTGACATGTCAAACTACCTTTAAAAATGCAGTCTCTATCCCCTGTCCAATCTGAATTTTGTGTACCCTGTGGTCACAATTTATGAATGGCTCTTTTCATTTGTGTAATACTATTTTGTTAGCACATATTTTTTAAATTCATTAATAATAACTCCTTTGCGTACCCTTGATTTTTAATGTTTTTATGTAGAGACATGTAATCGAAAAGACTTCAAAGAGAAAATACTGAAGAGGAGATCTGTTATTTGTGAAAATTAGCCAGTTTTTGAAAATGTACTTGGGGCAACTACATTATCCCTTTAAAGGGCCAAACCTCTCTTCCCACATTACAATTTTGGTATGGGGGTACCAAAATTCTAAACTGGCTCAGCTCTTTGATTGACAGCTATTTCCAACAATGCAGAGTACCAAAGCTTATATTACACAGCATGAACGGTACTGAGAGTGTTTTGATATAAATTGAGTTTTTCTATAGTCACCTTGAAGCAATAAAGTGAGATTGTATCTGGATGAGGATGAATTCCAGACAATTGTGGGAGGGGCCTCTTTAAGGAGGTTAGGAGAATTGGTACTGTTTGGGGTGAGAGAACTGGGCCTTTAAGTGAAAGTTTCCATACAAGTGTTGCACAACCAGCATGCAATTCTGAATGGGGAAAATTGACTCAAATGTTAACACCTAAACCCATTTATTAAGATCATGTCTTGGAATTCAAATCCCTGACATATAGACAGTTAGTGCTTGTTTTTAGTGACTGTAGGCATCCATTAGTGGGGTCCATCTGCCTAAAATTGTTATTTGTTTATGTGAATTTCAGATCCTCATATTTAGTGAAATTGCAGAATTTAAGATACAAATTAGTGTACAACCATCCGTGATAGAGGTAAGCAAGGAAATAGAAAGATTTAAAGGTGACGGACCCCAGTTATGGCCGACTGAAATAAGACCATCGCTTGCTGTCCGGATTTGTGTATACTTACCCTTTGCTACATCTGATTTGCATATCACCCTTGCAGGTACAGCACACTACTTTGAGACAGAGAAGTTCTAACACTACTCCCCAACTTTGCCCCAACTTATTTCTTGGAAATAACAGTATTGATGATTTGGTTTTAAAAATGTATTCATTTCGTCTTTTTCCAGATGCATCAAGATGATCAACAATACATGGAGGCATTCAGCAACCTCTTGAACTGTTGGACTTCTCTTCTGTCTCATGTTGACTCTTATCCTCCCAGTTTTTTCCAGTCCCCTGCCAAGCAGATCTTTAATGCCTACCTCCAATGTCACCTGGCAGCACCTGAGGGTACACGGAAGCAGGTGATGTCTTACTTTTGTTGAACTATGCAGGAGTTGGTATAAAATTGCAGTGCCAATAAATCCTTATCATGCTTGAAATTACTTGAGAATAACTTGAACAACTTGATGGTTCCAATTTTGCTTCAACTTTGAACAAAGCCTTATAGTTGCAATTTACATTTTTCCCCTGCCTCTTTACCAAAAAAGAAAAAAAAAAATTACATTTTTTCCCCCGCCCCCTACCCCCCCTCCAAAATGTTACTTGCATCCTAGTCAACCTCTACCACAATCAGCTATGGAATCATATAGAGGGCACTGTTTTGGTATAGATATAGCTGTTCAAAAATTTAATTTTGGGAGACACTCTCATATGTCATCTACAGTGTGAGTCTTCCAAACTTTTCTGCTCGTTCCACTTTGAATACTTGGTGGTTGTTAATGATGGGTTGGTGAGAGCAGTCTGATTTGACTAGTTTATGCAATATAGAACACTAATGGTCATTATTACATAAATAATTGGAAATATACAGAAACACATTTCTCTCCAACTTATGCCATATTGAAAACATTGGCACTTATTTTTCTTCCAAATCTGTTTTTGCTACTCTCCAAAAAATTTCAGTTTCATGGCTCTCAGAAGGGTTGCAACTCCTAGTCTGCTGACCCAAGGCCTACAGCATGATTAGGGTTAAGAGAAGCAGTCAATACACTCACATTAGATTGAATGAAACAGAAGTGTGATCATTTCTTTGATGGGATCATTACTCCAAAACCACATTATTGTAAACATAACATTGTGGTAATTACAAACGGTCGTTATTCCGAATCAAGAATATGGGCTGTTATTCTGAATTTAAAAGGCTCCCCCCTTGCCATACAACCTGCACATTATTGTTTTGCAAGAAAACCCACTCTTTTTTTCTTTTTTTTTTCCGAATAACAACCTTTGTGATCCATTTGGAAAAAAGGTCATTTCTGGAATAACAACCCATAGGAATAATGACCCTAATGGTTTTATTCCTTAATTCAGAAAAAAAAAACCCTTATCCTCTATTTGGAATTTTAGCAACCCTCCTTCTTGTTTTGAAATAATGAACCTGTCTCCCATAAGAATAACCAGCACGTTTCAAGAAAGGTGTCTGAACTTACCTATGATCTTTTGATTTCTTGCCAAACAAAGGTAGGCAAGGAAACTGTGTGATGGTGATGTTGTGTGTGTTTGTGACACTTGCTTGAAAACACGATATCTCAAAATAGCATTGCGGACACTTTTCATATTTGGCATATAGATTTGTCATGTTGAGTGGAAGAGCCCCATTGTTTATTTTTCACATTGAAGACAAGGTGGTACATCATCATGTATATTGTCTACCATGAAATGAAAGACTTGTGTGAGTTAGCATCCATGTCTTTATATTTTCCATCCTATACAGGGAAGTGTTGATGATGATGAAGAGATTGATGAGCTGGAGGAAGAGGACAGGGTAGCATTTGAAGATCAACTGCTGAGTATTGCCAGTATTAGCAGACAAATAACAGATCATAGTATACCTGTCATTACAAGGTATAGCGTTACTACTGCATGGTATGGGTTTAGTGGAATAATGATTAGTGAGCTACCATTTTATTAAGTTAATGATACCCTACCATAGAGGTTATGGTGATGTCCATATCATAAGACAGGGTAGCATTTAAGGATCAACTTTTAAGGTACTGGAAGCATATGCAAACAGTAAGTGAATAATAGTATGCAGCATGACTTTCATAGCTCAAAACATCAGAGATAAAGGCCATTTGCTGGGCAGTCTTCTAATCAAAGTTCCATACTTTGGACTACAGTTTGAAAATCGGTCTAAATTTCAAGTGGCAGGCCTGCAAGGCCAAGAGTAATGAAAGTAAGATGTAGCTCATGAATCCCAAGATATGAGCACATAAAGTTTTCACATTTTCAAGAAAAATTGAACTTGTAGCAAGCACATATGACATCACATCCCCACATTAATGGACAGTCTTTTGTTTTCCTTTAAACTTTATGCTGGATTTTCTCCTCAACAATCCCATATTATTAAAATGTGATTGCATAAACTTTGCATCCCCCACAGGGAGGTCATACTCCAATTAACTTCAAGGTTAACACAACAGTCTGATAAAACAGTGTCAATGTCAATGTGAGGAAGTGATATAAGCTCTGCTGCCCTCAAACTCACTTTTGAACACAAATCTACTGACTTCATTTACTGATATCTCAAGAAATACATGTCTAATATGAATGGAACTTTCACCACACTGTGTAGATTTTGTTCCTCTTTCACATATGAAAATGAAATTTTTGCTTAAACTTCCCCTTTAAGATGGTGGGAATACAACAAGGTTTACTTTTACCTGAAGAAGTGCTTTGCTGAGAGATTTTGCACAGGAGATCTATGTTATGTAGGCATTAGTATTTTTCCTTCACTCCCCACCTCCCAGCTTATGAGGTTTACCTTAAAACTGGAGGCAAGCAAACTCCATCCTCTTCAAATTTTGGGTCCAATTTTTGTGGTTTAAATCTTCATTTATACAGGGTGCAGTATGTGCTAGGTAACGTGAGATTTCGTGAGGTATTTCAAAGAAAGTAACTTTTAGTCTATGGATTCACATTAAAAATATGTGCAGAAAAGTAATGCTGGCCCATGTGCAGAACTTGATTGGCACTTCACTAAATGTGACATTAACAAAATTTACCAACATAATTCATATAATGCAAAATGCCTTTTGTAATAGTGTGCTTAATGCATTGTGTATGTTTGTGATGTAAAACATAAACACATATTATGAATGTACCTGCGTGCAGTTCCATTCTAAAATTGGTATTTATACTACAGCCACTGCCCATTTTTTTTTGTCCCATCTGCACTACTAGGTTTTACCTGGTCAGTCAGTAAGACGACTGCCGTTGACCTTTTCAAGGAATGACAGATGATGGGTACCATTTCTGGTGTTTTCCCCAATGCATGTTGAACACAAAGATTTTGTATCAAGTTCCATGTAGTTTATGGTTTTTGTTTTAGTTTCTGAGTCTCATTTACCATTTTATACAAACCATCTGAAGTGAAAAGTTTTGAGTAAGAGTTGAGTAATTCAAACATATCATTTTTGGGGGAGAAGTTGGAAAGACCAAAGATTCTTGGAAAGGCTAGGTTTTATTACATGAAAAAATCTGAAACAGAAAAGTAATTGGAGATATTTGTTGATTTTTGTTTTGAATTCCTGAGTATTGCCAGATGTCATGCTTGGTAAACAAGCACTTGTTTGTTTGAATAAAGTGTCACTGTTTAAAAGTTTCAAAATAAGAACCAGTAGTACAGTGTGCTAGGTAAAAGGAAGAAGAGTTTAATTTGAAGCCCAACACCAAACACTGCATCTTCATATCTTATTCAATTGTGAACAGTCTTCCATTGATTCAAATGGGAACTGACAGTTTCCAAACTGACCTTCTTATGACACAACAATTTACAAGCTTCTATGTGGTATTCTGAAATAGTTTTCTGAAAGATCAGCTTTTCAGCAAATCCTGATGGATGATAATTACAAGAAGGAAGCTATATTGTTTAAAGGGAAATATTGTGCTTAAAATGTTCCAACAAAGAGTACAAAGAAAATAGCTCAGACACTATCCAACAAGTCAGTCTTAAAATAAACCCCAGCAATAGCTACAGCTCTTGAAAATACTATGCGCAAGAAGAGTCATGGTCTTGCATCATTTGAAATGTTGAAAGTTTGGATGAACAAATTATTCTTGAGCAATAAACAACTGAATTTGTATCTGTGGAAAACTTATTTCTTGAAAAGAAGGCTACCATGTTGCCTTATTTTTGAATATCTATCAACCTGTGTCAATAAATATTAGTTTTAAAAGGATGAATTTTTCTTGCAAAGCAAACACAATACTTCCCTTTAAAGGGCCAAACCTCTCACCCCAAACTGCAATTTTTGTACGAAATTCTCAATTGGCTCAGCTCTTTGATTGACAGCTAATTCAAACAATGCAGAGTACCAAAGCTTATATTACACAGCGTGAATGGTACTGAGAGTGTTTTGATTAGCCTATATAAATTGAGTTTTTCTTAACTCACCTTGAAGCAATAAACTGAGATTGTACCTGGATGGGCATGAATTTCAGACAATTGTGGGAGGGGCTTAAGTAAGAAGGTTAGGAGAATTGGTACTGTTCAGAGTGAGAGAACTGGACCTTTAATGAACTTCACCAAAGGTGCAGTCATCAACTGTATTAAGGTCTTCTTAGGTATTCTTAAATATGGTTGATCAGTGAGTTGCTAGCAGTTGTCTGGTTTTGGAATGGGGGAAATACCTTGTTCTCCTAAATACTACATTACAGTCTACTTGTCTACTAAACCTCTAGTGCATTCTGTGCCTTTAAATTAGCTAAAGTGGAAAGTTGATTACAAACTCCTAACTGTTGCTGATGCAGTTGATTGCTTTTGATTTCTCATTTAACATAATATACCAAAAAACAAAGGACTGTTAGTTGTAGTTGCTATGTAAACGTCCCATCTTGAGAGGAAGTACCCTGTTTGCTTTTTAGATGTAAAAGGTCTTCTGAATATCCAAGAGGTTCAGGTATGAAAATCCATGTTAACAAATTAGAATATTATGAAGTGTCTTGATCCAATTTGGGGTTTAAATTTAAACTTACTTATCAGCTATGACAATTTACAAGTCTCATTACAGACTTTTTTGAAACTTCCTATTTTAAAAACAATTTAAAGAACAATTTTCAAACTGACTGTTTAAAATTTCTCATGGAATGTTTTTTGGTAAACCCTACATGTTTTGTTAGTGTACTCCCTATGTCTTAATTTGTTTATACTAATCTTGTTCTATTACGTGTTTGATAAATTTTTGTCGTGATAATTAAATAATGGAACTGAATTTTGGGGAAACCATAAAGCACTATTTTTGAACAGTTATCACCATTCCCTCTCCATCCTTGAGATCATTAAAATGAGTTTATTTTTATTTTGTAACAGATTATTGGAAGACAGAGCTGCCAAGTTCCATTCTGTCCTCCATGAGTACCAGAAGCACGTGTCACAGGGAGGAGGGCAGCAGCACAATGCTGATGTACAATCTCAGGTGTTACAGTCTCTCTATGAAGACATTCATTGGTTGGTTCTTATTGCAGGTGTGTGTTTTGAAACCTGACAAAATAGATGTCATGTGGGATTGGACATTTTCTTGTAAAAATATTCCAAATCCCTCATTGACAATAAATTTTTTTGATTAAATACTAAAACAGCTGAACCCTATTGCTGCAAATTCTTATGTTGCATTCAAACTAGTTTATGAAAAAAAAAAATTATTTATTTATTGTTGAAGAAGGCCATAGAAGAAAGTCGATTGCTTAATAGATTGGGAGCTATATTAATGCCTCAAAAAATATGCAAATAAACAAGGTTTTTCCTGGTTAAGAATTGAACTTTGGGCATGGGCGTTTCCATAGGTGAATCACTGGCCTGCAGGTGGGGTATAAGGGAATCAGGTGCCCCCTACCCTTTTGGAAGTTCTTGGAGTCATGCAAGTCTAGATATGCAAAATTGTGCCACTTTTGAGGCAAATTTGGCAATGCAATTTCTGTAAGTTAAGTTACCGCCCCAAAGTATTAGCACTAAGACTCACATTTATACAATAAGTTCGATCTAGTGCTAGGGATCACATTGGCTCTTACCACTCTCATTTCTGATTCAGAAGTTTTGGTGCATCCGAGGTCATGCACCCATACTGTCGGAAGGTGTTCGGGCCATGAACCACGCTGCAGCACACCTGCTCATAGATCATAGACACAGGGTTTCTAGCTGCACTAGGATTTCTTTGTAACCGATTTTACCAGTTTTTTAAACTCGGAAAATAGCAAAAGACTTGCTTCAATTCTTTCACATTCAACATTAATGCTGGCTGGCCATGTGGCATTTTAGAAATCTCATTTTCTATCCTACACAGTATGATTGAAAGTTGCTGTGAATATGAGCCTGCAGTGGAGCAGTCTTATTAAAGCTAGGGGCTAGGGAGAAGGGTGGCATATCAACAAAGCGACGCAATTTGATCAACATATTATAATAGCAATGCAAGGCTGCCCAAAATGCCTATGGAAGAAAAAGTAGAGGGCCCAAGTTGTCCCTTATGAGTAAAAATATGCATCCCTGATTTCTGTTATTCAACCAACCACCACCTCCAATTATTTGCAAACTGGAAAGTGAGATTAGATGCCCTTGAAACTGGCCGTAGGTTTTGGCCCAATTCCCACAGACATGTGTTTATTTTAATTCCTGTCAAAAATATCAGGATTGATACTCTCACAATTGGGTTTGCAGTACCTCTCCGAAGCACATTTTTGTTGGTAATTATTCCTGTATTTTTCAGTGCAACAAATCCCTGTTCTGTATAATACAGATTGTTTTACAGAAAGATATGTTTGGTGCACATACCAACCGCAGACTTAAGAAACTCGGTGTTTATTATCCTGCATAAATTAAGATGCTTTTCACATTGCTTCTATTAATTCAAATAACACTGAATAACCATGTACTGATGTTACGCAACATCATTTTTGAAGAAAACAATGGATTATGTAGCAGAAAGCAGTGTCATTCCCCTCGCATCTTCCTACATGTATTTGCTTGTGCATGTAACTGATCATGAAAACATGTTTGGGAAATCCAGGGTTCTATGACATTACACCCGTAAAGTCTATTGCACTTTTGAAGTGTCCTCTATGTAAGAAACATTGTGATTGGTTCCATTATGGAAGTCAATCAGCCAATCATATCTGCGACATCGTCAAAACAATTTGCTGTGTAGGAATATTATCATTTACAAACTACTGGTCTTCACACTAAATTTTAGTGCTCCCAGTGTAAATGTTATGATCAGACTTCCCTACCTTGCATTGTCATCTTGCAAAACAGTTTGGAGATCGAGTATTTACTGAAGGTTTAGGTTATAGTGTACTTACATGCAATTTCGTTTGTCGATTTCTAAAACAAGGCTTAAGTTTGAGGAACAAAGTAACAAGTAGTATTGGGGTATAAATTGCAAATGTACCACAATGGGATGGTTTGTTTATTTGACTGCTAATTTACAACAATAAAATACCCTGAGACACAAGAACCTGGCCTTTAAACCTGCAAAACCTGGTGTTTGCATTGTGGTCATCCAAGTTGTGTCGTATTGGGTAGATTTACACAACTGCACTCTGGGCACAACAGTTTCCTGATATGGGGGCAAGTGCCATGAATGGACTGCAGGCTAATACTATTATCTGTGTTCAGTGGTGTCTGATGGAATGAACATAGAGAGCTCTTGTGCACTTGTTTATCCATGGAAGCTGTAAAAATTATCATTGCAAAGTTTCACAAATAAGCTAATAATTTTGCTGTTTATTGTATTAAAAGCAAAAGGGATCATTAACAGAGAAAGAAAGAATTAAGAGGCTAGCCGGCAGCAATTTTTAACATTGCATGCAGCCTTCCATGTTTTGAGTGTTGCAGCATTGTTTCTGTTAGGCGATCATGTATTAGGAGCAGGGAAAGCTTTTAAGTAGTGACAACTAATGGTCTGTGGCTAGTAAGGGCCACAGGGCTTCCCCCTGAAAATTCTATCTCTGCCACAAAACAGTGTCCAACATTTGGCATACCTGATAGAAAATGGAACCTACTGCTATTGTACTTGGTGCCTAGCATGAGCAATGGAATAGAAAAAAAAACAGTCAGTGAGCTATAGGCCTGTGTGTGTTCTGTTTTGTCTTTGGGAAAATGCAAATTTGGTTTTTTGTTCAGATCTTCAGTTATGAGTTCAGATATGTAATGATACATGCCCATCACAGCTTCTTAAATTATTTCAAACTAATGTACTGTGGCTTTCATGGTTCCCAAGGTGTGTCATGGTTCCCAAGGTGTGTCATGGTTCCCAAGGTGTGCCATGCTTCCTGAGTCAAATATCAACAATCTTTTTTTCAATTTTTGGAAAGTTAAGATTTTTTCAGCATCTAATAAACTTTAATGGATTTACTTTGGATCTAGAACTAACATGTTTAGATCAAAATGGCATGAATGATGGGAGTGCTTTGTTCTTTCCCTTTCTCTTTCTTTATTATTATCTGGTTGCCCCATACCAGGACTTAAGCCAGTGATTTTCCTCCCTATCACAACTGCATGGTCAAGTTGTTAGAGCATTGGACTTGCAGTTGGGAGGTTGGGAGTTCAAGTCCTGGCTGATTCATAACAAAGACTTTCAAAATTGAAGCTACTGCCATTGTGCTTGTAGCTCAGAAATAGGCAATGGAGTAGGGAAAACAAGCCAATGTGCCACAACTGGAAAAAAGGCTGTGACCAGCTCGACTTCAATCAGTTGGATAGAAACTGGGCTGTAAAACTCTATCTAACTAACTAACCACATCACAATTACAAAGGGCAGCTTCAGAGATGGGTATTAAAAACAACTGGGACAAAATGCTAGCAAAATATTTAAATCCAAGAAAACTCTCCTTTTGTATATTTTGTCAACTTTTACTGTTCCTAGTACTATAAAATACATCAGCTGGTGTCATGATTGTATGCTATTTAGAGTCAAGGCTGGTGAACCTCAAACCTTTTAGGAGTTTGTCTTCATGGTGGTGCCTGATGTTGTCATCAGTAATGACTAAGACTCTCCAAATAAAACAGTCTAACAGCATGGTCCTTACTTAGGGCATTCCTCTTATTACCTGCAGTTTCTATCTGATGGTGCTGTGAGTGCCAGGGTTGGAAAGCATGTTAGTTTCCCAGGAAGGGAGAAAACTTTCCCACAATTTCTGCTTCATTTTCATGTTCAAAATGGGGAAATCATCATTTGCCAAAATTTCCCTCTAAATCATTAATTTTCCTATGAAGGTGCCTCCCAGTTTCCCCATTTTTTCCACCCACTGCTGTGGCAGCTAGAGGGCACTATTCTCTATCGCCTTTTTTCTAATTTCTGTTCACTTAGCTGTCAGTTTCATATTTCATATTACTAAAATGATCTGTGGAAATCTGAAAGCTTTTATTAGATCAAGCTAAGTGTGATCTACAATATCACAAGGTAATCCAAACATGTGCAGTAGTCTTACAGTAATCCAACACTCTCATAGAGATTTCCTTAGGATTAAGCTTTAATCCTTAGCATGAGAAGACTAAATTGCAACCAGTTTGACTGGAAATGCTGTTTAAATTTTACAAGACAGTTCCTAAAAGTAGAGGGGACAAAGTGTCAAGGATAATGCACTTCAGATAAATCAAACAGGGAAATTGGAGGTTTTAGGAATTTAAGTAACATTCCATTTTGTCTATGATTTTTGTATCAGGTATTCCATGTTTCCGTTCAAGTTCTATTTGGGGGGAGAGGGGAGTTGGAACCTTTCAAGCAGCGTTAAAGGGGAAGAGCAGTCATTTCAAAGTTAAATTTTGAATCAAAAGCTAATCTTAACAATTTTCTTCCTTATCTCTTCATAGTATTTTTTATAATATTGTTGAAGTTTAATGTTGCTTTTCAAGGTAAACCAGGCAGTTACTCTGTGCAGATTCCATAATTGAGGAGGGAGAAAAAATACAGCCCCTCTATTCTTACAGTTCAGTCGTGAAAGAGGGCAGTCTTCAATGCTAATTCAAGATGGACTTACCGTATTTCCCCTTAAACTTCTCAACAAAATGTAATGTGATATAGTTCTATTTCATGGCAATGTTCAGGTAAGTATACCAAATATTTCACTCAGTGTTCCATCAATATTTGTTTGTCATAAATTATTTATATATTTGTAGGATACATGCTAGCTGACAAAGCTGTAGGAGAAGTTCCATGTGTCCCGCCAGAGATTATGAATCACTCAATTAAAGGCTCTCAATCAGTTGACATGGAGGCTACCAAAAGATTACTGGCTTCACCAGGAGAACTTGCCAGCAATGTCCCAGGGATTGATCAAACTGACCAAGTTATCAGGTACTTTGAAAATTTTGATTTGGGGTTGAACATTAAAGTTTCTACTAGCTTCCATACTCTTGATAAGGTAGGGCATCTGCATTTGGACTATAGAATTTTCCTAAGATAAACAGGCTATCCTGGCCAACATTGGCAAGTTGTTGAGTAAATGTAGAGGCCTGTGGTATGATCTGTGGTTGAGCATTCATCAGGTAGCAAGCCACTAATTACTCTTCCATTGGTTGGATAAAAACAGCAGAAGTTCACATAGTGTTACTTCCCGGTATTAAAATGTCCACACCTTCAGAAACTGTGTAGGAATTTTTTTCGCAATAATCAGTAGTGTACAAGACAGATTCAATATTGTGAGTTCCCATATGGGTGTAATAAAGTTCTGTTCATTCCTGCATATTTATAATCCTAAACTTCTAGTGGCCCATTACATATGATCAGGTGACTGTACATTATCCAGCAGTACACTCATTGTAATAGATCAAAAGGAGGGTTTAAGTTCATATCAAATTTTTAATATGTTATAGGGGTATTTATTCTAAGTATTTTGGTGAAATTTGCATTGTAATCCAATGTGTGGTTCTCAAGATATGACCAAGTAAAGTTGTCACATTTTCAACAAACAGTGAACTGGAAGCAAGCACATATGTGATCAAATCCCCACATTAATGGACAGGCTTTTGTTTTTCTTTAAAATTTACAGCATATTTTCTCCTCAACAGTCCCATATTATCAAAATGTGATTGCGTTTTAGTGACATGAGGACTTATCAAACTTTTCAATCCCCATGGGGAGGTCCTATTCCAATTAACATCAAGGTCAACACAACAGTCTGAAAAGAAAAAACCCAAATGGAAGCAAAGCACTCCCGAGGAAATGATATAATCTCTGCTGCCCTCAGTATCAATGTGGAGCACAAATCTATTAACTTGAGTTGCTGATATCTTGAGAAATACATCTCCCATTTGAATGGAAATTTTACCAAACTGAGTAGACTTAGGTCCTTTTTCACATGTGAAAATTGATCTTTTGCGTAAAATTTCTCTTTAACCCATCTTAGGCTACTCTCACCATACTGACTTGGTGTTGTTTTGTCTTCAGTGTGGTTATTTAAAAAGAACTTTCCTTTTTTTTTTTTAGTCTTTTAATTTTTGAATCTTCTTTGGTTTGATTTATTCTGATTCAGATTTTGATTATTCCAACTTTGGTTCATAATGTTAACTGTGACCAAGGTGCTGTCATGTTCATGTGGTTACCTGTAAGTGACTACAGATTCTTCCATATTCCTGAAACAAAGAACCACCAAGATGGGGTTTTCATTGTCAATTTGTTTTATCCATTTAATTGGTTTTTCATTTTTAATGATCATAATATTGGCAACTTATAAAGCGCAATCTGCCGAGGCCTCAAAGCGCTGTACAATAAAAAGTAAAAACAGTTTATACAGAACCAATGCAAAATCAAAAACACATTAAAAATGAAAACTATAAAAACAATAGAACTAAGAGCATAAATAATGAAAAAAACAAAGTAAAAAAGAATATTTTTAATTTTTGCCTCAGTTTCCCTCAATTTTTGCCTCAATTTGATTTTTTTTTTGTTATTGGTGACATGATTTTCTTTTCACATACAGACTCATTGCTTCTGTCTTTCGAATTTCTGAAGTGGAACGTTTGGCCAGTGAGGCAAAAATGACAATGATACTTAGTCCACAAGTAGCTAGTACTGTTGTATGGTTTATGAGTAGGTGGTTAGTGACATACTTACAGCTAAATGAGAAAAATTATTCAGAGGTAAGGAATTAAAAAATTATCAAAAAATTTGATTTTATGATATTTTTTCTAAAAAGTAATTATGCAGGGCTGCTTTAAACACTTGCTGATGGTAAATTAATGGGAAATGGCACTACTTTCACCTCTATGAGAAATAAGAGCTGAATTTTCAAAAAGGCTCCTACATCTGACAGCTATCTCGTATGATGTCTTTAAAAAAATAGATGGATTGCATAATTTAAGCAAATCGGTTAGTAACCTTGGACAAATCTAACAATTTGTTAACAAAGTTATCACTTCATCAGCTGTAGAGCTATACATGAATTATGCATTTTTTTCTTGGTAAAGGAGAATATAACTATAAGGTATTAAGTAGAACCTTTCGTGTGTTTGAAATGTTTGACAATTTCAAAAAGATGGAGGTTTTTTGATCAGTGTACTTAATATTTTATGACTTTCTGTTTAGAATCAGAAAAAACATTTAATGATTGTAACACTCAATTTTTTTTAGAGATAGAGAAAGTTCTACCATGGATACAATAGGCCTTGACTAGCTTTTAGCTATTAGCTATAGGTAGCATGTTTTAGCTCTTTTTGTCCCATCATCATCATTATTACTTTATCTCTCTTGCCTCCTTTGGAAACACACTGAGCCAAGAAATTATTCTCTGCTACAAGTACACCGTTCTCATCATTTACTAACGATGTGGATGGATGCCTAGACAAAGACTGCTATGTACAGGCTAGTGCAACCTGAGACAATTGCATGTGGTTGGTTTATGCAATAGGCAAACAGATAGGCAGCCCAAGCGCATGATTGTGATGTGAGAGGAAATGAACAGTTCTGCAAACTAATGGGGTGGAACTTGACCCCTCCTTGCAGGCAAACGACACGTTTTTGGACGCTATCGAACTCTAACGGTGCAAATCTTGGCATGTGTGATGTTACTTAAGGTGGAATTAAAAAGCCCTGGCATCTTCCTTCTTATGTCTGTGTATCATTTCAAGTGTTTACCGATGATTTCAGGTAGATGGATATTATGACATTTATTTTGGGTGATGGAAGACCTATCTATTAGGGAATTTAATCTTTTTAAGTGAACTTTTGAATTGTACCTCCTCCTTCTCTCCGCCTTCCCGAAATTGTCATCTTTTTTCTACTAAATGGCAAAGAGGGCAGTATTCCAAAATATTGTACATTTGTACTACAATACCTGATGTCACTGTTCATTGTAATGTAGCAAAATGACATTCTTTTTCCCATTTGTGTTAGGTATTAAAAGAACCTCTAATCAGAGTATTTTAAAAGTAGAATTGAATTGAATGAATGTATCTTTAGAATTACTTGAGTTGCATGCATTCATTCATCCCCCTAATCTAGCAGTTTACAAAGTTTTCAATTGTCAAAGCTCTTTGACTGACATCAAATAAGAAAATGCTTAGCATTGTAGCTCATTTTGCACAGCACATATAGTATCGTACTGGTACTGTTCTGATACAGTAACACATTAGGGTTTTGCAGACTCACCCTGAAGGAATAAACTGAGATTGTATCTGGATGAGGATGAGTTTAAGACAGTTGTGGGAGGGGCTTAAGTAAGATGAGAAAATTAGAACAGACAAGGATGATGAATAACTGCCATTATTAGTGTGTGTGTAAAATGCACAATGGTTAATGCTCTCTTGAAATATTACAGTACCATGAAGTATAACAACAAAACCTTATTTCATGAAAATGTTGCTGGAATTCAATAAAGGTAAAAAGAAAATGAAGTAACCATATGAGAAATGTTGTTGAAATGTTCTGGCGTATGATATATTTGGTATAGCAAGGTTGGGGCAAAAATTTCTATACAATTTTACATTAAATATTACAAAATAATTATTTTTTTTTTTTTATCTCATCCCAGCAATGTAGTCTACCTTTCATCATGGTCCTAGGAAGACACACAGATGGTGCACAATGGGTGACTGGCTTTCTGGTTCAGAAAGTAGTTTCCAATCTGACCACTTGGAGTGCAGAAGAAACAGTTGCCAAGGAAACAGTGGATTCATTTGTATCTTTAGTGGAGAAGACTGACAGGTAGGTTCAGGGTTTGATTAAAGTGTATATATTAGACAAGGGGGAGCATGATAAATGCTTGTATGTTAACATGTGGGCAATATACATGAGGTATTTAATATCCTTCTTGTAAAAAACTTCAGTGGTGGTTGAAACAATAACAAATTTATTTCAGTTTTCCTTTATTTGGTTGATGACACAACTACACAATGGATTTTGTTGCTGATATAGTAATTGAAGGGCTTTCTATGCCAACTGTCAGACCAGTCAATGCAAAATACTACAACACATTACCTGATTATCATAAACCAGAACGAAGCTGCATCAATCAATGAGCTGTTTAGAGATGACATCAGTATGTTTTGGTTAATGCAAATGCCCTTTTAATTTATTATACTTCTCAGTATGCCTTTTGTTATATGATTTCGGTAAGTTAGAAAAGGTGTGATCTCTTCAGTTTCAGCTTATCATAGTGATCACACTTTTTGAAATATTTTTTACACTCTGCCAAACAGATGTTCAGCAGTAGTGAAAGAAGAAGCATTCTGGCAGCTTGCCAAACAACATTCCACTCATCAGCCACCCTTTGACCTTTTGTCAAGGGATATTCAACATGGTATCATGAAGGCATTGGTACTGGCTGGCTCATCTGTCTCTACCGGAGCAGTCAAAGAAAGATTCCTGAAAGAGGTTGGTCTAAATTTCATGACACCACCTGTATTTTTGATTGCTTAATGATATTAACAGAGTGAAGACCCCAAAAGATTGGAATTATTCATGTTTGTTCCAGTGTATAAAGGGTGAAAACCTTGTACAGTTTCTTGGATAAGGACTGTTACCTAGGTGACAAAAAACATTTTCAATATTGTCAAACAAAGATTTCTTTAGAGAGTATGTTTGTCAGGCCTAGAGGTTAAAGTTGGTGTATTGTAACCTGATGCATGTAATAAACATTTAAGATAGGTATTAGTTGACTGCCATATAGGAACAGGTTATTTTTCAGTAAGAGACATATGGTATTATATGATCCATCTCAAATGTTGTTGCTATAACAGGTCTAAGTTCACAACAGTAGTAGTTTTTTGATTGGCATAAAATTCAAAATATACCATAAATATAGTCCACTGTGATTGGTCAATAATGATATGCAGATTCAGATAAATTTGAGATGTAGTAATGAAGCTGGTATAGCTGACAGTATAAATTACAAAGTGATTATAAACATAAAAGTAATTTCAATAGTGCAATTAGAGTCAGGGAGGGCTTGCCTTCTTTTGGATATTCCAAGGATAGGTGCTGTTAAATTGTAGGATACATGTAACTTTATTTCGGTTGAACATTGTTCCGTCCTAACCTTGTTAGGGTTGAGCCATTCATTTGAATTTCAAATTGTGATTAAAGATGGTCATTTTCACCCCACAATGCAATTTTACTGGTAGTGTACAGAAATTCTCAATTGGCACTGCTCTTTTGATTGACATCAAATTCAAAAATGTAGAGTAGTTCGTATAACACAGCATGGAGTAAGAGTGTTCTGATTGCAGACTAGGGCCACATCATGGTGTACCCTGAAGCAGTAGATGAGAATTCTGTTTGAATAAGGATGAGTTTTAACAGTTGTGGGAGGGACTTAAAGTAACTAGGCTGGGAGAATTGAAACTTTCTGGAGTCATGAATATCTTCAAGATGCATGAAAGGTGATATTGGCAGTTGAACTTGATAAAGTCTTCCCACAACTTTTCTGCAGCACAAAATAACCAACCACCTCCTCCTCTAACTGGAGTGAACTTGTCTTTGTCTTGGGAAAATACTTAAATTGAAGACCACCTCTTGAATATGGGATGTCTAACTTGCAAGCTATTCTGTTTTTGGCAGAATTGTTTCATTATCTAAGCTTTTTAAACTCAATCTCAAAATCACAACGTTCTGACTTTCTGGCTGTGAGAATTAAAAATATATACCTAAAATGATCATAAAAATGCCCAAGCATGACAAAGGTATGACAAAAACTTGCACCTGATTGACCTTTACATACATTGTTATTTAGAGAGGAAAAGGGAACTTTTACCCTCTTGACCATTGAGCCTGTGCACACACTGCAGAGTGGATCATTTGCTACAATTTCTGTTTTCTGAAATGGCAGTGTTGGCAATCATGTCGGATAGGTCAGCTGTTTCTTTTGGAGGTAAACAAATATTTTGTGAGTTGTAACTACAACAGCAACAAAAGTGAATGTTGAACTTTTTAAACTAAAAGAAAGAGTCTCATTATTAGGTTGAAGTTAAACATATTCAATGTTTTCACAAGGTAGCTTGGAGTTTTGCATCATCATGCCAAGGGAAATCTCAGTTTTTCCAGAAAAAAAACTGCAACTCAGAAAGCAGGCAAAATGAAGAGTAAACTCAGAGAAGAATTTCTTCCTTTTTCTGCAGAATCAATTTGTTTGTAGACATTTTATTGTTATCATCAGAAGGACTGATCCCATCACTGATGCCAATTTTTTTTTTTTTTTCACTCCTAAAGATATGTAAAATAAAAGAGTGTAAACTCTACATCAAAGGTTGCTTGTGTAGCACTAGACTGAATACGAGGACACCTAATTTTTCAATCATTTTCAAAGGGGAGGGGACCTACCCTCCCTAAGTGGATAATCTTGCAATATACTCATCAATCCTCCATCCCTGTTAAAAATCCACTCACCACCATTGATTATTATGTTATTTCTAAATTTTATTGTAAAATTGTTTTAAAGTGTGCCTTTTTCTATTTCAAAAGGAAATTAAAAACAATTTTTTTTTAATCTTGTAGATTCTCCAGCCTTTACAGGATCATTTCAAAGTGCTCATTCAGCAGGAAAATTTTGTCCGAAAATCTCAGGAAAAAGAAGTACAGTCCACAGTCCTCACACTTTTCTGTCTCTTAAGAGGAGTGGCAGAAGGGTCAAGGGTCACCACTAACACAGAATTGTTCCAGTATTGTCTTCCATTCTTGACTGAGAGTGTTGCACTGGTGAAAGTCTACCAGAATTGTGAAGAAGTCGTGGAGGAAATATTCTTGGTATTTGTGGAAGTGACTATGAGAATGCTTTCATTTCTGAATGAGGTAGGGCTATCATCTTGGTAAAATGAATTTTTACCCAGTCCCCTGGTCTTTACTGTCTTAAAAGACAAGAACAGTAGCCCTATACTGAATTTTGAAACAATAGACAGATCCCACAGATATCCTTTTACTTCTCTTCCAAGCATGTGTCATCACTTTTGAGGACTTAAATAAATATTGCATATTCCAAGTAAACCATTGAGTTACTTCCAATTTCCTCAGTTTAATGAGAAAAACATAGTCATGTGACTTGCACAAGCCTTTCATGAAATCTTATATACTACTACCTTAATCTAACTTTGGGTGACTGCATTTTCCCTTTAAAGGCTTATGAATAAACATTTCACTAAAATGCTTAGAAAATGTTTGGGTGTAGTATTTCAAACATAAATACTGTCCTGGATGGTTCCTTTCAACTGAGTACTGCCTCTAAGATGGACCCAGTCAGGTGAAGGATGGGCTAAAAAGTAAGTTTAGTAGGGATAATGTTTGTAATCTGGAGTGAAATTTGTTATCCTTATGTTTAAAAAGAAAAAAAAAAACTGCTACCTTTTTATAAAAGCTGTTTCAATCATTTTCACTTTCTGTTTTTCTTTTATTTCATAGAGTAACACCATAAAACTATTTGAAACATCTCTAGCATTGCTAAGGACCTACACAGATTGCAACCTTGGAAAGAGAAGCAGGGAGGTAGGAGCAGAAGAAGATCAATACAGAGACCTCTCATTGATCATGCAGTTACTTACACATCTTATATCAAAGGATCTTGTTGACTTTATATTTGGAGGTTTGAACCATTGTCCTTTTGTAACTTAATTAGTTAGTTAGATGGAGTTTTACGGCCCAGTTTCCAACCTATTGGTTCAAGTCGAGCCGGCCATGGCCTTTTTGGTTCCTTGCGGTAGCAAAGGAACCTATGTAGTCAGGTTGGCGTGTGTGTGTGTGTATGTGTGTGTGTGTGTGTGTGTGTGACACTTGCTTCGGTACGCTCTAACTCAACAAGGGAAGGTTGAATGGAACTTGGATTTGGTACATAGATTCGTCATAGGGAGAAGGTGTGCCCTATCGTTTTTGGTGGAGGTAAAAGGTCATTTGGGGTCACCAGAGGTCAAAAACTAAAAACCTTCTCAACAGGATATTTCTAGTTAGGAAACTTGGATAGATGTCATACTTGGTGTGTGGATGTGTTATGGTGTAAGGATGAAATTGGATATGTTCTGTGAAGGTCAAGGGGTCGTCTGAGGTCACCAGGGGTCAAACACCGAAAAACGTTTTAACACAGTATTTAAAGGTAGAAAGGACAGATTTCAAAGCAATTTGTGTTTTGTTAAGGTCAAAGGTCATCAAGGTCACTGGAGGTCAACTGCTGGAAATGTTATTTAGAAAATCTTGTGAGCTAGATAAAGATAGTTTCAATAGATTTTTTTATCTCACCTGGTTTTGCATGCTTACACACCCAAACACCTTAGAAATTTGTCCTTTATGTTCGTTCAGTAATGGTTCCTTTGGGTTGTACACATATTTTGGATCATTCAAAGTTTTAAGAGGGCAATAACTGAAATCTGTAGATTTCACTGAGCACATGTCACTCTGCATTAAACTGGTCTCTCTGCCAGTGGAAGCAATGCATGGATTCTCCAATATGTCTCTTTAATACTGCTGTGCTCTGTGGGGGTAACCTTATCCTCATTCTATTATCACACTTCATTAATCACTTGCTTTCTGTGTGACTGCTGAATAAACCCTGTTTTCTGTGTAGAGGTAGCAAACAGGACAAGTGGTAGATTGTTTTAAAGTAACAGCAAGTTTTATTTGAGAGCCGGTAAAAATAACTTGTGAGAGAAATACAACCTTTGGGGTGTTTTTCTCTCTCTGACCACATTGTGTATCATTTATTGGTGATAATATCAAATTTGATTATAAGCATAAATACATATGGAAATGAGGTAGTGTTTTTGAAGGATTACCAAGCATTACAAAAGTTGAATGTCAGTAAGGCCACAGAAATTGAATCTTTGATTTCATGTAAAATTTGTTCTAAAATACCACTTGTGAAGATGTTACAAACATTGAGTACAGTATGAACTTTTGCTTAGCTCTATTTCACAGACTGGCTGTACAGTTCTTATAGTATCCGGCAAGGAACCACAGTGCCCATTGGGCTCTTGTTTCCAGTTGTGGCTCACTGGCTTGTTTTCCCTACCCCATTGCTCATGCAGAGCACCACACACAACGGCAGTAGGTTCCATTTTTAAAGTCTTTGGTATGACCCAACCTGGGAATAGCACCTGGGCCTTCCGCGTGAGAGGCGGATGCCCTTACCATTAGACCAAACTTTTGTCAGACTTTGTGATTATAAGAAACTTTGATTGTTTAAATGTACTTATGAATGTCACAAAGAGGCATTTTGCTGTAAAAGTTAGTAACATCATCATGCAAGTTCATCTTCAGTGGTTTGCTGGGAGTAGATGTATGCTAACAAGGTATATGTATCGATTCTTCTTGGGGGGGGGAGGGGGGCAGTGGGGGCTGTAGCTTAAATGGTAGCAGTGAAGAGAAAACTTTGGAGGGCATTGTTAGAATAGGGAGGGGGATGTAGGTTCCATGGCCTTCAGCCTCATTTGTGATAAAATGGTTTTAATAGGCAGGGTTTTAAAAACATTCTTTCCCTTTTTCATCAAAAAAGGCAGCGGCTGGCCAACTTGAAACTACGCTGTAAAACCTCGTGAATCTAACTAAATATTTCATCATCATGTATATTAAAATCATTTTCAACATATAACCAGTTACTCTCTCATAGTAAGAAACTCATTTTAGAATTTCCTGTGCATATTCAATTTGTCATCTTATTAGAATTCCTATTTGCCAAACATTTCATTTTAAGTGGAACTGTTCAGTTTTCTGAGATATGAAACCCTTGGAAATCAGAACATTACAATTTTCTAACTTCATGTATTAAAAATATGTTAATACTAATAAGGAACAGAAAATAGTAACACCTTAGCAAAAAATATTATTTATCTTTGCATGCACATAAGTCGTTTCCATGTATGTATTGTGAACATAGATTTAGAGAAGAAAATTCAGAGACATGTTGCAAAATGTAACTAAAAGAAAAGCACAGTTGATTGTAAAAATGTGAGAATATTATCAAACTATGAAATTTGGTTTCTCGAATATTTTTTGCTGTGGTGCATTCTTTTCAATAATTTATCCAGGAAAAATTTGAAACTCATCCAAACATTCAGAAAAATTCTATTTTGTGATTATTATTCTAAAAATATGGCAAATTGCTAATTTTCTCAGAATGTTCTATGGAAGAATGTAAAAATTCTGCAAAGTACCATCTGCCATAGCTTTAGCTGTAAGTACTCTACAAAATGATTCATGCATTATTTTAAAGCTCATCAAATGCTTTCCACTATGGGCATATTCCAAATACCATTTTAGGAACAAATCGATGATCGTGATAGAAAAAGTTGCAAATATGTTTCTTGGGAGTTGTAATACATATTTTTCCCAAATCTTCTCTTAATATAATACAAGTGAATAAATTTATCCACAGATGACCCAGAAGGAGTGGGAGACCATCAGGATGCTAGAGTGTCTGCTGGAGATATTGTACTTCTTGGTCTTAATATTGTAGTGCCTTTGATAAATACTGAATTTTTAAAGGTAAGATTAGCAGCATTGCCTTGTTCACTGGAAGGAATTTAATGTGCCTACATGACACTGAATCTTTGGAATATTAAATCTACTTCATTCTTCTCCTTTCCTCCCAGTTCAAAGTTCCTTCATGGAGCAGTATTACTCAATAGGTCAAAGGTCAAAAGGTACACTTCAACCTGTGTTTTCAGCTGATGTGATTTAAACACATATAAAACAGTATGCAATGCACAGCTGGTGCTGTGCTCTGATGTTTTGTTTATACCAGTCTGAACAGAAGGGTCATGTTTGCATGTGCAGTTGTAAACTTTGAATTCGTCTCTTGCTTGCGATTCCATGGACAAAGACATCTTAGCACAGAGGGCACCGCTGTTCTATACAGGTAGACTGACTCCTCTCTCAATTCCATCATTCTCTCTTTGCTTTCTCGATGTTCAATGTGTTTGCAATTCTTTACATATTTTTGCAGGACCTATCATAGCTTTAGATCAAAGTCACTTACTCCTGGTCCAAAACAGTTTCTGTAACCTCAACCCTAGGCTAATACTGGCTCCTTATAAGTCTTCACTTTTACCGACTCTGTATGAGTAAGGTTTACAAAGCTAGGGCTTTGATTTGATAGGTCATAAAGTCTTTCTGCCTTGCAATGGGCCCATTGATATCAAACTTGAGTCAATCTAGCCCTTCATGAAATAACTAGGCTGTGTATGTTTTTTCATTTGAAACCTGTTAGGCGTGGAGTTGACTGGGTGGTTGGGCAAAGTGCCTTGCAAGCTAGATGTCCTTGGATCAAATCCCAGTGAAACCACTTGGAAATTTTCTGGTTTCTAAAAATTAGCTTGTTCAGCATAGCTGTTTGAAGTGATGCTGAGGGGGTTTAAAAGTGGTGAATTACAAAATTGGGTATTTGGTTGTCCATTTCAGGAAGTTGTCTGACTCAGGAAGTTGTCCAATTCATGGAGATGTTTGCTTGTTGAGCAGTGGTGCCCAGCAAATAGCCTCCATCCCACCCAGCCTTTGGGATAGGCTCATGTCTGTCAGACAGAAGTGTTAATTGGAGGTGGTTGAGGGAGCAGGACTGGGAGCGAATAGTACTCACCTGCCTCGTAAACCTCTGATCCCTGGTTAAAAAAAGAAGAGGAAGCCTGCCAATTTTCATTCACGCTCACTTTGGCATAGGGTCCTTCCATGAACCAAAATGGCGACGTGACCCTCAAAACGTTAAAAAAATGTATACATGGAATTCATTTGTTTTACTTGTGATGTTTATTGAAACATCATGAAAGGATCTTGCGAGGTGCAACAATGTAAAGTTGAGAATGGTCGACCATTAAATGGTGGCATCAACACTTTTTTGAACCAGAATGAAAAAATGCATTGAGGTTTAGATGATACATACATGCTCTTTTCAATGAAATGCTACATTTCTTGTAACAACTGGTGACCCGAAGTGACCTTTGACTCCACCTGTTAGTAACTGGTTTTTCTTTTAATCAAAATATTTCTACAAATTTCATACTGTGCCTTAAGATATTCGGCAAACAAGCTGCTTACATCATAACGCATCAACATATCAAGTTTGAAATGAATCCAAGTTTCCTACCTTGAGATATAGTGTAAACAAGGTCTTCTGAGTTTGAACCCCTATGACCCCTAATGACCTTTGACCTCTACCAAAATCAAAGGGGTTCTTCCTTACATCATAACGCATCGACATATCAAGTTTGAAATCAATCCAAGCTTCCTACCTTAAGATATTGTGTTAAAAAGTTTTTCAGGATTTGTCTACTTTTGACCATAAAAATGACTTTGACCACCAAAATAAGTAGGATTCTTCTTTACATCATAATACATCAACAAATCAAGTCTGGAATGAATCCAACTTTCCTACCATGATGTATCATGTAAACAAGGATTTCAGGGTTTGGACCCCATGTGACCCGAAATGACCTATGACCTCCACCAAAATTTCTTGGGTTTTTCCTTACATCATAATGCATCAACATATCAAGTTTGAAATGGATCAAAGTTTCCTACCTTGAGATATAGTGTTAACCAGGATTTCTAGGGTTTGACCCCATGTGACCCCAAATGACCTTTGACCTCCACCAAAATCAGTAGGGTTCTTCCTTACATCATAACGCATCTGCATATCAAGTTTGAAATTAATCCAAGTTTTCTATCTTGAGATATCGTGTAAAACAAAGATTTTGGTTTTTGACCCCCTGTGACCCCAGATGACCTTTGACCTCAACCACAATCAATAGGGTTCTTCCTCTTAGTAAGGGGTATCTGTGTACCAAGTTTGAGAACAGTCAAACTTTCTCTTCTCAAGATATCGTGTAAACAAGCAAAGTGTCACAAACACACACGGGTTTTTACCTCAAACTGAGGACCTGTGTATCATGGTGTTGTATTAATATTCACCTGTGGACCTGCACTTATAACCATGAGAATGGAAAATGAGTACATATATTACTATCCACTAGAGGGAACTATACACACCCACTGGGAAGTTACATGTGTGCCCTAAGTACACTTTATTTGCACAATACTGAAAGTCCACAATTTCTATCACATATACCTGAGGACCACTGAAATTTTCACACACCAGTTCATAACTTCCTGGTTAGTAGAGGACCCTACCTCATCCTGCACCTACATGATGGAAATTCTGCTTTAAATGCAATGCAGCTATGTGTAGCAGAGGACCGCGATTTTGGTCCTTGGCTGAAAAAATCTCCTCAGTATTAGGTGTTTATCCAAGTGGTACACACATACATACACACATATTCAGTGCCTTAGGGGGTACACTGAACTGTTCCCCGTAAAGAAATGGTTGGAATTCCCCTTTAGCTGTTTATGTCACGCGGCACGTGAATGCCGCGAGCGAGGGCAGGCTCTTGCATATCACATGGCAGAGCTCATTGCAGTGTCCGAATTTTCGGGTAGCTACGCCAGTTACGAGCTCCGCGTGAGCGAGGAAAGACGTGTAAGGCCCTAGCTCTCGTGAGCAGCTTGTACCTGGCAAGGTATCGTTTACAGGCTCATGCACACATACACACGCACACACACTCACACATACATACACACACAGGCCATCATGAATGCATAGGTTTTTCTTTTCATCGAAACCAACAACAGCTAAATTTTTTTTTTTTTAATAAGTTGGGAGTACCTTCCATGATATATCAGGATTTAAATATTGCAGTGACTCGTAGTAAGTTTTGCAATCGAGGAGCAAAAATAGTGTCTTATGATTCTCAATTGAGAGTGATTTATTAAACAGGATCATAGTCTACTACATTTAATCAAGTTAGGGTGACTGCATTTCCCTTTAACTCACCATGAAATAAATCTCCCCACTGAGTGCTGAAGCAATGTCTTCTATCAGCAAAGTTGGTTTGAAGTTCCAAGGATTCTCCCATTAGCTCAACTGTTACTTTCTTAAAAATAGGGTAGGAGCTTATGATCTCTAGCTTAACTGTCAACAGTAAGGAGATCGGTGTAGCTCTCTCCATACATGATTATAAAAACAACTGGGTTGAAGAGGCTAAAATTGTCTTAAAATTGACGTTGGTCCAAGCTTGTCATGTGTACCTTGGGTACCCTGGTAAACTCCAAGTTCAAAACATGCCAACAAGATCATTTGATAGATCCACAAACAGTGCATGAGGATTATGGTTTGTAGCTTCCCTATCCTTAATCAAGCCCTTCCCGGTTATTAATTCAAATCTATAATTTGTGACTCTTGTTTTACTGAAATGTCCAACTTTAAATAAAACTGTGACCAGGGCCGTAGCCTGAGCAAAATCTCTAAGGGGCAGTTCCAACACTGCCTATGAAGAGCACCACCATCAGTAAGCATGTGGTGTTTATATGATTTGGAAATCTCAAGGGGGACAGTTGCCCCCCTTCTCCCCCTGCAGGTTACAGCCCTGGTGACCCACAGAACACAAACATGAGAGGAGTTTGTTCTCCTTGTATTTGTTCTCCCAGTTTTATGGACTTACATTTTGTCCTTAATTGTATGCTTTATGAATTGTCAAATTTCCTCCCTGTAAACAGCTTTGATGCAATGCAAGATGAGTTTTTAAGAAGTCTAGAATGGCTAAGGCACCTGTCCATATCATCTGGTATAGGTGTCATGTTTGTATCACTGATGGGTAATTGAAATGTCAGTTAAATACAGCCCCCAAAACTTAGTTCTAAAATGCATCATGTTTTTTGTTTTTCTTTTTAAGTTCCCAAATCTCTGCAGTCAGTATTATGAACTCATCACCTTTGTCACTGAATTCAATGCTGAGAAGGTAAGCAACTTGGCAGAAGATTTGTTTAAGAACCTTTTGGGTTCCCTAGAGATAGGGATCACAGACTTCAGCGTCGAGATCGCTAAGATGTGCTTAGAAAGCATAACTTCTTTGGCCACTTTCTGCATCCAGCACCAAGCCAAGGCCTCCCAGTCTCTTCTGGCTGCGATGGAACACTTCCTAAAGGTGAGATTTTGTGTTTGAATGTTAATCACATCAAGCTTAGATCTTTTCTATTTCAACTTCTCCGTCTTAAAAGAAAATTGCCAAAGTTTATAGGACTCGCTGTGAAAAAACAGAATTTAGCGGTGACATGAACAGAGATGAAGACATCCGATAACGCCTCTGAAATATCAGAGATTATTAGGGGGGCCCAAAAAACAGCTTTATGACAAAATAGAAACCTACCAAGTTTTCAGTTTCTCAGCTTTGGTGCCAGAGTAAAAGCCAATCTTTAATTACAAATAATCAGGTGTCGTTTTGGAATCCATACCCATGAATATTTGAATACCAAGTGACAAGCATGGGTCCTCTTCCTGATGTCTTTTTTTTTATTTTTGTCTTTTACATTGAAAGAAGCATGTTCGTCTTGCATCTAGAGTTGTCTCTAAGTAATAAGCCTAACTCATCAATGGAAAGACTTCTCTTTGCTGTTGAGAGCATGATGAAAATATTTTGGGGCCTTCATCTCAGTAGAATTTAACCTTATCCCCTTCTTCTTCTTTAGGTAACAGTGAACTTGATGTTTCTTGAGTCCTTTGACCTGGATCTTTCAACGGTAGCGAGTGAAACCTTGTATGTGTTGATTGCATGTCATAAGGTAAGAAATCTTACAGCAGAGCAAATATCAATTCTGCTTCTACCATCTACAACTTGCATTACCATTTTCACAGGCAATTTTGAGCATTATTGAAATTCCCCTGCAAAGTATAGGGAAAATGCAGTCACTGTAATTTGGAATAGTCTAGTAGTCTATCCTATTTCAGGAATGGCTGTGGGGAATCATGTGACAATATTTTCTCACTGAATTTTAAAATTTATGAGTAGCTCATCAGCTTACCTCAGATATGAAATGATAAAGAGTTCTAAAATGTCATGCAAAGGGTACTTGGAAAAGTAACTTAAGTGGCATTGCTACTCGATCTCGCTCAACCCTTCTGATGTTACCTGTTCAGTTTTTAATTCATCTTGAACAAAATCATGGTGTACACTTTACCCATACCCAAGCAACTATAGTTAGGCTGGCCAGCATGTAACCACTGTTCACCTAGCAGTTGGACAGTGTCAGGGATAAATCTCTATAGCTGGGTCATCCCTTTATATAATGCTGCTTATGAGGGCAGGAATCAGAAACTGAGAGTTCCTAAAATATGAGTTTGTGTAGGACAGTGGCATATGCAATAGGAGAAAAAGATACCAAATGTCTTTCCTCCCATCATTTCCATCTGTTTTCCTCTCCCTCCCTCCCTCCCTCTCCCCTCCCTCCCTCCTTTCTCCCTCCCTCCCCATCTCACTCCTCTGTGAAATTTGTAGGCAAAAAGTGGAAGTACTGGAAGAATCTCTAATGCACCATCCATTTAAAGTTTAGAGGCTGATAGAAAATGCTGAATTGTGTTTATTCACATTAACATTATTCCAAATTTTAACATGTCATGGGTGAGCAAAGATCATATATATGCACCCACACTCCAGCTTGACCAGGGAAACAAACTTTTTGTGATGAACCAAAAAGCACTTCCATGGAAGAACAGTGACCCCACTTTATGCAAGTGTCCTCACACAGCAAGGATAGATCTCTGTAATGGCAGTTCCCTGGTAATAGATACTAAAACTACTGAAGGATAAGTAATTAACTGATTGACTGGGAACCCATGGTGTGTACACAGTGGACACAGGCAGTTACAAGAATAGATGCTGACAATGTCTCCACTAGGATTTTCTTTCATGGAAACTTTTGCTTGAGGCAAAAAAAAAACGATCAAAATGGCCAAAAATTACCATTTTTCTTTTGTTTATCATGTAGCTAGGAAGGAAATGTGTTGCCATCCTAAAATGGCACCTGTACAGCACATTTAGAAAAATCCACTGGAAATTACAGAGGCTGAAACCTTTTGAAAAGTTACACAGATTTTCAGTGAGACAGATATTTTGTCACTCAACAGTATAACATAAGCTGTACTCACACTTTGTGGGTTGAACTAATAAGAATGAATTAGTTAAAATTGGTTGTTTGTTTGTTGTTTAGTGGGACTTCTACTGCCCTTTCAAACATCCATGGGTGAGTTTGAGGTATAAAAAAAAAAAAGGCAAATCGAAATGTAGGCACTAGGGCTAGGGGCCCACTTTAGGGTCCTTGGTGGCATTGACATCATAATACAGACTTCTGATTGGATAGACCTCTGGAGGCTGTTTGTGAAAATAACTCAGATTGAAAAAGACATTCATGACCGAAGCTTTTGGGTGGGGTCTTTGGGGTGAAAAAGAGATACGAATAGAAATAAGAGGACCAGTAAAAATAAAAAGGAGGGAGTATTTAATGCCTGAACAACTTTCACATTTCATTTTTAGCTCGTACCAGGAAAACTGGGGTGCACTGTTATAATCACAGGGTACCCATCTAGTACTTTTTTCCATTTATCTTTTAGTTTTTTGACAATGATTCAATCAAAATGCTTCCCCTGCGACTTGCTTTCATAGATTTCTTGTGTGGTTGACCATATAGGATGTACAAAAATGTGTTGGCCCAAGGACATACATATGTGGGCCCTAGACACTATTTCTTGAAATTATTGTGATGGGATATTTTCAAACTTTCATAGATGTCCCATATTGAGAAACACCTATTTTTTTTTTGGTGGAGTTTTTATGACCTGGTGTCCTACCAATGGGTTCAAGTTAAGCTGGTAATGGCCTTTTTCCTCAGTTGTGGCTCACTGAAGTAGGAAGCTTGGAGAGACAAACCACTTTTGCATTGTGGTTATATATCATTCAAATGATGCAGGGCATTTTATTCAAATGAAGGAAAGGGAGTAGGGCCAGTAAGCCACAACTGGAAAAAAGGTCGTGTGACTTGCACCGATAGGTTTGAAACAAAGCCATAAAACTCCATCTTACTAACTAACAACTAACTTTTTTCTAAAAGTCCCATCGACTCTCTGGCGAAGAGCCAAGGGGCGAAAACCAAACATTTACTCCTGGAGGAGTTCTGCTCCCAAGAGGAGCTAAACGTCCCAAATGGACAAGTACGCCCTCTAAAGGGCAAACATGTGAGGTCCTGCTCTAGACTGGCTGAATAGAACAGAAGCCACACCCCGAAAAAGCTATCACATCTTTGATATAACTGTGCTCAGCTTTTAACAACAAACTAACTATCTATCTATCTAACAAACTAACCAACTCAAATGAAGAAAAGAAAAACTATGACAATGAAACAATGATTGTTCTTGCTTTTTCTCTTTCAGGATAAATATTCTATTATAGTCAACACAATTCTTAGTGGCCAGTCAGACCCAGTCATTTATCAACGCCTAGTTGAAGCCTTTAATGAATTGACCCCACCCAACATGCAAATGATACTCAACAGGCAAGAGAAATTCAAATTTCAAAAGAGGCTTGAAAAGTTCCTCTTGAACGTGAGGTCATTCTTGATCCGGTAGCATTTGTGGGATGGAATCTGTGAGGAAATGTGCAGCCTGGAAAGGCCAGAAATATACAGCATGGAAAGGTCAGATGTGATGGAGAGGCACCTGTATGATGATGGTGAACCCTGTCACATGTGTGATAGGCAGGTAGCTATCCTGGTAAGAAGTGGACAGGAATGCCTGCCTTGGACCAACTTGGACCAGCTCCTGATGGAAGCATGATAATGGGGCCCTCTTGCTCTTGATGAAAGCAAGTCATGATGAGGTTAACAGCATGTTGCCATGACAATGGGTCACACTATCAAGAGCTGAACTTCAGATTTCATGCCAGTCTAACACTAACATCACTGGCTATAGCAAATTCAGCAAAAGATTAAGTGCAGAGACGTAAACTCCCTTTTTTTGTAATGTCTCTTCATAGTCTCTAGTTTTACTTATGTTAATCTAACCTTTTAAGCACTTAATGTAGTGTTCGAATTTCTTCTTTCAAAGATAACTCTAGTTGCCACCATAATTCATTTTCAGTCAAGATTTCTACAGGATATCATGGTGCTATGTACCTAGCACTGAAACCTTAACTTGACCATGCTAATATGCTAACACAGTATGGGGTAGCTGGTTAGCATGCAGTCAATACGTAGTACATTTGTGTGTTGGTGTGGGGATTGATCTTATAAATTCTGTGTTGTTGGAAATGTTGCTTCTGCACAAATGTGCCAGTCTGGTGAGCTGTTGCAGCTGGCACTATAACAGCATTTCTATATAGGTGCACAGGGGTAATATTCTATGAGGGGGCAATTCCTTTTTTTGCCCAAATTGGGCCAACAAGTTCCCCCTTGCACCCCTGCCTTGTACCCTTATGCATTTAGATAAGTTACAATTTCATGCTAACATGGTCTGGAGAATATGTAGAGATCTCAAACAGATTTAATGCTTTTGTTTGATTCTGTTGCAATATCGGGACTTCCCAATTATGGTGGCAGCTCTCCCGTAACTGATCTATTCAAACGTCTGTTGGCTATTTCCCATTGTTCAAGTCTTTTGCTCTTTTTGGGATGTTCTTTTTTCGTGAGAAGTTTTGGAAAGGCAGAATATCTTGTTACAGGTTGAATAATTTTTGCAATGACATGAATAAACATGAGGACAGGAGTCCACTTTGGAAGTAGCTACTGACTTCAGTGGCAATTAAATGCCACTTGGCAGATGGGTTTCTCAATCTAATCCTGATGAAGAGAATCAATTAAATGAATAAATGGAGCAGTCAAACTATAAGAACCAAAAATACCACAAGTAACTTACCAGCATCCAGTTGCATTAGTGATTGCATGTTTTGCTGCTACTTTTAAGCCAAACATAATGCTTGTAACTTTTAATATATGACATGCACCAGGCCTTGAATGTTGAAAATTGCAGCAAGCTGAAGATAGCACTCCTTGACATCACTCGCCTATGTATGATGTAAACATAGTACTTCAGTACAAATGTATATCCTTGTACTACTTCTACAGTCTACTGACCTTTGATGCTTCACATACTAGGTCGGACATCCCGCCTTCGATACGATAAATTTGAGAGAGGGTTCTATAATGTTGTTACTCTCACAGTTATATTCCGGGAAAGCAATTCATGGAACAAAAAGAACTTGGCCTAGATATCTAGCTTAGCTGCTTTACCAATGTAATAGTGTTTTCACCAGGTAGAGAATTCCTACCCACATATCAAATTTCATTACCTGTCAGTTGTAGACACATTCAAAATTCATACAGTGAATTATTGTGTATGGCTTGTATGACAGTCCAGTGGCTATATACGTAGATGTAGATTTTCAATGCATAGCTGAAGCACACATAAAATGTTTTAGCACTGCATTTGCCTGCTATAGTGCTCATGTCGGGATAACAGACATTTTTCAAGCTATTTTAGATCTGTGATGGTGTATGACCACACTTAGCATGCCTCAAATTCAATGGCCTGATGATGAAACTTCCTAAGTGTGACAGTCTCAGAATGAAATCCCATGAAAGATCATTTCAGTATTTTACCAATCCAACAATGTCAATTGGGTATAAGGTTTAATGATTATACTTTACTAACTCCAACAAAACATGAAAAGTTTTCGACTTGGTTTTTTTCCGTACAATAGTGCTTCTACACCCGGCAGGAAGAAGCTTTGTAAACCTAAAAGTGAACTTTTTGTCAGTACCATATTGACAAATCCGATTAACGCTTGTTTTTAGTGACGGTAGACAGTCATATTGGGGTCCATCAGCCTTTAATCATCTTCATTCATTGTCTATGTGAATTTCATATCCTCATATTTTCATAATTTAAAGATTAAAGGTGATGGACCCCAGGAATGGCCGACTAAAATCAGCCCATCACAATCTGTCCGGATTCAGCTTCCAAGCTGAAGGCATGGCTTTTCAAAAGCATGGCTTTCACACCTTGAGGACTTTGCCTGCAAAATAGATTGTAAGTTTGCAGGTCTCTCAAAGGTCCTATATTTCCTGGATACCCCTGCAGTGGTCAAATAAGCATTTATTTTTCTATTAAAAGGGAAAAAACTAGTTCCTAGTGTTTGTTGTTAGTCACATTTACAAGTAGAACTCCTATAATGAAATTCTTGGCTAAAGGCCTGACCAATAAGTCTCCTTGCAGTGAAGAGTTGTTTTAACCAATACTAATTTTTTCCCTCAGATAGCAATAAAATGTTAAATCTTATCAACCATGTCTTGTCTTCTTTAGATGCAAGCTGCCTTGAGTTTCTTTCATTCTTGAAATCTCCCATCTCTCATCTCTTTCTCTTGTAGTACCACTTATACACGGCTGGACTTGTTGGAGTTTCTTCTTTCAGCAAAACTTTCTTCCCTTTGTCCTGTTTAAACCATGGAAAATGTATCCAATGATGGGGTGCCATGTCTATCTATAAATCATTCAACTTAACATCTCTGCATATTTATTATCAAATTTAAATGAGTATGCTGCTGCCCCCCCCCCCCCACTGTGCACATGGTTACATTTACCTTTATGTCTCAATTTAATAGTCAATTCACATCTTTCACATCTTAATTATCCCTTTTTCATGGAAAAGCAAAGTTTTATGGATTTATTTACATTACAATAATTTCCTTTATTTTATGATGTGTGTAAAATGGTGATCACTTTAAATTCTTCAGGAAGATATCTGTTTCATCTAGAAAGAGGATTCAAGCTGACACGATACCATCTCATAACTTGTCATCACAGGCAAATTCACAAGTTTATTGCCAAGTTCAGTTGTCTTGATTTATATTAAAGCTTTAACTTAGGACAACTACAATTTAATGAATGTTACAGGTTTTCACACCTGAATTTTCTTTTAGTATCATGCCTTTTAGAAAAATCTAAACCATTCACTGGGTTATTTCTCTTTTCGTTGCTGTGACCAATGTTTATACTATTGGTTTGTTCCAAAGGAAAATGTTCCCAACTTTTTAGACCCATAGCAATATGCTCTTCTTCAAAATCCCAAATATCTCTATTTAAAAATTGGTTTCTTTTGATGAAGATTGCTTTCAGTTCTCATCAAGGTAGATCTTACACAAAACTACACAACATAGAAAGAAGTGTCAGTATTGTAGTAAGTTAGAGTTTTACAGCCCAGTTTCCAACCTATTGGTTCAAGTCGAGCCGACCATGGCCTTTTTTCAGTTGTGGCTCACTGGCTTGTTTTCCCTACTCCATTGCTTATGCAGAGCATCATGCACAATGGCAGTAGGTTCCATTTTAGAGTCTTTGGTATGACTCGGCCTGGGAAGCCAACCCGGGCCTTCCGTGTGAGAGGCCGATGCTCTTACCATTCAATATACATATGTTTATATATTCCTATTATGCTTAATCTCTAGACAAAAAAGGCCGTTGCCGGCTCTACTTGAACCAATAGGTTGGAAACTGGGCTGTAAAACTCCATCTAACTAACTAACTCTAGACAAAACGTTTGACTTTGAAAATTCATACCTTTCTTAATGTTACATGCTACTGAGACGCTATTTTCGCTAGCAAAAATTAAAAATTGTCTGCCTTTTTTTTTTCTTCTTCTTCTTTGACTTTTTAGTCTTTAGCAAATTCCTTCAAATGAATTCAAACAAATCTCAAATACCAAGAAACAAGTCCATAGAAGGCATCAAGAAGTGTCTTTCACTTCATATATCTAGGAACATAGATACACCAAAAAGGTAAGAATGACACATGAAGCCAAACTGGTCATAAGTCTTACTGCATGGAACATCAATAAGATTAAGGGCAGACCTCTGTTTTTCTGTCACTTACTAATCGCATCAAGATGAGGGGTATAAGTAAACTATAGCAGATGTAGAATCATACACCAATAAAGATTCCTCTATTATGCTATCCATTTGGGACCCCTCCTTTGACCTCTGGAGATATCATGTTAAAGAGCAAAGTGTCAGAAACACATACAGACACACGCGCCATAATGGATGCATTGGTTTCTCTTATCATTCAAACCAAAAACACAAAGGATGGACTTGTTGCATGAACTCAATTCTTACCCCTTAGTTTTGTATCATGTTTCTTCCTATGATTCTTACCTTCATATTAATCTTGGCTTGCATTTTAGCTCCCACTACTGTCAACTGTTTTTCACGTTTAATTCTGTGAACCAGCTCGTCGTATTGCTCATGTTTAGCTTTCTCTATGATCTGTCAATGTATAAGACACAAAGTGGGGAAACAAATTCAATCAGATATTCCCTGAACAAATGACCCCATTTACAAAATCCTTCGACAAGGGGAAGAAGACACATTATACACACATTTGGTATCTCTCAGAAAATCAAGATTTACTTACAATTAGGGACTAAATTACATCAAAATTCACAAATAAGCTGTTCTGAGGTACTTAACAGATTATCAATGCTTGTCCTACTTAAAAGAATCTGTTAAAAGATGGAATTCTAGATTTCTTACTTGAGCCTGGAGCTCTTCATCCTCATCATTGTCGTCCTCATTCTGTTTCAACGCAATCATTTTAAGGTCCTCTAGCTTTGGTCTATTAAAAGCTCTATGAAGCAGTGACGGATGCGTACCAAGTCTCTTTGCTACGTCAAAATTTTTCTCTGGAAAATAACAAGTGGAAACAAAGTAATAAATTTGTTTAACACTTTGGATTGTTTTAATTAAAGTGCACAAAGCTGGTGAGTTATTGTGGTTTTCTCATAGTCCCCTCTGTCCTGTTCATAACCCCTCCTAGGGCAACCTATTCCCACAGCAAATTTTTTTTAAGATTAAAACCATGCATAGAAAACTGTACAGGTTTGGAAAACCAACCAACCAACTCAGTGTGACCCTTTTAAGAACAAGCAGAATTTAAATTGCAACAGGTAGGATCAGATGACCACTTACCTTCTTTTCTTGTATCAACAAAGAAAGTGTGTTTGTTCATTGGTTGGGATGTTGATGCGTCTAGTAAGTGCAACGATGACTTCATCTTATTAATTTTCTACAAACAAAACAGACCATGCAAAAAACAGATCAGTTGTGTAATAGCTAAAAATGGGCAAAAACATGCAAAAACACTTTAGATTGTGGCATATTGTTTTAAGATCTTAGCTCTTCATTATTCACAAGATCTTCAGGACAATTACACTCTTTAAATGTTTCAATGTCCAAACATTTACGATGTCAATGAATGGAACAAATGAACACTTAGAACTGGTAAATTTTGCCCTCATTTAAAAGTCAAATCTTTTTGACTCAAAATGTTTTCTTTTTCACAAAAGAAAATTTCAAAACATATGGCTAGGAAGCTGAAATGAAGACGTAATCAGTTTACACAGGATCATCACCGTAAATGATCCTTTGACTGGATCAATTCAGTTAGAAGTTACAGGAGAAACCAGGAGTCTGAATGACCTTGCTGAAACTATTATCCTTTTGCCAGGTTGTAGTCTGGTCTGCAGTACATTCATTTTGATTGGCTGCATGTTTTTGTTAAAATTTCATTATAATTCAAACCCTCTCTCAACGTTCAAAATACATATGTACTGTAAAACACTAATGTGTATGCCAGAATTATTTCATACTTGTCAACCTGTTGCTTCGAGACTTTTCAGATCATTGAAAGTATACTGTAAGTACATTTCTAATACTTTAAGTCAGAAAAACATACCATGGATTCTAATTGTTATGGATTTTAAGATCAGAAAATAGAACAGTTCCTCTTAAAACATAACATTTGGCAAGTTTGCATTCCTGAGCAAACATTACTATACTGCTGTTTAATACGAGGCAATGTGGTAAAACTTGTGTCCATTTTCAAATCATTTGCCTGACCCCCAGACACCTTTATTTGGTTGAATACTTTAATATGAGCAACAAACCAAGCGAGAGTTAAGGGATATGTTTTCAACTGATGATAAGCAATCAAAAGAGGCTGATGGCAGAAAATGTAACATTTCAATTTTTCCTTCCAAAAAAGTTATTTTGACATAGTATGATAGACATTTATTTTCTGAAAAGCAGGAGACATCTGGTAACCCTAATGGTAGATCAAATGGTAGGTGTGCCTTCAAATCAGTATAAGTAAGTTGTGGTTGCTTTTTTAAGTAAAAACATTGCAACCAAACTTTTTCAATGTATAATGGAAAGCCATACCCCAACAGTTTAGTAGATAAAGGAAAGCTTTATTTTGTTTTTCCCATTGAAACTAAAAAAAAAAAACTGACTAGCTCAAATGGCATGTCTTACTTGGCAGAAAAAAACCCTGATAATGATAGTAAAGTGTTTTTCTTTTTTTTTTGAACGCAAAGACAAATTACAAATTTATAACTATTAATGCCTCATAAACAAAATATTTGAAAGGTACCAGCTACTTGTTTCAGTTCCATATTTTGTGTAAAATTTACATATGATCCAGGAGCTAGTCTTTACATTTATGAATAGGCATTTTTCTATAATGTCAAAAGTTGTTGGCGTGCATCCATATTTCTATACTTTCTGTCCTAAAAACAAATTCACCAGTTGCTGAAATCTACATGCAACGATTTGCCATTTCCAATCATATACCAAATATCAGTTTACACTTTGAATTTTTAAACTAAATACCAAACATTGTACCAGTGAACTGGTTACTTAAAGAAGAAACACTCTGCAATTATATCTGTAAATGCAAATGCTTGTGATAAGTATGGATCAGAAATAAGAAAATTGACTGATACATGCAATAAGTACTGCAAAAAGCTTGTGTTAATAACATGGTGTACACTGAGCAGCAGGAAAATTCTTCTTAATCCATCAGATCAGGCGGCATAAACCCCCCACTCCCATAATAATGAATCTACTCTACCCTCATCTAGTGGAATTATTAGTTGAGGGCACCCTCCAATTTTTGCCTTAACAAACCCCTGTGTTTACAGTTATCTTCCCCTGGTGAACTACATCACTGCCACTCTAGTCAACTGACACTGCAAACTACAATGTGTACTACTGTAAGAAAGCATTTGGAGGATCCTCTATACACCCTGTGCATGTATGATGTCACAGAGCCGAGAGTGTGCCCTCCTTTGGGGGCAAAACAAACCAACACAGACTTATGCAGAGAGCCGATTTGTCAACCATTCAAATATGCCCATTACCTGCTACACGTGCAGGGCAAATTTGTATGCCTGTGGCCATGTGTTCCATTGTTCTGCCCATAGGACGACATCATCAATGCACAAGGTTTATTGCTATTGATCGCAATGTAAATATTTATAACTTGAAGTGCCCTTACACATGTATGTTACCTACCACATGACAAGGGTTAAATACCATGCAGCACTTACCTTGGATTCTATGTTACGTTTGTATGTCACATATCGAATATCTTGACTGTCCATCAACTGTTGCTGTTCATAAGTAATTGGTTCTTCCTCTATTAAACGTTTGGTCATTCCATCCTTTAAAAGAAACAAAAACAATTTTCATATGGTATAACTGAATTATAACTTCTCCATTTCAACACAATGACTCAGGGGCAAACATCTTGGTCAGACAAGGCAAGATCATGCAGCAATTACCTCGTGCCTGATTTAGCTGAGATATGGAGCCAAAGACAACCGATTTAATAAATACATACAATGCATTATGGAAAAAGGAATACAAGCAGCAGGCTGCAATGGCTCTGTTTTGTTTTTCACAACTGTTAGACACCTTTCTAGCCAAACCAACCCCTCGAAAAATTATCAAGTTCAAATTTTGATACATGCATAGTCTACCATGACAGTACAAGATATCATGATAAAAATGAAAAACCTTGCCAACAAGGAAATGTCTCAGAGGATCCTTAGCACAGCTAGTATTAAACTGGTGGTTGCAATATCTCAATAAATGTTATATATTGAGATATCAGGGAGATATCAGGAGAAACCTGTCAAATCATGTTAGAAATATCTTATTTCTACCTTTTTTGGCAATTTTCAAAATTCCATTGGAAGCCACCCTAATCCTGTATTAAGGAGGGCATGTCCTGGTAATTTGAGACATCTGGGAACCTTAGCAGTTAGAACCATCAACACTGCAAGATGTTCAGTACACTCTACATTTCTGTTTCGGAAGCAATAGTGAACATGTGGTCTTTAAATATAGTCTTCACAAGTTTGATGTTATACTGTACCTAGCAAATGTCTAGTTCTTGGTGCTGAATCATACAGTAGTACAGCAGGGTGTTTGACAGATACATAACAAGCTCAATCACAGTTATATACTAACCTCAAATTTACTGCTAATCATGCGGTGATAGAATTCATCAGGATTCCTCTCTAAAGCTTTTTGTTTTAAAAGTTTAATCTTGGCCTTCTTGGCACCATAGTCTCTGTAGTATAAGTGAAAACATGAAAAATTCTGCAATTACACTTTTAATTTATAAATCAATGCACATAATCAGATGTCACTAAGATTTTCTATCTCATTCTTAAAAAGATGAAGATAAGTCAAGAAAAGTAAAGATCCATTTCCAATATTTTTGTTGTTTAGAACTGTTGGCCCTAGAAAGGGTCCAAGTAGAGGTAAAAATGGTGCTATCCTTTTCTGTGTTTCCATGCAGTAAATAACCAACTATACAGTTAAGTGGTTAGAGCATTCAACTTGTAGCCGGAAGGGTTTCGAGTTCGACTCCTGGCCAGGACATACCAAAGACCTGACATTGTGCTTGGCGCTCAATACCGTATACATAAGCAACGCAGTAGGGAAAACATGTCAGTGAGTAACAACTCCAAATTAAACTGATTTGTTAGAAACTGAGCCAAAACCCATGCAGTACATAGATCTGTAAAAAGATTCTAAGAACTTTTAAACTCTTCTACCTTTAGCCATTCCAACCACAGTGACAATTGCAAATTTTTTTAAGCAACATGAATTTCCTGAGAATTTCACTCAAGATTTGCAATCTCCTGAATTCATGAAATTCCCTGAACTCTTTATATCTTTGGAGCTTAAAGTTTTTATTCAATTGCATTCTGAGTACTGATGGAGAAAAAAATAAACACTTTTTATAGCACATGATAGCACATTCTAATATTGCTGAACTTAATGTAAACTTTTGGTAGTGGGAATAAAGATATATATATATCAGAACAGAGGCGAGTCCCCCTACAGTATGCATCAAACTGACTGTATACATGTGCAAAACTATGTACTTCACAGTCGTCTGTAAAATGTGAGCAGGCATGAGTTACCACTCATATTGTTCAGCACTACAACCCTCTGATTCCTTGTTAGTATGTCAAATATTGAACTAATAAGGGGTCATCTGGAATGGATTAATACATTATACATGAATGTTTTATTCTTTTGTTTTTAAATATAAATTCAAATATTTGCCATGTGACCTTGGCAGACCATTAGAGAGGGAGACACATGAACTTTATATAAATAATACAGGATTGAGGACAGGTTGTGTATAAACTGAGCAATCTGGCTATAAGCCAGATAGATGACCACTCACTGTATCTGTTAAATACAGACGATATATTCCAAACAAGTACTGTACCATGCTTAATATGCAGAAAAAACTCACCTTGCTCTGAGTCTGTAATCTTTCTTCTTTTCTAACAGGCCTAACCGCTTCCTGCTTTCAAGCTGTATGAACAGAAAAAATGAATGTTTATTTTTCCTTGATTAAAGCTCCGTAAACATGAACCAAACCCACCTCATAACATAAAACAGCATAAAAATAAAGAAGAAAAGGGGGGAGACAAGTATTTAGAAAAAATAATTTTTGGAATTATTCACAAAAAATGATACTGCAGGTAAAATATTGATATGAATATGGCTACAGAGAGAATTTATTAGAAACCAAACAGTTAAACCACATTTACTTTTAAACCCAATACTGTTGTTTGGGTCCTTTTAGATTCAGATGGAGAGTGCGGCTGTCACCTATCTTTACTGTTTCACGCGGAGCTTGAAACTGCGATACTTAGCTACCCGAAAATTCCGCCACAACAACAAGAGAGACAATAGTTTAAAGTTGCAGGGTCAATAGTCTACGGAAGCTGATGCGGGGCGTGCCCACTCCTGAGGTGCGCAAATATGCCCCGATTGGAGCACAGAGATAAAGGGTTAAATAACTACAGAGAAACATTTAGTATGAGGCTGGGTTTCCATTTTTAGTATGTACACCACAAGTGAGAAGCTCCACAACAAATATCTGTGCAACATACTGAAGTACTACACTACCTTTGCTTGTAGCCGAGCTCAAAACTCCCAATTTCTCTGTTTCTCCACTGTTATGCTACTATAAGGCTAACTCTACCAGTCAGACTTCTCATGAGCCTGTTTTCATCTAACACAATGCCTTGTTTGAATTTAATTTTGTTTTAAGCACCCTGTTTGAAAGTTTCACACCCAGTTTGAAAGTTGAGTGCCTCCTTTTGAAATTGCAATAAATAAATAACCCTTGAAAGTGCAACCAACAGCTACAGTAGACCTTATAATAATTTTTGTCACTGTTCTTTCTACTTTGAAAATATTCCACTCAGGTTTGCATCTATTGCATGAGTTGAATTTTGTTCAGATTCATCAGGCCGAATTCTTCATTCAATTGATTGCCTAGTTTGAAGTTTCTGCCCTGTGATTATACTAAAAGCGTCCTTCATTATGCTAGCAAAATGTTTGAACAAAATTACCATTGAATAATGCACAAAAACAGTTCAAATGCCATTTGGTTTAGCTAAATCTAGAAGTGCTAAAATCACAGAGCTTATGGAGGATTTCACCCTTGACCCAATCAGTTGGTTCCCCATAGACCTTACAAGGGAGCTAAAGGAAGTTCCCTTAACCCAATCTCTATTGTGTAATTCACAATAGCAGCTGATGCCTCCTCATTGGAAAATTCTATCTCCATCAAATTTGACAAAAAAGTTAGCGAGAGAACAATGTTCATGCCACTTACCGTAGAGTAAGTGATTGCCCTATGCCGATAAACTCTAATGTAAATACTCAAAAAAGACTGGGCAGCCAGGCTTTCTAACTCCATGGACAAGTCCCCAATACAAAACCATATCCCCAGGCCTTGGGTTTTAGATTGTGCGCTACATATCACACTCCTAAGAAAATAAAGGTGTGTGGTTGGTGTGCTGTTTCATTATATGAGCTCCAAATCTCCATCTAGTTGTGGAAAAAATCACACTCCTCACAGTGATTTGAGGTGCGTGATTGTGTGTGATCACACTTGCATGCCACAAAAATCAAGGCCTTTATCCTACTCTGTATTTATCAGTGCACAACATTTGTACAATGTTCATTCTGTGGTATGCAATATACAGTACTGCAATTTAGAGTATAATTTTGGTTGGCAAATTAAAAGGATAATGTGGAAACAGTACATCAACCAGCAGGCATTCAAGATTGAAATTTTATTAAGTTGAAAAAAATGCCATTCTATTTACTCCTATCCTTTGTGTCTGGAAATAGATGCTGACTGAACTTGACCAGTTTAAAACTAGTTTTGCTCAGTTGAAACAGGTCAGATTAAAACCATTACCACTTTTTGGCCATTAACCAATCCTGGGTCCTGACAATCCTTCCTCTTTTCCCTCCTACCCCAGTAATGTGGTATAACTTGCCCCGGTGATACTAGTATGTAGGGATATGTAACAAAGAAATTATACTGCATACTGTAAGTACAGTATCAGTGGAGACTACAATACAGTAAGTGAATATTGTAGAGAAGAATACTGGAATGAACCCTTAAAAAGAAAATGATTTGTACAAATATATGTATTCCAAAATTGAAAAAGATACAGAAAAGAGGAAAAAATTGCTTCTGTTATTACAGTACAGTACTTGCAAGAAGATTTTGATAAATATTACTTCCTCATCATTATTCCTTGTTACACAGTCAAAATTCCAAACTAACAGAGAGGGTGCACATTATTCAGGCTCAATGCTGAGATGCTAGGATACTTCACCAGTTTGAAAAGTTTGCTCAGAAGGATTTTTCTCATTCAGTCACAACACACCTTACAAAGCATTTATGGAATGACAAGCATTGGCAAATGCCTTCATCTCCAGGCATGGATCCAGACATTCCAAAAAGGGGGGCTGACTTAAGAGAAAGCAGGGAAGTCAGGGAGTTACACTGCAAATTTGTGTTTTATTGCTGATCTGGCAAAAAAGGGGGGTTGAGGCTGTAAAAGCCCCTCCCTCCTTGGATCCACACCTGATTTTGTGTTTCAGCACTTTTCTTTTGCCCCAATTTTACACTGCATGAAACATACAGTCTGAGAAATCCCTTGCCTATTCAACTAGCTCCATCCCAAGTTCTTTGCCCAAACTGCTATCTTTCCCTTTCTACTATTCTCACCACGTTGATTTTGGTATTTCATCTCTTCTTGCTTTGGCTGACATTTCAATGCAGTAATGCAGTTACCTGGATGTGTTATGCTCTACTGAACATATGGAACACTCATACTTGCCACTGATGTGTGGTCCCACACATAACCTCTTCTGCGTGATGCTTACCATTTAGAACAAATAGATGATGTGTTTGGCAGGCTTCTGAGGTCTGCAGTTAGTGTAAAAGTGACTAACACTAATGCCACCTACTATTTATGCTAGTGGCTTTTGGCTCTACTACTGTCAGCCTACCATTCAAAAAAGCTCAAAACTGTTCTTATACTGGAAGGGTCTCATAGATAATATGTACAAACCAATATCGAGATAGACATAAATGAATTTTCCACATTCTTATGATACTTGAGCAATTTTGGTAACACAAATACAATTTTTTGCTCATGTCCTCTTATCCAAGGGACAAATTTGTTAAATCTGCAACACAATGTACATGTACTGTACCTGTATGTGTCATGCTGGATGACATAAAATGTATGATGGTCTACCAGATATCAGGCTAAATAATGCATTTTATTGAGCCTCAAGCTTTTGATCACCTTGTCCAGTAAAGGCATACAGTTCTTTTTTAAGCAGGCAGGAAAGTAGACAAAGTTTTATAAAAAATAACAGTTCTACACTAATGACAAGGAAAGATACCAAGTTCCAGATCCCAATTACAAAAGATATAAATAACTTAGGTCCCACCACTACAGTGGGCAAACAGTAAGAGGCAAAGAGACTGGCTACTGTACTGTTATACTAATATTAAAAAGACCCTTGAAAATATTGGAGGCCCCAGCCCTCAAACAGGGCTGTGTTTTTATTACTTGGGCTGTGTTTTTATTACTTGGCCTAGGCTCATTGATCTCAAAACACAGCCCTTGTGCAGATAATGATAACAAATGTACCCACTTGCCAGAACAATCAAAATATGACATACTGTATGTAACTGACCTAGTTTGATACTTTTACAACTTTAACTATCATGCAATAAAGGAAAATACATTGATTTTGTGATTTCACCAAAATAACTGCAAATACAGTATAAGGATCATTTGGAACAAGATACAGGTCAGATTTATAAGAATATTTTTAGGTTGTCCATCTGAAAGCCTCTCATCAAAATTTTGGTTGTCCAAAATATGATTTGGTTGTCCAACTGAAAATGACAATAAACCAGAATATAGAAACGCGTTGAGGGTTTCAATGATACATACTGTACAGTATATCCAATGCAACATTGACCTCCACCAAACACTGAATGGTAACTTCTTCAAATGAACACATCTACCTGTACATACAAAGTATCAAATCAATCCAACTTTTATTCCTGAAGATACAGTATTGTGCAAACAAGGTTTTCAGAGAATGATCCCAGATGACTTTTGACCTAAACCAAAAATAACAGTGTGCATCTTTTGACCATAGTTTATGGAACAATTTATGCAATCTAAGTTTAGTAACCTTGAAACATTGTTTAAACAAGGTTGACCTCTGGTGACCCCAGATGACCTCCACCAAAATCAATTGAGACCATCTTCTGACCATAAGGCATCAACATACTAAATATGAAATCTATTAAAGTTTCCTACCTTGAGATATTGTGTTAACAAGGTTTTCAGAGTTTGACCTACGTTTACCCCAGATGATCTTTGACCTCATTCAAAATTAATAGGAACCATCTTCTGACCACAGTGCATCCACATAGGACATATAAAATCCATTAAACTTTCCTAACTTGAGTTATCATGTTAACAAGGTTTTTTCAGATTTTGACCTCAAGTGACCACCTGAGATGACCTTTGACCTCAACCAAAATTAATGGAATTTTTCCTCTAAATATGGGGCATCTATGTACCAAGTTTGAACTGTCAAGCATTCCTAGCTTGAGATTTTGGATTAACAAGCAAGGTGTCGCAAACACAATTTATACACACACATACACTCACACACACACATACTGTACATGCTGTACGTCATCACAACTGCATAGATTTCTCTATCATCAAAACAATTTGGTCTGCACTTTAATACTTAACATTCATTCATAAAGTTTCCCAATTGATCATTTCTACCACCAAAAATTTATTAGGTACACTCACAAGAACAGTGCAAACTTTCTTGGAAGCACTGACACAGGTATCACAAGCTAGCTCTTAGCTGCAGACACATGAAGCAATTGATGAGAACCTCTCTCTTTTGGCTGTTGGCATTGGGGAAACATTAAAGTCATGGCTGCTTGCACATCACTTGTATACTCTCCCCATAGTGTTGGATTTACATGAAACTTTTAGACAAAATTCGAGTCATGATACTTAGGATACTTGATTTGTTGAAACAACAATGATTGATAAAACCATGAACTTGGTACAAAATAAGTTCAAGCAAAGTGCTAGTGAACATTTTATGTCCTTTTTGTTGGCTCTCTTAGTGAGATGAGGAAGATTCTTTCAGAATCATGTGCGACAAATTCACTGTCTCATTAGGTTACTGTAGACTACGTTGGGCTAGTATAGAACTAAGAAACAGTTACTCCATCATATGGCCACTGAAACATTCGAGACATATTTGGCAAGGGGTTTGAATGTTCATAGTCAGCAGTTTTGTGTGAGTAGGCTACATGTGTGTGTCTTGGAGGGTGTGAAAACTAGTGGGTTTCGACCAGCAACAAAAATTAGTAACAATTTCTTAACCCTGATTTTGCATTCTTGTGACGATACTACTCCCATACATTTAACGATGCATTTGATTAGACTAGGCTTGCAATATATCGCGTGTGTCAGAATAGTTGTCAGCATAGTCCGCAGGGCTTGCACCTCTGAATGTATTGCAAGCAAGTGAATTGTGTTTACATGCTATAAGATGGATGAACACAAAATATACAAGTAGGTGCAAATACAGTACAGTACAAAATGTTAGTTCACTAAGAACATTCCAAGACAAATACCCCTGGAGTGGAAAGCACCAAAATGTTTTGTTTTTAACTTAACTTGTCGGTGATGAATGAGGGGGGATACCATGGTCTTACTATCAGTTTCTAGGGGGAATTTTTTTGGACTTAATTTTTTTTGATGTGTGCAGGATATCATGTGTAAATGGTTAGTAGGGAGGTACAAAATCTACTCATCTTTGGGACAAGCCAAAAGGGAGAAAGTAGTTGTCCGACACAATTTTTACTCATCATGGACGATCGGATGACTGTTAAATTTTGAACAGCCCTGAGATATAAAGCAAAATCCAGTGAACATTGCATCATATTGTCATCTGCAAGAGAAGTGCCCATTTTCTTTTGGTGTACGATGGATAGGGAATTCAAATGCTAAGCTCAACAAAAGTACTTGAGTCTACGTGGTATTCCGAATAATATTCACTTTGATTGCTACTGAATCAAAGATGGTATCATGAAGATGCAGGGCTCGCTTTTGGTAGTTGTCCCATTGTCGGGACAACTGAAATTCCATATGGATAACCAAAAGTTAAAGGTTGGTTTTCCGATGGACAACCATTTTTCTCTCACAATGAATTATACACAATAATATAATACAAAATAAATTGTATACAGCAGCTTGCTTTATCTGATTGAAAAGTATAGCTGGCTGATCAGGGCTTTCACCTTTTTCTATCATACAATACTTCAGATTTCCAAGTGCTTTTGTCTCTCAAAAATCATCTTTTCATTTTTCGAGGCTACTGTTACAATACAAATAAACAAAATATCTGTTTTGTAATTGTGCAAAAAATGTTTCGGACGACCAAATATGTTTGTGGACAACTAAAAAAACTGACATGGTTGCCCAAAGGACAACCATAAATTTTTCTAAAAATTGAGGCCTGAGTTGTATACCCAGGTGAAGTATTAAGTTTTGACAAGTTTTTGTGTCGTGACCTTTGACCTCTACTGAAAACAGTTGTCAAGAACTAGAAAACATGGTGCATTGACTTACTGTTGATGTCAAAATTTGCCAGTGAAAATTCTGCTATCCCTTGATGAAACTTTGTGAACATCTATTGCAGAAAGGTAAATACAGTGCCAGAGATCACCTGTGTGAAGTTTGGTATGAATATTTTATGGGGATGAAAGAGATGATGGTCTGTGGCCATTCTGACTTGTGGGTACCTTTATTTAAGTTATCCACTCAAGAGCTGTGTTGGAAGAGGAATGAGCCTAGGCCATGTAACAAGTACACAGCTCTGTTCGAGGGCTAGGCCTAGGCTGGACCAAGAGGGCATAGGCTCAAGTGCTTCTGTCACCTAGCAATTGTATTCCCTTCCCATCATACACCAAAAGAAAGTGGCTGCTACTCTTGCAGGTGACAACACTCTTATTGGTAGATTTTGCTTTAAATAGCTTTGTTCCAAATGATCCTTATTTGGTGGCAAGGAGGATATCAGACACTGAAAATTTGAGTACACTTAGAGCCTTTCATGGCCAAACAAAATTACTGAAACCCTTGCGCTCTCTACTGGGCCCTGCCAGAGCATTGCCGATGGACCTAACCAGGGGCCCTTCAGGATTCAAGATTAGCGTAAGCCCGCTAGCCTGGGGCTTGTTGAATACCTATGCAGGCAAGTACAATTTCAGTCACTTAAGCCCCTTGGGCAAGTCCAAATTCTTCTTATTCTTTTAAAAAAATATGGCCAAAATAGGCTAAGTGTTATTATATTAAATTTTGTTGATATATTTCAAACTAATTTTGTGGCTGTACCTGTACATATTATATTTTTGCCAATAAACTTGCGATGTTCCGATCTAAGCAATTTACATCATAGCTTCAAAACTGTACATACACTGAAGAACAGTTCTTGCATACAGTACAGAACATAAAAGTACAGTACCACTGTGTAAGTACAGTACTGTATTACAAATTGTGCATGAAAAGGGTATTGGTCAATGCTTCATTCACAGCTGCTTATCAGGTGGTTGCAAGATTCTGAGTAGCGCATGCCTAACATCGTAATGTTGGCATTAGCTTTCTTTCGTGTTCCCCTAAAGACATAATGCAAACTTTTATTTTCAAATGCTTGGAAGAATTTGTATATTCCACAATTTCAGGCATTGTGTTGTGGTTATCTGTGAAGTAAAAGACACGAATAAAGCTAGCCATCCATTTGTCCGATATGCGTTATGCGTTATCCGTATGCGTATAAAATTGGTATACGTAACGTGTGTGCGTATGCGTAAAAGTCCCATCCATTCACGCGTCAAAAACATGTGCTGCATTGCGTATATAATCTCTAGTACGGCTATTTTCTGCCTTTTACTCGCCTGAACTCGAAAGAACAAACACAACAGACAACCTTCACCATGCTCCCTTTTCGTTCTAATTTGCAACATTTGCTCGAGGAGGAGGAAGAAGAGGAAGAGATATTGACACTTTTAGCCCTCGTGTATCTCAGGGAGAAGAGAAAAAAAAGGAGAAAGCACAAATACTGGGTTAGTCCCAGACTAAAAGGTTGAAACGATCATGGTGCCTATAAACATCTTGTTAAAGAGTTGGAACTAGATGACATTTCTTTTCAGAAGTACTTCCGTTTGACTAGGGAACAGTTCAAACAGGTTCTGTACCATACTGAGGAAGATATTACGAAGTATTGCCCTTCGAGAGAGACTATTGGAGCAAGACAGCGCTTGGCAATAACTTTAAGGTCAGTGTTGTTTTCTAGTTATACCAAATATTAACAAAATGGTGTATACTAATATGTGCATCAAAACCGGTTATCATCATAATTGTTTTATTTAATATCAAGATAGGCCTATCAAATGTTCGGATTGGGATAATCGTTTCTTGCCAGAGAAAATTATCAGTACTGAACTACTCATTCCGCAATTTGCTGCCTTGCTCATACATACTTCCTTTTTAAATTAAAAAAAAATGTCCATAAATGAGCTATTATGAGCCTTATATAATAAGGACAAAACGAATCGAATACATGATGATAACGATGATAATATATATTTTGAACACCATGTATTGAGTATTATATACGGAAACATGCTGTGTTGATAAAATATTATTAGTAAAATAAATTTCAGGTAGTTAGTTTTAAAAATGCATATCTGTAGTCAAGTGGTCAGAGATATGTTAAGCAATGATACGCAGTTACCATGGATATTTACATTTATAACATGCCCGGTATCTTTCCCTAAGTTGCAGTGGGACTTAAATCAAACAACAGATCAAAACCTAAATTTTGGGTGATGCGGTTGGCGATGATCTCTTTAGGCTACTAGCCTTGATGATGATGATAACAACTTTATCCTCTTTTTTAATGTCCAAGTCATAATAATACAGTAATGATATGCCTCTATTTTTAGGAGGAATACAACTTGTTTCTTTCAACACGGTATAATAAGCGCAAGAACGAAACAACAATTACATTTTCTCAAGTAACAAAATAAAGATAATAAATAGAACAGTACACTTTTGGCATGGATGGAGATGTGACAGTTTATAAAGCATAGCCTACATTAAACTCTGTATGGCAGAAGACACTATGTCAGATGTACCGGTTTCATGGGCAGATGGGTTTTGTGGAGATAGGAGAAATTCCAGCATTCCACCAGAAACAACATTTGAAGAGGCACTGGGCTGAGGGAACATATTTCCCTTAGAATTATTAGGCAGTAACTGTACATTATGCACACGACTGATAGGCTTGTGAAAAGCCGCTTGGCTGGTACCGATGACTTGTTGGGGGTTTTCTGGGTTTTCTGCATTGTACAAAATGCTGGATATCTGAAGCTGCAGGAGGCCTCTTAGTGCTGGTGGGAGTTTTTTGGCACGAATGCTACAGCTTTCATAGAATGCACCCTCTGCGTCCCTTTGTTCGACGGCAGCCTCCCTTTCTCGCTCTCTCTCTCTGCTCTTCTTTTCTTATGTGCAGTCGCCATATCCAAGATAGCTCCGTCAACCGCAGATGCTGGTACTTCTTTGCTGGCTTTCCTTTTCCCCTTGCCTGTGAAGGCTTTGATAGACTTTGGGGTAGAACGCACCGTGGTTTGGACCCTTTTTCCTGTACATCGCCCTCTGTTTCCATTGGCACCCGAGGCACTTGCAGACGAGATAACAGAAGGGCTTGCTTCTATCTCTTCAATGTCGTCTCTGCAAGAAAAATGTCAAAAGCCATGAATTGCTTAGCACTGAATGTCAGCGTGTAGCCATCATTCATAATGGGAGGACAATGCTGTATATGTCCCCATAAGCGCAAGGGACCATTTCAACTGGGGGGGAGGGAGGGGGCACAGCCTTCTCTGCCCGAAAAATGGTCGGTGTTATTCGTTCAAATCTGACAGGTCCAGTAAACATTTCAGAATTGTCGGGCAAATTTCAATGCTTTAACTTTTCAGGAAATCAGTACCACTTTAAACAAATTTTTACAGGCAGTTTTGTAATTTTTACTAATAGCCTTCCCGGGGCAGACTCCCCACCGCCTCATGGGCCTAAAACGAAATTTTTCTTCCCAATAGCCCGATAAAACATTAATAAAAGCCGAAATTACAATAATGTTATCCACTTTTTGTCCCCCAAAATTAATCTGGTGTGCAACTGTGTCTCTTGCTCTCTACTGGCCACGCCAATGCTTTACTAGTATAATTATGCTATTTATTTTACAGATTTCTGGCAACTGGGGAGACCTATGCCTTGCTAGACTTTCAATATGCCGTTGCAGAACAAACCATAGGGAGGTTTGTCCCTGAAGTGTGCAAAGTTCTTTGGAATAAACTGTCCAACGTGTACATGAAAATGCCACAGTCAAGTGAAGACTGGAGACTGATCACAGAAAATTTCAATGAGAAATGGAATTTTCCCAACTGTGTTGGAGCCATTGACGGCAAACATGTCGTCACCAAGGCCCCTGCAAATACTGGCTCTTTGTATTACAATTATAAAGGTACATTTTCTGTGAATTTGCTTGCCCTTGTTGATGCAAATTTGCAGTTCATATGCATAGATGTTGGATCATATGGTCGAAACAGTGATGGAGGGGTCTTTTCCCACTCGAATCTCGGAAAGGCACTTTTAAATGGAGCTCTAAAATTACCGAACGACACACCGTTGCCTGGGGCAGAGCACATGGGACCAATGCCATATGTCATTGTCGGGGACGAGGCATTCCCACTACAGAACCACCTCATGAGGCCATACCCTGGTAGGGGGTGTCCAGAAGATCAACAAGTGTTCAACTACAGACTGTCCAGGGCTCGCAGGATCGTAGAGAACGCATTTGGGATTCTAGCTGCACGTTGGCGCATCTACCATACAAAGATGGGAGTTCGGCCAGCAGTGGTTAAAGACATTGTGAAAGCCACTTGTGTACTTCACAACATGCTCCAACTGCGAACAACACCAGCGCAGGTGACAAGTCTGTTGCAAGAATATGAGGATGCCCCTCATGAGGCTATTCAACCATTGCGTCCAATAGGTCACCGACCTCGACTACAAGCAGCAGGTGTCAGAAATCGATTCAAAGAATACTTTCTTCATGTTGCACCACTTGATTGGCAGAATGAACACATACGCCGGGGTCAGTTCACTGTGTAAAACGCCTACCTGTCAGATTTACCAGTGTCCGAGTCATCATCAATATCAAACTCCTGAGAATCTTGTGAAGCTTCTGTGCCATCAATGGAGTCGTCAGGGTCTGGAACATTTGTCTCAGTACTGTAAAAAAGAAAGTTATGAATGGAAGCTCAAGGACTATTTTTTCGATACAATCTTAATATAACCTACTACATAATCACTACTACCAGGCTCGTGCCAGAAGAGCTGTTCAACAATCATGACAACCGACCGGAAAGAACACCTTTGAAATCATAAAAGTGTTCTATATAAATGGATGAAGCTAAAGAAGGCTTTCTACACAAATGGTTGTCTGTCGTTTTTTTTTTTTTTTTTTTTAATTTTGTATTATATTAACAATATTTGATCAGGTTAAGCCGACGTCTTAAATTCTTGGAGTTAAAAGCTCAACTCACCTGCTTTCTTCAATGTATGGGATCAGAAAGCCCATGGTTTCCATAAAGGGCCACTTTGCGACTCTCTTTGCTGCGTCCCCACTTCTGGTAGATAGTTCTTTCCTCTTCCGTACATAGGTGTCTCGAAGATTCCGCCACTTAGATTTCCAGAGTGGGCCTTTAAGATAAGTGAATCAAACATAAGCGATTAAATGATACATCATATTATATTACGCCACTGGAAGAGTAATAGATATCTGAAAAATCGGTATTCCATAGAGAACTTAATTTCTTTTGGTATGTGTTTGTTTTTATTTGTCGCTTCATTAATCATCCGTAACGTAAAATCCCCTGTATGTATAGGAGGATTCAAGTATGTAGAAGAAACTTCTCGAAGTTTAGGGAAGAGATTCATGGAACATTTTCAAAATGCAAGCGATGTCAATTCAGTCTTCTACAATCATAAAATAAATATTCATGGGGAACAAGATTTGAAATTTAACTAGGCCCGTAGCAAGCTTTTCATTTTCAGAAGGGCAAGTGTTGTAGTTGGGGGCAATTGCTGTGAATGGGGGGCATAAAATTTTCTCCTCCATTAAATCTAATGCAATTTCTATTTTCACCGGGGGGCAGAAATATTTTGGGGGCATTGCCCCAGAATGCCCCCCCCCCGTGGCTACAGGCCGAAATTAACATTACTATTATCAATTCCCACACTGGGGACCCTATGCTCCGCCAAGTTGCTTAATGTGTCTCCATAGAGACCATCAAACCCTTAATCAACAGAAAAGAAAAAATAGAAAAATATGCTGCCTCTCGCACACACGCATACCTCAGTATAATACTGTGCGAGTCGAGCAGTGCCTCTAAATAACATAGCTTAGGCTGATTATCATGGCAAGGAAGGCTACATATAGGCCTACATACGTACCAGTCATTTCAGGGTCTTCCATTGCCGTTGCAATGCTGTTCCAGATGTTACTCAGCCTGACAGCATCTTTATGTCCCGGCAACGTGGGGTCATATAGGACAGGATTTTGCCTGACCAATTCCCCAAGCTTTTCCAGCATTTCCGTGGTTGTCTTTCGCTTGGGCATCTTGTATTTTGGCAAAAATTAACGGGAGAAACACTCGTGCAACTTAAGAAGAGTATGTCAGTCACAGCATGGCCGGAAAAGAGGCCCGGCGAATCCCCTCATCTGACGTCATATTTCTGTCCGATTGGTCTGCGTTTACGTAAAAAAAAGGTCCTCGAGGCTTTCCAAAACGGACACGCATGACAGACACAAAATCGCATAACGCACGACGGACAAATGGATGGGTGTCTTTTATAAGTCTTTGAGACCTTTTTTTAACGCATACGCATGACGGATAACGCATAACGTATATCAGACAAATGGATGGCTAGCTTAATACCTAAATTGCTCTGCAAGAAGGTGCAGTGAATTTTTAAAACCTTGACATGGTTTTTCATGAAAATTTGATTGCAACTATATGACATTTCTTTCTTTTTTGGGTCATGCATCTTTTTAGAGATTTCCGCCACATATGGGAATTTTCTGAAATACCACCCTATTTTTTTGAAATTTAAGGGCTGTCTGAATTTTTTCCACAATCCTGCCCGAATTTTTCCACAATTCCTGCCCAAATTTAGATTTTGCAGGAATCTAGGGCAGTCTTCCCCTGCCCTGTTTCATACGCCAATGAGAATGTCCATTCCACCCAAGAGCTAAGTGAGGTAATAGTAGTAAGGTTGCAACCCTTGAGACTGCATTGACCCAACATGGGTTTGGTTGTTGCACTGGCCAGTAAGTGACTGACAGCAAGGGCCGTGCAAAGTGCAAAGTCCTTCCAAAAATATTTGACTCAAATATTCTACCCACCACACCAAGTATGATTTTGGATCAAAAAAAAAAGGAAAAAGAAACAGGCCAAATGCTAAGAGCAGATTCTAAACCCTACCAAGGTAAGAAAATTCAGCCACTCTACATGTAAATATGCTGGAAAATTATCCATCCAGAAACCCGACAAGTAAAAAGGCCAAGAAATTTAGAAGATATGAAGCATGTTATAGTCTAGGCCTATCTGAATTTATTCTGAAATTCAGAGTGTGGCACAATTGCAGAAAACTGTACCTGCAACTGCATGGATATAAGCGTATCTTTGTCACGGTAGCTGGGTAGGCCTAGCCCTTGAACAGGGCTGTGTGTTACGTCACATGGCCTAAGCTCATTACACTCCACATCACAGCCCTTGCCCCGTTAACACAAAAAATCCCGTCATTAGGCGACCTTGGCCAGGGTCGTCATCTCTCACGTGCACAAATTCCTATGTTTTCTCACCAAACTTTACACAGATGACCTCTGGCACCGCATCCACCTTTCTGTATAAGCTGTTCACCCAGATTCGATGTTATAATGGTGTATTTTGCCTCGAAAAATTGAACGTAACACTAACTCAATGCGCCATGTTTGCAAGCTTTCGAACGACTAAGTCTTCGGTCTTCGATCCTACTAAACCACGCGTTGGCACGCCTGGCTATACCTTGTGTACCCAGGCATGCGCTGACACGCTGGATGTTAATTTAGTTAACGCTGATAATTATTTCATTAAATGCTATCGGCTTGTACGGCAGCGCGTGGAACTTGAGACAGGGCGTACCAGCGGGTGTCAGCGCGCGGAATAGAAGGACTCGTCGTCTTCGTGATATCCACTTTGGGGTCAAAGGTCATACCAGGGGTTTCCACTTATTCAAAAAGTTTTCACACTTAGAGAAATTTTGACAACGTTTCAACAATTTCAAAAACATTCAGAAGCTTCAAATACTAACAAACAAGAATTTTTCATATGAAATTTGCATTCATTAGGTGGAATGATCGTTAAAGTTATCGATTTGGTGAAATGGTTACAACGTTCTAGGAATGATTTTTGACTATTTGCAAGTTCATGTAGAAACACTTATTGTACGAGGGCTCATTCAAACGACGGAGTTTCTAACCAGAATCGAAGTGTCATTTTGCTGCATTTTGACCTCAGACTGTCCATGAAAGCCGATTTATTGCTAACTTTTCAATTGAAAGTTACTTGCACATCATTTTGTGGTAATGTAAGTTCGATGTGTGTAATATTTATCAGTTTAGAACGTACTTTGTTCTGAAAGCCTAATGATGGGATTCCCTGTGTTAGCGGGCAAGGGCTGTGATGTGGAGTGTAATGAGCTTAGGCCATGTAACGTAACACACAGCCCTGTTCAAGGGCTAGGTAGGCCTAGCCCAAATTGAATATTATCATCAGCCAGCATCAATATAATTTTTTGCCCAGGTGACCAGTGGGGGGGGCTGCTGGGGGCTGGGCGATTCAGTGGGGGCTCCAACCCCAAGCCCCCGTAGCTACGCCACTGCCTACCCTGGGTACAACTTACGAGTTACAAGGAGCCGGACGCATTCAGTTCAACGACTGAGAAGTGCCGGTCACTCAGTGTGGAAAATTTTTTTCGCACAACTAGGCCCAGTTACAGTGCAATACGCATGACTAAGACTAACACGTGTCTTTTTGGCTCAATTACTCTAACGTTACAACTTGAAAAAATAATGTAAAGTCAGCTCACCTGACTTCGTTCCTTGTGAACTCTTTGAGCAGCCTTTTGGGCTTTGTTGTAGGAAGACATTGCTTTAGATCTAATTTATGTTGTTTAATCTGTTACAGAAATTGAGACTTGAGAGTAATTACGGTGCGAGAAGCAAAGCTGAAGCTGCATTGAAATTCATCATAACATTTGTTGCAACATAATATTATATGTCATCACAAGATTCAAGATGGTGTTTTTCATTGCAAGTTAATTACCAAACACGAGTTTACACATTTTGCAGTAAGAGTCTTTTCTCCAAAACTCTTCTTCCTCTTCTTTTTCTTCACTCTGATTCAGGGCGAACGCTTGGAAGGCCTTCGATACTGTTCCTCATGAACTGCTGAAGACCAAGCTGTAAACACTTGGTGTTTCAAATCAGATTCTTCGTTGGGTTGATGACTTTCTTGTTGATCGTAAACAATCTGTTGTTGTCAATGGACCCGGTCTCCCCCGATGCAAGTTCTGTCTGGAGTTCCCCAGGGGTCTGTCCTTGGACCGATTCTCTTCTTGGTGCATATCAATGATATCGTCGATGGTGTTTCTTCCAAGGTTCGCCTTTTTGCAGATGATTGTGTCTGTTACCGTATTATTGAGTCCGATGAGGATTGTCATAAACTTCAGAATGATATCAAGCAGTTGGGGCTGTGGGCTTCCACGTGGGGAATGAGATTTCAGCCCACTAAGTGTAGCGTTATTACTTTTGCTCGGAAAAAAAGTCCCATACTTTTTAGGTATGTTCTAAATAGGATTGAGCTCCCGAGAGTAGATAGTATTAAGTATCTTGGAATTACCATCACTAAAGATCTGAACTGGGAGAAGCATATTCAAAACACCTGTAACAAGGGAAATAAGATTCTTGGTATTTTGTATAGAAATCTTTCTTCCTGCCCTGGTAATGTCAAGTTAATGGCTTATAAAGGAATCCTTCGGCCTGTGCTGGAATACGCCGGTAGTGTTTGGGACCCCACCAGGTTTACCTGCGCGACAAGCTTGAGAGTATACAAAAACGGTCTGCTAGATTTATTGCCTCTGACTATTCAAGGGAGCCAGGCTCAATGACCAGGCTCCTTAAGGAACTAAACCTTCTGCCCTTAACTGAAAGACGGAGGAAAAGTAGATTGATCCTTTTTTCCAAAGGTATGTTTGGCCTGGCTCAGTTACCTGTTGATTGTCTCCAGCGGCCTACTCGTAGAACCCGTTTAATGCATGACCTTCATGTCTGTCTCCCACATACTAGTACTAACTGTTATAAATTTAGCTTCTTGCCTCGTACCATTAAGGATTGGAATCATCTCCCCCTGAATGTAATGAGGGTTGCCTCTGTCCATAAGGACCCTATCACCTATATTACTGGGCATATTTAGCCTCTCGACGCATGCGTGGTGAAAGAATGTCCTTTGGATGTGTCACCTTTATTGAAGAAGAAGAAGGCTATACCGTTCTGTTGCATAATGGAGGGCTTTGGGTTCAAGTTGGGAGTTGGTGGATGCAAACCAATGCTAGCAATTCTGACTCTTATTTCAACACTTGCCTCCGTCTGTTCTTTCCAACTCTTCACTTTCTCAATCCTTACCATCTTCCTCACAATACCGCTAGCCATGTTTCACTAGTTCTCGTCCCATCATCATTATTTTATCATTTTTAATTCGGTCTTTTTTATATGGAATTGAATTTTTATTTACAAAGAAGAGTAAAAAATAACGAGTCTCAGGCATAGGAAAGGCTATTTCCGTCTGTCTGTTGGTGCGGGGTGTCAATTTTTTAAAACTTTCTCTACACTCCGAGCAAACTGATCGTGGCGCTCCGCTAAGACGGAAATTCAGCACCCCACAAAAATGTACAGACCTCGATCAGCCCCCACAATGAGAAAATCCTGGTTACTGTTGACTGGTCTTTAGTATATTAACACTTAACCTTATTTTATTCATTCTTATTTTTAACTGTTACGAGTAAGAATATGCCTGACTATTTCCAAGTTCCATCAGTCTCCCTGCCTCACATGATTAGCATAAACTGAAAGCCATGGGCCTGGGCATGACGTTAAACTGCATCTAGGGTGTGGCTTCTGTTCTATATTCAGCCAGTCTAGAGCAGGACCACACATGTTTGCCCTTTAGAGGGCGGTTACTTGTCCATTTGGGACGTTTAGCTCCTTAAGGGAGCAGAACCGTCCTCCGGGAGTAAATGTTGGTTTTCGCCCCTTGGCTCTTCGCCAGAGAGTCGTGGGGACTTTTAGAAAAAAGCCATGGAATACTCATGCTGAAATAACACTTGATCGAATCACGTTCGCGAATCTTCTCGCGTTTGTTAGCCTAGTTTCAGTTCTTGAACTGAAAGGATACATGTGTCACAATTTGGCCCATTTTAAAGAAATTATTGATATACATATCGTTCACGTAAAACCCGTTTATATACTATACCGTACTGTATACTATGATGCATACTATCACACATCGGTCCTGATTCTTTGGGTCGAGCAATTATATAAACACTTAGTTTTCTCCGACTTTATAAACATTTTTAGCCATGAAACACTACATGGTTAGCCATTCAATTTTTCTGAAAGCGAAATGTTAATGAATTAGACAAATGTGCTAAGGATCTAAACTTGTTTGAAAGTGAGGGCAAAAAGTGTTTAGGAAAACATTTTATTTCCACCCACACACCGTGACCGAGTCGTGAACTCCAGTCTGCAGATAAAGTCGGGTATTGAAAAAACGGTCAGCAATGACTGGCGTGCCTCTTCTCCCAGAAGGGCAGAAATGCTGTGGAGGCAATTCTGAGGAAATATTAGAGCAGTCCATTCATTAGGACAATAATCAGAACTAATTTCCTTTTCAATGAAGAGCCGAGACATAGTATAGCGCTTAACATTATTAGAGCTATTTTTCACGAAAATGGAATATTGATAATCTTAAAATACCGTAACAATTACGTGAAACATTCACAGGTTTTATGCTTCCACAATCTCACGAAATAGTGAAAAATCTTTAACACTAATAGCAGTACTTTCTGTGTTATTATTATTACTACCATAGAACAATAATCAAACAGATAAGTTGTTTGTAGTTTGTACCATTGCGCCCTGATTACCTCTTCGAATCAATACTTTCATACAGTAGCCTATCTATGAATGAAATGCTATTTGTTGAACATCATCTTAAAACCCCAACAGGGTCGACTTTTGAAGGTTGTTATTTTTGAAGTATTTAAAGTTTTCTTTTATTTGTACCCCGTAACTTTATCCCTTTTGGCCTCCCACACCCTAGAGGACAATAGCTTGATCGCCGTTTGGCCGCGAAGAATTTCCCATTTTGCCCCCTGATATCCGGTCATTACGCCCATGGCCAATAAAACGTGTGGTGAAGCATATTAATTGAATGTATCCATCACTTTTGTCATTCTATATCAACTCGTTCACATAGCTTATGGTACATTGATGACTGAAAAGGTTGTTTTACCAAACTACAGACAATCAAAATAATCGAGGTTATTATCAACCTTTTGATATGATCATTTGATTGACAATAAAAGACGTGGTCTGTTATTTAATTGTAACATCTAAAACTATGCTCTATTTGAAAAATGAACTAGCTTATTATTTCTCGTGCAATAATCTCAGACGGAAATCATTTTAAAATATTTCTTCCTTGAAATCGGTAACTTTTAATTGGATAAAATTACCTTTGCCCCACCGACTGAATTAAACGAGGGGCATTTGCCGTCAGAAATGTTGAGTCATATCACACCCATCGATTATAAAGGATAAAGTGGTATAAAACCTGCCAGGTGTTGTCAATGTTCTAGAAACAAGATTAATAGACATGCACATTGAAAATATAAAATGTCTTGAAATTCCGACCTTGTTTTATAGTGTACTTTTCTCTCTCTCTCTCTCTGTTCCATACAAGTCATATCCGTTACACGCTGCAATAAAAGATAAAGGAAGATAACGCCATCATTATAATGATTACAGTCACTACGTCATTATTACTCGACGTTTTTACTGAACTAAACCAAGAAAAGAAGTCCCGTTTCCTAACTCTGCGGGGACAACTGCAGTAGCTTAAATGCTCTGTGGCTGATCACAATACTACCCAAAGTTTCCGTTTATTACTTTTCCTCCTTTAACATTTTCGAATATTGGAGTCATATCACTTCATATTGTATTGACAAGTTTTTGGCAGGTTCTGATCCCCCAAACTTGAAGCCATTTCTGATAGTCTCAACACCACCACAGGGAGGACCATGGTCAACAATGGTTAGAAGCACATATCCCAAAATACCCTATTTTCATGTTTCTCTTCATTCTGGTACAGTTTTCTTATATTATGCTTACCCACTTTTCCGATCACGTGGTTGTAAATGCTTCTACAACAAGGAAGTTTACCACCGATAAATGCCACAACTGACTTGCAAACTACATTTGTTATATTTCGTGTACTGATACCTGAAACTGGTAAAGTTTACAGGTACAAACTATGCGAGTACACGAAGTTTTTTACACCGTTTTAAAATTTATGCAACGTGATAGTAATGCCCTTAGCTAAAACTATTGTACTGTATGGCGTTTTTACTTGAATACATTTCAGTTGTGATTCACAGCAGAAGTCCATATAGCCTGCGAACGAACTTTTTTTGTCCAAGTTATCAATGCGAAAAAGGGGTGGCAGTCTTAAGGGCAGCCCACACTCAGGAGCGCTATGCAGGCTAAAGTCCAAACTGTAAAGTATCTCATTCAGATCTCTTCATCTTTATATTATTAGTGTCTCGGTATTATTTACTGTAATATCTTTATTAAAAATTCATCGAGAGACGTTTTTCGAAAATAATTTACCCCTATGTAGAAAATTAATTTTTCAAAGGACTTTCTCTGTGATGTAATATCTTAGAGGGATGAATTTTTAAGGAACATTGGTGCTATTAGTCTGCTCATGAGAAGATACACTTGACAATTCCAGTGGCATGATAATTCCGCCTTCTGTATGGTGGTGTTAGGCTCACAAGGGAAAACAAGCCTGTAAGTTTAATAAAAATTTATATGACAAAGAAGGTTTGGCCCGAGCTCCTGTTGTCTCCAACTACCATTCACATTACATGGTCAGAACTTGGACTTTGATTTTGCAATTTTGTTTGTTCAGTTTCTTAAATAACAACTGCATACTTTGCAAATTTGCAGTCACAGAACTTGCAGGCATATACGACAACATTGTTTAAAGAGCAAGAGCAGTCCACCAAAACTTATTTTGAAGCAACAGCTAAATCTCAAATTTAGTCTTATGTAGTCTTTAAAGTATCTTTCATAATATTTCAAAACTTCAATATTGCATGCATATTCAAGGTTATGCAAGCAGTTATTCCTAGTAAATTTTACGATTGGGGAGAAAAAACATAGTCACCTGATACTTAACAGCCAATCATGATACAGTGGAGCCTACTATACTAAGTCAAGTTGAGGTGACATCATTTCTCTATAGCTGGTTTTAGTACGTGTCTCTCTAACCACAACGTGGGAGCACCATATTTTAAAATAACATGAATAGAGAGGGCATAGTGAATTATTAGGATATATACACTACTGTGTCAGCTTAATACTGGACCGGACCGCGATGAGGGGTAGGGTTGAAAGCAGTGGCGTAGCTACTGGGGGGGGGGGCAGGGGGGCAAGTTGCCCCCCCCTGGAAAAATTTTTTGGGAAATTTGATGAAAATGGGGAAATTTGATGAATCTTCTTATTATTACAAAAATTTCACAAAAATTTCTCAGAATTTTTGTTAGAATAAGAAATTGTGAGACATTTCAAATACATAATTCGTATTTTCATGCAACAAATTAACTCAGATTTCGTCAGTGTCTCAGGAACCGGCCCAATTCGCGTTCCACTGAAATGCCCTCGTCGCGTAGCAGATTGAATGTTCTCTTGTGCTTGTATACGCACGGGGGTTATGATCAGTGCATTTCAGTGCACAGGAAGCTGTTATTCAGGTGATACTTTGGGAATTCATTAGTAAAAGGATGTGAAAACTGACAAGTCACTACCGTAGACCCCCGAGGTTGTTATGTTCTTCTACAAGCTAGCATGCAGTAGCTGTACGATTTTACTCTGTGTACATAACGATGGATCGGGCTGAAACAATCCATGGCCAACGATAAACTTAAAGTTAATCTAGAAATTTGAATTAACGGGAACCGTTGGCACACTTAGATTTTGTTACTTAGCCTAATCCTTGGAAACTTACAAGCTAGTTCGGGAAAATAGCTTTCTGCTCACTTTGAGTGTTTCAATAAATGGACAATGAGTACCTATTCTACACATAACAGACTGCTTTTCTCACAGGATATCCTGTGTGATCGAGCCACTATTAGGCCTCCTTAGTGTCGTGCGAAGAGGAGACCATTGGGCCATGCCCCCCTAAAAGATGCCATTTTTTCTTTGTTCTTAAAAGTACGTAGTCTAACTTTATTAACACAGATTTTACTTCAAAAGATAGCATATGTGGCACCAGAATGCTTATAAGGACATCCAATTTTTCAAAATTTTTCAAAGGGGAAGGATTGTCCTTGCAAGGTCTTTCAGTGATGCCAATTTTTTTAATTCCTACAAATAGACCTAGGCAAATTCTGTCAAATTCCAATTTTTACTTAAAAAGGTAGACTCTATTTCCCACTGGTGGCATCGATAAAAAAGACTACATGTTTAGATTCTCTTTACAAGCATAAATACGCTATTTTAGCCATCTGAGGGTCTGATTTTTCGAAATTTTCTTTTCACTCCGCGCCAGCCAATGGTGGCGCTTCGCTCGGTCTTTTGGGCAAAATTACATATATGGAGTAAAATTAGCTCTTAACTCTCTGATCACTTTGCAGTTTGCGAACACATTTTGAAGTGAGCATTTTATTGCAAACGACAGAGGAAGAAAGCGACTGGCTAGATTCTTCGTATTAGCCTGGAAAATGCTATTTCCGGCCATCTAAGGGGTCTGATTTTTCCAAATTTTCTCTACGCTCCGCGCCAACCAATGGTGGCGCTCCGCTTAGATAATCTTTATGACAAAATAATATTTTGTGACCAAGAAATACCATAAATACCGATCAATGCTCTTTTATTTGGACTTCTAAAAGTGTGCAAATTTAATGACAAGTTTTACTTCGTAAGGTAGCATAAATGGCATAAAAGTGCATATAAAGACACAAAAGTTTCAGTTTTATCCTCATGAACCACCACGATTCAACCTTTAACACTGTTCCTGTCAAAGTCGAAAATCTTGCACCATTTTGCATGTAGGCTACTTGAAAACGTGAAATAATTTCCGGACACCCCTCCCCTTAGGCCATACTGCATGCCCCCCCCCCTTCAGAGAAATCCTGCGTACGCCACTGCTTTAGTACAAACAAATAAACCAGATATTGTTTACCAAAATAATACACTTTGTTATTTCCGATTGCTCTGTGTTATACTTTAAGATTAAAATGCAGGTAATATTACAAAATGCCAAGGTAATATTGTTATTCTTGTAAGTTTGCATATTTTATATGAAATACATACACATTGACCGGGAAAAGTTTTGGGGAAATTTCATACCTTTGCCCCCCCTGGAAAAAATCCTAGCTACGCCACTGGTTGAAAGAGCGAGGAACCTTGATGCAAGATACCCCACTTGAGGGCAGATACCTCCCTGCCATAGGCTCTTGTGTACATGAAGAAGGTGCGTCATATAAAGACACGGATGTGAAAGGGTGTCTTCATACTACTCCCCTCAAGTAGGCCTATTGATTAAAAAACACATCGTCTTCCTACAGAAAAGGATTCATTACATAGTTTACCATACTGTGAGTTCAATCGTGCAATTGGCTTCATCGTTATTTTTCATTTGTGCGACCGCAAGTTCTCTATAGCCTACCTATATTGTAGCTGACCGTGTACAAATGTGAATCCGTTCGTTTGCTTGTAACAGCTGTGTTATGATTCTCATTTTGTACAACCACAGACCTTGTTTAGCTTCAAGTGTCCTCCAGTACAAATATGAATAATCATTTATTTTCCCCGACAACTTGCAGCAATATGAAATCGTTACGGCTTCGCAAACACATATCTAAAGGATGCGCACCTCGCATACACACATCCCAATATTTAGTTGCAGAGTAACCCCACGGCATAGAGAAATGTATTAATCTGATATGAACAAATCTTATTTGGGCTTAGTAATTAAGCAACCAAATATCGCCACAGGTCAGGCAAGGGTATGTAATATAACATCACTGGTTCGGGGAAAACACTGTAGGAAATACACTGTTAAGGGGTGCTCCGACGGGGTAACATCCCCGGCGCCACAATCAAAAAGCGTCTGGCATTTGATACCGAGAAGAATAATCGGGCAAAATAAATGGTTACTGGTGTTGCTTATGACAAAATAGGCAACCGGGTGAAGGTCATGTTGAGTAAGAAATATTACATAATTAATGTCCCTCGTAGCTGTTAATGTTACAAGATAGTTCAATGAATCGAGCAATTAATTTAAAAATTAAGGAAACATGAACGTTATCCTTTTACAAGGACCTCATTTTTAAATCCTCGAGAAAAAACAGTCATGTGAATGAGACCTTCATCTTTCTTTCTAACAATGTAAACTGTCTAAGCGTGACAGTCTCAGAATGAAATCCCATGAAAGATCCGTTGAAATAATTTCATTATTTCAATATTTTACCAATCCGACAATGTCAATTGGGTATAAGGTTTAATAACTATACTTTACTAACTCCAACAATACATGGAAAGTTTTCGACTTGGTTTTTTCCGTACAATAGTGCTTCTACACCAGGGAGAAAGAAGCTTTGTAAACCTAGAATTGAACTTTTTGTCAGTATCGTATCAACGAATCCGATTAGCGCTTGTTTTAAGTGACTGTAGGCAGCCATTAGTGGGGTCTATCAGCCTTTAATCGTCTTTATTTACTGTCTACGTGCATTTCAAATCCTCATATTCAGTGAGGTTGAAAAAATTGAGATATGCTTCAGTATACAACCATCCATGGAACAGGTAAGGAAGGAAATAGAAAGATTAAAAGTGATGGACCCCAGTAATGGCCGACTAAAATCAGACCATCACAATCTGCCCGGATTCGTCTATAGAAAAAAAAGAAAAGAAATCAACTGTGTCTTCCAGACTTGCATCCGTGTCTTTAGATGACGCACCTTCTTCATGTACACAAGAGCCCATGAGCATATGGAAGTAGTATATGAATGATTTCTTTCGAAAGGAAGGGGCAACGCCCCCTCCCCACATTCGGTAACTCAACAATGATACACGTCTCCTCCAAACTGACGTTGGACAAAAATTTATACTTCATATGTGAAAAATGGACCAACCGCACAGAGTGGTGCTCTTCCAGTCAAATCAGACAAGTGTTTCTCGAGATATCATGAAAATGACGTTATTACATTTGTGTTTTAAAGTAGGTTGGACGGCAGCAGAGATCATATCACTCCCTCACATTGACAAGGAATGCTTTGTTTCCTTTTTTTCAGACTGTTGTGTTGACTTTGATGTTTACAGAAATAAGAATGCAAAGTTTGTAAAATTATCACTTATGCAACCATTTTCTGATACTATGAGATTGTTCAGGAGAAAATTGGCTGCAAATTTTAAAGAAAAACAAAAGACTGTCATTTAATGGGGATATGATGTCATATGTGCTTGCTTCAAGTTCACTTCTTGTTGAAAATTTGACAACTTAAACTGTTCATAATGATCTTGAGAACCACACGTCGGATAATGCAATGCAAATTTCGCTGTTATTCTTAAAATAATTACCACTCTCACATATCAAAACTTGATGTCACCTTAAGAGTTCCCACTAAAGTAATTTTGCAAAATTATTTTTTACCAAACTCATTGACCAAGTTAATTTCATCTCAGGCATCATGTATCTATAAGCTCATTCTGACGTAAATTAACAATCTTTCATGTCTAACTATTCTAAGTTAATTAGTGTTGGTCTGATATAAAAATGAGTTACAAACGTGCCTATTAATCAGAACTTTCATGTCACTTAAAAATTAAAGATGCTATGGAGATTGTATAAAGTTCTTTTTTCCTGAGACATTTTAAAAATGAATAATGTCTTTCATGTTTCTCTTCCATCAAGTTTAACGGGTGCGTATTAAGTGTTGAAGAGGGTTAGTCTATGTGTTGGAAGACAACAAATTTGCAATAATCTCCCATACGAAGCTACATACCATGTTGTAAAATTGAAGTCACGCCCACCACCTCCCCAAGGCTGAAAACCCTGAATGAAAGAGTGACAAAGTTCATTATAAAACAGAAATCATTGATGAGAGATGAGCTACGTTAGGTATTTCGATCAATTGTTCTTTAAGATCTATTGTTCTTATTATTACATTTGTTCTTTTACTTTCATAGCAACAAGAAGAAGGTGATTTAGGGAAAAACTTCTATCAGCATACCGTCGTAGGGGTTAGGCTATTACTGTTAACTGCCTGCTACAGCAGGCTCAATTCACGTGTTTTATGGATGTCATTGTCTCATAATATCACGTTTTTCAAGTAAGCTTTTATTGCAATTTTTGGACAGAGATTTTTTAACTGTCCATTACCTGACAACGCGAAATGATCTTCCAATACTTCTTTTCCTGTATTTTTGCATAAATTGAAAATTTTCAAATGTCAAAAGACATACTTGTAATGATCAATGCTTTTAAAATTGCTAGCCAATACCCGTGCTGCAGGCAACTATAACTATGATGTGTCGAGTTCACTTGGAATTTTCCTGTACATTTGGTATTATCCCGACACGGTCAGAAGGTAACTTTTTACAAACGGATCTAAAATCTTTTACTAACGGCGCCCCCAGAAGTGAGAGCATCGTTCGTAAGTTCCAACAAAATGAACTGAAAATGAAGTGTATCAGTATGTATCGGCAAAACTTTAATGTACCGATATTATTACATTATACAAATTTTACTTCATTTCTATGAGCTTTCTTGTCGGAACGTCTGGGCATAGCAGTGTCCTATAATGAAGTGAACATATTTTCCTGTATTGCATACACCCCGATGGTGCGGACTACGGAAAACACTTGAATTGAGTGTACACTGCCCTCAAAATTACAAGGGGACTAGCATAAGCATCATTTTTGCATGTAGAAATGTTATTGGAATTAAAATACTCGTAAATTGAGACTAATAAGTGACTAGTGCCCATCAGATTTCTCTTCAAGTAAGGCAAGCAATCACTTAGGTGTATATAAATAAATAATAAAACATATATCATGGGTGAGAGTACCTTCAATACCAACCTGCCAAAAAACGCAGTCTAATATTTCGAGATCCTACCTCTTCCTCGGAGACTTGAGTAATGGAAAAACTATTATACAATTATATTTTACGCTAACGTTTTAGCTGTTTGGCATAAATTCACGTTCATACCCACAATTCGCGTCTGGTCTCAATCCAGTGAACGAGACGAGTGTAGCAGACGTGTCCTGCAAGAATCATTGAAATAAACTATACAGACAAGATAGTATACTTCTTTTAACCATGAAGAACGCTTCAATCTAGCCTACAAACTTTCACTGCTATGCCAATTGATGCAAGAACTTGGAAGAAGGGTTAAAGGTCAAAACAAAATTTGGTATGTTAGAGGGTACTTATTGTAAACATTTTGATGAAATTTGCATTGAAATCCGATGCATGGTTCTCAAGATATGAGCACGTAAACTTTTCTAATTTCTAAAGTGAACATGAAGCAAGCATATATGACATCACATCCTCACATTAGTGCACAGTTTTTTGTTTTTCTGTAAACTTTAGGGTCGATTGTCGCCTCAACAATCCCATACTATTAAAATGTGATTGCTTACGCCGCAAGGGAAGTATACAAACTTTCCATCTCCCACAAGGAGGTCCTATTACTATTAACTTCAAGGTTAACACAGCAGTCTGATAAAACAAAGGGAAACAAAACATCCCTTGTCAATGTGGGGAAGTGATATAAGCTCTGCTGCACTCAAACTTACTTTGAAACACAAATCTACTGACTTCATTTACTGATATCTCTAGAAATACATGTCCGATTTGAATGAAAGTTTCACCACACCGTGTAAGTTTAGTTTCTCTTTCACATACAAAAAATTTTGCTTAAACTTTTTCTAAAGTCTTCTCGACCCTCTGGCAAAGGGCCGTTCGGCGAAACCAAACTTTAAACTGCTTCCCGAAGAAGCTATCACGTCCACTGAAGGACAATACGAGACCAACTTAAAACTTTCCCTTTAAAGGTTCGGTTACTTCCTTTTACGGCCAATTGTGGAAGGAGGGGGACATGTCTTTTAAGTGAGATTTAAAGCCAAGCAAATCAAGCCCGTATGTAGCGATACAAGGTGCTTAAAGTGTACCTAAAGTCAAAAAATCAAAAATATGTATTAAAGACCATGAAAAATAAATAAATTCTAACAGTCTAACTTCCATCTTCATAGGATATTCCTGAGCTGAGATATTAAATGTTGAAGTTTATTCGCTCAAATTAAAATGGTACATTGCGCAATAATTTGTGATGTCATTCTTGTACTACTCAGATTACAATCTTTGTATTTCTTTGTTTTTCCGAACGTTACTGGACCTTGTACCAAGGTGTGATAGCACTCTTACTCCTATGAGGTGATGTAATTAATTAAGCCCTCCTTGTGCAACATGCTATGCAAGCAAACAGGAATTGTTCAAGGTCATAAACTCATTTTTGAATTTTAAAGGAAAACAAAGCATTTTATGTGAGTTGTACAACAAGAATGTTAAAAATTATTGCGCAATCGACCAATTTGTTTTAAGTGAATAAACTTCAACATTTCATATCTCAGCTCAAGAATGTCCTATGGAGATGGGAGTTGGACTGTTAGAATTCATTTTTCATTTTCTTAAATATATATTTTTGAATTTTTTGACTTGAGGTACACTTTAAGGGGACTAAGCAAAATTGAGGGTTAATACTAAATATTGGATTTTGAGGCAGTTTAATATATTTCAATTTTCAAAGAGTTTGAAACATCTTGTCGCTATTTCCTCCCTTCCTTATTTACGTGGAGATATCATTCGCTAATTATTTCTTTCTCTTGTTTTTATTATTAAAAATTGTATTGATATTCGACTGCTTTTTATGTTTTAATCATTTTTTTCACAATAATTACACAGAATGATTAAACAATATATAACGTATAGGAGCTAGCATAAGAACTATTTCAATATTGGATCACGTTTGGAACTGATTCCATTGACGTTGTGACGTCATATCTACGACAGCCTACATCCAGTTTAAGACGTTACAACCTACGGACTGTTAATGATGATTTGAACCTCTCCAGATTTCAACTGCCAGCACGTGATCTGATTCCGTAAAAGGATTACAACGTCCTCGTTACTTCCTACATACCGGGGAAAAAATTTAAAGAGACACCACAAATGGATTCGGAGACACAACATCATTTCAGCTTGTTTTAATCGTGCTGTGTAGAACAGAGGGTCGTATGCAGAGGAAGCTTATCTAGAAAGCCTGGGACAAAGGGACGAGCCGGAATTCATGTATGGGTATATGCTGAATAAAACGAGTCCCACATGAAATTATCGGCTTTGAAATGGAATATATGGACAATTAAGAAGAGATGGTTTTCCACTTCTGTTGGCTGTCTAATATTCTAATTTGTTTGTTTATTTATATAAGGGACGAGAGAGGGGAGGGTTATGAAGCACAAAATATTTCTTCTAAATCGGCGATACGCTTTTTACGGGCACAGCAGAAAACGGTTTTGTTTTATGGATTTTGCTGTGGTAATTGTGCATTAAAATTTGGCTTCAGGTTGTCACAACTTGCTACGCTGTCTTATTAAAATGAACTGCTCGATTAATCTGACAACTATTGGAAATCAGCGTGCAGGTCAAGGGGCTATGACGTCACTCAAACACAACTCTTGACATGATTGTTTTCCATCCCTTTGTTTCCTTTAAAAACTGTGTTTTTCAACCTCTACTCAGGAAGGTTTATAATCGCCTTATATGCTTTTCTCCCTTTTTTCCTATAATAATGTGACCGTAATTTGGGACCATCTGAAGCCTGAAACCATCCCATTCCCCCTTCCGAGTATTTTTGTTACTAGGTCTATAATAAAAAGCGTCTTGATGCAAGTTTGGTGCAATATTTTCAAGTTGAAACACTTTATGTAAATTTTTGTAAGCACGGGAGGTTTTACATAGCATAATACGAACAACCCGTCATACGTCACCAAGACCACTATTCCTTTCCCAGTTGAAATCCATTCATTACTTTTGGAGGGTAATCCTCCACGTAGCTACAATGTACATGTATAGGAAGAACCTTGAGTATAATTTAATCTTATAAAAAACAGTTAAATTCAAATAACAAGACTTACACATTCTTTTAGAAGTGATTTTGGGTACTTCGCGCACGTAGCTTCGGTAAGTTTTAACTCTGTTGTGGTCAGCCTGATAAACACGTTACATGCTCCTCGTCCCCCGCGTCTCTGTAGGCATCAATTGGTAGTTAACATTTAAATTAAGGGACGTTTCCATGAACGCCCTGAAAAGGTCCCCTCACTCTTTCCCTTCAAATGTTGCAATGTAATGGAAATATATTAAAAAGGCCTCATTCATTTCAAATGGAGAGTTTTGAATATGTGTAACTAACAGGAACAGTGTATTTAGCACCTCAGTCCCTCACCGCACACCAAACAACTTCACCGCCTCACGGTATTCCTACGGAACTGCAGTATAGGTCTACACCCAAAATTTTGGTTCCATTTTTACAGTTTTACATAATTCAAAGCATCAGAATTTTTTTTTCACAATTTTGTCACAACTTTAGTTCTGCACCGCATATATGTACATTGACTTAAAACTAACGAAAAATGATCTCTGACCGTGGTCTATTGTCGTGATTGGTCACCATAAGTGTAGTAGAGGTTATTCAATCTTGAATCTGTTTGGAATTTTGGTACCCGACCAATCTGCAAATATTTTTGTTCAACAGAAATGATTACAAAAATAAGGTTCCCTTTAACCTGAAAGACCTCTCCAATGCCTCTATACCCTGTCAACAATTATGAAGGAAACAGAGGTGATGGAAAAGCTGAAGGTTCGTTTTCTCTGTCATACTTTCATTGTCACCTTCGACATTTCTATAACTGTTATAGTAAACTACTGGAAAGCATTTTTCTAGCATTTCTTGATATGACGTAATTAACAGAAGTTATAAAATGTGGAAAAATGACTCGAAAAGTATTGTATCGAAATTTGAGCTAAGGACAGGGAAGGTTGTTAGCCACCTTTACATTTTGCTGTGCATTGTTTTATTACGCATCACAGTAAGATAACATTGTTAAAAACTTCGGGGACAATATAATACGACCAGAAAGGTGTCACCTTATAATCCAGCTTCGAGCAGGAAAATATCCTAAGTTGCCCAATAGATTTCACTGGAAGATACTCAGAAAAAAACTACAATTAAATTGATTGAAAAGTAGTATCATTTTACACTCTGAAGAGATATTTATCAATACTTATACATAAAGAATAAACAAGGAATACGATAAAGGGCCCCTTTGTTCACAACTTCTCTCAAAAGAGAGACAAAGAAAGAGAAATAAAACCATTCGCAAAGATACACGACGGTTCGGGATATATTTTATTTGACATAAATGAAGAACACAGAGTAAAACTTTAATTTAATGAAATAACGAAATAAACTTGAGTGCATAAATGTCATGCATGCATTTTCTTTAAAAACCATATAAATCACTTTCGAAAATACATTTTTAAAACGCGGTGCTGGCTGATACAATCTTTTAGCGCAAGTTGTTTACGAGAGTAACCTGGTAACGGGCTTTAGTTTTTAGAAACTACATCGATGTATCTCTTTGAAACATTGACGTATTGAAAACTGAAATGGGAGGCGATCCCGAGGGATAGGAGACATGACCCCCAATATCTAGAAAATCGCCCGTTAACCTTCATTTTCAGGCATTATTTGATTTTTAAAAATGAGGTAACTCCTCTCCCCTGGTATTGAGAACAAATCGCCGCCCTTTATCGCTGCTGAGACTGTTTCTGTGGTTCTAATAATATTGTTTTTGGTAACCATGATTTATTGGTCTTAAATTCAATTAAAAACCATGAGTATTGTTATTTTTTATATTTTAAAGCATGATTAACTAACATAAAACCCAGGTCACCTAGACCATCTGATGTGAATAACTGTTGGACATCAGTTTGTTCAGATTTATCAGAGTTACATCAATAGACTGTTTCTGTGGTTCTAATAATATTGTTTTTGGTAACCATGATTTATTGGTCTTAAATTCAATTAAAAACCATGAGTATTGTTATTTTTTATATTTTTAAAGCATAATTAACTAACATAAAATCCAGGTCACCTAGACCATCTGATGTGAATAACTGTTGGACATCAGTTTGTTCAGATTTATCAGAGTTACATCAATAGAAGAACATAATGCACATTTGCTATAGAAAACAATCTCCCTGAAATCTATGATTGTAGAATTATTGTTCCCTCCTTTTTAAGTGACCAAAAAGGCATTATTACATTATTCTTAATGAATGAAAAAACTGGTTTTAACCTTTTATCAATCTATTCCACACGAGATATGATGAAAATCTAGGTTAGGGTGGCCCCAAATAGGAGGCAATGAATCCATGTCTCGTTTGGAAAATTACCGGTTGGTAAACTCTCTATTTCGTCTCCCGGAATGTGTATCATAAACATTTTTACTGGGCAATTTATAAATAATTTTGCTTTCTAGGAAAGCAATTTCTCAATGAATCTGCCAAATGTCCAGGTTTTTTCAACTGTTCAACGACAACCCAAATTTGTCAAATATCCTCAAATAAGCCCCCAAATTTTGAAAATCCCAACTTCATGTTTTAAAACAAACTATTGCTTTAGCTTTCTACCTGCGACCTAGAATTTATCAGGACATTGGGTTACTTGCTTGCTTCCCAAACCCATCCCACCCCGTTGGACAAATTCTAGTGCCACCCCTGTCAGCCTGTTTAAAATGCTTTATCTTTCTCATCTTGTTAAAGGTTTAACAAGAGATTCGATTTACTTGACAATTTCCCTTCAATATGTAATTTATGCTTTACTGTAAGTAACAGCCGGAAGGGGATTCAGTTAACCTATATAGAGATAAAATAAGAAATGCTAAGTTAACAAAAACTATACGTCAAAGCAGTATACGAAGATCAGAGAGAAAACCAATTCCATAAAATATGAAACTAAAAATAGAGTAATGAAGGTGTCCATCCTGCAAGAAGCATTTTTGCGACTTTCTTTTTTAAAAAATATGAATGTGCATGAAATTGGAGGAAGTAAAGGCTCAATACATCATCTACTGTTTAGTCTATCATGAAACATTAGCTAAATTTCGTATCTGGCTGAGGGTCCCAAATTTTAGTCCCTTGAGATGTTGAAGTCCATCATGTAATGGGGGACCTGATCAGTGACTGTCTACACTTTCAGGCGTTTGTATACTTTGACTTGTCCATTATTCACACTGTTGCTACACTAGGAGGCCCATTTAACCCGTAAGCTGAATAATATGGCCATGCCAAAGTGGACAGCAACGACACATTTTTATTGAAACATACCTTTAAGTGATAGTTTCTTGTGAAATGTTACCCATAATTTCCTAATTCTGTTTTTATATTTTTGGCACTTTGAAGGTGCAAAATAAACATCCCGAGTATAATTTCATTAAAATATACTTGAGAATTCCAATTCCCGAAGGAAGCCTTTCCGCGTTGGCTTAGAACGCCCCCATTCCACACGATCCGTCCTTTTTGTATTTCATACATAGGTTTTAACACTAGGCCGCTTAAAGCCGCACGCTTAGATTCCAAGTGTGACAAATTTAACAGCTCCTTGAGAAATAGCGAAAAACTTTCCCGCCAAAAAAGCTCTTCATGACTGGTTTGACACCAACAAATTGTGACAGGTTCATACACGCCCGACCGCTCACACGACACTCTTGCGAGCGCGACAATTTTCATTTCACCGGCGAAGCGCGAAAAATGACTTGTCAGATTTCGAGATTATGCAAATTGTCCGATGACCTCGAAAACTTAGTAAATGATCCGAAAGTTCGAAAGTCTGGGAATGATGGCAGAATTGACTACGGAAATATATTATTAAAGGGGGCTCTTGTTGGAAACAATACATGAACCCACTTTACAGTTTGGTACAGAGTAGTTTACCGTCTGATGATACCGTAACAGAAAGATGATGGGCTACAACTTTTTCGAAGAAAGAATAATTAAACCAAGGATGTACTTAAACTGAAATGGAAGAAACTTTGTTATGAGAACTATTCATTCATTCATTCATTCATTCATTCATTTATTTGTTTTCATAAATTATTAACATTATAGGCAAAAAACAAAAACCTAATAGTCGATGGATGGGGATGAAATTTAAACTTCGGTAATGGACTTAATATTACGTATCAGTTGCTTTGTTGAACCAAAGACAAAAAAACTTTTAACCATTTGTTTTAAAATTCATTTTCATCTATAAACGCTGGCAAAGGATAATCTTTTCTTATTTTAGATGTTGTATGAGATGTGAATACTGCATTTGAAAATTTGAAAGGGGGATAAATTTATAATGAGCTACAACACAGTGACCTCTAGCCAGAAACTTATTCATTAAAATTTTAAGTAGCCTAATTTTTTTGAATTCGTCAATTCTTCTGTAAGTACCATCTTTCCAAAAGTACAGGATTATTTTGGGTCTACAGACGTATTATATTTTTTTCTTCTTTTTTTTTTGAGAGGGGACGATGAACACTGTTTAGCTTCCAATGGACTACCGATTGAGCTAATCCCTAAATCTAACAAAGAATACAATCGAATACAATTCGAGAGCAACAACCAATAAAGAAACTCCTTGATAAAAAGTGCACAGCAGCTGGTTTTTGCCTTTCCTTTTGGAATCATGGCCTTGTCTATAAAATGAATGAATGAATAAACAAAAGAGCGAACGAACATAATGAACGAATGAAAACCACATATGGAAGTATAACAATACGTACGGTAGCATTTCAACGGCAGGCTTAACCTTTGCCAAAAAGTTAGGGCATTATTTTACTAAAAAATCCAGTTGCAACAGAAAATTCGTTTCTCTGGAAAAAAAATTCTATTTTATCGTTCTTCATCTCCCGCCACATGTTTCCATGTACCGTTAAGGCCAGATCACACTACAGCGATATCGGGTCGGATTTCGCTCCGATTTTTGTGAGTTTTAATTAATATCTCCTCCATCTTTGGTCGAAAAGAAACAAAAATTTGCCAACCTGTGTAGTTATTTTAATTGTATCGCAGCATTAGGGTATAATAAGTTATACCAATTATTCGGTGACGTCACATCGGCAGACAGCTTTTATCGGATACGCGTAGTCCGGTGAAAAGTTTTTGTCAATGTGACGTCAGGAAATAAGAAGTTTATACTAAACTTCCGTAATCCTCTCTTACTGATCATATATTTACACTAGATGGCAAATTTTTGGTTCTTTCCGACAATGGATGGAGGAGATTTTAACTGAAGCTCACAAAAATCGGAGCGTAATCCGATCCGATATCGCTACAGTGTGTCCTGAGCTTTACTCGTTTGGAAGGCCAAGACAGGAAATGAAGACATCTTATTGTTCAGAACCATGCATCAAAGAATGAAAAATAATAATTTACCACATGTCTATGGAACCCATCAACAACCCACACCCAATTAGATTCATTAAAGCGAATGAAGGTTTGTAGCAGCTCAAGGATGCTAGATATAGTTGTCTTCTTACAACGGAGGAGCAGCAATGTGTGATTGTCTCTTTCACGTTTTAGTGCTAAAATTTAGTAAAGTGACGTCGCTTTCTTGTTGGTGTTTATGTTTGCTTGTTGGTTTTTCTTTCGTAAAAACCTTACTTGTAACTGCACCAAGCTTAGTGAATGATATAACTTTATCTTAAGGAGAAATAAACCTAGTTTGTTTTATTGGATGTTGTTGGCAATTAGACCAATTCTGAATCAATGAATATTTAGCGTTTGTATCAACTGGTGTGACTCACCTATTACCGACTGTACTAAGCCTTTGCTATACGGTTAATTAAGCATGTAGAGATGCTTATATTTTCTTGGGTACGTTAAAATATCCAGCCCAGGCAGAACAAGATATACTTCATAGGTCCAACATTGTAAAAAATCGCTGTAAATTAACAGAGCAAAATCTAAAGACAAACATAAAGATTAGAGGAAAATACTGGCCAATATTTGCGGAACATTTCTGTAATATTTACGTATCCCTTCATTTTTTGTTTTGAAAATTTACGACGATCATTAACAGTAAATATGTGCATTCATCCCGTCAAACTATTTTCTTTCATGCTCCAAAATGAGATGGTAACGTTCCTAAGTCAGCTATCGGTTTTCCCTATAAAATAATTAAAAATAAATTAAACACGTGATACGAGTCAAGATAGCTGATGTATCATTCTGATCATGTAGCAATATATTCGTGATGCAGAGTGCTATGGTATATGTTAGACACTACAGTTTACATACACGAAATTAGGGATGGACCTTAAGTTAATCTGGATATTAACTTGAAAATATTAAATATGACTCTTTTCGATTGAAATAGATAAATCCAAATTCAGATTGGCTAAAAATTTCGCAAAAAGCGTTGTGCGAGTCAAGATACCTGATGTGGCAGTAAATTTGTGATACCTGGTTCTGTGATATAATTATGTTCGACCCTGCAGTTTAAATCCAGACCAACGAAATTGAGGACGAACCTTAAAGGGCCAATCCTCACATCCCAAACTACAAATTTTGTAGTGGTTAACAGAAATTCTCAATTGACTCAGTTCTTTGATTGACAGCTAATTCAAACAATGCAAACAGTCTGTACAGTACTGGGAGTGTTTTTGAATACACATTTGGGGCCTGCATATTCGCCCTGTAGTAATAAACTGAGGTTGTGTATGGATGAGAATAAATTTTAAACAGTTGTGGGAGTGGCTTAAGTAAGCAGGTTAGGAGAATTGTAACTGTATGGGTGAGTGGTTCATGCCTTTAAGATTATCTGAATATTCACTCTAAAATTGCGAACATGACTTCTTTTACGATTGAAATAGATGAACTCCAAATTTAGATTGGTTAAAAAATTCACTCTAAAGAATTTATAAAGTGAGCGCGATGGTAGATGCGATATTTTGAATGACAGTGTTTGTGCGATGATAGGCACGATATCAAACGCTATGGGAGGTGCGGCCACGAAGGTGATGCTAAGGAGGCATAGTACATAGCAGCATAGCGAAAAAATAGGCGCGGTTGAACGAAAAGGGATTGGGGTTGTGAACTGAGTACCAGGAGGGATATGCGAAGCGGACAAGAAAGTTTGACTTTGCATATCCCAATTGCCCGGAATGGTAGCCTTCCAGGATATTTCAAACTGCTTGTACCCATTCTTAACATATGGATCCCATGTTTGCAATTCCTCAAATTAATGAGAAAAAATTCCGTCCATGCAAAATGGTAATACATATCAGATGACTGAAGGTAGACCGCTAAACATGCCTTCAGTCCCCATCCCCACATTTTCATTGGAGAGACTGAGTCCTCAGCCCCATCCTAAGCCCCGGTTCTGCCGCCACTGTGTAAATTACTATAATAGGCCTAGTTCTAATTGTCGAAAACTGAAGTCTCCTTTTAGGCAGTCTCAATAACATTTTTGCAACATTTCAATTTTGCTTTAGAGGAAACTTTACGAAAAGAATTACATTTTACGGTTTCAAAAATCAAACCATCAAGACCCTCCGTGGTTCTCAAAGTAAAAAATGAACAGATTTAAAAAATATATAAACAAAACTGATCTCTCACAAACTCCAGTCAAATTGGTAGTCAACGACTATTCAAATACTGTGATCACGAATTCTCGGCGAAATCGCTTCATTAGTTTAGGTCGACACGGGGCGGGAGGGGGGCATATCCCATTGCGCTATTTTTGGAGATTAAATTTTCTCATTTTCAGCTTGTGGGTTTGAGCTTTACGCTTTTATTCACCACTTTTTCACAAAAACGTCTGTTTTTGCATGGTTTTATTGAACGCCACCATAGCTCTATATTGATCAGACTATGGAGCTAAAGATGGAATTGTGCAACATGTTTGGTCGAATGATTTAGTATGCATTCGGCGCAACAATTGCCCTCACTTTATCGACCTCAGTGAAGAGATATGTTGACGTGCTTGGGATTCCTAATCAACTGCCTTCAAAGACCAAAAAACGTGGTTTCATGTTATGGTGAATGAATTAGACAATGTCCAGAGAGATAATTTAACAACCATGATGAAACATCCAAAACGACTGGGTTTAAGGTCACATAAGGTAAATAGAGAATTCTGAGGCCCGATTCTGGCATAAAAACAAACGTTAGTTTAAACATGGGAGTATAGTACTTCCATGGTTTTAACTAGCCACACTCAGCCTTATAGCTTTCTTGTAGTAGCAATATGAGTAAAATTAACGACATAAAAGTTGTTCAGAATGTTGGCAATTTTATAAGCAAAAAACAGTGCTGTTTGAATCAACAGAGTCATTTCTCGTTTGATCTCATCAGAAGGTCCACAAAGTAACCTCAAAACGTTGATTTTTATCTAGGAAGTATTTGCATTGATAATAAAGAACATTGTGGCACGTCATTTTAGTGAGAGCAAGACTGCCCCCAGCACCTTTGTGTAATTAGGGTAATCCGTGGGACTGGAGAATTACACTCAGCCCAGCCCCCAAAATTGTTAAGAGACTTTTTTACTGAACGAAAATTTATTGCAAAACTTCTTTTTCCTATAGTATTTTTATTCTTTTTAATGAGGGGAAAGGCCATCTGAAAAAAGGTATCAAATTCTATAAATAGATCTCATTAAAGGAAAGTTGTTTTCATCTGAATTTAAAGTCCTGATCCTCTCACCCCAGATAGTTCCAATACTCCTTACCTACTATCGTAAGTCCCTCACACAACTGTCTAAAAGTAGAGCCTCATACAGACACAATATCAGTTAATTGCTTCAAAGTGAGGATACAAGACCCCAATGTGTAATCAAAAAACTCTCAGCACAGTACATGCTGTGTAATATGAGCTTCGGTTCTCTGCTCTTTTTTAACAAGCTGTCAATCAAAGAGCTATGTCAATTGAAATTTATGTAGACTACTACACAAATTGTAGTTTGGAGTGTGCAGACTGCCCTTTAAGTGAAACGGGCGTCGCGATGAGCCTGATGGACAGTAGCGAGCTGCGTAAGGTTGAAGGACGTTGAAATATCTATAGCCAACCTACTGGGAAAGGGATTCCCCTGAACAGAGGGCCTCTGTTCAACAGTTGAATAAATCCTTTAAAAATTGCCGTATCCATATATGAATAACCACAAGTAATATTTACAATTCAAACTAAATATCTACCATGTTTTCCGGAAAAGATACATGTTCATCGATGTGCCCAAAGGTGAAAAATAGGCATATATAAAACTGGGGCAACCTACGTAAGATTTAAAATCAAAGACTTAGGTTACTTTTCAAGGACATAAGTTTTTTAAGAAGTATATACCTGTACGGTACACTACTTTTATACGTCTCCTCCTCGCGGTGTTTTCATGTTAAAATTGTATGTAACAACAAATTGAACTGATTATCACATCTCATGATGTCATGCCACTAATGGGTCTTAGAAAAGATTTGTCTCAATAACTAAGAGTAAATCCTTTGAAACAAACACAATCTGAAAATAAAAGCGAGATTTGAATGAGATTTTCAAAAAAGTGCCGAGTTTTACGTAAACAGAATACTGTGAAACTGTGAACAGGACTGCGAACGAGTTCTCATGAATAAACTGCTACGTTGTCAATGACGTAATGTTAAGTCAGCACATAATGTTTATATCACACTTTAAAACGAAACTGTCTTCACTCCGAGTCGATAAATTTTCACGATTTTTTTTTTAGATAAGGGACCCTTGTCCTTTCGTTGTGGAGGTGGCAACATACTGTAAAACGTAACTGTTTTCACTCGAAAAATTGTCACATTTTTTTTTAAATGAGAGACCCCAGTACCTTTCGTTGTGGGGGTGGCAACATACTTGTTTTACTTCCTACCATCATGTTTTGGCAAACACTCATAACAGAATCATTCTTTCATTTTAGCCCATGCAGAAGCAGTCAGATCGCATTTAGAAAGCAAAATCGGCTGCTTTACAGGTCTTTGAGAGAGAGTGCAACCGACTTCGTCAACCAAACAATCATTAGAGAAGGTAAAGACAAAAACCAAAACAAAAAAATAATAAAATATACGAAACTTAATGGGCCATTTGTAAACGCAGAAATCACGTGATCTTCAAAACTCTGTTTCATTATATGTTCGCAGGTTTTCCTATTTTTTTGTGTAATTATAGGCGTGGCAATTAAAGTCTCGTTAAATTTGAAACTGTCAAGGGAAGTCACAAAGTGTCAAGAACGGATCACTTCTTTCAAGGTTTGCTACATTTTAGACAGCTGTCTGTGGCTAAGAGCATTATTACAAGTCTCATGTGTGAGAGTTTTCTCGTTCTGTGCAATCCAAGGCTTACCTAAGATTTGAACTAGGCAATTGTCACTGTGAAACTGTTTTATTCCTCAATTATCCTTGCTTTATTTTAGTTGCAAATTCTTCAGAGACCGGTTTGGGGTAAGATAGGAAACCGGGCTGCTGCATGGGATGAAATATCAAATGGGCAAAATTTTGTGTTTTTCAGTATCTTTCCGCAAATGAATTGTCAAAAAAGTGTTAAATGTTTAATGCGCTTTATCTGACAGTCACAAAAATTTAACCAAAAAGAAGGAAAGAAATAACAAGAAAACGACATAAGTCAGAAAATGATACCACGTCACTTTGATGGATGATCTCGGACCAATAGTGGAGGTAGGATAAATTTGAAAAAAATAATGATTGCGTTTCTTTCAATTTAAGTGCGTAAAGAATGCATACAATGGTGCAATTATACACTCGAAATCAGATTTTGAAAAAGAAAAGTCCAGAGCCAAATTTATTTTTGGTATGTTCAACAGGAACAAATTCGAAGCACCCTTGTGACGGAAAGTTTCATGCGTTTCGCATGCTTGGTTCTCAGGATATTGGCAATTGAAGTTGACAATCTTTCTTTAAAAAATTGAACTTGAAGCAAGCACATGATTAGCCAAGGTTTTGTTTTTGTTTGTATAATTAAACAACACTGTTTTGCAACTTAATCTAGTATGTTGATACCATATGTGCATCCCGAGTAATTAAAGTTGAAAAAAAACATACCTAAGGGGTCAGAAAGGAGTCAGAAAGGAGTCAGAAAGCATCCCTTATCAATTCATTGTCAAAAAATGGGATGGAAAATAAAGAAAAACAAAACATTGGCCAACAATGTAAATCCATGACATCACACCTGTTTGCTTCAAGTTCACTTTTTGCAAAAAATGTGTTAACTTCAATTACCAATATCATGCAAAAGAATATATTGGTATAAATTCATCAGAGTGCCTGTAGTGTGTTGCTCATTAACATATGAAAATAAATTTGGCTCTGGACTATTCTTTTAAATGTTGCATGCAGAGTCTACTTTGTAATTATCTGTGACAAAATGTTGCTTGTTTAATGGTAAATGTGAATTGAGAAGTCGATTTAAAAGTGACATCGCATCAGCCCATAAAACCATTCAGTTGATTGTAAGGAATTGGCCTATAGTTTCAAAGTACACCGTACTTTAAAAGAATATATCCACCGTTCACAATGTATGTTCTTTACTGCTCTTTAATCTGTAAACACTGTGTCCTTTGCAATAAAAAAAAACCCCAAAAAAACAAAAAACAAAATAAATAAGAAACCGCGCACTATACAAACCATTGGCACTACATGAGAACTCGCAAACGCGAACAAATAAGGATCAGAATTACCCCAAATGTGTTAAAATGCTATGAAAATGATCACTTGAATTAAGCTTAAGATTGATTTGGATAATAAACTTTAAAGGAACTCTTCAACCATTATTGACGGTTATCGCTCATATCCAGATATATTAAGATATTAAGCTTCCAGATGTATAAGTCCTTTTCCAAGATTTTAGAAAAAGCTTTCCATCATGTCTTAAGTTTTCGCTCGAAGTTAGACTTACTACCTTGAAAAACCGTAAAATATCCTCTGAACTTTTTTGAAAGTAAACGGTAAGGAAGAAAATGTAGCAAAGACAGCAGGATAATACAATGATGACTGTGTGGGTCGATAAGCTTAAGAGTGGTGATTTGCATATATTAGTTTACAATTTTTTAGAGTTAATAAAAAATGGGGAACAAGATGTCAGTGATAAGTAGTCATATCCATTTGATCGTGAAAAACACCGCAAACGATGCAGATATCTTTCGAGTAATTTTCGTCTCAATTAACATCGTTGAAGTTGATCTCATACGAATAAGATACTCAAGATTACTCCCAGTGATGAAAAAAACATAGGAAACGGTCCCAAACATTGTTTGACATATGTCTTGCAACTGGCAAAGTCGAGACTATCATCTTTGTGGCTATATCAACTCATGAAGGGAGCTGTTTATAACGTCATTTCCATGCTTGGATATGAATCTTGCCTGAAATTCATGTTTTTGTAATTCTGCATTTATTTCAATTCTCAGGCTGTAACGTATCTATATTTGACTACTGGTGGACATCATTAATGGTTTCGCGGACTTTCCTTTTACCATTGATTGGTTAGAATTTTTATTGGGTTTAAAATCTAAACATTTTAATACCCACTAGTTGCCAGGACACAAGACTCTTTGCACATTGTGTCTCAGCAGGGGTGGAGTCATTGGCAGTGTTTGCTCCATAACTCCAACCTAAGTAGGGGGACTAAGCTGCGATGATATGGTCACCCTGTTATATTTCACCTGAAGATATTGGATTCAAAGCTCAGAGCAAGTGCTTACTTTTTTAACCCCTTAATTGTTTTAGGTAGACTGTATTCTCAACCAGTTCGCATGTGAAAAACATCACTTGCATTCCTATATCCTATTAATTCTTAGTGATAGTATTACATTGTTTTTCAACGTATAAAATGTAGGGTCTGCTCACTTCGTTAAAAGTGTTAGTCATTGTAAATATTTGGATAATTACAAAATGAAATTAATTAAAAGGAACAAATAAAGAGGAACAAAAAAAAAAAAGAAAGAAAAGAAACACTTCACCACCTTGATGAATCTAAATCGGTGATTGTTAGGCATACATTTCTTTCAGATAATTTGGTTATTTTTTTAATTACATCTACGAAAAAGTTTCATTTTTTACCTATATTGGTCAAAGTTTATTTTTTTATTAGTTTAACTTTTTATGAAACGTTTTCAAGATAATAGTTCTTTTGAAATAGACTGTCGAATGGCTGTTATGATAATAAAAATTCATTTACAATTGGTGTAACTATGACGATATATTTTCGATTCGTCCTTCTCATGCATCTATCCTTGTTTGTCTGAAAGGTAGGGAATAGTATATTAAATGATTGTCCAAAACGGATAACAAGTTAAATAAAGCTTGTACGGACCCCTATAGTAAAGCCTCTCTTTTGAAAAAAAAATCTGAAAATGTTGGACTACTCTTTTATTTCCATTCTAGAAATAAAACAGTATGAGCCTACTGGACGTGAATGACAGCAAATTGACTGTAAGATCTCCAAGGAAAACCTTAATATATTCCCTAACTCAACTGAATTCTGGGATGACTTGAGAGTTACTGAAAATACTCCCTCAGTCTGTATAATCCAGTTAATTGTGTCTATATCATTTTCGGAAGACGTAATCGGAGTTGATGTTACAAAGAAAGTCCCAGATCCATGAGAACACTGTTTTTTTTTTTAAATTTACTTCAATGGTGTCATGAGACCCTCTTTGACTGTCGTCAACTTTAAATACCCAATGGACTCTACCATGGGCATGCTATTTCAGCCCGGCAGTCTTGTACATTGTTGTATGAAACTACAGTGTCTTTTCCTTCAGCTGTTTTTTTTTTTTTTTTTACTTTTTTCCGCTCGCTTTGTTACCCAAATGTGAACAGTATGTTTCAGCAAGTCATTGGCATGGACGTTTTAATTAAACATTGTCTTAAAAAACATCGATGTCAACTAACCAATCACATGAATCTGCTCAATTATTTATTTATTTTGTTGTTATCGACTATTGAACACAGAAAACATATACTAGTCAGAATGGTCCTGGTACTGAATAACTTGACTGAATAGTGTGTCACCACCGACTAATCAACCGACAATTTACACTTTAGTCAGTCGAATTAGTTAGCAGGGGCACCATAAGGGCTACTTTATGTCTTCAGTGAATATTAACGCACTTCCGTTTTGCATGCCATTTTGATGTCTACCTCCTAATTTAACTAAACCATTTTAAACTTCACTTTAGTGAAATTCAATGTAAAATGTACTTTAAGTGGAAAAGATAAAAAAATATACATCAAACAGCATAAAAATGAATTCTAACAGTACAGATTCCATCTTCACAGTACATTCTTGAGCCAAGATATAAAATGTGGAAAATTGTTCACTTAAAACACATAAGAAGGTTGAGCGACAATTTGTGACTTTCTTGTTGCACAACCCGCATTACCTGCTTTGTTTATCTTTAAAATTGAAAAATGAATTTGTGACCTTGAACGCTTCCTGTTTACTTGCGTAGCATGTTATACGGAGAGGGCCAGATTCATTACATCACCCCATAAGAGTGACAGTGCTATCACATCTTGGTACATGGTGCAGTCACTTTCAGAAAAAAAAAATCAGAGATTGGAATTTGAGTGGTGCACAATAATGAGATCACAAATAATTAACACAATTTTCCATTTTAAGTTGAGTGAATAAGCATCAACATTTTATATCTGGGCTCAAGAATGCCCCATGAAGATGGGATTTATACTTTAAGAATTCATTTTTCATGTTGTTTGATATATATTTTTGAATTTTTTTACTTGAGGTACTCTTTAAGTAAAATTATTTCAAGTGGACATAAATAAGCTTGGTAGAATTGCAGTCTACTTGAGTAAAATTAAAGATTTCTTGACCGAGCACATTTTAATGAAAATATAGCAGTGCTTCAAAATATTAAAAACAGTCGTTCGTTACCACAAACTACAATTTTCCCCCTTGAGTCGACCAAAGTTATCGATTGATGTGTACCACTGTTTGATCCCATGAAATCACCCTGAACTGGAACTTAATATAATCTAAATAAAATTGAATTCCACTGGGTGAAATGCAGTCCGCTTTACTGAAGTGAAATTGTGACGTTGACAGTTAAAATGGCTTGTCGTACTGCACCCAATTATTGTGACTCCGTGAACATATACCGACTTAAATCTCTTAAAAAAGTTAAATTCCTGGAAGTTGATATATATCCTAATCCTTGTATAAGTTGTGCACAAGCGACGACGATACAAATGACGATGTGCGTTTGGGCAAAGCTTCCTCCTCCTGTACCCCCTCCTCCTGTACCCCCTCCCTACCCCCTTCACGCTTGAAAAAGGGGGTAAAGGAAGAAGAAAAAGGAGAAAACTTTAGAAAGAAGAGGGAAGAAAAAGGGGAAGGAGTATGGACCTAGAATCAAATAAAGCACTATTTTACATTCAGCCTATCCTCCGTATGCCAAAACTAACAGTTCAAATTCAGATGAAATCCTAGCTATACGCACTTGTTGCATACGTACACATATGGGTGAACTTATACCCAAATATTTTTTTGACATACGCAAATAGATTATTTTCAAGTTTCTGACTCGGCGTTGCCTTGGCTAGACTACCTCCCCCTTCCCCTCCCGTTAATTTCAATGCAGGTTGTGTCAGATTCTCCACATGAATCAAACCAATAAAATCAAGTGACTTGTTAGATCACAATATTCGAATTTAACTGGTAAGCCACACCCTTTGAAACGTACAATTATGCTTAACAGTTGTTGTCAGTAAGAATTGCTCCCATTAATCATGGCTTGTGGGTCACCCAGAGAAGTCAATTCCTGTCTGGGCGGGATCCGTGATGAAGGTCACTCCTAAAAATGTCGTCTTAAAGGGCCAATCCTCTCACCCCAAACTGCACTTCCTGTAGGGGTGTACAGAAACTCTCCATTGGCCCAGCTTTTCGATTGACTGTTAATTCAAACAATGCAGATTATCAAAGCTAATATTACACAGCATGAACTGTACTGAGTGTGTTTTGGTTATACACACGGAGCTTTTCTATACTCACCATGAAGAAATAAACTGGGATTGTGACTGGATAAGGATGAATTTCAGACAATGTGGGAGGGGCTTAAGTAAAAAGGTTAGGAGAATTGGTTCTGTTTAGGGTGAGAGAACTGGACCTTTAAGGTAACTTATTTCAGCAGATACTATTACTGGGATGTATTCATTCTACTCTGCCTGAAACGCTTTATGTCAACAAAGGAAAATGGCGAGTTCCATTTGTCAATCCCAAGTAACCAGGTAACGGAAAAAGTATTGGTGTCTCCTACACTCTGAAATCAAAAGAGTGAATTTAGTCACTCTTTGATAGAGTGAAAAGTGCGAATTCACTCCATTAGAGTAATAATTCACTCCAAGAAGAGTGAAATTCACTCCAAAAAGAGTGAAATTCCCTTAAAACGAGCGAAGTTTCACTCTTGATGGAGTGCCTACAGTGATCAATCTTACAAAAAGAGTGATCATTGCAGGCACTCGTGGAAGAGTGAATTTTTCCTCTTCCTGTTGTGAATTTCACTCTTTATGAAGTGAGTTTCACTCCTCTCGGAGTGAATTATCACGCTAATGGAGTGAATTTACACTTTTTTACTCTATTAAAGAGTGATTGCGTTCACTCTTTTAATTTTAGAATGTAAGATCTCCGTTTATTTTTCATTATCCCAGATAACGTAAATTCCAAGTACGGTAATAGGCAGTCTTGCCAGAGTGTAATTAGACCGATAGACACACCGAGAAGTTGTGCGAACAGGCAACGCCACAGTAACGGATTTAACAATATAACTGTTTGTTTAAATCTGTTTCAAGTGATGCTCAGTTTATGTTTGCTACCATGCATATGTTCTCTCCGTGGACTATCTGCCCTACATTGCCAGAAGGTTTCGTTCACGGTCGTACTGTATTAAAAAGTAACGTCTGCCACAGTAACTTACTAAAGGCAGAAACCTGAACGCGCCCTTCAATGTGTTCATGTATAACGAAATATTTAAGCTGCTCTTATAGCGGTGGATCAAAGGGAATTGATAATTACGTGATAACGAAGTCAGTAATCATATTAATTACACATCAACTAATCTGAGCAGATTGCCAAGATTAAACTATATTTTACTTACAATAGTTTTCAATGTCAGTGCGTAAAATGTAGACAACATAGTCTAGTATTGAGCATAATCTAAATGCTTGACTTCTCAGTAGCCTACCTTACAAAATATGACAGAATCATTGTATAACGATCGCGTGGATAACAAAATGCTGCGATGTTGAAAACTGAACCCAGGTTTAACTGAAGGTTTTTGTAGATTGAACCTCAAAATAGACATAGAAATCATGCTTGCCCTCCCTTTATTTGACAGAAATCACGGTGTATAAGGAATACGGATTTGAATTCTCGTGTGTTACCATTATAAGGTTTGTAAGTGAAGGGCTCCCTTAATCACCTCTCATGAATAATGCATAAAACAATAGGCCTACTTTAAGTAACCTTAATGGGTGATAAATGCTTTGCCAGTGGCGTGTAAAATTTAAAGGGGAGAAAATAAGGCAGATCGTTTTTGTCACTACTATTCGTCTTAAATTTGTGACACTCTTTCAGCTGATTTCACCGTTCTTTATCGTTAGCAGCCAATTCGCCAACCACTCGTTTGGTGACAGCGCGCATCTCATGGAGGGCCTCTCCCAAAGCCGCCTTCTTATGTTTGCGTAAGCCGTTTTATCCTCGAGTTACGTACTACGACAGACAACGCGCACCGTATCAGCTACAATTGGAAAATTGCCAATCATTTAATGATTATTTTACCCCTGGGCATGGCTCAGACCTGACTGAGGCCACGGATCTATAGATCGACTTGTTGCGATGATCATGCACCCGATGTCACCGGTCAGAAAATTGCTCACCGACAGTCGTCGGTTACTTGCGAATTTTTCTAATTGCTTAAATCTAAAGGGCAATTTGTTTGTGACTTGAAACAGGTTCAGATCCACCTTTCGGCGACCACTTTAATTCTTACTTTGATACATTTTGAAATAACTGTAAAAGGCGTAGTTTTACGGAGATGACCTGATTACATCATCATCGGAAGATAGGGTTAGGGGGAGCTACTTTTTGAACGGAAAGTCTCTATCGTTAAGTGGCAATATCATCACACAATTAAAGTGTGATAACGAATTTTGCCATGAGACAAGCAATGATATTGTGTGAGGTAAATGATTGGAACATGAAACAACAATTCAGCGTGTACCTTCGCCAACGCGGCACATAATCGTCTCAAATAAATTACCCATAATGCCCTCCTTTAATTAATTAAACAATGCTTCTCTAAGTTTTCCATCACTTGCATTAATACTCCACTGCCTGAATACGGTAAATGGAATATATGTGGAGGTAAAATGGTGTTGCGGACGTAGTCCAGATAACTTTATATTTTAACATGTACTTGGTCAGTTGCTTGATGGTAGAACTGACGTGTTCTAATATTCCAATTTAAATATTTTAAAATACAACTGTAGTTTGAAACAACTTTTGAAGGCTATTATACCACATTGAACATATCATATACAAGTCAGTGTCGTGTCTGAAATTATGTCTAAGGAATAAAACGAGGGGGTGGAACAGAAAACATGTTGCACTATAATATGTTGCTTCAGTTCAGGGCCCAAAAAGTTTCAATACAACTAACTCTGCAAAATATACAAAGTTATCTTACTACATGAGATCATGTTTTCTTCCCATATCGCCATATTGGTGTATGGTTCTTGGGTGTGAAAGTTACCTATAAGGGGACAACCTCTGCCCCAAATGAAAGGAAAATTTTGAGGATCTTAAAAGTATTGAGACAGTCCTTGTTTCTTTGTATCCTTAAGCTTCATAGACTTTCATATACTCTTCCGTAAGGGAGTGAATTCCTCCAGAATTGAATATTCATAATTTTATATTTGAATGACACTTGAGTCGCTCTTTGGTGCCATTTAATATATCTTGTGAATTTAAAAAGTTTTAGTAAAATTGATTCCTCAAATCTTCCGTGAAATGTTGCAAAATACTAAGTCTGTATTCTCCTGGGTCCTGCCGGGTGTCTCCTGACGGCTGAAACTGAGGTTAGGGATTTATCTTTGCTTCAAAAATATTTTTCGAAAAAAATGGTTGTTTAGCTTTCTGGCTAACAGTGTGACTTCAATGTTAGTGGATCATCGTAGCAGATAGTCGGATAATTGGATCTTACCCAGATTAATGAAGGGCTTCCTGGAGGGGAAACACCGTGTAGGGGATCAAATGATTAAAATTGCATTCAGAAAATAGCAACTTTAACTTTAACAGTTTAAGGGGCAGAAATCAGGAGGGGTTTGCTTTCCCACTCCCATGTCTGCACTAATCGTTTTGGCAGATCAAACCTTTAAAAAATCGTCATTAATAGATTTGTTATACTGGCACGTTTCACAATGATTTAGTTCAAACGACCACAAGGGCTTCGATATTGGGGGACAGGGATGCATTTGCCTCCAATGAAACCATTGGGGACAAAACCTACCGTTTTGCCCCCAATAATTCAGGTTAATAAAAAAAAAAACAGCACAATACAATATTGTGATATACAGATGACTTCATGAAGGCTCCGTGAAAGGTCTCTTTGAGGCCTATTAAAATAAAAATACTGCACTTATAGTGCACCATCTATATTTTTTGTGTATTTGCGTGTCAATGTGGGTTTGTGTGTGTGTGTGTGTGGGGGGGGGGGATGTTTGAACGTGTGTTTCTTTGGGTGCATGCGTTCGTGTGGGTGGATTGTTTGTAGACGAGTCCGGTCCGGGACACGAACCAAGGTTCCAGCCGTTGGGGAATTCTTTGCTCCCCAATCCACGAGCCAGACCGACGCCCAATGATCCGTTCTGCGTCAGACAGTACGGCCTCATACCTTACTGGCAATCGCCTCCGAAAATTCATGCAATGATGCAAGAGGCGCTATTTGAAACGTTTAACAACAGATTTTATTAATTTTTTTCTTTTCTTACGTTTAATGTCATGTATGATGTACGAGTTATTATTTTTCACTGTTAATTTATGATATTAATTTCTATTTTCCACTCAATCCAGTATACATCTTTCCCAGTCATTACCATAAAAGAAGAAATAAAAACAGATTTTGTCGTTTTTTTCACAAAAAATAAGGAAAAAACGTTCTCGTGCGCTCACAAAATTAAGTTTCACCTGCACTGCTCTATTTCCAAAGGCTGGTATTTAGCGCACCGAATTTACAGAGGCCTAACAAACTAAGCAAACTCCACTGGTTTCCGTGCAATCAGTACATAAAAGTTCCCAAATCGAATGGACACATGATATAGTAACACTATAGCAATATTTATTATTGTTATTTCGTTGGCGTCTTGGTAAGATTAGAAAGGACAAAAAGATCAGACCATTTTGACAGTAACAAAGACAATTTTCATTCACAATCCTACATATTAAAGACAGGATAAAGAAACTCATGAATCTTGTTAGAATATTTCTTCAAACTTTACCAACTGACCTTCCCCACACCGTCCTATTTTAACGGCGGAGCAGATCGCGGCGCGCTGCAGATTCTTATCGGGCTTATCGCGACATTCAGCTGCGCTTGATGACGAAAGTCTCGAGGCACTAAGCGATGTTAATGGTATCCTATCGCGCCTTTCGTTCAGGGCACGCTTCGGCCAAACTCATCAATCCTCGCACAAGACTTTTCGATCCGTGAAAAAGCTTGTCAGTGTAATTGGAAAGATACCTGTTTGCCAGGCAAAAAACAGAAAAATATTGTTTTAGCAGCGACGGGCAACTACAAACGAACTTCTCACCGAAGGGCAAGACTCAGGTATATGTGCAGAGACAACCCCGCCTGTGCCGGCAACCTGCATGGTAGGAAAATTTTATGGGTTAAGTAAGCAAAAGAGACAGCTGGAATTGCTGCGTTAGGTGACAAGGCAGTCAAGTTTTCTCGACCTACTTTTTCTTGCGTTCAGGTGAGAGGAAAAGATTATCGACTAATCTCTGTTTGCTAATGGTCAAATAGAAAAGGGGCCGCTTCTTCCCTGAAAGTCGGCTGCCGTGTTCGCTCCATTACGGAACTGTCGTGTGTAACGAACTGCGAAGAAACCGTAGGAAAGTCATTCTAGGTTGGTAACCGATAGCCAGGATCTGCACACGGCGACAGGAAACGCTTCCTGAATATTACAGACGCAAAACAGTTGAAAAACGGAGACCGAGGGAAAAAGAGAGACTGAGAGCACGAAGGACGCCCTCCGATAGTGGCGTTGGAAAGAATCACATAGCATGATGATAGTACTAGATACATAAATTATTGACGTTCTATGGTTGTTTTATGTTCAAAGTGTGATTTTAACCCATTGCCTTAAGTGAGATCTGATCAGAGTGTTACAAGGAGTACGAACACCACAAAATTCCTTGAAAAACTTGCAAGGCACAAGTCATTTCAAAAACTAACGAAATAAGTTTCGCGATTCTCGGAGGTCAAAAACCTGTTGTGTTTCACCACGGAGTTTTCACATTCCTTCCACCATACCTCCCTTCCACAAATCTCCTAATTTTCCACTGTGACAACCCCTTTTTGTTCACCATGAAAGTATTCAACCACGTCTTCCAAACTAAATCCCCCATAATATGCCAGCACCAACCCCGTGGCCAAGAAGAGGTGGATCAAAGCCCTCAAGAAAATATAGTTGTCATTAACTTGAATTTTGTCAACTATTTTGCCTCCTGCACACATTTTCGTCCTCTTGTAAGTGTAAGCAGGTAGTTGTCAGAGCAATCTCGCTTCCTTTCAAACCCTTTTTTTGGCGAATGCCTCGTCAACTCACAACTGTCCATTGAATGAAGTTCATACATACAAAGTGAAAAAAGCTGTGACCGGAGCGACTTGAAACGATTGGTTAAAACTGAGAAGTAAAATCTCATTTGAACTTACACCAACAACTTCGATGAAGTAACTCACATCATTTGATTCTCTTTCTTCATCATAAATTTACATATTAGAGTTGTAACAAAACATGGTGCCGAAGGAAGTTGGGGATAGGTTCAAGAGGAAATTTTTCAGGGGCAGAATTCAGGGACCCTCCTTTGCTTTGTCCCTTTGCTACTGACTTGAAAATTGGCAACTTTTGACTGATGTTCGATGGGAGTCACTTTCGGCTATATTTAACATATAGTGCTGGAATGTTTGCACCAAATAAGCGGGTTCAACCTTTAGATACCTATGAAAGAAACTTCTTACCAGGTGTATAGATAACTTGACCAACGGTGGCCATGGTGATGATGCTCAGTTTCGAAAGGTTGTGTCAGCATTTGAGTAGCATGTATCCACAATTACCGTGTGTGAAATCATCTGACTGTGAAAGAATACAAGAATAATTACCATTTTGATGTGGACTGCCGCCACCCACCTTCAGAAGTTGGGAACCATAATTTGAAAATGTATTGCAAAAATATATTTTATGAAGAATGCTCTTAAATTCTAAGCAATAACTAATTTAAGATATGACTTGCCAATTGTTTTAATAACACATCAAAGGTCCAGAGGTGTGAGGTAGATCCAAACAATGACACTTTTTTCTGTAATAGATTAAAAAATGTCCCAACCAGCATCCCAATATTGTGCAATAGTTGCTACATGAATACAAAAATACCAGATATCATAATGAATTCTAATTGCAGCAATTCAAGGAAAACTATACGATTTAAACAAACTGAACAAACATAGTTGCATGCGTAAAAATTTGAAAAAAATTAAAAAGAGTATATCACACAGCTTTTTTTCTTTCCAAGAAAACTGCTTACATTCAAAAACCGTAACACACACTGTAAATACAATTATTGGTTCAATATTTTTACAGTAGGCTAATTCACTTAAATATTTACGGAGGATTCAACCTGCAGGGTTCTTAAGAGAATCTGAAGAACTATTTCCTTTTTTATAATAAGCCATTGCTTTAATCTAGAATCTAGAATTTCTTTTATTTTGTCTTGGAACGCCAGAACGGCAATAATTGGGTGTTTAATAAATTCCTTTTTGGTTTTGTTGCAAGTCGAGCCGCTATACCGGTACTTTCCACCACGGTGTGCTTTGCGCCTTGATATGTTGCCGCCAATAACAGCCTTACATCGAATTCAACAATATATTTCTCTTAATTCTACTTAGGAATAAATGATGAAAATGCCATTTGGGGGATATAAGCTTTGGAATTCCGTCTGTTCTCAGCTTGTCGCATCTTGTTTCTGCTTCTTTTGAAACATTTCTTTCGTTGGGGTTCTTAATTGCTAACTCGCATGACGACTAATGCTTGTACGGCGAAGTGGTAGCACGGAGATGAAATAAGAACTTCAGTGATGAAGGTCATACCATGCCGTTAAGCAAAGTTCTTAAAATTAATGGGCTATGCATAAAATGTTAAATGAACTAAATGTAATACGATTATTTATTGCAATGCTAAAAATTCTTTAATTTGTTGCGTGTGTTTTAAAGTGAAAAAAATACATGCGATGAGGAAGATTTCGAGTCGTATATCTGTTAAGGTGAAACGGGTCGATTCTCACGCTTTTTGTCATTAAAGTACTTGCATAGGTGTTGGTAATTATCGTAAACAACTTCTCGTTACAGAACATTCTATGTCTCTGGTGGTTTGCCAGACACAGTTACACTGAATCAGATTGACTTTCGTTAAATGTTGGGAGTATGCAACTACCTAGGGATAAACAAGTGAACGTTTATCAACAATGCTTCATTAATGAACAATAATTTAAAAAGTTAACAATATTAACATTTATATCAAAAGGAGGACGCGTTAGAATGAAATAAAGAGCAGTAAGCCTGAAATGAAATGCGCATGCTTTACACGGTGAGCCCTACTTCTAGAACACAAAGATATTTGAGGCAGTCACGCACAAATGTTAAGTTGCTATATTACAACACAGTATTTTGGGTAACTTGTAGCATGGTAATACATTTCTTAACAAAAATCTGATTTGCTCCCATATTTGATTGATCTATCATTTTATATATATAAAAGTTTTGTTTCAAATCATAACAACAATCTGTATGTACGATGAACTGAACATTTCGCTTTACATTCTTTCTGCAGAAAAACATTCATAAAATGTTTAATTTTTGCTTCCTCGGGACTGCAGCTTTACATGCTGTTGTAAAAGGAGATGTGAGATATCACATGGATATAAAAGTAACAAAAGGAAGATGAAATCCAAAGTGATTGTTCATTTAATCAGTCAATTTTCGTCACAGATAGACTAAACAAGCAAAGATGACAGGAAATACAATGACAAAGCAGGCATAGAATGCTTCCTGATAACACAAACCAACTAATGGTGGCGAGTACATCAGCTTTGAAATAATTTATTTTTCATTGTCGATTTTTTCATTTTACCATTAGCTATACAAACCTGCATTCATGGAAAGGGCCCAAGACGTTCCTTCTTGGTCACGTTGAAGTGCATCACCATTATCGCAGTGGCCCTTCATGAGTAGCAGCGATGTACTATTTTCCTGAAAAAGTATTCCTCCTTTTCCACTTGTGGCAATTGATACCAACAATTCTTAAATGTTTCATTTTTATCATTGGACGTCGTGCCAATTGTTTTTTTTTTTTTGAGGGGGGGGGGTGGGGTTGGGACTTGGGAAGTGGTAGTTGCCAAGAAATACCATCTGTCAAGCTGAAATGACATTTCCATGCTTGTAAGTACACAGCAGACACCTAAACCATCTGACGGTCTTCTTCTTCTTTCCTTTCGCTTTTGCAAGTGAGAGCTTCAGTCCCCCTGACCTGCTAACAGAACTTAAAAGTGACCTTTCTGGGTATCTATTAAATCCTGGACCCTGCTCAATGGATTACACAATTGAGTTAAGAGGGATGTTCGCTGTACTTGCAACCATTAGCGTCGCTAGAAATCCATATCTGGGGAAGAGCGCATTTTGAGGAGTCAAGCTCAAGATACAACTGACATTCAACACATAACCATGATTTTTTTTTGGGGGGGGGGAGGGAAGGGGCTGGCGGACGTTTGGAGACCTTGGCCCCAAACCCCTTCCCGGTCGCGTAGTGGCTGCGCCATTGCTTTCAATAGTATGTAAAAGAAAGCGAATAAATTATGATCTATTTATATACAAACATTTAGAATTTGAAAAAGAGTGCATGGATCACCGTTTTAGGTAGCACGCAATGACCAGAAGGACCTAAACCTATTCTAGCCCCTCTGACGAAATCTTCTTGCTTCACCTAAAAGCAAACATCAAGGTCAATTTTTTTCTTTTTTTTATTGTTCTTCTCAATTAGTGATATGTACAAAACAACGAAGCGAGTCATTGCAGTTATAAACAATATTAAACATAAAACGAAGTACAGGGGGAAATAAATGTGTTACGTAATATTAAACATAAAACGAAGTACAGGGGAAAAAAGTGTTACATAATATTAAAATCAAGATGAAGGCTATTAAACCATGGCTGCCATTGTCTCATGAACGTATTTGTATCAGAAGAAGTACACGCATTGTAATGCAGTGGTTGTATCAAACTCCTTGCATAATTTTGAAAGTGAACAAAATTCAAGATAGTGTTTTGCATTTTGCACTTGTAAATATAAAATTTGAACCATATCATCAGTACATTCACAGCTCTGTTTTCAGCTTGATCATTCAGGATGCCAAAAATCATATTCTGTGGGCTAAGGTAAAAGGTATCATTAGTATTAGCTTTAACAAAATTCTGAAACTGTCTCCACAAAGGTTGTACTTCTTCACAGTTAAACATAACATGGCTAATCGTTTCTCTTTCTTTTGAACAGAAAGTACAAAAATCATGATCTAAAATTTTAATTCTTTTCAAGTAAGTATTTGTTGTCAGAATTCTGCTATTAATTCTGTACTGGAACCAAGAAAATTTACTCTCCAAATGTAAGCTTAAGGGTAACTGATAAATTAAATTCCAACTTAAATGGTTGCTCCCAAGTTCAGCGGACCATTTTTCCTGAGATTTTATGGCAAAATGGTTATAATTAATGATTTTCTTATAGAAATCAGAGCCCCCCTTTTTCGATTTGTTCAGAGTAGCATGAAACTCTGGAATGAATGGCCGTTTTAATTTTTTGAAAGTTCGACCTTTTAAAAAGAATTTAACCGCTCTTAAAACACCTCAAAAATAAAAAATGATGGATGCTTTAAAAGGCAAGAGCAGTCATCTCAAATTGAAGAAGTGCAGTAGACTGTCCAGTTTCATGATTAGCTGTTGGGAGTCATGTGACAATGTTTTGTCAAATGTGAAATTTACCAGAAATAACTGAATAACTGATTGGTTTACCTTGAATATGCAATAGTAAAGTCATAAAATGTAATAAAAGATACTTTGAACAGAAAAAAGATTAAAATTGTGTTATTTAGCTTTTTTTTTCTAAATAAGTTTTTTTTGGGGGGAGGGGGACTGCTCTTTACCTTTAAGCTCAAAAGAGAAGTCTTGTTTTTATATCATAATTTAAACTTACGTTACAGGTCAACAGGTCCATGGGCGTCCGCAAGGGGGGCAAGGGGGCACTTGCCCCCCACCCGGAAAATCAAACTTGTGAAAAAATTAATTAAAAATTAAAATAAATAAATTAAAAATAAATCATCAAAATATCTTCACTCACAGCGTCAGTTTCTACTAAAATATGCGGACATTTGACCAGGAACAGCAAAAGAGAAGATGGTATGCTGAATAGTGAAATCGTTATTTGGGAACCATCATTCGTGATATCTATTGGAAATTTGTAATTGTAAAAACTATGCCAAAATTGTACTAGTTGTCAAGCGTGTAGTGTGCATATGGCATCCGACTATCGATGAATGCGCTTGGTCTTGGTTTGGTCCCGTGCTGATCTCAAGTGACGACGCGCGGATTAAACTGGGATATACAAGGTGAATATGAGGGGGGGGGGGGTATGATTTATAATTGGGCAACGGATATAGGCCTATATAGGCTGTTTGAGAGTTGTAAGTTTTATCGTGCTCAGGCGTGCGAGGCCGTGACCGAGAGGCAGATTTCCCTTCAACAATTTTTAACATTGAAAATTCTAAAAATCTAAAAATTACAGACATAAAATTCCTGTTTCAGGGCTGGGTACATGCAGCTTATAACACTCGCCAAGTGTCATTTCCGGCCATCTGGAGGGTTTGTAAGACCCCAAATTTTCTTGTACGCACCGCGCCAACCAGTGGTGGCGCTCCGCTTAGATAGTGTGCACAATTCAATCATGCATGAATGACCTTGCCCCCCTTGTAAAAATTTCTGCGCAAATGAACAGGTCCAATGGTTGGTTTGGGGTCTAGTGAGGTTTTGCCACATGTTTTCGTGCTACTATGGTTCTGGGTGCGAGTCTTCGAGACCATCCTTAAAGACGGTTATTCTAACCCTCCAGTCAGTTTACATTCTCGAACCAGCTCCTTTCTCCTTGCCCCTCCCACATCTGTCAAAAAATCATCGTTGTTCAGACCCGAACCTGGTATGTTGCAAAACTGCATATCCCGTGGTGAGGATACAAGGCCCTAATGCTTAATCAAAATAACCTAAGTGCATGCATGTTTAGTGAACTATCGGCACACTGGGTTTTTTCCAATTTGGTGTCAATCAAAGAGATTTACCGATAGCAGTATGTGGTTATGGCAAGCGAAATGTCCAATAATTAGAAAAACCAAGTTTATCGGTCGAAAAACCAGGTTTATCGGTCGAAAAACCAAGATTTTCGGTCGAAAAACCAAGATTTTCGGTCGAAAAACCAAGATTTTCGGTCGAAAAACCAAGATTATCGGTAGAAAAACCAAGTTTATCGGTCGAAAAACCAAGTTTATCGATCAAAACCATGTGTTTCGCCGATAAACTTGGATTTTCGACCGATAAACTTGGTTTTTCGACCGAAAATCTTGGTTTTTCGACCGAAAATCTTGGTTTTTCGACCGATAAACCTGGTTTTTCGACCGATAAACTTGGTTTTTCTAATTATTGAACAAACTGTATTGAAAAACCAAGTTTATCGATCGAAAAACCAAGATTCTCGGTCGAAAAACCAAGTTTATCAATTATTTCGAAAAACTTTTTTCGATTACCATGGTGATTTGCCGGTACTACTTTCTGTGACCACGACATGCTAGATGGCGGCTCCTTCAAAATGATTGATACATGTCATATTGCATAGCTTACGTCCGTAACTTCCAAAGAGAACATCATCAAGAAAAAATAATGGAATTCAGGTTGGCCAAAATCAGTGGCGTAATCAGACCTGACTGTCCGGGGGTGGGGGGCAATTGCATAGAGGTTTCCCGATTTTGTACTAGTTGAGCTGTTGAGATGATGTACACTGTGTTAGTTTGTGGGTGTCTTAGGGCCTCAAGGGAAGTGTTGTGTTAAGTGGCGTCGGAAGCAAAAAATCGCGACCCCTCAGACAGTCGGAAATGGTTTGTCTCGAGCTTTTAAGTAGTAGCTCAGTTTTCCGATTTTTCTTGCAGATATGAACACCACTGTAATAGGGATGCATTACGGCGGGCCAAGCGCGCCGAAATTTCTGCCGTTTTAAGATAATGATATGTTGATATGGAGCTTGCATTGCAATAAGCTTTCTGGGTTTCCTATGAAGAAGTTTAAAGAATTGGGAGGATTACTGACGAATCTGTACCTCTTTCAAATATTGGTGCAAATCTGAGAATGATTGCTTTTCTAAAGCCCTCCCGACTGTCTGGCAAAAAGCCGTTCGGCGAAACCAAACTATAAACTGCTTCCAGAAGAAGCTAGATTGCACGACGACTCGGTCTTTGATGTTACCCAATGTTATCTAAGTCCTACGAACTGACACTTTACGATGACATTTCAAAAGTTTCTCGAACTATTTAGACAAAATATTTCAAAATCAAGAGCTTTTATTGAAGAAAATTTGGAATTCTATGAAAGACAGTGTACAAAAATGGCAATATAGCTGCGGTGTATCTTGATGATGTAGTGTTGCATGTACCAAATATCCGATTTTGTCATTTCCAGAGCTCGGAAAAGTTCGCCAAACTGATTTATGTGCCACAACAAATGCACCTCACATTGCAGTTTAGTTGCTCCTTTTGAGATTTGGAACAATGAAAAAAGCGGGTTTATTACCCGGGAGGGGGCGGGAAAATGGTTCCGCTGCTTCATTTTTCACGGAGGGAGGTTGTCACCGCCCCAGGCCCCGCTTTCTATGCCTATGGTTGTGTTGCGGACCGATCCCCTCCTCAAACACCACCATCTGAATATAATTTTGATTACTTTTCACCTCCCGGCCCTTTAATAGAGAGTCGGGATGACTTTAAAAAAAGATTACTTTTTACATCTCAAATACAAACAAATTTTATGCAATATGGTCAATACTTACACTTACATTGGTGTCTTCAGGTAAAATGAAAAATATACACGATCTCGAGTTTAACAATTCATATGTCAACATGAAAATATATCTGACATATAACATCCAAAAATATCTGATATATAACATCCATTTTTTAAACGTTAAAGGAAAAGATACAAGCTTTATGTTCTTGGTCTTCTTGCATGAACGGTCTTTAAATGTGGGCTGTATTGTCCTATAATTAAGTTCCATTAGTCAGATGGTCATTTTAGGCTGAATGTATTGATGACTGGATCAAAGTAAGTACTCGCAGAAATGTTGCTTTCTGTATAATGAGGCGAGCAAGAGAGGAAAGTCTTTCCTCCGATAAAGTGGACCTCAGGTATTATTATTATATTAACTTTAGGCGACTAAATGAATGTTCGTATATTTTGCTAAATGAATGTTCATATATTGACCAAAACAGTTTTCCACGGGTGCAGATCAACCTTGCTTTTGATGTTATAGTTGGCCCATTTTCTTTGTTTTCTTTCTTTCTTTTCGCTTTTTTCCTTTCCCATTTCTTTCCTTTCCCTCCTTTTCCTCTTTTTCCTTTTCTCTTCTTCCATTCCTTCCATTCCCGTTTCTTGTTCGAGGGAGGGGGGGGGAGGGGGGAAGGCTACTCCCCACTGAAATGAGCGAAGTTTCGGCAGTCGACTGAGGAATGAAGCAACTGTAGGTTCTGACGATCTTTCTTGTCTGTTAGGTAATGGTGCTGAAACAGTGTTGATAATCACAAACAAGAATATTATTTTGGCCAACCTAAATTCCATTATTGTTTCTTGATGATGTCCTCTTTAGCAGTTACGAACGTTAGCTATGCAATATGATATGTACTGTGCGTACGTACTGAGCTGCATGCATGTTGTTACATAGCCCATCAATTTGAAGGTCACATGTCGTGGTCACAGAAAGTAGTACCTGCAAATCACCATGGTAATCGAAAAACCAGGTTTTTCGGAACAATCGAAAAACTTGGTTTTTCTACCGATAAACGTGGTTTTTCGACCGATAATCTTGGTTTTTCGACCGACAATCTTGGTTTTTCGACCGATAATCTTGGTTTTTCGACCGATAATCTTGGTTTTTCGACCGATAAACTTGGTTTTTCGACCGATAATCTTGGTTTTTCGACCGATAAACCTGGTTTTTCGACCGATAATCTTGGTTTTTCGACCGATAATCTTGGTTTTTCGACCGATAAACTTGGTTTTTCGACCGATAATCTTGGTTTTTCGACCGATAAACTTGGTTTTTCTCATTATTGGACATTCGGCTTCGAAAAACCAAGTTTATCTTTCGATATACCAGATAGATCGAAAAACTTGGATTTTCGACTGAAAATCCAAGTTTTCGACCGATAAGCCAAGTTATTTTGAAAATCCAAGTTTTTCGACCGAAAGACCAAGATATGGAGATAATCTTGGTTTTTTGACCGATAAACTTGGTTTTTCGACCGATAATCTTGGTTTTTCGACCGATAAACGTGGTTTTTCGATCGAAAAACTTGGTTTTTCTAATTATTGGACATTTCGCTTGCCATATGTGATACCCTCGGGAAAAATTTTAGCGTGGCGTCTCGAGTGACTGTTTTAGACAATAACCCCAATGTACTATCATGACTGAAAACCCTTTCCCAAACTGTAATGAACGTATGGTCCAAGGGGTCATATCAAGACCTACGTGGGTTCAGGCAAAAACGTATTTGTGGGCTGGAATTATATCTGAAATATGGAGTATTATTACTATGAAAAGAACAAGTAAGAATTAATTTTACTTCCAAACCAGTAATGGAGACCGCGTTAATTTTTTATAGAATGCTTCACTTGAACAATGACTAACTTTTTTTGTTTTTGTTTTTATTTTTTGTATATATTCATCTTTATATTGGAGAAAATCAAGACCATGTTCTAAAATTTACAAAGGATTTTCAAATGCAATTAAATTTACCCATTTCGATTTCGTGTATTATTGTCGTTGTTACTTTTATAATTACATCTCAATTACAACATCCATTAACCGTTGTCGATGAATAGAAGATCCTTTCGTCATTGCAATAAATAATAAGTGAAGAAAGGGCACAATTGCAGATAGAATAGAATACATGGAATGGAAAGTTATTGCAAACACTGTTTTAGAAATGTAAACGACATCTGAAACGAAGTTTGAAAAGCGCTTTCACAAAAATTAAAAAGATGTGTGAAAACTACTTTAATGTAGCGCAGACTAAGGAGTAAGTCTGTTTGAAAACTATAGAAATATTTTAAATCTTACAAATATCCTTTTCACGCGTATCTTTCATGACGTTTCATATGAAAATATCGAATACTGAAGGTAAACCAATGAATTTGCATGAATTTAAAACTAAGTAGCGAAACATTATCACGTGATGAAAAGAAGACATTCTCTCATTAAGAAAAAGGTACACTTAGGCAAATTGTGGGCTGCATTTTCCTTCAGTTTTATCAAAAACATGGTTAGGGAAAATCTTTCAAACATGATAACAACCTATTAATTAAAAGGTCAAGTTGAATGAATGAAATCGAAAAACAATCATGTGAAAAAGGATTTCCTGTGAGCACTTGTATTATTTTCGTGAAATTTTTACAAAATAATAATTTTATCTATCCAAATATATATATATATATATATATATATATATATATATATATATATATATATATATATATATATATATATATATAACAAATAGTAAAAACTGGTAAAACAAGAGCATATATTTAGCTTTCAGGACCACCGGCCCCTTCCTCAGAAACGTGTTTAGACAACTCAGTTGTCTAAACACGTTTCTGAGGAAGGGGCCGGTGGTCCTGAAAGCTAAATATATGCTCTTGTTTTACCAGTTTTTACTATTTGTTTTATGTTTTTACTGGTGTGGTGCCTTTCCATTTGGTTTATATATATATATATATATATATATATATATATAGATATACATATATATATATATACAAACGGTATATACATATGCCTAGACAAACGGCGTGATCCTCTTATACCGACTGACACCATCCTACGTTTAACGGAACTTGTTCTCACGCAAAATTGTTTTCAGTTTAATGGGCGTTTTTATGAATGGGTCCCAGGCAACTGTAACACGCCACGACAACCACAACGAAGAAACATACATTGGTCTAACAGAGAACATATTCAAAACAAGATACACCGCCCACAAGTCTAGCTTTAAACACAAAGACAAAAGAAACGCCACTGCACTCAGTGAATACATCTGGAAACTAGAGGATACAAATGTAGAACACTCCGTAAAATGGAAACTCGTGAACAAAGCTCGAGCATACTCCACATCATCTAAAACTTGTAATCTCTGTCTGGAAGAAAAGTTCTTCATTATACTCAAACCTTCCTTAGCAACTCTAAATAAAAGAAACGAACTGATAAGCTCTTGTAGACACAGGAACAAACTTCTACTGTGTAATTATTCTAATAGGTAATGTATCTTGGCTCGCTGTACACGGTTCGTGCCTGTTCACAACGAACACGTGCTTAAAAACGGACACGTTCAAAAGCAGCGAACACATACGTATTTAATGTTATTGACATCATTCTACTTCAGGCTTCTGAGGAGTGAGGACCTACATTATTGGCCCTTACGAAACAGTTCTGTAAAGCTATGTTGTAAGAACTTATTGCAACCTTTTCAATATAACAGCTCCCTTCACAGGGTTGAGCACTTTACCATTGCCTGGTTGACATTATTAATTTTTACTATTACGGTTTTATATATATATGCCAATATATATATATATATATATATATATATAAACATATATATATATATATATATATATATATATATATATATATATATATATATATATATATATATATATATATATATATATATATATATATATATATATATATATATATATATATATATATATAGTCAATATTCAGAAATGGAACGAATGTGATTTATATTTATATAATATATATGTATGTATGTATGTATGTATCTTATTGTTTCTTAAGCAACGAGTTAATTGTATACTGACTGAATGTGTTCGGAATACCGACAAAATTATATGTTATGGCAATTCAAAACTGTGTCTTGTTTCCAGATAAAAGTATAACAGGAATACCATAATCTTGCAGAAGAAGTGTTTAATTAGCAGTCTGAAAATGGTACAACGAGTGTGTGTTAAATACAAACTGGTACTTAAAGCTGTGCCGAAAAACATTACATAATTCAAAGGTGAATGTGGGGTGGGTACAAGTGTGATGGCATGGAAAAACCTGGGGGGGGGGGAGGGAGCGTTTAGGGAACGTCGAGTCGTCCAACCTGCTATGTCGATGGACATGAGGCCTTTTCACCTTCTATTTTGTCAATTTTCATCTCGAAATGTTTTTTTTCAAATAGGATTCCTTGGCGCAAAAATTAATGCAAGATTTGAAATATTGCATTGAATGCAGTGTAACTGGCCCTAATACCTGTATAACAGACCTCAAACTTCCCTCTCCCTTGAAATATCTCGACAACCATTTGGAAAGAATCATTTTGAAAACTTTACGAAAATGGAGTGTAAATTCTCGTATGACGAACGTTTAAGTGAAAGCACTGCATGAAAAGCCTTCTTGTTTCTGTGCATTGTTCTCAAATATTAACTACCTTATGAACTGCTTTATTAACTTATGGAGATCCCTTACTACTTAACTATGTTACACATTTAATTGGTTTGACAACTTAAATTCAAAAGTTCATAATTCTCATATCTCGTATCAATATTTGCTGAATAAATTTTGCTATTTATTTGGAGGAGGATTTGACATGAAATCAGCAAAGTAAAATACCACAAATTACATCGTATTTTCTCTCTAAAAATTGATACACTTTAAGAAGAAGTATATAGGCCTACATGGAACTTTTAAGGACCAGTCGTCTCACCCCAAACTACAATTCCTGTAGGGTTTGTCAAAATTCTCCATTGGCTCAGCTCTTTGATTGACAGCTAATTCGAACAATTAATGCAGAGTACAAAAGCTTATATTACACAAAATGAACCGTACTGAGAGTGTTTTGATTATACACATTTAGGCTTTTTATATTAACCCTGAAGCAATAAGCTGAGATTGTGTCTGGATGAGGATTAACTCAGACAACTGTGGGAAGGGCTTAAGTAAGAAGGTTAAGAGAACTTGTACTGTGTGGGTTGGAGAATTGGGCCTTTAAATTAAAAGGTAATTTTTTGAGTGCTTAAGATTCAGGGCTATGAGGATATACGAAATTGAATACAAAGAATTTACCTTGGTAGGTGTACCCGTACATACTGCAGTGCTTTACTTTTTGCTGTTCCGTATGAATTTTCCCGATTGACAATTCGACGTGCTGACTTTTAAATTTTACGTTGGTGACGTCATAGTCGACCACATAAAAAGTCATGAAATGAAAAAACCTCAAAAGATAAACGAACCGAAAATATTGAAAGATTAATTAACAGGAAAAAAAGAAATCCCTTGTTAATTCTCAAAGGGGTGTCCCAACTGAATCATTTTTAATTTAATGTTAATAATCCTCTAGTAAAAGCGAATAATTCTGAGCTGGTTTAAGTTTAGCGTGAAGGCGTTCTACTGCAGTAAATTTCCATTCGCTGTGTTTTTGCGATGTTTTTGCATGAATTTCTTGATCAGGAAATCGTATGAAACAGCAGTAACGAACAGGCATCCGTTACGGTTGATTGTCGAATACACCTTTTTGGCATGAGTCTATTTCAAAAAATAAAGCGAGATTTTTATGCAACTCTTGATTTACGATTTTTTCAGCGAAACTTTGCTTTGCACTAGCTGTAAGCTACACCGAGAAATATCTACACACTTTTACGTACCAAAACAAGGTCATCCTCTACAACCTAATAGAAGTATCCAACTCGGAGTCTGTTTCCTGGGAATGCGTTTTCATTCTTAAAAATTTGAGAGAAATCGTCAAATATTACGACCCATTTATTTCTTTTCCCTCTTAGCCAGTTGCTCTAGATTTTTGCCCTCCTCAAATCTTACACGGTACACTGGTCGTTTCTTCCACGTTGCGCTTAACATTCCCCTAGGCGTTATGTTCTCCTTACTCCAGTCTTAAACAACACCCTTGCCAAACATTTTGAAGAAAAGAAGAGGGAAATGTCGCCAAGGGGGTTATGGAATCATCTTCACTCAGAACCAGAAACGATAAATAAACAACAAAAAATAAGAAAAAGGAGAAGCAGACGACACAATTTGTAAGCGCGCCAAAAAAAGGTGGTGCTTAGTAAATCCACTAGCGAAACGAAGAAACACCACACGGTTGGCTAAGTTTTCTGCTGTTTAGATTTTACCTGGGGCAGTTTGTAGCACCATTTTTGGCCCGAAACAAAAACTTTCATGGCAACGGTTAAGTGTCTTTTCTTGAGTGTTTGTATTGTGCTTCAATTAAGACTACATATTTGGTGAAGTTATCTTTAGTTGAGGGGGTAATTTTAGTGGATTCTTTTTATTTATATTTTTGCAACAGAAGCATGTTACAATTGAGAGGTAAAGGGGGAGCGATATTTTCTAATGTTGCTCTTGTCTAGATTCGCTCATCCAAGTTAACCTTAAACCTTTATTTGAGATGAGCAAAGGTATTTCTTTTGACCATTGAATATCCTGGAATGACTCATTCGTGGAAGCCAGTTGTGTGATTATTTGGATAATTTTAAGAACGTAGAATCCACAATAGTATTAACTGTTTTTGCTGTACTATCAGCTTGGCATAGAAATGTGTTAAAGGAAGTCATTTGTCACCACAAACTACAGTTTCAGTATACATATATCAAAACTCCCAATTGGTACAGCTCTTTGATTGGCATCACATTCAAACAATGTATCATAGCTTAATTACACAGCATGGGCACTGAGAGTGTCTTGATTACACATTATGGACTTGTATGGCCACTGGGACAAGCCATGAAGCAATAAACTAGGATCGTGTCTGGATAAAGATGAGTTTTAGATAAATGTGGAAGGGGCTAGAAGTAAGTAGGTTGGGAGAATTGGAACTGTTTGGGATGATGAAAAAAGGCCTTTAAGCTATCATTAAACATAAAGCATTTTTATGCGAAAGACCACATATCTCATCTGCTTTGAAAATGATTGGGGTAAACACTATTGTGTTTCCATTGCATTGTGAGAAAGTGAAGAACAGACTTTTGTTCTTAAGGCAGTTAGGATGAAATTGTGAATATTACACAGAAAATGGAAAGCATTTAATTTTCTCGAATGATAAGTTCTTCTTTTGTTTTTAAGACAAAGACATATTAAATACTGATAGAGGATAACAACTCGATTACTAAATACGTTCTCATTATCCATTGATTTATTAAAATTAACTCTTGCAGTTTTAAGCGCAATGAGTCTAACAAATGATCCGACCGACAGGTTTTGAAGCGGTAGAAAAGTATTCCCCTCTTTCTTAACTAAAAACAAAAAGAGTGCAAACCCATTAAATGCTTACTTGAATATTTGACTCAATGTCGGGATTTATCCACAATATCCCTAATACAGTATATGTTTGTCTTGATTTACGAGTCAATTTATAGAAAGCAGCTTAAATAGTTTGACAAATAATTCGTTTTAACCAAACTGCTTTTTCAAGGTAGACCCACTCAGAAGACTATCGGAGTTCAACGTTAGAACTTCAAATTCTTCTCTGCTAATACAAATGTTTAACTCGACTAAAACTTACAGCAAATCCTAATATCAATCTCCTTAAAAGAAGGAAAGCAGAAAAATATAACATCGCGATTTACTTCCTCTAATCTTGTAGGCGCCGATCATACGAGTCACAAAGACAAAGCTGTGTCAACTGGATTTGCCTCTCAATTTCTCTCTGTTTCTCCATCCTCTACCGTTGCGACTTAATATCCATCTTGAGCATGATTCACTAATTGTTGAACTGCAAATTATACAAATATGTACTATGTCTCTTCATATAGTCTAGCGTAGTTGGTGTATGTGTGTACGAAAATGTATGTATGTAAAGTAAGTCGAGTGACGTAGCGACTTTATATGAATAAGTGAGCCAGTGCGGTAGTATTGAATAGTCGCATGAAGACCTTAGGCCCCTTGACCCCAACTATTTGGTCATGCATAGCATAAAAAATATTTACAAATCAGTAACAATGTACTTTTGGTGCTACATGTACACTCTAAAAAATATTTAAACGATTTTGTTTAAAAATTAGGATACTCACGAAGATGAGTATTTCTACTCGAAATAAGTGAGTACTTCAACTGAATTTGTGCAAAAGTTTACACAAATTGCTGAATTTGTGCAAAATTTTACACAAATTGAGTTGAAGTACTCACTTATTTCGAGTAGAAATACTCATTTTCGTGAGTATCCTAATTTTTAAACAAAATCGTTTAAATATTTTTTAGAGTGTAGTTTAATGAGGATATGGTAATAAAGTTAGGTAAAAAGTGTTCAAAGTTTTGGACAGTTCATTTTCATATACAATATGTACTGTCGGTCTCAGTCTTCGTCTCGAATTCTGCCCTTTGTCTCGGTCTAGGTCATGGTCTCGATACTCTCTGGTCTCGGTCTCGGATATGCTGGTCTCGACTACAACACTGGACCCCATATCATGGGTGAAAGTACCTCTAATACCAACATAATTTAAGAACGTAGTCTAATGTTTCGAGGTCAAACAGTGTCAAAGAGTGTCACTTAGAAACATTACATGTGATATCTATCATCAAGGGGAGAACATGATGATTTTATTCACTTTAACTTGATTGCCATTGTACAACCTATTGTTGAAAATTCATCAATGTTATTTGTATTTAAATTGAATTGATTACCGACTACAGTGTTCAGGTGTAAAGATAGGAGACCAGAGCGGTGGATATATGGAGTGGCACCGTATTGTTCTCACCCTAATATTCCAACAATAAGCGAATTCCGTAATTCGTTGCCGCATGGAATTGTGTGGCACAGCCAAACAAGCTCAGCACGCAGTGTACTGCGTTCTCGTATTACGTTAGTGTCTAGCGAACTCAAACGAAAAATAGGGGTGTCAGTCCCACTTTACGACAGATTAAAATGCAAATTTTTACACCAAAAAGACAAAATAGACACAATCCACTACATAAAACCACACTGAGATCCCTCTTTATGTAATGGATGGGTTACGGAGGAATGATTTCACCAAATTTTTAAGTAAACTCAAATTTTGTTATACGTGTTTGTAGGTACGGGGTTGGTAGTTCATCCAGACAATTTGGAGGTTGTGCGCATGTTCATAACCACCAAAACGAATTATCGAAGTGGCTTATTGAGGAAACCTTAACACGATACATGTTAGGATTGTCATGAATATTGCTGTCGCAAACAGCAAGATTCGATTAATCGCAAATTCAATACCGTTGTGCTGCCCTCAAAATACATCTAACATCAACTCGACTCCCTGTTCTCAGTCTGTTCTGGTTTAGAGAACAGTGTTCATGTACGATTCGATCGCGAAGGACCAAATTCGCGAACTGTTCTTGCGCCCAACTAATCTCACACCACCACGGTTTATTTCAGTTTCAGTTTATTCTCCACATCTCCCCAATTAGGGAGCGAGAGACTGATGAAATAAACATTAAAACATGGTCTAATTTTGACAAAACAAAATGGTGGTGCTGTGATCAAGAACAGTCAATAAGATGGCGGAGATTATCCTCTCAGGGAAGAAACATTATCAAATATCAGCTGCACAATGTCTAAACTTAACAGAACATGTACACGATAAGAATAAATCACACTAGAACAACAAACTTAAGGACTTAACGGCCAATAGCACTCACCCCAACTTGAAGGATTGTAGTAGACTATCCTGTTTCATGGTTGGCTCTTGCTAGTCATGTGACAATATTTTTCATCCTCAAATGTGAAATTTTCTAGTATAAACTACTTGGTTTACCACGAATATGCAATAATAAATTCCTGAAATATTATGAAAGATAGTGAGAAGGGAAATAGGAACAAGTGATTTGTGAGATTTAGCTCTTGCTTCGAATAACTTTGGGGTGACTGCTCTTGCCCTTTAAGATGAAAATTAAACCAAGTGGTGAAAGAATGACACGGTACGGTAGCACGTTGAGCTTACATGCCTTTTGGGGCTTATGCCCATGAAAACTGTACCTGCAAGTGTTCGTCGCTGCAGAAGGGGTTCCCATGTTCTCGGCATGCTTCGAAGCAGTCAAGAACAGGCCGAGAACATGCCAAAATGAGCCATGATTAGCTTCTCTCTCTAGACAAATCCGATCAGCTCTTTTGTTTAGTGACTGTAGGCAGCCATTAGTGGGGTCAACCGCCCTTAAATCGTCTTCATTTATTACCTACATGAATTTCAAACCCTCCTATTCAGTAAAATTAAGGGAATCAAGATACAATATATTGTACAAGCATTCATGATACAGGTAAGCAAGGGAATTGGAAGATTAAAAGGTGGTAGACCCCGGTTCTGGCCGGCTCGAATCAGACCATTACTTGCTGTCCGTATTTTAAGTATTTTACGTCACAGTCAGTAAAAAAAATACTTCAACCAAGTATCATTGCAAATCCACCAACAAATGCGGAGTTTTTGTGCACCACACAGATGCGCGAGAGTATAGACCTTGTACATTGACGACACACTGACGTCATCCTTCGAGGCAGAACAATGAAACGCGTGGCCGCTGGAATAAGAATGCGCCCTGCACGTGTAGCAGACATGCGCGTATTCGACTGTTTGGCAAATCAGCTGTCTGCATTTGTCGGTGTTGGCTTGTTTTACCAGCAAAGGAGGGGGTACTTCTCCCTCTGTGACGTCATATGCACAAGAGAAGAAGAAATGAATCGTCGTGTGTGCAAGGTCTTTATTGTTTTACATCTAAATAGACTGAGGGGACACTTGATTATCAACGAACAAAGTCCCAACAGTCACAAACGCAAGCAGTGATTATTTTCCCTAGCCATAATGAAATATCACGATATTCAACTTTTTTCGTTAAAATATGCAATTAATAAATCAAGAAAGAGAAGGGAAATACCGCATTTATTCTACAGAAAATATTCGCATTTTTATTCGACACAAATTTATAAATTACCCAGAATAAAGAAGTTTTCTTGAGTTGTTTTCGAGGAATGGGGTTCTTAAGCATAGAAATTCGTTTACTTATTGCTCGAAAGAAATTTGTTCACCCAAACGTTTAAAAATTTGAATGATTCAGCATCAAAAACTCTACTTATACGTAATTTTTTGAGGAGATGAGGCTATTGCTGGTGTTTATTGCTAAGACTGCATGGTTTAGTGAATTAGTTAAATGGAGTTTTCCCGCCCAGTTTCCAACCAACTAGTTTAAAGTCGAGACCTCCACGGTGTTTTTTTTTTCAGTTGTTTGCTTGTTGTTTGGCTTGTTTTCCATCCATGGCTAAGTAATGGTTGAAGGTATTTCGTTTGGATGCCATGCTGGTAAAGTTAAAACACAGTTATTCCAATCAAGTTGAAGTTTTTAAAAAAATGTCCTACTTAGTTCCCTTTGATCTGTTGATGAGGAAAGAATAATGATTTTTATCCCAAAACTGTATCATTAATATCAAACTACTGACCTTGTAAGGAGAGTCTCTGCTGTGATATACTTTCTTTCCCAGCATGCATTGTACACCGATGTTCCTAAACTAATTTAATCACGTCGCAAAACGTTAATGTATAATATTGAATGCAAAATTGTGGACATAGAACGAAATTGTCATTACATGTAAAGATAAAGGGGACACCATATAATACAACAAAGAGTGTTTTTACTGGACCTAAGTCTGTTCATTTGAAAAGATTCAGTGTTTCGTTTTTATAAGTACAACAACATTGTCATACGATATTTAGCCATATGATGCAGTCTTACATTGTATCGGTATTAAATGTTAAACATCATAACTTTCGTATGAATCCGTGGCTTCTCAAAGGCTCTGTCAGAAGGTTTTGCCCGCATAATCCAATGCATACATATAGGCACGACCTAACAAGGTTACTCTAGGAAAATTTTTACTTTCCTTGAAAAGTTTGGAGTTGATGTACGTGTGTAGCTCCACTGTGGGAAAGTCTGCGAAAAACATCTATGGTCCCCAAATAAAACCAAATTCGAAGAAAGATTCGCATGTGTAAACAGATACCCATTGTTTTTCGCTTTTAATTAGGAGGTGGTCTTATACCTGTTATAAAGTATTGTCACTACAACCCTTTATAACGACATAAGGGAAAATAAAATCTTTTACAGCTTTTTACCAACTGTATGATTGTAACGGGAACAAGATGTTAAAGAAGAAAATTGGGATCATGGAGCTTAGTGGAATCACCATTATTTCCCTCAATTGAAAAGAATGTCAAAGATATTATAAACGTAGATAAGAAACTCATATGTATACAGTGTTAGACACGCTGACTACTCTTGGAAGCTCAAACGGAGGGCGGGAGTGTTGATTTGACATTAAGAGCATTTATTGACTGAGTCCAAGGTCAAAATGGCGAAACGTCCGACCATAGAGGCCAAGAAGGTACGAATTTGTAGTGTCTCGATCAACCAGTCGTTTCTTCCTTGTATGCACTTTCTCTAACAGTTTGCTACTTGTTAGGGCTTGCCTGTGTAAGGGGTGCAAATTAGCTCAACGTACACCGTAACGCGTTTCAAAAACCTAAAGGAATAAAACGCACACTCACAGCGTCCTATTATATTACTAGATCTTAAAAGGTTTACTTCTTTAGGTTCCTTTCACCACTCGCAGTTCTTTTGCGGATCGTTCTTTTATGGTCGCTGGTCCGAAGCTTTGGAATGCCCTCCCGATTCATATTCGGCAGTCGTCTTCTATTGATTCTTTTGAGGATGCTTTGAAAACTTATCTTTTTAGGAAATCTTTTTCTAGATTTTTGTTCTTTGTAAAGCGCCATTGAGTGTGTTTCATCACAGTAATGTGCGCTATCAAGTTTTGCAACCTTAACCTTTTATTGCGCGCACTAACGAAATCGGGTTATGTGCAGCACAAAGACGCGCTACCACTACCAGATAATGATTGGATATAACGTTTGTGCGTGCACGCGTGCGCGTCCTTAACAAAAAAAAAAAATACGCGTGTTTAAGAAAGCTTGTGCACGCGCTCAAGACCGCGTTCTTTTTTGTCGTAGCCTACTTACAAGTTACGTGCAACTGTTGTTTTCTCGTTTACATATTAACCCTTTAAGGCCAGGTTACACTACAGCGATATCGGATCGGATTTCGCTCCGATTTTTGTGAGTTTTAATTAATATCTCCTCCATCTTTGATCAAAAAGAAACAAAAAATAGCCAACCTATGTAGATATATGAATTGTATCGCAGGACTACGAAATTCTAAGTAAGTCCAATTATTCCATAACGTCACATCCGCCGACAGTTTATATCGGATACGCGTAGTCCGATAAAAGCTTTTTGCCAATGTGACGTCACGCAAAAAGTAGTTTATATTTCATTTCAATGGACCTCTCATACCGATCATATATTTAAACAGGATGGCAAATTTTTGGTTCTTTCCGACAAAGGATGGAGGAGATTTTAACTAAAACTAACAAAAACCTTACAGTAATCCGATCCGATATCGCTGTAGTGTGACCAGGCCTTATAGTTGTGCTCCAATCGGGGCATATTTGCGCGCCTTGGGAGTGGGCGGAAAAGCGGACGTAGCACATAGCACGCCGAATTTTCGGGTGGCTACTCACAGTTTCGAGCTCCGCGTGAAATAGTAAAGATGGGTAACAGCCGCGCTCTCCGTTTGGGTCCAATTAAAAGGACCCAAACAACGGTAAAGGGTTAATATGCACTGCGTTTATATCGATCTTGTAAGCAGCTATGTACGTGTACGTCTTCGGAGTCAGTATGAAATACTGTAAACTTGGGATTTGGGATAAATAGCCTAGGATTTGTAGTTCGAGAACTCACACGTGATGGTAAGTGCCTATCATCCAGTGGCGTAGCTAGGATATTTTCCAGAGGGGGCAAAGGTATGGAATTTCCCCCAAAATTTTCCGGGTCAATGTGTATGTATTTCATATAAAATATGTAAATTTACAAGTATAACAACATTACCATGTCATTATGTAATATTACATGAATTTTGATCTTAAACTGAGCATGACACGGCCAAAGTAAATTTCTCTTTGGGTACACCTTGGCATAAAGTGAATGTTTCCCCTACTAAATTATGTCCATATGTACCAAAATACGACGTTGTGAATTCCCAATTACAACCCAGGCTCAGCGAAAAACGTATGTGAGCGCATCTCAAGATGGTGACGTCAATGGAGGCACGGTCAGTGAGCATATAGGTCACTAGGCACGGTTAGCAACACTGTACCAGGGAGCTCACAATCATCGAATCTTGTGCATGGTAACGCGTGTTAGCTGGTACATCATTGCAAACACCGTTGCTGCGATAGCAGTGAACGTTTCCACTGTCTACATAGTGAATTGTGCATTGCGTCGTGACTGCTTAGTATTCGCAACATAATAGCACATTCACCAAACAGCTTATGCAGTAAAGACGCGCTTGTTGTGGATTTTCCATACATGTTAATAGCTGTTCTGCATAGCGCCGGGGCCGCGTCTTTCTTGCACAAAGACAGAACTGTTTTTACACGCGCGCATATGCACGAGAACATATTGGCCAATGATTTGCTCCGAATTCCCACCATGGTCCACGCCTTTCGCTCTGTATGTTGTACTGTGATGCAATCGTTTTCATGAAGTTGCTAAGATAAGATAACTTAACCGAGAGTTAGGCTACATTCGTTCCACACCTAGATGCGCGTTCTTAAATAGAGCGGGGTTTGTGCCGCCAATTGCGTCATAAAAGTCAGGTGACCTGTACTGTTGCGGCATTTTTCGAAATTGGATATCGAACGTTTTTCTTCAAATATCATTTACGGTGAATTGTACAAGTTTTTTTTATGGGGTGTGATATGATATTTTAAAAATACTGTATCGATTCTTGCAATACAAAAGTTTTTGTGGCCGTTTAATGCCCACTATTAGAAATAAAAACTCTCAGGCCATATATTTATTTTGGTCAAAAAATCTAGTTTATTTGTATGTAGTAACGCAATGGCGTACTCGGGTATTCTCTTGGAGAGAGAGGGGGGGGGGGGTGTACGCAGCATGTTGCGTGAGGGGAGGGTGAACTTTTTGGCGTTTTCAAAGAGCCTAGATGCAAAATGGTGCGAGATTTTTTACTTCGACAGGAACAGTGTTGAAAGTTGAATTGTGGTGGTTCATGAGGATAAAACTGAAACTTTTGTGTTTTTACATGCATTGTTATGCCATTTACGCTACCTTATGAAGTAAAAGTTGTCATTAAGTTTGAATTATCTAAGCGGAGCGCCACCATTGGTTGGCGCGGAGCGTAGAGAATATTTCGAAAAATCAGACCCATCAGATGGCCGGAAATAACATTTTCCAGACTTACACAAAGAATCTAACGAGTCGCTATCTTCCTTTGTCGTTTGCGATAAAATGCTCACTTCAAAGTATGTTCGCAAACTGCAAAGTGATCAGAGAGTTAAGAGCTACGTTGACCCCAAAAATGTAACTTAGCCCAAAAGACTGAGCGGAGCGCGCCACCATTGGTTGGCGCGGAGCGTAGAGACAATCTTGAAAAATCAGACCCCTCAGATGGCCAAAAATTGCTTATTCATGCTTGTAAAGAGAATCTTAACATGCAGTCTTTATTTTTAGCTTTTATTTGCAATACGAAAAAATCAGGAACGTGCTAAGTCATCAGAAAATTACCACATAAAATGTATTATAACTATTAGGCATATATAAAATGGTTTTGATTCTTTTCGGGGAACTATACAACGAACTGAAAATGTGCTAATGCTTCTCTATTTTAAATCTTGGCTAAATTGGAAACTGGCAAAAGTCCGTGGCCAGCTAGGTTGGAAACTGGTCCGTAAAACATTGTTTAACTGACCTGAATTGATGAAATTGTCTGTGACTGATCGAATTCCCATCTGTTAATGATTTAACCCCTAACATCTCTTGAGTGGTAAATGGCAAGCTATTTCTCACAGCACCTGAACACCCCCGCTCCCTGTCCCCGTCTTGTGGGACTATGTCGGCCTTGGAAGGAGTCTATTCGGTGGGCCATCCCTTTTAAAATTCTAATTAGAGGCAATCGGTACCACTACTGGGATACAGAGGCTACCTATTTAAGTAAAATTGGAATTTGCCTGTTTGTAGGAATTGCAAATATTGACATTACTGAGGGCCATGCAGAAACATCCCTTCCCCTTTGAAAGTTTTTGAAAAATTCGGTGTCCTTACATGATGTGGTTATCTTTTGAATTAAAATTTGTGTTACTAAAGTATGGCCTCGTATTTTTAAGAACAAAAGAAATGGCATCCGTGAGGGGGGCATGGCCCAATTCCCCCTCCTTCCTACGCAGGGGTGACGCCAGGATTCGCCCGACAGGGGGCCAGAATTTCAAGGTCCCGACAAAAGCGATGTTATTCCCCGATGGAACGTGACTTAACAGAATTTGAGGCGCGCGTAGCGCGCCGAAATTTTGGTCTCCCGTTTTAGCAAATACTAAAAAATCTGGAGTTTATTTGAAGTGAGAATTAAAACTTTTGTAAGAAATTTGGCTTTTGATCGTATTATAAAAAGTTTGGGTGTTTATAGAAAAATCTGTCCTTCAAAAGGGAAGCATAAAAAACGTTATATGGACGACATCTGAAATTCTTTGGGGTAACGAATTGAATCGTACAAGACCTATGAACTAAGGCTTCGAGACGAGACTAGAAGTTTGCCCGGAACGTTTTCGCCTTTTTGGAACGAATCTTTGAAAATTAAGAGCTTTTTATAATGGAGAGATGGTTTTTTTAAGGTTATAATGAAAAATTTGGTTTTTTTATTAAGCGATATGCCTTTCAGGAACAAAATTAGGCAGTATGCCGAGTGATAAACAGAGTTGGCTTTGCTTATTAATTCTGCGGGGTATCCATCGAAATTAGAAAATTTTGCCACTTTTAACAATCTAAAGCTGATATTGGAGAAAAATTGTAATTTTATAACAGTTTGGGGGTTTTATGGAGGAATCTGACGTTCTCATTAGGAAAACCAAGTAGGGAGGATCTGTAGTTTCGTTGAGGTCACTGAATATTATGCAGATTTAGGCCCTCGGACCATATTGGAGCATTCTCCCGAGGAAGAAAATTGGCTTCGCATATATTTGAAGTTTAATATTTTATTTATTGTCATATAGGCATATGGGAGCGTGTCAGTTTCGGAGGGGGCAGAATTGTCTTTGTCCGAAAAGATGTAATCCTGCCCGAAAGATTATTTTAGTCGAGCGCACAGAATTGTTTGTAAAATTGAGAACCCCCGAACAGCAGGAAATGGCATTTTCTGGGCTCTTGACTAGAATTAAAGAAGTCCTTTCTTTCAGATTTCTTTCGCAATAAAATTATTTACACCTCATAATACTGCCCCAAAACGAAGGATAATTTACAAACACGCATTGTTCTGTTCAGTTATTTATTGGACTAAAACACTAAATACACGGAGCGCCACCATCGGTTGGCGCCGAGTGTATAGAAAGTTGTTAAAAAATCTAACCCCTAAGATAGCGGAAATGGCATTTCCCAGACTTTTAATAAGAAACGAAGAAATCGCTATTTTGAGCTTTCCTAAATGAAAGTTTCACTTCAATAGAGGAAAAATCCCAACTTGCTAATGATCAGAAAAGTACTAGATAAAAGGTACTGCTACAGTTAGATGTAATGGCCTTGTCTCTTTTCGGGGGAAAACTATGAAACGGAATTGAAAACATACTATAATGTTTTTGAATATATTAAGAATCTTCTTTGAATTCAATTGCAAGATCCACTAAATAGATGAAATTTTTAACGTGACTGTCCGAACTCCAGACAATAAATGGTTTTACTCACGACGTATTTGAAAATATGTCACGTTACAAGGTGCCTTCAAATAAATTCTCAGTCAGACATATGAGGAGATTTTCTCACACCACTGTTTATCATTATGTGTAGCCAGTAGCGTAGCCAGCGGGGGGCAGGGGGGCAGAGTGCCCCCCCCCCCCCACAGAAATTTTGGGGACGCGATGGGCGATGTTGAAAAAATGAAGGATAGCCAAAAAAAATAAAAAATAAAAAAAAAGATAAACGGCAAGAGAGGGAGGGAATCGAGGGCATTTTTTTTTACAGTTTTTTCGGGGGGGGGGGGGGGGATAAAGTATGTAGTCCCCGACGGCGACTAGTCTCCCCGATTGTTTACCGGTTTTTTGCTCTCAAGGGATAATTTCCCTAATAAGAACCCCAAATTTTCGGCGCGCTACGCGCGCTGTAGATTCACTCCAGTTTTTTCAATACTTCATTAAACATATCTAGGGAGTGTAAGTCCTGTCAACCTTACCAAGTAACGGGTAGGCAGAGTACACAGGTTATGTAGAGGTCGTAAATTTCATCCCATATCACAAAGCCTAGTTGCTGTACTCTTGTGTGTGTCATGCGATAGGTCAGTTGGTGAGCGACTCACGGAGCATAGTTTGGCTATTTTATCGGGTATTCCAGGTGGTTTCGACACAATGTATGTTATTCCCGATACGGTCCACAACCCCTACAGTTTCTATTTTTTTTCTTTTTGTTCTTAATGATTACATAGGCTTTGTTATTTTTGTAAGCCTACCAAAAGTTTTCACGCTTTGCAATTTCACGATTAAGACTCAAAAGAACACTATCAGTGCGCAACTCGGCGTTTAAAATATTAAGTGATATGGTGTAAAATGTGCCCCAGGCTGCAATGACATGGGATAGTTAGGCTCCTTCATATCCCCTTCTCACCACCCCCTCGACATAGGGGCTGTCGGAACTTGTGGTCGCTGGCATGGCCCGCCTCCTGTCGAGAATAGAGAATAATCTGTCGCTTTCCCATGGTTTTAGTCGGTTTAGTTATTTTGGCTTTCAAAAGAGTTATTTCTGCGATAAAACCCAAAATGTTCGGTACGCTTTGCACACTCTTCCTCAGTTCCGTTACCTAGAGCTAATAAAGTACAAACCCTTCCCATCTTTTCAAGTAAATTAATAAGTAGAGTAAATGGATTAATGTACATGTCGGGAATTTCATCTCATTTCGCTAAACTTAGTTAATAATCTCTTGTGTCAGTCGTGCGGTACGGACTCGAAGAAGGAAGTACAATATAAGTTGTGCCCGATAGGGCCCAAATGCCCGGACAATTGACCTATATAAGCTTTAAATAAATACAGATTCTTTCTAGTGTAGGCTAACCCCAAAAAAATTCGCCCGCTTTCCCACGGTTAAATCAGTGCGGAAATATCTTCCTCCAGCATATACAAATTTTATGTCGTATATGACTCGCAATGGCAGGTATAGGGCACAGGTTTTCTTCAAATTTCCTGACAGCATCCTGGCTGTCGGGGCTTGGGGTCGCTACCCACCCTACCCCTCCCCCGTTCGGAGAGTGGCCCTTCGTCGGGCAAACCCTGCCGCCAAGCCTGGAGGGAAGACACATTTTTCCAGTTATGACTTGTATATGTGTAATGAATTTTTTTTTATTTAAATGGAGTTTTGGCGTTTTTCAGGGCAAAATTTCAATTCCGCTGGTTTAGCCAATGTAAGCCTTATGAGTAGCCGTTTTGTTTCAGTGCAACACAATTCCCTAGGGCCCCATTGACTCGTACAGTAACCCTCTTACAGCCACACACTAACTCTCGAGGGAACAAGGAAAACATTGATACAAGATTGAAAATGTCCAAAAATTTCAGCTTAGGTGTTCACCAGATCGCTCAATTTTGATGTAAAATTGCAAAATCTCCTTGGGGTAGGAGGGGGACAACCACGCCCTCTCCCCGTTCGGTCGCTCGGCTCCTCACTTGGGCGCTTCGCTCCCTCAAGAAAATGCCGCACTCCAGTGGCGGCGATGAAAAATGAAAAAGTGGGGGCTAAAGGTATGTTCAGCCCCTCAATATTTGTCAAGTGCTCCAATTAAAAAGCGAAGAAAATTTTTAAGACGAGCTGAACATATTCTTGCTTAGAACACTCGGGAAGTGCCGTTTCCTGCCATCTGAGGGGTTTGTAAAGTCAAAAATTTCCTGGTACGTTCCGCGCCAATCGATGGTAGAGCTCCGCTTAGAAACATGTATTATCATTTTTCATAGATTGATTTTTGTTTTGCATTAATTGAGAAATTTCAGAAATGAGATACATATTTCCAGGCTGGGAACATGCAGCATAAAACACTCGAAAAGTGCCGTTTCCTGCCATCTGAGGGGTTTCTAAAACCAAAAATTTTCTTGTACGCTCCGCGCCAACCGATGGTGGCGCTCCGCTTAGATAGTCCTGTCGGTCAAGATTGGGGACGATGATTCGACTTTGCCCCCCCACAAGAAAATCCTGGCTACGCCCCTGTGTGTAGCTGAAAACGATATGGCCGATGTTCATTATCTTTGAGAATATTCGGCTGTCTGGGCAGGCCAGATGACAGACCGTTTGGTACTGCACGCACATGAACAACCTTTCGTTCGTGTTTGTAAGGAAAATTCGGAATTGTGAGTTTCCTTGAAGAATGTGGTCTTCTAGTAAAAAAGATCAAGAAGGTCGTCCGAGTGACTACATGCAGACCCACATATTTACTTCAGTCCTTTACATTGTCATGTTTAGGACTCAGCCATGGATTGTTTCAGCTCCATCAACGGTTATGTACACAGAGTAAAATCGGTATAGTTTAAATCCCTCCCGCTACTAACTTAGACAATATAACCTCGGGGGTCTAAAGTAGGTAAGTGACTTGTCAGTTTTCGCATCCCTTCACTGAATTTCAAAAGTGTACAACGCAGAGACTGTGTACATTGTTAGTTGTACTGTATAAGTTGTTAAATTCCTGAAAAACAGTTTCCTCTGCACTGGAATGCACTGATCATAATTCATAATACTCGCGCTAGCGCACATGCAAGAGAACATTCAATCTGCAGCGCGGAGAGGACATTTCTGTTGAACGCGAGTCGGACCGGTTCATGCGACACTGACGAAATCTGGGTATATCTCAGGGCCGTCACCGGAGGGGGGGGGGGGTGCGGAGGGTGCGAACGCACCCCCTCCAGACCTGTCCGCCAAAAAAAAAAAAAAAAAAATTGGGGAGGAGCGTCGCCGCCGGGTGTGGAGATTTTTTTTTAAAATGCGGTCGGAGTTGTGCATGGAACGACCAAACGGCAATCTTTCCTACGTTTTCAATACTTCTAGACTATCACGTGGCGAAGTTTCAGCTCGTCGTCGATCTCACAACTATCTTCGAGAGATCTATCACTATTCGCGTCTGTAAACCCAGGGCTGCATTTCCATCAGTCATTTCCGCTCAACCTTTCTCCCAGCCTAGGCTTCGAGTTTGAAGTATCGCAGGCCATAGCAAAGTTTTAGTTCGCCTCAGTTTTAGTCAGTGCGTAGCAGTACGGGTAGGCGTTTTACGCTACCGAATCCTTCTGACCGCATGCTTGGTCTAACGGTAAGAGCATCCGCCTCTCACGCGGAAAGCTTCCCAGGTCGAGTCATCAGTGGCGTTGGCTAGCCCCCCCCCCGATTTTCTTCAGGTCCCCAAGACTTTTTTGCCTCCTAATAAAGTGTTTAAACGGAAAACACTTTGAAGTATTTCCTTCAAAAAAAGTAAATAAATAAAATGGTTAACAATTAACAAAACATGCATGAATGTGTGTAAAACACATGTGTGCACGTATGAAATCAAGTAATAACTTCAAAATGATTACTTTCACTAAATTAGATAGCGTATATAATCTGCACTGTCGTTTATTAATTACACTTAGAAGATAAAACGAACGTTTCGGGGGCAAACTCTAATTTGACTTTGCTAAGTTAAGACCCTTTCTGCCTTTCTATAACTGGTTGATTTACTGAAAACAAGGCAATCATACACTATTCTTACATAACCATTCCTATACTTTATCCTACACAAAATATGTCTTCAAGGCCCTGTTCTCTCACCCCAAACAGTACCAATTCTCCTAACCTTCTTACTTAAGCTCCTCCCACAGTTGTCTGAAATTCATCCTCATCCAGAGAAAATAACAGTTGATTGCTTCAAGTCGAGTATAGAAAAGCTCAATGTTTGTAAACAAAACACTCTCAGTACAGTTCATGCTGTGTAATAAAAGCTTTGGTACTCTCCATTGTTTGAACTAGCTGTCAATCAAGGAGCTGAGCCAGTGGAGAATTTCAGTACACCCTACCAAAATTGTGGTTTGAGGTGAGAGGATTGGCCCTTTAAGGGTAAGGGTGCCTTCGAATAATTCTTCCCATCCATCCCTAACAAGTAGGCCTATGTCGTGCCTCACTCCTTCACATGACAAGTGCCACTGTAGAACGATTTCTTCAAGAAGTCCTCTTTTTACTAGTTGGCACTGGCGTCCGGGCGGATTTGTAAAATGTCCACAAAGTCCGCATTTCATGTGTTTCCCGCATGATCCATACTTCGGATTTGCGGTTTAAATTTTTTGAGAGATTTTAGTTTTGAGATATTTTAATTATGCCTACGTAATGTACCGATGACTGAACAAATACTGCACCATTTTCCATTTCAACACCACTGAAAACCGGAAAACAGTGTTTCTTTGGTAGTATGTATGTCACGTGTTAAATCTCTACAAAGAATAAAAATTGGGATTTTTAAAATTTTCATGTTCCCCAAATAGGAAATTCAAAAACGTAGGCCATAAACAGTTCAAAGTTTTGCGAAACATAGCACCATTTTGCATAGAGCAAATATAACGCAAAAAAGTTTCTCAGAGGGGGACACAACTAATTTTGGTTTCCCGTTTGAAGCTGAAATCTGTTCAAATATTGCCGCATTTGCGATCTACGTTCTCCTGAATTTCAAATTTTTTCCCAAGAGAAAGGGAGATACCGGTTCCCTTCAGTCTCCTCCTCCAGGCCATGACACAGATGAGAAATGCCCAGCATTTTGGGTCCCCAAAAAGTGTATGTGTTATCATTTTTCATAGATTGATTTTTCATTCACACTATTTGAGAAGTGGCAGACATGAGATTCGTATTTCAAGGCTGGGCTCAACCGGCTTTAAACACGTAAGAAGTGCCGTTTCCAGCCATCTGGAGGGTTTGTAAAACCCAAAATTTTCTTGCACGCTCCGCGCCAACCGCTGGTGGCGCTCCGCGTAGATAGTCTTGCCGCGCCTGACTCTTGGAGGTACCAGCCCCCACTTATTACCTAGCCCCCCCCCCGGAACATCCATCCTGGGCTACGCCACTGCGAGTCATACCAAAGACTCTAAAAAAGGAACCTACTGCCGTTGTACGTGATGCTCAGCATAAGCAATGGAGTAGGGGAAACAATCCAGGGGACCACAACTGGAAAAAGGGCGTGGCCGGCTCGCTTTGAACCAATAGGTTGGAACTGGGCCGTTAAACTCTATGTTACTAACTAACAAGCTACCGAATCCTTCGAAAATTTAGCAGTACAACACTGTGGCCTGGTCATAGTCTAGCCCAGGTACCAGTATTTCTTTATACAGGAATCAGTCATTTCATCCAAGTTGTATGTTAGCGTAAAACAGTTTATAGTTTTTAGTCACCGTCGGGACTTTGGTTCATAATCGTGGACAGACTCATTACTGGAGGAGTGAACCAAATTAGGACAGACTAAATTTTGAACTGTGAGTGTTTCATATTTAATACACATATGAATGAGTTCTCAAGGAGAATATAATGATTACAATTATCAATCACCCTCCCAGAAACAGTTGATCCTACGCCTGAATTTCCTCTCTTGGTATGCACCAGATTGTGCCATTTTAAGATGAAAAATTGCAAAGCTCCCAACCATATGGGAGGGGCACCCTCCCATGCCCACCCCTTCTGCTACTTCGTGGCCTCGTCCACAACAATTTCCTCACCCACATGCTCGAGTTTCAAACGCACCCCTTTGCAAAAAGCTAGTGACGGCCCTGTATCTGTTGCATGAAAATACGAATTATGAATGAGAAATGTCTCCAGTTTTTTATTCTAACAAAAATTTTCAGAAATGGGAAAAGGGCATATCATGATTTTTCAAATTTACTCAATTTCATCAAATATCCCCAACTTGCCCCCTGTCCCCCTGTAGCTACGCCACTGCTATAATCTATTCTAGTCTATATTATCTAAGGAAGACTGCGGAAGCCTCCATTCGTAATCGACACCCACCTGCCCACGGTTTCGTAGTGAATCCTGTTGCTTAGGTTCCGTTTTGTTAACTTGTTTTGCATTCACGCCATATGCGTTGTATCAAGTCAAACGAAGATAGTAGTTAACAGCGTCTATATGCTTAATGGAGGCGACTTGGTGCGCAACTTGGAATCTTTTACCTTCGCTTTAAGCCCAGGACACACTAAAGCGATATCGAATCCCATTACTATCCGATTTTTGTGAGTTTTAGTTAAAATCTCCTCCATCCATTGTCGAAAAGAACCAAAAATTTGCCACCCTGTGTAAATACGTGACCGGTAGGAGAGGACCACGGAAATGAAATATAAACTACTTATTTCGTGACGTCACATTGACAAATAGCTTTTATCGGACTAAAAAGTATCCGATAAAAGCTCTCTGCGGATGTGACATCACGGGAAAATTGGTATAACTTAGAATTTAATAGTCCTACGATACAATTCATATACCTTTAGAGGTTGGCAAATTTTTGTTTCTCTTAGACCAAAGATGGAGGAGATATTAATTAAAACTCTCAAAAATCGGAGCGAAGTCTGATCCGATATCACTGTATAGTGTGACCTGGCCTTTAGGACTCTGAAAATTGAAAACAAGAGGGCAATCCACGGAGTTGCATATCTCATCGCTAACATGTGCGCAAGTTGGTTAAAGAACTGTAAAAATATCGGATACAGGAAAGCACAGATCCTTCAGTAAGTTTATAAATTAGAAGTTAACATGATCGGAAGGGATGGCTCACTAGACTGATATGGATATGGACGCCACGATTATAAAAGTAAGCGGACGTTTCAGACAAATTGATAATTGTTATTAATAACGCGCCAGCTGGGTGTATTCTCCATTTTGACGCGACGGCAAACTTCACGTGGTGGGTGTGCGCGCGATGTTGAACGAGTGGCGTTAGAAGATTTCCGGCCGACGCACAAACCTTTTCTGCGTGCTGGCCTGTGGCGAATCCTAGCCCGTGGCAAGGAAATTGTCACGTACGTTTCTTTGGAGATGCTTCAGAAACGCCAAGTTGTAACTGGGCACTAATATGTAAGACAGGTAGGCCCTATGCCTAACCTAATGTTAGTCACCCAGAGTTTCATATCTTGGGTTATAACTCAAGCCTATAAATGGCGTAGGTCTACCCATGCCTAAACCCCTGACCTAGCCTACACACCGTTAACCAGCTTCAGATTTCAAGTCTAGCCCTAGGTTAGACTTTAACTTTCATACTAATAGGCCTAACAGTTACAGCAACTTTGGAGTGAAAACAACTGTCTGCATAGACCATATGGGAACACTCTAGATAAAAGGGCTATCAAAGTGAAGTGCCAGCAGGAACTTAAAAATCTCACTGCAGCATACAAGCTGGTGAAATAAGAATTTGAGTTGTGAAGACGAGACTGCTGCTACGACGTACTAGACTAGGCTTGAGGCTCGGTGTAGCTTATTTATATTAATTGATGAAAAATAGGCTAAAACCAAAACATTAACCTTTGACCATCTGTAACGTGAACATATCGGTACAACTTGTCATGCCTTGTAATCATCATATGTGTGAAGTTTCGTGTCAGGAGGACGTATCGTTTTGGAAATGTAGCAGAAAAAATGATTTCACTTAATCTGACCTTTGACCTGTAACCTTTGACCTTCACTTCCGGTTGTGTATTAAAAGTCAATTGTTCCACCTAAGCTACCATCACACTAAGTTTGAAGAAAATCGGCTTCGCCGTTTACAAGATATTAGGAAAACAAAATTGGACACACACACCCACCAACAGAAACACACACACGGACAGGTTTTTGACCCCTCTCTCAGCCCGGGACCTTCAGTTATCCCGGGGTACCTCACTATGGGTTAGACCTTGAGAATAGTAAATTGGGAAAATTTACCGTTACCATGGTTACCGTTGCGATTTAAGCTGGCATTGCCATGTATAGCCCCATAGGCAAAGTGACTATATACAATATCTCATCCTCCTCACGGAGCGATGAGATAATGCTATATGCGACATGCCACTAATTTGTGACGCCAACTTTTGGATAGTTGGAACTCATTGTAAAATGATGTTCCTACAGCAACATTACTCTTAAAGAATTGCGAGGGAAAATACACCTCTTCTGAGGTTTCGAAAACCGCCAAAATGTTGTCGCCACAGTGCAACGCCTGAACGTCGGAGACTAAACCATTGTGTACCTTGCTCTTTTCAAATTGGCCGAAATTTTGTACAGTGCATGTGTTAGACCTTGGTCTCTAGTTAATAAATGCTATTAGATTAGACATGGACTTTGTTTTTTCGTTGATCAACGGGCGTAGCTATTGACGCGTAACAGGAAATTCCATTGTGACGAGATGTCAGGGTGTGTCATCGAAATCCTAAAGCTTTGGATTTCTATGGGGTGTGCACTTTCAAGACGAGTTCTACACGCGCAAAATTCTCCGAGGTAATTGACGCGTACTTCGTCGTGCGTGGAAAACGAAAGCACTTGTTGGTTTTTTAATTTTGAGCGCATGGGAATTAAACGCGTTCCTAGATGGGCGCTAATAAAGATACCGTACCATAGAAGCTGACCAATAAGTAAGTATATGAACTTCAAACCAATCGATGTGCATTCAAATTCAAGTATTCTTAAAAAGCCTCGAAGAAGCAAAAACTGTTCTATGTAAGTGAAGTGTATGAAGACCGGTGATTGCAAGATTTGCAATGTTTCGAAACCACACATTTTCATACTACCGGAAGATAGCAACAGACACCTGTTGTCCCCCTAACGACTAATCAGTGATCATCATTTCCGCCCATACGTTTTTATGGTTTCGGTCTCCGTGTGGAGCCAAAGTGCCGTTTTCGGGGCGATGCGCACTATTTAACAAGAAATCCCCTAACTGGCTAACGATAGACGTATCCCTAACCCTCACAAAAAAAGACAATCGATACAATATAATGACAACATCCAATCAATAAACAGTTTCATAAAAAGTCCGCATCTACCCCCATTTTCAGTTTGGTGTATTTGCTTGTACTATCTTAGAAGAATATCTACAATAGCGTCCTCTTTTATTATTCATCACCAACGGCAAGTCGTAGAGAATTTATTTTTTACTTGATAAAAGAGTGGATAGAAACTGGTAAATGCAATTAAAGAAAAAAACCTACTTTAATCAAGGAGTTGCAACTTCCTGCTTTAATTACCTCAAAAAGGAAAGGATTAAGCATAAAAAACGAAATTTACAAACAGTCAAACATCTGAATTGATATCGCAAACGCGCTTAAAACACAGGACCCTTTTACAATATGCTTTGGACATGGTAAACTGCATTCTTCAAAGTTTGCAAATTATTAAGACCTTTTCAGTTATTTTTGCGTGTGTATTTCATCCCGTAAAAGAAGGGTTTAATGCCATATCAAGTTTCGATATGTACGAGGGGTACCTTTTCCGAGCATTTTGGTGAAATTTGCATTGAAATTCAATGTGTGGCTCTCAAGATATGAGCAAATAAAATTCTCACATTTTCAACAAACAGTGAACTTGAAGCAAGCACATATGTCATCATATCCCGACATTAATGGACAGTCTTTTGTTTTTCTTTAAGTTTACAGCCTATTTTCTCCTCACCTGCCCCATATTATCAAAATGTGATTGCATAATTAGCATGAGCACTTATCAAACTTTGCAATTCTCAAGAAGAGGTCCTAATCCTATTAACGCCACGGTCAACACAACAGTCTGAAAAACAAAGGGGAAATATATTTTTGGTCAACTGGTCAATGTGAGGAAGTGAGATAATCTCTGCTGCCCTTAATTTCATTTTGGAACACAAATCTAATGACTTAATTTGCGTATATCTCAAAACACACACGTCCGATTTGAACGGAAATTTCACCATACAAAGTAGATGAAGTTCTTCTTTCACATTGAAAATAAATTTTGCTTAAAGGTCCTCTTTAAGTCTCCCATAAGACCTTTAAAATGCTCAAAAATTTGAATCTCGTATTTATCTTGTTTTTAAGAGTTTAATTTAAAATTTTGCTTATATCGAGCAGATTTTGGAGAATCTACTTCAAATGAACATGAATGTTGTATTCGCAAATTTCTTAATGAACATATTCCACCAATCAGAAATATTTTTCTTAGCATTTAAATAATAAAATTCCCACAGGGGCTCATTAGAATTTGTTTCAATGTGTTACAGTTTTTACCAATGCCCCTTGGCAAGAGCAGTCATCCCAAAGTGAAGAAGTGTTGTAGACTGTCCAGTTTCATGATTGGCTGTTGGGAGTCACGTGTCCGGGGTTATTCTCTTCAAATAAAAATTCATAAAATTTAATGAAAGTTACTTTGAAGACAATTAAGACGAAAATTGTGTTATTTAGCTTTTTCTTCAAAATAGGTTTTGGGGGACTGCTCTTTACTTTTAAGGAAGTTACCCATTACCTATTAAAAATTACGATGTGGATTGACGTACATAGTTAGTAAACAATGTTTACGCAATAAAAGATACTTTTCAAATTACTTTCAAATTACTTGTCACACAATTGACCTTAAGGTGACTGACATGAATAAATTTTAAATTTTAAAGAGACAAAAGTTCTAAAAAATTCCCTTCTGTAATACAAATACCGCATGTGTGCTTGAACGGAAGATACAATAGCACACTTGAAAACGATTATATTTGATACGGAAAGTCTCTACTTTAGCATCACAAAATTTTGTGTGTACCTTATGTTTATTCATGATATGAGTGTCAATGTCAAATAAGAAATACCATTAACTAGGTAAATATTTGATGTTGATAAATGGTGGTGGAAAATGTGACTTTTCCTATATTTTGGTTTCATTTTTCAAGTCAAATAGACAAATATGTGACGTCACTAGACCTTAAAATCATATCTTGACATATTCATTGAATTCCCGTTTAACTATTACACAAGTTTCTTCTTGAATCAGATTCAAAACGCGTGAGACATGACATTAAAAAAAGAAGTCTTCATTTTGGCATGTAGCAACTTCTCTCTGAAAGTACTTTCCTCGAATCACACTACCTCCCTGACACTTTCAATGTTTTGCCAGAGGCAAGAAAAGGAAATGTCTACGTTCTGTTATTTGGTTCGCGTAGTAGAGGCCTTCGTGTTTTACCTACAAATGAAATCCCTTCTAATAAAGCGAAGAAAAGAGAAAAACGGCGGTCCACGTAACCTTGTAACTACCCAGTCGTGGATAGGTTGTGGCTAAGAAGCCTGTGATCGATCGTCACAAATTTATTTTGAAGCTCGATCGATTAATCAAATTTGTTGAATAAATGTTATTTTTGCACAAGTATAGCTTTCTCTCGCTGAGGCGAATGAGTGACCGCTAAAAGGGAGCAAGTGAACTTGAGCTAAATTCGTATTATGATTTCACGGTGTTCTATGAAGAGGAACGGGAGTTGCCCCCAGGGAAACGGGCTCGAGGCTCATGGAGCAATTGTCAAATTTAAATGGAAAAAGTGTTTAACAGGCATGCCACGGAGCAGATGGGCACACCGCTGTACCAGCGATGGATCGGAGCAGAACTGAAGGACGTAAATTAAAGTGGCAGCTCCGGTAGATAGAAATACTAGCTGGGTGACCAATAGACCTAACTAGACGAAAAAATGTGTTCGGCTGAATAAAGATTTATGCCTGAACATTTCATTAGAATTGACGAATCACGTAACTTCAAATGAAAGCAACCGGCGAATATTCGTTTTCCCTGTATGTGTGTGCCTACTGCGTAATCGACGACAGTCATATGTTGTGGTGGAAATGCTATTTCCTTTTTTGAATATCGGAAACATGTTCCCATAGGCGTCTCAGTACGAGGCGAGGTGCGGGGATGGGGGGAGGGGGGAACTCGCCCTCCCAGTATGGGCAAAAATGTTGGTCCATTCGGGCAAAACATGATGAACGGTGACATTATTCGGACAAAAAATGCTCTTGCCCGTTCATACGAAAAGTCCCCACCCCCGTTGGCCTATGCATGGTCCCTGAATCACATGAAGTTATATTAAATTGAAAAAAGGGACCGCACAACTAGAAATCATAAGCCATAGTTTTAGTATCTTCACTTATTGTCTTGAACATAATCGAAACGCATTCCATCCCTTACAAGTCTTAAACCTTAATACGCTTTCCATCAGTTACACGTTTTAAACCTGAACTTGCATTTTATCCATTCACGCCAATTTAACCTGAAAAATAATAGTTATGTAATCATTAAACAAACAAAAGCGAAAACGATCTGAAAATGATAAGTTGTTTGCAGAAAAAACATAATTGTAAGACAACAATCATAAACATCTTTACGGCTCAGACTTTTCATATATGTAAGTAAAATCTCGATGCGCTGGAAATTCTCGATGCGTCAAAAATAAAGGGACTTGAATCCAAAGCCTTAATATTGTTTTTTCACTTATGTTTTCTACGAAAACGGAAATTGTGGAATGGAAAGGAAAACAAAATTGTTAACAACAGATACAATCAGGTTTGTCATGAATGGAAATAAATCTTTATCAAAGAAATGTACCTTTTGTACTACAGTAAACCTCTCATATAGTGACATAAAAAGAGACGAAATGAGACATTTTTGCTTTATGGATCCTCGGAGAATGGTTATTGTTTTCGCTTGGAAAGACTTAATCAGACTTGTCTATCGCATTCATCATGTGGTGAAATATGGACTCAGTTCAATGTGAGTAAACTTCATGTTTGAAAGGCTGAGGGCCTCTATTTCAAAAGCCTAATTGCGAATCACTTTTCTTTGCTCGTTAATTACTTCATACTGAAGAAAATTAGGTGGGGTAATCGGCTTTAATTAAGTGCTAAAATGTTTTCATTTCTGAAAAAAGGAGCGAGGTATTATACATGCATTGTTTGGAAATGGCGACTTGCAACATAGCAAGATCATGGTTAGGAAAAGACTGACATAGCGCCCTCCAAAATATTGTCCAAGGATGGTAGGACAATCCCCTAGACAATTGAATGAGTGCACTGGACGAGTGTGCGTTTAAATTTTCACACATTAAATAAATGTATGATATGCCTCGTTAGAGTTCTTCATTTATTCGTGAACTATGGATTCCGCATATTGAAATCCAGTGACTGGAACATACACAATCGAAAGCACAATCAGAAAATTTAAAATATTCCACAAAATGTAAACTTTTGTTGAATATATTTGCTATTAGAAATAGTTGTGAAAGAAGCTAATCAGTCTGTATTTATTCCACTGCAAACATAGCCAGAAAACCAATGGAAACGTGACAAATTTAACCGGACAAAATAGACTATCACTAAGCGAGTAGCATCATTATGAACAGCATTGCTCTGTATGGCCTATACTGTTTTGTATGGAGCTATTGCGGACAGCTACATGGTTTCGTCCAACTAACTAACTAATAAGTAACTAATCAGTAACTAACTAATAAGTAACTAACCAACCAACCAACCAACGAAATAACCAACCAACGAAATAACCAACCAACGAAATAACCGACCGACCGACCGACCGACCGACCGACCGACCGACCGACCGACCGACCGACCGACCGACCGACCGACCGACCGACCGACCAACTAACTAACTAACTAACTAACTAAATACTTCTTTTTGTGAGGCAAGAGTACCTCTAATAAAAGAAAATTCTCCACGGTCCTAGTTTGTTTTTTACGAATTCAACACCCTTCTGATTTCAGCCACATTTATATTATGATGACTGAACTTGATGAGCTCCATGTGAACTAAGTTGAAGTACTGCTTATGGCATTTTACGCACTTTTGTATCCATTCTTTCTTTATTCAAAATGACATTTTGAATGAAGTAGCATGTACATAATGCATCCCACCACCTTAAAGGGGCTATTAGAGTTTACCACCACCTTAAAGGGGCTATTAGAGTTTACCACCACCTTAAAGGGGCTATTAGAGTTTACCACCACCTTAAAGGGGCTATCAGAGTTTACCACCACCTTAAAGGGGCCATCAGAGTTTACCACCACCTTAGAGGGGCTATTAGAGTTTACCACCACCTTAAAGGGGCTATTAGAGTTTACCACCACCTTAAAGGGGCTATTAGAGTTTACCACCACCTTAAAGGGGCTATTAGAGTTTACCACCACCTTAAAGGGGCTATCAGAGTTTACCACCACCTTAAAGGGGCTATTAGAGTTTTACAGTGAGTATTAATTTTTTGGTCCAGCACCTAGTTTTACTTGGGAACCGGATTTTTTACCAGAATATAGATACACTGAAGACACCTTTCAATTGAAATGTCAATTCTGTATCCACTTCTGTTAAATGAAATATTCTGAGTATTGGTTGGGTTAGCTTTCGTTTGAGATTCTTGTACTGTTTTAAGATTTATACCAGGATCTGGAGGCAACGGAAAGGACCGAATGTAGTATTAAAAGCAATGAAAAAATAATTTATTGGTGAACTACCTCAAATGTGCGCTATTTCGTTAAGTTCAAATAGATGTAGCGCCCCCATTTTCGAAGTTTACTGCATCAAATATTCATTTCAGAAGAGTTTCATTATCGTTTTATAACTTACCTTCTTGCTGATATGCATAAAACCAATATGTTTGTGCGAATGCATGTAGCTCATGAGAACAATTGACATTCAAAGAGTTAAACAATCTGAACTTGTTAGGTCTAAAACTGACTGCATCCGACAAACCAGTCGTGGCAAAAGTATTTTACTTGTCACTTCAAGTCGATAATCTCAGTTGTCATGTACAACCTAAATAAATAGTACATTATCTTAAGTAGACAACCAACCAAAATTTCCTTCAAAGGTGTCATACATATCCTTTGCCAAGTTTAAAATCATTTCTAGCCATTATTACTACAACAGTAAGGCCTTGGGTATAGCTGTAAAATTTGAGTATTCTTTGGAGCCTTGAAGCAGTTCTTAATGAAAAGGTTTTTCCCGATAATAAACAACTTCGGTTATCTTCTTTAGAGGCAAGAAATAACCGTTATTGTGTGTGCGCTGGCAAGACAAGGCTATACGGTGACGAATCACCAATTTAATGGGTTCCACTTTAACCACCCTGTCTTAAATCTTGATTCCTCTAAATCCTAACGTTGCAAACAAGTAATCGACCACAATTAATGCTTCTAAAATACTCGTATTTTACGGTCTTCTGGTTTGCCAAGAGGTGCACCTATCACGAAAGCCAAGATGTATAATTCTTTTTGATTGTTTCTAGATGGTGACATGGTCCTCATTTAAACCTGCTGATGACCTACATCCAAAGATTCTGTCAGAAACTTGACCTTTTGCCAAACATTTAGAGGCAATAAAATCGTGTTGCGCTGTATTTCTCCTGGCGGGTTTTACGAGCTATCACATTACAGTTGATTGGTCAGTCGCCGTGGCGAAATTACGATTTTAATTAGTTCTTGTCCACCACTACTTTCCTCTGAACTCCGTGTTTAAGCAATCATTTCAAATGCCTTGACACCTTACCAGTCGCTACGCAAACAAACATGTCAAGGCGGCTAAAATGTTTGACATTAAAAAAGAACTACAAAAGTGTGGACAGTATCATTTGTCATTTGTCTGCTGAACTGTTCATTCTGTTCTGTCTTCAGATTTGGACTGTGAAGTTGGCGTAACAAAACTTGTTGCACGAAAATCTTCAATCTCTGCACAAAAATAGCACTGAATTGGAATTTTATTGACAGGATTGAACATTACGGATGGAAACAAATGATACTGGTCTTCCTACATGGGACGAAAGAGCATGACCACACGAAGTGACTGGAAAATCTGCACTTCATGTTAAGGTGATGTTTTGTCAGGGTATATTAGAAGATAATAACATATTAATATCCATTTTCAGAAAAAAAAACTGTCAGCAAGCAGGAATAAAAAATACTGCAAATGCAAGGAAAGAGGATGGTCCATCATTTTGTATCTACAATAGCCTTATTTCGAGATAATATTTATGCGGGATGTCTCGTTACACTTCTCATTTCTGGAGGGGGGGGGGGATACCCCCAAACGGGGTTTGAACTTTCCACAATTCTCCTTATGTTTTTGCTATTACGCTAATAAGTTTTCATGTAAGAATCGAACACGACTGCCATTTAATGCACATCACTACTGTCCTTTCTGCACGTAAACATTTTTGGAAACAAACAACACAAAAAAAATTGTGGCAGCTTAATCTGATATCCATAAAAACTGAACATGTTACAAATTTGTCAGTGTTGTTCAGGAGGAAGCCATGACGTCATAACGACATTGACTGACATGTCGAAATGCTGCGGAGCACTGTTGAAATGTGTAGGTCGAAAAGAGGAAGTAAACAGTGCCTAAAAGTTTGCGGAAACTCCACGACGTTTCCGGTATAAACGCTTCATCAGGTGGCAAAACCAAACTGAACAACCTTCAGTAACAATTGGACACGAAAAACATCTAATCCGACGCGATCACTTCAAAAACAGAACTGGACGAAAGTGACTGTCAGAAAACATTAGTGCCATGGATGAAACACAAATCAAAAAAAAAAAGAAGAAAAGGGTCCTGGATGAAAAAGTACACGTAAAAATCGAACATGGGCGGAAAAAAAAGAAGAAGTAGACAAAAACCAGGCCCGGAAAAAAATTAGGTTTAAACGAGTAAAAACGAGCACGAACGGGTAGGTGTAAAAGGATTTAAAAACGGGCTCAAAAGAGGGTGAATATAACGAAAGGTCAATTCTAACGTTAAGGCCGTGTGGAGCGAGAGCACCTAGCCTCATGATAAATCGGTTTTCAGCACTAAGGAGGTCACGATCGGAGCTTATATATATTTAGAAACGAGGAATTGGCGATCTCCTTGCCATACTGCGCCTTTATGACTTTAAGAGATTGGATGGATGTATCGATTGGATATATTTGCACCTAGTGCGCTTAACCTGGATGACATGGAAGCTACTTCCGTAACCGTATTGTTTCTTCAAAAAGAAATTTATCTGCCTAAATTCTTGTGTTGTACTTACTTGCGTCACTTTGTTACCTTGCCTTACCTTGCTCACTGGAATTTCCTTCTATTTATATATATATATATATATATATATATATATATATATATATATATATATATATATATATATATATATATATATATATATATATATATATATATATATATATATATATATATATATAAATATATATATACATATATATATATATATATAATTTCACCAATTCGGCACTTAGGGGGAAAGTTGTTGTTGAAAAGTCGACTTTAAGGGGAAAAATTTTTTGGGGCGAAATATAAGTTCCGCCGTAACGTTTCTACACACTTTTTCTATAGGAATACGTAAACGGACAAAAGCGCCCTCCTAGATTTAAAGAAGATGCAATTACTTCAAAGTTGTCAAATTTACGGACACCTAGCTGTTAACACGAACGGATGGCTGGCCATTGAAATAACGTTGTTTATATTTTTGGACGTTAGGGCGAAGACTTTTCCTTCTGTATTTCATTGTTACTTTTTCGCCCTATGTACGAGCAGATACAACAATTTCCCCCTAAGGTGGGAATTAGCGTTATATATATATATATATATATATATATATATATATATATATATATATATATATATATATATATATACATATATATATATATGCCTAATTAGGGTGTGTGTGTGTGTGTTAATACAGTGTAATAAAGTGATGGCGTAGTAAAAGGTAAATGGAATACGTTTGATATTAATTAATTAACCAACGAGTATACGCCAAATCAGAATTAAATAAATCGAAATAAGTGAAATACAAGACCGTATGGCTACCTTACAAAACATAATTAACGCTACGTTATAATAGGCAATCTTCTGAATGACTCTCAAGTACTGGCAGAATATGCTTTACGACCTCTCACGCAGACCGACGATTTTTTCAATCTTTTGTTCATTAATCTTGTTCGTCTTGCAACGATAGTAGAGATTAGTAAGAATTGCAGACTGGGTCCTCTTTTCGACTTAATCAGTTGTCTCGTTCTAACTTGTGATGTGTTTATTCTAGATAGTCTTCCTAAAACTTGATGAATGAGTCCCCGTTATAGCCACTCCAAGTTCCGTCAGGAAATTGAAGTGAGGGAATTACAGCAGGGGAGGTGTTATTAAAACACGCTTCGTCTAATAAAACTGTGCCGCGAGTTTGTCCGGTGTGTTTAAGCTTATTATGCTTTATGCGATAGCAACGGTAGCTGTTCACAGGGGCAATGTTTGATACAGGAACTAGTAACTAAGTTGTTGAATTGCTCTCAGCCGTCCCGTACAGAGAAAACAAGCCAAAACCTTATTCAGAAAAAGACATTTTTGTAAGATGTAGATTTAGTTATTGCTGTACCTTTTCTACAGTAATGTGTGCAGCTAATGAAAAAAAAATACACATTACACAATTATTTACTAAACACTCATTATTTAGAAGGGGGTGGTGTTTCAACTTTGCAGAAGTCGTGTTTCTGATACCAGTTAGTTTCACCTTCAGGTAGCTGCCTCATGAGTGGATGAACATGGCAAAATAGGAACCTTTTACATAATTCGATTTACTCTTGCATACTTCTAAAAACAACTTTTGTCAGCTACCATGTATTATTTTTGTTAAATGTATCCCAATATAAATTTTGTTATATGTTTTATGCATACGAGCCAAGATTTAAAGGGAACTATGCAGTTTACACTATTTGAATTTGTGCACCCCGGTATCCTAATTCACGAATAGCTGTTTTTAAGTCATGCGATGTTTTTGATATTGGATTATTTAATTCATGCAGACTGGGAATCACTATCTGTTTGCATGGACCTTAATGAACATATTAGAAAAGAAAACACGACAAAATTTGTTAGAAACTAGGTGTTTCATAGTGTATTTGGGCTATAGTGCTCCTTTTTTTAAAGGTTAAATGTTCCCCCAGACAAGTTTCAATTCTCCTAACCTATTTACTATAAGCCTCTCCCACAACTGTCTGTGTAAATCTCCCTGACGGAGTCTAGCTTTGTTTGTTGTAAATGTGTATATGATAGGACTTGATCCGAAATAAAAGGCTGCTTATTGCATTGTCCGCAAACGTATTAGTGCTGTAGTCATAGATAAGTGCAAATAAAAAGAAGTACGAAGTGAGGTCGAACACACCACTTGCGTGGAATGCCAACAGCGCAACCTGTTGGTACAGATTTCAAATCAAAACAGAATCAGATCTAAGCCTAGTAAGCATTATTTTTTTTCCAGTTAAAATATCTAATTTCATGTCATCTGACAGCTTCTTAGGTCTTATATTTTGAATTACTTTTTGTATTTCGTTTTGTTTGTTTTTATGAAAGGAAGTACTCTAAAACCGTTGCATTAATGAGAATTAAGAAAATACTTTCAATGTATATTTGAATTTTTTGATAGAGTTCCATGTACTATTGAGGTGCTCATAGCCTTGCAGCTTGCTGTATTTCATAACTCACGAAGGGTCATTCATATAAAGCTCAGATATACCGCACACGACGCCGCGACGAGAATGAAAAACGTGACGTCATCTACTTTTTTTACAAAGTCTTTTGTTTCTTTTAGTGTCAGTCACATTTCAACAACTTGTGAAGAAATTTCGTAATAGCCGAATCCAAGCGAGGGTGTACAGGATAGTATGGTGTCTGACAATCCATCAAATGGCTAGGTTCTGTGACAGCACAGTACGAAATCCAGTCTACCCTGACGCTCGGCTGTGTACTGAAGAAGAACAGCTAAATACAAGCACTCAACCGAGGCGGGAACGAGAGCTCTCCCCACGGGGCACTCACCCGAGGGAGTAATTGGAAACCCCGCCTAGCTACCGTGCTACGCGACTCGTAGGAGCAAAGATGTAATATTACTCCGCGGAGCGCAGGCGGGCACGCTCCGCCGTGCGCTGCTTATAAGTGAGCATCCCGCTATAATCAAAAAGTTGAAGTTGCGCTCTACTCCGAGTCACAGGAGAGAACGGGATTAAGAAAGTAAAAATCAAATGGATTTTAGGCGTTCGAAACTTCAGTACAATAGTTGCTCTGAGAGAGCTGAAAAACCTTCTCCTAAATAAACGTCCCCTAAAGGGACATAAAAGCAATTAGGCGGAGGGGATAGGTTTACAGACATAAGTAATATCCGTCGGAAATGGTCAATATGTTCTGTACGTTGAACTTGCTTCGTTTATTTGGTCTACTCGTCCTACAGGAATCAAGAAGGGGTTATCAGGGGTGCGGTCAAAAATGAATGAAAAACTTACTAGATCTTACGAAACCCTTTTCTCCAAATGCAGAACCTTTTCAATGAAGGCCCCTGTGACTGGCCGTGAAGGATGTGATTTGCATAGCACATTGGGAAGGAGATTGTTATGATGTTGAATACGAGAGTAAATCGGTTACGGAAGTCTTATGAGGGCTCTTGACATTGATGAAACAGAGAGTAATTATTTAAACCCAAGTCTGGACGAGTCCTATCTTCAGTATACTGCCATACGAGACTTGTTCACAGAGTATGAATGAGGCCAGTGCAATGCAATACGTAAACCGCACGCTATGGCCTGAGACCCGAAATCTAACTATGTCCTCAAAGCCTGAAAAAGTTTTACTTTACAGTGTTCTGTAACACAGAAGCAATACGGGGTTACCGAGACTTGAAATTAAACCTTGTCGTCAGAGAATGGATGAGTCCCATTCCCACCCCACTGCAACACAGGAGCAGTATTTATCGGTACCGGACAGGCAAGCACGCAACCAGGATTTCGTTATAGGGGCGGATGAAAAATGACTGATCGCGCCTCTGTGGGGAAAAGCCTAAGGTTGTCCCCATCCTCTTTGGATCACTGGCGGAGCTACCATATAGTCAGAGGGGGCGGTTGCCCCTTTGACGGACTCGAATTGCCTGTCAGCCCCCTTTTTACTCTTTTTATCGTATTGAGGCATATGTATCTACCTACATAAAACGACCCTACATCCTATTTTTCGTCCCCTGTAACCAAATATTCTTGCCCTACAAATTATGAAGCGCACTACAGTCCATTCTAGCCCCCTCTGCTTTGGATATTTGGTTCACGGAAGGCTGGAGGGTGGGCTGGATGCGAAATGGTGTTACTTTTCATGCCAGATTTGAACTGGAGTTATCTTCAAGATTCCTTAGTTTTAAGTAAAGATTTTGATATTTCATATGAAATCTCCCTGAGAAAAACCCACACCTCCAGAATTCACAGCTTGTTTGCCTTCCTGGGCCCAATCTTTCTTTCCTCACCCCTCATGGTCTATAGGGACGCTACCACTACCTGACTACCTTCTCTGTCTTCCGTCTTCTTATTCCTTTTTCTCTTTTGTCTTCTTCTTACTCATCTTCTTTCCTCTTCATTTTTTGGGGGCCCTCCAATCTCCCCTACCACGAAGTAGAAATGGAACTCGAAATAAAAATTAGTACCCATAGTCTGAGTGGTCTTGTTTACAGTACACTGCAAACAGAAGCAGAAAAGGGTAAAAGGAATCAATACTCACTGTAGATGGTCCCTAGAGTCTGAATGCGACCTTTTTATAGTGCACATGCGCCACAAATTCAGTAAGGGGTTTCGTTCCAAGAGTGAATTTGCTTGCGTAAAGACTGTGGGGGCATATTCCTTGTCCAATCACAGTCATATTCTAATGGGGACTGAACAAGTCGATTTGGCTCGGGCGGGGTGAGGGTGAGTAGGATCTGCATCTGCGCCTAAGAAGCACTGGAAATGTACGGATGAGTGGTGACGTTCATCGTAACCGGAGAATGTTTTGTACCAGTAAGTTTGCCGTCAACTCCTAAAGCGGATGCCATACAAGTTATGTGTCTAATTCTTGTAGTCTGATGCCCCCTTTTGGAACAGGCTAGTGACGATTCGGAAATTGAAATAGTGACGAGTGTGTTTATTTCATAATTTTACCATCGTGACGAACGAACCCTTTGTCCGAATTTGTTTGATGTTAGCGTTTCAAAGAGTGAGATGACTTTGACATATGTTTTATTTTCTCTTCAATTCAAAACAAATAAACAAATAATTTGGCAAACATCCTCAAACTAAGACAACATCTGTCACTGTGTCAAATGGAAACTCCTCAGAATAGTGAAAATTGGGTTTGGTGGTTCGTCGTTATACACCAGAAAGGGGTCTACTTATACGTACACCCGGTGCGTGTATGTACCCTTATACCCAATGTGGAGTATTCACGACAATGAATTGGGCGTTCTGAGCTCTCGTAATAATGTGCCAGCACATTATTACTCTGAATACATACTCATCGGATTGGACTTTGGAAACGTTTTTTCCAAGATACATAATACACTCTCCTCGAAAGATTCACGGATAAAATGATAAAAGGCTCAATCACATCTGCCTAGTTAATGATATCTGGCACATACGATAATGCAGGTATTTCACTTCGCCGAGGAATTTTGCGACTTTGCCCATGTACATATGGGCAAAGTGATCGTCAAGGTACACTTGACATTATGACCCAGCCCGGAGCGACGAATTTCCCAACTGGTTTATTATGGATTCGTGCATGCGGTGACCTTCCTCCATGACAATTTATAGGCTTCTCAATACAACGGCCGATTTGGTGCCCAAACTTTACGCCAGGCATCGAACTCTATTTCACTAAATTCACTTACATATTTGTATTATGATTGAAGCCAGCAGGTTTAGGTAATACACATTACACATTAGCCGGACTCGCGCCCCCTGTACTTAGGCTGGGGTTGTCGAATGTACCTACGGCATTTCCTTCCTGTCGTAAGAGGCAAATAGGGAAGACTTTCACTGAATTCGAGACCGAATTTAAACAGTTCTTAAACTTTTTTATCCAGTTGACACTTTATAACGCATTCAATCGTGTCGGTATGTCGTTAAATCCCATTTAACTAGCGAACTAGCCAAGCGGTCGACATCATAGTTAATAACGTTCCTACTCATTAACATAATATACGGTACGTCACACCACTTCAATGGTTTAGTCAGCGTCGTAGAGGTATCATCATCACTCCCCTGTCGAAACTCACTTTCTCCTGCCTTTCAAATTCCCAAACAATAATCAAAATATGGTCTGTCATCATTCCTATATAACATTTTAAATGGAGCTGCTTTCTCCAGCCCCATACATACCCCTTCTTGACTATTTCATCATATGAAAGCGTTTACATATTGATGATTTTCCATTCCCCCTCAAAAAGGGACGTGCCCAATCAAAAATTATTCACTTGGTGTATAAAAGTATGAACATCACAAATCCAGTGTAGTTGGACCTTCAACCGCAACCCCGAGTACACAACCAGGGAGTTTGTCTATAGCAACTCCTTGATACAACGGAAACTTTAAAAGCACAGCATGCGCCCACACACTACGCTCGGGAGTTGTCTATAGCTAATGACAGCTCTCTGCATGGTACCACATGTTCTAGGTTTATGAAAGTAACATTTCGATATGTAACGACGGATGCCATCGTGTCGTCATATAGGTACTTACATTGGCAGTTGGTCATGTTACGTGGGTTTACGTCCATTAGAGGACCGCTTTCCTCTCTCTCCGAATTCTGATTTTTTTTTTCTGGTCATTAAAATACAACAGAGTATCGTCATGAATATTTTCCCTGCCAAGGACAAAGAGAGCCGGAGTCTGGGTACCATCTCCTCCCCTAATTCAAGAACGAGAACACCCTCCCCCTGTAAAATGCACCATCAAATTTGCCGCAATTTTCCTTAAAATTTGCTCAAACATTACCGTACATCAAGCTCCGTATATCTGTCCCAAAGGCTACAGGGTCACAGAACCGTAGACAAACAATGTAGGTCTATTGAATGGCTGAGATGGCTAAGATAATCTATACGTTAGTCCATGTAAGGACAAAATTGTAGCAGTTGGTAAGTGGTGTCTATATTTTCAAAGAAGGGTTGTTCACAGTACGCGTACCGTATATCCGTGTGTGCGCAATGTGGTCCATAAAGCACACGCAATTATTACTTGAGCAATTGAAAGTCCCTTGGCCTGAAGCACCTAAGAATAAATCATTTCCTGAAATAATTACACCTCAGCACAAACTGGGGACGTGAACATTAAAGTAAATTTAAATTGTTACAGACAGTACTATGCATGTTACACGTATCCAACCTGCCAATGGCCCGTAAACATGGACAAAGCAGGCAGCTGCGAAAAACACGCATACTTTTACTTTATTGTTATTTTCTACCTTCGTTGTTTTGAAAAAAAAAGTTAATGATGAAAAATCATCTTCTACCTGTTAAAAAATACATTTTTGTTTTCAAACTTGTGAACTGAAATTTACACAAAATTTAGAGTATTCCGTGGTAATGACATCATTAGCCCCTCGTGAATGATCGATTACCTATTCAAGTGGAGCACATTCGTCGACTAACGTTTTGTCACATCAAAGCTTGCGTAAATCATCGAAAAAGCAAATAAAAATTTTGACCAACTATTACTCGATTGAATAGTTAACATTGCAAGATCTTTTTCTTAATTAACGCTCCCACACCCCGCTTATTCGTTAAGCTGCACTGTTCGAAATCACCGCAACTTCAACCGCAGTTTAGAAGGCTTTACTTCTTGTTTTGGTAAAAGGAGCGGAGAAAACCTTTTGAGAGGGCAGCGCTTCTTCTAAGCACCGGCAGCCAATACATCGAAGAGGGAGCCTTGGACACAATCCTTAACAATGATTCTATTTTTTAATGAGAACAAACAAGACAGGGATATTTAAGTCGAAATTTGTGCGCGCACGGAACTCTTCACGCCGCTCACCGTGATTATGTTTCGTAAGTCAATATCCCCCTCGCGTCAGGCGAAATGTAACGTCAAACGACGGAAAGCGCGGGAAAGTGACAGGCGCGAGGGGAGAAGAGTGGATTTTAGGGCGGGAAACTTAGGTGTCACCTTTCATCCGTTTCATTCAAAGAAAACATCAGCGTTATTTTGCAGATATATAATCAATAGGTTTTTGAAAGAAATGAGAAAATGAAGGAAGAAATTCGCTCATGCATGTTATCTGTGGTACAATTGAAGTATTGACAGAATTGTGATAGGAACGAGTTTAAGAAGCATTCGAGAGGGTTTTGTGCGAGCCAATAAAGGGTTGATGATCTGTAAATATACTTCTGTTGGGCAAAACATCAAAAATTTTCAAATTGATTTAAAAAAACAATTGCTTTGAGCTGTTATCTTTATCGTAAATGTGTCTCATATATATAGACTTACAACAGTTAACATTGTAGACTTAAGGACGATAGACCAGTTGCTCCATTTATACGAACAAGAGCCCAGTCATGGTGGTTCTAATAGCTGCGTGTGAATTCGATATTTTAATTAAAATGACATCATGAAATGATTATTTCATGAATGTAATTTATGAATACCTTGGGCACATCCCACGCTGAACAAAAATCAATTAAGCTTATATATGTGCTACATACGCAGTATTTATATGTCCAATCATATTTCATCCAGATTAGTTCTGCAAGTTTTTCCTCTGCTGCAAATCTTTTTTACAATATATTGAATCATCTTGTGCCATACATAAGGACTTAATTTTCAGTTCTGAAACTCAAACATCGTTTTCTAAACGCAATAATTTCAAATGAAAATGCAATATGCTCTTGCAAAGCGATTTTTCTTTTTATAACTGTTATAATGATATGTAGAGAATAAAATAAACTAATTATTACCCAAATGCGATAGTGGTGGAGTTTTTACAACATGCAGAAGCTGTGTTTGTAACCTTGTTCTAGCCGTATCTATGGCTATGTAATTTGTGTCATTATTCTTCTATTAGCAGTCCCAATTACGGTCATTGTCACAAAATATAATGAGTTTTTGAAGTTCATTCACCAGAATTTTACACCTGTCGGCTAATATTTTAATTACATAAATGCAAATGAAACTTAATGCGCATATCATTTAATGATAACATTTAATTGATGTCGCGGTAACGCGTCAGATACATATGAGATTGACAACTTAAGCTGCAATATTTTAAAGTTATTTTATACAATAATTATGTCAATTTTATAGGGAACGGTTTTGTGGTTTCATGAAAAAAGGACGAAAAATTGTCATCTAAATATAACGAGGGAATCCGTCTCCATTATTGATATTCCTTATTTACATAACTAATTCATGGGTATCGATTTTTGCCACAAAGTTTGCCGTACATGAACCCCCCGAGGTGATCACACCGCACTGGATGTGATCTAGTTCTTATTTGTAACGCAGTTCGAAGACACGGATAAGTCAATAGGAGGCCCGCTCAAGCACTTGTTGTGCATGGCAAGTTTCCTGCGTTTCTCGGAGTGGGTATTTTTCCACGGTCAAGACAAGTGGTGAAAATCTGACGAGGAGGTGTTTAAAATACCTCTGTGCAACCTCTCCGAAACAAATTGATATTTGCTCTGTTACCTTACAATGTCTTTTGGACTCACTGATTAATTCGTCTCGAGCAAACTTTCATAGACCCTGTGTTTTAGGATAGGGACGAGTTGGCGATAATTTATTCAGCGAAGACACGAAAAATAGTCTTTTGATGTGGCAAATCTATCAACCTAGTGACAATACTCACATAAAAATGTGGTAGCCGCTATTACACAAACCTCAAAGTGCAGAAACATATGTCAAATTACTAAACCTGTCAACATTGACAAAAGTAATTTGGAGATCTTCTTCACAATTTATTCAAAGTTTTCAAAAATTCAGTTTGGCAAAACGAGGCGTATTCAACTCTAACTTTCTGCATGAAGGGTTTTGGAAGCCTCAAATTTACAAAGACAGGAATGTATGTGACTGAAATGCTACTTGAAAAGAATTTAAGACTGATATTTGCCATGTAACCCAACGCAACACAACGCAAAACAACACAACACAACATGACACAAAAACACCACACAGCCCACCACAACACAACTCAACAAAACATATCATAACATAACATATAACGTAAAGTAACAAAAAGTACCATTTAGAAAATAAAATAACATAGCCAGGAGGTACGCAAAACACCTTTGAAAGGAGTAGGCTTGGTACTCTATCCATTTAAGGATAAGTCATTTGCAACAGATAATACCGTAAGGGCACATATATACTGTGGATGATCATTCTTCTATCACCTCGTCAGGCAAAAGTTCTCCTAATCGGGGGGGGGGCCACTGGTTCGGACCATGACCGTCCTCGGAAAAACGAAAAGTACAAAACTTTTGGTTGATCTAACCAGGGGAAATTCTTTACTACCAAAGAAGATTTTAACTGCTAAGTGTACTGTGCTGTATTGAGCCAGGAATTTGCCAGGTAGTCGAAACATCTAGGTGAACTATCTAACTGTAGCGCCATCACAGTTTGGCTAAATGCAACTGGCTTTCCAGGCATCGCGAATTGCATCTAATAATTTTTCTTTTTTGAAATCTTATATTCTGGAAATTTTGTAGCTATATTTAAAAAAGAACTGTTGTGATTTTTCTCACTTTAATTTCCAGGCGGTTTGTCCGCTTTCCTCCCCCCGGAAGTCATACTTTATACAAAATAATACAGTTAAACTTTATTTGTGTCAGCGTGAATACAAGACCCATGAATACCAGCACGGGTAGAACTACCAGGTCATGAGCAGTGGCGGCGCCAGAATATCAAAATCGGGGAGGGGACTAAGACCCCAAGGGACAATGTTGGAGGGCAGAAATTTCCAGGCACAGGGCGAAACCGAGCCCTAAATGCTCGTTCCTGGGGTGAGGTCCAGGGTTCGAAGTCCCTTTGGAGAGGTACATTATTTATTTACTCGGTTAACTCAACTCCTAGCTGACCTACCTTGAGGAGGGCAAGAGGTGGAACATGTCCCCATTTGTCACACCGTAGCGCCGACACTGATGATGGGTACGTTTACGGGCATGAGTCCAAAGTAAAATAAATCATAACTACGGTAAGGGTATGCCAGGTCATGAGTGCGAATATCACGTCATGAATCCAAATATCGGCAGAATACGGGTACGCTAACAAGTGCAAAGTATAAATAATGAGTACTAGTATGAGGTCACGTGTACCTGTACGGGTATCACGTCATGAGTACGGGTAAAGTTAGGAGTTCAAAAGTAATCATACCGGTACGTACAGGCACGGGTACTCGGTATTGATTACAGGTTTGGGTCTGAAGTAAGATTCATCATGAGTACCAGAATGGGTACAAGTACGAATTCCCGTAGCCGAAGCACAAGTGCGATCAAATTTATGAAATATCTGTCCACATGTACGAGTTTGAAATCTTTGAACTGAATATATTTCAAGGTAGAAACCAACATTTCCTTGAAGTTGCTAAAATGTGACATGATTTAGTTGAAGGATAGCCAGCAGGAAAAGATATTCTCTCCTCCGTTTTGTCTCTCCAGAAGCGAAATGATGCAATGCTTATGCCTAAAACGAAATAAAGTTTTCAGTGATCATTTTTGCCGTTACTTTGTTTTGCAAGCCTAGGTTATTAAGAGAAACCAATCACTAACCCCTACCGTTTGGTCAAGAGCTGACCAAATAAGTGTGTGTAAATCACAGACAAATCAAAATTTTCATTGCGATAGTTTTAATAATTCCTCAACATTGTATGCCGACAGTCACATGCAGTGGCGTGTGCAGGATTTTGAAGGTGTGGGGCACAACCTGTGATTCCCGCGACTGACACGGATTTTGATGACTTTTTTTTTTTGCTTGTCTGCACTGTAGTTGTTGGCGACCGACTCACGTCGGCATACTTGTGCTATCCGAATTTTCGAGGACCTTTTTCTTGTTTTTTGCTTTGTGTGTGGTTAAAATTTGAATGCTCAGTGTCTCTCCAAAATTTTCATCTTCCTCGATCCGTAAATCCCCTGAATGAGTGGTTATTTTCCCTCGGAGGTGAGGACCTGTGCCCCGCCCCCTTTTGAAGACGGTAATGGTCACATGATAAAAAACAACCGCTTATTTGTTATCGGAATTAATTGGTTCCCCTTCCATTGTAGCTATCGGCAAACGAAACCATGTCAACGAGAAATGCTTTGCGGCTGAACCTCATCTTTCTCTTTCCAAGCATAAGCATGATATCGCCCCGTGTACACATACTTTGCGCCCACCCACCTTACCGCTGTATTTAAACTGTTTATACAGAGTATAAAGTAACGTGAACAACAGTGATTCCAAACAGTATTTTTTAAATCAATGCTTTGTAAAAAGGCATTTGACTGATCTATTTTGATCCTGTTTTGGAAACGTTTCAGTAACGTTGCATTTTAGTTCTTACATTTGCTAGTCGATTTGGGTATACCGACAGCTCTGTACTTTCATTTTATAGTGGTTAAATGTGTACACACACGAGTCCTTACATCACTGTGAATCCTCTGTATATAACTTAATGTTTTCGTGAGTAATGTAGCAAGTCACATGGGATCCCCTATTCTGTGAAAATCTATATTCCCCTTTTCGCTTTGTTAAACATATAAGATGTCTGGACTGTTAAATTTTGTTTGATTAGAGAATTTTGATTCGAGTTGGTTATGTTCCAGACGATAACGATTCGCCGGGCCTCTTAATTCTGTTAAAAATTCAGCTTCAGTAATTTTTCAGCTACGGTAATAACGCATACGAAGACCCTTCGGGAGCCCGGGAGCCTCCTGCATCCAACTAAGTTACTCTCAGCTCCTCCCATCCGACTTAGTTACTTTACGCCCCTCCTACTCAACAAAGTTACTTTAAGCTTCTCCCACTCAACAAAGGTACTTGTAGCCAAAACTCATTAAGCTCCTCCCTCTTTCCTTGTGCAGATACAACCATGGCAGTGATGCTCCGCCTAGATGATGTTTCAGTCTAACAGAAACCTGCCGACCAAAATATGGCAGGCCTGCATATGGAGTTACATGTTTGTTAATATAAGGAATTACTATCAGTCTATAGCATGGATATTATTCCATTTTTAGAACATGGATCATAGTAATCATAAAAAACATTACAGTAAAAGGACGAGCCCTTCGAGACAACTGACATTTTTCACTCCTACCCGGACTATGGTCAAGAATGTATAACAAAAATAGCTACGTCCCTGCGTTTTTCCCTTCTGTCCTTTGTCAGTTTTTAACTTTATGATAACCTTTTTTCTGCTAACATATTTCATTAGATTTTTTATTTTTTATTTTTTATTTTTTATTTTTTATTTTTTTTTTGGCGGGGGGGGGGGGGGGGGGGTATTTATTTGAAGTGGACATTGTATTGCAAACGACAGAATATAGCGACTGCTTAGAGTCTACCTGCAGGTCTAGGAAATGTCATTTCCAACTATCTGAGGTAGCATTTTTTCAAAATTGTCTGTTTTCTCCTAGAAAACCAATAATGGACTACAAAAATTGTAATTTAGGGTGAGAGAACCAGGTACTGGGCTGTTTGTCCATAACCTCATAAAAACCCTTTAATTCCTATCACTTATGATGTCTTCGAGAATGCTACTCCACTTAAGGAACACATACAATTGTTTTAAGAAATTTATCGATTTTCTAACATGGAAATTTTTTCACATATTGATGACAAATGGTCCATCTTAGGCAGTTTAAGGACCTTCAGACAAGTTAATGTTTCAGCAGTGCTTGTAATGAACGATTAAATTTAAAGGCAGTAAAATCTCACTCCAAACTACAATTGTTGTAGTTAGTCCATAGAAATTCTCAAAGACTGAGCTCTTTGACTGGCAGCAAAGTTCAAAAATGCAGTGTTGTTGCCCCTATGACACAGCATGTGAATTGTGCATACTGAGAGTATTTTGATTACAAATAGGAGTCTTGTATACTACCTCTGAGGCATTCAGCTGAGGTTGAGTTTGGATGATGATGCGTTTTATACAGTTGTGGAAGGGGCTTAAGTAGGTTAGGAGAATTTGAACTGTGTGGAGTAAGAGGATAAAGCTTTTAATTAAAATATCTTGACCAGACACTTTTAATATCATACACAAAACGATAAAACTCATTATACAAACAAAATCCAAATTACAACTTTTATGTAATTTTTGGACCTGGGATTTGCTTTGATGTATTATGTTAATAATTATTTATTAGAATTTTCATGTACCTTGGCGGGCTACAACACACTCTTTGACTCAATATATCATCCTAGATCGATTTTTCATCAAACCAGCGGACGCAACCTGTTGTCAGGTTGTGGTCCTATTGTCATATATTTTCAAATACGGTCTGCTCTGTATTTCTCTAAGAAAACCAACTTTTAATCATTGATAACCATTTTAAAAAGGTGAAGGTTGGAAGACGACCTACTTATGGAAATACCTTCATGGAGTAGATCTTCTTTAATTTAAAACCGTTTTTATTTTGCTCAGTTCTCAGTCTGATAAACATATCCAGTTACACCATTCGATGATTTACGAACCTACAAGCTAGGTGGGTTGTCGTTTTATCAACATTATCTCCTTTTATCCTCAAACACAGCAGCTCAGTTGGAGAATGTCTTATGGATTTATTATTTATAAGAAACTTCATCCTGGTAGGGAGCTGATCCTAGGGTTGGGACAAAACAGTTAAATCTTCACAGCGGGTGGATACAGCTGTAAACAGAAGATATACAAGGCGTCTTTTCGAGAAAAAAGAAATTTAAGTATATCTTCAACTGTTTTATACGCTTGTAGATTAGAACTTTCTTTTGCCTTTTCTTTAAGGCTCAAGGCAATACTTAATCTGGTATGTCTGTTTATTTTTTATGTATTTATTTATTTATTTTTTTGCTTTCCAAACAGAAATCAAAGAAGTGTTGTAACAGTGCCATGTTCAGCTCTGCATAATATGTTGTAAACTACTAATGTCGTCAATAGTTAGTTACATGGAGTTTTACGGCCCAGTTTCCAACCAACTGGCTCAAGTCGAGCCGGTCACGGCCATTTTTCCAGTTGTGGCTCACTGGCCTGTTTCCCCTGCTCCATTGTTTATGTCGTCCATGGGGTTGAAAGGCCACATAAAAAAGTGCTTTCACTGACGTCACAAGCACCCTAGCCCCTATTGACGGGCAAACACTGAAGAAGTGTGGCTAGCTGGGAAGCAGCTAACTACCTATGTGTTACTGTTGCATTCAAAGGATAGTGACTTTTGCGCGGCAGTGGGCATGGCTCACAAATTACCAATTGGCCTTGCATCCTGACATGCCACCTATCACAGTATCACAAACCTCAAAATCGAATGTAAATAACATTTTAATATGGATTTTGATCCCTCTTTACACCGCAGAATCAGTACTGTGGGGTTCTTAAAAGAATGTTACGAATTAAAATTAGTAAAGAACAAAAAATGAAATAACTAATAGTTTGACTATTTGAACTGACCTTTACAAGACACCGTTTTAGGCAAACAATGAATAACACTGTAAGCATTACGTGGATTATGAACGTCAGGATATAGCAGATGTATGCAAGTAAGTATACATAAAACGGCTGACTGTATTACGTTGGTGTAATGCTATGAGAATAACTGTTTAAAGGACTCATTTTCTGTGCTGTGATGTTATATGCGTTGGATTAAGGATAGATATATTCATGCTACTAACCTGTTTTTTTATCATAGCAGAAGTTTCAAAAAATCATGTCGTCTTGGAATATTATTGCACGTCAAAAATTGACCTAATTTACGATTTCTACACTGCAATGGCAAACAAATTTAATATATTTCTAATGTCTTTAAGTCTAGGGAATCACCCGAATTGTCTGAAAATTGTCTACAAACTATCCGATCCCACAAAAAACGTCACCTTTCAGATCATTCTCCTTTTCAAACTTTTCAAAAATATTCATTCCCAACTTAAAGAGCCTTCCTTTGTCAAAAGATGATTTGAAACTGATTTGAAGAAATGATTCGAATTCTTGTCGTCATCAACCACCTCCAGGGTGAACCATACTAACATTAATTCCATTCATTCTTTGACACAACGCAGTCGATAGCGGTATGGAACTTGATTCTTTACGAAGACTCTACTGGGTGGCTCAACGTAGTAGTGATTGGCAGAATGGAATGGTTCAACTGACAATCTTCTTTATTTCTTCGCAAATTCTCTCAAGACTAGAGTATCTGAAAACTTCAAATGACATTCATATCATTCCTGAAATATTTGCTACTTTTTGCCCAAAACACAGAGCTGTGTTTATATAGCGAACTAGCACACTAGGGATAAAGGTTGCGGGACTGCAGCATTACAGTTAAGAAATATTTTCTTGATAGTGGGCTTTAAGTCTTCCAGTACTACGTGGTACTGGTTTATACGACCAACAGGGAAATGAAGGGATGTTTAATTTTGATCTTCTTCACGACTTACAACAGTATGTTATTAACCTACTACCGGCACATTGTTCAAAATGTGCTTCTTACTGTAGTCGTTTTATACATTAATATAGCATTTCATTACTATGGCATGAAATGAATGCCTTCATTTGTGAACATTTCAGTTGAACGTAGTTTGATCATCTTCACCATGTCACGTGCCTTATAAGTATATGACGTCATATCCTGCAACCCTAATCACCGCAACTTGTTATACGCCATCTGTCACTCTAATATCGGCAACACAACGAACTGGTTCTTGATGTATAAGAAATTTCCCTAAAAAAACATCGTTTTTTCAATCTTTTGATAAGTCTGGTACGGAGTGTATCCCTTTTTCTACACTTAAAATTTTCTCGATTCTTGACAAGTGACACTTCACCTCCTTCCATTCCTCTTCTTATTGTACCTAGGCAAATTTGGCCATCGTTTTAAATTTACTCTCACCAAATTTTGCCTTCTTTGACCAATATTTAGAAAAAAATAAAGATCAAAAGTGACCAGTGACATTTGCAAACTTTAAAAGCAGATGTTGGCCTGTCCGAGAAAAAAAATCTATTCGATCGATGAACTAAAGTCAACGATAAGAATGGGAAAACTAATGCAGCGTGATTTTAGACGAAGCTAGGCCGCGAGCGACGGCGGCAGTGTGTCTTAAGCTACGCAACACTAGGTCTTTACCGGATATCGGTAAACTGGATTTTTAAATTTTCGTTCAGCTATTTTTCACAAGATGAGGCAAAAGTTAAGAAAGATGACACAAATATTTTGACAAATATTGAAAACGGGAAAAAAGGAAGTCACACTGTAATATATGTATGGAAGTTTAAAATATAGATATTTAAAAAGAGGAGAAATTGGTCAAAGTAAAAGTGATAGGCACCTGTTCGATATTTTAGTTTGGTTATCGTCCTTTATTTGGGAAAATGTTCCGTGTTTACCTTTAGAAAAAATACTGTAAATATCAAAAGGAACAGGATATTCAAAGGAACAAGCTAATAAACGTCTAGCTCTCATATACTGCTCACCGTTATTTGAAGATTTACGAAGTAAACACCTAACATCTGATGGTCAATGTCAAAATATTAAAAGATTTACAAAGTAAAATCCAACATCTGAGGATGAAACTCAAAATGTTTAAAGAATTATGAAGGAAACATCCAACATGTGATCGTGAAAGTCAAAATAATTTAAGATTTATAAAGTAAACATCCTACATCTAAATGTGTAAAGATTTATAAATTAAAATCCAACATCTGAGGGTGAAAGTCAAAATGTTTCAAAATTTCTGAAGGAAACATGCAACATCTGATGGTGAAAGTCAAAATATTTAAAGATTTAAAAATATTAAAATATTTATAACATTCAACATATTATGATGAAAGTCATACTGTTTAAAGATTTATAAAGTTAAATCCAACATCTGAGAGGGAAATTCAAAATTTTTAAAACGTTTATGAAGTAAGCATTCAACACCTGATGGGGAAAGTCACAATGCTTTGGTTTATTTAGGACAGGTAGATAAAATGAAGCAGGTGTTCACAGTACACGACGACTGATTTGATTCATTGCTAAATGTTTAAAAGAATTATTTTTCATGAAATTTTTGAGAAGAACTGTAGATATAACATTAGCAAATTGAATGAGATTATTAAATATTCTAATTTTTTCGTTGTAAGTTATACAAAGTTGGAGATGCTTAGGATGTGGACTCGGTTGTATTATACATTTGAATGATTTCAAACTTGTAACCTTGAACCGCAAAATTGTCCAAATGGGAAAGTGGTTTTTACCTCAATAAAAAAGTTCGAATTATTTCGTGCTATATTGGGCAGAGTTTAGATCACGTAAAGCAAGCAATTCCTTCAATAATTTGGAATTTCGTTTGTTTTGGTCTTAATGTATATTTAAGTTATTTTGTAGGTACAAAATTGTCGCTTTCTAAGAGTTATGTTACATGATTGCTTAATAAGAGAAGATCAAAGAACACCCGACGAAAATAAACAAAACAGGGAAGCCGAATTAGACTTACTGCCTCTTAAGTTTTCTTTAAAGGTTGTCCTTGGGTGACGAAACTACTACGTCCATTAAACTGACCAGTAAAAATAATATTCGAACATCCGTCCCCCGTTTTCTTCAGTGGACGAAGAGTTTCTCAGGGGCACGGTGTTGGCCAAAAATAGGGAAAGAATCTATGTAACCGTTGTCCTTTCACTTGAAAGTACTTAATAAATTATTCAAACTTTTTTATACACTAGCGTTCTTCTCTTTCCACTAGAATGGAACAATTGAAAGGTCACACAAGGAGGAGACAGTAGTCACACTCTGTGCTCGAGAGATTAAAATGGATAGTATTTTCTTTTATCATGTTTCCCGCGCTTTTTCTTAACAGTTATTTTGCTTAGCAGACTGTATATATCAGTCGGTGCCCGTGTTGCTTTTTAATGTATGATACAAAGTGATAATTCAGCCCTTACTGCATTAATTAGCAATCGTATATGCTTCTATCCTCCTACTGCGTCTTTTTCTTTCCCTTCTCGTTATTTTGTAACATTTTTCAGTTTTATTCAAGGGTATCAAAGCCCGGTCAATACTTAAATATCTATTTTCATTTGGTTAATAATTCACTGAGCCGACTACTGATAAGGTTCAATGAATAGCGAACAAGTGAACAGTGTTGGATTATAAATATGCATGCTTTAACGGATACTACACTCTGGAGTTACTTGTATCGTTGTGTATGCATTATCAATGCAAGACATGAACAAGGGAACGGTTATTGCGTGAACTTATCCATTAATAGTATAGGTTTTAACTGCTGTGAAAATAAAGGTAAATGTGTTTACTTGTTGCATTTAAAATACATATATGTAACAAACGAAACTAGGTTAAGAGCTGATGGAAGTCTGACGACCCACCGGTAGAGGCGAACGCTTTCAAAAACGGCATGCCACCTTGAAAGCAGAGGATAGCTTGCTTTACGTCAAAATGTAAACAACACATTAATAATAGCTGTCTACGAAAGAAACCTAGTGATTTTGAAGCATATCAAACATTATACCATAGCGAAAAAGCTGGTTCTCAAAATATCATCAACCCGACGACAGGGCAATTCGAGTAGCTATCGTTCAAGGCTACTCATTAGGGGAGGATCATGTGTCTTTTAAATACCTGTTTGAACTTTTACCGATTTTTGTAAATTGCCAAATGTGGGCTTTTAACTTTTCATTTGTATCACGAAGGTGTTCATAAATCCATAAAAAATTTAACTACTTATAAAAAATATTTCAAGACAAGTTGCCGTTACATCAAGACGTTTAATATAACAAAAAAGGTCAACAAAACATTCATGGGCATCCGCAGGTAAGGGTCAGGGGGTAGGGGGCACTTGCCCCCCCCCCCGGAAAATAAAAAAATTTAAAAAACGTATAAAAATCAAAACAAAAACCCGAACAAAACGTGTTTTCCGAGTTTCTGTGCCAAAAATAGGCTTTTGAAATGCCATTTCCGGCGATCTGGGAGGCATTTTGGGCTGAAATTTTCTCACGTGTCATGTCAATCCATGGTGACTCGGAGGTTTTGCCCCCTTCTAGAAATTTTGCCCCCTGACTTTTTTTCTGCGGACGCCCATGAAAACATTTGAATTGAAAAGGAAAAAAGACCAACTGAGGCAATCTCAAAGTTTAAGTGGTATGATATGGTACCAACCAATTCTCCTATAAAATTTTTAAGCTCTCTTTCATATTACTTATGTTACCAACTCATGCTATTAAAAAATATTTAAAATAATGAGAGAATGAAATAAAAATAACAAGGAAATATAAAGAACTTTGGAATTAAACAATTAACCTTGCTTAGTTTTAACCATGTCAACTTTGAAGATTTTAGGTTCAATCAAGGAATAACAAAATAAACCAGGCTGGGTTTACCGATATCAACTTTGTAGTAGATTTCGGGTCAATAAGAGAATTAGACAATGAACCCGCTAAGGTACATGTTAGGGTCACCCAGGATACATTTTTCCATAGTCTCCGTACACATTAATCATGAATATATTCTAAGTAACCGTACTTTACCTTATGAAGGAGTTCACATTGTGAATAATATAAGAAAATGTCAGCTGCTTTAAAGTTTGTGCACTTTTTCAATTTTTGTACCTGCAATTCTTTGACATGTGAAGTCAAAAAGCCGGGGGGGCGGGGTCTGATTCAATACTTTCTATCTGACTTACTACCTACACCATCGGTTACCAAAAGTGTTCGGTATAGCTCACTGAAAAGCATCCACAATAGTAAAGAGTCACATGGTTTGAAAATGGACTTAAACGTCTGAAGACCAGCGCTCGCAGATGTCCCGAAGTCGGGGGGGGGGGGGGGGTTCGGATAGGTAGAAAGGTAGATGAGAAAGTTGAGACAACCCCTTGGATAGGGGTTCGAAGGAAATACTTGGATAGGATCAGATGATGTAGAGCAAGTTCTAGTACACTTCCTACCGAGCTGGGACCCGTTGCCCCTGCTAAACCATTCCAAACGTGCAGTGGGGATGTAGGCTACAAATAAGCCAGGTGACTCTTCATGATCTATACAGAATAGCAGGCATCGTCTAAACTGCTCGGTCCGAGAAAAGTTCTTTCAATCCTCTAGAAAAGCAAAGCTATCACAACAAAGCGAGTATAGATACAACGGTGTGGTACCTTATGGAAAACTAATTGTTAAGAGCTCGCGACGTGGAAGGCTGTGCATTTCACAAGGGTTTTCAATTAGGCTCTTAAAAGGAGGTTGTAAACCCAAAGATTTAAATTAGAGACTCTTTTCAAACTGAGACGGAATACATCACTCTAAAAGGAGTTAGAATAACTCTTTTTCTATTGACAATTTCACTCTAAAGAGTGGTTTTCACTCTAAAGGATTTTGAGGTTACACCTCCTTATTGAGAATATTTACGAAATCTTTCATGTTAGACCGATGTTAAGATCGTATTCGTTTCTTTGACAAAGACCGGTCTGAAAATAATTGGTTATTTCATCGATATTAAGTCGATATGGTAACGGATTTATTGATATTAAAATCGTTTTCGTTTCTGAGACCAGTCCAAGAAAAAGGGAAAATCGATAAAAAGCGATGTCTGGTGCCCATTGTAAAACTAATTATTCACTCTGAAAGCGTGAAAATAACAGCTTTTCGATTGAAATGTTCATTGACAATTTTAAATTGGTCCCTAGTTTTTCTGTAAAAGAGTGATGTTTTACTCCAAAGGGTCATAAATTGTTGTATGGATTTTGCACTGCCCGGACAGTCCGATAAGTGACAATTTTAATAAACATTTACCTTGTCAGTTTGTAATGAATGGACCGTGTATCTGGGAAGGAGGAAACCAAAAACTGAAGTCTTAACATACTCACAAACAGCTGAGTATTTGAATTCTACACAGTGTCCCGATGACAAAGAGATTGGCCACCACATCGAATAAATACTTGGTGTACGAAAATCATTCGGATGTTTTTTTTAAAGATTTGTAGTCTTTTTTTGTTCATGTTAAAGTTCCAAAGCAGTTTTAAGCAAGCGAAAGTGGGGAACAATTTTCCCCATTAAAAAGGTGTTACCCCCTTCCCCCCCCCCACCCCTGTGACGGCTTACACTGCACGATCGCTTTAGGAGGATCACGAAATTTACGTTACAGCTGTACAATGATAAACACAGGATCAGTTTTTACGTAACTCTAGTCTTACACCCTTGTTAACTAGAATTGGTCATCCTTTTCGTGTGTTTCCAACAGCTGTATACTGAATAGTTCTGAGACAACTTAAAACTTATAAACCATTTAAAAAAAGTTCAAGCCTTTGAAAACGTTCACAGCCGTGAGAACTTGAGAAGCATGGTCCGCAACATGCAAGTAAGGTACTATATTTTGTTTATGAGTTTATAACTCATGATATCATATCTTGTTGGTTGTTAAACACCCATTGTACCTGTATTCATCTATACTCGTTATCTACATTTTCACAACCAACACGCGGAACCTTATTGAAGTACTATACGAATGTACCACAAAAAACGTACAATATCTTTTTCAAGGACATTGGTCTAATGGTCAGAAATGTTGCAAAATGTATAAATATTATTCAAAGGTCCCTTTTCAAACATTTAAAATTAAATTTTATTACGTCATGAAGGATAAACCCAAACCTTTAGAAAAATGTCGATTTGATGATTAAAATAAGATAAAAAGCTTAATTCACAATACTTTTGCCGTGCCAAACCCGACGCAAAGCACTCAACAATCTACTCTTAAAATTTAAAAAAAAAATGTTTTCAATCTTCTTGTCACGTGCAGATAGCTTATGCATTGAAATAGAGCGGAGAAAGTAAAAGGTCATGCAATCGCTGCACTTTTTTAAGTTTTCTTAGGTTTACACTTTCATATTTTTTCAAAATTTACACCTGCCCTTTATGCTAGTCACAAGGAAGTCTATTCCAAAACGACCTAGTCGTGTTTCAACGCCAGAAGGGTTTGTTTGTAATCTTGAGGTAACCCTTACACACACTGTTTTTGTCTATCAGTCTATTGAGACTTAACACTGTGTGAGATGTGAAACCTGTCGTGGTATACGGTATATGGCACAATTGTGAACCAGTTCAAGAAATATACACGTAGATATGAATTAAAATAATATATATTTGGTCTTACCTTTCAACACTTGAGACTTTCAAACGGTTTACAAATTCCCTGTAATATATTTCCCAACCTGTTACATTTTTTATTCAACCAACACTACAGGTTTTTAGGCTGTCGACTTAGAGGTGTTATTCCGAGCTTGTGTGTGCTAAGAGAATAAGACACTTAACTGAAAGGAATTACCAATTTTCATGAATACCCCTTTCCCACCCTCCTTAATAGAATTCATTCGTAGTAGTAAAAACCGATTAAGCAAACAGGCTGTACAAGTTCAGAATTGCAGATTTGCTAAATTTCCTGTTTGAGCTTCTACCCTTCTCTTTTATCGAGTAGATAAACTCGTTTACTACGATCTCTTCTTACCATTTATGCATGCAGAATCTCAAGACATCAATCGGTGGAGTACTAGAGTATAGTAGTCAAGAGCATGCCGAGAAAATGAATAAAGTCGGCACAAAGGGATGTAGACCCGCAAACAGTCTAAATTGACGAATTAACAAGTGTGTGTGTACGAACATGCACTGCGACGAGCAAAAATATTGATTGAATCAAAAAGGCGGAATTTTAATTTAAGTTGAGGGGTTCTTTGCTCATTTGCATTTTAGTGCTGTATAATGGAGGTAACTACATCGTGCTCCCTGCTATTACGAACATTATATGGGTCGTTGAGGCTTTGAAGGAAGACAGTGCCTGGTGTATGATCGACTCTCCTCTTGCAACTTTTCATGGAACGCGACCTTGGCAGAAAATGATCTTTGAGTAAAACACATTTCCACAAAACAGAGGAGAAGGACGGAACTTGACCGATGAGTGCAATGTAAAGAAAGTTAGACGAATATTATGCACCGATGTCACTAGGCTATATATTTAATCTGTTTATCAATTTAAAACTTTGTGATTCTAATTTTCTGAATGGCCAAATGTCTTGCTTGCAGATAAATTTGACGGACTTGGTGTAGAAATAAAACCATTAAATTGACCTGCAAGTTTAGCAAAAGCTAGACAATTAGCCTACTACTGGAAATGTTCAAATCAATTCAAATTATTGCCTCACTGGTTTCCTATTTTATATGTTCCTTAACGGTTCAAGAATACAGTAAAATTTTGGGTGGAAAATGGAGACTGATAGTTTGCGATTAGGTAACATAGTTACGAAACACGGTACTGCAAACAAGATCTCGACCCTTTATGAAATTAAACAATTTAAGGTGGCCGAAGATATCTAGTTCCCATTTGACAAAATTACTTTAGCTTGCACCCCAACAAAAGTTTCAATCCCCTTTTCATGTGGAAGATTATGGAATATTTGGTTGTATTATTCATCGATTGCTGACTTATATGACCCCAAACCGATTAATATAAATAACCCAATCCGAGTGATATCACTCATTTCATCGCAAGTATAATTGTTGGATTTATTCGTTGTAAAAGTACAGTCACACGCGATTCTCCGGTTATTTCTATTATAATTTAACACGTTCTCTTGGTGAAATATCCTGCATTAAGTGTATTGTATGATGATATCGCTTGCTTCAAGTAACTATAGGCGTCATTGTTACCCACACTTACGATGGAGTTTTCTTAGCAAACAAGTAATTTGCAAGGTTTTAACTGAAAAGACTAGCCGAGAGTACACAAAGCAAGCAAAGGAGGTTGGAACTATTCTGAAGAAACATTTATATTTAAACCTACACCACGTTAGGTATATACACTTACATTCGTACAACGTGCTACATTAAAGCGTACAGAGGGTGTTCAGTGGTCGTATCTTTTATTGCAAAGTGTAAACGATGAATAAAAGGTATACTGCATGTCAATCAATTATTAAAAATTTATCCTGAAGTTTACCTTCAATTTTCTCTGGAAGATTTGATGTTTAGGTCACTTAAAGCAGCTTTTTCGTTAGTCAGTTAGTTAGATGGAGTTTTTCGGTCGAGTTTTCGACCTTTTGGTTCAAGTCGAGCCGGCCTGCTTGGCTTGTTGTGCCTACTCCCTTGCTTATGCGGAGCATCAGGCACAACGGCAGTGGGTTTCATTTTTAACAGCTTTTTAGACAGCATGTGTTATTAACTCAACTGATGAAGATGTACCAACCTTAATCTTTGTTGCTTTATAATGTAAATTTACAATTAAAGAGGGGAATTAACATTTAACCGAAGTATTATCTTCAGTGGTCTTGCATCAGGGTTAGATTTTGGAGTTTTCGCGGTTTCGAGGTTAGTTTTGGGGTAAGAACCTCCCAATCCATGACCCAACCAACCTTGAAATGCAAAACACACCTGAAATAGTGGTTTTTCTCTCTCCCCTCATGTCATGCTCCATCCCCATGGCACAACCCTGGCTATGCCACTGATTATAGTGATACATGTCCTTGAACAAATAGATGCATCAATGTTCATTTGTGATGTCTTGATATTCCACAAGCTAAAGCTAACAATTTAACTTATTTTGAATTAACTGTTACTCTTCTTAACTTGATAAGTTTAAAACATTTAACTTTGCTGATTTTTGCCAAAATGATATCCCATGTACTTGAGTTATTAGATTTGTTTATGAATTCATCAAATATATCACTGCCGTAAGAGTACATCTCCAGCACCTCTGACAACTTTTAATTTATAAAAACTGTAACCACGTGTGTTTTGCTTTTATTTTGGAACCGTAAACGGTTTTTGCAAGTTTCAGATCAACATTCCAACCGATGACATACTATAAGATGAGAATATCAGACAAAACTGATTACTTTATAGACCTTGGAGCAACTGTTTCGACTAGAATGCATAGTCAAAAAAGCTTACGTCAGACCAGTTTTGCTACACTAACTCGGCCATCTAGAGATATTGTTATTTAGTCATTATTCTGAGCCCATCCGGCCGCACCAAATACTTTACACTCTAAATAAATAATACAGCCTGCTAGCTTCATTTGCTTTTGTCATCGTGTTTTTATTGATGTCCCTTTCTTGCCTAACTTTCTCTCTCTGTTTCTTTTTACTCTGATCACACCTGACTCTCTACATCTTTCTCATCCTTCCTCCTTCCTTGTCTATCCTCTCGCTGCAGTTTGCATGCAATCCAAGCCGGTGTTTTGCCCACAGGCCATACCATCGGCGACCGGTAGCATGATCGGGGCAGTCACGCCGATGAGCACTTCACGAAGCCACTTAGAGCCAGTCGGCCGTGATCAGAATACGTAGCTGAGCAGCACATCTCACGAGTTGGCCGCTAGATACAGAACCTGAGGCGAGACGGCTCCTTCAAGCAACGGTTTCGAGCAGTTTTCGGGTTAGCTTTTCTTTAAAACAGGATTTTCACTAGAAATCCCGCAGCTTTCCTTCAAATTTTTCATGGAAAGGTTAAAGAGAAGCCGCGGTTTGATTTTGCAAATTAATTGTGGTTTTATGTCATAACAAGTAGTTCAATGCTGATCTTTGAATCTTGCATAACATTTACGATTATGCGAGAACGCGTTCTTAATACATAAAATATCATACGACTTCAAGTTACACTTTATACCTGTGCAATAAGTAATGATTTTTAGGTATACACTTTTTGATTTGGGTAGCATATTGTGATGACTTGTCATTAAGGAGAATTGAGTAACTATACAGTAATAGAGGATGATAAGATTGGCAAGAAGTGGTAACTAGTTACATAGGTTACAAATCAAATAGATGTGGATTCTGGGGAATTTCAACACAATAGAATCGCAAGTACTGTTTTAGTTTGTGTTTAGAGACATCGATCCTGGGTGGGACAGGAGGAAATTCCCCCAAAGAAAATATTGGAGGTAAACATATCGGTTTTGAATAAAAAAAATTCAAGTAGATTTAAAAAAAAACCTAACAGACAAATTATACAAAATACAATGTTGTGGTATACAGTTGACTTAAAATAACCTAAAGGCTTCGAGAAACGTCTGTTAGAGCCCTATTAAAGTAATATATAATACTACATTTGTAATGCGTCATCTCTCTATGTTTTGAGAGCCAATGTGAGTGTGTATGCATGTTTGTCTGGGTGAGTAAAAGTGTGATCTCGCGTTCGTGTGTATCAATTGCTTCTGGACGAGTTCAGTCCGTGTCACGATTCAGTGTTCTGGATGTTGGAAAATTCTTTTGCCTCCCCCCCCCCTCATCCACAAACTGGATCTACGCCCCTGTTTTGTAGCTATCGATCAAATGTAGATTTGTGTTTTCCAACATTCTCCCTACAACACACTTGTATTAAGTATCATGTATGTAATTATGTTTTTTGCATCGAGGCTAACAAATATGATGCTCTGGCTAGAAAGGAGTAAAGGAATCCCACATAAACAAGATGGTCGGGTCATACCGAAAAATTCAGAATGGAACCTACTGTCATTATGCTTGGTGCTCAGCATAAATAATAGAGTAGGGAAAACAAGCCAGTGAGCAACAACTGGAAAAAAGTAGTAACCATCTCAACTTAAACAATTGGTGAGAAACTGGGCTGTAAAATTCCATCTTTCTTACCATGTACATCAGTAAGATGATTACTGCCATTACTGATTGATAAAGATTGCGAGATAAAGAACGAACGTTTGGTTATTTGCGGTTTCCCGATGAGGACAACGGCACTCATTTAATTTACATCTACATAAGAAGTGTGCGGCTACAAACTTTAGAAAAAATATCCATGGTAATGATGGCATCACTTTTACACGTCGACATCAGGTAAACATTAGGTTAGTCAGGTCAAAGGTCGCGCTTTAAGTTTGAAATAGGACTGAAAGATTTATTTCTTCTTACTACAAAAATAGTCAGTTTGAATACTTTTCTGGTTAGGTTAAGCATTTTCTTGTAGATATCTTAGAGTCATTTCAGCTTTTTCTACAGAGAAGTTGTAAAACTTTTGCCAATTAAAGTCTTTCTCGGCAATGAGAGGTGTTGCTATCACATTTGATGTGAGACGGTTTGAAAAGATGTAATTTATTTAACTTTTGAGGTGGAAGACAGCCTTGTAGCCAGATAAGCTACTGATGATGCAAAATGTTGGGGCAAATTTTTTTCGGATGACCCGTGTGTAGGAATGTATACACTTATTCATTTTTACAACACAAGTGACGTCACGGCTGCTTAGTAACAGAGTTGGGGAGATTTGAGTGTATTTCGTCACAATAAATGTTACACTCATTCATTTTTACAAACAAGTGACGTCACGGCTGCTTAGTAACAGAGTTGTGGAGATTTGAGTGTATTTCGTCACAATAAATGTACATTCTAATTCGTCTGCTTTCTTCTTGCAATGGCGAAATCACTGCACGCGCAAAACCGAACGTACACGCATATGTTCCTGCTCATGTTCTATGCCAACCAGTGACGTAAGCGTCAAATCAATGGTAGTTGGGAGGTGAAAAGATTTCCAGGGGCTTCCCTCCTACTGACCTGGTGGGAGATGGTGAAAGTGCATCAATATGAACCACATTTGTTGATATACCAGTATTAATCATTACAGTTGTGTTTTGAGAGATATTAATTGCATCATAGGCGTATGGGAGTAATTTTCTATTAGTTGCAAGAGCATTTTTTGCACGAATAATGTCACAGTTTACCATGTTTTCCTCATGCTTTGCCCAAATAGACCAACTGCTTTGCCCGAATTGGGAGGGCGAGTGCCCCCCTCCCTGAAGCCACACCTCGTACGCTTTTGCATTACATTAACCATACAAGGAAGTCTGCTACTGGCTTTTACAAGACAATGGAAATTCTTAGAAACTGAATCAATATATTTCGAGAATATCATGTATTAATGCAGTCAAAATATTTGTAAAATGTTGCACACATTAACGTTGTAGCTGTGTAACAACATGATATTTCTGAAGCAGCATAATTGTACCTAAAAATTAGCTTCAAATTTGAAAACCCGAATTGTATCATTGTGGATTGTCAGATAATCCTAACAACAGTAGCTGACGACTACCGTACACGAGTTTTGAAGTATGGACATCGATACATTTATTGAATTATAAAATAAAAATCCCTTTTCAAAGCTAAACATGAATATCCTCATACCCAAACAATCTCTTGCGATAACATTTGTCGTAAAAAATGAATGAATATAAAAACTTAAGATGATTCCGTTGATTGGATGGTGCTACCTAAAATATGAGCTAGCTTTAGATTCCACGACGCCAACCTCATCTGTAATGTAATTACCCCACATCCTGCCTTGCTTAGTGTACTGAGAGCTATTTCGCTTTTTGCTCAAAACGGAATAGACACAGATGTCATTATTTAGTTGTAGATTAGGTCAACATTGAAGTGACGAAGGAGAGAATATCTGGAACTTAGCTTATTATATCTACTACAGAACGTCGATCCTGGGGGGGGGGGGGTTACCATTGAAAATACTGGAGAGCAAACACATCGTTTTGCCTCCCAATAGTTCGGACAGATTTAAAAAACAACATGCAGAATAAACAAAATGTAACATCGTTGTGTACAGATGGCTTTAGAGCTTCCAGGGAACGTCAATTTCTACCTATTTTAAAGTTACAATATTGCATTTAATGGGCCATCAATTTACGCTTTGTGTATATGCGAGTCAATTTCAGTGTTTCTATGTGTTTTGTTTGTGTGTATAGCGGGTGTGCTCTCGAGTTCGTGTCGGTAGATTGCTAACAGACGATTCAGGTCAAGAAAATAATCTGAAGTTCCGACTGTTGGAACCCCTCCCCCAATCCAAACACTACTGAGAGCTACGCCCCTAGTCTAATACTGCTTATTTTAATTTTAGACTACTTCGCTTCTTCTTTAGTTACGCCTTAATCGGGTACACCAAGTGTCGTATACTTCCGTAACACAAGTTACGTAGAAAGCTTTTCGTAACTGCGGTTATTCCTCTGCAATATAATCAAATACTAAATGTTTCTGAAAAATATTACACAGAATAACATCATAGCAACGTTAACCTTGAACAACACAATTGAAAGAGTAAATAAGCTTCAGATTTAGAAATCAGAATTGTTAATTCTAGGTGTTGAACAGGAGTCTTAGCAACAGGTAAATAACATGTGACGACCAGTACAGACGAATCCGGAGGGATACAAATTGTGGTGGTCTGATTTTATTCGGCCATTTATGGGGTCCATCACCTTTAATCTTTAAATTTCCTTCCTTACCTGTTCCATGGATGGTTGTACACTGAAGTGTTTCTCGATTTTCTCAACTTCACTGAATATGAGGATTTGAAATTCATGTAGACAATAGATGAAGACGATTGAAGACTGGTGGACCCCACTAATGGCTGCCTACAGTCACTAAAACAAGCGCTAATCGGATTCGTCTATTGAGGAGGTTGTTAAAGCAGGCATGAAACTGACATGGATACATAAATGTGACCGTTGAGGAGAATGTCCGGACTTTAAGCTTACCATATGTCCCTGTTTCGTCGATTATAAGGTGAAGCAATCGAGGTATCTTCAACTCCATTTTATAACTATACACGTAACACTGATTATTATATACTCGTGCTGCCTTAGGTAAAGAGTAGCCGTCAAAATCTACATATACGTGGCAATTTTATTCCTATAGTAAATGTTATTGTATGGTATTTCTTAAGTAGCCCAATTACCTACAGGGAACACCTGTTCTGCTAAACATTTAGCTAAACGTTCAATTTTATTGCCTGATTATTTTTTTTAGTCTTCCATGAAACACATTCATTTCGCTAATGTTCCATATATTTTGACTCGACTGGAAATTCCAGGGGCATATCCATTGTCAGTCGTGAACAGGTACACACCCTGTTTTACAACTGCCCTTACAATACAATTTTATATTTTGAACTCGTTTTGAACATTTGAAGTCTCACATGTGACTAACAAGTTCTGACAGGAACAAGTGAAATACAAACGGAAACGGACAAAGACTTATAGATTCTGACAAATATCTCCAATTTTCTATATCAAGCGTGCGGTAACGTATTACCAGCCAAACTGATAATGTAATCGGATTGTATGTGTCATACGGTACGGGTAATACATACGTAAGTCTCAGCCGTTAGAATATGTCATCTGTTATGACACTGTTAAAATACTTGCAAAATAGTCCTAAGCTATATGCCATTACAGAGGAAGCCAGCTGATGCCTTTCTTAAATAATCTAAAGCCACCCGATCCGTTTCAAAACTCTCCGTGAGCAAACATTGGTCATATGCTAACGTCATCTTCAGATGAAGAGAAGGATCTCTTTCACCTTCCTCTCTCGTCTTCTGTTTCCTTTTGTAGCTTTTTTCTCTTATCACGCAAACGTAGAGTTACTATCTTAATTGATAAGTCAAGCATAAGTCATTCCTCTGGTTCTTATTCGTCGCCTAGGGGTAAAAGTTTCAAAAGTCGTGGACTCCGAGGTCAGTTATCACACTTCTTTATTTTAGCGGTTGCCGAGATCATAAACTGTAATAGACAGTTTTTTAAGAGCAACTTTTTCATTGCTAAGTGTGTATCGACTTACAGGGGGTGAGATGTGATTCTTCGCTGGGGCATTTGATTCCTTTGTCAATTAAAACTATGCGTATTTTTAAGGAAATAGTAGTAAAAATTGAAAAGACATTTAAATAAAACCCAAAAGATTCCAATCTAATGCTGCAAAAATCAATTAAATTAGTATATCTTCATTGCATAAGCATAAGGCTGGTGATAGAAAAGAAGAAACTTGCCCTCTCAGATTAGTGAAAAGTAAGACTGTACGGAAAAGAAATTTCCCATACTTTTTATATCATTTGAATGCAATTATTATGTGGTCAGAGCTGTAACTGTAAAGTTTGAAAGAATACGTTAACCATCCCTGTAGTAGTAGTCATCATAGGTAGATGTTTTTTCATCGAGGGAGAAATGATATGTTGTTAAAGGATTTTTATACATCAAGGAGGGTGCCAGCTTGATATGTGAATCATGCTTTCCCCAAGAAGTACAGGATGATGAGTTCATAAATAATGGCAACATTTTAGTATACACACTACATGCAATTTCGGAAGACATTTGACACAGCGGCACAATATGCTATTTTGTACCTTAGGGACAGAGGAACACACTTTACAAAGAATGTTCCTTCTTATTTCTGATCCAAGTACCGCTCATTAAATTTCAGGACTTAAATGTTGCGTTCTAAATTCAAAGCCACAAGTTACTCCGAATATGTTTCGCCATTCAGTGAGAAAACATTTTGTCACGTGACTCTAAAGAACCATCTATGAAAATACTGCTAATAGGCTCATTAAAATTGAAAGGAATGCATGTCCTCTTTAATTCAAGAAGAATTTCCATCCAAGTTGAAGGAAAATTTTGTGCCAAAGAGACAACCATAATGTAAATGGCAGACGCTTCCACTGATGAAATCTGGACCCCAAAATTGCAAGTTATAGCTTTGTTCTTAACGATAATATGACGTCACGTATCCAGAAATTCCTACGTCATCTGACGGTATATATTTTTAACGCTTTAGTTGTTAAGTTTCTCTTTTCTTAAGAAGAAATTTGAACTTTGGCTGAACTGACTTAGATTTTGCCCTACCCATTCTATCGAAATCTTCTTAGAGGTTAATCTAAATACATTATGAAAATAATAAATACATGTGAAATATCTGATATTAATAATAAGTTACCCTCGAAAAAAATGCAAAAACAGTTTAAAATTTTGCCTCTACCGCCAGACTGATAAAAAGATAAAAATATCCAGCAAGGTAAGGAAAGGTTTGTACCTTGCAAATTCACAGGTCAGGGACAAGAAAGAGACAGTTTATGAACAGCAATCAAAGGGAAAAGTAAAATTTATTCTCTCCTTGACCGTTCGACTGACCAGAGAGTTGCTCTGGACTCTCTGGACTGACCAAGAAATATATCGGTAAAAATTTACCAGCACTAGATTTTTTTTCTCTACAGATTTTGAGTTTCAAATGTACGCGTCATGCTGTGTTCAGACACTCCCCGTCACCTTCGTGCGTCGTTAGTCCGTGTAACCGTCTCATGCAGTTGACTAACATACGAGTATAAGTCTTACGTCTCATTAGTCACCTACTGCCACCTAGCGCCCCTTCAAGCAACGAATTCTTGAAGGGAAATTTACGCCTATTGCTTTCCATACTTAACACGGGCAGCTCGTCAGGTTATTTTTCTTGAAAAATGTCGAGTATTTGTCATATTTTTCACATCTCAGCAAATACTCACGGGGCATAAGAAACGAGCGCAAAAGTCTTCACGCCAAATCGGATACAAGATTGTGCGCCATTCGTCTGTTAACAATAAATACCGATGGTGTAATGTTATAACAATAAACACATCTCGTCGTTACAACTGATGGTTTTCTCAAACATTGTAATACTACTACACAATGGTTTGAACATTATTGAGTTTACTATTCTCATAAGATATTTTCTTATGAATATCACTGAAAGTAAAAAAGCAAACTTTTATTTATTTTTGAGATAGAACGGTGTCTACTGATAACAGGTACCGTAGTTATCTTTCACATGATTTGCGGTATGAGACGGATCCCATAAATGGAAGCTATTAAGGACGATTTATACTTTGGCTCATAGAGCGATAAAGCTATATGGAAATAATTCAACTGTCCAACTATCATTTCAGCGCTCCCCAGCTCTGTGCTGTATTCATGATTGATCAGAGTATCAAGGGTTTTCAGATTTATACGGGTCTAGTATAGTTTTATAGCGACTGCCAATTTGGAAGAATTAGCCCGTCTTTAGTCATGTGAGACATGCGGCAGGAAGGCCATACTTCTGAACAGTCTCTGACTGTTGGACCTTCCTAGAAGGTATTTTGCCATTTAAATATATTAAAAAAGGGTTTAAAAAGATAACCTTCAGACTTCAACTTATTGGGACTGTGACCGACCTGCTCCAGGAACTTGTGATTATAGTTATTTATTTGGCAACAATAAAACTTACTTTTCCAGTGTACGCGTTCCTGCTCTTATTTTGCACTGGGGAAAACTGCATTCATCACTGTTATATAGTCATACTTCCGAGAACTTTTGTAGTTCATTAAAGAGTGTCGCTTCTCACCAGCTTATCTGTTTTAAGGAAGAATAAAATCTTAAAAGGTCACATCTCTGACTTCAAATATGACAGTTGGACATTTCTTACATTAATACAAAACGGTAATGCTATACTATGCAAAGCCCTCAAGTCGACATCTCTCTTAGTTGGTTAAACAACTAATTGAAAGATTTTTCATCTTTTAATTCAAACCTTTCGCAAAAGACAAAACTCGAACAGAATTTACGGATTTGTCACGTTTTACATACATTGCCTTCCACCTGTCTTCCTCAACATGTCATAAAGACTGATTTATTTTACATCACGTTTGCCCCTGGGTTCTTGGCACAAATTTTTCAAAAGCGTTTAATTAACTTTGGAAATGACTGAGAGGTTACCATGTTATACGAATTCCGACAGATTCAATCACAGCTGACTAATTTTGCAAATCTATAACAATTATTTTATCTCATAACACCATTTGCGACGGAATATGTTGTCATATCTGGCATGAGATATCAAAATATTTGTCCAAGTTGTAACTTGGATATTGTTGCAACACTGTGGTGTTTTACATATTTTTTTTTCCTTAAGTGGGCTCAACAAGGAAAAAATATGACTATTCTTGCAAGTTAATATGTTTGGAATTTAAACATGTCATATTCCCAAACGTTTTGTTTTAATTGTGTTTTTGCTAAAGTGAAGGGAAACTGATTAGAGAACAAACTAGATTGGTAGATCTAAATAAAGTAACCCACTCCGAACCAAATCATGGTAGAGGTAACCTTTGCCAAAAATGCAAGCTGGGTCAAAAATGTTTCTTGCAGTTGGTTGACAGGTGGAAGGCAATACTCGGTGCATGCGCACAGGCTTTAAATAACATCTAACTTGATAAATATTGTCTAATTGGTTTACCCCCCCCCGTCAAAAAATATTAAATGGAAACTACAATGCATCAGGATGGCATACAAAGGAATCAGCTCTAGCTATTATGCAATCATTTCATCTCACCAATAGGCACTTTCAAAAGTTTACCTCCTCAAAATATTATGCTTTAGAAGAGTTAAGGATATAAGATTTTGGAAAGTTTAAGTCACTGAAAATGTTATTCCTGAACAAGAAACAACTGATTTCTAATTTTCTACCTCTGAGGAACCGTTTTCTTGAAACGAAGGTGACCAAATTTGCCTGATTTTGAACCATATGGTCATCCATAGATATTAAAAAATATGATATCCTGTTAAGCAATGACAATATTCCCCTTGTATATATCAAATTTCACCAAATATCGGTAATCGTCCTGTTTGGAGTTCTGTTGATACAGGAACTTGTAAGTCAATGCTTTTGTGGACCATTTGCTTTTGATGAGCTCTGGCTAACAGACACTTGCTAGCTTCAGTTTAATGAGAAACTATAGTTTGAGATTCTCTTATTGTCATTACCGACGTATAAAATGCATGACGGTACGAAATTTATTTTATCCATAGGATTTACACTTTGATTTCCTCGCATACCTCATAAGCGCCCTCTACAGGGGACACGGTAAGACATTCATCAAAACGTAGTATACGTAGGTGTCAACTTGTCATGAGCACTTTAATTTACATGACAATGTGTTGGCTGTTATGTCGTTTGTGTTAACCGAAAAAACCGCGAATCTTCGTGTTTAAATAATATACACTGACTGTGCGAAAATTATTAGAGGGATATATGGCGGTATTTGACTCCTTATGGTATTTGCCAGTGGTTCCGTACCTTCTTATTTCATTTCCCTTCTCCCCTAATGTAATTTGACAAAGAATCCATCCGCCCTTCCAATTCATATGTTAAAATAAAAGGAAGCAATGTACGTGAAGACAAACTTTGAAACAGAACAGTTTTTGATGATATAAAAATTGAGGTATAAAATGAATGCCAGGGTTGTGAAACTGATGAAGCTGACAATGATCAGAAGGTTTCATGAGAAAGAAAATTACTCTGTGAGGCGTGGTCACTGTAATTTTTGAACATTCTAGCAGAAGAATATCAAACAATTTCATACAAGCCTTGGGTGACGGAGGACTGGGAAGCTGAATCATCCAAAATTTTCAAATGAAAAATTCCAAAATTTCCAAACTTGCTAGTGCAATAAACTAAACATGTTTTATGATGTTGACTTAATATTTATCAAATATTTATGGGTACCAATTTTAGCGTTGAATAGAAAAAATAAGTTTGCGTTGATAACGTGCACCATACGTCATAAGAAATGTTACTTAGTGCATGTTTTCAAAGCTCCCTCCACAACTTCTTACGTTGGAGCTCCCCACCCACCCCCACCTCTTATTGGTGTATATTACCCTTTGATGTGTCATCACCACCTACGCAAATTTAACTAGGTTATTCCTCTTCCAATTCAGACCAAATAAATTTGTTATATACTTTACCAAGTCATCTGTGCTGGGGAAGTAATTTATATACTGAAATTACACCTTCAGTACACAGAACATGGCTATTTTTCTGGTAGTTTGCAAAACAGTAACCATTATCGTCAAACAATCCGTCTCCCCTATGTTTCCGAATTCATGGCCTTACCAGACTACATTCTCGGAGAGGGTGTTTCTTTTTGCTCTCTCCAGATCTTACCTTAATCAGGATATATATGTTTCATTTTCAATCCTAATGAAACAAAGTATCTGTTCGATTTAGTCAGGTGTCAATTTTTAGTATGCCGCCGTCTGCAGTCCCCTCCCCAACCCGCATGACCATGATGACACTTGCGAAGAGAGAAACAGATCCAAAATAAGGTTACCATAACAGCAATAGTCTAATGTGGAGATCTTGGCTGATTGACATCAGAATTTAAAAACTTAATATTGGCAGAAATTTTGAAAAACCTTATCATAGCTTACATTGTAATATGCTGGCATAAATTCCTGTTATCATTAATAAGTGACAATGTTTAAGTTGCATTTTGATCCCTTTTTCACTTTGTCCAAAAAGGGGGATTCTATTTCGTAATACAAGAGAGCTGCCAATGGCAGCTCCCTGGTAATACCTTACACTTCGTTTTTTCACCGATTTTTATATTTCACGAATATCGTCCACTATGTCCTCTCTGTCTGTTTGATCCTCCACATCAGCTATCCTGTACAAAGGTAAAACTTAATTGTAGTATTTGCTACTATTTAAAGTGACATGCAGAACAAGTCTACTTCCCTGCTTGCCATAACGTTATCTGCATTTGACTTTGCGCTTCTGAGAGAAAAAGGGAAAGAAGGAAAAAGATAAAAAATAATTAATGAAGACAAAAAATGCTTAATCTTTTGGTGACTACATATCACGATGTAATGCTTCTCCTGGTTACTCTTAAGTTTATAAAATATGTATAAATTTTAAAGTCGGTCTGGTAGGATTTCTCTTGATCGACTCACGAAAAATATCCTTAAGGATAAAAATCCGTGTACTTCGGAAAGCTTCTGAGCCTCATACAGACTCGATGTAGGACATGCTGTAGTAAATAGTTAATTCGCGTTTTAAGAATTTAACGTTACAATAGAGTCACTTTCAATAACAGTCAATCTGTATAAAATACTTTGATCTGCAATTGTTTTTTTCGCCCTTCTGACTACTACAAGCATGGAAGTAGGTAGTAGTTCCATGCTTCAAGTAAGGCTGCAACTGTTTAATGAATTTGTTTCATTTAACAATAATAATCTCATTGTGCGTCTGTTATCGACCAGAGAATTTTGGATGTGTCGAATTAATACTCGAATAACAAAAGCTATGTGTCGATCAGTGTAAACAAATTCTTGATATTTGTAAAAGGCTGACTAGGTTTTGAATGTCATGTGTCCTTATAATGGAATAGTCCGTCGCTAATGTGACTGAAGCTGACAAAGGTAATGGCCTACGAATGCCCAGTGTGTATTTTGTTTAAGTGATTAGTGATGTACTTTAATGATAGTATGTACTTATACGCATGGTTGTCAATTCTGTGGGATGGGGCTCAATTTGGAAATACACCCATTCATTTTAGACTTTTACACGGTAATTTTTTTACGGAAGTGGCCATATTCACCTCCACATTCGATAAAAGATTGACGATACTCTGAAACGAAACCTTTTTATTGTATAGTTGTGTGCCCATTTGAAGAAGGATAGGTACGCCTTCCTCCCAGTTTTTCAAAAGGTTACAAAAATTAAACGATGCGTAGAAATATGACACGACGTCATATCCCGATGGGGAAATAACCCACTTGAGAAATTGAATACTTAGCACAACGTGAATAAGAGTGATACCGCTTCTTAACAAATGTACTAATAGAAAAATAATTCTACAAGGTATTCTGGAAGATAAATCGGCCATAGATATGTAACCTGTCCTTAATGTATATGCTTTCTTAATCGGAAAAAAACTTAAAATTATAACACGTCCAATTTTATCAACGGGTCTTGAATCCCCGAACTCTTCCATTTAAGGAAGCTTTCAAACTTTACCATCTTAATCATTCAAGATGAGTTGAATAATTCTTTACTCAGGCTGGGTGTCTTTTTTATTCAACCTGCTTACAATTACAGTATACATGCTAATGCCGTAGTAAGAAAGTTTCATTTACCCAAACATCTTTCCTGGTATTATTCTCACTATTTCTTACAACAATGTTATTGTATTATGTTACAATCTCACAACTGCTGTTCACATTACAGAATGATTCTACGACTGTTTTACAGGAATTACACTTCAAACAGGCTAAAAAAGTTTTTTTCTTTTTCTTTTTAGCGCACATCTTAATTTTAACATTATCTTGTAATAAGCTACACACAAGTAACTGATACATGACAAAGGCATCGCGTTTATGCTAATCGCATTCGTATCAACCTGTAGCAATAATACATCCCATTTTCTTAAAATGTGCTGCTGTGGTCAGCCGGTCTGTATAATCTGTTGTTAATTGTTGACGAACAGGATATGTTTGATATGAGCGGTGTGGATCGATGGTTTTGTACATTCGTCTACTAACTTGAAAATGCAAGAGCGTCCCCATTTTGTTGAGTTGCCTGGACAGATGGAACATCGTTGAGCAAACTGTAGCTAGGAATTTGATGCTGCAATGTAAACCTCGTGTTTCGTGCACTTGCATAATTATTTCAGACTTAAGAGAGTAAACGCCGACCAGCGGAAAATGAAACAGTAAAAATATTGCCATTGATCGAGACCATGAGGTGTATTTAATGTCAGGCGAAGGACTTGTAATGGTTTTAATGTAGTCTCAGTCTAAAGGTTTTGTCTGCTCGGTTTTATAGAGTCAAATTTTGACGCATGGGTGTCACTTTATACAGCTATTTGTTACTCAAACTGTGTTAGTGTACCCTGTTCATTCAAGTCACAGAGGTAATGCGTAATGTAAAAAGCTATCATCCGATTTCTCAAAATATAGGGTCTAAAAAGTTATTTCAATATTTTACGAAGAAAAGTGAATAACAATTTCGTAAAATTTTTGCGAAACTTTTATCATTATAACTATGAATTTAAACTTTGACTGGAAATGAAAACGCACGGTAATCACCGTTACAGCACATGCTTGTCAGTGTAGCAGAGGAGTAGGGGAAGAGATGAAGACATTCCATCCTGAAACAAAAGAAAATAAAACATTCCCATTGTCTTAAATGTATTGTAGCACATCTCCGTCACTTTAAACATTCCCTCACCCCCACCCTCCACCTGGAAGCTCGACCGTATTTGTTGCCCCCTGCCTAGAGATGTACATAACTACGTGTTCCAACATTTAACATCTCAGCAGAAATGTGTCTCATGAAGGCAAATGAGGTAGAATGTTGAGATGAAATTTTTAAGCTTGCAATATCCAGTTTGGTTATTGCATACTTTAGGTACCTTTTACCAAAGGATATTCTGTCTTTTATTCTTTTTTCCTGTTTCATTTACATGTAATTTTATTTGGCTGCGTCGGTCAAAAAATGCAAAAATAATCCTCAAGCTGAGTTTATTTTGCTCCTCAAACAACCGCAAACCACCCACAACGCCTAAAATCAGTATTAATGTATGTTTTGCTTTTCTCTTATATGTGAATATATATATGTAAAGGCCCCAAATCCCACCCGATGGAATTAAGAGATACCTTTTGCTGTCTGAAATTTCCTATCGTAAAATACCCCACTTAACTTATCAGGGGGCCAAAAAAGTCACCAATACGATCACTGCATATTTTGTTCTTGTGAGAAAGATTTGTTAACTTTATTTGACTTCAGTGATAAGTTGAAGAGATTTCTCCTCAAATTTTTTAGATGAGATAATTTTCCCACAACCTCTTTTTGAAAGACCTTAACATCACAGTGGTGGATCTCTAAAGTCTTGCACCAAAACACAATAGTCCCCAGAAGAAATTTGCCTCTCACTTTGGTCTTCCTGGTAAATTTTCTCCTTGTAATGCAGCTTTTGAATTAAATGCAGATATTAGAATACTTGTTGAACATTTTCGAAACGATTTAATCGTTCTTGATTAAGGGCTCAATAAAAAATTAATTTATAGAAATCAGTACCGTAGCGGATATCGATTCTCCTTGGTAAATGTGGAAAACTCTCGTTTCCTGTTAGTTATGGTTAATTTTCGAATAACACAGTCTTTCAGGGCGCACATTCCAATTTCCTATAAAGCCTACTGAAAGTTCAGAGACTAGTATAAAACTTCAATGGACTGACTTCGCGTCACTTATGGGCTCTGCCTATTGTATACTATGGTGACTGACGGGTTTACCTAAGCTTAAGGCAATATGGTTGTTTCCTTCCTGAAACATCATTTGAAACGGCAGGATTACAAAGTTAGCGGGTTAAGGTTTCTCTTTTTACTAACTTGAGTCTTAAGACTCAAGTGGTCATCAATTAGATACCTTTTAGAAATAAATAACTGGACTAGTTCCAGCTTTAAGAATATTATCTATCCGATTTTGGCCGAACTGTGATGGTTATGAAATTCGAGGGTGTTTCAGAGGAATTAATGATCATTTCATTTATGAAACTAAGCTGTACATCATTCTGCATTCAAATTCCCAAACGAAATCGCAGTCATTTTGAAACATTCAGCTTCATCCGTTGTCCGTTCTATGTCGCACAACAAAAGTATACAGGTACGGTAGATATGTATACATGCTACAATACTGGAGTATGCCCTACACTGAGTTTTGTCTTTATAAAGGCCGGAGAACCTATACAGTATTTCAAACCATATCTTGGATGTTTTAAGAAATTTATTATTTTATAACTTATAAACTCATGTCGACGTGGTCATAGACGTAGACGGCATTGGCTAATAACAAGAAAGATACAACATCAGGAGGTAATCAACCACAAGAGACTTGTGGTGTCATAAAGAAAGATAAAATCAACATAGAAACTTAAAGGGGAAATGACAGTCACCACCGCACCTTTCATTACTATTAGTAGTGTATCCTAGGTTATTTAATAAATAGTACTTGACAATTATGTTACAAGATTTTCGTCTTCAGTTGTGAAATTTACTAGGAGCAACTGCTTCGTTTACCTTTAATATGTAATGTTTAGTTCTGAAATATCATGAAAGATACCTGGAAGAGAACTAAAAGGAATATTGTGCAGTTTTGAGGCTTGAGTTGCTATTTCTAAACATGTTTGAATTGACTACGGTACTTTCGCTGTTTAAATAATCTTCCTTCACTTACGCTTGAAAGGAAAATGCCATCACCCAAACTGATGTATCTTAAGTTCATGGCAGGGTCATGAAGTCATGTGACAATACAATTTTTCATAAGATGGTTTAATTTATTCATTCTGAGACATAAAATTTATAGATTGAATTCAGTTTGCAGTATTTTAGTTTTTTAAATAATTTTGGGCGTCCGGGACGACTGTTCATTTGTTTCCATTTATATCCTCATCCTGCACATTCTTTGAGGTAAAACTTAAGAGAGCCATAAAAGTTTAAGGCCCCTCAAAGTAAAGTTCTTGCAGAATTTTGAACCCATAAAATAAGCAGCTGATATTCAGAGAGTAAAGAGGAACTGCCTGACCTTTACCCTTATTTTGTTATGACACACTGTTACCCACAATTCCCCAGTGATACAACCCGTTGATATTCCCAGGGGCAGCCAGCCAATATTTCTTGGATTGACAGTACTAATCGACTTCTCATCAGTAAGTTAGACTTAGACAAATCCTACCGAGGCGTCGTCATGATTCTTACGGCGAGGCGAGCCGAGTCGGGCCTCTCTGCTCTCGCCGTCGGCGGCCGTTGCTTCATTCCAAGCCAATTCCCTTTCTCGCTTCCCCATGATCCCGACTTCAAATCGCAGGTATTTGAAGTGAATCTCTCGTTATGTTATGGTAATGGGTAGCCGGGAGCTATTAGTTACGTTCTAACCGCTTTTTAACGCGTTGATTACAGAATGATCAACAAGCAAGCGGTAGATTTGTCGCAGGGTTTACTTTTCTTTTTATTTTTTATGTGCCATCTTTCTTATTTACCATCTTAAACACGCGGATAGCTGCAATTCAAGGAGCCTAGATATGCCATCCTTAGTCACGCGAAAACAAACTTTACGTGAAAAATCCTCCTTGTAGGTTCAAAATAAGAAACACTTGAAATTATAGGTTGTTTTGTAGTCTGCAGCAAAGGAAGGCGGGAAACTTCTTCCGAAAGAATTCGGAAGAAACACAGATCGCGTGTGAATGATTTAATTACCTCTGTTAATGATAGAACGTACACAGAGACGTTACTAATTCCCTAATGATGACGAAATATACTTAAAGCTGCCTAGAACTCAAAACACACATGCGAAAGAAAGTCTACCAATAAAGATTCAGCGGGTTTTCTCTTGAAAAGAAAGTTTCTAAAAGGGAATAAAACTACCATTAATTGACGGTATAAACTGAGAAAGATTGTAATTGACTATAATTCAGCATACATTTATAGTGGTGTAATTTGATAAATGTCAAGGGCCAAGGGGAGGGGGTATTTTGATCACAGGTGGTTTGCTCTTGAAATCAGCCTACAGCATGATGTAGTCTTTAATTTGATCAAGTGTACCTCTTTCTTCTCCTTTTCTCAGTTTGCCAACATCAAATTTTGGTAACTGTTTCCTTTCTGGACGTTTGTTTCTAAAATACTGTCATGTTAGGGGGAAAACTTCAACTGTTCAAAAGGCTGGGAATTTTAGCAACTTTTGAAGGAAATAAGCAATTTTCCCAACCTCATTTAGATGCAACATGTAAAAGAGATTAACGTTACAACATCCTCTTTTAATGTCCTTACATATTTTAAATCATAAACACTTCATATCAAAGATAGCTATCAGGGGTGCATATATTTAACTCAGTGTGAACGGTATTTCAAGACTGTCGAGAGAGTTGACTATATAGGGACAACTTGTACCTATCAGCACTGTAACTTGACACCATACTTGACCTTGTAACCGTTTCTATGTTAAAACCATGTAGACTGTACCATATTGGAAGACACTATATAGCACATATTGCGGTGTCATTAAATCCCATCATCTAACTTACAAACTTGCTCTATTTGCCCAATCAAAGCATCAGACGAATTCGAGCATTTGGTCTTCAGTCTTTAAGTCTTAATCTTCCATATGTTATTGTCTATGTGCCTTTCGTACCCCTTATAATGGGGGTATTAAGAGAATTTCTAGTGTACAACCATACTTAACACAGATAAACAATATAATTAGGAAAGTTCAGACTGGTGACCCCATTTTTTGCCGATTAACGCTGACCATATATGACGGATTGCTTTCGTCTATAGGCCAACTTCCGACAAATGGGCGGAGGGAGGGGGGTTGTAAATTTGCGTACCACATTATCTGTACTGGTATTTGATCTTATAGTTAAATCGAATATGCTCCGCGTTGACAGTAGACTCGTTCTTGGATTAGACTTGAGAAGTAAAATTTCACTTTAAATGAATCCATTTCTAATTGAATTCCAACAAATTGATCTTTCATCGATTCCTATAAGACAACATAACCCAAAGAAGTGTATAGGTGATAAATATCAGGTGTTCAACGACGACTGTCATGTGACCTGGTTATTGTTTGAGACAGAACAACCGACTATATTCGCGATGTTAATTATAGATCAAAACAAAACACATTGACCGGTTACTTTGTTTAATTTAAAAAATGAAATACTAAACAAAACTGTAAGGAAATGCATGCATTCGAATTAACAAGCTCTACGATTCTTAGATTTTAAGCCCTAGTTTTGTCACGGTATCGCCGATGTCCTTAGTAATGCCTGTTTTTTCAAAAGCTCAACAAATTTATGCTACAGCAACACCTGCTCTTGGATGGAAAAAAATGTGAACAGAAGGATATGTACCTTGGTACATGTGCGAACCTAGGTAACCCCACCTACCTATCTATACCAGTGCACAAAAGGACATATAAATGTGTGTTCACCTGACCGCTGTGATACCATTTATTTTATGTGGGAATGTACTACAAGACATTTATTCACAGAATAAAGAGCGAAAGGAACAACGAGAAGAAAAGAACCGAGAGCTACGTAACAATCACGTCAGTCCATGGCATTTCCGTATTTCGTTTCCACAAAAACTATGCCGAGGGGGGTATTATCAGCCAAGTTGGCAAGTTGTGTTAATGACTTTTGCCCGTGGATGCTATATGATAAATGAGTTAATATATGCTCCAAGCTAGTGTTCTTCTTGGCCTTGAAAGAGAAGAAAATCCCGTCGGTTGAGAACCAGCTCAGAGAGCTGTGACCTTACTTCCACTATCCCAGGGTAAATTATTTTTCCTACATGTTTTTCTTTATATTTCTCCCTTCTTGACGGAGATTGCTTTCGTTCGCCGAAGTCAATCGTCAAACAAGCAAAAATATTTCAACTTTCGTAAGACGAAAAGATTCTTTGTGCCGAAAGGTGCTGAGTTGGCTTTGTAATTATTTCTTTTCATTTTAATTCCTCAAACAAATCTCTTCCTTTAAATAGCAATAGATAAAAGAAAATACATTACAAAGCGCGCTTGGTACTGCCATTCTAGGGCTGGGTCGGGTGTAGAAAAAATCGAAACCGGATAGTGTAATGCGTTCCCGTTATCCTGTCGTGTACCGAGTATTCCAAGTTTCAGACCAATTGTGAACTAGAGGGGGAAAGTGCCCCTGTGGCAGAACATGTATATATGAGAGATTGCGTGAGATTGTAAATTGGGTATAGTTCCATATACCTGTTCCGCGATTTTCGGGTACCCGTTTTGGTTTAGAATCGGTGGCCCGATGTTCGGTCGGGCACCCGAACACGACTTAATTAGCCCTTGGCTTTCGTGGTGTTATTATTCATACTAAGGATATGACTACCCGAAAACCAATCAGTTACATTTCACTAAGGTCGTTCGTACTACATTAAAAATTTCAATCTTTTGTCCTCTGAAATATTCTTTTTGCATCAAGAAGCTAAATTTCTAGTCAAACGTTTGACTTACGTCAAAGCTTTGTTAAAAGTGTAGAAATTAGGTAAGGTATTTAGAGACGACAGGTTTTTGAAGCCAGACATGAGCAGTCACTTAACTTCTAATTACCATGTAATCTGTCTGAGTAAAAAGATACGCATCTCTCTTTTTGACACAATACATTAAGTGCATCTTACGCGCACCGTCCGACGATCTTTATTTCGACGTAATCCAACGCAACAGTTTCTTTTTTTCTCCTGGCTCCTCTTTCCCGACCTTGGCAAAATCTCACCTAGCCACCTCATCCGTCTTTTCTTGTCTCCCAGACTATTGCCTTCCATGTTCTTATGCATTTATCTTCGGGATGAAATTTGCATCCTCATCATCTGCAACAGATCAATACCTTTACCGTTGGTTATTCCAGTATCATTTCATTTTTTATTCTTTTTGGTCTTTTCTCCTTCTCGTAAATTGACTCTTTGTTTATGCCACTGCTAGCTTTGATAAAATTGTAATCCCTGATCGGTGCGGAGTAAGCTTTTTCGCCCGGCTGCGCTGCGGGTATAGGCTTGTTCTTCTCCGTTACTTTGTCCTAGCCTGCGGATGGAATTAGTAGGCGGAAATTGTATTTGTTTTGAGCACGCGAGAGTAAGAAGAACATTTTCGATAAAAGAAAAAAACACCAGCTCCGAAGACAAACTTACAAGAGCGAAAGCTAATTAGCTCATCAAATAGAAACAGTGTCTCTTGAGATCTGGTCTCTGTAGAGGGCAGTAGAACTACTCGGAAGACCTCATCAAACCGGAGCGAGGAATGGTATGAAAAAGTTCATTAGGGTATGTCTCAAATGTGAAAGAAGGACTAAATTTGTGTCATAAATATCACATACCCAAAACGCTATGTGGGGGTGGTGATGGCCAAGTGTAGGAAGCTGCCTTTATGATGACTTAAATATCAAGGCGATTCAACGTGATTTAAAATTAAGTAACACCATTTAATGGCAGTGATCTCAGAAGTATTTCGTGTGGTATCGACACCGTGACATCGAGACACCGACAGGGGATTCCTTCTTACTCCGAATAAGAAAACTTCAAGGCGGCAGCTCGCTTAAAGAAACAAAATCACCTTTGAACGAGTAGAAAGTTTAGAAACATTTTCTCTTCGTCATCTTCGTAATCTTTACAAAAGTCTTTCCCCTACCAGATTTTATTGGGAGTAATTAGTATCATGATGGTTCATCCAAAATTATTTCACATTGCAGGCTAAACCGTATGCTGTCATCCAGATGTAATTTTCAAATCTAAGACACTATCTGTTGTTCGTGTACTCTTGACGGCAGGCAGTTATTCGCCACACCGAAATTCTGTTTAACCGATAGTCTGCAGAATTTTTTCATTGCATGGCACAGCTCTTTAACTGACGTCTAATTAAAAAAATTGCAGAGTAGCTTATATTGCACACCATGTACTGAGAGTGTTTTCATTACACATTAAAGGACGTTGTAGGCTCACCATGGCATGCCCTGAAGCAACATGCTACGATTTTGTCTGGATAAGAATGAGTTTGTAAGGATGTGTAGTAGAAGTAAGAAGGTTGGGATGTTTAGAACTGTCTAGAGTAATGAATACTGGCAACTGCCTGACAAGAACGAAAAATTAGCAGGAAACATCTAGCCAAAGTTATCATTATAATACACAGCTTTCGTCATCGTTACTCAATTATCGGAATAGTCACAATCTAGATAAAGGTTTCACAACTTTTCTCGTGAGCTGAGAGTAGACAATTACAAAATAGGATAATTTTACTCATTGTTTTTTTTAAATTTCATACGATGGATTTTGTGACTCATTTAAGATTACCGTAATTGGTGGTGGTAACGCGTTCTACAGTTCAAACTGTACATTCAAAAACTTTTAGCTCTCACCACTGTTTACAGACGTCAAACCTATATTCCTGAAGCAAAATTTCAAGAAACTATACGACGCAATGTATTGTGGAGGACGGTCAGGGTCAAAATTCAATTTGATCAAGCAAGACTCGAGTATTTTACAACGACTGTCCCTTGAGTCTAGTCAAGGATGACGACAACATTTTCGAACGTACTTCACATGTACTCTGAGGAACGCTTCAAGCGCAGACTCGAGAAAAACGTCCTGTGAGTATTCACTCATGAGGACCTTTCTGAAAACAGGGATTTAAAATAATTCAACGTAATGGGGAACTGATAATTTGTGTCGAAAACACCGATAGGTCAACAAGGAACAACAAATTGTGTTCCAAGTTTAAATGTCCCTCTTGACGAGTTTTGACGACGTATACTTGTCAGCCAAATGAAACAGTTTTGGTGTTGGTTAGCATAGTACATGGGACAAGTGCCAATACACTATAACAAATATGTAAGAGGACTTAATGATTGTTTTTTTCTAGTTTTGAATAGTTTCCCAAAGATGAAATAAAGAGCTCAGGTAAGAGCATTGCCAACATTAATGGATGATTTCTTTCGATGTCTAATACAACTTTTGCCGACCAGTTACGTTTAATTACATTTATGAAGGAGCGAAATTGATGTTTAAATTTCCCTCTAACATAATATATAACATCACAATAGCACGGCTTTTTACACGTGTAGGAGACATTAAAACAAGTGTTACTTGGAGATGTCACTGTGAAGTTCTTGAGCAGAATATTGCTAAAAGTTTCACGCTTGCAAACTTGCTTCTTTTTTAACTCATGTTTTCTAATTTATACACTTTCCAAAGAGGTGTTTTCAAGGCATGTAAGAAACAGATAATAAAATGAAGTAGAAGAAAACACTTACTTGTATCAGTAACATTGAATGCAATATTTTCATTGCTGGTAAAGCAAACAACAGATATGGTTTAATTTATTTAGAATTGTAAAAGTTAGGACCTGATAATGAGGCTGCCCGTCGTTTTGATTCTGCAACAGAGGGCGCTAACATACGGGTTGTGGGTTTTATTTGTTCAATCCACAAAAATAAATAAGTGCACTTTCGATTAAAAAAAAAAAACATTTTGAAATATGTGGAGCACATGCTAGGAATCGAAGCTAAATGGCACTATATGTCAACTAAATTGCTGAATGTATTTGTACGTCCCTTCACCCCATATTGTTTCAATCAATTTGTGTGATCATTTTAAATGTTGCCTGTTAAAGGTTATATGAGGAATCAAAAACCAAAAACCAGTTCTCACACTCACCTCGCAGACACACGAATAAAGGCTACTGATGTCTAAAATACTTACGGCAAATATAACTTCCTTGAGAGATACGTTAGAAACTATGAAATATACTAACAGAGTAACGTGCTAATGTAAATAGCTCGAGTGACTTTTCCTGCTTTCAAAATCAGATAATATAACGTGGCGGTTTTCATTTTTCATCATACGTTAAACAAACCTAGGTGTTTCATCTGCCTTTGTACGACTGTTTCCTCTAAGTCACCAGAGACTAGAACAGGAAATTTAGCTTCTATCACTATGACATGGTTTTGCCCGTCAAGCTGGAGACGGACTAAAAGTGCACTTAATTACATCTTTGCAACAACTTATCTGATGTAGATGAACACACGATGAGGTCCATAGTAAATTATAAAACCCTTCTCTCGACCGGTCTAGCTGTAGAATATAACATGACGTGTCGGACGATCTTGCCGATAAATCGAGTCGAGCAAATTGCCAACGGCAAAATTTGTACCAAATATTAGAAGATACTCGTACAAGTCTCCACACATCTTGAACAGGTGATTGTAAAGTAAGGGTTTGGAGCAGGACAAACAGTATCTAAAATGAAGGGATGTTTTACGGGTTAGATCTAACAGACTGTGAAAAAGAGGAAGGCAATTACCTAACGTAGGTGGACACACCTAACCTGGGACTCTTTCACAAAACAAATAAAATAGAGAACGTGTGTGAATCAGCCAATAAAGTGATGCAAGACTGAGAAAAATAAAAGAAAACACTTACCATCCACGGAGAAACAAAACAGGTTTCTTTGGAGAAGCAAGCTGGTGACATAAGAATACTTGTAAGTGACACAACCGGAAGAAAAGAAACACCGTATTTTAATTTGAATGGTTGACAAGAGAGAAAAAATAAAGAAAGGATTCGATGTTGTAGAAAATAAAAACAAGATCTTAAGAATACAGTTTTTTACTTTGGTACAAATTTGTGGGAGATTTGAGGACTTAAGGTGGGACCCTCGGGTGAAGTAATTGATTTTACTCTTCCACGAAATGTTATCTTCCTATGAGGGAAAATGATTTCTGTGTGATTGTTAATGATGAGGACTAAAGATTAACAAGGCTTTTTCTAAAAAGACGACTGTAAATGGAAAATAGTCCCTTTGCTATAAACACTAACCAACAAAGGCTTAAATGTTGAAATAGTGAAAAAAAGGTTTGCGTTTAACTTAAAATCATGAAAATACAAATTTTCCGAAAGTGATGTAATTCAAAAAACTATTAAGATAACGTTAGATAACAAAGTATTGATCAAGAAAGTATATCGCGTTTCTTTCCTTTTCTTTTTTGCTTGTTTTTCTGCCACGTTTTGTGGTAGATGTACACTTCCTTTGGATGTGTTTGTTACTTTGGTATTGAAACAAAGAAAACAAAATCCTTAGCACGTCACACCATATGGAAATAAGTTTACCAGGTATACTACCTTTCTTTCTTCGAAGGATAAATCAACAATTATCGAATATGTATAAAAACCCTTTCAGTCTTTTTATCAGGGAACATCATTAACAATTTCGACATTTCTTCTACAAACTGTTTTTCCAAATTCGAATAATTAATTAGGTTATATATAGCAACAACTAACTGTCGCAAACCTCCAAATACTTTAGCGTTATACGTATCCTAAATATGTTAGACTATGAAAAGAAATTCAATTAGTAATGTGTTATTAAACATTCCAATTACAAACAGAATGTTACATAAATGGAGAAAGCCATTTGTTTGATAAACAGGTTGGTAAATTTGGCACTCTCGGACAGGTCACAAGGTCAAATATATCTCGACAACCACTTTTCCAGAGCGCGCGTGCGCTGGTCAACTCCCTGGTCACACAGTGTACTGTTCTTATACTTAAATTAGTTGTGTTAGTAATGGAATAACAACAGTTAACAAAAACGAAATTGTATACTACATAGGCCTACTTGGAAAACTGTCGCGCGCGTACATTTAAACAAAATAGTCCAGAAATAAAAACATTTTTGACATGGTAAAGGAGAACGCACCGACATTCTAAGCATTGTGATGAAATTGTCATTCATTTTCCATGTTCGGTTCCCGAGACAACAGCAATTTAAGTTGACACATCTTCTACAGAGAGTGCACTTAAAGCAGGGGGTTGCAAGCAAGTGCGGTGTCATGAATTCACATTGATAGCCAATGTTTTGTTTTTCCTAAAAATTTACCACCAATTTAATGCAACTTAACACTGATATGTTGATACCTTAGTGCATTCTGATCAATAGAATTTGAAAAGTATATAGGTCTGTCACGAAAGATACAGTAACATTCCTAATCAATCCAAAGTCAAAACAAGAGCCCAATGGGCACTGTGGTTCCTTGCTGGATATTATAAGAATTGCATGGATGGTAAAAAGCTGATAAATTGACCTCCAAGCTACAGCTAAGCAAAAGCTCATACCCAATGTTTGTAATATCTTCACAAGGGGTATTTTAGTAAGTAGTAATATTCCATGAAATCAAAGATTATATTTTTGAGGCCTTACTTACACTCAACTTGCATAATACTTGGTGATCCGTCAAAAACATTTCCTCATTTCAACATGTACGAATTTTTTCGTCCAGCTCATCGCGACGAAAAGAATCTGAGGGGCGGCAGCCAAAGGTTGCTGCAGCCACAGAGGCGCTAAGCAGGCTACATGTACTTATGCTTTTAATCAAACTTGATATTATTACCAATAACCAATACACAATGTAGTCAGAGAAAAAACACTTCCTTGTACTTCTCTCTTAAGTTATTATACCTGCTCTCAAATAAATCTCGCTATTACTTTAAAACAATAATCTGTTTGCCCTGTTTGCTATCTCTACACATGAAACAGGGTTTACTCAGCAATTAAGCAGAAAATAAGTGATCAATGGGGTGTGATAAAAGAATGACGATTAGGTTACCTCACTTAGTACAATAAGAGACATTTGATCCATACATTACTTGCAATGGCAGAGAGACCAATTTAATGCAGTGTGACCTAGGCTCACTGAAAACTTGTTATTGCCCTCTTATTACTTCAAATGATCCAAAATCTGTGTATAACCCAGACTAAATTTCTAGGGTATTTGGGTGGGTGGGTTGATTTAATACAAAACCAGGTGAAGTAAAAAATCTATAAAAACTATCATTATCTTGCTTTCAAAATTTTCTAAATAACATTTTCAGTGGTTGACCTCTATACCTTAACCAAATACAAAACGATTAGAAATCTGTCCTTTCTGCCTTAAGATACAGTGTCTAAAAGGTTTTTCATTTTTTCTGGTGACACCAGATGACCCTTGACCTGCATCAAACATATCAGATTTCATAACTACACCATAACACATCCACACACCACGTATGACATCTATCCAAGTTTCTTACCTTGAAATATCGGATTGCGAAGGATTTTAGTTTTTGACCCCTCGTGACCCCAAATGACCTTTGGCCTTCATCAGACATTTCAAATTTCATTTTTAAACCATAACACATCCACACACCAGGTATAACATCTATCCAAGTTTCCTATCTTGAAATATCGGGTTGCAAAGGTTTTTAGTTTTTAACCCCTGGTAACCCCAAATGACCTTTGACCTTCACCAAACTAAGTATGTCTAATTTTTGTACTATAACGTATTTATGTTTAAGGTATGACGTCTATCCAAGCTTCCTACCTTGAGATAAAACTTGTTTTCAAAGTTTTTAGTTTTTGACCTCCGGTGGCCCCAGATAACCTTTGACTTCCATCCAAACTTACAGGATCATTTTTATGCAATAATGCATCCACACATTACTTAAGAGATCTATCAAAGCTTCCTATAATTTTAAAAGGTTTGTAGTATTGACCCCTGCTGACTTTAAATGACCTTTGACATCTACCAAAAACGATAAGGCACACCTTCTCAGTATGGCGGATCTATATGCCAAGCTTCAATTTACTTCAACTTTTCCTTGTTGAGTTATCGCGTACCCAAGCAAGTGTCACAGAAACACACACACGCGCGCGCGCACATGCGCTCCAACATGGCTGCATCGGTTCCTTTTGCTAACGCAAGGAACCAACAATAGCTAGAATGAAAAATAAAGAAAACTTAACACTGGCCTTCGATGTGAATCCATGAACTGGCACCTGCTTTCTTCAAGTTCACTTTTCATAGAAGCTTTGTCCACTTCAATTGCTAATATTATACCTTTGAGAACCAAACGTAGGAAATGAATGTAAATTTCACCAGGATGCTTAGGATTGCTCCTCTTTAAATATATCAAATGTAAATTTGTTTCTGGATTATTCTTTTAACCTTTAAACCATCTAAGATGTATTGCTTGTGAACAAGGACACTGCAATATACCAAACATTTTTTAAGCAAAGCAGTTTTGTTTGTAAGGGAGATTGAGCCGCTTCATAAGATACCTATTTACAGTTGCGTAAATCCCCCCACACCTTTTGGAAATGCAGCCCATTTCATCACCCCCCCCCCCCATACACACACATTTCTGTGAAGATTGACGCTACCGTCGTTTATAGTAGACCTATACTGCGGTTAATCCACATGTCAATTGGAAGAAAACCAAACCATGAATCACTAGATAGGCTATCAACTCCAAAATGGAGTCACCGCTTTATATAAGTAACAATACCGTAGACTTTAAAAGTAGTATTTTTCCAAAGTCCTCCCAACCCTCTGACAAAGGGCCGTTCGGCGTAACCAAACTGTTTTCCGAAGAAGCTATACGTCCACTTAAGGACAACACTTGACCAACCTCAAGGCCTTCAGACCATTTACATTATTACATTACCATTCACATTACTTTAAAAGTAGTATTTGTTGTGGTGTCTTAAGACTGTTTCAGAAACAGTGCAAGTCAGATGTTATATAGAAAAGGTCCCAGTGTCAGGTAGCCGTGAATCAAAAGTCTGACCTTAAATTTGGAATAAGATTTTGAGAGCTTTCTATTGAGAAAACCAAACATGAACATCACTCCATCCACTGGAAATCGTACCATCCAGTTGGTGCAGTTGGAAAGGGAAGGACTGGAGGAAAATTACTCCCATCTCCTTCTACAAAAAATGGGGCGATGCGAACTGTTTCACAAGAATTTTCCTAACTGGCTAACGATAGCCGTAATTCCTAACCCTAATCCCTAACCCGAACAAAGAATACAATCGACACAATACAATGGAAACAGCCAGAGAAGAAACATCTTGTTAAACAGTGCGCATCTACCCCAAAAAACACCCAAAAGTTAATAAAATTTCCGACAAGGAATGATGAACAATTTGGAGTCCACGGAAATTCCTTAATCCCAGCCCCTCTGTCCTTTATAACATTTTTCCTTGTAAACTGAGGTTCATTACTAATTACATACTCCGGACCCTGACAAAAAATAAAAGGCGCAACGGGTTATATAATCCAAACCGCTTTTCGGCCCTTATAATCCGATACACAATGTATACACCATCTTACTTTAAACCCTCGTTCTTTTCGTCGTGACTTACTTGCGAATAATTTTATATTTAATCCTTTGTATAATGCGGGGAACTATATTCCCTTTTAGTCCCATCCTGGTGAAAGCAAACAATGCAGTAGATTGAACAATAGCAATGTGAATCTATTTAACTTCAATGCTTTAAGAGGCAAGACATTGATATTATACTGGATGGAAGGAAACCAAATTCAAACTTTAATTATCCGCTATCTAATTTTACAATTGTTGACATTAGAATTACAGCTTACAATCACCCGAGTTTGCGGACGAAATTACCGGATATAGAAATATTCTGAAAAAATTGCTTTTTGGAGAAAAAATTCCTAGATGAGTGAATTGGCCGGAAAATAGAAGAATGGCAGTTAAAGTGAATAACGAACTTCGTAGAAAGAAACTCCTACTAGGTAAAAAGGTGTTTGTATTTGGCAAGCAAAAAGATATATCATTATTTAGAAAATGTTACAGGAATTTGTCATGAACGGAAATAAAAAAGTAACTAACCGTCAATGCGCTTTCTTTTATACTCTTTGCGACGCGAAATTGCCTTTTGACATAAAAGTTTACCTCTCTCAATAAGTCTTCATGATCTTCAAAGAGTGCTCAATTCGGACGAATTAGTGAACAAGTAATTAACGAATGACACCTCTGAGAAGCCGTGACAAGCTCTATCCGTACTTTTTAAAGATCTTTTAGGGCAAAAAGACACTAAACATTAGTTTTCACCTTGGAAAGCACTTTACGAGATGCACTATGAAACAATGGTATAAATTCGGTAGTTTCACCAAAAAGTACTTTTTGCAGTTATTGTTCTGAATTTTTTCTTTTTCGTTCTCGAATAATTCCATGCACTTTATCGTTTTTTTTTTCACTGGGAGAGCGAGAGAGAGGCGTCAAGCGATTTGATAGAAGCTTTAATGCAGATACATCCATGGGTTCATCTCCAAAAGTTTTAGAAGCCTAGGCCTATATTTAAAAATTAAAATTCAGTAAACAATATTTAGTATTCACCTATAGCCTGAGTAAAACGATGATTACTTATTAAGGTCAAATATTCTTTACTTTTTCCCTTCAGTAAAGTGCTAAGATGAAAAGTTTCAGTAAACATTTACATCTAGTTTGCATATGCTAGATGGAAAACTTTTTACCAGAAATGTTAGGTATTTGCAGGTCAAGTCGAGGCTTTTTGCCCAGCTCGAAAACATTTTGAGAAATATGCAAAAAACAGCAAGTATCATACATGGCGTAAACCTTCACACCTTCAAATGTTATTAATGCTTTGGTTTCAGACTCGTGGAAATATTGCACCAGCTAGGACAAAACCGAATTATGCTTATTTACATTAATTTAGAAATCATCATTTCCATATAAATGCTTACAGTCTTCTTAGTTCAAAGTTCAGCATATAAATGCTTACAGTCTTCTTAGTTCAAAGTTCAGCCTGTAGCACTGGTAGCAATGTTGAAACATTAAAAGGAAACCTATGTGAATGTAATCCTGTAGCTTTGTTTAACGAGGACTGCAGATAGTGAGATATGTAGAACCTTCTGTAGGCCCAGACTATAGATCCAGCACTGTAGTAACATGATGGAGAGCAGGCAATTGTTACACGAATCTATGCTTTGGTATATACAGTGGCGATACCAGAATCTTAAAGCTGGGGGCTAAACTAAGGGCAAATGGTAATGTTGGGGGCAGCGAGTGTCTAGCGCAGGGAGAAAAAGAGCCCAAAGAGCCCAAAGAGCCCAACCTTTTCCTGGAAGTGAAGGTCCAGGAGGTGGGGAGGTCTGAGGTTTTAGAATATCTCTGGATGAAAAATTAGGTCTCTGGAGAGGTGTATTATATATGTTTTTCAATTTAACCATTTCTACTTGTCGTGTAAGTGGGGGCGAGACCAATTTTCTTTTTTGTGGTGGGGGGATTCCCCCCCCCCCCCCGTAGTGCCGCCACTGGGTATATAGTTAGTCCTCTTACGAGTGCTGGACAAACACCCCTACAGTACGTTACTGCCTGCAACACTCCAAAATGATGTCTCTTTACAACGTATTAAGAACATTCATTATTTAAACATAAAATGCTTCTTAACGCGTTTCCCCTTCCTTTGAACGACAAGGGTGCGCGTCAGGGCAGGCCCTTAGACATGAATGTTATGTTGGGGCAAAAATATTTTCCAGTGACCAAAATATGTAAAATTGTATCGAGTAAATGGCAAACTTCAAACTCTCTAATATTGGTACGAAATGTTTGGAAGGCTCTTTACCCCCTGCCTTGGCTACGAAGCCTCTCTGGAAATTGCCTGACACTGTCACCTTCTTGATGAAACTGACGAGAAAAAACACTTTGTGGGTCCTATAATTTCATAGAGCACTCTATCGCCGACATATCCTAATTATATAAATTTTACCACACTTCGAGTCAAGGGTAAAAGACTGGGAACGACTAATGCATTGCTGTCTCGCTACAGTCTCGAAAGCAAACAGACCAGTTGCGTCACTGTTCTTTATTCACCATTTCATCGGAATACTGCCCTCACCACTCAAACCTCCTGCAGGTCTTTACAAATTGAACCTTTTGCAATTTGCATAATTTTTCATTTTGAATGAGTTATTGGATGTCCCGGTTGGATGAATCAAGCTTTACCCCAAGCTTCATCCGACATATATATATGTTGTATCGGATAAATTGCATTTGGCATGTAAGCTTCATGTATTTTTAAAAGATCGTAGTAACGTCTATGTACAGGGCATGACTGACTACCCTGGATCATGGAGTAATAGCACCATGCCTGGATGTGGGTTTTAGAGACAATTACACTCTCATCAACACATACCAAACTTCTCAACTGCTGATCTCTAAACTGGTAACTTCTTTTTATCTTGTAATGAGAGAAGTAAAGCTCTCATTTCCCCAATTTTTATGACAAATACGTCAGTAGGGTAGCTTTACTTTAAGGTGACCACGGGAAAATTTGAATGGGTGCACACTGACCATTGCAAACAACAAATAAATTCGTAAGTGTCATGCCCTCCTGGTGCCCCTCAAGCCCAGGTACCTCGGGTTTTCCCACTTTAAGCTCATGGGTGTTACGGGACTGAAATATGTTGACATTGCTCGTTTTTCGTTTTTACTCAGACTGTACAAATATATCTGTGACTTAACTTTTTCCTTTCTTTAAATTTTTTATTACAGACAAAATTTAAAAGATTCTGTACGATCGGAAAATAAAACTTTCAACACTTGCAAAGCTTGCCTTACCAGATTATCTAAACGCTTGCAGGTACAGATTTGTCCTAAATCAACAATAGCCAACCAGGAAAATGTGGAACCAACCAGGGAAATGTGGAAATGTGGAAATGTGGAATGAGGGCAGTAGTTCTTAAAAACTAAAAGACGGTTTCATATGCATAAACATGAGTCCGTAATGACGTCTTAAACACATTAGCACTTCAGTGTACAAGATTAAGGCAAGTGTACATATGGTATGTGTATGATATGTGCCGTGCTCTGATTCCATTCGCTGTTGCCTCTATGACGTTAAGGAAAGTGAGTTTAGATCCAAATTATCCATCTCTTGGTTGATTGACATATGTGTACTTTTCAGTCGTCCCCATCAATAGTGTGTATATAACTTAAGGATAATCAGAGGCGGCCACCTCTTGCAAGATTTATATATGCTATTGTCTTTTGTTTGCATTGTTTAAGGGTTCTATCTCCACAGACGCCGTAGTTGTACACACTACAAGTAGGTCCTAATTACCACACTTTGTGGATGTGAAGTCATGGTGCACAATGGTGGTTCAATAGCTGCAATTAACGAACGTGATATGAAGGTCAAGTCAAGAAATTCGTGGCAGATCGATTCACTTGTAAGTTTGTCCCCACCCCATTGTTCCTCATCCGGACCACCCTATTTGGTGCGATTAACGTCCATCATAGCCTGTCAGTTGAGAGACAAAGGAATCTCAAAGATTTTTTGAACAGTTTCTTTTTGTTCAAAGACTATTGCAAAAACGCATACTAAATGTCTCTTGATTCTGGTAGTGAATTTTCACAAGTTCTGTGTTCATTTTCACAATGATGACCTGACGATAGAGGGGTGGGCTCCCCCGGCTCTGGCTCCACTTTCGGCACTACTTTATATTTCTGAGAATGCCACTTAGCATATGTACAGGTATCGTGTATGTTTATTTCTGTTATTGTTTTAAAATTTTAACATTGATCCCTGACCCCTAATGGATCCATATATGCCTATGAAGCTCGTATATGCATAGGCCTACACTATAACAGTCCCCTCCCCTTGTGATATACTGAACCCCCCCCCCCCCCTATGATGACCTAAAGTTTTTAAGAAAGTAGTCGTATATTTCCAAATGGGGTTAACATTCTAGACAGTTGCAAAGGGATCTTTGGAAGAATTTACAAATTCATTTAAACGAGTTTAAACGACACACCAACACAAAAGTTCTGTATAGTGTCATCTAGACATAAAATACAGTTTAAGTTCTAAGTTCAGTTTCAAATGCAATTCAAATACGGCGCAGGTCCTTCCATTTTGTTACCTCTTCAGGCTATCAAACCAAAGCATAGTCTTCCAACCTGGGCCCACACTGTTAAAAATTTCTCTGTAAAATTTACATAATTTTTATGGCAAATTTTTTTCCAACCAAATAATGTTTTTTTTACAGCCAGACTGTAATCATGAAAAAACATTAAGTGTTTGTTTTTTCTTTACAGTTTTTGCATGTAAATTAGTTTACAAATGTCTACTGTAAAATCGAATTACAGAATTGTTCTGTTTTTTTTTTTTACCTTAATTTTATGTGAGTTTACAGCCTACTGTTTTCATTCTCGGCGTTTTAATATTTATTATAATATCGCTTTTTTTCCTTTCATATGTTATTACGTAACATACACTTCACCATTACGTAGATCAGGTATTTGCTTATCAACGTAATGTGTCGTTACGAAGTTATTTTCAATCTAAACACAATGAGGATACTTTGTTATCACATTGTTGTCCAGTAGACTGCTATCTCTAGGAACTTTGTAATTGGAAAGTCACATTCTTTGTACAATATAATAATTGTTTTTAAAATAAATATGACAAAGAATGCAAATACATTGGTTGCAAACATTTCCAGACAAGGTAAACAATGAGTTTATCACTTCCTGATTAAAAAACGCCAAAAAAGATATTATTCAAAGCAACAGCAATCCTTTTGTTAGGAAAATGCCCACAAAATAAGCTCCACCCATTTATGCAAAATGAGATATACGTCAGAAAGTGGTAAATTTACAGACTCTTTCAAGTAAATTTGTGAAACGTTTTTAATTCGATCAAGTGCATGAGCGCCTGTGGCGATGAGTTGACATCAGTATACCAATTGTCAGTATAATAAATGTAAGTTAATTTTCAAATAGGGCCATAAATTTGCCAAAAATGTTTTCTTTTTTAACTGAAACTTCGCAGAACGATGCATGTTATATATTGAAAATTTTCTGGCTATTTCTTATTTGTTTGTTTGTTTGGGCTTATTTTTGTTTCTTTTTCAGCTTAAAAACAAGATGAATGTTTGTTAAATGACAGTATATTTATGTGAAATCAGAAAAATACAAAATCGCTTCTCGGCCTTTTGGCTAAGATCATGTGTAGTATCTGTTCTTTTCATCCAGTCAAGAATGGAGCCATACATGACAGACCAATGATGAAAATGGTCTGAAGTCCGCGAGGTTGGTCGTTAAGTGTTGTCCTTCAGTGGACGTAATAGCTTCTTCGGGAAGCAGTATCAAGTTTGGTTTCGCCGAACGGCCCTTTGCCAGAGGGTCGGGAGGACTTTAGAAAAAATACAAAATACTGTTAAAATTTCTGTAAATTTACAGAAAAAGTTTTACAAAGCAGTAAAATTTGGTTAAAAAGCAGACAGAAATGGTTTTTCAAATAAACAGAAAATACATGTTAAACAACCTTTTTTTATTGTAGCAATACAAAGTGTCTGTAAAGATACAGAAAATCTCTATTAAAAATAAAATACAAAAAGTTTAAGTTAAAAAAAGTCTGTAAATTTACAGAAATTTTTAACAGTGCACGGGGCGAGGTTGGGGGACATACGGATGTTATATAGGCCTACTACCGTAGGCTATCCTATGGCAAAAGGGAAAAGGTTCGCTATATAGGTGTCCGTTGTCTTCGTGTATGAGGTTAAAAATTTAGAAATAAAAAAATCTGGGATTTGGTAGTGAACAACGCGGTAAATTTACCTTTTCTAGTCGGACTTCTTTGCTAAATCAAGTTTTTCAATGCGCAAAATTAGCAAATAGTATACAGCCTAGGCTCGACAGACACCTACCAACTTACTGGAGCTGTTGGCAACTCCATTGAAACTAATTAGTCTAAGAACATGATGAAGAAGACGGTTTGTCGTGTACCGTTCAGTAGGAAATGCAATAAATCATCAGAGAAATAACGAAAGCTTTTATTTCCTTTGAGCTTTTAGATGGTCACAAAACAAACATAAGCCTGTTGACCGTTAAAGTAATTGTTTTGGCAGTGATTGTCAAGGATGCTTTAGTACCTTGACTCGTTTGATTTAAAACAGGAATGTTTGTCACAGGGGATTTTTCAAGTTGACTTTTCGCTAAATAGGTACATGTGGTGTATCCTTCAAGTATCCTCGATTTCTTGAAAGAAATCTTCAGCTGCTGTCCCAAGTACTTCAAGGCATGCAGAAAAGAGTCTTAGCTTATTGTAGCTTGCTTTTCAGAAAACCAATGTTAAGACTTTTGAAGCTTTAGTAACTGGCCATATGAAAAGGAACAGATTAAATTAAATAAGCAGTGAAATGAGAGCTTTGAGAATAGGGAGAAAGTTAAGTGAGGAATGAGGACATTTCACACGGTACGGCCTGGAGTAGGGTTATTTAGGTCGTCCTCAATGGAGAGGCCAGCCTGATAGTGCTGATAACGTCCTCAGTTAACCGTAGCCAGAGACTCTCCTTGAGCCCTGGCTGAGATTGACAGAGGTACAAACTATTTAATATCCCACATTGGGCCAATGGCAACTTTAGGCACTGACGTTTTCAGGGAGTCTCATTCTAAAAAACGTATTTACCCTTACTTTTTCAGCGTTTTGCCATATTTGAAACACCAGTATGTTAGAAATGGGCAAAATGGACATCATATCAGTGTCATTAATGGAAGCAAGGGGATGGGTCGTAAGCAGAGGGACTTCCTCTCTTTTGGAGAAGTTTTGCCTTATGAAAGTATGCTAGGTGCAAAATTGTGCAATATTTTGGACTTTGCGGGATTTATTTTATGGGTTCAGTTGTGATTGATTAGATTTTGAGAAAATATTTCCCATCCTAAAGTTCAAGACAATTACATTACATTTTTGGAGGGACACATGGTCTCTCCCCACCATGGTTACTGGACTGTACCTCTCCTGAAACAACTAGTTTGGTTTCTTATGAGATTAAACTGTAGTGTAAAAAATGTCTTTACATTTACAGAAAATAAAACAAAGAAAAACAAAAGAATAGATAAATAAAAAGTGCTGTCAACTTTTTGACAGCACTTTTTATCTATTCTTTTTCTATTTCTTTATTTTTCCTTCTGTAATTGTACAAAAATTCTGTAACATTGAAGACATTTTTTACAGTGTAGTTCACATGAAAGTACAACCTTTAATCAGGTCGACCGTCTTCGTCGACTTGTCAGTCGAACTTTTAGTTTAAAGGTAGTGGATCTTCACTTTTTTGTGAGGACGTATCAAAGGAAATCAAAAATAGTATTACTGACAAAGTAGTTTACATTTAAGAGATAAAAAGGCAATGTAAAGCCCCTTTGGGAAGTTTCGAATGTTAAAGCGTCTTTAGTTACTCTGTGGTGATTTATTTGGGCCAATTTTAAGGAGGTTTACTAACTGCGACGTTGGAAAATATTTTACACCCTGGTGAACAAATCAGACCATTTTTTGAATATTTGTTGCTCTTTGAATTCAATTTGGTTCTATATTTGAAAAAAAAAATATTCAAGAGAAATACGGCCAAACTTTGACATTTAACCTGTTTACAGACGTTTGAGTATTTCAGGACTTTTAGATCCTTTGATTGAATTTACCGTTTGTAATATTTTTTATTGGAAATTATTTTCATAGGTGACAGTAAATGGGGAAAATATTTGAGCTAATGTTTCATAAAATTAATTCAAAATATTGAAATATTTAACTTACGGAACAATAAAAGGGGGTTTTCGTCTTTGATTTGTGGACGAAAAATATTGAAACGAAAGTATACATTGGGGCATGACAGCCACTTCCTGATTCACGGGCCCTTGATTGTACAGGAACAGCACATGTTTAATACACAGCACGCAAGCACACTAGTTACATCTCCCTGACTGTTTTAACTTGTGTCCCACATTGTCAGTGAAGACTTACGTGACTAATTTACCGAAGAAACATTAGTTTCAATTGTAATGACGTATGTCGGGCAACCCGACTTTCTTACACCATTAACCATAAGAAGTATAGCCCTACATCATACATCCCATTTCATGGAAAGTAGGTAAAGTGAGCCTGAAAATTTTTGAACAAGACAAAGAAACGTCTTATGAGATTAAATAATACCGCATTTAAACGCGTTCTAACGAATTTGCCCGTTACGTCACTGACTGCCGTTTACGTGGTAAAACTTGTCACTAAAGTAACCAATTTGTGGACTAGGATTACCCGGTGTGTGACGTCAACTTATACATAAGCAATTCCGGTATGTTTACAATGATGAGTGGACTTGGAAATTTTAGTTTTGAGTTTGAAAGATTATCAAAGTTTTGTTATTTGTTCTGCAAACCCACGTAAGCATGTATTTTTAAATGCGTTGATGAGTTCGTATGTGAGATTTCATTTCACACATTAAAACCAACATAAATGATAATAAGTATAAATACAAAAGCATTGGACTCGTGGAAGATAATGAAGGCTAGAACAATAGAAACAAAATAGTTTACAGCTTTTGAAACTGTATAAAACAGATGAGTAAAATTAAATAAATGTTAATAGGCCTATGTAAAAAATTGTACTGATAAAACTAAAGAAAATGTCTGAATTCTTGGACTGGATGGCAACACGATAAAAGAAGTAACAACACGAAAACGAATTCTTGAATAAGTAGACATTGTAATTTGGGGTAATATAAGGGATTTCTAAGTTAGGTTTGTTGATTGTATTTACCCCGGTAACACATCTTAGTCCAACATCCCGGAGGATTTATGCTATAGATTTATTAAGTTGGAGTTTACGGTCCAGTTTCTAACCAATTCAATGGTTTTAAGTCGAGTCGGCCACGGCCTTTTTCCATTTGTAGCTCACTGGCTTGCTTTCCCTACTCCATTGTTTATGCCGAGCACAAAACACGACAGCTGTCTAGTTTTGAAGTCTTCGTTATGACCAGGCTAGGACTCGAACTCCAGACCTCCCGACTTCAATCCCGATGTTCTTTTTTCTTTTTTTTTATTGGAAGGCGAGCCCACTGGCTCATCCGTTTTAAAAAACGTTTTTACAATGTATACAAAACTATACATTATGATCACTGCGCAAATGTAGACCAGAAAGCCCAAAGGCTTAGTGATTCCTTCCCAAAAGAGAACTCTTAATTTGATCTGGGGCTTCATCTTGCTATGGTAATAGCACACCTACAGTGTTCATCATAGATATCGCGATTACAGGCAATTTAGCAGGTTTTCGCAGATTTACCGCTGCTGACCTCATATGACCTCGACCATCCACCAAAAACAATAGGGTTTTTCCTCTCAACGTGGCAAATCCATATACAAAATATGAAAAGTGTCGGTCATTCTAAACTTGAGATATCGCGATAACATGCACTTAAGGAGATTTCTACAGATTTACCTCTGGTGACCTCACATGACCTCTGACGTCTACCAAAAACGATAGGGTTCTTTTTCCCAACATGGCAAATCTATACACCAATTATGAAAAGTGTCGGGCATTCCTAAATTGAGATATTGCGATTACAAGCTTTTCAGACTTTGACCTCTGGTGACCTCAAAGTACCTGTGACCTCCACCAAAACAATAGGTTCTTCCTCTCAACATGAAAAATCTATATACCAAATATGAAAAGTGTTGGACATTCCTATCTTGAGATATCTCGATTACGAGCAAAGTGTCACAAACACACATACACACACATCCACACACACACACACACACGCGCGCGCGACATCACCTTCGAATAGATTCCTTGCCTGCCTTCGGCAAGGAATCAAAAAATTAACCCAGTCAAAAAACACGTGAGGTGTGTCCAACTTAAAAACTAAAGGAAAGCAGAAAGCTTACTACGTCGCACACTGCTTGTCAAATATATACTCATAACTATAATCTTCCTGTCTTGTGAGGATTACGGAAATTTCACCTTGGTCGAATATACCCCCATAATTTTGGAGTTTATGAATCTTCTTAAAATAATGGCGAATCAGGGTGAGTTTTTTTCTTGCTATTGTGAAAGAACAATGGAATATCAATATTACAATGACTGTTGTCGCTTTTCAGAATAGCAAGTTCCAGTATTCCAGATTGTTCTTTTTTGTAAATATTCAGAAGAAAATAAATCCCGATGTTCTAACCACTCGAACATATAGTAGGTCGATTTATGCTATAGAAGCTGTATATGGCACATTATACACCACAGATCCTTGTTGGTGAATGGTACTTTGTAAAATGTATGCGATATTCTCATAACAGCATCATAAATGAATCAGAGCAAATGAACAGCAGTCACATATATGCGAATAAATACAGTTGAGTTTTCAAAATAGAGAGTGTCCATAGCCTTCTCCTAAAAGTTCTATATGGAGTACATTTCGGGTATCACCCGCGTCACTTTCGTTTTTTTGACATGATACATGTTTACTGCTTGTATATATCACTGTGTAAGAAATGTTAGAAAAATGAAAAGTCGATTTAAAGAGAAATGAAACTACGGGAACACATCGCAACCCATCACAAGGAATAATTGTAGGTCTATAGAGTGCTTTCACTGACGTCACAATTCCCGCAAATGCTAGTGGAGGACATATAGACTCATTAATGTTTACAAAACAATGACGTTATTGCTGTTTGGCAACAGAGTTGACGTGGTACGCGTACATTTCGTCACAACGAAATGTAGATTCTAATTTCTCTACATTCTGCGTGCACTCTCGAGATCTCTGCACGCGCAAACCCAAACGTGCATGCCTACCGTATGTTCCTGCGTATGTGCTATGTCGCCCAGTGCAACATGTGACTATAAAACGCGGATTGGGCATCTGACCAACGACGTGATGACTGTTTTTTGCATGGCAGTCAACGTGGATACCCAATTATGACGTCTCGTAAAAGCAACTTATCGAGTAAATCCCATATTTCATAATTTCATCGATTGCTGTTATGAGACCTTCTTTATAAAAAATCGCAAAACTAAAAAAAAAAACTACTTAATGTTTATAGGAAAAGCCACATATTTTACCACACAGTGAGTTTTTCTTGTTTCTCCTAATAAAGGACTAGTCTTTATCAGATATTTTGCTCATAATTTTGAGCCTTTAATCAACCACCACATGAATACATAACAGCTGAACAGGGAGTGCCGATTTTTATCGATCGGGCGTGCATTCAAGTTGTTTACCTGAATGATGTTTTCTGACATATGCCAAAATGCAGTGGTTCTGAAAAATGAAAAAATTCGGAACTTGCCATGTGTGACACCAGTCAACAACAGTGTGGTTTCCACGATCTCCTTTCATGAAATTCCGTACTGGCTTTCTCTTCAAAATAGTTTCATATTTGTAATTAAGCCTATTCGTTTCAAAAAATTTAAATTTTCCTCGTGCGCTATTTCAAATGCAGTTGTGCTCACTCATAAATCAATTTTGTAAACTTTTTCGAGCTCTGGAAATGACAAGATCGTGAATTTTCTATTTTCGACACCAGATCATATAAGTGACACCGACAACTACAGTGCTATTTTCATTAAATATCTTTCATGAAATTCCAAATTTTCTCCAATATAAGCTCTTTACATTTAAAATGTGGACCTTAAATAACATTGTGTAGCAACAGCGATCTTTGATTGCCGGGAAATCTCAGAATACCAAAAAGAAATGCATGTTCTTCAGTAATCCCCTAACTTTACAAATGTCATTACAGGAAACACAGAATTCAAAACTTTGTGCAATGCCAGTTTCCCATTTTCAATTATTTGTTTAAAAAGAGCAAAAATGTAGGCGTGCTTCGTGTGCCACAAATTTCGTCCCCATACCGTGGACAGTGGTGTTCACACTACTTGCCTCACATGAAAAATGTCTCGCTACGCCGCTGCCAAAATGAGAAAAGTGAGTCGCCGAGGTTCTGGGTCCCTCTGTAAAGGTCAATAGCAGTCCCTAAAACTTGTTTTGGAGCAACAGCTAAATATCACAATTTTCTTCTTATTTCACTTCAAAGTATCTTCCATTATATTTTATTACTTCAAAATTGCATAGGCCTATGCAAGGTGAACCAAGCAGTTACTTCTAGTAAATTTCACCTTTGAGGAGTAAACGTGTTGTCACATGACTATCAACAGCCAATTATGAAACTACAGTCCACTACACTTCTTCAGATGGGTGTGACTGCTCCTGCCCTTTAACCAGTTAACCTTTTATCAGCAGATAAGCTAACTTGATGTCTCATGTAGCCTAGACAATAAGCTATAGCGTTTCCTGTAATGATGCGTAAGAACAATTCCTAATTTTATTAATGTATTTTTCCAACAAGTTTTCTTTTGATTAAATTTTGAAACTTATAACTTAGAAATGTTAAACTTAGAAATCGAGTTCCTAAGCCCTCGGCGGTCTGATCTGGAGTAAAGACCTAACCTCTAGTGGCATGCAGCTTTTCCTGTTGGAAAACCTTAGGCTATCACCCCTTAAGTTGGAAACGTTACCTGAAATTGCTGTACACAACAGATATACCTTATCAGTCAATCACACTCAGTTATGCCTCACAACACAATAGACGTGCTTACACTCCCGAAAAATACCCACTTTGTGCCCAATATTTTATGTACATGCACCCAACGATTTGTTAGTTTACCTCACGCCCTTTTCGCGCCTCAACCTGTCGCTTAACAGGCAATAGGCATTAATGAATCAAGCAGCGATGTACGCATACCATAAATCACACATGGACGCAGGCTTGTCAATCTTTACTCCAGCAAATATTTGTCAACTCTGAAAGACAGAAGGGCAAATCTAGCTATCGTTCTTTAGGAATCCTCTTATCCCCGACATTCTGTCTGGGTCCACGGAAGACTCACAAAGGCCCTCTCGGTTACAAAAACACTTGAGGAGTTACAAAAACTCAGCCTCTTGAAAGAGAGAATTCAACAATTGAGAGTCTTTTTTAATCACTTAGAGTCGTTACAACTTGAACAACGTTACATAAACTTTAGCCTTTCGAAGTCCTCTCTTTTACCCTGTAAAGTTTGAAAGCGAGATTCAAAACACTTGTCTGCCCCATTGAACATTGGTTACCAACAATAACAAGAAAAAGAACAAATCGAAGAACAACAGCCGAACACAAATAGAACGAAATGAAAACAACTTTTCTTAAGTCTCAAAAATGAAGGGGGTAACTTACTTATTTGATTGGCTGGTCACTTAAAATTTTTCTCTTTGAAGGGCGATCGCTGCAGGACAAGAAGACCTACGTTGTCAAAACGGAAATGTTGGAACCAACACAGAAATCTTTCCTAAGTAACATAAAATAAAGAGAGAATCATGACAAATAGCTGTAGTTATACCAGGTAGAAATCCTAATCAATAAAAGTAATATAATTGTAGGTCCGTTTATGGGAAAATTTTCATGTAAGACTATTACTAGTAGTTTCGATAAACGATAAAGAATTGTAATCGTTCCTGTTTTGGTAAATCCAAAGTAAGGTAGTAGGGATCGCAGGAAAATGATGACATTACATGGGAGATATATATGACATTTTCGTCGAGGGAGAAGACATGTTTCAAAGATTTAAGTCAACAGGTCAAGGGCTTTGGTGGACAAAACCAATCAAGTAAACATAAGAATGGGGAAGTTTAAATTTAGAGTCTTTTACCAACATTTAAAACTTAACTATTTTTTAACAGAATGAGCAGGACGTATCCTGCATGGACTGTATACTTGAGTAACACGAATGCCATAAGTTGATTAAACAAATTATCTATTCTCGAATTAGAATACGTTCCAAACAGTGGTGACTGCATATAGTTCCTTTAAAGTATTTTTTTCTTATAGTTGAAGTCTGTTAATGATTATTTTGGATAGCTTCCATGAAGGCTTTTTATACAGAGTACCTGAACCAAAAACCGTGGTTTGTTTTTGATATTTTGGAGGTGCACACAACATTTCGAACAAAATAGGTAAAAAATTAAAGCCAATGGGCAATTTCTTTAACACTTGGGAACATGCCCCGGATCTCAACCATGACCTGGACCCTGCTATACAACTGCCCTTCCTTTAGCCGTCTTTCTTTTTCAAACCAATGTGTCAGGCCTTTAGTACCGTATTCAATTAAACTCTCTGACCTGCCAAACTACGTTTTATTCGAACTACATTGCCAGCCTTTGCTAACTACGGTACGTCACACCTCATAAAACCTCCTTAAGTAGGTGCTAATAACAGCTACTGCATAAAGCCAAAGCACTCGCCGAGGTTTCTGTGTGGTCTTTTTCTTGATAATGTATTTTCCTCCTTCGTTTCCCCTCCAAAAGTGGTTTCGAACTTGCACTTGTCTAATTAGGCCTTTTGTATGCTGTGTACCCTTTTTTCATGGGTTGTGTCAAGATTTGTCCTACAGGGGACTACAAGCTTGCCAACGATAGGCAGCAACTTCGACAAAGGAAATGAGTTACCAAAAGCACAGTTTAGGACGTAGGGAAGCGCCTGGAAGTTTTACTTCATTAACAACTACAACAGTGGCGTAGCTATGCATTTTCCAGCTGGAGGGAACACCCAAATTTTACGAATATTTTAAAGTGTGAACACCATTTCTCTGGGGTGTAATTTGTGGCGCGCAAATTGTGCAGAAATTTTTTGCCCATTTTAAGTAAATTTTTAAAAATATGGAAAGCTTGTACTGGAAAATATTTTAGATTCCGGGTTTCATATACGCCTATAAAGAAAAGTTAAAAGCTTGAGGATTAATGAAGAATCTGTATTTCTTTATTGGCAAGTCCGACAGTCTGAGAGTGCACGGTGAACAAAGATTGTTGTTACTACATAATGTTATCATGTTATCTAAGGCCTACGAATTGACGCTCTCCGACGACATTTAAAGAGTCAAGAGCTTTAATTGGAAAAGAATTTGGATTTAATGAAATAAAATTAATGAAAACAGCAATTTAGTTGTCGATAACACTTGCTTATCTGATGACTGTCATTTCCAGAGTTCGGAAAAGTTTATCAGCCTGATTTGTAAATTGCATCGAGCAAATCGGGAGGAAACTTTTGCATTTTCGAAACAAATAATTACAAGAAGGAGCTTTTATTGGAAAGAATTCGGAATTTCATGAAAGAAGAGTTGCAAAAACCAAAGTGTAGTTTTCTGGTGTCACAAATGGCATAATTCAGAATTTTTACTTTTCAGACCCGAGGGAAATCGCTCCGGCCTACTGGTCCTTAAAAAATTTTGGGATTACTTTAAGGGTAATTTGAAGAATTTGAGAATTATTGGAGACTCTGCCATTCCAACTTACTTGTAAAATTTGATATTGTCGGGGAGAATAAATATTAAACATTTAGTTAATATATGGAATCAGGATCATCGACGCAATTAAAATATTTCCAAAAATGCATAGTTAGACTAATGTTTGAAAACCCCGATCTTTTATTGGGAAAAAACTGAAATTTTATGAGAGAAAACTTTTAAGTCTTTCGAATTCGGAAGCTTTTGGTTTACATTGAAGAATCAGCCTTTCAATTTTAAAATTAATTGGAATACTACGGCGAGTGAAGATCGTTTGAGCTCATTTGAGTTACATATTTTATTGTATGGACAAAGGATATTCGAGCGAAAAGGTGGAAATTAATTGAAGAGACTTGAATAATGTTTTAACTTGGTAACAATAAACAGATAAAAGCTGTATTAACATTTCATACAGTATTTAAGGCAACTGTGCACTCTGGCTAATTCCTACCTGTGAAATCGAGCAGATCGTCGGATCGACCGAAGTTTGTTAAAATTACACATTTTCATAAAAAAATTGACAAATTGTTTGGCTTTGCTTCCCAAAATTCGAAAGTCAGGAGCTTACATCGAGGGAAAGAATAAAATTTTTTATTTATGTCAGGAAAATTGAAAGTTTTGAGGACTTTTGAAGAATAAGTCCTTCCTGTGAGCAAACCCAGATGAAGTCGTTGTTGTGAGGGTGGGACAGAAGCTAATCGAGGCTCCATCTTTTATAATATACTCCCTAAAGACATATAATTACAAACCCGAAGAGGAACAGTTAGTATTCCCAACGGTTCCAATGAATGTTATGGTCTATATTCCTTCCAGTCCCTTTGGGGCTGTGCCTGTTTTTTTGACTGTGTACAGGCTAATGTACAGTCAATTGAAGTCTCAACGATAATTTCACATCATCCGAATAGTTTCTTTCAATTGTTGTAATTATTAAGTTATTTCCGTCTTCGTTTTTACTATCATCATTTTTAAGCCAGTATTTTCCAAGTATCCTCTCCCCTACCTTTCCTCTCCACCGCTCCACCAAATTCCCACTCCACTGTCCTCTCGCCGCTTTAGTTTTTATTTTCATCGCGTGCGGTACCCTTACGCAACGTCCCCACGACCACCTTTCATACCTTTATAGAAGAATTCGAGTAGCTAATGAAGGCTGTCATTAGTGTACCCCGGGGAAAGGACTGTTTCTTCTCATCTCCTCGGCTTTCAAGTCCATGACTGAACAAGGAATATGTAATACAGCTTGCAACGCAGGTCCATTAGAAGATTGCTTCAGTCTTAAATCGTTTGAATTTTATCGCCTATATTTACAATTGTAAACCCCCGTATTTTGTAAAATTGATGGAATCAACGAGTATTTTAGAAAGCAATAATCCATGATACAGTGACGCAAAGAGCCCAGTTATGTGCGACAAGATCCGACCTTTACTTGACTACTCGGATTGGTCTATTAATTGAGTAACAAGTCTGAGATTTGTCTTTTTGATCTCCTCTAGAAGGAATATTTTTATGCAAATTATGCTAGTGCCGATTCTACTTTCTTTCCCCTTTCACCTTGACTGTACTCTGACAGCGCTAAAGCAAAGGTACTGTACCTTACGGTGGGGAATATAATTTTGTTATTTCCCCACTATTAAACAAGGCTGAAGATCTGTCCAGCTTACCAAGTTCCTTTCTAATTCTGACTCCAGTGCAGGCCCTATTTCTGAGCCAATTCCAAATCCATTCCCACCCAATCCAAAATCAGGTTATGTGTTAGGTGTCAAGCAAATGTTGCATACACTATTGTGTCAGGGACACTGGATTGAAAAAGTCACTTTTAAAGGCCCAGTCTTTTCACCCCAGATGGTTCCAATTCTCCTAACCTGCTTTCTTATTGCCCCCCTCACCTTCCCACAACTGTCTAACGCTCATCCTCATCCAGACACGACAGTTTGTTTGGTCTAACGGTAGAGCATCCGCCTCTTATGTGGAAGGCCCGCGTTCGATTCCCAGGTCGAGTCATTCGAAAGATTCTAAAAATGGAACCTAGTACCGTTTTGGGTGATACTCCGCAGAAGCAATGGAGTAGGGAAAACAGCCAGTAAGCCAAAACTGTAAAAAAAGACTGTGTCGGCTCAACCTGAACCAATATGTTGAAAACTGGGCCGTAAATCTCCATCTAACCAACTAACTAACTATCCAGACACAGACACAATTTCAGTTTATTGCTTCAGACAGTCACGGTGAGAATACAGGACCCAATGTGGGATCTGAATGCACTCTACAGTGAATGTAGTATGAGCAGTACCGGTACTCTGTATTATTTTTTAATTTGTTGTCAATCAAAAAGATGTGCCAATTGAGAATTTCTTCTAGACTACTACAAAAATTACAGTTTGGGGTGAAAATTGACAGGCTTTAAGAATTCTGTTTAAGGTAGTTTTACCCACCTAGGGCTTCCAGTGTGGTATGTGTCTATTCAGTACACCTTACTGAATTCGATGAAACCCTTTTAGTTGACTTCAAGTAACTTTCCTTTTAGTTAACCCGACTGGAGAAGGCTCTGAGCCCTACTAATTTCGAGTAAACTTCAATGTCAGGAACTACCTCTTCCAAGGCCATTTTGAGCCCATTAAAAACCGGACTTAGTCAGACTGGACCCGGCTAGAGTCCGGCTTTTTGTATCGCAACCCTGCTACCAAATAACCGCGAAGGAAGGAAAAAAAGAGTGGAATTTATTTCCACACGGTAATGCCTTCATATTCAACAGGTTAATTCAATTTTCATACTCCCACGTTTTTGTGTGGGCCAATATTTATGAATACTTTCAATGTAAGCAGGATGAAATGCACAGTTACAGTCGACCTGGGTATCTGTGAAATACTACCATTTTCACTGGTTTGGCAAACGGCTACGTCATTCGCCTAGGAAAAATAAGCACTACCCCTCTGCCCTTGCAAAAATAACCATGGAGCGCTATGATGTGATCATCGGGTATGAGGATAGGGGGTGGGATGGCGTGGCCGTGGCGAATGTGTTGGGTAGGGCTGGGCTAGCATGGGTCGGGGTTTGAGTAATGTTTCGTGTGGGTAAAACTGGACTGACTGGTATTTGAAGGGAAGTTGAATAGACGTACCGTATGGTGTCTTTTTGAAATGTACATTTTTGGTTTTCGTTTCTCCTTAATTTTTTTCTATTTCTTTGAAAGTCCCATACTTTTAGAGAATGCTTTGTCAATGCTGTATGTAATATTTTTGTTTGTGTGTATTGTTAAGATTGTCATCAATATTGATAAGAGTCACATAAACAAAATAAAAATTAAATGCCTTCATACTGCTTAACATTTAGTAGCTGTAGATAATATTACTGTAAAGACGACATTTAGATATCAACTATATAGGGACCAACCCTGGGGATCACTAGCCTGCGTAGGGCCTTTGTGGCTGTCGCCCACCGTAGCGCCGCTGAACGAAAAGACTTCGTCCGCTCCGCGAACTAGGGGACCACTAGATCAGGGGCGGAGCCTTCAAATTTTCGTCCCCTTAGAAAAGCAAAATAATTGAATAAATACATTTAAGTTTACTTTGCCACTTTCATTAAAAAAAAACCCAAATATTTCGCCCTGCGGTGGAAGCTGCTTCGGCCAAACATAGCACCTTACCTAGCCATACTCGAGCCTTAGACCAATTTGTCATCTCGACGGACGCGCATGTAGCACTCCTGCAACTTAATTAACTGCACTCATAATCTCATTTCCTTCAAACACGGGGTACATATTTTACACCTGTTATGGAGGTTATAGAACAACTCCCAAGTTTCCAAACGCTTTTGAGGCTCATGCAAGTAACGTCACTTTTCTACAAAGGTCACTGTATCTACACTCTAAAAGGTGTTTAGGGATAAAACCCTTTTTGAAACACTTTCTACCCGCTATGAAAACATGTTTAGATGCTAAACATGCATGCTAAATTCCTAAACGTTTTGACTTAAAACATGCTTAACTACTAAATGATTATAAAATTCAATAGCTAAACATGTTTAGAATTTGTAAATGTGTTTACAAAGTGAAGACAAACAAGTCCTAAAGACGTTTTTTCACAGTGTAGTTTTGAACATATCAGCCCTATACATAATAGAAACCCCGGTACTTGAGGGAAGGAGGGTATCCCCTCCCCCCGTCTTTCATAAAACCGTCAGTCCTCACTAACTATATTGGTCTTATTGCTTCGCCCAGATATGTTAGAAAGTGTTCTGGGAGCATCAATATAAGCGTGTCTGGTCAGTGTCAGTTCCAGAGGGGGACTGGTTGGTCGGGATTTACGTAGACCTCCCTTGTGAATTCTCTGTCCACATGTTCGAAGCGATTCCAACAAAATGAAATAAGAACGCAACTAAACTGACCCCCGGTCAACCTTCAACTTTCCCACCCACCTCCTCCACATTCACCCATTCACCCTTAACCACCACCACCACCACCACCAGACTGGACTTAATGCTTACTTTTTCGGATTTTTTGTTGCATTTGGCTCTGGTGTATGATTGGTTGTTAAAAAGTTTTATTGTATAACACTTAACAATAAATCCATACCAATTGAAAATAAATCATTCAGCCTCTTTATTCGGAGAGAAAGCTAAAGGTGTTTGGCTCTGGGTGATTGCACTGCATACTAATGGCTCGAAATATGTAACCTGTAAATTCTTTAAATCAGAGATTTCATTCTGTGTAGAAAATGTTCATTATTATTCAACGTAATTGGCACTGGTCCGTCCATACAGACCTTTGCAAGCAACCTGGGAAATATCGCAAGTGTATCTTGCAAAAGAGGGAAATATGTCTGCTCTATATTTGCTAGCCTACCAGGGCAGGATATGATATAAAGTGCTCCGATACTTTTCCTGTTATTTTACATAATGCTACAAACCCACATATTCATAGATCATATTTGTGAAACGAAACGATATTCTCAAAGAATTGTGTTCCCAATGCAAACTTTTCTCTCAACTTGACAATTTTGAGAAGGTCACAACTGTCAAAAGATCTTCAATATTTCTTTGCAGTCGGTAGTGACAGGTATAATTCAGTTGGTGGATTGGAACGCCGTTTGGGATAGATTGATGGGATGGGCATACACATTTAAAGTCTGAGACGATGATGAATAACCCACAGGTAACATCGCCGTACACCAATGTCGCATTGTTGGCTGAGCAATGAAAAAAAACGCCCAAGGGCTGACACCAGGCATTGTCGCCCTGCAGATAATTGGATTTACGGTAAAGAATGAACCGTTAAAAACCCAAGTTTTAAATTCCTCTATAAGTCCGTCGGTTTCCTATCCTACGACAAACAATCTAAGGACTAGCAAGTTTACCGAACAATTCTTTGGTGGAAAGCTCTTCAGCGAAAAGCTATTGTTTTGGGTGCTTAGACCAGGGGTTTTATCCCCGCTTCCAGTGTTTAAAGTAGAGAGGAAAGAGTTTGAACTGAGGCTTAACTCCAACAAATACAAATATTCTAATCCCAAGTCGAGTGAGGAGCATAGTTTTCGGTTGTACTTGAAATACAGGTGAAAGGCAGGGTAAAGGGTGGCCTTTCAAGACCTAATCTTAATCTACAATACTTTAGGTAAAGTGTATGGCATTCCAGAGAAACTGTTTCGTGTAAGCGTTTGGTAAGTGATCCCTCCCAGATTGGCGGTCTCTCTACATTAAATCGCACAGGTTTAACGAAATACTCCGACGATCAAAACTTCAAAATGACATTGAAATTATGCAATGACCGTGATATCTTGCGGGTTTCTATCCTTAAATTTAAAGTAATCACAAATAAGTGCAGCATTTTATAACTTGTGCTGATTTTGAGAAAAAATAGCAAAACAGCAGTAAAATAGCAATACACCTTGATCCATACCAATGAATGAAAAAATATTACCGTAATTCATTGAAGGAAACATATCTGTTTCATCCCTTTCAGATTACAATTGAAGGTCCAAATGGATCTGAGAGGATGACACATTCAGACATTGACAATCTATAACATTGGCATGGATTTTACAGATAGAGGATTAAATAAAACTCTAAAATGGGCGGAGTGATTGTCCTATTAGACTCGGTGAATAAATAAGTTAAACAGTAGGCCCCTATATATAGCTGCGGTGTCTATAGTCGTTCAATCGACATATTTTGTAGAAATGAAAACATAAGGAAAATGACCCTGTGGTATAGCTACATATTAAGATACATTAATTTGATCTTAAGAGGACACACAGTTTTCTTTGTAATGAAGCCTATGACGTCATGAGATTTCGCCAGCCAGGCTTGCAGAAACATGTTGCAATGCTTGAAGTAGGCTAACATGATTTTTTTGCTTCGCACATGTCAGATGGCAGGAGCTTGTAATTAGGTTGTGAAGTGACGAACGCTCTTTGTTACTCTGCCCTTAACAATAATCATAGTTCACGCTCGAAAACATTTTCAGCGATTTTTTTAGCATCGGTACTATCGAGTATTTGGGTACAATTTTGATTTCTTACGTGTCGGGTTCAACGGCCTAACCGTCTCATTAGGTATCCGTGATTTTAATTACGTCCATATACTTCTTTCGGAGCCGGTACAGCGCAAAGTGTGCTAATTTTGACACGTTTACCCTCAATACACCAGCTCATTAAGAATTCATCCCCTTCAGCCCGTAGGTTTGCGAGTGTCTCTGTCTTTCAAAGGCAGAAGGTACGGGGAGGACTCGCTAACAATCTTTGTGCTAGCATATAACAATATAAAGAACAAAAAAGATAAGAAGGACGCAAGAGTTAGGGAAACCAAGAAACGGTTTCTGATCATATTGAGGAGGAGTCTGTTTGACATGAGGGAACGTTAGCAGGCGGCTTTCACGCCGATCATCCTCCGAGGAATCGCTGGGCGTAAAAGTCGAGAAATTCGAAGACAAATCTCATCTTCTGTAGGATGTTTGGATGTTGACTGAAAGATGGATTGAGATGGAAAGGAAACCAACGACTGTGGTATATATTTATATTGGATGAAAGCATCCACACGAGGTGCAAAAACAAATGTAAATGCTTAGTAAAACAACCTAGGGCCCCCGATTTTTGGTTACCGATGTGCAAACTTATTGGGTTTTTGCGTTGCAATTGAAAGTTAACTTACAAAATTCCAGAAGCCAAACCCCAGTATCATTACTAAGATATCCCGAAGCTTTTTGGCTGGTCGGATGTTTTCGTAGAAAGCCACTCATCTGCTAATGTTGGTAAAGTGAGGTCACCAAAAGGCCTAGTAGTATTAGTACACCTTTTCTACCCACCTCTTGATTTAATCGTGTATAGCGACTCAGCCGTTTTCAGAATTGTTTAAAATGTTGTTTTTATTTATAAATAAGTACGCATATTTCGATTTGGGGAAAGAAAATAAATTGATCTCAGTAGAAAGTTACCGTTAAGAAAACGATGTTTTCTTGAGGGTAAAAAGTATGCACCCTGTAACCGGCAGACATGTACAGTGCATCAAAGGGAAAAATTACTCTCTGATTTTTTTTACATTGATATTGGGGAGTTATATGCAATTTCAATGAAAAATTCAATCTCATAGACTGAAAATCAATTTTATTCGATTGAAAAATTTTCAATCTAAATTACTTTTTTAGATTAATTTCCAAATGTAAGGTACTTCCCCTGACCCCACCCGGTTGTAAGGACTTTACATATAAATTGAAAAGTACAGGGCACTCCTCATATCACCCTTTTCCACAACTGGCTTTAAATATATAGTGTAGGTATTGTCATTTGACACAAATTATTGTAAAAGTGAAAACTTTCATTTAGACTAGGGATAAAACGATGTTATATGCGAAGCGAATTTCCTTAGCCCTAAAGCAAAAGGTTTTCACACCAAAAGTCAAGACACATCTTTTATACCTGATGGACGTTATGGGCTTTTTGTAGCCTTTACATTTTGAATTACTATTACCTGTATGAGAAGAGTTTCTACTTTGCAGTATAGTGTCAGCTACACGTAAGACTGTCGGACTCCTATAATTATTTTCTGCTCATTCAGCTTTTCTATTTCGCTGTTTTGCAAAAGCTGAAGATATATCTTCAGAAAATTCTTACAAAACATTAAAATATCAATAAAATCTCTTTTTAAACAAGAAAAATATTACAGAGGAAGTTCTGCAAAACTTGTTTATCTGCAGGCTTTAAATTACATGCAGTAAAAGATCAGTAGGCACGCTTTACGGAAGTTAGTTTTGCAGGCCAATAAGGGGCCTAGAGTTGGGAGGAAAATAATGTTAGAAACAATGCTTGATATTTTCAAAAAGAAACAGGGGTTACCTAACTAGATTAATGTCAATTTTGCTCCAAAAATGTCATACGATAGCAAGAAAGTCTAAGGAAAACAGTTTAGTGAGCTTTACAATCAGATGGCGATCTCAATTCCAATCGGGGTATATGTACCGGTAGGTCTTGTATGTAAATTAAACATAAATTGTAAAAAAAAATAAGATTTACAGAACAAAAAAATGAAGACAAAAATAACGGAAAAGCGTTCTCAATTTGTTTCTAAAAACTAAGAACATTTTTTTCGTTTCCTAGTCAATATTTTTCCTTTTTGTGCTTTTGTTTTTAGCTTCTGTTCTATAATCCTACATGGACAGATGAGTATGCAGATAGTTGTTACATGCATACAGTGTATGGCGATACAACGAATTGTATTTCCCAAGGAATACATACAGGTGTTTACAATGCTACAATTACTTCTGTTCTGTTGATGGTGTTTAATAAAGACCCTGAAAAATTTTTGTTTCTGGCAGTAATTTTGGGATATTGGTGGTTGAAGGACTTTAGCCTATATGTCATTGCAATATGACAATTTACCATTTAATTATGTTAACAACTAGGACATGATGAGCTGATGAGTCGACTTGGTAATAACATTACAGTCTACAATCGATGACGACTAGTGTTCGAGCTAAGGACTATTGATTGGGAGCAGGGAGTTGTTGCAACTACCTGTTGGGAGGGAGAATTTCATCCCCTCCCCTTGATGCATATTTCTAAGATCTTTGAAAGACTTGTTTATAAAAGATTGTTTAATTTTATCAATACACATGATCTCTTATATACTGGACAGTATGGTTTTAGGGAAAATCACTCAACATATATGGCTGCCTTAAAATTTGTGGACGATGTTGTGTGTAATTAGGATAAAAAGGCATCCACTGTAGCCCTGTTTATTGATTTGTCTAAAGCGTTTGATACTATTAATCATAGAATTTTACTTAAAAAATTGTGTAAGTATGGAGTAAGAGGCGTGGCACTAAATTGGTTTACAGGTTATCTCACAAATAAGCAACAATTTGTCCGTTACAAAGGTAAAGATTCTAATATCAGGGAAATTAATGTTGGTGTCCCACAAGGCTCTATTTTGGGACCTTTACTTTTTAAACTATATATCAATGATGTGTATAAATCGTCAAAACTACTTAAGTTTGTACTCTTCGCTGATGAGACTACTGTCTATTGTCACAATTCTAATGTAAAAGAAGCCCTTCATGTTGCATCTTTAGAATTAAACTATGTGGCTGACTGGTTAGCTGCTAATAAGTTATCGTTAAACATTAATAAAACAAAGCTGTTGGTTTTACAACAGCAAAGGGGATAATCATTAGTTTTTCTTAAATTTTAAAGGTACAATTATAAAGAAGAGTAATTTAGCAAAATTTTTAGGTATTACGATTGACAGTAAGCTTTCTTGGAAAAGTCACATAGACAATGTCGCAAAATCTGTTTCCAGAATGGTTGGGTTATGAATAGATTAAGATATCTTCTTCCCAGTAAAATTTTGTTAACTATAATTCTTTAATCGTCCCTCATCTTACTTACAGTATTTTACTCTGGGGATATTCCTCTCAAAGCTACATTGACAAACTCTTTGTTCTCCAAAAACGGGCTGTCCGTTTAATCTCAAATGATCCACCTTACACCCACACCCTTCCGTATTTTTATAACCTTAATATTCTCACTTTAAAGGACCACTATAAATACCAGTTAGGCATCTTCCTATATAGACACCACAATGACCAACTTCCCCATGATTTGAATTCTTTTTTCCTCCCAAACAGTACCCATCATAATTATCCCACAAGGGGAAGAGATAATCTGGTACAACCTTTCACTCGAACAATGTTTGCCCACTCTCAAGTGAGAAGTCATGGTGTGCACCTTTGGAATTCCCTTGACACTAAATTACGAAATTCCCCTAATATTAATTTGTTTAAGAAGTACTTTAAAAGACATCTTTTTTCCTTATATCTTTCCTGATCTTCTTCTTGTATGTATGTATTATTATTATGAGTCTTAACTCCTTTTACGTTTAATATATGCACTTTCTATATGCTTACATAGATGCTTGTTGTATTGTTTAATTATTTTTTTTTTGAAACGAAAGCTATGGTTTGGACCAGACTGGAAAAGCTTTTAGCTTCATCTGGTTCCATTTTTTTCTTTTGATACGCTTTCATTTATTTATCTGTAATTCTTTTTATGTAAATATGTTCATGCATTTCAATTGAAAAAATAAACGAAACGAAACGAAACGAAAAATATTCATAATGGGGTGATATGTGAAGTTAGTTATATAGAGTTTTAGGGGGAGATACGAGATATTTTCTAATTTCAATTCGATATGCGACGGATGAGTGGACCATTTTGAGACCAATCACATCGAGTTACTTAGTTTAATTCAGTTATGGTCAGAAAAGATTAGTTTCCTCCTAGTTTTGCTTAAGGTTCAGCAGAAAATAATTTTTTTTTCGAAAAAAGGGGTGCCCCCCCCCCCTTGCGTTTGAGGGATTTGGGAACAGCTGCCGAAATCACGCAACTCCGCAGCCTAATGCGAACTCTGCTGAAGACTATCTGCCGGCTGCTAGTCGATGTAACATAAAACAACACTTACAGGAATGGTCATCTGTGTGTGTTACACTTATGTTGTATACGATGTTCACCGGCTTTACAAAGACCTTAAAATTGATGTAATGAATAAACAGGTCAAACCCAGTGCAAGTGACGAAGATACTGTAACAATTCCGTCATATTTACTTTTGAAGTATACACTACAAGAATGTTAAATTACCATAGGCCACACAGGAGATATAACGACGAATACCGTACGCGAAGGTTATCACATGCTATAAAGTGAAGAATATGAGGTGGAGCATGATATCACGGCCAATAAATGAAACGAGCCATACCCTTCCAAAATTACCAGATACAGTCAGAATGGCATTGTTATTCATTTTCTTTCAGTGCGACCTTTTGAGTCATGCTAAGCACTGATCAGGAAGTCTGTACCTTTCAGTTTCCTGTGATACGGCACCATTCTATGGCGATTTGTATCGACGTTTGCTTCATACAGAATCTCGAAATTTCCGCAGTCGTTCCACTTTTTATTTGTTTCAAAGTAGTGAATTATTTAATGATACGGACGAATCGTCGCGAGAAGCGCCAAACGAGCGCAAACGGGTCACCGCGCTTGAATTAGTTTGCGCGGAACTTTCCAATCAAGAAAGACAACGAATAGGGTGGCGAAACACTGGCCATGCATGCATGACCTGTTCATCCATAGCAGAGATAATAAAATATTCAGCAAATATGATTAATTTGACATTAGTGACGGACAATACAGAAACAGATGTCCAGTGGTTTGAAATCAAAATTCTGTTACGGGTATCTCATGAGTTTAAAACAGTGATTTCGACGTGGTGCTTAGTTATGATGACAAAGGCCATTTCTATCAACACTGAAGAATGGTGTTAAGCAAAAAAGAAAAAAAAATCGCTGGATTATTAGTTTTGAGTCGTTGCTTCAATTAGGCTGTTAGGATAGCAAGCGGCGGCTAGAATACCAACGATACAAAGCAATGGTGATTTAAAGGACACAAGCAGTCGCACCAAACTTTGTTAAAAAAAAGAAAACAACTGCTCTTTCTCACTGTTTTGCTTGTTTATCTATTTTTTCTTCCACGCATTGAGGTAAGTCAAGCAGTTGCTCCTCATGGATTTCAAAATTTAAGATTCCCAAAAATGTCGTCACACCGGCATGACTCCCTAGACTAACTAAAAGCCATTCGTGACAGTGGGGTTTGTCTAAGTCTGAACGTTTGTCATGAGTATGTGAAAAAAACATTAAATGTTTGAAAAAATGTTGAATTTCAGGAACCGATTTAATGTGTCGTGGCAGATTCCCATACGTGTTTCGATCAAAGAAACTTTCCGCGAAGACCATATTTCAGATTGTCATATGACTTGAATATGATAAGATTGTTAAGCGACATGACATGTGCATGCATCACGCAATGATGCTTTGAGATCTGAATCACTTCCACGGAGTCACAACCTTGAATCCCTTTCATTTCATTTTATTTTTTATTTTATTTTGTGTTTTGTATTTTCTTTCCTTCAAGTAATAGTAAAACTTGAACTTGCTAACACTTTGCTGATGTTAAATTTTCCTACAAATTTGAGTATTAATCCATTTTTCCTGGAGAAGTCTTAAAGGCGCAGATGGCATGGGCGGGTATGTTCACACGACATAGGAGTTGATATATCACACTGCGAAGGTCGGTTAACAGATCAACGAGTTACTGTACTTTCCACATTACGTCACAAAGGAAGAATTTCATTGTTTTAAGGAGCACTACTATGACGTCATTGCAATTAGCAACTTACGTGATAATGAGCTCGCGGTAAGCTTTTTTGCACTTTGAAAATGTGTCATTTGCACAACTTATTTGACATATTTCGTTTTTCAAATTATAAAATTAATAAGAATGAGAAGGACTACTTAAGAATGAAAAAGTGCTCACGAACAAAAACTTCTCACTAACGCGACATATCTGTCTTAGTATATATTGACGAAGTCAGTAAATCTTTTGAGGAACTTACTCAAGCTTAAAGATTGTCTTATGTACAAAAAGCTATAATTTGTATGATTTGACTACTCTAATATTTTAAGCAAAACTTGAATGGGAAACAACATCATTTTTCCGCAGTACGTGTTGTGATTTTGACCGGAACTTGCGCTGTTTCGAGCAAAAACATGTGACCTACCGTACTTGAGTAAGTTCAAACTTTAACACAAAACCATATCAGAGCAGCCATCTTGCTGCACCTATACTCACAGGTAGGGTGGCGACAAAGTAAGGTGATGTATGCTCTGTCCATATATATGATGTCCGTGGTTAAAATGTGACCGTGCAAGATACATTCCTTCACACTATTGAATAATGTGCATTTGCTGTTGTTACGTTGTGTATTATACACATCGTAATAAGCTGTTATCGTGATTATCGGTTAAAAAAAGTTTCAACGCAATTTGTATTTTCACTTTCGAAACTTCTTACGCAAATGTAAGTGAAACCCGCTCTTGACTGCCTGACTACTTTGATAAAATCAGAAAGTTTTAGTCGACACAGTGGATAAATCTATACTTGCCGGCTCGCAAGTGGCATATGACTAACTTCCCTCCTTTCATACGGTTAAGCAGTGATTTTTGTAGGGCACTTTTTAATGGCACTTAAATTTCTGAAATGTTGTACGATGATCATGCTACATGGATAATCGAAAAAAAAAAACTTGCATTGTTGTAATTTCTTTTACAGTTATAAGTTATAAGTCACAGATTACTCCTATCCCTAGATAATTCCAGTGGCATGTACCAATGACACGTACTCTTCGTTACGTGAAACTTCACAAAACGCCAAGTAACTTGTCCATGCTGTAAATAGTTCCTGAATTTTTTTGTCCAAACGTAGCAGTACTGGGGTTTGTTTAAGAGTGAATTGAAAAATGTGAGAGTATTAGGCCGAGAAATTACATCACATAATTTTTTTTTGAAATTCCTTCTTACTTAAAATCAAACTTTAGTATCAAGAGTAACTTCATTGTTTTAAGAAATATATGCTACAAACCAATATATATTGTAATCTGAACGATTCGTCAAATTTATGAAAACTTTTAGATTTCGACTAGACAAGGTTTGATATAAAGTATACAATACGGTGACAATGACTTATTTCAAGGCGTTTTCCATCGTTAAGTAAGGGGAGCTTTAGTCAAATTATGAGAAACATAACAAAAGGTAAAATTCGGAGACTCCTTTTCAGCAATGAGATGACTGTTTTTATGACCAAACGATAAGAATCATTAAGAAAGTATTTTTGAACACTTTCATCAAGATATTTTAAGGGGAGAGGGTAAAAACCGCTAGTAAATGGACACCGTGGCTTGATTGACGCAAGCGTAAGCAGCTTAGCGATTGTTCAAAGAAACAAATTTGCATATTAACTCCCATATGAAACAGTGGGACTAATAGAAACACATGGCACTGGCGAGGAGCCACGCAGCGCGGGAGACAGATGGATGCAAGGGGAATAGCAAAATGGACGGAGAAATACCGGATGAACGGGTAATCTTATTGATCATATCTTCTGTCGTCAATTTTTAAGGCGAATAAAATAAGCGGGGGGATCGCGATCGATTAGTTTTTTTTTTTTTGAGAAATATTACAAAAAATGTAGTATCTCTACGTGGCATATAATAGTGAGACTTAGTGAAGCAGTAGGGTGCGATTACAATCAAGGACAGGCTACGAGGCATAGGGAACTCCTATGGCGAGGTCACGTGACATTTGCGCCGCCTGATAAATGGAGTTGATTATTGAATATTCACAGATGCATTATTTAATGGAAATACTTGTTTGTAATTGGTCAGTGAAGTTTCGGTATTTTAAGTGACACTGATACTTGACGCATGATTGGATTGTTTGCTTTCCGGCTATAAAGCATTGTGTATTTGCTTAAAGGGAAAATGCACGCTCCTTCAGTTTGGAATCGGTATAATATGTGAATGTTACATGAGCGCTTGTTTTTCCAAATAAGAATATTTCTTTCTGGCATATTTTATGAATAAATTTGTGCAAGGTTTAGTTCTGAAACAACATGGATGGTAATGTAATGGACAAGAGGGGTCTGCATCAGTTAGGTGAAATAATTATAAAGTTTATATTCTCCAAAGGTCCAGTGATTGACGCCGTTTCGGAGCAAACCTTTTCGCCGTCCTTTAAAACTTAGTACTAATGTACACAAAGTAATTCGTCTCGTCAAATATGAGTAGAGAATATCCCCGTCCACTCAGCCTACCAGGGCGGCCGCGGCGGAATTTTTCGATTTTGTCGAGGAGCCTTAAGTGGGTGTTGTAAAGTGTGTTATCTCCGACAGACACCCCGGCAGATTGTAATCACCCTGAGAGGTTAAAGGAATTTTCCGGTTATAAAATCCACTGAATGCAAAAATCTGCAAATGTTTTTTCTGTCATGAGGTGAAAACAGCATCTTTGTAGCGCACAGCCTTCTGAAAGTAATTATTTGCAACGAAATTCATTTTTTTTTGAGATTAGGTGCACTAACGGGGAATCTGTGATGTCATAGTGTTATTAATTTAACATTGAATTCAATAAATTTATAATTTTAACGCCGCTGCTGGGAATATAAAAGGTTTCGCACTGAAAGGCTGTATATAAGGTTTTAAAAAGGGAGAATTCTATGATAAAAAGATGCAACTTTTTAAAGCTAAGTCAATCAAAACCCAAAATGTGTTCATACGGTAATAAGTCTCCCGTTACCGTATATTTTCTTCAACGTAAGCGCCTTGAGCACCACATCTTTTGGCTGCGTCGGAGTTTGGTGACTCATTGCTAAAACCCGTAGTCAAAATGAGGTGTTGCGATAGAGGGAGATATCCCATCGAGAACGTTCAAACTCATAGTTATTCTTATGCATTTAATATGCCTTTTCTCTCAAAAAATGTCTCGCCCATGGAACTTTTTCGCTCCTTCAGCGCATTGTGTGTTATGCGCATCTACTGTCATCGTTACTATGACTTGTGCTTTCAATTTGTCCCCGAGCTTGGTTCCCTGTTTGTGCGCCTCCGATGTGCAGAGGGTTGTATGACCACAGTTTTCACAACAGAAATTTTGAAACAGGCTAACTGATCAGAGATTTCCTGTCTTTTGCGATAATTCATTTGAATGACATACAAGCATTTACAGTCTTTATATAGTCGTGTTAACTTGGTTAAAGGTCAACTGAAGTCATTCCAAACTTATTCTGAAGCAACAGCAAATTTTCATCTTATTTCTCTCAATATTGCATATTGAAGCTAAAAAATCAGTTTCTTCTAGTTAAATGCACATTTCAAGAGAGAAAAATGTTGTCACATGACTCTCTAAAGCCAATCACGAAGGAGGACAGTCTGCTACACTGATTCAAGTTGGGGTGACCGCTCTTGCACTGTAGATGGCAAGAACAGTCGTCACAAACTCATTTGGAAACTACAACGAAAAATTGCACAATTTTCTTATTTCTTTTTAAAGTATTCTCCATAATATTTTAGGACTTTAATATTGCAGAATCAAATTAAACCAAGTATTTACTAAAAATTAATTGCACAACCGAGAAGAGAAAAAGATCACATGATTCTCAAGAGCCAATCATGGAACATGACTAATTCAAGTTGGGGTGACTGTAATTCCCCATTAATCATTGAGAAGCGGGATGATATATGGCCCATGCACAGTACCTCGTCTATAAGGCAGAAAATACAAAATACCGTATATTATTAGGCAAGACTGGTCGTAAAAGTTAAGAATAATCGCAACAACCGTTTTTTCGCACATATCTTCTCACATTATTGTTAGCGACGCTTCAAATTCCGTTTTTTGGACAAAAAACTTACTTCAAATGTTCAAAACTTTAAGGGCGCAATTTGTTTATCAGTAAGGGAGAATTTTGATGATGTTTATCACAAAATGTAGAACAGTTACCGTAATATATTTTATATCTCATTCATTTTCGACACTCCATGGTCATAGTTTAACGGGTTATCCGGTCCAACCACCTGAAAACAAGAAAATCCACATCAAAAATGACCATTTTCCTGTTTAACTAACTAACATTGAAAAACAAGTTTTTGTCGAAACATTTTGAGGGTTGAATTTTATCATGTAATCTTGATAATTTTTACCACAAATGGTTATAGGTTAGGTTACATAGAGTTTACGGTCCAATCTCTAACCAGTTTTTCACCAAAACGGTTGGATAATCAGCAATAGCGAGTTAGATATAGTCCTTCCTTTTGAGTGTAGAAATATTAAGGAAAAAGTGCATTCTTTTGACTTGTTATTGCAGTATTATCTCTTTCGTGAAGCTATCGGCACAAGTCTAAATCTAAATTATAAGGCGAGTGAGAAAAAAGCAATAATTTTATCGCTGCTCATCAAATTAATTTTGGAAAAGAGATTTAACAGTTCGCTCAAAATTTTGAAAAAAGGGTGCTCTTGAGGGTCGGAGACATTTCCCCTTCCCTTCTCTTATTTACGCCCATGAAATATAATATGTACACAATGCACGCTTTGAGGCTATGGCGGTGCAATTTTCTGATATTGTTTCTGCTCCACGTCAAGTAAGTTTATCTTATACACGATCTAGATTCCTTCGGGGGAAACTCATCCAACTGTATAGTAAAATACTTCTTTTCGCGTTCCAAAACCAGTGTGCTCTTAATTCCTGACTATCAATCTTTGTCTGATGGAAATATTCTAGTAGAAAAGAAAGAGAAGGAACAGATTGGATCTGAGTTGCGAAAAGCAAAGGTGACGCGATTATCCTAGGGAAAGTATGAGCCATAATGGCTCAAAATGGCGGTGAACTGATGACATTTAGGGAACCAACTAGAACGTCTTTTATAACGCAACAATGACAAGAGAGTCATCGATTTATTTCATTCCGGAGTTAAAACGATGCGTTTGTCTTAATTTTGAGTATTCAGAACAGCTCATCAATTTTTCCTCTACAGTGCAATATATTTTAAGGTATAGCTTATACTCTAAAAAGTTATGATCAGTCGAATTGGGTTGACCAGATGTGGTTTAAATTTGATTAAACCGGTTTTAGATTAAATGGGTAACTTCGAAATGGTTCGGGGTGACCGATGGAATTTAACTAGGAGTGTGGATTCTTGCACAGCTGTCTAGAAATTGGACAGTTAGGATGATCAGAATCAAACTTGCAAAAGCAAATATGAAGGCGGCAATCTGAACACTTACAAGAAAGCAGGGAAAAGGTTTAATCAGAAAACGATACTTAATGACAAATAGTAATATGTGCCCTTCCAACCAAAAGAAAAACGATTTTGGTTTAATTCGTATAGGTAAATTTCCGAAATAATCTGCTATTTTCATGATTAATCGTCTAACCGAAGCTACTTAAGCGTAAAACGTCGCGAACGAAGAGTGATATATTCCTATTACGACTGGCGACGTAGTTTAATTTGCCATAGACACTAGCCGCAGGTTTATGAACGTTAAAGGAATACTGGCGTTCTCCACTGAATTATTCTACATCGTGTGGTCAACGGGCCCTGAGGAATGACCATCTGTACCCAAAAGAAAGAACTTGTTGCCATTTTTTTCTGTTCCTTTGTTAAAGCGAAATTGTCTCATAAGGGTTTTAGAGGATTATAATCTCTCTTTTCCTCTGTTTCCCTAAAGTTGAAAGTCAATGCTGAGGTTTTGCCCTAGATGTGTTTGACCATACAGGTTTGGCATCCCATGTATCCCGAGGCGTTTCAAATCGCCGTATGCATCGTACTCCGAGTAGAATCTACCATCTTACAACCCCTCCAGAGTTTTGATACGACAGCTGCGCACTGCAAGCAAAATTTCTAACTTAAGGTTACGAAATCGATCGATACACAAATATTATTTTAGGAAAATATTTGTCATTTCTTACACAAACAGCTCTGGATAGATAGTGACTCTGGAATGACGCTTCTGGCCATGTTTTTTCTAAACAATCTGTTATCAGTAATTGAATGAATAAATATTTCGATCAAATAACCAGTGAACTTGCCACAAGCATGAGCGTATGAAAGTTGGCTCTTTTATCAAACATTTTCATTGAATGACCCTTCCTTACCGCTGGACTGTGCATCTATTAATCAAAAACAACGGCCCGATAAATCTGACCATGAGAATACTGTCTCGGTGCTAGGTCTTCATGGACTGACAGCGTTGAATGGAGCTACCAACACGAGTAATCACAGATAGACCCAAGCGTATAAAAGTATAAATTTCCCTTTTGGAAGCACAGACGTCCGTCCGTTTCGACTTAAAGGGCCATTTCTCTCACCCCAAACTGCAGTTCTTGTAGGGGGGTACCGAAACTCTCAATTGGCTCAGCTCTTTGATTGACAGCTGATTCAAACAATGCAGAATGCCAAAGCTTATATTACACAGCATGAACTGTACTGAGAGTGTTTTGCTTATTCACATTGAGCTTTTCTGTACTCACCCTGAAGCAATTAACTGAGATTGTGTTTGGATGAGCATGAATTTCAGACAATTTTGGGAGGGACTTAAGTAAGAAGGTTAGGAAAATTTCTTCTGTTTGGGGTGAGATAATTGGGCCTTTAACTGCAGCCGATCGGGGGACAACAAAAAATTTGAAACGCCAATTTTAAACATGTACGTCAAATGGATGTTGCCCTTACAAATCAGGCATGTCTTTTCATCCAGCCCCTCTCCGAGTACCCCAGTCCATAGCTGGGTGGTCACTTTTCGGACCCTGGAAAAATGCTGCATCTGCCCGCTTTAGCTGGGTACACACCATGATCATTGCGCGATTAATCCTTAATTTTTTTTAGTAATACCGGTAGTATATCAAATACCATGAAAGCTAAAGGAATTGTGTGGAAGCTACTAGAAATCTAAAGACAAATTAAAGAAGGTATTTGATAGGTCAAATATTCGAGGAGTTCTTCAAATTATTCACGCGATTTTTCTCCCATATTGTTGATGGGTAATGTGTTTATTAGTTATTTTGGTGGATTAATTTTGTCATGTATTAAGTTATTTAAAAGTTGTTTATATAGGGTTTAAACGTATAGCCTCCGGGTTTAATGTTTTTTTGTAGTTTTGTATAAAGGAATTTACTGGAAGCAAAATTCAGTTATACTTCCAAACAGACCATGGGCGTCCGGAAGGGGGGCAAGGAGGGCACTTGTCCCCCCCGGAAAATCAAACTTGTGAAAAAATTAATTAAAAATTAAAATAATAAAAAAATTAGAAATAAATCATCAAAATATCTTCACTCACAGCGTCAGTTTCTACTGAAATATGCGGACATTTGACCAGGAATAGCAAAAGAGAAGATGGTATGCTGAATAGTGAAATCGTAATTTGGGGACCATCATTCGTGATATCTATTGGAAATTTGTAATTGTAAAAACTATGCCAAAATTGTACTAGTCGTCAAGTATGTAGTCTGCATATGGCATCCGACTATTCATGAATGCATTGGTCTTGGTTTGGTCCCGTGCTGATCTCAAGTGGCGACGCGCGGATGTAACTGGGATATACAAGGTGAATATGGGGGGGGGATTCATAATTGAGTAACGGATATAGGCCTATATAGGCTGTTTGACAGTTGTAAGTTTTATCGTGCTCAGGCGTGCGAGGCCATGACCGAGAGGCAGATTTACCTTCAACAATTTTTTTAAATTGAAAATTCTAAAAAACTAAAAATTACAGACATGAAATTCCTGTTTCAGGGCTGGGTACATGCAGCTTATAACACTCGCCAAGTGTCGTTTCCGGCCATCTGGAGGGTTTGTAAGACCCAAAATTTTCTTGTACGCTCCGCGCCAACCGATGGTGGCGCTCCGCTTAGATAGTGTACACAATTCAATCATCCATGAATGACCTTGCCCCCCCTTGCAAAAAATTCTGCGGACGCCCATGAAACAGACAGATGAGTTTTCTTTTTCAGAGGGTGAAAACTATATTTCAATAGCATAAAGCTTTCGGAAGATACTACGTTTCATATTTTCATGAGATTAAGTGCATTATGGGAAATCTGTGATGTCATCTTCGCAGATTAATTTGACTTTCATTCAATTTATTCATATTTTTAATGCCTCTGCAGAGAATATTAAGTAACATTGTTGGCTATACACTTCATATGGTAAAGCGTAGAAGTAGATCTAGAGGAAAAGACATTCAAACATTGCAAAAGTGTCAAATTTCAAGGACATTAGGACATTGGATTATAAAGAAAAACAAAAGAAATTTGACGCAATGTAGCTACATTACATTACTCTCTGTGTGGCTTTGTTGAAAAGTGGAGGTATTTTTAAACAAATAAAATCAAACTTTAAAGTGAGTTTTCTTGAGTTTGGAAAAGGGTATTGTACGCAATTTTAAGGACATGATGTCGAATATTGATGTCCTTCTTTCAAGACCAAGTGGAAAGCCTGAAGAATAGCCTATGCCTTAAAAGCGTATCTCAAGTCCATACTTTTAAAAATATATATTTTAGAGGTAGCAAAATGAATCCATTGTTAAAATTTGTTCACTTAAAACAAAAAAGTCAACTACGGAATAATTTGTGACTTTCTTGTCAGCTTGTTGTACAACTCACACTACCTGCTTTGCTTTCTTTTGAAATTAAAAATGTTTTATGACATTGAACACTTCCTGTTTGCTTGAATAGTATGTTGTTCAGAGAGGACTTAATTAATTACATCATCCCATAACAGTAAGAAGGCTTTTAGAAATACAAAGACTGTAATTTGAGAAGCACAACAACGACATCTAAACTTATTGCTCAATGTACCAATTTCAATTGAGTGAATAAAATTCAGTATTTTTATATCTTAGCTATTGAACATCCTGTGGAGATGGGAGTTGTGAGTGTTTAGATTTGAAACTCAAGAAAATGAAACGTGTTACTTTTGGTCAGATGGTCAGCCCCCTTTTGCTTATACCAACCCTAAACATTTTCTTTTTACATAATGTGAAAAAGGTTGATTAAGTTTTTTGTTCCAAAAATAAAACCACTACAATTGTTTGACCATCCAATCAACCACTCCTCATACCCCCATCAAACGGAACAATCTTTAGTTAGCTCGATTCAAACTACACAATCCAAAGTGAAGGTAAAGCTGTGTGAAATTTATCCTTTTAGAGGGCATCTATTGTCATTTGGAGAGGTCTAAAATATGTCGTACATATAAAACAAAAAACTTTCGTAGCCTAGAACTTCTGTAATGTGCCCATGTGAGACCATATATACATAAATATATATATACTAAGAAAAGTATCCACGTGTGCTCCAAAAATTATAAAAGCGATAAAAATAGTGAGTTACACAAAGATGACATCATAAGAGCACAAATTTCCAATACAGAGAAAACTGTGTATATTTCAGGCACGCCTGTGCCTTTCTTCAGCACCAACAGTGAAGTGAAAATAATATAATGGAGACCTAGTACACTGTACTCAATGGTATACTTATTGCAAAAGCTCATAGTCACGCTTCACCACGAGTGGCAAACGGAAAATCACTTAAAACACCCAAATCCAAGTTTAAACCATTGATATGAGTTTTAAGCTTCATAATCCACTTACTCTCGGACCTTAGTCTATTGTTGAGAGTGGGGTAATTAGAGCCTAACAGGACAAACTTGAGATTGGAGAGGTTGTGATTACATTGATTGAAATGCTTGGCTACTGGATAACTGATGGCCTTATCTTTAACTGTCTTTTTGTGGTTGTTGAATCTGAACCTGAACTTTGAACCTGTTTGACCAATGTAATTACCATACACACACTTATTACAAAAAATCAAATACACGACGTTGGGGGTGTCACAATTGAAAGGACCGGGGCGGATGCGGGCATTGGTACCGGGAGGGGTGAAACAGGGGTCAGTGATCAAAAAACTACATACTTGACATCTAGGCTTTCCGCATTTCCGGTTGCCCGTGTCGGACCTACTGGGAAGCCTAGAAGAGGTAATTATGGATTTAAGGTTGGGAGGTTGCCTACGGGACATGAGCGGGGGGTCTATATATATGTACACAAAGAATTTTTAAGAACAAAAAGCTTAATAATTCTGACTTACTTCACAAACAATTTAAGTTAATAACAATTGCCCGTAACTTTATACGAGTTTCATGCATCTTCAATAAAGTGTTCATGTGTGAACGCCAAGTTTGAGCGCCATAATCCACTTCAGCTGTAACTGTAACCACCTTTGCTGTTACTACAGAAAACAAACACAATCCGAAATAACTGTACAATGTGGTTGGCTTAAAATGTTACAGTACCAGTTGCAATCCTTCAAACTATTGGCTAACGTACATTAATTGTGTTTACGTTGTATATTTTTACGAACTGTTTAAGTTGTTTTGTGAATATTACTTAAGAAAGTTATTACACAGGTCAGTATTAAGTATTTTGACTTAAGGTACGTCTTACGCAAATGTAAGTGAATCACGTCCCAGACAGAGCAGCAGACAGAATGCTAAACATTAAATTATATTGTTAATTCAGTTCTTCTTCATTCAGTATTGTAAACAATCTTGAAGGAATAAAATTAAAAGCCCTATCGAACTTTAGCAGAATGGTCTATATATGTCTTTATTTACATAGCCTAGCTTCTACCAGTCAAAGGTTTCTAATATTCCTGGTAAAAGGCACTTTGCCGCTTGTCGAAGTGTTACCGTATGTTTCATTCGATTCAAGTTTCTTAATTGAGATCAACATATGGTCAATGAGTTGTTTCGGATTGAACCCTGTAGAGCCACCTCAAAATATTCTGGTTAAACGTCATTCTGAAGACGAACGATTGATATAATGTAACGCTCCTGTAGCTCAAGCCAAGAATGTCAACACAGACTGTTAACATGTCAATTCAGACGCCGTAGTGAACCTGCGAGGGCAACGCACATGAAAATAACCAGTAATTTCCAAGTTTTAATTGACCACCGTTTCTCCATGAGTTGAACACTTCTTAATGCAAGACGCATCAAGCTGTGATGATTGATAGTATGTCCTGGTGTATCGTGGATAACATATGACCTTGTCAAATTTCTGTATTAGCAATTGGACTTGAAACACTTTTCGGTCCTCTCAATACGGTTTTTACGCCTGAATGACTCACTGGAGTCAACGTGAGGCAACTTGCTGTTCCACTTTCCAAAAATCAACACTTTCATTACCCAACTAATTCCTTTGAATATACTTAATTTTGCATCGTTGTAAAGAGAAATTGTGCTTCGTTTCATGTGAAAAAGAGTCAAATTTATAAATGAGTTGTGATCTGGTACTTGTCAAGACAACGAGTGGAAGTTAGAAAGGTTACTTACTGTAAATTTTCACTTATGGCTTCGATCTACAGGTGCCTACAAATGAATTTCTTCATATGGCTCATCACCACGCAACAAAGAGCCTCCCAACTGATATTATTGCTATTGGTGTTTGCAAAGAGAAAGAAACTTTATTAACAGGAAGAGCATAGGGCGGAAGATGTGAGAGAATACGTCCTACCTTGAACTATACGGCTGTGTAATTCACTGGCATAATATGTGATTGAAGACTAAACAAACTAGAACTCTAGAACTTCAGTCTTTCAGTTAATGAAGGGAACTTACTGAATCATAGCCAAATATAAACGATGGATGTGATATATTGTACAACTTACAAACTTCCTTACAGAACTTAAAATTATCGCTACTTTCCTTAATTAAGTTTATACAATACAGTTAACTACTGCTTGGTAGTAACGAACGAATACATGTATGTTTGTGACGTCATGCAGTTGTTGTCTCTGTAGGTGAGAGGAAAATTAGTTGCACCCAACCTCAGGGAGTTGTTATTTTCAAATCTTATTATCGCAGTGAGGTAATAAAAAAGTCAACAACCGGTGACGTAGCCAGACATTTTCTAAGGGAAGAGGAGAGAACACCTAAATTTTCATATTTTTCTCAAATGTAAACTTTGCTGTTTTAGGGAACACAACTTGCGTTGGGGAAAGCTCGCCTAAATTTTTTCCTTTTTTAGAAAAAACTTTATGAAAATATGGAGCTTTCGTTGAAGAAAATGTTGGATTCATCGCAAAACAGTTGAGTTTCTTATGAGAAAAAAATGAAAATTTGAAGGATTATTAAAGAATCGGTCTTTCCTATTTACAAATTCTGAGATTGTGAAGAGACTGAAGACCGTTATTGTTACATAATTCAGCGAACTGTAAGGGCTTCTTGCAAAATTTTACTAGCCTCAAAGAATTTTTAAAAGTTTCCGAAACGTCGTTGCCTTTAGTTTGTTAATATGTTTGAAAGTGAAAACTGGAAAAAATATGGAATTATATAAAAGAATTTTTTGGAAAACTGCGCTGTAGTTGACTGGTGTCACATATGGCACATTTTCAGAGCCACTGATATCCCCCACCTTCTCTCGGTAGCTATACACCACTGACAACAACAGCAACAACTCCGTATCCAATTCAAAACCTGCACTAGGGCTGCTTATGTTGGGATTTTTTATATTTTTGTTTTTTTTTCCTTCTTACTATTAACAGATGTCCATGCATGGTATGGAGATAAAGGAAAGAGTTAAATTACGGCTTAACCCGCCACACCCTGACAACTTCCTATATCATCACTTGACTACTATATTCGTGTTAAGTATTTTCAAGCAAATCATGCCAGCACTGAAGTAACAGGTGTGTGCCAAACTGTTGCCGTAATGCAGAGCTGCCCTGAAAATGGCGATGGGCAGACGTGAAAAGTTCAAACTAACGTCTGTCGGAAACAAAATGAATTAAACATGGCTCATTCGTACTTGGTAATATTCCTCCACTGCTATCGGTCCATAACGGTCAGGTGACCCTGTGTCAAGTTGCGATAATCTCTTTAAATGAATGACTGGGTTCATCTGCCTTTCTAAAATCAAAGTATTGTTTTGCATGAATGAAGAATGTTACAGATCTCTGGACCGTACCTGTGCATTATAACAGATAAATGCACTCTCGTTAGTGTTAATGCTGGGAGCACTCTGGTCGCAACTGCTTGCGTCACTTTCATTAACCCTCTGATCATGCATTACAATTTGCTACAAATACTGTTGTTTGACCTTAAAAGTTTGATTATGGCGCGTTTGGTGACAAAATAGATATACGACGTCATACAAAAGTGTAACTTTAACAGTTCTGTCACAAATATGAAAAAATGTTTCTTTCAGGAAAATATGTTCTACTTTAATCAAATCAAAGGGTATTATTGTTAGTAGGTATGGTCTGAGGGTAAACGAAACTTCCAGAATATATCATTTGTTCCTTTACTTTTATTTGAAGTAACGGTTACTTCCTATACATGTTTCTTTGCCGATTGAGTCTTAAAACTTCAAAACGAGGGCAAAAGTAATTCCTAGTAACTCATTTCCTTTCAGGTGTTTCAAGTACCCGCCTGATTGCCCTGTATTTTGAAGGTTCGTTTCTCCTTTTTATTGCATATTTTTACTGGTATACAACTATGCTTTTTAATTAATAAATAATATACACACTTATCTACTTACTCGAGGAGGAAAAACTATCCATAGTCAAGTTTTCAACTTGCGAACTGATGAAGAGCTTCTTGACAAAAGAGCTGCTATTGGGCATGTTAACTTTTTCTTCCTTACGTTAGGCTACAACTCTCTTTAACTTCAGGCTCTAGTATAAAATAGAGAACGTATTGTTTAATTATTTGTGTAGGAGAATCACACTTTGAATAAGTAGTATTATGTATATCATTTTGAAAACTTATACAAGCATCCTCGTCCGAGAATACATTTTTAGATAAAATCTATTTATATTCAAGTTATAGTACCTTCCTCAAGATTGACACAATGAGTAAGGGTTATTTCATTTTTTGACACCACGTTGTATTCATGAGTTAGGGCACTACCGTAATTTTTGTTCTCTCCCCAAGTTTTTTGTACGCAGAAAAACTAGGAGGTTAAATAGCATTTTGTCAAAAAGAGAAAAAAAAAACTTAAAATATCTTGTTTGGAATTCTTTCAAATAATTCTAAAATTCGGAGTGAGAAAAATATCAATTTTGAGTCCGCGACCCTTTTATCGAAGAGGAGAAGGAGAAAAGTTTCCTATACCCTTTTCCTTTGCGTTGCGACAAGAGTAATACCGAAAATGCAGCACTTTATACGCGTAGCCCTACGGCTGTCAGATTTTGCCGCTCAAGTTAGGCTAACAAGAATGTATTTCTAAATCGTAATATGTACCGTTCAAGGTTAGTCCTGGATTGAATCATATTCGACTGTACTAAGCTAGAAAGAATGCATTTTCTATAGTACGACGTGGGCATCATTCAGCCAGCCCACTCTGAACATGTATATCCTTGAGGATGCACATGAATTCATTAAGGCCCCAGCTCTTTTATGTGACAATATTTTTGTTATGTGCAGAATACACGGATACACCATTTTGAAGGGGCGTGTCCTGTAGTGATCACGGTCCTAGGAGGTCTCGACATGAAACACCATTACGAGATATGCATTCCGCTTCGGAAGGGCGCATGTCCCCATTCCCCTCTGGAACTGGCTCTACAGCAACTCGCCCTGTTGCTGGCCTTGAATATTCATTGTTTACCCTTTTTTCTGGAAACATTAGTGACAGTTTATTGTATCCAGACGAGAATGGAAAATTTTGTACTGTTTTCAAACTATTTGGGAGACTGTTTTCATACATTTCTCCCTTTTAGTTTGAACCAATCACCCTACTCTCTGAAAGCAGACTGATGTCCTGAGATGGTTTACGTCAGTTGATTTCGTGTCTAAGTCGAGTCCAAGGTAACACAAGTACCTAGAGTCACCCCGTGTGGCCCTTACTTAAAGGGAGTCAACTACCCCCTCCCCCTCGATGAAAACTACAATTTTTGAAGAAGTATACAGGAATTGGTACCGCTATTTGACTGACAGGAAGTTCCAAAAATGCATGAGTACTGTTGCTCATATTACAAAGCCTGCATGTACTGTACGGAGAATATTCTAAATTTTACGTTATGGGTTCTTGTATACTAACGCTGTGACTGGATGAGGATGAGTTTTGTACAGTTGTGGGACGGGATTAGGTGAGGAGGTTAGGAGAATTGGGACATTTTGTGGGGAGATTTGGCGTGTTAATCTCACAGTAGGCGGGGATATGTGTCCGAGTCCAAGTACAACCAGGAAGTTGTTTAAAAACCTTGCATAAGCAAAGGAAATGGGTCAACTCGTGAAAACTGATTTCAAGCGGTTCTTCACTTTAATATTTAACAATTGGCTGAATTATTAAAATCAGACACACGAATACTTTTAAAGCATTTTATATCGAAAAATAAGTGGTTCAGTAATGCTCAAGTCACTAGTTTAATTGTAAAGATCGAGTTTCTAGTCTAGCAATAAATGAGTCAGATCTAACCAAAGTCATGAGCGCAGGACCTGCTACTAACTCAGAAAAATTCCTATTTGATTACAAGGGGACTAATACGATTTGAGCTAAAATTTGGCTTTGGAGACACACAGAAATGAATGTTCGTGCCAAAATTCCTTAAATTTTAAGAGATTTATTTAGAATTTGTCCACCTTTCTTTTTGTTTCTTTGGCGGTAGATGTATTAAAGACGAGGAAAATTTAGGTGAATGGCTGAATGGTTCAGAAGAATAAACCTTGGAAGTGCCGTCGTAATAGTGAGATCAAAGGACAACTTCCTCGTGAGAAGCGAAAAATGCAAAGGAATATTAACAAATAATGTGGTCCTCAAAATGAAGCAAACAATAAAAACAAGTGTTTTTTTTTCTCGGGGACTATACCACTGTCATACTTATCTTGAAACAAGCACCTCCCTCGCGGGTTATTTTTGAGGCTTTGTTTGGGTTTCCAACTTTTCAGACTTTCGTGACCCTAATTTGATCTCCTAGTACCCCTTTCCTACCATAAGTGAAATACACCCCCCCCCCCTCCGTCGTCTCATTTGATTTGCATAAAGCACAATATATTTAAAAAAAATTCTTAGTGGCTACAAATTTACCGGAGGTATTCACCGGTACCCCCAATGGGAAAATGGTTTAAAGGTAAATGTAGGAGATCTAAATTTCATTTCTTCATTTCAAGGCAGCTGAGGATCCAGAAGGGTTCTTTCCCTTTGGTGAATCACTTCTTTTTAAGACCGTGCCACAGCTTCCGCGGACTATGCCGTTATGCACGTTTTTGTGGCTACCAGATGCCAAACAATACCACACTTAGAGAAAATAGGCATCTGCTTGAAAAGATCGCAAGGAAAGTAGCAAACTCTTGTACATCTCGTCATATTTGCCTACCCCCCCCCCCCCAAGCTTTTCTTTCATGAAAATGGCAAAAAAGTTAGAAAATGAGTAATTTGTTTTAAATTTAAATGCCAGATCCTCTCACCTCAGATAACTCCAATTTTCCTTACCTACTTACTTATAGAAGGGTTGAAGGTCATTGCAGGATTTGATATGTCAGAGGGGTACTTAAACTAAGCATTTTGGTGAAATGTGTATTGAAATCCGATGTGTAGTTCTCAAGATATGACCACGTAAAGTGTTCACATTTTCAACAAAAAGTGAACTTCAAGCAAGCACGTATGACATCTTATCCCCGCATTAGTGCAGAGTCTTTTGTTTTTCTTTTAACTTTAGAGTTGATTTTTCCCTTAAAAAAAAAAAAAAAAATTGTTAAAATGTGATAGCCTAAGTGGCATGAAAACTTTACAAACTTTGATTCCCCCACAGGGAGGTCCTATTCAAGTTAACTCCCAGGCCAGCTCAACAGTATAATAAAACAAAGGGAAACAAAGCATTCCTTGCCAATGTGAGGAAGTGATATAAGCTCTGTTGCCCTCAAACTCACTTTGGAACACAAATCTACTGACTTCATTTACTGATATCTCGAGAACTACATGTCAGATTTAAATGGAACTTTCACCACACTGTGTAGTTTTGGTTCCTCTTTCACATATGAAAATTAGATCTTTGCTTAAACCTTCCCTTTAAGCTCCTCCGTATCTAGAACTCATGCTTCTCCAGACAAATTTTACGTTCATTGCTTCAGGCTGTCAGGATGAGTATACAAAACCCAATTTTACAATCAGAATACTATCAGTACCGTACATTTTATGTGATAAGAGCTGCAGTACCGTATTCTGCATATTTGAATTAACTGTCAGTAAAACAGATATGCCAATTGATAATTTCTGTAGAATCCTAAAATAAATTGTTGTTTTAATGGGTTGATAATTTACTGTCTTTAAAATATGGTTTACATAAATATCGCCACATGCTAGATTCATGAAAGGAGCCTTTCGGCCCTTCCCTGAATTAGTTCGTTAGCAGGCGCAGATCCAGAAATTCCGGGGGGGGGGGGGGGCTTGGATCCATGCCTGCCCGGATAGTACGCTAATTCAGATAGGGCTGCATTTTGCCTTCAATTATTTAAGTTTTAATTTTTTTTTAAAATCTTAATGTAGAGAGGGGGCATGGCCACTTTCGTCAAAACTTAACTGTGAAAAAGTCTAAAGTCGATGGGTGTATATCCAAAATGAGGGCGGGTATCGTATACCCCATGCTAGGGGGTTTTGAACTTCCCTTATGGATTTAGCCCTACTACTGGCATTTTATGAAAACCCGGACTTCCAAAGATCAAGTTAGTCTCAGAGCCATTCATTAATTATGTTACATGCATGAACAATGACACGTGACTGTCAAAGACAGGTGCCGCTTACGGGAAGTCTGTGGTGCACATGGAAATTTTTTCTCCACGTTCTACTTGTGAAAATCAAATGATCTGTCTTTTCCAAATAAAATCTGAGGACTTGGGTAAGTTCAAAGATTCTTATTTTATTTTAATTACCTACTATATTGTCAAAGAAAATGCCCCGATCTGGACCCAAGTGAAGATGAATGTCATGGAACGATATCGTTAAAATACTGGCAGAGAAACTCAATAAAACCATTCATGTGAAAAATCAAAGATATCGAATTTGTTGGATGACGTCATAATTGCATGCTCGGAGATAACATAACGCGCTGTACTTAATGACCAGTCTAGCCTGGATAATGTCATTATATTGATTATTTTCGGTAGGGTTTCAAAATCAAATAAAAAGACCTTCTTTTAGTCTCAGTGACCTTACATATGTTGTACACTGACCGCGTTTCTTTGTGTTCGACTCCATACAAGGTTGCAGGGAAATTCGCAAAATCAAACATTTCTGGTTTAGTTTACTATAATCGTGAACTGTCTACTGTAACTCTTTTCGAAGTATCTGATCAAATAGCCCGCGGAGAGGACTAGGTTCTTTCGTCCAGTTAATGGATACGAAAAACTGAGGGGCGGCAGTCCAAGGAGCGGCAGCTACAGAGGCGCTACGCAGGCAACTGATCCCATACTAGGATTGTGACAATAATAACTGCAGTGCCGTCCCGCGGAGAGAATTTTTCATCCCCCTTTGAGACTTCCCACACACTGGGATGTTACCTGAGATGGAGCAATAAATTTACTGTACAAAAATTGCTGTAAAGGCAACTACAGTAGTATATTACATCTTTTTTCCCATCACAAACTGAATTTCTACTGGGTTTTGCCAGCTTTTTGGTTAACTTTGCTGAGAACATACAATATCACTGTTCTCATCTTTCCAAAGCAATGTCTTTATAGGCCAGTTTAGGCAAGGAGGTGAGGTGGACTGGAGTAGCACCGTGTATGTTATGTCAAAAATATTCCGGTATGAAAAAACTGTAATGCACAGCTTGCGAATAATATGACGCATAGTAGTGGCACATAACCATATTCTATGCAGGCTTATGCGATTAACAATCGCATGTATGGTTGGAGAAAAGGAAAGGTTTATCCAAAGGAGATATGAGAAGCGAGACATGGAAGCGTAGTATGCCGGAATTCCTTGTCCCAAATTTCCTTCAGTTGGACCAAGCCGTCATCTTTTTCCCTTTTACATTACCTTAGTTGGATCTCACGTCATATCATGTCAAAACATATTTTCTCTAGTAAGCAATTTAATTGTTAGCATGATGTTAGCGCAGCTTTGTTAAAGAAACATCGACACATTACTATTGTATATATGTCAGATATATATATATATATATATCATTTGCCTTCCTTGCATAGCCTACAAAGAGCGCAGTCAGTGTGATTGCGGAAAGAAATCTGCGTCAATAAGGCTGGCAAAATATACATATCCGTCACTACATTTTAGTTCCAGCAACATGTCCTAACTTAAGTATACCACTGTGTAGGAAGTCAATAAAAACGGACGTTAACAATTTTTTTCTGATTTTACCTGGCTCAACAACTTAGTTGTTATAGCAGGGAGCTGTTCCCTGGTTATCTGGTTATAGACTGCAAAGGGGATCTACCTGTGTACATCGGCAATGAGCAAAATATTGCAACTCCCTGCATGTACTCATTCACATATCAGTCTTACACGTATCGTTTCCGTTCGCATAGTTCAATTTTCCTTGCAACTTGGTACGGTATAAAGACCAGCTGAATAAAAATTTGTGAGTGCGAAAAATTAAACGGGGCTTACTCAACACTTGTTGCTATGTTTACAGACGGTTATTGGTATCTATTTTCATACAATTCTCGAGTCCTTCACGAACTCTTCATTGAGTCAAAAAATGTATAGTTCATCATTTACTTAAGCACCTCACTTAAGAGAGACGTTTCGCTGAACTACAGTTAAAACGTACAACCGATGAGGGAGACTACCTTGACGCAGGTAAAATCGCTGACATCGTGTAAGATTGTGTCTCTCAAGAAGTAGGTCTAAACACTTTGTGGCGGCCATGACATGTGATTCAGAGCAAAGCTACGTAACAAGATACAAGACCACTCAACTTTACCTGAACAGCGCAGGCTCTCGACCGTTCTTGGTGGTTTAACTTAAGAGGCGACAGAGAGCGAAAATCTCGAAAAAGGTGATTCATTTTAGCGAATCAAGGTTGAAGAGAAATCTAGCTAACAGTCGCAATGTCGTTCTCATATCACAACTGGGGCAGCAAAACAGACAGCCGTCCGAATCTGTGGACTCTTCAAATGTAAAGTGATAACTCGGCAATTACAGCGCTGATTTCACGCGTTTTAATAACAGACAAAACACTACCCCGCCAAGTGCTTGCCCCGTGCGCCACGGCGTAACAACCGCGCGCGGATGACTGGATTTTCGGAAAAGAATCTTTACTAACCCAATTAGGAGTTACAAGCTTGGACGCCCTTTGGGTAGCGGTGAAGCGACATGCTCCATTGGCATGGTGATGGTAGAACTATTTGATGTTTGACGGTAGTGCCAACGATCCATAATAGAAGATACAAATGATTTCTAAGAGTTTAATCATGGAGTTGAATGGAGACCAAGTCTCAATGGCGACTGATGAAAGCGATCTCTGTTAACTATAGGAAGCATCCAAATGAATGACGTTTGATCGAAATTCTTTTGTTTATAATACCATAAGTATTTTACTGCATTTTACTGCAGCTTTTGGATTGACTGCTAATTTAAACAATGCGGAGTATCAAAGGTTATATTACAGAACATGAACTCTACTGAGAGTGTTTTGATTCTACACATTGAGCTTTTCTATACTCATCTTAGAGCAATATTAAACGGAGATTGTGTTTGGATGAGGATGAATTTAGACAATTGTGGGGGGGGGGGGGGGAGCTTAAGTAAGAAGGTTCGAAGAACTTTTTGGGGTGAGAGAATTGGTCCTTTAAGTTATCAAACGCCCAATTAACGGCCAAATGTTACTACACATAGATGGTAGCCACTAATACTATTTTTTCCTCGGTTTTGCTCGTATAGCTGATAGGTTAAGTTTGATTATAAAAAATGGATTTCTCGAAAATAAATCAAAGCTGCAAAATAGGCTTACCTTCTAATCCTATATGCTATACGCTATACGTATGACTTCTTCAGTGAGAATTCTAGTCAACTCTGAGCATTTCAAGTTTCATCACAAGTGACGTCATAGTAATGGGATCTAGTAAAAGGGAAAAAATACAGACGTTGAACTTACACTATTCTGGACGAAATATTTACATAAAAAAATTAAACATCGACCTAAAATAATATAAAAGATTATACGTACCCAGTAATTATTTTCGAAAAGTGTCCTCCATCGTTTTCCGTACACTCTCCAAGAAACCTGTCGCGACCACCCGCCCCGACGAGTCGCTAAACACGGTTCGTTGAACTTCAAAAGGAGTAGGAGCGCGAGATGTCACGCCGACCAGTCGCTGACATTTGCCGTAAAATTACGTTGCCTGATGTCGTCAGCGATTTTATGGAGTACCGTATCTGCGATCAAAGATTACAATCCAAAAGAAAAGGGGGAAGTTAGGCCTGCCTTGATATATTCAAACAGATTAAGGGGCCACGAAGGGTTGAATGGGTGGTAAGAATACTTACGAAAAACGAAGAAAGGGGGCAGATAGTGATTCTATATGAAATATGAACATGTTACAAATAATAAACGTTCGTTACTTATAACTTGGCTCAAAAGTCTCCTAGGTGTCAATCATCGTCCAATTCGAGTTTGACGCAGCCATCGGTTTGATTTTTGAACTCATCAAAGGGAGGGGAATGGAAAGATTGATGAAGATAACTTACAGGTAAGATAAAGTTGTGACTCATAAGGTGACTGGATCAACTGCACACCTGTGGATCTTTTGCCTGCTTAGCAGATGTGACTTACTCCTGCAGCTGTATTCTCTGCACGACAAATGTACATCAAAATTTAAGTACCACCAGGTTTGAAGGTAAACGGATCTGCAGCAACCAAAAACTCACACAGCACTTCTTCTTTGCCTCCAAATTTAGGTATTATTTTAGGGAAAGAACTTTGCTCCATCTAAGTTTCTCACATCCTCTCAATATCGGCTGCATGATCAAGTGGCTGGAGCACCCGATTCAAAGAAGATCTGAATTCGACGGGACCACATGCCGTTCCGAAGACGCATAAAATAACATCCTTCTCCAGTTCCTTACCCTGAATATCCACAATACATTAATGTGGACCACAAATGATTGCAAGAGGACAACTGGAAGTAAATTCTCTCAGTAACGTTCTCGTTGAATCCTCCATTGGTTTATGATGCCACCTTTCTGCCTTTGATTTCTTTTGTTCCAACATGCATTGAATTTTACTAAGTGCTCATTCAGGACATTAGTTAAATTTCTTTGCATTGTTACATCGTCTTTGAGCCTCCCCACACCTTACTAAATTCTTCCACGTGAGCAGATTTATTTAAAGCCACCAAAAGATATTTAATTTAACAGTTAAATATCAAGTTTTGAATGTATTCGGTAAAGTATAGTTTTATAGGAGAATCTATTCGAGTATACGCAACCTCACAAAGGGGTAGGATACGATGTACACGAAACAATTGCGATTTGGACGTCAAACAGTTCCCTGGTAAAACAAGTAGCGACAATAAGATTTTTATGTCTAGAAAGAAGCACGCCACTTTATTCCTTTTTATGGTGTCAGCTTACAGACCCCCCCCCCCCCACACACACACACCGTACACCAATCGCCTGATAGGGAATTACGTAATGCACTGAAAAGGAATTGGTCTTAATAGGGAGGGGCTTGATTTATAAGTGCAGGATAATTTTTTTTAATACGGTACCAGTTGAACTGCATATTTCATTTGAAAGAAGACGTTTTACATTTTAATTGTCTCTACCCCCTTTTCTACCCCATGAGCAATTATGTATCCTTCACAAGCCCGGACAGATCATTTAATATGTAAACTATTGTATACAATACACTTATATTATCCGTTCATACATGTATGTTCAGTGTTCATACTCCTCTATGTGGATACACTCCCAGCTGCTCCTAAATCCGGGTTCGACTTCTCAGACCTGCAGACCGAATTATATATTGGAAAATGAAACCGATACTGTTGCTGTCCGTACTCCACGGAATAGGGAAAACAATCCCGAGACCCAAGAATATGGCTAAGTCAGAAATCGTCGTTCGATAAAACCATAAGGATAGAAGACAATGTTTTAAAATCCCAACAAACAAAACCAAACAAAACTCAGATACCAATTTATTTTACACAGCTAGGTAAATCCAGTTTTACGGCTAAGCGTTGAAGGCTATAGCATGGCAGACCATAAAACATAAAACTATGGGTAAAAGACAAATATACAAAAGTAAAAACTGATATGAAATTTGAAATAATTTTTTGTGTTTCGTTGTATTGATGTTCATCATTATATCCAACAAATTATATGTACAGACTTGGACACGTGGCCTAAGTTAAAAGTTTTTATACATTTTCCAGAATTTCGATAAAGAAAATTACTCTCATTTTTGTGATGATTCAGAAATATACAAACTTGCTTCCAAAATAAGAAAACTTATACTTACACAAAGCTTTAAAAATCCGAATCGGTAAATGATCCTTACATACATTATAACGGTCGATTATCTCCCTAAGTGGTTTCTGACTCTACAAGGATCCATTTTAAAGACTTAAAGTTAAGGTTACGACGCTCTTTATGCTAATCAATCGTTTAAATATTTCACTACAAGAAGTGGTTACGATATTATACTGACATATTCCGAGTTTAAGCTAGCATGCAGCTATACATTTTTCTTTCATTAATTATTCATGACTCTCTAATTTTCATTATTTTTATTGGTATGTCTACGTATGTAGGCACAATTTATAGGTTGGAAGGATGATAAGAATCCATCCTTTAGCTGCTGGCCTGGTTACAGTTTTTTCTTTTTATTTTACAGTGCGTTCTGTGACAGCCGATCCGTAAATTTGAAGCATAATCCACAAAAAGGCGCAAAGAGGAGATAAACGGTAACCTTTTCGTTAGAACATTTGTAAACCTCACAGATTTTTTGGACACCGATCAGAACATGGGAACAATTTAATAGTAACAAATAGAGCCATATAACTTTACTTGTCAAAAAAGAGAACAAGTGTTCGAAACGAACTGTTTCAGGTCGACCCACCATATTTCTAACAGCCCTTGACCGCCTGCTTCTTCTACATTTCCCTCTTTTCCTACATTAAAAAGAAAGTGGCTTAATGTTCAACAGCCACTTCGAGCCAACTTTGAATAAGACGAATAACTCTATAGAAGCACTGTATGTGTCAATCTATGAAAACCTAAATGTAGCAATCTGAGCAATATAAGTTGAATTAGATAGTCATCCGACTTCAATTTTTAACAAGTCCCATGACGTTGCCCAACGGGTTTCCACTCCCGAAAAGAGATACATCCTATGATCTAGGGACGTTATTTCTTAATGTGACATCCTCTCAGCGTCAGGCTCTGTACGTCACATGACACCATTCTCTAAGAATGACGATAAAGAAAAGGGCGGTACAAGCAAGAACGGACTTCCGATTTTACAGTACACTGAATCTTATTTGAAGTTCTTATGCAATCACATCACACTTTTGATGCGGTCAGACTAGTAGATGAAATGAACTGAGTTTCAGGTAAACCTTCAAATATTGTATAAAACTCAACTACTCAACATATATTGTCAGAGTAAAGTATTTTAGGTAAAGCACCTAAATATGACATCAATAACAAACAAACAAAATATTCCCTCTGCTATAAACATGTAACATTTAATTATGAAGGTACATTGTGATGAATATTCATAGTTTTATTGTTCTTCGCTTTACCCACACACTGGTGGTAAGCTATTGGGATATACCTGGCTGCTAAATTTCTTTATCCAGTCCAAATCCAACGTCCCTTTCAACAAGGGATGACCGTCCGCATTTTGAAGCCTAAACGTTTGGGGAATCAACGACAAATGTACAACCAAGGACCGCTTACTACACTACTAGTGTACTGCCCTCAATTTCGGTTTATAGTTTATCATTTATGAAGAATCCGAGTAATGACTCTATTTCTTATACTTATGAAATGAAGTTCTAAATTTTTAATAGCATTTCTTCTAAACGTTGTATTTGACATAATATTTTTCAATTTTTTGAGACGTATAGGGCAATGTAAATCGATCAAGTTTGTATGATTATGACAGGTTATAAAAGTCGACCGGTTATATACATATTCACCTAATTTTTAAAAGTACAACTGCCGTTTAAAACTAATTTCATTTGCAACTCTGATGAGAGAAAGTTGTGTTGTGAAACACGGAAAAGACTTGTTACCTTAATAAGGAAGCGTGTAAACAGAAATCTCAAAGAACTCATACATACTTAGAACATATAAAAATACATTGAATTGCACTTATTTTGAAAACATCAGAAATGTTTGAAAAAGAGAAAAAGCGAAAATTAAAAATACAAAGCTTTCTGAAAGAAATTAAATTCGAATAATTCCGTTGAATTTTAAATCGAGCTCACTTTACAATTTCGAGAAAGCAAAACATACATGTGTTTAACAGAAAAGCACAAAAACCTGCTACTATATATAACTTTTTTATTCTGAAAAGTTGCTTACAACCATATTATAGAGAAATGAAAAACAAGGCCCTCGACAGGCCTTGAACATGGGTGGACGGTTGTATTTGAAACCTTGGTATTTGTTTTGACAGTTCCTAAGATTATATTCATTTTCCGTTCACAGGCAATACGAATACAATTGTTAAGAACAAAATGAATAGCAAATTATGTTAAGTTTGTATTCTGCCCTCGCCCAATCTGCTCCGACGAGAAAGGGTGTTCTTTACCTAAAGACAGAACGATGAGGAGTCGAGGGCTATTCATTTTTACACGTAGCTGAACAACGACATTTCTTAACATTTTGGCTTAATTCAAAAGCTCCCCAAAATTTGGTTGGGCATTTATAGATCTATTTTGAAATCTTTGATTTTATTTAAAAACCAAGAGTGGCCATCACTATATCAAAACAAAAGAAAAAAATCTAATCATGAATGTTATATTTGAGGTATTCAAAGCCATACTCTTTTACATTAAAGCTTTCAAATTGCAACGAAAATGAGAAAATTAAGAATAATTTTAAAAAATATCAACACAAGTTGAAATGAGAAATATCAGTTTAAATAATATGTTTCAAGGAAGTTGATAGCTTTTGCATGCAAGCATTGGCTCCTACAATTTTAAAGTCGCGAAAGCAAATGTAAAAATATGTAAGTGAGTAAAGCAAAGCAATTGTTTTACATCGCTACACTGTAGAAGAATTGTAAAGATTTCTTAAAGGGCTAAACCTCTCACCCCATACTACAATTTCGGTACCCGGGTACCGAAATTCTCAATTGGCTCAGCTCTTTGATTGATAGCTAATTCAAACAATGCAGAGTGCCAAAGCTTATATTACACAGCATGAACGGTACTGAGAGTGTTTTGATCATATAAATTGAGTTTTTCTATACTCACCCTGAAGCAATAAACTGAGACTGGGTCTGGATGAGGATGAATTTCAGACAATTGTGGGAGGGGCTTCAGTAAGAAGGTTAGGAGAATTGGTACTTTTTGGGGTGAGAGAACTGGGCCTTTAAGTGAGCTATGGTATGGTTCGTTGTTTTAACGGAAACATACATCAGCTGTGAAAAAAATTAATGGGAATTAATGCCATACACCGGAGCACCCTATATGGACTTAGTACCACCTGATGAGTTGTGAATAACATTTTCCTATTTTTGTCATTTACATGACAGTGATTATGTTCATGAGACCAATGAGTTGCCATGATAACCCTCAATAATGACCTGGTGACTCGCCCAAGTTGTGCATGCTCAACATGTACACGGATGTCTGTTTGTCATACATAGCTCGAGTTGTCTTTGAGTTATGACGTTTTTATTATATTTTTTTTTTAAATTTTCACTGGCGCCTTGTTCACCTGACGAGTAAAAGCGGGCGTTTCGCGATAAGCAACAAAAAGAAATCGCATCTGACAAAAAATAAACACAATTGAATGCCTGAGTTCTTGTTCTGGAGTAAAAATTATTTAGCTACTTGCAAATTTGATGAAAAATCTTAACATTGCTTATAAAAGGAGTAATTCGTTGCACCATATATGTAAAAATGGGGATTTGTTCACGTAACTGCTTGTAAACATTCAGTGCGCATGCGTTGAAGGGTGAGAGTGTAGTCTACTAGTTTGGCGTCCATAATAATATTTAACATTCTCAAAGCGTTCACTTGTAATTTCTTCTGTAAAACCAAAGATAAAGTTGCCTTCACACAGGACAGACAGGTAGCAAACATGCAAGTTACTACATTGCCGTATTAGCATTACGTGCAGTTTCTACTTTAAGAAAAATATCCTAACTGCCTAACAATTGTCGGGCATACAGTTACCATATTATTACCGTACTTCTCACTTGCGATTACTAAAAAATACATTCATCTCAATTCTAATGTACTTCATAATGTAATATTGTACGTCGCCATGTCCGTTCATCAGTTATTGAGGTGTAAGAATGTCTTAAATATATCATCTCTTGGCATTTTTACTCCTCCACCAAAACTTTCAACATTAGACAATGTTTGATATGATACATGATTTAACATTTGAGGATATGTATTGAAAATTATAACCAATCCTTTAAGATTTCCTCTGTAATCAAATCAGTTGGTGTCACTTCTTGTCACAGCTATATGATTTAAAAGCTAGTGTAGATTCCCTTTCCTCTAAAGTTTAATCGTGTTAAAATTATGACAAACGGGCAAAAGTTGTTGCACAAAATGGAGTCATTCCTTTGAAACTTTGTAAATAGATGTTACGTTTCTGGTCACGTCTGACTTCGTCTACCAACTAGACTCCAATGCATCGGCGCAATAGGCGTGGTCAAAGTTTGAAACTTGCAGCCGAAAGTTTCCCACCAAAAGGAACAGAATGCCGAGCATATGATTTGAACTTACTTCCACAATTCAAAATGTATTTTACTTAAATTACCGCACAGAGTCTGCCTTCACTGCGTCGCTTGTACAGCAATCTGCTGTCTGTGTGAATTGTAGTGTACTGTGCTATGGTGGTGTGTCATACCGGGATTTATCGGTGAATGCACGGCTGGAGGCGATACCGAACCTCGTCCACAATGTACCGGAGATGTATCTGCACTAGAACAGGATATCTATCAAAAGGATGAAAATAACCAAAAATCAATTTAAATGCTCTCGAAAATGCAAAAACTAATGTCAAAAAGACAAAACTAATTGTATGAGGATCGTATCATAAACAGAAAAGTTCTAAAAACCATAAAATGTTGCACATCACAAAGGCCCTTACGGAAATAAAAATCACAGCTTGATCACTTGATTAAGATACCAGCTAAAGCGCACTGTAATTTGATACATTCCGAACATACGTTTACCTCTGCTCCAAAGTTTTACAGACGGACCAAAGATTTTTAAGCTAAAATGTCCTCTTCTGGTTTTCAATGGGTCTAAAATATTCCTTAAAATTCTACATTTGTCAGACTAGATCAATTTGTTGTATCAACAGTTTCTATTTCCTTCTAATCAACGGTATTCGACGGAAATTTTTGAGCAAAAAGCGTATCTCCATTAATATTTAATTTCCACGAAAGATATTTGCCAACTGGCGAAATAAATCTAATCAATGGGCGCGTTTGGTGTACAGCTTATATCTGGATTCCCAGGGCAAAGAAGTGGAAATAATTGAAGCAGGTATGTCGAGGCCCTCGTGGGAAGCAAAATTAATAATTGAACCCCAAAATGTACTGTAAAGAGTTTTCATCAGTCCTGTGTAGTCAAGGCCATGTAACCAGGCATTTGCTTGTAGGTAGTATAAGGTAAAAGATAGGTATTTGTAGTAGTTAAATGCGCAAATGGTTCAAGAAATTAAGAGGTTTTTTGTATATTTGGTAAGGGTACTCCATGTACCTTCGACCCATTTTGAAGCTTACTAAGGTGACAAATATTTAAAGGGAAAATGCAGTCACCCTTGTTTGGATTAGTGTAGTATGCTATCCCCCTTTTTTTTTTTTTTGAATGGATCTTGGGAATCATTTGACAACGTTTTTTCTCGATTATTAAATACATACGAGTCTTCACTGTTTGAATTCAGTACATTAATACACAATGTGTATGTCCAGAAATACGATAAGTGGTAGTGGACGAGGAATAGCACTTTGTGAGATTTAATTTATCTTGTTGAATACGTCTGCCGTGACTGTTTTTTACCTTTAAATATGAATACAAAGCGTATTTCAATGTGAATGGTAACATTTAAATGCAGTGATGGTACTTGCCTATAAATGTATGCTTCCTCACAAAATTGACATTTACACATTATAATTATTGTTGTCTGTATCGGTCACATTCTACTCAATTAGATAGAATTTTTCATAAGTCACTTTTTTATCAAGATGTACGGTGGATCTAGTTTTTCTTATTACGTCATACAACAGGTTAAAGAGCAACGTCCCAAACAGAGTAAATAATGTAAAGAAAGTAAAGAAAGGGGAAAAACAATCACCCCAAATTGAATTAGTGAAGTACCACACACTCTTAAAACATACTTTTTTTTTAACCAGGACAGGAGTCAATAGTTGTTTATACATGTTTTGATTGAAAGTGACCAGGAATCCGGATCAGAGAAACGCTTTCCTGGTTAAAATAATCACTCTTACAACCTCTTGGTCGGAAATTAACATTTTGCTGTTTAAATTTGAAGAAAATATCCTTGTGGCTTTTACAAGGAAATGTATGGGCAGCTAATTATCCCCGGTTTAATTTCATCAGTGTGTTTTAGGATGTTAACTGTTCTGTTTCCTGATTGGCACAAACGGAACATGTGACAATATTTTCTCCTCAATAGCGAAATTTACTTGGGGGAAGTGCTTGGTTAAGGTTGTCTTGAATATGAAACATTGAAGCCCTAAAATATCATAAAAGATACTTCGAAGAAAAAAAGAAAAAAAAAAACCTCTGAGATTTAGTTTATGCTTTAAACTCTCAAAACTAGAATGGGGGCTACTGCTCTTGACCTTTTAACTGGCAAAGAGAATTGAATTTACCCGTCTACTTATCAAGTCAGGGCCATAGTTTTTCATCCTCTAAACTGCAGTTTTGTCTAAAATATTGAGTACAAGTAAAAATTCACCTTTAGCAGAAGTTTCGACAAACTTGTGTTTATTATCCACAAGTTTAAGTAACGAAATAGCGTTTTGAGAAAAAGTTGCAATAAACTGTACAATTAAAATAAATTTTTGAAAAGTTGGAATAGGCGTTTTGTAAGGTTTTTACATTTTGAACAATCATTTGAAGGAAAAGTTTAACTATGATTTGAGCTCGAAGTAGATCATTTTGTTGGTGTGAATCGTTCTTGTTCTGTGACATTTCCCTTACCGACTGAATATCGTCGTTGTCATATTTCCAGAGTGTATCTATAGCGATATTTTTATAATACACGAATTGGAAAAATGTCTCACTCTTATGAGTTTTTAAAAGTTACTTAACTTACAAATTTTCCCCCCAAGGGCTGCTTCATTTGTCAAAAATAATCTATATTATGTCTGTTTTAACTAAATTCCGTCAAACTAAACTCCATGATAAACATCCACTGTCGACAAATAATAGTGACTAAAACTCGACCTGACTTAGTTGCATGAAAGAGAACTCATTTGGTAACCCTAGCTTGGTGATAGCATCCATGTCTCTTAGAAAGATCAAGTTTCCAGCGATCGTCAAACGATGGTGCCAGTCGACGGTGTTTGGAGAAGATGTGATGTATTGACCCCTTAAGAGGATGCTCTGCCTCTAATCTGAGTCGTATTTATCTAAGAGGATTCAAGCCTCCCTCTTTTTCACAGACATATTACAAATATCAAAATATTTATGACCTTTCGGTTTTGATCTGTTAAGTTGCCATTTCTTTTAAACTGATATTTTAGTCGCTATGATCGATTATATGTTGAATTTTTGGACTCAAATCTCTCTTCATCATGGATTAAGAGAAACTGCTATATAAGACTCTATCTATTTATGAGACGGTGACGGAGAACCTATTTTAGAATTTCAAAATTTTCGAAAAATGAAAAGGTTGAGATTACGCAAAAAGAGTCCACTCTTCTATAGTAAGTTTTTGTATCACATCTCGTACCCATCATTTAATAAAACCAAATGACCAAACTATTTGAATAAGTGTGACATTTGCCCTAATTTGTTAAATGGATTATTTTGACGGTTTTACTACGTTCTATAAAGTTCTGCCCAATTTTCCCTCGGGTGACAGTGAGGAGGATTGCACTGGACATTACTTGATTAAATCGATTTGATATTTTACAAGAAGTTTGTTCTATTTCCACTCAGCCATTTACTTTAAAAAACAAATCTTTACGATGGTTTTAGGACACCGCCTTAAAACAAGATTACATCAAATACGAGGTTCGATATGGGATAAAAGCTTTAAATGACAGAAAATTAGATCGCTTCATTACTTAAGGTAGTAACTACAATCAGAAAGTAAAATATTCTCCGAATTTACACGTGCAACCAATGCGGACTTTCACCAACTGTTACTGTATTAGGTGATTTCATAAACACCACATCGTGATAAGGAACAACCCAAAGGGCTGCGCTGTATACGGTCTCATTCAGTGTCCAACCAAGACAATAATCCTTTGAAGTTCCTGGTGACATAAAAATGACTAAGTTGGGTATTTGATGTAAAGAGCATTGAAATCTTAGAGAGTAACCACACATCGCGATAAAACCGAAGTTTAAAGGGGTTATCTCATATTGCTTACGGTGCTCTTGCCCAGTTTCCCTGTCACAAGCCATGACAACATACAAGAAATCTCACTAGCTTTTTCATATTTTAAAGACTAATTGTGGTTGTGAGTAAATTTTGAAGTTCTTTTATAAACCACGTTTTCAAAGCATGTCTTGAGTATCTTAAACAAATACTTTATCGAATGAAAGCACTTCACTGTAAATGCAGCCGATAAGATCCTCTACACGTTATATATGTTTGTATTTTATTACGCACACACACCCATACATTACGCATACACACACACACACACACACACACACACACAGATATATATATATATATATATATATATATATATATATATATATATATATATATATATATATATATATATATATATATATATATATAAATAAGTGAACCAGTCCGGTATTGAATAGTAGCATGAAGACCTTAGGTCTTCATGCGACTATTCAATACCGCACTGGTTTACTTATTCATATAAGGTCGCTATACGTCACTCGACTTACTTACATATATATAATATATATATATACATATTTATATATATATATATACATATATATATATATATACGTATATATATACATCCTGCTTGTGTTAAATGTAATCTTCCATCTGATCTTAAGTAACAAGTCGCAACAGACCCATATTGCACGATCTACGAATCGTTCCTCAGCAAACACGACTAACATTTTGCTGATTTATGGAATTTATGGAACTTTTTTACTTGAGAAAATTTTCTATGGGGCTAAATTTTGTTTATAACAAGACTTTTTCGCCAGCGAGGGACCATCCTCTTGATAGTCTGTATATAATTACAACACGCAGATACATTTCAGACTGACCAAGATCCATCTGAGGCATTGAAAGAAGCTGACCTTGGGGCCCGGTAGAACAAAACGTTTTTAAAGTCCCGTACCTTTGTCCTAATTTACGGTCTGACTAAACATACGTCACAGATAGGTGGGACATGACTAACACTTACCATCCTTCTCATGTATCTTTTAGGACGCGCAATGAATTGTCATCCGTCTTTATCTTGTAACAAATTACCTGTACTTACTATTTTTTGTGACTAAATTCTAATTAACATGTTTTAAACAGGACTATTTGGGTAACTTGCAGGAAAATTAGCTGAAACATTCAGTAAAGGGCGGTGTTACAAGTAACCCGATGAGGATCAGCAACCCGAAGCTTCGACAGGCACGACGGGTGACGGAAGGACGGAAGTTCACTAAATTATTGGTGGTCAGTAAAATTCAAATTATTGATACAGTATCTGCTTTTTTTTGGGGGGGGGGGGCAAAATGATTTGATAATTTTCAGAGTCATTGGATCTCGATTGGGGGCGTTATGTTCTTAATTGTAGAAGACTCTCCCGAAAAGAAATAACAAAAGAAACATTTCCAGATGAAAAGGAAGACTTTCCTGACTCGAGGATGTTACGTGCCCCCATCTGATAGCGACACAATCCAAAACGTATACAACTAAATTGACTCATAAGCGAGATTTCTCACCTGCCAAAATTCATAGTCGCCGAGATAAATGCTTCCAAAAATCTATAATAAATGAGGTTTTTGAAAGTTTTATTTTCTTGCCAGTCTGTTTCCTTTGTTTCAAGGTTTCGTCATATTGAAGGAACGCTTTCAAGTAACTTCAGAAACTTGACATTTTCTTCTTAATTGAAATGATATTCCACGAGGTTAAACAATTAGAGTTTTACATGGACATAACTTCTCATTAAACAAACTCCGACAGGGAGGCTTATGTAAATACCATCTTACTGGAGGAATTACGGACAAATTTTAAGCTAAGGCTTAAAGGTAATTGCAAATATTCAAACGAAGCTTGATTAAGGTACAAAATATGTATTAATTTGACCGATGTGCACAACCAGCAACTACTTCTTTACTGCACAAATTTTCGAGAGTTATATGATCTCCAGTTTTTCGATAATTATACTGTTTATTTACATGAAAAACCTCTGATTTAAGTTAATTTGACAACAATGCAATGAGAATCTTTGACAGTTTCAAGGCAATTCTTTTAACACGTGTAAGATACTCGACAATAAGGGTTTACACGTGTTTGTGTAGTATTTAGAAGACGGGACGTCTCTATGCGTAGCGCAGTGATAAATGTATGACTGATCTAGTTAGAGCTATTCTCCGTTCAGTGTTGATCAGTTGGTTTCCGGCAAACTGTAGCACGTCTAACCGTATGATGGATTACTGCGTAGACTTTAGTAAATGGTGTGGTTTAAAAAGGGAATGCAACCGACCGAAATAGGAGAAGAAACAGCGAAAAATGATTACTTGAACGAACAGTATATATACGTTGCGGTGACATGATCTATAGTCTATGATAGTGTGTACTACAGTACACAATGTATGTCAGTCAATGGAGAAATGATAATACGATGAGTTATTTTGATCTGAGATTCCGAGAAGTTAATTGGAAAAACTTCTAACGAGTACATTATTTGTTTTAAGTCTCAGCTAATTGTCATGTAATGTTTTGGTTCAAAACTCTTCAGTTGACAAAAATTTTAAAAAGAATTGAAATATTTTTGTAGGATAATAATACGAGCAGAATTGTACATACCACTACCCGCTTAAGCCGACTGGCATTTCAGTTAGCCATAGCATCTAGAATGCACCCCACAACTGACAGCATTTTATTTCCACTAGTGTAATTGTATCACCGCGTCAGTAGTATGTTTTTGATCGTCGTTTTTGTAGGGGCGATGCGGACTGTGTAACGAGAAATTTCCTAACTGGCTAACGAAAAAACCTAATCCCTAATCCGAATAAAGAATACAATCGATGCAATGCGATGGCAACAGCCAATCAAGAAACAACTTGTTAAAAACTGCGCATCTACCCTTTTCGTAGCAACGACAGATAATGTTGACATGCTCCATGTTGCCATTTCAATGTTACAACTATTTTTCATATGTTCTGGACCGTTAAGTGTCTTTGCCTCAATTGATATTCTCACCGACTATCTTGTAATATCTTTCGGCCATGTGATCAGTCAACACTTCGTTTTTCGAACAGACCATCAGACGTCTCCCCCCCCCCTCGTTCGCATTAGCAACCTAACTGTATCTGTAGTCAACGTAGTCATTCTCATGATGACGTCTCGTATAGTCATCATTTTCGTCACGTGATCGTAGTCATCGTTATCGTTGTCATCGTAGTCATTTTGAACAATATCAACCATTAATTAAACTATATTCAACAAGCTAGTAACAGTCGTTTGATGATCCTATGTCGACATCTATTGACGTTGATAAGGCTTAAACATGTTCACTTGAATTAATACTGATACTATTTTGTAAGAAAGTGCCCAGATTGCGTAGTATCTTAATTTTTTTCTTTTTGTGTTAATTAGTAAAGAAGTTTATTTTTAGGCTCATTAATGAATTTAAAAATCAAAACAATGGCTGTGTTGTTTTAAACCATGTATTGGACCCACCTTTTAAATAACATGTAAGTTTCATTTTCCATTAATTAATTAAAATTAAAATTAATTAGATTTGACCGACATTGATAAATCTCTGTACATAAACATACACATAACATAAAATTGCAAAAAAACAAAAAATAACTCCGTCCTGTACAATATCAACTTATCTTTCAGGTTGTTCAACATACACTAAAACACATTATGTCGCTATTGTCCTCGCAACATGTTACCTCGATATTGTCCTAGATACGGAATATTCTCCTTAAAAAGTATAGCTTTGATAACTTTCTCTCATATTTCACATTTGTCGATAATACAGGATTTCTTTTGGAAAGAATTTTGTTCATGAACAATTAAATACAAAAAAGAAAACTCAATTTACGCTGGATGAGGTACGAATCGTGCCTGTAGGCGATAACCTTCACAAAAACCGTTTTAATATTAGAGTCCTATTTCGTACGATCTTTCGGTCTTCGTAGTGCTAATCTCATTCCCAACATCAGTGTAACACCCCCGAGGCCACTAGGCCCCCATGATTTCTTTTAGTTGCTATCCAAAATGGTCATTGTAATTACTTTTAACTTAATATAGCGGTAATCCGTTCGGTTGTAGAAGGCAATACTGTGTAAAAAAATGAGCAAGCTTTAAAGAGCGTGGTGTATTATAATGAATGAGACGTGTTTGATGATTCCGTGCAATAAAACGCATCAGACACGAGTAAAAATACAAATAAAAACTGTCTACTTCTCGTAATTTAAACAGAAGTGAATCAATATATCAAGAGTACGATTTATAATGTCACAACCTCTCTCTCTTGCATTACAGACAGATGAACAAAATGTTGCCCATGTACAGAAGAAATTAAAGGAATATAGAAGGTATTTAGTCACAAATTAAAAGACAATAAAAAGAGTCTAACATAGGTGTGTAGTCTGGTTATAAGCATGAAATGTTGATTCACTCAATGAGGACCATCCCTTTAACCTTAGGGAGCAACAGGTACCAGTGAGTGGTATATCTTGTCTGCATCATTTGACGGATTTGAGTATGTTAAGAGAAAAATGTTGCGATGAATTGGTGGCGCCTCGAGGAGGATGGGTACTGCAAATGATGAGTGAAACGAATCCGCAAGAGAGTGACGGAGTTCAATATTTTTATCCATCAGGAAAATGCAATCTGGCGACCAATCTATTTGAGTCTGTTTGTAGTCAATGTGTTGTTAACCTGCATTGGTAAAGAAAATCTGATCTAACTGGCAACTTTCCTAAAAATTGACCAGGGAGTGAGTCGACATGGTGGAATAATGTTAAAAGAAGTTGCCACCGTCAGGGTCAATGTCAGTTTTAAGTTAAATGTCGACAAATAATCAATTCCGGCATCCACTTCTACAAATATGTTCCCTTACAAAATCGACAAAATGTTTTGACAAAATCGTTTAAATTGTTTTGTCATGAAACAATCTTCATTCAGCCGTTATTTTGAGATTTAAGTTCTAATTCAATTGTTTTCAAAGTCTTTTAATGCAAGAGGAAATATGTTATTGCATGATTTTTTAAAGATAAAGCCATCTTTATTAAGACACGCTTTCTGAAACCGAACGCATGCAGATTTCTTGTAGTACAGTATCACCACCTCTTGCGTTCGGCTATTTCTATTCCGCCACTGGATGAGCCGTCGATGATCGATTAGGCAAACAGGTTGAACTGTGCTCAGAATGCTAATAAGGTGCTGGCATTGTTTACATATCGAATTATCTGTTCATGTATTTAACTTTTTCCAGATTTAATTTGTGTTGTCTAGTTCATTTGCGAAGCCTTTAGAGCTGTTCATTTCACTTTGCACGCTGCAGTTAGTAACACTGTTGGAACTCTCGTTCGTCGAGCGAGGTTTTAAGGTTATCGATAAATCGCGTCTAATTCATCAAAGGAATTTCCGACAGACTGTAAATTTGAAGAGAGTTTACATTGGTGTTGGCAATGTTTACCAATGCGGAACATTTTACAAGACAGATTTCATAGTAGCCTTCTGCTACTTCACGCACATTGATCGTTGTACGAGTTTAAAGAATTATACACACAGTAGTACGTTTAGTAATAATGGTATAATCTTAAGGTGAGTCAAACAAAACGTCATCTTGAAATATCAACACATTTTCTCTTCAAACTTGTTCTTGATTTCGCTTTTTCATTATTAACATTTGGAAAGGTTATTCTAGGTTTCATATCCGGACTGTTACAAAGATAAAATGTAAATAATTTAAGTTACATTCTTAAACATGTATGGCAATGCAAAAAAGTGTTTTGAATATATGTTAATATTTATTTTCCTTTCGTTCTTCTTGCTTTAAAAGGGACTTTTATTCCAAAGACGAAATTGTGTCATTTTCATCGCTCTACAATTCCCTTATCTCCTTTTCTAAATGAAATATTTGTGAGACGAAAAGTAAGATTTTTACAGAAATATGCAGCGAGGACGAAATAATTTTTCAAATTGTCTAAAAATTATCCGACGTGGGACGTGACCAATAGACCTAAAGCAATTGGATAGAAACGGAGCCGTAAAACCTCATTTAACTAACTTACTAATTTAAATCAATACGACACAATGTATAACTTAAGGAATGATCATTTTCCAATGAATGTTTAAAAGTTGTTGTCGAAAATTGAGCTCAGATTTTGTTCTTAACCTTCTTAATTTCCAGGTTGCAAAATTGTCCGTCCGTGACTTTAATTAAATAGGTCAATAGAAAACTGAATATTTATAATGATAATAATGATAATAATTCTAATACATAATAACATATAATTTATACACATATATTTTGTTAGAGGAAATAGTCTTGATCTTCAACATGAGTCTAATGAGAAAATATTTTAGCAAAGATTTTAGAAATGGAAAGTACTACATACTACTTATTTTTCAAAATACTCATGACAAAAAGATAAAAAGGCGTTTGGAAAATTAATATTGATTCTCTATTTTATGTCAGAATGAGATGAACGAGTCAAAATTTTATCAAAAGGAGCATTTTTTCCGTTTTGACTGGCAAATAAATTAACCGTATTACAAAATATTTAATTGTGGTAGCTTTTGTTGTTTGAATGCAAAAGATGTAATTGCTACGGTCTTAATTTAAAAAAAAATATAACCGTAAAAAATTATTCCAATCAAAGTTATCAATATTCAGTTTGAACTTTTGGTATAATTCATCAACATAAAATACATAAATAAACGAAGTACAGACAATTGCGTATTTAAGTAACAGATATCTTCCTATAATCAAGTGTTTGTTCACTTTTTCTTATATTGGCGTTTTAAACCATTTTTTTAAAATCAAATTAGTCTTTGATATCACTGTCTTTATTTGAATGTAAGTAATGATAATCCATTCTGAGTCAATCCAGTTTGCATTCATCACGTGTTTAATTTAAAAATAATTTAAACTATTCTGTAAGGAGTTGACCCAGAATTTAAAACCTTTCTGCAAGTTGTATGAAAGTAATTATCCTTCTTACAACTTCTTCAGAGTCCATATTTTTAGCCTTAACTTGAAAGCTACAGGTGACAAAGTTGCCCGTTGAAATCGCCCTAAAACTACCATATTGACGGCTTCCGAATTATTGATATTCTTGAAGCAAAGGCCCTCACCTCCTTTAGTATCAGAAGTGCGTGTTTGTTTACGTTTGCATTGACATGCGCATACTAATGAGGCGGGATACATATGAATGTGTACGGGATTGCGGCATGTCGCAACTTAATTACATGTCGACTGTATGCCTTGCGGACATAGTGTTGAATTATTCAAACAAATTTATCTCTGCAATCAATGTTGATACAGAATGACTCTATGTAGCTTTCTCATTCAATTAAAATCAGTAAAAGATTACTTGCACTGTAACACGGTGAAACTAACAATTGGAATAACTTGTCTGGATTTTCCAAAAACTCAATGCTAAAAAAAGTGCAAATTTTTTTTATTGTTTCACAGAAAGTCCTTATAAATTGTAATTCTGCGCAAAATATTTTTTAATGTTTTATTAAGATTTATCTAAAGATTTGTAATGAAGATAAACCAAATGGAATGCAGGGAACATTTTTTTATTTTAAATTTCAATGTTCTATCTATTTAGTCATTAATATACTTACCAACAGGTGGTTCACATTTTAAACATGTTTGTGTTTAGAACAATACCGTTGCTATTTTCATTAACAAGAATCATTTGATAATATTTTTATTTACTTATTTCACACAGAAAAAGGAAAACTGACACAAGTTAAAAAAATAAAATAAAAATATATAATTCGTAATGTTTTTTCAATTGGTAAATAACAGTTTATTATACGAACGAATTATCATAAGTTGATCTCTAAACGGGTAAATTTTTAATGACTTTTCGCGTTTAAAAGTATATATATGATTTATATATGATTTATTCCTTTGCAATATTCGTTTCTCAAATTTTCTGTTTAGGTAGACAACATTAGCATTAAAATAATGTGAATGTAATGGTTTTTCTTTATAGTTGTGGATGGAAAATATTGAAAGTTTACAATTATCTCCATGTGTTGTTCAAAAAAGAACGCAGTAAAAGTTTCTAAGAAATTTTAATCGAGATTGATCAGTTGACACGTTGATCCTACAAAATAGTTTTGATTTACTTTGCTTGCTTCCACTAATATTTACCAATATTAAAATGACTTCTTAAGAAGCAATTCGAAAATATTTCTCGTGAATAAAAAAATATCCATTATTTTTTTAATTTTGAAATGGGTTGATACATGCATTTAAGAAAAAACTTTTCTTACATATCCTGTTAAGGTTCATAATTTTCATAGGAAACAAAAAACAAGATAATTTCACAGACGGACCTTATTGATTCGATATATAAGACAAGAATAATAATGGAAAATTAATTGACTGAGCACAGAGGAGTAATTATACCAATCACATTTGAAATTTCAAAATAACCGTAAAACATACAAATTTGTCATAAGAATAGTAAATATGAACATGTATTTAATTCTTTTTATACAACCTTTGCTGCTATTTTTGACAAATTTTGTTGTTCTTTCAGTTATAACAACTTTTAACGACAAGCGCCCAACGATACCGGCTCGTCTTTAAATTAGTTTTACGGTAAATACCTTTCGCGCCGTTTCCTGCCGTTTGGCAAATCTATTGCTTCGAGTCTGAACGTTTCCAGTGGTTATAAACACCAATGATTTATCATCTACTTCCAAACCTTCGGGTGTTCAGTCCCTAAAACAATATTATATTTTTAAATGGAGTTCCTTTGGCGTTTAATAATAACACTATGTCGCAGATATAACTTGCCTGGAAGCTCTAAAAGCTGCCTCTTTTCTTTGTTCGAGAATTAACATTGACTTTTTCAGTATTTTTTTTGTAAAGTTCAGGAGTTAACAGGGAAGGTATTGGGTTTAATGCGAGTAAATCTATACACCTTACCGAAATTTGCAGAATCAAAATAATATATCAGATAGGAAACTTGTCAAAGTGATGTTGGTTTTATTACAAACTATGTAAAACAGAGAAAGATAAAATGCAATCGAGCATAAATTATACAAATTTACTGAAGCAAAAAGAAAAATGTCTTACCTGTGAGTGAGATCCTAAGCTGGACATTAACGTTTGACCACGAGAGGACTGGAGAGGGTTGCCTTTTACGGGAGGGGACGTTGATGCTGGGGGTGACGGCATCATGTGTTCTGACTGGGGTGGTGTTCCATCCGACCCTCCATCAGGATCACCATCAAGGCCATTCATCGGAGGGGTCATCCTCTTCTCTTTTTGCCTGCGATTGCAAAACCAAACCCTGACCACCTCCTTCTCTAGCTGAAGACTGTCGGCTAGTGAAGAGATCTCCTGAGCCGATGGCTTGGGTTGTTTCAGAAACGCGTTCTCGAGGGCACCTTTGATCGTCACCTCAATGCTCGTTCGCTTCTTGCGTTTGCGCCCTTGTGCGGCAATCTTGTCCAGGCAAGAAGGGGATCCCGAGGTAGAGTCGGCTTCCTCCAACCACTTGGCTAGAAGCGGCTTCAACTTGCACATGTTTTTAAAGCTTAACTGCAACGCCTCAAATCTGCAAATGGTAGTTTGGCTAAAGACGTTACCATAGAGAGTCCCAAGTGCAAGCCCAACATCGGCTTGTGTGTAACCAAGCTTTATCCGTCTTTGTTTAAAACTTTTGGCGAATTGTTCTAAGTCATCCGAGGACGGGGCTTCGTCTTCGTGTGGCTCTGGCATCACAGGACTAGGTCCATTCGAGAGAGCAAGGTGATGAGCCCCAGTCATGCCACTACGAGGACTTCCGTTCATGTGCATGCTGTATTGATGGCTGTATTGCCCATGCGGCCCAGCGACCATTCCATTCATGGCCCCGTACATTGCATGGTGAGTGGCCGCTGTGGGGACGTTATGCCCAAGCGAGGCATGGTTTGAGTTCGTGGTCATTGACAAGGCGTAAGACATAGGCATGGTAACGTGTGCATTACCAGCGGTGCTCCATCCGTTTAAATTTTGGACATGGTTTGAACGATGTAAATCTGGCGAAAGATCTTCTCTCGCCTGCAAAGATGGTTTCACATCCTGTCCTAGAAGGGCTGCCGACATGCCAGTCCAGTGTCCATGTGTTGGATGTCCTTCTGAGTGCCCGGCAGTTGGTGCACCAAAACCGGCTACGGCCCACTGTCCACCCGCGTGGGCCAAACTCAGTCCATTCATAGCACTTCCTGGTGCCTGTTGCAGAAATTCGTTTCCGTATTTTTGATACATGACGTTGACTTGTCCTTGCATTGCCAGATAATGATCCGATGGTGACGCATGGGTGTCGCTTCCACTGGACGATGTCACCATCAGTGCAGCACTAGAACTTGACGGCGATCCTGTGCTCGATAAACTGTGCGTACTTGATGGGCTGAAATCACCGCTGTTACTGTGAACAGTCAATTGGGTCTCCATGCTTACAAGGCACGCTGCTCCAACGGGAAAATACCTCGAACCTGATCTGACTTGCAAAATAGACTACGATCACCAACCAGAATAAACCAACGCAGACCCCTTTTTGAATGAGTAAAACCAAACCTTCTAGTGACATATAGCGTACACAAAGGTTGTGGAAGTATTCGAATGTCTTGAAATACTTTAGAATAAGCTGGTTATTGTGCGTGCATTTGAACAAACACTTTTGTTGTAAGGGGCGGGGCTTTGCTGTGCGATTGGTCGCCTGCCTGTGACAGACATCACGGCAGAAAATTCAACATCTGTCAGTGGAGAGACGAGAAGAGATTGACTGGGGAAGAACAACAGTAAACTCAAAACACGGTCTGTTTTTTAACTGCAGTTTTTGTTAAAAGAGTCTCTTTTTAAACTGTAATGGGGGCAGATTAAGACGGCAAAGATCTATAAAAATAGTCGAGAAGATGAAAGCAGGCATTGTTGAACGAGCACAATACTTCGGTTACACACGCGCCGGTAATTAGCCCATGTTAGAGAGAGAGAAACTTTCCCTTTGTTCAAAACAGACTGGTTTGTGGTCTTATTGTTGCGGCAGGTTCGTGTGTGTGTAACGGACGGCAAAATCGATGGTTTAGAAAGAAACACTTCTCTAAGCAAACAAAACTCAATGCGAAACTATTAACTCGTCGATAACGATATGGGCGTTTATAAGGAGAGGTATTTTTGTAGGCGACAAAATGTAGCGGAATCGTTTAGGATATGTGACATTTAGGTCCATAGCCACGGTACCTGTAAAGACTGGTTAAATTACCAATAGTAACACAGTTTTGAGGAAGTCAATAAAACTCAAAAATTATTTAAAAAGTGACAGGCTTTTTTGATGGCATTAAAATATTTCGTTTCTCTTCGATATAAATATATTTTATTACGAGAACAAATATGTTTACGTAATAGTATAACTTTGTCAGGCGGTAGCGTAAATTATAAATGTTATGGAATTTTTTGGAGCGAAACATGTAATGCTATTTGAGAAATACCTATTTTTTCTTGAAAAACGTCTATGAGTGAAGTGCAGCTAGTTGCATAAAAAGACCAAAAAAAAAAAAAAAACAATAACAAGAAAGTTAGTAAAGGTTTCATTTGTTTCAATGCTACAAAATACTACTCGACCTGCACATACCGCAAGAACACGAAAGGTAGGGACGTTGTCATTTACTTATCATGATATTTTTACAATTACATTTAATTAATTTCTACTCCTGAAGTGTTCCAAATAATGTTGGGTCGTATGTAAACTAAAAATTTTAAAAATGTCCTTTGATAAAAAAAAAATGAAGCAGTGCGATAATTTACAAATTTAAAATGAATCATTGATTTCGTGTGGCAACAGTAGTATTTTTTTTATTATTTTACTTGGTCAAATATTACAAATTATTCAAAAAAAGAATTGGTGTTGACAAGACAGTAGAAGGATGCATTTGGTTCTCAATGATCGCTTTATTATAATATCTTTATTATTGTCAATATTGTTTATTTACTTTTTAGGAATGAGAAGTTCATGTTTAAGGTACTAACTTTACAATATGTTTTAAGCAGCGTGAAATTTGTTGGAATTATTTTTCCGATCATTTACTTTGATTCGCAGTCCCTATTTAAACTCAATTTAATGTTGTTTTAAAAAACTTGAAAACATGATGCTATGAGACAGAACATTGAACCATCACACCTATTTTTCTTTTTTTCGTTTGTTCAGCTCATTGCCGTGAAAAAAATTAAGCGACGACAGTCTGAGCGGTGACAATCAAGGCGGCGTCAAACAAGTCTTGATTTTCAAAACATATAAGCCTAGAAGCCACAGGTCTTTCTGGGTTGGGGGCATGCACCGGGTAACCGTCTAATAAAGGTCAATATAAAGTTCTTATATTTAATTAACAGGAATAAGATATTCATAATATTTTCATTGTGTGGCGAGGGAGAGGTGTTTATTAGTGGGTTTTGGTAAAAAGAAAACATATATTGTAATTTAAGATTCTTTATGTGACAAAATAAAACTCTATTGCATAACAAAAAGAACCTGACTTAAAAGAAGACATCATCTAGGGAAGCTCTGACAATTGATACGTGGGGTCTCTCTGGTTTCTGACAACCGTAGACCGTATCGTATGCTTGATACCAGAGACCGTTACTCCCGCAAATTCGAAATGTCAACTTCGTATCTACTCACGGAAACCATTTCAATTTGAAATATTTGAAAGGAGACATGCCAGACAAGAATGTAGACAGCTTTTGTGGATGAGTTTGAGTGAGTTTTTTAATTGTACCAAAACCTAAATTGATGTAATGAACGATGAAAATTGGGAGGAAACCTTCAGTTGATTGAAATTCTATGTTTAAACGTCCTAAGATGCCATAAGCAATATTGATCTGACCGGCATGAACAACTGTTCTACCACTCAATTCTCGCCAAGAGTTTATTCATCTCCTAAAACCTTCGCTGGTTTTGACAATACTCTAGCTTTTACCGCAGCACTGATTTACAAATATGTCACTTTTTTACCAGTCGGTTAATTCCCTGGCCATCCCATACAAGGCGATCTGCAAACAGTGAGGAACGTGCCTAATTTACGCGGCTTGCTTGCTCACCTAGATGAGGGTAGGAACTTAGGTAGAAGATATCTTATTTTAGCAGCTGTCGTCACAGATACTAGCATATACTGTGTGTATTATATTATGATCGTCATTTACGGTAACACAGTGAAGGTTAATTCATACATTGCAGCTTGTTGGTCTCGTAATATACAAACTTATAGTATCTGTTTACAAGTTCACGTCGAACAGACTGTGTACAAGTCGCGTATGGTGTATAAAAATGAGACATAAAGTTGAAAAATGAAACACTTGAAATTTACTTAAAGGAATAGGCCTACACAAAAAGGAAAATGAAAACTGCTGTTAATTTGTTTAAAAAATTGACAACAATTTTTTGACTACTTCCACTTTAAAGGCATATTTTCATCATCCCACACAGTTCCAATTCTCCCAACCTACTTACTTCTAGCCCCTCCCACATTTATCTAAAACTCATCTTTACCCAGACACAATCCTTGTTTATTGCTTCATGTCTTGTCCCAGTGGTCATACAAGTCCATAATGTGTAATCAAGACACTCTCAGTGCCCATGCTGTGTAATTTAGCTATGATGCATTGTTTGAATGAGATGCCAATCAAAGAGCTGTACCAATTGAGAGTTTTGATATATGTATACTGAAACTGCAGTTTAGGGTGACGAATGACTGCCTTTAAATTTATTTATTTTTGGTTTTGTAATTATATAACATGTCTGAGAAAATTTGTACGGGTAACGTATACTACTCTATCAGTCTATTCCTTCCTCCATTTTTGGTATCACGAAGGACATTATTGGACTAGTTTAATACGAGAAACGGAGAGGGGTGTAAACATCACAATGCGAGTTACAGAAATTGATGAATTCGTTCTGTAGTCCGTTAAGTGAAGCAGTTGCGAGTAGAAGCTCAGTGTGAGCTCTGGATTCAGAGGGTGAAAGGAAGGGGTAGTAATGACGTAATAAGGTAATTACTCAATGGATTTTATGGAAAGGAATATTAATTTTACTGTAAGTTGAACGACGTTTTCACTCATTCGCTCATCTCCGTTAAGGACCTCTTTAAGAATTTTCAAGATAAAGGTTATTTAATTGAGGACTTAGGAGTCAGAAATTACCACAGGAAATGTCAACTTTTCTCTCCAAAGTCCCCAATTGGCGATGAAAACTTCAAACATCACTGTTTATCTGATATTATTACATGAAAAAGCGATCCCTACCCTTGGTTTAAACCAAGGACGTTTTACAGTTTCACCTGAAGTTTTGGAACATTTGAAAAGAACAGATTTATCACCAAGCTTTATTTGTAATCATACATTCCCCGATTTTTCTCCTCGTCTCGTCGGACCCATCAGGTGAGAGCCTGATTGCTTTCACTGTACTTTAGACCCTGCTGAAAAGGGCTGAGAACTGATTTAAGTTATAAGGAGACAAGGTACATCAACTTTTACTGTTAGAAAAATTATAAAGGAGGTCTATTGATTAGATGGTGTCGTTAGACGGAGTTTTACGGACTAGTCTCCAACCAGTTGGAGTATATGATGTAGGGCTGAAGTTTACCATAGCGCGTAAATCTATCTAGACTAATAGAGTCAGTAATTGAATTCATTAATTTCAAAATGAACTAAGAACATAATTACTTCGTTAGTTTCCGTTACAATGACAATAATTTTAAAATGTAAAATAAATGCGGAAAATTTGCATTTTAACCTGGCCGCCGTATCGTCAAAAGCAGACATTATTACCGGTATATGAAGACCTACATAGTGTCACACATCCTCCATGCCCACCCCAGTCCCCATTTCTTCGAACCCCGTTCTTAAAGTTCAAGAGTATTCCCCAAAATTTATTTTGAAGCAACAGCTAAATATCACAGTTTCCTCTTATTTCTCTTTAGAGTATCTTTCATCATATTTTATAATTTCAATATTGCATATTCAATATAAAACCATCAGTTACTTCTATTAAATTTCACATTTGAAGAGAAAAATTATTGTCACATGACTCTCAACAGCCAATCATAAAACGGAAGTTCAATACAGTCTAAAAGAGAATTGCATTAACGAATGTTCCTTATATCATATGGCTGTGTGGGAAAATCTTTGGGGTTTATTAAATCACAATTTGTGCGTGTCAAAGAAGATTCGCGTCTGTCTGTAAACAAAATCTGTCACAGATTTCTACACCAACCGCAGTCACCATAAGCCAGATTATAACCGTTTTTCTCAGGCTGTTAACAATTAAATCCAGGACAGTTTCCCTTCCTTATGATGACCCCTTTATCATACTAAATCCCCACTTGAAATAGCTGCTCTTGTTTATTTGGATAGTATTTTGGGTCGAAAATCCACCTTTTTTCTTTGCATTTCGCACCTCGAATACACATGTCGGTTTAAACCTTGTTGTTTCCAATTTAATTAGTTACTCAAATTCTCTAATGAAAATAGTCTCACCTTTTTATTGAAAATTTTCAAAGGTCTCATTCCTCAAACTATTAAGAGAACAAAAACACAAAAGGGGGGAAGTTCCTGGCCACTATTTACTCTTCTAGTTTGTTGTCGTGTAATTTTTCGGCCGAGTAACAGTCTTAAACATAAACACAACTCAATAACGAACTTATTTGGGCACTATTATAACCCACTTTCTGATACATTATAAAACAGAACAATAGTATTTGCTGAACAGTCGTTTCTATTGAAGTCACCGAGTTCGCAAAGGCATGAGAATGCTTGGACAATGTAGTTCAATAATTGCTCCAAGTAACCGGTTGCCTTATCCTATCTTTGCTCATCACAAACCTCTATAAATGGTCCAGGGATTATCTAGTCCATCGTCCAGCACAGGTAGAAAATTGAAAAGGGCTTCTTAAAGATGTCCAAAACAATTTGTAACGGGTTCAGTGAAATTTGAAGGGTTTCTCAGAGAGTGGATAATCGTTTGATAGAAGCAATGTCGGTGGCCTCGTCAAAGCTACGCTCAGTTTGTTTAAAGTTAAGCCACCATATACAACGGTTATAACGGAACACTTGCTGTTCTTTTCCTAACATAAAACCCTATTGCACCGATCAAAAGGTGGAAATGTAGAGTATTACCAGCGATCCAACTTACGATTAAAGTAAATTTTGATTTTACGAATTACGCGGAAGTGAATGTTGATTTTACGAATTAAGCTGCATGTACAACAAATTTTATTAATGATCAAAAAACACATTTCACTAATGAACTAAAATTACAATGATAAATACTAACAGACGAAATGAAAACGTGACTAACTTAGACTTTATTGACTAGCTCACCACCCAAATTATAGGGGGGGGGGGGGGCACTGTACCGAGAGACTATGTGGGGGAACACCGGCAACCGCCAAGAAAAACGGAAATGGAGTTGTTTTTCGAAGAACTTCAATTTCATGTCAGGTGAATGTATTAAAATTGCAACCGTTATCGTGTCACAACTAATAACACCTGACATGAGTATCTGAAGTCACGCTACCGAAAAATGTACTGTGTAGAACCGTACAGTAGAGTGGGGTTGGGAATCCATTCATTACATCCGAAACTACCCCAAGTGTATGATCTGGAAATCTATTTGCTTTCCCTATACACATCAACTGACTGTTTCAATGAGCTTCTTGGATGAAGAAATCAAAGTGCAAAACCTACGTACTGTATGATCGTTTCAATAACGCATTAACTTGTCACTATAAGTGAGTGGTAGGCTATACTATTTGAAGAAACGTGAATGTACAACAACTCAAACTGTCACTTTTTGAATTAAAACCAATATCACTACCAGACAACCCTGCAAACGAATATCTTCGAATACGTCTCCTCTTCACAAGCAGGGAAGTACAGGATGGCTTAAAGGAAAACAAAGGTAGCACAAAATTAAAATAGTAGACATGCGCACTCTCTTTCGTGCTTTTAATACAGTGGTCATTATTTCATTCACACGTCACACCATCTCGGGCTTAATCACTTAAAGAAATTCATGGCCAAATTCAAGTTTTAAATATTACAGGAAAGCATATTTTAACTATTCTAGTATAATTTTAAGTCATTTTCCATGTTCGGTTCTCAAAATATTATCAACTTAAAAATTTATACATTTTCTACAGCAGATAAACTTGAATCAAGCAGGTTTGACGTCATGGGTTCACCATACTTGCCATGATCTTTCGGTTTTTCTTTAAAATTTATCACTGATTTTATACAACAATAAATGTATTGATACCAATGCATCCTGAGTAATGGAATTCTCCAAACAAGAATGAAAACTTAAGAAGAAAAAACATTAAGTTAGCCGTCAATGTGAATTCGTGAGATATCACATGCTTACTTCGAGTTCACTTTTTGTATCAAAATGTATCATCTCAAATTGAGGATATCTTCAGAACTGAACATTGGGAATGGAAGGGAAATTTCCTACAATGGTCATGAAATCAAAACCTTCATTTGATCTTGAGTTGTAGGTTCTAAATACTCAATTCTTCACTACAATGTTCTAATTGTACTTAAAAGTCAGTGCCTTTTTTGTAGAGAAAGTTTGGTGTGGTATCAGCAGTCTGTCTCACATGTTTGGAACCTTTCAATTATGTCTGTTAATTAAAGGCCATTATTGTGAAACACGTTTACGCTCACGAAAAGATGCACGGTAATAAACAATTGAATGTAATGAATTAGTTAGATAAAACATCTCCTTACTTCATTATCCTTTACTGTAACATAACAATGGCCCCTCATCTTCCTTGATTATATGAAGTCCCACATATTACGACATCTTACACTGCCTGTACTTTATCTTCCTCTTCGGTGATGTAAAGATTTCTCCCTAGTAGCTTGTTAAATTTATCAAGTTTTTCTCTGCCATTTCCTTTTTCAAAAAATCGAAGTAGATCGGTCACCCTTTTCTAACAAAAGCACTTCGGCAGAAAGAATTCCCCGCGGTGCCCTGGGGGTCTCCGTGCCATTTTCTTTCCATTGTGACAACAATAGTTAACTTAACACGAATAGTGGCTCGTTCTTGTTGACCAGCCTCTTTGCTTTTAAGGACCTGTACTAGCTGTCAAAGGGTTGAACAAAAGGGATAACCTCGTCATTAAGTTAACGCCATCACCTACCGTACTGTACCATGACGGGGTTCTTACGGCCTTAAGAAAGGCAATGGGCTTGTTCGGCTGTTTTACTCTTTCTGAACGTTTACCATTAATAATTTAAATAACTATATAAAAATAAAAAAATAAAAAAGATGAAGTTGACATTTAACTTAGGTGACATATTCTCAACCAGGTAATATTATCTTAATAACGCATGGGAGTCACATTAGTTACCGGTACCTATCTATCAGTCATTAATCACGATCGAGGTCACTTTGTTGTCACTACACCTTAATGACGTCACCATATGCATTTTCTTGCCAATGCCACAAGATTAATTATAAAACTGACGCCATAATCGTCCAATTCTTTGTCAATGACGTCATCACAATGCTCAATTTTCAGCTTGGTCGATTTCCTTTGGAATCATTTCAACATTACACCTAAATGATGTCATATTTTACGGTCACAAACGTCAACGTACTCCTATAATGCCATAGGTGTCATGGCACCATTCAACGCAGCATTATATTGGCTCATTTTACGTAACGCTACATAGGCGTACGTGGCGGGGTGCAGCCAGGGAGCACTCGCCCTCCCAATGCGGGCAAAACAGTTGGTCCATTGGGGAAAAGCATGATAAAAGGTGCCATTATTCGGGCAAAATTTGCTCTTGCCCTCTCCACAAAAATTATTCCCGTACGCTTTTGTTACGCTAGATGGAATATCATCATTAATACAACAGTTATAATCATTTACTGTCTTTTTCATAACAGTTTCGAAGTCGAAAAATCTCAGCATATTGGTTTTTCTATCATTAAAGTTTCTTTTTTTGGTGAAAATTGCTTAAGTTAAAGGTAAGCTTCTTAGTATTATATCACTTGACTGTCATAACATTCCTTTTTCTATTACCACAATCACCCATCAATAGTCCATGTTTTGAGGTAAACATTCACTGAATCTTTTTATTGTCAAACAGGTAATGAGACGGTCAAAATACATTCTCTTACAGTCAAAAACTGTGAAAATTTATGTTAAACTCTCCTAGTATAATTATGATTTTCTCAGTTTCAGTGCGTGGTGACGTAAGCAAGTTGAACGTACTGGTTGGCTGCTACGATAACAGTTCAAGTCAAGTTCGCTTTCTCGATGTCGTCATAAGTTGTCCTCGAGTCCTTTCACTGCGCCCCTGGCTCGTCTGGGATTAGTCGCAGACAAGTAGAAATAAGCGTTCGCCTTGATACAGTGTATCATGAGGAGGGTTACACACGTAAAGAAAACAAAACTCAACCACGATATAGCGCAACGGTGACCCTTAATGGGATTACATGTGCAACCCGGGCATTGTCAACAGCTCACACCTGCCAGGTGGAGCTCAATTAACTCTAAATTTGGAGTTAATTAGGGGATACCGTGGAACCTGTAGCAGGGAAAACAGAGAACGCATCAAACGATCAATGATCTTTAACTTCGTAGTTGAGAGAAGAGACAAAAAAATTAACAGAAAACTGTATTACGGTTTCTTTTGGACTCGTTTTCAATTGTCAAAGTTTTCGCAAGGACTTTTCTTTCGATAAGGAAGGAAATGATGAACTGTGGGAAGCCGATTTTATCGACAGTTTCATCAAATCCTTAAGGCATTCACCTCAAACTAGAGTGCAACGACACACAGAACAACATGCTACTACCACACTGATGTATATCGTAAGAAAGGACAAAACGCTACATTACTATCTTGCCAAGAAACTGAGAAACATGTACTTTGCGAACGAAAGGATATAGGAGATGGCGCTATCACAAAATGAAGTAAATATACTGATAAAATACACATTATCAGTTAAGTTTGCGGTATAGGAAAATCGTAAAATTCCTGGTTTCAGCAAATTGATGGATGTATGGGTTTAAGTTTCCCCCCTTTTTGACTTTCAAGTTATTACATGGAAATCAAGAAATTAAACGAATTATACCACGCCAAGTTCTATTCCACTATATTTTTTTAATATCTGTTTCTCCGTAAAAACATTTTTCCTACAACGTAATACATCTACTACTTCAGTAAATTAAAATATATCAAAATAAAGAAATGAAGACACAGTACACATAGAGAGTTACATTTTGCCAGCAGAGTTTCTTCTTGGAAACCCTCGTTCATCTAAAAGTGCTTTTATGAAATGGTTATCCTATCAAGTCCATCGACAATAAAATTAATTGCAGTCAATATTCATTAATCGAAGAATACTACAAGCCTTAATGTGGCGGCAATTTTTTTTTATTGCCATTGACTTGGTTTTAAGAGCAAAAGTAGGGTGCAGTGGGTGGAATGATCAAATTTTGAGGCCCTGAAGACACTGACATGAGGACACGGGTTCGTTAATTAGCACATGACTTGCCGAAAAGTGTACATGAATTTTTCTACATTAAAGGGCAAAGTTAATGATTTTAAATAAAGCAATACGACTGAGAATGGAAACAAAACTAAAATGACCACCCTCTCGGCAGAGGAGCTTAAATTTGTCCCAAAATAGCAGGAAAGGATACGTATTGTATGAAGGAGCTTCGCCAATAAGTCGAATTCCGTCATTTTTCCAGCATAAAAAGTCAAATCTAAAGATCAAAGCTTAACCGAATGTTCGTAAAACTTTCGTTAAAATATCGGTAGAACAAATGCCTTAACGGTATGACGTATGATAAAGCATGTAAAAGTCCCTACAGTGGACAATACCGTTATAAACAAAACCATGGTAATTCCGGTCACGGTGTGTGGTACTTGCTGTGTGGTACTGGCAGCATTGCAAAAAAAACAAACAAAAAAACAAAAACAAACAAAAAAACGTGAAATTAGTTATGAAAGATCATCACAGTTGCCAAAATAAAAACGAATTTAAGCCATGCAAATTCTTTGGATTGTATAACTAAACCAATGTATGTCCAATGAATACATTTCTATAAAACCTTATTATACAAACAGGGTCATACACCTAACCCTCTTTACTTACCGCTGTATGAGTGCATGCCTGTGACTTCTTTCAATATTTTATCAAGTATTTCTCTTTACACACACACACACACACACACACACACCTACGCACACATAACATTTCCGTTTGATCTGGGCAGGTCCGGGTGACTCGTACTCTTGACATCACATGTGCAAACCTAATTCACGTAATGCTTGTTTTGGGATTAAAGAACTGCTCTCTAAGAAATTATTCATTTCCACTGTGTCAAGACTGATTTAAATAGATCATAATTTGCATATTTTTCATAGTCTTTGGAGAGAAACTTCACGATCAAACGTGTAAGGAAAAAAACTTACAGACAAACCGTGATGAAGTTGTGAAGAAGATATCAGAACAAAAACATAAAACGTGGCGCGTAAAAGTACGGTCGCGTAAAAACGACATATTGATCAGATAAGATAGATTTCCCCCAGATGGTCCTCAATCTGTTATTTCATGTAACACTTATGTCCCAACACCCTATCAACGTTAACAGCAACAAGTTGACGAGAGCAGGGCCTCTACAGACTACCCTTGTACCCACAATTTTGACGAGTGTGGTAATATTGTCCTGTGAAAGTCGAGTTTTTCTCCGCGTTCTGCTGACAAATTCATTGACGTGTTTCACCTTTTTACCGATTCTGCAGTGGCATGGCTGTCATGAGACGCAGGAATATAAAATCAGAGATATGTCGGCGAGCGGCAATCGACGAGTGTTTACCAAAGTTAAATATGGGAGCCTTCAACTTTTGAAGGTGAATTCGGAGAGGCCTGCCACGAATAATTTGGGTTAACGGTCTTTATTTTCCTCTTCTCCCTTTTGTAGCTTCTGTTGGATTGGTTCAAGGAGAGAGTAACTTTGAATGGCACAACCCCTCAATATACGTCAGGGGTCATGTGACAACTTTTTTTCTTGAGTGAGAAAGAAGAGAAAAGAAAACATGTAAGGAAAACTAACGGTGATCACGAAAAAGTGACATTTTTAAGAGACCGACGAAGATTCTTGACAAAACAAAAATTATTTTAGCACCCTGTCTGCTCAAGGTCGTGTTATTAATTATTTTTAAAGTCTTAAGTTATTCCCCAGCCCTTACAGACAGATGACGTTTATTTATTCCCGTCACGGACAACGCTAAGAATAAAAGACACTGTGACAAATCTGCCATCGGACAATCTCGTCATTGTTTCAAAGTCTGCTGGTTTTTAAAATTACGTAAGTGTCGAATTCATCGCACCGGACACTTTAGGGCCATTTCTACAGTATCGTGACCAGGATATTCTGATTTTGATGAACTGGGGTCACGAACGTTTCATGGGGGCACAATATGAGATTTTTTTCCATACTTGTAGACAAAGGAAACTGCGCATTTCAAAATATCCATCCGGTCACCTGAGATGGTACTTATTTTCCTGTGTGGCACGTCCCTCTGCCCCCATGTCTAGTAGCTACCACGCCACTGCATTTCACCCTTATGTGAACGAACTTTGAAATAAAGACAGTCATACTTTAAAATGTTTTTCCAATATGTCATGTAGTTTTCTTGGACATACATTAACATGTCTAGATATTTAAACGGTGAAATAAACTTGAACCTTTTTAAATGGCCCGTGCTTTTCGACTTCTTTTCTTTGGGTCATCGAGTGGCAGAGTGGTCTATTCCAGTTGCTGTATACCAATGTGTTTCACATGTGCATGAGTTCGAATCCCGCTTGATGTACGTGGGTTTTCCGGTCACTCCTGTTTCCTCCCACTTGGCATAGGCTTGCCCCTAAAATCGGTTGCCCAGCTGACGAAGTCGGTTGGACGCCGGAATGAAGCACTTTCGGTGGACCAGTTAAATAGCCGACTCTGCCTTTTCTGTTGCCGACTTCTCCTCATACGAATGCTGCTGGTGCAGGTATGAGAGCAGCCAGTGTGCCCGATTGGATTTAGAAGAACTGAATATAAAAGGAGTGATAGGCAAGTGATATTACATTGCAGCTTGTTTGAGGCATGCAAGTTTATATTGTTATGAACGAAATATACATATTAACGAATTTCATGGCACGAAAAACAGTGTTGTATATGAGTATGGTCGGGAAGCTTACAGCTTCCTCGATAAAGCAGGGAAAAGAAAACAGCGCAGAATCTGTGCACGTGTGATAACAATTTTAGTGGCGTTAAAGTAAACCAACGTTCAGTATCAGTATCATGCGTCACTGTGACGTTGACCAGTGTGCATCCACTGCATATAGCAAAACCAGGGGTAAGAAATACATTAATTTACGGGAAAAGTGGCAAGTGACAAAGCCAACAAAACCGTAAAATTTTTACTTTTAAATTAACAATTTTCATCATCGATGAAGTGGGTGGAATGTGTGACAAAGAATCAAAGTTTGTAAAATCATTTAACTTGTATAAAAGTTACTTTTTTAAAAATTTCAGCTACGAACCCAGATCTCGTTTTAATTGTAATGATGATGTACAACGATGGAAACTTCAACCTAGTTTAAAAAGTGAGCAGAACAGACAACGTCACAAAGTTTCTCTAAACTTCCTTCGTATTTGTTAACATAATTTTCTTAAATGGTACGGTCGACTAAAGATAACCGTGCTTTGCCTCTCAGCAAACATCGATCCTACTCTCGCTGTTGTGTCGATCCGATGTCAGCTTTTCTATTAAATTTGCATATCTTTTGTATGAGCAATGACATCACTTGAAATTCAATCGCGCATGCTCTTGCCAAAGCGATCGTCCAGAAGAAAATCTCCACTATCGACAATAGATAGTATTCCGAACTACCAGATCACACATTGTGTTAACACAGGCTGATTTTGTCGGGACGAGAGTAAATAGATGGCTGTGACTCGTATTTCAGAACATTTTATCAACTATTTCATCCAACAGATTCGCACAACGGCTTCTCGTGGGGGAGGGGTTACAAGGTAGGGGAGGTCACACATTGTAACTAAATGCATGTATTAAAGTTTAACCTGGTGGATGGGGTTTAACCAGGTTTCTTATGTGTTGCACTCAATGTATAGAAGCCTGGGCAAAAGAACATGTGACCAGGGAGCTGGAACCTGGTGTGACAAACCCCCGTTCCCCGCAGCAATGTTGAAGTTTCAAAATACGTTGGACTGTCGCTCCAGTGGAGTAGAATCACGAACTTCCTATACATGGACAGAACTTACTGCACACATGGACAGAACATACTGCACTGTAGATTGTCGCTACTGTACGTGTGAGAAAAAGCGCACCAACATGGCCGTCTGCTATGGTTTTGTGAAAAAGTATATCGCCATATTTTGCAAGAAAGTTGAAATATTTTCGAAGAATGGCAAGGTAAGGTCAAAATCACTTCACGTGCTGTAGAAATATGATATTGTTTCCCATTCAAGTTTATCTTTTGTTTAAACTATTACAGAGTCGTCGTCAAATCACACGATTTATAGCTTCGCGGCGGCCATCTTGGTGCGCCTTTTTTGACCCAGTCGGTGGCGACCATCAACGGATATGACGTGCGTGTTACATGCTCTGTTCATGGATATAAGTCCGTGAGCAGAAAGGAGGTTGTTGATATGTTCATGTCGCATCATTCTTGTGTCGTCAAGGAATGTATACGGATCCGGTTATTAAATGATCTTAGTAAGCTTTAGTGGCCATTCGTGGGGTTATTAAATGATCTTAGTGAGCTTTGGTGGCCATTCGTGAGGTCCATCTTCTCGTTTTTTGTTTGTCTGTACCAGGAATATTTGTATTCAATTCGAAACCTGAACTTAATCTGCTTATTATGGGATTTGAGATTGTATGCAACCATGCATCTGTGGCATTGGGAATCAAAATAATAACCACAGTTAAGGCTGATGGGAACCGAGCAATTTCTCACCATCAGTTGACTGCCTGATTCGATCGCTTAAAGATTTCACTGTGTAATTAAAGAATCTTTACTAGCTTATATATCGGAAGTATTTACCTTAAAATCAGTTTAAAGAATCAGATTCAAAATTTTTACGTATATGATCTTTAACATTCATACTGGATCACTTCGACAAAAAAAAAAAAAAAACCTCTAGAAATTTGACATCTAGAAGGTTAAGACGAGACAAGCTACGTTCTACCTCCTACACTATTGGTAGTTTGGAATCCCGGTACACATACAACTTGTTCTACAATATTCCCCTGGAACCATTCTCCCCACCATAAGAAAAAGAAAGTTGGTTGTATTTTCATTTTTGTATAACATTTTAAGTATCATCAAGGGGTATGCAGGCCCGTGGCCAGAGTAATCAATGCAGTTTTTGTGGAAGGAGACAAACCTCCCCTTAGACCCCGCACTTTTTTCAAAGGAACTAGGTGAAAAATGGTGCAGAATTTTCGACTCTAACTGATTTAGTCTTCATGGTCCGACCGTAATTGGCTTATTGGGACAATATTTCTTTAATCCTTCAGTGCAACACCGATTCCTTTTGATTTGACAATTTCGGGGAGACTCTCTTTGCTCTGTAATATTTTTAAGCGAAAGTTAAACTTGAATGGAAAACAATATCATAATCCTGCAATACGTGAACTAGTTTTGACGTTACCTTGCAATATTTCAAAAATATTTCAACTTTCTTGCAAAATCTGGGAACTGACTTGAGCAAGTCCATACTTTTACACAAAACCATAGCAGACAACCATCTTGGTGCGCTTTTTCTCACACATACGGTAGCGACAATTTACCATGCAGTGTGTTCTGTCCATGTATAGGAAGTCCGTGGTCGGATCTTAAGGTAGTGGGCCACTAATTATAAGTCCCATTGAATTACACACTAAATTAGGCTACTTCTGTGCCCCCTACACTCTGAAAAAGTTGGTTAAACAAACTTACCAACACTGGTCACATATGTCAAATACCTGAAATTGGTTAAAGTTTATCCAATAATTGTTGATTAATGGGTTATCCAAGAGGTCTTTTACCACTTAATTGGGTAACCAGCCTGTGAGGTAACCAAATTAACAACACATATTGGGGAAAACTTTACCCAATTTCATGTATTCGACATACGTGACCAGTGTTGGTGAATATTTTTAACCAACCTTTTAAGAGTGTAGCTCCCAGTAGAAGTTTTCAATTAGGACATGCTACCCATCTGATCGAAGCTCACAATCTGGACTTTCATGGCATTTTCAAATTTTTATACTATGACCATTTAAATTTTGAGCTAGAGGGCCTTGAATGATAGGTATGTGTTTCCCGCAATAAAAGCTACTCAAAAACGGCATTTCACAGAGCGGGGTAATACAATGAAAAAATTGCACTAAAATTGGTCAGACTGCCTTGAATTTTGCACAGTCTGTAATTCAACTCGTTATCTACAAAATCCAAATGCAAAAATGATCATATTTTGCAAGTAACAAAGCCAGAAACTACATCCCATAATTTTTTTTATGTCGCTTTGTCTGTCAGTAAACAATTTCACGGAAAAGAGTATTGGAGTTACTGGTCCGCTACCTTATAGTTAGTTAGATAGAATTTTACGGCCCAGTTTTATTTCCAACCTATTGGTTCAAGTCGAGCCGACCACGGCCTTTTCCCCAGTTGTGGCTCACTGCTTGTCTACTCCATTGCTGATGCCGAACATCACGCACGATGGTAGTAGGTTCCTTTTTAGAGTCCTCGGTATGACTCTGCCTGGGAAGCGAACCCGGGCCTTCCGCGTGAGAGGCTGATGCTCTTACCAAACACGCGTCAGTAAACATTTTCACGGACAAGAGTATTGGAGTAAGAGGTCTTCTACCTTATAATGATAAGACAACCTTACCCAGGTTCCTTGTCACTAGCATTCTTATCAGAGGTCCTTGAAATAATGGTTTGGTCCTGAAGGGACACGTGTCAGCATGAAGAACTACCATGCCACTTTTCTATGCAATGTTTCAAGTTTCATACCCAATATAGAAATTGGTACAATCCCGTCTCCTTTACTATTTTAAAGCTGATTCCTGTATTTTGTATACATGTGATATCAATTACCCTTTAACTTTGTTGTTTATGAATTTTTTAACCCTTTTAAATAACAAAAGAAAGACATTCCCACTGTCAACCAAAAGCACGACCTGCGCAGTGTGCTATATGATTGACGGGCTTCACTTATAAAAAAAAATGAACCATAATACGAAACAAAAAATAAATAATTAAAGCAATTGAATTATTAAAACAGTTCTTTTTTAACTTAGCTATAAACTTTTAAAACTAGTCGAATACTTTTATTAGTAAGATTCAGAAGTAATCTATGCAACAGGGTATAGAGAGTAATAACCGGGGAAGATTCGGGAATATTCAAAAAAGTAAACTGACTTGAACGAATGTACCAATTTATTTTTTTTTAGTGTGTTCTTAATCGGACGTCTTTTCAAACTTATCAGACATTGACGAGGGGAAGTAAACTTCATGACAACACTCGTGTTTGTCTGTATAAAACATTATTTTCTTGTTTCATTTGGGAAAGGTGTTATTTTATTTTTGACTGAGAATGCTAAGTTCTTTGACGTGCGCGATCAGAATGATTTCAGACTCCCGTACAAACTTGAAAAGCCGTCACGCTGAAAGGATTAAGAGAAATAAGGTATTTCTTCGTTTTTGGCTGTAGACAGGTTTCCCTGTTCCATCTACCCATCTGTCCGAGCTAAGATCATATGGCCCGCCTCGGTAATACAACACCAAGCTGTGGCTTCGAAAGTTGAGTACTACGAAGATAGCTTCTATCGATTTTACTGTCAACATACTGTAAGTTTAAAAAACTTAGCACTCAAACGAGAAAGAAGAGAAAGAAAAATAAAAGGCTGACAAAAAAAAAAGTAAAAAAAAAAAAAAGTGAAAAAGAAGAGGAAAGAATGGAGTTGAATTTTGATACTCTTCGATATTGACCGGTCTTGTGGTATTTTGAATGGAAACTCAAAAGGAGTAGATTGATGAGACCCTGTTCCGCGACGGATGGCGTGACGACACGGCAGTTCCTGAGAAAAACAGAAACGAATTCTGAAGAAGGCTGTCGATAGGCGTGATGCTTCCTAGACAACTTGAAGAAGTTGATGACGAGAAATGTCGAAAAACTTATCGCCATCTCCTTGCTCATGAGAAGGGGGCGAGAAACGTAGAGTATTCTGAACTTAGAATATTAATACAAAAACGACTGTTTTAAATATCCTAACACCTGAATACGCTATACTTTCAAGGACAACAGGAATTTCAAGCCTTCACAATAAAGCTTTTTCATATATTCCTACATCACAATTATTTCTAAAACACTTAGAACGAAACTTTCATAGGAGTACATGAATCCGAACTTATTTATCCCGCACCACAAAAGTACACTATTGGTTAGTTAAGTAGAAAAATTTAACAAAAAACTAAAGGCAAAGCGAAATTCATAACAAAACAAAGAGTATACTGTGATTACCGCACACTTCATATAAACAGGTTAAAATTTTTCAAGGTCGTGTAATCTTTTTAAAACTTAATTTGCACGATGAGAAGAAAACCTTTGTTTCACTTCCAAATTTAAATTACAGAAAGACTATCGCTGCTTCAAGCTCCCTTTCAACGGTAACTATCAAATTTTACCAATTTATGAAAGATTTGAATCCACTGAGATTCGTCTAAAATGGTCCATCATAACCAAAATATTCAGGTAAAATATCCAAATGTTACTGAACAAATGAAATCACAGCATTCGGTTCCTTTACAAAAACAGCTTTTTGTTTGAAAAATGACCGTTTTTAGATCAAAGGAACGGTTTACCATAAACAATATATGATTAATGATATTTCCCGTAGGGCAAAATATTGTATTTGAATCTCGGTAGCATCAGCAGTGATGTATTTCTACTTGTGTGAACGTGTTCGAAATATGGTATGCTATGGAATAGGTTTAACTAGTATGATATCATAATTGTATAAAAGATGACAAATGCAGACTGTTTTCGGTTAAATGAGTTGTATTTTCATGTCTGTGGCTCAGAAATGTGACAACAGTTGATAAAAGGACGATAATGGGATGATTCTGGAATCATCTCAGAATATCAGCTTCTCAAATGAGTGTCGATTAGACGAAAGGCTAGAAAAGATACGTATTTGAGGGGAGATAAATTTATAAATGCACGTATAATTAAGTTTATTTTAAACTTTTTGAAAATGCAATTACTTGTTGTTAAAAGCAAAATTGTGCCTTTAATCTGCAGTCATACTTAGTTTAGTCTCTTTGGGGTTTATCGTATGCCCTTTTTATAAGTCAACATTTTAAAATTTATCATAATACAGGTAATTAAGTTAAAGAACAAAAATTTATATAATTACTTTAACCCCCCAAAAAATATTAATGAACATCTTGCAATAATACATAGTATGAAAGTTTATTGAAGCTTTTAAAGATTGCACGTGCATATCATTAAATTTGTATAATATCCTAACAATTAATGGATTAACGTAAGTAGATTTCTTTAAAATCGATGAAGCTCAGATGAAAAGAACGAACCTTGCATAATCATAGACTTTTACACTGAATTTTCATTGAAGTTCTCTGATTGGCTGATGTTTAATTTCAACATTAACTCTAACTACGCAATTGCCTTGCCTTACTCTGGCAACAATATCAGATGCTTTATATAAACAAACCGAAATCGATGCCAAAACGTCTCAACAAGGAGGAATGAAAATTATGAAGGAACCCCTGCAGTTGAAAACTTTAAAAATTTATACAATCAGAACTATCCAAATAAAATGGCCTACATACTTATGTTCAGGTCAAAGGCTTTATGGGTTCCTTTTATTCGTTTTCTATCATTTTTTATTTTATTCCAATCACTTTATTTTGTTCGGCTACATCTTTATCATCAAATTTAAGATGATGTTATTACGTTTTTACGCACTGGTATTTGCGATAAACGTGCAACTTTTCGTTAAGTATTCTAAGGACAAGAATTTTTCAAACTTTTAAGATGAATATGAGAAACAAACCAAAAGTTGATGAAAGATATTCTTTCATTGTGATAAAACTGGTGAGGGGGTGAGCCTCCTCACAACATGTTGTCTCCTGGAATGGATTTATGGCAACTTCAGATGGAGATGCATGCAATCTCTTCTCAAATCGAACACGAGTTCTGAATGACGAATGACACTTTTCTGGACAGATCTTCATCCTTAGTCTCAAAATCATCTAAGAAAAGGTTAAAAATCGGAGAAAAATGACGAGAAACATACCGTGGGCAATAAGATAGCTTACATCCGTTGATATTGCCGTTATGATGGTCATATTATTCGTAGCCTATTCAATTAATGCAACCCGCTTTCATTGCGGCGGTAAACGTGAGGTACGGAGAGGGATGGATAGATGATTTGGACGAACGGTCACAGTTAGTACCCAATGGTAATGATAGCTACTGAATCATTACATATCTGGTTCAGTTCAAACCCATCTCGTTGTTATACGGTAACACACCAGTCAGAAATATGTCACCGAGTATTTGACCTATCCTTGCATGCGCCTTAAGGACATACCCATAAAACTCGTCTAAGCTTTCCCGTTACTCATTTATCGTTTCCCCTAGCCATGCAAAACATGTAAATTACTTCAATAATACGGCTGTTTGGAGCTGACTGCGTTATTTTCTCTCTCTCATTATATTTTCGCTACCTCAGGCAAGTTGAATACTAGGGCCACATGAACAATTCTTCTCAAGCTAGCTTCGTACTTTTATCGAGGTAAATGGTGGCGCTGTGATAGAGTCGACAAAAGTTTGTCACATATTTGAACTCATCTAACTTCTCCCTGTTATAAATTTAACCTTCCTCCTCTTGATCTTTGTTTCCATTTTCCTCTTTAACATTATAGAAAGATACTCGAATGAAAGTTTTTACCTCGAAAACATATATTAATTTCAATTGGATTTGTATTTTTGTGACAGCCTTAGTTAATTAAATTTATTTAAAAGTGGTAAGTAGTTTTAATAGTTTTAGACAATAGAAATTACTGGAAATCAAACAATAGAAATGTCAACTTTCTAGTTTGCCAGAGAACACACACATTGTAATTTACTGTGCCACATCTGGCAAATTTTGGTGTACTCTGTAAATAGTGTTGTCAAGAAATAGGCTTTGTACTCTGGGTTTGAAAAGGGCAACTGTTACTCTAAATTTAATCAATAATTCTTTTGTACAATTTGAGTCACAGGTATTTGCTAGATTCCTCTGTCAGCATTGTTTGTTAATTTCAAATTCTTTCAAGCTCAAAAAGTTAAAAATGAATTATTCTTATCCATCCATTCATTTTTTTTAGGTAGGCCTAAAAGTAATATGCTACACATATTTAATAATTATTACTGCTAAAAGGCAACAAGCATCCAAATTTTAACAGCATTGTACAGTAATTAAACTTTATTTTGGCTCTTTGTTTATTTTTCAATATTTTTTTTATCACTTAGAATCTTGCACAGTATTCCTATATGTGCTCCAGCCCCTTACCATATTGGAAGTAGTTTGCCTCTGAGGTACTGTACAGCAGTGCTTCTACACTGTTAAAAAAAATTTCTCTGTAAATTTACATAATTTTTATGGCAAATTTTTTTCCAACCAAATAATGTTTTTTTACAGCCAGACTGTAATCATGAAAAGACATTAAGGGTTTGTTTTTTCTTTACAGTTTTTGCATGTAAATTAGTTTACAAAAGTCTACTGTAAAATCGAATTACAGAATTGTTCTGTTTTGTTTACCTTAATTTTATGTGAATTTACAGCCTACTGTTTTCATTCCCGACGTTTTAATATTTATTATAATATCGCTTTTTTACTTTTCATATGTTATTACGTAACATACACTTCATCATTACGTAGATCAGGTATTTGCTTATCAACGTAATGTGTCGTTACGAAGTTGTTTTCAATCAAAACACATTGAGGATGCTTTGTTGTCATATTGTTGTCAAGTAGACTGCTATCTCTAGGAACTTTGTAATTGGAAAGTCACATTTTTTGTACAATATAATAATTGTTTTTAAAATAAATATGACAAAGAATGCAAATACATTGATTGCAAACATTTCCAGACAAGGTAAACAATAAGTTTATCACTTCCTGATTAAAAAACGCCAAAGAAGATATTATTCAAAGCAACAGCAATCCTTTTGTTAGGAAAATGCCTACAAAATAAGCTCCACCCATTTATGCAAAATGAGATTTACTTCATAAAGTGATAAATTTACAGACTCTTTCAAGTAAATTTGTGAAACGTTTTTAATTTGCTCCGATCAAGTGCATGATCGCCTGTGGCGATGAGTTGACATCAGTATACCAATTGTCAGTGCTCTGAAATTAGGGCCTTACAATTTCTTTTTACTTAAAAATGTGTGACAAAACACCAGTTGTATGGTATTTATAACTAAGAACGTAATAACTAGGTATGCTTTTATAATAAATGTAAGTTAATTTTCAAATAGGGCCATAAATTTGCCAAAAATTTTTGTTTTTAAACTGAAACTTCGCAGAACGATGCATGTTATATAGTGAAAATTTTCTGGCTGTTTCTTATTTGTTTGTTTGGGCTTATTTTTGTTTCTTTTTCAGCTTAAAAACAAAATGAATGTTTGTTAAATGACAGTATTTTTATGTGAAATCAGAAAAATACAAAATACTGTTAAAATTTCTGTAAATTTACAGAAAAAGATTTACAAAGCAGTAAAATTTGGTTAAAAAAGCAGTCAGAAATGGTTTTTCAAATAAACAGAAAATACATGTTAAACAACCTCTTTTTATTGTAGCAATACAAAGTGTCTGTAAAGATACAGAAAATCTCTATTAAAAGTAAAATACAAAAAGTTTAAGTTAAAAAAAGTCTGTAAATTTACAGAAATTTTTAACAGTGTACATTTATACACTTGGGGAACCACCTAATAATTTAAGGGCTTGGTACAGTATTCCCCCATTTTGAAACAGCAACCACATCTCACAAACCTCTCATATTATTTCAACAGTGTTTTTTCCTCTACAGTAGCCAGGAATTCCACCAGAAACGCAAAAAAGGGGTGGATTTATTAAGTACTGCTAAACCCAAAGTACAAAGTGATGCTGTCTTAGGCTAAAGTTATGAGTGTTTTTAGGGGGACAAAAGCTTGCTTTAAGACCTCTGTAAAGTGCAATTTGAAGGGGTTTAAAGGCCATATATTTATGTCAACTTGTTGCTGCAAAAAGTGTCTTTTTATGAAGTAAGATGCTAAGATATTGTCATCTTTTTTTAATTTTTATGAAAATTAAAATGAAAAGGGAGGGTTTTACCCACCTTCCTCTAAAAAGAAGGGGGGGGGCAAATCCCTCTTAACCCCCTCTCGTGGAAACACTGGTAGCTGTTTTGTCATTGTGCTGCACCAAGGCAAAATTTGCGTAAAGTGTTCCTCAAGTCAAAAAATTCAAAAATTCAAGAGCATGAAAGATGAATTGTAATAGTCGAAGTTCTATCTTCATTGAGCTGTGATAAAATGTGAAGTTTATTCACTCATATAAAAATGATACATTGCCCATTGCCCAATAACCTGTGATGGCATTGTTGGTCAATACAGTACTAAAATTACAGTCTTTGTATTTCTGTATTTTTCTGAAAGTTACTGCACATTGTACCAAGGTGTGATAGCACTCACATGGGGTGAAGTGATTAATTAAGCTCTCCCTGTGCAACATGCTATGCTTGCAAGCAAACAGGTAATGTTCAAGGTCATAAAACATTTTTAATTTGGAAGGGAAACAAAGCAGGTGATGTGAGTTGTACAACAAGAAAGTCAAAAATTATTGTGCAATGAACTAATTTGTTTTACTCAGGTGAATTAATTTCAACATTTTATATTTGAGCTCAAGAATGTCCTGTGTAGATGGGAGCTAGACTGTTAGAATTTATTTCCCATGCTGTTTAATATATATATTTTTTTAATTCCTTGACTTGAGGTACACTTTAATTTTTTCAGCACCCAGACGAAAAATTGAGAGAGGGAGCTGGACAAAGGCTGTCAATTTGAAACCTTTTAACAGAGCAAACATCAATTAATCAGTGCTAACATTGAGTTGTGATTTGTTTTTGCCCTTTAGCTATTTCCGGCTAAAGCATCTCAAATAAAATAAAAGGACTTGGTCACTTGCTGTAAATCATACCATTTGACGTCATTCTTCTGCACCTTATCTCTATCAAAGAAGAGAAAGGGACATAATTTCGTAAAAGATATATTTCTCTGAAGTACATAACTGAAGGAAATTATTTATATCATATCAAGGAAATTCCTTCTACGAATCTATTTCTCCGTCTTCACATCCTTAATTTTTATGAAGTAAGTGTTCCTATCATTTTGTTAGACATAGGGTAATGTTTCTTTTATCCTTTTAATCCCTCTTCCAAAAAGAAATCGTCATGAATAAACCAATGATGTCCTCAACTTACACCTCCCCGCCCTTAGCATCTTTTTCTTCCACCATTTTGGACATTTTACGCTTTTCTCGGTGAAAGTACCTCAATTGCGTCATTATTTTCTAGTAATTACAACTAAATAACATCATTTTACAGTTTTAACAAGTCACTCTGCCGATCCATTATTCTGATAGGTGTCCCACTGGAAAAAGAAAGGAAAATTAAGAAGCAAACCAAAATGATGGTCTGAAACAAAAGACGTCATCTTTTCAGTCTTTAAGTCATCATCTCATTTAGAGGTTTTTTTCGTTTCTCGTCCCAGAGGATTTCACTTCATTAAAAAAAACCTTCTTTGTTGTAAGTTTTACAGGGTTGAGAGAAAACTACAAAGGATGGGATTTGATGGCCACAGGCTTGACCTTAAGAATGGGAATTGAAAGGACACTCTTCACCGTTCAAATATATCGTTGTTAAAAATACATTTATTTTATGTAAGTTTGCTACGAACTTCATCAATATTTAGCGTTTTTTTGGCGCACGCGATGGTGTTCTTCTGAGTTCCATGATTTTAAAGTGCAGTTGAGTGTTCCTGACGTGTAACCCACCTATTAACGAAAAGAACGTTTGTTCCATTGCAGGTTTGTGGCGTTTTGTCTGTCTGTCTGTCTGTGTAAGATACTATATCTGTACAAATACCACCGCGGGATGGTATATGGACACACGAGCTGGTGCTTAAAATGTGAAATTAGGGTAACCTGTCGTGATTTAATTCCATTTTTTCGCAATCTGTATACAAAAATGTAAATATCAACGCAATAGTGGAAAATTATCAATTCAAAGTACTATCTTAACGAATACAACAAAAAGCTATGAATTTTAAATGAGAGTTATATACATTTTTTGTTTGTCACTTAAAATTCTTAACGACCATCAGAAAGTTAAAATCGTTTCAACTCCATTTTTTTCAAGTTTGCAATACTTGACAGAAGTTTTCGTTCAACAAACATGATGGAAGATTGGACAAAAAGTTAAATATCCAAACTGGTATATTCTGTAGATTCAACAGATAAGTACCGGTATATGTTGGCATTTTTGCAAAATGTTTCACAAACCTTCAGAAACTCTGATGACAGAAAAAAACAGAAATGTATCGTTTAAATTTTGTGAGAAGTGCACACAAATTACTGCTGAGTTAGAAAGACTTGTAACAAATTATAAAAGGGATGGGGGCATATTTGCATGTTTGAAGCATCATTTTATGTCATTCATGTTTCATGTGTCAATTTGTTTTTATTTAAAAATGTATAGAAGGCGAAAATTTTTTATTCCTTAATCTATAAAGAAAAGGCGAGAATGCAAATTCAGTAAATTGAAGAACCGTAGCAAAGGAAAGGAAAAATACAAAGTAAAAAGTAGATAAAGAGAGAAAAGAATGAATGAGAAAACAAAGGTTTTAACTTCCAAAGTAAATTATCCAATATTTCTTAATCAAATTAACTTAGCGACATAACAGGAAAAAATATAAAAGAATAAAAGAGAAAATAAAACAGAAAAAGCCAAGAAAATTCTAAACGGAAAACTGGAGAGACAAAAATGAGAAGAAAAAAAAAAACGAGGAGAAAAAGAAATATCAAGCAAAGAAAGTAAAAGGAAAGATACAAAAAAGAAAGCGTTCCAAAATGTCATCTTTTTTGAGCCCCATCACCACTGGGTATGCGAAGCAATCAGAGAGTTACAACAACGAAACATCCTGACCGATCTGTATAATTATCCTTACTAATAGACTGCATGTAACAAACAGAACATGCATTCATGTCATCAAATACCGTACTTTTGAATTATGTGAAACAATCGATTTCCTTTTACTGGCACATGTCCTATAAATAAAATTTATTCAAAACAAAAGAGGAGTTTCGTATAATTTCCCTGATGCTTCAAAATATTTGGACTCACTGCCTTTTTACTTTGAAAGGGTGTTAGACTCATTCACCATTTCGTCACTTTTTTGGCACTGGTAGGCATAGCCGCGTGCTCCAAGTTTTACGGCAGTACGGGTGCAACGATCTCGCGATTGCCCGCATATAAGGTAGACGAATTAAAATCGACACCTTTCATTGTGACAAAAGTATAAGGACACTATTTGAATCCTAAACCTAAACTGAAGATAATGCTATGTATTTCTCCTAACTGAAGCACATTTTATCAACTCTGATGTCAATGAGCCACGACGCCATTTGTTTGGGAACATGAAAGGGCCATCATCATCATTCGGTTTGCCTTTGTCGGCCGTTTCTGCAGTTATCCTATACGCATATATTAAAGGAAAGTTAAATTAAAATGTGTAACTCCTGGTTTTGAAAGTGAGGTCAAAGAGGAAGAAACAAGAAGGAAAAGTCGACTTAAGCACTAAATAATTAAAATACTTAACCCTTTTAAATTATTTATTTTATATCTCAGTTTGTTCATCGTCAAAACTATCAATATGAAAAGCTAACAATTTAATTATAGGTATGAAAACAGGAAAAGAGTTTTTAAATGAATGTAAAAATGTGTAACGGAAATAGAGATTATTTCAAAAGCTAAGTCTGTAAGAAGAGAGAGAGAGAGGAAGCTTCAATAATGAAGACCAATCAAGAGAGAGTGTTCTCACGTATGGAATGCTCTAAAATTGTAAAGACTATACCACAGGGTGACTAAGAGGATGCCCCACAAAATATGAAGAGTTATACGCTTTACGAGCTTAATGTTTAGTCCTGAATAATGTGAAACAAAAAAATTTGTTTCTCTTTTCCGTGTCATCATTCTCTTTGCACTCGCGAAAATTCCAAGTTTGTCTTATTTTTGCGTTTCTGTGTTTTCTGCTCAGGAAGTTTCCTCGTCGTGCGGCCAAAATAATTTACTCATTCAATTTTGTTCCTAAATATTTAAGGTTGATAGCCTCATTGGGAAGTACTACAAATTTTGCGACAGCCTCGTCTTGAGTTCCATGAGCTGCCGACTCTGCTCTGGGCATAAAAGCAACTGAGGCCATCTTTAGTACGTAACCTGTAAAAAGTATAACATCGACTCTGCTCCTTAAATATGTAACACGTATGAAACATTACACACATATTCACCACAATTGGAAAAAAACGAAAACAGGGAAAAGTTAAAATGCAAATTTTGTTGAAAGACGGTACATTCCTTTTGGCCTAAATTCGAACCGGTGGAAGGGTTACGTCAGAACTTGAGGATGACCAGATGACTAAGAATCTAATATTGCGGCGGTTTCAAGTCGACCAGTGTCACTTACTGCCAGAGAATTAGTGCTCTCACTTAATTCAAAATGATAAAGTCCTATAGATGTAAGCAATAAAGGTATGTTTAAGTTCGCTGAATTCATTCAGTTCATCAGAATATAAAAAAACTATCATAACTTCAAATGATTTATGGAATGTTATTATGTCGTTTTGGTGTGGCGCCGGCTGACGGTTGATAAAATGGAAAGTTTAGAATAGCGTTCACTTAAATAACCCTGTTATTTGGAAGAGGGAAACTGGGTAGTTTGATTATACCAGCTTTAGGAGGTGGCTGTACGTAAAGGCCTATACTTTTTCTTATATTTAAAGCATTTCAACACACTATGATGAAACGTGGGGAGATTTGAAAGAGAAATGCAGTAACCACAGCTTAAAAGTAGTGTAGTACACTGTCCTGTTTCATGATTGGCTCGTGAAAGTCATTTGACATTATTTCTTCTCCTCAAATGTGAAAATTGCTTTGATTTTTTTATCCATCATTTATTGGTAATACTAACATCATCAACAACAAACAATCAGTGAATATACAGTATTCATATAAACAATAATGATATCGAAAAAGAATAGGGATCAATAAGATTGAAGGAGACCAAAGTCAAACCACATAAATATCAAAAAGAGACATTTTACAAAAATGTAAACAATAAAGGAAAAGAAATCTCATGAACCGCACAATGAAATCAAATGGACCCTACACTCTAAAATCAAAAGAGTGAACTTAGTCACTCTTTGATCGAGTGAAAAGTATAAATTCGCTCCATAAGGGTGATAATTCACTCCAAGAGGAGTGAAGTTCACTCCAAAAAGAGTGAACTTCTCTTGAAACGAGTGAAGTTTCCCTCTTGATGGAGTGCCCACAGTGATCGCTCTTAAAAAAGGAGCGATCATTGCAGGCACTCGTGGAAGAGTGAATTTTCCCTCTTCCTCTAGTGAATTTCACTCTTTTTGGAGCGAACTTCACTCTTTTTGGAGGGAACTTCACTCCTCTTGGAGTGAATTATCACTCTAATGGAGTGAATTTACACTTTTCACTCGTTCAAAGAGTGACTAAGTTCACTCTTTTGATTTTAGAGTGTAATTTACTTAAACACACCCACTTATGGAAATGAATTGAAGCTGGAAGAGGGTAGAGGAGTTTCAAACTTAGTGAAACAACATGCAAAGGTTGAACATGGTACAGCTCTGCATTACACGGGTTTCAAAGTTTTATACACGAGAATAGCAGCGAGAATAAAAACTTAACCCTTTGTCGTTGTGCTCCGATCAGGGCATATTTGCGCGCCTCGGGAGTGGGCGGAAAAGCGGACGTAGCCCGCCCCGCAACGGCTTCCGTAGGCCATTGACCCCGTAACCTTAAACTATTGTCTCTCTCGTTGCTGTGGCCGAATTTTCGGGTAGCTACTCGCAGTTTCGAGCTCCGCGTGAAACAGTAAAGATGGGTGACAGCCGAGCTCTTCGCATGGGTCCAAAAGGACCCAAACAACGGTAAAGGGTTAAAATAAGCCTGTGGTGTGTGTTTACTGCAAAGCTGATGCCACTGTCTCTTCGTGTGTGCACGTAACCCTTTAGCCGAGTGGTGCAGGTATTTAAGATTAACGTGAACTACAGACAGAGCGAATATCACGGTCAATATTACCAAAAGATAGTGATAAGATGACGTCATGGTACAATTTCTTTCGTTTGTGATTTCCTGTGGATTTCAAGCATGTATAACGTTTAACTTTCAGAACGAATACAAGTTTGTGATAAAATTTCGCAACTTCTGGTAATACAGCTAGTAATTTACAATTATACAGATAATGCTTACAATGACTTACGGGTGCTGAAGCGAAAGTTTGTAGCCAAAAAAGAAGTCCGACTTTGAAATGACAAATTGTCTTCCGAAATAAAAAAAAGTTCAATCTCAAGTAAAAAGTTAGACGTAATAGGACAACTTTAAAATGAATGCTCAATTGTTTCTTCGTCACGTTTACAAAATGTACAAAAGGATTATCAATCTTGTTTATGCGAAGTTTATTCGGATCAAGGAGGACTTGAAAGAAAAATGCAAGTTGCGCTAACGCAAATGTTTTCACTATGGTATTTTACCGATGGGAGAGAGATCTCTGGTTGACCATAGGTGTAATACACGTTTCAGATGAGAAAGTTTTTGAACGTAGTTAGTTAGTTAGTTAATTAAGGTCATTAACATTGTGCGTCAGATAAATACCTAAAAATCTAATAGGACCATAGTTTACATGAAAGTTAAGGTTCGTAATAAAATTAGGTAAGGTAGAAACATAAAGACATAGAGGTAATAGGTTAGATTTATTAATATTTAATTTAATAATATTTGAATTGCTGCTTAATTTATTTTGGGAGTATGCAATAATAAACACCTAAAATATTAGGAAAACACTATGAAGAGAAATAAGAGGAAAATTGAGAGATTCAATTATTGTTCAAAATAAGTTTCGGGTTACTGGTCTTGTCCTTTTAAGTTACCTAGTGTGTCATTGTTTTGACTTTGCTATCATATCTGCCCTAATTGGCTATCCATGTCAGTGAATATTCCCACCATATCTGCAACGATAGCCGCATACCTCTTTGTTGTTGTAAGCATATAATAATCTATGAGTATGAAGCTACGCAGGGAGCTGTCACAGGTTCATTTGTCTATCATATACCATTTTAGGCCTACTGAGTGTAACATGTGCACATTGATCGTCTTGTACGCTAGTCAGTTAAATCCTTTGTCTCCATGTTGTCCTTTGTTGTTCCTTTATATAGCCCTTAATCCACTGACCCTCCCACTTGTCATCCTCCCATTGTTACCACACTCTCGAGCACGCGCCGGGCATTATAGCATTTACTGAAAGGGCCAAAGATTCAAAGCTCGTCGAAGTGACGTAATCCCTCCTGGGAAAACTGGAGAATAAAACATGATTAAAGCTGTAATTGGCAGCAGCAGTGTTAGCTTTCTCTTATCCCCCATATAGAAGGGGAACAAAATTAATTGACGTAACGACGGGCCGATTTAAAGATTCAAATAATTTAAAGCTGTCAGCTTAAACTTAATTCAGGAAATTCTTTACCGTCTTCTAACCGTCAAAAAAGTTAACAATTTCCGCTGGTTAAGACTGAAAGAAGTTTAACAAAACAAAGACTTTTGTGTTTCAAACGTAAATTTCCGGGATTGTTTGAATATCGGAGTAATTTCGTTGGTCGTGGAAGAAATCCTGACAAGTCTAATGCTCCTTCTTAGTTAAAACGTTCGTTTTCTTCTCTTAACTAAAGCATTTAATAAACCAGTGACCCCAGGTCAATCTGGTACAAAGGGAAGAAATTTATTTCCACACGCAAATGTAAATCTCACTGAGATACCGAATTGTACCTATTGACGAATTTGTTTATGGTTCGGCTTAAAGAGTGCTGCTGAAAAAATAAAAGTACCACTGAGATATAATCGTTCAATAATTAGGTAGGACCGTCTCGAACTAAGGTAAGGACAAGATACTGTGTCATTTTTGTCAGTTTCCACATTACTGAAGTTAAAAGGCCTGGACCGAATCATTCAGTACATGGATCCTATAGGTTGTCCAAAATTCTTTCCACAAACTTCACATTTTCGAGGGAAAGAAGCTTCTCGACAAGTCCCTCATCTCTTCTGAGAATAGGCGGATCTGGTGACAGGAAATTACATTACAACCTGAAAATGAGAGAAAAACGAGTATGGTACTAAAGCATTGAGATACAAGGGTGATGTACCCTTGAAGGGCAGGAGCAGTCATCCCAAATTGAAGTAGGGTAGTAGACTGTCCAGTTTCATGATTGGCTGCTGGGAGTCACGTGACAATGTTTTTTCTCTTCAAATGTGAAATTTACTAGAAATAACTGCTTGGTTTACCTTGAATATGCAATAGTTCAATCATAAAATATAATGAAAGATACTTTGAAGAGAAATAAGACGAAAATTGTGCTATTTAGCTTTTTCTTCACAATACGTTTGGGGGACTGCTCTTTACCTTTAAGGAATTCGTATGAAATACATGTTAAATACTATTTAAAGTACTTCTGGTATTTTTTAAGTGTTCCGTGACTTACTGGTAGGCTAAAGGGGGATGGCATTCAGTTGACGGATTGTTTGAAGGAAGTGTGTTATTCCTATCTTACCGTAACATATATTGGGGCAAATTCGCAGTAACCATAGACTGATAGAGATGAAACATATTTTAGCAGTCCCTTATACTGTTACATCATTTGAACTCTACATAAAAGTGTACCTAATGAAAATCCGAGTACTACCTTCAAATCACGTGAAAATATTTTCCGTCTCTTCGTTAATATATTTACATATTCATGCAATATAACTCGTCAGTTCACGTATATGCTATAATACTTGTCTTGTGACTGTTGGAAGTAAATTGCTAACGCCGTTTACAGAAAAATCCAGTCGCACTGACTTGATTTAATGTATTAGGCTATTCTGTTTCTTGAATACCGGTAGCCCTTGAGAATCATGTTACAAAATTTCCCCGTCAGTTACGAAATTTACAAGAGTATTTGTGAAATTCAGCAGTTTTTTAGGACAAGTTTGAAGCAACTGCCTTTGCGCTTTAAACTTAGCAACATCCCCTGCAAAAAGGTTCAAGGGGATTTACCAATAGGTTCTGAATCACACACAACGGCCAAGGATATTTCAAACAAAGAGTAATTTAATCATATCAGTACTTCGCACTAATGCCGCCCTAATATACTATGAAATCAATCTATGAATGATTGGGAGTGATAAAGCAATGCACGTTTGGTTGAAAACCCCCATCATGCTATTTCTATCGAAATCACTAGTTGGTCGCTCTAATTTCAGCCAATCGAATCAAGAAAATATTATGGTTTTAACTTATTTTATTAGAATGCTCACAAAACACGGGCTATCGAAAGCACAGGTGATAACGTAACTACACTCGTCTCGTAACTTAAACTATAAGAGTGGATGACTGAGCAGAAACAGTTCTGACCGGTCTTACATGTCTTTATCAACCGTTCTATTATTCTTTCCTGAAATTAAAATTTTACCGTCAGATATTATGCTAATATTTCACTTTTTATCAACCTGCGCATTTCTCTTTTCCTCACTGTCAATTGGAATAAAAATGAGATTTGAGATATTCTCCTGCAACCGCTATGAGAAAAGGTAGGACACACCCGCAGTTCCTGCAGCTGTAGCAGCATGGACGGATTCTTAAGAGCATAAAATGGACGTGATAAACCATTTCACTTCCGGCTTATAGCTTGAACGCTAGTGTCAAATTTTGGCAAACTTCTTCAAGCGAGGGGCCTTCAGTAACCTCTTCTGGATATACCTCATGCTTGATAGGAACTGAAATTTTAGCCAAAATTTTGACAATGAGAAGGTGTGTTTTAACTGCCGCTGATCTTGAAGCGCACAAGCTTTCTAATGAGAGAAGTGAACCGCCCAATTTTTGAAAGCAGGCCACAGTGCCGTTCTGAAAATTGAAAACTTCCGAATCGAAAAACCGCAGTGAGTTGTACAGTTGTACATGATGGCTATTTTTATAGTTTGTTTTTATACTGATCAATGTTTCAGTTTCAGTTACCTCCACAAATTGGAATATAACGCATTTCCGAATGTTAAAAGTGGACTTGGTGGACGGGGGACTGTAAAAGCAGGTCGATTTGAGAGCTGCCTTTTTCAGTTTTTCCTAAGTCCTCCCGAATCTCTGGCAAAGGGCTGTTCGACGAAACCAAATTTTTCACTGCTTTCCGAAGAAGCTATTACGTCCGCTGAAGGACCCCACTAACAAAATGGCATAATATCTATATAAGAACAACATGAAAGCGAATGCACAAAGAAACTTAACATCCTGTAACAGAACATTGAAGGCAGTCAAATATCACCCCAAACTAAAGTTTTTTAGTTTGTAAGGTCAACAGAAATTCTCAATCAATTCTTTAATTGACAGCAAATTCAAAAAGTGAAGAGTACTGTGGCTCATATTCAAGCATGTATTGTACTGAGAGTATTCTGATTAAACATTGAGTCTTGTATACTCACCCTGAAGCAATAAACTGACATTGCGTCTGGATAAGGATGAGTTTTAGACAGTCAAGTTGTGGGAGGGGCTAAGTGGGTCAGAGGCGTAGCCAGGGCCCGAGACTTCGGTCTCCCAAAATTAAAAAGAATTAAGGTTAGCTATGTGTTAAAGAAAATGCACTTGTAAGTTGCACCCTGAATTGTACTCTAGCCCCCTATATAATTTCAAGCAACGCCGGCCACTAAAACTTAGGTTACGTGAAATTGTCTGGGGTGATAGCCTGGGTTTGGATCTTTAAACAAAACCTGTCGGAGGCAGGACAACGTGTCCCATAAAATTCCCCAATCTCAAGTATACTACGTACCGTACTGAATGATGGTGACCCTCTGCATAGATAGTGTTTGAACTATCCCTATGCATAGGCCACGACCCTGCTAAACAATGTTGAAAGAATTTCCGACACTTGACTCAGACTTGTTAGAAAGAGACAAGAGTAGGGCATGCAGGGGCCATTTCCGTGATAAAGAAAGAAAAAAGATATTTTGATCTTCACCTTGTCAACCCAAGCTTGGACCGAAGTCCCAGCATTACAGATTATTCTGAAATTGAAGTTAAACAAGAGTCCCTTCAGTAGGTTTTCATGTATGAGCTGACTTATTGCGTATCCAGAGGTAGACCCATCTGTCAGTTTGTAAGAAGGAATTGACGATCTGATGAACAAAATGATTTCTTTATATAAATAAATACAATCACGTAGTATTTTCCCAGGTTGCTCTTTGCCCTTCCCTTCTTCGAAACCGAATGAACAAAATTTGAACCTGTCACTGATTCTTGACTGCAGAGTACGTTCGAACGTAAACAAGTAATCTGACTTAACTCGTTGATCGAATTTTGTCATGGAGGGTTTTTCGAGTGTGTTCTTAGGGGTAAGCCTAGGGGAGGGAGTTACCCTTGTTAAAAAAAACATTGGGGTTTTAAAGGTCTACTGATGCAAATAGTGCGAATTTTAGCCTCAAACGTGACAACACTGGCAGTGATCACCATTCTATTTTGTAATTTCTTGCCATTTTTTGAACTCGTTCATGAATGGGAGAGTTCAACCCCAGTACTTCCATTTAGCTATACGCGATTGAACTTGAAAATGAGACAGTATATGTAGGACTAGATTTGGAAAGCAGGAGGGACAAATATCTCTTAGGAAGAACGTGCAAAGACTATTGATGTTTAAAAAGACCGCATATCTCAAAACAGTTTAATACTTTAGGATAACATATACAGGGGCGACTGGTGCTTCTGTTAAAGGTAAACTCCACTGGCCAGAACTTGGTTTATGTAACTGCATGCTTAGTTAATAGGAGGCAAGTCTATTATTTTGCAGATCAATTTAGTGAACGTTTCAAAACCTTGCAGTGTTAGCACTAAGCAAATAAAGACTTTCGTACAAGAATAACTTTTCTTCTTCGCTTCAAATTGCACTTAATTACCAGAAACAAAGCAGCAACTGTGATTTTGTTGATTATTTTTAGTTTTCAAATCGAACGAAACAAAGAGGTTTTTGTTTTTTAAAGGTATTCATTGTCAGCTAAAATGGAACAATATAAAAAAAACTGATCTAGACAGAAAGGGAACGTATTTCAGTTACAGTGACATGTCTAGAAACAGAATGGCAACGATTTTAACACTATCGAATGATTGGGATTTGGAAAGCGAAAGGGTTGAATAAACCCCTTTCCATTTGTTAGGAATTTGGTCCCTTTTTGCACACTCAATTTCTAAATCTTTGTAAACACGATTAAAAGCCGAGACAAAACTTTCCTCCTTGAAAGAAAGGAAAAAGAGGAATGAGACAAAAGTAGAACAATATGAAACATTGTTTCACTGATAACGAAAGTAGTCTAGTAATTAAACAGAACTTTCACTATTTCACGGGGGGGGGGGGGGGGGATTTGTGAATTAAACAGACAAAGCCATTTTTACATGGGGGATATTTTAGTAATTGAATGGGTCATACGCTTTACTTTTACATGGTATGAACTTAGCTAATAAACCTTGGTATTAGTTTTCGTTTCATGGATATATAAAGTAATAAAAGGGGCACCATCTTCACTCCATTTCCCTATTAATTTATGATCGATATAGGCTAGTGTCACAAAAGTGAAGTTTTTGGTTAAAAAACCAATACTGTACCATTTTTATTAGGGTAGGATTTAGTAAAAAATTTTGGCTCTTTGGAATGTCACGAGTGTCGTGCATGGCAAAGAGACCAAAGATGTAAGTTTATGGGCTGTCCCCCCCCCCCTTTGACGAAGAATAAACAGATTCCATCTTCCTCTTCCTTTTGATACCGTATCGTAAAATTGAAAATTGCTAGGCACTGAAAGTATTAAATTAATTTGTACTGTTTAAATGGTATGAGCTACATTATTATATGTAAACTTGCTAAGAGTCAGTCCCAGGAACAAAACTGTGTTCATATCACACAATGTAATACTTATATGCTTCTGTAACTTGATTTTTTTATGTCGTAATAAATAAAAGACAAATGAAATAAAACGCAAACTTTAATTAGAATAATTCATAACAAATAAATCTATGGTGGGATAATGTTTAACTTGAGTGAAGGAATTTTTTTCCGAAAGAGGAATAAGCTCTTAACTGGACTATGAGCGTAGAAAGCGTGGATCCTCCACTGATTAGCGTGCGGACTTTTAACTATATACTTTTCCCAACGTTACAAGGAAAAAACCTCTAACTTTTCACTGTGTGATATATTTATCTACCTTTTCACAGATATCGAGTGCTACCGACAACTGAATTTCAAAACTCAAAAAAGGGACAAAAGGTAACATGAAACTATTTGCATGGCCCGTTGTCGATCAACGTTTTCGAGTTCTTGCGATTCCACGAGAAGGCCAAGCATATAGACAGATAGAAGGAGAACGCTCTGATTTCTAGCTCGGGCGATTTTGCAAAATGAGGGGTTGGAACGAAAAGGTTAATGTTCTCTGCCAAATTCTGATTAAACTTTTAAGGATTATCAGAGAGGAAATCTCTCGTCTAAAATCGCAGTCCGGACCGTTCAACCCCCATCCAACTGAGGACGCCCAATGACCATTGACGTCGTCCTGGTGGAACATGCAGGTCTAGGGGGTGTCCATTAATATCCATGTTTGCATGACTTTCGATGCCATTTGATGCAATATTTGAACATTTATGTAAAGATGATTTGGCTACAGAGATTTCAACTACCCTACAGGTTGGGAAACAATGAAAAGCCCTTTGGAAAATGTTTCAGGGTCCATAGATGCAATGTAATGCATTATTTTGGGTGTTTTAACAGAAATTTACGCAAAGCTTATATGTTTTACCGAGAGAGCGAGTTTAAAGTTGCGTTCTTGAATTAAGAGCTGAGGGACCGGAAGTATGTTTTCTTGGCCCCTTAAATTTTTTACGGAATAATTACACACCTCAAAATAATATTAACTTACCCGTTTATAACTGTTCCCCAAATATCATTCCTTACAGTAAACTAAACACTTAAAGATTGTAATAAAAAGGGATTAATTATAGGATGAATAAAACCATGCCGTGAACTGTGGGGTTAATATTCAAATTTCAGTTTTCTGTCATGCCAGGTTTTTCAGATGCACACTGTTTAACAAAGTGTTTCTTGATTGGCTGTTGCAATTCTATTGTATCGACTTTATTCTGTGTTAGGGTTAGGGATTAGGTTAGGGATTAGGTTAGGGATTAGGGTTATCGTTAGCCAGTTGGGAAATTTCTTGTTAAACAGTGCGTATCGCCCCAGTTTTTGTAAGTTCAATGAGTCTTCAACTTCCACGCTAATAACTTAGCTTCGTAATCTGCCCATCTACAGAAAAAAAAATAAACTACCCACTTAAAAAACCTGGTGGGGGCGTAAAATCGGAGCTAAAATCCCCCACTGATTTGTTTATTTCTCTTACAACTGTAAGTTTAGACTTAAAGATCGAAAAAGTAACGAAATTTTCAAATAAAATTTTACTTATTTTACTTCCGGAGCGGAGGAGAGGGACATCGTAAGATGTTGAGTAGAACCATAAAATCACACGGTGGTCTGTAAAAAAGACTTAGCCATAATTTATGGTATTTTTATTTTGCCTTTCTTTTAAAATCGTGGTTTAGATACACTCTGTAGGGAACCAATCCATGTATCAAAATAAAGATTTCTTCCAATGTTTTTTCGTCATGAGTTTAGCAATAAGCTGTTCTTGGAAGTAATATTGTTTCACTTGTTTGAAAAACGTCTGAAATTGTAACATCAATAAGTTAACAGATTGAAACCGAAATTTATCTTTTATCTTTGACAAATCATTCTCCGGCTTGTCGACGTTCCTTCATAAATCATTTAAGAGAGAATGAAAACATCTCATTTTCCATATCCCACTTTTTGTTATAACTTTTTAAAGCTTCGTTCCATTTTGGTAACAATCAGTAAGTAACGTTTGGTCACAAGCCAACGTTGGTTATAGAGTACTTAATTGACGTGCACCGAATCTTGGATACGCATTTGAATGATTTATCGTCGCCTTGTCCTCTACAGTAACTTGTTGTTAGATGTTATGATTCCATTTCATATATCCAATAGGAAAGGTTATCATATCACTAATGACCGCCTAACAAGTGATTAGTAGGTCTATACGTATCACGATAGTAGACAATGATGTATAACACCGACTTTGCAGTAAAGGCTTGCAGTCAAGACTTTGCAGTAAAGGGCAAATTTCTAGCAAAATTCTCAGTAATATCAATTATTATCAATCATTTTGACATCTCGGAAAGATGCATGTCTGATTTTGATTCAAATAAATTGCCCGTCGTCCTAATGTTATTTTTTAAGTCTGTGCTCGCTCTGTAGGCTGGTCTATGGACACAGTAACATCTCAGTCTGTCAGCGAACAGGGTTTGATTTGCTTTTAATTTTAGATAAAAGGCAACGAAACATTGGCCATGCAATGTTAAAGAAAAGCAGAAGTTTAAAATAAAACATCTCTTGAAAAATTCAGAAATATTTCTGAAATATTTCTGGATTCTATCTTATTTCCGTGATTGAGTTTTTTATCGTAATACCCCCCTTCTTTTCTTCTCTCTTCTTTTAGTAACTTCCGACGTAATTCTCTTCACGGTTTGATGTAATTTTTCAAGAGATGTTTTATTTTGTTTTTTTTTTTGTGGAAAAAACGAACGAGAGAGTTGTATGTTGAAGCAGCGGGAATAAAAAAAAGTAGTTTAAGTCTCGATATTGCTTAAGAATAAACAAGAAAGCACCTTAGAATTGCCGTGGATTGCAAGGCTTAAACTTCATAGAGTATTCCGGGAGCTATTTGGCCTCCCCAATTCTTGGATTATGACATGCAATAATTTCAATAGACTAAACTAAGAGCACAACCTCGAAAAGTAAAAATGAATATTGATAGGTAGATGAGCATGTGACGAATACGGTAGTTCCGTTGTTACATTTAAAAGTTAGGGTTTCCTGACATTTTTAAAGTTAATTAACGGCCTTAAACTTAATAAGTTAAAACAACGTTAGTAGGTTAAAGGTTGCCTTCCATTGGTAAACTCGAAATAATTTGTTTATTCAATTTTTAAAGTGATCGAATCAGTGCGAAGTTTAAGTGAAACAGCGATGGCCGGTTAATTATAATAACTGAATAATGCACGAATGGAGGGTTGTACTAGAGCACAAACCGAGTACTTCCAGCGAAGTAAAGTGTGTCAAGTTCAATTCGGAGCAAAACTCTTGTAACTTCATATGCTGATATCTTGGTATACAAATATAGTATGTCCAATTCGAAAAAAGTCTTACCAAAATATGCTAATTTTGTTTCTCTTTCACATATATCAAAATTACATTTTTTGGTTAAAATTCCCCTTGAAGTGCACATAAAGCATCGAATTTCAAAAATATATATTTCAGAGACTTAACAATGCATCACAATCATAATCACAGTCATTCAAAATCCATTCTGATAACTGACCTTATTACTGAGATTACTGAGATACGAAACGTTGATACTGTATTCTTTGAAATTGTCGATTGAGCAACTAAAGATTTGTAACGCCCTTTTTGTAAAACTAGCATTATTTGACCTCGTTTTCCTTTGCAATAAAGATTTTCACCACGTTGAAATAATTTGTTCATGTCTTTTTAACCATGTAGTACTGGAAGGGGTTATAAATTCAAGTCTTTCTACACAGGTACAATAGGTCTTAGAGATAGCAAAAACAAAAAAAAGACCGTAATTTGAGTAGTGCAAGAATGACAAATTTCTGTGAAATCTGCCACTTTAAATTGAACTGAACAAGCTTCAACATTCTAAATTTCAGCTAAGGAATGCCCTGTGAAGATAGAAGTTGGACCCTTTGAATTTAGAGGTCGCATGACATGAAAATAACAAACGTGAGTATTTCATGTGAAAAGCATTAAAAATCGAGAAAATTGTCACAATATTTTATTAAAATCCGGTCCAAAACTGACCATGTACAGGGTAATTTCTGATTTGCATGCAATTAATCATGCATAAACATTAGCTCAATATGCAAATCTTGTGATGACTAGAGAGAAGAATATACCATATATGGCTACTGTTATCCTTCATTTCAAGGACAGTTGTAACATTAGTATGTCCTGAGGCTTTTATTTTTTAAGTTAAATTGTGTCCTTGAAAATCACTAAACCATGAACCATCTGATGATTAACTTAATAAAGGGTCAACAAAAGGATTGTGAACATTGTGTAACACTCCACATCATTATTATAAAAACATTCAAACTTGAAAGAGGATATCTTGAGAAAAGATACTGACATAATTTAAAGATATATTTCCCCCGCTAGGAAACTTTACTCCTTAAGTGCTAAGTATAGTCAAAGTTTTTTTGGCTGACATATCTCCCTACCTTTAAATTTATTTTATAGCATACATTTAAATAAATGTATGAAATTTTTGACTAACAGACACTTAAACTAGTCAATTTCCAGAGATCTACAACATGAGGGCAGGGTATATCACAATTCTACCTTCATTGTAATTTTTATACTATGTGGTCATTTCTTATAATAAATTATTAAAGTCGGAAGATTTTTGATTATATGACATTTACCGTTGCCACGACAACATACTTACAACTGGCGATATCATTTTAAATAGTTATAGTCTATTTCATTTTGTGGGCCCTCGTTAGTGACATTTCCTTAGGGATGTGAGGCCCTGATATCACAAAGCTAAATATATCAATATTGACCATTTTGCTATGATTTGTGGAAAGACTGCTGTCACACTAAACTGAAGCGTAACGAATACACGTAACCGTTTCGTCTAGAGAGGTCTTGCACAAAGGTCGTAATCACTCTATAATACAGAGCGTAGGGAAACCATTTTGGACTGTAACCTATCACAACAAGCAATAACCGTTATGTTTATATGGATCAGTGGTAACGAGGGAAAGATAAGGTTTTTGTTTCCAGTTCCTGATCAGTCCCTCCGTCAAGATGTCTTACCAAAGTCTTTCATAAGTCGGGAAATTTGCTAGAGAAACACATTATATAAGCAGAATTAAAAAGCTCATTTTCAACGAGTACCGAGATATGAAAAAACCGTTTATGTACAACAATGAAAACTTGTTGATACAAATAATTGGTGGTGTGTCGAAGGATGACGTCACGTGCGCCACCTCTGCAAGAGAGCTGTCTGAATATTTCTAAAAGGTTTAGTAATACCGTCGAGATGACATATGCCTTACGTACGCAATAGCCCAAGGAACACACATTACCATCCTACACCATTCATTTCATATCTGCTTCGTGTGATCCAAACACGTGAAAAATCCGGACACAGTGCGCTTGCCGTAAGCGTAGGTCGCACTACAGCGATATCGGATCGGATTACGGTCCGATATTTAGTGAGTTTTTACTATTATCTTCAACATCTGTGGTCTGGAAGAAGCAAAACTTTGCCAACATTCGGAATTATTTGATTTTTTTGACAGGACTACGAAAATTTAAATTGTACTAATTATGCCGTGACGTCACATCCGCAGATAGCTTTTATCGGATACGCGCAGTCCGATAAAAGCCGTTTGTCAGCGTGACCATGGGCGTCCGCAGAAAAAAAGTCAGGGGGGGGGGCGAAATTTCTAGGAGGGGGCAAAACCTCCAAGTCACCAAATTGACACAAAGCATGCGAAAATTTCAGCCCAAAATGCCTCCCAGATGGCCGGAAATGGCATTTCTAAGGCCTATTTTTCGCATAGAGACTTGGAAAACACGTTTTGTTCGGGTTTTTGCTTTGATTTTTATACGTTTTTTCAAATTTTTGATTTTCCGGGGGGGGGGGAGTGCCCCCCTTGCCCATACCTGCATACCCCCATGAACGTGACATCATGAAATAATTAGTTTACATTTTATTTCCATTGTCCTCTCATACAAATCATATACTTACACAGGGTGGCAAATGTGTGGTTCTTTCTGACAATGAATGGCGGACATTTAACTAAAACACACAAAAATGCTTAAGATTGAACTTGGAAACGCTTTGGAGCTTAATCTAATCCGATATCGCTGTGAGTGTGACTTGCCCTTTAAAATTCAGCATGAACAACGACTCTCCAAGGGACAAGACATCAAGAGGAAATGGGATAGGATCGCTATGATCTTTTACATACCTGTTCTTGTATTACCAGGGAGCTGTCGGTTATTTGGAACTGCTTCCTGGTATATCACAGTAAACCTTTAATAAAATACTTTTGTCACATAAAACATCAAACTAGAGGTTTTCTTGAGGATAGAGTTTTAAAAACCCCTGTTTGCTGAAAACGTTATTGAATGCATGGGCGTCGATTTGGGGGGGACAGGGGGACATGTCCCCCCCTTTTTGAGTGGCGGGAACACTAATGTAAAAGTCCCTTCCAATTTTTTGTGACCTGAAACTTAAAAATTAGGTACTTCCAAAAATAATATACAAGTAGGTTATGAAAAATATGCTCTACTGATTACGATCGATTTATGTATCAATAATTACACAAACTTTTTGGGCGCTCCGCACGCTTGCAGTGTCATTGGTGTCTTTTTTCAGTTGCATATCAAGGATACATTATTAATCTGTCTCTATGAATATGTCGATTGTTCGAGTGCATAGGGCAGAAGGTGTGGCTACGAAGGGGCACAACATATAGGAATCTGAAGAAGTGGAATCGTCCCCTACTAAGTTTTAATGAAATTTGTAATCTTTAGTGAATAACAAGTCTTGGTAGGCGTAACACATTTTAAGGAAGATGTCTCGGTGCACAGTCTGCAAACAACTTTTTCAGAAAAATAAATGATTTCAAATGGAAAATTTCGACAAGAGCACATCGCACATTCGTGTAGCGATTCGACCATTTCGTATTTAGACCATTATTCGAAAACTAAAGTCACACTGAATTTTGCTAGATTAGAGACTTCAATCTGGAATTCGAGGTACACCTCCATCCTTTGTCTGCAGATAATGTATGAGGTGTCGTTCTAAACTTCGAAAGGACATATTTTAATGTTTTTTTTGTATATGAACAGTCCTACACCGGTAGTCCTATGCAACGGTGTCTCAGTAACAGCAGTGGGTACCACCCCCACTCGATCTGTGGTTTTCCTGCCGTTGATTGAAGTGTGCTTTGATCAGTTTATGGATTTAACCTCCTTTCATCAAAAATGGTTTCTTTCTATCAGATCAGATCTTTTGTACAAATCCTTCGTAAACTTTCACAATTTTCGTTGTGATTCTTTTTACCTTCAGAGTGCACCTGGTGTTTAAATTCACATTAGCCGTGTAGTCCGTTGACGTAATTATCCACACTTTCAAGACCATGTTTTGAAAACTTTGGAGTTTCCAAGAAACTCAAAATATTGAAATATTTAGCACCATTTTGCATCTGGGCCTCCTTTTCTCGGGTACCCAGTGGCGTAGCTTCAGGGGGAGGCGGCTCTGAAGAAATGAAGAATTCGGAAATTTGCCATTTGCGAAACCAGTCTACAATGTGGCTTTGACAACTCGTGAAATTCCGATGTTCCAAATTTTCTCCAAAAAGAGATCCATATTCGTCATTAGTTGTCCCAAAAAAGCAAAATTTTTTCGCGCCCTTCGCGCGCCGAAAATTGCAATTCCTAAGCAGAGTTGCTCGCTCATACCTTCAATTGGGTAAACTTTCCGAGCTCTGGAGGTGACAAAATCGGAAATTTGCTACATGTTACACCAGATCATCAAGTGACAACGTAACTAAAGTGCTGTTTTTTTTTAAAAAAAAAAAAAATTATAAAATTCCAAATTTTCTCCGATATAAGCTCTTGACTAAAAAAATTTCGTCAGCGAACCTCATTTCGTAGGATGTTGGAAAAGAGTATGTAGCAACAACGATCCCTGGTCACCGCTCCATCTCCAGATTTGCCAACAGGTTATACAAATTCTTCAGTAATTTCCCAACTTTTCAAATTTCCAAACTTTTCTGCAATACAAGCTTAATATTTTCAGATATTTGAAAAAAGGACAAAAGTTTCAGCGCGCTTCGCCCCCCGCGAATAACGTCCTTAGTATATTGGTGTTCACACTTAAAGAATCGTAAAATTTGAACGACTACCCACCCCTTCCTCTGCAAAAATGTGTAGGTAGGCCGTTGTGGACACCCTACCAGGATAAGTGAAAAAATGTGCCAGATTTCCCCCCACTTTGAAAATCAAATCGACGTCCCTTATTGAATGTCCGACCGTTAGACATAACAACTTTTCATTTTTAGCGGAAAAATGTCTCTAGGGGAGCATTGACTTCATTACTGTCTGCCGGGTTCTTTCCCCCTGTACAATATTCCAACTTTCTTCCACTTTCTTGTGCAATTGCTTTTTGTTTCGTCCTTAAAGATCCCAACGGAAATAAGCTTTTTTAAAGGCTTTTAGGTTTTCCCTGGTACTATGTTTGTAACTCATTTCACTCATCTTTTATGTCTTATATTTCTGTTTATTGCCTGTAGCATCCTTTTTTGTATATCCTTTAACATTTGTTTGTGTTTGTGTTTTTATATGTACCAAATAAATCAAACAATCAATCAACCAATCAAAGGAACACATTATATCTTCTCAATTAACATAGTCACGTACTACTTACCTTACTGTAAAATATCTTCAACTGGTTCACAAGTCATTCATCTATATATAGTTCAAGCACGGATGTGTTAAAAGAAGAGTTTAGTGTCACAAAAGGATTTGATATGTTAGGCGGGTGCTTAGTCTAAGCAGGGAGAAGTGATTAGACCCCCTGGTCTAAGCATTTTGGTGGAATTTGCATTGAAATACGATGTGCAGTTAGATCTCAAAATATGAGCAAGTAAAGTTTACACATTTTCAACAAAAAGTGAACTTGAGGCAAACATATATGACATCATACCCCCCCCCCCACACACACACACATTAGTACTCGGTCTTTTGTGTGTTTTTTTTAAACTTAGAGTCGATTTTCTCCTCAACAATCCCATATTATTGAAATATGATTGCATAAGTGGCATAAAAACTTAACAAACTTTGCATCCTAAACAGAGTGGTCCTATTCCTATTAAAGTCAAGGTACACAACAGTTTGATAAACAAAGGGAAACAAAGCATTCCCTGACAATGTGAGGAACTGATATAAGCTTTGTTGCCCTCAAACTCACTTTGAAACACAAACCCGCTGACTTCATTAACTGATATGTCGAGAAATACATGTCCGATTTGAATGGAACTTTTGCCACACTCTGTAGATTTGGTTCCTTTTTCACATATGAAAATTTCATTTTGGCTTAATCTTCTCCTTTAAAAGTAACACCTCCCTGGTTCAAACTTTACAGATTTCTCAACGATCTACGACTATATACAATATAACAGCGAACTACTTAGAAAATAAAGTACACTCTAGCAATACATTAATGAAAAGATGTAAATTAGTCATAAAAGTACAATATTGAGATTTGATAAGTCACTAATGACTACCTGTAAGATAACAATATGCATGACGGTACGGGACCGAGGGTTTCAGCCCCCAACTGGCCAAAATCTTGCAAGGTCGGACAGACTTTGGTGCCACAGTCGGGCAAAGGTCACCGCCCCTGAGAGAAAGAGTCCCGTAGCGGCCATGACAATATTTTATGGATGGATGTATTAATGTATGGATGGATGGATGATGGATGAATGGATGGACGGACGGACGGATGGATGAACGAAAACCACAACCCTCCAATTTTCAAATAATTTAGGGGTGGCTCCAGCCGGGGGAAGGTGGTCCCCTTGTCGAGAAAAAGATTTTGTTTCGTCAATGAGCCTTTATCCATACAATAAATTTGGTTTGTTACGTCTCTGAAATCATCCCTTCTTCGGAGCTTCGAAATGCTGGTCCCTCGTCGGGGAGCTTGGCTCCCAGACTCGAAAATCCTGGCGCCACCCCTGGTTTCTTTCTGCTCTTTCCTTATAGTTGCAGAAAGGCTTAGGCAAACTTATCGATATACGCTTTCCAAGCTTTCAAAAACCATTTCTCGCACAGGTTTTCGGAAATGTGGGACTTATTCGGAGATGAAAAATAACAATCTAGAGAGAGCGATTGAAAGTAGTAGAGGTCAGCTGGACATGGGTGCCCCCTTTTCTCGGATGGCTGACGATAGTCGAGAGGAGCGGCAACCTGACTAGTGTTCCTTCATGGGATTGTCATCAAAATTTTAAGAGAAGGGGACGGGAACGTTTGAGGGGGTAAAGAACTTTTTTTTTTGGGGGGGGGGGGCGGCGGAGGAACAAGTTATGATTCCCCTTTGATCTCTAAAAAACTTATATATATTCCAAATTTTCCCACGGGGGGGGGGGGGAGGGGCATGATAGGCTTTTCGTGGGGCACCACTACACCCATGATTTATTGGACAGGTGTCGTTGGGAGCCTATTTTCTTCCGCAAACATCATCTGACCTCTGATAACTGGTCTTTCTCTAGAAGAGATTTGGTCATACCTCTGACATGACGTTAGAACTTGAGAGCCTTTCGCGTGGAGTATTTCAGTTATGTCTTGAGAACAACCTCTATATTGACGTACAGGCTTGCCTCAAACATGGCGCTTGCTAACTCCTGGTTGTGACGTCACTGACCAACAGAAATGTAAAAAAAGGTGTCTTCCGTTGAAATTGATTTTGTTCCATGTCATATAATACCATATTCTAAATTCTAAATTGATTAAAAAAAAAATGTCAAAAAACAATTGGAAATTACTAGATCACTTGCACTTGAAATAAAAAAATGATCTGAAAACTGAAATTGTATTGATTCCAAACTCCATCTTCTGACATTTTCATAACATGGATCTGTCAAAAGTTTGAAAGTTTCTCAATTATTTGAATATATAACTATTCATTTGTAACCAACGAAGAATTCGTTTTCATCCCGACAGCATGACCTTAACGTTTGCAAAGAACAATTTTACAAGCTTTCTACCTGTTTGATTTTGTAAAGATTATGCCCCTTTTTCATTAAAATCCAAAACCGAACTGATAACAGTTTTATTGCTACAATTTAGGGTTACTGTTTCACTTAGAGGTACTAAGTGACTCTAGAAGTAAAAAAATTGCAAACATGCAGCCACGGTTACTGGTTTTAACTGTGAAGAACCTAGGTCGGTTTTCCTCTTATACTGATGGCTGTTTCGTGTCATTTAAAACCCTCAGGATAAAATATCTATCAATTTAATTTTTGATTGCTCTATTTCCGACATTTATTTGCGCAGTGACAACTTTGTCTGACTTTTGCGCAAATAAAGATCACCAATAGCTTTTGTTTCGAATCAGCGTTGTTTTCAAGCCCCAAAATTGGAGCACCTCCCGGTTACCGAATTGTGCGGCAACATTTCATGGGAGGTGCTACGCCCAAAGCGTTTCCAAGTTCAATCTTAAGCATTTGACTCTTTTCCCTCCCATTATTGGCGACTAAATGTATATCAGTTTACGAACGCTTCTTCAAAATTATCATGTCACCTTGTCTCGCTTTCCCATCTTTCATTCTCTGTTATTAATTGAAACGCCCTGTGGTGAGTAAAAGTTTAATGAGTTTTCTTTTTCTTTGATATATTGATAGACTCTGCCCTCCAGCCGTTTTTGCTTACCAACGATATCTTGGAAAGTAGATATTGTTTGATGGCATTTTTGTAAATCTATGCTCACTTTGAAGAAAAAGAAGACCGTTAAAACAGAACATGTGTCATAGTTACTGTCGATATTTCACTCCAGGCATATTTCATTTCTACTAAAGGTAAGTAAGAAGGTATTTGCCTAGTCTTGCATCTCGAGTCGTTTCTTTTTAGTTGCTCGTTGTATTCGTCAAATACGACTAGTACGTGTAAGTCATCAACCGAACGCGATCGGTAAGGTGCGAGAAACTCAAGTCGGCTCGGTAGCGTATCCGCTGTGACAGGCTTTTTCGCACCGTGTTCCGTACTTGTATCGATCCGGCCCTCTCGCCTGTCAAACTCTGACAGTTTCCGCTGGTGAACGGCTCAAATATCCACCGTGTTTCAAACTGCTCTGATTCAATTAGGCAAAGCTGTTCGAGTGTCAGTTTGTCAGTCGACGCTCTCTCGTCGAGTCCACGAAAGCCAGGGCTCTTGAGACGTTGGAAAAGGCTGTGACGTCGGTTCAGGGAGTTCTTCAAAACAAATTGATTGATAAATAAAAGGAGAATTAAAACGACCTTACACGTTTATAACGAAGGTGGGTGGCTAAGTACAAACCTATTAGGGATAATCACACAGCGTGCAGAGGGTAGAAGCGAGGTAAACTTTACGCACCGATGCGATTTCTCCCAGGTAAAAGGGATCGGACATTGGCCCCCGAGAGAGGCAGAAATCTGCACTTTTCTCGAAAGATCGAGAGGTTAGCGTTAAAATTCGTGATGTAACAGTCTCAAAGCAAGGTGCAGGTGTTTGAGGTAAATCGAGTTGCTTTGAGTATTCAAGACAAACATCCAGTTGTAGACCATGAACATTTAGACAGGCCTATGGCAAATATAGGAGTAGTGTGACGTCATCAGTGAATGCGAAAATTGAAAATACAGCCCACTGTTTTGATAAATTTACCAACAGACAGTTTATTTATACTAACGGACACATGCGGCGAACTTCATGCCCAGTTTTGTATTCTCTATGCAAAGCACATATGAAAGTACTAAGAGGCAGTCACTCGTCAGTCCAAATTTCAACTTTATCCTAGGTACGGCTGACATTATCAATTGGTACGGCTCATTGATTGCAATCAAATTAAAAGAAAATTCAAAGTAGCTTATATAACACAACATGCACTGCTAGTGTTTTGATTAGGGTCTTGTTTGCTCTTCAGAATTATGCTCTCAATCAACAAACTAGGATGGTGTGTGGATAAGGATGAGCTTTAAAGGGGAAATGGAGTCATCGCAACTTAAAGTTTGAGTGAAGCATTGTTTTGTTTCGTGATTGGCTCTTGAGAGTCATGTGACAGTATTTTTCACCTTAGATGTGAAATGTGCTAGAAGTAACTTGCAAGTTCTAAAATATTTTGAAAAGGAATGAGATGAAAATTGCGAGATGATAAGTTTGGAGCGAGTGTTCTTGCCCTTTTAATAGTCGTGGGAAGGGCCTGGAGGATGTAGGTTGGAAACATTGAAATTATCTGGGGTGATGAACATCTGGCTTTAGTAACAGAACCAATCAGTTAGTTATTTAGGTAGATAATATTTAACGATACAGCAACACCAATGTGTTATATAGTGTCACACTGTTCAAATACTGTTCAAGTCCTCCCATTTAGTCACGTTAAACTAAAAGGGCCCGAGCAATGTACATAGACCTACGCCTTTTCAGCTGAATGAATATCGAATGGCCAAGATGACATTTGCGCGGGAAATCATTGTTATGTATAAGAATACGTTTGTTTAGTGTTATTGTAAAATTGAAAAAAAAAACGCATAATCGAGTGTTTCCTACAAACTGGTTAAAGTTTGGGGGATCCAATGGGCTAAATTTAATGAATAAACTATGATGAGCTAACATTTATGTACCACGTCCCAATCTTCCATGATTCTAACAATTTTTCTCATGCGCAAACATGACACTACAATCTAGTCCAGCTTAGAGTTAGAAGGTAGGAGCATTTTATAAAGATAGGCGCGGACAGAATCATTTATTTATACTCGTTCTGCGGTGCGATCGAGGACATGTTGGTTGCCCACGTGACCCCCAATCGAATTCCAAAAAGTGTGTTATTTTTAAAGGTGAGGACGTTATCCATTTACAGATTTTTGTTGAGGAAGGATGAGGTTTGTTTTCTACTAAGAGATGGATTTATTTAGATCATTTTCTGTCACAAACTTTTAGCAAGATGTCAAAATGTTAACCATCAATTTTATTTCTTCTTTCATATCATCTCAAAGTTCCTGGAAAGAGTTTTACAACAAATCTAATGCAAACTTTTGCGTACTTACGTTCTGTTGTCATTATGTTATATTTGCACTCCATGTACACATTATAAAAGAGATAACGCAAGAAATCATTATGGCCTAAACAGTTTATTCAAAACCTTTGAAATTCAATCACAGGCTTGCATCTTGAAGTTTGAAGAGGCGATTATGTTGTAATCTCGTCTTATCGGTACAGTGCCGATACTGTACTGTACTGCGGCAACATTTGAAGTATGTTTCACATTGTACCGGCTGATATTCAACGGTTAATGAGGCGTTATCAGAATTAGTAATATGGAATTTTACGGCTCAGTTTCGAACTATTTTGTTTAAGTAGGGCCGGCACTTGCATTTTTCCAGTTGTGGCTCACGGGCTTGTTTTCCGTATTCCATTGATTATGTTGGGCACCGAGCACAATGGCAGTAAAGTTCCAATTTTAGTCTTCGGTATGGCACGGTCGGGAGTCGACCTACAGATCTTCCGACTGTAGGTCGGATGCTAACATTTTCAGCTTAAAACATTACAATGTGGATTTCATTTAAAAGCATCAAACTTAGAATTCCCGTGTTGCAATTACATCAGAGCCTGCAGGAGACAATTTTTATGGTAGTATGGTCTGATGGCACTACCCGCAGTGTAGCCGCCATGACATGTTAAATTTATGAGTTCCTGAAATCAATTTAAAAGCTCCATCAAAAATATGATCTTAGTTTTCATCAGTAGTACCTTACATCAAGAAAAAATTTCAAAGAACTAAGCTTCCGTCCCTCAACTTAGACACTGAACCTTGCTCTCATGATCTCAGTAAAAAATCAATTACATATACTTATATAAGAACGCTCAAAAATATCTTTTTCTAAAGTCCTCCCGACCCTCTGGCAACTGGGCCGTTCGGCGAAACCAAACCTTAATCTGCTTCCCGAAGAAGCTACTACGTCTTCTGAAGGACAATACGTGACCAACCTCACTGCCCTCAGACCATTTACATTATTGGTCTGTGTCATGGTATGACTCCATTCTAGACTGGATGAAAAGAACAGACACGACACATGATGTTAGCCAAAAACGGAAAAAGGCAGAGGCCAAATGTTAAGGACCAGTGGCGTTGGAAACAATATGAAATTGGGGTGGGGGGTGGGCGTAACAATTTTGGACCATGCAACTCACCCTACCCAAGTGACCAAAAGGTACATTCTTGACGCTAATTTTTTTGCTTTTACTACGAGCAAGAACATATTTTTTAAATAAATTTTTCTTTAGTGTGAACACTACAGTATTAGGAACGTAATTTGCGGCGCGAGGAGCGCGGCGAAAATTTGTGTCCTTTTAGTCATTTGTAAATATGGAGCTTGTTCTGCAGAAAATAGTTTGGATTCAGGGTTTCCTGTAAGCAGTTAAGGAAATTTGAACATTTGGGGGACTATCGCAGAATCTCCGTTTCCTATTGACATATATCTGAGATGTCGACTGAAGACCGTCGTCGTTTCATAATGTTTTCAAAGGAGTGTAGATTGAAGCTTCTGGGCGACATTCAAAAAGCTCCCGCAACTTAGTTGCCTATTTTATTCAAAATATTTAAAATTAAAAGCCTATATTGAAGATTTTAGGGAAACGAAACTGTGGCAGCTCAAAAAAGTTTTCCCCACACTGACTGCTTTATGAGCGACCACTAACTGCATTAAGGGTTGCAATTTATGGCGAGCGAATGTCGCCTTTTTAAATAATAATTACAAACTATGAAGCTTTTATTAGAAAGGACTCAGAATTTTATGAAAGTAATGTTGAGAAAACCGCACTGTATTTGACTGGTGTCTCAAATGGCAAACTCTCGAATTTTTCACTTTTTCGGGCCACGGGGCAATGCCCCCTGCCTCCTGTAGCTAAGTCACTGCTTTGCTACATTGAACACTGATAACATTTTGACACTTCAATTAAGTAAAGAACCCATCTACACACTAACTACGATACTCAACCAGTCAACTGACAGGGTTGAAAGGTATCTGATGATAGGTGAGTATGAGGGCATTTGAGTACGGTGGACCAATTTTGGCCTGCCTGGAATATGAAGTCTTGCTCAAAAGACTATCTTCAGTTGGTGCGGAGCGTACATAAAATTTGGAAAAGTTGCGACCCTCAGACAGCCGGAAATGGTATGTTTCGGGCTTGTAAGTAGTAGAGCAAAGTTTTCCGATGTTGCTTACAAGTGTGAACACCACCGTGTCAGGGAAGTATTGCAGCGAGCAAAGCATGTCGAAACTTTTACCCCTTTTGAACAAATGATACATGTAGATATGAATCTTTTACTGCAGAAATCCTTACATTCTGGGTGTCATGTAAAGAAATTTAAAGAGTTGGGGGATTATTGAAGAATCTGCACTTGCTCCCTATATTGATGGCAAATTTGAGGATGATTGCACTACGACTGAATCAATTGTTGCTACAAAATGGCATCTAAGGCCTACGAACTGACACTTTCCGATGGCATTACAAAGGTTTCCCAAACTTTGTTGTCTTTTTTTAGACAAAATATTTCAAAATCAAGAGCTTTGATTGGAGAAAATAAGGAATTCTGGAAATCTGGAATTTGGAAGACAGTTTACAAAAAAGGAATATAGCGCGCCGGAAATTTTGCTTTTATGAGAATGTTAAAAGATCAAAAAAGGGGTTTTCAGACCCGGGAAGTGGGTGGGGGGGGGGCGCTTCCTACGCCTATGAGTGATTTGTCAAGTTACATATCCAACAGTTACGGAAAAAGTTGAAATTTTAAATTTTGTGGTGTTTTACGCATAATTTGAAAAATCGTCTGGTCAAGAATTTTTGAAAACCAAATTGAGTACCCACTTGTCTGCTCGTAAAACTGTTTTCTGTATGTACTACATGGGGATTGTTTTAAAGGGAAATATTGCGTTTGTTTTACAAGAAAAACTCATCCTTTTAAAACCAATATTTATTGGCAAAGAGTGATAAACAATTACATATAAGGCAGTACAGTAGCCTTCTTTTCAAGAAATAAGTTTCCCTCAAATAGAAATCCAGTTGTTTGTTGCTCAAGAACAATTTGTTTACCCAAACTTTCAACATTTCAAAGATGCAACTTCCGTAACTGTTCTTGTGCATAATATTTTGAGGAGATGAAGCTATTGCTGGAGTTTATTGTTGAGACTGAATTATTTGAAAATGACTAGATCTATTCACTTTTAATGATATGTTGGAGCATTTTAAACACAATTTTTCCTTTTAAGTTTGAGCATTCGTCATTGGAGAAAACTCAACGGGTTTGGAAAATTGGTTGAATTTCGTCAACCATCTCAATGAGCTGCTTTCAGACGAGATGTAAAACTGCTAATACTTTCAGCTTGGCAGATATGGAGAGGGACAGTGTTCCAAAATCATGTAGCAGAGGCATGACAAAAGGATCTAGGAACAACATGAGTAGAATGAATTGTTCGTAATAGCGAGAAGACAGAAGTTGGACGATCGTTGTGTTCTGGTTGGAGTGTACGGATGAGCGAGTTCTGATAAATAAAGAGGCGATCGCCGCAAGTAGCTTTGAACGTAAGGAGGAAAATTCTTGAAGTTAATTCGCCATTTGATGAGAAACCAGTATAAATTACAAAATAACTGAAGTAACCTAAGAGAGGAAAATACTGGACTGCTGTGATCACACCAGTCCAGATAACATTTTTGTAACAACACTAATTTGTTAAAATGGGATTGCAGCATGATCATTTATTCTCCTACCGTTAAACAAACATTTTAAATATTGAAAGTGGCAATAAACTTTTTCTTCAAGGATAAAGCACACTCTGAAAAAGTTGGTTTAAAAACTTACCAACACTGGTCACATATGTCAAATACCTGAAATTGGTTAAAGTTTACCCAACAATTGTTGATTAATGGCTTATCCAAGAGGTTTTTTACCACTTAATTGGGTAACCAGCCTGTGAGGTAAGCAAATTAACAACAACTTTACCCAATTTCAGGTATTTGACATACGTGACCAGTGTTGGTGAATTTTTTTAACCAACTTTTTAGAGTGAGCAGTTCCTGATCAAGCAACCAAGAAATAAGTAAAATCGGGCATAGTTGTATTAACACTGAAGAACGCAGAGGGGGCATTGGGTTATGCCCCCCTCCCCCCCAACGGACGCCATTTCTTTAGATACTAAAAATAATGTAATTTAGTAACGCAAATTTTACGTAAAAAAGTAAAACATGTGTCACCGGATTGCATGTAAGGACATCCAATTCTCAAATATTTTCTATGGAGAATTAGACATCCTCCCCTAAGTCCCACCCCCAGCCAACGATCACATACCCTTTTACTTTAGTTCCTAAATTTCGAAAATTTTGTAACAAATTTTGTTTCAAAAGCTGGGATACGTAGCTGCAGATGGCATGTGAAGATACCCAATTTTCGAAATATTTCAAATTCGGAGGGGCCACCCTATCCAAGCCGGTGATCACTCCAACATACTGCATAACCCCCTTTCAGAGAAATCCTCCGTACGCCACTGGGTCTTAACGATATAAAGGTAAACAAATACAACGCAACGCATCCTTTAGATAAGAAACATTTTAGCTCTTTATACCAGCTTACGTACTTTATATGCAATTCAGTCAATATCACGCCATGATATTTTGGAGTCTACAAAAAACAAGGAATCATTTCATCAGAGCGATTCATAAGTTTACCATCTAGACATGCCCCAAAATTAAACCTCTGGTGAAGTTTAAGAAATACCTTGAAGTTTGCTTTATCAAAATAGACGGGCCGGTCTAAACCAATCAGATACTAAATTGTAAAATCTCATCTGTCACCAACTTACGACTGCAGAGGAATAACGTGCTAGTTTTACACTAGTCATAGATTTTATGAAGTTAATTACATTCCTTAAGTTCAAAACTGTTGGGATTGTCCCTACCCCTAGAAGCGGACTCTCTTGTGTCGGTACATATCAAAGCATTTCAAGTTTCTTGTCGACACTCCTCGGGCTCTTCATAGTTGTATAATGAATGAATTTATATTTTTGTGTGCACTGTTTGTAATCACGTCTCTTGTGTTATTCTTAATAAAGGCCTAAATATTAAGTTATTGTTTATAATCATCAGTCATTTTCTGAATTACAGTATTCTAAGGTCTAAATATTAAATTATTGTTCATGGTCATTAGTCATTATCTTATTTAAATCATTCTGATGTTTTTGTTTTTGTTTTTTTTTTAAATGAGACTGAGAGAAAGTCGATAAAACTGAACCCACAGGAATAAAAAATAACAACAACGATTTTCAAAGTAAAAATCACTGGAAGAACCGATTGGAGCTTAATCTACAGTGTAATTAAACACATCCGGAGACGCAGAAACCCAAGTTGTAACAGAATTAAATCTTTCAGAAAAAACGTCCCTGGGCGTCGGGCAATTACGTAAAAAATCTAATTTTAAGGGCATTTAAAAATTATGCATTCTTTCACTGCATGAAAAAGTCACTTTATCCGAATGTGTATGTAAGAAATGGATACCGTATTTACCATCTATTTCAAGCAGAGAAATAAACTTATTGATGATCACTTTCGAAGGTGAATGGCGATTGAGGATACTGGTGCACATGTGTGATATTTAATGGACATGACACAGCATGTCCATTATTGTGGTTGGTCGCATTTTCTGATGATCACGTGACCACATTTCTTTCGTTCAGTTTATCGGACGACTCCCATCAAGAAACAAACCTATCTTTTGGGAAAAGATTTGTACAGCAAAGGAGACGGGTATGTGACAAGATTGTGTGAAAAATGTCGCTAATTGCGAAATGCGGTACATTTTTCCTCAAATACTCAACATTTAAATATTAAGTAGGCTAATATTAATATTAAGTAGGCTAATATTAATATTAAGTAGGCTAATAATAATATTAAGTAGGCTAATATTAATATTAAGTAGGCTAATATACCTGTTACTTTACATATGACGCAGTCATGAACGAGGGGGATTCTACGCCCTACTTTGGTCTGTATTTTCATCACCAGTAGAACTGTTTGGTCACCAAATTTATTTTACATTTGATTTATGAAGTGATTATAAAGACAACTGTACATAAATTTGAAAACATTCGTATAATTTTCTTGTGGCAATTCCCTGGAATTTCGGCGGAGCGGCATGCTACGATGTCTCCGTTTGAACTGCATTCAGTTAAGGAATGTACAAAATGTGTACAGTAGTGTAAGTGCCGGGTTTGACGCAGCGTTCGTATAAAGTCATGTACGGTCCATTGCGACCGTGTACAAGCAATATGGCCGATTGAACGAAGTTTTCTAACGTGTTTAAGGTAAATGTTCGTATAAACAAAAAGAATTTTACATAATGTCGTAGAGAAGGCAAAGTGCAATCAAACCTCAAGTCCGAATTTTCGATGCAAATCTCGTATTTTACCATACGTATAAACCATTATAGGTTTTCGATTGGCGTAGGCCAGCTGAGGTCAAACGTAAACGTAGCTAGTGTACATTAACTGCACGTACATTCGCAGGTTCACTGTACCGTACAATTATTCTAAATCAGAGCCAAATTTAGTTACTAATAGCCTACACACTTGCTGAACTTTTGTCGGACAGGTTTGTCAATCCTCGGTGGCAGGTAGGGAATTGCAACAAGTGCCTTTGCACGGGTACTAAAATATAGGACCCGGCCACCTAATCGTCATACCCGTCGGGTACCCGGTGACGGTGACTAAAAGGTAGAACATTTTGTTAGGAGCATGATAATATTTCAGTACAGCTGTTTTGGAGAGGTGGCGATCACATTCCCAAGTTCAGAAACATTTGATTTGTCATAAGGTTTTATCATCTCCTTTTGTTTCAAACCAAAATGACAAGTAAAAGAAACGAGAAAGAGCTATTGTTGGAGCATCTATTGTGCCTTAAACACCAAACACGGCCAGCAACCTACACCCCTATTTTGGTCTTACTGGAACGACCGGACGCGTAGTGGCCATGATCCAAAGAAGCGTAACAGAAAATAGTCAAATAAGAAAATTAGTACTTTCCAAGGCCTCTATCACTTTGATATTAAATTTTGGGACGCTTTCCTACTCTAAAAGCAAGCATCTTAAGAGCTCCGAAGTTTCTCCTTTTTAAACACCGGTTTAAAAACACCAACCAATCAGAGCCCTGTATTATGGTATTCTCTTGCACGTCCAAAATTACCGATTTTAAACAAAACACGTCATGCTCGTGAACTTCTCTCACAGTAATGCACAATGTGCGTTGGAATTTTTACTTCAGAGCTATGTACGTTCTGACGTAGTTAACCTCATGTTGACATCCGGACGTGGTAACATAGCTTTTACCATAGTTAATATAGTATAACTATGCTTTTACACGTAAAATTCCTAGTCTGCGCGAGCGCCGTTTTGGGGCAAAATAATGTAATATGTAATGGCTTGTTTCAAAAACTTTTTTCGTGAATGTTTACGGTGTCATTACAGTGATGTCTTTGTACTCCATAGAGAGCGGCCAAGTGTTGTTTTGCGTAGAACTGAAATTTAACCATTATGAAATATATTCGAGGATTATATTCGAGGTGGCATACCGTATTAAGATCGTATACATGCAAGGCTCAGTTTACCTAGCATGCCGAACGCTCCGGGCACTGTCTCTGCAAGCTGGGCGGGGTGGTGTGTCTGCTAGTTTCTGCGTGAAGTAGGCCTACGTGATTTTGAATCACCGTCAGATAGCTTGCTCCGCGTGCAAGATTAAAAGTGACATGTGTGAGAAGAAACTCACTACGTGACGACAGCGCGCGATCGGGCCGCACGCTGATAAAAATTTCAACTTCAGGAAATAAAGTACAAACAACTTTCAAACTTTTGATTTATTTGTTTGGTACATATTAAACACAAAACACAAACGAACTTACACATAATTTCTAAGGGCTCTCTTCATTCTCAGGTCCCGAGAATGTTTACCAAATTAATTGCAAAATATTTTAGTCCATTACCGTGGGCAATGGCGTAAATTGTGTAATCCATTTTGCATGCAAAATTTTTAAGCTTCGCGTAGTACTTAGAAACCGGGTTATACGATGGCGAGTGGGTACCCGGGTAACCCGTGCAAATTACACTAATTGCAACACCAATGAAAATATTGGGGGAGCAAATAGGCTCTGCCCTCCAATAATTTAGGCAGATTTAAAATAACAAAAAAAAGAAAAAAAAAAAGAAAAAAAAAGGAGAATAACCAAAATGTAATAACATTCTGGGATATGGGGGGCTTCTTGAAAACGTCACTTTGAGTGTATGTGCATGTCTGTGTGAGTGTGTATGTGTGTCTGATTGTGTGTGTATGTAGGCCTACGAGTGCACTTGCTTTCATAGGGTGGATTGCTTATAGATCATTCCGGTCCTGCACACGATACAGGGTTCAACAGTTTTTGGAAAATGTTTGTCCCCCAATCCACGTACCAGATTTACGTCCCTGTTGTCCGTCGGATTAACCAGGCAGTCCATCCTTCCCCTACATGGGCAACCAAAGACTAGCACAATATGTCATGTCCATTGTGGTTACGGTACGTAACCACATTTTCTAGTTTTAAGTGTTAGTTATTCCATGGGAGAGTGTACAGAACTGTCAAGCCGTATTCATGCCTTCCTTTCTATTTTTAGAGAAACGGTGTTATGTTAAATTTTAAAGCGTGGATATTTTTAATCTTTTAGTTTTCCGTTCTACTAAAAAAGGTTTCCATAATAGCATACTTACATAGTTTCCGAATGTGAAGGTTGGTTTTCATGGGGAGGGGGAGAGGCGGGGGTGGGGGTGGGGTTAGTGTAGCCTACAATATCCCGCCATCCAATTTCATGAGAGGTATATCCCCATCCAACAGGATCACCGCCCATGATCCTGTTTGTCAAAACCGTAGCGACTTTTGTAACGTAACAGTGTTAATGCAATAATTATTTCCAATATGCAGAGATATTTGTTAATCAAACAATGCATGGAAGAGGTAACAACGATTGCACGCACGTGGTGTATTTTGAAAATACTGGCACATCAGAAAGAATGAGGGATAGAATGGCTGCATGTTTTACATGAATAGTTCCCATTGCGGGTTACGATACACTTAGTCAATGGTAAATTTTAAGTATTTATGACGTCACAGTTAGAAGTATGACTTTCATGATACCATGGTCGATGTACCGAGTTCAATGCTGATAGCGGCCAGTGTAATTATTAAGAAAATTATATTCAGGGAGGTAGTTGTCTTCTTTGAAAGGGTAATAGAACATGTTAGGGTGGCTAGCTAAAATCGTAACAGCACGAAATAATAAGGACCAACGCACTGGAACGGGCGAAGCGCGCTGAACTAGGTTGCTTTAAAGGTTTGGATAGAAGGTTATAACTAGACACAGAATTTATGTTTACCATGAGACACCATAATAGGACCACCGACATCCCTCTATCGAGAATAGCAAGCACGAACTTATAAGCCAATTCTAACCTCGACTATACCATTGCCACATAAAACTTCCTGCCGGAAGCTGACGACTTCATGCCGTTAAACATATGTTTGAAGATAATGGATAATGGCATTGCTAATTGCTTTTTCGTTCGTTTTTCGTTTGATTGCGTCATTTCATGAGGCACACTAAAGTAGAACAGCTTCGTTTCTTATGTAATAGGCTGTATGGAAGTTATTTGATATGGGAAAACGTGGGGCTTTGCACCATATTCAGCGGCCGTGGAGCCAATTTTGAAGTGCGGGGGCTAATCATCGAAGCGGCCCAATATGTCCAATAAAATTAATGCAGTTTAAGGCGGCCCAAAATGTCCACAGCAAAAATGTGCGGGGCTAAAGCCCCCCTAGCCCCCCCTCTCCGCGATATTCCAATCGAAATGCTTATTTATTAGAAAACTTAAACATTGAAAGGACGATTTCCCGTTCGTTCTGATATCATACTTCTTTCTTATTGTATGTTATTTTTTAATGAGTGTAAGAACATACCATGAGCATTTTCAATGTGGGCAATCTCCCCCCTTCCCCTTTTCCCCTAGAGTTGCTGTGGCGACCCTGAGAAGGGGGCGGTTAATCTTTTCTTCCATTTACTTTTGCATTCATATTTTATTTAATTGTGTTCAAACAGTATGAAGCACCACACCCGAATGACCTATTCATGAACTTTCACGGATGACACGTATTCCAGAAGTTAACTCCAGTAAATTGATCCCAGAATGCTTTACCCATTTGCATAAGCGCTATATTGAAGTAAAATGGTACTATCGGTGGCAGACCTATGGGGTTTCTTTCTAGCAGACCATTTTCCAAGCTCAAATTACCCTACAAAACAGACGAATGAATTTGTGAGTGAAAAAATATTCAAGGTCAATTTTACAGATCCTGAAATGGTACGAATATCACTCGTCTTTGTTACAAACTTTTGGAACGAAAACGTCAATTTCGTTGAAGTGAGTAAAGACAGGAGCGTTTCACGGTCCACCGTTACCTTTCGTGCAATGGGACTGAAGCCGCAGCTGGGCGAGCCGCGCCACCTAATGCTTTCAATCGCCGAACGGCGAGTCCATAGGAGCGCCGATGAATACGGGAAACAGATCTGTAGGTAAGTGCGTCAGATAGGGTCACAAGGGAATTCCCCAACACTGGCGCGCGCGGCGACTTTCCGACTACCACGCGAAAATAGCCTTGATTGTCCTAAATTAGGGATTAGCAATGGGGTACATTTGACTGTTACTCGAAGATTTGTGATATTAGTGCCCTGAGGCTACAGTGGACAGCACCCCTCGATTTCTACATCTCTCGCGGTTTTCTTCTCAATAACCGTCTCTCCTTACAAATTTGTCAACATTTCCCTTTTGTGTGATGGTTCTTTAGTGCAGCTTCGGGTTAGTGCCTACGATGGAGTCGACTCGAGAGATCTGCCAAAGAAAAAAAGAAGAGGTCTCCTAAGTCCTAACGAGCTGAAGGGTTTAATGGAAAGGTTTGGCGGTTAAATTGAAGTGAAGTGTCCCAGTTCCACTAGCAGTCCACAGGCCACTTTAAAAGCAATCAAATCTCCTGCGCGCCTTAGTGTTTCGTAGTACAAAATATCCGCCAGTCATATGCCCGCGTCATGCAGTATTTCCTCCCAAAAGCGACATCGAAACCACCGCCTCTTTACGTGACGAGGAAATCTCCGTCGCTCTCCAGGTCTCTTGCAAACTCGGCCTGTTCTCCATCGCGCCATTTTCTTTCTCCGTACATGTTCAAAATAATCTTGAATGAGGGAGAAAGAAAACGAAAATTGTTATACGTGAGCAAAATATCTGCGGGCAGAAAGTGAGTGGAAAAGAGTGCTCGAGTTGCAAAATTGTTGAAGTGATATGATACTCGTTGGCGGGACGAGAAGGGAAAAGTGTTCTTTGACGAAAAGAACAGTAAAATCTATCTGAGGGTGAGTGGAGGTGGTATTCGAGAGACACACCACTGCACAGAACACTTGAACGGCCGTTCAATGACTGGAGTGAGTTAGAGAGCTCCAAATGATTGCGCGCGATTTTTGTATATTGACAGTTAGCTTCAATGCTTCTGTCCTCAATATAGGTCCATAGAGAATGATAACTGCTATAGGTATAATCGCGCTGACGTCACAACGTTCGACCTAAGATGATGCGACATCATAGGCTCTCTCTTCACCAAGTAGAATTCTCAGCTTATATTTCCTTCTATCTTCAACTCTTTCAGTCATCGAGCTCCGCGTACTCTTTGATTTGATCATAAAAATATAATGTATATAACTGATAGTAAGAATCTTAAGCCAGGAAGTGGAGTCGCCAGCCTTGACTGGAGGAGACACTAAGGGCTTTTAGGAGGATCACCGTCGGGATAGGCGCAGAGAAGATTTTTGATATCTTGAAGAAAGCCAGACTATCTCGACAAAGCGTCAAATTACTAGCTCTTCTTATAGGCTTCCATCTTCAGATCTTGGAAAACATTTCAAAACGAAGAAAAACGAAATAAACATGTAGGCAAATGTACGAGATTTGGAGAAAAACTGGCGGCCATGACATTGAGTAACAGCATGAGATGTGATCGAAGTCTGTATTTGATACAATAGAAATGTTGAAGTAAATGACTATTGTCTTGTCGACGAAAGACTTAAAGGACAAAAGAACTACATGTCAAGACAAATTTCACAGTGGTTCTGGAATGGCTGGCAAGATCATGAGAATTGATGCATTAACATGTGCAAGGTTTGACGAAAGAATTAGAGAGGGAGTTTGACGTTAACAGCGCAACAGGTTGTCATGTGGGGATTCCGAACTGTTATACTGTGTACACTCGTATATAATATACTGTCAACTTTTTTTTATTCGCCACTTTACGGTTTAATATAAGGATTATTACAAGATCCCAGTTTCTTTTTTTAAAGAAGCAAACCGTATTTTTTTTTTTTTTTGGGGGGGGGGGGAGGCTTTATTAGTTAGTAAAACAATGTGATTGATTGAAGGAAATTCTTAACTGAAGCACCCTCGCCTCTTTCGAAATGTGATGCGCCGGCGAAGGAAGTACTAATTTTTCAAATAGAATGACCTGGAATGAAATTCTGAACAGATTTTTTGTGACTTTTTGTCTGATCTTAGTAGCACATAGAAATGACATGGCAGAGAGGGCCGATGCACACTGTTTAACAAGAAATTTGGGTTGATGCGCACTTGCTATCGTTAGCCAGTAAGGATTTTTTTTGTTAAACTGCACATCGCCCCAGAGATTTCCTTACTGGCTTACAATAATGTTATCCAATACATAACCCTAACCCTAACAAAGAATTCAATCCATACAATACAATAAAATCAGTCAACCAAGAAAATCCTTGTTGTAAAAGTGCGCATCCCCATGGCTAAGACTGGTTCACAGTTCAGATAATTTATTTCATCTAGAACAGTGCTTCCCAGCCGGGGTTCATGTGTACCCCAGGGCCGGAGAAATCGAAATGCTCGGGGTGTCCCAGGAGAGGGGTGAACTGGGGTGACCTTTACCCTATAAGGGTGGCTTTTGAGAGTAATCAGTTCAGTTGCATGAGTTGGGTTTTCTGAATAGAGTTGAAAACTTATAGCTTCATCTGACTAGGAGAGCCATTGGACAGAACATACAGTAGTGTGTATAATTAGCTGGTGTTAGAGAGATATTCTGAATATCAGATCTAAAGTTGCATGAATGGGTGGTTTTCCATGGCAACGTTCGTCTACTTGTTAGTGCGGTTATCGCGCCTTCCTGTAACCGGAGAGTTGGTAGTAGAAAAGTTTTACCTGAACGAGGAAGGGCACATCGTCCACCGCTTACCGTATTTATCCTTATTTTTTCAAAAAGAGGTAGTTATAATTAAAGGGATCATTTGTCCAGCATATTCCAGTTTTTAGTTTTGGTAATTTGATGGTAAATAGTATCAGAGGTGAATGGCGGTTTTTTTTAATTTGGAAATGGATCATCCTTAAAGTGGGCATGACACGGCCACAAAAACTTTTGTGTATTGCAAGATTCGATATGGTATTTTACAAATATCATCTCACATCCCAATAAAAACCTCTACAATTCGGCATAAAATGATATTTAAAGGAAAACATTCAAAATCCAATTTTGAAAAATGCCGCAACATGTCACCTGACTTTTATAACCCAATTGGCGGCACAAACCACGCCCTATTTAAGAACGCGCATCTAGATGTGGAACTAATGTAACGCTCGGTAAAGTTATCTTATCTTAGCAACTTCATGAAAACGATTGTATCACAATACTCGTCAAACATAAAGAGCGAAAGACGCGGAACATATCGAGATTCGGAGCAAATCATTGGCCAACATGTTCGCGTGCATATATGTTCGCGCGGGTAAAAATAGTTCTGTTTTTGTGCAAGAAAGACGCGGTTCGGGGGCTATAAAGAACAGCTATGAACATGTATATGAACAGACCACAACAAGCGCGTCCCCACTACGAGCGCGTCTTTACTGTATGAGCTGTTTGGTAAAGGTGCTATTGCGAATACTGAGCAGTCACCGCGCAACGCACAGTTCACAATGAAGTCAGTGGCCACCCTGACTGCTATCGTAACACCGGTGTTTGCAATGATGTACTCGCTAACACGCGTTACCGTGTACGTGATTCGATGATTGTGAGCTCACTGGTACAGTGTTGCTAACCTTGCCTCCAATGACGTCACAATCTTGAGACGCGCTCGCTTACGTTTTTTCGCTTTCGGATTTCAAATGGGCTGAGCCTGGCCTGTAATTGGGAATTCAAAACGTCGTATTTTGGTATTTATGGACATAATTTAGCAGGAAAAACATTCACTTTATGTCAAAGTGTATCCAAAGAACATTTACCGAGAAACTCTCTTTGGCCGTGTCATGCCCTCTTTAAGGGTAGAAATCCTTCGTCAAGTTTAAGATCTTTACATAGTATTCTTCTCAGTCTAAAAGTTGTTTTGAATCTCAATGGGATCACAGAGTTAGGGGATTATTATTAATGAATCCTATATTTCACTTTCATTTCCACCATTTGGCATAGTACGAATGCACGGTTAGATGTATTTGTTTGATACTTTCGGTCAATTGTACTAGTTCTCGCTGATTTACAGCAAAGTCTTTCGGGTGCTTGACTGTGAGAATAAAAGTCATCTTAGTCATTCCAAATCCAATACAGCTTTTTTGTCCCACAACAGTGCATTGGACACAACGTGCGCAATATTTAATTGCAAATAGCCAGTCCAGTTGTATAGTTTGACACGTTGTATGTCACAGGTGGTGCTTAATCCGGTATTTTAGGGAAATCTCAGTCATTGATGTGTGATTTATAAAATTAAACAATCATTTCTGATGCCACAGCCGCATACTCTATGTACTCTCTTCTTATTTTACTATAAATTTTAAGCTTGTCTTCCAACTTTATTCGCATTTTTCTGCAAAGTTTCATCATGCTGACTCAAATGAGACTTGAGGGAGATCCACGAACTTATAATTCCCAACACATAGCTTTAAAAGAAGGGTTTAAGGTCAAAACAGGATTTGGTATTTTAGAGGGGTGCGGTACATATTCTAAGCATTTAAGTAACTCATATGCATTGATATCCGATGGGTGGTAATTAAGATATGAACATGTAAAATTTGCACGTTTTCAACAAAAGTGAACTTAAAACAAGCACATACGACATCATACTCCCACACTGGTGCACAGTCTTGTGTTTTGCTTTTAACTTTAGAGTCGATTTTTCCTCAAGAATCCTTTATTATTAAAATGTGATTGCACAAGTGTTATGAAAACTGTACAAACGTTGCATCCCACACAGGGAGGTGCTATTCCTATTAACTTCAAGGTCAACACAACAGTCTGACAAAACAAAGGGAAACTTAAGCATCCCTTGCCAATGTGAGGAAATGATATAAGCTCTGCTGTCCTCAAACTTACTTTGGAACACAAATCTTCTGACTTCATATACTGATATCTTGAGAAATAATTAATAATTTGGATGGGACTTCCACCACACTGTGTAGATTTGGTTCCTCTTTCACACCCCTAACATGCCCTTCTCTACTTCGTGATCAAAACAACGGGCTCAATAGCAAAGCATTGTTGATCAATAAAAGTAAATGTCATATCAAGTTGTCTCTATTACTTTAGAGGGATTTTGTCGGAGACAAATATAACCGACTATAAAAAGTACACAGATTTTTTGTCCCTCTTTCAGGAGGTGAAACCTGCACCTCAATAGCATAGTAGCGTTGGGAAGACACTAATTTTCAAAGTAATGCAATTTTTCGTGTTTCGTGAGATTTAATGCATTATGGGAAATCTATGATGTCATCGCGGCACATTGATTTGGCGGCATTTTTAACCGAAATAATCATTTAAATGAGATATCTTGAGTTAGAAAAAAGGGATTGCAACGGGATTTGAGGACATGGGCTGAAGTATATTTCCTCTTTCTTGCAAGACCAAGAGAAATGAAACCTGAGTATACCTTTAGGCCCACATTTTCTGCTTAAGGCACAAGTCATCAATGACCTGTTCTGATAGCCCCAATTCTTGTACTTCATGTCGAAATTACGTTCCTCCTAAACATATCAAAAGTAATTATATGGTAATACCTTTCCTTGTAATTTGTCTACGCATCTGCTGTAAAATCAATTTACAACGGACGGATTTGACCGCGTTTATTAGTATTTCAAAAGGAGATTACAGCAAAGCAACAGCAAAACACGTCTTGCAATAGTCAACAGTTATGTATATAAAAAGACTCATTACACAGTGGTTTACATGCAATGACATTTCATGCTTGCTTAAAGTCGTACACCATTTTGGGAACAAAAGTTCATTTGTTCTAAATTTCATTTCATGAATCCTGGTTTCTGCCTGTGGTATAATTTATGCTTACCTCTCCATTTAATAATTCTTATTCCTTATCAAAAACTTTGTTTAATCTTTTACTAAAGTGTGTTTGTTAAGTTGCAGTTTAAATCTGAATAAAGGTTACCTAAAGTACTTTGAGAAACTCATCCGTTCGGCTTTAATCCACACACAAGTAGGAACATGGTCCTACAATACATTTTAAGTGATGAAACGAACAGAAAGAACCGCAAAATCTACGCTACCACAGCTTATTATGACTGACATGTTTAAAAACTGTTTGGGTTGGATAGAATTCAACTAAAGGGGTCGTGTTAAGCAAACACCATGCAACATGGGTGGATATGGCTGGCATAACATAAGCCGCCAGTCATACCTATAACCAATTAACACATTTTACATCCATCTCTTCTGTTGACTTAACATTATCTAACTCAACTTCATGAACCGAAAAAAGTAGCTGAATTATTAAACTGGGGCTGACTCCTAAAAACACACTACTAGCGTCTCCTTTGCATTTTCCATCAAGTATAAGCCACGAAAGCGGAAGGAGCAATGAAAATTGTTGTCGGTCATTGAGTCAACTTTAACGTTAATTTCAAGAGCCAACAGTCAAAATACAATACGAAAGAAAGGCCACCGTGACGGAGGTCAACCAACTTGTACGGGGTTGCCGTCGGTGGACTTCGAGTCGAATTTTACGCCAGACCGATTTGACGCGGACGTAAAGCTAGAAGGCTAACAGAAAAACATCGACTGGAGCACATCGCGCGAGCGGATTAATTCAAGGGAGATTATAGGCACGTGCTCGTAATGGAAACACGCCTCGGGCGCGGCTCTATCAATAGTGTTGGATTTTCCCGGCGATTGGTGGGTGGAAAAGCAAAGTTCTGTATTGTAATGTCGAAATTTGGCGAAAAACTCTTCAAAGGTAGAAGGAAAAGAAGGATAGGTTCCGTGCCGTCTATTGTACCTACCCGCCTGATAGTTTTAATGTTGTAACTAAAGTTTTTATTTTATTAATCTGACCATGCGCTCAAACCAGCAGCTTTTTTTCTACAACTGACACACCCCGAACCATTTCCCACCCCAGTTATAAGCCTTCGATGTTGTTACATAGGCTATATATTATGGTTTCGATGACTTCAGTTCTGTTCATGAATGCCTTAAATCCTACCACAACTTTTGACCCCTTTCAAACCGTCAGTCACCCTTGTCCCCTGTCGTGTCCAACTTTAACTAAGATCAGCCATATATCCTTCTGTCCTTGCTACCGTCCAGTTTTACGCAGGCAATATTTAGGTGTCTTTTAACTTGACTCGGAGACTCTTCAAACAAAAATATCACACCTTTTCCCGATTCTGGTCGAACTCTTTCCTAAGTGCGACAAATCTTGACCTACATTTCGCCTAACTTTCTGTGTCAAAGAACTTTCATTGCCATTGACCAGGTGACACATGTGGTACATACCTGTTTTCAATTAAATTTTTCATTCGCTTGGGCTGGTACTCAAGTGTGTTACGAAAGAATGAGCTGTTAGGTGCACGACTCATATTTTCGTATAGTACAACACAAGGCTGGTCGTTCGAAAAACCGAATTAAGAATGTAATTGACAGAAGTGTCAGTTCGGCCGTTTTTGTGAGTTCCCAATATTTTTTCCTAGACATGGACAGGAGAAAGGGACTGTAGCCTACTATATTGTGAGTGGGGGTTAAGGGAGGGATTAAGGGAGGGATATTTGGGTAAAGGAAAACATTGTCGCAGGATAACTATATTATATAATCATGCACCTAGTATTGAGTTTCGTGTCTCCAAAACTGAACAATTATTTTCGCTTTGGTTGGTCAGTTTTTTGTTATTGCGGGCATCTGATAGGTTCGGTTTCGACTTTCCAGCTTTAACGTTTCCCTCAATTTCACGTTGACTTTCAATTGCACTTTGAAGTCTGCTGACGGAAGACCTTTCTTAAACGGTTACTGACGAAAGATACGAAGTGGTGAGGGGGCACTCACGGTGAGGGAGGCCGATGGAGGATTTCATTCTTTCGGTACATCCCCTAATTGAAACATGAAAACCACCAACAGGACTAAATGATATTCAATATAAGACCAGTTAAGGTATTTTTGTACATGGAGTGTTCACATTTCTTAGCCTTTATCCCTAAATGACGGTCTTTTAGGTCACAGGTTTAGAGAAGATCATGTCTGTATTTACTCATGTACCCGCTCATTAATTGTGTAAACGACGTCAGCTTTAAACGTTTGAACAAGCAACCAATATTTAGACATAGTAAAATATGGCTGTACTACGCAGCCGTTGGTGTTCAACTGACGGATGCTTCTTTTCGACACCTCTTTCTACGAACAGAAATAAAAGAGGGTTAAAGGCCCAATTCTCTCATCCCAAACAGTATCAATTCTCCTAACCTTCTTAATTAAGCCCCTCCCACAATTGTCTGAAATTCCTCCTCACCCAGACACAATCTCAGTTCATTGCTTCAAGTTGAGAACAGAAAAGCTCAATGTGTATAATCAAAACACTCTCAGAACAGTTCATGCTGCGTAATATAAGCTTTGGTACTCTACATTGTTTGAATCAGTAGTCAATCAAAGCGCTGAGCCAATTGAGAGTTTCTGTTACCCTATACTAGAAGTGTAGTTTGGGTGAGAGGATTGGCCCTTTAAGTAGATATCGATGGCCCACCATGACTGTTGGTGGGTACTACATCATGAAAATGCCTATTATTATAGCACACCTTAATTAGTCACGTGTTACAATCAAAAGTTAACCAAACATTAAAATCTTGAGTTTATTTGTATTCTCGCTTGAAATAGTTTTTTGTTTCGTGAATTTGAATAAGGATGTGCCTGTTCACAAGTTTTTACAAACCTAATTGTATTGTTAACCACTGTCCCGACGGGTATTGGGATTGCCTAAGTGTGACCATCTGTCATCAGTATGTGAAGAAATTTGACTGCTTTGGAAACCAGAAAGCCAAAAGGCTTAGTGATTCCTTGCTGCTGAAATGTAAGGCCTTTTTTCACATTGACATTGCTTTGCAATGTTTTTCAATTAACAGGGCTCCATAATGTGCCCACAAAGTACATGCAAGGCATCCAATCTTCCTACATTGAGATCCCCCTTGCCCGTCGTGAACCCAAATGACATTTGACCTCCACCAAAAACTTCTGGGACCATGTATTCACTATGTGCCATCTACATGACAAGTTACAGGACCCTACAAGTGACCTTTCTTGAAAGACTGTGCAGGAAAGCTTGTCAGGCTTTGAACATGCTGACTCCAAATGAACTTTGACCTTTGGGAAAATCAATAGGGATCATCTACTAAATATGACCAATCCACACACTAAATATGAGCACAGTCACATGTACCGTTCTTGAGATACCGTGTTTACGAAGTTTTGACCTTTTGACCTCTCATGACCCCAAATGGCCTTTGAACTCCACCAAAAACAATAGGGATCATCTACTCAATATGGCCAATGCACACACCAAATATGAGATTAGTCACACTTACTCTTCTTCAGAATCCGTGTTTACAAGCAATTTCTAAGGAAATTACCTATTGACCTCTCGTGACTCCAAATGACCTTTGACCTCCATGAAAATCGATAGGGATCATCTACTCAATATGACCAACCCACACACTAAATACGAGCATAGTCACATGTACCGTTCTCGAGATATCGTGTTTACGAAGTTTTGACTTTTTGACCTCTCATGACCCAAAATGACCATTGACCTCCACGAAAATCGATAGAGATCATCTACTCAATATGACCAACCCACGCACCAAATATGAGCATAGTCACATGTACCGTTCTCGAGTTATCATGTTTACGAAGTTTTGACCTTTTGACCTCTCAGGACCCCAAATGACCTTTGATCTCCACTAAAAACAACAGGGATCATCTACTCAATATGGCCAATGCACACACCAAATATGAGGTTAGTCACACTTACCCTTCTTGAGATACCGTGTTTACAAGCAATTTCTAAGGAATTTACCTATTGACCTCTCGTTACCCCAAATGACCTTTGACCTCCACGAAAATCGATAGGGATCATCTACTCAATATGACCAACCCACACACCAAATATGAGCATAGTCACATGTACCGTTCTTGAGTTATCGTGTTTACGAAGTTTTGACCTTTTGACCTCTCAGGACCCCAAATGACCTTTGATCTACACCAAAAACAATAGGGATCATCTACTCAATATGGCCAATGCACACCAAATATGAGATTAGTTACACTTACCCTTCTTGAAATACCGTGTTTACAAGCAATTTCTAAGGAATTTACCTATTGACCTCTCATGACCCCAAATGACCTTTGACCTCCACACGAAAATCGATAGGGAGCATCTACTCAATATGACCAACCCACGCACCAAATATGAGCATAGTCACATGTACCGTTCTCGAGTTATCATGTTTACGAAGTTTTGATCTTTTGACCTCTCGTGACCACAAATAACCTTTGATCTCCACCAAAAACAATAGGGACCATCTACACAATATGGCCAATGTACACACCAAATATGAGGTTAGTCACACTTACCCTTCTTGAGATACCGTGTTTACAAGCAATTTCTAAGGAATTTACCTATTGACCTCTCGTTACCCCAAATGACCTTTGACCTCCACGAAAATCGATAGGGATCATCTACTCAATATGACCAACCCACACACCAAATATGAGCATAGTCACATGTACCGTTCTTGAGTTATCGTGTTTACGAAGTTTTGACCTTTTGACCTCTCAGGACCCCAAATGACCTTTGATCTACACCAAAAACAATAGGGATCATCTACTCAATATGGCCAATGCACACACCAAATATGAGATTAGTTACACTTACCCTTCTTGAAATACCGTGTTTACAAGCAATTTCTAAGGAATTTACCTATTGACCTCTCATGACCCCAAATGACCTTTGACCTCCACACGAAAATCGATAGGGAGCATCTACTCAATATGACCAACCCACACACTAAATATGAGCATAGTCACATGTACCGTTCTCAAGATATCATGTTTACAAGGTTTTGACCTTTTGACCTCTCGTGACCCCAAATGACCTTTGATCTCCACCAAAAACAATAGGGATCATCTACTCAATATGACCAACCTACACACCAAATATGAGGATAGTCACACTTACCCTTCTTGAGATATCGTGTTTACAAGCCAAAGTGTCACATACACACACACACACATACACACACACACACACACACATACACACGACATCACCATCGCATAGATTCCTTGCCTGCCTTCGGCAAGGAATCAAAAATGAAGAACTTTACGATCAAACTCAATGTGTCCTTTTAAGGATCGAAGCAATGTGTGAATTTACACCGTTAGGTCCTATGTTTCTTTAGCAATGCTACTCTCTAAGGGTCTTTAAATATATGCAAAGGATTTGGATCCAGGGTGAATGGACCAGCATGCTCTTGGCAGAATAAAAATACTTAGAATAATAAAGGGAATTAAAGACATCAAAAATGCCTATTTCAAGGACAGGGGATCGCCATTTTTTCAATAATTCAGGGACATGGTGCATAGTATCCTCTTGAATAGGGTCGAGGGACATCTGTTTCTTTTGCCGTGGTTATTGGGCCAGTATAAGGTAGCAGCAACTCCCTGATTTGACTATTCAACGTTTCAACAAGTCATGTGAAAGAAGCTTAAAAAATGTATTGACCAGACGGTGCTCTCTTTAATATCCTACAATAAAAGTCGTAAAACTGTTACACCGTTTTTTTAACATGTTATTTAACAACAGGCGCGTGGATCAATGAAACAGAATACTAAGGTTAACAATACATATATGACACAAACGTAAATATGCTAATTTCGTAACTCATATATATTTATTCCCTGATGTTTTAATCATTTGTCATAAAAGAATTTTCGCTTATATTATTTATTCAAATTAAACCACCCTCCTCTGTAGTTCTTACTTATTTTAAGCGACACTAAGGTTTAATTCTGAATTACCAACAAAAACTTTTTTTAGTCAGATACTTTTCATGAAGATCGTGTTACTTTTCTTCTTTCCAGAATAACGCTGTAATACTCAGGATGATTCAACTTGCACTTACATTGAAAAAAAAGACAGTTATACTTAAATATATGTGTATTCCAGTCCCATAACCAGACCAGATGAAGGGGCTTATGGGGGAGGTTGGGGGAAAAATATTTTTCTGGGAACGAAAGCCAAAAACTTTTTTCTTTCCTTCTGTGCCCACCTGTAGATACAGAATTGTAGCATTCTATTTTGTCATCACTCAAACATACTTGCACTGAAGTAAACAGTTACTACTGTCTGTCTACTCTTAAATATACTAAAACAATAGGTGCTGACTTTTACTTCAAAGTGGGGGTACATAGCCACTTCCATCAAAAATTCACTGAGGAAAACCTTAAGCAAATGGGTGACTTTTCAAAAAATTTGGGGACATGTCCCTCTGCCTCCCCCAAAAGATTACAACTGTAATCAAGTATTCTGAAGTAGCACAGTACTGCTATACTAATTCATAAGAACTGCATACTTTAAGCATATGAAGAGAACCCCTGTGATGTGTCAGTATTTATGCTATTTTATACTGATGAGAAATTGCAAAAGCTGCCTTTGTGCTGTAATAGTCCTATCAAGCACATTTTTCATAGTTAAAAGCTAATCAAAATACCACCCAAAGGTTGATTTAGAAATACCTGAAATCTATTTTCTCCCTCAACAACCATCCATTTAAAGCCTCCCTCAACAAAGTCATATTTATATCCATGGTTATAAAACCTTGCCAAGATATTTACCAAACCTAAATTTTAATGTGACCATTCTCTGTTCAAATCAGAATACTTGAAAGAATGCCTTCATGTTCTCTGACCAATTAAAGTAAATAAACACATTTTTTGGTAACACACCACTAAAATTCCTCAATTAACTTATTTAAGTTGATTTTACAATGTATCCCCCTTGGTCCTTGAACAAGTTCTAACATATTCAAGCCACCACCAAGGACTTCATCGTCAGTGATCATTCCGCAGCAGATGGACTGTCCAATAGTAGTAATAGGGGAGGTAGGTAGGAGCACAATAGGTTTCCTCAATTAACTTTAATTTAAGTTGATTTTGCTATGTATCCCCTTTGGTCCTTGAACAAGTTGTAACACATTCAAGAGAGTCATCACATACAACGTCATAAATATTAAATTTCTAGTGTTTTAGATGTTTTATATCCATGCTGTTAAAATTGCACAGGACATTTTAGCCAAAATCGTCCAGTCACCTCCCTTGAAAATTTTAGCTGTTGCATTTACAGATGTTTATCACAGATGTCAGTGTGAATCATGTCTTTCAACTAAACAGGTGTGATTTGAAGTACACTTGTAATGTAGGTCCCATCATGCACATGCATCCCCCCTTTACTGCACATGAACCATAGCAGCCAGTGTCGTCATGTGAACAACTTCCACTGAAGGGTTGGCCGTGGATTCTGCATTGATGCTACCCTAACATGTCATTTTCCCAGTGAAAGGGTAAAGTCAAAAGAAAAATTTTCCATTTTTATCATTTTTACTCAATCAAGACATGGTTTTTAAACAGTCCTTACAAAACTCCATCTAAATATACAAACAGATAAAACACATCCTTCTGGAACAGAATCTTCACTGCAAACCCTTTACTTAATAGATTAACCTGCTTTTTCAGTCCCCTCCCCCCCCCCCCCCAAAAAAAAAACCTTTAGAATAAATGCTATTCTACCTTCAAGTTATGATTTCCCCAGTGGAAATACCTAACATAGAATTCCTGATAAAAAAGGCCAAAAAATTTAAAATGCAAGTGAATGGGCATTTTAATTAAGAGAACTACAGACGTCTGATATGAGCAGAGATGCTACTGTGTGACAGCCCATCTTAAAACTAATATTGTTCCCCTGTTAATTGTTCTCACAAGTTTCATGAAACTAATGAAAATATCTTGTGAACATTTTTAGCTATCCCACTTATCTAATTACGTTTTTATCCTTAGACTTTCCCAATGAAAAATACTAATCATTAAGGTAATGTATACTGACGTCATTACACGTCTTTGATGACTACATTAGACCTTGATTAACTTGTCACAAGTTTGTGACAGAGAGAGAGGTATTAGTTAAAGATAAACACTCTCAACTCTTAAAATATGGTGATTACTTGGATATTTTGATTTTCTCCCAGTCAATGCCACAAAAATTTCAGCAGAATGATGTTGACGTAATGACACTTGCTACGCTTGACAACACAAAACAGGTGGGCTCAGACTCAATTATAAACTACAACACATAATAGCAACCCAAAAATTCATTATCTTGTCACATTGAGCCTTAAAATATCCCATTTCCAAGTGTAAACATGTGTTATTAAAAATCCAATGAAACATGATCAGCTAAATGAATAAAACATGAGTTAGTGTGTCCCTCATGAATAAAACATGAGGGTATGGAGCTGTGGTGCTCTGTAGAGACAGGTGTCAGGTGAACCCATCAGTAATATGCCCTCATACATGGATGCACGCCACTTGTAACACGATAACCTAACACAAGGCTATACACCATTAACTCAGCGGTAGCCATTCTTTGTTGAACGTCAGTTAAGATTCAATTCAGCCCAATTTCCCATTTCAGTTGTAAAGAGTTTTGTTTTCCTGAACCTTGAAACCATATGAAAAGGAAAACACATGTCAAAAATTACCATAACAAAATGACTATGTTAAAAGTAGTTCCATGATAAATGATAGTGACATTCATGTTCATAGCCATCAGAACAGAAATACGTTTGAACACATCTATGTCTTGGCTTCACATTCATTTCACTTATTGCAGGCAGGCCTCACTCCTGTATCACTGCCCAGTCTTAATTGGCAAAGAATTTTTCACCTGTTGAAGCATGAGTTAATGCTGACTAAAAGATAACCAAGAGGGTACCCTTTCCCCCAAACACAAAAGAACCAAAAAGATATACATAATTGGTCAAAAACAATTTTATTATCTTTAGTTTACCTTTCATTTCTCACTTGTTTTTAGTTCCTGTGTTTAACTGCTCTAACCAAATTTTTTACTGTTCCATGTTTCCCTTTCCCTCTACCTGCTTTCACCACTGTCTTGATGACCATTGACATCATTTTTCAGCAAAAAAAAAAAAATTAGAAAAAAAATATATAATTGACCATAACCTTGAAGAGCAGTGAACAACGTTAAACTGTGAGTTTGTCTCACGAGACTGGCGTTGCCAGCTTGGCGCTAATACCCCTTCATTGGGGCGTTGCCAAGTTCCCGCAAGGGAGGATCAAATGAAAACAAAACAATATGGAAATTTTGTAATTAATATAGATTGTTTCTACTGTTACCTGGTTTCTCCTGAGGTTAATAAAATGTTTACTTAAATGATGCAAATTATTATCCCATAACAAGTCCATCACCTTACAGGGTATAAACATTTCAGTACAATATTTGTGAAAACCATAACCCATAGGGTATACAGTGTGACAAATAGGGACTTTGCTCTGCTTCTTTCTTTATGCTATTAGTTTGTATATGTTTGTGCTCACCCTTTGTGAGTTAAAAAATATCCCTACCCCCTGCTACTTAATGAAATTCTGTACCAGTGTTAGCGCTGGGACTTGAAATTTGGGGGGGAAATTCCCCCCTTCTGAAAAATTTAGGGGGGGATTTTCATTTTTAGGGGGGGAGGAGTCTTTAAATTCTGAGAAGTTAAGTCGAGTCTGCAATCTGCATTTACCAATAAAGAGATTAATGAAGTACATTTTTTAACATTGCCAATAACTGATAGGCCTATGACTAACAAGATTTCAACAAAGTTAGATGTAGCCTATCAGTTGGCCTGGCTTCTTTGCATGTGGCGCAGAATATTTCTCCTTTCTCGTACCATAACCACAGCCAAATTTTCAGCCAATTTAACTGAAACTTGTCAGCTTTTTTCTTCTTAGTTTTACTACTTTTGTTAGCAGACCTAGGCTTAACATTAGGTCCAGTACTAGTACTGTATTACTACTGTAGTATTAGGCCTAACTTACTAGTAGTATTACTATTTACGTTATTATCGCTACTCTGTAGTGGTTTGAAAAATAATCCAACTTTGACTTGGAGGCCATTTCACACTTCACAACAGTCTAAAACACTACCGATGTTTGCACACAGAGCGATTAGTTTCAGTACACACACTGCACAGATCTAGCTGTCACTGCTGCGCGATCGAACGCTAGGCCTACAGCCCTACACTATAGGAAGCGCTAGCACATGCATACCCAGTCCATGCAGTATGGGTGTAAGGGTGTACTGTGTAGAGCTCCGTTTTACACAAACGTTTATACAAACGGTGACTCATCGATTTTCAGAGTTTTTATTCATATAACGGACAAGTAAATAAGTTGTGCTTTGATTATAACCCTATCGCTCATGCAAGAAAAACGATGCGGGAATTTCCCGCAGACAAATATTTTTCTTGCGGGATTATTGATTCTGCTGCGGGAATCCCGCAATCGCGCAGCTTAGCGCGAACACTGTTCTGTACTCAAAGTGAATCAATGCATGTCCCTATAATGGTACTCACTCACAACTAATAATGGCACTCACTCACAACTAATAATGGTACTCACTCACAACTAATAATGGTACTCACTCACAACTAATAATGGTACTCACTCACAACTAATAATGGTACTCACTCATAACTAATAATGGTACTCACTCACAACTACAAAGAGTAACTAAAACTGTGCTCACATTTATCATTCTAATAATACTTAACTTTCAGCCAAAATCTGTGACATATAGACACCTGTGTGCCCCCAAAGAAACATTGGCCATCACATAATATCAACCACAAAGCTCACTGGAAATATGCAACCAACATTCACTGAATTAAGTTTGTAATGTGTTTAAACCAAACACTAACTTCACAAAAAAAACCTGAATGGCTTAATTAACAAAAAATAGTAACAAAAAATTTGCAAAAACATTAAAAAAGACTTTTGAAGTAAAGAATGTAGAAGGCATCCTTTTCTCCTTCTATTAAAGCCATAAGAATGTAATACAAAAAAAACTTCAAATTTTTGTGACCAACTGGAACAAGGTATTGATTATATGTGCAGATACATTAAGAGTGTTAAACATACTCATTAACCTTTGAGCAATAAATGTTTCGCTGATAATTAACAAAAACTGAAATGATACAAGCACTTTAAAGAGGAGGAAGGAGTTTTCAATTAATTGTACAAATTCATGTTTTGGAGTTTAATCTGTCAACTTCTAACCTAGCGGTTTAATTTAGTGAAGTCCACCATTTTTTTCAGTTGTGGGTCTGATAGATTGGTTCCCCTACACCATTGCCTATGTGGATCAGAAAACAAAATGGCATGTAGGTTGCATTTTTTGAAAGTCTTTAGTATGATTGGGCCTGGTAACCCTAATCACATGAGGCAGATGCTCTGTCACTATACTAAACACACAGTTAGGTTGAAGGTAAGAAATACTTTTTATTTAATTTCCTGGAAAGAATTCTTGAAACTGCAATGTGAGGGGGGCTTCATCTTTTGAAATACACCATCCTCTTAAGATACATGATACCTACAGTATAAGAACCCACTATCAGACTGTACATCAGGTCTAATCATTTCATATGGGATTTTCTCCACAACTTACAAGTTATGAGTCTTTCAACAGACACAAGCCTAGTTCCTGCTTTTGTCAAAGCCAATCCAATTATCCCACACTACTTGTATTGTCACTATGATGAAGACTTCACTGTGTTATTGATGATGACATCTACTTTCCATTTTCATATTTTATGAGATGCTATATTCAAAAATTTAAAAGAATGACTGCACTTTGCAGCCTTTAATATCTGCTAAAGACCATTTATACAAACTGTGGCAACAACTTCTGAAGATAAAAGGTAAATTTATCCCTATATATCACATTAAATGTACCTTTCTGTCACCTGATAGAGCTAATATTCAAGCAACTCTACTTTTCACCTCATCAATTTTTAGGAAGTGCTTTTGTGCACTAAATTGTCATTACAGATGCTTCATTTTTTGATTTATAAATCCATTGTGCCTGTTAGTGTTGCTAAACTTAAATAACTAAAACAAAAAAGAGAAGAATTGTTGTCATGATTTATATGAAACCAGCTACCTCATATTTAAATCCCTTTTCATCATTCTACCACTTCAAGCACCCTGCGATAAGATGGAGTTGATCACAAATTGCCTACAAATCACCTAATTAGAACCCCCTCACACAATCAAATTATTTACAAAATAATTAACCATCACCACATCACTTTCACTCAACATCTAAGAACTTAAGTCCATACACAAGATGATAAATTACTATGAATAAAACATTCTACAGCCCCAGACCATCAACTGTCCCATGCATGTATAATTTCATCTACCTATAAATTGGTCGTTCCAACTAAAAAAACATATCACACCCCTTTTATGGATATTGTACACAATTAACATGTATGGTAGTAACTTTTACGTTGATCTTATTCTAATAGTGTTTTCAATTTTTCTCAAAAGTTATGAACAATACACAATCTTCATGACCAAGATTGTTCAATTAGAGGTCTCTTTTAAGTTTCATATTCCCTCATGTCATTAGATCTGATGTATTTAAAAAGCATTCCAAGTTTTTTTGATAAGAGTAAAACTTTACCAGCCAGGTTTCAACTACAATATACCCAGAAAAACATGCAAATGATAAACTGGCTTGTTATTACGGATACTAATCCAACAAAAGTTAAGAAAATCCCACAAAATTGTTTATACTTCTTTCACTTTTCTTCAAGAACCAGTTGAGTTCATGTTGCCTAAAGTTAGGTAAGAAATAAGTTCTTGACCTAATGGTCTTAACTATGAATGAGAAAAGGAATCTCCTTGGTGGCACCACTCCTTGGTGGTGCCACTGTAGCTACAACCCTGCTGACCAGGATAATAAAAACAAAGATCTATGAAACTACTTCTTTTCAAGATACCTAAAATAATAGAGGAATTAATTGTATTCACATAATATTATTATTTCAAGGAAAAAATTAATAAAATTATTAATTTAGCACACACATCATTGAAAGTAAAATTAATGAAAGAATAAAGAATAGCATTGCACCATGACATGAAGAACGTTAACCAACTGTAACTAGTGGTTTGTCGAAAGGCCCTTAAAATGATACCATAACCTGTCACTAACAGATTTTATCATTTAGATCACACTTCAACATTATGCACAGAGGATCCAAAGTAAAGGAATTATTTTTTCCATAATATTGAGTGGGTTCTAATTAAATGTGAAAGGAATTTTCTATTTGGTCAGGAATCCAAAGCATTTACTCATTACCAAACATGAGATAGAATATTCAAAGTTTAAAAAACAACTTTTTGTTAAACATTTGTCTGCAAAACCCTTCAGCACACTAATTTCTCCCAACAGTAATAACAAAGGATTTGAGGATAGAGTTATATAGTGACTACAGCCAAAAGGATATGACAAAACTAGTGTATGTCTACACTCCATCCTGACATCCTTTACAATTTCTATTTGAACAGGGTATATCATATACCAACATTTGAAAGCTGAAAATCTTGCTCTACTTTTATGAAGTAAAAGTTTATGCCGGCCTGCGGGAGGGGTCAAAGGGGGTGTCCCCCACCCCTTTGGAAAATTTTTGGCAATGCAATATGGGCTAGATGCAAAATGGTGCAACATTTGGTGCTGGATTTGAATGAAATTTATCTTCAAAAAAATCAAATTTTCTTAGAAGGGTTCTTTTTTTTCTTGCTTGGTCTGACAACATATAATATGCTGTTAGGCCTTGAGTTTTAGATTCTTCAGGTGTGCTACAAATCACACCCCCACAAAATTAAGGTGGGTGGTAGGTAAGCTGCTCTATTATACTGCAATGGATTTACATGAGCTTAAAATCTTCATCTAGGTGTGCAAAAAATTCACACTCCTCACAGTGATTTGAGGTGAGTGATGGTGTGTTATCACACTCACATGCCTCAAAATTCAAGGCCTTTAAATATACTGATTTCCTCTTCTTTTTTCACTGTGCATTGTGCTGAATAAATGCACATTAATCCTCCTAATGACAAGAGAACACCAAGATGCTGAAACTGGCACTTCTATTTCTAAACATCTTTTTATAAATTTTTAGTCTCAGATCAAATAAAAAAAAAACTTTATTTTTTCTTTTAGGTTGAGAAAAGATCAACTTCATTTAAAAAAAAAATTGAGCAGGCAATGTTCCATTGAGAAAAATGGCTGAAAAAATTGGTGATAATTTGAGAGAATCTTTATACAAATCTACTGACTACTATTGGTGTTATGTTTTAATCAAATTTGTGTCACACCAAAACATGGATTACAATACTAAAAGTAATTATATAATTCAGCACACCAACTACTTTATATAATTCGTGAATATTTAGCAAATTTTTTACTTTATACAGTAATATTATTCCTCTAAAATATGTTTCTTTGAATACACAAGGTACATATAACATTCTAAATTTGTTAATTATCTACATGAAAATTGAAAGGATTGTATCATGGGATGGCTGCTACTCATATGTTCTTCTCACATATAAGTTTCATAAATACAACACTGTTGAAAAGATATTTTTAAGTCTTTGTTTTGTCTTTAGTCCATTTCAGTGTTCACACTGAGGAATGAAAGTATGGGAGCATTCCCTTTCAATCATATTTTTTTTAAGGGGGGAGGGGGTGAATTGCTGCAATATGAAGGGGAATTACCCACTTTTTTCCATATGTATGCTTTTTCTAGGAGAAAATATCGAGAGGGAATTGTTGCCTTGTCACTCTATCTTGGGAGGGAGGGGGAATTTCAAGAGCAATATATCTGCTTATCCATTGAGACAATACAGTTTTTTTGTAGTTGATATAGTTGCAGTAATCCTGGAATAATGATGAATTGTGCATGAGGTTTATAAAAGAACTGTTTCTGCTCTAAACCACATTTTTTATTGGTTGTTAAAGAGACTATGGCTAACAAGTTTCTTGGAATGTAAGATGCCTTCTCTCCTGAACATCTTTCCTGTGTATAAAGGGATCTGCTTTAACTATTGAATTAAATGGTAAAGATATATGTTATTGCTTCTATTTTTTTTTATAAAAGCTGCTTCTATTCATTACTGATTCAGTCAAACTTCATTCTAAATTATCAATTTCAATTTTTCAACATTTGAGACCCACTTCTACCACCAGTATGGCTACCATTGACCATAAATTTGAGACCTACTTCTACCATTGGTATGGCTACCATTGACCATAAATTTGAGACCTACTTCTACCATGGGTATGGCTACCATTGACCATAAATCTGAGACCTACTTCTACCACCAGTATGACTACCATTGACCATTTTCCAAAAAGCAATGTCAAAGGATTGTGGGGTAGATTTTTGTTACCCTTCATATTTGTCAAAGTCATTTTATCATGGTTAATAATGGCACACACCAAAACATGGTCCCACAATTCTTTGTAATTGTTATTTGGAAAAGGGTCAATTATGTGCAACAACTGCCACCATTGTCATAATCTGCAACAACTGCCACCATTGCCATTATCTGTAACAACTGCCACCATTGCCATTATCTGCAACAACTGCAACCATTGACTTTATGTGCAACAATTGTCATCAATGCCATCAACTGGACACTGAGCAGCAACAACAAGAAAATCTAAATAAGAGCTTGAAAGTATCAACCAACTGATGAGCTGCTTAATACATCTAGTATATCTCAAGGCTTATACACAATTTAGAGGTGTGTTCAGAACAATTCTTGAAACTTGGAAAGAAGTAAAATGGCCGCTACATTACTAGAGCCATACAATACAAAGAAAGGAACTAATCAATATTGTACTATATCCATCTTTAAATAAAATAGTTAACAACCAGTAAGCCATACCTACAAAGATAAAAAACCATCTCACTAATGTTAATGTTTCCCCATCAGCAAACATCCACGAATCCCTTTTGAATAATTTTTGCAGCTGTTTGTGTACACTAGACTACTTGCTATCCTTTAACTCTTGTAGAAGCTCCCTTAGAAATGCTACTCTTTTTGCATTTACATTTTTTCTTTCATGCAAACCTGTTGATGTTTTCCTCTCATGATACATCCTTTTATGACTCTCAGCTACCTCTTCATCATGCTGTAGGTCTCTTTCCACCTCGCTATAAAGTTGTTCTAAAGTCTCAACATCCAATCCTCTGAGGAACTCGTATAGTTCACCCTCCTCCCTTTTATATTCCAGGAAATCAATTAACACTTCCCTTGTATCTAACGGGAGGGTGCCATCAAAGGTGTTGGTGTCAATTTCATCACCTTTTCTGTTGTGATCTACATTAGGTGGGAGTTTAACGCCATCTGCTACATCATCTAGATTCACATGAATCTCTTCATCCGACCTTTGTTCAGAGTTGTAAACATGAAGAATTGTTTTTGCGTCTCCTTTACCAGCTTTATTCTCAAATACCCTGGCACCTTCTTCGTTCATTTCCACTGGACCATCACCATTCTTAAAAGGATCATCCCCAGTGCCATAAAAAGTGAACCCCCACAGGGTAAGGACAGCAATATTCTTCTCCCTAGGGATGACTTCCGGTCTTTCTCCTGTGTCCTTTGGGGTTTTGTGGTATGTTATCTTAATTGTCCACTCCCCTCTAGGAGATTCTCCCCAGTTGTGAACTGTCATGAACGGCCACTCCTCTAGACCATCGGGAGAGTCATCATACTTACGAGTAGATATGAGCTGAGAAGGGGTTCCTGCTGGTGAGTATAAAGTAATACTGATATCCCCACGGCGGGGAGATTTGAAACTCACATGTGAAATAGTGTGTTCTAGTCTTGTAATGTGGTCACATCCACTCACAACCATTGTTGTGCTCCTGGAAAAACCCTGTTCCACAGACCTGAAATTGATGAATTAAACATCCTCAGTTTCTATTCTTTGTTGAAAGGCTCTTTATAGTGCATTATCAAATAAATTCATACAGTTCTAACAGCAGAACCAGTCAGACATTCTGAAATACCTACAGACTGGACTATTTTTTGGAAATTTGAGTTTATTCTCATTCGTATGATATGTAAATTTCCATTTGACTAAGTTTACTATTTCCTGATTTGATTTAAGTTACTGTATGACTTTTGACTTGCTTCTACTCACTCTGTGATTTGCAGATATGGCTCTATTTAATCTATTATTGGCTGATTTGATTCTCTCCATTCATTTGATATTCCTGATCAATGAAAAGTAATCTTCTGAAAGCTAAACAAATCTATCTCCTTATAGCAGAATTAGTCATAATAGAGAGCAAATATGGAACAGTACACATTTCCAAAAGTCCTGTCAACAATGAGTGTCATGTCTACCCTTTGCCAAAATTGCTTACAACAAACATGTTGAAAAAAAAATAAATGCCTCCTTGCATTTGGGGATCATACAAGCACTACAAAATGTGAGTCCCAGTTCACATAAACTGCACCGTACATTGGGTTTTGGTTGAAGATTTCAGAGGGAACCTATCAGAATTTTCTTTTACAATACTTATAGCCAATACTTTGTATTCTGGTTGTAACTATTTCTCTCTAACTACCACAAACAGGATTTGGTTTAAAAGTGGAGGCAGGAGGCTACTAGTTTCATTCATTTAGGGTATTTCCCTCATGCTTGTTGGTCAAGACATCTGATTTGATCTGTATCTGTATGAATGGTATGTTGTTTTAGAATGAATTCCCCAAAACTTCCTGGTGGGACACCCTCTTCCTGTAGGGTAACAACATTCGCATAAACTGGTATACATAGGGTGAGGAGTTGAATAGACACATTTGTTGGCATGTAGAATAAATACAGCAATCCCGGGAAGGGAATGTGAACCAGTTGAAAAGGCCTTCATTCAACTTTTTCTTTGTGAAGAACAAAATGACTGGAATTTTTTAACGAGAAAATGACTGGTATTTTTTTATTTTTTTTACTTTTTACTCTCTGTGCAGAGATAGCAATCATACACTTTATACAAAATTCCCTCAAGAAAGTGGTCATTGCCAACATTTAGATAATAAGATGGTCCTCAAGGTATAAAGAGGTATTTGGAGTTTGACTTTGTCTGATATAAATAATTTCCTATGAAAAATCCCTGAAAAATGAAAATCCTATACTTTTTTATTACTTGATGGTTATGTGGAGGTCAGTAAGTGCTTTTGACATTCTGAAGTTACCAGTAGAAAAAGTTAGGAAGATGGAAATCTCCTTCCCAGGAAGTTTGGACATTTGGTGATTTAAAGGAAAAAAATTAAGGATTTGGAACAAAATTTAGCTTTCTGGTTCTTGAAAATTACTAAAACAGTTGTGGAAAATTTTACTCCCTTCAAAATGTCTACTTGTTGCAGCTGTGTCTGCAGAAGACAAATGTTACACCAAAAGTAATCCCTCATAGAACACAGGCAACTGTTTTCATCTAGGATGCAGAACTGCATGATTAATCCACTATTTTAACAACTCCTCACATTCTAAAAACTGATAGTAAAATTTTCCATGCCGTTTGTAACAAAATAACCTTCATATAGTCCAAATTACTAACTGTTCCCCATATTGAAACCTATCTCTGCCCAAAAATGTTTTGGAAAGGGGAACATTCTGACAAATTTGAAGAACTCACACACACAATGACAAACTCAACACAAGAACAGGAAATAAACTTTGAAACACAAAGCATAATACTAAATATATTTAACCATACCATCCTTCTAAAACACAGATTTGCACATTTAGCTTTTCACTTACTAAACAGTTTGGAAAAGTCCAACTTGGTAAATATTTTGGGAAGGTTCGTGTGTATTTCTGTTAAATGATCTTAACCCCCTACTAAAATCAATTGGTTGGAACTGAGCTGCAAAATTCCAACTTACTGAAAAACTTGATGCTTCCCATGTTTCACTAAATGAGACACAACTGACATAATAAAGTAGATATCACACGTGCATCACTATGACACTCCCCTGAGAATGATACCACAGACATAATATACGATATACATAGGTCAATAGGAGGCAGGGAGGAGTGAAATAGACTATACCAACACAAATTTATTATTACTGAGGGAAGAAAAAATGGATGTTTGTAATAAAACATGTAGTTTGAACTTACAGTTTCTGCTCGGTGTTTTCAATCACACATTCTTGTCTTTCTCCAACTGGTTCCCATTTAAGAGCAAGTTCCACCATTTTGCCAGCATCTAAAACACCAAACCCTACCATGTGGTTGAGATGGAATCCGGCACCATTGATGTGCCACCCTGATTCCATTGGACTTGGGATGAAGCAACCTTGCGTAATGATGTGTTGGAGGTCACGCCAGCTCAGTTCAGGACTGCAGAATGATAAAAAAGACATTCAGCCTACGTTAATTATAAATATGCAAACATATGAATTCATATAAAATGTTTAATTCTACTTCTACTATTGACCAGTTATTAAGAATCCTTAATTCTGATTGGTTAAAAACTGACAGGTTTTTTCTCAAACACACCAGCAGTTAAAATGATATGTAGAAATCACTATTAAACAACTACAGGCAGGTGCACGCTTTTTTAGTAGACGTACATATTATGAACGTACACACCCTCTTGTATTTTTGCACTGGTTCTACTCTCGAAATTTGCCTTGTTAAGAATGCATGGGCCTCAATGCAAGGAACATAATAAGAAATGCCTCACATGCTTTCATGGGCAAGAAAAATACTAAGGCTTGTGCTCATTTTGCACGAAAATCATGAACTTACAGACATTAGCATCCTTCCTTTACTACACCTATGAGATGCAGTATGACAATAAGAGTACCACAAATACTAGGCCTACATAGCTGGCACAATTTTAGACGAACTAAACCTCATAAAGGCCATTTTTGTAATAGAAAAGGAATAAACCTCATTTTTCAGGTCGTTCTTTTTTTTTAAGAAGAAGCATCTCAACTCCAGGTTTAAACAAAATAAAGGACTGGGTTTCACCTCATCCATTATTTTCCCAAATTGGAAGTCATGATGGTTTAGTCACCAAAAATACTCAAAGAAATGCAGGTAATTTCTCAATTAATGCAATAAGCAGTATATCAGTATTCATGTAAGTAAAAAAGATTATAGTGAAGTAAAACAAGTGCCAATGATGTATAAATTGGTACAAAATAAAGATGGCAGTATTTCCTTTTATTTCATATGTTGCTTTGTCATTCTAAACAAGAAAATTTTACAATGAAAGCTTTTCATATACGACAATGCGTCATGATGGAGCAATTGTCAAGATGTGACTCCAAGTTACCAGGCTTTCATTTTCTTCACAAACACTAAAAATTGTAATACATTTTCATACAACTAAAACACAAATAGTACACTTGGTATCTTGCATTGCTTGCAAAAATAGTGGTACACCTTTTCACAAAAGTTAGGAATAGGTTACTCTGCTGTCCTTTCTAATAATCATTAGATAAGTTGGAATGGTTCCTGTTTTAACTTTAGCAATATTCAGCAAAAGTGGGGCTTCAATCTGCAAATTTCCTTTTAAACCAATACTAAAAAAAAAACTTGGCCATTATTCAGTTGACACTTGAAAAATTAGATTCCCCCTTGGAGAATTGACTTTTACAGATTTACTGATTACATATCAATTTAAATCATGATTTTATACATGTTTTTAAGGGATCTTTTACAAACTTACATTCATTGGACATTTACATTTCAACTTTTAACATATTCACCTTCCTTCTAACTTTGACGTGTCTCATATTACTGGGGGCATGAACACATGCAGGAAAAACAAAATAAGCTGAGCACATTCTTCACTGCATTTCCCTATTTTAATGAATGTTCAATTTCTGTGCATTACACAAATACATCATGAAGCCTGCATTTATTTGTGTCTGGCCAGGAGATTGCAAAAAATATAGTCACCGTTCAACCTTGGCACAGACTGTTATTCAAGTAATTAGAGCAGACCTTGAATTCTGAGATGTGTGAGTGGGATTGCACACCATCAATTGCCTCAAATCACTGTGAGGATTTTAATTTTTTGCACAGCTACATAAAGAATGGAAGCTCATATAAATCAATTCAAGTTTAATAAAACAGCACACATACCACACTCCTAATTTCTTGAGGAGTGTGATCTGTGGCTAAGATCATGTGTAATATCTGTTCTTTTCATCCAGTCTAGAATGGAGCAATACATGACAGACCAATAATATAAATGATCTGAAGGCCTTGAGGTTGGTCAAGTGTTGTCCTTAAGTGAATGTATAGCTTCTTGGGGAGGCAGTTTCAAGTTTGGTTTCGCCGAATGGCCGTTTGCCAGAGGGTCGAGAAGACTTTGGAAAAAGTGGGTAGCACACCTAGGAAATTTAAAATAAGGCTTGTAGAGGCAGTTAGTTTGCAGTCCAGCCACAAAGCCGTACCATACAAATGAAACCTGCTTAAAATTGACATGGATTTAAATGAAACAGATTAAGCCACTTTCTCAAGAGAACCAGAATTTTGAAGCACCTGCTGCAGTTATGTTTTAAACAGTTTTTATTGTTCCTTGCTACTTAAAGGTGATGTTACCCTTGCCCCTCCCTAGACCCCTTCCAATATCCCTACTAATTTTATGATTTCACTAAAGCATGGATCTGGATTTGAATGTGCATTTGAATGGGTACTGCATACACTCCTGGTGGAGTCAAGCATGCAGAGTTGAGTGGATTCACAAAGAATTTATCATCCTGTTTGAGAAACCTCAAGGTTGAGCTCTTAAATTGCTTGGGATCCCTGAGAACTCTAGTTGCATGGGAGAAGGTTCCAGTCTCTGCCAGTAAGAGGGAAGAAACTGTGGCAGCAGTCATTGTTGGATGGAATACTTGTGAAACTGCTTTGAATAATGATGCCTAGAAAGCTGCCAGACTGGTTATATGTTAATTTGCATGACCAAACATGTCACAGCTTTCTGAGTATTCCACCACTGTGTGTTGGAGGACAGTTCACTTCAAAGTTGACTTACTTTGCTTGCAGTACCAATGCAAAAAGTCCCGATGCCAAAGGTGCTGCACTGGAAGTTCCAACAAAAGAAGTAGTACATTGTCCGTGTAGATCTGTTGTAGCCTGTGATGTCAAAACAATAAAATAATCATTCATAAAAATTTCAGAGCTAGTAAATGAGGAGGGTACCCATTCTAAAATATTACACCTTCCTCTTGACTTGAAATCAAAACATAAATATCAAGGTTTCTAAAAGAGATTGTCTAAAGTTCATGTCACATTTAAATACAGTTTTCTTTACGTCCACTTTTAAACTGATATATTGCAGTCTAGCTTTAATAGGAGGCATACCTATACCAAAAGCTAGGGCTATTATAAAACACTGATAAATACCAGACAGGTTAAAAACACTTCTAAACTGAGCTAGGCAAAATGCAGTAGGAAGACAAAGGTGTATGGCGCCGGTAGGGTTACCATGGTGCTTTAGTTTGCCAGGTGGTAAGTATAGGTATAAATGCAGACCTGCCAAAATCTAGGATCACAAAACTGATTGTATTATGAATCTCAGAAAATTGTACTTTTACCTCAAAAGTCCTATTTATACAAATATTCCTTAACAACCTACAAAGTCTTAAAACAAACCTTCAAAAAGCCATTGCTCTCACAATTGGTAGGCTCGGCCTATACGCACTAACATTAGGCTATAGCCTTGCCTAACCTTACACAAACACAAGCTTTGCATGTTCAGTACTATAGAGGTCCTATTCCAACTTGAAGTCTCACTTAATCATCTGTCTGAATGCTATGTTTGGTCGATGAATCACTTAACTGGTGTTTGTTGTCCTAACAGTTGTGCTATAGCAGTTGGTTTCTAATGACAACATAAAAACTGTGAGGATTTTTTACTATCACAAAACGTAAGGCAGTCTGACACAAGCTGAATGCAAGTACAGTGAGAAGCTGTGTGCTAAGCTATGTAGTACTCGTGTATGATGAGACGTGGGCTTGCAACATGGTGACCATGTTTTGCTCAACTAAAATTAATTGCTCATAGTGTATGTGATAACCTTGCTCTCTGTGATGGAATCAAGGTACCGATCTCAATGTTCACACACAATGTATCGTCATTTTGTGTTGTGCCCTGACATTCACACAGTTTTGAACATGTTTAAAAGCTTCTGCATTGTACATTACTCAGGCAGGAAATTGCACTGTGTGGAGAAATGCTAAAGGTTTTTACATGTAATCTCATTTCGATTAAAATTGTATTATGTGGGATGAACTGGTATGGTCGAATTTTCAATAATTTATCGTACTAAACAACAAAGTTGTACCCCTAAGCAGGTCTGTAACTAGTTTATATGTGCAAGGATATGATACTGGGGCACAAACATAGTAGTCCCAATATTGGTTGGGCTTAAATGTGACTGTGACTCATAATTTCATGACTTATTTTTCATGCTGTGATTTGGGTAAATGCGGGTCTCTACTTACATTGTACATGTTTGCCTTGTCTTTTGCATTCTGTGTTGGTTGGGTACAAAATGTTAACATTAGTTACGAAGACACCAAAACAGGCACCACCTTGCATTTATGGGCCAAAACTCCAGTCCATAATGTAATTTGATGTGAATCATTTATCATTTTTTATCAAGTTGAATGACACTATATGACATACTCATGTTGGTGTGTCATTAAATCTCATCTAATTAATACATCCACATAAGCAATGGAGAAGTAATAACAACCCAGTGCACCACAACAGGATGAAACCAGACAAAACCAGACTTTTATAATAAGTTGAGAGGTAGCACTCTGTCTTACCTGACCCCATGTGTTTCCTTCAAATCCATGTGGCAATTATCTTAAATCCCTTAATACTGAAATGACAGAAATATAGTCTGACCATGTATGGAACAAACATGGGCAGAAATATTTTAATTCATCACCAAAAACAAAATTAGTTAGAAAGAGTTTTACAGCCAAGTTTCCAACCTAGTGGTTGAGGTCGAGTAGGTAGGACTTGACCTGGGAAGCGAGGCCTTCCACATGAGAGGCAGAAAATAAAAGAGAAATATACAGTCATGCTGAATAAGCCTTACCACAAGATTGAGTCCATAAGATGACCTTTCACTTGTAGTAGAAAAAGGATTGTTACTTGGTCCACCAGAGAGGGTGACAGCCATAGTAGAGGAACACTCCTCAGCGAAATATACGTTTAGACCTTCATCATTGACAGATCCAATAGAGATGGTCTCAGGACGGCTCACATAGCCATCTGCATTACAGTCATCATCTGCTGCACCACCGTTGCCAGATGCCCACACAAAGATTGACCCTTTCCCATCGCGACCCTGTTTTAAATACGACAAATGGGACCATTTGTTCTTTGTGTCACATTTCAACAAGGAGAAATTTCATTTTGCCCAAGATGAAGATAGACACATAAATGGAAAACAAATATACAAAATTGATTTCAACAAAATTCATGAGCCATTTTAGTTTAAAATAATCACAAAAGGTTGCCTCTTTATCAGAAAGGGTATGAATAGGCATCAGGTGCTTCTTTCATCAACAAGGGTATGAACAGATATTCTGAATATGTCTTGGCTAGATAGGGTAGTGCAAAGCTATCCTACACCCTGTCTCTTAGAAGCAACAAAGCACTCATTAGATAAAGGTTTCTCTTCGATGCAAGCCTTTCCTAAACTACTGAAATACTTCTATCAACTAAAACCAATTAAATTTTCAAAAATGAAATTGCACAATCTGAGAATTAATGACAGAATGCTGACAACAAAACACCATTAGTGCTTGTGTAATTACTGTATTCATCCATCAATGATTTCATCTTAATCTACCATGTGCATTATCCTTCCACAGTTCTAGAGCTTATCAGAGGATAATGCACAGTCACCTGACCACATTAGACCAATAGAATTTGTGGATTATTACCAAGTAGAAATGAGAATATATTATCTCACCTCTTTCACGCCTTTCTCAATGGCTTGTTTGGTAAGGGTATGGGGTAAAGCAAAGTCCTTGCCCTTGTCTGGGGGACCCCAACAACAGCTGTAGATATCAATGTAGTTATTGTTGTAGAGTAAGGCCTCTCCTTCCATTGCATCTGTCACAACACCATCAAGGATCCTTATACCTGCAAGGACATGACCACAACCAAGTTCATATGTTTGTTATGTAGGGTGTGTTCACGTCACAACTGGCAAGCCATGCCCACTGCCAGGCAAAGATCAACAGTGTTTTAGTGCAACAATCACACGGTGGGTCATCAGCTGCTGCTCAGCTAGCAACTTTAAAGGTGTACACACTAGATTTTGCCAGTCAATAGAGGAGGGACTTGTGACGTAGGTGAAAGCGCTCTATAGGAGTTAGTTAGATGGAGTTTTACTGCCCAGTTTCCAACTTGTTGGTTCAAGTCCAGCCTGCCACAGCTTTTTTCCAGTTCTGGCTGACTGGCCTGTTTTTCCTACTCCATTGCTTATTTGGAGCATCATGCACAATGGCAGTAGGTTCCTTTTTTAGAGCCTTTGGTATGACTCGACTTGGGAAAAGATCCCAGGCCTTCCACGTGAGAGGTGGATGCTCTTACTATTAGACGAAAAATGCGGTTGCACTCTATAGGAGATGCTGAAGCTTCCTTGTTTAATACCCACCATACCTACCACTAGCTACTGCTGAGTGACAGATCTAATCCTTTTTGATTTGGTGGGGGTCTCTACAATTATATCAAAAATTTATTGAGACTCTGAGAAAAGTAATAATATCTTTGTTATTAAAATATCTTGGATGAGATATAGGTAGAAGCAGAGTTTGCCATTCTAAAAATATACTGTTTGATAGTTGCCTTTTGTATATTTATGCCAGTCTACAATTTTCGGTTCATATATTTGAAAATTCAAAGGACAAATTGCTAAGTGGTTCTTGACCCCTTGTCACAAATCCAGCGGATGTAATTCTAGCACCTTTTGACAGAAGTTATTTGGACATGAGTAAAAGATGAGAGTTATAATGTAAAAGCGAAAGGCTGAGTAGATGGTTTGTCAATCAATGCTTATATAGGTGTGTATCCAGGTTCTGATTAACATCAACGCCAGATATATGTTACAAACAAAGATATTATAAACATAGATACCAAACTCCTACCCCTACACTGTTAGACGCGCTGACTCATCACATAGGCTCGATCGGAGGGGCGGAAGTGTTCATTTGACATGCCCACAGCTTGTTTACTGATCTGAGAATAAAACTATGGATGCATTACAGAAAATCCCATTGTGACGAGATGTCAGCGTTCTTGAATTTCTAACTTGGTTGATATACGTGCAAAGTACATTTCTCTGTGTATGCGTACTAGGAAAACAAAGGGTGTGGTCAAAAGATAAAATAGAAACTGACCAATCAGAAAATCCATGAACTTCAAACCAGTCGTTTTGCTTTTATGTTCACATGTTCTTCCGTTGAGAAAAAGCAAGAAGCTCCTCAAGTAAATAAAATGTATTGAAGAATCACTTTTGTAAGATTTGAGATGTTTTGAAATCACAGGCTTTTGTGCTACCAGAATATATCAATTCCCCTGTTGGACCCCAAAATGACTGATCAGTGATCAGCACTTCCGCCCCTCCTTTTTGGCCTCCATGAGGAGTCACCACGCCATTTTAAGTTTGGTAACTATGTTTATAACATTTCAGGTACAAATGACAACACTTCTCTCACATGCTCCAGTTACAAGTCAATATCAATGTCTTGTATCAATCAAGTTGCACATTGAACAATGCAAACAGGTGAACTTTATCAACCCTCCGGAGTCACAAACATTCAAACAGGAAAAATGACAATCTGGACTAATAAATGCCTTCTCCTAAAATGTTACAGAAAGAAATATTAGAGGCACTTCATATTGCATAAATAAAATAAAAATGATTCCATAGAAAGTTGAAATTTTATTTAAGTCCCAGAAAGAATCTGTCACATCATTTTGTTAAAGTTAAACTTAACTGAACAATAACCCATTTGATTGTCTCTCATCTCTCAGCTGAACCTCCATCAAGGAAGGTTCCACAATCCGAAACAGTACAACTTTACATGACTAAACTGACTTTTCTGTGTAAGACTACCTAAATGTGGTGTTTAAACTCACATAAGAAGACTGCATGAAAACAAACACTCCATAGAGTATGTATACTCATCACATAACCAATCCTAAAGTAACATGAGATATTAGATCAAGAGATTAAATCTTACCTCCAATTCCGGCTTCATAGGCAATGCCGACGCCACATATACTGTTGTTAGCCACAGCTGCTACTTCACCTGCACATCTTGTACCATGACTGAATAGAGAGAGACACAACCAATGGTTTTTAGCATGTTTACTTGAATTGAAGGTTAAAATGTCCTCACAATGTCTTTAATATTCCATGACATACTCAATGCAGAATGTACAGCTTTGTTTCTGACTGTTTAGATTCACGGACATCTCAATGTTACAAAGCAGGACTACATACAAATGTAAAACCTAAATCATCTTTGGTGACAAACATATCAAACAGTTTATGAAGACAAAAAGTATTTAAGAGAGAGAGACAAAACATCAGATAAATAATGTTGGAGTGGCTAAGACCAAAATTTAGAGCTATTCTGGTTGCTTTTCTTCAATAACACAACAAATGAATATTCATATTTTCTATCCAATACAGTCATCCAATGATAGTTGAAGGGTTTTTATAATACCACCTGACCCAATTTGTGCATTAAGAAATGCATTCTCTTGCTTAGTACCATCAAATATGATACATTAATGAAGGTACAGTACAAAGCTCGAATGATACATCACAATTTAGTTACATATTTTTTCTAGCTTAACAGCAGCAAATCTGACAGTTGAACAGATAAAGTGACACTCCTTCTACAAAGTTTCAATAAAATATCATCACCATTATCCCATCATCAACCTGATTATTGCCAGCCTTTCTACAAGCAGGTAGGTTCTGATTTAGTTACAGATCATAAACATATAATCCATGTGAACCAACCAAATGATTTATTCATCCATTTTAAATAATCTTGTACTAATTCTGCAAGCTACACAAACTTTATGAGCTGGAACAGTATGGGCCACATCAATTTCCCAGTAAGATCTGATTCAAGGACTAATTTAAGCATTCTTCCAATAGTTCCACAAATGAAACTAAAGTTAACTTATAGTCTTACTGCAGCAACTAGGAGTGGTTTCTCTTTAACTACAATGAAAAAATGACAACAAGAGCAGAAACTTACAACTTTTACTTAACCTGCACACACCAACAACTGAGAAAACAATATTTCATCTCATTTTATCATTAATGTTTACTCTAAATCATTTATTGTCATCCTTAAATTATGGTAACATGAATTAGAAACTTGTAGGGTGTAATATACTGTAGTCTAATAAGATGCCAGCCAAACAAACATCTCTTGTCCTTTGACATGTTGCAAAAAAAATCCATGTTTTTTTGCTACTTAAACTAGTACTCTCTGCTATGCAGTTTATTTGTGCAGCAAGAATATACTGTACATACTCAAACATAACTTAGAAGTGTGCAAGCCCATTTGGTACAACTTACGCATTTTCACTACCCTTTTCCTCACTGTCATCTGGGTGAGGGTCTTTGTCATCGTTACCATGAGACCGGTTGTTGAAATCATAGCTGGCATTAATATCCTTCATTCCAAAATGGCACAACAAAGAAAATTTAATACTGCTTACAAATACCTATTTACTTGTTGATGACAGATGAGAATACATGAAAAGATGCATATTTAAGGCAAGAGCAGTCACCCAAAACTGGTTGAAGCAACAGCTAAATCTCACAAGTTTCTTCTTATTTCTCTTCAAAATATCTTCAAAACATTTTGATTTTCTTACCGTCTATTCAAGGCTACCCAAGCAGTTACTCCTAGTAATTTTCACATTTTAGGAGAAGACATATCATCACAGGACTCTCATGAGCCAATCATCAAATTGTAGTCTACTACACTACTTAAAGCTGGTTGACTGCATTGCCCCTTTAATATTGTTAAGAATGCATTAATTTGAGGTATACATAAAATACAATACCTAGAGAAATAGGTGAAACACAAACCCCACTACCTTTGACATTTTCTTGAAATTCTTTACTAATCTTGTAGAAGAACAATACTCTAGACCCAATGTGCATCTAGCACCCATTATTTTTCTTAACTCTGGCAGTTCAATTGGTTGGTTGTGAACATTTATATCTTAAATTATAAAGATTTTAGGGCACAAACATTTAGTCATGGTTTCCAACAGAAAAAGTGAGTGACTTTTCCAACAAGCACATACATTTTTTTTTTAGTAACCAAGACTGCACTTCTTCGAGAATGCAAATGCTTTGATGAAAGGCTTATATCAATAAATTATTGTTATAAATTGCCATCCAGTAACCGATCAGTATTCTTCCACATATACAAAGTCAGTAGCAATGGTAAGCGTCTCTTATTGATACAATCATTTTCCTCAAAAATAAGATATTGATGCAACAATAGCACAGCAATTACCAGATAATAATTATAATAATTGCAAAACTAGAGATATTATTTCTTTTCCACTCAGACTTGAGCATCTCATAACCAAGGATTACTTACACCCACACACCTATTACAACCATATTCTCAGGGAACAATTTAATTACTTTCATAACAGCCTGTTATCATTTTTCATATCTAGCCTTTCACAATCCAAATACAGTTTTACAGTATGTAATTTGTTCTCTTAAATATTTGCAATGCCTGTCAGGTGCAAAATTATTTTTAAAAAAGAAAATAATTTTATAATTCTGAAGTCCAACTTAGGCTCACCATGCATATTTTTAAGCACTAAATGAATGGAAAAATCCTGCTTTCTGTTTGTGACCAGTGTTAAAAGTCATGAACAAGATAATACCATTTCAAATGCTGTTAACATTTTTTGTCCCCTCTGACAAACAAGGGTGTAAATCTCTCTTTCATCATGCTAGACCATTATCTAGTCAGTCACAAAAAATATGGCAATTGTCCTTCAAAGTTTGCTGGGGGAAACAAATTCTTTTTTCAAAATTGATCTTTTTCTGATAGAAAGGCAGCTTCCTAAAACATACAGAAATGACACAAACAAAAACAAGCCAAATACTTACAAAATTCTGCTGCAAATCAGGATGTGTTCGATCCACTCCTAAGACCAAGAAAAAAGATGTATCACTAAAATAAGTCAAATGAAAGATAACGGACAAGAATGACTACTAGCAAATATATGTAATTAACAACAGCCCAATCAGCTCTGTGGTTCCTTAAACTGAAATTGTGGAATTTGAACTGCAACTGGTGACTCTAATTTACCTTCGACTTCCACCTAAAATAATAGGGCACACCTTCTCATTACAGCATTCTATATACCAAGTTCCATTTCAGACCAACTTTTGACTTGTTGCAAACTTGTTGTGTAAGATGAGCTCCAGTAATCTGCATTTACTAAACTTGGCAGTCAATCAAGGGGCTGTACCAATTGAGAACTTCTGCAGGCTACCACATAAATTGAAATATGGGAGTAGATAAATGGCTGATTAAATTTGCTTTTCCTTTCAAATTACTTCTTACTTTGACACCTCTGACAAATCATATCACATCAAACACACAAACTGGGTGAGTAAAATATATTTCTAACTTCATGACAGATTTCAACAAACAAAACAAATTTTTTTTCAAGAGGAAGGGGAATGGAGATAGGCAGGGGTAGCATAAACATAATTCTAGCTGCTACATTTGATACACTTCATAATTCTGCTTCTGATATACCTGCATAACCTTTTGGGTAAAAAAAAGTCACCAAATAGATATGTTGGTATCACCCACCAGACACACCCTTCATTATCCCTGTACAGTAAGTTCCCTTGATATGAGCATCTTACATTGCATCTTACATTGCAATAAATAATCTTTTAAAGGGGCAATCATAGTTTGACCAAGAGTATGAATGTTTTTGTTCTTGTACCTCATCTTACCTTCTGGAATAATTGATTAAAAAAATTAAGAAACATTGAAGAAGTCTTTCAGGTTAGAAGAAATATCTATAATTTTGTTCCTGACTGTTGAATGAAAATTTTTAAAAAATTTTGGGGCAACAACATTCCACTACATTTTAACCAATCATGACATAAGACTTTGATCACTGATCATTTTAATCTATGATTGTCACTCTGATCGCCACTTCAAGACTGCTTCTGTTTCACCATATTCACCTGATTATTACTTTAAGAATGCTTTTGTTTCACCGTATTCACCAGATTATTACTTTAAGACTGCTTCTGTTTCACCATGTTCACCTGGTTGTTATTTTAAGACTGTTTTTGTTTCACTATATTCACCTGGTTGTTACTTTAAGACTGCTTTTGTTTCACCTATTTTGTTCATGATTTTCACTTTTAGACTGCTTTTGTTTCACCATATTCACCTGATTGTCACTTTAAGACTGCTTTTGTGTCACCATGTTCACCTGATTATTACTTAAAGACTGCTTTTGTGTCACCATATTTACCTGATTATTACTTTAAGACTGCTTTTGTTTCACCATATTCACCTGGTTGTTATTTTAAGACTGCTTTTGTTTCACCTATTTTGTTCATGATTTTCACTTTTAGACTGCTTTTGTTTCACCAAATTCACCTGATTATTACTTCAAGACTACATTTGTTTAACCGTATTCACCAGATTATTTTTTTAAGACTGCCTCTGTTTCACCCTGCATATTCACCTGGTTGTTATTTTAAGACTGTTTTTGTTTCACAATATTCACCTGATTATTACTTGAAGACTGCTTTTGTTTCACCATGTTAACCTGATTGTCACTTTTAGAATGCTTTTGTTTCACCATGTTCACCTGATTGTCACTTTAAAAATGCTTTTGTTTCACCATGTCCACCTGATTGCCACTTTAACTAGAAAGCCAACAGGCTTAGTGATTCCTTGCCATATGATATATCATAGCAAACATGGATGCAAACATGACATGCATGAGACCCATACAATTATCCTACTTAATTGAGATATCATACTAGTAAGGCCAAAACCTTTTGACCTCATGTGATCCAAAATGACCTTTCGACCCCATTTAAAACAATAGTGATCACCACACCAACACGCCCATCAACATGAGCAATTCAAAAGCTTAGTACAGTAGGAGTATGGAAGTACTGTACTACCTCCATGGTATGAGATCCCTCACAGTTATCCCCCTAAAAATATTATGTCTACAAGGTTTGATCTTTTGTCACCCCAAACCTTTGGTCTGCACAAACAAGAGGAATTTCTCACAAAGCTTTAATATGCCAGAAATCTATGTTCTGTCTCATTATTTGATAAAGCAGATTTTGAAAACCATTTTAATCAAAAGTTTGGTCAATGGGGACAGCTCTCCATTCTGAAGTCTCTATGTTCCAATGCCACTATGTTTCCAAAAGTCTGCATTGAGGTTAGTGTTAAAACAAGCCCTCATCCAAACACTCTCCTACAGGCATCAAATACTGTGGTCTCACATACCCCGCGCTCGAGGTAACACCGTGCGCTCGAGGTAACACCGTGTTACCTCGCGCTGGAGTAACGTGGGATCGCGCGTTAACACGGGGTCCGTGTTTCAATTTCGATCCACCTAAAATCGCAGGGTTAAGCAGTTTTAAACACCGTGTTTGTTTAAATCAAGCAAGGTCACAGGTATTTATGGCACTGATGACAGGTATTTTCTTACATTTTACTGTAATCTGTATGTGAAATATTTGACCTCGTTACTATGGTAACACTATCCAATCAACGAAACACGGTACGTGAGAACACAGACTGGAAAACATGGGGTAAACCTGAGGTTTTGTCTGATTGTAAACAAGAGGTAACACTGGGTAATAAGGGGTACGTGAGACCAGGCCTAAAGAGACATCTGAACAGAGAGAGATGTATAACCTTGGCTATTCGTGGCGGCAATTTTTGCTCTATGGGGAAAATGCCCAACCCATTGTCTATGGTATCCTTGCAAATTAACAGAAGCTGATATCCCTATTAATCCATAATTTAACAAGCTTTTAATTTGCCTTTGTCTACTTATACTGTAGGAACAGCATAACACACAGTACAAATTTCCTTGTTTGATACACAGTATACAACATTATGCTTGCTCTTATTACCTGAACTACTTTTAAACGACAGCAACAATGCAAAAAAAAAATCTTAATACATTTGAAAAGTGTCATTAAGGGTAATCTTGAAGCAATGGTTCTATGCATTAAGCTTAATGAAACACTGCGGTTATCCAGATATTTGCAGAGATGAGGCAAGTAGTATGCTGATACATTTTATGCTTTCAAAAATTCAAAACAAATTCTAGAATGAAACTAAGTGATAAATAATCACTGTAGAGCATACTGAAATTGTAAAGCAGAAGCACCAATCTAGATAGACACCAATGTTTAAAGTTGTGTTCAACAAAAATCCTAATACAAATGCACTATTTGTATTTTTGAAGGGTGTCAAGCTACAGTATTTCTAAGATGACTTTCAGTTTAGAAACTTGATCAAGTGTACATGAACTTCTCCATCTCCAGACAATGGCTAGGCAAACAACTTTTATTTGTGGTCAGATGAGACAAGATAATGTGGACAGTTATTCTATGCTTGATTTTGCAGAGGTGTGACTTTCATGGAGGTCTGACATTTTGACCACAAATAGAGTACTAAATGCCTTCAGGGAATGGCAGGAAATAGGAGTATATACAAACAATGGGCTTTCATGGTTGTTATGTACTGAGATCAAAAAAAGCTTTCTTCAGAGGGTTTATAGGAGTCAATTAACACCACTTATACAGTAAAAAGCTCAAGTCAATTGAGCTGTATGTTTGTATGAGGTAATCCTTCAGGACACTGTGGGGATAACTGGCAGTCAGCTGTGAAAAATTATGCCAGATAACTGTGACCAAATGGCAAAGAATGGGTCAGTCACAATTTGATTCACTCTATTAGGCAATGACAGTTCATGTGCGCTGAAAGGTATTTGATACCAAATGATCAGTAATAAATTAAGTTCTTTCTTGTAAAACTAATTTACTGTGGTATATCTAATTAATCAATTCCAACTTCCAATTCATGCATGCTTGCATGCACATGTCCTCATGAGGACAGTAGGCACAAGGTTTGCCAAATATTAGCAATTTTTGCCACTAAATTTAATGTTTTCTTCAGGTTTTCTTTAAGGTTATTGAAAAAGCAATGTAGGTATGTTATAAAAGAGATTCTTGTGCATCACACAGAGTACTCTCTGTTCAAAGTTTACACTTATGAAGTTCCACATCAGTCATCTACTTAGTGTGCATAGAAGCATCTTCTAATATTTTCAGACTATGTCCCTAAATGACCCTTATATACAGACTGTTTAACCTCACATGTTCCACATCAGTTTCATGAAAATCTGTTTACTTGTGGCTGCAAAATCAGCATACCCATGAGCATTGAAGCATGTATGCCAGCCTGGTGAACAGATTTTGCCTTTTAAGATTTTTATATTTTGCTCTGCCCACTTTTTCATGTATTAATACTTGGAACTTAATGTAACAACAGGGCACAATTTCATGCCAGAATCAACATACTGTACAGTAAATACCATGTGATGCGCCTTTTTGTGCACCTAAGATCTTCTTCCTATGAGTTTGCTTTATTGCTTTACAAATACATTTTCAAAAAATACCTCACTAAAGAATTTACATAGTGAAGTTAAAACTGTTCCAAAAAATTACCTATGCCTATTACATTACCCATGCCAAATTATTCTTACCCTTTCACCCTATCCACTCATGGATATAAACTTCCACAGTAATATACTCTTTTGAGATGTAGTGTTTGCAAGGTTTAGATGGTTTGAACTCTGATGACCCCCAATGACCTTTGACATCCAATAAAAACAATAGGGGTCATCTACTCAATATGGACAATCCACTTGGTAAGTATGAGATTCCTGGCAGTTACCTTTCTTGACATTTGGTGTTTACAAGTTTTTGAACTTTTCATCTCTGATAACCCCAAATGACCTTTGACCTCCACCAAAAACATTAGAGATCATCTAGTTAATATCGGCAATCCACATGGCATGTATGAGATCCCTCACATTTACCCTTCTTGAGATACAATGTTTACAAGGTTTTGACCTTTTTTCCTCTGGTGACCCCAAATGACCTTTGACCTCCATCAAAAACAATAGGGACCATCTACTCAATATGGACCATTAGCATGTTAAGTATGACATCGCTCACATTTTTCCTTCTGGAGATATCGTGTTTACAAGCAATTTCCAAGGTATTTACATTTTGACCTCTGGTGACCCCAAATGACCTTTGACCTCTACCAAAAAAAATAGGGACCATCTACTCAATGTGGACAATCTACATGCCAAGTTTGAGATTCCTGGGGGTTACCCTTCTTGAGATATCGTGTTTACAAGCAGGCGTCACACACACACATACACACACACACACACACACACACACACACACGACATCACCATCGCATAGATTCCTTGCCTGCCTTTGGCAAGGAATCAAAAATGCTTTTGTTTCACCATGTTCACCTGATTGTCACTTTAAGACTGCTTTTGTTTCACTATATTCACCTGGTTGTTTATTTTAAGACTGTTTTTGTTTCACCATGTTCACCTGATTATTACTTCAAGACTGTTTTTGTTTCACCATGTTCACCTGATTATTACTTCAAGACTGCATTTGTTTCACCATATTCACCAAATTATTATTTTAAGACTTTTTTTGTTTCACAATATTCACCTGGTTGTTATTTTAAGACTGTTTTTGTTTCATAATATTCACCTGATTATTACTTTTAGACTGCTTTTGTTTCACCATGTTCACCTGATTATTACTTTAAGACTGCTTTTGTTTCACTATATTCACCTGGTTGTTACTTTAAGACTGTTTTTGTTTCACCATGTTCACCTAATTATTACTTTAAGACTGCTTTTGTTTCACCATGTTCACCTGATTGTCACGTTAAGACTGCTTTTGTTTCACCATGTTCACCTGATTATTACTTTAAGACTGCTTTTGTTGAACAAAGTCCACCTGATTGTCACTTTAAGAATGCTCTTGTTTCACCATGTTCACCAGATTATTACTTAAAGACTGCTTTTGTTTCACCATGTTCACCTGATTGTCACTTTAAGACTGCTTTTGTTTCACCATATTCACCTGATTATTACTTCAAGACTGCTTCTGTTTCACCATATTCACCTGATTATTACTTTAAGACTGTTTTTGTTTCACCATGTTCACCTGATTATTACTTTAAGACTGCTTTTGTTTTACCATGTTCACCTGATTGTCACGTTAAGACTGCCTTTGTTTCACCATGTTCACCTGATTATTACTTTAAGACTGCTTTTGTTGAACAAAGTCCACCTGATTGTCACTTTAAGAATGCTTTTGTTTCACCATGTTCACCTGATTGTCACTTTAAGACTGCTTTTGTTTCACCATATTCACCTGATTATTACTTTAAGACTGCTTTTGTTTCACCATATTCACCTGATTATTACTTCAAGACTGCTTCTGTTTCACCATATTCACCTGATTATTACTTTAGGACTGTTTTTGTTTCACCATGTTCACCTGATTATTACTTTAAGACTGCTTTTGTTTCACTATATTCACCTGGTTGTTATTTTAAGACTGTTTTTGTTTCACCATATTCACCTGATTATTACTTTAAGACTGCTTGTTTCACCCTATTCACCTGATTATTATTCTAAGACTGCTTCTGTTTCACCATATTCACCTGATTATTACTTAAAGACTGTTTTTGTTTCACCATATTCACCTGATTATTACTTTAAGACTGCTTTTGTTTCACCATATTCACCAGATTATTACTTTAAGACTGCTTCTGTTTCACCATATTCACCTGGCTGTTTGTTTCACCTATTTTGTTCATATTATTTTAGAAGGTTACATTTTTAGTAAGAACCAAAATGCAAGATTAAAAATACAATTACCATGCATCTCACAAACTACAACTCAAAATGGAACAAAACTGTAAAATAGGACTATACATTAAAAAAAAGTTGAGAAATACAAAATCTTAACCAGTTAATAAAAAGGTAGCATTATCAGCATGCCCAAACTAAAAGGGCTGGGGGGGGGGGGGGGGAGGAGGCAGCTTACATGAAAGATATAGGAAAATAGACTTGTACCAAATGACATTCTATAGAAAGAGACAGCATAGCATTTAAGCTTGGTAAACATGCACACAAAAGGGCTTTTTTCAAATGTTATTAAATAGTAACTCTGAATTAAAGATCAGCTAAACTTAATATAATAAATTAATTGTTATAACTTTAACTAAACTAATCAAAACTAAGTTTGTTCATTGCTGCAATGACTCATTACCCAGACAAGAGTTATCATGTTGAAACTTGCAATGGTTTCAGTAAATTTAAAGTTTGAGGATCAGGTAGCCAGTGATCATTCCGCAATAACTGGTCTGTCCAATAGTAGATAAGGGAGGTAAGAAGGTGTGTAATAGGTTCACTAAATTTAAAGTTTGAGGATCAGGTAGCCTATTGGCTCATCAAGAACCTTAATTAGAGTGAGCATGGATGAACACCAGCAAAATTCTCCTTCTCTTTTAACTAAGTTGTACAGACAAAGCTAGTGTGTATTAATCTGCCAGTCCTGCTCCTAGGACCATCATTTAACATTCCCAACCAACACATATGAGTGTATCCTCAGTCAGTGCTGGGAAGGGTAGAGGGTACCTTGCTCTACACTTCTATTTGACAGCAAAGCAGACAACTTCCTGAAAATGTGATTTCCAAATTAAAATTCAAAAATAGGGGCATCACTGTGAAAAGCTATGCTGAGCACATGTAATTCAGCATCCAGGGGTACAACCAAGATTTGATCCAGGGACCTCTAGTGTGTAGGAAGGTAGGGGTAACCACATAGCCAACTTGACCTGCACCTTATTTAAACCATTCTAGTTAAAATCAATATGAGGAGTGATAAAAATATTTTTGAATAGGACACTTGTTCTTCCAAAAAATTATCTGTTGTAGATGGACATAACAAATGTTCTTGAGTAACTGAAAAAAGAAACTCTTTCCATCCATTGAATTTCACCCAGTCTTTCTGTTAAAAGAAGGGTTACAGGTCACGTCAAGTTTTGATATGTTAGAGGGCACTTATTCTCAGCATTACACTGAAATTTACATTGAAATAGGTGGTTCTCAAGATATGAGCAGGTAAACTTTGTCACATTTTCAACAAAGAGTAAACTGGAGACAAGCATATATGACATCATATCCTCACATTAAGGACAGCCTTTTGTTTTCTTTGAACATTACAACTATTTTGCCTCAACAACACTATATTATCAGAATATGATTGCATAAATGGCATGAGAACTTAAAACTTTGCGTTCCCCACAAGGAAGTCCTATTAGTATTAACATCAAGACCAACACAGCAGTCTGAAGAAACAAAGCATTCCTTGTCAATGTGAGGAAGTGATACACTATAACCTCTGATACTGTCAAACTCACTTTGTAACACATATCTAGTGACTTCATTTACTGATATCTCAAGAAATACACATCTGATCTGGATAGAAGTTTCATCACACTACTGTGTAGATCTGGTTCTTCTTTCACATGTGAAAATTAAATATTTCATTAAAGTTTCCCTTTAAGGGACAGGAGAGAATGCTACAGTACACAAATATGTTCAGTTTTGCTTGTTCACATCCCTTAAGAAAGAGGAACAGTAAATTTAGAGCTGTCGCAAACTTCATTATCAAAATTTTATCTTCGGGTAAATGCATAAAATGTAGCAGAACCCAGTAAGAACAAAGGAGGATGTAAAAATCATACCTGAGGAATTATCAAGATTGAGCAGAAAACAAATAAATGTTTTGTTCGATAACATAACAATGTAACCAAAATAATGAACTGAAATTAAGACAAAAATTAACAACAAAATGAAAAAAAAAAAATTAAAATTTAAAAAATAAAACAAGCATGTGATAAATTTAAAACAAAATGTTAGCTGTATTATGCAGTTGAAAATAACTGAAACACTTCAAGCAATGAGCATGGTAGGGATAGAGAAAGGATAAAAATGTTAAAGAAATCAATTCAATGGTAAAGAATATGAGCATACAAGAAATAACTTACTGTCCTGTTTCCATAAATGATGCAAATATGGATGAAGATAGGCAGGAAGAGAGAGAAAGATTGTGATACCATGATGAAAAGATGTACATGATGTGTGTGTCATACAACCATTATGTAATTGCAAATGAACATATCCCATAATTACAAACCCATGAGACCAACTATTTTATCCCTCTTTCACCTTGATAAAACCTTGCCCTTTTTTTTTTAAAAAAAGGCTGCTGCCACCAATTTAAATGACAATGGTACTTGATGTGCATTTCTTCATGCATACAAAGTGCAGGGTATCATCCATTCACCATGAATTGTGATGCCTCCAACGTGATGGTGACTATTTAAACTGACCCATCAGTTAAAAGTGGTGACTTGTTATCACATTTTGCTTCAAAGAAGCTAAATAATTAGGTTGCCATGGCTACTTTTTTGATATGAAGCATTACTGAATGGAATGTCCAGTCGCACTGTAAAGAAATCAGTTTTAACCCTGAAGGCCACACATATCAAAGGCACCACTGCTTACCGGATGCACCCAACTAAATCATTCCTTCGGCAGACACCTAAAACTTTTATGACAGTTGTACACGAACTTCTTTTTGTTCCATTTAATCAAAATTCAGTGATAAGGGATGACATTTTTTTCAAAGCCTGACAAATTCCTGATTACCTAACTATAAGGATTTATTTCATTTGTCGGATGTTTCCTCCCTTCTTTAAAAATTTGTTTTACAACATTCTTGATATGCTTTTCCTGCCAATCAAAATTTTCATCTCTATCCCATCAAGGGGGAAGGTAAGACCAACTGAGCTTTTTTTCTTTCCTTTTTGCACATTCTATGAGCTTAATGGGAGCCATTTTCTATCGCATACAAGCACATTATACTACAAGGGTAAGTAAGGGATACCAAATTTACCAAAGGGAAAGAAATGGTTTCTGACAATGTTCTTTTCAGGGTTTACAGAAAGTTGTGTGGCAGTTTAGTAGAGCTCGTGACTCTCATAATCCTCATATAAAATTTATATTAATGAGACATGTTTCTATTTTTTGCATGTACTTTCAAAAAATTAACTTGCAAAATAGTAACATCCCCAACCCACTGTCAGCTGAGTGCAACACAATGGTACTGTGGTTTGTGCTTAGCATAAGCAATAGAGTAGAGAAAACAAGCCAGTGAGCCACAACTGGATAATGGATGCGGCTTTAACCAATGGGTTAAAAACTGAGCCATAAAACTTCATCTAACTAGCTAACTGGAAAAATTTAGCACTGTATGAGCAATAAATACAGCATTCCACAAGCACTTCAAATTCTATCACTAGTTTTCCATTATAATCCTTCTTTTATCACTTCTTAAAGCTGTTGAAATGTTTTCTTCAAAATTTAAAAACTTTTTCTTTTAATTGCTCAATAAATATTGTCACCATTCCAATCCAGTAAAACAAAAACCCACAGCCAGATCTGCTGTTCTGCCATTTTTTTATACTACAGTGGTCAATTTCACCCTAAACAACCGAATAATTAGTAAGCCATCATCACAGAATTCCACCAAAAAAATCATGTTCAAGTATTCCTACCATCATCCACGATGGTCACACGGATACCCTTCCCTGTGTATCCAAGCTTCCAGACTGGTATTACATTCATGTCCATACCACTGGTTCCGCCATTCTGACCGTCATTGTGCTGAAAAAGAAAAACAAGAAGACAGCTCAACAAAGGGGGCAGTGAAGTGTCATCATCTTTCATAATCATTGCTGATTTTATTTTATATTATTCAAGAGCTTGACACAAACTATATTTAAGTGACCTTTTCAGTTTCAAGAGTAAAATCACATACACTTTTGAGTATGTTCAACATTTACAACATTCTTTTCTCAAAATCTGATTTTATGCAAATGTTTCAAAAACATTTTCTGACACGACTTGAACATTACTCTGTTTGCTACAAGTTATTGTGCTATTTACCGCAATGCAATGGAATTGTGACCTTTTATTGCACTTCACTGTGCAAAGTACACCTTGTTCATGTTACATGTACTAAGACACACACAGGGTTAACAGAGACGTCACAGAGATGTCTAGTTTTCAAAAAATGCAACAGTTATATTTGTCATTAAAGTGTCAGAAATTGAACATTAATATCTTACATAATTATAGAGCCTTCTTCCTAATCAATACCTACAAGTTTTAACATCAAAGGAGCTCCAAAAAATTCTTACCACTATGTACTGAGCAACTGTTCTATAGACTAAAAGGCACACAAAAAGAACTGACTCTTGCAGCTTAAAGACCAGTTTGCAAGGCAGTCATGGGAACACACTGCATTGAAAGACTGACCAGTTTGCTGGGAACTGGTTCTCATATAAAGATCTGTCAACATTTCAAGGTTTGGTAAAGAACAAAGCCATCAATTCTCCCTTATTGTAGTAATTATTCCATTAAATGCTTGATTCCAGTAATTGCTTGTACAATGAAATTGCATCTTTTTATTGAAAACATAGCTCCAATGATTCAGCCTTTGGGGGTTAAGCTTACCCAGAACAATGACTACCCCAGACTTAGTTGGAATGGACTTACACCAACTTTTAATTTGTACAAACAGATATGGTGCTGATGTTTCACAGAGTTGAATGATCTCTATTATGTTTCATTTTTTGAAACAGAAAATGAAGTTTCTCTCTTGTATGTCCAGTTTTCAAAGCAAATGACATTATGTACTGTCCATGGTATCACATAGTCTGTAGAGGGCAACAGCATCTTGTGGTAGTGTGTACATTTCGCAACATGGTATGGACAGAGGTTAGGCACATTTACAGCACAGGTATTTTATTCAACAACAGGGAGAATAGGGGAGATTTGCTCCCCCCCCCCACCTTTCCAACAGTTCTAAAAGGTGGGTAGGTAAAATCCCCCCCCCCCCCTTTTTCATTTCCATAAAAATTGAAAAATGGTCAATATCTTGGGTATTTTAAAATAGAGGACACTTTTTCAGCAATGTTTGTACTTACACAAATAAACAGCCTTTAAAACCCTTCAGGGCCTTGAAGCAAGCTCTTGTCCTCTTGAACCCACTTGTAATTTTAAACTAGGACAGAATCAATTTGGACTTGGGGGTTTAGCAGTAATCAATTCCCCCCCCCTCCCCTTTTTGTGTTTTTGGTGGAATCCCTGAACAGGAGTTATGAAACTATTTATTGAACAGGATTTATTTGGTCATCTACTTGAGATGAAAACTGCATAAAGTTCTACTTTTAAATTCTTCCAGCAAACCTTTAAAAACATAATGTCCCCTGCATCCCGCAGTACAAGTCCTCATATATGGCAGTTTTGTTTTTCATGAATGGAATCCTACAAATATTAAGATTAGAGCAAGGTCATTATTAATTCACTCAGAATGTTGTTTCTTTATGTAAAGTCACTTCATAACCCACTGGTGCTTCTTATCATAGCCTTTATATTGGATGAAACAAATATCTATGCCATTAAAAATTTTTTGGATTAGATCTTGGACCTTTCTTCTTAATCCAGCAGTGAAATGACACATTACCTCAAAACTCTTTGATTTTTGTTCCAGCTGTGAATACCTGCTAGAAATACCAGTCTGTTTGTTATCTGCAGTTTCCCAGTCCAAGACATGATGCTTTTGGCCAATTTGTGAAGGCCAGTTTTGAATGGCAGAGCTTTCAAAGGCCTAATTCTCTCACCCCGAACGGTTCCAATTCTCCTAACCTACTTACTTAAGCCCCTCCCACAACTGTCTAAAACTTATTCTTATCCAAACAAAATCTCAGTTCATTGATTCAAGGAGTAAACAAGACCCCATTGTGTGATCAAACACTCTTGGTATGGTACATGCTGTACAATATGAGCTTTTGTATTCTGCAATGGCCAATTTTGAACCTGCTGCCAATTAAAGAGCTTTGCCAATTAAGAATTTCTGTGGACTTACTACAAATTTTACCAGAATGCTAAGAATAGGTTGCCTCAGCCATAACAAAACTTGACTTGATCTCAGACCCTTCTTTTAAACCTCACAAAAGTGATGTGTCTTTTGTTTTATTGAGATGCCATTGTTTGTCTCCTGCATCACTGAATTTCATGTTAATGTCACAAATTATACAAATACCTTATTCCCCATGGGAAGCTAGTATCCCTTCGTCACAAGCAGAGGTTAAAATTTGAGGCATAAAATGATTATACATACCAGATACCACTGTTGAGGGTATAGAGGGTCATTAAAATCCATATCATAGTTGTCTCCTGTTGCATCAGGGGGAACAATGGCAGGCGCCCTCTTGGACACTCTTCTCTCATGTTTACGAATGTGTTGCTGTTCTACCCACAGAACCTACGCAAATCCAAAAAAAATAAGTTGAACACACAAATTGAATCCAAAACTGATTTGCAAAGTCAACAAAAATTGAAATGATTTTTCCTGTTAAAAAGAGTAGATGAAGATTGGAAATACTTGGAGGTGTACTGTAACTTAAGATTGGAAACTTCAAATGACAACTTAAACTAGAGCACCATCGATGCTGAAGGTAAAACCTGATGAATTACTCACTGCAACACATTGTTCATACTAGGAATGTAATAAATCTAAATGAAACATGGGACCCAGTTAGTTAGAAAAAAGCAAACATACAATTTTTGAGACCTTTCTCAAATTAGGATATTGTCAAAGAGTGCAATGAGACAAAAGACCAGTTGATTTACCAGAGAGCCAAAATTAGGCTCTGTGATTTCTTCCAAACAAAAACAAAGGTTCTCTTTATATTGTGCCATTGTGTAATCAGCAAGGCAGAAGGCACACTTAATGGGTTGCGATAACACAACAGTATTAAACGCTTTCTCCCTGAAAAAAGAAATTTGACCTCTTTCAGCCCTTCTACAAGAAAGGCTAGGTCAGTGTTATGTGACTCCTTGCTAGTACTATACAGTAATTTGTCCTCTAGACTTGTAATTTTAAACTGAATCAACAAGACTAGTAAAAATAGAGGGGTGATACAAAATTGGTCAAAAAGGTGTCAAAATTATTATTCATCCAAATTCAGAGAAAAAACTCTGATCTGCACACACGAGCCATCCATCATAGGCAATTTTGAGGACAATTTTGCAACGCATCTAGAGAAAATGGCATTTCGAAACATTTACATCTATGACCTCAAATGACCCTTGGGTGACCACTGACTTACTTTTTAGAAGCCTTTCAAAAGTCGATTAAATATGCCATGTTTAATAGCTATCGGACTAACATGTGCAAAGCAATACCACACCAAAGATAGTCCCACCTTTTGACCTTGTAGGACCTCAAATGACCTTGGATAAAAAAATCTATATACAAGATTGACAAAACACTAACGTGAGGAATATTATGAGCAACTTTTAAGGACACTGAGCGCTATTTGTGGGAGAAGTGACACTTTGAAGATATTTACAAAACAGCCAGTGATGACCCCTAGATGACCTTTGACCTAAACTTTTTGAGCACAACATGTAGCCCTATGTTCAATGACCAAGGTGTCCACGTTTCACATCAATTTGTTGACAAAAGTCCCCTTGAGAGCATTAACCCTTTACCGTTGTTTGGGTCCTTTTGGACCCATGCGGAGAGCTTGGCTGTCACACATCTTTACTGTTTCATGCGGAGCTCGAAACTGCGAGTAGCTACCCGAAAATTCGACCACAACAGCGAGAGAGACAATAGTTTAAGGTAACGGGGTCAATGGCCTACCGAAGCCGATGCGAGGCGGGCCACGTCGGCTTTTCCCCCCACTCCTGATCCGCGCAAATATGCCCCGATCGGAGCACAACGGTAAAGGGTTAAAGGCAATTGTGAACAAACATGATAGATAGATAGACAGATCTAGACAGATGGTGGCAGTGGCAGATCACAATAGCTCAAGCAGGTCTTTGAGCTGGTTTGAGCTAAAAATGGAACCTACTGCCATTGTGCTTGGCACATAGTATGTGCAATGAAGTATGGAAAACAAGCTTGTTAACCACAAGTGGAAAAAAGGCTGTGGTTGACCTGACATAAACTGATTGCAAAGAGACTGAGAGTCTGAGACTTAGAACCTAATATAACTACCCAATAAAATAGAACAGTGCTGTATATTTACTATTTTATCCCATTCAAGAAAGGATCAGCTCTGTGTTAACACTGATAGTACAATCCAAGGGTGGTACCAGGTGGGGACAGACAGGACCTCTGTTACCCTGACAACATGCTTTGCTCATAGGATGTACAGACCTGTTCTTCAATAAAGAACCCATTATTTCCTTAAGTAGCTTCAATCTTGCAGATATTCTTCCAGAAAAATCCACATTTATTCTTTTGGAAGACTAAAAAATTGTAAAGAAAAGCAGCAAAAGTTTCTTTCATCATCTTTTTTGGTGACTCATCATTCTTGTCAGGGCCTCAGGTTATGGTCACCCTGTTGGGAAGTTTGATCTTCCTGCCATGCAAATTCTGGAACCATCCCTTCCTGAACCAAGTACTGTACCAACAACTTCAGATTTGCTTTTGGAGCAGTGGTCTCATTACAAAGAATTGGGGACCTGACTCCAATTTGATTTGTGTTAGTTTTGTTAAAATCTTATCCATCTCTGGTTTGAAAGTACCAAACATTTGCCTGTGTATTAAAAATATATGACGTGTATGAAAATGAAATGGTAACTGATTTTTGGTGACATCACTCTGACAGTATTGGACAGGCATACACAGGTTGGCAAATTTCGGCCATTTCTGACCAAAAAAAGGCAAAGTCAGCTAGTTAACTTGTCCACCTGAAGGTGCATCAGTCAGGAGTGCAACCGACTTTGTCGGCTGGGTAACCAATTTTAGTGTCTTTCTGACCAGAGATAAAGAAGATTCTAATAACAACTCACAAAAATCAGATCAAAATCCGATTTCAGTTCATTATAGTGTGATCACAGCTTTACTGAAAAAATTGTATTAATCTCGCCTAGCCCTTAAAAAATCTCTCACCCTTTTCTCAGTATTAAGAATTAAATTTTAATCTTATTTATAAAAACACGCTTCACAACTCTTTTGGATTCACTGGAAGTTCTTACTCTCTCATGGGCCATCAATTTTTCATGTAAGTCCTCTGCCAACCGTTTAGACCGTGCATGTGCTTCTCTTTTGAAGAGGTATATGTCTTCAAAACCTCTCACCTAGAAATAGAAAGATGTAAAGCAGTGAATTATTTGTATTTTCAAATCAACACTGAAACATCACACAATAGTTCATTTATAGTATAAAAGACTAGTGTCTAGTATAATAGAAATAAAAATAAAAACGAAGTAAGGCAATAGGAGTTTGATAGAACTGGCATGGGATGCTTACTTTATTTGCAATCTTATACTATACCAACATGGTAATACACACTCATATTATTCTGTTGTACATACAAAGCTTCACACATGATCATATTTTGTTTCATTCAGAAAAATGGAAACCGGAGACACAAGGGATGTTATGACATTGTGCATTCAATAAAATGAAATCATATATACAGAGATATACTGCATAATTATCATACACATATTATGAATCATGCTGTACTGTATGGCAAATGAATATGTTTTGTAACCTTACACAGTATATATTAGAAGCAAATGTTCTCTTACTCCCACACACTGGTTTGTTCACTCTATCTCTACCTTAGTCTAGAAATTAGTAACTGATACTTTTTTCCAAACTTTTGTAATAATTTATACAGTACAGTAGCATTTTGGCAAGCACGGAACATTCATATATCTCTTGAAAGTTGAAATGTACCAAATCCAAACCTTTCACTTTCCTGGTCCCTTTAAAAATGGAACCTACTGTACTGCCATTGTGGGTGATGCTCCACATGAGCATGGAGTAGGGAAAACATGCCAGTAAGCCACAACTGGAAAAAAGGCTGTGGCCGGCTTGACTTGAACCAATAGGTTGGAAACTGGGCCGTAAAACTCCATCTAACTGACTTACTGTAGAGTACTAACCCTCCCCTCCAATCTGTTAATTGACCCATGCAGTGCTATGCATTGTTTGATGTATCAGTTCTATGCTTGGACACATACCCAATTTTGAACATAAATTCAGCTACTGGCATAAAGTTCATAAGTGGTTCCAAGAATCAATAGGATCACGACTCATATGATAAATCAAAATGTGCGGAAACAATATTTTGGAGCTTTTATTTGTGGTATTTCCCAGACCTGTTTCTATTACACTAGGATAGTTCCTTTAGGCCAAATGTTTCTTCCTAGTAAGAAGCTTTCTGTCTTCATTTGATAACTACATAATTTCTTAACTAATATTTAGTTGGGCAACAGCTGTTGAAAAGCTTATACTGTAAAGTTCTGTAAGCCCATTGGTACTGGAAGCTACTGAAAGCCTGTTATGTACTGTAAGCATACCGGTATTAGAAGCAACTCGGGCCTGTAATGCATTGGTAGCCTAGAAATTACTGGAAGCCTGTAATGCATTATAAGCATATTATACTGGAAGCTACTAGAAGCCTGTAATAAACTGCAAGCATATTGGTACTGGAAGTTACTGGAAGCCTGTAATGTACTGTAAGAATATTGGTATTCTTTGGTGGTGGGGAGTTTATAACTGTCACACACATCCACACACCAGTTATGACTTCAGAGCATGGAGTCAAGATACAGAGCCTTCATAAGCTCTGGGAACTCAACTTAAAAAATATGTACGCATGCTTTAACGAGTACATCTAATCAGATTTAAGATGTACAGTAGCATGTTTAGTACTTAAGAACCGTTTTCTGTGATCATGAAAAGCCATAACAGAAGTATAATGCCAGACCTACTGTATGGCCAGTAGATCAGGACAGTGCAGTAGCAAGTGATGAGGGAGGTTGGGTTCCATTTCTGGCTTGTTTTAATTATTGTGGGTTCTTCATTCAAGGGCAATCTCTCCTTTTCACATCTGAAATGGCCTTCTAAAAGATACCAAACTTCATCTAAAATTATTTGTTGAGTTGGTGCCACTTAGCCTTCTTGAAATTATGATTCATAAATTACAGGCTTTTCCAATATCCATGATCACTTAGTGTCATAATACATTGCCCTTTAAAGTGGGCATGACACGGCCACAAGAACTTTAATGTATTGCAAGATCTGATACAGTATTTTACAATATCATCTCACACCCAAGTTAAAACCGGCACAATTTGGCATAAATGATATTTAAAGAAAAACCACAGTCCAGGCACTATACAGAACAGCTATGAACATGTTTGGACAATCCACTACAAGAGCATCCCCACTACAAGCACGTCTTTACTCTACGAGCTGTTTGGTGAAGGTGCTATTGCAAATACTCAGCAGTCATCAAGCAACAAAGCATAACTCACAATGTAGTCATTGGTCACGCTCGCTGCTATCGTAGCACCATAGCTTTCAATGATGTACTCCCCAACACACATTACCATGCACGATTCCATGGTTGTGAGCTCCCTGGTACAGCGTTGCTAACCGTGCCTCCAATGACGTCACCATGTTGAGACGCACCCACATACATTTTTTCACTTTTGGATTTCAAAGGGCTGAGTCTGGCCTTTAATTGGGAATTCCAGTGTTTATGGACATAATTTAGTAGGGAAAACATTCGCTTTATGTCAAGGTGTACCAAAATAATAATTACTGAGAAACTTACTTTGGTCATGCCATCCCCACTTTACGAAGTGATTCTATGGATAACATGTAGTGGCTTTATTTGATAATTTACCCACATTATAACAAAAATTTACCAGTCACACCTCTGTTGGCATTTCCCCACGGTTTGTGGTATTGTACTTTTTGAAAAGTTAAAGTGGTTATGATTATTTCCAACATATTTCTTCACAATAGAATTGTTTTCTCAAGGATATACCAGGATATTTCTCCTTCCTGAGATTGTTTGCCTGATATCTGAATCATACTTCCACTGGTGTATATGCTTACCAGCAACAAATCATAAAAATACACTTTAAAAGTTGTATACCCCAAAGGTACAGCATGTAGTTAGCTCCTTACCCTGCACAATGAAAGCTAAAATTACGTGTCATGGAGATTCAACAAGACAACTTTATCATGACTCTCTACCACTGACTGTAATACTGACAAAAAGACCAAAAGACTATTTTAGCCATTCTTTAAATACAAATTTAAACTATAATTGTTGTGCAAATACACTCATTGTAAGGTATAAAACTAGAGACTAGCAGCATCACATGAAAATCAAAAATATACACAGTAGTCATTCCTGATGTGTGTAACCATCAGTTACAGTACTAAAGGCTTGGGTAATTCCAATGTCTGTTAAGTAATCTATACTGTAAGAAACCTTAGGTAAGGGGTAGAATGGAGCTGCAAACCTACTGTACCAGCTAGGTCATTACTGTCATCTGTATACACACACCAGCACTAATTCATGATGCTAGTTTTAGCCATCTCAAGCTGGCAACTAATAATCCAGAATACATCAAAGAACTTCCTGTTCAGGTATCTTGAGATCAATAAAGTTAAAACTGTTGCCCCCTTCAAAGACTGTTTGCTCAATAGAGCAACAAGTTTGCTTTAAATGGGGTTGACTGCAGCAATGACAGAGACGAGCTTCACCCGAGAAAACGCCTTTTACTCAGGTGACATTGGGTAAAACGTCCTATTCAATTCTAGCAGCATGTACTAGCCCATCAATCCCACACAAACAGACCTAATTTACAATACATTCTTCCAACATTACAGGAAATGCCTGATAGCCAGAATGTAGAAAAGGTCCAACACAACTAATCCTCTTACTGTAGCTCTGTGTAGATCAACTTTCTGGCAGACATGAACTTTATCTTGACTTCTGAGACCTTACAAGTTGAAAGTCATGCACTTATGAATGACACACTGAAAAGCTGTGCTGGGCCAATAGGATGCCCTCCCCTAACAACTCAATACGGTGGCCTAATCCTTCTTACCCGAGTTGCCATTGGCAAGTCGGGTTAGAGTAAACAATGGGAAATTCCTGTCATGAATGAGGCGGAATATCACAAAAGAGCATCTTTTACTTGGCATGCACTTTTAACATGGAAGAGAAAATGGGAGAAATCCCAAAATGTGATTAGCTCAGCATGTCTTTGACGTATTGAACATTAATTTCAGAATCGTCATAGATAGCAGAATTGCTACTTGAACCCTGATCAGAAGTTACCACTCTGAAGAAGAGTTTGGTAATCTAAGTAAAGTACTGACTGTATCTTGCCATAAAGACTTTAAATGGAACACAGCTACTGCCAATGTGATTGGTGCCCAGCATAACCACTGGAGTAGGGAAAACAAGCCAGTGATCCAAAACTGGAAAAAAAGGTCGTTGTCGCCCGACTTAAACCAATTGGGTAGAAATGAGCTGTAAAAATGTATCTAACTAACAACCCGAAAAACTATCCAGGTATAGATCTATCTCCTAAATGACACATTTATTACTATGTTACGCTTAAGAGCAATATCTCCTGAGAAATGAATGAAAGATACAGTTCATAATGACCTTTGATGTGTCCCAAACTTGAATCAAGAGTTTGTGGATAACTTGGGAATGGACATCACATTGGAAAGGAGGGATGGCAGAGGTATAAGTATACACATAAGTTCCTCAGAAATCTACAGAATATCCTTTTGATAAGCAATGTTTTTAATTTTACTAAGACTCATTGTACACTTTTGAAAACGGTGAATTTTTGGACAACTATGGTAAGTACTGTCTTTTTCTATGAGATACGTTTAGGAAAAGCTTCTGTCAATGTAACGCATCAGTGGTGGTCTTACTCCCCTTTTTAACAAGCAAGCAGTGTCACCTGACTGGTGTGGCCTTCTGAAAACATCCAATGAAGCTGTCTAGTGTTGAGGCATCTCTTGTTTGTTGCTTTCCTATGGCAGATTAAGCCTCACTAGAAAATGGATTCGCTCGGTTATTTAGATGGGGTTTTCAGCTCAAAAGTAACCAACTGGTTAAAGTAAAGGACAAACCTTTTATTCTATTTGTTGCTTACTGACTTGTTTTCTATACTCCACTGCTTACTCTGAGCACCAAGTACAATTACAGTACAGTACTGTAGGTTTAATTACAAAGGGGGCTTTTAAGAGGTTTTTATCCTTTTTTCATGATTGGCATGAACAATACTTTTGACCATTTTACAAAGGAAGGATGCTTACATCAGGATGAACTTGACACATGACGAACCCATGAGGTAGAGGTTTCACCGTCAATGTTTTGGTTAGTTGAGTCTCGTTGACCTCATAGATACAACACTTTTGGGGAGCAAATTAATTTTAATGTAACGTTTTGAGGGTCAGGAAGCCATTTTGGATCATCAAGGACTCTATGCCAGAGTGAGTTGAATTCCTTCTGGAGACTTCTTTGCTTTCCAAAGCTGCTCTTTGTCAGGGAGTCAAGTACTACTTTAGGAAAGTAGGAAGACCAAGTTGTTGAATCTGATTGAGCTTACAAAAAGCTATAGAAGCATCACTGAATAACAAGTAGTCTGAACACTGGGAAAGAAATGACATATAGTTGCAGAATTACATCTTATACTATGATCAAGTGTGCAGAGAGGTAGTCATAACATGTCCACATGTATTATGACAGGCTTGCTGGTCTCTTCCCAGCCAAAATATTTGTATTAAAATGTGTTCAGTTCTTCCTCAATATGTAGGTTTTTCTGAGCTTGAAGCATGCACTTACTGACTAACATCCTAAATCAACATTATTGATTTAATTGAATTCCCACAGAACATTCCACAGGTCATTAAGTGCTCTATAGTGCAATATGGAACATCATACAGCTATCTTTCTGTCTGTTGCACATTTCAGCTATAACACCTTTCATGTTATACGACTGTATCTTTTTCCTGCTGTGCACACATTCTGTACCATGTACTGCACATTAACAAAGACCATATAGCAATGCTAGTTATAAAAGCAGACCCAAATTGCACTGAAGTACTCCACCAATAAGAAAGCTTTAGCTGTTTCCAGATTAACAAACTTGTTGCAATGAAACAAAGATTTCAATTATAACATGCAAACTGAGAAGCATCATTCATAATGTTTTTTTAAATCTTGCACAACCTGTAATACAATGTTTAGATTGAAAAGAATCATTGTTGACAAACCTGTCTATCAAAAACAAAGTTATTTTCCTCAGCAACCCTCCTTGCCACATCTTCGCCACCTTGTATTTGCACTGCCCATTCTCCGATGAACTCCCTTTCCTCTGGCCTAGCACAACACACAGTCAATGTTAGCAAAGTCAACAAGGGAGCAAAGAGACGTCTCATCCATATCATTTTCAACTTTATCTGAAAGATAAAGTTAGAAAAAATAATAAAGTCACCAACTGTACAGGATTATTTTGTGATATCTACAGTACCGTATTAGTCCAATCCACTGCATTACGAATAATGAGCACGTATATACATTCAACACCAATGCACAATGTTTGTTCCCAAAGTAATCAGAATATGGAAGGATTTGGCGAACTCCTTTTTCCCATTTCTTGTATACCAGGCAAAAGTAAATGAAACAAGTCACCTTTCTCAGCACCCCCTTTCAATGTTGGCTACAATTTTTTAATTTAACTATCAGATAGGACACAACATTGAAAGGGGGGAAAGGGGATTTCATGTAGAGTTTGAGAGATTGTGAGTGCATTTGTCACAATATCAATGATTTTGTTTAATTTGTTTTATTGAGGATTGCAGCCGTTCTATACTGTAAGTCTACTTGTCTGCATAACTAGCTACTTACCCATTTGTCCTTATACCTTTAACCTCCTTTGTGGAGGAGACTTTACCTTGGGTACTTGACAAGCAAGCTACAACATTCATCAGTGCTCTAGTCTGCCTGAGTAAAAACTTTCAGGCAGGATTGGTGAGAGCCTGAATAATTTAATACTGATTACAGCTATTTTCTGTAAGTGCTATACTGGTGCATTTTAAATGCAATGTTTCCCTTTAAAATGAGTATTATATAAGTTATAATTCCAACTCTCTCTCCTCAGATCCCTTTCAATGGTATCACTGCCAATTGTGCATATTTACTAGACCTTTGCCAATTTTGTTTTCTTCAAAAGCAACTTGAAGACGATAGATTCAAAAACTGATTGGCTGTGTAATGTACATATTCATATGCCTTTTTCATTAATATTTGGTATGTTTGTCAATTACACTTTATCTAAGTGTAAAGGCTTAATACACATACCTCACCAGCATGCCTAGAGGTGTATTTTTCCGTGTGGCTGAGCTGTTTTTGTTTAAGAACCAGAATGCAAAACTGCATTGAGGTTTCGATGATACACAAACGTTACTTTTCAAATAATCCCATCATGTACCATTATCTTCTCATTCAAATGTTATACCAACATGTTCAAAAAATAATTTTGTTTTCCCACATGACCTTTGTCCCCCCCACCAAAAATAGGGATCATCTTCTTACCATAAGCATTCACAAACCACACGTGAAATCTATTTAAGTCTCCCACTTTAAGATGTGTTAGCACCTATTAAACAAGGTTGTCATTCACATTTTGACCACCAGTGACCCTACAAATCCTTTAACCTCTACACATTGCAATTTCAAAAGGCTTCGAGCTGACTTCAAGAAATGAAAAATAGGAATCATGCAAACCTTCTTTAAAAGTGGACCCCCTCATGCTAGGGCAACCCTAAAAAACCATGGTACAATTAAGAAATGACATAATGATGGTTTTGATGGTTTTGTATAATTACCTGCAAAAAGTCTTGAGAGTTCAAAACACTGTAAACTAAGGACCCTCTCCCCATCCTTTCCAGCTGAAAGGTTTAATAATACTTTTAAGACTTTGATGAGGGTTAGATTTCAGTGCAGAGGTTTGAACCAACCCCATAAATACTGCAGAGTCGAGACATTATTTTGCAATGACACTTTGTAACACTAATATATATGGGAGGACTTTTGAACAGCTTCTCATAACACTAATATATATGGGAGAATTTCGTAAGTTTTCCCCCGCTGCAGATACCACCCTGCTACCAAAATATGCTGCTGCATGCTTTATATCATGTTTTAGAACAAATAAAATATTGGTAGGAAAGCGTAATTTCCCACTAGGCTAGCCTAAGGATATTACACAGAAACATACATGTGTAGAATAGGTTCAAAATGTACATATATGCTATACATTAGGCAATGGCAAAAGTGCCAAGACATTAGACATGATGAAGAAAATTACATCGCAGGGAAAAACTTTACACCTAAAGCTCACAAAAGTACTGCAGATTGTTGTATAAGGGTTTTTTACCAATGCCTTTTAAATATTTTTGATGTTCTTGGCCAAGTGGATTTTGTTGATCCTCTTCAGTACTCGATTCTGCTTTGTGAAAGATGTAGCATCGGCTAGGCCTAACTTAGGCCTACGTTAAACCTAGGCAGAAAGTACTAGCCCACTTGCTCATTCGAAACATACAATTTTGGCCTAAACTTTTCAGTTTATGGAGCTAGACACTTTGAGATTTCAACAAAGATCCTTAACATGTGAAAAGAGCAATTTTTGGAGGATATTCGTAATTGCGGAATTGAGGGTGAAAATGGTAATTAATCCACCTAAATCAAGATACTTGGCATCTCTGTAGGGACCATCTCCTAACTTTAACCCATTCACATTCCAAATATGGAATCTATCCAAGTTCCCTACCTTGTGATATTGTTGTCCCCCCGGTGACCCCAGATGACCTTTGACCTTTTACCAAAACCAATAGAGACCATCCTCTGACTATAATGCATCCACAAACCAAATATGAAATCTATTCAAGTTTCCTCCCTTGAGATATTGTGTTGACAAGATTTTCAGACTTTGACCCCCAGTGACCCCAGATGACCTATGACTGCCACCAAAAACAATATGAACCATCTTCTGACAATAACACATCCACATACCACATATGAAATCTATCCAAGATCCCTATCTTGAAATATCGTGCTGACAGGATTTTCACACTTTGACCCCCGGTGACCCCAGATGACCTTTGACCTCTACCGAAAACAAAAGGTACCATCTTCTGACCATAACACACCCACATACCAAATATGAAATCTATCCAAGTTTCCTATCTTGAAATATCGTGCTAATAAGATTTTCAGACTTTGACCCCTGGTGACCCCAAATGACCTTTGACCTCCACCAAAAACAATAGGGACCATCTTCTGACCAAAACGCATCAACAAACTACATATGAAATCTATCCAAGATTCCTCCCTTCAGATATTGTATTGACAAGATTTTCAGACTTTGACCCCCGGTGACCCCAGATGACCTTTGACCTCCACCAAAAACAATATGAACCATCTTCTGACCAAAACGCATCCACAAACCAAATATGAAATCTATCCAAGTTTCCTATCTTGAGATATTGTGTTGACGAGATTTTCAGACTTTGACCCCCAGTGACCCCAGATGACCTTTGACCTCCACCAAAAACAATATGAACAATCTTCTGACCATAACACATCCACATACCAAATATGAAATCTATCCAAGTTTCCTATCTTGAAATATCGTGCTAATAAGATTTTCAGACTTTGACCCCTGGTGACCCCAGATGACCTTTGACCTCCACCAAAAACATTAGGGACCATCTTCTGACCATAATGCATCCACATACCAAATATAAAACCTATCCAAGTTTCCTATCTTGAGATGTTGTGCTAATGAGATTTTCAGACTTTGACCCCCGGTGACCCCAGATGACCTTTGACCTCCGTCAAAAACAATAGGGACCATCTTCTGACCATAATGCATTCACGTATCAAATATGAAATCTATACAAGTTTCATCCCTTGAGATATTGTGCTAACAAAGTTTTCAGAAAATGACCCCTGCTGACCCCAGATGACCTTTGACCTACACCAAAAACAATAGGGACCATCTTTTTACCAAAACGCATCCACATACTAAATATGAAATCTATCCAAGTTTCCTATCTTGAGATATTGTGTTGACAAGATTTTCAGACTTTGACCCCCGGTGACCCCAGATGACCTTTGACCTCCACCGAAAACAATATGAACCATCTTCTGACCATAACACATCCACATACCAAATATGAAATCTATCCAATTTTCCTATCTTGAAATATCGTGCTAATAAGATTTTCAGACTTTGACCCCTGGTGACCCCAAATGACCTTTGACCTCCACCAAAAACAATAGGGACCATCTTCTGACCAAAACGCATCCACAAACCAAATATGAAATCTATCCAATTTTTCTCCCTTGAGATATTGTGTTGACAAGTTTTTCGGACTATGACCCCCCGTGACCCCAGATGACCTTTGACCTCCACCGAAAACAATATGAACAATCTTCTGACCATAACACATCCACATACCAAATATGAAATCTATCCAAGTTCCCTATCTTGAAATATCGTGCTAATAAGATTTTCAGACTTTGACCCCTGGTGACCCCTGGTGACCCCAGATGACCTTTGACCTCCACCAAAAACAATAGGGACCATCTTCTGACCATAACGCATCCACATACCAAATATGAAATCGATCCAAGTTTCCTATCTTGAGATATTGTGCTAACGAGATTTTCAGACTTTGACCCCCGGTGACCCCAGATGACCTTTGACCTCCGTCAAAAACAATAGGGACCATCTTCTGACCATAACGCATCCACATACCAAATATGAAATCTATACAAGTTTCCTATCTTGAGATATCGTGCTAACAAAGTTTTCAGAAATTGACCCCTGCTGACCCCAGATGACCTTTGACCTCCGCCAAAAACAATAGGGTTCTTCCTCTCAATATGGGGCATCCATGTATCAAGTTTGAAAATTGTCAGACATTTCTATCTTGAGATATCGTGCTAACAAGCAAAGTGTCACAAACACACACACACATACACACATACACACACACCTACACACACACACACACATACATACACACGCCATCATGATTGCATAGGTTTCTCTTATCATCGAAACCAAAAACCTCCACTTTTTGAAAAAACTTCCCAAAGGAGCCAACTGCACAAGTAGCTTTGTCCATACTTAATGGCGTCATTCAGTTATAGTATGTCTGGCTTAAAATGCCTTTGACCATACCATGGAAACTGAAAAATTTTGTGTGACTCACTAGAAAAACTAATGGGGAAGTTTTATAAAATTTGTAATTTTCATATGTGAAAGAGAACCGAATCTACACAGTGTGGCGAAACTTTCATTCAAATTAGATAGGATTTCTTGAGATATCAGTAAGTCACTAGATTTGTGTTCCAAAATGAGCTTGAGGGCAGCAAAGGTTATATCACCTCCTCATATTGACAAGGATTTCATGCTTCATTTCTCTTTGTTTTTACAGACTGTTGTGTTGACCTTAAAGTACAGCATTGGATAAGTCACGCCTGTAGGGAATGTAAAGTTTGTAAAGGATCATGTTACTTATGCAGTTGCATTCTACGATCATGTAAAATGTTGTAGGGAAAATTGGTTGCAACGTTTAAAGAACAACAAAAGACTGTCCATTAATGTGAAGATTCAGTATGATGCCATTATGTGCTTGCATTAAGTTCACTTTTAGACAATTTTTGTTAAAAATGTGACAACTTCACCTGATCACATCTTGAGAAATGCACATTGAGCGATGCAAATTTCACCAAAATGCAATACGTACCCCTTTAACATATCAAAACTTGTTATGACCTAAAACCATTCCTTTAGCTTAAGATAGGACAAGTATTGTCACAACATGTCGGAGTTAATCAGGCCAGGGAGTTGTCCCTGATGAGTCTTAACTGGCAACTGGCATATATGCTGACCAGCAAGAGTCAAAAGTTGCTAACTTCCACCAGCAAAAAAGTTATTCAGAATTGTTCCTGCCTCACTGTAGTTGAAAAATTAATGAAACATTAGGGATATGATGTTACACAAGGGGATGGGAGTTGAAGGATAGGGTCATGCACATTTGCCAGTTCAGAAGATTAGCTATAGCTGGCATTCAATTTGGGCTGGCAACCACCCTGAGTATAATGGCAACCTCAATGGAAATTTCAGCAGAAAATCAATGACTCTCTTACGGTACTCCTGCAGAGTTCCAAGTCAGCATTTACATGATGAACATACATGTAAGACATGAATTGCAGAAATTGAACACAAACTGGTTGCATGTTTAAGACCTAACAAAAATTCCCAATTCTGATCACTTTCGACTGCGTGGTCAACTGGTTAGAGCTTCAGACTTGCAGTAAGGAGGTTGGGAGTTTCAAGTCCTGGCTTGGTCAGTCCAAAGACTTTAAAACGGAACATGTTGCCATTATGCTTGGTGCTCAGCATAAGCAGTGGAGTAGGGAAAACAAGTCAGTGAGACACATTCTGGAAACAGGCTGTGGCTGGCTTGACTTGAACCAATTGGTTAAAAACTGGGCTGTAAAACTCCACCTAACTAATTAACTAACATCAAATTGGCTTTGATAACATCAACTTTAAGGGTACTATTCTACTATACAACTTAGTAAATCACCTTTCAAGCATGACATGTCAACAGCAATTTAAACCCTGTCAGTAAACAATACATGGAATTTGCTCAATGTATCTCTATGGATCAAATTACAGCACTGTACAAAGACTTGCGCAACACAACCACTTCAGTACAATGTACAGGTAAAGCATTTGTAAAAGATACAAAAATATGATGGTTTAGAAAGCACGATATGAAAGTATTGTGCATAAGAGTACTGTACCATATGTTTGCAAAAAATGCCAAAGAAAGATTCGCGCAAGAAGAAATTTTTAGCAACAATACTGTTGATGAAATTTTCCTGGTCAATGCCTGCAGCCCTACACCTCAGCAGACAAATTAAATCATACCAAATTATATAATTAATACTTTACCTTGCAAATTTGGAAAGTACTGTTACACATTGTTTCTCATTTATGACAATTTTTATCAAGAAAATGAACTGTAGTGAAAAGATATCATTGGTTCTATAAACTGCATGATGAATGACAAAATAGGAATCTAAAATTGTTTCATTCAAAACTAAATTATTTTGTTCTCAAAATCTGAGAGACTGATCTCAATCTCAATTGTTCACACAAAAATGAAATTGCAGTTGGTGTTTCTGGTTCAAAAAATACTTTTCTCGATACTCACCACTGTCATAATATATGCCATATGCTGCACTATTTGACATGTGTAAATTCAACTCAACCACAAACAAATGCACTTAAACTTGAATTGGAAAATAACATGAACAATAGCTTAGGGTCTATCTATGTAGTACTGCAAAGACGGAACTGAAATACCTGTACCAGCACCTATCACAAAAAGCATGATAAAAACACTGAAAAGTCAGGAAATTAGTATGTGACGTATACTTTTTCCACGCATTTAGGGTAGATTTAGAAATAGGATACCACAACGAAAACGAATTAAGAAATTTTGAGGAAATAAGCTATAAATTCTACATCTTAAAATTTACATTATACACTGTAATAACGTAAATGCCACCTGAGAAATTAATCATTAAGGAAACATATTCGACTGACTTGAAAAATGATTTCCAACAGGTGCAAATGCTGCTTTTACAATCAAAGGAAGTTAAATGGAGCAAATTAGTCATCTGGAAATTTGACAAAATACATTTGCAGTTTAAAAATATCATTACTAATTTGTTTGAAAAAATTAAAAAACCTTTTAACAGGGATATTTACAACCAAAACAGCTTACTTCCTTTGTAAATTTTAACCATTTAAATCTGTCACTTTTATTGGCCTCTCTAAAAGTTAATTATTTATCAACATAATGCAGTTGTATCAGCAATATGCTATTGTCCAACACTAGGCTGCATACAGTGCATAGGGTGAGCAATGAATTCATACTTGAAAAACAAAAACTTTATTTGGGAAGAAAAAAAGCTTGCCTCCTCTACATGTATTCCACTAATGGTTAAGTAATTGGAGGGGAGGGGGGGGGGAGCTAGGGAGGAAGAAGAGGAAGGCAGAGAAAAGATACTGCATTCCATAATCCATTTCATGTTTGTGCAGGCCCTTCTGTGTGTACTATCTAGGAAAAAGCACTAATTGTGAAATGTGTACAAGCAGAAATGATGAATTGTTCAAATTCAATCTTGAATGAGTTACTAGGGTCCACCAACTTGTACAGTACTCCAGGCACATGCTAACCTGAAAATCAGTGGGTCACAGACAGTCAACAAGACCAACCAATTACTATTACTGTAGACCTACGTGTACAGTATCAAGTATCAAGGTTGAGCATGATTACAGGTCTGGGAGGGGGGGGGGGGCACGAGGGCAGAGAGAGTATCTGAACATCTGGAAAGACAAACTGATTCCAGTACTTAACCCTTATTGAAAATGGAAGACACAAAGTTGTAGACTTCTTTGACAACCCATAATGGCCTGTGCCTGACATTTGTAAGCAGAATGCTTGGTTCCAGGGTATAGGTGTTAGATTGTTAACTGCTGGAATTAAGGACTGAATATCAAAACCAGCAAATTTCAGCTTCTTGCAATTTAGTGGTACAATTCTAGTTTTGACTGTAATGTTTATTTGCCAAGCCTTAATAGTTCAATGAATACATAATTCAATATAATTCACAGCATCTTTAAAACGGAACATGTTGCCATTATGCTTGGTGCTCAGCATGAGCAGTGGAGTAGGGAAAACAAGTCAGTGAGACACGTCCTGGAAACAGGCCGTGGCCGGATTGACTTGAACCAATTGGTTAAAAACTGGGCTGTAAAACTCCACTTAACTAACTAACTAACTATCAAATTGGCTTTGCAAGGGTACTATCCTCCTATACAACTAAGTAAATCACCTTTCAAGCATGACATGTCAATAGCAATTTAAACCCTGTCAGTAAACAATACATGGAACTTGCTCAATGTATCTCTATGGATCAAATTACAGCACTGTACAGAAACTTGCACAACACAACCACTTCAGCATAATGTACAGGAAATGCATTTGCAAAAGATACAAAAATATGATGGTTTAGAAAGCACGATATGAAAGTATTGTGCATAAGAGTATTGTACCATATGCTTGCAAAAAATACCAAAAAAGATTCGAGCAAGAAGAAATTTTAAGCAACAATACTGTTGATGAAATTTTCCTTCTATGCCTGCAGCCCTACACCTCAGCAGACAAATTAAATCATACCAAATTATGTAATTAATACTTTACCTTGCAAATTTGGAAAGTTACTGTTACACATTGTTTCTCATTTATGACAATTTTTATCAAGAAAATGAACTGTAGTAAAAAGATATCATTGGTTCTATAAACTGCATGATAAATGATAAAATAGGAATCTAATATTGTTTCCTTCAAAACTTAATTATTTTGTTCTCAAAATCTGAGACTGATCTCAATCTCAATTGTTCACACAAAAATGAAATTGCAGTTGGTGGTTCTGGTTCAAAAAATACTTTTCTTCATACTCACCACTGTCATAATATATGCCATATGCTGCACTATTTGACATGTGTAAATTCAACTCAACCACAAACAAATTCACTTAAACTTGAATTGGAAAATAACACGAACAATAGCTTAGGGTCTATCTATGTAGTACTGCACAGACAGAACTGAAATACCTGTACCAGCACCTGTCACAAAAAGCATGATAAAAACACTGAAAAGTCAGGAAATTAGTATGTGACGTATACTTTTTCCACGCAGTTAGGGTAGATTTAAAAATAGGATACTACAACGAAAAGCAAATTAAGAAATTTTGAGGAAATAAGCTATAAATTCTACATCTTAAAATTTACCTTATACACTGTAATAATGTAAATGCCACCTGAGAAATTAATCATTTAGCAAACATATTCGACTGACTTGAAAAACGATTTCCAACAGGTGCAAATGCTGGTTTTACAAAGGAAGTTAAATGGAGCAAATTAGTCGTCTGGAAATTTGACAAAATACATTTGTAGTGTAAAATATCATTGCTAATTTGTTTGAAAAAATTAAAAAACCTTTTAACAGGGATATTTACAACCAAAAACAGCTTACTTCCTTTGGTAATTTTAACCATTTAAATCTGTCACTTTTATTAGCTTCTCTAAAAATTAATTATTTATCAACATAATGCAGTTGTATCAGCAATATGTTACTGTCCAACACTAGGCTGCATACAGTGCATAGGGTGAGCAATGAATTCATACTTGAAAAACAAAACCTTTACTTGGGAAGAAAAAAAGGTTGCCTCCCCTACATGTATTCCACTAATAATTGGAGGAGGGGAGGGGAGGAACAAAAGGAAGGCAGAGAAAGGATACTGCATTCCATAATTCATAATCCATTTCATGTTTGTACAGGCCCCTCTGTGTGTATCTAGGAGAAAGCACTAATTGAGAAATGTGCACAAACAGAAATGATGAATTGTTCAAATTCAATCTTGAATGAGGTGCTAGGGTCCACCAACTTGTACAGTACTCCAGGCAGATGCTAACCTGAAGATCAGTGGGTCACAAACAGTCAACCAGATCAACCAATTACTATTACTGTACACCTACGTGTACATGAGTATCAAGTATCGAGGTTGAGCATGATTACAGGTCTGGGAGGGGGGGGGGGGCACGAGGGCAGAGAGAGTATCTGAACATCTGGAAAGACAAACTGATTCCAGTACTTAACCCTTATTGAAAATGGAAAACACAAAGTTGTAGACTTTTTTGACAACCTATAATGGCCTGTGCCTGACATTTGTAAGTAGAATGCTTGGTTCCAGGGTATAGGTGTTAGATTGTTAACTGCTGGAATTAAGGACTGAATTCAAAACCAGCAAATTTCAGCTTCTTGCAATTTAGTGGTGCAATTCTAGTTTTGACTGAAATGTTTATTTGCCAGGCCTTAATAGTTCAATGAATACATAATTCAATATAATTCACAGCATCTGATGAAAAGAATTGTTAGCTACAGTAATACCTAATATCCCTGGAAGAATTGAAGTAAGTGCACCCCTTGCTAAATGCTGACCATCATCCTCCTTCCGTAGGGTATTGTTTCAGTATTTCTAAACAGCCATAAAATGTCTGCCTAACTCTCCATTTTTACACAGAGGTTTGCCCAAAATTTTTACCTATGCTTAGTGAACCTGGCATAGCAAATCTGATGGTAGGAATGTACGCCTACAGTACAAATACTGTAGAACCAGTCTATTGCATGATGCAATGACACAAAAGCAGTGTGACATTTAGAGAAGTCAATATTTGATGTAATATGAATAGATGAAGTGTACAAGAGTGTACAGTACAAACTGAGGGGGTGAAAGATTCTTCAGAGTATTGTTATGTGTCAGAGAATGTCATTGTTGTCTATAGCTACAACAAACAGTAATGGCCCTGAGAACACATACTGTCCAGACACATGATATCTGTAATAAGTCTGGTACCTGCACTCCTGCTACATGTGGCCTACTTACTATTTACTGTTGGACACATTGGCCACAGTTAAACATGACAATGTACTGGGTTCATAGCAATACAGTTATCCCTGTAGCAGATGTAGTACATGTATAAGTGTTTAATAAGTGATCAATTTCACAGGTTTTCCATGACTTTAATTCTGTGCTACAATCAAATAGAGTTTAACATGATTTGTCATCTTAGTCTCACATTTTTACTAGTCACACCATGGATGAAGCTGGCATCTGCACAGAATTTTGTTACCAGAACAAAATAACAAACTCTCAATTCAATTAAGAGCGATTGACAAGGAATTAATTAATCTTAACCTATTCAATAACTGTTTAGTAGCACTGGTAAATAATCATTTAAGTAAAAAAAAAACCCAAAGTGCTAGAACAAAAGGTTAAGAATTTGCTGTCAAGTTTTGACTGACCTTTAAGGGTTAAAAAAGGCCACATTTACGGCAGATTTGAACAATGTGGGACAGTACAGTATCTTTCAAAGAAGAAAATAAGCCTTTATGTATACTTTGGTATTCTTGGGAAGAGAATGGTGAACTTCTTCAAGTAATGACATCAAGAGTATACCGACCAAAAAGCAATCCTACTACCAGAACTGTGAAGATGGTTTCAAACAGGGTTGCCACCAGGCCAGGCAGCACTGGGTGGTACTAAGGAGTTCTCAAAACTTCCCCCAGTACCCTCCATCAATTTCAGCATCACTACTGCCCAGCACAAATTTCTTATCCTACTGACAAAATTTTTAAATTTCTTTAAGAATTGAGTGAATAATTTCTTGCTTTTTGTAAGCACTCTCCAACCTGCAAAATTTTTTAGAGGGGAGAGGGATTTGATAACAATTTCTTGTACTTGACAGGAAATATTATTCCCATTCCATGGTTAACAAATTTATTTTAAATTTGTTTGAATATCTATCAAAATCTAAAGTTTGTAACCATTTGATAAATCTCCTTACATTTTTAAAAACTTCACGTATGTATCTCCTTTGCAACCAACCAACCACCCACCATATCTCCTTGCTACCCACAAAACACCCACCACATCCTTTCATCCCATCATATGCCCAAACCAACTTTCAAAGAAAACTGTTGACTTAACCGTCCGAAACACTGAGGCAGTACCAATTCTCCTGAAGGAAATGTACCGTATGGCATGTTACACTGAACTTTGTAAGTTCTGTTATTCCAGAGAAAAAGTGGTAAAACAAAATGTTTAACTTGTTTAAATGCACAGTATGCAGCCAATGGGCATAAACAAGATAATTTAACAAATATGAGCCCATGCAGTATTAAGTCAAAATTAGTTTAAAAAACAAGAAAACTGGATCAATATTAAACAGCATTCATTAATAAACACTGTTTAAGCAAACCTAGGGTAAGATGTACTGTAACTGATCAAATATTCATTATTCACATAAAAAATAGTATCTGGCCTAACTAAAGTAAATACCTTCCTGCCACACCTTTCACACAATGTAGTCTTCCTTGGATCCTTTTGATTTGAATTATCAAATATTGTGTTTACTTCAAACACCAGTAATTTCTAAATCAATGTAAATGACCTGCTGTACCTATCACACAATGGAAAGTCATATGTGGATCTCCTTAACAGCAAACACACAGTCTACTTCCAACGCTACTATTTGCAATTCAATGTAAATGACAACTTTCAATGAACCATATGGTAAAACACTTTTTTCTTTTCATAATTTCAGCATGCTTGTAAACCTGCAATAATTGGTTTACAACCCAGTCAGGATGTTTGGTGTGCCAGTGATTTACAAGCTTACAAAATTTTAAACTTAACTGTTGTTGGTGTATATCTATCTCATTACGGAAAAGATTCTAACATACAGAATAAAGAGAGGATTACAATATTGTAATTATATGCCAGAAAAAGAAAATAAACTACGTACACGTAGCTGGTTTCAAAACCAGCATGTTTAGTGATTTGTACAGTGACAGCGCTGTAAGCCTCAAATAGATTAACAGTTACGTAAAATTTGAATTCTTTGTTACAGTATTGAAATACTACAGCAATGTGAGTACTGTACAGTACTGAGCAAAACATCTGTGTATCTGCTGCTCTCAGATACTGTAAACAGCAACAGTGCTACTGTATATGGTTCATATGAAGTGTTACATTATCAGATGTGACATTTATGTTTGAGCAAAAATGTGAATATTGGGTAAAGCTTGAAATTTCAACAATTCTGATATTAATATGAAGTATTGATTTGTATTCAGTAAAGGTTTTTCATGTACAGTATCCTTTCCGTAAACACAGTGTCACACACACACACACACACACACATTTTTACACACAACCTGAGGACCTCCTTGTGTTTTCCTTTGTTAATCCTGCTGCCTTAACCCTAACCTTAACAATAGACTGTCTATTTTTTGGACAAGAGAGGACCCCAGAAATCTATTGAATTTCCACCAGAGGACCTAAAACCCATTGTTCGGGTCCTCTGTTTGTACTACAATACAAGTCCACATGTGCGTGCACATACACACTTCCCAAATTCCCTGGTTATGAATCTACAGACCTGATAATTACCTCCCATTTACACATAATACCTACCTACCAGTCTGAGATTATGTAGGAATTTCATAAGTAAGGAGGGGAGATGTAGACTGCCTATTGCATGTGTCGTTGTGAATATTTACCCACAATGTGTATTGCCAAGAAATGCTACCTGTGGAAGGTAAGTTTATAGATTGTACTGTACTGTAAGAACAGCCTGATGCAAACCATGACAACAGCATAAAGGGTACACAGATTTTAAGACTACTATTAATGCTATGACTCCAGCTAATTTGGGTAAAATTTTTTTGTCAAAGTGACGATTAACTGTACCCAAACAGGTCATGGAAAATAGGTTATCAAAATAGCAATATGCCTTATGCACTTCAAATTTAAAGGGCATTAAGGAAAATCTGTCTGTGATGTCATCACAACACATTATTTAAAGGCATGACTTACCTGTGGGGTAGTGACTAAGACAAATTTGTTTTCTATGTACTACACATAATACAGTGAATTTTAATGCTAGATACAGTATACACAGAAACATGTTTACTGTGATTAACAGACCAAAAGTATCAAATTTCAACAAGCAACACTTAAAACTAAATGGTACGTACAAAAAAAAACAAATGGAATCTGAAACATTGTGCACAGTTTACATAAAATTCATCCCATCTGCAACCATATTCCACTCAGACTGGTCCATGCCTAAAAAGCAGCTTTGCATGGGTGTCACATGGCCAAAATGGTGTAATAAGAGTTAATTTATATTTCATGTGTTAGTTGTATCACATTAAAGTCCTCTTTGTAAACCTAGGTTTTTCACCTTGTCTTGTTCAATGTCAGTCTTTGGTTTGGCGAGTTGTCCTACAGACTGAACACCAAGAGTTTTTTATGTTCAATTGCCTGAATCTTTATTGGAGCAAACTTACTGGACTTTAAAAGCATGCTTTTTTCTTCTTTCCAGCTTCCATTGACCTTCCATCTTCAGCATAACCAAGGAACAGTACCTTATAGAACCCACCCGGCAATGCACATTCTCATCATTCCCAATGCTAGGGAATGTGGATTTCTACAAGAATTACTGTACAATTGTCCTGTACCTTGATGAGACTGGAGGGTATTTATTTTGAGAAGATAATGACCCTTAAAAATGAAAATTCATTTTTGAATAGTACTGCTGCAGGATTTGATGGACATGAACTGAATTTTTATTACCTTCCACATGGAACCCTTGTTTAATGCTACTGGAATAGCCCACTTCTGAAACTCCCAACACATGTAGTGCAATGCTTCCAAAATGGGTATCAAAAGCACTTAAGATGCAATTTAAAGGCCCATTTCTCTCACCCCAAACAGTACCAATTCTCCTAACCTTCTTACTGAAGCCCTCCCAGAATTGTCTGAAATTCATCCTCATCCAGAAACAATCTCTGTTTATTGCTTCAGGGTGAGCACAGAAAAACTCAATATATAATCAAACCACTCTCAGTACCGTTCATGCTGTGTAATATAAGCTTTGGCACTCTGCATTGTTTGAATTAGCTGTCAATCAAAGAACTGAACCAATTGAGAATTTCGATACCTGGGTACCAACTTTGTAGTTTGGGGTGAGAGGTTTGGCCCTTTAAGCAAACACACTTTACATGATGTAATTGAATCAAACTGTGCTGGCACAAGGAATGTTTGAGTGGGATGTTGTGCCAAGGGCAAATCCTACTCAACAAATATTGTGAAACCACCCAACCAAGCAAATTAGACAAAGATGCAGACTGGAAAGCCTCACATCCTCACAGTACTGTAAATTTATATGTAAAAGCTCCTGTACAATACCCTACAGAGTAAACTGCACAGTGTGATGAAACCAGCACAATGATGAAGTGTTTTGCAGTGAATGTAGATTTACTGGCTCAAGTACTGTCTGTCTGCTTTACTTCAATATCCAATTGTGAGACTGTTCAGGAGATGTATGGCAAATAATTACAAGTATCTTCTAGAACAGTCTCACATATCCATTGGGTTTTGTTAGAAGAAACTCTCTACTAGTTTGATCTTCATATTTCAAAACAGTCACTACAGCACAAGTTACTGTAGCTGGCATACAAATTTTTGACATTTCTCTAAACACAAAATTTTCATGTCAGCATACTTACTGTAGCACATATACCCAGGGATAATACATTATGTGAATCCACACTGGGAGAGCTGGGCTTAGCCAGGATTTCAGGAGGGAAGGAAGAGCTTGGCGCTAATACCCCTTCATTGGGGCGTTGCCGAGTTCCCGCAAGGGAGGATCAAATGAAAACAAACAAACAAACAGGATGATGACTGATTGCTGCCTTGGAGGATGCATATAAAGGAAGAGGATGTTGCCACTCCTTTGGAAAATTTTGGTTTATGAAGGGTTGAATGGATGCAAAATGGTGCGGCACTTAATTTGAAAGAACTCCCCTCCCACAATGTTCAGAGATCTACAGACACCTGTATGCTGGCATTTTTTTCTGGGAAGTAAATTAATGTTCCACTCTAACATGATGTGTTCATTTACTACCACTACAACTAATAATTATGATGCTGTCTAGATATGCTACATCAGAAAGTTTCCATACTTTTTACATTTCTGTTTCTGTCATTTAAGCTTGGTAGTCTCCAATATTTACCGAAACACTCAAAATCAGTCCCATATTGTTAACCTCCTTCCGGAGACATGCCCACTGCTGTCCACTTCAATTTCTACAGTAGTTGCCTGATAACCAGATGAGCTGTACAGTTTTTTAAGCTTTACAGTAAATTAGTACTCTTGTTCAATTTAAATCCTCCAGTGCAGCTTTTTAAAAGAGTTTTGTGCTCAATGGCGAGACTGGATCTCCATGGGACCAAGCTTTTCACAAACCATGGGCATTTAAAGATTTGTCCCAAACTTATGATGGTTTAGGTTGGATGGAGTTTTACGGCCCAGTTTCTAACCTATCAATAGTTCAAGTGGAGCTGGCCACAACCTTTTTTCCAGTGGTGGTTCACTGGCCTGTTTTCCCTTATATTCTGAGCACCAAGCACAATGGCACTAGGTTCCAATTTTAAAGCCTTCAGTATGACCCGGCCAGGGCTCAAACTCATGACCTCCCTAGTCCTGACTGCAAGTCTGATGCTTTAACCACTTGACCATGCAGTAGGTTAAACTTACAGTAGAAAGAAACCATCGAAAAATATTGAAAATTTATAGCACTGAGTGTTATTTTCAACTATCTTCTGTGATACATGCAAAACGTATGGAATTGCATTTTCAACTTATAGTATGATAAGCCAACTACTGTTTGTCTCATAATGAATATATATCATAAATGGGAGTCTGAAGTGTAACCCAAACATTTGGCCTTGATTCAGCAAGAACCCCAAGTACATGTAAAGCAGTCCTACAGCTTTCGTAAAGTGAGCCTAATTCTGAGAACTGTGTGTGAAAATAAACCTGCTTTTGGACCGAAAGTATATCTTCAGCATTGTGGTTAATAAACAAGTCCATATTTTAGTTTTGGCATAAATTTGGAATGAACCATAATTATACAGAATTGGTAATCAAAATGTCTTGCAAGAAGAAATTTCAATTCAAAGTTTTTTACGAAAGCATTAATCTTTTTTTCTTTATGTCATTTTTCAGAGTCCCTGGTAAACCAGTGTATTCCTCTACATACTTTTTCCATACTGCTGAATCAAGATTATTGTTGTATTCAGTTAGGTGGGGGATGTCACTGCATTATATAATGCTAGTAGCATATAGCATATATGCACGATGTGATAAAAACATTTGCATGACCTGAAATGTGCACAGTGTTCAAACAATGGCATCTAATTTAAGACTTTGCCTGGATTGACCTATTTCCCTCTGTGGCTCTAACTAACAGACCAAAAGTAAAACCCAGCAATAAGTCTGGTCACTAGTGGCTTTTCCATAGACCTATTTCCGAATAGCAATTATAAAGGATTGTGGGATTTAGTTTTGGTGTTTGTAATTTTTGTCAATGGCATTTTACTGTGGTGAAAACTGAGGCACACCCGAAACTATATCCCACAATTCATTGTAATTGCTATTTGAAAATAGGTCTATTATGTCTCAAGAAAATGGAATGGATCATCTTTATTTATTTTAGAGCCACCTTCTCACAAACGACTACAAAAGTGCACTACTGCATAAATTGCAAAACAAACCTATGAAGTCATACAGCCTAGAATTCCTACAATCTTGGACAAAAGTAGATGGAACACCCCGCCCTTGTGCAATGTTGGAGATGATAAAGCCAATTCGAGATGCACCATTTTCTTTGGGACCCAACATTGTGCTGAGGGACGGGGGTTTCGTAAATCGCTATTTTCTGTAGGACATAAGTTTTCAAAGGGGGATAGAGGTCGTGCAAATAGCATCGGCACCATAAACAACACAATGACATGAGGTGTTCCAACAGTTTTGTCCAAGATTGTCTAAAAATGCAAGGCACACTTTTCAAATATTTTCCGAGAATCTACTTCAGCAAAATAATAGTGTGGGCTCATATTTCGAGTCATAGCGATTATCTGTCTCTTAAGGTGAATTACACTGACCGATTCGACAACAAGAACAACATTAGACAGTATTACATTCATACAAATTGTGACGTAACGCTTCAAAGGCGGTGACATGCTTTTCACTCCAAACATTGGCAGCCAAGGAAAGGCATCGTGTGACATGTCAGGAAAAATAAATTAGCAATTGTACAAATAGTTTTGTCTATGGTAATACTGCATTGTAATAGTTTGTATTTGACAAGGATAATCACTTTTTTAATTTTTCTGAGCATAGGCTATTACACTCTTGATCTGAGCATAAGGTCATCACAAAATTCATTTAAGTGTGGACTTCATTCAATTATGATAAGTTATAATATAAGAATTCATTGTTTCCAAGGATAAAGATTTACAAGAATTGCATGATTTTCCCTGCACATAAAATAAAAATTAAAAATAAAGAAATATATACTGAACAAAAGCAACAGAAGAAGCATCATAATTCAACGATAAACAGTAGCCAATGCTGAAGAATTTGCCAAATTTATTCGACGCTTTCATTTAAATGTAAAGTTTGAGATAAGAAAAAGTCAACTTACTCCTAGGAATATGAACTTGAAGTATTTTTGATCCCCAAAATTTTATACCCATTACTTAGCAAAGGTTCAAAAACAGAACGGGGTGAGCTATCAATGATAAACGGTAGTTGTTAATAAAAAAGGTCACCCCACTGAGTTCTTTGAAAAAGTACTATTTATCCTGATGCTATTTCATTCTACCAAACTCAGTACCTGTTAAACGTCCACAGATATCCATAAAGGCCTTCACTGTCGTGATTTGTGAAATTATGCAAGAGTGCCCTCACCTCAGGGTATATTATGCAATGACCTAGTGACCTCATCATGTAGAAAATGATGTTATAGCCAACTTACAGGGCCCCAATGCTCTTTGGAGTTTGCCAAAATAACAAATGTCCTGCCATTAATCCCAATTTTTTAGCTGGCAAAACTCAGACAATCTTGGACAAGTCTAGATGGAACACCCCTGCTCCCCCGTGCAATGTTGGAGATAATAAAGCCAATTGGAGACACACCATTTTCTTTGGGACCCAACATTGTACTGGGGGACGGGGGTTTCGTAAATCGCTATTTTCTGTAGGACACAACTTTTCAAAGGGGGATAGATGTCATGCAAATGGTACTCGGCAACATAAACAACAATGACGTAAGGTGTTCCAACAGTTTTGTCCAAGATTGTAGGTACAGTACAGTAGTTACTGTATTCCTTTTTGATGGTCTCCTGTCAGTGCAATTGCATGGTCAAGGGGGTGGTAAGGACATCCAACTTACAGTCAGGAGGTCTTTAGTTCATCCTCTTGGTGGGTTACACCAAAAGCTTCAAAAACTGGAACCCACTGCCATTGTGCTTGGTGCTCAGTATAAGCAATGGAGTAGAGAAAACAAACCAGTGAGCTACAACTCAAAAAAGGCAATGGCCGGCCCAACTTAAACCAAACAGTTTGAAGCTTCCTGCTCTCATTCTAAAGGTCCAGAGTAGGATTCCCAGGCAGGGTAATACCAAAGACTGTTCTACGGAACCTACTGCCATTGTTCATGATGCTTCGCATTTCAGCAATGAATTTGAGTTAACAATTCAGTGCAGTTCAACTGGAGAAAAGGCCCTGGGTGTCAAGTAAAGTAAGCAGAAAGGTTACAAACTGAGGTGTAAAACCCCAGATAATAAATTATCCCAAGTAAAGGGACCATAGCTTACACAGTGTTTCAGGGGCACAGAACTCTAGTGTACTGTAAGTAAAAAACAGCACTGATTAATTTTTTTTAATTCCTTTTCAAGTACAAACCTTACCAGGAAGAATTCAACTCTATTCTTTTTCCCCTGTATGATTTTATCAACTCCCAAGGAAACAACATGACAAACTTTTTTCAGCCCAGATCTCAAGTCACAGACTATGTATAGTGCTATTTCCCAGAAACTTTTGCACAAGGGGAAAAAGGGGTGGTTCTGTAAAATAAATTGCAATATTGATAAAATCATGAAACAAGACTTTAGGTTGCCCAGGGGCCTACTGCACAAGGTAGGTTTGCCATACATGATCCAAATCAGCCTTTAATCAACATATCAAGTTTATTTACAGTGCATGTACTTAAGGCATGAGATAAAATTCATTGCCTTCAAAATGCGCCAAAAAATTTTCCTCTCACTGTGAAAGTGGAAACTGCATCTCAATGGCAAACAGCATTCTTAAAATTAATTTTTGACTAACTGCAATATTTTGTTCTAAAAGGTTGATTGTGTGAAATCTGTGATGTATAATGTTTGTTATACCCTACTTGCAGTGTTACAGTACCATGTTTGCTAGACCAACACAAAACATACAAACATTCCAAAAGTATATTGCATTAAAAGATGGACATTCAATTACAAAGAAAAACAAATGGAATCTGAGGCAATCATGGTGCCCCACTTGACGAACTGTAACTTTGCAGAACATTCTGTTTACCTTGTTGAACAGTGGAGGTATTTTTTACAAAAATAATTTTTAAAACAAGAAGTACAGGTATCTTGTAAAAGACACTGCTACAAGATTTGCAGGACTTGAAATTTTGAATATCCTTTCATAGAAAACCCTCACGAAAAGCTATCAGAATACTGTATACAGTATCTTTATGACTAACAAATAATGCAGGACAACATAAACCTCAGTTTACACTTTTCAAAGTTTTCCCATTGATGACAAGGGTGATTTGGACTAGACAGTGTAAGCCACCCACTAACAGGATGGATAAATTCAAAACAAAGTCTACTTGTAAACATATTTACCCTGTCATATTCTGGTCCCAGTAAACAGAATGTGACTGCCTCTTATGTTTTGTTAATAGACTAGTTCAAAGTTTCCTCATGGAGCAGTAATGCCAAATGAGCCAAAGTTACTCGTGTTTACAGATGATGATTGGACATACAGTATGGTAAATACATGTAAAAACAGTGTACTATGCACAATCAGTACAACACTCAGATGCTTGTTACCAATTGCCCTAAACACAACGGTCACACACACATGCACAGATATATTTTTCAAACTCATTTATTGATGTGGATTAATCTCTTATGTATCAAATGAAGACTCCACCATCTTGAAACAGGAAATGCAGGGAGGGATGTAAATAGCTGGTTGAGTCGAATGTTCATACTCCAAATGTTAAGTGAGAATCAGCCTTGCCTGATCTGTCTTTGTTATGTACACTACTGACTGGAAGGAAGAGATGCAGCAATACTGTACTCTGTCTTTTGACTTCTATAAGGAGGGAGAGACAAATGAGTCCTACCATCTCAGGAGGAGGGTGTCTCCAGGCTGAGCATCTATTGTACTGCATGCACTAACATGATGAAGTATATGAGACAAAAGAAAAAGGAGCACAAAAATAGAGAATGTTTGAATCACAGCTGGAAACAAAAACTTGTCTAGTGCAGAATCAAATAGTGAGATCAAAAATCCCAAAGGTTTCCTTGCAGATCTTTGAGCATCTGGAACAAATTTTCGTTTTGACCTCTAATGACCCGGGCCTAGGTGAAAGACATTTTTTGCAATTCTTTCCAAATTCACACTTTGACCAGAGAAAACGATCCTTATAATTTTGGAAATTCTGCTTTACTTCTGAGGGCCTGACATAAAGCTCTGATCTCTACCATAAACAATGAGGTTCTTCTTTTTATGATATTTGTTGCAAACTAAACCACCTAAAATGTATTGCAGTTTTACAGTACCTCTGGTGGTTTCAATATAGCTTTTGAAATCTACCAAAATGTTTATATTTAATATTCTATTGAAAATAAATTAATTTGTGTTTTTGCAACCCAACCACAAAGACCATATAGGCTTAGTGATTCCAAGGGGAAAGGAAAACTTGAGTAAGTTTTGCTTTTAGACTTTGTGAAGATGATCTTAGCAAGTATTGGGAATTTTACCTTTTGATGGCTGATGACCCCAAATATATGACTTTTGACCTACCAAAAACAATATTAAGGGTTCTCTTCTTCAAGCCTTTAGTTTAAGATTTTCCAGGTATGCTACTTTAAAAATTAATACAGGACTTGGGAAAGTAAGGAGTATTGTAAGTGTACTGTTCTAGTAAACTTTAATTTAGAATTATATGAGCTCCTTTATTCATGTTTATGTCATTAGCCTAGGTGTGCAAAAAATTTGGTTTGCCAACCAGGGATACGAATGCTAATCTTATATGAATATTCATATTGTTGTGAATTCTAAGCCAATGGGGGAATTCAATGAGCCTCCACTTTTGAATGGATCTAGAAAGATACTGTGCACTGCTCCTGTTGGTCTCAAACTTACACGGTTGAGTGTACTTAGGTGCAACTGTAAGGCTGGTAGTGATACGGCAATCACTGTGACCACACTGTATAAAAATTTGTGTTAATTTGCAATCATGTTTGTGAACTTTGAATATTTTTGATGGAAGTCCACTCAGTAGTGTTGGGCAATGATCACCTTTCACTTTCATCATAATCAAATATAAAAATGTGCCTTTATCCTGGAGTGGCCAAACAGTCCGAAAATAGTCTCTCTGAACTTTGTTCATGTGAAGACCAGGGGCCCGTTCCACAAAAAGTTACGCACAATCTTAAGTTTGATTCACCATACTTAAGCCAACAGTAAATCATACTTAAGATCGTGCGTAACTCTTTGTGGAACAGGCCCCAGCTGCCAATTGCAGTAATCCTACACATATTATTTTGCTCAGTTGATAGCTGCATGCACTGTGACTGAACCTTTTCAGTGAGGTATTCTATACCTCAGTTGTACCCAAAATACTAATGCTGAAAATGAAGAACTAAACAAATTTTCTACAAGCCTATCATTATGATTAATGTAAGAATTTATTCTAGGCTAGGCCTAACGTTAGACGCAACTTTGTACAACTTGTTTACAGTTTAGGCTACTGTAACTTGCAAGGTTAGAATAGAATTGTCAGATTATTGTAGGTAAATAAACAATCCTGTAAATTTGTAGTTGTAGTCTCAATTGCTTATTAACCACCAAATATAAATAATCCACCAAATGCAATAAAATTCGTGTCCAATACACTTACGTTTAAGTCGAAAGTGATCAAGTGATCCCCTAGTCTGTACTTAAGTTAGTCTTCTGCAATTAATAATTGGGCTGGAATAGCGAAAATCCTCCAGCGACTCAAATTTAACTTCTGTCACACTAAACATACGCTCTCGAAGTCGGAGCCGCCCAGTTTAAGTTGTAATTACACGCTTGTAACCATACTCTCTGCGATTTTAAGTAAGTTATAGAACGAAATTTGTGAGAGCTTGTAACACCCGTATCCCTCGAGTAATGTTTCTCGTTTGTTGTGCGTACGAAGATTCGGTACCGACCGACACGGTACGGTACACTGGGTAAACTGCACTCTATATTATGTACATGTAAGTGTGCAGTGCAGAACGTAACTGTCTCTCAGCTGGAGCCATTGCTTGAACTTGCTCAATGTCGTTTTTTTTTTATTTATTTTACACACATGTTTCATTACAAACTGTGTAATTGCGGGGATATTGTGGGCTACATGCATTGGTCATGGTGTCAATGCAACGATCAGCGGAACATGAAAAGTGACAATGACCTACAGAAGACTGGCTGGTTAGCTGCTCCGTTTTTTAAATTACATCCTACCTAAAAAATGCTGAAAACAACATGGATTGCCTTGGTTCTTGGGTTTTGGTCATCCGTTTACCTGATCGATGTTTTCTTGAAGGTAAAAACTTTTCTATAGGCCTACCTGTGCTAACGTTAGTGTAGTGTTCAGATAACGTTAATTTAGTATCGTACTCTCATTTCTCAAGCTAGCGGTAGGCCAAGGTTCAACTTGCAAGTTAAAACTGTAACAAAGAATTGAAATTGCATCACATTGAGTTGCTTGGTAAATATGCTAAAGCAACGTGTACGTATTGAGCATAATCTTTGTTAGACCTATGAAATTGTTAATTTCTCTAGCTGTAACGTTAGGCTAGTAAAGAACTATCAAAACATGTTAGGCCTAGACTGGTTGTTATAGCCCTTGAACATGACCCAGCATTACGTTCCTATGCTATACACTTCATTTCTGGGCCCTTGCCCGGTATACACAAAAACACAGCTCACTTGCCTACTCAAGCGTGAGTAGGCATCCCTCACGTCCCCAAAAAGATACCTTTTCTCACCAAACTTTCCACAGATGATCTTTATCATCACATTCACCTTCCACACAAGTCTGTTAGCGAAATAAGACCTTTAAGAGGGAAATTTTGGCTGGATAATTCTGCGAGTAACGTTAAGCCTGTGCAGATTATTTTTTCAGTCGAAGTAGTCAGTGTTTGTCATGTGATTTCATTTAAAACGGAGAAACCTACGCATTGACTGTACAATTTCGTAATGTACAGAGAGCTTACTATATGAAGTACAAGTATTGACTAGCCGCGCTTACTAATTGGTCTTCGACAGCTTGTCTAGCGGAAGTCCTTCCCATCATGCAACACAGTAGCACTGTAGCAGACGATCAAGATGTCGATGTTACTGCGAAGGATGGCACCACATTTTTCCTGTCTTTTGCTATGAATTTACTGGTATTAAACATTCCAGAAGGTATAAGTGGTATTTAAGAATGCTCAAAATCATTATATTAACTCAAATCTGTTCTATGAACCATTCCATCGTAATTAGAGCCCGGTTTGTTGTTTTGGCTTAAAACGTTGTTACCTTTGTACATGTAGGCCAGTGACCGTAGTAAGGAGTGACTACAAGGAGCGGATTATACGGTCACGTTCAGTGACTAGTTTGTTACGAAGCAGGCCAAGTCGTCCCCAAACCAACTCGTCCCCAACCAACTCGTCCCCAACCCAAGTCGTCCCCAAGCCAACTCGTCCCCAAGCCAACTCGTCCCCAAGCCAAGTCATCCCCAAGCCAACTCGTCCCCAAGCCAAGTTGTCCCCAAGCCAAGTCGTCCCCAAGCCAAGTCGTCCCCGAACCAAGTCGTCCCAATATGAAAAATGGTGTGATTTTTATGGCGTGGGAAAGGGGTATATATTACCAACCAAACATATATTATCAAAATTGAAATATTTATGTGACAAAACACGAAATATATTTAGTAGCATCAAACATTAGGCCTATATTTGTAACACAAATTTGCAATAAAAATACAGTTGTAGAAAGAGTATGTTCTTCACAAGATATATATTTGCAATTAAAATATAATCCCAACAGAAATATATGTTTGCTCTAAAATATATATTTAGCCTAGAAGAATATTTTTTCCAACACTTGAAATATATTCTTAAAGAAAAATTATATTTACACCAAAATATGTTTGCAAGAAAATGTTCTTTCTTGAAAAAGTTATGCATGTTGGCCACAAAATTATATTTGCAACAAAAATATTCTTCCAACCAGAAATATATTTTCAAGAAAAAGAAATAAGTTTGCAATATAAATGTATCTGCAAGAAACATTATTTTTGCCAAAACATTTATTTGCAAGACTAATTGTATTTGCCAAACTAAAAATATACATCCCCATCAAAAATAATGAACAAACCAAAAACAAATACAAAGTCTGTGTTAGATGGTCTCTTGAAATAAGGTAATTTTATTTCCCACTAATATTTCACTAGTTTCTCATATTTGGGCCAACTTGGCTTGGTGACGACTTGGCTTGGGGATGACTTGGCTTGGGGACAAGTTGGTTTAGGGACGAGTTGGCTTGGGAACGAGTTGGCTTGGGGACGAGTTGGCTTGGGGACGACTTGGCTTGGGGACGACTTGGTTGGTGACTAGTTGGTTTGGGGACGACTTGGCCCGAAAGTGTTTGTTATCCTACTGTACAGTAACAATTGACTCACATGCCCATCACTACCACTTTGTGAACTGTTGGCCTATGCGGAGCATTAACCTGAATATTTCGTTTCCATATAGGCCTATGTCTTTGTAGTTTTTCAATCACATAACAAGCAGTTAGCCCTATGTTATACTTAATTAATTAATTTAAAAATTGGCTCTGAGATTCTATTGCCCAGATTATAGCCTAGTAATAGGGTAAGGGTTACGTACACATAGTATTAGGGTAAGGGTTAAGTGTACGCATGGTAATAGGGTTAGAGTGGGCCATAAGACAGAAATTATGGTCAGTCTAAACTGGGCGTCCTTATCTCCACTAAAGAAGACCTCCTTGCTACCTATAGACCTGACCTTGATTTGGATTGTGAGGTAGGGCATAGTCTGGGTTTCTCTCGAGATCCAAGGCGCCAAGCAAATACTTATAGGGTCTTTTTACCGTTCACATAAATATGGCAACTCAACAGACTACCTCGACCAGCTTTGGGCTTCTCTCGTTAAGATCAGTAAGAATAAAAATGGACAGATCTATCTTGCAGGGGACTTTAATCTACCTGATGTTGATTGGTCTACTAGGTCTGTCCAACCAGGCTCACAGTATCCTGCTTTATCCAAATGTATGCTTGACATATGCAATGATTTTGGTCTCGACCAAATGGTAAGTGAGCCTACTAGAGTTAACAACATCTTGGATATTTTCTTGACATCTAATCCTACTCTAGTGGATAGATCTGCCCTGATCCCTGGCATATCTGACCATGATGGTATCCCCTTGATTATGATAAGCACTAGGCCTAAAACAACTAAACAAAAGCCTATGAAAGTTTATAGCTTTCACAAAGCTGATGTCAGTGGAATCAAGGCGGAGCTTAATAAGTTCGGCTCTGACCAGGTTAAATGTGAGTGCTCTGTGCAGGTCATGTACTCTGCCCTTGAGAACAAAATCAAAGAGGTAATGGATGTCTTTGTTCCAGCTCTGGTTGTTAGAAAGAGGAACCAAAGCCCCTGGATTGATAAGACTATTAAACGACTATTAAATAGGAAGCAAATGCTTATAACACATGGCGTAAGACGCGAACTCCATCCTCTTTTGAAAACTTCAAAACCCAACATAAAGCGACTCACAAAACAACAAGAGCTGCTTATAGAAGTTATGTCAACACAGTTTGTACTGATTCACCTAAACGTTTCTGGTCCTATATTAAAAACCTTAGACGTGATAGTGTTGGAATCCCTTCCCTGAAATCTAATGGGATACTGGTCTCGGACAACACGCAGAAGGCTAACATGTCAAATGAGCAATTCAAAAAGGTTTTCAGCCATGAGAGTGTCACCTTACCTCCAGTTGAAGCGAACACCATACCCACCATGCCTGATATTGAGATATCCTTAGATGGTGTTGTGAAGTTGTTCAAGGAGTTGAACCCAAACAAAGCTTCAGGTCATGACGGTATACCGACTCATGTTCTGAAATTGGCCGCAGAGGAGGTTGCTCCTGCCTTCTGCTCCATTTTTCAAAAATCACTGGACACTGGTCATTTACCTCCCTCTTGGCTATGTGCCAATGTTAGTCCTATCTTCAAAAAAGGTGACCGTTCCCTAGCCTCAAACTATAGGCCGGTCTCTCTTACCTCGATTTGTTGCTGGAACACATTATACATTCTCATATTATGCATCACTTTGATAACCACTCAGTTATCACGAACAGGCAGCATGGCTTCAGACAATGCCATTCTTGTGAATCTCAATTGATCCTAACAACCGATGACCTAGTGCAGTCTTTAGATTGTAGATCCCAGACTGACGTGATTATCATGGATTTTTCTAAGGCTTTTGATACGGTTCCTCATAACCGGCCGCTTTGTAAATAACAGAACTACATATGGTATTAGAGGTAACACCCTTAACTGGATTACTAATTTTGTTAAGTCCCGGAAGCAGAGAGTCGTAGTGAGTGGTGATTTTTCCGATCGGGTAGATGTTATCTCTGGTCTCCCCCAAGGTACAGTCTTGGGTCCCCTGTTGTTTTTAGTTGACATTAACCCTTTATGGTTGTGCTCCGATCAGGGCATATTTGCGCGCCTCGGGAGTGGGCGGAAAAGCAGACGTAGCCCGCCCCGCATCGGCTTCTGTAGGCCATTGACCCCATGACCTTAAACTATTGTCTCTCTCATTGCTGTGGCCGAATTTTCGGGTAGCTACTCGAGTTTCGAGCTCCGTGTGAAACAGTAAAGATGGGTGACAGCCGAGCTCTCCGCATGGGTCCAAAAGGACCCAAACAACGGTGAAGGGTTAATGACCTGCCCGATAATATCTCTTCTGAAGTAAGGTTTTTGCTGAAGACTGTGTAATTTATAGACAGATAAAGAATAATCTTGACCAAGTTCAACTCCGAAATGATCTAAACACCCTCTCTGAGTGGCAAAATAAATGGCAAATGCACTTTAATACCAAGAAGTGCTTTTCTATGAGGATTACTCACTCAAGAAATCCCAAGTTTTTTAATTATACTCTAGATAATGATACCCTACTGATTGCCACACTTATCTGAGAGTTGACATCTCTAATACCCTTACCTGGAATAAACATATTAATCGCATCACTTTGTCAGCAAATAGATCTTTAGCTTTTATTAAAAGAAATTTATACTCCTGCCCCAGGAGTGTGAAAGCTTATGCCTATCTCACACTTGTTAGGCCTTTATTGGAGTATTCCTACACCGTTTCCCTATCCAATAAGGTTGAGCAAATTCAACGTAGGGCTGCAAGGTTTGTTTATAATGACTATTCCCCCCATAGTAGTGTGACTGAAAAGTGTAAATGACCTCGCGTGGGATAGTCTCAAAAACAGGCGTACTGCCAGCAGGCTAGCAGTTCTTCACAAAGCCAGATTGGGCCTCCTAGCCTTGCCAATCAACAACCTACAACTGGTCCGGCGGCCCTCCAGGCATCACCATTCTAATCGCTTTACAATATACCAACCAATAAGGACTGCTACAAATACAGTTTCTTTCCTCGGACCATCAGAGACTGGAACCTACTCCCCCAGAACATTACAGATCTGGAGGACCCCAAGCAGTTCAAGAACGCAGCCTTGAGGATCCTCAGACGGGACGACTAAGTACATGCGCGCACTCAACCCTGCACGTTTGACTTCACTAGGAGTGTTACGTGCAGTATTTTTCCAGATCGAGATATGCAGGTGTACGCCTGTATAGGAACAGTAAACGTACGGGTATATAGGTACATACAAATACCCATACTCATTTCTTTGCTATAGGTATTTGTACCTGTAGCTATATAAAAGACAGTATTATAAGACACTTATATTCATGACAAGTCGAAGACACAATCGATGTTGAACCATTATTTTTACGCACGGTTGCACTTAAGAGTGATGACTCATCTCATCTGGGGGGACATAAAGCGGAAACTGGCTGTTCCCTTTGGCATCCTTTACTCCCACAGTTGAGGAGAGACGGACCTATGACGTAACTCTTTGTTTATGTGTTGCGTTTATAGTGTACATAAGTAAACCAAGCACTAGGCATTGTCACACGGTATGGAATACCAGCTGGGGTAGAGATTACATATTATACTCACGTTAGTGTGAGTGTTGCATGCATTGAATGCACGCACACACACAAGCATTCATTGTATCCGTTGGAGAGCATTTCTGCAGGGAGTAGGTAACATGCAAACAGCCTATTTCTTCTGTTTCTTAGGTTCTTATGTTCTTAGGTTACATGCAAACAGCCTATTTCTTCTTTGACCACTTTTGTAATTTGAAGCCATCCTGGGGTCACTTTTGTTTACTTCAGTCCGAGAATGTAACACTGTCCGATAATGCAATGTTCAAGTCTCAATGTGGACTCGTCTTGGCATGTATTTTTAACCCATCCACTGACAATGGCGCTTGTAGTGCAGTGGGCAAGTGCGCCGGTTTTGAGCTTTGGGTGGCTAGGGTTGAGGGTTTGGGTGTTGGTACTAACAAAGCTTTTCTTTCTTCCACAGCACTAACCGTTCATTCCTCTCCACAGATTGAACAAGCTACCCTTCATGATGGTCTGTAGATGTTAAGTTGTATGCAATGGTCTGATGTGGATAAAGAGGCTTATAAAGCCTGCATCCATAATGTATCATATCATATCATATCATAAAATGCTGGACATCTGACTCAGATGCAGATTTTGGCAGAAACTGCAACATTCAGCTGCATTTCTATTATTCTACCTTATGTATGCAAGTGGGCAAAGAGCCAAAGTGTAAATTTGCTGACCTGGGATTTGCAATTGCAAATACCTGGTCAGCAAACTGCAAATAAGGCTAGGCATTTTTCCACTTCGTACATATCTGTATGTATAAAAATGACTAGGGTAATAATGGCTTAATGAAAAATAAATGCAACATACATAACAGCAACTGACAAAGTTCATTGTTGACCCCATCTGCCAAAATGATGAATTTGTGAGGAAACAGTCTTTAAATTAAATTGCAATACTAAGTAAATTAATTTTTAGCTACTTATTGGGTTTCCATACCTGGAAGTGGACATAATTTTACTTCAGAGAGGGTGCTGAAACTTAAAGTTAAATTAGAAACCAATTGTCTTCTTTAAGTTAAAACCCTTCTTTTTTTCCCCCTCACTCATGAAACGGGGCTCTAAGTATGTACTGTGGAGTCCAAAGTCAAATCCTAATTTTCCCAAAATTTGTCGAGTCGTTTCTTGAAAGTGGAAACAGCTCCTGCTCTCACAACTTAAGCTGGAAGATTATTCCAAAAATCAACAACTCTTTATTTCTAAAGGCAGACTTCTTCAAATCTGAATGACACTGCTGTTTTACGAGTGACCTCTGTGACCTCTTGAAATATCTTCTTTGCCAATAAAGTGAAATGTATTAAGGAGGATCTTCATAATATGCCAGCTAACAATGATCCACATATTCCTTGTGAGCCTTGTACTAGTTCTTTTAGAGGATTTTCTCTGATTAGTGTGGAAAAAGTCTCTAGTATTATTCAGAACTCTCCAACAACTTCTTGTTCTATGGATCCTATACCTACTTGGCTTCTCAAGAAATGCATCAAAGAACTGGCTCCTATCATAACAAAGATTATTAATGGTTCACTACAGACTGGTATTTTTCCAGAGTCGCTAAAAATTGCGCACATTACTCCTCTTATTAAAAATGCAAAGCTTGACTGTGAGAATCTCAAAAACTATCGTCCAGTAGCTAATCTCAAATTTCTTGCTAAGTCAATTGAACGTGCTGCTGTATTACAGATCCAAGATTACCTCTCGCATAATAACCTTCACAGCAAGTATCAGTCTGCTTACAGAAGCCACCATTCTACAGAATCTGCCCTTCTAAGGGTTTACAATGACTTGCTGCTTTCAGCTGATAAAGGAAAGGAATCTGTTCTTGTATTATTGGACTATTCTGCTGCTTTTGATACCATTGATCATACTATCCTTTTACAACGCCTTTCTAATAGATTTGGATTTTGTGAAACTGCACTCCGCTGGTTTACATCATACTTTACCAACCGATTGCAACATATTAATATCAATGGTCACTTATCTGAGGCTCATGTACCTGAAGAGGGAGTCCCTCAAGGATCTGTTATTGGTCCTCTTGCTTTTACTTTGTACACATCTCCTATTGAAAACATAATAGAATCATATGGTCTGTCCAAAATGATTTATGCAGATGACACTCAAGTGTATGCTATAGTTGATAATAGAAACTGCCATTCAGTATTACCGCAACTGGAAACTTGTGTTAAGGACATCCTTTCGTGGTCAACCACCAACAGTTTAAAACTCAATCCTGAGAAAACTGAAGTACTACACCTTGTTTCTCGCTTCCGTGATACTATACCACTCACCAGTATTTCCATTGGAGACTCTTTAATCACGCCTGCCCAGAGTGCAAAAAATCTGGGTGTTATTTTCCAGAATGATCTTAGCCTATCTCAGCATATTAATAATGTGTGTCGCTCTGCCTCCTTTGCTTTGCACAAAATTGGTCAATTACGACATTATTTGGATGCCCAAACTACCGAAAAGCTTATTCATGCATTCGTTACCTGCCGTCTGGATTATGGAAATAGTCTTTTCTATGGTTTACCTAAACACCAAATTTCAAAACTCCAGCGAATTCAAAACTCAGCGGCTCGACTTGTTGCATTAACAAAATCATGTGACCACATCACCCCTGTTCTTCGTAATCTTCACTGGCTTCCTGTGCAGCATCGTATCAACTACAAAATCCTTCTTCTTACATACAAATGCATCCATGGTTTTGCTCCATTATATCTAAAGGATCTTATATCTAATTACAAGCCTTTACGTGAACTACGTTCCAGCTCTCAATCTCTTTTAAATGTGCCGTCATCTGTTACCCATTCTTATGGTGATCGTGCTTTTTCAACAGTATCTGCGAAACTGTAAAATGACCTTCCATCTTTTGTCAAGAACTCTTCCACTGTTGGACAATTTAAAACTAACTTGAAAACTCATTTGTTTACTTTGTCTTATTGACCGCATGTTGTATAGTTTTAGCGCTTTGAGACTTCTTGTGTAAGGCGCTATATAAGAACTGTTATATTATTATTATTATTATTATTATCTCACCTAGTACTGAGATTTAGCATGTTAAATAGTATTAATGTCATAAACACCATGAACAATTTTAAAAATTTCAGTCATATCTCCCTTGAGCTGTCTGTATCTAAGGCTTGGCAAATTCAGTTTACACAACCTTTCTTGATATGACAAACCCTTAAGTGATGGAAAAAGTTTTTTTGCACAGCTCTGGACGTTCTCTAATATATTGACATTCTTTTTCAGGTGAGAGTTCCAAACACAAGCAACATTTTCCATATATTTCTCCAACATAGAAACTTTTTTGTTAATTACTGAACCATCTTCATCCCCAAAATGATAATGTTTCTCTTTAAAATTTTTCCTACCAATTGGAATAACTGAACACCTATTAGGATGAAATTTCAGCAACCAATGCTTTTGTAATAAAAAATCTCATCAGAATGTTTTATTGTTTTTGTAATTTCCTTTTCTTGTTCAAAACTTATCCCTCACCTTACTTTCTCTGTATGATGTTATTTGCTCATAGTCATAGGTGCTTACATTTCACTACACATTTATGGGGAATAAGTAACTTGGGTTGCCAATTTGAATGTGACTACAAGTAAGATTTAAATGAGACTTGAGTCATTGTATGAACATTCAGGTTCTTGTGTTGTATTGTTCTGTCAGGGAAGGTAAAAGATAAAAATCGTATTTGGTTTTATTCTCTTACAAGAGATTCTATAAGCTGCAGTCTAACACAACCAATTAATGGAGTTTGAAACACCAGTTGGGTTCACTAAAAAAAAAAAATTTTGTTATGTCATGATGTCAGTAGTTTTGATTATACATGTTTCAAGTATTCCATAAATGTAATACTTTTTTTAAATGCATTTACTTAAAAACAGTCTTGGATGTGAAACAAAAGTAGGGTTACATATGACATCAAGAGAACATTTGTATCCTAAAACATGTACAGAATATTATCTGTGATACAGTGTTTAGTATTTAAGTATTGTTTCATTTTGTCACTAGTATTGTATGTTCTGGTTTAATGTTTGTAATAATCTAAATCAGAAAATAAACTGAAACTGAATAATCATTTTCTATGAAATATTTTTGTTTCTCTTCCAGACTAAGTCTCATTTTAATGAAAGCTACCAAACCTTGCAACAGAGATGGGGATTTCAAATATTAACAGCCCAGATAAGATGTTATACAACTCGTTTCAATCGCTGGATCTTCCGCTTGGGACAGTGTTTTCCAAAATTTACTTTTTATTGGTTCGAGATGGGCATGTGGTTTGGCATTTTATGTATTTTTGCCTCGATAGCCCTACTTATCATGACTCTTTTAAAGGCCTTCACTGAAGAAAAACCTGAGCAAGTTTTAACTCCTGTGGTAAGTTGTCAGTATGGTCTTTCATGAGTGTCATGGACAAGGTGTGGGATAGACTGCTGATTGGTGAATGTTGGTGCATTATGGTATATAGACAGCTGTTCCTTATAGGATTGAAAAAAGACCAGTAAACTACACTATGAAAGGAAACATAGTTTTGTTTAGTGGTGGTAGTGTTTAGGACATCCGTCATGTTTCAAGACTTCTACTTTGTGTCAGCTCATAATTATATGCATGAATTTTTTCAATAGCACAACTTGAAAATTGTAGGTGGAAACTTATCAAAGCAGAAACCTGTTTTGTGAATGGTGATGAAATTTAGTTATGAAGGAAAACTTACATCAAAGCATTCCATACAGAAACTGTAACATTTGCTTGTTCAAAGTGTCTGCTATTTGCTGATTACCCCCACAAACTAACTGCAGTTCTATATTTGGTGACAAAGTGTGAATGTTGGTAGAATGTTGTTAACCCTTTACCGTTGTGCTCCAATCGGGGCATATTTGCCCACCTCGGTAGTGGTTGGAAAAAGGGACGTAGCACGCCCCGCATCAGCTTCCGTAGGTTATTGACCCTGTGACCTTAAACTATTGTCCCTCTTGTTGTTGTGGCCGAATTTTCGGGTAGCTACTTGCAGTTTCAAGCTCCGCGTGAAACAGTAAAGATGAGTGACAGCTGCGCTCTCTGTATGGGTCCGAAAGGACCCAAACAACAGTAAAGGGTTAAATAAAATTGGTTGATCAGGAAGGTAAAATCTTAAATTCTCCATTTCCCCAAGTATTTCATCATTGAAAAGCTAATGGTCAGACATGGTATTGTACAGCATGTAGTTTGCAACTTTTCTGTTGCTCATATCAAAGTGATTCTGTAGATCAAATTTCAGTCTTGTGTTGCTATTTTTGCAATTTTTGAGACAGTACCAAGAAAGAGAAAGGAGCAGCAAGAGATCATAATGTAAGTTGTCCTTAAATTAGCCTCGGTAAAGAATGAGCTGCAAGGGTATCTTTGGGAGGACTCAGTTAGAGTAACTCTTTGATTCAAGACCAAAAACTTGTGATAAAGTGTAAAGGTTTTTTTAAATCTTCTAGGAAGTTCACTTCTGTCAATTAATTCACAGAACAATATGCTTTGAATTGTTTAACTAGGTTACAATTCATCTTTTATAAGACAGATCCTGTAGTTAGTTAGTTAGTTAGATGGAGTTTTACAGCCCAGTTTTCAACCTATTGGTTCAAGTCAAGCCGGCTACAGCCTTTTTTTCCAGTTGTGGCTCACTGGCTTGGTTCCCCTACTCCATTGCTTATGCAGAGCATCAAACACAATGGCAGTAGGTTCCTTTTTTTAGAGTCTTTGGCATGACTCGACCTGGGAAGCGAACCCGGGCCTTCTGTGTGAGAGGGGGATGATCTTACCATTAGACCAAATAATCGAAGAACTGTTTTCCTCATTTCAGGAGAGTATTAATGCCAAAATAGGAGGAGGGGTGGTAGGGAGGGGGAAGGGGAACTGGAAGAAATGGTGAAGTGCTTGTATGCTTAGTGAGGTGTAACAAAATGAATTTCTCTTTGAGAAATTCACTCTTAGTTATGCTGCCTTTCCAGAAGGTCCAATGCTTCACTCTTGCTCCAAGTATTGGGTGAACCACAGCAAAATTGTTTTCACTTTCTGACTTCAGGTCCCTCTTACAAGTTGATTTGATGGTGAGTGTTTCCACTAACTGTGACCTAATATTTTTGAAATGATTTGTCAGTTTAATGCATGAATTTTCATGGGTGAATAAAGAGGATTCCATTTTGATGCCATAGGTGATGTATGGATAATTACACAACTGAAATTTTTAGTGAGTAAAATTTTTCATGTTGAATGTATTGACTGAATTGAAAATTTCTTACAAGGAAACACAGGTGATGTGGGGGTATGACGGCTTATTTTCACAATTTTTGTATGGTCTGTAAGCATGTTAGAAATAATACTGTCATTGCTTTGAGATTAGTTAAGTGGATATACAGAGCATTGTTTGCTGTGTATCATTTGAGGGAATATCTATTTCTTTCTTCAACAGATGCCTGGTGTTAATGTACCAGTCCAACATTTATCATATTTTTTTGCTGTTTTATTGGTGAGTGGAGTCCTTCATGAGTTGGGGCATGCCATTGCAGCTGTCAGGTAAGACCTTCCTGTTGGTGGATTTAGGTTAGTATACTGTACCTAGTAACTATGCTAGATACAAGGAAACTTTATCCTACAAAGTGGAAAATCAGCAATGCTTTGCTAAATCTTAATCCCAGATAAACTGTCAATGACGACATATTATTGACATCAGTGATTCAAGTGGTTCTAGCAAAAGTTAACAAACAAAAGGAAATAATTTCTTTTTCACATTGATATTGTGGTAAACAAGCAAAACTTGTACAGTCCCAGATAGCTGCCCCTTCCCTCCACAAATGAGTCAATATAGTGTTTGTCCTGGTAGCATTTGTTCGTGGGGGTTTCATATCAGCTGAGGAGAGGATGTTGAATAAAGGAATGTGTTTGTGTCATCATATCTGCGACTGAGAAGTTTTGTTCACCCAAGGTAAATCTTTCCTATTCTGACTTAACCTTACATGTTACCACTACAAAATCAAGGTTTTAGTGAGAGCAAGTTGAGTGCTGTTGAGATACTGACAATAGACCCATTTTTCAAATAGCAAATGCAAAGACTTGTGCGAGAATTTTCCTGTGCATCAAATTTAGAAACAGTAATATGACATTGACAAAATGATTTGTCCCAAAAATCTATCCCAAAATCCTTTGTAATTGCTATTTGTAAAAAGGTTCTTAGTGAACATCTTCATTTATGTATTTGAATACATTTGAACTTGAAAATCTCCAAGCTGCCAGATACCTAGCTAAATGGCTTCACTACTTTTTTCGTTCATGAGCATGTGTGATGAACTGGTAGCACATCTGCTTCTCAGGCAGAATGCCCTGTTTGGATTCCTAGGTAGAGTCATCCCAAAGACTTCAAAAAATGGAACCTATTCCCATTGTGCATGATGCTCTAAATATGCCATGATGTGAGGGAAACAGTCAGTGCCCATAATAATAAAGGTTGTGGGCCCTGTTAGATTAAACCACAAGGTTGTAAGTTGGGGCATACAACCCAGTCTCACTCACTCAATTCGGCAGTGTCCTTCTCTTATGTCATTTGTCTGTTATTTATGAATACAGCAATTATTTATTGCTATCACTGAAGGTGTTTGTCTTTTTCTCAATCATTTCTTCAGGGAACAGGTCAGAATCAATGGCTTTGGTATTTTTGTGATGGTGGTATATCCTGGGGCTTTCGTAGATCTGCACACAGAATCCTTGATGGCGATTTCACCCAAAAGACAACTAAAGATATACTGTGCAGGAATCTGGCACAACTTTGTGCTGGTATTGCTTGGTATCTTTCTTCTGGTTTCACTACCAACCACAATGAGCCTTCTGTATACCACTGGTGAAGGTGTAGTCATCACTGACTTAGCAAAAGTAAGTCCCTAAAAATGCAAAATCAGTTTCTGAAACCTTTGTAAATGGTGCAGTTATCACTGACTTGCACAGGTAAGTTGATTGGACGGTGTGAGATATCATGTGTGATGGTACAGTACCTTTCCGTCCCTTTTTACAGACGAGTTTGGGACGGACGAGTGCGACATTTAACAGTCCACAGGCAACGATTTCTCAACGAGTTTGAGAACAATGGCAAAGTGGAACAGTCCAACCTTCCCCTCCAAAAAATCAATACTGGGACGGGACACCGTCGTATAATCCCCCTATTGTTTGCTGCAATGGCTGCGACGGGAAACCGTCCTATAATCCCTCTATGGTTAACTTACTCAGGGGCAAGTCCATGTATTAGAACTGAGAGGTTTATCTCTCATATACATTTGCACATTTTCAGCACTGCGAACCTCTCATAAGAGACATGAACGCTATAAATTAAGGACAATATATTTATGCAAAATCATCTGTTTGAATAAAAAATCCACCTAACGACCACGGTCAGCTTTAAAGATCGCACCGCACTGCAGCTTAGATAAGGGTGTGTTTGATCTATTTACACTGGGGAATTTTAGGTCTTGAGTGGTCTAGAAGGGCGGGGTGGGAAATACATAACGTTTCGTAGGGAATGTCAAATATGTGCTCTCTTTTGAAGTATGCTCTCACTCGCGCAGCCAGTAGAAGGGCAGGAATAACAGTTTACTTCTGCCAAGGGGGCAAAAGGGAGGGAGGGTTCCCGCAAGAGGTTTGTGAAACCAGAAATTACAATGAGAAAGGCCCACATGTCCAACTGCTGTATGAGAAAAGGATCGAAATCTGGAAGGGTGCACGGGCCAAAAACGTGTGAAAAGGTTCGCAAGACTGAAACTGAGAAAAGGTGTGATAGACTGAAAATGTGTGAAGTTCGGCAGATATTTACTTAGGGTCGCACAACCCTTCCCCATTTTCTGGGAACAATTCAGTTTTGGTCGGGCTAAGGTTGATGCCCTAGAAAATACAGGTCACGCTCTGGTCAGGTCACGGCGCTGCACCTCTGTGACTGTGATTCCAGACAGATTCTAGACAGTCATCGCGTCGTCGAGTCTATGCGGTCAGCATCAAAGGGTGCGGCGAATACGAAGCAATGAAAATATGGTTACAGGTGAATGAAATGTTTACGAATATGTTTGCGAGATTAAATTTCTTGAACCGTCGGAAATGGGGGTTGCTTTTTGTTTTGAAACCATGGAATCGAGTGATACTTAAACTTGTGCATTGTGTGTAACTTGCTCTGCACGTACGGATTTGACATCTATTTCACCGAAGTTCAATTACAGTTACTGAACAGCAAATTGTTTCGCTAATTTGAACATCAATAAATTCGTATTGTTTGTCAGGGATGGTTTTCCGTCCTCTAGGGGACGGCTATATTGAGGCACAGTTTACGTGGCTCCCATTGTCACTGTGTTTGGAACAAGCCACAACACAAAAGAGGCCGCTATTGTTCGTTAAACCTGTTCTAAAAGAAATCCTATTTTTGCGTGCGACTAATTCCCGTCTACTCGTGGACGAGTTTATTGTGCACTTAATCCTTGCACAAAAGAAGGGATTTTGCGACAGTTTGGAGGGCTATTGATAGTAATTTCATGGGGGGAAATTTCGTTGCGACGGATGAGACAGGTATGGGACAGTTGGGACAGCTGTCGATTTTTTGCAAGTGTCAAAACGGATGGAACGGTACTGTACAACCATCTTTAATGAGGCAGATAAACATTTCTTGAAGGATACCTCCTGTTTGGTTTACCATTGGTGAAGGTAAAACAACATTTATGTGGCAAAGGCAGGTTCTATCAAGATAACATTTTGTTACACCACACCAGGACAGTAATAACCTCATGTCATGGCAACCTTTCTATGATTTGTTAGAATAGTTTACAAAATTACGTGAAATTCAGGAATGAAACCTTCAGAAAAAATATCACTCCCCTGCAATTGTTGGGTACTATGTTCATTGTGTTCAAGGAATCTAGAATTTTAAAAGATGCCATCACTTTTAAAAAAAATCAATACATTTCCAGCGGACATGTGGTGTTTGACTAGAATTAATTGTGTATGAAGTCTAAAACCATTAGATAGCTCATCTTAGTGATTGACAGTAGAAGAATAAAGTTTGTAGAGAGAAAAGAAAAATAGGCAAGTGTTTAGGCTTGCAGTCCTGTACAACTAGCTTACAAGATTTGTTGCTTGTTCATTTCCAGTGTCATTAGACAACAAGCTGCTTTTAATCAATTTGGCCTCTCCACCCATAGGTGTCTTTGAGGTCTACCTATGTGTATAAAGGTGTAGCTCTTAATATAAGTACTTGTTCATCAGTTTATGAGTCATACCAAAGAATTTAAAAATGGAACCTACTGCCATTGTGCTTGGTGCTCAGCATGCACAATGGAGTAGGGAAAACAAGCCAGTGAGCCATAATTGGAAAAAAGGCCTGACTTATGCTCAGTTTGTCAGAAACTGAGCAATAAAACCTTGTGTAAGTTTTGTACATCAAATAGTGCATGTTGAATGGACCCAGGAAGTGACCCTTACTGTATATGTTCAGCATATTTTTTTTCTCCTATGTAAAATGTTTGAAGTAATCATGTTTCTCTTTTTGCAGAACTCCCCCGTGGCTGGTCCACGAGGATTGTCCATTGGCAGTAGGCTGAAAAGTATAAATGGCTGCCCATTGCTAACTTCAGATGACTGGGGGCGCTGTCTTAGTGCGATAGTGTTTTACCCACAGAATGGATACTGTCAACAAATAGGGAAGATGCAAGATGTGGATAATACAGTGCAATGTAAGCATTAGTTACTGTGTTGATTAAACAGGTAGTGTCCATCACTTAACAGAAAAAAAAACCCAGTAATTAACATCATGTATTGTCTTTGGTTATTTGGTAAATTACAACAGGATTGATACTGTAATCCATTGCTCAGTTTGAACATATCACACCAATTAGTGGACTTGTCAGCCTTGCGCCTTTGAGGAAATAAAAGATTTAAAAAAGCAAAAAAGAATAATGACAACCCTTGTAACTGGCAACTCATTTATGAGTAAAACCACTCCTTCAATGAAATTCAGTATGGACTTGGAGTATAAAATTGGCTTAAACTGAATGAATATTGTGTGACCTGTATTATTGAAAAAAAAAAGAATTCATCCTTTTCTAGGGAGTTGTGAGGGACATTCCTATAATTATTCATCTCCTTGTTCTTTTTGATTTACAAAGCATACAATTTATTTCACTGAAATCTGTAACACAGTGTTACAACTCACAGTGAAATTCTAATGTTGCTACAACACAGCACGCATTCCCTTCAAATGTGTATCCTCTTTTCGAGTAGAAGAATGACAATATCTTTGTCTAGTTTTAGCTCCCTCTTAAAAATCCTGGAACATTACATTGGTAACTTCTCCATTTTCCCATAAGTGTTCAATCTGAAACTAGCTTTTATGAGTTTAAGTTTGTATTTAAATTTGTAGTCATGATTTTAGACATGAAAGATAATTTTAGTACTACCAAAAATAGGTTGAATTTTTTTTCATACCTGCCAGTATATTATCCTAACTGAAAGTCAATTTATTCCCAGTATGCTAAAGTTATTTCCCAAGTTACTCCAGTAAGTTGTAAGTACCAAGCTCCCAGTAAACCCATGCCATTTGGTGAAGATTTCTTTATTTTAAAATTTGGTTGAAAAAAATAAGATGTAAAGACTAAACTAGTCTATGATCTCCAAAAGCCCCAAACCTTGTCAACCTGAAGTAAAATGAAAGTAAGAAGCTAATAAAAAAATTGCAATGCCAATAGATCAGAGGGAAGCATTATATATATATGTGTGACTTAGCACATTGGAAAGAGCTTCCTGTAGTTTAGTTGTGGTATGTCATTAAAAGAGAATGTTTAAATGAAAGGTAGTACCAAGAAAAATGTTCCATTGACAACCTGTAATGTGGCATTTTTGTACATAGAGTGAATTAGGTTGAATATCAGGCTGCAGCCTGGAAAAATCCCTAGGGTGGGGCAGTTTGAGCACTGCCTGTGTAGAGTGCTGCCATCACTTAATATGTGGTGTATTTTTGATTCCGAAATCTCAGGTACCCTTGCTCCACTCCCTTTCGGCTAAAGTTCTGTAAATTGCTTGCAAATAAGCTCAATTGAAGGCCATGTTCTGTCAATTAGGTTGGAAGCCTTATTGTAGTCATTAAGATAAGATGTCTATGCTCACTTAAAAATGGCTGCAAGTATCAAATGGTCCTTCCTTAACTCAGCTTGTTTCCTAGTAACCATGACCTTTCCAAGAAGTCTTTGATGGTATTTTTAAGGATCAAGGTAAACAATTTACTAAGTGAGCTGTGTAGAGTAATGCCTCTACAATTATTAGCATAGTCAGGAGTCTTCCTTCTGTAAATTGATTGGGTGGATTAAGCCTTATTTCCTGTCCATGGACAGCATTTCCATGGATGCCACTATGTTAATTACTTAAATAATTACACTTATCAGGAAAGAGGTTCTACAATTTTTGTATCTATTTATGCTTAGGATCTTTTTCTGACAATTTTCATTTTATTTTCCCTTAAAGTATCTTTCAAAATAGTTAGAACTTCATTATTGTAAATTCAAGGTAAACCAATCAGTTACTTGAAGTTAATTCCACAATTTAGAAGAAAAAAGTGTCAGATGAACTTCATGAACCAACCATGAAACAGGACAGTCTACCATATTTAAGTTGAGGTGACTGTTTCCCCCTTTAATTGATTATTTATTGCAGATTTAAGAGAATAGTAATGGGTAGTACAGCCCAAATGATTCCAACCATTTTAAAAATCCTGCTTGTAGGAATATGTGATTATACTTTGAAAGTATAGTATTTGAATGATATCCCAATATTGTTGAGGAAGTATTCCAGCTGTATGGTCTTGAGCAAAGAAGAGGGCACACTTCCTCTTCATTTTCATAGAATAATTTCCTACATCACAAAGTATAAGCAAGGCCACAATACATTATCCACAGTGAAGGTAGCCAACAAGCCCCCTTAAGAGAGAGCTGCAGGACCGACCATGGACACTTGCCCAATCTACCCATTTGTTTCATTTCCAATTCCCCCCCCCCTCCCCTCAAAGTAGTGTGGCTTGAAGCCACATCAGAAACCAGGTCTAGGGCCTAGCCACCTACTGTAAGTTTACAGTACAAAATGTAACGTTAGAGCTAACAATGATAGGCTACAATCAAGTCTAGACTTTGTAGTTTTTACCTGTCATTTATTGTTTAAGTTACCCCCTGTACTGTGTAAATGGACGTATGTACGTTTGCAGCACATAAATGGGACCTGCTAGCTGCTACATGCACAGTATAATATACTTACATGCCTTCAGTCGGCTGATCGGCTCTGCGTGTATTGTTAAAAACGCTCAGAGAATGGGTGTACTTCAATTGGCAATAACTTGACACTCTCCATCAATAATTACGTTAGAAGCGGGGAATCCCCAGACTTTTTAAAGAAGCGACTTCATTCATAAACGCAAGCAGCCAATCAGTGCGTATGATTCTTTGTATCAGAAGATCGTTCGATGTACAGCATGAAGCAGCAGCCTATAAATGATTTTCAGCCAACTGCTACCTTGTACAACTGCTGCTGTGTATGCTGTTGTTTTTGATAAACAGTGATCGAAACTTTTTTGATACTTTTTTCAGTTCATGACTTACAAACACTCCTATGTGATACGAGGACAGGAATAACATGGTTAGAAAGCTTAACTTGTAATTTTTTGAAATTTGTCAATTTCAAGTTGAAATTTTGGGAGACGTACGCCAGTAGCGAATTGACAAGTGGCTGTTGAAATTGAACTATTACGGCGAAGTGCACAATGGCACACAGGGTACTTAAAAGACACTGTGGTGTATGCATACATTTAGTGCTTTCAAATTTCATTGTAAATTATGTTCATTGCAAATGTATTGGTGGTGTTGAAGTAAAGCCTATCACAACAGGTTCCGTGTTCGGGAGAAAAGGTGCATATCGTAGCCCTGCGCATTTTTCGAGCTTGTTGTTCATACTGTAGACATCGATTGCTTTGTCAAGGCAGCTAAACTTGTGAAGAAGGACGTTACATTGTTTACTTAACGTAAGTCAGAAACCCCCGGGACATGAGATGCGAGTAGTCACATGTAACATTTTGCTAAACAATTACTTGGCTGGCGATTAATCGTTGTTTAATCGCTAATCACTGACAGCCCTACAACCCATTTGAGCTACATATGTATGTGAGGAATTTCTAGACAAATGGTTTCTTAACAGAAACTGCATATTATGAATGCTCAAAGTTTTCATTGGGGTGCCACTATTTCTTCCAAGTTGGCTTATCTTCTGTAGTTAATGGACAATGGTAGCTCTATACATTAGTCATATTTCCATCATTTTGTAGAATCTTTCCAGAAGTAAAAAAAAAAAAACTGAACCACAGTACTCTAGTGGAAGCTGTGTAGTTTATAATTCAGATGTTGATTGCTTTGATGTTGCAAGTATTAAATAGTTCTGAGTGTTCAAATTCTGAACAATGAGCTAGAAGTTATTGCAGGATGATTTACTCAAAATAAACTTAAGCTTGGCAACCATGTACAGTATAAGAATATCAGCATCTGGCTTTCAGGGGGGATATTGAAAATGTTACAGCAATGAAATCATGCAAAGTAGAAATAACAAGCAAGCTCTTTGGAACATATTAAAATCCCCCATTGTCTCTGGTTTGGGAATCTACTAGCCCTGATACTAACATCCTGAACACATATATACTGTAATTCCTTCAAATGTAAATATCCATGTAAGTCTTGGTCAAGATGTGGTACAGGTAACCAATAACCACCATCAGAGGGCACTCCACCTAATCCTCTAGCTGATATTAATTGTGATTTCTTGGAATGTTTTTGGTGGTTCTGCCCTTAAAAGAAATTTGTTTTCAAACCCTATCTTACAGTGAGGAATGTTAAAACTGAACTGGACTTCAAAACCTTTCTGTTTAAGTATTTTACTACTTGCAGTGATGGCAATCATCATTTGGAATTTGCTTCTTACATTACTCAGAATTATGGGAAGAAAATTTTACGAATGATTGGAACAGTTCATGAAATTTTCATCTCTGGAAAATTTATTTAGAGGTAGAAAACATACTAGCTGTGCAGTAAGTATTGGCTTTCTTGGTCCACTCTTTTCCTAGACTTGTTACTTACAGGGGTGGCCCCATCGGGGAAGGTAGGCGGTTTTGTCGGGGAGGCTTAAAAAAATAAAAGAAAAAAAACCTACCAGGACTGAAGTTACTAGAAGGGTGAACATAGTTTTTTGTTTTGAAATGATATTTTAATACATATCGGAATCGATTTTCAATCACTTCTTCTTTGCTCTGTTGTACCACATTCCATGTACCCGTGTCCTATCTCCTCCCCCGACGGGGAAGGATGGCAATTTCCTTCGGGGAGGCCTAAAAATGAACGTAAAGGACTTAAAGTTACTGGATGGATGATTATGAACTGTTTTTTTCTTTTTGCACTTGTCTATTCTTTTGAAACGGTATTTTAATGCCTCTCTGAATCTGTTTTAATCAATTCATACTAGCTCTGCCATCCCTCATCCCATCTTCAATCTGCAAGGTCATGCCCTTGTTGGGGAAGGCTGCCGGCCTTTCCCGTTGTTGAGAAAACCCGATTTCGTAGGGGAGCCTTCATCTTCATGCCCACCATAAACTGATAAAAGATGCGGGTCTGATAAACTTCAGTCACCCGAAAGTTCTTCTTGATTTTTCTCACTAGAAGACCATATTCTTCAAGGAAACTCACAATTCCGAATTTTCTTGACAAAAACAGATGAGAGGTTGATCATGTGCGTGCAGTGCCCAGTGATCTGCCATCTGGCCTGCCTCGACAGCCAAATTCTAGCAACGGTAATGAAAATCAACCAGCCCTTTTTCAGGTACACTTACTGATAAACAGTAGTGTGAGAATGTCACCCCATAAGTCTGACTGAAAAATTTATTTGAAGGTACCTTGTAACGTGATGTATTTTCAAATACATTGGAACTTAAAACCATTTATAGTCTGAAATTCGGGTAGTCACGTACTTACATACAAACTTTTATAAAGCGCAAATTCCATATGATCAATGCGCTAAGACACCAAGAAAAATGATACCAGCAAAACACAATCAACTAAATAAGTAAGTCTTCAGCTGTTTTTTGAACAGCGCAACAGATTTGGAATTCCGTATGTGAGGAGGGAGAGAGTTCCATAACATAGGACCTGCAATGGAAAAGGCCTCCTCACCTACTCGCTTCTTGGAAGGAGGTATGAGGAGTAGGGCCCCGTCCATTGCAGACCTAGTAACAGGACCAGATAAAGGTGTGGTTTTCCTTTGGAGCATATTAGAGAGATAGGCAGGAGCCAAATCATTCAAACATTTGTAAACATATAAACAAACTTTAAATTGGATTCTTTCGCAAATAGGTAACCAGTGAAGGGCACGTAGAAGAGGCTTGGGGCTATCTAATCTACCTGGCTGAGAAAATAAACTTAGCACAACGATTTTGCAAGGATTGGAGGCGATTAAGGTCCTTTCATGAAGCACCATATAAAAGGGCATTGCCGTAATCAAAACGTGAAAATTTATTTAGTGAACCTTGCAATTATAGTACCATTGCATAGTCCCCCTCCCCCTGAAAAGAGACAAGACCATTACATTTACTTGTAGCAGTACCTTTTATCTGATACTTTTCTGATCATTTAGCAATTTGGGTTTTTTCTATTAAAGTGAAACTCAAAAATTTCTGTGTGCTCGACTTAGATGGTTTTCGGGGATTACACTTTTCGGACAAAAAACAATTCTGCTCCCCCTCAAACTGAAACGCGCCCGTACGCCTATGACAATAACATAAAATATGAAACTTCGAATAAATGTGAAGCCAAACTTTTTGCTCGGGAGAATGTTCCAATATGGTATGAGGGCCTGAATCTGCATGATGATATTCAGTAACCCCAACAAACTACAGATCACCCCCTACTTGATTTTTTTCATGAGAAGGCAAGATTCTTCCATAAAACGTCCAAACTGTCATAAGCTTTACAATTTTTTCATAAGCTTCATATTGTTAAAAGTGGCAAAATTTGCCATTTCCGATGGATACTCCATACAATAAATAACCAAAGCCAATCACCCAGCATACTGCCTAATTTTGCTCTTGAAAGGCATATAACTTAAAAAAAGCCAAATATTTATTAAAACCTTACCAAAAAACCAAATTTTCTTTCATTAAATTCCAAAATTCCTCCAATTCAATAAGCCCTTACTTTTCAAATCTTCGTTCAAAAAGGGGAAAAAACTTTTCGGGCAAACTTGTGGTCTCGTCTCGATTGAACGGGTAACCTCGAAAGAATTTCAGCTGTCGCCTACATAATGTTTTTTATTTTTGCCATATAAAGGACAGATCCTCCAATAGAGACCCAAAATTTTTCATGGCACTAACAAAAGCCAAATTTCTTTCAAAAAACTTCAGATTTTTAAGTATCTGTTAAAAAGAGAGCCCAAAATTTCAGCACGCTATGCGCAGCTCAAATTCTACAAGGTCACGTCCAACTGGGACATAACATCACCTTTATCAGGGCCTTGAAATTCTGGCCCCCTGTTGGGGAGCTTGGCCCCCCTGTCGGGGAGCTTGGTCCCCCTGTCAGGCAAATTCTGGCGCCACCCCTGGTTACATATCATTGACTCTTTCTCTTGTTGTTGTGATATGAAGTGAAAACCAAACTGCATCTTTGTTTGCTGTTTGATGGATACTTTTATGTATTAAAATCATTTTATTGGGGAGTAAGGAGTTTTTTGTATTGTTTTTAAAGCTTTCTTTATCCTTTAATTTTTTTGTTTCTTCTCTTCAGTATACAAGGGAAATGGAGGCCAAGTTGAGTGTTGTCGTAATGACAGTGCCTCAGATCTCTGCTTTTATTATCAAATTGGATCCAGTCAAGAAAATATTCAAAAAGTAAGTAAAAGAAACTATTTCTTACAACAGTTAAATTTGCCAAATGCTTAGTAAACTGTGAGTATATTCCTGTAGATGTATATTTTGAAATCTTGTTATTGTTCAAATGAAATTTGAATTGTTCGTGCTCTAATGAAAAACCCCAAGGCAATTCTCTCCTTTTTTTGGCAAATGCACCTTTTTAATTCTTAGTCCATGAAAGGGAAATAAATTTGTATCTTTATAATGTGAACTTTTTTCATTGAAACTGAATCTTGAAGAAAACCGAAAAATTCTTTTTAGGAATTTTTCTCATGTAGATAAATTTGTGGACATAGTGTTTACATATAATTTTCTTGTATTTGATATATTTTGCTGAATTCTGGGGGGTGATGAGGGAGTTTTTCCAAACTTTGCATAGTTCTTAAGTGCCCAGAAAGTCAATTTTTAAGTGCATTTGGGAGACAGGATGTTTCTGTGAATTTATCCTTCTTTCAAAGGCTATTTACCTGGTAGGACATTTTGACAGAGAGTGTTTATATTAGACCCAGATCTTATCTCATTCTCAGAATCAGAGCCTGTGTTTGTGATAAATGCAGGAAAAAACGAAATTCAGATCAGTCCACAATTAGGAGTGATCTGACTAACCCTGTTAGGTACAAGTGTACTGTCCAAATGCTCCAAGATGAACTGGTAACAGAGATCAGTGTCCATCCCTGCCTATTTTGTAGAAACATTTACAGGGAGAGGGCAAGATTCATGTGTGTTTAATTTCACAATATTGCAATAACAAATTTGGATTCTTATGATAAAAATAAATAATTTCATGTCACAGTGTGGTACCTTGGTAATGCAGTATTAAAATGGAGTTTCAATACAACTTTATAGGAATATAATGTAGTTTTGTTGACATTCAAATATTTACACATCAAATTTCATAATTTACAAAATTTGCATGTGTTTGAACTGTTCCATCTATCCAAAGAGACATTCAGATTGTTATATGTTTTTAGTGTTTTAAAATCAGAAGAACTGTTAGTAGTAAAGTGTATATTTGCAGACTGATATTTGTTCATTCTAGTCAAATTCTGTGCATTCCAATTTTATCGACGTTTGTGAATACTGAAGAATCTCATTTCCTGCAAAGAGAGGACATTTGTTCATCATTACTGTGTTAATTAGTGTGTCAAATGAAGCATTAAACAATCTCTTCTGTTCATTTATTCTTTCACTGCTGCAAACTCCAGCTATTTATAACTTAATATTGTAGTAATGTTAGAATTATGTCAATGTGACAGTCCAGGTGTTCATGCTTTTCAAGTGATTTTGATAAAATTCATACATATGCAGGGAAAATTTATCCACTTCCTTCAGATTACGCGATTTTTGGTTTTGATGAAAAGAGAAGCCTATTCATTCATGATGGCGTGTGTGTGTGTGTATGTATCGGTGTGTTTGTTTGTGACACTTTGCTTGTTTACACAATATCTTGAGAAAGGAAGATCTAACAGTTCTCAAACTTGGTACACAGATACCCCATACTGAGAGAAAGAACCCTATTTATTTTGGTTGAGGTCAAAGGTCATCTGGGGTCACAGGGGGTCAAAAACCTAAATCCTTGTTTACACAATATCTGAAGATAGGAAACTTGGATAAATTTCAAACGTGATATGTAGATGTGTTATGATGTAAGGAAGAACCCTATTGATTTTGGTGGAGGTCAAAGGTCATTTGGGGTCATGTGGGGTCAAACCCCAAAATCCTTGTTTACGCGATATCTCATGGTAGGAAACTTGAATTAATGTCAAACTTGATATGTTGATGCGTTATGATGTAAGAAAGAACCTGATATATTTTCGTGGAGGTCAAAGGTCATTTGGGGTCACATGGGGTCAAACCCTGAATTACTTGTTTTCACAATATCTCATGGTAGGAAAGTTGGATTAATTTCAAACTTGATATGTTGATGCGTTATGATGTAATAAAGTACCAGATTTTTATTTTGTGGGAGGTCAAAGGTCATTTGGGGTCACATGAGGTCAAACCCTGAATTTTTTGTTTTCACAATATCTCATGGTAGGAAAGTTGGATTAATTTCAAACTTGATATGTTGATGCGTTATGACGTAATAAAGTACCTGATATATTTTCGTGGAGGTCAAAGGTCATTTGGGGTCACATGGGGTCAAACCCTGAATTACTTGTTTTCACAATATCTCATGGTAGGAAAGTTGGATTAATTTCAAACTTGATATGTTGATGCGTTATGATGTAATAAAGTACCTGATATATTTTCGTGGAGGTCAAAGATCATTTGGGGTCACATGGGGTCAAACCCTGAATTACTTGTTTTCGCAATATCTCATGGTAGGAAAGTTGGATTAATTTCAAACTTGATATGTTGATGCGTTATGATGTAATAAAGTACCAGATATATTTTCGTGGAGGTCAAAGGTCATTTGGGGTCACATGGGGTCAAACCCTGAATTACTTGTTTTCACAATATCTCATGGTAGGAAAGTTGGATTAATTTCAAACTTGATATGTTGATGCGTTATGATGTAATAAAGTACCTGATATATTTTCGTGGAGGTCAAAGGTCATTTGGGGTCACATGGGGTCAAACCCTGAATTTCTTGTTTTCACAATATCTCATGGTAGGAAAGTTGGATTAACTTCAAACTTGATATGTTGATGCGTTATGATGTTAGAAAGAGCCCGATATATTTTCGTGGAGGTCAAAGGTCATTTGGGGTCACGTGGGGTCAAACCCTGAAATCCTTGTTTTCACAATATCTCATGGTAGGAAAGTTGGATTAATTTCAAACTTGATATGTTGATACGTTATGATGTTAGAAAGAACCGATATATATTCGTGGAGGTCAAAGGTCATTTGGGGTCACATGGGGTCAAACCCTGAATTACTTGTTTACACTATATCTCAAGGTAGGAAACTTGGTTTCATTTCAAACTTGATATGTTGATGTGTTATGATGTGAGGAAGAACCCAATCTATTTTGGTGGAGTTCGAAGGTCATTTGGGGTCACATGGGGTCAAACCCTAAAATCCTTGTTTACATGATACATCATGGTAGGAAACTTGGATTCATTTCAAACTTGATATGTTATTGTGTTATGATGTGAGGAAGAACCCAATCTTTTTGGTGGAGTTCGAAGGTCATTTGGGGTCACGTGGGGTCAAACCCCCAAATCCTTGTTTACACTATATCTCATGGTACGAAACTTGGATTAGTTTCAAACTTGGTGTGTTGATGCATTATGATGTAAGAAGAAAAACAGATTTATTTTCGTGCGTTATGATGTTAGCAGCTTGTTTGCAGAATATCTTAAGGCACAGTATGAAATTTGGCTTTTTGAAAGTAGAATTGTTTTGGTTAAAAGAAACACCAGTTACTAACAGGTGGAGTCAAAGGTCACTTTGGGTCACCAGTTGTTACAAGAAATGTAGCATGTCATTGAAAAGAGCATGTATGTATCATTGAAACCTCAATGCATTTTTGCATTCTGGTTTTTTAATTCTTCAGTGTCAATGAACATGCTCAAAATCTGTCCTATGTTCTTCTCTACATACAGTATGGTCCCAGTATTAAGTAATGTCATTAAAAACAAGATCCGTGTAGCTCTTATAAGTTGCAAGACATACCCTCAGACTTCCTCATAAGTTTGGCCAATGTTTGTTAGTATTATCAAACATGTTTATGCATTGTCACACCCTTCCTTAAAACAATTCACCCAACATTTTTGAACTTTGGTGTATATTTTCTGGAGAATGAGACCTACCTTTGCCACCCCTTTTAAGTTGACTTGGGCAACATTTGGTCAAGTTTGGGATACCCCTATGTACCCCTTCATCACAACTTGTACTATGTATACATTTGACTCACGCTGCCATTGAGTCAGAGAGAGTGCATCTTACAATTGATAAGTACCAAAGCTTCCTGTGCTCATTGCCTGAGAAGAATGACTCATTTACTGTATGGTAGCTTTAATACTTGTTTATCAACATGTTGGATCTTCCAGACTGATGACAATACACATTATCACAAATATGGAAAGTGTTTGTAGCAATGCCTCCACATGTCATAGATTGTATGTAATTACATGGTATGACACAGGCTACTAGGTAATATCACAGTGGCACTTTATTTCAGGGTTTTTTTTTTTTAAAGTGTGAGAAACTAAAATAAGAACTAGAAATTGTAAATGTACAGAGTTAATTACAAAGGCACTTATTATTAGCATCTTACATAACTACTGTAGAAAAAAAATATTTATGCCACCAAAATAATCCATCAGGTTTTTAATTTACTCTTTAAACAAATATTTTATTTTTCACATGAAGAAATATCAGTGCCTGACTGCAAGGAAAACAACAGAAGCTGCCAGGTGCCATAAAAACAGTGATTGTCTCCAAGTAAGGAAGACCGTATGTGTGCATCCATCTCTTGACAATACTAGTCGACTTATACGAGTCCTTCACGACAAAGGGCCTCCAGTGCTGTATGTGGGTGATCCCTACTTGTTTGGGTTCACAGGTGAGCTTAACCTATTTAGGGAAATTGATTTGTGTCATAATTTTAAGATATGTTGCAAGTGGAAAATAAGGTTTGAAATGGTATTGAATCCTGACGGGTGTTCTTGTTAGAACAGATACTGTCTTTATTTAAACATTGTGAGAATGCTTTTCATCAAATGTATCACACTTGGCAGATTTTGAGGTCATACTTTTCTCTTTAAATCCTCACATTTGGCACCATGCCTTATATTGAATGACTGCTTTGGGGCATATGTTTATGGTGAATACATCTTTCCAGAAAAGTTACAAAGGTAGTCACAATTTTGCAATAATTGGCAACCAGTGTTTCCACAAGGGAGTGCAAGGGAGGGGGGTTGTTCCCAGTTCCCCTTCGTGAACAAGAAGGGTAACCCCCCCCATTTCATTTCACTTAAAATAAAAATTACATAAGAAAAATGTTGGTATCTTGGCTTTATATTTAAGGAGAGGACACCTTCATATCAGTGGTCAAACATACCTAAGTAATTGCCTTCAGAATCCTTCAGGTTGCACCTTATTGGGGCCTTGAAGCAAGTTTTGCAGCTCTGAACTCAGTTTGTAACTTTGGCCAAGGGAAGCTTGAAATTGGACTTGGGATTTAGCAGTAATAATCCCTACCCCCCTTCCCACCCACCACCCCCCAACCCTTCATTTTTTTTATTGAATAAATAATGCCCCAATTTAATGTAGTATACAGATGGTTGTGAAGCATTTGAAAGGGGTCTTAATTCAGGGGACCTCTACACTTTGCTTGAAATGCATATTTTCAAATTTCAATGAATGTTAAAATTCAAAAGAAATGACATGTTCCTCCTGGATTTCATAGAAATGTCTTACAGGAAGTGTTATTTTGCAAGTAGTGTTATTTTGCAAGTTGTGTGGAAATATGGGATGCACCTGGTTTTGCCCAGTGAGACTTCTGGTCCGGTCATTGGACATTAACATGGTGTGTATCATACAGGAAGTAGCCTGTGGCAGTCACAAAAGAAACAGATGTTTTAGTACTATTGTTGAAGTGTTCAGTTATTGACCCCAAAGATATTTGTGTTAAGGGGATGTGACATTTACATTGTGGTTGGAAAGAAGCTAATGACCTAGTAGGTTATTGAGCTATGGAAGGCAGTCTTTTGAATAGGGGAAAGGGTGATAGGTTACTTACTGTTCATCTTTCTAATAATTATATATCATAATAATAATTATAATAATTATATGTTGTAAGGTGGGACCATCTGGGGCTGAACTTACATCAGGGGTATTGGAGGAATTTATGCAAAGGGCATCTTAAGTGAGAGGGTATAGTGATGGGTACTGACAACCAAAAAAATTGTGCAAGTTCTAAAAAAAATTTTCATTTTACATATTGTTCTATTGGAGGTGTACATAGCAAGGTCAGCTGATTTTAAGTGCCTAATGGGCTACTAACCGATAAATGGCTGTGTTTAAACAGCTTTATGTAGTAAATGTACAATTTAATGAATGGGTCAGGAATTGGAAGTGGCACCAAGTAATCCCAAAATATCAAGACTGAGACCTGTTTCCTGTGAAATTTATTGATGGAATAGTTTTCGTTTTGCCTGAAGTAGAACTGGTAAAGTAGTAGTGTTCAATCTGTGGTTACTTAAGATACCTTTGGTTTTAGTCCAGTTGGCCATGATCATTTTTCCAGTTGTGGGTCACTGGCTTGCTTTCAATACCCTGTTGCTTATGCTGAGCACCAAGGACAATGGCAGTAGGTTCCCTTTTAAAAGTCTTTGGTTTGACCTGGCCAGGAATCAAACTCCATTCCTCGTGGCTGCAAGTGGATGCTCTAGGGGTACACAGTAATGTTGCCATACCTCAAGGGGTACACATAATTATGGAGCATGGGTTTTCAACCTTTCTTGTCCGTCATTCCAAATTTGCATTTACAATTGTATCACATCCCACCATTATTGACTTGAAGCAAAGGGACAGTAGTCATGAGTGCCAAGCTGGGAGAGAGTTCAGAAATTGATATTTTACACTCCTGACATATGGAAAATTTTGGATAAAAATACTTGAAATCGTGCTTTTTGGTGACATATGTAACTGTAATGAAAGATATTCATATATCGTTGTAAAGTACTTTTAATCTCATATGCAATGTCTGTTTTGTCCCCTGGGACTTGGGATGAGCTTATATCCAACCAGAAACTGAAATTTCACAGTTGGGCCTGTCCCCTAAGTTAAAAACCAAGGTTCTAGAGGTTGATGTAGAGGTACACAGAATCAATTGGGTTTGTGGATCCTTTTTTGCACAGCACAAAATTTGCTGGAACTGGCAATATCAATGGCTAATTGAGTGTTTCATTGTTGTGCAATAAACTACTCCCTATCTGCATAACACTCTTTTTCTCACCAGCGAAAGTCTTATACACAATTTGAACAAAATTATTTCAGTAATGTACAGTGGTTGTGTGAGGGTATTTAATCTACCTTGTGGCTTAAGAAGTAAGGGGAAAAGTGTTATTCCTCAGAAATATGCTGATGAAAATTGGGGAAGAAAAAGAAAACACTGTTCTTGTTGGTATCCCTTTATCACATTGGTTATCACATAAATGACTATCTTCTTCTTTTTTTTGTTGACTTTTTCTAACAGTGTCTGTCAGCGGTTACATTCCCAAGTACAATTTCTTGCCATTTTACTTACCTCAGATCATAGATACCTTTTGCAAGTATCCTTTACAAACTAATCTTTTGTTCTCTTACTGGTATCATTGTTGAAACCTTTGTCAGATGCAGCTACGTAACTACCAGTTGCAGTTAGATTTCATTGTTGAATGTGGAAGGAGAGGCAGGATGGAGTGAAGTGTTATCACAGGATTCTGTGTAAGAAATATAATCCACACTATCAACTTTCTTTCATATTCAACCAGGGAGGAAAGCTTTTTAAATAAATACAATGGTTTTACCATAAGTTTATATGGTTCATAACTTCAAAACATCTTTCAATTTTACTGCTAAGTGAAAAAAATATCATTACCCTGTTTATTGAGAAGATTGATCAATTTCAGTGGCATGTTAATATGTAAGGTGTCTGATCTAGTTTTGATCAATACTAAGTGGTTGCTATGGCAATGGGATAGAATTAAGCAGGCCTTGACTTTTTAGGTATGTTTGTGTGATCGTACACCATCACTCACCTCAAATACTGTGACAAGTGTGATTTTTTACACACCAAAATAAAGAACGGCAACGTAGAAAATGTATCAAAGTTTAGTGAAACAGAACACCTACCACACTCCTTAATTTCCCTAGGTGTGTAATACGAAGCACACCTGGTATTATAAACCCAAGGCCTGATTATTATGAGGGATTTCAACAATTCAAGTGTACCACTGGACATATACTTCTTCCTGGAAGTGTCTTGGTAAATGCATTACATCTTCTCTCCAAAGGGCATTGAGTTTGCACCTTCCCCTTGTCTTAATCAAGCATGCACTATCAGTAAGATGATCCTATTTAATTAGTCCACAGTTCACCTGGCAATGAGAAAGCAGCTTTGATGCCCCAGTTTGCCACAGAACAGTCCATTGTCTTGTTGAGGACAACCTCTGATAAGAGAACTTTCTCCGTGGACACTAGACAGTTTAAAAGTTTATTCACACTTCACAAGTTTTGTAAATGGAGACGAGCTGGTGTTACCAGGCGGGTGGGATCAGAGAGCTGTTACCTAGTACTGTGGTATCTGACTCAGTATTGTTTACTTCAAAAGACCGTCGGTCAGCGGTATTTGCTAGAGAATTCCACATCGGGCTTAACACATAATGGAAGCTCAATTATATGTACTACACATTTTGAAACATTTTGTTTTGTTTAATTCTGGCATAGTTAACACAACAAGTATGCATTAGGAGGGTTCTTAGTACTGTTTATTTCTGCTGCTGAAAGCATTTAAACGACCTCATATGGTACTTATACCTGTTTTTGGTTTCGATGATAAGAGAAACCAATGCATTCATGATGGCGTGTGTGTGTATGTATGTATGTATTGGTGTGTGTGCATGTGTGTGTGCATTTGTGACACCTTGCTTGTTAACACGATATCTCAAGATAGGAATGTCTGACAGTATGCATTGAGGTTACATAGATGTGCCATATTGAGAGGAAGAACCCTAATGTTTTTGGTGGAGGTCAAAGGTCATCTGGGGTCACCATGGGTCAAAGTATGAAAATCTCGTTAACAGGATATCTCAAGATAGGAAACTTGGATAGATTTAATATGTAGTATGTAGATGTGTTATGGTCAGGAGATGATCCCTATTGTTTTTGGTGGAGGTCAAAGGTCATCTGGGGTCACCGGGGTCAAAGTCTGAAAATCTCCTTAACACGATATATCAAGATAGGAAGCTTGGATAGATTTCATATGTAGTATGTGGATGTGTTATGTTTAGGACATGGTCCCTATTGATTTTGGTGGAGGTCAAAGGTCATTTGGGGTCAAAGTATGAAAATCTCATTAACACGATATCTCAAGATAGGAATCTTGGATAGATTTAATATGTAGTATGTAGATGTAGTATGTAGATGTGTTATGGTCAGGATATGATCCGTATTGTTTTTTGCAGGGGTCAAAGGTCATCTAGGGTCACCAGGGGTCAAAGTCTGAAAATCTCCTTAACACAATATATCAAGATAGGAAGCTTGGATAGATTTCATATTTAGTATGTGCATGTGTTATGGTCAGGAGATGGCCCCTATTGTTTTTGGTGGAGGTCAAAGGTCATCTGGGGTCACCAACGGTCAAAGTCTGAAAACCTTGTTAATTCGATATTTCAACTAGGTAGGAAACTTGGATGGATTTAATATTTGGTATGTGGATGCATTATAATCAGTAGATGGTCCCTTTTGGTTTTGGAAGAGGTCAATGGTCATCTGGGGTCACTGCTGGTCAAAGTCTGAAAATCTTTCTTATGCGATATCTCAAGAGAGGAAAGTTGAATAGATTTCATATTTGGGTATGTGGATGCAACATGGTCAGAAGATGGTCCCCATTGTTTTTGGCAGAGATAAAAGGTCATCTGGGGTCTCCATTGGTCAAAGCCTGGAAACCTTTTTAAATATGATCTCTCAAGATAGCTGTTCGTCCAATTGTCCGTCTGTTGTGCGTTAGTCTAGCTCTATGTGGCTTTTATGGAGGTCAAAAGGTCATCTGGAATGACAAAATTATTTTTTGAACATGCTAGTATAACATTTGAATGAGAAGATAATGGTGCATGATGACACTCTCTGAAACGGAACAGTTATGTATCATCGAAACCTCAATGCATTTTTGCATTCTGGTTTAATTTGCCATAAGTTAGGATAGAGACCCTAATATCAACATGTAGAAAAGCCTGCCACACTTGAATGTTAGGCAATATAGTATATTAATATATTGCATTAAACTTAGGGACTCTTGAAATGTGGGAGCAGATTGCCCAATGTGTTGATCTTGATTTGTTAATTCCTAATTTTTTCCACCGTTCCATGTGGCAACAAATTGTGCAGTTGGCTTATTGATGATATCAGAAAGTAAATTACACTAACGGATGTTTTTATTTCAAATGCAAGGACATGACAGGAAACAAACATGTTATGCCCAGCCATCCTAAACTTGGAAATATAAGATATTGTAATTTGATGTTTTTTATGTAAAGGCTATACCTGCATCTGATTCTCAGTTTGGACTTTTACTATTTGATCAACAAAGTTGTCATCTGGTCTTTTGCTGTAAAATGGTGAAATGTCCTTGAAAGTATATTGGATCTGTGCCAAGACCTTCAAGGAGAGGTTCAATCAAAGCATTAATTGAAATTTTATCTAATATGACAAAATAGAGTCCTTATAATGTCATTAAATAGTTGAAGTGTATCATAAACTAAATTGTTATTGGTTCATAGGAAGGACATTTTTACTTTTTCAGACATTTTAAAGCTCCAACTTGTAATTATGCTCATTGCTATCTTCCACAGGAGAAAAATTTTATGTCATCTGTGGCCCATTCCACAAAGACTTACGCACAATCTTAAGGTTGATTCCCCATACTTAAGTCAACAGTAAATCATACTTAAGATTGTGCGTAACTCTTTGTGGAACGGGCCCCTGGAATACGACAGCATAGATGAAAAAGTCAAAATGGCTGCCTCTAATATTTTATATCTGTTAAGCAATATGGTTTTATAAGAAGTTAGTTCCAGTGTGGTCAACTAATATTATGAAGAGGTCAGGATATAAATATGGCGAAGAATTACCTCCGAGAGTACAGTTCATCTGGTTAGATACAATCCTTGAGGAAAATTCTTGAGGCAAACCCCTTTCCCTACATCAATGTTGAAGTTTCAGGAGGCCTTGGGCTGCCACAACATTGATGCGGGGAGTAGGAGGATTGTGATCCCTTCAGTGCTGGTTCTTGTTGCTTTCCCATCATTTTTGTGGAGGATTGTTAGAAGCCTGCACAAAGGTTTAATTGAGAAGTTTTCTGTCTTGGGCAACACATGAAAATTGGTGAATAAATGTTGTGTATTTTGAAGGAAGTGTTTCAGCAACAAATGTCACGGTGTATGCATAATGAAAAACAATTGCTGAATGACAACAAAATAAAAGCAGCTTCATGGTAAGAAGTGTAACTTCTTAAGCGTTATAGACTTCTGTCCATATCTGGTCTTTCTCGTTAAGAGAAGAAGGAAACAAAGTAAGGTACTCATAGGTAGTTTATATCATTAATTTTTGTCACTGATCTATGCAGAAGTCACACAGGGGGTGGGATAGCTTCCAAGCGAAGAATATTTCTTGGGGAGGGGGACAGATCAAATCAGCCTTCAGGGGTAGGGGGAACAGGTATACAAGATTAATTACAGGGCAAAAGCGTCTTCTCAAATTTCTGAAACTGAACTGCAACCGACGGCTCGAAGGTGGGTTTTATAATGATTGATTTAATCATTATCTCAATGTAGAATAACATTCCTGTTCACTGTTTCTCTGAATCTTACTTTGTGTCACGGTTTACCATTGACCTAACAACCATTAACCATTGACCTCCACACTATTAAGTGAATGATTATGGTCAATGATGCAAACAGAAAATCTCTCTGCCTATAGGAAACTTACATTGCAAAAATGTTTAACCCTTTCAATTTTGTGAAATCATTAAGTAAATTGTCATGTGTACTGACAAAAATTTACTGAAAAGTAACTGAAATCTCTCACCAGCCAAATTGCTATTCCCCACCCCCACCCCCTCCTTAAAAGAATATCAGACAATGTAGTCTGTGAGGTTATTGACATTTGTAAAAGAAGAAATAATTATCATGAGAATAATTTTAAGACACTTCATTTTATGGATGCTTTACGTATCTTGTTTTTTATATAGCACCTTAACAGTTCATTTCAGATACTTGATCTCTCTGTCTGGCGCCCTTGCTATCCTCAACGCAGTACCATGCTATGCACTGGATGGCCAGTGGATCTTCCAGGCTTTCATAGAATCCTATCTCACCTCTCTCATTCCCAACCCATTAGACCGTCAAGCAGTCAATAGCCTTGGACTCCTCTTTGGGACTTTAATACTGATGGCAAATGTCGCCCTCGCTCTTTTTACTCTGCTCTTTACATGACCAGAGGCTTTGACACCCTGCTGGCAGATGGTTGGTAAATGATAATTTTAGAATTTGTTAATGCAGTAATGCTGTGAGGGCAAGAATGACCAAAGGTCATTCAAGGCTTTATTGAACCCCATGTCTGTATTGTTAAACAGACAGAAGGCATGGGGAAGGGGTTAAAGGAAGTTTTGGAGAGTGCTTTTGGCTCAAAAGATGTTGAGCTAACAAAGTGGAAACATCTGTGGAGAAACATCTCTTTAATTCTTAAATTCTCTTAAATCCTCCCTTCAACAATAGTCTTCCTGTAAGAGTGCTACAAAGCATGATACACTTTTTTGAAAGAGACATGCTTCTTAAAATAAAGAGTGGTTAGTGACATTTTTTTGTTTAGATGTTTGACACTCGAATGTGCACAATGTATTCCAATGAAACAAAATTTTCCCTAGTCTGGTTGAAACATGATATGTATTTGAAACGAAACAAACATACTGCCATTCTGAACAAAGAATGTCTCAAAGAGCTATTTATTTCATGATTAAATTGAAACAGACTGTTTGACACTATGTTTGTCATTAATTGGAGAACATTTCAATATTGCTTGAGGGAAGAATGTCATCTTGTTACATTTTCAAGCGGTGTTGGCCTCTTATACTTGATATGTAAGAACTCTGCAACGTTCTAATGAGAATATTTTTGGATCTTTATTCACCAACCTCACATCTTTGTGAGATGTTAGGGCTACTTAAACCAAAGTGCATATAAGGTAGGGTTCATTTCAGTTTGTCAGGAAGTGGAGAATTAGAAAGCTTTTAAAGACAGTATTGGCCAGTCATTTCTGCTGTTGTGAAGAGGGGAAAGTAAAAAGAAAATACTTTCCTTTCGTCAGTCTGAAAATTATCGGGATTTTTTATTATCAGATAAATCTTTTCATTTTATACTTGTAGTATGATTTTTCAAATGATAAATATTGTGTAGAAGGTAGCCTGTATCTGTGTAACAAATGTTTACACAACAAAAAAGAATGTCTCACCAAATAAATTTAAAGAGCAAAATCTTCCCCGGTGTTTTTTTGAAAGCAACAACGTTGACTGAGTTTTACACAGATCATTCAAATTTACAAGTTGGAACTTCTTACTTCATTTACAAGGTCAGTTAGGTTCAAGTATTTTACCATTGTTATCAAAAAGACCTTTCACAGTATTGGGGAAATCCGAAGATCTCTTCCCTTGCTGTCAATTCATTTGAGAAATGCTTTGCCTAAATCAATGATGGTTGGACCCTCAATGGCTAATTGAACTGATAAATGATGATAAATGTATTGTGATGCAGTGGGGCTACTTGGCCCAGTGAAAATCAGCAGTGGGCATCCTCATATGGTTCCTGCCACTTGTGTGAAACACAAGCGTAGCCACAAACTTTATAAAAACAAATCATTACTTATTATTTTACTCTGACCAACATACTCTCTTCAACAATGTTGCTGAAGCTGATTATTAAGGAGGCATTGTTCCTGGACAGTCTCTAACTTGAAGAAGAGATGGTTATCAGAAGAATTGAAACCATGGACTCCTTACATATCGATAGAGCATACTGCACGGTAGATGGTCGCTACCGTATGTGTGAGAAAAAGCTCATCAAGATGGCTATCTGCTATGATTTTGTGTGAAAGTTTGGACTTGCTCAAGTCAATTCCCAGATTTTGCAAGAAAGTTTAAATATTTTTGAAATAATGCAAGGTAAGGTCAAAATTACTTCACATATTGCAGGAATATGATATTATTCCCATTTAAGTTGAACTGTTGTTTAGAATACAGATTCATCGTCAAATCAGCAATTTTTAGCTTCATGGCCGCCATCTTGGTACGCCTTTTTTGTCCCAGTCGGAGGTGACAATCTACGGATAGGACATACACATTACATGCTCAGTCCATGTATATATATCTGTGGTTGAAACAAATACCCAGCAGAAAAGAAAGCTGAAAGCTATTTAGGCCTTTAGCCTACTACCAAAAGGACATTCATTTTCCTGCTGGTTTTCAAGATAATTAAACAGTGATTAGCATATCCACCCAATAATTTTGGCCTTGGTGAGTAGTTAACATGCCTCTTTATATTTGCAATCTATGGCTTTTAATAGCTTGGTGGGAACCATGTGAGAGAGCACCATATGCCTGACAACCCTGTTGAAGGAAGTATTATTGTGTACTTGCTATATAGTCAGAACAAATATGAATGCATATTGCTGGTTTATTACTGATTGGTTAGTGTGTATGGTACCTTCAATGCACACTTTTATACATTTATCTGTATTCTTTTTTTCAAATGACCTTTTCCCACACTTAATTTTGCAACATTTCCTGCTTCTAAATTCTGCTATACCCTAAAAAGGCTTATCTCTTTTCCAGCATATCATTCTTCTTTCATTGATTTTTATTTTTTTTTTTGTTCTATGTGCAAAGGGAGTTTAGAGTGTTTTGTACTACAAAGGAACTGTGTATTATGCTAATTATTTACTGCCTTAAAATGACTTACCTTAAATGATTGCAAAAATGTCACAAAATTTGATTAAAAGTAAAGCTCTCAACATTTGTGCAGATTACTGGAAAGTCCCTGGAAAGTCCTACTTAAATTTCAGTCTACAAATTTCTCCTGCTTAATTGAAAGGTTTTGTCTGAATTGTATCATGCTTTTTCATATGGACAGGTACACCTTAATATTTGGAATAGATAATTCAAGTATTACCCCTCAGCAGAGACAACAGTTATATGTGAGGAGGGTAAAAAAAAATATTTTTTTTCTAGAACAACTCATTAGATGGGCCTGTGAAGTGGGTTTTGTGTGTGTGTGTTTGTGTGTGTGTCTGTGGGTAGGTGGGTGGGCAGGAAGGGGAAGGCATGTTAGCAAGGGGAAGAATCATGTTTTCCATCTTCATGAAATAAACCATGAAATAATTAAACATAAAAATCTTTGCTAATCAGACAATGTTTTGCCTTAACAGTCACTATAAGGTTTTTCTTCAACTTTTTTTTCCATTTCTTGAATGACATCAGGAATGAAGAGAGGGGGGGGGAGGGAGGGAATATGTCCCTTTTGGCATTACTTATGATGGGTAGAATTTACTGTCTGTTGAGATCCTATTTCTCTTCTACCTTGATTCCTTTACAGATGTAGTCATCCGTAGATCCGACTGCTTTTATAAGTTTTGTAATAATACTTTTTTTGTAAATATTTTTGTACTTTGCAATAAAAATTCAGGCAAACATTTTATGGTTTGTTACATTCTATCTCATTTGTTAATCTCACCATTTTATTTTCCCCATAGGAGCATGCTAAAAAGGATTTATGGGGAAGGAGGAAGGGGGGGGAATGATGACGAGGGGACATCTCCTCTATGAGGAGGAATATTTTCTCTACTCCCAAAGAGCTACCATTTCTGATGGAGCTCCATTGTCATTTCATTATGCTACCTCTACTCAAATGCTGTAAGCAATTCAATGCCAGGTGTGTTTATTGCTTGTGCAGGTATACACCTGTGCATGTATGATGGCTGTCTCCATGGCAACTGATTATATGCAAACATGGCAATATCCTATGAGAAAAAACATATACTACTTGGCTAACCTGCCTTTTAGCAACCTGTCAATTATCAGATGCTGCAAACTTGACAGGGACTTGTGGCAGGTAAGTGGGGATTACAAAGTGCTAATAGGAGGTAAGGAAGGGTGATGTAGATTTTGCAGTTTGCTTTTACAGCCTTCTACCATCTCTTGCTGCCATATTATGTGATTCTACTCATTGGTAATGGAGTAGGGAGAAATCCAGTGTTCCACAACTGGAAAAGCTGAGGGGCTGTGAGCACAATTAAACCAGAAGGTTATCAGTTAATGCATAAAACTACAACAAATCAAATCTAGTCCAATTCTTTATTAATTCAACACCCACAGACTTCTGTAAGATCAAATTTAGGCTTTAATACCTAAATTGCCTCCCAGCTGCCTCTGTCATGATTTAATGACCAAAGAATTTGCAACATTGCATACAAAATAAGGACATGAAGGGAGGAACAATAGCATAGTTTTGCTTTTTGTTTGTTATATTTGACTTTAATTCGCAAAATCTGCTTTCCATGAAAAGACCCCTTGGAGAAATGTACCATCTTAAATGCTGATATGTGGACCTTTGACCTGGTTTTCAGCAGAATGTTCACACTGGAGTTTGCAATTCCAGCACAGTTGCAAAGATGTATACCAAGCTTGTTTAAACAAATTTGTGGTAATATGTACGGCTTCTTTTTGCAGGCCATACTTTGAGCTTTTTTGGGGAAAGATGATCAGTTAAGGAGGTACTTGTTCCAGGCAAGAAATGGAACTGGCCAAAGGTTGCAGGAGACAAACATTACATGCATTGTTGCAAAATTTCTGTCAAAATAAGGCAGTTTTTGACATGGTGGCACTGAACCACTTGAGCAATTCCAAACTTTCACACAAAAGACATAGTGGGCAGCCATATTGGCAAGCCTAAATGTGCATGTATGGTGACAACAATCTGTGCTTAGAACAACACGCTATCCTCTCTTCAACAAGTTTTATGTCCACAACACATTAGTACCCATCTACTACAGTAAATAAGGAAAATCATTCAATAAGTCCATTATGTCACCAGTATGAAACTTGATCATACCAAGGGGTACATAGAAATGTTTCTTAAAACCAGTGACAATGTCACATGCTGTTTGCTCTATGTCTAAACATTGTTTGAACTTTCCATTCCTGGCAGTGGGAAGATATATCCAACGTAATAAATTTTTCCTGTTCATAGTGTAAGGGACTTTCTTATATTAGATAAAAGGAAATTCCCTCTAATTAGGGATCCTTTACACAATATTATAAAGTCAGTTTGAATTCTTCTTCAGTATCATCAGCAATGTCCTCAGTAATGCATACTTCCTCAGTTTAAAGATAAAAGTCTATTTCCCTAGGAACTTGGAAATGTCAGGTTTGAGTCTGGAGGTGTCATTAAAGTGGGATACCTTTCCTATATGTCAGCAAAAGGACATCCTGCACTAGATGACAATTAATCCAAACCTTCCTAGAATGGATGACAATTAATCCATTTGATTTTCCTGTGTAACAGATAGCATGAAATATCAAGTTTGGAAATGACTCTCCAAATAGCCCCATCAATGAAATTTGGCTTTGACACAATTTCTAGAGGTGAGATGACATTGGGTTTGCATGTAAAGGATGAACGGTACCCCATATCCATGGCTGGAAAAAATGTTTATTTCCCTGCAAGCAAGTCAAATTCCCACATTTTCACATGAGATTCTATAGAGAACAAACCAAATTTCCTTCCAAGTTCCCAAATTTCCCTCAAAATAGCATGCTTTCACAACAAAGAAGCTTCCCCAAGTTTTTTTCCATGTGTACCTACCCCCATTCCCTGTAAATGTTCTCCAACAATTTGTTCAAAAGGCATTACAAGTTACTGTTGTTAGTTGGGAGTTTTAAGGCCCAATTTCCAAACTACTGTTTCCAGTCTGGCTGGCCACTGTTTTTTTTCCAGTGGTTGCTCACTGGCTTGTTTCCCTACTCCATTGCTTATGCTGAGCATCACACACAATGGCAGTAGGTTCCATCTTTAGTCTTTGCTATGACTCAACCTGGGGATTGCACCCTTGCTGAGAGGCATGTGCTCTACCGCTAGACCAACCGCACACAGTCATTGTAGGTCAGTGCCAAATGTTTTTGTTGGAGGATGCCCACTGGATTAAAAGTTTACTAAACTCGAGAGCCTAAATAACCAATGGGTAGGGGAATGAAACCTTAGGGCAGCCTCAAACCTCCAACAGCTAGAAACCCCTGATCCCTTAAATGGGGGAAGCCTAACTCACACAACAAAGAGAGCCTCACCCCCACATGATGAATCTCCCATGAACCCAAAAGGGAGGGGGAGCCCAGCACTTTTCTAGGGATGAAGCACCTAGTAGGTGAGACTAAATGGGAGCTAGATGCAGGCAGCAACACAATGGGGGGCATGCCTACCTAATCACAGAACTGATTCCTACACAAATATAAGGGGAAATCAAACCATGTGGAGCTATAGCTTGAAACAAAACACTCAGAAAAAGCAAGAATGCTTATCACATCTGTGCTTTTGGATTTCCCTTTTTCCTTGACTTTCTCAGGACCCACCCCTGCATGCTGGAAAACCATAATGATTGGAAAGGTATCCAAATGTCGAACCATTTAAGCCGTTTGGATTGCAGTAAAAAAGTTGATTTTCTTACCTCAGTAATCTATTGTTCAACTGAGGTATATTACATTTCCAAACCTTCTGCTGGGAGGTCTATTATTACCACTTCACCGAGCTTCTAGTCCACTTAGGTTGCAAAAAATTACAGTTCTTTGGGCAGGATTGTAATCAAAAGCCCCTCTATGAGCTCTGCACACCGTGAGTAGGGTTTCTTGACTTGGATTAAATGTCTCTCCATGGAGTATTACTGTCTGTCAATCATCAAATTATGTAATTGGGCAAGGAAGGAAATCAAATGTATTTTTTTTACCGCAACCATTTCGTCATGTGGGCCAAACAAAAATGAAGGATTTCTGCAGGTAAGTAGGATTACATAATGTAAATATGAGGTGAGGAGGGGCTTTGTAGATGCCTTGATCAGAAATCTGCTCTAGATTTGAGTAAGGGTTTGAACACCAAAGTATAACAGTTTTGTCCTAACTGGCAGAAGATTCAGGATTATTCCCCTGTATGGTTTGGAGATTTTCTTTAGTGCTTTAAGTTTGCAACAGGGATCTTCATCCTTAGTGGACCACACCCATTTTTCTCAGCTCCCTGACCCTTTCTAATATTTGCTGCATCTTAATCCCTGCTCTTACTTTGGGACTCACAGCACTGGCTGCAAATGGCTTTCTTCAAGTTGGTATATTGTAACATACATAACACAAAATGACAAATAAATGACAATATGTTTGTTTCTCTTTAAACACCCTCTGTAATTTGACTCTCATCGAATTGGCAACCAATTTCAAACTACACAATTGCTAAAAAGTTGAGAATTTAGAAAAAAAGAATACAAGGAGCAACATGACCATAAGTTATCAATACTGGCAAGCCTATCTAACAAAATATATACAGCCAGACACTGGGAATAAATACTTCCAAACATTATACTTCATATGTACAGTCTACATTGTACAGCCATCTGCTACTTAAATACAGTAAAAATGTCATCCCTGTGCTGAGAAGATTAAAACATCAGAAAATGCTTTTATTATACTGTTAGGGCATCTATACCCTCGTCAAAGTAAAAGAAAATCCTTTTAAAGCTTTATAAAACAACAAGACCCTCTTTAGGTCCAACAATCAAAACACTTAAAGAAAAATATTTTTTCTGCCCAAGGCATTAAAAATTATGTTTTATGATGCTATAGTTAATTTTACAATGCATGAAGTAGGAAGTTTTGAGAGTCCCAGTTATTTTGTGGCTGGTAAATAGAATACTGACACTACAGTGACACTTTGCATATACTCCTTTAACATTAAACAAAATGCCAAATTTATTGCTTTAATTCACCCAGCAGATGACATGAAAAAAGGCAGTTGATATCCCATTACACTTCCTAAAGATATACCAGGTCAGGTTCAAATTCTGCTAAAATCTACTAATGACCTGTATCAATCATCCATTATAAAAATCAATTTCACTTTCTTTCCAATCATTCTAAAATAAAATCTTTATTTTGCAGATAATACAAAAGTACACAACAACATGTTATTTACAAAAATGTCTCAGACTTCTGACAAATAGCAAGATCAATTCTTCTTACAGCAATCTTTCTTAAAAGCAATATCAAGCTCAATTTTTTTCTCATATTAACAGATAAAAATCTATGCTGTCCAATTCCTTTGCAACTATTAAAACTTTTGGGTTTGTCACAGACATAATCCCCTAAACTCCTTGGTTTGGGAGTATGTGAGGGACAATACCTACCTCCTATATATCCTTCTATGTATAGCATTTATACCTAAACTTACTGTCTGGTAAACTATTGATAACATGGTTACCGTCCTACACCCTATAACTTCCTACTTCATTTTTGCCTTGCGCAGGAAAGTGAAGTAGGTATTGACAACTCTTCTGCCTAAACACTGACAATATATGAACCCTCTGGAGTAAAACATTTGCAGCCAATGCAATAAACAACTCCACATAAACATACAGTTGTCCTTATAAAATGCAAAACATCTTTAAATAACCATATCTAGAGGAAAAATATTTAAGTAAATGTTTTGTTAATATTTCAAGTAATAAGTGCCTTCTAGACATAAGGGCTATTGCATGAAATTAATCACTGATAGCTGTATTTCCAACATTGAAATACATATTACCATTTTCAATTTGTTACACTTGTGGTAATGCATGCAACACAAGCACCAATGACAAGGAAACTAGTCTTAATTTAGAAAATGCAATATTTGCTTCCAACTTTAAAGTTTATTTTTAGCAAATGAGAAAGAAAATACCACAAAGTTGTGAGAAAACATCACAGCCTGTATCTTCTATCTCCTGGTAAATGCATCTGTCATAATCCTGGGGGCAGTTCCACAAAGAGTTACACACAGTCTGAAGTTTGATTCACCATACTTAAGCCAACAGTAAATCATACTTACGATCGTGTGTAACTCTTTGTGGAATGGGCCCCTGGCCTACACTTACACACACTGTACTGGGGCATGTGCAGTAACTAGCTGGGAAGCTCACTCATTGTTCTGCAAAGTCTAAATTCATGACACATTTTTTCCTTCTTGTAACTTCAGTCTAGTTGACTTCAGACTCTCCTTCCAACATAGATTGCAGGTCATAAAAAGTCTTTCTTATACAACACTTGAAACAAAACTAACCGAACAAGGATATATGTTGAGCACATTTAATACTACTCCAGCAAAACAAGTCCATACTGTGAACCTCATTAAAAAGGCTATTTCTGCATAAGGAAATTTTCACTGACTGAAGTGACAAATAAAACTAACATGATACTTTATGGTAATCTAGCTCTTACCATAAAATCAGCTATAAAATCTTTCTAGAAAGGAAATTTACACACATATCACTCTGATGAAAATGCAGTTGCCATGGATACACTCTAAAGTTGTGAGAGGCAGCATCTTCTCTCTAAAATTAGCACTGAAGCTTTTCAAGTCAACATCACATAAATATTAAAGTATGGAGTGTGTGAACATAAAGTTATAAATATTTGAATGCACATGTAAAAAGGCAAGATCTAAGAAGAACAACAGGTTGGTCCAACCATAGAAATGCTAAGCTTTAGCTGGAAGGAGCACCCTAACAGGAACTTGCGAGTCAAAACATGCTCACCTGTAGGGTCACATGCCGTGAAAGTTTAGTTATATGGTATGTAGAATGTTTTTATGCACACAAATCAAATGCAATCATACCCAGTACAAGCATATGATGAAGTTGGGTATGTTGCTGCAAATGAATGCCAGAGAAGCAGAATAATACAAAGTACTGTCAGGATACAAGTTTGGCCTTTGCTTGCACAATCTTACTTTTTTGTGATAACTGCATATGCTACAATTATGAAGATTTATATTGTAACTTGTAGGTAACTCGTGATGGCCTTTCAACCAAATGTTAAAGTGTTTGTAGGCATATGTTGAAACATCCCACTACCATTTATAAAAGACTATTGATCATGATCTAGATTTTGGAGCATACACTGGACTAGAAAAGGGTAAAGGTGCTGCAGAATTACAGGAGCGCTAACTTAGTTTACCCTAGTCCTAATCTGACTCTAACCCTAACCAAAACCATCATCTGTAAAAGCGAACAGAATTCCTGTTTGACCAGCATTCATTTGCAGCAATATGTCATCATACCCTAACAAAAAACAGCGGGACAAACGATTGAAAATACTCAGTTGGTTATGCACCCAGAAAGAAGGGTGTACAAAACTAATTTTAACATTCCTGCAACACTTGACCCTTGCACGTCACCTATTGATCTTTGTGGGAAGCTCGGCAAGCTCCATCCAGCTAAAGCTTAGGATTTCTCTGCATCCAGTGTCTCTGATTTTTTTAATACTGAATAAGTACCACTTTCATCTATGGGGGAAAAAACTGAAATACCAACAAGCACTAAAAATTTCTCTCACAAAAGGCACTATTCCTTACTACAAATAAACACACTTGTTCACATATTTTAGAAAGAAAACATTTTTATGTCAAGAGTGAAGAGGATGAAGAAAATTGTAATGTTTTAAAGGGTGAATATGCATTTTCATTATCAAACTAGAATTTTGCAACCAAAGTATCCAACTTGACTATGTGAAGCAAGCCAAGCTACAAACTACTAATGATTCTGATTCATATTTGGATATCCTCATCCAAGCTATTTCGGAGTTTGAACCTTTCTTTGGTCAAAACAAGGAAGCTAAAGAAATGGAGCTTTATTTCAGAAATAAAACTTCCATTTGGTCTTGACAAAAAAAAAAAAGGAAGCTGGCAGTTTTATTTGGTGAAAACCAGTGGTCTAAGGAGTAAGGACTCAGGCACAATAAATATTTCTTTATTAAATAGTAAGTGTCCAGTTAACAGGAGGAAAATAACAAACATTTTTGTGCATAGTTCATGAAACTAAGATGACATTTCCTTAATACATGACACTTGAATGAAGAGTTCCACATCAAAACAGCAGTTTTCAGATGATAAATCATGATTTCTCAAAGATCTTTGGCCTAATAATTTTAAGTGTTACATAAGCTGTCCCAAAGTTTTAAGTCTTACATTTCCCAATACATAATAATTTGTGTTGCTGTTATTCCCAATCACCATGTTTCTATAGTTTTCTTTTAACCAAATATAAAAAGGACTTCCTTCTTGAAGGAATGTTCAATAACCCAATGCTTCCCCTTCCAACATCAATCTTTCCCCCCTCCCCTCTATTAAAATACTATAGTACCTGTTAGTGACATCTCTTGATATCTGAACTCTGTACGATAATTGCACAAAGCAAAATAATGTAAGACAGGACTTGAAATGAAGTTCACCGATTTCCTGCACATGGAAGCATTGATTAGAACAAATTACAAAGCTGTGAGTCCTCACTTTGAACCTGCCTCTACAGGGAGGGTAAATAGACTACTGGGAAATATTGATGTCATTGAATTAATGTCACAACCTCTTTGCAGGATAACACAACACATGAAACTCAGGAAAAAAGCTCCCTATCAGGAATAACTGAATTAGACAGGTTAGTGACCAACAAGGTATCATGTGATTAACACATAGGTACACTATTGACAGAAAGATCTAAACCCTGACCTATACCCTAATGTGGTTTCTTCTCATCTTTCATCATATCTGACGTAAAATCTACAGGTTATTTCATGTTCCCCTATGAATATATATTAGTACGGTATCAAACTTGCAAATTATTTCTCTTACTTTAGAGGCTCACTTCACCCCTTTAATCTAGCTGTGATATTAGGTTTCAAACTTCCTCTTGTGCCTTCTACCTGTCGTTGGCATCAGTGCAACAATTTTCAGATCCAAGATCACAAAATAAATGAAATATTTATCAGACATGACAACAGTAGCAGAGTTAATGGTTTGTAAGAGAATTCTTGTTCACATCACAATTCTTACACTAAGTCACATCCAGTGAGAGAGAATTACACACACATTTGAAGCATTTAAAATAAGCAGAGACAGGAGTAATGTATGATGACAAATATGACATGGAAAAATAACCATTTTTCAATTCCAGCCTCCCCCTGCCTTTCCATATCAAATGTATTCCCTTTCAGCTTGCCTCCAAGTTGGGATATCATTTAACCTTCCCAGCTATGCATAATTTGGAAAATCTGCTACTGCCATCATCATTTAAAAGGCATAATATACTGTTATATATTCACATTCTTTTCATGATTTTCACAAGAACAGTAAGTTTACAAAACAGTTTCAAAGTGGAGTATATCATACCTGTAAAGAATGGAACATGGCTTAACAATGATCTTTGGGTAATACTTCATTGAAGATTTAGCCAATCAGAGGGGATTTGTTTGATAACAAGGAGGTAGGGGAGGGGGATAAAGAGACAGAACCCTTGAAATTAAACTTTTCCACTTGAAAAAGAGAAAGTCAGTGGGCACATCTCCAAAAAGTACAAGATATATAGTCCCTCTATTTCCTACTGATACAACCTCCCCCCTCCCCCTCCCACAACCCTCTCATAAGGATTTTCACTGATGTTGGTAATCCAAGTCAGAATTATAAAAGCAAGAGACCTAACTAATTGGGTGAAAAGATCATCTGGGGGTCTGCCAATCAGTAGGAAAACTATTTACAGTGGCAGTATTATGATATTCTACATGTGAAAAACTATTTAATGGCAGTAGTAAAATTTTGAACTGGGAAGGAATATTTAAAACTGTTAAAATGTGCCATAAAATTCTAGAATGGACATTTTCAGGGTACCTCTTAGAAAACTGGAAAAATTTGTATGCACATAGTAAAATGTTGTGGGTAGCTTTCATGTATGCAATATTTAAAAAATATAATTTCAATATGCTGCCAGCCTTTTAAAGGGCTTTCAATGCAAAGTGTTTTTCAAACTTTGTGAAACATGGAAAACTTCATTTTTATATTGCAGATTTGAATTCAAAAACTTGGGGTGATAAAAATTTAATTTTGATTTTTCGAGAAAAAAAATGAAGGGCAGTGAAGATGACAGAGTTAAGGGAGGACCATACTTTAATAGTCAAGGCTGAATAAGCAGTTTAAATAAGTCTTTTCAGGACTTTAAGGATCTGAAGATGTTTTTTTTTTTTTTTTAAAAAATGCACACATAATTTTTTTCATTGGCCATCAAGCATTCATGGCTTCTTGTGTGCTTGTAATTGTCAGGACTACAATTAACATTTACATATGAATACACAAGATACAACACAAAACTGCAGAAAACAGGACCCCCAAATGTTAAACATTAAACATGTTGAACAGTCAGTATGTCAATTTGTTCAATATACAGACCACAATGATCACGTGTGCTGACATGCCACTGAAGGTTCACACAAAGACTGCAAGCAGTCTCTCTCACTCCTAGCATAAAAGGAACCTCTAATATAGACATTCAGAGACATTCAAAAACACAGACAGCATTGTGTGTGGTGTGCTTGCTTTTTTGTGCATAGGGAGAGACACAATTACCTTCAGGTAATGTGAAATTTGGTTCCTTTCTACAACTTCACTTATGTAGTTCCTTCCCCTCTCAGCCCACTAATGTGTGGAGCAAAGACTGTAGGGATTTACTTTTGCCCACTACCCCCCCCCCCAAAAAAAAAATGTATATATATTGACTCATACCACTTACATGTAAAGTAAATGAACTAATCAACTGTAACATGCACCCTCTGATCCCCTGGACAGTGATGACTCCAACGTCCGTCTTGTTTGTCCTAGTTGTGATGCAGGTATTGGGTCAAAGTTCTCCGCATGATGCATGTAGACACAGGAGCTGCATAGGTGCATCATATACTACAGTAAATGTCCATCAAAGTTTATTAAATGTTGTATCAATTGCTTGATGGAGAGGTATGTCAATGCACAACAAGTTTCATGCTACTGACAAATATTGACTGAACTTGCCTAGGGGTTGAAGATGCATCTTGAAACTAATAAGTGCATAATAACTAACCATTAGACCATCCTTACCCAATAGCCATGCATTACTGAAATAAAATATTCAATTTACTCTGCCCTTACACAATGATATCTGTACCTCTGTGGTAACTGTTCATATGTTTTTACCCATCAATTATAATTAGCCAACAGTGATGTTTGCACGGTTTCCTTTGGTCCAATGATAGTTGGCAGTTTAGCAAAGTATGTTTTAGTTTTCAATTTTTGAACAGACCACTTTTGCAATTTCTTCAATAAGACTAAAGTAGCAAGTGAATGAAGCTTTTACTGTTACAAACATTACTCACAAGGAGGCTCATTCCCACGGGATAAAATAATTTAAAAATATTGCAATTGAGAATTTTGGTGACAGCCTATGAATACATTGGCACGGAATAAAATTCAACATCTTGCATGAAATGCTTGGTGTGTAGTTATGACGAAACAGTTGAATTATCTAGAGGAACCTCATTTTCATTATTATTTAACTTTAAAGACTGAAAGAGGGCTTCTAGTTCTTCTTGATCTGATGCCTTACCACTCATAGCATCATCTGTTTTCGTCGTTTCATTTACTGAGTGATTCATATTATTTTCTTCTTTCATCTGAACACTGCCCTTACTTTTATCCTCCTTTGTTTCACAAGCCTCTGATTCCTCCCTATCCATTAATTCTTCATTTTCCTTAGTAAACTGCACAAGTTCAGCTAACAAGGCATCAAGTTCATCAGGTTTGCCTAGATTTTTCTCTTTTGTCACTTTTTCACCTTTCACCTCATCTGATGCTTTGGCCTCCATTTCAGGAGTTGACTCAATTTGCGAGGATGAAATAGAAATCACTTCCACTTTATTTTTGGGAGGTTCTTCAACATCCTTAATTGCCGTCACTGTGACCACCTTAAACTGCTTCTCTTCTTCAGGCGTTATAATTTCATCATCTTCATCCTCATAATCCTCATCAGTTGTTGCAATGGGTGCAGCTTTGTCGTTTAAAACAGAACCCCTATACAGCAGTTCTGCACTAGTTGGCCCTTTCACATCCCCTGTGACGTGTTGGAGGCTACTTGAAACCTGGGTCCCTGAAGACATTCCAAGTTCACTTTCAAGGGCCACAAATCCATCCCTCCTTGTGACAGGCCTTCCAGACATATGACACATTTTCACAGGTTTGTTATCAATGTGTACATATTTGGAAAAGGATATCCGACGTGTTGGCAGAGTACTTGGGGGTGTGTCCTCCTTAGGGGGGTTTACTACCTCCTCAAATGGGTCAATATTTATCTTTCTTTTAGAAGCTTCTATTTTTGCCATCAGTTCTTTTGTATCATCTTTCTTTACATCTTTCACTTTCTTTTTTAATATTGATGACTTAGGTTTTAAAGTTGGGTCAAATTTGTAGTCAATGTATGGGTATATTTCTATTGGAGTTTTGTTGGGCGAGCTATCAAAGTCATCACTTTCAGAAGAAGACTCTTCTTCAAGAGGTAGGAATGAAGGCCTCTCTAACATTTCAGAACTGATATCAGCAGGCTCCTTATCTTTCCTCATTTCTTCCATTTGTTTAGCTGCTTCAATAATAGCTTTGTCTGGGTCTAGCTTTCCTTCCTGTACGTTCTCCTTATAAGTTTCTCTAAATGAGACTTGTCCCTTGTCTACCTGCAGCATCAGCATGTTAGGAGATTTAGGTCCACTATTTAGACTACTTCCTGAGTTCCTGGAGTTTCTCAACATTTGTAAAATTTCAGCCCTCTCTTCATGGGACATGGCATTCACTTTCATGTCACCTTGATTTAAAGAAGAACTATTTGGGGCATTCACAGTCTTGCCATTATAAAGTAACTTGTGAGATCCATTTGATGAAGATGCAGCAGATGGCGCCACCCTTACAACATCATGGTGAAGCAAACCATCTCCCTTAGGCCCAACCTGTTTAATATTAGTTTTCCTTTTCATGGTATTGTAGTTGTCAGGGTACAGACCCAGAGGGGACCGTGGAGTACCACCTGGTGATAGGGGGCCATCTTCCTCCTCCTTCTGTGATACCCTCGGAGGAAGGTTCATGCTGCTAGCAGATGGGAACATACCAAAGAAAATGTTTTGCTGTTGGTTGTTTGGAGGTGGAGTCTTCCCTTTCCTCAGATTCTGTGAATCAAATGTTGTCACTTTACCCTCTGATGACCTGCCTTCGTTGAAAAAGAGGGTGTACATCTTTGGATGGGTAGGACTCTGCATTGGTTCGGGGAGGGTGTAACTGCTTTCACTAATGTCAGATGCATTATCTGCCAATGATGCTGTGATGCTCAGGTTATCATCTGATATGTTAGTTGGTGTCAAGCTGGAGCTAGATGATGTGGAGACCACACTCTCAGCTGAAAAGAAAGAAAGAAAGAAAATTTTGAGCAGTTTAAATGTGTTTATGTTTTTTTCTTATTGCTGCTTCAAAATACCAGTACAAAGTTAACAGCCTAAACATAGCATATTTTACATCCAATGGGACAACTATGAACATTTAAAAAAAATAAAAACTTTGATGATCTTTTAACTTCTGAACAACAACAAATTTTCCAAATTTATGAACAAGTGAATTTATTTCCAGAGTTTAAGAAATCCTATGTCAACGACAAATACAATTATGCCAGCCTAAGGTACAGTAGCATGCCATTCTTGCCTAGTTTATAAAGCTGTTACAACTCTCAAATCATTGGATATTTATCACAATGTGGTTTCCATGAAACTCTTGCCCAAGAGTGATATCAGGACTTCATCTTGGGGGACGGATGAAAGGATATCTGATACATTGTCCTGGGGAAAGGATCTTAGAAGAGGTGTCCCCCTGCCCCTTTAGAAGATGGCCTACAGAGCATGGGCCAGATGAATAGGGTGCTACATTTGATGCTCGATTTGGACTGAACATATCTGTCTCGGAATTCCTTCCCTCTTCCCTATTCTTTCTTCCTTTTTGTTTTTTCTTTCTTTTCTTCCCTCCCCCGCCTCCTCCTCGTTTCATCATTGTAAATGGAAGATATTTAACTTTAAGTTTACCATTAACATGGAATATATTTTTGTTGAACTTCATGAAAAATACCTGAAAGGAACAGTGACATTTGCAATATTTATGTAATATAAAAATAGAACAAGGAATTAGATCTCTTCCTTTTAATATAAAGGTGCTTTGCCCTTTGAAAGTTTACTTCAAGCAGACAAAGAATGAAGTTACTCCAAAAACCTGTGTTTTACATTTCATTTTTGTTTTCGAAGACCATTGCAGCATAAATTATTTACATCATAGCAATGACTCACTCTCCACAAATGATATAGAAGTGTAATTGAAGCTATCTTTGTGGTGATATAATCTAGAGAACATTATCACACAGTGACTCACAAAGATCCTTGGCCAGACATTTAGACAAGGATCAATGAACTTCCAACATCCTGTGTCAGTTGTATTTGACCTTGGGTCAACATCAGTAATAATTATATGGTCCAACAAGGTACTTGAGAAACCAGTTTTCCAGGTTAGGCATTATCTTTAATTCTTTAGGATGTGAATTAACCTAATGTATGTTGTTTGATGTCTGGGGAAACAATTGTAGGCTGATAGATAAAGAGAAATGAGTCTTTGAGCGTTATACAGTTAGGTTAAATATGTCTTATACTACATCAGGGTTGCAAATGCTGGTTTAAAGCTTTCAAGTGCAAGAGGAGTCCCCACAACTTGAAGTAGTCCAGTAGACTGTCCCGTTTCATGACTGACTCTTGAGAGTCATGTCACAATATTTTTTTCTCCTCAAATGTGAAATTTAAAAGGAGTGCTTGGTTTACCTTGAGTATGCAATACTGAAGTCCTAAAGTATTATGGAAGATGCTTTGAAGAGAAATAAGAGTGAAACTGTAAGATACAGCTGTTGTTTCCAAACCAAGTTTTTTTTTTTTTTTTTTCTTCTTTTATGGGGGGGGGGGGAAGGGAGTGGGAGGTGCTTTTGCCCTTTAAGGAGGCATAACACACAATACTAGAGGGAAAGGAATGGACAGTGAGAGTTGATCGAAACACTTGCTACTCTCACTGTTTGAACTGTATTTCTGTTGGATTATTAGCACCATATGCCACAATCATTATGAAGATGGTGTGAAACAGAGTCACAGTGATTAGTAAACTCTATCACACACAACAGTCTAACCTACACCACACACTCACAACATATGTATATTCCAGATCCTAGTAAGCTAGCTTCTCCCTCTAAACCTTAGCATATGCTTGACAAAAGGGAGCAGAATAAATCAGTTTCTAAACCAAGAATATGCTAATTACTAGACAGTTGCTGCAAACCTAAGTTTTGATAGAAAAGACTTGATTTTAATGCACAAAACTCAAAAGCCAATGGGTACATTTGAGGCAATACAAGGCAACAGGTATTTTAAATGGAATGATTGACTGCTGTAGTGACGCAAAAGAAAACAAATTTACAACAGAGATAATAATTTAAAAAGCCCTTCAAACAAACTGTGCTGAATCAAATGGAAATTGCATCTTAATGAAAGCATATCTCAAGGTTTCTGATTTAATTTAAATTTTTTTACAGCATTAATGATCCATTGCCAAATTGCTAGAAATTCTTGTCCTAAATTTGCATGTTTCTGTAACCACCTTCAAGCCATTAACACAGTAGGATACTTTTGCTAAATTCCATGTAAGATTTAGCATTCCTTAGGTCTCTTTTCTTCTTAAATTTTATGCAAATACATGATCATTGTTTTCAAGATACTGTGCGACAAACAGACCTGAGCATTTTATGGACAGAATCTGAACAAACATCATCATTTCAGTGTCATCTGCTTTGAACACATAAAATCAAACTTACAGGTTGATAAACTACCCCATACATATTTTGTTACTCAAGTAATAAGTTTCAAGTAATAAAGCTGGGACAGGGAAGGGAACAGATCAGATCACATCTGGGAGTAAACCCTAAGACCAGGAAAGAGAATCCCAACACATAAGAGTGATAACAAGAATCCAAAATGTAGTTAATAATGAAATCTACTCTTCAGGAACCACATCCAAACTGGTTTGGGGTGAGTCAAGAATTAGGTGGCACCCTTCAGGTTTTCTCTCTTTCCACCCCATCAAACTGTTGACTGGGCAAAGAGTTACCATAAGTAAGAAAAGTTGTGCAATGTAAATAGAAGTAACAAGGGGGTTGCTGGGGAAGGCCGTTTAGGAAGTGCATTGAGCGCCATCTAGAAGAAGGGTTCGTTCGTTCCTTTGTTCCTTCGTTCGTTTGATCTTTCGATCGTTCGTTCATTGCCAAGGGTTATTCCGCTGTAGATGGGCCGTCAAAATAAGTTATAGGGGAAGTATGTAGGGGCAAAATTAATTGTTTAACCCTTCAATAGCAGTATAGAATGATGGTAGAACCAAAGTGTAGTGTTCTTGAAAAGAAGGTGAAAACCTATCCAAACTTTGAAATAATGGTATGGAATACCTTCCACTCTCCCAATAACTTGTCAACATTTGTAGCAATTTTATGTCTGCAAATTTGTCATGATAGTCCATGAAAAATACTTCTGACACAGGCCATTTAAATACAAGAATGCTGAGTGGTATACAAAGTGAATCATTAACATTTTTCCAATTCTAACATATTTTTTTCACTGGCCACCCATCTTTCCCCTCTCATCTCCCCACAATAAAATTCTGTCCTTTTAGATTTTATGAAGACTTACCTTTCTCTACTGATCCAGGTTGTCCCACCTCTGTTGCAGTGGTGATTGAGTCCACTCGTTTTGGGGGAGGAGGTGCAAGGTCCAAGGCTGGCCCAGTAGTCTCAAACTTCTGGCTTGTGGCAGGTTGATTCGAAGGTATCCTGTTTTCTAGCCTTGAAAGAGATGGTTTGTGGTAAGGGAAGCCACAGTCAAAGTGCATAGAAGTCCAGTACCCCTCCTGGTCGACAGAATGAGAGGTTGACACACTGTCTGAATCATTAAATTCTTCCACAGCATCTGCAAGGCACAGGTCTAAGTCAATGCTTGAATGATCTGATAAGGCACTGAGACTAGGGTGCTCTGAAGATTCTGATGATGAGTCTGAGAAAGTTGGCTGGTAGTGGGCTGGGTTTGGTGTCTTTGATGCAGGAGCCATGTTGCCTGCTTCAGGGCGAGGTGCAACCACAGGGGGTGGGGAGACACTTTGAAGCCATTTATCAGCAGTCAACTGAGACATGGCCTCTTCATTTGTAGGTGTTGGGGTTCCACTACTCTCGGAGTCAGTTCTCCTAACGGTGCCACCCTCCAGGAGTAACTCATTTGGTCTTGGATGCACCTCACGATATTGCCCAAAATTTTTAGATAGAAAGTATGTATTTTGGCCCGTTGGTGTAATTGGCTCACCTTCATTTGACAGTGATACAGCAGAGTCTGAAGGGGACCCATCTTGGATTCCATTTTTATTTTGTGAAAGAATCTGAACAATTTCAGAATCTGAATTCAAGGAAGTTCTGTTACTGTCTGTCCCGCTCCAATTACCAGAACTAGACCTACGCTCTTCCTTTGGTTGGAATGGTTTGCGATTACGTAGCATGACCACAGAGGGTTGGCTAGTCCTTACATGATTTTCTTGAGTATGAGCAGAGTCTAAGTGAGTAATAGAAAGTGTATGAGGCTTTGTGCTGATGATTCCTTCTGGCACTGTGGACTGCTGAAGTCGTAGACCTCTATTCCTGTTTGCCCTACCTAAAGAAGCAATACCAGCATGGTGGATGCTGCCATTGGGTAAGTTACGTTCCATGGAATTGTTTGATGAGCCTGTTAAAAGAATGAAATAAAGCCAAAATGAGAAACTATAGAGCTCACACAATCTATCACCATAACATACTGTACAGCAAATGCCACAGACAGGGTCCTTCTATGGTCTAGCTACTTAATGAAATTTCCAAAACTACCTGGATTGTGAATCCATAAGCCCTGACACTTACCTCCTGTTCATCTATGCAATACCCCATTTACCTGCAACTAACCCTGGTAAACTAATAGCACAGATAGTGAGGGGGCCCTTACTCCCCTAAACAAGAACCAATAACACCTTTGATCTTACCAAAAGTCGTAGAATAGAAGGTAAGTTAAAGGGTGATATAGGTTCATCTTTACAATCTCTAGGAACATGATGAACATCATATGTTTTACAAGATGACACATTCTTTCCAATATCTTAGCTCATGTACAGCAAACATGTTATTACATTCAGAGATATGAAATTGTACCAAGCATTACCTGGAATAGACAGCCAAAAATAACTAATATCTAACCTTTTGTAAAAGTTACAACTCAAAAGGCCAGGTGGAGACAGTTTTAACACAATGTGACAGATGATTTCCATACCTAGACCAACCCACCTCCGCAACACTTTTTCAAAGACTGACATCACCTCACCCCTACAAAAAACTTTGTAATCATCTTTGAACTGATAAGGTGATACGCTTCACCACGCTTCACTATGTTTGCCATGAAGCAACAGCCTGCTTTAATCTGTCCCTATTCCTCATGTTAAGTTCATTGTTCAAGCTCCTCGATACACCCAATGCACATATGATTTATGTACGAACAAGATTCATGGATGGCGATCTTAAGAGGACATGACACCTGCCAACATTTGAAAATTTACCCATTGACTTAATTTTTGACACAATCATTTTTTTTTTTCAGAAAATGAGGTAATATCGCCCCTCCCTTCCCTTCCCCCTAAAATATTGAAAACAAGTTACCATCATTGAGGATATTGAAAGGGATGCATAGATAGGTAGCTTCCCCAATGTAAATATGAGTCATTGACAAGGTCGTATCAAACAGGGCTTTTGGATGGACATATTTTCACAGAACTTTTATCAATAAGCATCTGTCCTTCACATGACATTGGAAAATTTACATTCAAAAACTTAATTCAGGTTTTCCAGTTTTGTTTCACATAATGCAGGCCACATATCAATTTATTTCAAAAACATTCTTCAATATGTGAGAAACAATCAACCAATCATTCATGTCAAGCAGTAGTATACTAACCATCAGAGGTGGAATAATCTCCAGACCACCTATTCATGATGCGACCCCTCGGGACTGATCCATTTCTGTTTCTATCAGCATTAAGCCTGACATTACGAGGAAGAGATCCAGTCCAATTTGAAACAGGTATTTCTTCCAACTGCTTCAAAGTATTTGGATCTATAGGCTCATTTGGGTGAAGTACAAGTTTGGAGTTCTTCTTCAACTTCAAAGAGCTTAATATAGAAATACCTCGTTTACTGAGGTAGGACCGTTTCTTGTTTTTCAGCATTCTTCGGTCCAAACTTTGAGTTCTAAGTTCCTCACTCAGGGCACTCGTAGACACAGTGGATCCCTGCGAAGAACCTCGTTCAAAGTCCATATCAACTGCATTTGGAATACCAGCGATAGTGCTTCTCCACTCATGGCGGCCATGTTTTTGCCTCCTTCTCTGGGCAAGTTCCAGACTTTGTAATGTGAGAGAGCGACGTACCAGGGACAATCTTTTGAAGTTGTCACCTGAAATATCCACTGAAATATAGGATGAAGAAGGTGCAGAGAGGCGTACAAGTTGCTCTGGTGTAGGTAGATGACTTCTGTGATGCCTGCTACCTTCCCATAGAACATCACGGGCAGACTGAGTTCTTTGAACTTTTCTTGGCTGAGAAATCCTCTCAGGTTTCTGTTCATGTGGTGAAGGAAGTTGGTCCAAATCCTGTTGATGCAAGAGGGAAAATATATTTGAGAAATTGTAGCAGCAAAGCTCAAAGCTCAATATGCAAATATTAAATGACCATAGACCATATGCACATGATGTCACAAAGTTAAAAGTATGGCCTCTTTTGGTAAGGTAAGGCTAGTTTTATGGCCCAGTTTCCAACCACTTGGTTCAAGTCGAACCAGCCACGGCCCTCCTTTGGAAGAGCAAATCCATCACTGCACGGTGACACCAGCAAATGCAGATAACTGATTTGTCAATTAACTGACACCCACATGAGCCTTTTCCATGCTGAAGGCAAATCTTACAATGTGCTGATTGCTCATCATCTTTGTTTTAATTCAAAAGTTACATCACATAATGTCAGTCTAATGCATTGGGTCTATATTCACCTTATATCTTTACCTCAATCAATGCAGTTGTGGTTACATAGCAAACACAAATGGCATTAAAGTTCTCTTTTTAATACAGAAATCTTAAGTATCTTTCTATGACAGTACATGAGGTAATCAGGAATTAGAGGTTACAGCACACCATTAACAGAGGATCCATTCTATTACCATTCAAGAGAGTTATTCTGAGTAAGCACATCTAGGGACATGGGAAGCAGGAGGAAGGGAGAGGTATATGAGGAGGAGGGGTGGAAGAGGAGGGGGCACGATTGATAGAGGATAGGTCAAGAGAGGGTTGGCACAGGAAGCAAATGGAAATTTTGCAAAAATTTATTGAAAAAACATTGCTGTTGTGGAACAGTATACAATGGCCTGTAAGTTTGAATGCAACTTATCACTTACAGTGCAACTTATCAATGATATTCCTGGACATGATTTTTAAGTAGAATAATGAGATATATTTATTTTCAGTACATTTCATGCCTGTCACAAGAAGTTGGTTTAAAATGTACTGTTGCTTCCACACAATTTTTTTTATCCTTTTTGGTATAAAAATGAGGGAATTTCTATACATATCCAATGCAAGTATTATAGAGTGCCCAATGAGATGGCACTATTCATGCAAAGGCCATTTAATGTCATACAGTGTGTATGTATGTGATTAAAAGTCCTTCTTACCTAATTTAAAGAAAATTGAATACACTTGAGGGTGTATCACTACTTATCTTAGCAACTAAACACACCATCAACTATGGGTACCCATCTTAAATACCATCAAACCTGCTGGGCTTCCAATCAAAAACGATTGAGAATGACAGAGGCATAGCAGGTTGGAAGTCAATCACTCTTAATGGTCTCTGACTGTCATTTGCCGGAGGCATATCTGAATATTTATGAGTAGCTGAAATGCTAGCTTAACACACCCAGAACAGCTTACCCATCACATGTTGGGGCCATTCAGCAGGTAAAAATGCAGCATTTGAAAACCGCAATAAATAACCACCCAAGGGAAGAAGATGCAGACTATTTTGTCTCAGACTAACTGAAAAACTTTGACGAAACTTACTTCACCACCAGCTTGACAGGAGAACTGTCTGAAAGCTGCAGGTTATAAATGTAAACTCTCTGGAAATAAATGGGATTATCTCTCCATGCTTTTCCCTACTACATTTGGGAACATCAAACAGAAAGGTGCACTTTAAGATGGTCTATTCCTAGTATGGTTCAAGGTTTACATAAACATGACCAGAAATAATAAATTCTGCAATGATGCTGTGGTAAATATGCAAACACCTGAAGATTGAGTTTCTTCAAAAATTTTAGCTCTATGCATAAGGAATTTCTTGCTGATGTATTGCTCCGGCTGATTTCAATTTCCAGTGCAAGTGGTTGCAGCAGGGATCAGGAGCTGCTACTAGAGTAGCAGCTTTCTGGTTACAGAGGGCTACATGGTACCATAACTGCCTATCCATATTTAAACAGTAGTGATAATGATAGCAATAATAACAAGAAGGCACTTAAAATGAATCCTTACTAAGGGAAACTTGAAAGTAGAAAACTTTGAGGACCCTTGCAAGACCTCTGTGGTTTTACAGTTGGACAGAGGAGAGAGAAAGAGGGCAAGTTGCTAAATGAAAAGGTGATATCAGGGGCAATGTTTTAAAACTACTCTGGGTATTGTGGCAGCACAAACTGTAATTTTACACAAATCAGATGTAACAAAAGGTAAGTTCATGTTTGCTGTGTGAATGTATTTGTTTAAATTTATGGATACAGAAATAACAAAGCTGGCCTGCATAGGTGTCACAAATCTCTCTTTCAAGAACCATGGTTCTCACAAAAACGAAAGTGTTATCTTTTGCTCAAGAAAATGTTGTTGACCCCTTAATTCAAGTGATGCAATTTCGATACCTCTGGTAATGCTTAGCTTACATAAGAGTTACAGCTATTTCTGGACTTTAATGTTAAGACCACATTATTTCTCCATCATTAAAGCTTATTCTTAATGTCATGTGGATCGCAGTTTTAAATGTATTAATTTTCCTCTGGAAACTTGGCTTTTAAAAGCAACATTTTTACTTTATCTGGTGTACTCTTAGTAAACTCTGAGCAATGAGCAGCACTTACACATCTAAAAGCACTCAGAAACCTCTGGAGTTAGTTAGCTAGATGAAGTTTTACAGCTCCGTTTCTGACAACTGGTTAAGGTGGGCAGACTGTTGCCACCTTTCAAGTTGTGGCTCACTGGCTTTGTTTTGCCTTCTGCATTGCTTACATGCTGAGTACCCAGCACAATGGCAGAAGGTTCCATTTTTCAGTCTTCAGTACGACAGAAGAACATTGTACAGAACATTTCAAAAAGTTCAAGTTTTTCAGTTTTTGACCACCAAACATGTACCTTGCACCCACCCACATTACATGCCACTAACATTCAGAAAAGATTTACTCTGCAGGATCGACTTGAATATTCTATTTTTGAATACCTTCTTCTCAAGTTTTCACATGTCTGGAAAGAAATGGAAAGTGAAAAATGTCCTACTGAGCAAGAGGTTTATTGGTTTTCCTACTGTTTGCTTTCTGACAGTGCTTTCTCACACCCTTAGCATGAATAACAATGACAGGCCTGCTGAGGAAAAATATCCTGTCATGGTCACCCCGAAAATGCAGTTGAACAGTGAAAATATTGACAATAGTACTGGTGACATGAATACTGTACAATAAGAAGAGACTTGTCAGCAACTTGAATGGGCTAATCTCTGCTGTTTCACTTTATGCCGCTTTGACATGTAAAGGAAGCAAATTGCTGCCAGTAACCATGACAACATGACTTCATGAAAATATGTGATTTCATACATCACATGTCAATGTATTCAATTTCCTTCTAATTGCTGATTCTAGGAGCAAAAAACCACAAAACAGGTGGAGTATAAACCTTTCACAAATTAGTGTGTAAGATTAAAGAGACACTTTCTGACAATCCTATACTACAGATACTCATTAAACTTGACATATTATTTCCTGTCTACATAAAATGCTGTAAGGGCATCAAATTCTATGGAAGGGAACAAATGATATTGTCACAACTACGTTACTTTTAGCCAGTAGGAGCTGGTCATGAGGTGCTGAGTTTTCTCGAAGGATTGTTACTTAGATGGAAGGGGAGGAAGGGTGAAAAGAAGAGCACAGCTTTGCTGATATGAGCTAAAAAGGGAAAGAGGAACAGAAAAATAAAGGGCCAGTGAAAATTGAATAAGCACAAGTAACATGCATGTCATTAAGCCACACAACTGAAGAAACATCTTAACCTACACAAGGGGGAGCCAAAATCAAATTCCTGGCTCAATTAAGGCCTGATTCTCACTAAACTTAATTTTAATTGAGTGTTCCTCCTAATTTTAGCTTGACAGGCAGGGTCAACTTGTTCACTCCTATAAAGGGCCAAAACAGGAAGTCTTCTGGGTACTTGTGAACTGTGAATGAACTTCTATCAATCAACAAACAATCACATATAAAGCCTACTAGAAAATCCAAAGACAGTTTTTCACTACTAGCTGTGCTCAACAAGTAGTGTCAGAGGTCAGCTATACAAAAGCCATTGGGATTATAAATCCACTGCTTTCCCACTGCTCTATTGGAAAAATTAAAAGGTATTCTTTGAAGCTAGAGAGCTTCCAAATGGCAAATATACATTCATTCTTTTTTGATTCGTGTATGGTTGTTCCATAAGTTCTTGAATTTGAAACAACTTTTTCTTAAGTCCTCCACATGATCAAGCAGTTAGAGCATCCACTTGCTGTCAGGTGGTTTCCAGTTCAACTCCTGACCAGGTCTTGCCTGCGTAGCAGACTGTGGGGCATATTCCTTGTTCAGTCATATCCCCACCAAGTCTGCCAAAGTGAAAACCGAACAGATTCTTTGAATATTCATAGAAATATGTGGCCTCAAGACTGGATGAATGTTAGTGAATATTCATAAGAAGGCAGCATCTGGTCCCGTTTAAATTATACAGTAGCCCATGCACACCACCCACAGAGTTTATATGACATGGTGAAGTACACTTCCCGGTAGTACCCACTGGACGGTTGGTTATACAACGAAGCAGTGATCCGATTAGGTTCCGATCTAGTCATTCAGTTTACAACACCAAGAATACACACACTTGCTCAAAACAATAACATAACAAATGAGGCAGGACATGAACAAGTCATATTATGGTAATGAGTTGGCGTCTAAAATTGGACGCAAGCCTCTTTGTTTTGGTAGTTTGTGAAGCCTTAAAGGGGAGTGAACAAACAAAGTCTGTTCCGCGGGGCAGACAAGGTCACATCCAAGACTTAACAAATGGAACCTACTGCCATTGTGCTTGGTGCTCAGCATAAGCAATGGAGTAGGGGAAACAAGTCAACAACTGGAAAAAAGTTAGAAACTAAGCCTTACAACTCCATCTAACTCACTCAAAAAATGTTTAAAAAGTCAAATAAATAAATAAAAAAAAAAAACTGGGCTGCCCCACACGGGAGACAAGGGGGAGTATGTCTAGACTAAGATCTTTACTGCAGTACTACTGATGATGTCTTAGTTTCCTCTCTTTCTACATGAAATAACATCATGTACATACTCCTCAGTATTCTCCCCTATTAACATTTACCTAAGATACAAAAGCTTATATCTACACATGCCTCTATTTTGAAACGCGACTTCTTCTTTTCAGTTCTAAAGCTTTCAAACTAAGTCTGATTGCATGTTCTATATTATGAAGAAATGTGAGATGAATTGAATTAAAGAGCAAGAGCAGTCATCCAAAACTTATTTTGAAGCTAAACTACACAATTTTCTTTCTTATCTTCAAAGGTTTTTTATTAAAATTTTAGAACATTAAAATTGCATATTCAAACCAATGTAAACCATGCAGTTACTCATAGAAAATTCATACTTGGTGGGAAAAAAAAATTAACAAAATGCTCCCATATGACTTTAAAGAAGTAAACATGAAATAGGGCAGTTTGCTACACTACCTAAACCAATTACCAACTTCCATTGGCAGTTAACCAGTAAGCTTTCATTTGAAAAAAATCTGTTAGATTATGTGAGCACCTTTAACGTATTTCAAGATATACCCCTACAAAGTTTGAATGTTTCTGAAGAAACTAGCTGCTAATACAATAATGATACAATAATGATGTGAAGTGTCGCACAGTGTTGACATTTCTTTTGTTAACCCTACATAAATTATCTCTTAATTACTCAACAGATAGTTTATGGTTTGGTAATTGATGCTGATGATTTTCAAGGACACAATTTTAACCTTTCAAAATAGAAACTCTCAGGACAAGCTAATGTTTACAATTGCCCTTGGGATGGACAATGCAAAAAGGATAACATTATCTACACAGCATGGCATGCCCCTTCCTAGGAATCAAAATATTTGCATATTGAGCTATGTTTATGCATAATTAAGTGCAAATCCAAAATTAACCAGCACAGTGGTTCATTTTTAGTGGATTTTGATGGGAATTGTGGCAAGTTTCTTGGGTTTTAATGCTTTTTACAATTTAATAGCCCAACTTTATCATTTTCATGTCACACCACCTATAAAGCCCAATGTTCTACAGCAACTTGACAAACACAGTGCAACTGGTTTGCCTGTCTGTTTTAGTCTCTCTTCTTTGCATTGAATGTAATCAACAGCAGACAATAACCTTTATATTGTCATCAAGTATTTCCTGTTGGTGTATCATATTGTGACAAGTTCAGACAAAACCACATGGTATATTTAATTGGTTACATATTATTCTAACTCCAATTCCTTCCTCTTCCTAATAAAACATGTGATAATGGTTATAGGACATATTGCAAAATGACTGGTTATCTCATTGCTCTGCTTGTCAAACATGACAAACCAGACCCAACATGTTTTCAAAACTTCATCAAAACAAAACAACTGTCCAATATGACAAATATAGATCTGCAAACATGTTGCTTAGTGCCTACTGAAATGAATATTCATAGCAAATGTTAAGAGGTTTGAATATTCATGAAAATGTAGTTGTGAAGCAAAAACAATATTACTGGTTGCAGAATTGATTCACACAATATTGCTATGACTTGGATATGTTTCCACTAAACTCTTCAAGTGCAATCAGTTTTGTTGCATATTAATTTGTATTTACCTTTGTAATTATTAAAATTATCTTTAATGGAAGTGCAATGAAAACAATTTAATATCCCCGAAAAACAGAAGGTTAGCTTAGGTTAGGTGGAGTTTAACGGCACAGTTTCTGGTTCAAGTTAAGCCAGCCATGGCCTTTTTTCCAGTCATGGCTCACTAGCCAAAACACAAAATAAAACAGTACCTGTTGTCGGTATCACCATCAATATCACACCATAGTGACACCAATTTTTATATTACATACAAGCAAGAACAAGGGCATTGAAGGACTAGAACTGTTAAAGTTACAATCATTTCATTTGTATTTTTGTACTGGAATATAGTGACATAAAATCATAAATGGAAATTATCAGAATTAGTGAACTCCCTCTTTCAATCATGTAAGCTGCTCTAATCCATCAAGTTCATTCACCATGTAGACAAATTTGGAGAGCAAGTGATGGTCTGATTTCAGGCTGCCATAACTGGGGTCTCTCACCTTTTAATTTTTCAATTTCCTTGCTTACCTGTATTATGAGTTGTTGTCACACAAAATTGTATCTTGATTCCTTCAATTTCACAGAACATGAGAGTTTGAAATTTAAGTAGACAACAGACGAATACAATTTAAGGCTTATGGCCCAAGAATGACTGCCTAAGTAGCTAAACACAAGCCATAATCAGATTTGTCTATATCAGGGTTGTCCAACCTTTCGCAGCAGTGGGCCACATGTAATGGTTATGATGGACGAGGGGCCGCATTCTCTACTCGTTTTTTTTTTTTAATTTTTCCCGATGCCCAAGGCAACAAAATGCAATCATTGCGGGTAGGGAACACTGATTATTTCCGTTTTGATTGAACAAATGAATAAATTTTAGCACAAATTGATGGTGTTGGGCAGAATATTCAGACAAAGTTTTTTTTTCATATTCCTCCTGAATCATTCTCAACCCGCCCCTGTGGACAACACTCCAATGTAGCTACATGTAGCAGACATTTGAAATGAATTATTTATCAAAAGTAAGCATGCCATAGTGGACAGCCAAGCCTAAAGTTGTCATCCATTAATTAATCTGCTTATTGAATAATTTTGCAATTTTGATTATTTCTGACGGGCCGGACGCAACCTTTTTGCAGGCCGGACGGTGGCCTGAGGGCCGTAGGTTGGACATCCCTGGTCTATATGAAGCACATCTACCTAATAGAAGTATAGGCCAGGGTTAAGGTTGAATCAGATTTGTAAACCAAAACTGTAGGAAGTGTTTCCTTTAAAGGACAAACAACACATCTAATATTGTACTTGTGCATTCCCATGGTCAACATAAATACAGTATTTCACATTTCCAGCATGAGATCAGGGGCCCATTCCACAAAGACTTCCGCACAATCTTAAGTTTGATTCACCATACCTAAGTCAACAGTAAATCATACTTAAGATTGTGCGTAACTCTTTGTGGAACGGGCCCCAGAATTATTATTTATAAAACTGCTTTGCTTCTTCAAAGGCACCAGATACCCACAATAACAATATTACCAAAACATGTATCTATAATTTTTTATTTTTGAGAGGACTTCTAATGCTAAACAAAGACGTACCAGACAACCAAGGAAATTTAATTTAGAAAGCTTCTAACCTTTCCATTTCCAATCTTCTTTCATTTAGCGCAAAGCTAACTTTACCTGACTTTAAATTGTCATGGTGTGAGGAAAAGTCAAAATATCTTGATAAGCTAGTGGGAGGCTTGGACTTAATCTCCCATGCAGATTGGTTTCCACAAAGTACAGCTAAACCCAACAAGACCTTTGACAATTTTATTGTCTTTCAGGGAAAATAAACATGACATTTTATGGTCCTGTTCAGCCACAGAGCAATGTTTTGGGGGATCCAACAAAGGGAAGTTTCCAAATAAAGTGACTGTTTGTCTGACAGAAAAGAGTCCCACAGTAACTGGCAGCTGATAAAAAAGTAACCCTATTAGACTTATTTCAGGGAAAGAAGTGTTTACATGCACAGAGTTCTAGCTAAAAGTATTTGCCACATTAAGAAAGGATCAATTTTGTATCATGTGTATTACAGAGTACATCCAAAGTGGTGTTTCTTCAAGAACTCTGAATTTCTAAAAAAAACATTTGATAAACGCAACTTTTAAACAGATTCTACATATGAGTAAGTACAACTTTGAAACAAGCAACACCAAGCAACAAGTTTTCAACAATTTTTCTCATTACTGTAAAAAATTTTTCTCAAGCCTAGCTCTATTCACATTTTGTGCACAATAGTATACCACTGTACATAAACTGAGAGGTGGGAAATTAATTTCTGAACTGTTGGTATCACCCATCCCTTATTAACCCTTTACTGTTGTGTTCCAATCAGGGCATATTTGCCTGCCTCGGGAGTGGGCGGAAAAGCGGATGTAGCACGCCCAGCATCATCTTCCATAGGCTATTGGCCCCGTGACCTTAAACTATTGTCTCTCTCCTTGTTGTGGCCGAATTTTGTAGCTACTTGCAGTTTCGACCTCAGCATGAAACAGGAAAGATGGGTGACAGCCGGGCTCTCCGCCTGGGTCCAAAAGGACCCAAACAACTGTAAAGGGTTAAATGGAAAGAATACCATTTGTCCATGCATGGATTAGCATGGATTACTGTATACATGGTTGAACCAGTACTTAATTACATGCTATAGCAAGCCTTCCTGTAGCCTGGGGAGCAGACTAAGTCTTTTCATTCAGCTCATCGCTACGAAAAACCAACGTCCACCAGCGTTGGAGCCAAAATCATTTCAACTTGCGTAGACATCCAACGGAAACTTCATTTACATAGCTCTCCCTGGATTGGTTGAAGCAAGGCTATTAAATGTTTACTTAACAGGCAACCCTTGTACCATAGTACAACAGTTACACTAAGTCATGGCAGTCAATGTTATTCGACACTGGTTTTGCGTGGTACCATGCAAGCATACACACACACAGTACAGTGGTTTTAAGAGCAACCGATCATACAGCCACAGGAAAAGACAGTTCTATACTTTTGAAAAAAAGATTAAGTACTGTTTCTAAATCAACTCTTTGATAGAAGTTGTTATTGTTTGAAAGAAGCAGCCCATGATCAAGACTTCCATCTAAATTAAAAGGTTTAATGGACATACAGTAGTAATCCTATGTTCTTGTTTGGTTTAAAGGACTTCGAACGTAGCATTGCAAAGGATTAAGTCAATGAGCACCACCTGCCTCAGGAATAGACCAATTGTGGTGAATGCTCAAAAATATTAAGATGATTAACTTTTGGGCTCATTGAAAGGAATTTCTGACCATTGTTGGCAGGCTCTGGGGGCTGCAGCCTAAAGGGGACTGCAGCCACAGAGGTGCTATGCAGGCTAGTCTCCCTATGAATAGAAATTCTGTTCATGGGTTCACTTTTTGTACTCAAAGTAGTGAGTACCAACAAAGGAAAGAATTAAAACTAAAGGTAGCATCTTTCTACATCATGTTCTGTGCTACCGAATGCGTACCACTAATATTCCAAATCATCTTTGAATAATTAAAGCAACCATTTCCACATTCCAGAAAGCATGTACACTTATTGAATCTTCAATGATCTACATTAAAAAATGCCCATATTTGTATTCTCAGATGAATTGAGCACTGGTATCAATGGAAACAGCTGAGCAGGACTTGAAGCTGTTAGAACATTAGTGACGACGCATGAAGAAATATCACACTACCAACATGGAAGGTGAATCACACATGTATACAAACTGACCATAAATCAACATGAGCTGGTAACATACCATTGTACAACATAAGCACACCACACATATTCAATTTCTCTTTGTGTGTACACAATGTAAGTTATCACTTCTCAAATTTCCAGGACTGATGGCAGCATGGAAAAAATTGCCAACCAGGAATAAAGTGAAGAAAACCAAAAATCAATGGACAAAAGGAAACTACCCAAGCACTCACAGAGCTCTACAGCTAATGTACACTGCCACCACAGCTTGAAACAACTGACTGCACCAATGGTTGTGGCTGTCTGGCCCTTTCTGATAGCTGTGATGCCCCTCAGTTAATGTCTGTTGAAATAATATAGACCTACGGCCATTTTTCTCATTTTGGCCGTGCCCTTCTTTAAGCTTATTTCGAGCCCTGCTGCAACAGTACCACCCATCTAACCAAGGCAAAAGAATACTACTTTGAAGTACCATAGGACCACCATGGTATAGCCCTGGTGCAGTTTTATTCACTAGAGCAGGAGAGGTGGTACCAGGTGGTTACAAGAGGAGGTTACAACAGATTGGTATAACGACAGTCATTTGGTAGCAACATGCCAAGTAGAACCTCAGTCACATCGTATCTTGGGGACAGGTCACAAGTAAACATTGGCTAAATTGTTACATGTACATAGAATGTGCAAAATTTACTGCAACTGCTTTGTAGGACTGACTTGAATTATTCACCAACTCCAATAATTCACATCCCTCATAAGAATCAAAGCTGATTATGTGTGCAGTAGGTTTAACACCAAATCTGTCTCTTTTAAAATCATAAATCCATTTCACACTGTAGCAGATGTGTTGTTCCACATGTGACTGTTCAAACCAACATTAAGGCTACCACAACAACCATGGAAGTACTATGCAACAACTATAGTCTACATTTCCATGGGCGTCCGCAGGTATGGGCAAGGGGGGGCACTTGCCCCCCCTGGAAAATCAAAAATTTGAAAAAACGTATAAAAATCAAAGCAAAAACCCAAACAAAACGTGTTTTCCAAGTTTCTAAGCGAAAAATAGGCTTTAGAAATGCCATTTCCGGCGATCTGGGCAGCATTTTGGGCTGAAATTTTTGGATGCTTTGTGTCAATTCATGGTGACTTGGAGGTTTTCCCCCCCCTAGAAATTTTGCCCCCCTCCCCTGACCTTTTTTCTGCAGATGCCCATGTACATTTCACTCCATGTGGCTGTTTCATTTTAGGCCATACTGATTTAGTATTAGGATTAGCTTCTTTTCTACTCCCTTTCAAGCTCTTTAATTCAATGTTACGTACATGCTGCTTTTGAGATTTCATTGCGATATGATTCCATTTGATACACTTGCATTTAACACTTTACCACAGAACTCATGAAGTATTTTGCAGCATGTAGCAAGTTAAATGGATAAATATATGTATAGCCAATAGCTACAGATTTGCAACCAACACCATAGAACCGCTCTTGAGATTTTGACTTTTATTTATCCTAGTGGGTATCACTTTGATACTGAATATTTTTACATTATTTTTCAGCTCAAGTACATAAATCGGGAACAAGTTAACAGTACGAACTTGAAGATCACAAATAATATTAGGAATTTAGGATTTGTTTCCCAACTAAAAAGGAAATGAAAGAGCAAACTTTTCATGGATTTCCATCTACTGGTATCTTTACTTTATTTTTGTAAAAGCCCTTGCTGGTTCATCCTGTTGACTCTTTCAATCCTCTCTAATAATTCACACTCATTTGTTAATGGCAGGGTGATATAATTATCAGGGATTTTTTGTGCAAAAGACTTAAATCACAGCACTCAAAAGTGGGATTAAACATAAAAAATAAGGAAAATAAGTAAAAAAAAATATATGTGTCCATTGTACCTACCAAAACATACACACCATGCAGATATAAGAATGGCATCCCCAACAATGTAGCACGATGCATGCAAAGCATGGACCAAACATAATATATCAGCGGAATTATGAAAATAAGAGAAGGGAAAGAATAGGTTAGTGATGATGCATCTACCATAGCTGTGATAGAAACATTAATCCATCAAAATGTAAACAAATATTATAATAAAACCAATAAAATAACTCAAAACTGGTGAAGACACTCAGCTATAAATTAACTATCAGATCCAAATTTATGACTAATTGTGACAACTGAGCAATCAGGAAGAAAGTGAATGACCAAAACTAAAACAATTCTATGAAGGGAAAATTTGGGGAGGGACACTGAGTAACAAAATTTTAAAATCTATGAAGTGATCAAAATAAATAACATAACATCAACACGGCTTGCCTTGATATCTTTAATTCCAGCTATACGCATTATTAAGAGGAATGCGTACTGCAAGCACTACAGCCAATCATGTTGAGACCAATGAAAAAATAGCAATTGTTAGTAAATAAGAACTAGTTTCAATAACATGCTTCCAGCTACTCCTTTCATATACTTTTTTACCAGTGTTTATTAATGTATTTATTTAATATATCCTTCTACCAATTTTCATGCACACAAAAAAGATCAGTCTTGCACACATCAACATTTATTATCATAGAACAAAGTTTTGTACTTATGGCACTTGAAGTTTTCTACATGTTTTGTAATATACAGTATTTACACTGAACAGTTCGTTTTAGTGAAGGTTGCAAATGTAACCTTAAGCCAACTGCTGCATAAAAGTGCATCCTTAAAATTGATATATGTGTAGGGTAAGGTTTTTATTCATTGTACTACTTTTCTGATAGGGGAAATCAGTTACTTCAGCCATAAACACAGTTAAAAAACAAAGCAGCCATGAAAAGTTACAAAGCAAACTTGATAGAATGTACCACTAAATTTTAAACATAATTATGGACAAAATCCCCCATACCTTGGTCTAGGAGTCACTTAACTTACAAGGTGCCATAAAATTTACAAATCTAAACCTTGTAATATTTCATAAGGTCAAAAATAAACAAGACATAAGTGGTTCTAGTTACAACTAAAATTCAGCTAATGGAAGTCCTGATTTAATCCCTCACAAACCTACACCCTTCATAAAGAATGGTTTCTGCACTTAATTATCATTTTCCCCATATTTTGGGTCACCTTTTCAACCTGTCCATATTTTGCAAAGAGAACTATTGTAATAGATGTCCACTCTCCCAATCAGTATTTGGCAAACAAAAAATTTTGACTTCAAGTCACCTTTTGAATTCATGAAAATATTGATTGAATATAATATAAAAACTAATTTCAAGTGAAAGCTATCTTCTTGGGAGTATCATCTGTTTTGATTCCCACAATATCAGCCTTGTGTCTAAGAGGATGGAGATCACTGTTAAGTCAGTAACTGAGAGGCAGGAATACAAAGAAGATCTGTTATGAAACAAGTACTGTAAGCTTTCAGATACTGGTTTAATTAAAACATGTTGTTTAAAATGAGCATACAGCTTTACAGTCTAGGAAGTGGAAGGTGAGGTAAACAGACTTGCAATGATTTTATCTAATAAACACTTCATTTATAGCAATCTTCAGGCATTTTGCATCTCCACTGGATGGAAAGTTGGGGAACAGGGTTAACCTAACCAACAAAACAATAGGCCTGGAAAGAAAGTTTTGATAAATGATCATTTTTTTTTTTTTTTTTTTTAAATACGGAGTTTCTTTGTCTGGTTTTTTAATATTTTAAAGACCCCTGTCACACTTTCTGTGTATAAACTTACCTAAAACCTACTCCCACAGATATATTGAACTATAAATTGCTTTCATGTCAAAGGTTAAATGATGATCATCACATACCAAGCCACTTCTTTGTCTATCAACATATCTCACATCATAAACTAAAATGTATTTTCCTTAACTCCTTCAACAATCAAATCTCCATATTCTAACTGACCTCAGGTTACCTAAACCTTTGTCACAGCAACATGAAATATCCAGGTACCGGCTGCAGCCTAGCAGAGATTACGATCATCCAATGTTGAATTTACACTTGAATTTTCTTTAAAAAATTTGAAGGAATTCATTTCTCAAGGCCAGAAGTCAACGACACAAACTAGACTGTCTACTAGTGTTAGTGTGAGTTTGGAAAAGTGTGCAAAGGCTAGACAAAGTGAGTAGGTTAGTGTTGACAGAAAGGATAGCTATTATGTGCAGTTAAAAGTTAGTGCCGTGAAAAGATGGTAAAAATTAGTTCATACTTTTTGCATGTAGCAAGCAAAGAGAACAATATATATAGACCCATTTTATATGATGCCATGCTTTGTTAAGTATCTTGTCAAGTTGACACATTGGGCATAAAACTCAAAATATATGTGACAACAAATAAAAAATACATCAAGTACACATCAAGTCATGTACTCATTGGATACATGTTTCATCAATGAACTACTTAACGCATTCATATACTGACTCCGCAGCAGCATTTTGTACATCTAATGGATGATGAAATGTGAAATATGTGCTTTTTATTGCAGCACTGTTCAAACCTTCAATCTTTATAACATATAAATACCAGTCTGTACATAAATTAGTTTCAAAATTCCATAGAATTCTGTTAATAATATAGGCTTACATAAATAAAGGCATGCAAACATTCAAACTAAACATTTTTCTGGACCTTTACCCAGATTTTCTAAGCAATCACAGCAAGGAACAACATCTTTTTTGGAAGAAAAGGTTTTCACAGCATCAACTTTGATCAATCAAAGCAAACAATTAGACCAATGAGTGTACATTAAGCATGAATGAAATTTGTCATTCAATTGTTTCTACTTAAAATTTTTCACTGCAAATTGCAACAAACTACAGTGTCTACAGTGCTTGTCCCAACCCACTTGAAAGTTTGAACTACTGTATTGCTTTCTTCCATATTATTACTTATATCGGGGAAAATACTTGCAATCAGAGCAATAAGACAATCGCAAATCCTAAATTCAGTTTTCCAGTTCTGGTCTTTGTTTCAATAGTTTGAATTGGTTTGGACTCGGTATAATTTCAAAGTAATTTTTTAAATGAATTCCTGTGGTTTTTCAAAAAATTACATAATGTGTTGCTGCATAGTTTTTCATTTTGGGACCTTCTTTTGTACTGGTCTTTTTTATTTACCTCCTCTATTGTTGTGAAAAGAATAATTTTCATCTGAACCTTATATAATACACATAAATTTCTCACCTGGCAGTTATTGCAAGTCCTTTTTAATTTTACGAAATGTGAACAATAACTCAGAAGGTTCCAATCTGATTTCTCACATTTGAAACAAGGTATTAAACTTTGCATAGCCAAGAAGTGTTCAAACATTAAGAGTGTACACACTTCAAAATGTCATCAGAACAAAGACATAAATCTCTCTCCAATCAGATGAATGGATAAATTGATAGAAGGGAAGACATTAACAACTGTCATCAAGTTTTCCTTTTTTATCTTTTCTGTGACTTTTAATACTTTGTCCTAAGTTTAATCATATTATGTTCAAATATTTCCAATTTTTGTTGAATTTGAAATTTCTTGGACTATACAAGATGGACCAATCAAAAGCCATGCTTTCACTTATTTTACGTTTCTTTCTTTTTTGAGGGGAGGAAGGTTTGGGAGAAGGGAGCATAGGGGTTTTTATGCAGGTTCATGCATTAAGTAGATTTACTACACTAAGTAAATCACATATTTGTTATGACAAGAAGACAAAGATGTCTTACTTTAACTTTCTGAAGTTATAATTGACAGAAAATATAGAAACTGAGTTATCAGCAGGGTATTGCACAGCAGTGGTACATACACATCTATTTCAACTACATTACAAAATGTAATGGTTAATTACGATACTTTATAACTGACCTATCTACAACATTAAGTTCAATTATAAGTAATTTTATGTTACACAAAAAACTAGATAGAAGTAATGTTATTCCACCTAGTACCATATATGTGCATACATGTACATAGTGTAACTTCCTGAAAAAAAGACGAAACTTAACAAAAAAGGGAAAAAAATGTTTTAGCTACAGTGATCAACCAAAAGCAAACAATTTCAACATAATTTTTTTATGAAATTAAACAAGATAAGACGATTATGTAGCCATTTCTAAGGGAGAAAATTAATGGGATAAAAATATCAGATATCGACAGGATATAAAAGAACCAACAAACCTGTGGGAAGTAAATTTCATAGTCATACTGAGCTTTTCCTTGATTTTCAAGAAGACTGGATGCACGGACACTGTACAATGTCACTTCATCATCATGATACTCTTTCAATTTGTCCCTCACTGCCTTGAGGTTGGTGCAAGCTTTCTCGTAGACAGAGAGGATGCAAGGAGGTCTGGTTGAAGGATGAAACAGTTCCTTCTGACATTCCTCTGGGGTTCTGAAGTGGTCAGTGATGATTTTAAAGGAGTCAAGATTGGACACCGCTGATGAGAAGAACAAAGTAAGAGCTGGGCATCAAATTTATGGAAAGAATGAACTAGAGACAATAACTAATAACACCATATATACCTCCAGGAAATTGCACAACTCTATTTTCTGAACATGTACCAGCACTAGAAATGGCCAAAACAACTTAGCCAGGGCCATTGACCACTAAATGACAGTTGTGGTGCCATTCACAACTGGACTTATGAGATAAAGTTCAGTAAAATAGAGCTATGTACAGCCAAACTGTTCATTTCAGCTGTGCCCTTTCTGAACCTAATATTCCAAGACCTGTTACACGTCTTTTACAGAAATACATCCTGAAACTATTTTGTACATTTTTATGCAGATTGCTGAGTATATCCACCATGAGACACACTCATGAATCATTAATAAAAGTCTAATCCCCAAGCTCAAATATCAGGGCTTATAGCTGACAGTGGGGAAGGGGGGGGGGTTAGAAATCAGGGAGAAGTTTGATTGTACCACTATCTGTTATAGGGTTCTAACAGTGGGTGACAATGGGAGAGTCTCCCACGCAATTTGTAGAACCAATTAAGGGGAATGTGGTCACCCACGCATCCATGAGGATCACAAACAGCACTTAAAGCTGCAAAATTGTATTAAAATTACAGTAATGATGCTTTCACAGAAGCAGAAACCAACCAGAAAAAGTATGCCATACAGAATTTAGTTTTATTTGAACATGTTTCCCCTATCTCACTGTTGGGTGTATTCACGAGCGACTATACTTACTCCTTGCTTCATCTTATTTGCATTAATTTAGGGCACTGCGCGCAACTCGGAGCAGCTCTGACACCACGCCCCTATGTCAGCAATCTTGGCTGACAGCTCGTCCTCACTGGCCAGAAGAATGAGGAGGAGCTGTCGGCCAAGATGGCGGACATAGGGGGCGCATTGTCAGAACTGCTCCGAGTTGCATGCAGCGCGAGAGATTAATGCAATTAAGATGTAAGCAAGGAGTAAGTATATGCCAACAAAGTGAATCACTGAGTAATTGCCTGTGCCTGGTGGGGGGACTTTGTTCAATGATACAATATGGAGTTAGCTAGTTGGATGAGGTTTAAATGCCCAGTTTCTCACCAACTGGTTTAAATTGGGCCAGTCACCAGCCTTTTTTGATTCAGTTGTGACCCACTGGTTGGTTTTTCCTACTCCATTGCTTATGCTGACCACCAAGCACAATGGCAGTAGGTTCCATGGAATTACCTGGGCAAGAAGTCAAACTCCAGACCTATGGATACAATGTGGAAGACACAGAGTTGGGTTGGGGTCCTATGATAGCAAATACCTTCAAGTCGACCAATACAAAATTAGGTCACTAAATATTGAGACCCCCACCCTACTGCACAACCATGTCCCAATTCTACTTCAGGCAGCAGCATACACTGAATCCATTTTGTACAAGTTTTCAAATTTGAAACTACTGAGATATACTAAAACTTACAATTTAACTGGTAGTTCTGAGCAGTTCTGAAAACCATAGCAAGTACTTTAATGGAGAGAAGGGGAATAGAAACAATGTAAGAAATCTAGGGTACAAAAGATGTTTATCTTGTGGTAGGAGTAAACAAAGAGAGGAACCGACAGATCCTGTAGCACCTGATATTCCATGCTAACAAAAAGAATTTTGACCATGACCTTTTTTACCATGCTGTTAACTTTTGCAAAGGTTTGCACTGTTTTTCTATTCTGTGATTGTTCCTAAAGTGTACGTTGAAGAATATGAAAACACCAAGGTATTCCAACACGCCTTTTTCAAATTTGAAACAAATGGAAATGCTGTGTATGCACAATTACTAAAACAATTGGAGACATTCATTGTACATGGTTGTAGAGAATGTTGTTCAACACAGCTTTCCATACAATAGTTTACATGTATCAAGCTTAAATGAATGATCTACTAAATGGGAAATGTGTATTTGGAAGAAATCTGCCTGTAACTTCCAGTTAAAAACTGAAAATAATGTCTGCCATAAACATATTTTCCACCAATATGTCAAGGTCTGGGTTGAACACCAACAGACTGGTGTGTTTGAAGATTTTATAACCACTATGTTTCTACTTTACCCCGGGGTAATTTAGCTAAAGTGTAAAGGCCATATAACAATATACAACTTTACTGTACAGTTAGTCAATTGCAGATATAGTGCAATTGCACACCACCACTTGCCTCAAATCAGTGTGAGGAGTACATGTGACATATTGCACACCTAGATCTAGAATGGGAGTTCACATCAATTTACTTCATACTGAAAACAGCACACCTCACACACTCCTTAATTTTCTGACAAGTGTGATTTGCAGCACCTGGAAAATCTTACTACCAGTACTAGGGTTTCACGGTACCACTGATAATTGGTACCGTCGGTACCGCCACAAATGGTACCGGTATTACCGTAGTACCGGTACCAGAAGAGTAAAAAAGTAGGATTTTTATCACATGCAAAATATCTGTAAAAATACCATGCATTGACATAAGTGAAGTCTTCTGATAATCCCTGCCTCCCGTTTCAGTATTTTTTATAACATTTAGTCACCCCACACTAAACAAATCGGTAAACAAAAAAAGAAATAACCTCTCTGCAAATTTAGCGTCCGATAATTTCGGGAAACACAATAAATCAGCGCCGCACGTCCGCACCGGAGCTAGACCCCACAAGATGACAAGAGCACTCAGGATTGTAATGAAGATTGCAAAAATAATTTCTGCAAATAATAACAACCCCCCTCCTAAAGTATAACCAAAAGTTATTAAGTAGAACTTTACAAAAATATTTCCATAAAAGACTGATTCATCAAGCTTTCTTCCTGCCGAGTTATCGCTATCAAAACTAAATCAAAGTGCTTCAAGATTGAATTTACGAATGCATCGCGCAGCAATCCGTTGTACAATAACACTATACTGTTCTTCATTACGTAGAGCAATACAACAAAGCAAGTGAGTTGATCAGTTGAACTGAACACGCGAGCCAATGATTTAAGCGGGATTTACTGTGTGTTCAGTCCCATTGCTTCACCGTGTTACAGTAATTTCTGAAAGAACGTTCGTTGCGTTCGTACGAAAGTTTTTCTCCCACAGACATAGTGGACGTTATGGAACGGTCCGACTGAATCACTGTGTTAAAATCAGAAATCGTCGATGCAACGTTCATGTCAGAGCTTGCAATGCTATGATTCTTTGTCTGCTTACAACGAATTTCGCACTCGTATAATGTTGTGTGCTATCGTAATCAAAGTGAATTTTATCAATCAACGCATGGTATATATTCTCAATACACCATGTGAAAGCATTTGCTGATGAGCAGCGATCGTTCGGGGGTTGCGCAGAATGTCAAAAGAAAGCAAGGGCCCTGTTAGTGTGGAAGGTACTAGTTCTGCGAAAGTAACGTTAAACAGCACTTTCCGAAATTCGTAGGGGGATTTGTGACTGAAATAGCGCAAAACGATTATCAAGTGAATGTTCCCTGTTTGTATTGCAATCCTTAGAGACACGGCGCATTTATCAAATGGGTTTTTGTTTCATTCAAGTATCATTCAAATTCAATGCTTTATTTTTGAGAAAAGATTTTCACCGCAAAGTTGACTAATCAATCGTGTCCGTCTAGTCTAAATACACAATGTGAAGGCGCAGGCGAAGCTAGCGCTGGCAGGGATCGTTCTGAGATTGCGCAGAATGTCGATAGAAAGCAAGTTCCTTTTTAGTGTGGATGGTGCTAGTTCTGCGAAAGTAACGTTAAACGGCAATTTCCGAAATTCTTAGGGGGGATTTGTGACTGAAATGGTGCGAAATGATTATCAAGTGACTATTCCCTGTTTATATTATAATGTTTAGAGACACGGGGCATTTATCAAATGGACGTTTGTTACATTTTAGTATCATTCTAATTTAAATGCTATAATTTTGAGAAAAGATTTTTCACCTTACAGTTGAGTACCGAGTCTCCACGATACTTCGGTACCTTTAGGTTGGTGGTACCGTACCGTACCGGTACCGGTACGTACCGGTACGTACGGAAATACCGGTATACCGTGAAACCTTAACCAGTACCTAAAGGGATATATTTTTGACACAGGTTGATAGGTTTTCAAAATAATTAAGGGAGTATTCTCACCTTCTTTTCAAGAAATAAGTTTTCCACAGATAGAAATTCAGTTGTTTGTTGCTGAAAAATAAATTGTTCACCCAAACTTTCAACATTTCAAATGATGCAATGTTCAAGGCTCTTCTTGCGCACAGTATTTTGAAGAGATATAGCTATATATCTGGGGTTTATGATTAAAACTGAATTGTTGAATAGTGTTTAGCCATTTTTTTGTCCTCTTTGTTGGAAAATTGTAAACACAGTATTTCCCTTTAAGGTCTGGTTGTAACCATGCTGTATTTGGCATTCTATAACACAGGAGGTAATTAATCACTGCTCATGCTCACATGCAGTTATCCCAATTTTCATTAATTTATCCTGTTTCATGAATGGCTCTTTAGAATCATGTGACAATATTTTTCTTGCTGCATTGGGAATCTTTACTCATTGCTTTATGTTTGATATGAATGCAATAAAATAAAATGAACATAGTTACAGTAAGTACTTAGAAGAGATCACAAAGAATTTAGTGAGAATGACCTGCTGTTTTAGAATATGTTTGGGGTGAACCTTCACAGATATCACTACAGGAACTGACATTCGCTTCTAATGGAGAGAATTTAACAACTGTTCAAGGACTTTTTATGGTAGAATGGGGATCAGTTACATTATGAATATATTAGTCTACCTTCTAAACTGTTAACTTAAAAACAGGTCCTATTTTGTTATTTAAATGAACCAGGGAAGTTCCTTTTATCCTAAGTACACAAAAGGACATAGGTGTTTACACAACCCTACTAGACTAACAATTACTAGCAGTGGTACCAATATGGTAATTGTCTTTGTGTTAGTAGAAGTGGTTTCCTACTATGGCAGGTGATAGCAAATTGTATCACAATAGGCAAAACCACAAGCTAGTAATGCTATCACCAGTTTCAATGGAATCTCAACAAGAGTCTACAGTGGGAACAAAAGAAGGTAACTCAATGGGTCACACACAGTCTTTATTGGTTACTTACTATCAATGCTGTATTATGGAATTACTGTACATCAATGGTAGATTGTGCCACAAGGTATTCCATATGTAACCCTGTAGGGGATACTGTAGATATGACATTGTTTGATCTCCTTCTAAAAGCCAAATTCAATTTTGAAATGTCATTTTTCACATCATACATTCCATTTAAGTCAGTGCAGTACCAAGACCTTTATTTTCTTTTACAAAGTGGAAAAATTTTTGTCTCTTTAAAGTTTGCCTTTCTCACATTAATGACAAAACGCATAGTCTCAACTGGTTCCATTCTATAGTAATTGTTATATTGAATCATCTTTAGCAGTTTCAATGTAGTTTAGGCATAACATATTCCACAACTATTGATATTTTTCTCCAAATGCAAAAGTCAAAATGCACAGCCAAACAATAAATTTACAAGAACCACAAAAAACTCCATGGTTTGGTAGTCTAGGGTAACCAAGGTATCATCAGACAGTAAGTTTAAGTATAAATGGTATGTAGGCCCTATATGGTAACAGGAGTTAATGTAATATGAATATGTTTACAGGCATGGTCTTCACTTGACAAGCCAGGAGAGGAAGCAAAGAATGAAATAGCCAGGGAGGATGCCATCTACAAAAGAGTTCCCCCACTCACAAACAATTTTCTTCTAATCGGTACAACTGACAAGGCCAATTTCAACAATCAAAACTCTGAAGATTAATGTTTTCTGAAACATCACCCAAATTTACACCAAAAAATAATTGAATGTTTGCAGACTTGGACTATTCCCATATTTATGTAACTGTCATCTTTAACTTTGGCCAACTCTAAATAAGAATTGCTGATTCACTAATGATGAAATGTACCATATGCTGCAGGTTCAATGATATCTGCTGACTGTATGGCAGTGTGCTATAAACTTGAGAGTTAATTTATCCATGCACACATGCATCGATCATCCACACAGTATTTGGTGGTGCCATAAACTATATGTTATCAAAAAATACTAACCTAATAGATTGAAAAATTCTACCAAACTGTCAAGATTTACTGCCACATAAGGTTTAAAATACACTGCACATACCAGCAACAATTCATTTTTGGATGAAACTAGCACGGTTTATACTCTCATAGGCAAAATAGAAGTTAAGACCACATCTCATCTAGAATAGAGGTCCTTTTCCATACAAACAAATAAATCACATGACATATAAATGCAGAATGCTGAATATTTGGAATATTAGGTATGCCACAAAATCCTTCCATGCACTATGCTCATTGCTGCCAATAATACTGAATTCTTTTGGCTTGTGCTAAATGCATTTTTTCTCCTAACTTTTTTCAAAATCCCACTCTCTCTGAAAAATTCCATTAATTGGGGGAAAAATTCCAGTAACTCCCCAAACTTCCTGGTTTGGGAGTCTTTATGGGATGATACCTTTCCTCCTGTGTATACCAGTTGTCCCTACCAGCAGTTGACCCTACCAGCAGAGGGTGCCATACACCCTGTAACTTCCTACTTCATTTTGCTGACTGCAAAATCCCAATCCAAAAACGAAAGGTTTTGAGGAAATAATCGGGTAACAAGCCAAACAGTCATCAGACAGCTAGAAAACGCATTTAAAAGTGATCGAGCTAGTCAACATAGAGAAGAAAGACCAAAATAGACTTAAATAGAGTGTACAATTCTCTTGGGAAATTGCAGTCACCCCACTTCACACTAAAGTGTATCCTGGTATGCTTATTCACAATTGGCTCTTGAGGTGAGGAGTGAAATAGACTGCACATGAATTTCTTGAAGAGTAATTCTTTGGTTTGTGTTGAGAATGAAATACCTGTAACATGAAAAATCATGAACCATGCATGAAGTGGGAATCAGAGGATATTTATGACATTTAGCTGTTGTTTCAAAATAGGTACATTTTTGAGCTATAATCCCACAGAACATGAATCAAATAGGTACAGTAGTGTGACTGGTTGGATTCATCAGCTCAGACCAGATCAGTGACAGAGTACCCACTGGTATTATCATCAGATAATTTCCATGTGTTAATTTTTGAGCTGTAATCCCACAGCACAGTACATAAATTAATTACAACAAACAGTTGCTACTATTTCAAACTTTTATTTTTACGGCCATGCCAACCATATACCTTGAACAATTCTGTCAATCCCAAAACATTCCTCACAATCACATCAAACATGATTCCATAACTCCAGACCATGTTCAGTCAAAGATTTCATTAAGGATGATATGTCTATAGTTTAGTTAGCCTTTCCATTTTTGTGAATACTATTAGTCTATTTCCAAAATATGAAAGCTCAGAACAGGGAGTTGTTATTTGAATTGCTCCCTGCTTTGAGCAGATGACGATGCTCCCATGAGATCAAACTAAGGCAATCAAAGCATTCATTTACTACTTAATCAAAGTTAATAAAATCCAAATTTCATTTTACCAGGCACAGCTAAACCATTTTAGTGAGTGGTGAAACACTTTTGAAAGGAATGGGAGAATAGCTAAGGCACTGTTGGAATGAACATAAATTTCATGGTCTCAGGCATAATGACACCATAGAAAGGCCACCTCAAATTTCTTCAGTGACTAAATCAATTTAAAGGCTTTTAAGAGGTAGTTTTTTTTCAATGCTTTGTATATACTGGAGCACATGCCTTACCATAAAAAAACAGGCCACACAATACTCAAACTTGTTCCCTAAAGACACTGGCAATTTTGGTCTTACAAAATCTCTAAACATGACAAAAAGATGATACAGAAATATGTCACTATTTCAATTTTTTTCAATTTTTTACTTGGATATTGGTAATACAGCATGATAATTTTAAGGTCACTGAATGCTTACCCTTTCATGGCACAGAGGATGATTAGAATATGAGAGAAGTATTTAGGTACACCTGGATCAAGCCATACACGTAGGCCAAGTAAATGCCATAGATCTACTAATAATATCAGGCGGTCAGATCCAGATCCACCATAAATGCACTCTATTAACTATGTTGTTAGTGCATTAACTATGTTGTCTAATGCAAACTTTAAAATAACAATTAAGTCCCCTCCTCTCTTCTATCCCCCATCTATCAAAATGACCATGATAGACCTACAGTATTTAAAAGAAACCATTCAACCTGTGCTTTACTTTATTTATATTTTACATATATATTTCTTCAAAAATATTTTTGTATAAGAAAATTAAAATAAGTTTTATATCTAAAGCAAATTCAAAGTAAATGATGATCAAGCATGAAACTGACAAAATTTAAGGGCTATTGTGAGCATGCAGACTGACCCTAAAACTACCTAATGTCTGGAAAGGAAAGGGGAAATGAAGATTATATCATTAAAATCAAATTTCCTGAACTCATCAAAGTCAATTCACTACATATCACAAAAACTGAAAAGACAAACTCTATTTTAACCATTGCAGCAATATTTTCTTCCAAAAAGATTAATCTATGTTTCTTTCATTAATTTACAAATTCAGTCATTATTTAAGAGAGAACTGCGGAAGTGTGTAGTTTAAAATCAGGATATTACTAGCCAAAGTGTCACTTTTCCTGAGATTTATCCCTTAAGGTAAACTCTATCCATGAGTTAATTCTTTTGTAAACCTCAAGGGTATATAGCTGCTAATCAGCCTTCAGTTGGAGAATGCAGTGTGAAAACTGAAGGTATAGTTCCTACAACCCCTTTGGGCTAGCCTTCTAACCAAGGTGAGTTGACAGCAGTCTCTGAATGGCAAGCTGTTGTAGCATGAAATTAACCCACAGCACAATATTTTCAGTTCATGGCCAATGTTGTCACTCTGAGTTTGAGGTGACCCCTGCCGCAAACAGCTGGCAGAGTCATCATTGCTATCTGGTGCTCTTGATGCCTTTGTGCATGCAACATAGTGTAAGGTTGGACTTAATCTGAGGCAATAACAGCAGCACCCAGGAGACATATACCTGTAGATAATGTGCACTCTCAACACAGATGGTGATTCAGAATGTCACTTTAGCAATGTACAATGAATCCTACAGATGATAAACTGGGAACTCATTAATGATAGCTAAATATCAGATTCACTGTTTTAAGCATTATACAGGCCTACACCAAACCTGCCAACAAAATAATATTTTGATATATATATAACATATCATACTTGGAATATAAAAAATTGATACTTTTCCCACAGCTAGGGCAAAGCTAGGGAGAAGTTCAAAATGAAATTGTTGGTGGGGAGATTTTTGGTTGGATGACTGCAGTGTTCTGTCACCTATGCAGTCACACTGTAGGCTGATAAACTTTGCACACAGGAGGTACTGCAGCTACCATAAACTAGGTACAACTGACCTGAGCCAGACTGTGAAGATTCCTTCAAAATATCTAGCACATCTGAGTGCCATTTAATTGGCCTACATATGTACTGTAACAAAATGAACTGAATGAAGTTCCTTAAAGGTATTAAAACTACATCAAAAGAATCAATCCTTTGTACTACAGAACTACATCAAAAAACATGAAACAGTTACAAATTATATCATTTGTTCAGATCTTTACCAATTTTAAATTGTTCTAATGCACTTATTTACATTAAAAACTAATGCATTTTTGCCTTGTCACAACACAAGGAATCACATAATCAGGTAAGCAGAGGAGCAATGTAGATTAACATTAATGTAGGGTAGGCTACTTCATTTGCCATGATCTCCATCATGAGAATTTCATTACCTCCTACCAGGGAAGTCCAACAAAGGACATCCTGCTACCCTGGATAAAAGAAGATTTTCAGACTTTAACCCTTGCAAATACTCTAACCCACATTTCCTTATGATGGTAGCTAAACATTATCCTCATCCTGTAACTCTATTGCAGTGTAATAATACATACAATAGCCCAATACCCTGGACAGGCTAGAGTCAGATAACAATAGCTGGAATGCCCTCCCTTTGCTGTGAGGGAATTAAATCATAGATGGGTTCTAAAGTTGTCCTCCCCTGCTATGAAAAGGTCACCATTTGGGTCTGGTTTGCCTTTGCCTGACTGCAATATATCTCTAAACAATTCTTGTCAATGGCACATTATTTAAACAGAAATACTACCCTAACAATGCACCAACATGCAGGAAAATAGCTTCAGTTCAGGCATTCTGTCTCTTTGTCTCTCAGATTATCTCAAGCAGTGTTATTTCTAAAGTTTCATGCATTAAAAACAGATAAAATTCTTGCACATTTATAATTTTTGAAAGTCCAGCCAACAATCATTCTTCAGCAAAAATTCTTCCTAACTCCCTGGTTTGGGAATAAACTAGCCTAGGAGATGATTAAGTTATTTTTTGAACTCATAAGCAGGGACTTCTACTTGCCATGATGTGCGTTCATACTACGAAGTCTGATGTATGGCAACTTATTCCAACAAAACATAGTGAAAGCAACAGGTGGAAGAAGAGGTACGGCTGTTGGGGATTTAAAGTTACAAATTTTTTCTCAATCTTGCAAATCTCAGATAGATAACTCAAATTTATGTCATGTCAAAATTGCCATAACTTCTGGTGTTGTATGTCACAATATACATATTGGCTATTGCAGGATTTTAGCAGATGTGCCAGGAATACAAACACTACATGTCAGCAGTGCATAATACCATTCAAGCCAAACAAATATCCTCCTCAATCAACATCGTTTTTCTTGTTTTTTTTTTCATATCCTGTCATTCATGCAAGTAAATATCAAAATTCAAACCAGCCTGACAGCCAAAAAATCCTTTGCATCCCCTCAAGTATTGTTTTAATAACCTGTCAATACTTTACATTCCCATTACTGTGTAAATCTGTTGTTTCTCTGCAAAATATCCTTTAAATTGCCATGTCAATAAAAGCCATGACCTTGTATAGTTATTCACCTGAGGACTGCTGGAATGATATATTCCAGAAACTCAAGGAGGAGACATGTTATGACTGGTTGCTTTGTCCATTAAACCACCTCCCCCATTATATATGAAATTAAATGAACAATTCAAAGGTAGTGACTTGTACTGGGAGCCTCCCTCTCTGTGCATAGTTCAGTGCACTACTCTTCAGTCTCTTTTGCATGACAATAATTCAGCTTAATAGTTTTGTGACAACTACAGGCACACATGATTCAAGTATGTACATCCATAGCAAAAGGAGCAAAAGGCTGTACAGTGCAGTACATGGCAGTGACTGTGCAACCATGTCATTACAAAATGAGGTATGGGTACAGCAATAAAACATCCAGTCCATGGCATAAAGTTTCTTATGTAACAAGAAAAGCTCCTTCAAGGTCCAGAGCAGTACCTCCCCCTCCTCTCAAAACTTGCATTGTCAAAGAAAGCAGTAACCCCGCCGGCAAACTTGTACTGTCAAAGCAACAACTAAATATTATGATTTTCTTCTTATTTTTCTTCAAAATATCTTTCATCATTGTTAATGACTTAACTATTGCATATTCAAGGTTAACCAACCAGAAACTTCCTGCAAATTTCACATTTGAGGAAAAGAAATGTCACATGACTCTCAACAGCCAATCATAAAACAGAACGGTCTACTACAGTACTTCAAGTTGGGATGACAGCTCTCCTCCTCTAAGTGTTGATTGAATGTGATGGAAATAGCTCGATGGTATGACCAATAGCTGCCAATTGTACAAGTGACTGGCTCTCCTTGATATGACCCTGTGCCTGTATGTGGCTAACTGCAAAGAGTGTTAAGGAGAGGGATTCAAGTTCAATACAAAATTTTACAAATTATTTCTCTTATTCAAATGGGATTGTGGGAATTTGTAAGATAGGCAACTATTTGCAAACTGATGAGGAAAGAAGCTCTTGTGCAAGATGTTTGGCAATTCACTAAGCTTGACGGACCTTTCCCATTAATTCCCCCTTGGTAGGAGTGGTTTCTCAGCTGAGTCAGCCCACCTGTTTTGAGGTAAATTTCATTCTTTCATATAAAAGGGCCAAACCTCTCACCCCAAACTACAATTTTGGTACCTGGGTACCAAAATTCTCAATTGACTCAGCTCTTTGATTGACAGGTAATTCAAACAACGTAGAGTGCCAAGGCTTACATTACACAGCATGAACAGTACTGAGAGTGTTTTGGTTATATAAATTGAGTCTTTCTGTACTCACTCTGAAGTAATAAACTGAGTTGTGTCTGGATGAGTATGAATTTCAGACAACTGTGGGAGGGGCTTCAGTAAGAAGATTAGGAGAATTGGTACTGTTTAGGGTAAGAGAACTGGGCCTTTAAAGGGTATAAGTAGAGAGTATCAAATCAAACCCTCCTTACCTACAAAGGGCTTTCTTGCCACTGTACATACAAAACATAGCATGGGCATTGCAACTGATTACTACAGGCAGAAAGCTATATAGGTGCAATACTTTTGGCCAAGCAAAAAAACAGTGAATGAAGGTTGGTCAAGTTATATCCCCATTGGGAATTCTCTTACTATAAATTCACATTTACTCTCATAAGAGATCCATCATTCCTCCATGGCAATATAGTTATCTTTTGAAATCTGGGTTAGTTTATGATGACTCATCCTGATTACTCTCACTTCCAGCCAAAAATAATTTCATCTTTAGATATGGATTTTTTTATTTTATTTGAAGTGCAAACAAGGCCAGTGACTAACACATTAATTGATAAGTACCTGCTGGTGCTCCGAGAATGCCAAGGTGAAGCAAATAAACAAATCTTGAGATCTTTAACAGAGGATGGATGAGGAGGGAGGCAGTACACAGTATGTCATGAATACAATATCTGTAGACACCATGATAAAATAATTGCACTGATGATGGACAGCAATAAAACAAAAGCACTGGCACTATTTTATGATCCAAAAAGGCTCAGGTTGATACAAAATCTACTGGGAAAAATTCAAGATTGAAATGGTACCCAAAACTTACCTTTGTTTTGTAAACCTATAAGCCCTTCTTACCCTCACCTAAAACTACTATTGGACAGTCCATCTTTTTGAACGATCACTGTTGAGGAAACTGGTGGCGCTACACCACCTCATACTAAATGCTATCCTAACTCAACGAGATGTTGACCATTCTGCTGGCGATGAAACCATTCCCACTGGAATGAAACAAGGGTAAGCTAGGATAGGGTTTTACAGGAGGTGGCACAGTCACTTTCATTTGAACCTCATCAGAGGAAGATGTTTACTAGAAGAAGTAAGTTCAGAGTATTTGTCCACTTTCATCGCCAGCGATCATTCCATGATGGACTGTCCAACAGTAGTTATAGGGGACATAAGTAGGAGTGTAAGAGGTAATACTGACTAACGGACATGACAAGCCATTTTGATTTAGTTCACAGTGGAGGAAATGGAAAGCAGACCCACTGGTCATCCTTTCTATAGGACTTGCATGTTTGCATCCCACTGGATGCTATCCACATATTATCCACTAAACTGAGAACTATACTACAGAGATCTGCATTCCTAGTGGTTGTAAATTCAATAGTACCTTAATGCGCCCCGTTTTTTGAATTAAAAAAAATTGTTTATATTCTCTACCAAGGAACCCAACAAAAATAGACAAATACTCTGAACTTACTTCTTCTAGTAAACATCTTCCTCTGATGAGGTTCAAAGGTCAATGCTCCTGTAATGATAGCTCTGAATAAATGCAGCTGCTAGTACACTTCTGTCAACAGGAAAGCTCTGTAGTTGTGTAACTTTACATTAGTGTGCAACCATGCATGCATGGAGTACTTGTCTACAGTGCAAGAGGCTAAATGCTTCACCAAGGAGATCCTTGGGCAACTCTCCTCCCCCTTTTGATTTGAATAGAATAGCACAAGATGGTCAACTTTGTGCCCACTTCCTTGTTGTTTCAAATGCAATTTCTACATCAAAACAGATCATGCATAATGGCAGTCCAAAATTCTATTCAACAAGGCAGGTCCATGACAGGTAAAAATTGCATTGGAAAAACGCTCTTTCTCTTTGAGGTTGTGTAAAAAAACAAATTTTACTTATAACTGATTAGTTCAATACATCCAACAGAAACATGTTATAATAAATTATTGAAACAAGTGGTATTGAGACAATGGAAGGATACTGTTCAGTACAATTCATGTTTCAATGTTTCAATTCATCATTGAAACATTAACAGAAATTGTGCACAAAAAAGATATTTGGCTCCAGTTGTGAGGACAACCTGATTATATCCTTAAACATTAAACCTACAAAGTATGGGAGTACCAACTGGTGTAGGATTTCCATGGTAACATTAAGCTGAAATTTTACCACCAACCAAACATGTAGAAGACTTGACATTTTCTGTGAAAATTAAGGTGCAGCTGTTTGACCTTAAACATTTCACATTCCACTTGCTTCTTCTTTGCCTGTAGACATCCTGATATTGTTGAAAATAACCACAGAATCTGTCTACTATTAATAAGTAACCCAATAAACGACACAATTCCATCAGAAGAACAGACCTGAACAATAGTCACAAAATGTTTTTCACAACTTTCTGATAAACTTTTGGCAGATTCAAATGGAAAGAGGCCTTTCCCACTAGCAACATATCCTGTTTTAAAGAAAAGTTACTCCCAAAATCCTTGAAGGCTATTTTTCTAGTGTTGAAAGCCCCATATTGTAAAACTGCTGGCCTTCTGTTCAAAGTTCAAAACCATCTGAAAGATAATTTTTAAACCAAAACACTTTTCTGTTGATTTCTTTCTCCTAAACCTCTTGCACAATTGCTTCTTGAACTTCACTTCTAAGTTTTACCCCTAGGCCTATTTGTCTAACTAAAATAAAGAAATACTGATTGACACTTCCAAGTTGTCAGAGAGGTAGGTGTCCAAGCTGACCAGGGTACCAAAAAAAATCTCATCCTTGAAGTACACTGAGGCTCAAAGGCTGACAGAGAACAAAACAGGAAGAATTTATTTAATGAGACTTGGGATTTCAATACCAGGGTTAAAGGATCGAAACACTACTTTGAAGCAAGATTTTCTTAATTGTGCCTCAATGCCTAAAGGTAGTCCTTCCATGGTTAATGTAGGATTACAAGATAACAGAGCAAGGGATTCGTTCATGACTAATGGAAGCACTACCTTAATGCATTCTGGGAGTGGCCTGCCATTACTCCCACAGTCCCTGTATTTTCTGGGGATCAATTTTCCCAGAAATTTCCCAGGAACAAATCAAGAATTTCCATGACCTTCCCCTAGCATTCTTTTTCAAATATGAGTTGGAATCAATAATCAATTTTGATATTACAAGGCAGACACAGTTTGATGAATAGTGAGAATTAGTGTTTGCACGGGTAACCCGGGTACCCGGGTACCCGCCCGCCATCATACTACCCGGGTCCAAATCTACTACCCGAATCTTAAAAAAGAAAATGCATGCAAAAAGGATCACCCCATTTACGCCATTGCCCATGGTAATGGACTAAAATATTTTGCCAGTTTGGTAAACATTCTCCGAGACTGAGAATGAAGAGAGCCCGTAGAAATTATGTGTAACTTTGAAAGTTGTCTGTACTTCGTTTCTGAAGTTGAAATTTTCATCAGCATGCGGCCCGATCGCGCTATCGTCACGTAGTGAGTTGCTTCTCACACATCACATGTATTTCGCTTATAAACTTACACGCAAGCATCTGACGGCCGATTCAAAATCACATCGTACTGTTTCACACAGATATAGCAAGACATACCTGTACTGTATCACCCCCGCCCAGCTTGCAAAGACACTAGTGCCCGTAACGTTCGGCATGCTAGGTAAACTGAGCCTTGCATGTATATACGATCTTATTATTAATACGGTATGCCACCTTGAGTATAATCCTCGAATATTTCTTAATGGTTAAAGGTGTCACTTTTACGGAAATCAACACTTTGCCGCTATCTGCAAAGCAAAACGACATAAATGTAATAACACCGTTAACATTTACAATTTTTTTTTTAAAACAGGCCAGTACATATTACGTTATTTTGCCCCAAAATGGCTCTCGAGCAGACTACGAAGTTTATGTGTGAAAGCTACAGTATGTTACCGTGCCTGGATGTCAACACGAGGCTAGCTACGTAAGAACGTACATACCCCATTAGTGATAATTCCAACGCACATTGCAAAGTAGTGTGAGGGAAGTTCACAAACATGACGTCATTTGTTTACAATCGGTAATTTTTGACGTGCAAGAGAATACCATAATACAAAGCTCTGATTAGTTGATATTTTTTTATCAGTGTTTTAAAAGGAGAAGCTTCGAGCTCTTAGTATGCTGGCTTTTCGAGTAGGCGTCCCAAAATTCAATATCAAATTGATATAGGCCTTGGGAAGTATAATTTTCTTATTTGACTGTTTTCTGTTACGTTTTTTTTTACTTGTCATTTTGATCTAAAACAAAACGAGACGATTAAACCTGCTAACAAATCAAATGTTTTTGAACTTGGGAATGTGATCGCTATACCTATCCAATACAGATGTTAATGTTACCATGCATGTCTTATGGGGTATGCTTTACAAAATGCTCGTATCTTTTAGTCACCGTAACACAGGGTAACCCGGGTACCCGACGGGTATGGCGATCGGGTACCCGGGTCCTAATTTTTAGTACCCGTGCAAACACTAGTGAGAATGGCACAATGATCTTTCTCCAAATTTCCATGACTTTTCCATGAGTTCACACAATTTTCCTTGTTTTCCAGAACTTTTTTCCAGGTTTTCCAATTACGGTGGGAACCCTGAGCTCCTGATACAATTCTAAATGCTCATTGGTGCTTTTAGGTTGTAATGGTAAGTTACCTATTAAACAGAGACAGTACTGGCATGAAAGCAGATCTATTCTAAGAATAAATTATGACAGCAACGTCAGACTTGTATGGGATTATAAAAAACTTTATATTACTGGTAGCCTGCACAAAAGTTACTCTTTTATGAAAGAGTAAGCCGACAAAATTATAATGATGACAACCCACTGTAACCCACAACAGTCTATAAAAGTAGCAGTACATTATAGAACCTTTGTTCGGTAACAGATCAAATATGTACACTACACCCACAACTACAGCAATACACAGTATCCAAATGTAGCGCATGTTAAGCTGGTTTCTCTCCTATCCCATAATTTTGTTACAGAGGAAGTAGAAGAAAAGGTCATCACTGCAGCGCTGCTGATCCAAAAGTGGCAAAAGTGGCAATCTAGTTAAGTCCACAACTGTACTTGATTATTCTTTCAGGTAATTACACAATGGTGACCATACAATTTCTGCAGAAAAGGAGCAAGAGCTGCGATCTGTGTCAATATCCCTAACAACTAACGGAATAATACGATCAGTTAGTGCTCCAGGGTCAGTGTTTTAATAACAAAAAGAACCTTATGAGAGTGGTCTCACAATTGTGATGATCTCCAAAAGACAGGAAAAAGTAAAGGAGTTAAAATCTTATGACTGACACTTATTTAAAATTAATTGCACCTGAACAATAAAATAATGGAGAGCAGGTGTGTAGCCAGGATTGTGTCACAGGGTGGGGGGGGGGGTGGATTGGTATCATGGAGGGGGGTTTGGGGCATGAAATGAGGGAAGTCTAAGGATAGAAAGAAAAAACCCACTATTTTAGGTGTTTTTAGCAATGCAAGGTGGAGGGGATTCTGACATCCCCCCCCCCCATGACTATATGCCACTAATGGAGAGAATTGCATGTAAATGTACCATATTTATTAATTAATAAGAGAAATGCTAGCAAAATTTTGCTACATTGGAGGGCACAAAATGGTCGAACATTTATTAATTGCTTATTACTGTTTCCCCAAAACTCCCTGGATTGTGAATCTATGACCCACTGCTTACCTCCTATTCACATATTCAATCCCCACTTTCCAGCAACTACCCTGGTAAACTAATAGCACCATGAGCAAGGGTGCCCTTGCTCCCTACAACAAGGAGGAGGGATGTATGTGTATGTATGTTTAAGCAGTATTAATATTTCCCTGAATACAACTAGTTGTTATGCAATTTACCTAGACTGTAAGCTTCAACTCAAGAACTCAGCAATTTATAAAGATTCAGATTGCTACAGTGACTGGAAGAGGAGGTTGGCATGAGGAAGAATAAGCAAGGAGGAGCTGATGATGTAACTGCTTTTGATTTGTTTGTTACATCTTAATTACCTCTACTGTTTGATATCTACTGTACAACACTACTTCAAGTATTCTATTTTGTTTTAAAAAATAACACATTTTGAAGGATAAAGGCCTACACTGAGGAGGTTGGGTAACAACATTCACATTAGATACCTTGCATAACTTATAACCTTTATTTTAACCATTTTATCATTGAAGTCATATCTACTATACCACATATTTTGACAGCACCCATCCCACGCAATGACATGCTGCAAAGTCAGACTGTATCAAGGACTTCTATTCTATGAAAAATGTGGGTAGGCTATTCCACAGTCCTGAGTCCATACACAAACAACATGCTCTTTAGTGAACACGTACCATTTTAATGTCAAGCACTGTACTGTCTGTTCTGCAGGAGCCTTGTGCAAGTGCTTCTGTCACCACAGTTAAATCTCTCAAATCTGACATAATTTTTTTCAACCTGATTTTTTGTAACCAACCTAGTCTTTCTACCCCAACCATTGCTCCTGCCCCTTCCCCCTAGCCAAAATAGGGTCTCTTGAGAAGGTGAACAAAGAACAGTCTGCCAGAATGTGAGCATCTCATGATTATAAAGCTCAAAATAGCAGTAACAGATGACCTGCAAACAGAATTTTTCAGCACATTTATAATTGCATACCTCTGTGCTGGATAGTACTGTAGCAGTGACAAACACCTTTGTTTTTCACATAATCCTCCTCTGCACAGCCCCTACACCCACACCCATTCAGGCTGTACCACTCTCTGCATCTAACCTGATTGTTATACTTTCTCTCTGGATTATAAAAGTTACACATTCATCATAAACATCTTGAAATAAATCCTTTTGACGTAAGCAATGTTTCCCTTCTTAACATCAAAATGATATCGAAGCACATAACACTAAATACTTTCTGGGACTGTCCCCACAATGTGAAAGTTCAACACCATTCACATTCATGAATCATTAACTATAATATAAAATTAGACCATGTTCTCTAAATTTAGGGAAACCTTCCACATCTTATTGAGTCATTTCCTGCCAAAATCCCTGCCACACAAAATTTGGGGGAAATGATATCATAACACAAATATCCATCCATGTTTAGGTTAGTCTGCTTCTTTTCCTTATGAATGTTCACTTAGTACATCAAAGTCAAAGATAAAGCTCAAAATAACTTCCCTCTCCTGGCACTGATTTAATTATGAGGTAATAGTTCAATTAGCTAGCTCACAACCATCATACTCTTTGATGATTCCAAACCAGACAGCTAGGAATAACACAGATCTAAAGTACAGTAGATGTAGAGGTCCTAACTTCTCTATGTAATTAGGTTGAGTACACATACTTCACATGAAATCATGTAGTAAACTACCCCTGTATGGGACAGCCTTCATACAACACAGTATAGGTAGGCTCTGTATTTGACAGAAAAGAACTTTGACAATCATTCACTAACCTCATGAATACTTCCTGGTAGATGGATTGGGGGTTGCTATTGGTCACATTTTTAACTGATGTTCTATCAACTCAAGGACGTGTACACCATTCAGGCTGATTCACTAGTACATATTAACTTTCTAAATTAAAATGACAGGCATGGATGGGATTCCTAACTACAGTAACTTGTCAAGTAAGACAATTTATTAGCTTTATCAAATCCCTGGCATTTACTACAAGTCGAAGGCCTGCAGCATAACATATAAAGCAGCTTTACACAAAATACTGAGTAAAAGCTTTCCATGGTGCAAAGAACAAGAACTTCCTGAGCTCTTTAGAGGTGGAATGCAATCACTTTAAGTACTTAAAGCTATTAGAAGAGAGAATGTATTGAAGAAATCAGAGAAGATTTAATTATGCCCTATATACCCTTTATAATTTTCTGAAAGATTCCCTAGATACTGTTGTAACCCTCACAAATGAAAGAAATAAGATTAACACAAACCAACTACATTTGTAAAGATTTGCAAGGTCTCAATGTCCATGCTTTCAAAGGCTTTTCCTTTTCAAGGCAAGATTGGTACCTTTCATGATTTTTTGAAAGATGCCTCTCAGCACAGTAACAGAAAAGTAGAACATACTGTTACCATTGTTTTGTCTCACATTGGGGAAACAAGATAAACCATGTAAACATAGTAATTGATAAGTCTGTTTTGAAGGGCATAGTGCTGTAGATGGTACTTGCACAATCTTTAAAGCAGGTACCTGTAGACAACAATCTTTGAACAATTCAGCAAGCATGAGAGAGCAAATCCTGTAACTTGGGTAGCTCATAAGAGGAAAATTTTGGCATTGCAAGGGAAATACGGCAACTAGATGAAAAGGCTATAATTTGGTAAAGATGAAGTGTGGGAAGCAGTCTAAATAGTAAATATGGTTCTTTATGTTTTTAGTGGGCTGGAGATTGTATAAGTAATTGCAAAACCTACTATTGATACTAGCTTTATATAGCTTGACACATCAAACCATCATGCATGCATGCCATTCAACTGACATGGTGCCTCTTTAAAAAGGCATGCGCAAGGCAATCACCAAAGTTCCTTTAGGTGTGCTGACCATTCCGATACTGTACTTTTGTGCTCTTTTTGAGTCTGAAATGTAAATACTTAAGGGATTTAGCAGGGCTAGGTAGAAGGGGCACCCATCCACCTATTTTTACAGACCTGTGCATGTTTCTTTACAATTCTCAGTTGCAAGTAATGCCCCGCCTCTTTCCACAATTCTGAATAAGGCCCTGTGGCCTTATTCAGTAAAATGGGTATGGATAGGCACCTCTCCTGGTTATATCAGTGTTATACTGTATTGTGAGTTGTGAATACTGTACCTAATTCACAAAGCTTTCAATACTCTAAAATATAAATCCTGTAGGGTTCAGGAAATACAGAAGAAACAATAAATTCTTACACAACTGTAATTATGTTCACATTTTTACCTCCCCCCCCCCTCCTGTAACCGGCCCCTTCCCTACTCCTTAAAGCATATGAGGATTTATAACTTTCCCAGTTTACAGTGGATATTTCTATCCAATACCTTCAATCGATCAAGTCTTCACCTGACTACATGATCAGTCTCACTGATCTACAGTACTTGTATAATATTTCAGTTTGATAACCCTTGAACAAGTCAATTAATGTAACTGTACCACAAAAGAGAAAAGAAAACAAAACCAAGTATTTCCCTTTCATTGACACCATTGTATCTCTACAGGAAAGAGGTGAAAGCAATGAAAACAACCAATAGGAAACTGGTGGTGAGGTTGATACCTCTGACACCACAACCCTTACACAGGCAGACAGGTAGTAAATATGCATCTTGTTATAATTATCCCACTAGTGATGAGTATATCAACATCTTCATCAGCACTGTGTAGTGAGTAGTACTGCAGTACACTCTGCTCCCAGATACCCTGCAAAATTTTGCATTTGTGTCACTATAATTATAGCTCTAATAATTTAGACACTATCATCTGCCCAATTGTACAAGTGTATTTCTACCTTTTGTGTTCTACCCTGATTTCAAAGTTAAGTCCAGACATTAAGACGGACATTGACATGGTGCCCTTTAAAATGACATTTACAAGGCAATGACAAAAGCACCATTTAGTGTCGACCTTTTCCATTCTGTACTTTTGTGCCCTTATTGAGGCTGAAATGTTAAAGCTGTATAGGAGCAAAGTAAAGTCCAGACTCTAGAAATTAAAACTAAATCAACTAAGATCAAAATTTGCTCCCAAAAAGTGTCTGCATTTAGTCAGGTACAACTTATCCTGCTTCTGCACTTAAGAGATGGGGCTCATTGGGAGGAGTCAAATAAAGACTCCACTTCCCTCAGAATCATGATTCCTAAGGCAGTTTCCACCATGGAAAACCTGAACAAAATCATACAATTTTGGCAGTTGGCAGGTTTTGTTTCTGTCATTTTGCTCATTCTAATTACACAGAGCAGGCTAATTTGGTATGTTCTTTTATTCAACAACTAGTTTAATGTCAAATCTATTTTGCTTAAAAATACTATCAAAGCCAGAATGAAGCAAAAACATGTCCTGCTTGGATCCAGGCAAGATGGAGACATGAAGAAGGCCACTTCTGTAGGAGAGAAAGAGAGAGCCATCCAAGTGCAAAAAGGTCTTATGCAAGATGGACTTTCCAGCAAGTTGGGGAATTACACAGGAACAGTAAATAACAAGGAGGCAGATCAAATTAGCATCCCATAAAGAGAATCTAACTGTAAAACCTGCCTACTTTGATGATGGTGAAGTTCTGAATATTCTATTACTGTAACATGTATGACATCATCACAATGCTGGAGTCACAACTCCATTCTGAGTCACAACTAACAGGAGAGCTGCTGCAGATGACTGACTCCAAAAAATAATGGAGTGGTCCAAGAATACTCTGCATCAACAATACCTACTGACACTAGGCAAAAGAAGCCAGAGACATCAAAACAGAAAAAACAGGTTGGACATTTTTATTACCCTGTCCAAATCTGAACTGCTTTTTTTGAAGCAGAATCCTTTCAGTTGCACAGTAGGCATGAACTGTCATTATTCCAAATGAGCAATTGTAATTCCATTCATCTTAATAAATCAAGGAGAAAATCCTAACCAATAACAACTCAGCAATCAAGTGTAATTACTATGTTTTTCAACTGGACTCCCTGCCAAAAAATTTCTGGGAGCCAACAGTGCCATGCAGAACTGTAGTTGTACCAAGAGAGAAATGAAAAGCACCTCAAAATACAGGTCTGATGCAAATATAAAAGGAGTTTAAAGCCTTTGCTATTGAAAGAAACAATTCAGTTTCACTTCTCTCTAGATGACAAAAGTGGTCACAATTTAGAATTCCTATGTAGTACACTTTCCAAAATTTTCCTTTCACACCCCCCCCCCCCTTCTTCGTTTAAGAAATGGATTCAGATAGATAGATTCAGATAGATAGTCAACTTTTTCCCAATGTTTTCACAACAATCAGGTACTGTATAATAGTAATTTCCCCAAAAGAATTTTCAAACAACTTGTGAGATTGTTGAGAAAGGTTCATGTGAGATAAGCATCATCTTTCTGCCTAATGTGAACATTATGTTACAAAGAAATGATTATTAGAGAGACCAAACAAGGTGTTTTTAAGCAAAAGACAACATAACACAAACATCACATAAACATTACAGACTGAACAAAAGAGCATTTCCTGAAGACTGAAAGAGTATGTATGTGAAGATTGTAAAATGGATGGAGACCACACATTTGGGTATAAAATCTTACATTCTCTAATTTTACAAATGAGTGCAGAAAATTGCACGCAACAGTCTTCTATATACCTAACTTGCTGACAAAACAGTTGGGACTATGACACTGCTCGACATTGCTCAATGATTATTGTCTTGAAAAATTCCTCATCATCAGTTGATTTTGCTTACAAAATGAATTCATTCACAACCACAAATGGTACTGTGAATTTAGTGTTCTGCAGGGAAACATAACCCTGAGTGAAAGGTAGATATATCAGTAAAAGTTTCCAATGTATACAAATTTACAAAAAAAACCTTGATTTTCATGCAAACACAAGGAAGACTAGGGCCACTTGAGTGCTTTTTCATCACTGGTTAAGTGTCTAATGGAGCCACATGTCCCCCATGCCTAGGCCTCTGAGTGTTTACTAAAACTCCTTGCTACCAATGGTATGCCTTCATACCAGGTGATAGCAGTAGTCTAAATGAGGCTTGTTAATGAAAGCAGAAATAAATGCAACAAGACCAAGCTAAAATTTCAGTGACAGCTGGAGTTTGAAGCATAAAATAGCTGCTAGCATGCATGCAGTCCTGAGAGCTGCTGAATCTTAACAAAATCACATCGAGAGTGCACCTGGCATTCACAGTTTACACTTGTAAAAGGCTGACATGATATGAACAGCATATACTATATGACCAAGTGAGCAGATTAAATGTAGAAGCAAGCATTCAATACAAGCATACACATTTGTGTATTACAGACAATACTTACAAAACTGCACATTAAATCACACCACTTATACCTATGAGCAATGCTAATTGAGACATTTCAGATATTAAATAACAATTCCCTTTTGTAATGCAACTATTGATATGATGGAACAAACTGAAAATTGTACCAGAAAAAGAAATCTCTAGAGTACAACCATGCCTTCTAAAGTAAACGAACCCACTGACTCTACCCCAGTATAAAAGCCTCCTATTTCCATTAGATTTTTCAAAATTGTTCAAAATATTACTTCCAGCTGTTTTATAAAAAGACATACTGTCTGGGTAAATGATAAAGTACATAATATGTAATGTTAAATTACCATCTCTTCACACATTGTCTGATTATTAAAAAAAAAAAAATACTTCATGAACATGTCCTCAACTTTCTCTAGAAAAAGAGCGATATTATTCCACTTCATCCTTTTAACAATAGGACATGTGGACTGAGTCTGTAACAATCTCAGGACCATCATATGAACAGCTTGTTTTTGCTTTCTGTGAAAACAGAAATGCATTTTGTAGCTCCTTGTCATGCAGCTACGGTAGAGATGAAGTGTGCAACTAACCGTGAATCTACTTTGACAACCAACGCAGGTCAACACTGCCATCAGAAAGGTTTCAATGGACTTAGCAGAAGGCGTTACCATCAGTAACACGCAAAGTAATTGCCTGCGGTGTGCTTTCCCACAGATGGCTAGAGCATTGAAGGCAAGAAGCACTAACATCATGTACTGTTGGTTTGGTTCACATGAAGAGAATGGGAGATACTCCACAGAAGAATGATAATGATAAGTTTGGTGTTCAGGACTACAGAGTAAATGCAAACAACGATGAAAGAAGTATTCAAATTACTTATGAGGGAAACTTTAGATACCAAAATGTTCTGCCAATGCTAAACATTCATTATGTCTATAACCTCATTGTATATGTTACAAATTATGAAACATAATCATGCCAATGAGTCTAGATTTTTTCATTCTGTTATGACTATGGGCAAGGTTTCCCAGGGATGACATTCTGTAAGGTTCAGAGTAGTTGGTCACCTCTGAAAATGGCTATGGTAGCCTAATTGAAATATTGATCCACTTCCCCCTCTGTTGGTGCAAAAGCTGCTGGCATTGCCCCCATGAACTTCACCACCTCACACAACCTTTCGAGCCAAGGAGGCACCTTTGAAGAATTTTGCTAATTACTGTATGGTTGTAGATACCACTAGAATTCCTCATCACTCAAAGCTTTATGAAATTCTAAAAGATCAAGGGATTGGATTTAAATATTAAAAATATCCCCTTTTAAAAATCTGTTATCTTCAAAATATGAAGCAGCACACTAGTCTCTTAACATTGGGAGGGCAAACTTACAGTTTCGACAAAACTTAACAAGCTAATTCTTGATATCAAAATGTCCAAACACTCTGCCAATTTTGAAAATTACAGGGAGTAAAATTTTTTTTTTTAATTTGTTAGATGGAATAATGTTGAATTTGACATGCTGGAAAGTAGAGTTTATTCTACTGTACTGTAATAGTATGAAGCAAAATGAAATTCCATACGTTCACACATGATCTATGAAAGATCAGTCCATGTAATCTTCAACTGAGGAAACTGATCTAGATGGACAAAATATTGAGAAATTTTTTCACATCTGAGACAAGTACTTTGTCAATATTTTATGGAAAGCTTCCAACAATCATAATTTGCTTCAGATACTCATTCTACTCAATACTGTGTTTTTCATTACGTCAGTGTTTCTTTTCAGTTTACCTTTTTTATAAATTAACATGAAATTTGACCTACATACAACGATGAGAACAGATGAGAAACAGAAAAACCGAAATGGCATTCCACTTTGTCCTGGAAGAGGGGCAATCAATAATATTACACGCAACTGGGTAAGCCCAAGCCAGTCATCTCATAAAGTGTGTGGGCATGGTTAATCAATATCTACACTGTACAGGTAGTCCTGTTTCAGTTAATATTATTGTGTGGATATCGATACCAGCATACTGTATGCACAACAGCGCAAAGATAACACAGACCTAACCTGTACACAGCACCATGTACGTAATATGACTACAGTATATTATCACAGATCAGTTCCTAATTTATGCATGGGAGGACACTGCAGTATACAGTACAACAACACTACACCCCAGGCATACAAAACTGTCTGCCAAAGACTATGGTTATGAGTAACAAGTCAAATTTTCCTAAGATTAAAAAAAGTACAGTGTGGTAGGTGAATCTGCTCCAAGTGCCAATTTGCACTGTACTATATATCCTCCAATGAGATGCAAGTCCAGTCATTGAATGAATGAGTCATGTCTCATGGTCTTTGATCTGTCAATAACAGAGAAGAACTCTTCCTATCCTAACTCCTCAGCACATGTACATGTGTACAGTAGGCCTACACAAATGAACCTGTACATTGGTAGGTAATTAATAAACCATGGAAAAATCAAATGACAAAACTTGTGTGAAGGTACAGGAGGATAGAGTCACTGAACTCTAATAGTAAAGGGGAAATTGGGACAATACTAACGTAGCTGCAATGATGATGGGCATCATCGCAGATCTTTAATGGCTGTTCCTAAGTAGCCCATTAAAATTGACCATTATATAAGGTCAATACCACTTCAGTTTGGACCTGAAGTTTCCCCTGATAATTTATTTTAATCTTCCTATCATCAAATTGATAACCTATAATTATATTGTCATACAGTACCTTTGCTGTTAGTTAAAGAGTAGTAGGCCTAAACACAGCTTATAAATGGAAGTAATAAGGCGCAGAAGGCGCAGAAACACAAAAAGAGGGGGGTGGGTAATTACATGAGTACCACTAAAACCCGAAGTCCTAATTGATTTTTTCCCACGCTTTAGTTATGAACTAGGTTTCGGGGGACAAAGGCTTGCTTCAAGGCTCAGGTGCAAATTTGAAGGATTTTAAAGGTCATTTATTTGTGTAAGTTGTGTAAAATTTCTACAAAAGTGTCCTCTCTTTCAAAAAGAAACCAAGATAAGGGCAGTTTTTTATTTTTTTTTTTTTGAAAAGAGGGACAAAGTTCCCCCTCCCTTTCCCCCCTCTTCCAGAAACACTGACCTTTGTGTCATAACCAATGATGGACTACGTCTGGCATGCCTAGCCCCACTGCAATGAAACTCTTTACATAAAGCAAGGCTCAGAGGACATTTGTTGTCTGTCATCTTTTAGGTGTGCAGTACAATTGACAGGATGGGGAGAAATGTCCTCTTAGTTTTTCACTGGTTAACAACCCCACCTTTTTTACCTAGTACATTTTCCAAATCACTTGACAACTTCATTCAACTTGCAAAACAGTAGTGTTTGCGCAGGTTACCTGGGTACCTGCCCGCCATTGTATTACCCTGTTCCAAATCTACAGTACTACCTGAACCTAAAAAAATACAGCATGCAAAAATAATCACCCTATTTAAGCTATTGCCCACGGTAATGGACAAAAATATTTTGCCAATTGGGTAAATATTCTCCGAGACGGAAAATGAAGAGAGCCCCTAGAAATTATGTTCAAGTTTGAAAGTTGTTTGTACTTTGTTTCGCAAAGTTGAAACTTTTATCAGCATGCGGCGTGATAGTGCTACTGTAAGGCAGTGACCCTTTTCACATATCACACATCCATCACTTATTATAAAATCTTGCACGCAAGCTACCTGACGGCCATGCAAAATCACACCATACTGTTTTACGCAGAAACTAGCAGGCATTTCAACCTGCCCAGCTGGCAATGACTGTTCCCGCAATGTTCAGCACGCTACGTAAACTGAGTCATGTATATGTATGGCCTTTATTTATTACTGTATACCACCGTACCTCGAGTATAATCCTCGAATATTTCATAGTTTTAATGTGTCACTTTAAAGCAGGTCCAGATTTTGCTACTATACTTAATGACATACTAAGACATCACTGCAATGACAGTGACACTGTAAATCTTCACAAAAAGGTTTTGGAAACAGGCCATTACACATTATGTTAGTTTGCCCCAAAATGGCACTCGCGCAAAATACGAAGTTTATGTATGCAAGCATGCACGGATGTCAACACAAGGCTAGTATGTGAGAACATATCCCTTTCCTGATGATGCTATGGCATATTATCCATTAACTTGAGCAAATTTAACATGTCTGACGTTGTTTGTTTATATTCGGTACTTTTGGACATGCAAGAGAATACCTTATACCTTATGACAAATCAAGTGTTTTTGAACTTGTGAATGTGATCCCTAAATCTCCCATACCGCTGTAAATATTATTAATGTCTTATGATGTATGCTTAACAAAATGTTGCCATCTTAAAGTCACCGTAACATGTGCCTGTTACCCAGTACCCAAAGGGTATGGCAATCAGGTACGGCAATCGGGTACCCGTGAAAACACTACCAAACAGGGCCATAAAATATCATATCTATAACTTTTTGAGGGTGTTAGATGGTTTGTACCATATGGCAAAGCTTTAAAGCACAAAGTACAAAGTCAAGTTTCAATGCAAAAAAATGCAAAAGACAAAAAAACTGAATTTCTTTGCATCCTCCATGTACTACAGTATGAAGCTTGTATCCTGTCTTGCACTGACTCTGAACAGTATTTTTGTTCATGCCTGCATAATTTCTCCAAAGTCAAAACAAAACTCTGTGACCTTACCAGGCTCACGTTCCTATAATCTTTGCTTCATGCATTATACTTTTCTGCTGATAAACAGACTACATTGTGAACTGTTGGGAAACATTGGAACTATACCATGATGGAAGCCCTGCAGGCATTCAACACACCATGTCTAGCTTCCCCTACTACTGCACTACATGTGAACCTTTCATTTGTGTCATTTACACAGATGCCTAAAAACATCAATAGTAATTACATCTCTTCATGCTGTGAATGCGAGGCTTGGATGAAGTTGATTATTCATATGATCCTAGAGTTTTATATGTATGCAAACAAATTGCAACAGTGCACAGTGAAACCTGCTTTCAACAAGGAGCCTCTCTGAGTTCAAACAACAACATCCTTTTAGCCATGATAGTCCTTCACATCTTTTTTTAAAAACCTGAGAAATTACTGTACCTCTATGTAAATTCAAGAGGGAGGCTTTTTATGTCAACTTCTAAAGAACTGCAGCATAAAATTCTGCTGATTATTTCAAGCAAAACCTAATGCCCTCAAGTCTTAATATAAAGGAACAGTGGACTGACAAATATGATTACATTATATAGGCATTAGGCAACAGAACAACACATGTACTGCTAGTGATTTTGCAGGGCTGAGAAAATGTTTATTTCCCAGGAAGAGAGAAAACTTCCCAAAAGTTCTCCCTATATTTCCATACACAGAAGGGAAATTTCTCTCTAGTTGCCAGAATTTCCATCCAGACCCCAAAATTTCCTGAGAAAAAGCTTCCCAGTTTTCCAACTTTTATCATCCATGGTGTTTTTGTTTTGGAAGACAGCTGCTAACACATTGCAAAGTTCCAAAATAGATGCCCTTGGAATATGTAACAATAACAATTGAAAGAAAAAGTTGTCACACAAAGTCCAAGCTTCTTGCTAATATGTAAAAAGTTAAAAGCAGCACTGAATGTAATCTGGAAGCTGGTACAATAATGAATAGTAATTTAGTTTACAAAACAGTGCTACTGTACCTGAAGGAGGGAGGGTCTTATAATAGGTACTGAAAAGACTCAACTTCTTCGGGAGAAATTAAATTAACCCAACTGATTATCCTGTGATACAGACTTTTTACACACAAAACATGGAACAATTGCTCCACAAATTTCAGTAAATTTATATCAGTACGTCAACAAATTTTGTACCAAAAATTAAGGTTTTATTTATTTGTGATAGAGAGGCCCAGAAACCTAAAAGTAGCTATGTAAATTTTAAATATTAAATTACAGAACTCCAGGATACAGATTGTTTGCTCCCTCTAGAACTTTGGTAAACAACAGGTCATAGGCCTACATTTTACAAATGGAGCTATCCAATGTTGGATTCACTGAGCAGAGAATTCGTCCCTAACATCCCCAATAAGGTAAACGTTATGTAGCCCACAATTCAAATTGCAATACATTTACTGGATCACTGAATACCCCACTCTCTCCATTCTGTTCTCAACTGCACAATAATTTTCTTAACATTAGGGCAAATCTTGACTGGATTTCCAGCCTATTAACATCACACCATTTGTGCCTGCCTCTTTTCATGAATTAAATTTCCTTCAACGGTGAAGCTTTTTGACACACAATTACATGTCTGGGTAGGGTAGCAGGGGACTTTAGAACTGCCAATTTCAACTTCTGTCTACAGTAATCTGAAATCTGACAAGTGAAACATTGTCACAATAGTAGACTAGTGTGCTCTACAGTCAGTTTTTGTACTTGCTATTAAACACCATCTTTTTAATGAAAACACTCTACAGAGGAATATTAAAAGACATTACACTATATCAAAGCTATGTTTACATTAATGGTTAGGCTCAAGATTATGTATTTTTACTGAATTTTTATGTAGTAAAAAGGTCCTTTGACTATACAGAATACTCAAAAAATGAAGGCAAGTTTTTCATGTATTAATACTGGGGTAAACTATTCCTAAAATACTGCCATCAAATCTTCCGTTTCAGCATTTCATCAAAAGTGATCATTTCCATAGCTAATGCAGGAAAAGAGGCTCATTTCCAGGTAAAGAAGCAATTATCTTTCCATCCTGTGTTCTACAGATAAGGGAAAATATCAAACTCCTAACTTTCCCTCCAAATAAACCAAAACTTCCCAGTAAGGGACCTCCCTCTTCCCTGATTTTCACTAACCATGCATGAAAGGCCTTCCTCTTTGAAATTTGAACCAGTCGTGCACTTTTAATACAACAGTACATGAAGAATGGGCCACTCTTCATATTTATCACCAACCTCTGAAAGGCACATTGAACTGCTTCTGAAGTACTGCACCTGACTTGAACCATATGAAACATTCTTCATACAGTACCATTCAATTCTCTCTGAGGCCCACTCTGCAATAGATGTAAAATACAGTTGATGTAGTAGGCCTAATGTAAATTCACAACTAATGAGTTCAACCTGGACAGGTCTTTCAAACCCAAGCTTGTATCATTTAACATAAGATTTCCCTCAGGCCTATCCACACAACAGCAGCTTTTCTTTTTCTTTTCATGGTGAGTTTAGTTTTCACAATGATTAGCCCAGAGTTGACTGACCCTTTTGACCCCTGTGGTACTTGCAAGGTACAAACACATTCAATGTTAAATAACAAAGCCAATGACAGACATAACAAACCAAACCATGATTAAAAGGAGGAAGTCATGAAACTAAGAAGGTAGTGAGTGCCAAATGACCAAACAACCACATCTTACCATGAAGGAGGAGACCGTCTTTCCTGGTCAAAGTTGGATGACTGATGGATCTTTAATGGAAGAATTAGATGACATCATACCGTACCTGCAGTCTCATTGAATCAGTGGTGAATAAAGGTTCGGACAATAAATGCAGTCTATTCTTTTGGGGTTTTGCCATACATACATACATACATGTACAGTATCCCCATATTGGCACCAAACAATTTTCCATTTTATGTGACCTGTCAGTCACAGCCCATCACACTCTATAGTCAATACAGGACTATTCTTGAAATTTCTCTGGCCAGCATGCATTCAAGGGTCTGTGATTTTCAGGTTTGCCTATGTTTTCCCCCAAAGATGTATTATCTCCCTCCCTCCCTCCCCCACACTTTCATACTTACTGTCCACTGCTACCTAAATTCCATGGCAAGAATGAGTAAGTTGAAATGCAGCACAATTTCTTGTAGCAAATCTTGATTACACATGACCATTACTGAATGTCTTACAGTTTATTCCATGAAATTCTAGGTCAGCAATGTAAAAATGGTATAAAATTTGCACACTGCGCTTTACTTCATACTACACTGTAATGTGGAACTTTGTTGTAGCACAAGTAGTTTTTGCAGCTCATGTTATGGGACATTTACTTAGTATTAAGTGCCATGAAATTGGCCATATTTCACTATAACAGTCTTTTTATCACTCAAGGGTCAAATTCATCTTTAAAACTATGGTAGCAGGTTCTAGTGGTCAGTTTTTGAAAACTGCTTAATGGTACAGTAACATTTCTTTTTCACTTTGTAACAACATTCTGGCCAAATTTCTGGGCACACAAACCAAACAAAATGGTCATCTGCTGTAAGTAAGGTTATCTCTGCAAATTACTTCTTACAGTACGTGTGGAGTTCTTCCTTTTTTTTTTTTTGAAACTTTCTCAAAAGAATAAGACTTCTTTCCAATCAGACTGTGAAAGGCACTGGATGACAAGAAATTTCTCTTCACATTTTACAATGCTAGCTTACAGTATGTATTGCTCTTCCCATAATTGATTAGATTGGCTCTGCATGTATTTAGCATTATTAACTCTTACCACAAAATGGCAGACTCTACAATGTCAGCCTTTCAAGGTTAATCAAGGCTTAATCAATGTAAAGCCAACACAGTATTGTGTATATTGCAATTACATCTGTTCTAAAGCTAGTACTGTAAGTATATGCTTAAGGCATTAAGAGCATACTAATACAAAGTTGTGCCCTAAGATCATCACTATCTGTACTGTACAATTTTATCGCCTTGCAGAGCAGCTTCGTTGGTTAATGAGAAAAGGCCAGTATTTTTTCCACCACAAGATAAAAATACTGGAGTTAATGACAAATTAATTTAAATTTAGTTAAATACATGTGCTACCATTCTATCAAAATGAACCTGTATGTGTTCAGAATTTGCTTTCAGTCATGCTAAAGATTACATGAGTAATGTCAGGACCTCAAGATTTTGTAGTGAATTAAAATTTTCTGTTCTCTGAGATTGTTCTTCCTACAGTTAAACAGAAAACTTGAGAAAGCCCTAAAATGATGCCAAGCTCCATTTCATACACAGAACTAGACAGCTGTAAATGTGTACACTGGGTTAAACCTTGATGTTTACGTAGGTCTCTTCAAAGATTTTAACTATGCTTATGATAAACAACTATTGTGTGTAGATCAAATATTCACTCCATTTAAAATCAATTTAAAGCATGATCAGGTCATTAGTAATGGTGAGCTGAAACAAAAAACACAAAAGATAGATATCAAACACATTTAACGAAATTGTGCCCTCAAGTCTTGGATGAATCATAAATTTATGTACTAACTAAGCTAAGTAGTTTTGTCACCTGCCCATACCACAAAAAGTAAACATCACTTTGCCTCACTGCAATCAGGACTGAACTTTTGAGTCTTTCTATATGGTACAGTACATTTACAATCCAAACTGAGAGTTTTTGAGATTCACATAGGGTAGACAGACTTCCTTCCTCCCTGCTTGCAACTGGGAGGGACCTTAGAAAGTTCTTCTGACCACCCCAATAAAATGATTGCAAAAACACAAACTTAATCTCACTAAAACAGTAGGCCTACTGAACAATGTGAATAATCAGCCCTTGAGTTTTAGATTTTCCAGGTATGCTTCAAATCACACTCCTTCAAAAATTAAAAAGTGTGGTAGGTGTGCTGTCGTAGTAAATTTTTATAAATTTATCTGGGTTCCCATTCTTTATCTAGCTGTGCAAAAATTAACAGTGATTTGAGGTAAGTGATGATGTCCAACTGCACTCCTACACCTAAAAAATTTGAGGCCTGAACAATGCAGGTGATATAAGAGGACTTCACGAAGTGTTAAAATGTAGATGCCAACAGGATTATCACTAGTTCATTTTTTGAGCTGGGTAATTTGTGATCTAAGCAGAGTGGGTGTCCCACATCCCCTTTGAAATTTTTTCTTCTCAGGTTGAAGAGTGCTTACAAAAAACAAGGAATTATCACTCAACTCTCAAGAAATCTAAGAATTTTATCTAGTTTGGGTAAGAAATTTGTACAGGGCAGTGATGCTGATATTAACTGCAAGCACTGGGTAAATATTGTGAGAAGTGGGGGGAACCGCCCAGTGCTGCCCAGCATGGTGAAAACCCTGGATGCCAACAATGGGGCTCATTAAAACTGCCACCTAACAGTACAGTAGATGGGGAAGACAAAATCTTTCAGACAAGTATGGTATTTAATATTGTACCTTAGTCTCCAAACATGTACCTTGGCTGAGTCTCTTCTAAAGGACTTCATGCCATGCCATCAAATATAAATTTCAGAAATGAGGAGAGATTTACAATTGAGGGTATAACATCAAAAACATAATGAATAACTTTCAAACTCTTTCCTATGCTCTATACCATTTTTGAAAGAGTTAAGAGTGTTTTTTCCTTTTCACATATTATACCAATAATGTGATTGAGCTTTGACTTGCTGTATTGTTGTACTGTAAATATTCAGGGGCAATGCACACTGTTTAACAAGAAATGTCCTTACTGGCTAGCGATAACCCTAATCCCTCTTAACCCGAACAAAGAATACAATCGATACAATACAATGGCAACAACCAATCAAGAAACACCTCTTTAAACTGTGCGCATCAACCCAATATCCACTTTGTGTAGTTTGGATACTGGACACAGGTACCTGGTATATGAATCATTGGTACAGAAATTAGTTTCATCCTCAATTTTTATTCCCCCATGACCTTTTAAGTTATACAGTAAGGTCAGTATATTATACATTTTTGCAACTTGTCTACTTCCTAATTTAAATTATTCACTGGTGCATGAAAACTGTCTACCAACAAAGAATCTACAACAGACTTGACAGTCAATCAGACAATGAGGTTAACAAAGTTACTAAGTTAGCAGGTTCACTGGCAGGTTTTGCAAACACCCCTTAATGGGGAAACCATTCACTACAAGTTTGCTTCCAGGTGGGATTCAGAAAAATGACATGCTGAAAACTTTACAGCTTGCTTACTTTTTGGCATTGGTTTAAAACCTGACACTCAACATTATGTTAATGTTTCACTCCATTTATTAAGCCTACAGTAATAGTTGATAATGCATGAATGCCATGACATGTAACAAAATAATTGATACATGGGACCAAACAAAATATTAAATTATGCTATGGTGTGACAAACTGTCAGCTACAGCATGCATACAGAAAAGCATGTGATGAAGAGAAGTGCAATAATACACAGCTACTGCAGTTTTAACAGCTCCAAATAAAAATTACAAACATGACACAATAGGCCTACTTATGACACAATGAGATTGGTTTAAAACTTTCAAACAATATTACTTAAGTGAAGAGAGGCATAAACTTTAAATCAAACTGTTGGATTTCAAAAATCAAGAGGTGCCATGCCATTTTTCACTATGACCCGTGAGATACACTTTTGCTGAAACATCCATTGAGGGTAAATGATTGGTGGTAACCACCACAAACTGAAGGGAGTGAATCTCCTGAAGTCAATCCCCCTTTGAAATTGTTCCTTTATGGGATACATTTCTTGGTTTTTAACTCCAAGTTTATAGACCAGTGTAGCGGCTGTAGCCTACTCAACCCAAAACCTACCTGGTTAACCCAAACGCCAAACTATGAGGAACAAAAAGTTACTCATGAATCAAACTTTCATAGATCTAAGAAGAGAAGTTTCCTGATGCTGTTGAAGAAAAATAAGATCTTCTGAGAGCAAAAAGATTGCAAAAAACATGTAAAAAAAGAGCTAAGCAAATCAAGATGTTGATCATTCCACTGGCTATGAAACAGCCTTGGGCTAGTTACGATAGCATCCAGATGGAGATGGAATACTAGTACCACTAGTTCCATTGCTACAGAAGTGATCATTCCATGGTAGATGGACTGTCCAGGAATAGTAGTACTTAGATATAGGTGAGGTAAGTAGCAGCATAATAGGTCCAGGGATTCACATCATGGTTAAGAGGCAAAACCCAATGAATAGGGCTAGTAAGTTCCAAGTAGTGAAACACTAGTGGAGCAACTGGTTTCTATGTGTTGCATGCCTAGAAGCTTCAGGAGATGCTCTCAAGTGATCAATTTTAATTGCAAAACTACTCGAATAGGTAAATTTGCATTCATTGTGCACGAATACGACTTTAGGCCTACTTATTCACTCTCACAGCCATTTATGTTTAGCTAATCCTGAAAGGAAATTACAGTTTTATGGGACGTAAAGGGTTACAGTTAGTTTCTGCCCTCGCTACTTCCCCCCCCCCCTTTTATTTTTAGCAGAAAACATCTTTTTGGGAGGCGGAAAGTAATGGAATGTAATATCAGTGGTACTTTTGTCAAATGAAGATTCCACCAACTTTTCCTTAAAGTTTCAGACTTCATCGATGTCTTTTACTATTCAATTGCGTCGCCCGATGCTGCCATGTTGACGTCTTTCAGCAACATTCTCACTAGTCACTGTAGAGTGTAGACTTAAGTATACTAATACGTACTTACGTACAGCAGGCCTCGATTTTCAGAAAAATTTATGGTAGTCCTTCGGGCAACCAAGTCACTATTTTTAGTTGTCCGCAAACAAATTTGGTTGTCCGAAACATTTTTGCACAATTACAAAACAGTTAATGTGTTTATTTGTATTGTTAGTCTCAAAAAATAAAAAGTGATGATTTTTGAGAGACAAAAACACTTGGAAATCTGAAATATTGCATGATAGAAACAGTCGAAAGTGCTGATCAGCCAGCAGTACACTTTTTCAATCAGATAAAGCAAGTTGCTGTATAATTCATTGTAAGAGAAAAATGGTTGTCCATTGGACAACCAACCTCTAACTTTTGGTTGTCCATATGGAATTTCAGTTGTCCCGGACAATCGGACAACCACGAAAATCGAGCCCTGTACAGGTATACTGTATTCGGTGCTGTGAACAATTGTTCACACATTCAGCATTATAAGCCTACCTATAGACAAGGGGACTACTTATACGTAAAAAAAATACAAGCCAGTGACTAGACTTAACATTTAGAAAAAAGGTCATACAATTCATTCTATTCGATGAGGGTGCTGAAAAAGTTTTAGGCCAATCCACAAATTGTTGTCTTGTATAGGCCTGCTTGGATTTGAAATTTTAAGTTAACAGTTATATAAATTTGGGTAGGATCGGTAGCTGGTCATTTCGCCCCCTTGCCAGTTCGCCCCCAAGAATAAACCAGTTCGCCCCCTAAGACCTGCCAGTTCGCCCCCAAAGACCTACCGGTTCGCCCCCTAATCTTTTTGAAGCAGGTCCCCTTACAATAAGCGAATGTTTTAGAACAAACGATGTCCACGAAGTGAAGTTTCTAATTCAGTTCCTTTTTTCAGATGAGATTGAGTTCATTTTTAAAGGTGAAACAAGTTGTTCATTTGTACCAACTCATAACGTTACCGTACGCTCGTGCACAATTGCTGAGTGTTAATTGTGTTGATTATGATTGATAGTACTGATGTACGCTTTCTATCTACGTTGTCGTTGCTACATCGTTCGTTTGCTTCGTTGTGTAAACGTACGCAAATCATATTTTGTGGTTGTTTTGTTTAGTTCTATTTAAAATTTCCAATAAATGGCGCAAAAACTGAAAATGATTTTAAAAAAATGCTAAACTTGCCTGTGAAACTTAATTCTGGACCGTGCAAGAGAATACCAGGTCAACTTAACATATGACTGGTTGGTGTGTCACCCATCCTTACTTGACTTGGTTTTTGTCACATTCTGGCCAACTATCATAACTTTTTTAAAATTTCTGTTATGAAAACTACAAAAAAACTGCATTTAAAGGTCAGTTTATTCGATGTCATACTCAGAAGTATTTGGGGGCGAAACGACCGCCTCGTTGGGGGCGAAACGACTTCCACTATGGGGCGAACTGGCAAGGGGGCGAAACGACCGGGCGAACTGGTTGGGGGCGAACTGGCTAGGGGGCGAAATGACCGGTAACCATAAATTTGACACATGTACGTTCAAACATTACTTTCCACCCCAACATCTTTAGGGGCAGAAAGTATGAGGGGGAAACTATCGAGGGCGGAAACTAACGGACCCCGACGTAAAGTAAGGTTACACAAACAGGTTATGGGTCTGTGTGCCAAAGGCATAGTGTTATTGGCAGGTCTACCACTGCCTGTGTGCAGGGTACACAGTGGCCCTACTGTATGGTGAGAATATGGTGGGTCACTGATGTAACAGTCAAACCAGAGTAATGATTAAATATACCTGAAAGTAGGCCAACATATTCTGATGCATCATTATGGTCAGGAATAGGCCTAGGGGATAAAACAATGGGCTGAGTTTCTGTACAGTACATGCAGTATTAGTATTACATGGACCCAGCACTCAATTTACAGTAGCAGGTGCAAAAATTAAAAATGTTCACAATACTTACGAACTTTAACAGCTCTGGCGTCTAATTTTGAAACATTTTCCTCTAATTTTACCACCCGGATAGTAAGGTCAGCGGTCCTTTCGGCCAGTTTATTCCCTTCCAGAAGGACTTCATCGAAGATGGAGTTCGCTTGATGAGCCAAGTTTGCTAACTGCATCACTAGCCCACACAGAGTGTTGTTGCAGACTCTTACAGTTACGGTTTCTATTTCCGATAGTCCATCGTTTGGTAGTGGTCTGTTGCTCAAATCCACCGGTTCTACCGTTCTTTTGACGAACGGCATGTTGAACGGTGGATCTGAGTCCCCTCACACACCTTCTGAGTTAAAAAATCCTGATTTTATTTCTTCAGTCCAGGCAGTTCGTTGCTCTGATCTTCAGCTGGCTAGTCATCATAGCACACATCAGAGCATTTTTGAATTACATGCATAGTTTTGTACATAGGCTACACGACGAACCGAAATTAGCCGACTTGGTGCACCTGCAGCGCAGCAGTTGTACCGCTCATAATATAACGGTACACGGGACTATGAGTGTACACAGTACAGCAGTACGTGCACGTTCAACCAACTTACGTGTTTACAAGCAATTGTGATCATTGTACATACTCCCCAAAATATTTCTGGAATTGTAAATAGAGGGCGTAACCAGTTTCAAAGACTAGACGTTCCAATAGGACCGCTCTGCAAAAGTCAAAGAGGTCTTATGGGGTCCCCACAAAAGCAATTTTCCAAGCCATTCATGAAATGGGACAGTTTATTGAACTACTCCAAATTTGGGTAAAGCCTTAAAGGACGTTCTTATCTAACTTCCCTTGCTGGATGTTCAATTTGAAGAGCAGTACTTCCTTCAATGGAACCTTTATTTAAAAAAAAGTCTTGTCAGATTGACATACTATGACTCCAATGGCTTATATATAAGTTTTGCTTTACTGTGCATTTATTTTTAATATATATAATATTTCAATATATATTTATAATATTTTATTTATTCATTGAGTAAAGAAGTTTTCCATACTTAGTAATTCAACTGCAGGAAGAAACAAGGATATTCTACCAGTGGCACAGGAAGCCTGGTTTTGAAGTCGGTGGTTGACAATTATGGGGAGAACCGCTATCAGCTATCGTAGCGTAGCGCCACTATCAGCTGTAGAAAAGCCGCAAAGAGTCCCAGAAAATTTTGGAAACAAATAACCTAAAATCGCCGGAAGTAGCTTTCACAAGCTCAGCAAATATCAAAGCTCTTGAAGTTTGACAACATCTCTGTTGAACGATATTGACAGATTGTGAAAATGTGGTGACGTTTTCCTACTTCACAAAAATCGAGAGTCTGATAAAATGTGTAGGGCACGTATGTTCTCCGTAAGCGGCTTATGTTATAAAATGAAAAATGTGCCATGAAAGCTGATCTCTGTAGAAAACAATAGCTTGAATTCATTGTAATTGAACAAAACTGACCAAGCGACCCTTTTGGGATGGTGGGCCTCCCCACTTGGGTGCTCCACTGATTAAAAAATTTAAAAAAGGGGACTACTCAAGGTGGAGGACAAACAACTAGCGGGTGCTCATGGGACGGGAGACGGTGCCCCCCAGTGTAAACCCATCTCCTAGCAGTTTGAAAAATTTAACGGATGCCGAAGGGTACTATTTCAAACTGGTTAAAAGTTAATAATCCTTTAATCAAGGAAATTAGTCTTGCTTGCACGGATTTGTATGGGTGTGGTGGGATGAAACTTCTACCAAACATTCAATGAGAAATTCAGTTTTTGTTAGGTGGGTTACATGCCAAATTGTATGCTACTGCTGTGCATCTTTGTTAAAGATTTGAAACTGATCGTGAATAAGTTAGTTCGGTAATTCGTTGTCGCATGGAATTGTGGGGCATGGCGTTGGGATACATTTGCAATACTAAGCATAAATCTGAATAGGCAACCCAACCGAAAATAGGGATTCAGCTCCACTCAACAGCAGATTAAAATGTATGTTTTTACATCAAAAAACACTTCAACAAAGTTCACTGCACAGAACCATACATGATTCCTTCTTATGCGGGTTGGACAAGAAAGAATTATGTCACCAAATTTTCATGTAAACTCAAATTTTGGAACATGTGTTGAAGTTGCGGGATTGGTTTGTTTATCACCACCAAATTACCGAACTCGCTTATTAAGGAATCGCCGTTATTTTGATGAGGCAAGACTCCATTATTCCACTGATGCATGATATAACCATTAGACAGGCAATAAAGCTACTTAAAATAGGAAAGTTTGTGTTGTGCCTTTACAAAGTTTTAGCTGGCATTCAAATGATAGAAGCCTACCTTAGAAAACATACCGGTATATACGAAGAATTTTGAAAATATTGCAGTCTTAGCTTAAAGGAAGATCGAAATAAAGGCAAATGACAGAGAGGGGCTAAGGGGTACATAAAAGGCTTATTTTCTAATGCATTCTTAGTATAAATATACTTATTTGAATAAGCGTGAGTAATATGTATAAATATACCATACCGGTAAATCAAATCACTGCAAAATACACAGATAAATTAAATAATGTTGGCTTACATAACTCCAATGCAGCAGGCGCGTTGCTAGAAGGGAGAGAAAGGACCCACCCCAAGCAACTTGCATTGGGGTAGCCACGGTCGGGAGGGGGTGGGGTCAGATACCCCCCATGACCCAACCTTGCAATGCAAAAACACCTAAAATAGCGTTTTTTCTCTCTATCCTTAGACTTTTCCTTTTAGAAATCAAATACGTAAACTGACCTTGACATCTTTGAGGAGATATGAATCTATTAATCCGATCTAATTGACTTGTCCGCTAGCCATTACACACCTACAACCGTATATCCCGTTTGTGGAGAACTGCTTGTAGTATACAACCAGAACCAGAACCATTTCGGCCCCAAACCCCCCAAGACACCAACCCCCACCCCCTCCCATGACACAATCCTGGCTACGCGCCTGAAGCAAAGTAGGCCTATTGGTATTTTAAATTTTTATTTTACAAAATTACTAGTGTTCCAATTATCCATGTGCGGGTAAATATGCTTAGGATGTGCTAGTTCAAGGAACCTGGGGGCATTTAAATTTGAATGGACCAACAAGCTTAGAGCACTGATAGCATCATACTTGTCAACTCTACTGATACCGTACTTGGAAAATTGTAGGCCTTTGTCATATCAAACACAAATGGTGTCTAGTGGTAGGCGTACATACAAAAACAAAACCTACCGTAACACTTGTTTGAAGCGATTGTGCGATTCTGCATACTTGTAGAATGATAAATTATTTGCCAGCAATATGAGTGTTTTTCGATTTTCATGTATGATGTGGTTATTCCTACAAAATAATGTGTTTTATTGCATGCAAAATACTGTATAGCTTACACTCTAAAATCAAAAGAGTGAACTTAGTCTCTCTTTGATCGAGTGAAAAGTGTAAATTCACTCCATTAGAGTGAAGTTCCCTCCAAAAAGAGTGAAGTTCGCTCCAAAAAGAGTGAAATTCACTAGAGGAAGAGGGAAAATTCACTCTTCCACGAGTGCCTGCAATGATCGCTCTTTTTTTAAGAGCGATCACTGTGGGCACTCCATCAAGAGTGAAACTTCGCTCGCTTTAAGGAAATTTCACTCTTTTTGGAGTGAACTTCACTCTTTTTGGAGGGAAATTCACTCCTCTTGGAGTGAATTATCACTCTAATGGAGTGAATTTACACTTTTCACTCGATCAAAGAGTGACCAAGTTCACTCTTTTGATTTTAGAGTGTATGCACCAATTACACATAAAAACAAAAAAAAATAACACCGTGGGAACTCCCTTCAGCAATTCCCGCCCCGTCTCCGAGTCCTAACGAAAGCATCCGCCCCTCCCACTAGAAAAACTTCAGGTTACGTGCTTGTGCCAGTGTTCCGCATTCTAGACTATGAAATTGCCAAAAGTACGGCTGTTCGCGAATGCCGCGTCCTCTTCTTTTCTGGAAATATTTCAATTGCTAGAATAATTCGGTACACCTGGTCTATGTTTGTCCAAATATTGGTCACCATGCACTGATGAGAATAGAGTGTGAATCATGCGAAGTGTGCGAGAATTGTTGTGAAATCCGTCTCCCCATTTTTGTTAAGAAATAAGTGTGAGCGGAATGCAAAAGACAAGGAACTCAAACAGTTTGGAAAGAATTTCCTTGCAAGATTGATAATTTGTGGTATTTACTTATATTTAGGTATATTTTGGTGTTTCTTTCTCCCTCCTCTTCCCTTTTTACCATATTCTCGCTCCTTCTAGTTTTCCTTACACTCTAAAATCAAAGGAGTGAACTTAGTCACTCTTTGATCGAGTGAAAAGTATAAATTCGCTCCATAAGAGTGATAATTCACTCCAAGAGGAGTGAATTTTCCTCCAAAAAGGGTGAAGTTCACTCCAAAAAGAGTGAAATTCTCTTGAAACGAGTGAAGTTTCCCTCTTGATGGAGTGCCCACAGTGATCGCTCTTAAAAAAAGAGCGATCATTGCAGGCACTCGTGGAAGAGTGAATTTTCCCTCTTCCTCTAGTGAATTTCACTCTTTTTGGAGCGAACTTCACTCTTTTTGGAGGGAACTTCACTCCTCTTGGAGTGAATTATCACTCTTATGGAGCGAATTTATACTTTTCACTCGATCAAAGAGTGACTAAGTTCACTCTTTTGATTTTAGAGTGTATTCATTCTCATTCATCAGAGAAGACACGGTCCTCTTCCTCAACACTCTCGGATACAATTCGTTTTAATACTTTGGCCCTTAAAGATATTTTAGTCCCTCTCTATGTCGTTCTATTTTTGTTAAGTATTGCCTAGCTATAGGACAAAATGGACAGGGGCATTTCTATGGATCGAATAGTTGTGTTGTTGGAAAAAAAAAAGTATCCGTACAAATGGAAAAAAATACGCAAAACAGAAGGACAGGATAAAGAAAAAAAAAACCCTCCGGAAAATGCTATCTAAATAGTGGGCAATATCGACAGACGTTGCCAAACTCGTTCTAATTTACCTAAAACACATGGGTGTCAAACCTGGGAGCATCAATCTTTGGGGGGGGGGGGGGAGGGGATGGGGACACATTTACACCCACTGACTTCATATTTTTACAAATTATTTTTTTTTACGGAAGTGACCTTCCCCCCACCCCCCCACCCACACACACACACACACACAAATTTGAGGAAAGATTGACGCTACTGCTGTAACAATACGTTCATACTCATTTAACTGCTAGCCGGCTCCGGTTTAGTACTGCTGGTAGGAACATGTTGTTGATACAACAATGACTTCACAAATTATTGCGCAATTTACCATTTTAATTTAAGTGAATAAACTTCAACACTTTATATCTCTGCTCAATAATATCCTATAAAGTAGAGAGTTGAGTAGAGATATTCCTTAACATTATACTAGCTCAGCAAGGCTTCTGGTACGCTTTACACAAATGTAGTGCACTTATAAACTTTGGTCTGGTTATAAATGCCTACATGGGACATATATGCACCATATCTGTCCCATATAAAATTTGGGCCTTATCAAATTTTATATGGGCCATATATTCCTTTATATTATATCAAGGATATCGGCCCAATTTTTGTATTTTTGTTATAGCCAGTTACAAATTCCGTATCTGGACCAGGTATGAACCAGATACAAATTTCCATATATGGATTTTGAGTAAGGGTTAGCTCTCCTCGAAGTATCTTTCATAATGTGTTTTACTTCATTATTTCATATTCAAGCCCAACCAAGAAGTAACTCTTAGAAAATGTCACATTTTATGGGAATAAACATTACCATAGGTCTCAACAACCAGTCATGGAATAGGACAGCCTACTACGCTAGGGGCGGCTGCAATTAAGTGTTGCATGGGTGTGAAGCATTTTTTGTAGCTCATGTCCTGAAAGTAGTAAAAAGGAATTAGCCGTCCAAAAAGTACAAGTACCCGTTAAAATGTCTCAAATGCAAGTGTCCAAGAAACATTTGTAGAGAGACATCCGTACTACATAAATAAACAAAAGACAAACCTTGGGCCTACATATATTTTTCATCCTAATTTGACTGAACCCAACCAATACTTACACGAAATCGTGTGGAAAAATGAACACTAGAAACTTCTAACTCAAACACCAGTTATTCCGTCATATGAATATCATGTGGGGTCATGCCTTCTGAAAGGCATTTAGAAAACATTTCATATAGAGAAAGTAAAAGTGAGGATTTGGTTCCAAAGCTTCTGTCTGTGTAATGCTAAAGAATGTCAACGTTGGTCAACTTTGAATGACCAAGACACGAAGCAATGCTTTACAATATCTCAGTGAACTATAAAAACTGATAGAAACACATTTAGTCCATTTTTGGACTGAAGGTGCTCAATGCTGACAAAATACATTTCTTTTGGGGCATTTTATTCTCATTTTATTCAAATAGTCTATCAGTACACTGCCAACAAATGGACTGGGAGGGCAATTTGAAATGAGAAAAAAAAAATTGACTGCTCAAACATAAAACTACCATTTTCCCTTCTTCTGACAGCATTTCGTCTGGATGCTTTCTCGCCATCGTCATTACCTTGTTAAATCGTGAGGACATCCAGTCAATTCTTCTTTTATTTTTTCATGGTTTTTAACAAGAAAGGAATATGTTGTTTGTGAATAAAAAGTACCGGAACCATATCACTTTACCCCCCTCCACCCACCCCTTCTCGTTTCGCCCTTTCTGTGTTCTATGAAACCTGAACGACTTCTCCTTACATAATCGGAAGTGTGGGTGGAAAGGAGCAATCGCTGATTTCAATCACTCTTTAAGTTTATTTTAGTTGTACAAATGTATTTCATCCCGAATTGCGTTTTGGCACTCCCTTTTGTAAATAACGAAGACCCATATGTGATCACAATCGTGAAAACAGACCATGGGATGGTTTGGGAATTGTCATAAATCACTTTCTACCCGACATCTCTGAACCTTTATTCGTATTTTCTTCATGTCACCGTAGGCTGAGAAGGTTCAAAACATCACAAAGGACCAACCCATTTCAAAAGGCTACACCGTGCCAAGAAAAAAATTCATGGAGTTGTTTGCGGTAACTATTTACCGTCAAAGATGTAGGTCTGCTGAAGGGAACAGCCATTGATAATTGACGAGAGACTGTTGTGAATGGGGGAAAGTTTACTCAAGAGTGAAACAAGTTCTTGTCGCCCGAGACCACAGACACGGCAGCATCGTAAATAATTACCAATTTTCTTCATTTATCCGACCAAGATACCCATATGAGGAAAAATTCTGCAACAAAGACCGTGTAACATTCGATCGAATGTGACTGTAAAATTTATAAGGGGGCCGTGTTGAGATTTCAATGTGCCAGGTTCTACAGACTTTTTGTCATTGGGTAACAAAGACCGACGCGAAGGCGTGAAACGCCTGGTCTTTGTTACAAGGTAATATCGATGTTTAAGAGGGAGGTTCAATAATAATTTAAAAGAAACGCATATTTGCTTAGTTTGATCTATGGAGATGACAGATGTTTGCTGGTAACGAACGGCTCGCGCTTCAGGGTCGAAGAATAATTGGACCGAGAAAATTTCAGATCAGAAGAAACGGGAGGGAAAGTTCAAAGGGGAATTTTCTGGCAGTTTTAACATTCCGATACCTAAAAAAAAAGAAAAAAAAGGGATATTTAGGCTTGTGTGTATGCATGCCCAAATAGAAAATCTTCAATTTCTAGCACCGTTTTCCTGATACTTCAATTATATTTTTTGCCCATAGCTTGAAAAATTATGTCAAAATCACTCTCAACACTTGCAGCACCACAAAAACGTTTTTTTTTAACACATAAATTTGTCGAGGAGTGAGCATATTATATAGAGCATAGACTTGATAGCAAAACGATGTTGCAAAAGTGGGAAGCACCACCAACTTGAAATTAAGCATCGTTTTACTCAGTCAACAATATTTATATTGCAAAGTGTGGAGGGTGACTGAAATTTAATTCAGTGTCCAGAATTAACAACACAGTGTACACAATATTAGTAGGGAAGTGACTTCTATCACCATCCCATGGTGAGCGAAGTTTCACTCTTGTTGGAGTGCCCACAGTGATCGCTCTTATCGCTCTTAAAAAAAGAGTGATCATTGCAGGCACTCGTGGAAGAGTGAATTTCACTCTTTTTTGGAGTGAACTTCACTCCTCTTGGAGTGAATTATCACTCTAATGGAGTGAATTTACACTTTTCACTCTATCAAAGAGTGACTAAGTTCACTCTTTTGATTTTAGAGTGTACTGAATGCCAAGTATGCAGCCTTTCTTGTGTCATGTTAAATGAATGTGAGCAAAAGTGGAGTGGGTGGGGTGAGGGGGAAGTTACCATTTTTTATTGACCTTATGACCTATAGGCTTGAAACTAAAAGATAGGACAAAGTAATAACACAATGAACAGAATTAAATATGAATGAAACCATGTTTGTTTTTATATGTAAAGTACATGATTTTTAACACATATGACAAGAGATATTGATCTGGATATTATTGAAATATTGTCAAACAAAACTTTTTCAATCCCAGAATGAAATTAAACATATTTATAAGAAGGGTTTAACATCACATCAAGTTTGAAATGTTCGAGGCGGGGATTCTGGCAGAAACACAAAAAGGGGGGGGGGGGGATTTGATTACTGCTAAACCCCAAGTCCAGACTGATTCTGTCCTAGGTTAAACTTACAAGTGGGTTCAGGAGGACAAAAGCTTGCTTCATGGCTCCTGTAAGGTGCAATTTGATGGGTTTTAAATACCATCTATTTGTGTAAGTCCAAACATTGCTGAAAAAGTGTCCTCTCTTTAATATAAACCAAGATATTGCCATTTTTTAAAATTTTTATGGAAATGAAAAGGTGGGGGGGGGGATTTTACCTGCCTTCTTTTGGAAACTCTTGGAAAGGGGGCCAAGTTCTCTCCCCCCCTATGCCCTATGACAGGGGTACTTATCCTAAGCATTTTGGTGAAATTTGCATTGAAATCTGAGGTAAGGTTCTCAAGATATGAGCAAGTGTAGCTGTCACATTTTCAACAAAAAGTGAACTTGGAGCAAGTACATATGACAAATCTTCACATAAATGAAAAGTCTTTTGTTCTTCTTTCAAATTTAAAACCTATTTTCTCCTCAAGAAATCCATATTATGAAAATGTGATTGCATAAGTGCCATGAGAATTTACAAACTTTGCATTTGTCACAGAGAGGTCCTATCCCTATTAACTTCAAAGTCAGCACAAAAGTCTGAAAAAACAAAGCAAGTAAAACATCCCTTGTCAATGTAAGGAAGTGATATCACATCTGCTGCCCTCAAGATCACTTTGGAATACTTTCAACTCGGACATGTATTTCTTCAGATATCAGCAAATGAAGTATCTCAAGAAATACATGTTTGAGTTGAAAGGAAATTTCACCTCATGGTGTGAAATTTACTTTTCTGCTTAAATTTACCCCTTAAGCATCATTAAACCCCATTACAGTTTCTCTGGTAGGATGTAAAATATATATATATATTATTTTACACAAAATACTCCAGCTTTCTTCAGCCCTATTCTTCAAAAAGGATTGCAATTTGCATACATAGACCTGCCTTGTAAAACATAGGCTGTGTAGTTATTCTGTTGGGTGTATGCTACAGTAAATGTTACTTTTTATTTGTTTACCTTAAAAATGATCTTCTCGTCATCAAAATCAAATCAAAGGCTAAATATTCCTCAAGTCTAACATTTATTGCAGTTTCAGTCAAATATTATTATAAATATAAAATATATTTCTAAAAAAGGAAGGCCAGAATATTTTCTACCTTCAGAAATATCAAAATTAGGTGTAAATTGCTTTGTTCGTCAACCACATCCATAAATGATTGTTCAATAAAACTGATTCAGAACAAAATATATCCAGGCACAGTATACTGTATCACCGTAACAAGGACCACAGCCATGAAGGTGGTGGAGGCTGTGCCTAAAAACAATGCATATGGAACTTTGACAACACAAACCAAAATCCTGTCAATTTTGCTGCCATAACAAAAGGCCCTTTATGTAGCATTCCAGCCTGTGTTCCTCTAAACACACCACTTTACTTCCTTCCCCTCCACCATTGCCACAAACATGTATTGTTGGCTCTATCTCTGTGCCCATGGGGCAAAAAACAGAAAACCTTCATCTAGGTAACTAACTCTGTGTCCATCAAATCCATCAGTACGGTCACTTAGTTTAATGCAATCTTTAAATATCTATTGTACATTTTAGTCCTTCTCTTGCCCTCTTACACTTACAGAAACAAATTCATTTCACCCACATTAACAGGGTCCTTTTCAGAAAACTAAACATATGTATAGATGCAGAAATTTAATTTTGACATGGGGTAAACATTACACTTGCCCTTGAAATGGATGAAAATAACTCCCACTTTGCAAGGTATATTAACATGACTTTCAACTACTGAGATTGTAGCAAGTAGACGGAATAACACTGCGTATAATATAATGTTGTTGCAGATCGTACAATAAGGAGAGGTTGCAAACTAATAAACAACTTGTAAAAATATGTTCATGCTTACATGGAGTGATATGTAGAGGGCAGTATTGCTAAAAAAAAAAAAAAGTGGTCAGAGGTATAGAATGGAATCTACTTTAATCTTTGGATTTGTATAGAAAGGTTTCCTGTGCAACAAAAACAAAACTAAATATAATGTGTTCAGTATGCTACTATGACTGGGTACATACTCCAAAAAATAACACAATTAGCATGTTATTTTGGTTGGGTATGAATTCTGAAAAAAAATTATTTTTGATTTATCTAAACTTAAAAAATCTGGCACATAAAAATTCCTGAGAGGAGAATAAAATTCTATTCACCCATTACATTAATAGTCCAGAAATTATATGAGATATATTTCTTGATCTTTTAACAAGCAAACCAGCATATCATGTTCAATAATAAACTAAAACAAAGTAGTAAACTATTCTAAAATGATAAAAGAAATCTTAATTTTTTTCTTGGACGAGGAATTGACCACAATAAGAGTAACTCCAAATTCCGTGAATGATACAACTACTTGCTACAAGGTTTTCCCCATGATAACTCCATGATAAATAAAAACCCATAAAAAAATCAGAACATCTTATTGGAAATAAAAAAATATTACATTTTTCTCCATATTTATTTATATATCCACACATATTTGATTGTCTGTCTCATTCCATGAATACTAGAAGATATATTGGTCATATTATTATTTGCCATTAGAGTGTTGACAGGTTTTCAGGGGTTTCCAAACTTTTCAAAGGGGCATCCTCAATTCAGGTAGCACCACCACAGCACAACTCCAATCCCTAATAAAATATCTACTTCTACAGTGCTTCTCATGTTGCATGCAGTGTGTAGCTTCTATCATAGCTGTATAGTACAAGGGCGTAATGTTACACTGCCATGACAAGTGTTCAGTCTGTGCAATCTGTTCTTTAACTTACAAAGATCAAATTGCAAGTAATACTAACCGCTGATATTTTCTACACATAGTTTATCCTCAGTCTTATAGCTTTGTTAAGTCAAACCAGCCAGTGAAACCACTAGAATTGCTTGGCACACCCATTTGAAGTCGTGATCCCAGGTTTGGGAAACCATGAATTAGCATGACACACCACTGCTGTTAATACCAAATTGCATGTGTGCTAATTACAAGGAACAAAGGCCAGCCAGCTATCATACTGCGTTAATGCGAGGCCATTAGTTCTATTCTGCCAAAAAATACTAACAAGTCATGAGCTTTGATAAAATTGTAATAAATACCATTAAAACTGCCAAAAGCATTAGAAAAGCTCACTTAAGATTCAAGAAAGATTTCACTTTATCCATCCTATACCCTTGTTAATGAAAATTAAAACCTCTTACACATATACCTCAATAATGTGGCTGAAGTAGAAAAGTTTATCACTGCATTATATTTACTAGTTTTTGTCTGTGGGGAAATTTTCTAAGCATTCCTTGTTTTGAAAGTCATACAAATAGCATTTCCCTTGGCAAAATTGCACTGTTTAAGTGGTTTACCATTCAGAAAAAAATCAAGGCCACTTCTGAGTTGCCTACCCCCACCTCCACCCTTAATTTGACCATTTCAACATTTAATTCAAGGTCTAGTGGTGTTATACAAATGATATAAAACAGTGATGTCAAACCATTTCTACTATATCATCCTGCCTTGCTCTGATAAAAATATCCAAAGAGCCTCTTCTCTGTTGTCAAATAATGTGTAGACTTGTCAGAAATGTTCTTTAAAAAGGAAATAAGGAAGTACATGTCCCCAACCACAGTTTTGAATACAACTGCCATTCACAGTAAAATATTTGTTACTCCCGCCTGCCATGTTGGGATATCTTCAATGACCTGCTGCTTGTGATTGCCTCTGTTGTCATTTCCTCATACAGAGCTGATCACTCTGTTCATTTTTCAAGACCTACATGCTGCTATTAAATTCAGGGCCAGCTGATCTTTTTCCTCTTAGCATCTGGTGCATCTTTGTTCTGCGAAAAAAAAAAAAATAATGTTCCCATGGAAATGTTTGGAAAATGACTTGCAAATATCTCCACAACTATTGTTCACGCAAATTACTTTGTCTGAAAATTGTTTCCAATTACAGGAAAGGCATCATAGCAATGCGTTTTCTAAAGTGCACCTATTGAATAAAACAGGGAACAGATACACTAGACACACGAGAGATAAATTTGCTTGAAAGACAAAAAATCACTAGAAAAGAGATACTGGAAAATAGGGACAAGATGAAATTTGTCATCCTTGAATGTGTTGTTGATAGTGTTGTTGAAACTCCATGTGTGTTACAAAATAGTCTTGTCACCAGGTGTCTTTGTAATATTTTTGTTGGAATGAATTGGGTGTCTTAAAAACAGTCAAAAAGGAATGAACACAGCCAAAATTACCAGAAACAAGTTCAGAGATGAAGCAATGGTAAGAAGGACTGGCAAATTAAACATAATAATGCTCTCAATTCTGCATATCTCAAACTAAAAATACATACATACCTGGAGACATTGTTTTTATATTTAGTACACTATACAGGGATAAGAAAGATCAGGCCTCCTGCAGGGATTTCCCTTAACTTTTTTTTTCAGTCGCCGGCGGGGCTAGTTGAAAAATGTTTTGGGTAGTCCGCCAGCAGCTTGACTAGCCTGCATGGCTTCAGTGTTCTTGGCTTCATATATATGGTATTGCAATATCTAGCGTGAAAGTCACTTATTGAATATAAATATGAATGGGGAAAACTGGAACGGACAGAAAAATAAAGACAAAAACTATACACAGTGAAAACAATGGTATACAACACACTTAAATAGACCTCATCAATGCAGAGCCCAGCTTTTTGGTCAATACACCATTTTCAAGAATCTGGACCGAGTGACAGAAACACCTGAAGTAACAGTTGGGGGATCTCCAAGACCACAGAAGTTTGGACTCTGTGATTACTGCTACTGCTTCCCCACACTTTATTCATCAATTACTCAAGGATGGACAAAAGACATTTTTTTCTCCTAATAACTTCCAAATGTTCGGTAGACACAATGGTAATGTGATGTTTTGACACCCAATTTGTACATAAGGTCATGCGGTTGTACTGTCACTTGATGTATTACTAAGCTTGAACATTTCAATGGATCCACGTTGCCCGGTGGTGCCAAGACAAAATGGATACCTGCTGAATTTTCTAAATATCTTATAAGCCAATATTTGTTTCCAGGAGGACCCTTGTGTTATGCATGTTGAAAGTACTTTTTGCCCCCCTCCCAGTTCACATCGGTAACATTCCCACCTTAGTAACTCTAAGTGGAAAATTACGTCATAAAGTTTGAATGAATTTTCTTGATAAGTAAAGTGATATTCAATTTCATTCATGCTCTGGGAGTCTGGGTCTGACAGAGTGTGAACTTGGTGTAGAAACTTTTGGTTAAAAGTCTGATAGTGTTTTGGGTATTAAAAGGTCCTACACCTGTGGTAATTGGTGACATTTCTTCAGTTGCCCGTCTGACTACTGAGGAAGGGTTCTTCACTCGTCTGAGGCTGTTTTCAGTTGCAAATGGTGACCGGTTGAGTGCTAACTTCGAACTCTGCTCCTGGCATCCCCAGTGATGCAGATTTTAAATTTGTCATAAGTAACAACTGAGGCAAAATCAAGTCCCTGTCTAGGTCTGCTTGTCACCAATGCTTACCCTCTTATCATTCATGAGAAACCCCATTTCAGGAAGGAAGACACCTTGACATAATTTGACATTTTTCTCAGTTCATTTTATTAAAGCTATCTACAACAATCTACTGTTAAGTTTGGTCTCCTTCAAGCTTTCCTGAATGACCATTCTCTTCTAACCTTAATTTTTTTCCCATTTTAATTTTCAAGAAGATATCATGGAGAAGTTATATTACAGCAAAACAATACAGCAATGGTGAGCTGCATTCTTTACTTCATCATTCAAATGTATTCTGGAGTGTTTTCTAAGGTCAAAAGGCCTCAGTGTCCTTTGAACATGATGTACAAATTCTCTACATTTCCTGAGATCATCACAAGACTTTCACTGCTTTCAACAAATAAAAACATCACTATTTAATACTGTGAGGAAAAATTCCAAATTCATATAAGACATATATTACAACACTTGCCATTGACATTGGGTTCACAAATTACTCCAAACATTACAGATAAGGATCCTCCAAACCTAAGCATGCAAAGTACATAGAAGACAAACATTACACGTTCAGGATCCCTGAAACCTAAGGTTCCCAACCTGCCCAAACTGGCGGAACAGGAACAAGGGAAACCCTGCACAAGCGAGATCCCACCAGAAAAAAACTACAAGAACCAGACCCCTTGACAAGGAGCCCACAAAAGCCGTCCTGAAGGTCTCCCCCCCAAAATGGGGGGAGAACCTCAGGGAGGGAAGAAGCTCCCCAAATGACCAAAACCCGAAGGAGGAAGGAAGAAGGAGGAAGATACCCGCAAAGAGGAGCCTCCCAACCACGACCATCGGAACCTGTCCTACACAAAACACTGTAAACAACTAACACAGAAAAGGCCGCTAAGGGCAGGAAAACACAATTCCGCAAAAAAACCCAAACAGAAAAGGATACTCATCGTGACAGCCTGCAAGAACGGTAGCGGAAGAACTCAGCAATTGGAAACTATCCAAATGGGAACAAAACACGAAAATCCAGGCACAAAACGAAAGGAAAGAAACCAGGGAAGAAAACAAGTTGCGTATAAAAAGATGGTACGCAAGAAAAGGATGATGGAGGGCGTCCTTCCTCCTCATGTGGGAAGGAAGAGAGCCCTCCCTTGCAGTGCTATTGGTTTACCAGGGTTGGCTGCAGGTAGGTGGGGACTACATGTGTGAATAGGAGGTAAGTAGACGGGTGGAGTAGATTACTCCATCAAATACAACTTAGTTCCAATTTTTGATGACATTTTTCTCAAAATTTTCATTTTTGTAGTCAGAAAGAATTCAAATTAAAATATCTTACTTCAGCTACAGGAGTGGTGATGGGTCTTTTGATGGTAGTTTTATTTTCTCCATCTGTCCTCTTCTTTTGTCCTAGGTGACCCAAAGCTTTACGGACAGCATCCTTACCAGCATCAGATACTACATGTAACCTTGTTGGAGACATGACCTTTGTTTTAGATTCATCGTTGCCTGAATTAAATGTTATCCGTCTTCTTCCAGGTTTAGGAGACAAATTATTGGATGATTCCTTACTTTTTGAAATATTAATAGACTGCTTGGTTGAAATTAGTAAACCATGCTGTTTTGCAGAACTGTTTTCTTTGATGTGAGGTTTATCATTTTTGGTATCTGAAAAAGTTATCTTAACCCTGCCTGGTTTTTTAGTATTTCCTTCTGGTGATGAGGGTTTAGTTTCTTTCTTTAATTTTCCTCCACCATCCGTTTTCTCAGGAGATGAGGACAGTTTCACCTTGGATAGCCCTGTGCGTATCTTTGTGACATTTCTGTCTGACTGTTTTACAATAGGAGTTGATGAACCAAGCTTAATTACAGCTCTCTTTTTATTTATTACTACTGGAGGAGGTTTGAGCCTTGGTCCTGAGGAAAGATTCAGTTCTGATGAAATGAGCAGACCCTTTTTAACCTCAGAAGTTTTATTTCTGAAACAGAGAAGAAAAAATGCATCTGATCAGTTTAGACACAATGAGACATTTTCGACCATTCAATAAAAACTTGCATCAACTTTTTCAATATTTAAATCAGTTTTTGTATAGAATTAGGGCAACTTCTTAACCTACTGTATGGCACACCATAACATTAAGGCTGGGTTTAAGTAACTAAAAAGACTTCTTTAACTTAAAAGAACTGGCATTTAACACCACAAGTTGTGGAACCAAAAAACAATATTCAATCTCTTACAATAAGTTTGCATCTGGTATACTCATGTTAGCTAAGTGACCACTTGAACATCACTCTTATTTATATGACAATGCCACCTTATCTAAGAAACAAAACAAATTAAACTTTCTTTGAATACTGAGTTAAAATATTCAGGCAATAAGGTTGAACTTTTTTATATCTTTACATTATATCATGTAGCTTGCTCTGCTCAGTCAAATTTTATTGTCTTTTGGTAATAGCTGCCTTAGAATGTCATACACATGAATCAACTCCCCTTGGTAGGCTATTATGACATGACTACTTGAACCAAGGATAGGATGTAGCTACTTCTGTCTGTTTGCTTAACAGACAGCAGGGGATTTTGCTAAAAAAATAAAAAAGGGTAGACAGGAAGGGTTTACTACTGCCAAACCCCAGATCCAGATTGATGAACTTGGTCAAAGTCACAGGTGGATTCAGGGGTACAAAAGCTCTATACATGATGCAAAAAGAATGGTTTTAGAAAAAGTTTCTTTCCGTAACTTTGACAATGCTGCAAAGGTGTCCTCTTCCTAAAGAAGAAAAAAGGATACTGAAATATTTTATTTTATGGAAACCAAATGGGAGAGGGGGTGGTATTTTACCCTCTGCCTCCAGGAAAGAGGGACAAATTCCCATTTGACAGGAACCATATGTTGCACTCAAACAGGCATCCATGAAATGTTGAGTGGGGATGTGGTGGTAGTGATGGTGGTGGTAAACTAGCCCCTCTCCCAAATATGGTTAGACAAGTATGCTACTGTACAGTATATGAAGTTGTGAACAGTCTGTATCATTGCACCCATAACCTCATTCTCATAAAACCTAAAATTTACTGACGTTGATGGAAAATATACATCAAAATACAAACTAATAATCAAGTAAGCAAAATATAAAGTCAGTGCCACTTACTTCTTAGGATTCTGATATTCCACAGTACTTTGACCTTTTTCAACTTTTGGTTTCAAAGCATCTAATTTTTTGATAAGTGCCTTTGTCCTCTTCCCCCTCCTATTATTTCTTGGAAGACGTTGAGGTAGTGGCATTAATGTACGTTGAAACAAATTCACCAACTTAGCTTTGTCAATGTCGGCTTCATCTATCTTGATATGTCTCTGTAGCAGAAGTAAAAGATGAAGTGTAACTGAAATTAAACAAGATCATTCCCAGGTCACCATGGAAAAATAGCCCAATTTGAACTTTTGGAGGGAGAACAAAAAATATTGGCAATGATAGGTCACAATAGAGTAAAAAAGTGACTTATCCCTTTCCGTAATACTAATAATTCCACATGAAATGTTTTATACCATTTGCTGGTTATTATCAATGAGGCTACCTGGAGTGGGATCCTCTACAGTATATAATGCCAATTCCATTCCTCACCCTTAATCCTACACAATACATTGGACACTTCCATTGGTCAGTCTCCAATTCTCTTTCCCCAATACCTTGCAGATTATGCAATGTACTTTTGCTAGTTTCTGTTAAAAACCAAACTGTTGCATGCTTGCACTAATTTACAGTCAGGCCATGCAAGAAATCAATGGTGTGATAGCTAGGGCTGCCACGATAACCATTTTTCATTTATCGATATCGTCAGTATTTCCGCGACGACATCGCGATATCGCGCATTAAGTCTTAACATTTTCCATCAGCGCCAAGGAATTAGCAAAAAAGTTGTTTATTGCATGCAGCCACTACTGACATACCAAAAGTGAGGGGAGATTGATTATGCGTGCATGTAGCAATATTGATTGTGCAGAAGAACTCTTCACAAGTCTGGAACATATGTGAGCTGTTACAATATTCATTGTATGCATTTTGAAACAGCTTCCGATTTTATATCATGTTTTCTTGTGGTGGGTTACATGCAGTTTTTCATTTTTTGTGACATCATAAATTATGATCATTTCAGGTTACTGACTTTAGACAATAAAAAAAGGGGGGATTTCACAGTGGTTTAGTCATTCATTTGATTTTTTGCGATATCACATCTTGACAAAACATTGGTCATTATCGTCGGGGCAAAACTGTATCGACGATATCGCGATATCGCAATATCTTGGCAGCCCTAGTGATAGCTTTATTCTTGCTGTTTCCATATTAAACATCCAATAGACTTTTTGCATATGATGTTAGAGAGCAGAAAATTTGCTTTGGGGGCAAAACAGAACAACAAAACAAAAAGAGGCATCCATCCCCCCACCCCCAGACTAAAAGTAATACTTGCAATAACATTGACCAATTTGCAAACTTAGCAACCATTTTTTAGCATGTGCACTCAAACAACTGGAGCTATTCTATAAGGAACTAGCCTTAAACATGACCTTTCCTTGCTACAGTATGATGCCTGTCTGCACATGACATCCTCCACATACTGTTTCAGTGTGTTATCTGCAAGCAAACCTCAACACCATAAATTGAATTTATTCTGTACAAGACAATGGTAAAAAGGAGGCAGGGATCCATTTTTATGGTTATCAAGTTGTTCAGGAAGACTAAAATTCTGTGTGGACACAAAAATAAAATGTTGGTTGTCCAACAGATGACCATTTTTCTCAATAAGAATTAAAACTCTTTTAATCTGATTCAAGACCATTCTGTCATTCATAATGTTTCTTATTAAAGAAGAGGACAATTTTAAGCAATGTTTGAACCTAAATTTATAAAAAACCCTTTCAACCAAGCAGCTTGCATCTTGTAGGGGCCATGAAAAAAGCTTTTTTCCATGAACCCACCTGTAACTTTGGCCACAGGCAGCATCAATTTAGACTTTCGGTTTGGCAGTAATGAATACCCCCTTCCTTTTTTGAGTTTCTGCTGGAATTACAGGGTAGCTTCCAGTAAGTCTTCTATCAATTGACTCCCTACAGCAAACCTGTTCCCACTTGTTCCCAAATTCAGCAAATTTCTATAATTTTTGACAATTTGAAATGTGGAAATTTTGGGTGATAATATTTACTGGATTTCAAAAAAGGGAAATTGAATTTTAAGCTGTGGAAGCACTTGCTTAAGATTAAGCATTGCATTGATGAACAGTGTAGGCCCTGCACTCTAAATGATAGAAACATCAAAACAAATAAAAATTGGAAGAAAAAACTATATCAAGATCAAGAGGTAAACATTAGTAACATTCTATAAAATACTCATAAAATATTGGAACAAGTTTACATTGCAGCACTCTTAGTGTAATCTTGTTGGCCTTTTGAGAAAATCATTCCATTCTTTTGCCTCTATATGGAAAAAACCCTTCCTTGTTCATGGACAAATACTATAGAATATCATGTATATAAATACTCTACATGTATATGTGAATTCAGAACATAAATGTGTTACCATTGTGTCAACATATGTCAGTCAATGTACACTGTGTACACTTTGTAGTTTCCTCCCCATGAATATGAAGGAGGAAACTAATGGGTCTGGAAACTAACAGACCCCCTAGAAGTTGGAGTGCCACTACTGTAGCCTGAAACCCTTACTCAGGAACTTAAACTAAAGACTCAGTTAAGAAATTCTAGCCTACTTAGTCAATGCTTATGCTAGAGTTACACTGGTCAACCTTACTTTTTGGCAAGCCTATTTTGTGGGAGAATGGTTGTGGTGGTTAAGTCCATGATTAAGTTACAAGACTGCTGTAAGAGGAGAGCCAGAGGTGGCATACTAGTTTGTTATACGACACATTCCACTGAGGTTGTGAAAATACGGGACTAAACCAGTCATGTTTTAAATGCAGCCCTGCTTGCCCACTTTGCCTGTGCTACCCAAACATAGCCCAGCTATACAATAGGGCTGTCAATTTTTGATTAATGAGTTAAAAGATCATGTATAAATTGTGTCATGAGATTAATCGAAAGTGGCCTTGTACTAACTGATTATTTGATCCACCATTAAAGGTCAATTTATTGTTAAACACTCCCAGCCCTACTATACAATGTACTTACAGATCAACTAAGTGTGGCATAACTTGTTACCATCAGGGAGCCGGCTACATGTACAGCAAAGAAAGGGCAAAATTCACACTTTCACAGTTGGTCGCACATTTGATTTTATGCCCAACAGAAAGTAAAACTTATGTGATCTATTTTTAAACTTGTCAGAGCTAATAAATGAAACAGTGTTCTAATTAGGTCCCCAAACCCTCAACTTTTCCAAGAGTCCCTTCAAATTTCTGAGGGTCCCATATTTTTTGGAAGAGTCCCACTTCCTTTGGCCCTTATTCCAAATGCTAGAAGTGTAGACTGCGCTATTCACACCCAAACTTCACCTGCCAAAACAACTACGAGAGCTTGTATTGCTGAAAAAACTGTAGACTGGATATGGATGAAAGTTCCCTGCATGCGCCATAAATCACTCCTGGACAATAATCAGTAACGCTCCGCAATTTCTACTCAGATATTCTGCCGTGATATTTGCAACAAGCCGCTGCGTACTTGAAAACTGGTCTGGCACTGACAAGTGATGTTACTCTGACCAAGGTGGACAACAGCACGACGGATGATTTAGTACGTACGTAGCACCGGTGATATAGCAGAACTGGGCCACATTACTAATATCGGTCTAGTTGGATAAAGTTTTCTGGTTGAGTGGAATACAAACTGCGGTGCTAAGAAACTTTGGCAGGCAGATTTCCTACATGGACTTTGTGAAGTGACATCGACAATGAACATTTCAAGGCAATGGGTGCGTGTGAACTTTTCAACACAAAACTTTCTATGCCTCCTTGCCAAAATTTTACATGCGATTTGCAAGCAAATCCCGTGCGTCCCTGGGAAGCACAGGATTTTGTTTCAAGCGTTTCGAGTCAAACTCGCCCGGCGCTTGGGTTAGTGAGAACCCTGTGAAATGAAATTATGTTTCAGAAAAACCCAAAACAAGGTATTCTCAAAAAGCAACATCATCAAGGATGTGACAAATAGAAGCCCTACTTTGGATCGAGGTTCTATACACTGTTAGAAATTTCTCTGTAAAATTTACATAATTTTTATGGCAAATTTTTTTCCAACCAAATAATGTTTTTTTTACAGCCAGACTGTAATCATGAAAAAACATTAAGTGTTTGTTTTTTCTTTACAGTTTTTGCATGTAAATTAGTTTACAAATGTCTACTGTAAAATCGAATTACAGAATTGTTCTGTTTTTTTTTTACCTTAATTTTATGTGAATTTACAGCCTACTGTTTTCATTCTAGGCTTTTTAATATTTATTATAATATCGCTTTTTTCCTTTCATATGTTATTACGTAACAAACACTTCACCATTACGTAGATCAGGTATTTGCTTATCAACGTAATGTGTCGTTACGAAGTTATTTTCAATCAAAACACAATGAGGATGCTTTGTTATCACATTGTTGTCCAGTAGAATGCTATCTCTAGGAATTTTGTAATTGGAAAGTCACATTTTTGGTACAATATAATAATTGTTTTTAAAATAAATATGACAAAGAATGCAAATACATTGGTTGCAAACATTTCCAGGCAAGGTAAACAATAAGTTTATCACTTCCTGATTAAAAAAAGCCAAAAAAGATATTATTCAAAGCAACAGCAATCCTTTTGTTAGGAAAATGCCTACAAAATAAGCTCCACCCATTTATGCAAAATGAGATTTACATCATAAAGTGGTAAATTTACAGACTCTTTCAAGTAAATTTGTGAAACGTTTTTAATTCGATCAAGTGCATGAGCGCCTGTGGCGATGAGTTGACATCAGTATACCAATTGTCAGTATAATAAATGTAAGTTAATTTTCAAATAGGGCCATAAATTTGCCAAAAATGTTTTCTTTTTTAACTGAAACTTCGCAGAACGATGCATGTTATATCTTGAAAATTTTCTGGCTATTTCTTATTTGTTTGTTTGTTTGGGCTTATTTTTGTTTCTTTTTCAGCGTAAAAACAAAATGAATGTTTGTTAAATGACAGTATATTTATGTGAAATCAGAAAAATACAAAATACTGTTAAAATTTCTGTACATTTACAGAAAAAGTTTTACAAAGCAGTAAAATTTGGTTAAAAAAGCAGACAGAAATGGTTTTTCAAATAAACAGAAAATACATGTTAAACAACCTTTTTTTATTGTAGAAATACAAAGTGTCTGTAAAGATACAGAAAATCTCTATTAAAAGTAAAATACAAAAAGTTTAAGTTAAAAAAAGTCTGTAAATTTACAGAAATTTTTAACAGTGTAGGCCTAGTAACGCCTGCTAGTACTGTGTACTATGCTTAAAGGTAAAGAGCAGTCCCCCTTAACTTATTTTGAAGAAAAAGCTAAATAGCACAATTTTTGTCTTATTCCTCTTCAAAGTATCTGTCAATACATTGTATGATTTAACTATTGCATATTCAAGGTAAACCAAGCAGTTACTTCTAGTAAATTTTACATTTGAAGAGAAAAAACATTGTCATGTGGCTCCCAACAGCCAATCATGAAACTGGACAGTCTACTACATTACTTCAATTTGGGATGACTGCTCTTGCCCTTTAACGTAGGACCTACTCTGTACACAATCCTTGTCCATTCGCCTCTTAAAATCACATAGATGTGCACTTTGAATATTTGCCCGATATTCTTCAACTCCTCACGGCTTCAAAAATGCACCTATAACTACCATAGTTGTTATGAATGATCCCCTGTCATAATATTCAACTTTCTTGTCCAGGTTTCTTCAAATGGAAGCAAGCAAGAAGAAAAAATTTGGAGGTTAAAATAGGTTAAAATGAACATGAGACAGAATTTATGGAAATTCTGAAATTTAATCCAGAAATTAACATTAGAATTAGAATGTGGAAATGTTGCAAAGCATCCAGTTCCAGATCTCAACTGTGGCCAAGGACTCTAGTGTAGAGTAAAACAAAGTGAAAGTAGCCGAGTCCTGTTCAAAGACTATGCTTCCCTGACATTTCTTGTTCCTTTGTCCTGTTACCTTAGGAAGAATGAAGCCTTTGTGCAATTGCAGACAGTGCAGGCAGATTACAAAAATGTGTAGAAAAAAACCAGTAGGCCTATACAGCCTTCACTTGACCATAGCATACAGTAGCATAGCATAGCATTGCACAGCACAGCACAACACAACACAACATAACAGGTTGAAGGGCAAAGGAGGGCCAAGGCCCCATAAGATGCCCTGAAGTCCAAGCCCTAAACAAAAACCAAACCCCCAAACCTGGACAACAGCCACAAACAATCAGATTCTACCACAGTCATGGAATAATTTGTCAATTTCAACCTTAAAGCAGTGAACTGACAGGGAGTTAACTACCCAATCTGGTAGACAATTCCAATCATTGACAATGCTATGGGAGAAACTTAACTTCCTAATGTCAAGCCTTGCAAAAGGCTTTTCCAGCTTTTTACAATGCCCACGAACTCAAGATCTACTTTGAACCATAAACATCAAGTCAAAAGGGGATTCCTTTCAGAAGGAAACTTGTAAACCTGGAACATGCCCCCCTCCCCCCCCTCCTTAATCCTTCTCAGCTCCAAAGTGGTAAGCCCAAGATGTTCAAGACTAGCATGAAACCGTAAATTTCTCATCTCAGGTGAGTGACTCTTCTCTGAACTTGCTCCTTTTCACAGAAGGGGCTCCAAGACTGAGCTGCATAGTCAAGATGGGGTCTTACCAACTGCTTATACAAATTAAGTACAGTACAATATCCTTCCTAAAATTGATGATATTCCTCTTGATCAATCCAAGCACTCTATTAGTCTTTGCCTCAGTGGATGCATACTGCCTTGATGGCTTTAAATCCCCAGTAATTACAACACCCAGATCTTTCTCTAAGGTAACATTACTCACAACACTACCACTCATGTTATAATCATAGCTTTAGAAAACCTTTATTGACCAAAATGAAGGACTTTACACTTACCTGCATTAAAAGGCATTTGTCAAGTCTGAGAACAAGAAAATAACCTATCCATATCTTTCTGCAGCAGTATGGCATCATCCAAAATGCTCATCTTCCTATAAAGCTTTGAATTATCAGCAAACTTACTTAAATACAAGATTTTAAAGAACTATGAATATCATTGATGAAAGTTAAGAAAAGAAGTGGACCAAGGACAGAACCCCTTGGCTCTCCACTTGTGACTTCTTTCCAAGAAGAGACTCTCTGAGATCTACCATGAAGCCACAAATTTATCCAATCAGCACAATTGCCCTGAATACCTAACCTATGCAGTTTAACCATAAGCCTACCTAATGGAACTTTATCAAAGACCTTTGAAAAGTCAAGGTAAATGACATCAACGCCATACCCAGAATCAAGAGATGAAGAGACGTCTCCAAGAAAGCTAAGTAATTTAGAAACACAAGATCTGCTTGGCAGGAAACCATGCTGTGACAGATTAAGTAACTCATTATCTAAAAGATACTTACTGTATGTAAACTATCCTTGATTCATTAATACTTTTTGAGAATGCTGGCTTGTGACTGGTCAGTTGCCTATGTTCTAATCCAGTGTACAGACACAGGGTGTATGTATCGCCTCAGGTCTCTCAGCTCATATGCCTGACATCATACTGTAGCCTGTTGGAATCTGATGTAGAGACATGGGCACCATTGACTTTATTCCCTAATTAAATATTCCATAACTTTGCACACAACACTAGTTAAACTGACAGGGCTGTAATTGCAAGGCATTCTTTGATCCCTCTTCTTAAAAATTGGAGTATCATTTGCTACCTGCCAGCCAGTAGGAACAAAACTTGAGTCCAGACTCTTCTAAAATGTGATGGAATGAGGAACTGACAAAATCTCAGAGCATTCATGTAAAATGGCTGGGTGGACCCCATCTAGCCCAGGGGCCTTACTAGCATTCAAACTCTTACTCTCTAACTTTCTACAAACCTGTTCCTCCGAATAAATGACATAACTGATTGAAGAAGAGATATCAGAACCCCTACAAGTCTCCAACAAAGATGATTCCTTAGTAAAGATGGATACAACATAGTCATTTAACAAATTAGCCATATCCTGATGGTCACTATACCAAAGTATTATCATCACCTTTAAGATCACCTTTAACGGTGATCCAAGCTTAGAGGGCACGGGCATGGTCACAAGGGCAGCAATATCAATTCAATTGTATTAGCCAATTAGGCTGGGAAATGACTCAAGTTATTGAAAAGGGCATTCAGGGCTAGCCTAGGCCAAAGCTAGGAAGCCCTACACAGATGCCTTTGGCATTTTAAGCGATGCGCAAAAATTTGTATAGCTGGGCTGTTTTCAAAATATATTGAACTGGGCTACAATTAGTATGACCCAACTAACCAGATAGTATAAGATGGGGTCTGCTAGTTTCAGCCCTCGGTAGTTTTCACCCATTACTTTCCACCCCTAACGTCATGGGGTGGAAAGTATTGTTTGAACTTTAAACATAGTAACAGGTGTTGCATTAAATGGTAAAAGATATCGATGAAGTTTGAACCTTTCAGAAAAAGTTGATGGGATCTTCACTTGACAAAAGTACCACTGATATCACATTCCATTCCATTCCATTACGTTCTGCCTCCCAAAAAGATGTTTTCAGCTAAAAAAAAAATGGAGGAAAACACTGTTTTTGACACGTTAGTTTCCGCCCTGGGTAGTTTCCCCCCATTACTTTCAGCCTCTAAAAATCTTAGGGTGGAAAGTATTGTTTGAACTTAAATGTGTTAAAAATAGCTGTTAACTTCAAATTTCAAATCCAAGTACAAAACAACAATGAAATTTGTTGATAGGACTAAACCTTTTTCAGCATCCTCATTGCAAAGAATGAATTGTATGACCTTTTTTCTAAATATCAGGTCTAGTCACTGACTTGTATTTTTTACTAATGAGTAGTCTGCTTGTCTATGGGCTGCTTATGCTGACTGTGTGAACAATTGTTCACAGCACTGAATGCCATGTATACTTGTACGTAAGTACATATTTGTATACCTAGGTTTACAGTGAGAATGTTGCTTGGAAAGAAGTCAACATGGCAGTAATGGGTGTTGCATTAAATGGTAAAAGACATCGATGAAGTTTGAAACTTTAAGAAAAAGTTGATGGAATCTTCACTTGACAAAAGTTCCACTGATATCACATTCCATTCCATTACGTTCTGCCTCCCAAAAAGATGTTTTCTGCTAAAAAAATGGAGGAAAACACTGTTTTTGACGGGTGGAAAGCAGCAAGTGTGGAAATTAACTGTGACCCATTAGGTGTAACCTATTAGATTCATAGCTCCCAAGTTCCCAGAGGCTAGATGCGGGTCCAACTGATCTGTCCGTTGGTGGATCGCCGGCCTGGGGGAAGGGTATAAGGGGAGAGAGTGTCAAAAATTTTTGAATTTGTAAGTGTCTAGATGCAAAATGGTGGCTCTTTTTTTGGCAAATCAGTCAACACAACATTGCTAGGTTACTGCCAAAAAGGTTCAGTCCGGTACTAAATTTTTTGCAGAAATGGCCTAGGAAAATATGTGTTCAGAAATTTGCCACGATAATATACGGATACTCACAAATGTCCAATAACTAAAACATCTCCTAATCACAACATGCAATCGTGCTTGTTGCCATAAATTTTGGTGCATTACTGGTGCAATTTGCAGTCATCCACTCGATTTTACCGCTACAATCAATACCGCAAGTGATTTCCAGTAGGCCTATATGTCTTCCATACATCTAGCATGGCATTCTAGCCATGAAAACAAATCAAGAACGTTAGGAACTGTTAAGACAGTCCAGAACGTTCGTTTGATGGGAAACTCTTAGACAAGCCCCACCTCTAACCCGCAAAGTGGGCATTCATTTTCTCTACCGAGCGCAGCGTTGCACGACGTTTACACTACAGTATTTATGCAGTGTCAGGAATATATTCCATACCCGCTACGAAGGTTAGAAAATAGTAGGGTTGTCGCACTAAAAATACGACTACACAAAAAATATCAAACTTCAAGAATTTGACTGATTTACATTGTTAAGTACCCTTTTCTAAGCAACCATGCCACATTTTTTCAAAATCCGACCAATATTTTTCAAAATATAGCCCATTTTATGTCTCCATAATCCTTACGGTTTCTCCAAATCGCCATATGTTCAGTGTTACGATCTGCCTGCAAAAGTTGGTCAAAAACAACATCGTACCTGCTCACTCATACCCTTTGATTATTCATCACTGTGTTACGTACACCAGATGTGCCGGCGTGAATATGCAACGTTACTGGACAAGACACTCAGTGATCACGAGTCCTTGTCATGATAGCTTGCGTTCTGTGTACGTAACATGCATTAACAAGTGGCACATAGCCTGCTTACACACAGTCTATGCTATAGCAGTCCGTACATGTGCTTTAATACGCACACGTACACAAATACGAAATTTACTAACCGTACTTCGGTATTGCACGTACAGGTATATACAATACAGTACTGTATGTAAGCATACTGGTGGGAAATCCCTTGTTGCTAAGCTGAACAATGGGCTCATACATAAACATATCAATGTCGCCTCAGTACAAAAGATGTAGGCAGGGACAAATGGGCTGTTTTATTTAAAGCGAGCGTGCATCAGGGCTGAGCAAAAAATCATTTTTTTTTCTTCGGAAATGGAAAGATCATAAAAAACGCTACAAAATGATACCTGGAAGCAATTGCGGATTTTTCTCGAACCCATTGTCACCATCATGTCACCAATGTTTTAAGCCCAAAAATGGTAAAGAAATATTAGTTTGGGCAATCACTTCCCTCCATTATAATGGAGAGTTCCTTTTCTTCTTTCTAACAATATATGGGTTGTAGGGGTCGGAGGTTCAGCCCCAATGCCCGATCAAGTCAAAGATGGCTGTGTGTGGCATTTTACGTGTGACCAAAACACACTTTTGACTGTCACCGTTGCAACGATGCTTCAAAGGGATTGTAAGAAACTGTAACATATTTTTTTTTCTTTTTGTTTTAAAGCTTATTTGGTGAAATATCATAGAAGAAATATGTCTTTGGTATACTGATTTTACAGTGTGGGCAAAATTTCGACAATTTTGAATGTCGTAAATTCATTTTTTAAACACGCTGTTTTAGCGATTTTGTGTTTGGGTGTGAGTAGTTCCGCGAGAATTTTGGAGAAAAATTCTGTGTGTGTGCGACAACCCTAACGATAGCGGTGTTGCGACAGCAAACATCAGTACCTAGGCCTATGCATTGTATAGCGGCGCATGGGGTTGAATACTCTATGCTGTGAGATACGATTTCATGAATTTGTAGTTTTCAGTAAGCTGAATTATTTGTTAATTTTTGAGGTTCTCTGGCTACTTCGAAGATTTGAACTGCGGGTTTTTCAGATAGCTTGGCGGGTCAGCCGTCTTGGGTGTTCAAATGCGGGTCAGATCCGCAAAATGCGGGTCACTTGGGAGGTATGTTGATTACTGGTTACCGTAACCTATTAGATTACTGGTTCAGGGTTGGCAGAAGTTAAATAAACCAACTTTAGTACATTGTAGAAAGGAGATAAGCCTTATGTCTATTAATATAAATGGTCTGAGAGGGAAAAAACTTGATCTCCAGTCCCTCCTTAATTCTGCTGAACCTGATATCGTTGCATTGCAGGAGACTAAAATTGACAATTCAGTTACTGATAGGGAGCTTTTTCCAGATTGCCTGAATTATACTGTTTTTAGAAATGACTGCACCCTTGGAGGTGGTGGTACTATGCTGCTTATTAAAAATTACCTAGCCCCCACTGGTGCAAATTTTCTTTCCAATGGGTCTGAGTCAGTTACGATCAATTATAGAAATAGAAATCCCTCATTTCATATACTAGGTGACTTTAATTTTAGGCTCATTGACTGGAAGACTAGATTGAATAAGGAAAATGAGACCTGTCTCACCAGCAGTAATGGTCAACTCCTTGTTGACATTGTTGATGATTTTGCCGCAGATCAACTTGTTAAATTTGCCACTAGAGGTAACAATACTCTCGGTTTAGTCATTTCTAATACTCCCAACCTGTACTCTGAAGTCAGCAGTTTTGACCCACTTAGTGACCATGACATTATCTTTTGTAAATTGAGGTGCTTTTCCCCTAGGCCTAAGCAACCACGTAGACTTATCCAACAGTATTCCAAAGGGGATTATGACACTATGAGGTATGAAACCAGAAATTTCGCCACTGGTTACCTAAATGGCAGACAAGATAGTCGTACTATTGAAGAAAACTGGTTCCTCATTAGGTCTTTTCTCGAGAGAACTGTGAAAAAAAACATCCCGTCCAAACTTTCTAAAACTAGGAAATCTCTTCCCTGGGTCACTGATTATATCTGTAGGATGATAAAGAGAAGGAACAGACTTCATGCTTTGTACAAGAAGACTAAAAAATTATATTTTTACAATAAGTGGGTTGACCTTCGCGCTAGTATTAAGAAAGAGGTATTCAATTCTCATACTGTAGGAAATACATTAACGGCATGATAGATGATATTACTCATGACTCCAAACCCTTTTGGAGGTATATTAATGGTCAGAGGAAAGATAATCATAGTATCCCCCCTAACAGGTCTGTGGTAAAATAGCTAATAGTGATAAGGATAAGGCTGAAGCCTTGAATAGCCAGTTCAGTAGTGTTTTTACTAGAGACTCCTTTGACTCTGTCCCTCTACAGAGAAGACCTATCTGTAGTAGAATGGCTGATATTTCCATCTCTACATTTGGGGTTGAAAAGTTGTTGCAAAACCTTAAGATTAGTAAGGCCATGGGTCATGAAAATATACACCCATGGGTTCTTAGAGAGCTTGCTACTGATCTTGCTCCAATGATCAGTCATCTTTTCCAGCAATCAATCAACAGTGGTCAAGTCCCCAAGGACTGGAAAAGGGCAAATATCTGTCCTATTTTTAAGAAGAACGATAGCTCTCTCCCATCCAACTATCGCCCTGTCTCTCTTACTTGTATATGTTGTAAGCTACTTGAGCATATTATCAGCTCAAATATGATGGATCACTATCAAGCGAATAACAGCCTTTCCTCTAAACAGCATGCATTTAGAAAAAATCATAGTTGTGATACACAGTTACTGTCCGTTGTGGGCGATTGGACCTCCGCCTTAGATAAAAATAAACAAGTTGATGTCTTCATGCTGAACTTTGAGAAGGCTTTTGATACAGTTCCTCATGAACTACTTAAGACGAAGTTATTCTCCTTGGGGGTGTCTAGGCAAGTCATAAATTGGATTGATAACTTTCTTGCTGACCGTTCACAATCAGTTGTTGTTAATGGTACTAGGTCTGCTTCTGCTCCAGTCCTTTCTGGTGTTCCTCAAGGGTCTGTCCTTGGACCAGTACTTTTCTTGTCTTATATTAATGATATTGTTAGTGCTGCTTCTTCTGAAGTTAGGTTGTTTGATGACTGTGTTTGCTGTAGAGTCATCAATAATCCCAGTGACTGCAGTGAGTTACAAAAGGACATTATAAACTTGGGCCAGTGGGCCAAAACTTGGGGTATGAGATTCCATCTGGCTAAGTGTAATGTTATGTCTGTTACTAGGAAGCATAACCCAATAATCTATAATTATACTCTTAATGGGGCTACTCTGACAAGGGTTGATTCAATTAAGCATCTGGTGGTGACTATCACTAAGAATCTCAGCTGGGGCAAACATATCCAACTTGTTTGTAACAAGGGAAATAAGATCTTAGGCCTATTACGCAGGAACCTCTCATTTTGTTCCAAAGATGTGAAATTGGTGGCCTATAAAGGTTTACTAAGGCCCTTGTTGGAGTATGCTTGTTCCCTCTGGGATCCACATCAGATTTCACTCCAAGATAGATTGGAGGGAGTACAAAAAAGATCTGCTAGGTTTATATCCGGCGAGTACTCCCGTATAGTTGGCTCTATGACTGCACTCCTCAAAGATCTAGGTCTACATACTTTGTCTGACCGCCGGAGACTTTGCAGACTCATAATTTTTGCCAAAGGTATTTACGGCCAAGCTAACATCCCCCTCTCTAATCTGTGTGAACCCACTCATTGTTCTCGTAACATGCATGCTTTGCACTTTCGCTCCCCCCCCCCCCCTCTGCAAGGACTAACTGTTTTAAGTACAGTTTTGTCCCTAGCCTAGGCCTAATACTATTCCGGATTGGAATAACCTCCCAGAGAGTCTTATTGCGGGGGCCATAAGTCACCCAAAGCCAGTGGATTTCATTATGAACTCTTTGAGGGCCTGACTGATCACACCACACATACGCGGTGTATAATTGTCCTTTGGGATGTCTCACCGTTTTGAAGAAGAAGGCACTTAGGCCGTTAACGTTAGGTCCAATCTTAATAACAATGTAACCATAGCCTAACGTTAGGCAAGGCCTAGTCCTCAGTAAAGGACTATGTATGGACGGTCGCGTAATTGCTCCCTATACATAGTCCTTACTCCTGTGATACCGCGGTTGCTGGTCTTCGACAGTAATAGTTACTGTCGAAAATTGCTTTGTTAATTTCAGCCATCTTACTATATAACCTCACTCTTCACCGACCCAATCTCCTTGAAACAAACCTTACCGAAGTGCTGGTGTGCTTATCATCGATGATAAACCATCGAAATGTCTTCCAAATCAAGGATAAAGTCACCTATTTTCGTTCCTCTTGTTCATTTTAACCACAGCAGATGCAATTGTTTACGTTCGAGCTGCAGGCGCCGTCCGCTATTGATGACGTCATGGAATGATGGCGCCAATTCATATCGTTGCCAAGCGGACTGAACCCCGTTGTATTTTCCTCTTAATTCCGGGTGCAATACGTAAAGTGATTATTTGAGTTACATATCTTACATTGCTATATAAAATATGCCATATAGTAACTTTTTTATGGAAAAAATTATATTTAAATAAGTTGGAAACTATTTCGGCAACAATACTGAGTTTTATCTAGTTACATTTGATACAATATATTGTTTTTATAAACATCTCTTTCTTAATTTCTTTTTTTCATTTTTTGCATGGTTTTTAATGGGTACCGTACTTTTGGCAACCTGTCTATGCGTCTTACTTAGAACACTTTTGCGCATTATGGAACATTTCATTTCACACAGAGTTTGCTTTCTGCATTTTAATTGTCTTCGGAATACCCCTGCACCGTCTGGCTAACGCCACTGTGCCATAATAGAGGAAGTAGAACTATTTCTACCCCTAACTTGAAAAAGGGGAAAGTGATCAAGCAATGAAAATTTCTTGTAGGCGTATGATTCTTCAGCTCTCCTTTGGTCAAAATATCATATTCAGCACATTTAAAAAAAAAAAAAGAGTGAAAATGATCACTCACCTCACTCAAAATAAAAGGCGGTAATATGTACGCCATACTCTTTCCGTAGCCAGTTGGTAAGACCCCTATATCTTTACCCTGTAAGATAGCGGCAGCAAGTTGCACCTGCTTTTCTTTGAGGTCAAGATAGAAATGATGTCTTTCTTTTATTTGACCAAATGTGAAACGCACCGTTTCCTCCGCCATGTTGAACAAAACGGATTTTCTCGTTCTCCGATCCAAAGTACGCTGTGGTGTGTGTACGCACTTGCTGTCTTATTCAGTAGTTGAACTGGTGCAACATCGGTTGCAACCAATCAAAATTAAGGAATTATAGGGAAAAACGCGATTTATTACGCGAACATGCGAAGAACAGGTAAGCGTTGTCGAAGATACGGTGCCCATAGGATGCCGTTATAAATTAAAAGAAAGATGATTGAAACGAGATATTCATTAAAAAATAAGGAAAAACTTCTTTTAGGTTAACATTTGCAATCGCATTAATAAGAGAAGCATCGTTTTGGAAAGGGTTAGGCCTTTCTGATCTTTGCCAACAAAATTTAAACCAAAGTATTTTATTGTTTTATACAACGATTACAAATTACTGCGTGTGCTTGCATGCACCTCTACACCCGAAGAATAGAAGAAAAAATTTCACGGGGTTCAGGCCTTGACAACGCAACGAGTGTAATATTTGGAGCGCCATCATTTTATGACCTCATAAACAGCTGTTTTTAGAATGAACAAACTTTTGACACGCTCTACACGTTAAAGAAGACGCACACCGAAAGTGAACATTTTTATTCTGGATTTTTTATTCTTTTGTAAGTAAATTGTGAGTAAATCGTATGGTGAAACATCGGTTACATTTTCAAGATACGTTTGAAGCCAAAAAATAGAGATTTTAGGACCGGTAGTCATCTCAAGAGGAAAAACTGTTTGTAATGTTAATACTGACGATAAATCATCCCACTATTACCATGCACAGGAGTAAGGACTATGTATAGGGAGCAATTACGCGACCGTCCATACATAGTCCTTTACTGAGGACTAGGCAAGGCCAAGACTAGTTATTCCCTTAGTTTTAACATACCCATTTATGGGCATATTTTCATCTTCCCTGAATAGAATCAGATGCAACCACTTCGCCGACTACACATTCATATTTACCTCTCTTAGCAAGCGGAGCAGTTCTTCTTTCGCCAGTAATTCAGGGTTTGACATGTCAACAGGGCGCTGAGCATCACTGTCCGTGGAGGTAGCCATTTTGATTTAGGTAGTGGCGTTATTCACAATTATGCAGAAGAGTCTAAAATAAAATGGTGTAAGTTTTTTCGACTTTCACAATGTCAGTATTGAAGGTTTGTGATCATTGGTGTCATATTTATTTTTCATCGTTACGTTGTCCCGTTGAAGACACTTCGTTGGATTTGGGGACGTTACCCCTCATGTCGAAAAGTTTGTACACAAAACTAACTTCATGATTGTTATCATGAAGGGCGCCTATAGAGGCTTTTCACATGACGTCATAATACTCTCCGGCGGCCATGTTGGAGTACATGTAACTACGTAGTAAACCATACAGGACGCGCTTGCTCGTTGAATTTGTACACACCGTGCATATCACAGTGCACACTTTGCAGTGCGTTCGGCACAAAACCACGTGTATTTGGCGTGAATGTCCTCCAGCATGGCGGCTCCGTGACGCAATTGCAAAGCCTCTATAGTGTAAATTTTGGGGGGTATATACACACGTTTTCTCCAGTGACAGATACACAGTTATTTGGTTTTATTTGGAGAATAGTGTAACGGAGTTTACATCTGCATCTTGAAGGAAAACCTCAAGAAAATTTGGGGAGGAGCCAGGAATTAGTTGGAATCATCTGGTATGAGAACTGCGGGAACGTTCTTCCGTTTCATTATTACCATAAGTCAAACATTTCTCGAGCATACCCCTAAATTTCCATCGCGCTTATCGCGTCCAAACGTAGGAAGCAGTATAACATAACATAACAGGTTAAAGGGCAAAGGAGGGCTGTAAAGGCCCCATAAGACGCCCTGTAATCCAAAAAAACCCCCAAAACAAAGCAAACCACCAACACCTAAAGAGCCCAGAAAGATTACATTCTACCACAGTCATGGAAAAACTTGTATGAAAGTGGTTGAACAATTAAACGCTTTTTTCTACGACTAATATAAGGACGATTTCTCTCTCTAAAAAAATAATAAATAAATGCCGTAATTCATTTCTAAGATGAAACTACTTACTGTCCTCTCAGACAAACATATATTGAACATTGATAACATTTAATAACTAATTAGAACCCAACTACACGGACTACTCAACTGACAGGGTTGAAAAATATCTGCTGACAGGCGCATATGAGAGCATTTGAGTACGGTATGGCCAATGATTCCCTGTGAAGTATGAAGTTTTGCTTGAAAGACTATCTAAGGGGAGCGCCACTTTCGGTTGGAACGGAGCGTAGGCCTATAGAAAATTTTGAAAAATCTTGACCCTTCAAACATCCGGAATGGCGTTTCTCGGGCTTGTACGTTGTTGCTAAGCAGCTGGGAGCAACACTTTTCAGGAGAAAATGGCAAGCACTCAAATTTCCTGATTTTTTCGTTAAAGTATGAAAACAACTGTTACTACTCTTTCAAAGGGATGTACATGGGCCTATAATTTTCTGGCCCTTGATTAGGGACGCAAATTTCAGCCAAATTTGAAGATAGTGGAGCTTGTATTGCAGAAAGTTGGTCATTCTGCAAGAAAATTTTAAAAAGTTGTGGATTCATGAAGAATATGCACTTCTTATACTAGTGGCAAATCTGAGAATGATTGCTCGACGACTTTTTCTTAAAGGCAGTCATTCGTCACTCTAAACTGCAGTTTCAGTACACATATATCAAAAGTCTCAATTAGTACAGCTCTTTGATTGGCATCACATTCAAACAATGCATCATAGCTAAATTACCCAGCATGGGCACTGAGAGTGTCTTGATTACACATTATGGACTTGTATGGCCACTGGGACAAGCCATGATCGAAGCAATAAACTAGGATTGTGTCTGGATAAAGATGAGTTTTTTTTTATAAATGTGGGAGGGGCCAGATGTTAGTAGGTTGGGAGAATTGGAACTGTTTGGGATGATGAAAGTATGCCTTTAAGTCCTCCCGACCCCGCTAGCAAGAGTCGTCCGGCGAAACCAATGCAAACTGTAAACTGCTTCCCGGCGAAGAAGCTATGACTTCCACTGAAGTTCCACACTTGACCAACCTCACGGCACTCAGACCATTTATATTAGTGGTCTGTCATGTATGGCTCCCTTCTAGACTGGATGAAAAGAACAGATACTACACATGATCTTAGCCAAAAGGCCGAGAAACCAGTATGATGTAAGGACCGTCTGAACATCTCTAGCAAGCTGAACATCTTTGTTGCTGCTGTCATGTAGTATGGGGCACTCTCCATGACCTTTAACAGTACCATCTAGTTGTTTACGAGCACTTCTCCCTTCCTTTTGTCCCAGATTCCCAGGATCGTTTTTGTTTCCCGTCACGTTTTACCGGTGAACGTGACATATTACTTCATCTGAGCAGTTCCAAGTGTACGCTGTAACCCATATTTACCCTCCTTTGCCCTTAAACTTGTTATGTTATGTTATATTTTCAAGGTTTGGCCAATTTCACCCTCTGCAGCCTCCTCGTTGGTCATTTAGATCAGCACACTCATTTATATTCATTTAATTTGGCGCGTCATAACTTTTGACCAATCGGGACTGCAATCAGTATTAGGAACTTCCCACAACCCTCGTGGCTTGGAAGTATGAGACAAACTTCCAGCCCGCAAGCTGGTCACTCGTGCAGGAGGCCTCAGAGCACTTGAGCAACCTGCCGATATTAAGGCATGCCGAAGAATAACCAAACTTGATCTTTTTTTAATCATCTCAATGAACGAATAAATCAAATAAAATCGAGTGGAACTCTGATCTATTCTTTTGTGTCCGGCTACTCAAGATCTCCGTACCGATACATCAACTACTTTACAATACATGTCATTCAAGGCCTACGAACAGAGACACTCTTCCATGAGAGAGACACTCTCCGGTGACACTTCAAAAGTTTCCCAAATTTTGTTGTCCTTTGTAGACAAAATACTTCAAAATCAAGAGCCTGCATTGGCGAAAATTGGAATTATAATGGAATAATAGTACAATAGATTTATATAGCGCCTTACATATAACAATCTCAAAGCGCTTAACAAAAGTTATAAAATAAGAGTTAGAACAGGAAGGTTTTATGTGAAGAGGAATTTACAAAAATATCAATTTAGCTTGCGGTATCTCTTGATCATTTAGTGTCACATACGGTAAATATCCGATTTTGCCATTGCACTACACAGCATGTCAAGTTGCACTTTGCGGCTCCACATAAAGCGCGCCGTAAACTTTGTTTCTTTTGGAATTTGGCGAAATGAAAAAGAGGTTTTCTGACCCGAAAAATGGGGGATAGAAGCATGCTCCCACCTCTCTAATTTTTCACTGGGGCTATCGTTTTCTACGCCTGTGACATGGTGTCACTTCCAAACCCTTACTCAAAATCCAGATATGGATTGATATCTGGATATATCTGGTTAAATAAAGCCTTTATATGGCCATATCAAGCCAGATATGACTTGATGAAATGCCTTCCCAGATATGCAAATAAAGTTTGATATGGCCATATCAAGCCAGATATAACTTGATTCAATCCCTGTCCAGATATGCAAATAAAGTTTTATATGGCCATATCAAGCCGTATATAAATTGATGAAATACCTTCCAGATATACAAGTAAAGTTTTATATGGCCATATCAAGCCAGATATAACTGATTAAAATACCACGACAGAATTGCATATAAACTTTTACATAGCCATATTAATACTTTTTGGCTTAATTTGTGTACATGTCCTACATAAAGACCTTCTCTGGAAGCTGAACAAGTATCAGCAAACCAAAATGAGAAGATTCAAACCATATTCAGCCATATTATACTAACATATGCAAATAAATTTCCAATGTGGGTGTGGTCAGGAATTTAGGGCCCTGATTTTCTTTTCATTGTAATTAAGTGTGTAATATGTGAAAAATCATGAAACCTTCAACAAAATACGTTGAGATATTGCCCCATATGATAATTTAAACCAACAATGCGGTGCAAAGATTTAAAAGTAGGAATTTCAAAGCAGTTTTTATTTCACTATTAAATAATTTAACAACTTCAAATACTTAAGTCAATGTTGTTCAATGTGCATTCAAATTTCAAATTTGTTATAGATGTTCAGATAGCCCTTAACATTATGCTGGCTCCAGTCTGTAGCTTCTGTTCTATTCAGCCAGTCTAGAGCAGGACCACTCAGTGTTTGCCCTTTGGAGGGCGTACTTGTCCATTTGGGACGTTAAGCTCCTTAAGGGAGCAGAACTCCTCCGGGAGTAATCGTTTGGTTTTCGCCCCTTGGCTCTTCGCCAGAGAGTCGTGGGGACTTTTAGAAAAAAGATTATGCTGGCTCGCTTCTCGGCCTTTTGGCTAAGATCATGTGTAGTATCTGTTCTTTTCACCCAGTCAAGAATGGAGCCATGCATGGCTCCAGTAATGTAAATGGTCTGAAGGCCTTGAGGTTGGTCAAGTGTTGTCCTTAAGTGGACGTATAGCTTCTTCGGGAAGCAGTATCAAGTTTGGTTTCACCGAACGGCCCTTTGCCAGAGGGTCGGGAGGACTTTGGAAAAAATATGCTGGCTCAGATCCTGGGCATGACGTTAAACTGCATCCAGGTTGTGGCTTCTGTTCTATTCAGCCAGTCTAGAGCAGGACCACTCAGTGTTTGCCCTTTGGAGGGCGTACTTGTCCATTTGGGACGTTAAGCTCCTTAAGGGAGCAGAACTCCTCCGGGAGTAATCGTTTGGTTTTCGCCCCTTGGATCTTCGCCAGAGAGTCGTGGGGACTTATAGAAAAAAGCTCAGATCGTCCTGGGCATGACGTTAAACTGCATCCAGGTTGTGGCTTCTTTTCTATTCAGCCAGTCTAGAGCAGGACCACTCAGTGTTTGCCCTTTGGAGGGCGTACTTGTACATTTGGGACGTTAAGCTCTTTAAGGGAGCAGAACTCCTCCGGGAGTAATCGTTTGGTTTTCGCCCCTTGGCTCTTCGCCAGAAAGTCGTGGGAACTTTTAGAAAAAAAGGCTCAGATCGAAGGCCGAGTATAGCGGCCGAGTATGGAAGATCGAGTATAGCGATTGTGCAGGCTTTCAGCCTCTCGGCCTACTGGCCGTGGCTTCTGTTCTATTCAGCCAGTCTAGAGCAGGACCACTCAGTGTTTGCCCTTTGGAGGGCGTACTTGTCCATTTGGGACGTTAAGCTCCTTAAGGGAGCAGAACTCCTCCGGGAGTAATCGTTTGGTTTTCGCCCCTTGGCTCTTCGCCAGAGAGTGGTGGGGACTTTTAGAAAAAAGCTCAGAAGGCTTCTGATACGCTTTACACAAAAGCAGTGCACTAATAAATTTTGGTCCAGTCATATATGGTCCAGACATGGAACATATATGCACCATACTTGTCTCCTAAATATGGGATCAATACAGTAAATCTTTATATAAACCAGATATGGCGCTGCTTTATATAGGATCAGTATGAAATAGCTTTATATAAACCATATATAGTATTGCGTTATATGGTTCATATTTGTTCCAGATACAGACCTGATCCAGATAAAATTTTTGTCTGGCCCATATATGTATTAGATCTGGTTCTGGTACAGATCAAGGTTATATCTGCCCAATTTTTTATCTGGCCCAGATATAAATCCCATATCTGCAGCAGATACGGGCCAGATATGAAATCCATATCTGACCCATATATGGAATTTCATATCTGGCCCATATCTGGATTTGGAGTAAGGGAAGGCGTACCGGCGCATTTCAGTTAGGGGACAGAAGATCTTCGAGTTGCCCGAAAAATGTTATTTTTTCCGGAAGACTATCCAAGCGGAGCGCCACCACTTTCGTGGAGCGTACAGAAAGTTTTGAAAAATTGTACCCTTCACCCAGCCGGAAATGGCATTTTCCCAGGCTTACAAGGAGTATCTAAGCAGTCGCTAATTTGAATTTCGTTTGCAGAAGAAACATTCATTTCAAACTAAATTTCAGCCGGAGAGACCAAGTGGAGCTCCACCATTAGTTGGCGCGAAACTTGCAGAAAATTTGGATAAATCGGACCCCTTAGACAGTCGAAAATGGCATTTCCCAGGCTTAAAAGGATGATCCACGTAGTCACTATTTGATAAAAAATTACCAGACAAAATGTTCCACTATACCAATGGATGAAATGGGCTTATTTTCGAGGTAAAAACTAAAAAAACGGAATTAAAAGAATAGTTCAAAGCCAAATTTATGATATGTTAAAGAGGAACATATTCAAAGCATTCTGGTGAAAGTTTCATTAAATGTTTAGTTCTCGAGATATTAGCAATTGAGGTTGACACATATTCTATAAAAAGTGGACTTGGCGCAAGCAGGTGTGATGTCATGGATTCACATTGTTGGTCAATGTTTTGTTTTTCTTAAGGTGTGACCTTAAATTGAGTAGGTTGTTATCTTGCTCCTAAGGAATATAAAATATTTAAAATCCCACTGCTCAAGATGTACCTATACGGTGTCATCATATCAGAATTTAGTAGCATAAATTGGAGGTAAATTCTAAAGAAAAACAATACATTGGTCAACAAATCCTCATGACATCACGCCTGCTTGTTTCAAGTTCATTCTAAGTAGAAAATTTGCCACATTCAATTGCTAATAACTCGAGAACCGAAATGAACAAAAATTTCAATAGAATACGAAGAATATTATCCTTTTTGACATATCAAAAATAAATTTGACTCTGGGCTATTCCTTTAAAAACATGTTAATGTATTTTACTCTATTGCGACTTCTGGCTGAATTCAATATATTGAATTGATAAAATTGTCTATGTAACCGTCCGAACTCCCGAACATGATTTTACTTTTATAAGTGACCATTTTTGAAAAAGTCACGTTACGAGATGGGTGGGAATTTTCTTGCAGAATTATGGAAAGACATTCTTACACCGTATCATTATAGTATCGAAGAACAAATTACTCTGTTCCATAACCATTGCCCGACTTTGTCTTTAGGGGAAGGTTAGATGACAAACTATTGGGCACTGCAGTTGAAGTGCCCAGTTGCCATAGGCAATGGAAAACGTCCCAACATTTTGTCAACCTTTTCCCGAATATTTAACAATTTTGAGCAAAGTTTTTGCAAAACTACAGTATGAAGTGAGACTGAGGAACACCTTTTTCACATAAGCTACCCGAATGTGTCGCAAATCTTTTTTATCGTCCATAAAAGTTTGCTTTGAATATGTGCCGTTTTTCGGGAAAAGATTGGAAAGTATCAAAATAATTGGTTATTTATGTCATTATGTTGCACAAGATTTAAAAACAGAATAATTGTTTCTTTTTAGCGATAGGTTTCCGAAATGAGTGGAGTTTTTTCTTCTTTTATTTTTTTATTTTCCGTTAATATGTTACACTGCCTATGATACTTTTCTATTTTCGGACAAATGCTTGAAGGAATTCAGATATTTGAACATTTCGGGCATTGTGGGTTGTGTTGTAAAAACTGTGAAGTAAAGCTCACGAGAAATAGTTTTTTTGTAATCACACTGATTTTTCATGAAAATTTTTCCGCGACTATGACGTTTCTTTCCCTTTTCCCGCATATCTTCAAGAATTTGGACAGGCCTAGCAAACTTCTGAAAACCATGCGATTTTTTTAAAACTCAAGTGGCTGTCCAATTTTTCCCAAATTACTGCCCGATTCTTCCCAAATTACTGCCCGATTCTTTTCCAGTATTTTTGATTTAGCGGAAACTTGGGAGGGTGGCAGTCTGTCCTCTGTCCCGTCTCGTACGCCATGGTCTCTACTGACTACTTCATATAACCCTTCGTCGGTTCTGGGTACCCACTTGTCTTTCTTGAAAAGGTCCCTCTGGTACTGGGGGTCCTCTAGAAAGCTTGTGAGATTTAAAATTTAGAGACGCAACTGAAAGAGGTGCTTTAATTGTCGGGGCACTGCAGGCGCGGATCCAGACATTTAAAAAAAAAAAGGGGGGGGAGGGGGGCTGAGGCCTAGAGGAAGCGGGTAGTAGGGACGCGTACGGTGATTCTCTGTTTGAATATCTCGGTGGCGTAGGAAGCAATATGAAAGTGTGTGTGTGGGGGGGGGGGGGACAATTTTGGACCATGTATCTCTCCCTACCCCATTAACCAAAAGGTACATTTTTTATGCTATTTTTTCCTTTTTTCTACGAGCAAGAACATTTTTTAAATTAAAAAAAATCTGATTTTTCTTAAGTTTGAACACTGGACTCTACTGCGCACGTCGAAAATTTGGGTCCTTTTACACATTTGTGTACTGCAGGAAATAGTTTAGATTCATGGTTTCCTGTACGGATATTCATCATTTGGGGGACCATCGATGAATCTGCGTTTCCTGTTAGCATATAATAGCATGTCTACTGAAGATCGTTTTTGTTACATAATGTTATCTAAGGAGTGCGGAATGAGGCCTCTCGGCGACATTGATAAGGCTTTCGAAACTCTTATCTTGTTTTAGACAAAATATTTAAATATTAAAAGACTTTATTGAAGAAAACTTTAGGGAAACGGCACAGTGGCTCGGAAAGTTCACCACTGACTGCTTTATGAGCGACCACTTACTACATAAAGGGTAGCAAGGTAGGGCGTGCGGAAAAATTGCCTTTTTAAAAACTAATAATTACAAATATGAAGCTTTTATCAGGGAGAATTCGGAATTTTAGGAAAGAAAAGTTGGGAACACCGTTATGTATTTGACTGGTGTCTCAAATGGCAAATTTCCGATTTTTTCACTTATTCGAGCCAAAGGCTATCTCCCCTCCTTCCTGTAGCCGTACGTCATTACTCTGCATTATTGTTCATTGAAAACATTTTGACACTTCAATAACTAAAGAATCCATCTACACTAGCCCTTGAACAGGGCTGTGTGTTACGTTACATGGCCTAAGCTCATTTCATTACACTCCATGTGATGTGGAGTGTAATGAGCTTAGGCCATGTAACGTAACACACAGCCCTGTTCAAGGGCTAATCTACACAGACTACTCAACAGAGTGTGTATGAGAGCATAAATCGCGACCACTCGGGCTTGCAAGTAGTAGCTAAGTTTTCCGAATTCTTTTGTGTGAATACTACTGTATCAGAGACGTATTGCGGCGCGCGAATCGCGCCTGAATTTCCCCTTTGAAACAAATATATGTAGATATGGAGCTTGTAATGCAGAAAGCTTTGGATTCTTAGTATAACCTGTACCTGCTCCACTGGGGGCACCCAGATGGCCACAGCAACATGAATTGGTCCAAAAGTTTGCACATCCCTGCTCTATAGCTTTATGAACCACCATTGGAAACGGAGACGAGACTAACGTGCTGACCCCGACAGTTCACAGCCACCACGATACATTACAGGCATGGGCTGACGTGCGACTGTGTGAACATGGTTAAGTCGGTAATGCTCATAACATCATGACAGAGGTCAATTGGCGTACTGCTATTCACGTTAGTCAAATCTTGTTTTGACTAGGGAGTTGAAGCTCTATGTTATGAGGAAGGTAAGGCGGCAGAAAGTATTTGATAGCCTATTCACCCCGGTTTAATATCATACCAAGTTGGTGTATTTGGATTTTTGTTGGGAAAGGATGAGCCTGAAATAGGCCCTTGAATATTCTCATAGATAAACATTTAGTGTATTTGTTATTATTGATTTGACGCAAAAGGGGGGTGGGGGCTGAGGCTGTAAAAGCCCCCCCCCCCTTGATCCGTGCCTGCACTGTACAAATGGGCACTCATTTAGTTGTTTGTTTTTTATGAACAGTACATTAATCAAGATAAATGCTGTCTCCGGGAGCAACACTTCTGTGAAGTCCAGTAAGCACTTCCTATCCAGGAATCCTTTTCTTCCTGGTTTGATGTTATGCGGTAAATCAAATTAGTCACTAGTTAACCAGGGGTGTGAAGGTTGCTCTGCCAAGTATTTCTTATTCACAGACACAAAGTATACACCAATTACACCAAATACACCAATTTGTTCCCCATAGCCAATAGTCTCTAAAGAGAACACTTTTTATGGAATATGATGGGAACTTTTGTAACTTTGTTTACTTTTGAAAGCATACAGAGTAAAGCACCAGTGTTTAACATATGGGCTCAATTAAAGCAATTTTGGGGAAGTAATTGGCTTCAGTAGCTGGCAGATGTATACCAAGCATTGAGTAAAAACAAATGCTTGGGTAAGGGTGATGGAACTTTGAGCTTTTGTTGCAAAAAATATTCATGGTCATGGAATGATTAATTGATAGTAAATGAATGTCCATGAATGTCCAACTAACTAGCATTCCTTTAAGTGGTTGCTTGCTCTGCCAAGGCTTCAGCTAGTTTACTTTTACGATTTAGTGTGTAAGGCAATCGAGGAATTGATAGGGATAAGTGACCATTTAACACTACTGAAGGGGGGGGGGGGTTAAGTAGGCTACTATCTCCTTGTGAAAGAGTTCCTTGTGAAAAATGGAATATCCCACATATCACAGTACACTATGACACACCAAAATAATACAAGAGTTTCAGGGTCAAAAAGTGTATTTAATGCAACACATTTCCTCCAAAAAATTTAGTTTTAAAAGTTTTTTATGAAAACAATTGTAACCCATGGAAAATATGGTGCATTATTTGACCTAAAGGACAATTCATTGTCATGCAGCTCTCATAACATTTTCTTGACTCCCACAAAAATCATGTTGAAGCTTACTACACATTTCGAAGATTTTAGCCCCCTGGTAGAAGTCCTCCCTCCAAGACATTTCACACTCTTCAGCACCTTGACAGACTTACTTCATGCATGGAAACAACAAAATGGACACTATCAGCAATGCTTAATCACAAAGTATATCATAGTGGTATACACTTCTAATCAAAGGCATTTAACATACCCTGATAGTATCTTCAGTTCTCCAAAATAGTTATTACACATAGCATGACTACCCAGCACTATGGCATTACCCAGGCTACAGATATTAGTATAGAAAGATTAGCTGTGACAACTCAGTTTGTTCTACTCAATAATATCCAAAATATGTCACTGAATTCTGAGCAATCTTGCGCAGTTGACCTCCTAACCTCATCTCTTTATGCCCCGTATGGGTTGTGGTATATATTACCTTCTAAAATTGTTACCATTTACTAGTAGCTTTCAACATAAAGGTGTGTCTTAAGCTTACTTTGAATATCAAAATTTGTCTGCTAAATACTACATTACATTAGAAGCTGTGAAACATTCTTACAAACCCTCAAGCAATCATTACTCACAGTTATAATTTCTAGAAATTCTATTATCAGTTGAAGCAAACAAATTTTTAATATCCGTGTCAATCAGTCAAAGAGCGCAACTAATTCTCTTCCCAAGTTCTGTTTGATAAATTTTCTTTGATTGACAATAATTATTTCCTCTCAGCTGTCTTTAATCCAAGTGGAAGACACATTCTTGTCAAAGACACAGGGACTTGTTTATGTCCAAACATGTCTTTGTTTATGTTTCTCATCAAACTTGACCATGTTTGCAATCTTGGGGGATAGAGAGGATGGCGAGTTATGATCTGGATATATTACGGGCAATGTCAGGGATAAGGCTAAAAAGGTTGCTTTGCCTACATATTTCTGAGAAACTGTGGATCTGTGACTCAAAGCAAAATGTCTGAACAGATGTGGAGTCACAAGAAAGATATGTTAAAACATAGAGATGTCATGGAAGAAAGGCACTACTCAAAAACAATTGCCCAATGCTTCAAGCTTCCTTTACTGTGAGATTTATGACCAGTGTATAAAGTTCCCACCGTCTAATCTTGTACAATTATACACTTTGTTCTTCACTAAAAAGTTGTTAAGGCACGAAGAAGGTTGTACAAGGCATCCTTAGCTTCTTTGTTGGGAAATTCCTTAATAAGTTTCATTGCACAATCCACATAATGCAGACACATACTCTTAGCTTCTGTGACAGCAGAACTTCTTTGCACTGTTTTAAAAATCTGAAAGAGAGGATGAAAAAAGAAATGTAATTTAAAAATTTTTCTCTAGTACATTTTTCTTCTACGAACACCATTTAAAACTGATGTTAAACGGTTTTTCTAAAATGAAACATATTCTTATATCTCTTTAAAAATGTGAAAAAGGTACTCCTTTTGTTACAATATGGTTAATCAACATAATACACAATACTTGCTTCATGAGATGTTTTATACAATATTTATGAATGTAAGTCGAACAAGCTGTCACCCTAAATGCACAAAATATTATTCTGAACAACACTGGATGTTGTAGGAAACTTTCATTTGGAACCATTTGTTCAAAAAAGAGAATTCCATACTTCTCTTTAGACATCATTATGAAATGGAAATTATTTTCTTTTAAATAAATGGAGACATGTCTTATCCAAAACAGTGACCACAGAGATGGAGGAAGAAGGGGTTCGAAATGCTAGTAAATTGTTAAACATATTAGGCCACTTTTATGATTAGCTTCCTCCCCCCCTTCCCCCCTCCCCCCAGTCAATTCAATATTTGCTCCGCTGCCCCTGCAAAAAAAGAGTTAGTAGTTACATGGAATTTTACAGCCCAGTTTCTTAATAATTGGTTTAAGTGAAACAAGCAACAGCCTTTTGCAGTTGTGGCTCACTGGCCAGTTTTCCCTACTCCATTGCTTATAATGAGCAATATAAAGCACAAAGGAAATGGGTTCCATTTTTAAAGTCTCTGGTATGACGCAGCCAGAACTTGAACTCTAGACTTCCTGACTGTGGTAAACAATAGCTAGCAGTACTGTGCAGTATTGTGTAATAGGGAATTTCTTAAAATCAAAGGAGAGCTTGATCAAAGGCTGGTGCATAAACACAATGAGCTAACTATATGCACACAAAGTATTGTATATTTATACAAGAATGTATACAGAGGTCAAATGCTGCTTTAGTCTGAGTAAAGCTTTCAAGTAACTGCACCAAAGGGACAATAAGCAACTGCTTCAGACATATTTCAATTAAACATGGACCAAGTTGACCATATACTGCCATCTTGTTGCATCACATGACACTAACCCAGGCTTTCCGAACTGGCGGTGGGGGCGCCATTTGTAGCGCTCTGAAGCAGTCCAGTTGGCGCGCAGCACCCTACCACAAAAAAAGACTAGAAAGCCAAAAGACTAAGTGATTCCTTGCCATATGATATATTGTAATAATGAACATGGATGCCCACATGACAAGCATGAGATCCCTCACAAATACTTGAGCCCTCAGAGTTACCCTTCTTGAGATACAGTGTTTACAAGGTTTTGACCTTTTTACCTCTGGTGACCCAAAATGACCTTTCACTCTCACTTAAAACATTAGGGAGCAACTACCTAAAAAGACCATCAACATGCTAAATATGAGCAATTCACAAACTGAGTATGAGATCCCTCCACAGTTCAATAACCACATAAAAATGTCATGTCTACAAGGTTTTGCCCTTTTGTGACCCCAAGATTTGACCTCTACAAACAAGAGAAATCCCCCATGCAGTTATGATGCTGGTAAACTATGTTGTCTATTAACTTGATAAAGAGATATTTTTGAAACAAGCTCTTTTAAATCAAATTCTACAACCCCTAGCTATCCGTTATTCACTTTCTTAGCTCCTATTGGCTACTTCAGTGTCATGTGACCATTAAAAACAATCCGTTATTTTTGCAATAACGGGCAGTTAGCCTCATTAACATGCATAAGTCAATAGTAACACTACTTATTTGGAGGGTATCAAGACTGTCTGCTGTTGTTATGCAACAGAATTGTGGTGGTTTGGAACCACTGGACCATACCACAGTGTACAGTACAGTACAACTGTATACTGCAAAGGTCCACAGCTCCTTCAGTAACAATGGATGTTCCCTGCTTTGATCTCAAATTTGAGCCATGTGATGTGGACAAAGAAAATAGCAGTACGTGTAGATTTCCACAACTGTCTGAAAGTGACGTGAAGTGTATTGAAGATGGAAGACTAGAAGCTTCAACTAAATGAGCCACAAAGTGGGGAGTACAGATTTTCAAAGGTCAGTCAGCCAGCTACAGTAACATAGCCAATACTTGATTCAACTAAGCCTAGCCCAGGCCCAAGTACTATAGATAACCTTACAACATACAACAACAAACTAAGCCATACTAAGTTACGTGTCAGAAATAAATTGCTCTAGCACTGTCTTTAAATACTAGTGACTTTTAGCAAAGTTATGGACAATGCAGTGAACCAGTGTGTTTCTCAACAAATAAATTGTAGTGGGCTGCTGAAATTAATTGACAAATTTTTTAAGTTGGCAAGATCCTCAATTTGAGGTATAAATTACATTAGGCTGCAAATTGCAGTTGGCAGATTATCATTGGTGAATAAACCGTCGAGACTCCGAATTTGGCAAATAACGGACGAGGTGAAGCCGAGTCCGTTATTTGCCAGATTTGGAGTTGTCGAGACCCAAAATTTGACAAAATAACGGACGAGATGCAGCCGAGTCCGTTATTTTGCCAAATTTTGGGTCGTGGCAGTTTATAAGTTACTTGCCTACTATTCTCTGAGCAATGAAAAATTAAACTGACTAACTTTGGCTATTATTAAGTTTGGAGAAATGTTCCACAAATAACATTGCATAATGAACTACTATAGCTAGCCTAGGCCTAAGCCTACACTTTTTTCTTCACAGAATGGTTGAAAGAGAGACAACATGATGTAATGTTTGAAGACCTTCCAGAAAACCAGTTAGATGAGCTCTTGAGGCAATTCTATGGAGAAGTCTGCACAAAGAAAGGCAACCAGTATGGCAAGTCAGCAATGGCTGGCATAAGATCAGCAATCAACAGGCATTTGGGTGGTGCACCATTTAACAGAAACATTAACATTATAACAGATCCTAAATTCCGCAGATCTAATAACATGTCTGTTGGTCTGATAAAACAAATGAAGAAAGATGGTTTGGATAAGACCAAACACCACACTGCCATTAGTGACAAAGACCTCAAGAAGCTGTATTCATCAGATGTCTTCAACAATGAAAGTCCACTGAGCCTCCTGAGGAAAGTCTGGTTCAATGTGACATTTTATTTTGGACGTAGAGGAAGTGAAGGTCAGCATCGCCTTACCAAGGATTCATTCACTGTAGGAAGAGATGATGCTGGCAGGGAGTTTGTTGAAATGTCGATGAATGAAAAAGAAAAAAATCACCCTGGCACTACTTCTGATGGCCAGCACAAACAGTCACGGATGTACAACATTCCTGATGATGAAGCAAATTGCCCTGTTTTTGCCTTCAAGTTGTACATGGAGAAGCTAAATCCTAATACAAACACTTTCTTTCAGCGTCCACTCAACACAAAACCAAATGATGAAAGTGCCCCTTGGTTCATGAATGCTGTCATTGGTGAGAAAAAGTTGCAGGGGATGATGAAGGAGATCTCTCAACTTGCAAAACTGTCATGTATCTATACCAATCACTGTATCAGGGCAACAACCTGCACAGTCCTTGACAAAGCGGGCCACAAGACCCATGAAATCATGGCAGTGACTGGACACAAAAGCGAAAGTAGTGTTCGCTCCTACGTAAACCGCTTGAGCAGTGGGCAAAAGAGGCAATTATCAGATAATTTAAGCGCCCAGTGTGTAAGTTCTAGCGAGTACACTCAAACCGGCAACAGCCTAGTGTTACACAGTTGCGAAAACACTACGGATCAACGTAACGTCGTTAGAGTACCTCGAACTGATGCGGAGCCTAACGTTAGGCCTAGCACTAACAGTAACACCAACCTGTCAATGTCGTTCGAAGAGCAAAGCATAGCTTTATCCTCAATATTTCAGGGCTGCAACTTTCGTGCACCACTAAATGTGACTGTTAATAAGTCTTCGTGAACATTCATATCTTTTCTTCTCAAGAGTTAGTCGATTTATCAAACGTTTCACCTTATTTCACTTCACCAGTTTTCACAGGTTACATTGTTTATAATCGTTGAAGTATGCTTTCAGTAAGTGTATTCTGCACTTTGGTCAACCTTTAACTTTGACCTTTGACAATTGCGCAATTTCAAGTTCAGTAAACAAATTCTTTTTCAAGTTCAGGATAAAACTATCGAGGAAGTAAATGTTCTACTATTAATCAACTTTGAAGTATCTATAAAATGTTTATTTTGCCGTTGTCAAATTTAGTGTAAAGAAATTAGCTTATACATAATAGTAGTACGTGACACATACTGTACTGTACACAGTCTATTACTATAAAGGCGGTCAAGGTCACCATTTTGTTGTTCGCCAGGAAACATCAAAAGGCAAAAATTACAAGAATGGTGGTAATAGAAACCGTCAGAAATAGTAATTGCTCATTGGTTGTCATCACTGTCTGTTATTGTACTTGCTGCAAATTGCTTTTTTTAGACCCAATTTATCAGAATTTCTTTCATTTTTCGTACTTTTTATCAGATTTGTGGTTGTAGAATAGGAATAAATTACATAAGGCTGCCTTTTATTGGTGAATAAACCGTCTCGACCCAAAATTTGACAAAATAACGGACTCGGCTGCGCCTCGTCCGTTATTTTTCCAAATTTGGGGTCTCGACGGTTTATCCACCAATAAAAGGCAGCCTTATGTAATTTATTCCTTAAATTTCGGGTACTGAGGATGGCTCTCTACATAATGATGTCTCTATGATCCAAAAAGTTGACTGCATTGAGGTTAGTGTTACAACAAGTCCTAATCCTAACAGTCATCCATGAATTGGAACTTACAGTAGAGACTTCTCAACAGAAAGGTGTAACCTTGGCTATTAGTGGTGGTCCTTTTGTATTTGTTTTTTGGTGTAATATGCTTCCCAAAGGTTATGATGTCCTTGAAAATTAACAAAAAATGGGAACCCTATTAATCCAGATATTAACAAGATTTGTAATTAGCCTTAAATTGTCTGCTTGAAGGAACACCACATAACAACGTACAAGTCAAGTGTCCTTTGTTTGATACACAGTAGATGCTACTATGCTTGTTTTGATTACATGAACTATAGTACTTTCTGAAAAACAAGCCTTACTGAGAGGGCTAAATAAGCGTCAAAGTCAGACACTATCTTTAGACAGGTAGGAAATGGCTAAATCCATTGAGCTGTATGATTCAATGAGAAAACCCCTCAGGACACTGTTGCAGTCAAATGTGATAAATTAGGTAAGATAACAGTGACCAGCAATTTTCACAGACTGGTGGGTCAGTTACAATTTGATTCATTCAATTAGACAATCTCAGTTCAAGCATGCTCAAGGGTATTTGATTCAAATGATCAGATATTTAGTTCTTTTTATAAAACTAATTACCCGTGGTGTATTCAATTATCTAGTTCCCACTTACATGTCCTTATGAGGACAGTGGCACAAGTTTTGTCTGTAACTTTTAACAATCTTTGAAACTAAATTTAATGTTATCTTCATTTTTTCTTTAGGGTTATGGAAGAAACAATGTTTGTATGCTCTAAAAGAAATTTTGGGCATCATACAGAGCACTTGATCTGTTCAAAAGTAAACACTTATGAAGTTCCCCACTGAACAATTCCTCTGCTTTGTGGGCATGGATTTTGCTCTACCCACTTACTCTTATGCATATAAATACTGGCACTACATGTTATAGGGCAAAACTTCAAACCAAAATCAACATAAATACTGTACCAAATGCACTTTTATGCACTTTAGACATTCTCTATACAGTGAGATTGCTTCAGTACATATTTTGAAATCACCCAACTTGATTATTTACATAATGAAGTGGATTCCAAAAGCTTACCTATTCATCTTACATTACCCATGCCATTCAAAACTCTTAACCTCATGCACTAATGAATATTAACCTTAACAGTTACCCTTTTTTGAATAAAGTATGTGCAAGGTTTAACCTCTGGTGACCCCAGATGACCTTTGACCTCCACCAAAAACAATAGGGATCATCTACTTACATGGACAATCCACATGCTATGTATAAGAGCCTTTAGAGTTACCCTTCTTGAGATACATTGTTTACAAGGTTTTGACCTTTTTACCTCTGGTGACCCCAAACGACCTTTGACCTTCACCAAAAACGATAGGGATCATCTCTACTCAATATGGGCAATCCGCATGGTAAGTATGAGATCACTCACATTTTTCCTTCTGGAGATATCGTGTTTACAAGCAATTTCCAAGGTATGTACTATTTGACCCTGGTGACCCCAAATGACATTTGACCTCCACCAAAAACAATAGGGATCTGCTACTCAATGTGGGCAATCTACAAACCAAGTTTGAGATCCGTCGGATATACCCTTCTTGACATATCATGTTTACAAGGGGGCGTCACATATGCACACACACACATACATACACACATTCATACACACACACACACGACATCACCATCGCATAGATTCCTTGCCTGCCTTCGGCAAGGAATCAAAAATTATTAACAGAAATTAGGAGAGACAGTGAAAATAATTTTCATTTTGAAAACAGACATACAAAAATTACTTAATTACATACATAAAAGCCCTAACTTGTTTAGCTACTGCATATGGAAAATAAAATAAATTAATTCCTGAAGTCCAATTAAAATTTCATTATACACAACATTCCTGGGCCTCATAACTCTTGCGTGGCCAGGGGCCATGTCTATAAATCGTGTATAATACCTCCATAATATAAAATAATACTCAGTGCAGCATAAGTGAAAACATTGGCTACCGTCAGCTATTAATACTAGCTTTTGGACTTTAAACATAGACTCTACCACTGTATCAAAGGGGTATATCTGCCCTTTTAAAAGGGATATTCAGGGAGGGTCCCCCTCATGGACCACCTCATTTTCTGTACACTCAACGCCAACTCATGGTGGGGCTCTGCTTAGAATAGTCATCCTACTGTCAGTGGCCCTTGAATCCCACTCAAAACCATGAAGTGGAACTTAAATCAAACTAGTTGAAAAGGCCTGCACTAACCTCTTTATCTGACTGGAATGTAAGTGGTGATATTTCATTGTGTAGTAATACGGGTCCTAGTAACAGGTATTCTGTGTTGCTATTTCCTTCCTTTTCAATGATCGACAAATCTTTATGAAGCTTAAAGATGAAGAGAAAAGAGAAATAGATTGATATAAATGTTTAAAAACACACTATTAAAATACAGGATACCCATAAATTGTTCAACATATTGCACTATTGTAATAAATTACAGTTGATTAATGGAAATTATTTGTCCTGTGCTTTATGGATGAAATGGTCGTTATCATTTTGTAACAAATTTGCTTTAAGGTTTCTAAGCACACAAGTATTGCACAGGACTTAAGTTATTCTCTCAAAGGTCAGAATGGTAGAAAGAATACTGCTTCAAAGGTCAGATTGCTATTCAAATCAGGTGTAGAATACATAGTTATTGAGTTATGTAATACAATAGTAGCAAAAGAGACAATGCCACAAAGAAATACTTCAACTAGAGGCAACCCCTGAAAACTTTTCTGTGTCCAAAAATAACAAGCAAAATGTAACATGCACAATTTTCACTAAAATTTGGAAAATTGAAAATTGTGTTGTCTGCTCCTGTAGGTTTGCACAATGTTTCCAGCTTAGATTTTGCTACTTACTTGCTGTGCCCATGCTAAATTTTTGCCAAATTCGAATGCTGCATCAACAAACTCTTGCTTCTGATTGGCTAGTAGTAATGCAGCCTTACAACTGTGTCCTATTAAACTCCCTGAAGAAAAATATACGTAATCCTTCCACTGATCAAATGTTTTCACATTAGAAAAAGGACTAGATTCCTTGACACCCATTTCAGTAAAGGCACCTTGAGTCATGTGATCAATGGACTGCGATATAAGGTCAACGACCATTGTGTTCTTGAGACTAGCCAATGCAGCTGATGCACTAGCTAACAAAAAGTCACCACTTAAAACAGCCATTTTGTTTCCAAATTCCATGTCCTTTAAAGGACCATCATCAGGAACAAGTTTACTTAGATCAACAACTCCTCGGTGTACTAGAAAAGCAGTGTAAATCATTTCTGTAATTTCAGCAAGGGTCCTTTGACTGTGAATGACAAGTTTGGAAAGAGTGATGAAATATGATAAATCTACTGGTTCCAACAGTTGAACATGTATCAAATGAAATATGAAACACTGAGCTTTTTAATAAGCATACCAAGTTTGCACTTTTCTATAACAGCAGCTAACATAGCCTTCTAGGACCCTCTGTCATGTTACATCTTTGGAGGAAAGGAGTTACCAAGTGTATTCCACCAAGACTGAAAATTTTTGTAAAGTCAAACCACTCACGACACTTTCACATTTTTAATTTTTATCCTATCTTTCAGAGTGTTACCATGAAAGATTGCACAGGGTTCTAGGCTTCTGGCCTTTTTTTGAGAGGATGAAAGGGGGGGGGTAGCTCTCACACCATCCTGCTTAAAGCATATGGCAAAGGGTGTGTAGGGGTAAAATTTTTAACTCATTGCTGTATATATATATATATATATACATATATATATATATATATATACATATACATACCGTGTTCTGTTGAGCACTTTTAAATTTCGAGACGGTACATTGCTTGTATAGTCTTGGCATTTTAGCCAAGGCGTAATACTATTCGCTTTATGCATAGCACGCTCTTTGAGCTTGTGCACTTTGGTATTCGCAAGCAATGTACCGTGAATGCCTGGACTGAAGCAGGTTATGCCTGTGTCAGTCTTGTCATTCCGTCTTGAAATCTACTCTGAGCTGCACTGAGGAGACCTAACAAGGTCGAAACAGTACTGTCTGCAGATTGAGTATATATATACATATATATATACATATCATACATATACTACAGCAACTGAAGTGGCGCGATCAGAGTCGCAAAAGGACAAGGCGTCCACTGCTCTGTATAGCTCCCCCTTGGTGAGGGATTTTCATGTTTCTGTGATGACAGCAGCCAAGACCGGCTTTATAGCCTTATTGTTTAAGGCACCTGCACGTAAAGCAGGAGGTCTGGTTTGAGTCCCAGTGAGGGTGGTCAATTTTTTTGCAGTTTGATTTCATTTATTCTTTTCACCTTATACAATGCACAGGGAATGCAATCGTTTCATATTTATTTCAAGTTATTTACTTATTTATTTTACAGTACACATTCAATCACCCAGTCTTTCGGTTTACTGGTGCGATCCAAGTCGAAAAAGGACGTGGTGTCCACTGCTCTGTATAGCTCCCCTTCGGTGAGAGATTATCATCCTTCTGTGATGAAAGCAGCCAAGACCGGCTTTATAGTCTAATTGGTTAAGACACCTGCACGAAAAGCAGGAGGTCTGGGTTCGAGTGTCAGTGGAGGTGGTCAAGTTTTTGCTGAGGCTGATTTCATTTATTCTTTTCACCTTATACAATGCTCAAGAAATGCAATCGTTTCCTATTTATTTCAAGTTATTTACTTATTCACTTATTTACTTCATATATATATACATATATATTTATAAAAAAGAATTGAAACATCCGCGTGTACTCCCAAAGAATAACAATAAATGATAACAATGAAAAACAAAGTCAAAATTGATAAAAGGAGTACGATTAAGTATTTATTTAATTAAACTTGGAAATTTTCAACTTCTCCTGAAGCCTTCGTCGGCCAAGACAGACATACTACTAACACATGAAAAAGTCAATTTAAAGTAACTGCACAGCCTATACTGACCAATTACGTGCACACATGCAAAAGTTGGACAATAGACATTGTAGTGAGTGTCACAGTAGAGAGACCCGGACAGACTCAAGCTAGCTAGCAGGCCTACATGCAAGAGTGAATTGGAAGTAAACACACAAATATGTTGAGTAGACAAAAGACATCAATTGGTCAAGAATCATTGTAGAATGTGTAATGGTTGAGTAGGCCCAAATCTCTATTGAGACCCTCAGTGTGTGTATTTAATTTAAGGATAAAGTTTATTTCTGTACTTTTACGGTGCCGAGGAGATTAAAAGTTTGAACCAAGAAGCACACATTTCAAATTTCGGAGGGAATGATTGGTCCACCTGAAGTGTTCAGCAACTGGTTTCCCACTTCACTTGTCACATTTTGTGAGAAAAATTTTATGTTATTTCTATTATTTGAGTGTATGTAAAGACTTCCAACTCCATGGCAACTGAAAGCAATTTAAAATGAGATACACAATCTCCTTAAAAATGGTCTGATTAGTGCACTGCACTGCACATACATTTTCAGGGAGAGCTACAGTACCTAACAATACATGTTTTTCTGTCATCATCAACTTAAAAAAATTCTGTTTTTCTCATGTCTTAAAAATGACCAAATGGTCTAAGATGTATTGAAGCCCTTCAATGTTGCATAGATTAATTCTCAGGAAGAAATGTCTTGTAAAAACATCAACCAATCCACTAAGGATCTAATACAGGGGAGATTTACAAAGAAAACCTTCCTTGTACTTGTTGTTAGCTTACCTGGGATAAATACCACTAACTAATGGTTGACCACCATAACCTGATGATGGGGGAGAGCCAGCTGCTTTAGAAACAAGAAGGACTACAAGTCCTCTGGTTTGTAAACTATTACTACCATCAGAAAGAAAGTTTCTGTAAGGAAGGACAAATTGAACACTGTCAAGTGAGATTCAGATTTAATATATTATTACAATTCTAACATTCAGGAACAAAGAATAATAATACATTGGGGCTTTCTGTATTGTTTGCCACAACAAGCTGGGAGACATGTGGCTAAAGAAGAGGCCAAAGCATCTTGACCAATGCTGCTTAAAGTCCTCCATATTTACATTTTGCAAACTTTCCTATTGGCCCCAGAACTGAGAATTGAGACAGTTTTTCATGTTTCAAGAAGTGTAATTATACTACTCCTGCATTTCAATGACTTTAAAAATGTCTTTTTGCTGGGGGAGGGGGAAAAATCAAGAAGTAATGGCAGGCAGCAAAGAGTTTTGAACAAGCTTAGTGTTACAGTATCTTTTACCAGACTGCATGTTTGGTCAAATGGTAGAGTATCCACCCCTGACACGGAAGGCCCAGGTTCAATTCCCAGGAGCAGACATACCAAAGACTCTAAAAATGGAACCTACACCTACTGCCATTGTGGGTAATGCTCCACATATGCAATGTAGTAGGGGAAACAAGCCAGTGAGCCACAACTGGGAAAAAGGCTTTGGCTGGCTTGACTTGAGCCAAAAGGTTGGAAACTGGGCTGTAAAACTCCATTTGACTGACTGACTGACTGACTAAATACAGTATCTTTTACCAATTTACATTTATTCCTGATCATGCAGAGAAAGTTGCCTTTAACATGTCAGAAGAACAGATGACAAAAACACTGGTTTTAGTTCAAATGGTTCAACATTCCAGGGTCAGGAGGCCAACTGGCTCACTGAGGACACTTTACACCAGAATGAGACTGGATAAAGATGAAGGAAGTTGAATCTTTGAACCTTTGAGCCCTGTTAAACTCTCCTCACAGGTAAATCATAGCCCACTGCTGTCCAGTTTACATCAAAAAAAAAAAAAAAAAGGAAATATCATTCAGCCTTGCACAATGTAGCTCACTCAGTTCCAGTTGTGCAACAGAAGTGGGTGTAGCTGCATGAATTATAGGCAATAAAGATCACTTTTGTACCTCAGACTGATCTGTTCATCTTTTAACCTTTGTTTACACTCTAACTTAGTTATTTCTCCCATCTTGCTATGACATTTGGTGGCATGTGTGGGCTACAAAGCATAGCAGGATTTGCCAGAGTTCAATTATTTCCATGGATTAACACTAAGAAAATATGCACTCTCTTTTTGGACTAGTGCTCAGAACCTGAGGTTAGAATTACACGAATGTAATAATTGATCCAAATACTGCTCCTTTCATCAATTAAACATCTCTGTCTGACAAAGACAGGAATGGTGCTTTGGATTCCTTGATCTGCATTAAGAACTGGATGGCTGAAGTTGCTCAACTGAATATCTCCCTGAAATGGACAATCAGATATATTCATTTCAAACTCACTAATTTAAGTCACATCAATCTCAGGATCACTCAGACAGCTACATATATGCTGAACAATATCAGTGGCATAACCAGTGGGGTGGGGGGGGGGCTTGGCAGGGGGGCAAACTGCCCCCCGACACAAAAAATACGGAAAGGGAACAAAAAACAGGAAGGAAAGGGAAGAAAGAAAGGAAAAAGATGGAAGGAGAGGGAAGAAGAGAAAAGGAAAAGGAGGGGAAGGAAAGGAAAGAAAGGCAGAAGAAAAAAAGAAAATGCAAAAAGAGGGAGAAAGGGTAGAAACGGGAATGGAAAAAAGAGAAATTTGAGAAAAAAAAGAAAGTGGGCCAACTATAACATCTGAAACAAGATTGAACTGCATTCATGGAACACTGTTTTGGTCAATATATGAACATTCATTTAGAATATATGAACATTTAGTTGCCTAAAGAAAAAAAAATAATATATGAGGTCCACTTTAGCGGAGGAAAGACTTCCCTATCTTGCTCTCCACACCAGTCAAATACAGTGCAGTTTTCCCAATTTTTACTTCATAAAATTCCCAATTCTTCCTTCTAAAAGTTCCATAAGGCAAAATTTTCTGTGCTCAAATTGCAACCCTTAAATCAGTAAGTGATCAGTCATAAACAGTCAGTGGAAAACTTTTCTGACCTGCTACAGTGCCGTTTCACTAAAATTTTCTTCAATATAGGCTTTCATTTATGTCTTAAAAGGCAACAAAGTTCCGAGAGTTTTTTGAATGTCTCCGAGAAGCCTTAATCCCCACTCCTTAGATAAAACCATCTTCTGTCTACATGTTATCTTAGATATATGCTAATAGGAAACACAGATACACAGGGGATGTCGTGCAAAAATTTTTTTTTGGGGGGGGGGGGGAGGGGCATGAGAAGTGGTGACTGACTGACTGAAAGACTATCTAAGCGGAGCGCTACCATTGGTTTATATGGAGCGTACAGAAAATTTTGAAAAATAGCGACCTCTCAAGTAGCCAGAAATTGTAATTGCCAGGCTTGTAAGTAGAACTTAAGCAGTTGTTATTTTGAGCTTTCCTTTGCAAAAAAAATCTTCATTTTAATAAAAAGAACATCAAATTGCAAATTGATCAGAAAATTATCAGAAAACATGTACTGGCTCCTTTACAGGACGATGTGACATTTTATCATTTTCTTTGTCGCAAAGTAAAATCACTATTAAATGGAATAGACCAGAACCAAATTTTTGTTTAATATGTTAAAGATGAACATATTCCAAGCACTCTGGTGAATTTTTTATTCATTTTTCATGTTCCGTTCTCGAGATATTAGCAACTGCAGTTGACACATTTTCTACAAAAGGTAAACTTGAACCAAGCAGGTGCTATGTCATGTATTCATATTGATGATTAATGTTTTGTTTTGTTTTTTATTTATTTTTGATCCTGCTGTTTGATCTTAAATTGATTAGGGATGCTATCTTGCCCCTAGGGCAAATTAAGTTTTTAAACTTCCATTGCTCCGGATGCACTTATGGTTACAACATATCACAGTCAAACTGTATAAATATGGTGTTAAATTTTAGAGGAAAACAACTAAACATTTCCATCAATATGAATATGTGACATCATGTCTACTTGTTGAAAGTTCACTATTTGGAGAAAATATGTCAACTTCAATTCTGATATCTCGAGAACCAAACATGTGAAATGAGTAAAAATTTCCCCAGTAAGCTATGCCTAGAATATGTTCCTCTTCAAAATATCAAACATAAATTTGTTCTGGATTTTATTGTTTCAAGGAACTGCACACCAGTGCAAATAAATTGAAATCATAACTTTTCGAATCATATATTAACTCATATGACCAGTGGTCAAATGAGCCTGTAAACCTGAACCGGCCACACAGAAGCATTGGTAGGGCTACCAGCACCCATAACATTACTGATTCAGAACTGCTATTGGTGCTGGTAGCACTATCAACACTTCTGTGATGCCAGTACTGGGCTAAAATTTTGATACGATTATGAACTATATCTTTGACAATTATACGCATTAGTTTATACTTTATAAATAATATATGACATCTGTATGAGAGAGAAGGCTGGGATACTTTGCCCAGATTAAGAAAAAGGCTACTTTTTGTTTATGTCATATCGAATAACATTATTTTTGGAAAATTGAAGGCCATGCTTTAGAAATGTTTGGGGGGGGCAAGTGCCCCCTGTGCCCCTATGGGAAGCTGCTAATGGGGCTGAGATTAGGGTTGGGCGGTATCATGAAAATATTGGTACTGGTACTGTAAAGCTCACAGAACCGGTGTTGAGGCAGTATCTGTTCTCAAATTTTGACTGGAAAGTCAGATGGGAAGGACCCTTTGATGCAGCTGGGCATATGATTGCATTATCACCTTGCAGGAACACCTGCTTTGACTTTGCTTACCACATTTCTTTACGGTCATGCAAGATCGTAATTAATACTCCCGTTTCCTATCTCGACCTTTCCAGGGTAATTGTTTCCAGTACTGGTATTTTTTCAAGAACCTGTATTACAAACACACTGAATATCTTCAGTATTTTTATTACCTGTATCTCTTGTACCAGTATTCACATCAATACCGGTATACCCCCCAACCCTAGTTAAGATCTACGTTATTGTAACAGCTTGCCATTATTTCATTTACCACAGAATTGGCCAAGCAAAAGGTGAAGCATAAAGAAGCATGGAAACTGCCAGCAATTGAAAGAAATGGGGGCTTTTTCCTGCCAAACCCAGAGTTCAAATTGATGCTGCTCTTGCCCAAAGTTGCGGGTGGGTTCAGGAGGGGCAAACGCTTGCTTCAAAGCACCTACACAGTAAAGTGACATTTGCAGCATTTTAAAGGCTAATAAGGGGGAGATTTTACCCTCCTTTAATTCTTCTAATGGGAATTAAAGTGTGTGTGTGTGTGGGGGGGGGTGGGGGAAACAAATCTGACCGTCCCCCTTTGCAGACTCTGAGTAGGAATGAAACAACTTGTCACACTAAAATGGTTTAGTTTTTAGTGACTGCGTGATGTACAAATGCAAACCATTGGAAACATCCAAAATCCTCCAACAAGTTTTAACTTACTTTGCTGTTTGCAAGAGGGGGTGTTTGGTACCAACCAACTTGCGCACATGGAGTGCAACACTTGCTAGCTCATCACTCAACAAACATCGCAAGCTCATGAAGGAAGTAGGGTATCCCACGATTTTCTCTGCTTCTGAGATAGCTTTCTTCCAAGGATCTTTTCCTCCAGACCCAAAGAGACTGATAGTTCTTACATGTTGTTCTTGTATACTGTTGTTTGGTAGTGTGTTTTCTGGGAATATGTATTTGTGTCTACAACAGAAAGATTGGTTAGACACTGTCCTTAGATACAGAGAGGTCAGGTACTGTCCCTTTCCTGTTGATAAAAGATGACGAAAGGCAGTCCTCATTCTGTCAGGCTCTATAAAATTCTGGAATATGGAAGAAACACTTAAAAAGGTCAAGATTTAATAAGTTTGATCAACCTTTAATCTTCAGTCCAACCCCCCCCCTCCCATCTACAATTCCTGTACACATTTATTCACAATTCATTACATATACTGTATTTACAGCCTGTACATCAGAATGTCCACGTGATTGTGTTGACCAATTTTTTCAAAAGTTGAACAACATGTATGTGTTCAAATTTTTAGCAGAGCTGTGTGTTCATCTTCACATTCAATCACTTTCTATCATCTTGTAGCTCTTAGTGTGATCTTAGTGAGAGATTTAATTGCTCAAACTTCATGTAATACTGTTCTATATATTAATCAATTTCAGAAATTTTGGCAAATCAACAATTTCTAGGACATTTCAAGTCCAGGATGCTCTGCATCTTATTATACAGGGTAATATATTGCACCACATTACCACATGACAGAATGCATGGATGTTGTGCATGATAAATGGGTTACTGCATACAGTAATACAAAAAGGAATCTGTGAAGCAATATGTCATACTTTTGCAAGTCAAGATGGCATTTCTAATTGCATGACACCACCCTCATGTACAATAAAATGGTTTCACATGACCACAATGCAAAATTAAGCAGCACCAAGGTGACTTTGAATGTGACTTCATTTTGCTGTTGATGAGGACCACATTGTGCATATTTAATTTCACAAATTAATGTTCATGGACAAATTTATGATTATGTCTGCTTTTAGTCTGTTGAGCATATTGAGTTATCAATGGCATTCAGCTATAATGTCCACAACAAAACTTAGGCCTAACTTTTTCAGAAAAGGGAAATACAGAAAATTGTTCTTCCACAACCATTTGCAGAATATTTAAATAGTGCAAAAGAATCTTCAACATGAAACAATCTACCAAATTTGGTCAAACTGTCGTAAAAATAATGGTGTGGAAATTTTCAAGTCTTTCAATGAGTCAAAACTGACAAAAACCATGTTTTGTTGACAAGATTGATGATCTTTTGACCAATTTGTTTTCAAAGCTCCAAAGTTCTGAAAGGCTAGAAGATGTGGGTCCAACTAATCTGTCTGTTGGTGGATCCCTGGCCTTGGGAACTTGAGGGTATAAAAGGAAGGAAAGGAATATCCCACTCCCCTTTTTGAAAATTTTTGAATTTTAGTAGTGTCTACATACCAAACAATGGCACTTTTTTGGCAAATCGGTCAACACAATTTGGCTAGAGTACTGTTTTTTCTTGGGTGGGGGGGGGGGGGGGTGTAACCTAGATAAACTGTATTAAGAGATTTGCCAAAATAATACTGTACAGATACAGTACTTACAAGTCACAAATCCCCAATTACAAAAACTCTCCTACTCACAATATTCAATCGTTATTGTTGCTGTAAATTTTGGTACTGTTCTGTCACAGTTTGCAAATTCCAACTTGATATTCATCCACGGTTTGACCTTGCTGCAAGTGATTTCCAATATGTATCTTCGTACATCTCACATGGCATTCTATAGCCATGAAAACAAACAGTCAGAATATCAAAAACTGTCAAGACATTCCAGAACATATGTTTGATGGGAAACTCTAAGGCAAGCCCTGCCTCTAACCCATGAAGTGGTCATTCATTTTTGCCATTGGCCATTGAACGTGACTTTATCACGACATTATCGCACTATTTACGCAAGACAGGGATGTATTCCATACCTGCTGTGAATGTTAGCCAATAGCGATGTTGAGACAGCAAATATAGGTCCCTATCTAGTCGAATCCGAACAGATTTTGATGGTCTGATTTTAGTCGGCCAGTACTGGGGTCCATCACCTTTAATCTTTAAATTTCCTTCCTTACATGCTTCATGGATGGTTGTACACTAAAGTGTATCTTTATTTTTTCAACTTCACAGAATATGAAGATTTGAAATTCATGTAGACAATAAATGAAGACGATTAAAAGTTGATGGACCCCACTAATGGCTGCCTACAGTCACTAAAAAGAAGCGCTAATTGGATTCGTCTATACCTAAATCATGCATTGTACAGCAGCACAAGGAATTGAATGTGCTGTTAGCTATGATTAAATACTGAATTTGTAGTTACCAGTAAGCTGAATGGTTTAATAGTTTGTGTGGTTCTCTAAGGAAACTACAGGGATTTGAAATGCAGGTTTTCAGAGGGCTGGGCACGTCAGCGTGTTTGGGTGTTCAAATGTAGGTAAAACCTGCAAAATATGTGTTACTTTGAAGGTATGTGTTTTTCATAACAGGACTGGTGACCCAGTGTGTCCTAATTTACCTTATCCCACTACATCCACTTCATTTTACTCCACACTAGAGTACAGAGTAGGTCATGCCATTAAACATACTGTAGTACATGGTCCTAAGGCTGTTTAAGGACTATCTAGGCCTAGGCCTACTAATACTGCTCCCATAGCCACTGATCTTTATTACTGGATTGGGTAAGTATTGTTTCGAAAGTGAAGCCACCTGAAGTACACTGTCGGCCATATTGCTAGGACCCAAAACTCACCTGCTTGTTTACGTTATATGCTGAGTAGTGTGCAAAGAGTGTAGAGAGCGAAAGATTCGTTAGATTAATTTTGCAGCACCGGTGAGTTCATTCAAGACGATGAATTGACAACGATTTAAGAGCCGTATTTTCGATTCCAAAAAGTCAATTTTGAGGCTTTAGTCCAATTAGCCTAGTTGTGAGTTTGATTTTGTTCGGTAAAGGGAAGGTGTAACACTGTCACACGATGTTATACATTGACCTACTGCAGCTAGCTAGGCCTACTGCTGTACGTTAGGCTTAATTAGATTTTACTGTACTAGTGGAGCAGTTACTGTAAGGCCCAAGGTTACATGTTTTGAGGGACAGTCCTGTACAGCATCAACCTGTATAGGCATGAGGCAAGCTTAAAAATGATGACTATTGTGCACTCCAAAGGAAGGCTTAAAGAGCCCTACAAGTGCCATTCACTGAAAAATGAATCTCACTTTTAACTGTTTTGCCCCAAAGGTAGTCTAAATCATATAACACTGAACTTTAAAAGCAACAACTACTCTCAGGCTTCAACAAAATAGTACAATAACAATGGTATTTTTTTCAGTGATTAAAACTTTAAGAACTTTTTTTACAGTTTATCTGCCTTCTCCTAAAGGACAAGTTTGCAAAGTTTTTTCAGATCTTTGGTCCTGACAATTTCTGCATGGTTTCTCTCCCCACCACACCTGGATCTTGCACTGAACATTTGGCAACATGAATCTAATCTGCAGCAGGTCCACCATATGTGGGTACCAAGCTCTCGAAACACTGAAGATAGATTGAAGTTGGCAGAAGGGACACCTCAGTTTGGAAATCTAAATAAACTTGTGTCAAGGAGAAAGAGCTACTGAAACCCATTCAGTACCATGTACGAGCGACATGCCTTGGTAACATCAGGAACCTGCTTCAACCAGCTGAGCAACTTCAAGAAATGCAATTGGCTGGATAAGGAGATAGACTAGGCTACCAGTGTTTGCTTTTAGGCTATACTGTTATACAGAGAGTGATGTTTGAGATCTGCTCTCTGTGTAGCAGAGACATTGTTAGCCCTAGTCAACATACATCACTTGAAGATATCCTGTCATTTAGTGACAGTCGTTTGAGTTCAATCTTCTTGGACGACATCTTTCCACATGACTTTGTGACATCATCATAGGCATGATCAAAGGACGTAGCATGCTCAACTTAACCAAATGATTGGAAACTGGGCCGTAAAACTCCTTCTATTTAATTAACTCAACTAACATCATCATAGCCAGTAGAAAGCTAAACGAGACCCATTTTTTTGTTGAAGTTGCATATAGCATTCTTTCTCATGAACTTTACTTTGTAGTTGTTATTACTGCAATTAATCACCAGTAGTTGTGAATACACTGGCCATTTGGGGAGTGCTGTCACAGTTTTTATCTCACAAGTACAAGATTGATTTTCTTATTATGTTGCCCAGTAATCCACAATTATTCTGAAACAATCAGTCTTGTGTCAAGACTTGCACTCTCCATCTCTTTCTGACATAACACTACAACTATGGAAGTCGTATGTAACATACCCCACCCGCTCTCTAGGTGTCCCTTCTGGTTAAATTATTTTCTGTATTATAGTGATGATATCATAACTGTAACCAATATTTCATTGTAATTTCAAGGAGAGCTTTACAAATCAATCCAAAATAAATTAAGGAGTATACAACCAGCTCAAAAGTTTACATTATGGGCTTAAATGTGCCTTTCACTTTTTTACTTATAGTGCATAAAATGGCAGTTCTGGTTAACCTGAAGAGTGTGGGCATACAGTAGGTGTAGGGGGGTAATTTTCTGTGAGAGGGCAAGAGCATTTTTTGCTTGAATAATATCACCGTAAATCATGTTTTACCGGAATAGACCAACTCCTTTTGCCCAAATTGGGAGGGCGAGTGCCCCCCCTGCACCCCACACCATATGCCCATGAGCGTGGGAGGTTTCCTCCAGTAGATGCCTCTTCTCATACTCTGGTTACACTAGGCTGAGTTGGTTTGAAGAGTCTCTCTTTGAAAGCAAGGAATTATTTTGATGTAGCAGGATGATTTTTAAAGCCTAGTGCATTGCAATATTACATACACAGGAGCTGCATGCTTCTCTGCCATTTTAGGCAACAAATCCAACAATATAAGAGATGACATCCAATTGTACTCAGAAAGGTGGAAAATATAGGGGCATCAGCCATCAATAGGGAAGTAGGGGTTATCAGGGCTGGCTGCAGCCTGGGCAAAAACTCGGGGTTGGGGGAGGAGGAGGAGTTCACACACCGCCTATGTAGAGCTCCACCATCATTTAGCATATGGTGTATGTATGGCTTGGAAGTCTCAGGGGGAGGTTGGCGGTTGCCCCGTCCACCTGGCCCTCAGACTACTGTTACGAGACGACATCAACCAGATCGAATCCACAGACGAGGGAGTGAAAAGTTCTAGAAAGTGCTTCGGTGTTGTCTCTCTAGCATATTCAACAGGTAACCCCAGAGAACACTCTCACAATAACGAGAATGTACGATCACCTTCTGGAAACTACTGTATGATGTAATGGCCTAATAATAGCCAACTATGGCAACTGTCGGCTACTGTAAATTTCTTGCAAGAACTATCTGTCTCGCTTGTGTTTATGGGTTACTGAGCTCAGAACTTCGCTGTTTGTTTTGTACGAGATCAAATGAGACATTTCCATAAGAGTAAGTTCCGGACTTTTCTGAAAGAACTACCAGGAGTATAAAAGGTCATGCAAGAACTGTGACAGGACAGAGAAGAGAACAGAAGATACACAGATAATACAGAGACCAGACGCCTGCTTCACCGTTTAACACTGTAATTGTGTTGCCATTTACCGATCACTATAGTCTTCATCCTGCCTTCGCGGAACCGAGTCCTACGCTGTGCTGCTGTACAATCAACACTAACAACACTACCCCTTGGACAAAGAGTGATACCTTAAGCTGTAAAAGATTGTAAGTAGATTTAAGATTAATTGTTGTAAATTTAAGGAAATAAGAGGTGAATAATAATTAAGTTGTTGATTTAAATCTCGCTCTTCTGTGGTCTTTCGATGTTATTGGTTTGAATTGCGACCAAGCCGTAACACTACCTACAGCCATGGTTATGCCTACAACCAAAAGTATAAAGTCTGGTCACAATATGTTGAGTAAATTTTGTTTGAACACTCTCAGAGGCATCTTCTCTTGATCCCAATTGGTTTTTTCATCCATTTAATTTTGACTTCTTATCTCCTAGTTCATCATTATAATGGGCCTATGCCTGTGTAAGAGGTAAACGGAATGGAAATAAGAATAAGTGCCGTACCGTGTATATGTTATTGTCAAAGTGTATATATAAGACAAGAAGATGAAAAATAAAAATAAAGAATATTTATGTTATTGTATAGATCCAGGACGATCTTCTCCGTAAGGGGAAGGTATGTAAGAGGTAAACGGAATGCAAAAATTTTGTTTGAATATTCAGTCTTAACGTCATGGCCTTTATCATTTAAATGTTATGTAGTTTCCGTTGTCAATTCATTTGCATATAATTTTATTTTACGTAATGACAAATTAGTTGTAATAAGTTTTCTATTAGTTGAGGTGAGTTTTGATTTGGTCGCAATACAGTTAAGTTCGTTTTCGGCCAGTCTCGTCTCTGTTCCTTTTTGTGTCTGTTCTTCTCTCTATTTTACTTCGCCCACATTTCCGAAATACCCACGTTACACCTGTACTAGCACTATATGACACTAAGTAAATGGCTTATAGCCCTACAGGACGTGGACAGTAGAATAACAACATCTTCGGCCAAAATCCACTCACAAATGGAAGGTGCTGTGGATGTTTTTTTCTGTTTTATGCTGTCTCAACATCCCTCTCCCCTCTCTTTCACTTTGGTCTCATTTTTTCACAACCCTGGGCAAAACACTGCGTTAATAGTCTGTCAACCATTGCTCACAGTACAAGGTTTCATTTTTGGTGGTGCTATAGGGTCCTAGCAATATGGCGCCGACAGACAACTGTGAGCTTCAAAAACGTAGACGCTGATACAATGGGTTACACAACCCAGTAATATAGGCCTAGGCCTAGGCCTAGATCAGTGCCCATAACTCTACCTACCTTCCAGGCTCTAATTGGGTTTCCATACCCAGTTATAGGGTAAGGTACGTATAGTACTGAGGTAAGTGTTAGCTACGCATAGGGTTAGGGTTACATACGCACAGTAGTACAGGGATAGGGTTTGTGTTAGGGATCTAGGAATTGCAGGTGCATACAGTACCTAGCCTAGGCTAGACTAGTCACTGAACGTGACTAGGGATGCACCGGATACCCGGTCCGGCCGGATTATCCGGCCGGATAGTGAAAAAATATCCGGTTCCGGCCGGATTTTTTTTAAATCTGGCCGGAACCGGATTTTCTGTAAACTTGGATAGCATTATGTACATGATCTGAGTTAAAACAAACATGAAAACAGCAGTAACTGTCTCAGAATTAATTTAAAGTTCATAAATTATAGCTTATCAGTGCATGTTAGTATATAACATTTGAACACCTTTATTTAACCCTTAAAAATGACTGAACCAAACACAGGCAGCAAAGTTATAAAAGGAACTGATTTACATGTACATGTAACAAATATGGCTTCAAATTCCTCCAACTGTGTGAAATAAACTGAATGGATGAAAAGACCTTTCATGCAGTTTAAGTCTACTGCAGTGCACAGTAGTACTGTACAAAATGGATAATCCATATTACAGTTGTACCTGAGTCACATCATTCAAGGCAGTGTTTTAGTTTAATTGCATTGGGTGTTCTACAAATACACACTTAAACAGTTCAATTTACTTAACTTTTTAACACTTACTTGCCCATTAAAGTTGTGTAGTACAAGCAGGAAATGTGTTTCATCTTGAATTTCAGAAGACATTACTCATTACAAATTAAAGTTGCCTATGGGGTCAATATCAATGTTTTCTGTCCCTAATAATTAATCACACACACTTAAGTAAAAACAATACGATTAGTGTTCGACCGATCATCTGTTAAGTAATCAGCATCGAGCCCATTTATTCCGTCATTTGTTAAGTAGTCAGCATTGAGCCGATTATTCCGTCATCGGTAAATAATCAGCATCGGTAAAATTCTGCCATTGAACCGATTATTGCCCCGGATTATTTGCAGACTGGAAAAATGGGGCTAAATATACAGTACTTGAACAGTACTCAATCCATTAACTATCCACCAAAATGAGATACATTGATAATCACAAACCTATAAATTTAACCCCTGGCATGGGAAAGATTGTTTGATATTTTCTGCTATAACCCGTTTGTTTTACCTGAAATTAGATTTAGAATTGCATTCAAGGTGTATTCCTTGCTGTCTCTCAGAAAGCCCCACGTAAGTTGCTGTACAAACTGTTCTGCACAATTAACATAGAACAGACGGGCTTATATAGCCAGCTAGTTCAGACGGGCGAGTCCCATGATAAATTCACATAGAAATGGCACCACAAATATCTGCGTACATGGATTATGTGGGGATCTGAGGTATGTGCATTTCAGTTGCAGATTCTTTTTAAACAAAACGTAAGTTTTCGACGAGAACTGCTAAAAATATACAGGGATATTAATATCTGAAAGGAACCATAAGATACGTTAAACGGGTGCAATTTTTTGCTGCCCAGAACTGCTAAGATTATCATGATTGCTCTACATGGGGTTGGTTAAGGCGGGAGCTCGAGAGTAGCTACAGTACATTAACGCAACTACAATCCAGTACAGTAAAAGAATGCAAATTTTCCAACATGGGGGATGAAAACTAGCCTTAAAACTAAATTATCAAAGGGCATGTGACATCGACTGCAAACAATTCCATTGTATTAACAGTTGATATGTATCTTCACTTTTGAATTGAAAATATTACCCCTACAAAAATGATATTCCGTTTGTGAAATGAACGGAACTATTCCCAATATTTTCTATCCTGAACTGGTTATGGTATACACGATGTGCACGAAGCAAGGGGCACGTACTAAAGAGACAAACATGTGATTTCCCTCTTTCTAATAATCAGCAATTGGCACCGGGCCGATTGTTAAATTAATTAATCGATAATCGGGTATTACCGATTATAGCATAATCGGTCGACCACTAAATATGATGTTACCAAACATATAATACATATTGTCAGAATGTGTGATATACAGCATCTCTGCCAAAAAAATTATTGATGACAAATGTGCTTCAGTTTTTAGATATCATGGCATGTATAAATACTAGAAATGGTGCATAAAACAATAGTGCTGTGCATAGTTAAAAACCTTAACCCTAGAGTCTTTTTACAGAACATATGAGCGGTCCATGCAGTAATCACTATCCAAGGACTCTCTTAGCCAAGTATTACTGGTCTACATAATTTGTACAATTTTTTGAACAAGTGGTGATGTACTTCAATTCAAAAAGAACAAACTGATATGCAAAACAACTTTCAAGATTCCCTCAGGAGTTTTCTCTACAAATACTCACTTAAGGAGGGAAAATACAAAGAGCTCTTACTTGCCCCGCTTTGCAACAGTTTTGCTGTACTTCTGCAGGAACAGTTTTTCATGCCTTCTTTCTATTATACTGCAATTTTTGGTTAAAAAATTAGTTAAAAACACTTGTACAACACTTGAAGACAAATTTATAGACATTTCCCGTCAGTCCTTCACAAACATTACATCACAAAGCAGAAAACTCCTATCCCAGAGTTTCTCTGCTTTTCTGAATTTCACTTTATTCATCTGCATTGCAAAAATCCGGTTCCGGCCGGAAAAAATCCGGCCGGATTTCAAGTTGGTTCCGGCCGGATCCAAAATTTTGGATCCGGTGCATCCCTAATAATGTGACCGTATAATCCGCTCCTTGTAGTCACTCCTTACTACGGTCACTGGCCTACATGTACAAAGGTAACAATGTTTTAGGCCAAAACAACAAACCGAGCTCTAATTACGATGGAATGGTTCATAGAACAGATTTGAGTTAATGTAATGATTTTGAGCATTCTTAAATACCACTTATACCTTCTGGAAAGTTTAATACCAGTAAATTCATAGCAAAAGGCAGGAAAAATGTGGTGCCATCCTTCGCAGTAACATCGACATCTTGATCGTCTGCTACAGTGCTACTGTGTTGCATGATGGGAAGGACTTCTGCTAGACAAGCTGTCGAAGACCAATTAGTAAGCGCGGCTAGTCAATACTTGTACTTCATATAGTAAGCTCTCTGTACATTACGAAATTGTACAGTCAATGCGTAGGTTTCTCCATTTTAAATGAGATCACATGTCAAACACCGACTTCTTCAACTGAAAAAATAATCTGCACAGGCTTAACGTTACTAGCAGAATTATCCAGCTAAAATTTCCCTCTTAAAGGTCTTACTTCGTTAACACTTGTGTGGAAGGTGAATGTGATGACAAAGATCATCTGTGGAAAGTTTGGTGAGAAAAGGTATCTTTTTGGGGACGTGAGGGATGCCTACTCACGCGTGAGTAGGCAAGTGAGCTGTGTCTTTGTGTATACCGGGCAAGGGCCCAGAAATGAAGTGTATAGCATAGGAACGTAATGCTGGGTCCTGTTCAAGGACTAGGCTAGACGGTAGACCTAGGCCTAGGCCTATGCACAGGTAGCTTGCCACTTCTGGGTACAGCAACCCAATTAGTACCCTTTTCCAAAAACATCGCCACTCTTAATGGGAAATTTGACCCAAAATGGAATAATTTTGATATTGTGTTAGCCCATGCTCCATACTCATTTTTTGCTAACGTTGGAACTTCACATCACTGGGCAGGAACCTAACGTTAGGCCTATTTATCCTGCTCTGACTGAGGCTTCATTAAGTAAAGCACATTCCTACAGTACTAGGCTAGGCTACGTGGGTTAATTGCACGAAATGAGTGTCGCCATAGAACAGTTACTAAAGTTTGACCCTAGCCAACAATTTTAAGCGACATGTGCACAGGCCTATTTTAGGTATTCGTTTGGGTTATTCAAGTTTGACCGTTTCTTAGTTATGCAGCCCTACCTTTTTAGAAATGTCAAAAGATAGTTTGAACCACAGGTCGTCCTAGCGTTATATAGTATATATAGTATATATATATAAAAAGGAAAAGGTTGGTCACATCGCCTAACACCAATGCAGTGCTTCGCACAAAACTATTCATGATTCCTCACCTTCCACTAGATTTTACCCCTTCAAATCTCTCGAAAACTATCCTTCATCTTTCTCTGATAAAACAAAACAAACGCTGAGAAAAAAACTGACATCTAATGCAAGAAATCTTCTCATCTGATTCTTCGTTAACCACACTCTAGATCACTCTTCTCCAATTCCTGACGTCACATTACGTAATGGGAATTGCCCTGTACGAATCCGGTACTCCCTGTTAACCCAGTGCATGTTTAAATGCCGAGAACGCCTGTTGTATAAATGCTGTACGTAAAGACCGCACGTAGGCCTCACACACGTTTTTTTCGTAGCACAGCTTGGGGAATTGTATGCTCGTGTTTTCCATTTCTTGTTCACGTTCCCCGAGCAGAAAAAAAATTACAGTCTGGTCGTTGACAGATTCGAAAGCAGTTCGAACTATCCAATGAGAGAACCGTACTCGTAAAGGGTAACCCCCATTACGTAATGTGACGTCATGAATTGGAGAAGAGTGATCTAGTCCGTTGTTAAGATTGAATCGGAGGAGAAGATTTTTTGCATTTGATGTGAGGTTTTTTGTTTAAGACAACGTCAAGTTTGTTGTGTTTCTTTAGAAGAAGGTGATGGGAGGGTTCTGGAGAGATCTGAAGAGGTTAATGTAGTATAAGGTGAGAAATCATGAACAGTTTTGTGCGAAGTACTGTGTTGGTGTTAGGCGGTGTGACTTACCTTTTCCTTTTTATATATATATACTATATATACTATATAACGCTAGGACGACCTGTGGTTTGAACCAGAACCAGAGCTCGTGCATTTACACGCAACAGCTGGGAAGTGATAATTCGCACCCCTCTGGCAGCCACTTCATATTAATGAGTTGATACGTCAATGTTTTAATATTCATGTCATGTCTTACCGGTGAACAGTTCACAGCGATGTAAATAGAAGTTCGGAGTGTAACTCATGATTATAATAACATGTTTCACATTTCTTGTGCGCGATGGACGGCTGAATCTGGGTTTGACAGGACCCAAACGGTGTATGGTAATTGTCAAATTGCTTTGATTTTGGAAGAAATTATCAAACTTTAACAGCACTAACTCAGATAAGACATTCAAGTGTATATGTCTACCAGATTGGGTAGTTAACTCCCCCTCAGTTCACTGCTTTAAAGGCCCTGTTCTCTTACCCCAAACAGTACCAATTTTTCTAACCGTCTTACTGAAGCCCCTCCCACAATTGTCTGAAATTCATCCTCATCCAGACACAATATCAGTTAATTGCTTCAGGGTGGGTATAGTAAAGAAATACCCAACTTATATAATCAAAACACTCTCAGTACCGTACATGCTGTATGATATAAGCTTTGGCACTCTGCATTGTTTGAAGTAGCTGTCAGTCAAAGAGCTGAGCCAATTGAGAATTTCGGTACCCGGGTACCAAAACTGTAGTTTGGGGTGAGAGGTTTGGCTCTTTAAGGTTAACATTGACAGGTTTTTCCATGGCTGTGGTAGAATCTGATTGTTTGGGGCTGTTGTCAAGCTTTGGTGGTTTGACTTTTGATTAGGGCTTGGACTTCAGGGCATTTTATGGGGCCTTGGCCCTCCTTTGCCCTTCAACCTGTTATGTTATGTTATGTTATGTAGTGACTGCTCTGGAACTACAACTATCTATACGGTGGCACAGCAGCCATGTGGATAATCGTGAATAATCGTAATATAGCTTCTTCGGGAAGGAGTGTAAGTTTTGGTTTCGCCGAACGGCCCTTTGGAAAAGGGCCGGGAGTACTTTAGAAAAAGAATGGAGAAGAATTTGACCCAACTGAAAATTCCATGTCATCGACCATGTACACTAGATAGGATATCTCCATTGGCGTACGAGCTAGGGATTGGGGGCAAGGGGAAAGTCTGTCCCTCCCCGCCCACCCCCTCCAAAAAATCCACACATCCTAAAATGTGGCGGGAAATTGGAAAAATTAGTACAAGGATTTGCAAAAAGTCAAATAACCACTGGAGTTTAAAAAAGTGGCATAGTTTTTTTTCCGAAAATTCCTTGACGTGCCCGCAATCTAAAAAAAAACCCGCCATAAATCGCGGTACTAGAATTCATGAAAAGCAAAGATTCCAAAAATTTGCTACACCTCCGGGCAGCGCGAAAGTATTATTCGTGAGCCTATTAGTTTTTACTTCAGACTTTTTTCACAACACAATACCCGAAATGGTAGAATATCCAAATTCTTTCAAGCATTTACCGGAAAACACTGGCACAAAAGTATATGATCATAATCAGGCCGGGGTAACATATTTCACAGTAATCAAAGGGATATAAAATCGGGAAACATTTGGGAAGCCTGTCGCCTAAAATCTCAGGCTTACTCCAAACAGTATCAATTCTCCTAGCCTAGTCTTACCACTGGCGTAGACAGGAGGGCACAAGGGGGCCATGGCCCCCTGTTCATGCCCGCAAAATGAAAAAAATGAATGAAAAATAAATAAATAAATTACAAAAGTAAAAGGTACTTTCGTCGCATTGGCCTCGGCTGGCCCTATGCACTTCAAGGGTCATACTGTACAATTAGTATACATATTCCAGGGTTCGTTCCGCATTTCTGTTGATGTCCAAAGGTGCACGCACGCTGAACGCGAATACTTTTTCAATAGACTGAATCAGCCGTGTTACAACAAATGCTATCACAGCTGGGCGTCAGAAGAGTTGGTAAGGCGCTCTCACTGAGGTGCTATAGCTCAGTGCGCGCGCTTACACTGTCGTCACAATGGACGGTAGTATCCAGTTTGTCTACTCTCTGCGTGCAACCACGCAAGCTTTAACACACGTAACACCAAATATACACCTATGAGTTCTTGCGCATGCTCTATGCCAACCAATTAATAATAATAAAAATAATAATGGAAATTTATAACGCGCACACATCCGCATAAAGCGCTCATGCGCATGCAGGGCTCAAAGAGAAACAAAACAAAACAAAAAACAAAAACAAAAAAAAAAAAACACACACACACACACAATGCCAACTAATGCCAATCAGTGACGTAGGCGTCAACACTGTAATAGCATATAGCACTGCAATCACCCAAAATCGATAGTTGATCGATCGATCGCCGAAACTAGACAACCAAATGCCACGTAGGTCCACAGTATATTGATGCATCATACCCTGTAAGCAGGCGGTCTGTCGGCGGCCATTTGACCGACGGAGAACCATCGGAGGTCCGCTGGCTTGACACTGTGAAAAGTGCATGATGGGTACAGAGTTTTTGCCAATCAATACCTCTCGCCCGTCACCGAACCGTAGACCCACACATTTTTCCCACGATGAGCCGACAATGGACCGTCAAAGGACCGATCAAATATTCCTGGCTGGCTGGGATAATTAGTTAGGCTACATACAATGTTCCAAATACAATTACCGTTAAGCATTCGAGTAGTGATCTACTAAAGGACATATGATATTAAAAGAATCGAATTAAATTTCTGAATTTCAAGGAAAATAGGGGAAAATTCCACTACAAATAGTAAAATGGGGCCGTTTCACTGATCAGTGTCCGGGGAGTGTAAAATTTGTGAAAAACCACAATCATTTAACATTTGCTTTAGTTGCCGTTAAGGGAAATCTCACTTTCTTCTTTTCTAGACAGTGATTACACACATTTGCTGCCTTTTAGTAGTCACTTAATTATTAATGAAAAATTGAAAATAGTGACATACACCGCCAACTAGTAATGATCAAGAGCAATATATACTGAGGATATCTTGAGGGGACATGATGGAAGAGGTGAGTCATTGACCAAGGGTCTTTTAATGGAGATCCTTGAAACTTTAGGGAGAAATGATAACACCATAAAGAAACATCTCAAGCATTCTGCAAGAAATACCAGATATACCTCACCAGACACCCAGAATGACATCTTGAGTTCAGCAGAACTTAAGTTTGAAGTGAAAATTTTTTGCAAACGGAAACTCAAAAAGCGACTGCTTAGAGCCCTCTATAAGCCTGGGAAATACCATTTTCGACTGTCTAAGGGGTTCCATTTTTCAAATTTTCTGTACGCTTCACGCCAACCAATGGTAGCGATCAGCTTAGTCTTTCTGGCTGAATTTAGTTTGAAGTGAACGTTTATCTGCGATTGAAAACTTTAAAGTATTGACAGCTTGGATCTCCTTCCTTAGCCTGGGAAATGTCATTTCCGACTATATGAGAGGTACGAATTTTCAAATTTTCTAGACGCTCCGCGCCACCGATGGTGGGGCTCCGCTTAGATAGAGTGTTTTGGTCGAACAGATTACTTAACAGAACATTGCAGGCTTGCAAATTGTTCTTCGTTTTGGGACAATATTATGAAGTGAAAATTTTAGTGAGAAAGAAAGCTCAAAATAATGACTGATTTGTTTTTAGGTACGAGCCCGGTAAATGCAACTTCCTGCTGTGGGTAGGTTCTCAATTTTGAAAAAATTACTGTGCTCGGGAAAAGTTACATTTTTCGGACAAAGGAGACAATTCTGCCCCTCCGAAACTGAAACGCTCCCTCCCGTACGTCAAAGTCAATATGTAAAATATAAAACTTCAAATGTATGGGAAGCCAAACTGTTCCGCGGGAGAATTTTCCCAATATGGTCCGAGTGCCTTTATCTGCATGATGATATTCAGTAACTCTAACCAAACTACAGATCATGCCCTATTTGATTTTTTTTTAAACCCGTAAATCTGTGCAAAAATTACAAGTTTTCTCCAGTGTAAGCTTCAGATTGTTAAAAGTGGCAAAATTTTCCAATTTCGATGGATATTCCGTACAATAAATAACCAAAGTCAACTCTGTTAACCACCTCAACATTCTACCTAATTTTGCTCTTGAAAGTCATATCACTTAATAAAAACCCCAAATATTTCATAATAACTGTACCCCCAAACCAAATTTTCTTCAATTAAATTCCAAAATTTCTCCAATATAGCTCTTAATTTTCAAAACTTGGTTCATAAAAGAAAAACCTTTTCGGGCAACCTATAGTCTCGTGTTGATGCATAAATACATAGGCCTAGTACGATTAAATGCGTAATCCCAAAATATTTACAGTTGTCGCCTGTATAAGGTTTTTTATTTTCCCATATGGAGGACAGATCCTTCAATAAACACCCCAACTTTTTAATGGTCCTCTCAAAAGCAAAATTTCTTTAAAAATTTTTTAATTTTTTAATTATTTGTTGAAAAGAGGGCCAAAAATTTCGCGCGCTCCGAGCGCCTCAAAATGTTAAGTCACGTCCCACATGGACTAACTCAAAGCCTTTGTCGGGGCCTTGAATTGCTGCCCCCCCCCCCCTGTCGGGGAAATCCTGGCGCCACCCCTGAGGCTGTAGAGGGTGAAATTGGCCACACCTTGAAAATACGTACGGGATACGGCGTACACGTTGAACTAGAACGAAGTAGACGCCCACGTTCACCGGTAACACATGACGGGAAACAGTAAGGGCTCTGGAAATCTAGGACAAAAGGAAGGGAGAATTACTCGTAAACAACAAGATGGCGTCTATGATAAAGGTCAGGGAAGGTCCACCATACTACATGACAATAAGCACTTACAACACCATGACAAAATGATGCAGTCATTTTTCTCTTGCGTAGTACTATCCGTGTAAGTTACTATGGTATTTTCCTATGCGCAAGTAAAGATTTTTGAAAGCTTGAATAATGTGATGACCAAAGGGGAGTCCATTTCTCGGTCTTTGCATTTCTCTTGGCATTTCATTTGAATATCAACTTTTCTCACGTGCTCGTTTTTGTTAGAAATTAAAAGACCGTGCCCGCCCGATCCGACGTGTACTGCTTTTTTTCGATTTACTTGGTTAATAAGCCCTTCTACGGGAACTTTGTTTTCCAGGAGGTTACAATTTTGCACGGTGTTGTAGCTGTGCACGCAGTACGTAACACACTTTTTCGGTAAATACGTAATACCTTCTGCTTCGAGCCTTCGAAAGGAGATACTTCGTGGGTTCAAAGTTGTTTACAAGGGGAACATATAACGTTGCAAACAACGTGATAGTATGTTTATCAACTTTGCAGTTCGTTCAATACTGTTTTTCACAAATTCTTTATATTAGATTCCAATAATTCGCAAGATCAAGCTCAAACTAGCATGTTACGTTGTGAAACACGCGCAAATATTCCCAAGATCTTCCGGAACTTTCCAAACGCCTTGTGACGTTAGTGTGTCGTCTGGGTCATTAATATGAAGTGTTGCCAGATGGGTGCGAATTATAACTTCCCCTAAAGAATTACACAGCATGGGCACTGAGAGTATATGGCAAGCGAAATGTCCAATAATTAGAAAAACCAAGTTTATCGATCGAAAAATCAAGTTTATCGATCGAAAAATCAAGTTTATCGGTCGAAAAACCAAGTTTATTGGTCGACAAACCAAGATTATCGGTCGAAAAACCGAGATAATCGGTCGAAAAACCAAGTTAATCGGTCGAAACCATGTGTTTCGCCGATTAACTTGGTTTTTCGACCGGTAAACGTGGTTTTTCAACCAAAAATATTGGATTTTCGACCGATAATCTTGGTTTTTCGACCGATAAACTTGGTTTTTCGACCGATAAACTTGGTTTTTCGATCGATAAACTTGGTTTTTCGACTGATAATCTTGGTTTTTCTCATTATTGAACAAACAACATGTAATATCGGTCGAAAAACTTGGTTTTTCTCATTATTGAACAAACAACATGTAATATCGGTCGAAAAACTTGGTTTTTCGAATCACTGGACAAACTGTATCGAAAAACCAAATTTATCGGTCGAAAAACCAAGTTTATCGATCGAAAAATCAAGTTTATCGGTCGAAAAACCAACTTTATTGGTCGACAAATCAAGATTATCGGTCGAAAAACCAAGATAATCGGTCGAAAAACCAAGTTAATCGGTCGAAACCATGTGTTTCGCCTATAAACTTGGTTTTTCGACCGATAAACTTGGTTTTTCGACCGATAAACTTGGTTTTTCGATCGATAAACTTGGTTTTTCGACTGATAATCTTGGTTTTTCTCATTATTGAACAAACAACATGTAATATCGGTCGAAAAACTTGGTTTTTCGAATCACTGGACAAACTGTATCGAAAAACCAAATTTATCGGTCGAAAAACCAAGTTTATCGATCGAAAAATCAAGTTTATCGGTCCAAAAACCAAGTTTATCTGTCGGAAAATTTTGCCAAACTGATTTATGTGCGACAATTAATGCACCTCACATTGCAGTTTAGTTGCAGCTCCTTTTGAGATTTGGAGCAATGAAAAAAGGGGATTTATTACCCGGGAGGGGCGGAAGCACAGTTCCGCTGCTTCATTTTTCACGGGGGGGGGGTCATGACCGCCCCCAGTCCCCGCTTTCTACGCCTATGGTGGGGTTGTGGACCGCTCCCCTCCTCAAACACCACCATCTGAATATAATTTTGATTACTTTTCACCTCAAGACCCTTTGACAGAGAGTCGGGATGACTTTAAAAAAAGATTACTTTTCACATCCCAAATGCGAGCAAATTTTATGCAATATGGTCAACACTTACATGACTTGGTGTCAATACATGCAAGTCCACAATGTGTAATCAAGATACTCTTATGAAGGAAAGAAATGGGAAAGGAAAAAAAAAAGAAAATTGAGAAAAGAAAGAAAGTGGACTAACTATAACATCAAAAGCAAGGTTGATCTGCATCCGTGGAAAACTGTTTTGGTCAATATATGAACATTCATTTAGAAAGATATATGAACATTCCTTTAGTCGCCTAAAGTTAATATAATAATAAAACTTTTCTGAGGTCCACTTTATCGGAGGAAAGACTTCCCTATCGTGCTCTCCTCATTACACAGAAAGCGACATTTCTGCGAGTATTGACTTTGATCCAGTTATCAATACATTCAGTAAATGACCATCTGACGAATGGAACTTAACTATAGGACAATACAACCCACATTTAAAGACCGTTCATGCAAGAAGACCAAGAACATAAAGCGTTTTTTCCTATAACGTTTAAAAAATGTTTATTTGGATGCAATATATCAGATATATTTTCATGTTGACATATGAATTGTTAAACTTGAGTTCGTGTATATTTTTCGTTTTACCTGAAGACACCAAGTCATGTAAGTGTTGACCATATTGCATAAAATTTGCTCGCATTTGGGATGTGAAAAGTAATCTTTTTTTAAAGTCATCCCGACTCTCTGTCAAAGGGCCTTTAGGTGAAAAGTAATCAAAATTATATTCAGATGGTGGTGTTTGAGGAGGGGGGGGGGGCGGTCCACAACCCCACCATAGGCGTAGAAAGCGGGGACTGGGGGCGGTGACAACCCCCCCCCCGTGAAAAATGAAGCAGCGGAACCATGCTTCCGCCCCTCCCGGGTAATAAATCCCCTTTTTTCATTGTTCCAAATCTCAAAAGGAGCTGCAACTAAACTGCAATGTGAGGTGCATTTGTTGTCGCACATAAATCAGTTTGGCAAACTTTTCCGAGCTCTGGAAATGACGAAATCGGATATTTAGCACATGTGACACTACATTATCAAGAGACACCGCAGCTATATTGCCATTTTTGTACACTGTCTTTCATAGAATTCCAAATTTTTTTATCATTGAAAGCTCTCGATTTTGAAATATTTTGTCTAAATAGTTCGAGAAACTTTTGAAATGTAATCGTAAAGTGCCAGTTCGTAGGCCTTAGATAACATTAGGTAGCATCAACGACTGAGTAATCGTGCAATCTAGCTTCTTCTGGAAGCAGTTTATACTTTGGTTTCGCCGAATGGCTTTTTGCCAGACAGTCGGGTATGGCAAGCGAAATGTCCAATAATTAGAAAAACCAAGTTTTTCGATCGAAAAACCAAGTTTATCGGTCGAAAAACCAAGTTTATCGATCGAGAAACCAAGTTTATCGGTCGAAATACCAAGTTTATCGGTCCAAAAACCAAGTGTATCGATTATTTCGAAAAACTTGGTTTTTCGATTACCATGGTGATTTGCCTGTACTACTTTCTGCGACCACGACATTCTAGATGGCGGCTCCTTCAAAATGATTGATACATATCATATTGCATAGCTTAGGTCCGTAACTTCTAAAAAGAACATCATCAAGAAACAAAAATGGAATTCAGGTTGACCAAAATCAGTGGCGTAACCAGACCTGACTGTCCGGGTGGGAGGGGGATAGCATAGAGGTTCCCGATTTTGTACTAGTTGAGCTGTTGAGATGATGTACACTGTTTTAGTTTGTGGGTGTCTTAGGGCCTCAAGGGAAGTGTTGTGTTAAGTGGCGTCGGAGGCAATATTTAAGTGGGGGGGGGGGTACAATTTTGGACCATGCAACTCATTATACCCCATTGATCAAAAGGTACATTTTTATACTAAATTTTTTGCCTTTTCTACGAGCAAGAACAACTTTTTTAAGTAATTTTGATTTTTTTTCTTTGGTGTGAACACTGCTATATCAGGTACATACCGAAAATTTGGGTCCTTAAACACATTTGTAAATATGGAGCTTGTATTACAGAAAGCTTTCTGGGTTTCCCATGAGGAAGTTTAAAGAATTGGGGGATTACTGACGAATCTGTACCTCCTTCAAATATTGGTGGCAAATCTGAGAATGATTGCATTTTAAAGTCCTCCCAACTGTCTGGCAAAAAGCCATTCGGCTAAACCAAAGTATAAACTGCTTCCAGAAGGAGCTAGATTGCACGATTACTCAGTCGTTGACGCTACCTAATGTTATCTAAGGCCTACGAACTGGCACTTTACGATTACATTTCAAAAGTTTCTCGAACTATTTAGACAAAATATTTCAAAATCAAGAGCTTTCAGTGATAAAAAAATTTGGAATTCTATGAAAGACAGTGTACAAAAATGGCAATATAGTTGCGGTGTCTCTTGATAATGTAGTGTCACACGTGCTAAATATCCGATTTCGTCATTTCCAGAGCTCGGAAAAGTTTGCCAAACTGATTTATGTGCAACAACAAATGCACCTCACATTGCAGTTAAGTTGCAGCTCCTTTTGAGATTTGGAACAATGAAGAAAGGGGATTTATTACCCGGGAGGGGCGGAAGCATGGTTCCGCTGCTTCATTTTTCACGGGGGGGGGGGGGGTTGTCACCGCCCCAGTCCCCGCTTTCTACGCCTATGGTGGGGTTGTGGACCGCTCCCCTCCTCAAACACCACCATCTGAATATAATTTTGATTACTTTTCACCTCAAGGCCCTTTGACAGAGAGTCGGGATGACTTTAAAAAAGATTACTTTTCACATCCCAAATGCGAGCAAATTTTATGCAATATGGTCAACACTTACATGACTTGGTGTCTTCAGGTAAAACGAAAAATATACACGAACTCAAGTTTAACAATTCATATGACAACATGGAAATATATCTGATGTATTACATCCAAATAAACATTTTTTAAACGTTAAAGGAAAAACGCTTTATTTTCTTGATCTTCTTGCATGAACGGTCTTTAAATGTGGGTTGTATTGTCCTATAGTTAAGTTCCATTCGTCAGATGGTCATATACTGAATGTTTTGATGACTGGATCAAAGTCAATACTCGCAGAAATGTCGCTTTCTGTATAATGAGGAGAGCACGATAGGAAAGTCTTTCCTCCGATAAAGTGGACCTCAGAAAAGTTTTATTATTATATTGACTTTAGGCGACTCAATGAATGTTCTTATATTTTTCTAAATGAATGTTGATATATTGACCAAAACAGTGTTCCACGGATGCAGATCATCCTTGCTTTTGATGTTATAGTTGGTCCACTTTCTTTCTTTTCTCAATTTTCTCTTTTTTTCCTTTCCCATTTCTTTCCTTCCCATTCTTTTTCCGTTTTCCTTTTTTCTTCTGTCTTTCTTTCCTTACCTTCCCTTCCTTTTCCTCTTTTTCCTTTTCTCTTCTTCCATTCCTTCCATTTCCGTTTTTTGTGTCGGGGTGGGGGCAGGCTACTCACCGTTGAAATGAGCGAAGATTTGGCAGTCGACTAAGGAATGAAGCAACTTTAGGTTCTGACGATCTTTCCTGTCTGTTAGGTAATGGTGCTGAAACAGTGTTGATAATCACAAACAAGAATATTATTTTGGCCAACCTAAATTCCATTTTTGTTTCTTGACGATGTCCTCTTTAGAAGTTACCAACGTTAGCTATGCAATATGATATGTTGATATGTACTGTACGTACGTACTGAGCTGCATGCATGTTGTTAAATAGCCCATCAATTTGAAGTGGTTGCATGTCGTGGTCACAGAGAGTAGAACCTGCAAATCACCATGGTAATCGAAAAACCGGGTTTTTCGAAACAATCGAAAAACTTGGTTTTTCTACCGATGAACTTGGTTTTCCTAATTATTGGACGTTTTGCATTGACAAACTTGGTTTTTCGACCGATAAACTTGGTTTTTCGACCGATAATCTTGGTTTTTCTACCGAGAAACTTGGATTTTCGACCGATAAACTTGGTTTTTCGACCGATAATCTTGGATTTTCGATCGAAAAACTTGGTTTTTCTAATTATTGGACATTCTTCTTCGAAAAACCAAGTTTATCTTTCGATATACCAGATAGATCGAAAAACTTGGATTTTCGACTGAAAATCCAAGTTTTTCGACCGATAAGCCAAGTTATTTTGAAAATCCAAGTTTTTCGACCAAAGCAAGAACTTGATTTTTCGACCGATAAACTTGGTTTTTCGATCGAAAAACTTGGTTTTTCTAATTATTGGACATTTCGCTTGCCATAGTCGGGAGGATTTTAGAATGCAATCATTCTCAGATTTGCCACCAATATTTGAAGGAGGTACAGATTCGTCAGTAATCCCCCAATTCTTTAAACTTCCTCATGGGAAACCCAGAAAGCTTTCTGCAATACAAGCTCCATATTTACAAATGTGTTTAAGGACCCAAATTTTCGGTATGTACCTTATATAGTAGTGTTCACACCAAAGAAAAAAATCAGAATTACTTTAAAAAAGTTGTTCTTGCTCGTAGAAAAGGCAAAAAATTTAGTATAAAAATGTACCTTTTGATCAATGGGGTATAATGAGTTGCATGGTCCAAAATTGTACTCTCCCCCCCCCCCCACTTCAATATTGCCTCCGAGGCCACTTAACACAACACTTCCCTTGAGGCCCTAAGACACCCACAAACTAAAACAGTGTACATCATCTCAACAGCTCAACTAGAACAAAATCGGGAACCTCTATGCTATTGCCCCCACCCCACCCGGACAGTCAGGTCTGGTTACGCCACTGATTTTGGCCAACCTGAATTCCATTTTTGTTTTTTGATGATATTCTTTTTAGAAGTTACGGACCTAAGCTATGCAATATGATACGTACCAATCATTTTGAAGGAGCCGCCATCTAGCATGTCGTGGTCGCAGAAAGTAGTACCGGCAAATCACCATGGTAATCGAAAAACCAAGTTTTTCGAAATAATCGATAAACTTGGTTTTTCGACCGATAAACTTGGTTTTTCGACCGATAATCTTGGTTTTTCGACCGAAAAACCAAGATTATCGGTCGAAAAACCAAGATTTTCGGTTGAAAAACCAAGTTTATCCGTCGAAAACCAAGTTTATCGGCGAAACACATGGTTTTGATCGATAATCTTGGTTTTTCGACAGATAAACTTGGTTTTTCGACCGATAATCTTGGTTTTTCGACCGATAAACTTGGTTTTTCAACCGATAAACTTGGTTTTTCGATCGAAAAACTTGGTTTTTCTAATTATTGGACATTTCGCTTGCCATATGCATGCCCACTGGGACAAGCCAAATAAAGCAATAAACTAGAATTGTGTCTGGATAAAGATGAGTTTTAGATAAATGTGGGAGGGGCTAGATGTAAGTAGGTTGGGAGAATTGGAACTGTTTGGGGTGATGAAAATATGCCTTTAACTGTTCTTCACTTCAGAGCGCAAGTCAGCTAAACACAAAAAGTGCAGGATCAAAATTCAAAGTGCAAATTGGGTCTGCGATACTCAGTCAGTAATTTGGAGTGGGCAAAAGTTATGAATTGTGTAAGAAAGTGTCTTCGCCGATATATTGCTAATCACCTACAAAATGTGGTTTACCCTTTGGTAGCCCGCGGAGCGGACGAAGTTTTTCCACCCAGCTTACAACTGCGAAAAACCTGAGGGGAGGCTGCCTAAGGGGGCGACCGACACAGCTGCGCTACTCAGGCTAAGCCTCAGGTAGAAATGATGTTAACACGGCTGAAGTGGAAACCACAAAGAAAAGTAGGTTACCATTTGGGTGGATAATAGGAAGGTACACTTTCAATAATTTGTAATGTGAATAAGGCTACATAGTGCACTATAATTACCGCTTTTTCATGGTGCGTTAAGTCAGTTGCCCCATGCATCCATGATTACACTTACAAAGGGGCGTCTTTGACCTCTAGTGGAATTTCCTTCAATATAACAACTTGTGCTGGCCTCAAGGCATCATTCTGGATGTCTGGTGAGGTATATCTTTTATTTCTTGCAGAATGCTCGAGATGTACCTTAATGGTGTCTTCATTTCTTCCTAAATTTCAAGGATCTTCGGGAAAAGACCCTTGTTCAATGATTCATCTCTTTTTGATCATATCCCCTCAAGATATACTCAATATATTGCCCTTGATCAGTGCCTAGGTGGCGGTGAATTTCACTATTTTCAATTTTTCATTACGTACTTAGTGACTGCTAAAAGGCAACAAACTGTATGCAATCATACACTGTCTAAAAAAGAAGAAAGTAAGATTTCCCTCAACGGCAACTTTAGCAAATGTTGAATGGCCGTGGTTTTCAAAAATTTTACAGTCCCGGACATTGTTCAGTGAAACAGCTACTATTTTTAGTGGATTTTTTTTTCCTATTTTCCTACAAATTTTTCCTGAAATTAAGAATTTTTACTTGATTCTTTTAATATCACATTTCCTTTACTAGATCACTCATCCACTACTTAACGGTATAGGCCTATGTATTTTGAACATTGTATGGGGCCTAACTGTATCGCCAGGAACTTGTTTGGTCGGTCCTTTAACAGCACGTTGTCTGCCCATTGTCGGAGAAATGTCTGGGTTTTCTTACTGTTCGCTGACGCCGGACGTGAGAATGATTTGTAAAATCTTTCTCCCCATCATGCACTTTTCACGGTGTCAAGCCGGCGGACCTCCGATGGCCTCCGTCGGTCAAATGGCCGCCGACAGACCGCCGCTTACAGGGTATGATTGATCCATATATTGTAGGCCTAAGTGACATTTGGTTGAATAACTTCGGCGACCGATCGAATAACTATCAATTTTGGGTGACTGTAGTGCTAAAGACTATTGTAGTGTTCACGCTTACGTTACTGGTTGTCATTGGTTGGCATAGAGCATGCGCAAGAACACATGCGTGTGTTTCTGGTGTTGCGCGTGTAAACGCTTGCGCCATCGCACGCAGAGAGTATAGATGAGTTGGAACCACAGAGCAGGATAAATGATTGGAACCATTGTGACGGCAGTGTTAGAGCGCCCACTGAGCTATATATAGGCATATAGTTCAGTGAGGGTGCCTTTTGACGCCCGGTCGCGATGGCGTTTGTTTGTAAACACTGAATGAGTCTATTGAAATAATGCTTGCGTTCAGCGTGCGTGCACCTTTGGACATCAACAGAAATGTGGAACGAACCCTGGAATATATTTACTAATTATACAGTATGGCCCTTGAAGTGCATAGGACCAGCCTATAGGCCAAGGCGACGAATGCACCTTTACTGCCGTAACTTATTTATTTTTCATGATTTTTCATTTGGTGGGCATGAACAGGGTGGCCCCTTGTGCCCTCTGTCTATGCCAGTAACTAAAAGTAATTTATTTTAATTTATTACAACAAATTAATAACTTGCTTACGTGTTATAACAAAAGAATGCTTTTTTACTTTTTAAAATTTAAGTTAGTGCACTGTAACAAATGATATTACGATGACACCTATGGGTTTCTTAAGAATGGGATCCAAAGATGCATATACAGGGAAAGGAAAGGGACTGCGAGGACTCATGTTACAATAAATGCAGATTTTTTGTTTGTTGTCAGTGAAACTTCGTCCCCAAAGTCTAAAGCTACAATATTGGACAAAACTGTTGGGACACTTTGCCATAATATTCTTGAATTTCATTTCAAAGTCTTACATGACTTCCCCTCCCCCGCTCCCCCTTCCAATGTTGCGCAGAAAGAGTGACTGTATGCCGTGAATAGGTTAACTGTAGTCAACATTACGAAGGGGAGCTGGGTGTCCCAAGGAGTTTTGTCCAAGATTGTCTGAGCTCCACGCGTATTATTTACAAGAACAAATTCAATAGATAATACTTCATTTTTCGGGCCAACTTTTTGGGAAAAGTTTTTTCGGAGGCTTATAGGTCTGAGGATTTTAGCATAAAGAGTTAGTAGCATAAAGTGTTGTTATAATGTGTTGTTTGGTTCATTTTTATACATTTATTTAGAGTCGGGAACGAAAATAAAGAACAGACTGTTGCAGGTATTGTTGGGGAATTGGCATCTCGTAAGCCATGGGCAGAGGTACGGACGGAACGCCTACCAATTCCTCCTCGTAATACAGATGCAAAACCAGTTAACATAACATAACATAACATAACAGGTTGAAGGGCAAAGGAGGGCCAAGGCCCCATAAGATGCCCTGAAGACCAAGCCCTAATCAAAAGTCAAACCACCAAAGCTTGACTACAGCCCCAAACAATCAGATTCTACCACAGCCATGGAAAAACCTGTCAATGTTAACCTTAAAGCAGTGAACTGAGGGGGAGTTAACTACCCAATCTGGTAGACAATTCCACTCTTTGACAACTCTATGGGAGAAACTAAACTTCCTAATGTCAAGCCTTGCAAAAGGCTTTTCAAGCTTTTTACAATGCCCACGCACCCGAGAATTACCTTGAACCCTTAAATAACTACAAGTCAGCAGGGGATTTCTTTCACAAAGGAACTTGAAAACCTGGAGCATGTCTCCCCTAATCCTTCTCAGCTCCAAGGTGGTAAGCCCAAGATGTTTAAGCCTAGCATGATAGGGCAAATTTCTCACCTCAGGAATGAGGCGAGTGGCTCTCCTCTGAACCTGCTCTAAAACAAACTTGTCCTTTTCATAGAAGGGACTCCAAGCCTGAGCTGCATAGTCAAGATGGGGTCTTACCAACTGCTTATACAAATTAAGTACAATATCCTTACTAAAATTGATGAAATTCCTCTTGATCAATCCAAGCACTCTATTAGCCTTTACAGCAGTGGCTGCACACTGCTTTGATGACTTTAAGTCCCCAGTAATTACAACACCCAGATCTTTCTCAGAGGTGACATTACTTAAAACACAACCATTCATGTTATAATCATAGCTAGAACTTTTGGGACCAAAATGAAGGACCTTACACTTATCTGCATTAAAAGACATTTGCCAGGTCTGAGACCAAGAAAATAACCTATCCAGATCTTTCTGCAGCAGTAAGGCATCATCCAAAATGCTAATTTTCCTATAAAGCTTAGTATCATCTGCAAACTTACTTATACGAGATGTAAGAGAACTATCAATATCATTGATGAAAATTAAGAAAAGAAGTGGGCCAAGGACAGAACCCTGTGGTACTCCACTTGTGACTTCTTTCCAAGAGGAGAAGTTACCATTGACAGCAACTCTCTGAGATCTACCATGAAGCCACGAATTTATCCAATCAGCACAATTGCCCTGAACCCCTAACCTATGCAGCTTAACCATTAGCCTACCTAATGGAACTTTATCAAAAGCCTTTGAAAAGTCAAGGTAAATGACATCAAGGCCATACCCAGAATCAAGAGATGAAGAGACATCTTCAAGAAAGCTCAGTAAGTTAGTAACACAAGATCTGCTTGGCAGGAAACCATGTTGTGACAGATTAAGTAACTCATTATCTAAAAGATACTTAAGTAAACTATCCTTAATCAAAGATTCCATAACTTTGCACACAACACTGGTTAAACTGACAGGCCTGTAATTGCAAGGATTACTTCGATCCCCTTCTTAAAAATTGGAGTAACATTTGCTACCCGCCAGTCAGTAGGAACAAAACTCGAATCCAGACACTTCTGAAAAATGATGGAAAGAGGAACTGACAAAATCTCGGAGCATTCACGTAAAATGGCTGGGTGGACCCCATCTGGCCCAGGGGCCTTACTAGCTTTCAAACTCTTTAACTTTTTACGAACTTGTTCCTCTGAGAAAATGACATAACTGATTGAAGTAGAGACATCAGAACCATTACACGTCCCCAACAAAGATGATTCCTCGGTAAAAACAGATACAAAATAGTCATTTAACAAATTAGCCATGTCCTGATGGTTACTAACCAAAGAATTATCATCACCTTTGAGAGGCCCCACACCCTCCTTAAGCTTCTGCTTAGACCTCACATAGGCATGAAAAGTTTTGGGGTTTATCTTAACCCTCCTTGGCCAACTCTTTTTCAAACCTAGTTTTAGTTCCAATTACCAAATTTTTAACTAAGAATTCCTGCTTCTTGTAAGCTGCTAAGTTTTCTGGACTTTTACTGGCCCTATAGCGACGCCAACACTTACGTTTCTTCCTAGTTGCTCTAAGAACTTCTAGAAATCCAAATTGGCCTATTTTTAACCACAGCTTTCTTAAGTGGGATGCACAACTTTGTCGTGTCAGAAACAACATCCCGGAAAACACTCCATGCCTCAGCAGGACCCAAGTGAGACAAACGGGCCGCCCAATCTATGGTTAAAAGCTCCTTAGCACGAGTAAAGTTAGCCTTGCTGAAATCAAGAATTCTTTTGTCACTACTAGCATGATTGCTGAAACAATGTAACTCAAAACAAATAAGGTCATGGTCACTGGACCCTATCTTACCACCATTAGCTACATTTCTAACCATGTTCTCATCTGTACTTAACACCAAATCAAGACAATTATCCTCACGAGTGGGAAACAGAACATGCTGGGTAAAGAAACCATCAGTCACAACCTCAAGAAAATCCCTCCCATGTAACCCACTAGTACAGGAATGCCAATCAATATCTGGAAAGTTAAAATCCCCAAACACAACAGCCTTTTTGGAAGAAATTTTTCTAAAAATTTGGAACAAACTCTGATTATTCTCAGCGCAAGAATTTGGTGAACGGTAAACAATACCGACAAGCAAGGGGTGCCATAATCATTGCTACAGCTAAGTTCACACCACAAGCAGTTAGAGAACCCACAGGAAAACTTGGTTGTGACTTCAACACAATTTAAACTATCCTTGACAAACAATAAAACCCCTCCACCCCTACCACCCACAGTATCAATCCTATCTTGCCTGAAAATTTTGTACCCGGGAACCTGAATTTCAGAGTTGCTTACCTCACTATGGAGCCATGATTCAGTAACTCCAACAATGTCTGGATTGTCAATGGAAATCTGTGCAAGGAATTCATCGAACTTGTTAAGAATGCTCCGTACATTAGCAAACACAACTTTGATCCCAGAAACTGCCCTGTCAGTTGAGATATGGTTAAAACCTCTGTGAGCTTGAATAGGACCCTCAACACAACCAACATCAGAGATACTCCTAGCACCATAACCCCTCGCCCCTGTTAAAACATGTTTAAACTTGGAGGAGGCAATTTTAGAGCCAATAATTTAACATTTGCAATATGGAAAGAGACTTTTGAATATTTTTGGGCCCGGGTAATTGCCAGGATACGTTCTATTCCGATAGATAGTATATATATATGTATAACCAAAACAATTTCTTGGATAGAAAAGTCTGACTCCTATTGCAAACTGGTGTTAAGGAGACGAGATTTTAGCTGAAAGAGCGCTAAGATCTACCATGAAATGTTAAAGGCACATCTGAGATCCAAGCTATATAACGATGGTAGATCGTTAGTGAAGGAGGGTTTTTGAGATATTTTGAAGCAAATTGCACCCCTGTGACTCCATTTTTCACGTTACATGAAACTGGTTACGCATGCTTTTTTCCCTCTTAAAAACCGAAGCAATTTCATTGCGTTTTGATTCCAAACTTGCTTTCAAAATAAATGGTAGACCGTTGGGTTAAACTTATCTTTCACTGCCGGTCTCGTCAAGTTCGCATGTACGGCATATTTTTTTCTTGAGAAAACACGGTAAATCACTTTAAAATGACGTAATAGGCAGGATGGATCAGTGCCTCTGTTCTCCAAAATGCATTTATCAGGTAACACGTCACTGTTGTAAACAAATTTTAAATACATAAACACGAACATTTTTTCAATATTCTTTTTATTTTAAAGACAGTGTAAACCAAAAACAAGTCACTGTTGAGAACAGCTACATGAACGATCGGGTGCTTAAACTTATTCCCTTTTGCAAATCAACCCATCAAGACAAAATAACACTTTCTGTGTGACGCGAGTAGTTCTAACTTCCCGAAATTCTCAGACAATCTTGGACAAAACTGTTGGGCCACTTTGCCATAATATTCTTGAATTTCATTTCAAAGGCTTACATGAATTCACCTCCCGCGCTCCCCCTTCCAATGTTGCGCAGAAAGAGTGACTGTATGCCGTGAATAGGCTAACTGTAGTCAACATTGCGAAGGGGAGCTGGGTGTCCCAAGGAGTTTTGTCCAAGATTGTAGCCGCACACTTACACGACTTTGCACACTCGATCGTCGGATCTCCAATAGTCGTGTAATGTGTGAGTTCACACTGCGATTGGCAGTTGCAACACAGGTTTCAAGTCACACCGAGCTCAGTCGGAAAAAACGAAAAAGTTGGTTCTTCCCGACTGAAGTCGGTGGACTTCAAACTGGTGTTCAACATTGCCAATCACAGTTGTAGCGACGATCGTGTTGAGTTAGAGCGTGCAAAGTCGTGTACGGTGCTGCTAGCTTAAAGACACTGTATCGTGGAGCGAAACGGGGGCGGCAGCATCTTTTTATAATTGTTCTGTTCTCCTTCGCGCATCAAAAACTGTTACAGCGCCATCACCCTCCTTAGCCGTGAAAAATGTTCGTGCAATCGACGGAGGGAAGTTGAAGCATGGAAGTAGTAGACGGTACTCATTCGGGTGATGTGGATTTCTGCAAGACATTTGCAAATACCACATACAACGAACAATCGTCGGCAATAACAAGAGAAGTCGGCGAGGGCAACTTTTCCCAAAATTAACATGAGATTGACGGCACGACATCCAGGGAACGCTTTATCAGCTTTAATTAACGAGTAATTTGTGATGTTTAAAGCTGCGAGAAGGTAAGGAAAAGAGATAAGAACAAATACGATGGCAATTAGTAGACATTGACAGTAATTCTGCGAAAAATCCTTTCCTTGGCGATGTGTAGTATTACTTACGTGTATATGCCATACAAAACTGAACAAGGGAGAAATTTTCCCAAGATTATGGGCACAAATTCCCAAGGTCCGATACAGTACAGAAAGAAACAAATTCAACTTCCATCACGTTGCATGTGGATCCTTGTTATTTTATTGAGTGTATACTTAATGCTACAGTAGTTTCTACCGGGATACACCTTCAAATTAAGGCTGATATATCTTAAACAGCTGTGAAAGGGACAAAACTTTAGTCATTGCCAGTATGAAATTACTTCAAGCACAACACTCTTTGTCCTACAATTGAGTTACATAGTGTTATAGTAAAATATATCCCACAATTAGAAAGACTTGTGTGAATTGACAGATTTCAGACTACACTCTGATCACATATGATGGCCTAGCTAGCTCGACAATTGGCTTTTCACCCCCTAAATTAGGACAAAATCAAAAAAGACTAGTTGTGTGGTGCACAAAAGTTTAGGGAGGGTTTTCTTGATGAAAGCATTATGTACAGTACTCGTATGATTAGAAATAAATTGGACTGACCATGTTCAAAGGAAGAATGCTATCCAACCAGCTCAGTACTGTTGTAATAATGCCAACAATTTCCACTGAAGGCTTAATTGACATGTGACAGCAAATTGCATCTAGGGATAGTCTTGCCATGGTGGTTGTCTGAAACAGTCCTTCCACACCCAACCTCAGGAGAACTTAGTTTACTAGACCAAAGATTTTAAGACTTTTCAGGGTGCTTGCTATAATCCATTACCTAACCTCATTTTAAAACATCAGGGTATTAAATAGCCCTCAAACAGGTCTATATCGTCAGTTAAATGGCCTAATGAAATTCTCTACATGTAACAGAATACACATGCAGCCCTGTTAACTAGGGAATGGGGGTGGCAATTAGAACTCTCCACTGATACCCGAAGTGTAACTGAATATAAGTCTATCAATCACTTAAACCCCCCCCCCCCCTTACCCTCCAAATTAGGAAAAAAAGGTTCTAGCTACCCCACATGACAAAGTTTTTCGTCAAACTATGTTTCTCACTGCTAGGCTTCTTTAAAGGGTGAATCTCTTCATTCCAGATGGTTCCAGCCAGTTCTGGTAAAATGGCTTAACATCTTTAGCTCCTCAAAAAGCACACAAACTTTTGTTGCTAAGAGACTAACCCTGTCAAGTAGCTGTCATGTTTAGTAAAACAGAACAATTGCAGTGCATGCAACTGCCTGTTGTAATGAAAGCATTAGCTCCCTACTGCTTCTTCTGAATAGGTCAATGGAAGAGCAGTCACTTATTACAAAGGTTACTCTCTCATAACTAATCCACATGAGTATCCATATTTTTTGAAACAGATCCCTTCACAAGCTAGCGTACATCTCTCATGTTTCATATGCTATTTTGCATTTTAATTAACATCATATGAAATAAACATCATATTAATCCAGGCCTGTGTCAGTCATGTAACAGCTCAGTAGCCTCTGCCTGTCACAAGAATCTTCAGTGTGGCTATATGTACATAGCATTAAGTAAATTAAAATATGATACCAGAGTAATTCATCCCTTTCGAGAAGTACAACATTTTCAACAGTTTACTCAAACTAAAAGGTTGTTACTACATGTGACATATTACTTATTTATATTATGCTCTTCTTTGTATCCTTGAAGGCACTAGCACTACAGGAACTGCATCAACTTTCTGGAAAAAAAATCACCTACAATACCTACTCTATGGCAGAACTCATGCATGGGAACCTACCATTATCTTCTTGTTAGGCTGGAAGGAAAATTGATGTCTTCTCTTTAAAGAAGAAAGTGCAGGCCAGGTCTGTATGGTGGCTTTGAGAACTACATCTCCACTGCAAGCTGATTGCCTAGAGAATTCAACTATTCAAACTTGCTTCGTATGACTGTCAATATTTACTTAATGCAATATTCTGAGACTGGGGAAGACGGCCAGTGTCATCATGTTAGGATACAGTGACAGGAGTGCAAGTATAGGAGTGGAAAGGCCACCCAGAAGTACATTGAGATGGGAATTTCATGTCATGATATCAGTGACAAAAAATGAACTTGTAGACCCAAACTGTGATGCAAGATATATCATGAAAGTTGCATGAAAGCCTCGGATTCCTACATTTTAAAAACTTCATTTACAAAGATGGTAGTAGTTTTCATATCACTTGAAATATAAACTTTTTTTTAGAAAAAAACAAGTTTTTGTATCATTTTTGAAGTGAATTCATAACAACGTGCAAAATAGAAGAGTTATGTTTTGTTTGGGAATTAATCATAGTGTCTACTATTGTAAAAAAATAAGTGCTTTCCACTGTCATGCTTGTTGATCAAGAAATGTATTATGGCATGTTGATGGGAAATTTTAAGTGTAAAACAATAAAGTGAAACAGCTGGTACAAGATTCCAGTAAGAATATGGTACTCTACCTGATTTTCATCTTTTCTTTTATGTAATTTCTGTCAATTGACTTTTTAGGAGTTCCAGTAATTATTATAATTTTGTCAAAAATCATTTAATATTACTTTGAGATATGAGTGAATTACATATTTCCTATACCTTTACATATGTCTTGAAGACTAGGTGGGTCAGGCTATTCACTTACAGAGGTAGATCAGAAAAATGATGGGGTATTCACAGGATGTAGAGGAATCTATTTCCAGTGGTTTACAGCAGTTATGGTAGTGTTGTAAATTGCATTCACTGGAGCAAGGACCTGTAGCACAGATGTATAGCCACCTACCATTTCTTTTGAATGAGAATAAGAGTGGCTGTTTTGATGATTTTGAGTTTGCAATTAATGAGCTGTTCATTCTCATATAGAATCTAGCATGCACCTAGCGTATTTTATTAGTATTCTGGACCAAAATGGGGGGGGGGGGGAGGAGAGGAGGAGGGGGAGAAAGGAGGAGGTGATACTTACCATACACACTGTCCTGCAGGTTGAAAGGCTGACAAGAACTAGTCCACCTCCTTTTTGAAGTTTACAAATCCATCCCTAGAAAATGTATGGTCAAACTTTCGATAGATCACATTCTGCTTTTTTCTGAAGGGCAGCAAGTTTTTACGTAGTTTTCAGACTTCAAAAAGGATCACAATGAAGCCCTATTTTAAAAGCTGTGTTCTATACACGCTAGTACCTTAATTCTCCAATTTGAACAAGAACACCAGCCTAGTGCACCTTTGCAGTATAAGTTCAGCAAAGCCGAATTGAGTTTTAAAAGTCTACAATTACATACAACTTCATTCTTATTGGGGACTTCTAGGTAGCAGTAGGGTGGACCTGGGTGGACAATGCACAGGGGTCCATGGAGAATTCAAACACCTCAGAGCTTGTGTGTGCAAAGTTTCATTCCTATTCCATACCCCCACCCCCACCCATGAATATTGGAGCTAGAGGCTTTTAGAAAAATGAATTTGGGTACCCCCATGCTGTCCAGCTTCCCCATGCATCTAGAAGGCTTTTTTTATGCCATTGATTGAGTACACAACTACCAGTACCCCAAAAACATTGATCAATAAGAGTGGAGTAATTGTTTCAATTCATATCAAAATTTAACCAATTGGTACTGATCTTCATGTATATAAAGTGCTATATATTCCTAACTATCTTTGTGGATATGCTCAGTACATTCCCTTCAAGTGTAGCAGTGCTGTTTGTACAGTAAGCAAGTGCACATACTGTATGCATGTAATTTGCACAAATATATTTTCTCCTGCTTATGACAACAATTTAATTCTGCATCATCCCTCCATAACTAAGAGCAAACAATGATGGATGCTAGGACATATATGAGACCCATTGAAGCAGTGCCACAGTCTCTAATTAAAGAGGCACCATGCATGCACCAGCATGCACCATTTACTACCAGGCTGGTTTCTAAATGGCACTCAGGTGGGGGCACATAAAGTACTGCACAATATCACATATAAACAAGCTTGTTGATCAGGTGTAGGATTAAACGAAATTAGTGGAAGAGAGCTGATAAAAGAGTTCTCATGGATTGCTAAATGCTTGAAGTAAATGTAATCAAAAGTTTTATTCAAGTCATATTTGGTCCTTGGGATGTTGGCATAAGGTACATGAATGTGGCAACACAGACCCAAAGCACCTCATGAAGTACTGAACCTGAAGGAAGTACTGTTCAAGGAGTGGTATCAATGTTTCAGGAAAGATGGGCAATGCTTGCAGTACCAAGTCCTGATTTTACAATTGCTCTTTTTCAAAATGAAACACAGGGATTTGGTTTAACCCATTCATAGAAAATTTCAAGATGGGAAAATTTCTGTGTCCCACTAACCATGGCAGGGCTCCAAACATGATGATAGCTAGGAAATGTGTATTTTTAGCACAAATAAAATTTACACTGGAAATTAAATGGTCGTCTATAAAAAAAAAAAAAAAATATTCTTCCAAATTTTCAACAATTCTTGGCAAGGAGCTTCCCATTTTGCTGGTTTTTCCACTGGCACCTTTGCTCATGGCATATTCAAATCTAACAAAAGAAATATTTCGATCATTTGCACAAGAAGTTTAAGAAAACACATTTGATCAGTGCAAGTGTAGGATATGTAACACAAGCTTGCTCCAAGTTCACAAAAATTGAATTAAAAATCTGAAAACTTTAATTGCATATATTTTGAGCATCTGAAGAATTGATTTAATAATTTTATCACAAAACTCTACTTCACCGTATTAAACATAAATTTATTTGAAACATTTTTTTACAGGATATCTTTTAAATGTGAATTAGGGTCTACTTCTGGAGGTAGAATATTCAAGCTAGGCCAAGTCCTCTCACTATTTCATACATTCTCCCAACCTTTTTAATTCTACCCACCCACAGCTGTTTAAAACTTTTCATTGCGCAGACACAATCCTGGTCTACTGTTTGAAGGGTATATCATCAAAGTGAGCACACAAAACCCTGTTGAATCAGACTGCACTCTCTGTCGGAATATGAGCCACTCTGCATTCTTGAATTTGATATCATAATCAGGATGATGCATGGCTATTTCTTACACAGTACAGTTACTACAAATAAATAATCTATATTTATCAATCTGAATATCCTGAACATGCAGTTTCAAACTTTCACTTCCTTTGGCATACCAATGTCTCTATTAAACAAATGACTTAAACACCTTTAGAAGGGTTCCTGCCATCATTGAAAACCTAGAAAGTCATGAAATTTGAAAAAATATTTTCCAGGGCCTGGTAAAGTTTTCCAATTCAAAAAGTTGTGTTAACCAAGTCATGGAAATTCATGGAAATTTTTACAAAATTTCATAATTTGATGTAACAGCTCCCCCCTCCCCCCCCCCAAAAAAAAGAAAAAAAAAGTTCTGCAAATTCTTTTAATATTTGGTCCTGGAAAAGTGAAAATTTAGTTTCCAGAAATGTAGGAACCCTGCTTCAACTTATGATTCATTTGAAGCTTACAAAAGACACATGCTCCACTGAGTGCACCAAAAATTGTTCCTATATTTTTTGTTGTCTTTATTGTGCATGATATGATAGTCCCATTATTTCTTTCATGCTTTTAGTAGCTGGAATAAAATTCAGACCTAAAGTTTCAGGTATAGCTGATGTTATAACATATAAATGAAAGGCTTCAATACAGTTACAAGCTGGTTGGCAATACTGTTTAGGTATCACACCATCTTCCTATTCACAAAACTTCATACACAAAACACATTTGGCCAATAAAAATTGCTTTTGTGATGTAAACCATTAAATGGCAAGCAAGGCAAGCAATCTCCCCAGTATTGATGTGGTTTTCTGGGTTCTGCCAGGTTACTCAAAATCATGCATAAATCCATCCTGGTTGGGAAGTATCAACCAGGTGCCTTTTACACCTCAGTTGTAGCTGAGATTTTGAATCTTCAGTCCAGTTGAACATGACACTGTACATGACTAGCATATGCAGAGGTGAACTTGACAACTTTGGGTGGATCCTTGGGCTGGTCCTCCTGTGCCAAAAAAAAAACAGAATAAAAAAACAGAATAATATATGAAATGCCCACAGAAATATTTTTGCTCTGTCTGAGTTTTGTTTCCTTGCTTACTTGAAATTTTTCTGGATTGCTTAGTAATCTGCATTGGTACTTCTTCAAATTAAATGTAATAAGCAGGCTCAGCTGGAACTAGAAATGTATGAAAAACACTTATAATTTTTTTTCTTTATTCTCCTTGTCACAAATTCCAAAAAATGAAATTGTTCTCATATTTCTCACTTTCTTGAAGAGAGAGCAACTCATAAAAGATTTCTTTCAAACTTGTGGTGCCAAAACTTGATTAACTGGACAAGGTCAGAGCTTCAGAGGTGAGGTTGGTATTACTGTCAGTGGGTATTGGAACTGGGGATAGGCAATACTACCATTCCGGAAATATTGTGAGCAGAATCCAGATCAAAATGGAAATTCAAAAGATATAACAAAAACTTGATATTTTTCCATCAGGTACAAGGATTCTCTTTTCAAAGAAACCGAAACAAATGCATAGTGAATTTACCTAGATAGTCTGCTTTCATGTTTAGACTTGACTGCTTCCTCCACATTAAATTGTCTGCCTCTGCCTAATCAGTGTCATTTTCATTGTGGCAATCCAGGAAATCTTCAACTGAACTGTTGACAAAATAGATTGTACTGCACTTAGACCTGTACTTCAAGTCACCTCTTGTCCAAGCAGGCAATAATAATGGAGCAATTAGCAAAGTTTGAAAACTACATTTTATCCTTTATATCATATTTTGAAGATAAATGAAAGAAGAAAAAAACTAACAAACTGACAAATGGCAAAAAATTTGCAACTTGGGTAAAGGTATTTTTATCCATGGATGTGTTCATGCCAAATGCAAATGGTGAATGTTCCTACCATGCAGTTTCATGATACTGTTTCAATCTAGGAAATCTCAGATCCTCTTTTCTGCCCTTTGATATCAAAGCATGATTAATGACAAGCTTAACGGGCAAGAGCAGTCTCCCCAACTTGAAGTAGTGTAGTAGACTCTCCTGTTTCATGATTGGCTCTTCACAGTCATGTGCCATTGTTGGGGGAGGCACTGCTTGGTTTTCCTAGAATATGTAATATTGAAGTCCTAAAAATTATTAAAAGATACTTTTAAGAAATTAAGAAAAGTGAAAAGAAAATTATCAGCTTTAGCCTTTGCTTCGAAATACAGCAAGTCTGGGATGACTGTTTTTGCCTTTCAATGTGGAAAAATGACAACAGCAGTCATGTGCCTTGGAGTAGTATGGTTAAAATGGGAAGACCCAGTGATTGCAGATCTGCCAGGACTGAGCCTATACAGCACATTAAAAAAATTACAAAACAAATTCTGTTTGACAAAGGATTTTTTTCTTTCCTGGTCAGCTTTTTGATGTTAATATCCGACATTTCAAAAGCACGTTGGAAAGCAGGTATATATGTTTTGCAAGCATGTGACTGCATTTGAAAGTGGTCAATCAGTTATCACTAGAAAAAAACTTGCATTTTCAGAATTAATACCCAAAGAAACAGATTGGGTAGTATATATTGTTGGAAAAATAGATAAAATAATAAAAAAACATAGGACTTCTGACTTCATAAATCCATTTTGAAATGATGAGAGTAGCCTAGCTAGGTTAAAAAATAAAAGGAAATACAACTACTGTGAGTAGAAGAGAGATGCATATCTGACAGTCAAGCTACGGTACTGTACTCCAGAAGAAATGCTTACTGTCATGAAAACAGTCAAAGCTTTAGAAATTTATGAACAATTACAGTAAATATAGCACCCCCTCCCACACTGTGACAAAGACATCACACTTCCATTGCAGAAAGACATGGGTAGACTGTCATCCAATACCCCCATCCCTTTTTGTTTAGGTAGAGGGCAAAACAACTCCATGCTTAAATCTTGAATGACCCTTTGTGTTTTGGCAATTTATTTTGCCATAAGTGTTCAGTAAACCAGGAGTGCCAGAGAGGTGCTAAGGGAGTGAGGTGGGACAGGGGATTCATCTCCCAGTTATGATGGATGGTCCCCGCTGTATATGGGAAACATTTTAGGAAACATTTTCCATTCTTTTCAAGGGAGCATAGATGGGTATGCTATTTATTGTCCAGAAAGTGACAAGTAACATTCCAATTGTGTACTTCCTTCTAATTCTTGAAGGAAATGCAATTGTCCTTTAAAAATCACAAAACTTGAAATTTAATATTCAAACCCAAATCAACACTGAATTTAAAATCCAAATTTTCAATTTTTCTTTCATAACATTTTATTCAAAATAATTCCCAGACAAATCTCTGGCTTTTGGCCACAGATTTGGGTTGCTTGTGCCTACAGTATTATGAAGGATTTCATCATTCCCTTGGAAAGAGACTGCATGGCACCATGCCGGATGTTGTGACTTATTACAGCACGTACTACAATGCTATAATCATGGGTGAAACGAGTTGTGAAGATGAGAAGCTCCTTCCCAGAAAATTTGGACATCTGGAGGAAAATTTCCCTTTTCATGAAAATGCAGGGAGAATTGTGGGAAACTTTTACTCTCTTCCTGGGAAATAATGCAACTCCCTTCCTGGAAAATAAATATTTTTTCCAGCCCTGGCTGTAATACATGTTGTAGTTACGTGGAGTTTTACGGCCCAGTTTCCAACCCTATTGGTACAAGTCGAACCGGCCACTGCCTTTTTTTCCAGCTGTGGCTCACTGGCTTGTTTTCCCTACCCCACTGCTTATACAGAGCAGAGATCATGCAAAATGGCAGTAGGTTCCTTTTTAGAGTCTTTGGTATGACTCGACCTGGGAAGTGAGCCTTCTGCGTGAGAGGTGGATGCTCTACGGTAGTACCGTTAGACCAAACACACCGTCTGTGTAATACATGTTGTATAAGGGAATCGTGCGTATAGGACATGTATGATGTTTGTCTGAACTCAATGAAAGTGCAGCTAGTCTTGGGCGATAACTATTGGTTTTAAGTTGAACAGCCATTTGCAATCCTCCCTGTGTTTGGCTTCCATAATTACCTGTAGTTGCTGATGAGGGACAAACTGGCTCTAATATACTGTCATAGTGGCCCTTGACAGGAGTAGATGTCAATGCTGCAGTTCAATGGATTATCATATTTACAGCTGGTGATGCAAGTTTGCAGCACAGGATGAAGTGTATGGATGATTTTCAATTATTATAACCACACTTCTAACTACTGTAAACTTGATAGGGCAAGGCTTGTTTTTAAGGAGGTATCTCACAATTTTCTTCTCATTCCATAATATTGGATATTCAGGCAAACCAAGCAATTAAGTAAATTGCACATTTCAGGAAAGAATATTGTCACTTGAATCTATAGCCAATCATGAAACAGGGCAGTCTAACTACTGTACACTTCTGTACTGTATACTGGGGTGAATGCTCGTCTTCAAGGAAGGGAGCACATCATATCAATAGAGCAACTAGCCCAATTTGTAAAGGTAAACTATAATCAAGCACATTACAATTATAATTCTGAAAATGTTGGCAATGTCAAAACATTACCATAGTGGGTATATTGTGCAATTGGGAGAAAATAATATTCACTCAGGCTTTGTGGACAATTAATTGATACTGCAACTCGATCTGCATCATTATCAAACAAGATATTGGATAAAGGCCTAACAATGCTCATAAACTTGGCAATATTTTAGTAAATATAGATATAAAGTTTCTAGATAGCAAAGATGAGATTTAACTATACCCAACATGAACATGTCATGTACAGTTTTGTGTCAGTCAACTCAATAAAATGTTCAAAGTTTAAATTTGCTTTCAAGTACAGTTCAAGTACAATTCAAGTACAAGTCAGTTTTCCCTATAGTCACCTCTTACAGTAGGCAGGATCAAACAGGCTTCGCCCCTGGAAGCTCTCAGGTTTTAGCATACTGTATCTCTGAATGAAAATGTAGTCTCTCCAGAGGTATGTTATTTAAATTCTTTTCAGTAAACCCAAACCCAACTCCTTTCTGACCAGCTAACATTTGGACAGGGGGAGGGGGATTGAGGAGGAGGGCAAATGCCCCTTCTTGCCCCAACATAGAGCCACCATTCATGGTGCTAATTAAAGCAGTGAAAACGTTACAACCAATTCTGAACAGCACAAGGTAAACTGTTCTGTGCTATAGTGTTGTGAACCATGGAAGTACTACCTGGAAGTTAGCTGGGAAAACATGGTTTTTGGAAATTGAAAGACTTGTTTTAATACATCCTGCAGTTATTTTCACTCACCTATGGGTGTAACAGCTAGCAACTGAGGTGAGGTTGGTCATTCACTTGCATTGGCTCTGTCTGTGTGGCCCACTGCATGTACCGTACTTTGAAGAACACCTGAAAAGTAAATCAAGACTACTTGCAATGAAACAGTATTTTATCTTAGGGAAGAGTGCATATATAAGTACTGTACTTCCATGATTTCAAATCACATGTCCCTCAATGATTAAGAGGTGGTGTCAAAATTGGTTGTTATAAGAGTCATAATAATGATGATTGATGATGATGTGAACAATAGGCCCCATTAAAACAGAAAGGGACAATGGGGGGGGGGGGGGGGGATTGCAATCTATTCTGTCTAAAGGAATTTTAAATCAACCTATACCGATTACCAGTGGCATCAGCAGTGGCTCTTGTATACCCCTTATGTAAAAAGTATATTGGGCAAAATGTACATGTAAGAACTTCACAAACACCTCTTGAAAGCAGCAATTTTTAGTAGTAAAAACAACAGCTGGGAAGTACCATTTTATGCAATCTGAAACACATTTCAGGCAAAGTGTTCTCTGTATGCAATGTGCTGGTCAATAGTGGCACTCGATGTACAGTAGGAGCATTTTCTTTGGCCCACCACTTCAGCACTTTCCCTCTCCCAATGAAAAAGTTTAGTAATGCCACTGTCAATAACCGAGGACATAAATTTTGCTCGGGCACTAATTTTTATTGCATTTTGCATTTCATGTACACTCAACGTACAGATTCCCAGCCCGGTCTCACTGAAGACTTTAAAAATGGAGCAACTGCCATTGTGCTTGCAAATGCAATGGAGTAGGGAAAACAAGCCTGTGAACCAAAACAGAAAAAAGGTCAAGACTAGCTTGACGTGAATTGGTTGGAAACTTAACCCAGAAATAGCATTTATATGCCATTCCTGCCTAGATCTTGGGGAAAACAACTTTTAATACTGTATGTACACGTACAGCAGCTATACTATGCTTAGCCTACCTTACAGTACCCTCATAGCCCAGGCCTCCATTTTTAAAACATTTAGCGTAGTCTTGGGGCAACCATTTCACTCATTTTGGTTCAGAAGGAAATTTGGTTGTCCAAAATATTTTTCACTTAATTACAAAACAGAAGGTAATTATGTTCATCAAGGCGGATCCGGGGGGGCAACTAGGGTCAACTGCCCCACCCCATGACCAGTCTAGCGCCCTCAATACAAGAAAAATGCGCCCCCTGAGTCCTTAAAATAAAGTAAAAACTGCCCGAAAAGTAAAAAAAACAAAGGTCCCCAGAATTTCGAACCGTATAGCTATATATAACTGCGGCAATGGGAGTTGGTCTGAGAAATGAGGTCGGTCAAATTCAAGAGTATGCGGCCCCAGCTGTATGATGTTGGCGCCCCCTCTTTCAAACTGCCCCTCCTTCAGCTAGGGGCTGGGTCCGCCCTTGATGTTCATGAGAGGAAACTCCCCTTAGCTCATTTGAAAAATTTGAATTACCCAAGCAGAAAAAAGATAAATCCTGAGAGCTATCTGTGTTCAGTGTCATAAAAGAATACAATCACAATGCCTCTGTTGTGCTGGTCACTGGACATTTCGTAAGTAGCTTTATAGATCAATGCACACACAATACTGCGTTGAAATTTTCTTAATCCATCTTTCCTGCCATGTGCCTGCTATGATGGGAACCAAATTTGAAAAGTAGCTAAGGGGCTTTTCCTAGCATGTTCATGTATTATTGGTCTTAAAGAATAAAAAGGTGTGATGTTTGAGAGACAGGAACACTCCAAGTCTGAAATATGGTTATGAAACTATTATGGAAAAAGGTGAAAGAATTTATCAATCAGCAGTATGCTTTTTCAGTCCGAGAGGAAAATGGCTGTCCATGGGACAACCAACGTACCTGGTTGTCCGTATGGGTTTTTGTTGTCCCAGATATTCTGACAGCCATGAAAATTGATTCCTGTAGCCCAACTGGTTACTGGTAGTAGGCCAACAGTACTTTGGCTTGAACTGAACTTAGAATGCAGGTTTCTTATTTCCCTTGTGAGGAGGGGGTTGTGGGGTGGTGGTGATTGAGGGGAAGGAGATCAGCATCAGTTTTCAATTGCATACAGGTACAACCAATTGTTGAATATTTGGTAATTATTTATGCCAAATTGTATATATGAGCATATAAGCAGAATTCAAATTTTTATTGGAGGTGACCCCCAATGCCCCGGTGTATGGTTTGTTGACGTTGTGTAAATTCCCCTCTTTCTCAAAATCCTTGATCTGCGACTGAGCCCAAAATCTACGGTTTTCTTAGGCCACTGATGAAGGCCTACTGTAGTTAACTTTCTATACTATAGCATTGTTCCACACATGGGGGGAAATTTATGATGTACGTACTTGAAAGCCTATAGGCCTATATATGGGGCCTAAATACCTTACATTAGGAAGGCAGTTGCCTTACAACTCTTTTTTACCACATACCTGGCAAACCACTACTGGCATTTGGATGGGGACCCTCATCACCCTAATTATTGAATGCTTTCAATAAGCATTCATTATGCCTTCTGAATGTATCATTTAGCATTCGAAGGACTGTCAGTGAGTTGGAAGGCTTATTTTCTTCCTCAAATGAAGTCTTCCTTGCATTCAAAATAAGCCTTCATAATTTCCTTTGAAGTCTACCAAACCTTCAGTTACTGTTTGAATGCATTCATTAGTTTTTTAATGTGTTGGAATGCATTCACATATGAATGATATATGAATGCTTATCAAAGCCTTCATTTCCTTTTTTTGCAATTCATATAACTAGTATCAATGCAGCTGGATGTCACTCAAGCATAAGCAAAGTTACAAAAATCAATTACTGGAAAATGGCGCCTTGATCCTGCTCACCTGATTGCACCAGATAATCTTCATTTATATTATACAGTAAATCCAATATGCTCAAGCTTAGTACAGAACTGTTGTTCTCATCAAGTCTCTTTGGCAAATTACTGATCCAGCAATTAAGCTGAGCACTTACTCATTGTCAAGTGGACTGTTGGCTAATGAAACACCTTGGATTATCTAAGTGATAGCATATTGTAGGTCTATGCTTGATGAGAAAGTTTTGAGAAGACAATATTGGGGGAAAGTGCAAACTCCGCGCCAGGCCCTCTGAGAGATCATAAGTGTAAACTATTTGGGGCATGTATATGAGCAAACTGAGGACATAGGCTAGTCACATTTTCAAGAGTAGTGCGTCTTATTCTGGGGTTAAGATTTTGATGAAGTGGTAAATGTAGTGCTGATCACTTCTGCTGTAACCTGTGCTAGCTCGTCAAAAGCTTTACTAGGCATATACTAATAAAATTGTCCAAACGTTAGCCTATGCATACTCTGTACTGTACATAAGCTAAACACGCGTGTGGGATGGGTATGTGGATCACTAACGAGACGGGAATCCTGTTTACTTTTTACTATCAGTAACTGAACAAACACATTTCACTTACCTTTGAGCATGATCTGTGAGATGATGTTTCGCAAAATCGCCGTTATAAACAAGAGACTTGTTATTCCCCAACCAATCAACCTGCTTTTTCTGCGGCGATCTAGGCTAACGTTAGGTACTGTAGGCTAGGGCCTATTCCGCCTGAGAATGAGAAAGGGAACTCCGTCTTTCGTTTGCTACTGTATTTTTCTCGTTTGATTTCTCCTTCTCGTGACAACGTGTGCAAACGCTGTCCTTCGATTTTTCCTTTCTGAAGTTCTGAACAGGAAGACATTTTGCTGTCGTAAGACTAAGACCAGCCCCTTCGCTTCGACCAATCTCTCAAGTTCAATGCAGGTTTCCTAGGCCAGTTCGTCTTTTAGAAATTCCCAAGATCACGTCTCGAATAACAACGTATAGCCTCTCAACGTTGAACTACAGTAATGATAGCCTATAAGAGCATCGCAGTCAAACTGATGATTAAAACACAAAACAATTAAGCCGGAAATTTAATACAAATTAGCCACCTTGGCATTCTTATTAGAACTTATTCACATATTTCATAACTAATTAATTAGTGACTTAAAAAAGTAGAAAAAAGAAACAATCACACAATATTTCTTTTTTCAAAGTGGGAAGGAAAAGAATGATCGAGACGGTTCAAGATTCCCAAGATATTGGGAAAATTCCCAAGGGCCTCTCTGTTGTCACTGAGCAAGGTACTCACTTGTATCAGGAAAACAATCCCTGCTACATGCAAATTAACACAGATACTACGCCTGTTAACGCTCACACAAACAGGCATATGTAGCAGTTCGCTATCCCACGCAATCGTATGAACTGTTATCATACGGTGTCTATGGGCTACATCCGGGATTTTGGGTGGGATAACAATTTTTTTGAAGGCTGTCCAAATGTCGCCCCCGTTTCGCGCCACGATACTGTGTCTTTAAGGTTGAGAACGCATAGTGCACTGCAAGGGAGTAGGTCTAGTGACGAGAATGCGGCCTACCAAGATACCCAGCCAATTTTTCGCCCCCGCTGACGAAATATTATTGCCCTACAAACTTTGAGGCGCCCTAAGGCCATTCTTGCCCCCTCTGACGGAATTCCCTTTCTCCGCCACTGCCCAATGACCAGGGAGTTGTCAGGGCAACTCCCTGCAATGACGAACTTGATTCCGGGCACTAGGCTCAGACAAGGACGGGAAACCCAACGGGTCTGGGTTGCTCTGGCTCTGGCGCACACGATCATGGATAAAAAGGCAGCTGGAGTTTTGAAACTGAAAAAAGTAGAGCAAAAGAAAGTGTAGGGCACTTCATCTAGCGGCACCAGCGAGAGCGGTACCTCAGTGCCTGCTGCTTTGATTGTTGGGTAATTTAATTGATCAGTAAGAAAAACTATAGGCATATAACAGGTTCGATGATCACCTCTATTTGCTTACAAGACCTTGGCAGATTATTCAATAAAAACCTACAAATTTCCGACTTTTCTTACAAAAATCAACTGAACATTTCTAAATTTTTCAGTTGCGTTAATTCGTACGATACTCTAAACCGAAGCAACTCCTGTTCATTTTTTGAACTTCATCAATCAAAACTCCAACTTTTTTATTTCATCTAGGCTTCTACGCAAAGATATTATCTTAATAACATGTTAATTTTAATATTTCATTTGGTAAATAATATTTTGTTAAAGAGGTACCAGATTTCGTAAAACTTCCCAATTTTCTTCGGAGACTCTCATTGTGTGTAACCAACCACAACAATCTTCATTCTCCCTACTATTTACTTGAATTGGTAACTTATAACAACAAGGGCAGATTCTTTCCCAAAACTGAAAATTGCATATGTACAACAAAACCGTACATCATAGTCATCGTCGTGAAAGCTGTAGAGTGCCATAGGGCAAACATGCAACTGACTGAGTAAGAGAGAAAGGAGGGGGGGGGGGATCAGCAAGATGCCAGACGCAGGGCTGGCGCCAGGATTTGCCCAACAGGGGGGCCAAGCTCCCCGAAAGGGGGGGCCAGTATTTCAAAGTCCTGACAAAAGAGATGAGTTAGTCCCGTTGGACGTGATTTTGCAGAATTTGAGGCGCGCGCAGAGCGCCGAAATTTTTGGATTTCTTTTTAAGAAATACTTAGAATGTGGAGTTTATTTTCAAGAAAAAGTTTAAATTTTTTGGCAGAAATTGGGCTTTTGTAAAGATCATTAAAAGTTCGGGTGTTTATTGAAGAATCTGTCCTTCATATGGGCAAAATAAAAAACTATATAGGCAACAGCTGATATTCTTTTGGGGTTACATATTTCATCGTACTAGGCCTACTTACTAAGGCTTCTAGACGAGACTATTAGTTCGCTCAAAAAGTTTTTCCCTTTTTTGAACGAAGGTTTGAAAATTAGGAGCTTATTTTATTGGAGAAATTTTGGAATTTAATGAAAGAAAATTCGGTTTTTGGTAAGATTATAATGAAAAAATTGGTTTTTTATTAAGTGATATGTCTTTCAAGAGCAAAATTAGATAGAATGTTGGGGTTATTAACAGAATTGGCTTTGATTATTTGTTGTATGGACTATCCATCGAAATGGCAAAATTTTGCCACTTTCAACAAACTGAAGCTTATACTGGAGGAAACTGTCTATTTTTTGACAAATTTTGATGGTTTTATGGAAGGATCTTTCATTCTTATTGAAAATTAGGGGTGATCTGAAGTTTGTTGGGGTTTAACGAATATCATCATGCAGATTGAGGCCCTCGGACCATATCGGAAAATTTTCCCGCGAGAAAAGTTTGGCTTCCCATATGTTTATAGTTTTATATTTTATGTATTGGCATAGGCTTACGGGAACGTTTCAGTTTGGGAGGGGCAGAATTGTCTTTTTTGTCCGAAAAAATGTTATCCTTCTAGAAAGTCTATCTAAGTGGAGCGCACAGAAAATTTTGAAAATTGAGAACCCCGAGACAGCAGGAAAAGACGTTTCCCGGGCTCGTAACTAAAAACAAAGTAGTCATTATTTTGAGCTTTTTTCGAAATAAGATTTTTACTTCATAATACTGCCCCAAACGAAGAATAGTTTGCAGGCATGCATTTTTCTGCAATCTGTTCGACCAAAACAATTTCCAAGCAGAGCGCCACCACCAGTTGGCGCGGCGCGTACAGAAAATTGCTAGAAAACATCCGACCCTCAGACAACCGAAAATGACATTTCCCAGACTTATAACTAGCAATTCAGCAGTCGTTATTTTGAACTTTCCTTTGAAATGAAATTTTCACTTCAATAGAAAAAAAATAAGGGATCAGAAAATTACCAGATAAAGGGTACTGCTACAATTAGAGGTAATGGTCTTGCCTCTTTTCGGAGGAACTATGCAACGGATTTGAAAACATACTGTTTTTGACTCTGTTAAGAATCTAATTCGTTGTATTCAATTGCAAGGTCCACTGAAAAAGATGAAATTTTCTACGTGGCTGAATGAAGTAAAGAAATGGTTTTACTTCAAACGTATTGAAAATATGTCACGTTACAAGGTGGCTTCAAATGAATTTTTCAGTCAGACTTGTGCAGAGACATTCTCAAACTAACTGTTTATCATTATTTGTAGCTGAAAACATGGCTGATTTTCATTACCGTTGCTGGAATTCGGCTGTCAAGGCAGGCTAGATGGCAGACCATTGGACACTGCATGCATATGAACAGCCTCCCGTCCGATTTTGTAAGGAAAATTCGGAATTTTGAGTTTCCTTGAAGAATCTGGTCTTTTTGTAAGAAAAACAGAAAAGATCCCGGTCCCGGTAACTATAAGTTTATCAGGTCCACACCTTTTATCGTGGGTCGGTAGATGAAGGTTCCCCGACGAAATTGGATTTTCTCATCAAAGTAGGGCAGCCTTCGACGAGGAGGCATTGCGCGCACCGATTGAAGACGGTATGAGGCGGTGTTTATCACTTCTTCATAGCGGAGCTAGTCAGAGGTGATTAAAACCGATTCAGATACGTATTATAATAGCGTTACAAAAGAAAAAAGTCCATAAAGAAGAGGAGAAAAAAAAGCAGTTCACGATCCTCCCTTCAGTGACTTAGTTTTTCTTTTTTAGGCCGCCCCGAAAAAATTTCAGTCCTTCCCCGACGGGAGGAGATAGGACAAGGCAAATGGAATAAGGTAGAACAGAGCTACAAAAAATGATTGAAAAGCTGTTCCGATATGTACTGAAACAGCATTTTAAAACAAAATATATTCAAGATCGCCATGCATCCAGTAACTTCAGTCCTTGTAGTTTTTTTTTATTATTATTATTTTTTCATTTATTTTTTAAGCCTCTCCGACGACGACGACCTTCCCCAACGGTGGGGGCCAGTGTTCCCCGACGGCGGGTGGCCATTCCCCCCCCCCGCTGGCGCCACCCCTGGCCAGACGACAACTGCATGACGGTGTCCAGTGTCTGCAGGTTGACTATAGTATAATAACAGGGTGATTTTGACTGAGCGAGGAAGGGTAAATCGTCCATCGATTATAGCATCCTAGAAGACACCCGGCTGCATTACAGTGATTGTCATGTCAAAAGGGGCCGTTTATTAGGGCTCATCAAGATATTTCGAAACAAATTAAGCTTATGGTGGAAGTTGTGGAGCTTTGTTGTGAAAGCCTCTCGTTCATTATTCACGTGCAAAATCGTTGCAGAGAAATGAACGGTATGTTTATTGGCCACAAAACGTCATTTTGCCATAAAGACTTTCTAAGCGGAGCGCCACCATTGGTTGACGCGGAGCGTGGAGAAATTTTTGAGAAGTTGCGATCCCTCAGATGGCTGAAAATTGCGTCTAAAATTGCGTTTTCGTGTTTGGGAAGGGAGTATAAACAATATTCTAGTTTATGTTTAGCTTTTGCGTGCAACAACAACAAAATCAGCAACATGTTAGTGATTATAATATTACCACAGAAAATGTTCTACCACTATTATATAAATGGTCTTGATTCTTTTCGTGAAACTATGCAACGGAATTGAAAATATGCTAATGTTTCTCTATTGTGACTTTTGGCTAAATTCAAGATCCGCTGAATTTAGGACATTGTCTGTGAGTGCTCGAACTCCCGACTGTAAATGATTTCATCCCTTATATCTGTTGCGTGATAAATGGCAAACTATTGCTCACCACACCTAAACCCCCAGCCTCCATGCCCACGTCACTTACGCCTATTCCGGCCGGAGAAGGAGTCTAAGGGATGACCCCTCCCTTTTGAGAATTCTTATAAAGGTAAGTGTCCTTAGAGGCAATCGACAGTCACTGGAAATAGGCGCCACCAGAGACTTTTCAAGTAAAATTTGGAATTTGACAGAATTTGCCCATATTTAGAAATAAAAAAAATGGCATCATTGAGGGGGTTTTGCAGAGGCAATCCTTTCCCTTCGAAAATTTTTGAGAAATTGGTTGTCCTTACATGCGACCTGGCGCCACATATGCTAACTTTTGAAGTAAAATGTGTTACTAAAGTAGGGCTGCGCATTTAAAAAAAAATTGCATCCGTAAGGGGTGGGGGCATGGTCCAATGCCCCATTCATACGCTACTGCTGAGGAGTATATTTTTATAGGCTGCCAGAAATTGTGGCCAAGTTCCATTGTTTTGGATTTTATATGGAAGTTAGAAGTGTGACTACTGTGATGCTTTTTTCTCGGGCAAAGTTTTGAAAGAATTCGACACACATAAGACTTTCCTGTAAGATTGAAAGCAACCAGATTGTCTAAGACTTGAAATAGCTGCTCGAAAGTTTCCCCGAATTTTTTCATTCCTCAGTACGAAATTTAGATCTTGCGGAAATTTGGGAGGCAATCTTCCCCTGGCCCATGAACCTAGGACCTTATAGGAGGCCCCTTCGGATTGTTTAAATATTCAAAGTGTGTATGTTGAATCTGCCATATAGAAGCTACCATTAAGTTCAAATTTGTAGCAAATATTTAATATATTTTAAGAAACTAAAAGCATCTGTGAAGGGTAGCATGAACCAGAGCTTCCCTTAGGCTACGCTAGTACTTGAGAACGTGTACTCCCTGTACCTAAAACCGATGAAAACCAAAAGAGGGAGCATACACCTATACCCTGGCACCTGGCTTGGGTTGATTCATGAGGTCTTAATATGGAGTGAAATGATTGATAGATCGCTGTCTTTGGGGAGAGGTCAATGTGAGTAGCCACTTTACCCGGACACTCTCTTTGGAAATTTTTGCCGTTTGGAAAAGGAATGAGATACAAAATTTCCTACATACAAGACAAAGTTTGCATTCTGAATCTTCTTGGAGATAGTTGAATTCATAACAAATCTCTCCTGCAAATCATCAGGTGACGAGACGATCTGTCTTTCTGATTATCTGTAAAAAGCTTCTTTTTCTTCTATGTGCCTGAGTAGTGACCTTTTTGGGGTCACTTGTCAGGGTGGGGGGAAATGACCACATTTACCCGGTAAAAACTTCCCTTTCTCTTCCCTTCCCCTGTTCGCAAAGATTTTACATATTATTTAGAGGCCATGAAGGAATATTGAATTTCTTTTGTATGAAGGTACCTACGTGAAGGTAGGCCATACGTGTATAGGAGCATTCCACTTTGTGGACAGGAGATTTTTCTGCCCGAAATATATAATTTTGTCACATAGACTATCCAAGCGTCACCATCAGTTAGCGCGATGTGCAGAAAATTTTAAAAAATTGCGACCGTGGGAAATAGCATTCCCAGGCTTGTGAATAGAATACAGGCAATGGTTGCTTCGGGTTTTCGTTCGCAATAACAAGCTCTCTTCAATAAAAATGAGCCAATTATAGCCTTCAAAATAATCAGAAAATTACCACAATAAAGTAAGATGTACTACTACGATCATGAAAATTTTTTAACCTATTCATATACCTGTACACTCCCGTTTTTCCGTATAATCTGACAATCGAAATTATCTCAGAGCATTTTTGCAAGTGTTTCCAGACTCTTCTCCATAAGTTTCGACTAAGACTATGATATGAGGCTGAGGAATAACTGTTTTATTAACTGTCCGAATGATATTGTAATCGTTTTGATATTTTCATAAAAATTTTACTGTCACTACAATGAATTTGTTTTGTTCAGACAAATTTATGAAAGGACTGGGGCTCCCGTAGGAGTTTTCATGCAGTGTAATTAAAACCATAAAAGCTTTTTAAAACTAAAAAATGGCTGCCCGATTTTTCTGGGCCCGTCCCCATAGTTCAAGACCTCCGAAAATTATAGATACCTTTCGTTTCAAAAAGTGGGAGACTTTAACCAACTACAGATTCTCTGGAGTGCAATATCAGTGCCATACATACGGTATTCTCAGCATGTTATGTTACAGCTATGGGAATTATTAGACTTTTCTCTGCTTTAAAGGCATATTTTCATCATCCCAAACAGTTCCAATTCTACCAACCTACTTACTTCTAGCCCCTCCCACATTTATCTAAAACTCATCTTTATCCAGACACAATCCTAGTTTATTGCTTCATGGCTTGTCCCAGTGGGCATACAAGTCCATAACGTGTAATCAAGACACTCTCAGTGCCCATGTTGTGTAATTTAGCTATGATGCATTGTTTGAATGTGATGCCAATCAAAGAGCTGTACCAATTGAGAATTTTGATATATGTATACTGAAATTGTAGTTTAGGGTGACGAATGACTGCCTTTAATCTGACATACATTCATGCGGAATTTCTCTTGAAACTTCCACGGGTTTTAAGAAAAGGGTAAGAACTTCTCAGTTTTTTCTTATCAGAAGCAGGCTTCGACAAATTCCACGCTCCATTGTCTGAGACAAGTAAGACGTTACTTGGGCAATTACAATGCTGCGAGTGAAAGTATCCTAGGAAAGTCTCCACAAAGGCATACTAAAAGCTGCCAAATAGATATGAATACGGACAAGGACAGCTAGCACGGTGGAGAAGTAACGAAAAAAGAGTTTACGGAAGCCTGTCTGAAGCGAAATCATCCATTCGTTTCCCTTTCCCTCTTCTTTTCTCTTTCTTTCCGTTTTCCCTTTCTTCTTTCCTTAATTTCACCCTTTTTCAACCTGGTGGATTGAGCTGACTTTCAAGGTTGAACTAGTCAGGGGAACTTTGCCCCTGTCCCCCAGCAGATCCGCTACTGTGACTGTGTGAGTTGTTACCACATTAGATGACATTAGATGATTCGAGCATTGTTCACGACCTAACCTAACAAATAGAAAGCAGGCCTACCCGATAAGTAGACCAACACACACACGCTCTCTCTCTCTCTCCGGTTAGTTCCAAAATCCCCCATAAACAACTTATTCTACCGAACCCGCAAGTCCCAGACAGGTGCATAGTGAGCTATTTTATCATGGGAAGGGTTTGTGGTGTGCAATAAGAGGGATCTAAAGAGAGGGTGATGGACGGTCGTTCCCTGACCACATTAACACCCCTCTACAATTCTATCCGCACTGCCTGTCTGAACCCCCGGGTCTAACATTCTGCGACACTGTCGTAGTGCAGTTGTATAGTGTAGTGTGTGTACTTTGAGTCGGTTAGTACATTGAAAGAGTCGGTCACTACGAAACGTATGGCACGACTTCAATGTATAACATTATCAATCGACCGACTCATAGTAACACAATGGTATTTGAGGTCGTTTTGGATTTGACCCATTTTACCCCTTTTCCCGAAGTTTCCTGGGTTTTAAGGGGTTTGTTATGTATTAAGGTCGTAACTTAATGGTTGTTCTATTGTCTTTACACTAGTCTAAAAATTACTTCCAGTGCAACTTAAATTAAGATTTCATTGGTAACAAAACTAGTGAAACAACTTTCAAGAGCGGATCAGGCTGATATTTTGAAGAAGGAGAGCTGAACTTGAAAGAGAAGGCAGTCGATGGGCAGTTTGATGCGATCCTCTTAAGGAAAAATGTAGGCCTAATCCTGCTTGAACGGTTACCTGAGATATGCGCCACTTTCAGTTGGCGAAGTCGGAAGTGTGCAGAAATTTTTGAAAAACGCATCCCCTCAGACAGCCGGAATGGCATTTTCCAGGTGGTTTTGCGATATTTTCAGTTGAAAAGTATGAAAATTACTGTCTTTTCTTGTCAAAAGAAGAGCCCAATCTTAAATATTTTCATGCAGTCACACTCTGACTAAAGAAGGCATATCGTTTTTGGAAAATCTCAAATCTCATTTGGGGGGAGGGGGCACACGGAGGGGGGGGCACGTGATTTTTCAGGGCAACGTGCCCCCCGGCCCCCTTGGTGACGCCACTGAATAAGCCTAGATAGATACTGGATTTGGCTTTTAGGTGGAAATTGTTTTTCCAGTTTTTTTTAAGGACTAAAAGTTTTAAATTTAATTTGAGATGTATTGATTACCAGCCAGGTTAGATATGACGTCCATGTGTATTCATTTTCTGTCGTTTCGTTCATCTTCTATCCCTCCCCTCTTTTCTGAGTTTGTCTCTTTTTTGTTTGTGACATTTCTTCTGGGAAACTTTCTCTTTCTCTCACCTGGTATACATGTAATCACCCCAGCTTGAAGCGGTACACTGTCTTGTTTCATAATTTTCTATTGAGAGTCATGTGACAGGTTTTTTTGTTTTTGTCTCAAGTCTGTTCAGATTGCTCCTCAAAATGTGAAATTTACTAGGATTTACTGCTTGGTTTTTTCGAATGTGCAATATTGAAGTCCTAAAATATAAAAATTCTTTGATGAGAAGAAAGAACTCGGAGTAAAGGTTGAAATTTAACTCTTAGACGTTGATTCGAAATAAGTTTGGGCGACTGCTCCTAGCTGTTTTGTTTTTGTTTTTTGTTTTTTTGTTTTTTTAGGTGGCTTACCCTCAAATTCTCGACAATAAGCTTTGCTTTTGGATGATCTTTCCGTTTCCCACAGGTTTCCCACAGGTAAAATCTTCGAAATTTTTTTGGTGTTCTGTTATTCAGCCTAGATATATTTTATCGCTGTTTGCATTCACCTTTGATCACGCCCTCTCTAAAAGTTTCCTTGCTCCTGTAACAAGGATGGTAACGTTCATTGGTGAAAACTGGTTTTTGCTGAGCCCTTTGTCCAATGAACACCACTGTTTCATTTGTCACATTGAGTGTTGGGTACAGGTTTTCACGCAGCGCCTCACATGCACAATATGTAAGCACGCCTAGCGCCAACACAGCTAGCAAACTGGCTACATTATCAGCATAGGTACTTACGTACGTGCGTACTTCAATTTTCTTACGGGACTGGCCGACTCCTTCATATGAAGTAATACGGTATAATTCAGTGGATATGGTTTAAACTGTGTTTATCTGAAGAGTTTGATCCGTCAGGCATTTCTTGAGGTGTCCTTGTTCCTCATCAGAAAGCCATGGAGGCTGTTAAGGCTTTCAATCAGGAGGTAAATAGCAATACATTTTTCATAGCCAGTGCATGTCGAGCGGAGGGTGTCGTAGCCTAACGTAATATCAGTCTCTAGCCTAGCTTAGGCCTAGCCTAGATGATCTAATATCAGGCCTAACGTTAGGCCTTGAGTTTTAAATCAATTCTTACCTTGGCCTCCCAACGTTAAACTACAGCCTGGTAAGCACTTGAACAGGACCCAGGCCTATCCATCATTAGGCACAATTGCAGAATACACTGCAGGGGGACGATTAGTTTTTGGACCATGTTAGTTTCCTCCCCTAGCCTAGGCTTTCGGGCCAACTTGTCCCCAAACCAGCATGTCCCCAACCAACTCGTCCCCAAGCCAAGTCATCCCCCAAGCCAAGTCGTCCCCAAACCTACTCGTCTTCAAGCCAACTCGTCCCCAAACCAAGTCGTCCCCAAACCAAGTCATCCCCCAAGCCAAGTCATCCCCAAACCAACTCGTCCCCAATAATATGAAAAATATTGGTGTGGTTTCATACACTTAAACTATGCAAAAGTGACTTGCATGATATTATCTCTCACGCAGGTTCTACAACAGGTGTAGGCTCAATTTACATTGGTATCTCAAGGAGTGAAGTGATTATATCTCTCACACAGGTTCTTGGAACAACACGTGTAACGTTAGACCTAACGTTAGTGAGTTAATATGGGGTCTGTTAGTTTCCCTCCATAGTTTCCGTCCGTAAATTTCCGCCCCTAAAAATCTTGGGGCGGAAAGTAACGTTTGAACTAACATGTGACAAAAATAACTGTTAACTTCAATTTTCAAATCCAAGTGCAAGGCAGCAACAAAATTTATGGCTAGACCTAAACATTTTTCAGTATCCTCATCAAAAATCATCGCAAAGAATGAATTTTACAACCTTTTTTCTAAACGTCAAGTCTAGTCACGGAATTGTATTTTTGTACGTATAAGTAGTCCGCTTGTCTATAGGTAGACTTACGCTGAATGTGTGAACAGTTGTTCACAGCACTGAATACCATATACCTGTACATAAGTACGTATAAGTATACTAAAGTCTACAGTAAGATTGTTGCTTGGAAAGATGTCAACATGGCAGTAACGTGTGTCACATTGAATAGTAAAAGACATCGATGAAGTTTGAAACTTAAAGAAACAGTTGATGGAATCTTCATTTGACGAAAGTACCACTGAAATCACATTCCATTCCATTACTTTCTGCCTCCCAAAAAGATCTTTTCTGCTAAAAAATAAAAGGGACAGAAAACACCGTTTTTGAGGGGCGGAAAGTAGCGAGGGCGGAAACTAACTGTAACCAGTTAATATACATTGGTACAAAATCGTGGTAATGTTGTTGGTAGGTCATGGTCTGGCTGTGGGTAAGCAAAGGAGGGGATTGCAGTGATCTTATAATTATCCCCTTCCCCCAATCAAAATCAAATTTATCTAGGTTACAAAATTGAAATTTGAATAAACGACCTTTGGACGTAATGACTTTCGTTGTGCTATTATAGGTTAACTATTGTTAAAAATGAAATAAACACCTAACCAAGTCATTGAAAGAACAGATTTAAGCAACCACCCCACACCTCCCCCCAGCCAGGAAATTTTAAAGTGCCATATCCAAGCAATATGAGAGGCATTTTAGACAAGTTGAAAATTTTCTCTGCACTGATACCCGTCAACCAATGGGGCCTAGTCCATCTGTGTCATTTGCATATTGCACGAACACTCAACACTTTTCCACAGCTAGTTCAATCTGATATCTTTCCCCCAGTCTGATTAGCCACTTTTCTTAACATTTCAGGGTCAGAAATGTAATCTGATATTTTGTTTCGAATATGTGATTAGTTTCTTGGGTGAACAATAATGGGTCAATGAAGGGGTGGTTGCTTCTTTTTCTGTTTCACTGAGATTTTGGCCCCCAACTCCCCGATTACTGTGCGCTTATCGCTTATCCGCATGATTTACGCAATTACTGGGTCCTCATTGTGCCTTTCTAGCCCACGGTGCGAAAAATCTCCACAACCCGAGTAGTAAGTTCTAAAACATGACATAGCCTTAGGGAAGCCCCATGGGGTGGGAAGGACGACTCAAGCAGGCCCGTCACTAGGGCTGTGAACGTGTAGCATTTTAACTAAACGTTTAATCGCAAAAATTTGCGATCGTTTAGCGGTTAATCGCGATTAATTAACCTCACGAAGTCAACATGCTTACAACTATATTGTGTTCATAATGCTCCCAGTAGACCTATCGATGTACTTTAATTTGGCACTACATATGCGACATTTAGCAATCTTGTCAGCTTTATCAACATCGAAACAATCCCACACCACGCTTGTTTTACGTCCCATCCTGTACTACTTATATCGGATTTGATGCAAAGCAACTGCGGTTAAATCAGGGAGTTGCCTCTAGTGGTAACTCCCTGGTTAAACTATTCTGCAACTGCCAGTGAACTCGGAACGTATTTATTAGGACAGTAATTCCGTGCTCATCGCAAGTGACACCGTACGTACGAAATCGAGACAATAAACATTGCACTCTTCATTACACTACGTAAGTACATGATATACGAACGCACGTGGTCGCTTGAGCACCGGATCGAACTAGTTCACTGTTGCCTGCATGGTCGACTCACGCAGAGTAAACAAGCAGTGTGCATTGTACTCAAAACTGTTAAGTGTTGCAATGACTACTCTGTGCAGCTTTTAAATACGCATTGAATGAATGTTGTAAGATGTAGGCCGCGCGGCACATCGAGGCTATAACACAGGTTGTACAACCTCCGTTCCGCAATCCGCGGGGAGTACTACGAGTTGCTCCGTTGTACGGCTAGGCAGCAGTTTACCTCTAGGCTGCTTACAGCGCCGGAAAAGTTTACATAGGGAAATTCACAAGACGATCGATCTGTGTGAATTGTGTAGAAGGAAAGGTGGGCAAAAATTCATAGGACATTGGGAAGAATATCGGACGAAAAATGGGTTTTGCGATTAATCGCCAGTAGCTTTGAACTAAACGTTTATTCCACATGCGATCGTTTAGCGATTAATCGCTACAAGGTCACAGCCCTACCCGTCACGCCACACAAGGTTGTGGAGGAGGGACAAAATTTTGCCATGATGGGGCGGGCGAAAAAAAATTCAGGATCCCAAATCCATACAGATGTATTTAGTCAATGGCAGGATTGAAACTCCCGGCTGGGGGGAGGGGGGTGGGATTCACAGGGGAGGGGCATCGCCTGATTCACATCACCATCAAATTGGAGTATCAAATGGCATGTCATTGGTTGATATGTGGGCGGAACCTTGTTTTGTCAACTATTAGCCTACTAAATTTGACGTCAATGGGGAAGTGATTTTTTACGGCCCCGAATTGAATTTTGAAAAATAGGAAAAGACATTACAACCATACGTATTGCCCATACACACCTAAAAAAAACTTCAAATGATGCACCAGACTGCTTTCGTACAGGAACTTTAATGGTCAAAATTTCTCAAAGGGGATGGACACCCTCTCCTACTATGTCATGTCACAGAACCATTCCCCAGCCGGCGTCCTGTCTCTGCAGTTAGCCCCTAATATAATCCGGTTAACGCCATTGTAGTTAGCAATATGTCCTTTATAGACATACTGTAATATGCCCCCTCCCCCACATCATTAGATCTTGATGCGCTCCATTGCCTCACTGCCTTACCAGTGAGAAAAACTCTGGAGGGTATATAAAACAATTTAGCCAACAGATATAGCCCAAATTCCGAGTCATACACAAAAAGATCCGAGAGTTAGACTACCATTCTGGCACTTGACAGTTTGTTTTATACCCCTCCTAGTTTGTACGTGATGACCCTAGCACTAGCCTTTAAGCCGTTTTATATCATGCTACTTATGAGCCCTGAAAATATTTTGTCTGTGTGAAACCGTCTAGCATGCTTGTACTTTAACAAAAAACAAAAATTGTAATTTATTCATTTTGGGGTTAGAAAATCTCTGGGTAAAATTCAGTGCTCCCTTGCCCATGTGAAACACCACTTGACTTCTAGGCCTAGGCCTAACATGGTTTGACTATGAGATTTTAAGGAAACGCCCTTTCATTTACATTGCTACCAGGATTGTCCGTTGAAAGAAAACCGACATGGTAAGAGAAAATCTCAAGAAAGACACTTTTTTACGTAATTTATAAGAAATATCCATGAAAGTCACTATTTCCCACTTATTTTTCACCAATTTCTCTTATTGGGGCCGACTTGGTTTGGGGCCGACGACTTGGCTTGGGGACGAGTTGGTTGGGGACGAGTTGGTTTGGGGACTACTTGGCCTGCTTCAAGGCCTAGGCTACAAAAAGTTAATGTAGGCCTAGCCTAACGTTAGTTTTCTTCCCTAAAAACTTTAGTGTCCTCCCCTAGGGTAGGCCTAACTTATGTAAATTAAATTTAAAGTGAGAAACATTTTGTGTTATTGTTGAAAGTAACGAGAGGTAGGCCTAGCCAAATTTAAATTGCAAAACAGACATGTACAGTATTACTATTAGGCCAAGGGCCTAGGCCTAGCCCTCACACAGGCCTGTGTGTTCGTTACATGGCCTAGGCTAGGCCTAGGCTCATTCCTCTCACAACACAGCCCTTGCATGGATAACATTCACAAACGTAGTCACTAACCAGGATGCACAAGATATGAAATAACTGACCAGGTTTAATACTGTTACAAGTTTACGTATCATACAAAGAACGAAAAATGTGTTATTGCTGAGATCTCACCAAAATAACTTCTTATTGTTACTGAATGAAAGATAGAAATATGAAGACAGCTACGCAGGTCAAGTATCCCGTTTCGCCCTCTTGACCTTTGCCCTCTACTCAGAACAGCTGACGAGAACTCCAAAACAGGACTCCTTGACTTACTGTCACAGTGAAAATTAGGCCATTCTTTGATAAAACTTTGCAAACATCTTTTGCCGAAAGGTGAATGCGGTGTCAGAGATCATTTGTGTGAAGTTTGGTGAGGATATTTTGTTATTTGGGGACGCAAGAGATGACGTTTTGCAGGCGGCCTTGCAAGTGACTACGTTTGTGAATGTTATCTGCGCAAGAGCTGTGTTGTGAGAGGAATGTGCCTAGGCCATGTAATGAACACAGCCCTGTTCGAGGGCTAGTACAGTATACAATGCGGTTAGGAATTGTGCAGTTGTAAATTGTGGTAACGTTAGGCCTACTAATTTAGAATCAGTGCTGGATATGACATCATTTTAAAAAACTCTCAAGATTAAAGAGGGTGCTGAAACTAGGGCTGTGACGGTTAATCGTTTAACCGGTTAACCGACCGACTCGTCGGTTACTCGTGCGTGATTCCTCTTCATAGACTGACCGTTTTTGTATTGCCAATAACTCAGTTGCCCCGGCGTGGCTTTGTTAGTAAACTGTTACACAAACATCGCGCAACAAACAATGTCAGTTTCTCACAAATTATCGCTCAAACAATAACTGTAAAAAGAGTTTTAAAATCGGCCGTTCGATTGAATGGATTAATTCCGCGGCAGCTTCCCGAATTAAGTAAATTATGATGAGTGACAAGTGGCGCACCCATTGTTACTTTTGTTGGCAGAACTTCATGTGCTCGTCTCCTAATCCCATCAATAGCAACACCCAAGCACAACTTTAGAAATTAGCGGCATGTTTGAGAGATTACCAAGCGAAAAGAAAGCCATAAGACAAGCAGGGAGCTGTAACAAAAGTGACCAAGCCCTGTATTTCTATGGCAATAAAACCTCCGCGAGACCATGATTAGGGCACAAAAGTATATTTGAATAAGTCTTCCCACTGTAGCTATTCGAAATATTTTATCATGCTTTACCTCCGTAAAGTTTTCATTGTTAGTAGCAGTATTTGGGAAAAATTTAACCCGTAAAAATATGATCGTAAGCACCAGATAATTCCCGCCATTTTGTTGTTTGCCCAATATCATATAAAATGGAACATTCCTTGTTGACTTTTATGAATAAGCATGCGCAGTTCGTTGAACCAACTGGGTTGTAGTTGGGATAATGTATTGTACTGTAAAATTCAACCCTACGATAGGGCTGTCACGTTTAAACGTTTAAACGTATAAACGAACGATCGGCCGTTTAAACGGCGCTTTCATAGCCCAAACGTTTAAACGATATGAACGAAGTTTGCTCCCAAACTTCTTCGAGCTAACACCATAACATTAGTGTGACTAGTCAGTGTAGCACACTGCACAATAACTAACGTTAGGCCTAATGCCTAACTACATGCATAGGCCTAGGCCTACAAGTCGAATCTGCGACGTTGATTTTACTTTCAATTTTCATTAAAACTAAATCCTTAAGTCTACAATTACAACACCGAACTTTCGGTAATAATATGCCCGTTAGTGTACGTATAATTTTAATGCCATGATATCGATCACTTAACGTTGCGCGAGCTCAGTTTAGCTCGGCCAGGTATGTAGTCTGTTCAGTGAAGAAGCCTGCGCGGCAGCAGTTAGCTGCCCGTGGACGGCAAAGCCGCCGTGTTCAGACATGCATTTCCTGTACTACATACATAATACATATCGGGTACGCAGGTATCCAAAGAGCCAGCAACGCATGTCCCGGATGTTTTGTGATAATAGAGGGCGGCATGCCAAAAATATTGTCTCAAAGCCAGTACTAGTACATATCATCGTGTTTACGGTAGATCCTAAGGGAAATCAAGGGCGGTTATATTTGGACATCGTTTAAACGGTAAACGAACGTTTATTTTGACCGTTTAAACGTTTAGGCAATTAAACGGAAACTGACAGCCCTACCCTACGATGCACGTAAAAATAACGATCTCATTTTTAACGGTCTTGGACAGCAAAAAATGGACTTGATTAACGTTATCTTATGGTTCCTTCTTGATATTAATATCCCCATATTTTTGCCACTTCTTGTCGAAACTTTACCGTCTTGTTTCAAAATAATGAGCAAATGAATTACACTTAAGTTGGACCCTCCAAAAATCCAAGTACGCAGAGATTTGTACTGCTGTTTCTTAGTGAATTTAGCACGGGGCTTGGCCGGCTGCACATGCCAGCTATGTAAGCCTCCGAAGTGCGATCGTCATAACGCAAACTCAATGGGGAAATCCATTCGGAAGTCTGGTATTTTCACACACTAAATCCCATAGGCGATGGCGCGAGTTGTGATTGGCTGGCTCAGAATCAACGTATTTGAACCAATCACAATGCAGAGGCAATTCAAATTTTGCAATAGATCGTGTGCATATGATGTCGTCGAGCAAAACATGGTCCCTTGTTAAAAATGGTAAAAATTGTTAAAAGTGGTAAAAATGGATATGCCCGCAAGTCTTCTGCATGCATGGGACCACATGCGTAATTGTTTTTGTTCTAACGACGTCATATGATAACATTCCATAAGTCCAACTGTAAATAACTTTACGGTAGGAATGCTGGGAATTCCTTAATTTATGCAGGATAAAAGGGCTTGGTTGTGCTGTTTGCGGCTGGTGGGCCGTTTACAGTGCAATTGTACAGATCGCTACTATGACAAACGCGTGAGCGCTGTACATGTATTGATCACTGGATCGTAAGCAAGCTGCATCAAAACAGCGGTGTGGGAGTGTTTCATGAAATAACTGACAATATAACATAGGGTTATGTGGAAATACAACTGTTGGTGGAATTTTAAAAAGTGCACATGGTCTGAAGAAAGCTGCAGTAAATGGGGGATGGGGTTTTACTGTGACAAGATGATATTAACTCAGCGCAAAATGACAACATTTTTGCCACATACTTACATGGGCGAACATGACTTACGGCGCCATTTTTAGACTTTCCTGTACAAAAGTGATGGCGCTCTTTGGAAATGTTGACTTTCTGTTGTTGTGTGAACATTACGTCATTTTCGGTTAAACGGTTAACCGCCGGTTAATAAAATCGGTTAAACGGATAGTGAATTAACCGTAAATGCACAGCCCTAGCTGAAACTTTATTTTTTTTTATTTTTTCCCCCCTGTAGTAAAATGCGTTTCTTTTTTTCTCCACTCGGAAAGAGCAGTATGATGTATTTGCTGTGGAAAGAAGTGAATGGTTAATACTAGCAATAATAATATTATAATAAAATTAAAAGCAACGGTTCAACATGGATTTAAACGCCTGACATACTGGTATACATAGTATAGCATATAGACCAGTGCGTTTGCTGACTGCGCTATGAGCGCAGTTGCCGGAGGTTTTCAAATAATATAGGTACCAGGCCTCCAACTTCAGATCTCAATGGGCACGGCTATTTGGCCTTTGTTTACTTTCCATTTTTGAGGGTATCAAGGCAATAGGTCAGGGCGTTACGGCCATTTTCAAATTTCAATAAGGGCACGATGGCAATTTCTAAACATAACAAATTTAGCAAACACCAACTTGAGAGATTTTCTACCCAAGTTCTTGCATCTTAGATGCACCGATTGCCTCTCAGACGGTTCGCAATTGTAGAACTTACACCGTACAATCTTAGTTAGGCTCAAAGCCTGGCTTGGCTATAAGCCCCCGGAAATTCTCTTGTCCCAATGTACTTCGATATCAATTTCAAATTGGAGGTGCACAGGTCATAAGCACATTTCGAAAGACTCAACTTCAGTTACAGACTGATTTTGTTTAAATGCTATTCGCTAAATAATTTGCATCATACAAAATGGAATGAATTGCATTGCTTACCGAAATAACATCAAACAGCAGTGTGTGTAGCCTGTGAGCTTTTTTAGTACATACAAACAGATCCTGAGAAACAAATGAACCCAACCAGGCCCGGAACAAAATGTATGTTAACAGAAAACCACAGTCAGTATCCACACGCAGCAAAGGAAACTAAAGTCTTCCACCGCAGTGCAGTACAGTATGCACATGATCGACGTAACTTGATCTCAATGCAGGGAGTTTTACACACTAAACGTCCATTGACCATATCGAAAGTTTTGATTGGCCCATTGCCTTTTACATAGACTTGCTGTTGTATTTTGGTATACAACTGCGGAGCAGGCTACGTAGGTTTGGCTTTTATAATGCCTTATTGCATGGCATATGTCTCATTGTTAAAACGGAAAGAATTTAGAATGCAGCATTTTTTATGTAGGAAGTGCCGAGTTTTAGGAGTTTTGAGTTTCTATGTATGTTCACCAAACATGCATTACTTGCATTTTAGTGATACAGATGTGCCAAAAAGTAACTACTCTAAATGATCGCGAAATAGTCTTTTAAGCTTCTTAAGTCGCGCATACACAACTGCGTGGTATTCCCTGCTCTCATCCTTTTGTCCTCTCCCGACACTGACATTGATACTCTTGTGGTTTTCACACACAAAGGAAGGTCACAAGCATGTGTGCAAAGTGCTTCCCCAAAGTTTATTAAGTATACAACAATACCCACATTCAAAGAGCAGTGGACACTACTACATGGCACTTTCAAAAGAAAGGAAAGAAGGTCCAAGTGTATGAGATCTGACACGAAATAAACGTAAAGGGCAAAGTAACTCTCATTCATTCATTCTTAAAAGTGGTAAAAGGCCCCCTTAATGCAGCAACAGTCACGTGCAGAGCTAGTCAGGCTTGATTTTCAAATAAGGAGCGCGCTCCTTAAATTTTATAAGAAAAAAAATAGCAAATGGTCGCTCTCCAAAATATCTACTACAGCGCGGTCACACTTCTTCATTTCTGCAGGAGAGCAATAGAACCACACTCCTGAATAAAATACAGAAAAATCCGTGTTTGCATCCTACGGCATGCATCAAACTTCAGTCTGTGGTATCATAACACCACTGCAGTAGCTTCAATACACCAAAGCAAGTTTGCCCATTTTACATTACCGTGTAGCAATGTTTTAAGAGGGATTTACCGGTTAAATCCAAGGGCTTCACTGTGTAAATTTTTAAAAGAACATTTGTGTGAGAGTTTCTGTAACACAGACAGTTGGAGTTGTCATTAAATCTCTATGGCGGAAATTTTGGAAGCAACGTTTGTGTCAGAGCAGGGAGTTGCCAGAGCTTGCAATGCTACGTTTCTTTGCCTGTTTACAAGCCTTCTCAGTCATATCATGCCATGTATCATCGTATTTGAAGTGAATTTTATCGACAAATGCATTGACGATATTCCAAAACACACTATTTAAAACATTTGCTGATGAAGTAGCGATCGTTCGAGGATCGCGCAAATTGTAGAAAGAAAGCAAGTTCCTTCTTGGCAGAGCAAGTACTAGTTCTGCGAAATTAACGTTAAACGGCAAAATCCCTATTTTAAATTAAAGATTAAAATGGTGCATCACAAGCGATTATCATGTGAACATTCCGCCTTTGAATTGTAATGAAATTTATCAAGTGGCTTTGAACTTTAAGGTTATATTTCGGCATAATGACATTCCTTTCAATTGCAGTACTGAATACTAAAGATTTTGCTAGTTTGAGTTCTAGTTTCTGCGATGCGTCGGTACCTTCTGTACGGTTGGTGCATGGTACCGCCGTGTGATTGCTATGCATGAGCTGCGATTCCCTGGGACAGGGCGATCCAGTGGTATCTGATATTTGAAAAGTCGCCCAATTGACTTTCAAGGTTTTCAGACTGCAGTAGTTTTGAATTTGAAAACAGTTGTTTACTTTATATGCTTTATTTGATCATTAAACTGGCTGGTGAACGTCGTTTTGTCCCTTTCCTTAAAGCGGGCCTTTAATTTGTAAAATATTTCTTGCTCTGGTACGGAGAAAAAATGGTGCCTATCGTGTAAAATGATAATCATGCAGATAATTCCATCGGCACTTAATTTAGTTAGGTATAGCTAACGGTAAACCTGTGTCTTTGAAAATGCCATGTCCAGCCAATTCCAGAAGATAGAGGGCTAGATAAACAGGTGCCTGTCAATATAACTCTTGCTTTTCGCGTGGGCAAGATTTTGACAAGACAATTTGGCAGTTTTCCAAAATGGGACATGCGTCGTTTTACACAGTTAATGTTTTAGGTACCGATCATGATAAAGGCTGTACAAGCTAAGTGGAGGAGCCAGCAGCCCCAAATTTCAGAAATCTGACGACTTTTAGCAGATATTTTGTCTCAATTGGGCAGCGAACTTGAAAGTTAAACAGGTCTGGGGTCGGTCAAAAACCGCCACTCTTCCAAAAATAGCCCATATACTGTACAGTCATGAGCCCTGCATGCAGAAAGATTTGAAAGTAATTTAGCACACGCAAGGCTTTCCTTTATTGTATAGCTGACACGCTAGCGGGACGGGGGGGGGGGGTACGTATATTCAGATGGGGGGAGGGGTGGGCAAAGGATACATGAAATATGTAATTATTAAATAGAGACTACAGTATCCACATAGGGCACGACCGTTGCTGCGGAAATATGTTCCAAAATTTTAGCAGTCAGAAATTCTATACCAAGGCAGAGATCGAACCTTTGTAAATACCCTAAGCAAATTGAGATTTGGAGGAGAGTTGTTGTAGAAACCAAAACTCGGGCCCAAACGTATATGGTCATTTTTATGGTAAAGGGTGTAACTTTGGATTTTGACATTTTTTGATCTGTAGTAAGCTAAGGAAGATTCAGAATTAAAACATTTTGCACCAGGTAACTTACAAGAGAAGCAGCTACCTTGGGTAGCATACATTTTTTGAGAGCTTAATGTGTTCAGTTTTTACAGAGCTATAAGTACCCAAAATCTGACCTTTTTTATGACAAAATTATTGAGTTATTTTTCCAAAACATGCCTCTGTTACAATAACTTCATGGATTATGTGTGTTATGTATTTTTTGTAAGAAGATGTCCAGCAGAAACTACAGAAGTAATATCAATTGTAACTCACTTTCCAATTTTGAGTAATTGACGTCTGTATTTGTCGTTTCGGAGGCTTCATTTTCGATTAACATTTGTTAACAGACATTTCAGTATGGTTACAATGATAAAATACTGCTTGCAGCTCTCCAATCTTTCTTTATATAATGTGCTTTAACACTACTCCCAGTTGGAAGGTAACTTAACCAGATCCCAGGACTTTCATGGATTTTATGAAAGCGGAATTCAAAAGAGTGAGTTTTCCGTTAACATTTTTGAAGCCTCCGAAACAAACTGTTTGACCCTCCCATATGAACAGGAAATTCAAAGGTATTCTACTTTGCCCCCACAAATGTATGCTTCTAAGCCCTCTCAGGCCTTGATTTTCAGAAAAATTTATGGTTGTCCTTCGGGCAACCATTTCACTAATTTTAGTTGTCCATAAGTAAATTTGGTTGTCCAAAACCTTTTTCGCTCAATTGTCAAACAGTAACTGTGTTCATGTACAGTATTGTACCTCTTGAAGATTAAGACAAACACACCAAAGTCTGAAATATTGTATTGATGGAAATAGTTGAAAGAGTTGATCAGTCAGCAGTTTATACTTCTTCCATCACAGAGAAAAATGGTTGTCCATTGGACATCCAACCTTTAACTTTTGGTTGTCCACATGGAATTTTAGTTGTCCCGGACAATCGGACAACCATGAAAATCGAGCCCTGCCTCTGTTCACTCATTCATAAAAAGTTGAGATTTGCCTCATCATTTTGAAAAGTGAGTCGATACCAACTTTCCGTTAACACTTGAAGCCTCCGAAACACAATGAAGCCTCCGAAACACCAGTTACAATAATATTCATAATTCTGCATTTTAAGTTAAATGTTTGAATCTAAATTTGCTTTCGAATTATCAGCAGAGAGGTGAATTCGTGCCCAACACCAAACAAAACCCTGTTTTAAAATACATGTTTGATAGACTCGTCAATGACTGTAAAAACCTGTTTCGGAGACTTCATACATGTGTTAACATCATCGTTAATGATAGTGTTGTCTTTGAAATCAACATTGAGGTATGTTTTTTTGTTTCATGTTCTGATACTGCATGCTGCTAATGGAAAGAAACCAATTTGGAGCTGAAAGCTGTGTTTCTAAATTATAGCCTAGAAAATTGATATTTTCCAAAGGATGAAAGTACTGCCAGTCATCTTGTCCCCTGTTAAAAAAGTAACAAAAGGTGTAATTATTATTATAGCCAAATTCTGAGAATATGTCAGTAATTACCTAATACAATTTAGAATATGTTTTACCAGGATGTTTAGGTGCCCAAAAATACCTCTTGACCTGTTTCAGAGGCTTCATTGAATATGTTAACAGATCTGTGTTATGATTTTAAAGGCAGGCGTTGAGCGTAAATGAAATTGTCTCAGCTTTACTAACCCCCACCCTTGATTCTCTTTTCTCATGGTCTATTACAAGTGTTTGTTGGTGCATTTGTGATCATACCAGTGAAAGTGGAGAGGAGACGATGTCACTATCTGATGATATCGAGTTGTGTAACTGTTACATTTTTAAGATAGAATACCCAATGAACATCATGTTCTACATGATGTACTGCAAAAGTGAGTTTGGTTTACTTTCAATGAGATTGTTAAGTCTACTGCAGGAGGTTCATAGAAACCAACCACAGCTTTTCTTTCCTCTTTACACAGAACACGGTCAGAAAAAGTCTTTGCAGAGGTACAGTACAGTACTGTAGGGTGTAGTTTCTAAAATATAAGCATGCTCAATAAGATGTCAGAACCATTATTTTTTTCTGTTTAATTCAACTCTTGGTGGCCTGGGGTAAACCTTAATTTTACAAGTCAGTCTTTGAACTTCACTATCATACTGTAAACTAAAGAAGCAGTGTTGGGAAAGGCAAGTTGATTTGATGTGTGAGGTGTAGATTGATTCCAAATTCGTGTTGGGGCTGTTGCTCTGTTTTTGGCTGCAGAGATTTTTTCTTATATTTGATGCAGTTCAGTGGCTTCCAGTTAAGGTGATCTCTTTGGGTAAATAGCTGTTGTCTATGGTAAAAAGTCTTTTTTAGTAAATTTCTTGTTTTCTTTTCTCTGGACAATTGGTCTCATCACTAGAGAGAGGGTCTGGTTTACCCTTTCATTTTTTGCTTTACTTTCTTTTATTCATTTTCCTTTTCTTGTGAATATGTCTCTATAATTCTGATCTTGTAAAAGTGAAAACTAAGCTTCAAGGGATAAAAAAGTTTCAAACCTGTACTGAACTTCAAGTTGAGTTTTGTGACCTTTTAGTGAATTTCAAAGAAGGAGGAATTCATTTAGTCGATATGATTTATGATGAGTTCAGATCAATGCAGTTACTGTACAATACAGTACTTACAGTACTGCACCTTTGAGCAGTACAATACCATCCCTGTGTTGTAGCCATTTATATATGTTGGAATTGATTGTCGTTACTTTAAGTCTACATTACGCATCACAATGTTACAGATTTCATGTGAGGACTGGTCACCTACAGTACAGTATGCACATCCAGGTTTTTGTATTGAAATATTGGCCTTTAAATTCAGAACAGTTCCTTTCAAGAAAGAATTTTGAAAGAGAGAGCAAAGGCTTTACAGTGTCTTTCAAATGGTCTCCATAGTCCTGGGGCTCCTGAGGGTGCATTTAGTGCCTCAGCCAAGGGCAGGCCTATGTGCTTACATTGATACCATATATCCAGTGCTCTAGGATTTTCTGGAAGGGTTGGCTCTCCAACATTTCTAAAACATGCCTAGTGTATTCTATTTACAGTTCATGCATTGTAGCAGGACAATTGAAAGCAGTCCATGAATTTTTGGCCTAGGGATGTTTTCTCTGATGACAGGTACAGTATGTCAGCAAACTTAAGTTACAGTAATTCAGTGGCAGTGCTTTGAAGAATTTTAGTTAGGAAGTTTGACACCTGAGAACAAATTCTGTGGACCCATGAGCTAAAGATATTCATCAAATGTTGGCTCACAAACTTTGTCTTTGTCAAAACATCTGTAAATATGTGCAGTACAGTATAGTCCAGACCATTAATTAGTTTGAGTGTTACGGTAGGCTATATCACTAGGGAGTTGTTCATAATAGTAACTTTGCAACTGCCGGTTTTGGCTTTATAGTACTGTACAGTAGTCTGAATAATTTGAAATAGCAAATCCCTCTTCCTTTGTCAAATGACATAATTACTCTTCAATTTGCATTTCATTTCGGTTATATTGCATTTCGCATGTCGATGCGTAACTTGCTTTTTCAGTTTAAGTACTGTAGCTTCAAGAAGACTGTAGTCTTCTTGATGGTATGTTGTACAGTTGTAATAACCATGCCAAAAGTAAAACAATCAAGGTTGATTTGATCTACCCCAGTGGGTCAATCAAAATGGGTGGATCTTCATTGTGAATATTGTGATTCTACACCCTTACAGTATTAGAGTTTGATCTATCAAATGGGAGCATTGCCAAAACACTAAGTTTGATCTCAGAGAACTCTATCCAATACAACAAATCCTCTCCAAAGTTCTTAATAATCCTTTTTTAATGTGAAATTGTTCACGTTGCTTTATTCTACCGCATGTTAAAACATCTTATTGATGTTAAAGTTGGATTTGCTTTGTATAAAACAATACACTTGTTGATTGGATGTCAACTTGATTTAAGTTTCAAACATTACAATTGGGCTCTGAAAATGCAACTCAGGTTTCCTCTGAAGTTGCATGTGATCCATATAATGAACATTGGTGGCAGGTATTGCGGAATGTAGACAATAAGGAAGACAACCTTATTCTGTAATTTTAATGGCTTTCTCCTAACAAAATATACTGGATACAAAATAGGCTAAAACCTCAGAGGCTAAATGAGATTCTGATGATATTGTAAGATTCATTCCTTCCAGTGTTTCACAGTGGACAATCTGTAACAACCTATCTATGAAAGTGTCTATTAAACATAGGTGAATGTTACCCCCATGGTGCTGTTAAATATATTCCATGAAGAATATGCTTAACCAGTGGTATGTACAGTATTTGATAACAGTGAAATTTTCAATATTGTAAGCAGCAAATCTTTTGCTTCCTCTGTAATAGACTATATGTCATATCTTATCATTTATCAAGTCTCCTCAGTAACTGACAATTTCACGGCAGCCAGTATGTTAACTTTAAAACCTTTAAAAACATGTTCCAAATAAAGATATACTTGATTTGTGCTCTAGAAGTTTGCTGAATTACTTTCTAAATTGCAGCTCGGAGTTACTTCATGGTTAATGTCTGATAGTGCAGATATTCCAATTACCCTTTCCTTGTAATAGTTGACTACTGCACTAAAAATTGAGAAATTTGTTGATACATGTAAGAGGTAACATGAACATTGCTTATTGACAAATGTTGAAGGTGTTGAGCTTATGATTGAACATGTTTTGAAACAAAAGTTGAATCTTATTGATGAACTTTTGGCTTTGTACCATGTTAACATATTGAAGCCTCCGAAACGTCATATTTGTTAACTGAAGCCTCGGAAACACATTATCTTGAAAATTAGAAGTTTGGTAAGACAAATGCAGTTACACTAATATTTGTGTGGGTAAACTGTACCCCTTAGGTACTGATGCTGCGGTGCTGTTTTGATCTACATTCCATCAAAGCTCATGTGGTGAACAAGAAAAATATATTGCAAGGGCCAGGTTTTTATGCAATTTTGAACTTATCATTAAAATATTTGTGTGACCAGGTCAGTTTGGATAGAAACAGTTTCTTGGCCCATGAAGTTCATCCTGATGGCAATTGAAAAATACCAGTTGTGATATACTACCTCTGTAGTGGTTGGTCATTCAGCCCTGGATGCTAATGCTGTTTTTTGTCAGATTTCTCTCCTTTTTCCACATAGGACAAATTTTCATCACATATTATGAAAGAGTTTAAGCTCCAGAACTTTTCTGCACATGATTACATAAAAAAATTTTGTGCAACTCCACTTTGAAATTTTGGTGTCAAAAATCAAAAGTTACACCCTTTACCGTGAAAATGACCATATAAAATTGGAACTTGAACTGTAATTGAACTTAAATTTTTTACGGCATGTTAAACAGCATTTCCATTTAGGATCTATGAATCAACACAGAGTGAGCCACGTCAAGATCGTGACAAGTGAAGTGTTTTTGCTTGCTACAGCACATATTAACTTAGGAACTTTATGTAAAATGTGCGGGGAAAAACCGGTTATAATGGAAGTACGATTTTTAGACGTCCGATTATACTGGTTATCTTTTTTGGAACACCGCGAAAGCTTACAGAGCGCTAATAAAATAGCCAGATCTTTTTCATACAGTTCATTGGAAAAAAAAAAAGGTTCAGACAGTTGTGTAGCCCAACAACAGTAGTAAATACTTGTGTTCCTCATTTTGTGTACAGCTGTTGGCACTATTTAGTTCACATGTTTATTGTTATTGTCCTTGTTTGTTTCTACGTTGCTGGAGAGAGTTCATTGGACAATACTTCTTCGAGATGTACCGTGAAAGTCTGTCTGCTTAGCAATTCAGCCAGAAACCACGAAACTAAACAGCTTAAGATTTCGCGAAGAGTCGGGCAGAAACCTGTCCTGTTACAATAGAAAAGTCTCTGCACAGAGGAGCAGTGAATCTGCTGACTCGCATAGGGGAACAGGTAGTTACTTTTTGGCACATCTGTAAGTTAGAACTTCACAATAAGGTCTGAGGGAACGGCAGCCATTGGCGGAGGGGATGACGGCAACTTCGGCTGTGAATTTTAACTTACCAGGGCATCATGGCAAAAAGGAAATGTACGACGGCAATGGCCTTCGTGGCCGCTGTTAAATTCGAGGCCTTAGGTACTGTCTAACAGTACTACATACTGTATACTAAAGACCCCAAAATTTGAGGCACCCCGAAGTTGGCTCACTGTCACAAATCTCCAGCTATCACCGTAGCAATGTTCCTTTAACAAGCCTGTTTTCAACCCATCCAGCATTTTGTTTTTCACGATAATGCATCCATTTCAGGTACGTGCAAACAATAATAGGATCAGTCTTCAAGATTTTTTTTTAACTTCATCCTATGGTTAGGTGTATATTTCACCATTGAAAACATACTCCTCCAAAACAAGAAAAATTACCTTGCTACGGGTGTACACTGCCCTGAGGTACTACTCCCATACATAGTTACTTGAGTATAGTGTGCTGAGTGCAAAACCAATGTCATTTGGTTATTTGACTTTGTTAGTGACTAGGGCTGTCAGTTTGCGATTAGTGAACTAAACGTTTAATCGCATCTTTTTGCGATTACTCGGGGATTAATCGCATTTGCGTATGTATAACCAACCCGAGTAGTAACATGTATAGTAAATATTGGTTATGAACCTACACTGTGCATACAGTATATGTGTGTGAATCCGTAGTATAGTAATTTGCAATCGTGCGCTCGCCAATACTGAGTTAGCGTTAATACAACGCACATGTCTGCCTCGAAGCAGACTCCGTTTTAACTTTTTTCCACCTTTTTCTTTAGTCACAAAACATTTCGTGAAAGGCAATTTTTGGTTTCGATAAAAAGAGAAACCTATGCATTCATGTTGGCGTGTGTGTGTATGTTTGTGTGTATGTGCGTGTGGGTTTGTCTTTGTGTAAAACAGAGGACCTAAACAATAGACTTCCAGGTCCTCGGTAGAAAATTCAATAGATTTCTCAAGTCCTCAGTTGTCTAACAATAGACAGTCTATTGTGAATGTTAGGGTTAAGTAAGCAGACACAATGGAGATAACAATGAAGTCCTCAGTTGTGTGTAAAAACACGACTGTGTGTGTGTATAGGTGTGTGTGTATGTGTGTATGTGCGTATGTGTGTGTGTGTTTGTGACACTTTGCTTGTTTACACGATATCTTGAGAATGGAAGATCGGACAGTTCTCAAACTTGGTACACAGATACCCCATAATAAGAGGAAGAATCCTAACGATTTTGGTTGAGGTCAAAGGTCATCTGGGGTCACAGGGGGTCAAAAACCAAAATCCTTGTTTACACAATATCTCAAGACAGGAAACTTCGATTAATTTCAAACTTGATATATTGATGCGTTATGATATAAGGAAGAACCCTATTGATTTTGGTGGAGGTCAAAGGTCATTTGGGGTCACGTGGGGTCAAACCCTGAAATCCTTGTTTACATGATATCTCATTGTAGAAAACTTGGATTAACTTCAAACTTAATATGTTGATGCGTTATGATGTAAGAAAGAACCCGATATATTTTCCTGGAGGTCAAAGGTCATTTGGGGTCACGTGAGGTCAAACCCTGAAATCCTTGTTTACATGATATCTCATGGTAGAAAACTTGGATTAATTTCAAACTTGATATGTTGATGCATTATGATGTAAGAAACAACCCGATTCATTTTAGTGGCGGTCAAGGGTCATTTGGGGTCACATGGGGTCAAACCCTGAAATCCTGGTTTACACGATATCTCATGGTAGAAAACTTGGATTAATTTCAAACTTGATATGTTGATGCGTTATGATGTAAGAAAGAACCCGATTCATTTTCGTGGAGGTCAAAGGTCATTTGGGGTCACATGGGGTCAAACCCCGAAATCCTGGTTTACACTATATCTCAAGGTAGGAAACTTGGATTAATTTCAAACTTGATATGTTGATGCGTTATGATGTAAGGAAAAACCTAATAAATTTTGGTGGAGGTCAAGGGTCATTTGGGGTCACATGGGGTCAAACCCCGAAATCCTTGTTTACACGATATCTCATGGTAGAAAACTTGGATCAATTTCAAACTTGATATGTTGATGCATATGTTGATGCGTTATGATGTAAAAAAAAACCCTATTGATTTTGGTGGAGGTCAAAGGTCATTTGGGGTCATAGGGGGTCAAACTCAGAAAAACTTGTTTAGGATAGCTCAAGGTTCGAAAGGTGGATTGATTTCAAAATTAGTGAATGAATGAATTATGGTGAGAAGATGGTCTGTGTATGGTTTTTTTTTGTGGAGGTGAAAGGACATCTGGGGTCATGACCGGCAAACTTTGAAAAACTTGTCAAAATGGGATATCTCAAGGTAGGAAACTTGGATGGATTTCCTAATTAGTATGTGGATGTGTTATGGTGAGTTGAAAGTACTGTACCTGTTGTTTTTGGTGGGGGTCAATGGTTATTTGGTATCACCTGGCATCAAACTCTGAAAACCTTGCTTGCAGAATTTCTTAAGGCACAGTATGAAATTTGGCTTTTTGAATATAGAGATGTTTTGGTTAAAAGAAAAACCAGTCACTTACAGGTGGAGACAAAGGCTATTTTGGGTCACCAGTTGTTACAAGAAATGTAGCATTTTATTGAAAAGAGCATGTAAGTATCATCGAAACCTCAATGCATTTTTGCATTCTGGTTATAAAATCGCTTCGATTGGAGGTTCATTCAGATAGAAGTAAAAAAACAAAAGTACAAAAGTAGCCACCGCACCTCCTATGCCGACAGCTGCAGGACTGACTCCAATAAATTTAATTTTGACACTTGCCCAATCTACCCATTTGTTTCATTCCTAAATCTAATTGTCCCCCAAAAATAGTGTGGCTTGAAGCCACAAAAAAAAAACCAGGCCTAGGGCCTAGCCACCTAAGTTTACAGTACAAAATGTAACGTTAGAGCTAACAGTGATAGGCGGCTACTATCAAATCTAGACATCGTAGTTTTCACCTGTCATTTTAATATTGTTTAAGTTACCGCCCAATTACATAGACGTACGTCGTACGTTTGCAGCACATCACCGGCGCGGGACCCGCTGCTACATGCACAGTATAATATACACATGCTGCCTTCAGGTAGCTGGCTGCTCCATGTAAAAGTGCTCAGAAAATGGGTGTACTTCAGTTGGCAATAACATGACACCCTCCGTCAATAATTACATGTACGTTAAAATATCGTTAGAAAGTTGAACTTGGTATTTCTTGAAAAGTGTCAATTTCAGGTTGAAATTTTGGGAGACGTACAGTATGCCAGTAACAAATTGACAAGTGGCTGTTCAAATTGAACTATTACGGCGAAGTGCACAGTGGCACACAAGATACTTAAAAGACACTACGGTGTATGCATTAATTTAGTGCTTTCAAATTTCATTGTAAATTATGTTCATTACAAATGCATTGGTGGTGTTGAAGTAAAGCCTGTCACAACAGGTTCCGTGTTTGGGGTTCACGGATTAAAACGTCCCCCCCCACATGACACCACACCCAATCACCTGTAAACTAGCGAGGGTTGGGTGGAGAAAAGGTGCATATCATAGCTCTGCGCAATTTTTGAGCTTCTTGTTCACACCGTTGACTTTGTTTGCTTTGTCAATGCAGCTAAACTTGTGAAGAATGATGTTACATTGTTTACTTAAAGTAAGTCAGAGACCCTGGGGCATGAGATGCGATTAATCGCATGTAACATTATACCAAACGATTACATGGCTTGCGATTAATCGGTGATTAATCGCTGACAGCCCTAAAACATTGCCATGAAGGAAACCCAAGTTAACTGTAGGCAGTTAAGTAACCCGTGCATACTGAAATTAGCCATATTGTCAAGGGATAATATTTTTCTTCTTTACCATCTTGGAAACAGGCAAATTATAGCTAAGTAGTGATGGGGATATAATGCATACAGATCTTTAAAGTTATGATGGTGTTGTCTTACAAAACTGTTTGTGCACCATAAGCAGTATGGCAGTAGTTTCTGTGAAAGTGGTTTTGAGCTCCATGGAACTGGCTGAATATTTCTAAAAACATACTAGAATATTTGAACCTATAAACAATGCATTAGCCGGTACAGGCGCTCACGAGAGCCCGAGCCTCGCACATCTTTCCTCGCTCACGCAGAGCTCGTAAATGGCGTAGCTAGCCAAAAATTCGGGCATTGCAATGAGCTCTGTCACGTGATATGCAAGAGCCCGCCCTCGCTCACAGCATTTACGTGCTGCATGACTTTACAGGCTAAAGGGGAATTCCGATGATTTCCTTACGGGGAACTGTTCCCTGTACCTCGTAAGGCTTTGAGTGCAGGCATGTACTATGTTTGTGCCTGTGCATGTGTGTGTGTTGGTACATAGATGCCCCAGACGGAGAGAAAGAACCCTGTGTTTTTATGGGAGGTCAAAGGTTATTCAGGGTGCTGGGCAGCCATACCTAGCACTCAATATTACCACCCAGCACTCAAGGCAAACACATGTCTTCCCACCCACCACAAATCTGCCTACCAATACCTAAAATTAGCCCCAAATTTACTCCCTACAGTAAAATGTGGGGAAATGAAAAAATTAATGGCTGAAAATTGGGAAAGATGCAATGGGGGTATGGTTAGACACTTTTGTCACATCAGATAATTACCCAGCACTCTGACTTAGCTAGCTACAGTACTACCCTGGACCCAAATAAAATTTATGGGCAATCAAACTTCTAGTTCTAACCGTGAACAGTTGGTTACATCAGTTCATGAAATGACCAAGTTTATTTCCTCTGTGAGAACCTGTCGACAGTGCATATCACCATTCTGAATGTGATAACCACTTTACTGCTTGAAATGGGAAGTACTGGTCAGAAAAAAGGTATCGGTGGGGCCTTTGAGGTGTAAGGAGACATGCTTTAATGTTTTGTCCACCTTTTGCCTGGCTTTTTTTATGTAGCATGTTAATTAGAGAAGCAGTTATTACATCTCCCACAAACTGTATTGCAGAGACCAATATTCTAAATAATTATCTAGGCACAGATTCCTTTGAAACTCTTCATCCTTAACAGCAGTGTAATAATATGATGTTTTTGTCCATAATTTCAGTTTTGGGATATTGTCCCTTTAACTAGCCAAAACTCAATAGCAAATCAACATAAGATATAGTATTGAAAAATTGGCTCTGGTAGCCTGAATTGATATATGTTTAGGCAAAGCTATCAAACTTGATGGATATTTAAGTCTAAGTTTAAGTGATGAGGTCTGCCAACAGGTTTTTTTGTCTGACCCATTTCATGGCCTATATTTGGTGTTACCGTATATTCTGTAATAAACGCTCCCCCTCTAATAAATGCCCCCTCAAAATTTTTAACAACTGCGTAGGCCAAGGCCTCCCGCACTACAGGCCCAAACCACAGATAAAGCTAGTGTTTGACTGGTTATGCATAATCATTATTTAATTTAACAATCGGCCCGATGCCAATTACCGATTATTAGAAAGAGGGAAGACATGTGTCTGTCCCTAAAGTACGTGCCCCTTGCTTTGTGCATATCGTTCAAGTTGGAAAATATTGTGAATAGTTCCGTTTGTTTTGCGAATGGAATATCATTTTTGTAGGCCTAATATTTTCTTTTCAAATGTGGAGATATAATCCAATCGTTAATACAGTAGGATTGTTTTCAGTCGATTTCACATTCCCTTTGATAGTTTAGCTCTTAGGCAAACATCATGCTCTGTTTAGTTTTCATCCCCCAATCATGTCGGAAGATTTGCAGTATTTTACTGTACTCGGTTGTAGTTGCGTTAATGTACTGTAGAATCCCGCTTTAATGAGGCCATGTTGAAATACGCAATCATAATAATCTTAGCGGTTCTGGGGCAGCAAAACAATTGCACCTGATTAACGTATCCTATGGTTCCTTACGGATATAAATATCCCCGTAAATTTTTAGCAGTTCTTGTCCAAAACTTACGTCTTGTTGAAAATAATCTGCAATTGAAATGCACGCAAGTGAGTTCCCCGAAAAATCCAAGTACGCAGAGATTTGTGATGTCGTTTCTTGTTGAATTTAGCACGGGGCTCGCCCGGCTGCGTTAGCCGGTTATATCAGCATAGGAAATGTGATCGTCGTAACACATAAACTCAACAGAAAAATTCATCACGAGGCTTAGTACTGTATTTTCACACACTAAATCACATAGGTGATGGCACAAGTTGTGATTGGCTGGCTAGAATCATCGCATTTGAACCAATCATGATGCAGGGGCAATTTAAATTTTGCAATGGATTGTATGCATATGATGTCACCTAGCAAAACATGATGCCTTGCTTGGCGGTTAAAATGGACACACATGCATAAGCGTGTGGGCGAAGAAGTAGCCTGCATGAGACCACATGCATCACTGTTTTCGTTGGCGATGACGTTCGCATTTCATAAGTCCTACTGCAAATAACATTACGGAAGGAATGTGAGAAATGGCTTAATTTATGCAGGATAATAACCACTGAACTTTCAAAAATTCTAGGTGCTACGTGTACAAAACGTGCACAGATATACATGGTAAGCTTTGGGACTTGGAAATACAGCCAAACACTGCAGCTCGGATAGTCTGTACTTGTGCTTTTGTACAGAACAAATTACACAGCAACTTACGCGGCACTTTTTCCAGACTGCAAGGAATACAATTCCAGGTTATACCACATTGTTATGGGGAAAAAAACCAACGATCGCGCTCATGGCAGGGGTATAATTTATACGTTTGTGCTTATCAGTGCATTCCGTTTTGGCGGGAAGGATTGAGTACGGTATTCACAGGAATTTTAACGAAATTAAGAGCAAGTTGCAAGTATATTTGTGCCCTTTTTTCAGTTTACAAATAATCGGTGGTAATGATGGGTTGAATGGCAGAATTTTACCAATGCGGATTAGTTAATTTTTGGTTCCTTGCGGTAGCAAAGGAACCTATGTAGTCAGGTTGGCGTGTGTGTGTGTGTATGTGTGTGTGTGTGTGTGTGTGTGACACTTGCTTCGGTACGCTCTAACTCAACAAGGGAAGGTTGGATGTAACTTGGATTTGGTACATAGATTCGTCATAGGGAGAAGGTGTGCCCTATCGTTTTTGGTGGAGGTCAAAGGTCATTTGGGGTCACCAGAGGTCAAAAACTAAAAACCTTCTCAACAGGATATTTCTAGTTAGGAAACTTGGATAGATGTCATACTTGGTGCGTGGATGTGTTATGGTGTAAGGATGAAATTGGATATGTTCGGTGAAGGTCAAGGGGTCATCTGAGGTCACCAGGGGTCAAACACTGAAAAACGTTTTAACACAGTATTTTAAGGTAGAAAGGACAGATTTCAAATCAATCTGTGTTTGGTTAAGGTCAAAGGTCATCAAGGTCACTGGAGGTCAACTGCTGGAAATGTTATTTAGAAAAACTTGTAAGCTAGATAAAGATAGTTGCAATAGATTTTTTATCTCATCTAGTTTTGCATGCTTACGCACTCAAACACCTTAGAAATTTGTCCTTTTTGTTCGTTCAGTAATGATTCCTTTGGGTTGTACACATATTTTGGATCATTCAAAGTTTTAAGAGGGCAATAACTGAAATCTGTAGATTTCACTGAGCACAGGTCACTCTGCATTAAACTGGTCTCTCTGCCAGTGGAAGCAATGCATGGGTTTTACAATATGTTTCTTTAATACTGCTGTGCTCTGTGGGGTAACCTTATCCTCATTCTATTATCACACTTCATTAATCACTTGCTTTCTGCTTGACTGCTGAATAAACCCTGTTTTCTGTGTAGAGGTAGCAAACAGGACAAGTGGTAGATTGTTTTAAAGTAACAGCAAGTTTTATTTGAGAGCAGGTAAAAATAACTTGTGAGAGAAATACAAGGGGTGTTTTTCATTCTCTGACCACATTGTGTATCATTTATTGGTGATAATATCAAATTTGATTACAAGCATAAATACATATGGAAATGAGGTAGTGTTTTTGAAGGATCACCAAGCATTACAAAAGTTGAATGTTAGTAAGGCCACAGAAATTTAATCTTTGATTTCATGTAAAATTAGTACCAAAATACCCCTTGTGAAGATGTTACAAACATTGAGTATGAACTTTTGCTTAGCTCTATTTCACAGACTGACTGTACATTTCTCATAATATCTAGCAAGGAACCACAGTGCCCATTGGGCTCTTGTTTATTACAATATACCCTCAAATAAATGCCCCCCTTTTCAAAAATGAAACGCCCCGGGGGCGTTTATTACAGAATATATGGTAAGTACCTGAAGTGGAGCAATTAAACTTGAAACTATCTAGGCCTAATGATTGGAAATTTTTAATTTATTTATCTGTGGCAAGCTGCATTTGTTCCCAGTATAAAGTGAAGGCAATTATTGTATCATGCATTTTGCTCTCATTTGGTTGGTACCCATTAGCAACTTTACATTAATTGTTTTTACAGCTCACTGCTCTGTATGAGTGTAAGCCCCCGATCTCCAGGGCAAAGATGACCCAGCTCACCAAGTCAGCTATCAAGGCTATCAAACTGTATAAACATGTTGTACAGAGTGTGGAGAAGTTCATTCAGAAGGTATGTACTTAAACCAGCAATTCTGCCCAGGGTAAAGGAGGGATTTGTCTCCACTCTCCAAGTGAAATTAAAGGAGTGATAATTCCTAATTGTTTGTTTTTGTTAGGTGGAAGTATCGTGGTGTATAATTTGAAAATCATTCCTCTCCCCCCCCCCCCATCCAAAAAAAAAAAATCCCTTTAAATCACACAGTCTATGAATGTATGAAAAAAGTCAAATAAAACATACTGGATGATCTTCCTGTATAATATATATAGCAAAGGAGATTCTGGATCACAATGTGAATCATAGATGTTGCATCTTGTCCTCCTCCCCCCTTCCCCCACCTTTTAGTAATCCTAGCAGAAACTCTGTGAACTTTTACTGCATCGTTGTGTATTTGGTAAAGTTGTGAAATACTTTGAGGAGACATGAAAAACTTGTGTTGGCAATCACATTTTTGTTATTGGAATAATTTTGTTCAATGCTTTCCAAGGCGAAGGTGTATCCGCTTTTGTGGTATATCTCATAATTCTAAACTCTCTAAACTTTTTTGTCACCATTTTGTTTGCCATCAAGTTGCTCTCGGTGAAAAGCAATTGTAAACTAAAATTTTATCTTTATCTTGTATTTTAGTGTCGACCAGAGTACAAAGTCCCAGGATTGTATGTGATTGATTCAATTGTGAGACAGTCAAGGCATCAGGTAAGTCAAAGGTATTTCATTACATTGCTCTAAGTCTTCCTATACAGACGTGCAATCAGGAATTAGGATGGTTAAAGTTATGGTTGAAGTGTCAAGTCAGAAAGGTAATATAGGAGTGAGTGTGGTGGTCATTATGAAAAAGAAATTAAAAACAGTGTAAGGGTTTGTTGCGTAATGCTAAATGAAATAAGGTGAAATATTCTTCTGTAATAATAATATATTTTATGAGTGGTAATATGTCCCCATGAAATCCTGACCTACACAGAATAAATGAGGGGTTGAGAAAGGAAAGATAGCACCATTATTATTGTAGTTTTTTAGCTCACACATGCACACAGTACAAATGTGAAGTTTATAATGGGGCAGATAGTGTCAACTTTTCAACAAAATTTTTCTTCTTCCTCATGTTTGGAGATTTGGGGCTGAAATTTTGGTGTATAATTGCTTGTGAGCAGAGAATTAATATTGCCTGCTTGCATTCTAATGTTGTAAAGCTAGGTTGAACTTAAGTATTTTGAAGCTGCCTTTGGAAGGCTAGGTTCAATGTGCCTGCTGAACAGTTAGCTATTTATTTAATGCACTTATGGCAATGTGCTTGGTTGTGTGTTTAGTTCTTATCTTGCAAGTGGTTATGCAGGTTGTTGCAGATTTACGTGCAAAATTATGGTTTTGCCTTCATTTGTTTATTTCCTCCAATTAAATTTTGTAATGTAAGGAAATAGTGAAATCTGCTTCTGGTTTTTAGCAGACAATGGAAATTGTGTGAGCTTCAGAACAGCATAGCTGTTCTGATTACTATATTGCTATGTTGAGGAAAGGTTTGTAAAAAGCAATTTTGAGCATAAATTCTTTTGATTACCTCTAAGGAAAATATGAATTTTTCTGGCATTGATACAGAAAGCATGATGGGATAAAGAAAAATAATGCTTGTTTTTTTTTTTTATCTACAGTTCAGTCAAGAGAAAGATGTGTTCGCTCCTAGGTTTGCCAAGAACATACATCAGACTTTTACTCATCTCTTTAAGTGTCCAGCAGAGGACAAAGCAAAAGTTGTAAGGGTGCTGAATCTGTGGCAGAAGAATGCAGTCTTCTCTGCTGAGATAATTCAACCTCTTCTTGATTTAGCCAATCCCGAAAAAGCAGGTCAGTTGATTTTTTAGAGAGCAAGTTTGGCTTTGAAGCAGATCAGTGTTCACTGGGTTCTTCTACATTCAACTTAAAAGACCCCGTTCACCCTGCTTGCCCTTCATTATCCTTCAGAATAATAGCAGTGCCCAATTTGAATTTATGCTCATGTTGGAAAAGAGCAAACTTCTGAAACTAAAGAGGATAAGCAATAGCAGCTGACCTCAATTCCACCCCCTTTTTTCTTATTGCACTTTAACATTGTTCCCAGTTGATTTGCAAAGATGAAAAAGTGGGGCTACTAGATTTTTAAGGATAAAAAAGAAGGGTGAGAAAGATCATGAATGAAGGGTGGGCAATGGTCACTTTGACAAATAATTTTGAAGGGCAGGGGTCAAAATAAGTCTTCAAATTTGGACGGCAATCAGGTCCCTACTTATGAATCTAGGGTTGAAATGAGAAAACAAGGAGCCCAAACATAAGTAAAAAGTGACTCAGCCATTTTGCTACTAAAGGAAGTCAACCCATTCTGTTATGCTGAACCATACATCATGTTCCCTATAAAAATGTAGGGGTTTCGCAAGTACTAAGGTTGTGTATATAGACCCACCATATTTGCATTGGCTGTTGCCCAATAGAGTGGACATATGTAAAATTACCTCCTCTTCGAACCTATTCCTTGTCCAAAACATGGTGATACACCATAGATTTATGGAATGCAATAGTGCAATGGTTGTGCAGTGAAACCCTACATACAAATGGTAAAGTAGGGTTTTGCAGGGAAACCATGTAGTGAAGGGATCAACAAGCACACATTATTCATACAGTGTATATTTTCGTGTGAGAGAAAGTTTACAAGTGCTGCATGTTTTTTGTCAATGTTTTTTATGTACCCTCTAATGGGATGCTCAGCCTATACCAAATACACACACTGTGAGTTAGTTCGATAAGATTTAACGACATTCCAACACCAATGTGTTATATTGTGTGATACTGTTCAAATACTATTCAAGTCCTCCTGTTAAGTTACCTCTAACGACAGGCGGAGACACACACTGTGGGATGCCTGGAGATGTTCATGTGCAGACTGTACAATTAGACTTGCTTTATTTAGGAGCCAATAAGGGTCTTTTCCAGTTTACACTACGTGCCCCAGCAAATTTCTGTAGGAATATCTGGGCCCCTCGTTATTTTGACTCTTGTAGAAGGATCACCATTTTTAATTGCATTGCTGTAAATATGCAGTTTATTAGTCTGCCAAATTTGGCAATGAGACATCAAATTACTCTGTGGCAGATTAAGAAAAATTATGTGTACATTAATAAACCATGCAGTTGGAGGATGCTCTTGTGAAAGATTTTTATGTTAGAAATTGAACTTGACATAGTATTTATATATTTCAAAGGGTCAAAAGGCTTTAGGTGTAGATAGCAGAATTTTTTAACCTGGGTTTTTCACTTTGGACAGTGAATGCCCCAGACTCTTTCCCCATTTCTCCACAAAGTAAATCTGACCCTTTGAAGAAAGTTGGCCTCTATTAAATGAATTTACTAATACTTGATAAGTTGATATGGATCTTGACTTTGAATGTTGTTTTAGGATGTGTTGTTTGGATTATAAGATTGGTTCTTTTCCTGTTTTCATAGGTGATGTCCAGGTGCCAGCACTACCAGAAAAAAGTGAGAAAAAGAGGGTGGAGGCTGAATGGCTTAAAGCCCAAGCAGCTCAGGCAAGTTCTGAACAGCAGAAGAAATCTACACCTTCCCCGTCAAAGAAGTCAAGATCACACCGCCATTCCAGCCCAGAGGACAAAACTTTAGCTTTAGTCACAAATTTGTTGCAACAAGCCCAGAAGGGATCTTCTGTAAGTTGATTCACACTTGACATATATTAATCTGTTATTCTCCTGCTTGTCTCTCCCATAACTACTATTGGACAGTCCATTTGCTGCCAAATGATCACTGGCCAGAAAGTTTTTATCTGGTGAATCTATGCCATATCCCACTGTCCTAACTCACCCTTGTTTCATCGCCAACAAAATTGTTAACTTCATGGTGTATTGACCCTGATTTCCATTGCCCTGCTTGGATTTTTGGCATTTAGACAAGTGTTTTGAGATTGAAAAATATTTTGATATTCTAAAAATGAAAGAAATTCAAATATCTTGGTGAATCAAGCAACCCATAACTTGATTTTGATACTGTCAATGAAATTACAAAATTTGTGATGTAAATGAGATTGAATGGTTATATTAGTTGTATGATTTATTTCCGGGCATTGATGTATCATCCTTTTTTCAACATGTTGTGAGCTTAATGTAAATTATGTAAACTTCATATATACTTTTAAAGTTGGTAAATTCTCATGCTTTTCATACATTCACATTGAAATTAGGTGACAAGATGAGGGTTTTAAAGAAAGCAATTAAGGACTAGTTTGTTTGGGTTTGTGATGCTACATGTGCTTTCTCCAAGTTCATTTGTGGTTGAAAATGAGACTACTTCATTGGCTAACATCTCAAGAACCAAATATATATGTCAATTCAGATTTATTTATATGAGTAGGACAATTACCTCTCTAACATATCAAAACTTAATGCCAGTTTGAACCTTTTAAAGCTAGCAAGTAAAATTGCTGCTTTGGTTTTGTTCATCAGTGCAATGTAGGCAGTTCATGAAATTGCAGTACAGCATTTGAAAGGGTTATTTGAGCATACCTCTAGAAGTATTCCTTTACCTCCAGTTTCTTGCAGCAATCCAAGTTTGCATCAAATAAGAAGTTTCTGGATGTGTGTCTGATGAAGACTGAAATTTGTTGTGATTTGTAACAAATGTAACTGTACATCTACACAACTAACTCACAAATGAAATATGACGTGATGTGGTCAAGTACATCAAACTAGAATCATTTGTTTGTAAGAAAAGGAATGAAATGCACTTAACCCTTAAATACTTCCAATTATTTTTTAGCAAAGATACCAGTTACATAGTGAATAATTGCAAAATAGAGAATATAGAGATTGCAAAGCTCCTGTGAGATTAATTAGTTCTCACTCTCCTGAGAAACGGTGATTCCTAAAACCAAAGGTATGACCACAGCATCATTTCATCTGAAAAGGAAACAGGTAGGAAATAGGTCAACTAAATAACTTTGGACTGCTGTATTTTCTCTGGAAGATCAGAACAAAGGGAAAGTCATCTAATTGAAGCTTAGGTCTTGTCAAGAGTAATTTGATTCTGCACGCTTTAATTTATGCACTGGGCTTTGGAACTATTCGTAAGAACATTCACACAAAAGATCTTTAGTACTAATCATGTTGCAGTGCTATCTGCATTGTATTAGGGTCATAGGCCCATGGCCATATAATTAATCTATTTGCTAACCAGGAAAGTTTGCTAAAATATTGTGTCTTGACGGCAGGAACACCAACAGCTTCAGCAGTTACAGTTGATTCAGGAGACCATTCAGAAACAGACCAAGTCACATCAGTCCAGATCTACCAGCAAAGAGACATTGAAACTAGATGAGGCAGTCTTGAAACAAATACAAAACCTTACCAATCAGCTTACATCTCTAGCAAGTCAAGGCACTTCATCTTCAACAGAAGAACCAGCTTCAGAGTCCCCACCCCCTCCAGTAGTAGAGGAGGATCCTCCATTACCAGAAGAAAAACAGGAAGCAAGCTTTAATTCGGTTAGTGGTACACAAAATTAGAAGAAATGATGGAAACAACAAGTTGGATCATTCATATTGGGAAGGGGGTGGTGGGGGGGTGGTGGGAGGGAGGCACCTATTCTGGTTATTCATGAAGTGATATTCTGAATAGTTTGTGGAGTGTGTTTTAAGAGATTTGTTTGTAGACATTGTGCGAAAAGAGAAATGGTGTTGGGTATAAAAGTCGCACGTTGTGGACCATAGTTTTCCAACCTTGAGGTGGTAACCACTATTAAGGTTGTGAAACACTAATCATGGTTTTGTGAATTGGTGCAAGATATTTGGAAATTTGTCACTTCTAGTAAAGAATAAAGTAAAATATCACTTATCTAGCACTTTTGGGTAATCCTAGGGATGATATACTTCTGTAGTTAGGTAAGAACTAAACACATTCATTATGCAAGCCATCAAGTAGAGAGATGTATTCATGGTTATTTTGGGGGGTATATTTTATTGGGGTCATGATCTGAAGCTGTTACCTAAAATGGGCCGGATTAGAGGAAAAGATTGGAACCTGGTGATGTAGGCCATAAAAAAAAGAAGCCACGTAAGTGTACGTCAAGTCATTTTAAGCTTTCTTGTGGTCTCTGTAAAGTTCATTGCTACCAGTTCATTTGCCTCTAAATCTCTGTCTTTTATAACAGGCTCTTCTAGAATTTGATTATGGAGATGAAGAGGATGAACCTTCAGCCAAGAAAGAACCCCCTCCTGCAGCACCTGCCCCTGAACAAGAGCCACCACTACCTCCACCAGCACCAGAAGAGGTCCCAGCTGAAGCACCCCCACCAGCTTCGTGAGTCTATTTTCCATTGTGATGTTTTTTTCAAATATGTGGAAATTTGGTATGATGAGATGAGATTGCTTTGTTACCAGTTACTTTGAGTGAGAATCCTTTTGTCATTGAATAACTAGAGATAAAAAGCTAAGTTGTCAAGTGAAAAGTACCAAGGATCATAATATTTTGTTGTTTTGCTTCTTCTTCTTTCAATATAGAATACCAAATTTACAGGCCAGCTTGGAAGCAGTCCAGAAACTCACCCATGAATTGAATCAAGCACAAAGTCAACAGGAACAGATGCAGCAGTTTATGCAGCAGCAGGAGCAGCAGTTGCGCCACCAGTTGCCCCCTCCGCAGCCCCCACAACACCCTCCACAACACCCTCCACAACACCCTCCACAACACCCTCCACAACAACCCCCTCAACACCCCCCACAACCACCTTTTTCACAGCCACCTCCACAACTCCATCAAAACTTCTACCATCCAAGGCCACCTTTTGGTTTTGTTCCTCCACCACAACAACTGCCTCCAGCTTCAATACCTTCTGAGCAGTACCAGCCGGTAAGAATAGTAGATCCTTAAGGGATATTTAACCCTTTTGCAGCCACCCTTACTTAATTTTTCTACTGTGCCCTTTTCAGCAAGCTTGCTGAACATGGATCTTGGCATTGTAGGCAGTCTAAAATGAATTTTCAGCTGAACAGAATCAGAAGTGGATCTGGACATGGAAGTTGTACATGTATATTGTTCTATCCATTACTGTTGTTCAAAATGCAGTTCTGGCTATACAAATTTAAAATGGCCGTCAAGTTGCCTAAATTCACGGAACTGTTCCCAGTGCTTATGCGGCATGATCTTCATCTACCCTGAGATTGTACATTTTGTTTTGGAAAAGCATCCTCACAATTGGTCAAAACTCTGTTACCATCCAGCATGTTCAGAGACATGCCACATGAATCACTTTACTGTCTTTTTCCATCCAAGGCTACCTCCACAACTTTCTACTCTTATTAAAAAATACACGCTGCTCAGTCTGACTCGCTCATGGAGGCAGTCATTCTGTTTGCTCAAGATATTCAGAAAGTCACATCAGCTTCTAAGGGTATGTTCATAGTTAGATTGGTCATTTGAGGCAGGGTAGGTTAGATATGTAATAGTACATATGAGGCTGTGAATGGTACATTAACATGATATGTAATAGTATGTATCTGGCTGAGAAAGGATTGATACAACCGAGACATAGAGGGTTTGAAACTTGCAGTTGGAGCAAGGCAAATAAGTTGAGGCAAGGAGGAAGAACAGCACTTGGCTTATGAGTGCACCTGACTGTAAGTTGGGGGAATTGACTGCTACCCTTGCACACCAGGGTATTGCATCACCACATTTCTTAGAATCAATTCAACTCTATCATGTAAAATCCCCCTGTGTCGGTTGAGGGTTGTAGAATTTGCCTATGGTAAGAGGCAGCTAACGGGGAGGACTTGAAGAGTATTTGAACAGTATGACACTATATAACACATTCATGTTCGTGTGCCATTAACTCTTATCTAACTAACTAACTAACTATCATGTAAAAATATGTTGGTCTTTACTTGTCTATTATAGCACACTCTTTACATATCTTGGGTGTCTTCAGTAATACTGGAAAGGAGTTGATCAGTTCAACTTTTATCAGAACTGTTCTGGTTCTATTCATATTGATGCTAAGTTAGGATAACATGCTTGTATGTCAGTCTTTGTCTTGCTAAACGTTATCTTCATGTGTAAGGTATATATTACAATAGTCTGTCACTTTTGTAATATCTTGTTGGTATAGATCTGACAGATTTAGACATGAGACCTAAAGTTATGATGATTTCTACCAGTCTCTTTGATCAGTGTAGTTAAAAATGTGGAACTGAGAGAGGTCTCAAACTAGTGTGCATAGTTTCTCCCAAGTTGACATAAAAATAATTGCACAAATTTATCCCTCCTGAGAAATGCTTGAGTGTAATTTATTTTATGATTAGTTGAATTTTTCATAGTCTTGTTCATTTTATTTATGAATCTTTTATAGTCTGGTTCATTTTATGTATGAATTTTCCCTAAATTTTCCAGGAATTTCCATCCGAAGACGTTCCCTCTGAACCTGCAGAAAATGTGGCTGTTATACCAGATGATCCACCAGTAGTTGTGATAGAGGAATCACCTCCCAAAGAAACAGGAAGAAGCAGGTCAGTTTGTATACATGATTCAGTGCCAGTACTTGCTTTAGGGAAGGCACCAAGGCTTTAGCCATGAGTCATTTGGACTACCTGAGTCCCAGGTTGTCTCATATGTAGCCAGAGAGCTGTCCAGGCATCATTTGTACTACCTGAATACCGGATTGTCTCATATGTAGAGTACATGTTAGTGCAAGAATCCTGCTAGTTTCACCCATTTGGACTGTCCTGCACTCATCACCCTGGCCAAGGCCATCAGAGACACAATTCGAAATTGAGGCAAAAGGCATGGATAGTAGACAGCATAATCAGAGTGATGCCTGATCTGGATTTTAAAGATATTGATTAGTGGATTGAAATTATCTACTTGATGACAAAAATAATTGCTTACTAATGTCTTATTTGGACTATAACAAAAATTGACTGGTGGTTTGTAAGAGATCAAGTTGATATTGATATTATTATTTTACAACTTTTCAGATCGAGATCACCAAGAAAAAAGCGTTCTAGAAGTAGATCCCGTAGTAGGTCCCGGAGTCCCCATTCAAGGGGAAGACACAGGTCTAAACGACGTCATCGTTCAAGGTCAAGGTCTCATGGAAGGTCAAGAAGTAGAAGATCTCGCTCTAGGTCTAGAGATAGGGACAGATCTAGAAGACGTGATAGGGATGACCATAAGAAGGAGGATGATAAAAAACGTGGATTCCCTTCTGTTAAAGACAAGAAGGCTAGTGGTAAGTGGTGTGCCAAGTATTTTGGTGGTTGGAAACCTTTCTTCAATTCTGGTGAAGTAGAGGATTTTCACGTTATAGTCAGGGACAAAAAAGTGCTGATTTAGCAAAGTACTGCCCAAATCTTCACACTGTAATTTTGATAGAAACAGAACTTTCTCTGTTACATGGTCCGTAATATTTAGTTCACATGGAAATATTTCTGTAAGGGATTTTAATTATTTTTTAGGGTTTCATATGCAATTATGAACTCTAGTTACAACATTTGAGTTAGGCAGAACTGGTACTAAAGCATTGATGAAACTTCCAAAATGTAAAAAATGTTTTTCCTTCTGGCTAAACCTGTCATTCCTGGCTAAACCTGTCATTCCTGGCTAAATCTGAAAAAAAAAACTTGGGAAGACCAGAGCTTCCTTCTGCAGCACATTCCTGCTAATATCTGTGCAAAGCTGAGTGTGATTGGGAAGTACATGTATGAAGACCCTTGTAAATTTATTCATATCCAATAGTTATGGAAAAAGTTAAAATTTTGAATTTTGTGGTGTCCTGATATGCAAGAGTTTTGTGCATAATTTGAAAACGGTTTGGCCATATACTTTTGAAAACAGAATTGAGCCTACAGTTAAGTACTCACTCAAAACATTTACTTGTACGTAAGATAGGGGGATTGTCTAAGTTTGACCATTTGTCATTGGGTGTGAAGATAACTGAACTGCTATGGAAAAATTTGTTGAATTTCATAAGCCAACTCAATCAGCTGCTCTAAGCAGTGAACTTTCTCCATAACCCTTAGCTTACCTTTTCCTGATATTTTCCCTATTCATATTCTGTGCATTGAATATTCCACCTTTACTGAACACTTACTTTCCACCTTTAAGGGACTTTAACAAAAAAGGTTCAACCAGCCAAAAGTGTTGGGCAGTCCTGTCATGACCTTGGTGGATGAAACTGTGCTTTCAGTTGATAAGTGCTCTATGCTATTTAAAAACAGCAGTAAATACCTTGATAAAAAATCTTTTTCTCAGGGATCTGCCACATTCTGCTTTTTCCTTAATTCACAGGTTCTAACATGTAAATAGGTCTGCCGCAGTCTCAGGACAAACAGATTTTTATTCATGAGCATTTTCATGATGTTAAATTAAATTTTTTTCTTTTTGGCTTTGAGGTCAGTGACAAATAAAGTACCCGGAATGGTAAAGTAATGTTTTTTTTTTTTTTTTTTAACAAAATTTTGAAAGTAAGATACTTTCTGTTCCCTTTCCTACAGTGTGCAGTGTCACCATCTGGCTTGGACGTCTACCAAAGTCTGTCACAGAAAATGAAATAAAGCATCTTGTGGAAGAGAATGGTGGTGGAGAAATACGATCAATAGATGTAAGGGTCTGAAAATGAAGAATGTAAAAGATCACTGTCAATTCTACTAACCACTTCATAGGAAAAGATTTGGGAAACTTTATTTTAAAGAACACAAGCATGTTGGGTTTTACTCCGACTAAAGCCTGTGCTACTTAAAGTGTTCAAAAATATGCCAATCATTGTAAACTCATGCATGATACATGGCTAGTGGAGATCTTAAAGGTAGTGTGACATGTCAGCAAAATGACCTGACTTCACTTGGCAGTTGTGGAGTGGAGTTTTATAAGGAAAATTTGTTGGAAGTTTCAATATATTTCACAGTTCTCAAGATATACCTCTTCAAAGTTCGAATGTTTCTGAAGAAACATGTTGGTTACGCAAAAATAATGATGTGGTGTGTTGCACAGTGCTGACATTTCTATTATTAACCCTACATAAATTATCTCTTAATCACACTTCAGTTAGTTTATGGTTTGGTAATTGATAACGAAGATTTCCAAGGACACAATTTAAACTTGCAAAATAAAACCTTCAGGACAAAGTAATGTTACAACTTTCCTTGAAGTTAAAATTGTAAAAACAAAGGATAACATTAGCTATATATGGTATGTCCCTCCCATGACATCACAAGATTTGCATATTGAGCTCGTATTTATTAATGATTAAGTGCAAATCAGAAATTACCATGTGAAATGGTCAATTTTTGATGGAAATTGTGGCTATTTTCATGGTTTTTAATGCTTTTTACATCCAATACCCAATTTTTCAGCCCAGTTGCAGTTTTGCAATAACATGAAGTGTGTGGTTAGCTTATTTTGCTACAGCATACTGACTGGAACTTTCTGTGTCAAAATGTGTGGACAATAGATAAAGCTAATCTGCATTAAAGTGTACCTCAAATCAAAAAATTCAAAAATATATATTGAAGAGCATGAAAAATGAATTCGAACAGTTCAAGTCCCATCTTCATATGACATTCCTGAGCTGAGATATAAAATGTTGAAGTTTATTCACTTAAAACAAATTGGTCGATTGCATAATAATTTGTGACTTTCTTCTTGTACAACTCACACAACATGCTTTGTTTTTCCTTTAAAATTTAAGATGTTTTTATGACCTTGGACACTTCCCGTTTGCTTGCATAGCATGTTGCACAAGGAGGGCTTAATTCATTACATCACCTCATAAGAGTAAGAGTGCTATCACGTCTTGGTACAAGGTGCAGTAACATTCAGAAAAACAAAGAAATACAAAGATTGTAATTTGAGTAGTACAAGAATGACATCACAAATTATTGCGCAATGTACCATTTTAGTTTAAGTGAATAAGCTTCAACATTTTATATCTCAGCTCAGGAATGTCCTATGAAGATGGGAGTTGGACTGTTAGAATGTACTTTTCATGGTCTTTAATATATATTTTTGAATTTTTTGACTTGAGGTACACTTTAAGTACATACCTGCTCTGATATGATTTACCTGAACAACTTCCAAGATTAGGACAGAATAGGACTCCAGTCTAAATGTCTAATAAAAAAGTCTAATAACATTTTAGTTAGACAAGTAATGTATGCAGCAAAAATAAGATTAATTAAACCTGTCTGGTAGGCAGAGCTGATGAATCTGACTATGTAGGCTACTTTGTTTGTGGATGCAGGGGGGAGGAGAGGGGATGCACAGGGGGGGGGGAAGGGGTTTTTATGCTGAGGTTAGTCAGTTGACTGGCTTACTCCTCCCTTTCATGTGATGGTTCCTATTTGCCCCTGCAATTTGCAGACCCTTGTAGCATCTCTAGGAGTATGTATGTAAATCTTATGCATAGGTTAAAGGCAGTCTTGTCTTTTTGGTGGACTTTTTGAGTTTTACCATTTCTTGGTCTGAATGGTTTACTCTGATATTTGTCTAGAGCAGAGGCTTTCAAAGATGAACTTGTGGGCCAAGGGTCACTTCAACTTGACAATCATTTCAGTGCATTTGGCAGTTTGTAAAAGACAACCACTTGAAAACGTTAAAATTTGCATGTAGATGTGGAAGTATACCTTGTGGTGAATGTCAATCTTCTGTTAATGTTTTGTTTTCACATTCGTTACTGGGAATTAATTTGTGGTAAACTAGGTGATGCCATAGCCTAAAATATATGTATGTAGGAACAAACACCTGACTAGATACTTCAATTCAATTCTACCCTATTTATAAAATGTTTCAAATTTTCATGGAACTATTGTTTTAATATTGAGGATGTAATGTCTGCTTTAAATGTGATCACTGATTTCCATTTCCTCAGATTGTTTCAGCTCGTGGATGTGCCTACATTCTAATGGCAAATAGATTAGAAGCATCCAAAGTCCTGGACTCCATTAAATATGCAAAATTGCATGGTTCAAATTTAAAGGTGGGTAGTTTATGTTTGTAATTAATGAGTAATGAAAATTTCGTGAAGCTGGCCTTTTGCCCTAACAACCGTGTTGTAATGTAGCTGTCATCTGTGGAAAAAATGTTAATACTGCCCTCATATTCCATTTAGAGCTGCCACGGTTATCTGTTTAACCGGTTAACCAACCAATCAACTGATAACACGGTCGCCGTTTCTCTGAACAAATCACCGTTTTGTATCCTTATAATTCAGATTGTTCAGTGCCGCAATTTCTGCTGTGTACACTTCAGACATTTGCACCATAAACCACAAAGTTCTGGGCTTAAAGTAGCACAATTGCTAATCTTGCCACACAAAATGATAAAAAGATATGATGAACTGATCGTCAAAAGCTTATGACCCTACCCTGCATTTGTATGTAGCTTTGTCTTGCTTATCGATCAGCTGGCACAATGAGCTGTGATTCTTCTTGCCGGAAATACCATTGCGTTAAAAGGCCAGTCGTACTTATCTTCCGAGTAGCCTTTCAACAATCAACTTGCCTTCAAAAGCCACAAGACAAGCGCTAGCAGGGAGCTGTAACAAAAGTGTGTAATGCTGCTGTGAAAAAGTCTCCAAACTATGTACTTTTATGGCAATAAAACTGCTGCGAAACCATGATTAGGGCACAAAAGTATATTTGAATAAATATCCCCACTCTAGCTAACCGAAATATTTTATCATGCTGCACCTCCATAAATTTCATTATTTCTCATTATTAGTAGCAGTATTTGGAAAAAAATTAACCCGTAAAAATATGATTGTAAGTGCCAGAAAATTCCTGCAGTTTTGTTGTTTACCCAATATCATAAAAAATGGAACATTCCATGTTGATTTTAATGAATAAGCATATGCAGTTTGTTGGCTGGTCAAGCTATGTACAGACTTGGTTGTAGTTGCAATAACGTACTGTACTGTAGAAGCCCACCCTAACGATGCACGTAAAAACATGCAACTAATTTTAGTGGTTCTGGGCAGCAAAAAAAATGGACTCTATTAACGTTTCCTTTGGATCCTTTCTGATAGAAATATCTCAGTATTTTTGGCACTTCTTGTTCAAACCTTACATCTTGTTTAAAAATAATCAGCAAATGAAATGCATTTAAGTCAGATCCCCCAAAAATTGACGTACGCAGAGATTTGTGATGCCGTTTGTTGGTGAATTTAGCACAGGGCTTGGCTGGCTGCACAGGCCAGCTATGTAAGCCTGGGAAGTGCGATCTTCATAACACAAACTCAATAGGGAAATTCGTTTCGAGGTCTGTTATTTCTCAACTAAAGCCCATAGGCAATGGCACGAGTTGTGATTGGCTGGCTCAGAATCAACGCAATTGAACCAATCACAATGTAGGGGCAATTCAAATTTTGCAATAGATCATATGCATATGATGTGGCCGAGCAAAATACAATCCCTTGTTTAGTGGTAAAAACAAACGAAAGTCTACTGCATGCATGGGATCACATGCATCACTGTTTTTGTTGGTTTCGATGAAAAGAGAAACCTATGCATTCATGATGGCATGTGTGTGGATGTATGTGTGTATGTGCGTGTGTATGTGCGTGTGTGTGTGTGTTTGTGACACTTTGCTTGTTTACACGATATCTTGAGAAGGGAAGATCTGACAATTCTCAAACTTGGTACACAGATACCCCATACTCAGAGGAAGAACCCTATTGATTTTGGTGGAGGTCAAAGGTCATCTGGGGTCACAGGGGGTCAAACCCTGAAATCCTTGTTTACACGATATCTCAAGATAGGAAACTTGGATTAATTTCAAACTTGATACGTTGATGCGTTATGATATAAGGAAGAACCCTATTGATTTTGGTGGAGGTCAAAGGTTATTTGGGGTCACAGGGGGTCAAACCCCGAAATCTTTGTTTACACGATATCTCATGGTGGGAAAATTGAATTAATTTCAAACTTTGTACATTGATGCGTTATGATGTAAGGAAGAACCCTATTCATTTTGGTGGAGGTCAAAGGTCATTTGGGGTCACAGGGGGTCAAACCCCGAAATCCTTGTTTACACGATATCTCATGGTAGGAAAATTGAATAAATTTCAAACTTGATATGTTGATGCGTTATGATGTAAGGAAGAACCCTATTGATTTTGGTGGAGGTCAAAGGTCATTTGGGGTCACAGGGGGCCAAACCTCGAAATCCTTGTTTACAAGATATCTCCATGGTAGGAAAATTGGATAAATTTCAAACTTGATATGTTGATGCGTTATGATGTAAGGAAGAACCCTATTGATTTTGGTGGAGGTCAAAGGTCATTTGGGGTCACAGGGGGCCAAACCTCGAAATCCTTGTTTACAAGATATCTCCATGGTAGGAAAATTGGATAAATTTCAAACTTGATACGTTGATGCGTTATGATGTAAGAAAGAATCCTATTGATTTTGGTGGAGGTCAAAGGTCATTTGGGGTCACATGGGGTGAAACCCCGAAATCCTTGTTTACACGATAACTCATGGTAGGAAAATTGGATTAATTTCAAACTTGATACGTTGATGCGTTATGATGTGAGAAAGAACCCGATGTATTTTCGTGGGAGTCAAAGGTCATTTGGGGTCACATGGGGTCAAACCCTGAAATCCTTGTTTACACTTTATCGCAAGGTAGGAAACTTGGATTCTTTTCAAACTTGATATGTTGATGTGTTATGATGTAAGGAAGAACCCTTTTGATTTTGGTGGAGGTAAAAGGTTATTTGGGGTCACATGGGGTCAAACCCGGAGATCCTTGTTTACACACTGTCTCATGGTAGGAAACTTGGATTCATTTCAAACTTGGTATGTTGATGCGTTATGATGTAAGAAAGGACCCGATTTATTTTCATGGAGGTCTAAGGTCACATGGGGTCCTATGGGGTCAAACCCCAAAATCCTTAATTACACTATCTCTCAAGGTAAAAAACTTGGATTCCTTTCAAACTTGATAGGTTAAGGTTAATGGGTTTTGATTAAAGGAAAAACCCAATTAATTTTGGTGGAGGTTGAAGGTCATTTGAGGTCACATGGAGTCAAACCCTGAAATCTTTGTTTACATGATACATCATCGTAGGAAACTTGGATTCATTTCAAACTTGGTATGTTGATGCGTTATGATGTAAAGAAGAACCCTATTTATTTTGGTGGAGGTCAAAGGTCAGAAGGGGACAAATTCTGAAAACTTTTTAATACAATATCTCAAGGAAGGAAGCTTGGATTGATTTTAAACTTGATATGTTAATGCATTATGATGTAAGGAAGAACCCTATTGATTTTGGTAAAGGTCAAAGGTCATTTGGGGTCAAAGGGGGTCAAACTCCGAAAACCTGTATAGGACAGCTCAAGGTACGAAACGTGGATGTATTTCACAATTAGTGCGTGTATGAGTTATGGTGAGTTGAAAGTACTGTACCTGTTGTTTTTGGTGGAGTTTAGTGGCCATCTGGTATCACCTGGCATCAAACTCTGTAAACTTTGTTTGCAGAATATCTTAAGGCACAATAGAAATTTGGCTTTTTGAATATAGAAATGTTTTGGTTAAAAGAAAAACCAGCTACTTACAGGTTGAGTCAAAGGTCACTTTGGGTCACCAGTCGTTACAACAAATGTAGCATTTTATTAAAAAGAGCATGTATGTATCATCGAAACCTCAATGCATTTTTGCATTCTGGTTCGTAATGAGGTCATATGATAACATTCCAAAAGTCCTACTGTAAAAAACTTTACGGTAGGAATGCTGGGAATTCCTTAATTTATGCAAGATAATAGGGCTTGGTTGTGCTGTTCATGGCTGGTGGGCCGTTTACAGTGCAACTGTACAGATCGCTACCATGACAAACATGTGAGCGCTCTACATGTATTGAACACTGTATCGCAAGCAAGCTGCATCAAAACAGCGGTCTCGGAGTGTTTCATGAATTGTCGGTCTTCGTAACTGACAATATTACATAGGATCAGGTGAGAAAATACAGCAGTTGGAGGAATGTTAAAAAGTGCACATGGTTTGAAAAAAGCTTAAGTAAATGCAGGATGGGCTTTCACTGTGAAAAGATTATATAAACTCAGTGCAAAATACCAGCATTTTTGCCACGTTAACAACGGCAAACATGACTTATGAAGCCATTTTTAGACTTGTACTTTCCTGTACAAAAGTGATGGCGCTCTTTGGAAATGTTGATTTTTTTGATGTGCTGAACATTATGTCATTTTCGGTTAAACGGTTAACCACTGGGTTAATAAAATTGGTTAAAGGGATAGTGAATTAACCAAAAATGCACAGCCCTAATTCCATTACCTTCATATTCATCAGCATTCAAGTTTTGTATAGGGTTCCTACAGTCATTGAAAACATGGAACAGACATAAACATTTGAAAAAAGATTATTTCAAGGTCTGGGAAAAGTCTTGAAATTCAGAGAAGTATTGTGAAGTCATGGAAAAACCACAGCAGTTTTAACGAAGTGGCATCGTGCCATTCTCACTCGTATTCTCACCCTTATTCTCACCCTTATATGCAAGTTTATTATACTCTTCACCTTAGATTTATTACTGTGATTCCTGGAATGCATGTGTTAGGGTAATGAATATTCTTAATTGGTGAGGAAAGAAATGTTTAGGAACCCTGTCCATAAAAAAATGTGATATAGTGGTACATATAACATTTTGTTAATCAGTGAAATATTATGAAGAGCAATTTTCACTGCACATTTTCCTGTACATTTAAGAGCAATCAATACCTTTAAGTGGTAGAGCATAAATTGGAAAAACATTCAGTATCTCTCTTCTTAATCCACAGGCTGCTTGGGCTCCGGGTGTTGGTGTCAAAGACAAGAAATTTAAGGATTTTTGGGATGTTGATAGAGGTGTTAGTTACATTCCCTGGGATTCATTACCAAAGGACCCTGAAAAAGTGGAACAGTTGGAGGAAGGAAGTGTGTTTGACATTGAAAGCTTGCCTGAGGAACTACGAAAGTGTAAGTTGTTAAGAGAGGAAAAAAATTGAGTTGATCATATGTGTTTGGGATGGATTAGGTGCAGGACACTGCAGACCAAGCCAGTGCTTGTGGCTGCGAGAATGTAGTTGATGCAATGAGTCAGTTTGTAAGGCTACTTCTGATGATAAATGTGGTTCATGAACATGCAGTGACTTTATTTCCTGTGAACTCCAGTTTCACAGCTAATGGTCCAATATGGCCTACAGGTGTGATGTAGTGATAGTGTTATAACAATTACTCGAGTCTTTCATACCAAGTAATGACTGATCAAGTTCAGTAACCGTTACATTGTGCTATCATACAAGCACTAAGGGTAAGTCCATAGGGTAAATCTTTACTAAGTGAATAAGCTTTCAAAACTGCTTTGTTCTCTGAGGTGCAGTTACAGGGAACCAAAGAAGCTTATTGTTGAGTTTTACCACTTAAAGACTATTGCAATCTAAGTTAGCTTATACCTTGCCCCTGGAATCTGATTGTTGACACCTACAAAATTGCACAGTTCATAACTCAAAAGTGTGATTTTTGCAACAGTTAATTTAAATTTCCATGGTCTCATTCCAATAAAGTTGAGTCTTCATTCACCCTGGAGTCTAACATTAATTCAACTTGCCCTGTTGATCATTACAGGTATCAGAAAATTACTCCAAGAGCAGTTGTCATGAAATTTACAGAGTTGGGTATTTGTTGTAAAAAGCATTGAAAAGCTAGAAAATAGCCCCTTTACTAAGTTTGTAGTTGGATGTTATTCAAGGTGAGAGCTTGTATCAGAGCCATTTATTTAGGACAACTTGTGAGAATGATGAAGTTGCGTAGATTTGCAAACCTTTCATGAAATGGGACTGAGCATTCCAAGTGTGAAGGCTAGATTGCAAACTTGCCATGGTATTTGTTGATGAGAAATCATGATCCTGAACTGAATGTAAGTACTGGAAAAAGTCTTATGATTTTGAAACTTCTTTCAAGCAGTTTTGCAATGTAAGGGGAAAGAGTATAGAAAATGAAACATATCAAAATGAAAATGTGAATTTTTCTGCCATAATAAAAAAATTGGCTATAAGAATGTGAGCATGAGCATCGGTGTAGTCTTAGACTAATACAATGATTGTTCTTTCTCTTTCTTCACAGGGAGAGAAGCTCAGGCTGCCCCAAGTGTGGTTCCTGAAGAAGCAGAGAGTGGTGGTAGTCAAGTACAAGAAAATCTGCTGCAAGGGATGCCTGTAGTACCATCTTTACCTGTTGGAACACTACCTACTGCATCTGGCCCATCCTTGCCCCAGCCTGGGCAGGTTGTGCCACCCTCATCTGTAATACCTATTTCAACACCCATAGTCACCACTGCCAGTAATGCAGGCCCAACAGCTCCTCCACAAATGGGGCTACATTCTGGACTACCTCCTCCCAGAATGCCATCCAGTGCTCCTGTTGTACGTATGCCCATGATGCCTTCTGGAGTGTTATCACCTTTCATGGGGATTCCTCCTGTTGGTGTAAGGTTGCCATCAGCATTTGTGCCTGGTCAACCCATAGGAGGTGGTATTCCTCCCCAAGCTGGTATGATGGCACCCCCAGGACTTCCTCCTCCTCCTTCAAGTCAAGCTGTGCCGAGTCCTCAAAGTACTGCTCAATTGGCTGAGACACAGCCCCAAGTACTTCAGACACAAACCTCAACTGCACCTCCTATATCATCTGCTCCACCTTTTGGTGCTTTATTGAGACCAGGTGGGCCCATATCTCTCATACCTAGGAGTGCTGATGGAATGATGACCACCCCAAGCAGTCTAGCAGTCACACAGCCATCACCAATAATTGGTCAAATGCCAAATCGTTTGATGGGTCTCTTACCTCCAAGGATAGCTGGACTAAGTTTACCTCCAAATGTTACTCCTGGAACTGATGCCAAGTTGGGTTCTGAGCCACCATCAGAAGCAAAGGGACTCTTGGGGAACCCACCTGGTCTTCCTGCTGGGAGCTTATTGCCAGGGATGTTGAATCATCAGTCAATCCGTCTGCCAGGTGATGTACCTGTTGAGAATCAACTGAGAAGTGACGAAGTCCATATGCAACAAGAAAAGAAGGATGATGATGAAAAAGAAGGCATTGGATCTATCCTTAATTCTGAAAAGTTGGACACAACAAGTGCCATTGGTCCACCTCCTGTGACCCTAATGGGGGATATTAGTCAGTTTGCTGGTGCAGCCATCCGTATGGTCCGCCCTGGTTTAGGTCCAGCTGTGCTGCCTCAGGGAATGGTCCCTGGACTTGTCAGAGTGCCACGAATGATGATGCCTGGAGGAATGGTACGATTGCCAGGTCAAGGTATACCAGTGAGTTTAGGTGGGTTGCGGTTTGCTGCACCCAGTATGCTACAACCTAATGCAGGTTTGCCAAGAAGTTTACCTCCTGGGCTTTTAACATCTGCTGTTCCACCAGACATAATGAACATTCTTAGACCAAATGCTCCAGCTCCTGTTGATAAAGCAGAAGACAAAGAAGAACCCCCAAAAGATGTTGATGATAGAGTAATACCTGACTACAATGCAAATTCACCATTCCAGGAACAAGAGTCTGATAGGCTATTTGGAAATGGACCTGCTCCAGAGAAGCCGAAAGAGGATGAAGATTTCAGAGGAGATAGAGATCTGAGGGACTCATGGCCCAGGCCTCGTGGCTTACCAGACTTTGGTCCTAGGGGTCCTTTACCTCTAATGTCAGAGCAGTTTCCAAGACCTCCAAGACCTTGGGGCCCACCTTTCAGAGGCCCACCCCCAAGGGGGATGCCACCAAGAGGCCTTGCACCTCGTGGACCTCCACCAAGAGGACCTCCTCCCAGGGAACCTTTTAATCAAGATGGAGGATGGGGCAGGGACCAGGATTGGAGAAATAGACCACCACAGGATTCAGATTTTAGAGGGCCTAGAGAAGATAGGGGATCCAGAGAAGATCAAGATTGGAGAACTGGCCCTAGACCATGGGAGAGATCCCGAGAGAGGGAAAGAGGGTTTTTCCCAGATGGTCCAGACCATGGGGACAGGGACTTTGGTAGAGACTCGCGCAGAGATTTTGATCACAGACGAGAAAGAGATCGAGACCATGATCGAGATAGGGATAGGGACAGGGACAGAGATCGGGATCGTGATCGTGACAGAGAAAGGGATAGGGACCGTGACAGAGAAAGAGACAGAAATCATGATAGAGATAGAGATAGAGATCATCGTAGAGAGCGTGATCATGATTATCGCATCAGAGATAGAGGAAGGGACTCCGAGAGAAGCAGAAGCAGAGAAAGGAAAGATGAGGATAATCGTTCCTCTGCCAAAGATGCTGCTACACCACAAAGTGAAAATTCCAATGACTCTGAGAAAACAAGACGTCGCTCTAGATGGGCTCCTGTTACAAATGAGGCAGCCCCTAAACCTTTGCTAGATATAGTTATACCGCCTTTGATTCCTAAAACCAAGCAGTTGACAGTGCCATCTCCTTTGATTGAAAAACAGACTCCAAGTGCTTCCACTTCTTTGGAAAAACGGGGTCCATCAGAAGGAACTGTACCAGATGGAAAGATTCCAGATGAACCAAAGCCAGCAGTTGTTAAAGAACCAGAAGTTGTGAAGGAATCAGCAATTGCTAAGGAACCACTGAATGCTAAGGAACCAGAGGTTGCTGAGAAACCACCTGTCAAAACAAAAGTGGAGGTTGCACCAACACCTGCTGCTGCTCTTAAACAAAGTGAGGAGGTTGACCCTCCCAAACAGACTGATAAAATAGACAATGTTGAAATGAAACTACCAACAAGTGAATCAGAAACACCTTTAAAAACTGAAGATCCTCCTGCCTCATTGGAGGATTCTAAATCTGAGTCTGAAACAACTTGATGAGACTTGGTTTCAGGGGGGGAAGGGTAAGTGGGAGGTGCTGAGACTCAATAAGGACTTGAGAAATTTTGAGATTCAGGAACTAAGGAAATATCTTTTTATCTGAAAGGAATTTTAATTTGAATATGATGTATAGAGATGATATTGCCAGCAAGCAAAAGAGTATAAAAAATCATCTTTGTAATAAAAATTTGAAAACAGTTGAAAATGAAAAACACAGCCTTCTGGTTTTGTTTTACACACTGACACTTTGAACAAACCTTTTGGGGGAGTTTGAAGTTGCTTTGGATGAAGGAAATTGCAGCTGTGTAAATTTTTAAGTTTTGTTTTGTTGGACTTGATTGTTTACTCAAATTTTAAAAAAATTGTTTCAGATTATGAACAGCAGTTCCTGCAAATAAGAAACATTTTGTTGAGAGAGTGTGGGGTGGTGGGGAAGTGTTCAAAGTATGGTTTTTGTGTGTGTGTGTGTGTGCCTTTTTCCTTCATCCCAGGCAACTTGCATAAATCATGTTTTATTTGAAATGTTTCTCTTTTTTAAATAAATTACTTTGTGTGATAGTTATGTAAGGATCACATGGATTCTATCATGAACAGTGGGACAAGATTGAAACACTTCCGTTTGAGATTCAAACAATTATTTTACCTTAAACAATGGTGTAGCTTGTTTGTGGTGGGGATTGTAAGTGATTCATGTGTAGAATTTATTGGGAGTCATCCTTAAGGCAAGAAATCACATTTTTGCTAGATTATTTTGCCATCTGGTATCAAAGTGAGCCGGGCAAGAACTGTCCAAAATCTTGAATGATGTAAAATTGATATATGAGAAGAAACTTATAAGAAGAAACTTACTAGTACATAGTTAATTGTAGAAAAGAAGGTGGAGTTAGGCATCTTTAACAGGGACTGGAGACCCAGTGGTCTCAGGTGGAGACTAAAGATGGGAAGTGTCTCAAACTGAGACTGAAGTTCATTGCAAGTGCTTGAAAGAGTCTCAAACAGAGACTGAAGATCAAGGGTCTCAAACTGAGACTGAAGACAACTGGATTTAAAGCGTCTCAAACTGAGACTGAAGACCAAGCGTCTCAAACTGAGACTGAAGACAACTGTAAACTTAAAAAGTGTCTCAAACAGAGACTGAAGACAACAGTGGGTTAAAAGTGTCTCAAACTGAGACTGAAGACTAGTGTCTCAAACTGAGACTGAAGACATTTCTTCATTATGTGGGTAATGTTTGTTACTAGTGTTGGATATTTTTCCTTTTCTCTTTGTGAAAATTACAGGCAATGTGCGGTGATTTTTATTGGTGACTTCACAGCTGGAACAAAGAGACACATTCTGAAATGCCAGGATTGCATGTTTATGGTGATACTTTTATCAGTTAGCATCAGGGTGATATCTGACAATTTTCTTGGTGCCAACATTCAAGATTCTGTTTGCCTCACTTGGAATCTGACTCCCACCAGTTGTTTCATGGAGATGTACCATCGTTTGTTTGTGATGCTTTATGAGTCAGAAAATGTATTTTATTTCTGTTTTAAATTTATTGCTTTTTTGGAGAGATTGCCTTATAACAGCATGCTGTACATACCAAACTTGATTCCAGAGTGATTCTAAAAGAGCAACATTGAAGGGCTGTGTGACTGATTAAAACCACACTTGCTTTAACCTATTTGAAAATTCTGAGATTGCAGGGGTGGGGGACCCTGGAAGCATTTTACCATTGTAGGCAGCTGGCATCTGGTTAGGTCAGAGAATATTTGTAAATTTTGGGTTTAACATCAAGCACCACATTATAAGGGGCAAAAAAGGGGGATCATTCCATTAAGGAAACAGTGAGCAAATTAGGGGCATGATCCCATCTAGCTCCTTGTGGATTAATTGGTTATGGTTACTGATGTTGGGAAGGGATCAACACAAAGGACAAAGTGGATGATAGCATTTACAAGGGAAGATGAAATTCATGTTCAAACTTTATTGTTATTGCAACTTGGAAAAATTCCAGTATGTTTCCTACACCCTGTATAGATGTAGGTCATATTAAAAGAAGGAAAGATTGAAATTATGTACATACAAAATATCCAGGATGAAAGGGGAAGAAAAGGGGGTATGGGGCCATTATCCTGGTCAGCTGGTTTTTGTTTTATACAGAATATCTTAATTTGCAGTCAATGCAAAGGACCTTTCTTTGCTGCATAGAATTAGTTAATACAAGAATATTGCATTTGTCTTCTTTCTTTTTCCATACAGCCAAGTGTTACATGTTAAGGTAGGATATGCTTTATTGACATAATTGTTGCAATGCATTCTAACAAGCTGCTGTTACCTACTGAAAACTCATTGCTTTAGTTTCTGAGTCCTTTGATAATGTAACTGTCATACATTTAACTCTTTAAGAAGCTTCTTTTCCTCTGCCATGGTAGGATGAAGTTTAAAGGGCTAATCCTCTCACCCTAACTTATAGTAGTCTACAGAAGTACCCTAATGGCACAGCTCTTTGACAGTTAGTTCCAAAAATGCAGAGTACTGATGCTCATATTGTACAGCATATACTATAGGCTTACTGAGAGTGCTTTGGTTACACATGGGGTCTAAATTGTATACTCACTTGGAAGCAGTGGAAAAAGGGTGAGTTTAAAAGAGTTGTGGGAGGGGCTTATAAGGTAAGTAGGTTAGGAGAATTGGAATTGTTTGGGGTAAAAGGATTAGGCCTTAAGAAGGGTCCTTAGACCTTGCACATTACAGTACATTGCACATTTTGAAGGCCGAGGAAGTGCACTGCATAACAGACCAAATATGTCCAGAATTACAAACAAATGGTTTCACACCTGCTTGACAACAGAGATGAGGTGCTCCTACACTTTTGCCACAAAGGTTCTAATTTCCAGTTGTGGCTCACTAGCTTGTTTGGTCTACTATTAACATAACCAAGAATGGTCTTGTAGTGAAATGACTCAGTAAAGCCACTGGCAACTCCTTAGAAAAAAAGAATGGGAATTGAGCTCATACTGCAATTTTTTGCAAAAATTTGAGCTCATGATCACTTGGGAGCAAGAGATTCTTATTGCCACACTTCACATACAGCAACTTCAGGTTTTATGAGGAAAATGTCTTAAAGAATGACCTTATAAGGCTGTCTGCAATTTGCTGGTGAATATTGAAATGGTGTGCATTTGTTTGATTTATGATGCACCTTCCCCATGATTCACATCATATGCAAAAGATTATTATAACCAACTTTCCAAAATATTTTCAGTTACATACCAGTGTTATAATTGGTCAACCTTTGTTGATTGTCATCATAGGGGATTCTTGCTAGATGGATGGTTCATGAGGACAAAGGTTGGCCAGGGACCATGGGAAGGGCTGGGAAGGGGGTTTATCCCTGAACTTTTCTGTTGTGTACAGGCCAAAAAGCTTACCTGTTGCTTCTTGATAAAGTGTTAACTATTTTTAAGATAATCCTGCCTTGTCTGCAATCTACTCTTAAACTTTACCATACTATGGGCTTTACTATACAGATGCATTTATTTGAACAAGATCTGCAGAGTTGAGGAATTCTTATCTTTGTAGTATTTTAATGTGCAAAAAGTGGGCAGAGTATTGGCAAGTACACAACATGTGGGCCACTGTACATTGCTTCACATAGTTGTACATGAATATCAGGCCACTTTGGTAATGAGCCCCCTGGCCACTTCCATATGAAGCCTGCTTGCTAGCAGTCCATTGGCAAACCTTCCATCCAGTAAATGTAAAGTAGTGTGCAGTTGATGTAGTTGACCTTCAAAGGGCAAGAGCAGTCATCCCAAACTGAAGTAGTGTAGTAGACTGTCCAATTTCATGATTGGCTGTTGGGAGTCCTGTGACAACAGTTTTTCCATTCAAATGTGAAATTGGCTAGAAATAACTGTTTGGTTTACCTTGAATATGCAATAGTTGAATCATAAATGGTAGGAGTGAAAGGAACTTTGAAGAGAAATAAGACGAAAATTGTGCTATTTAGCTCTTTTCTTCAATATAAGTTTGAGGGGACTGCTCTTTACCTTTAATCTAGTCTTTTAGTTGTGAACTTTTGATCCTTTTGACGCTTTGTTCTGGTGAACCTTCCATTTAAAGAATCCTTCCTGATGTTTCAGAGGAAACTTAGGATAAAACATGCCAAAAATTTTGATTGGTAGCTTGGTGGAAGCATTCAGATTAATCAGCAAAATTTCTTGTTAAAGACTGCACACTTGATGGAATGATTTCATAGTGGATGCTAAGAGGAAAAACTTTGGATTCTGTAACACTGGAGCATATTGTTAATGAATGGTAATCTTGGATAGATTATTGTTTTGTATTCTGCCATCTTTATCCCAAAGAGGTAAAATGGACATAAAGGATTAGTGTCCAAAAATAGGAATGCTGGGATATACACATGACATTTTTGACAATGGTTTCAAGATTAACTATATCTGGTTGGATGTTGGGTGTATTAAGTGTGTGAAAAGTGACCCAGCAGGATGAACAGAAACTGCCCATGACAGGTAGGGATAAAAGTTATAAAGGTTAACCTTTATGACTGAAATGGTCCAAGTGTTGTTGGCAGCCATCCAAAAAGAAAATGAATTTAAGGGCCATATGGACAGTGTAATGAGAGCTTTTTTGGGATTTTAAATTCATAAAATGGCCTTATCCATAATTCTTCTAATCATCAAAAATTTCATCTAGCTCTATTGTCTGCTCATTGCTAAATGCTAAATACCACTCAAAACTGTTTTCCTTCTCTTCTCATCAAAAGTAAACACTTTAAAATGTAAAAATCATTACAAACAATGACAACATAAGAGAACATTTACAATAATTACACCAATTTATTTAATAACTTTCACCTTTCTGCATTGACCAAAATTATCTATGGTAATGTAACAAAAAGAAATAAGCTGTGTAGTTCGTAAACTACCCCTTGAGTACCACTTAAATGTTTGAATGAATGAACAACATAGAACATGATTCTACAACAATCAGTTAAACTGAGAAATTAAACAGGAAAGGAAATAAATGTCTGATTTGTTGAAATGTGCCCTATACCATCATAACCTGGGGACAAAGTTTGACTTTTTAAGATCAAACAGTTTTGAATTCCTTGCATATATGAAATTGGGTGAAATTTCCAATCTGAGATTATGGTTATTTCCACAGATTTTAGTCCTTACATCCCCAAACACTTTGTTCCTTGCATGATTATGTTAAAGAATAGTACTATACATCATTTATGACTTATGGCAGGAAATGCTACACATTACTCACATTCTTCTCTTTACAAGACAGCTAAAACAGGAGCTAGTGTGAGCATCATAAAATGGAATATAAACTTGAAGCTTAAAAAAAAATGGATATCTATTTTTGATCACCAAACATAACAAAGCTTATACAAATCATATACTGTTGTGAAAGGAATACTTCGAAAGTCTTTATTTGCAAATGCCAATGACACCACATGCTGCACGGCCTCCAGCATTTCCTGTGGTCAAACTCTGCTCGTGGCCCCCTTTGCCTAGGTCATCCACTCCCTCATGGACCTTGAGAAGAGAAAAAGAATTTAAGTAAATGCATTTCCCATCAATTTATTACTCAAATAGTAATGTGCATTGTTCATACCACACAAAAGTTGTGTTGCTTGATTCACATTTTGCAAGTCTTTCATACCTCTTTAACATGCAGGAGGAATTGTTTGAAGACTTTGAAAAACCTTCCTCACAGGTAAAAGTTAAAAATCAAAACTCTCTAATCATAGTAATCCAAGAAAAAAATTTGGCAAAAAGCAGCTTCATTAGGGCTGCCACGATATCGCGAGATCGTCGATACGGTTTTGCCCCGACGATATCAACCAATGTTTTATCAAGAAATGATATCGCAACAAATCAAATAAATGACTTAACTACTGTGAAATCCCTTTTTTATTGTCTTAAGTCAGTAACCTGAAATGGTCATAATTTATGATGTCACAAGAAATGAAAAACTGCACTTAACCCACCACAAGAAAACATGATATAAAATCAAAAGCTGTTTCAAAATGCATACGATGAATACTGTAGCAGCTCACATATGTTCCAAACTTGTGAAGAGGTCTGCACAATCAGTATTGCTACATGCACCCATAATCAATCTCCCCTCACTTCTGGTATGTAGTCAGTAGTGGCTGCATGCAATAAACAGCTGTTTTGTTAATTCCTTGACGCTGGTTGAAAATGTTAAGACTAATGCACGATATCATCGCGGAAATGCTGGCGACATCGATAAATGAAAAATGGTCATTGTGGCAGCCCTAAGCTTCATCCTACAATTTTGGGAGATACTTTATGTAAGGCCACCTCAAACTGAGATGAATAGACCACTGAAGAGAAATAAATAGGCTTAATAGCCCAGAATGAATGGGATTACTCATTAGTAGGTGTTTATTCACTTCATTTTGAGGCTAGCTTACATGAAGTATATAGTTACCCAATTTTCTTATTATTTCTCAATGGAGTATGTTTCACAATATCAAGATTGAGGTTTGCAGTTACTCCTAACAAATTTCACATTTGAGGGGAATCAGTGTCAAGGTTTCAAGGGCCATTCATGAGACATTGGGCAACTATTCTTTTGAAAGTAAGGGTGATTGCATTTTCCCTTTAAGCAACAGTAATCTTTACTGAGCTGAAATACGCCAGTTTGGTATTCGTTTTGGTGGCTATGTACATGTGCACATCGTCAAAATCATCGGGATAAGCAAACCAATCTCGCACCTACAACACGTATTCCAATATTTAAGTTTCATGAAAATTTTGTGAAATCGTTCGTTCTTTCTATAACCATCCATAACACAAAGAGGGATCTCAAGTGTGGTTTTGTGCAGTGGAATATGTCTAAAATGCCTTTTTGGAGTAAAAATTTGCATTTTAATCTGCCATAAAGAAGCACTGATACCCCTATTTTCGTTCGAGTTGGCTTGACACTTACTTATTGTTGTATGCAGGTATACTGACAAAAAGCAAGGGAACACTGTACACTATGTACTGAGCTCGGTTTGTATATCCCACCCAGTGCCCCACAATTCCCTGTGGCAAATAATTAACAAACTCGCTTATCACTTAAGGCCACATTCTAAAGAGTGGATTTACAGCCAACTGGGCGATTCCAGTGCTTTTGAAACCGGATTTGTCAATGCAACTTTCCACACTACATCACATTCACTGATTTGAAAATTATGAGTCGATAGAGAAATTGTTTCCATCTTATGTATCAGAGTACAGTAAGTGTAGACAGAGATGATGCAACAACCACTATGGTTCATTTCTACAACTTCGTCTCAATGCTATGGTAGAAGAATGATGGTATTCCTTTTTTTTTCACAAAGGCAATGAAACTGTTGCATAAGCACCAAACTTCAACAACCTGTAGTCAGTAATATAAATCAACTGACATGAGTACAGTTGCACTAGACAGAGCAAAAGTTATGTCATGCTAAGTGATTGTGATATCCACATATAAAGGCATTGGAAAGCCTTTTGAGTTAGTCACATGGGATTTGAAGACACAACCACCACAAATGTGTAACATATAGTGTCAGCTAGATAAGAAAGTTAAGAACCAGATCATTCTTCTCCTTCAGTCACCTATTACAGAGAATACTGTGGGCATGTAAAATCCCCAGTCATTGGGGCAACAGCCTTTTGAGAAAAAAAAAGGTATCATAAAACTGAAGGAGAATTGGTAGAAATTCTGAAAATACTCTTTAATAAAGAGTGAAATTTTGGTGAAAATGCTTACTTTGCTACTGGTAAAAGGTGAGAAGTTGAGGCCTATAACTCTTACAACAAACCAAACCAAAGAACAGTTTCTTGTGTAAAGACCATGGTTTCTATTCTATGTTGGTCTCTATATGATACATTAAAGGGATTTTCCAGGGACAAAATTCATTGACTTCAAAATAGGCAGAAAATTTTTCTTTCAAACAGTAAAAACTGCATCTCAAAGACGAACCATTTGACAGAAAGACAGTTCCAATTCTTTCAAGTTCTGTGCAATTTGCTGCTCCTCCCATAACTGTATAAATCACCTTATTATTGTGCAGTCACAAACCTACAGTATTTTCTTCCTAATATACATTAGCTATGTCCTGGTGAGCCATAAAAGGCTATGGTGTGTAATTTATCCAATCACTCTGCATTTTGTGAAATGTAAGCTACACTGCATCTTTGGAATATTCAAGTTTCTTGGTCAATCAAAGAGACCAAATAGAGAATTTTCATACCTACACTAAAATACCAAACCCTCACCTTCTCACTCAAGCTTGATGCAGTCTACAGCCATTGCATACAAAGCCAATTGTCAGATCTTCTAATCCCTCCTCACCAAAGGTATGTTATGTCACACCATGAACAATCTTAAAATTGTTTTCACATCTCTAGTGGGTGATAGGGGTTATGCAGTTTTACGGCAGCAAAGGAAATGCCCTAACATCAATGAATGTCTTATGCCTTCTCATACTGGTATGATACAACTTATCATGGTAGCTTGTATCAAGTTACAATAATATAAATACAATGATAAACCACAAAACGTAACTCCTAGACAGCTAGGTCAAGCTCTGACATCCATTCCTCTTTTGATACATCATATAAAATACTACGGAGGGAACTACCTGATATCTAAATGGTTCAGCTTGTGTAAGAAAAACACTACTGCATTTGAGTACCATTGCTGCACACACATGGCCCCGTTACTTACCACTAGGGATCTACCAATGATGGAATTAGCACCAGATAGTGAAATGATGGAATCTTTGATATTTACGTTGGCAACACCATTTGCATCTGCCTCGATATTTCCTAGATCACCAACATGCCTGTTAACACGAGAAAAATAGCACGGAAAGGGTGAACACTGACTGGATAGTACTAAAAGAGAAACACACATTTCCTTAAAGTTACTGTGACAAAAAAAAAATTACACACAAAATTTACATTACAAGATCGTGTTCAATGCACAGCAAACACTAAAACTGTTGTTCAAAGGATAGAACATAAAACCAATGGTAAGGTTGTATAACAGCATTTGATGCAATACAGCTTACTTGGAGTGAGTCTCCCCACCAGGTGAATTTCTCATCCTAGTGTTATTCTACAGTACTCTTTTCAAATCTGTACTTTTGAAAATATTTCACATTTGAGATGAGAATGGGTATTTGGTTGTCCGTTTCAGGAAGTTGTCCGCTTGCTCAGTTCAGCTGTTGAGCAGTGGTGCAGAGCAAGTATAACCTCCACCCCCTTCAGCCTTTGGGAAAGTGGCCAAAGACTGAGGATACGCTCACGTCCGTCGGATGGGGACGTAAAATGGCAGTCCCGGGAGCAGGATTGAGAGCTACTAGTACACGCCTGCCTCGTTACCTCTTAGCACTAGTCGAAAAGAGAAGGCGAAGTTCGCTGGTGTTCATCCACACTCACTCTGGCATTGGATCTTCGAAGAGTTAAATGATAAGGGCCTGGACTTCAGGGCATCTTATGGGGCTTTGGCCCTCCTTTGCCCTTCAACCTGTTATGTTATGTTATGTTATGCTGATTTGGAGGCCACATCTCACTGTACCCATATACTGTAAGCTCTTAAAATTTGTCAAACGTACATGTACCTTCTGTAGCAACTGAATAGCAAGCTTCATCACAATATATAGTAGTGATGCATGGCCTGAATTTACAAATGATGTGAAGTTTACTGAAAATTAATATAATTCCTTCATTCATGAAGATCAACACCAAGTTTAGTCATTAGGTTCATGATTCATAATAGAACTAGAAAGCCAAAAGGCTTTGTGATTGCTTACCACTGGATATATTTTAACAGCATGGCTGCCCACATGACAAGCAAGAAATCCCTCGCAGTTATTGAGATGTACTAGTAAGGTCAAAACCTTTTGAAAGCAGTGACCTAAAATGACCTTTCACCCCCACAAACAAGACAAATCTCCCACACAGTTATGATGCTGGTAAAATATTTGTTGTCTAATGACTTGATAAAGAGGTATTTTCATCACATGCTCTTTGCAATGAAAATTTCAGGTATTGAGGAGAGCTTTATATACTGATGTCTCTGTGTGTTCTGAAAAGTCAACTGCATTAAGGTTAATGTAAGAACAAGATCTCATCCTAACACTGTCCTCCATGCATTGGAACATAGAAACATCTGAACAGAGAGGTGTTGGCTATATGTGGCAGCCCTTTTGTATTTCCTTTCTTGGTGAAATGCCCTTCCCATTGGCTATATTAAATGTCCTTAAAAATTACCAAAAAATGGGAACCCTATTAATCAAGAAATTTAACAAGATTTGTAATTTGCTCTTAAATTGTTTACTTATAGGAATAGCATAAACAGAGTACAAGTCAAGTGTCCCTTGTTTGATACACAGTACATAGACACAATTATGCTTGCTTTGATTACCTGAAATATGCAATACCTTCTGGAAAATAAGCCTTGCCCAGAGGGATAAATAGAGTCAGTCACTCCAGTATTTATATAGGAAATGGTTACGTTCACTGAGCTGTATGATTTAATGAGACAATCCTTCTGGACAATGTGGTGGTCAACTGTAGTAGATTATGTTAGATAACAGTGACCTGCAATTTGCACAGAGGTGTTTCAGTTAAAATTTGATTTAGGCACTCACAGTTCATGCATGCTCAAGTGTATTTGATCCAAATGATCAGTAATTAAGTTCTTTTTTTAAAACTAATAAACCATGGTATACTGAATTATTTGGTTCCCAATACATGTCCCTATGAGGACAATGGCACAAGATTTGTCTGAAACTTTTAACAATCTTTGACACTAAATTTAATGTTATCTTCATTTTTTCTTTAGGGTTACAGTACGGAAGAGACAATGTTTGTACAGTACGCCCTACAAGAAATTCTTGTGCATCACACAGAGCACTTGACCTGTTCAAAGTTAAAACTTAATGGCATTCCCCACTGAACAATTCTCTGCTTTGTGGGCATTGAAGCCATCTCCAATATTTCCAGACTATGTCTGCAAATGACCCTCTGACAAACTTGGCGACCATTTTTCCACTCGTGGCTCATTGGCTTGTTTTCCCTACTCTTTTGCTTATGCTGAGCACCAAGGACAATGGCAGTAGGTTTCAATGTCCCTACCTCCAGACTGCAAGTCTGATGCTCTAATCACTTGACCATACAGAGATGGGGAAGTGTTGTGTAATATATGACACAGATTGCTCCTTCCACAGTTTAATTTACTCACAAGGGTAAACTATAAAAGCTGACATGAAGAGGGGCACAGGGGTAATTTTCTAGAAGGGAGCAAGAGTATTTTTTGCACACACAATATCCCCATTTATCATGTTTTGCTAGAATAGACTAACTTTTTTTGCCCCAATTGGGATGGTGAGTGTCCCCCCCCCCACACCCCTCCCACCTATGCTGACATGTCCAGCTGAAACAATTCAGTTTTAAGGGAGAGTGGCCAGATTAGGGAGCTATAACTTGAAAGGAAATAGAATGGTAACTTTATGCCACAAAAAATGTTCTGGGCTATCTTATACGATAATTTGTGCACATGTCAAAAACACCACTGAGCATGAGTATCACTATATAAAACTATCAACATTGCACAAGAAAATTTGTGGGATCAGAGTAAGCATCTTGCAGATATTACAGGACCTTTGAACAGAACTTCCACAATACTACAAACAGATTAGACCCCTCCCCTTTTGCAATCTGGGGCCCTGGATCAAAAATTCTTGAACACCACAAAGACACCACTGAGAATCATTATTTAACACTATCAATCATGTACAAGAGAATCTGTAAGAGAGCATTCTGCAGACCTTCATAACTTGGACCATATGGTCCAAAGGGCAAACAGCACCTCGAACCCAAAGTTCCCTGAACACCACAAATAGACCACTCTCTAAAAAACACTGTATAGGTTTCAAACATATAATCCCAAAACTAACTGAATAAGTGATATGTATTTTGCAATACTTCACAAAATGGACCATAGTGCCCGTTTTGGGCCTTGGCTCCAAAGTTCCTAAACACCCCCAAAGAACCACCATCAGAGTATCAATATCACAAACCATCAAAATAGAATCTGCAGGGGGAGAAGCATGTTGCAGGATTTCATAAAATGGACCAAGGGCCCATATGGCACCTTTGACCAACAAAGCTTTGAAAACCAGAATGCAAAAATGCACTGAGGTTTCGATGATATACAGAATAAATGTACTGTTTCAAATTTGCCATCATGCACGGTCATCTTCTCACTCAAATGCATGTTCAAAAATTAATTTTGTTATTCCAGATGCCCTTTTGACCTCCACAAAAGCAATACATAGATAGATAGACATCTTGAGATATCCTTTTAACAAGATTTTCAGACTTTGAACCTTGGTGACTCCAGATAACCTTTGACCTCCACCAAAATCTATAGGGACCATCTCCTGACCATAGCACATCTACATACCAAACATAAAATCTAAACAAGTTTCCTATCTTGATATATCTTGTTTACGAGATTTTCAGACTTTGACCCCTGGCGACCTCAGATGACCTTTGACCTCAGCCAAAAACTACACAGACCATCTCACAGACCAAAAACTACACAGTTCCAGCTCTCAATCTCTTTTAAATGTGCCGTCATCTGTTACCCATTCTTATGGTGATCGTGCTTTTTCAAACTACACAGACCATCTACACAGACCAAAAACTACACAGTTCCAGCTCTCAATCTCTTTTAAATGTGCCGTCATCTGTTACCCATTCTTATGGTGATCGTGCTTTTTCAACAGTATCTGCGAAACTGTGGAATGACCTTCCATCTTTTGTCAAGAACTCTTCCACTGTTGGACAATTTAAAACTAACTTGAAAACTCATTTGTTTACTTTGTCTTATTGACCGCATGTTGTATAGTTTTAGCGCTTTGAGACTTCTTGTGTAAGGCCCTATATAAGAACTGTTATATTATTATTATTATCTCCTGACCATAACACATCAACAAACTAAATATGGAATCTATCCAAGTTTCTGATCTCGAGATATCGTGTCAACTAGATTTTTAGACTTTGACCCCCCGGAACCCCAGATGACCTTTGATATCCGCCACACACGATAAGGACCATCTCCTGACTATAAAGCATACACATACCAAATATGAAATCTACCCAAGCTTCCTATCTTGAGATATCATGTTAACGAGATTTTCAGAGGGTGACCCCTGGTGACCCGAGATGACCTTTGATCTCCGCAAAAAACAATAAGGACCATCACCTGATCATTAGGCACAGACACACTAAATATGGAATCAATCCAAGTTTCTGATCGCAAGATATCTTGTCAACCAGATTTTCAGACTTTGACCCCGGTGACCCCAGATGACCTTTGATATCCGCCACACACGATAGAGACCATCTCCTGACTATAAAGAATCAACATACCAAATATGAAATCTATCCAAGCTTCCTATCTTAAGATATAGTGTTAACGAGATTTTCAGAGGGTAACCCCTGGTGACCCCAGATGACCTTTGATCTCCGAAAAAAACAATAAGGACAATCTCCTGACCATAACGCATCAACAAACTAAACATGGAAGCTATCCAAGTTTCTGATCTTGAGATATCTTGTTAACCAGATATTCAGACTTTGACCCCTGGTTACCCAAGATGACCTTTGATCTCTGCAAAAAACAATAAGGACCATCTTCTGACTATAAAGCATCAACATACCAAATATGAAATCTACCCAAGCTTCCTACCATGAGATATCCTGTTCACGAGATTTTCAGACTTTGACCCCCGGTAACCCCAGATGACCTTCGATATCCACCACACACGATAGGGACCATCTCCTGACTATAAAGCATACACATACCAAATATGAAATCTACCCAAGCTTCCTATCTTAAGATATCGTGTTAACGAGATTTTCAGAGGGTGACCCCTGGTGACCCCAGATGACGTTTGATCTCCGCAAAAAACAATAAGGACCATCACCTGATCATTAGGCACAGACACACTAAATATGGAATCAATCCAAGTTTCTGATCGCAAGATATCTTGTCAACCAGATTTTCAGACTTTGACCCCGGTGACCCCAGATGACCTTTGATATCCGCCACACATGATAGAGACCATCTCCTGACTATAAAGAATCAACATACCAAATATGAAATCTACCCAAGCTTCCTATCTTAAGATATAGTGTTAACGAGATTTTCAGAGGGTAACCCCTGGTGACCCCAGATGACCTTTGATCTCCGAAAAAAACAATAAGGACAATCTCCTGACCATAACGCATCAACAAACTAAACATGGAAGCTATCCAAGTTTCTGATCTTGAGATATCTTGTTAACCAGATATTCAGACTTTGACCCCTGGTTACCCAAGATGACCTTTGATCTCTGCAAAAAACAATAAGGACCATCACCTGATCATTAGGCACGGACACACTAAATATGGAATCTATCCAAGTTTCTGATCGCATGATATCGTGTTAACCAGATTTTCAGACTTTGACCCCGGTGACCCCAGATGACCTTTGACCTCCACAAAAAACAATAGGGACCATCTCCTGACTATAAAGCATCAACATACCAAATATGAAATCTACCCAAGCTTCCTACCATGAGATATCCTGTTCACGAGATTTTCAGTCTTTGACCCCCGGTAACCCCAGATGACCTTTGATATCCACCACACACCATAGGGACCATCTCCTGACTATAAAGCATCAACATACCAAATATGAAATCTACCCAAGCTTCCTATCTCAAGATATCGTGTTAAGGAGATTTTCAGAGGGTGACCCCTGGTGACCCCAGATGACCTTTGATCTCCGAAAAAAACAATAAGGACCATCTCCTGACCATAACGCATTAACAAACTTAACATCCCCGAAAAATCCACGTACTCAGATATTTGTGATGCCGTTTCATGGTGAATTTGGCACAGGACTCGCCCTGCTTCGCTAGCCGGCTATATAAGCATGGGAAGTGAGATCGTCGTAACACAAACTCAACAGGAAATCTTGCCTCGAGACAGAGTATTTTCACACACTAAATCACATAGGCGAAGGCGCGAGTTGTGATTGGCTGGCTAGAATCAATGCAATTGAACCAATCACGATGCAGGGACCAATTTTAATTTTGAAATGGATCGTATGCATATGATGTCACCGAGCAAAACGTGACGCCTTGTTTGGCGGAAAAAACGGACACGCACGAAAGCCTACTGCAAGGGTGGGCCAAGAATTTTGCTGCATGAGACCACATGCGTCACTGGTTTTGTTTGCAATGACGTCGCATGACAACATTGCGTAAGTCCTACTGTAAATAACATTACGGAAGGAATGCTAGAAATTACCTAATTTATGCAAGATAATTACCACCAAACATGCACAAGATTCTGGAGCTAAGTGTACAAAACGTGCACAGACATGTATGGTAAGCTTGGGGATTTAAAAAGAGGCGAAACACTGCATGCAGCTCGATAGTCTGTACAATGTGTTTTGTGCAGAACAGTTTGTACAGCAACTTACCCCGCTCTTTCTGCAAGAAAGCCAGCCTAGGAGAACACTTTGAATGCAATTCTAAATCTAATTCCATGTAATACTACAGGGTTATAGCGGAAAATATCAAACCATCACTTCCATGGCAGGGATAAAATTTTACGTTTGTGATTATCAATGCATCCCGTTTTGGCAGGAAGTTAAAGGATGAATTTTACGAAACTAAGGGCAAGTTTCAAGTATATTTTAGCCCCTTATTCAGTTTGCAAATAATCGGTGGTAATGATCGAGTGAATGCCAGAATTTATAAAAATCAATGGAGCACGTGGCTGCAAACATTCACAGATTGTGTGCGTACCAATCTTTTTATGAAAACATGTCGGGAAAACAAGGGTTCTATGACATAATACACATAAGGTCCATTGCACTTATTTTAAGTTACCTCTACGTAAGAAACATTGTGACTGGTTCATTATTGCTTTTAATCAGCCAATCATTCTCGGGACATCGTCAATGCAGTTTCACTGTGTAGGAATAACGTGTAGAAACCAACGGTCTTCGCATAGAATTCTAAAACTCCCATTGCATTTGTCCTCCGAGGGTGTAAAGACTGGGGTAAAGACTGCAGTGTACAGTACGTTTGCACAACTTCATTTTCCGATTTTCTGAATTGTGGCGTAAGTTCTAAGAACGAAGTAACAGGAAATATGTGGGATTTCATCGTAAAGATGCAATGACATGGTTTGTTTGTTTGATTGATAATTTCCCAAATCCAAGACATTAGCCCCGCCTCTAACCTGCAAAAACAGGCGTTTGTGTTTTGGTCGGGCAAGTCGTGGTGTGCCACGTAGCTACTGCGCTCCGGGGTGAGCACAACAGTTACCTGATACGAGCCTACGAGGGCAAGTGCAGGCTACTTAATAATACTGTGTTGTTACTTGTTCAGTAGTAAGCCCTATGGGCTATACATGCAGAGCTCTGACTCGCATGCAGTGGTATGTGCATGGAAGTTAAAAAAGTTAGTTGCAGTTTTACAAATAAGTCAATGATTTTGTCATTTATTGTATTAACAACAAAAGTAATCGCTGACAGAAAGGAGAAAAATTATGGAGGCTAGCTGTCAGCAATTTTGAACACTGCGGCCGTTTTTTGAATGTCGCGGACTCCTTGATTTTGAAGCTTGAACGTCGCGGGCGCGACGTTCAAAAGGCCCAGGGAAAACCCTGATCGTGTTAACGAGCCTTGTGTCACTAACACACACGCATACACACACACACACATACACACATATGTTCACACACACGCCATCATGAATGCATAGGTTTCTCTTTCATCGAAACCAATAAACTATCAGTGACAATTTATTTCAAGCAATATAAATACATGATAGTGGATTAATCAAAACTGACTCACAACAAAAGAATTTTCCCAAACAAAATGCAACCTGTCTTTGTAATGCTATCCTGTTTGATGGGAAACCAAATAGGGTAAGACAGCAACTTTTGCTGTTGTGTGAGTGTATTTATTTTTTTTCTTTGAGGGGGGGAGGCACCACAGCAATCATTCAGGGGTCTGGCAGCTTTTTTATTTGCTGTTTTGCCATCATTATGTTGAGCCCTGAGCCCTTACTTAAAGCAGCTTATGCTGTTATTTTTATGTTTCCAGTGTTCATCAAATGTATGGGCTGTACTCCATACAAATGTACAGAAAGCTTTAAAAATTAGCGTACTTTAGTCTTTTCTCCGAAAATGAGCAAAAATTCGAAAAAATTCGAAAAGATTTCAACGGTTTCCAAATGCTATTCTGCCTTATTATCTTGCTCTAGCTCCGCCCAATGAATTTGATGCATATTCAGAAGGTCATTTTGAGAAGGAGTCAAGCAAAACGTAAACAAAACAGACAGTAAAATTTCGTTCAATTGATACATACGTTATTTAAACGGCCTTTACGGGTCCAATTTGCACATCGCATCGAACAGGCTGCGCAATTCGTTTGTTTCATTTGTGAACCCAGATTCAGTGACAAATTCCTACTCACTTGTTTTGGCTCCATCGTTCAGTTTTTAATTTTGTCGCTGATTGTGCTATTTGAATCCGTCCCAAGTTTCAAGATAATGTTCATTTTCTCTTTGATTTGATGCTGTGGCTTGGCATTCAAAAACAATCTTTGGGTTACATACGTGTGAAACTAACTGTCATTCTGTGTTGGGCCCGAACGGTTGTGAACGAACTCCTGTAATGCATGTACACAACATGTGTGATATATTGGCAATACGTACATCGTTGTGTCAAAGGGTAGGCATAATTTTACGTCATTCATTTCTTGCATTGTGATTGGTCAAATTGAGATCAGAGTCCGTTGTCTTTGCATAAGAGTTTAGCCGAAAAAAGTAGATGAATTTTTTTCTATTGTAATTAGCGCTCTAATTAGTGAAATTTCACCGGAAAAAAACCTGGCGTGAAAGATTTCTATCGGGTTGGTATCAAATGGAAGGGCAAGATTGAAGATTAACGATGAAGGTTATTTTTTTTCCATCAAACAGCATAAGCTGCTTTAAGAAAGGATCACATATAAATGAGATTAAGAGGCCAGAAGTCTAATTTTTTGACAACAAAGAGATATATTTCAAATGTGTCACCAAGCACTGGAAAACCACACCCAAGTTTTTATTTCCCTGATAACTGGCAATGCTACATGGCAGTACATAAAGCTCACAGTCAGACTGCAAATAACAAATGGTTCATTGTCCCTACTCCATTGCTTATGCGAAGCATCACGTACAAGGGATGTAGGTTCCATTTCTTGAGTCTTTGTATTACATAAAATTCCAAACCACAAAACAGATCCCTAGTAGGACACAATTTGTTAGAGATGGAAATTATTTGATGGGATCAAAACCATGGTGATGTGTGTTTATCCAACTGTATTTGATGCACTGGCCATTGTGCCTGATTGAAAGTGTCAATACTGCAGCAGCAGGGTAATGTTACCCTGTGACATACAGTAGCACTAGATGTAGGTCTAGTTCAATTTATACAGCAACACAGTATTGTAAGGATACTTTGACTATCCATGCTGGCAGCTCATGAGATGGATAGTTAGACACACAATGAAGCATGGAAGAAGGTATTTATAATATGTTCTAAAGTATAGGCCTACTAATTGTACCAAGCAATATTTTTACTGCACCTTATTTCATCTGTTGGACCTCCATGGGTCTTCCCTTTAGGATTAAAGTGGCCTCCTGCTGATGTGCAGCCTGCAATAAAATGCAAACATTAATTTTCAGATCAATGTGTAACAGTCAAACATATATCCTGATATTTTCATTCTATATGGCATTTGAATGAGTTAAACCTCCATGATTAAGCTCAGTACTGTAGATGTTTTTATCGGTGAGCACAGCACAGCCCTTCACAAAGTTATCCAAAAGTCCTGAAAATAGAAAATGGTGATATATACTGTACCACAAGAAACCTTGGTACAGAGTAGACAATAATGAGTAAGGCCCAAAACTATCTCCCTTTTCCCCTTTCCTTTCAAAATTGTGCCCATATCCCCAATATCTGATGAGGTGAGGCAAATCCTTCCCCTCTCTGAGAAAAAGAAGATGCAGGAATTCCCCCATTACTCAGCTGCAGGAGAGGCCGCCTCACAGCTTTTAGAGAATGCCTCAACAAAAGATGTCGTAATTGCTGCCTCACAGTTTAATCATGTCAGAGTCAAATTCCTAAAACCACTCATGGACATGAACCCCAAATTCATGAGGCCCCCATTTTAAATATCTCTGTAATTTCAAATGAACAAAATAATTCACAAGATCACTTTTAAAACTATTGCAAATACGATCACAGTTACATTAAAGCCAACATAACATCTTCCACTGTACATGGCATGATCACACCTGCCATATTACCCAAACAATTTATAGTTGAAACAGTTGATTTTTTTTTTTTAATTCATTATGAAGGTGGACCAATGTGGTCTACCTATTATGAGAAAACAATATCCATGAAAAAACAAACACTCTCCTGACACATAGAAGTATGATCTTTTGTAATTAATTTCAATATTTTGTCATATGTTTAAGAGAATATGCTGTTTGTTAAGGATGAAGGATACTGTAAAAACTGATCACTAAGATTTTCCAATTAGATTGCATCTTTTCATAAAAAACTATCTTCTATCTAAAACTCAACTATGCCATTTCGTAAATCTGCATGCATGGACTTATACATAGTTGTTAAGTCCCATTTTGGATTCAGTTTACTCAATGTAGAATTTATAAAAAGATGAATGTAAATTGTATGCATTTGCCAATGTGTTTCTTCTTAATTTACCATATGGTAACCTAGCATAACACATTGTAATCTACCTGTAATAGACCAAATCGAGTTGAGACATTTTCTTAAAGTATGACTGAAATAAAGTGTAATCCAAAGCGGGCATATATGTGCTGATTTTCAATTTGATTTATTTTATTATCCTCACCATTTGTGTTATCTCCAAATTCATGGATGTGGAATCCGTGGAGTCCTGGGGTAAGTCCTTTAACATCCCCTTTCACTGTAACTTCAGATGTCTGCAATATTATAGAAAAAAAAAAGAACACTGAAGAATAACAAGAGCATCAATGATGACATAGCTCAATTACCACTTACCTTACCAATAATTCCTGTTTTGAGGGATCAGAAGAACCACAGAACTGAGGGGAAACTGTATAGATCCACTGTACTGCAGCACTTAATATACATGTGAATTATCACATACAGTGCAAATTTGAGTTGTCCAGCTTGAGACACCTTTTTTTAATGATTACAAATTTACAATATTGCAAGTAATGCTGCTGACAAAAACGAAGTGCTACTTATACCCCTTTTTGCCATAAAAAAATGATAATTATGACAATATCATACAAAACTGAACTCTTACCATGGAAAAGAAATACCATTTGTCATTTATCACCATCTGACCCTTTATGACCTAAAATGACATTTCACATCAGTGCAATGTACAGCTATGACGATCTATTATCCACTGAACACTCTGAATAACACTAATATGATTCTAACACAACTACAGGTAATTTTTTTTTAGCTGGATTACAGTGTTTGATTCCTTGAACAACCTTTGACCTTTTGAAAAGTACACTTTCATAACCCAACATCAGACTGGTATCTCTACATACATTGATAAGACTCAGACACATTTCCTAAAAGCTGGCAGCTGTGGAATTCCATAGTACAAATTACCTTTGACGTTCCAAAATATGATAACCCATCTTCTGAACAGTCCTTCCAACTTTCACAGTGCCTGGATATGTCCTAAATAAGCTGAAAGCTTGAGACTGATTTCACTTTTTGGCCTGTTTGACCATTAATGTCCTATGAACTACTTCCAAAAAACAACTCTGATAATCCCTTATTACCTGGGCAAAAGCCATACATTTGACATAACAAGTACATTACACCTAGAAAAAGAGGGGTTTTGCATAATTTCATTGGTTGACCTCTGCATGACCCCAAATGACCTTTGACCTACTTCAAAGCTTCAACTTCGATCACCTATTCTCTATTGAGCACTCAGACTTGTAATCACGGCTGGAAAAAACCGGCAATAGGGGAAGCTCATTGCCGGGAAATCCAACCCACTCGCGGGAAATTTGCTCAAAGGACTTTTAAAATGGGTGTCGGGCTGATCATCGTATTGTCAGAATAAGTCAATAAAAGCTCCTTGTTAGCTTTCATTCTAAAAATTTCAGCACATTCTGCACTCCCCAACTTGAACTACCAGAGAATATTTAAAAGTTTTTCGTTCATTTATACAAGCAAATTCAATTGGGATATCCCGGGGATAAACTACAACTTCTAAGCACTACGAAGAGAGACAGCGTGATGCTGCCATGAGTGGGTCAATTAGTACCGTACACTGTGTATATTCTGCATGTTTTGTACACAGTCTGTGCTGATAAAACAACCAATCAGAATGCGCGACATTTTCTTCGGCCGAGGTGGCTGACGAATCTACACTGTGTTATAACAGATGAATGAATGCACGTGGTTGAACGTTCTCTGTGTGTAGTACATCTGAAGTGATAATGCATGTAAGCCACAGTATGAAGGAATCTCCCTGTTCTTAAAAATAAGAGGCGTGTTATTCTCCTTTGTTTCAACAAATCGGTGCTCAAAAATCAGTAGTCAGGCCACGTGTGTAATTGTTTTTTGATGGTGCAGGTGAATATCGTGAGCGTTTAATAGAGCGGGTAGTCATTAGCGGGAATAGCGGAGAAGTTTGGTTCAAGAATATGCCAAGTATATAGACCTAGCCTGTATGCGTATCGAAGGCCTAAATGATTTCTTGAATGATTATGTTTTGCCCCTTTGTGAAGCCTGAGTAACGGACACATTTTACACAACACAGTGACAAAGTTCGTCCCACCCTCATTGCATAGCTGTATTAATCAAACATATTGCCATTCTGTCAGGCTATTCGGGGCGACCAATGAGAGAGCTACATTTGGGCTGTTTGCTTTCATTTGTGCAGCACAGTAAAGAACGTGATAGCGACGTAGTACTGTAGTAGCAGCGGTGACCTGCTGCTGTTTGTGAAGGAGTGTTTACGTATACACACAACAGTAGTAGTTGCTGAGCTGTACGCGACGGCGCTCAATGGACAAGTTGCTTGGCTAGAAAGTTAATTAGTTTGTTTGACAGAAGAGAAGAGTAGGACAAACTTTGAAGGAAGGAGAGATTCGGTAATGGAATTTAACTTTATTCTGTTCGAAATCTTCATAATTTGAAAGCTTTACATTAGCAGTTAATGCACAAACAAGTTTCATTCCCAGTGCTTGAATTCATGATTAGGTCGGACTCAACAAAATCGTGGCCAAAGCTATCAAAAAACCCGATGGGCTACATAATTTTCCCGCCACGGCGTTCATTCATCAGGGGCTTTCAGGGCCAGGAAGGGCCGTTTCCTGCAATCTGAGAGGCTTCATTTTTCAAAAATTTTTCTGTACGCTTCGCGCGAACCCACGGTCGCGCTCCGCTTAGATAGTAAATAATTACAATCACACTGGAAATAATTCTTTCATTGCCGGAAAATTTCGGTTTTTTCCAGCCGTGCTTGTAATAACATTTGGTTTTAAAGCCCATGATGAAAACTTGGGTGATTTCCCTGTTTGACTTTTATATGATCCCAAATGAAGTTTGACCTATTGTACTTCAATAGTTAAACTTTGATGATGTCCCACCAACAACTGAACAATGACCCCATTCGTAAAATTATCATTTAATCTCAAAGAGTTGAAGGCCTCTGAATAATGTCAATGTTTGACCTCTACAAGACCACCAAATGACCTTTGACCAACTTCCAGTGGTGCAACACTGATGCCAGTCAACACGCAGCTGTACACTTAATGAAGCCAAGTGACCACTTCTCTAGCATTCCCGCCTTTTTTAGATCTGCGCAAATGAGATTTCGCGGAACTGTGACTGACAAGGGGTCTCCCCCTATATGTTGAATAATGTATAAGTAGGTGTACAAATGGATACAACAACACGGTAAGTGGACATTTTAATCTTTCCTTCTCTTAAAAATCAAAGATTTTTTAGTTTTTTCAAACATATACTGCAAAAATACACTCCCAAAAAGAGGCAGTCGATTCTTATGTCTCAAATTAGGACCTCAAACTTTGCAAGTACCTGACTCATTGAGGGATGTAAAACGTTCCTTTTGTATCGACGTTTGAAGATTATAGTATAGGCTTTCTGTTGATACCAAAATTACGTAGTTTAATTTATAAATTGTTTTTTAAACAACTGCAAAACCCAAAGGGGCATTTAGCGTACAATATGCATGTAGTATGTACTATAGTACATATGGTATTGGTAAGTATACACAGTTAACGTTGTATATCCTACAACGTTACTGTTAGTACTATTCCAGTATGGCTCGGATAACATCGGTCATAACAAAATAATGAACGACTAATATATTAAGGGATTTGCAGGACAGGTACCCATTGCATTTACATTCTTAAAAACTTCCAGTGTTGTTTGTAGACTTGTAGTCTATGAAATTTGAAGCTTCAGTTTTCATGGCATATTCAGTAACATTGCAATGTTGGCAAGTGGGGGTTTACATTAAGTTACAACTTACATGTAACTTTGTTATAAAGTCGGCAAACTTGGGACTCGTATGAATCATGATCAAGTCAGCCTGGATTAAGTAAACAAACTCCAAATTTAGAGGGTTCAACTTCAGTCTGGAAATATTCACGGGTTAATATTCTTTCTCACCTGATAGTTACTGTGCCACAAACAGAAAAACTCAGTCCTTTCCATCATTTTCCATAATAGATCGACCTACAGTATAGTGGTATACTGTACTGTAATTAAGTTCAAGTTGTCTATTTCTGTGAAGTCCCATAGGTACCCTATCGATTGCAAAGCTGCAGCTTTGCAATTTAAACAATTTCTAGCCCTTTTTAAGCTTATATCATTTAAAAACCTTACCCCATGGGCAATTACGTACTACCATCTAAACTGTGACTTGCATTTTAAAACTACTGGTTAACTTTAATGAAGGAGAGTGGTTTCAGTGGAAACAGAAATTGGTGCTGTGAGTACTGGCTGTATGGCATATATTACATAATTTTTATTCAGTAACAAGAATTACCATCCCTCAAACTAAACCTTATCCTGGCTGACTTGAATTGTCCCAAAAGCTCACCTCAATGTGGTGCTTAATTCAAGCTGTTGGATTTGTAGGTTGTGTCATTTTTCACCATGGTAACTCATGGGAACCCACTTTTGGGTTCTGTTACAAAATGCATGGGTGGTAACTGATTGGTGGTAACCAGTTTTGGGGTTCTGTGATTTAATTATCAGAGGTCCACCACACGATGGGGAACAATCGTTTCCCATGAAATCTGACGGCATGTAAACTGCAGTACAGTAAGCCAGACAGCCATGATATGTTCACTGGCAGTGGTCAGTTTTGTCACACTCTACAGCTTTACCCAACTTTGTCTTAAAATGAATTCCCATCAGTGTGGCACTCAATGAAATGAAAACTGTAAATTCATTCCTAGATTTTTTTACATTAATTATATATTTCTGATCTTTAAGGACTCATGTCACATAAAGGAGAGCCATATTGGGCAACATTTAGGTAGTTTCCTGCGGCAAAAAACTGTATTGTTACATTGACTGTTTGAGATACTATAGGCATATCAAACTGGCCTACTGCCAGTAGAAATGACCCAGGAACATTCCGTCACCTCACAAGAGGACAGGATAGTGATGAATTATTATCCTAGCAGTCAAGCTATCATCATGTTATTTTAAGGACCAGTATTTCATGTGAAAAGAAATTTACAAGGAATTCAAAGTAAGATATCCCATTTGCCAAACCTCAGCTGATATACTCCTTCCCTTGCAACCTTACTGGAATTTGCCTTTGCCTTCAGTACTTTTCACTTTTACCCAGAGTAAATGAGGAAAATCAATAGCACTTGTTAAACATTGTACTGATGATCTTTCCTGCAAGGCCCTTCCGTCCTGTCTAAGCAGGCCCATTTAGAAGGTCTCTCATTCATTTTCTTGCTCAATGTATTATGCTGACTGAGTGTACTACATGATGCATGTAGTACATGTATTTTTTTTCAAAGAATGAACATTGGATTGAAGTTGATAGAGTTTCCTAGTATAAAGATTTTTAAACCAGCTTTTAAGTTAGCCCAACTTTTTTTAAAGTGAGGTGATTTTCACTGTTTTGGTGCAAACAAGATGCAGTTTTGCTCTGTGTCAACAGAGCTTGCCATCATGACTATAACATTGTATGTGTATACAGGCATATCACATTCAAACAATATATAGCCTTCTAGTACAATGTTCACTACTGATTAGTTTAATTTGTAAATGGCATTACAACAAACAAAGTGTTGCAAAAATGTCGAAGGAGCAAGTATCACACCATTTTCTCCGAAGTGGGAACAATATTGGTGAGGATGAATTAGGCTGCTGTTGTAACGTTTTACATAGGACGACCTGCATTAATGTTCATTTCGCGAAAGTAGGCCCACTATACTGTGTACATACTCTGGGTGCCACAATCGATTCGTGTTGGAATTTACCGAGTACCCGACTCATTGAGAATATTTTATAGTGCAAAAATGGTACCACTAGATAGAAAACAAAATTTTCTCTCTATTGAAGTAAAAACTGAGTAGTTTAAAACAACACCAAATAAATGCTGAACGATTTTGCAGAGCATTAGAAACCCATTTTAGACGTTTCATAAAATGGACTAAAATCCTCCCTTTTACCCATGAGTTCACTCAGAACCAGGCACCGAAAGTATTTCTTACATCTTATTCATTGATTTTCACAGTTTTAAAAATTTTTTGGTTCCTAGTTTCTGAGATAATTGACTTTAAAAGTCATGACTTTTAGCTAATTAGTATTCAAATCCTTATGACGTCACGAAACGTCATGCATAAAATGTAAGAGAAGGAAGCTCTTTTCGAAAAGTTGCGATGTGACTGATGCCCCATCATCTACTGGACATACTTGCCAAATCTGAGAAAATTGAAACTTAACCCCAAGGAGTTTCAACCTCAAGGAGTTGCAGGATTTTGTGTGATTTCACTGTTTGACCTACTTTTTTCTACCTTTTTTGACCCCTTAGTGACATTCAACCTGTTTCAAAAGTCCTGCTATCAGCTCAATACCTCTGTCAAATTTGCAAATATTTGGACATACACTGTAACCACAAGGAGTTGAAGGCTTTTTCATTAATTCACAATTTGACCTCTCATGACCCTATGTGACCCTTGACCTAATTGCTGCTATCATATTTTTGAAGCCCTTGATGTGTTGTAAAACCTCACCAACTTTGACAAGAATTGGTCAAAGAACCAGTGGACACCAGACATTTTTCCAATGTTGAAAGACAGAGAGACAGACAGACAGACAGACAGACAGACAGACAGACAGAGGCATTGACATGACAACAGCTCAACTAATTGAACTCAAAAAGTAATTTGTGCAACTCACCAGCTACACATATTGTAACATTTGCAATTTATTAATGCAGAAGTGTTCTGTACCTCTAAAAAAAAAGAAGAACACTAAATTCGAGCAACATGTCACCAAGCGATTTTGTTGTCCATCAATGTGTCAAAATACCACATCATGACTTAAAATATAATACCTACTTAAAAATATCAAACTTCAAATTAGAATTAAAAAATGTACTGCAGTTCTGATGGTACTGTATATATTCAGACCCCTAACTACATTGTGTCAGGAGGCAGTCCACCCTGCCCCTCTTGAGTCCCACACTTCCCCCTCCTCATATGAAGCCATTTCTGCACCCTGCCTATATTTCTCTAACCATACCCATTTTCAACTTCTCCAGATGGATTTGCACCACATAGGGGACATACCCTACCAAGTAGAACACTGGCTGTTGAACTCTGCATACTGTATACTCTAATGCAGTCCTTTGTGTGTGAAGTGTCATCTCTCTACAGTTCATGAAAACAAAACCCATGAGCTTCAGAGAGTCTCCCCTATAACCCTGTCAAATGATGTGAAGCTTTTTGCACATACAGTACATTGAGTACCCTTCAACTAACCCCCCCCCCCCCTTCCTACACCTCTTTCAAGCTGATATTTATATCCAAAAGATGCCATGATGCCATTATGCCCAGTTTCAGCCACTAGGCAAATATTATGAACATGTTGGGAAAATACAGGGATTCTCAAAGTGACTATCAAGCTGACCCAAAACAGTATGGAAGGAGGAATTCCCCCTTTTCAAACCTACAGTAGGTATGGTCCCCAACTAGAAGAATAAAAGAACTCTACAACTGATCATCCATGTCCATGTGATTGGTCCTGGAATGGACAGACTTGAAACTTCACCCAATTGTGTCTCAACTCTTGTGCAATAGCTACAGTAGTATAAGGGGCAGGGCAAGGGTATTTGAATTTCCCAAATGAATGAATAAATTTTGATAGGGGGGAGGAGGGAAGCATGAGTTGAGAGCTCCCTCTTCTTCTTCTTTTCCCTGCTTTTCTACCTTTTTTCACATTTCCTTGAGTATATGGAAAAGAGGGACATCACTCCCCCTCCCAGCTGGTCCGTGACGCCACCCCTGGCTAGTATTTAATGCATTTGGAAGACGGCACCAAATTGTGCACATGAGATGCTGCAATAACAGAACACCCATGGTACATTTCAGTTGCACAATAAATTGATATGAAACTCCTTCAGGGAATAATTTATCTGGTATCGCATCGCAAAATGCGATGCAAAGTGAAAGATTTGCGATACAGTACAAATCAAAATATGTGTAGCAAAATTTGCGATACAATTTCCGAACAAAAGCTCCGGTACTCGGTGAACAGAAATGAAAACAGCAATACTGCACGAAGACCTAGAACTGTTCAATATATAACTAGTACACGCACATCAAGTAACGAAACACTGCAAAAAAGCAGCAAGAAAAGTACCCAGGTACTTGAGTATGCCAGTCAAAACAGCAAGGTAATTCTGCCTTTTCACACAACTTTTATGTGCACCTATTGGCCGCTAGTTACATTGTCGATGGTGTGACTTCAACGTATGCAGCTGTGTATGAAGTGTAAGGCACTCTGTTACAATAGCTCGGAGACTTCCCATAGGGATCAAACTTCTTCCATATAAAACAGGAGACAGCCTAGGCTCTACACATCTCCATATACAAACACGTCAGTATAGGGTAAGGTCTTGCACAAAAAACTCAGTAGAAAAAGCATCTTAGGGCAAAATTACAGGGGTTAATCTTTGGAAAATAGTATGAAGGGCTTAGTAAGAGTATTTTACATGTGCCTCATAATTATTTTGTGAAATTTGTGAAAATTTGATTATATTGGACATGTTTCAAATTGTCATCGTTCTGACTACCCTGAATGAGGCTGTAGCAATACCCATAGAAGGCCTTGTGTGTAATACATATGAGAAGTTTGAGAACACACTTAGAAACGGATTGCAAGCTCGAAATTTAGGTAAAGTCCCAGGGTTTAAGGAGCATGCAAACTGCTTATTATCATGGTGGAAGAAAAACAATAAGGTTACTGACTGTCTTCTGGCCCTGTTCCAGTTTGTTAGCATGCAGTGCATCAAGCTTATTGATTGAATGTTTTTGACTCGCTTTCTGGAGGACCTTACACTGTAGGCCTACAGCAAAGCAAGGAGCTGATTCACTCGGATATGGAATTGAAGTCAGTGTTTTGTGCCTTGTTTCTGCAGATCCATAAAGACGGATAGGACTTTTCGTGGAACAGTGCTGTCACATTAAGTCAATAATTAGGTTTACTCTCAGGATATAACTGAACACCGTATCATAGGGGAATAGCATCTGGTCATGAACCAGAGTACTGCATAACAGAAGAAAAGTATGACAGTGAAAATTGCTATGCAAATTTTGAAAATTGCTACACAAAATGGAACTTGTATCGCAAAAATGCTATGCAAAACTTCTGTACTAAATTATTCCCTGTCCTTCCCTTCAAATTTAAAATCCCCACCTTCAAAAAATATGAATGGGGGTGGGGTTGGGATTTTTCCCCAGATTCAACTACTTAGTATCAAGTACATAGTGCAAACATTGCTTTATACCCTTTGGTGCACTGTATTAGATTGCATTATCAGACCTTGCTCCTCGATGTGGGAGGTTAGGGTGCCCTCTCTATCAGTGCTATAATTTACAGGGGTTGGTTGGGAGTAAGAGGGGACTACATAGGTGAAAATGAGATCTGTTGAGGGGCAATATACATTTTGTAAACAATAACTTATCCTGTGTTTATAATCTAAACTCCAACTTACAGTATGTCGGCCCAAAACTCATCATTGGACCAAAACAGGATGTCTCTACACATACTGTACATGGCCCCAAAACTGGATGACTAAGAAATCAGATGTACAGTACAAAGAACAAGTGGTTAAAAAAAACTGGTTGTCCCTGTTAATTATAGGTTGCCCCACTGTAAAAAAAAATATTGGCCTACAGTAAGATTCCATTCAAAATCGCACCACAGTCCAGTAGTACAGAAAAGGCAGAAAGGGAATTGCACATTTTAATAGAATCTGTATGAGCATAAACTGTGCTTCTAAACATAAAGTTTTAACATGAAGCAGGCTTAGTGGATTTAGTGTGAAGACTGGACAACTGCTAATTTCAAGCCCTGCATAACCCTGAATGATCTTTTTTGCCCTAGCCAAATACTTTGATACAGTCCTTCCTAGTATGCCTTGTAGACTTGAACTATTATACCTGTAGGTACAACAAAGATTCAAAATAGAAGTTGGGACAGCAGTCAACCATTTTGACAACACCTTTCTGCCAGAGATTACAAAAATTGCAGTGCAAGATTCACAAGCACAAACTACTTTAGAGGGGCTGGGGGGGTTATTAAATTATATGTAAAAAAAAGAGCACCTTAGGCTGTCTGTACTAGTTTAAGTCATTATTGACATACAACCACAAATACTCTTTCACCCTCAGGGCAACCTAAAGAATGTCACCAAAATGTTCCAAGCTACAGATCTTCAGTGTATATTTATTCTATTGCCCTTAAAAAGTTACAATATAAAAATTAAAACTTCCTGCTTACAATGAAGGTACCATCAGCAACTGAGTGTCATTATACACAAGCACCCAAGTTGTACAATGCAATTTGTAGCAGGTGGAACATTTTGCAGAATTTCATAAAAAGGGCTAAATTAACCCATTACCGTTGTTTGGGTCCTTTTGGACCCATGCGGAGAGCTCGGCTGTCACACATCTTTACTGTTTCACGCGGAGCTCGAAACTGCGAGTAGCTACCCGAAAATTCGGCCACAACAGCGAGAGAGACAATAGTTTAAGGTCACAGGGTCAATGGCCTATGGACGCCGATGCGGGGCGGGCTACGTCCGCTTTTCCGCCCACTCCCGAGGCGCGCGAATATGCCCCGATCGGAGCACAACGGTAAAGGGTTAAGGGCTCAAATGAAGCCTTGCTTTGAACCTAAAATCCCTGCATACCATCCACAGATCACTAACCAAGCATCCTTTCTACATACTGTTAACACTTTAAACAATACTCAAAGGTAGGCTTCAACATTTTGTAATGTTTCTCTTATGTTTAATACAGGGGACCTCAGGACTACATTTTGGGCCTTAGACCCCAATTTCCTGTACATAATAAAGGTACCACAAACAACTGAGTGTCAATATAAACAAGCATCAAAGTTTTACAAGGCAATTTGTAGGAGGTGGAGCATTTTACAGAATTTCATGAAAAAGGCCAATGGGCCCAAATGGGACCTTGGACCTAAAATTCTAGCATACCATCCACAGATCACTTACCAAGCATCCTTTCTACAGACTTTTAACACTTAAAACAATAATTCAAAGGCAGGCTTAAGCATTTTGTAATATTTCACAAACAATAATTCAAAGGCAGGCTTGAGCATTTTGTAATATTGAAATGGACCCTAGAGGCCATCCTGGACCTTAGATCTAAAAATTGTGAACACCCCAAAAGAACCACTACGGTGCTACCAGAGTACCATTATGACAAACCATCCACAGTGTACGACATAATCTGTAGGAGAGGAGGCTTTTTTAGAATTTCACAAAATGGGCCATAGGGCCCACATGGGACCTTGGGACCAGTATTCCTGAACACCCCAGATAGCCCACTACCCACAGAACATTGTGTCCATGTTTCAAGCAAAATCAACGAAAGCATGTGGGAGTAAAAGCATTCAGAACAAATTGTGGACAGACAGACACACAGAGTTGCGCTGCATGATTACAAAAGCTCACACCGGCATGCTGGTATGAGGTAACAAAAAAATTGGGGGAAAAGCATCAAAATTTTAGCAAAATACTTCTTGAGAGATCTCTACAGTTACCCCTAATTAGATTTGCATTGCATCTGTCATTGCAGCAACAAACCATTGAAACAAGAACAAAAGGTTTTGAAGACCTACTGTACCTAGTAAATATAAGAAGTTGTTTACTTCTAAATACTTCTCACATGTGCTTTAAAGTTTTTTCTTTTAGTTAAAAATGTAAGCATTAGACAAACAAAGAGTGGGCTACAAATCACAACAGTAATAAAACAAAGTTACCCACAGTACAGTACATGTAAGCTCTAGTAAAGCTTCAAACCATGTCTATGCAACCTATCAGCAGAGACAATCTGTTTCTATTTAAGCCGTCTTGAATTTAAAAATAAATGCAGGTACCTTCACCTTCATCTTTTAAACGGATGTTTCATTCCAATTAACCCACATGCAAGCAGCTGTAACACAGAAATGGACAAACTTGAGTACTACACATCATACCATTTGGCAATAGTATACACTGATGTGAAATCAAGTTTTTCCGCTTATGAAACTTACAAGCTTTGTAAGAATTTTTTTGCAATTTTTACTGTGGCGACCTCAGATGGCCTTTGACCTTAACCTAAAACATGAGGTTTTTACCTAGTGTAACCTTTACAGTGATTATACACCTACAGTATACAGCAAATATGGAAGGTATCACATTTACGAGCCATTTTGAAGGCTTTTGCAGTTTCACCACTGTTGACTTCAAATGACCAAATGACTTTATATTGTATTAAAGCAATAGGGTTCTTCCCTTATATGATAAATCTATACACTAAATGTGAAAATTGTTGATCTTTCCTACCATGAGATATTATGTTAGAGGTTTTCAGGTTTTGACTTCAGGTGACCTCAAATGACCATTGACCTCCACCAAAAGCAACACAGTTGTATCTCTCAACATGACATACTGACGACTACAGTACATGGCCAAGCAGTTAGAGCCTCTGACTTGCAGTCACAAGGCCTAGAGTTTGACTCCTGGCAGGGTCACAACGAAGCCTTAAAATATGAAACCTACTGCGTTGTGCTTGGTGCTCAACAATAAGTAACTGAGTAGGGAAAACAAGTCAGTGAGCCACAACTGGAAGAATGGCTGTGACCTACCTGACTTAAAGAAATTGGTTTGAAACTAGACTGTAAAGCTCCATCTAACACTGGCAAATCAAATGGGGATCAGGGACTGGGAGGCATGGCCCCCCAATCGGATTCTGCCTTTGTAGGTTTAATTGAACCAAAAATTTGACTTTACACGAGTGGTGCTCCATGCTTATCTCTCTCCTCAGTAAACAGTTACTTATTTCACTGTTTTTTTTTGTCTACATGCACCATCAGCATCACTTTCTTGGATCTTTCCAAAATAACAAAAGTTTCAAGCACTCTGGATACTATCAGTTACTTTGATATATTTATTACAGTAGCTCAAATAAATTCACACCATTCATCCTTTGTGGTGGATTGTTCATGTGCAAACCCTAATGAGTGAGATAAAGAATAAGCACTTCATTCAAGTACAGTAGAGAGGGGTTCGAGAGCAAAGTACAGTAGGAGAATTTTTCTGCTTTCCTCTTCATCAACTACTATAGTCATGTTAAAATAAAATTGGAAAGCTTTGTCAGATGGTCAGGAAGTGGATTTCCCTTGTAGGTTAGGTTAGATGAGTTTTAAGGCCCAGTTGCCAACCAACTGGTTCAAGTCAAGCTGCATTTCCCTTGTAATTGGCAAACACATTTTAAGGGACCTGAAGATGCCTTGGTGCTTTTTGCATGCAACTTTTGTGGTTAAAAGTCCAGCTCAGTAGTTGGGTAGGTAAGAAAGAAAGAGAGTAACAGGTTAAGTGATTTCTAATACAACATTTCAATATATCGTGCATTTGTCACAAAAATTTTGCCGTTTTTGAAACAAATAATTACAAATATGGAGCTTTTGGGGGGGGGAGAATTTGGAATTTAATTCAAGAAGAGTCAGGAAAACCACACTGTAGTGGACTGATGTCACAAATGGTAAATTTCTAAATTTTTCATTTTCCAGAGCCAGCTTCTCCTCCCCTATGTAACTTTGCCACTGCCTTTAAGGAAATGTAAAGAGTTGGGGATGCTGAAGAATATGCAATTCCTATTGGCAAAGCTGAAAAAAAAATTATGGAGACTGAGAATCGTTGTTGCTACATACTTTAGTGTTATCCAACCCATACCACCTGAAGATCTCTGCTGACCTTTTAAAAGTTTTGAACTTTGTTGTCTTTTTTGGAAAAACTTTATCAAAATCAAGTGCTTATTGCAGGAAATTTGGAATTTTATGAAAGAAAATTTATAAAAATAGCACTGTAGTCATTGGTGTCAGTTGATAATCTGGCAAATTTCTGATTTTGTAATTTCCAGAGCTTGGAAAGTTTACCACACTAATTTATGACCAAGTACCTACTGCATTAGGAATTGCACTATGCAGCACGCTAAAATGCACAGACAATTTTGCTTAGACTGTTTATAAATGCTATAACTGGTAATAACTGATTGCCAATCATTTAATTTAACAATCAGCGTGATGCCTATTACCAATTATTAGAAAGAGTGGTGTCACATGTTTGTCCCTATTGTACCACTCTTGCTTACATATCATATTCCCATTACCATAGTGAGGTTGGAAAATACAGTGATGGGAATAGCTCCCTTGGCTTCACAAACGAGATACTGTATCATTTTTGTAGACCTGTCTACTACTTTCACTTCAAAAATGGAGATAAAAATCAACCATAAATACAGTAGGATGGTTTGCATTCCTTGTCACATGCCCTTTGATAAATTAGTCCACAGGCCAATATCATGCTCTGTCTAGTTTTCATCCCCCGATGTCAGAACATTCGCATTATTTACTGTATAGTGGTATAAGGGCAAATAACCAACGGATACGCCAGTGGCAGAGGTGAAATTTATACCTCTGTGATTATCAATTCATATTGTTTTGGCGGGACTTAAAGGATTGAGTAATATGTACAGTATTACATAGAACAAATGAGAGTGGGTTCAGTTCTCTGTACTGTTCTACTTTTTAACTACTTTTAATGTTAACACAAATTTGTAAATGTAGTATTACATGTAGGTCAGTATCGATGCTTCCAGATTGGTATGGAAACATTGCTTTTACTGGAATATTTCCAAAATTGTGGCATAGCAAGATTGTCACCAACACAAACTGAGAATCTTAAGTATTTTTAAAACTTTAATTTAGATTTATGATCTAAATTTAAACAACTTTTACAAATCGGAAACACCACTTAAATGTGAGCTGAAGACCATGTTATTTAAATACTGATTTCCAAGTTGTGCAATATTTTAAAAAAAAGTTTAACTTGAATGAGAAACAATATCGGGACTAATTGCGTTTCTGTGCCCAGAAGTGTAAATTATTTTCACTAAGTTTACAAAGGGCACTGAAACTTAAAGTTTTAGACAACAGTTTTTTTTTTCTTAAAAGTAAAAAAGAGAAATGTTTTTTCACACTCACTTGGAAAACAGCGCTAAATGTGCTGTGAGGAGAAGGGTTCGTGCTGTACAGTAGTAGAAAGAATTTCAGCATTGTCAGTACCAGGACCCGAACCCTCCACCCTAGTGGTGCAGCATCAAGACCAGCGCGCTTGCCTACTGGGCTATGAGCGCCATTGCCGGTGGATGAGTTAAAAAATAATATAGGTACTGTCTAATAATACTATCTGTTATATATGGCTATAGGTATACAGACGTACCTAAAGCAAAGTATGTTTGTACTTGAGTGTGTACATATGATTAGTAAGGATATTGGTATACCCCTACGTATGTGCAGTTCCTATGCATGTGTACACCTGCGTATGGCCCACCCTAACCCTACTACACTGTATGCATACGTAACCCTAACCCTATAACTATGCATACATAACCCTAACCCTACAGCTATTAAGGAAGGTTCCGGGTACGCAAACTCAGTTTGAGCCACAATATCATGTTCCTGCAACCTTGTAGTGATTTTGACCTTACCTTTCATTATTTCGAAAATATTTTAACTTTCTTGCAAAATCTGTTGATTTACTTGAGCAAGTCCAAACTTTCACAAAACCAGTCCATAGCAGACAGCCATCTTGGTACCCTTTTTCTCACAAGTACATACAGTATGGTTGACAATGTACCATGTTCTATGCTCTGTCCATGTATAGGAAGCCTGTGGATATTTTGCATACCTACAGTAGGCAAGGCCTAGGGCTGGGCCTAGATGAAGATGATAGCTTATAGAAATTTATTCCTAAAGTTTAATGAAATAGCACACCAACCACACTCCTAAAAATCCTTTGAGGGGTGTTATTAGTAACACACCTGGAAAATCTAAAACTCAAGGCCTGAGCCCTACCGTATACTACCCTAGCCCTGAGAGGGCTGTGTATTTAATAATAATAATAATAAAGATTGGATTTATATAGCGACTTATATGTATGTTCAACATCTCAAAGCGCTTCACAATCATTACCCCTGGTCATTGGTAACTCGTCAAACCCCACAGTATAAAAGTGCACATCCCTTGCTGTTCATACCCAGCACAATGCCACTTCATTATGTCTCCTGGGGGACTTCCATAGGAGCAGCCACATACAGTGCATCACTATACAAGCTACCTCACAGGTACCCATTTAACACCTGGGTGGAGAGAAGCAATTGAAATAAAGCATCTTGCTCAAGGACACAACATGATGACCCAGGTGGGAATCAAACCGGCAATCCTTAGATCACAAGTCCAATGCCTTAACCAACAGGCCACCACGCTCTCTATGTATTTGTTACATAGCCTAGGCTCATTCCTCTCACAACACAGCCCTTGCACAGCTAATGTTCACAAACGTACCCACTAGCCAGGACGCCCTATGACCGTCATCTCTGGTGTCCCCAATCAACAAAATATTCTCACCAAATTTCACACAGATGATCTCTGGCACCACATTTACCTTTTCGCAAAAGGTTTGCACAAAGTTTTGATCAATTTAAGGTTGAATTTTCACTGCCAATTTGGACCCTAACAGTGAGTTAATGCATCTTTTTTTTTTTGAGTTCTCAACAACTATTGAATTCTCATTAGAGGTCAAAGGTCACAATGGAAAACCTTGTCGAACTTGATACTTTACCTGCGTAGCTGTCTTCATAATACCATCTTTGATTCAGTAACAATATAAGAAGTGTATCTTATTTGGAACGCAGTCTAGACTGGAGTTCTTTTGTCACTTAGCAACTGAATTCCCTTCCCATCATACACCAAAAGAAGTACTTGAAAGCCAAAAGGCTTAGTGATCCCTTGCCATATGATTTATATTGTAACAAATTGCCCACATGACAAGCATGAGATCCCACACAGTTATCCTACTTGAGATATCATGTAAGCAAGGTCAAAACCTTTTGAAATCTTAACCCAAATGAACCTTCACCTCCACTTAAAACAATAGGGATCACCTACCCTACTGCATATGTCCATCAACATGCTAAATATGAACAATAGACCTATTTCCAAATAGCAATTACAAAGGATGGTGGGACAGAGTTTTCGTGTTTGTCATTTTTGTCAACAGCATTTTACTGTGGTGAAAATTGACACACACCCAAAACTATATCCCACGATTCATTGTAATTGCTATTTGGAAATAAGTCTATTCACAAGTTTAGTATGAGACCACTCACAGTTATCCTCCTTCAAATATACAGTATGTCTACAAAGTTTTGACCTTTGGTGATTGTGACCCTAAATAACCTTTGACCTCCACAAACAATATAAAACTAATAACCCGTGTTATATTTGATTAATCAATTCCAATTTCCAATTCATGCATGCTTTCATTTCCTTATGAGGACAGCTAGCTGCATAAGGATTGCCAAATAATAATCTTTGATACTAAATCAAATAAATGTTTTCTTTCAGGTTATCAAAGTGACAATGTTGGTACTGTATGTCTTAGAAATTCCTTGTGCATCACACATAGCAGTTAATCTGTTCAAAGTTTACACTTATGAAGTCAGAACAGTCCTCTGCTTTGTGTGCACAGAAGCCTTCTCCAGTATTTTAAACTATGGCCCCAAATGACCCTCATACAGCCTTTGTTTGAACTCACTCACATGTTCCAGTCCTCCTGTGGGGTGGGGGTTGCAGAATATGCCCACGGTATTCCCCACCTGTCGCAAGGGGTGACTAAACAGGAGGACTTGAACAGTATTTGAACAGTATGACACTATAACACCAGAGCTGCCAACATTGAGGTCTTGAAATCAGGAAGATTTATCTCATAAATCAAGAAGTTTTCAGGGATTTGTGTGTATTTCAATGGGGGAAATTCTGTTCTCAATCAGGAAGATTTTATATTTTGCATGTTTGGAGGTGAAATTTTCAGGAAGTCTTCTGCAGAATCAGGAAGACTTGGCAGCTCTGTAACACATCCGTGTCGGTGTGTCGTTAAGTATTATGTAACTACTGTAACTAACACATGTTCCAGACACAGATACTGCAGGAACGTCCATTTAACAGTTAAGGAAACAAGTTTCATGAAAATCTTTTAAAAGGCCTACTACCTCTGTTTAGCCTTCTGAGCAAGACCTATCATTAGTTCAGGTAATCAAGAAGGCTTTATTATAATGCCTACTGTACTATGTATCAAACCATGGAAACCTGTGTGTTGTGTCTATAAGTAGACAAAAGGCAAAGTTCTGGGTTAATAGGGTTATCGGGTTTTGTTAATTTTCAAGGACATCATAGCCACTGAGAGGGGCATTTGTCAAAAAATAAAATACAAACAGCTGCCCTAATACATAGCTAAAACTTGACAAAATAAAGTGCTGTAATTTTGATTAAAATAAACATGTTTAAATTTCTTTATCAAGTTATTAGACAGGGAGAATACAATACATTACCTGCAGCATCATATCTGTTTGGGAGTTTTCTCTTGTTTGTGGAGTTCAAAGGTTATTAGGGGTCACAAAAGGTCAAAACCTTGTAGACATGATATATAAAGGAGGACAAATGTGAGGGATCTCATGCTTAGCTTGTGAATTGTTCATATTTAGCATGTTGATGGCCATATGCAGTAGGGTAGGTGATCCCTTTTTGTTTTAAGTGGAGGTGAAAGTTCATTTGGGTTACAAGATTCCAAAAGGTTTTGACCTTGCTACCATCTCAAGCAGGATATATCTGTGTGGGATCTCATGCTTGTCATGTGGGCGATTCATGTTTGTTAAAGTATCTTATGGCAAGGGATCACTAAGCCTTTTGGCTTTTTAGTTTGCAGTTATTTTGCTGAGATCTCAACAATAATGCATTGTTTGTTCATTCAAAGATACTTCAAGTTGTTAAAGTATTTAATTAGGGTAAGGTCACCATGCAGTATTCAACCCTTTCAGGAACTTCTTGCAATTTTTCCTCCCAGGTCAAGAGGACTGATATGACTAAAAATGTTTTTGACAGATATTATTATGGCTTACATGTTACCATAAAAAAATATTGGATTCAGTCATTCCTTCTAGCTTACCTTGAAAGTTTGGCTAAGCCTACCTAGTATTCTACCCCCTGTCCCTAGTATTCAGTTTTGGGGGCCAGTATTCAACCCCCAATAATTAAACCTCCAAAAAAATTTAGTTTCTTGTACAATTCAACTGTAAAAGGATTAAAATATACATTATCTTCATTACTTTTGTTCAGTATTTAATTCTTGAACTACTTTTTAATGCAGTTTAGAAAGAAATTTAACCTTTCTGTTATTTCTGCTTGTTTTTTATTAGGTCAGTGGGGGCAAATGACTCACATTTCAGGGCAAAATTGTTGATTCTACCATATTTTCTAAAAGACTCAGAATATTTTGCAGAACAATGCCAAATGACTTAAAAATAATGACCTCTTTGAGAAATGAACAGAAAACTCTAATACACTGTACTTTGTTCACAAAATCTGTGGTTCCATAAATGTACCAGGGGCTTGAATACTGGGTAGCAGATAAAGATTGTGTCACCAATATTCAACCCCCTTCAATTTCCCTTCAAATTTTCTGTATGTAATTTCACTTTTGTCCTAAAATTTGTTTAGGGAATTGCTACAACAATGAAATGGAAGCCTTGACATTTCACTATTTTCTAAACCAGTCTCTTCTTAAATGGATGACAAAAAATTATATTCCTTTGATTTTAACCATGTTGACTTATGTACATGAACTTAAAAGAATAGCTATTTTCAAAAAATGACCCAAATTCTTGACACAAAAGGGGATGACAACAAGTAGAGAAGTTGTTTTTACCTTTAGCATAAATTTATGTGGGACAAAGCCTCAGTTCACTGAAAAATGTGGAATTATATCTTGGAGGTTGAATACTGGTGACTGTACCCATGGTCAGTTATTTCATATTTTGTGCATCCTGGCTAGTGGGTAGGTTTGTGAATGTTGGCTGTGCATGGGCTGTGTTGTGAGAGGAATGAGCCTAGGCCATGTAACGAACACACAGCCCTGTACTGTAATACTAGCCTAGTCGTTGAACAGGACTACATCCACTTTGTTTTACTCCACACTAGAGTCCTTGGCCACACTGCACTACAAACTCTGCCACATCAATATCAGGACTAAAGAGAAATTTATTATGGCATAAATAGCTCATTTGTCAGCAAATTTTACCATTGCTATCCTTAAACAATTGGTATCGGTTTTATGTTTATTTGCAGCCAAAAAAATATGTATACATACAATTTCAGGTTACTTTCTGAGGTAAAACAGAACACTCAGCAGAAGTGGGGAGTGCCCTTTGAGCAGCAGCCATTTTGCTGTTTTGTGAGATGATGGCACTACAAGTACTTCCACATCAGTGGAAAAGTCACATAGTGGAATTCCTGGAATAATTATTATAAAATCCATTGTCTTTTTCCAAAACTCAAAAAAAAAAGATGTAAATTCTATCTGGTATTTAGATAAAATTGTTTTAAAATACTTTCCAGCAGTTTTTTAATTACTAAATTTAATAAATTTATCAAAAATTTCTGTAAATACCTTTAAAGGACATTTGGTTAAGTGGATGAACGTCTACACCAGGCTTCCTCAATTAAATTTTGTGCAGCACCACACTGCTAAACGTTACTGATAGAATGCGCAAATGACCCCGGTCCTGAGGGAGGGGTATACAGTAAGGGGAGGGGGGAACCCCCTTTTGAAAATTTTTGCGTTTCTGAAAGGGCTTCATGCAAAATGGTTCCAAAATTTGTTCAATTTTTTACAACTTTTGTCGATTCACCAGCTAACCCGATAACAGTGAATTGACGAAGCACTGACTTTATGAATGTAAACAGTGAGGTGATTTTACTTTTTGTGAGAACAAATAGGACATTATTACTGTTGGTATGTGATGCGAGTCTGTGGGAAGTATTAGATTTATTTGCAGTACCTATTCCTTATATTTGTTAAAAATTTTCAATATTCTCCCAGCAATTTTCGCGCCACTCCAAACCACATCACATGCCACAAGTGGGGCACGTGCCCCTATTTGAGGAAGCCTAGTCTAGGCAATCATTTAAGGGCAAGAGCAGTTGTCCCATTTTGAAATAGTGTAGTAGATTGTCTCATCAGGGCTCCAAAAATAGGGTGCCAGAGTGCCCGACAGCATCTACTATAATGATGGGTTGGGCAACAAAAATTAATGAATTGCATAGCAGAACATGCACGACTGGGCACCTCAAGTCACCATGCAGACGGATCATCACTGTGTTGGAAGTTTCCCATTAACTATTGTAATAACACTACTACAGGTACTCAATGTACTGTACCTCTCAATGCTTGCTACAGTGATTGTTACTGTAACGCCATGGGCCAACAGCGTTACCATGATTTCCTAATCTTTTGATATTTTCTTTATTTGGGCAACAATAAAGCTATGTTGGGCAACCAAAAACTACTAATTTAAAGAAATGGACCGTCTCATAGGACTACAAGACATTCAAAAATTTTTCAAACCCTGTTCATGATTGGCTGTTGAGAGTCATGTGACAACATTTTTTTTTTCCTCAAATGAGAAAATACTAGAAGTTACTGGTCGGTTTACCTTGAGTAGGCTGCAGTTCTAAGATTTGATGGGAGATTCAAGTTTTAAGAGAAATATTAAGAAAACTGAAGTATAGGTGCCAGAGCAAAGTGGTTTTAACCTGGTTTTAACCGGGCAAAGTTAGGTTTAAACCGGTCAAAACTGGTCAAAACCCATTTTTGTCACAAACCGTAAGCATAAATTCATACATGCAACCAACTGTGATATAGGAATGACTTTGGATGTTGGCAGTGCTTTAATAGTAAAACTAAGTTTTCTTTCCTTTCTGTTTGATACAGTATGTTTCTCATTATATTTGGGTAATTTAAGACCAAAAATTATCTACAGTACTCTAAATAATGGCAAATACTCTAAATAATGGCAAATTGTGCAATGTGGAAACTTAAAGTACCCTAGATACAGATTGTGTGCACTGCAACTTGTAGGGTTGGGTCTGGTGTTGTCAATGAGGACATATATGCTAGTGGTGATTAATTTTACAGAAAGCCACACTGACCTGTGTTTTCTGAGAATAAGTGTTCTAGATTCATACTATTTAACATTTGGAAGAAACTTTTAATCAGTACTTTGAAAGCCTTCAAAAAGTTTCATCATTGCATTGTTTGGAGTGGGGCTAGGTTTCAGTGCTTCACAAGTTCACACCATCAACTATAAAGTTTATAGTGTTACAATATTAAAAGCAATCTGCTGTTATAGCTTTGCTTTCTGTCTCAGTTGGCCAACATGTAATTGAAGGATTATCTACATAGCAGGTCTCATGTGTAATCTCCATCAACAAGCAGTAGAAAGAGTGCTACCACTGTAGGTTTGAGAGCTGATCTCGAGGGGGCGGTCAGATCCGGATCAGATCCTCCCTTTGAGATCAAAGTTTTTGCTTTCACCCTTGATCCCCCACAGTGAATCAAGCCACAATCAAGCGATCAACAAACAGGAAGTGACGCAATGAACTCAACAAATCCTGGACCTTGCACGTAGTTGTCATGAATGTTAATAGGTATGACCTATGAGTGTCCAGACACAACATTAAGTTTGGCTTGGTTGGTTTAGAAATGTGTCTGTCTGGTTTGCGAAGTCCTCTTTCTTCTGTGGCCCTAACCAACATTAGTTTCCCCCCAAATAGAATTTTGATTCAGTTCGCAAATATCGACACCTTTACGTCGATAAGAGGAAGCCAAAGGAAAGCTTTTATCTAAAACACGTTCGGGAAAACTCTCCAGTAAACAGTAATCTTTCAAGTTAGAGAGAACCATGGAAGTACTACCTCCAATGTAATACTTCCATGGTGAGTATGTTAGGTAGTACTGTGTACACTGTGTGCAGTGCTAGTGCCAAAGCAGTACGTGCAGGCTATACCACAGCTGCTCCATGTTTGTGTGTGTTGTATTTCACGAGAGAAACAGGAAGTTGAGTCATAGGTCATGCTGATCTCGGGTCACCTTGATCCTCCGAGTTTTCACAAACGGCTTTTTGATTCCCCGCCTTACAGTAAATCTGATCTGCCCACAAGGGAGGATCAAAATCTGCAGCTCTGATCCTGAGTGGGAGAGCCTTCACACTACAAAGTTGATCTCAAGGGGGGGATCAGATATATGATCCCCTGCTCCAGATCAAGTGTGAAAGCACTCTTAGTTCAATCAACAATATTTCGATATTAGTTTAGAAGTGTTATCAACTAGTTTACAAATAATTCTCAGCATGAACACAGGAGGAAGACCCAAGGACCCTGTGTGGGTGTTTTATTTTATAATAGCAGAAGGTACATGAAGGGTTTGTTGTGGATCCTGTGAAATATACGTGTACTTAAAAGAAAGCTTACACTGTACCCCATTGTGTTGTTTATTTGTCTTTTGCTTGCATTAAGGCTTGTAACATAAACACAAATTCTGATATATTTTAGCTGAAAAACAACATATTTTGAGTTTTGACCAGTTTTGACCACTTTTATGTGGTCAAAACTGGCCGATTTAATCCAGGTTTAAACTGGTTTTAACAGGGCCGTTAAAACCAGCCACCTCTGCTTGACACATAGTTGACTGGTTTCAGAACTAACGCTTTCAATGATATTTACTTGAAAGAGGAGTCAGAGTCGCAGTGAAAACAACTATCAAGATATGTTTGGAAGTTAAGTTGGAGTTGCAGCACTTGACAGAAGCTTTCAAGATATATTTGAAAGTGTAGTCGGTGGCTTGCACCCTCTAATTATTTGACCATGCTTGACTGCGACTCCAACTCCACTTGATGAACAGACCTTCTGGAAGGTGGGGTATTCTATAATTGTACCTCATGGAGGGGAGGAAAAAAAAGAAATGCATTTTACTATGGGGAAAAAAAAAAAAGATTTTTCTCTGAAAAAAAAAATAAGTTTCAGCGCCCTCTTTTAAGTGGGGAGTTCTTTAAAATGATGTCATTTCCGGGCACTGATTCTAAATTAGTGCCCCTACTTATTCCCCCGTTTGAAGAAAAGCTGATTGACAAGCCTAGACGTGGTGTTAAAGATCATTCATGGCAAGTATGGTAATACATTAGGCTAACTCCTCCAATGCTCCTAAAACCTGGATTTTGAGGCCTTTTTCAGGTATTTCCACCTCAAAAATTGCCCATTAGGATAAAGACTCCCTGGCCCTGTGGACCATGGAATTGCACATAGGGTGCCAGGAGACTCTTCTCCATAAAGACAGCGGTGTATGGGGTGTGACTACATGAGGAAGCTACCTGCTGTTATCTCACTGTATAAGGCAATGGGCAGAGTCCTGAGAGCATTATTTACACTTCACTTAATCAACTGGGAAGGTGCTACTGTATATGGTGAGCACCGAGCTGGACTTCTTCATGTAGTTACGCTGATGCATTTTTGAAGCTGTCGAGACAGTCGCAGAGTTGGGCGCTGGGCTCCTGCGCGCAGATCTTGATCTCAAGAGGTCAATGGGCAAGGACGGTGTATGCAGTACTGTAGGTCCTACCATTCAGCGTACAGTAGTACACAGTCCTGTTCAAAGACTTAAGTACTAGCCCTTTGTATACTGTAGGCCTAGGCCTAGTATTTAAAGCTAGGACAACATGTGCCTTGCCGAATACAGTGTCATTCCGCCATTGGTACATTCCGCCATAGGTTTATGCAACTTTCCCCCATGGAGGAAAGGTGCGAAACCTATGGTGGAAAGCCACTTACTAACCAGAATGCAAAAATGCATTGAGGTTTCGATGATACATGCTCTTTTCAATGAAATGCTACATTTCTTGTAACAACTGGTGACCCGAAGTGACCTTTGACTCCACCTGTTAGTAACTGGTTTTTCTTTTAACCAAAACATTTGTACAAATTTCATACTGTGCCTTAAGATATTCCGCAAACAAGCTGCTTACATCATAACACATCAACATATCAAGTTTGAAATGAATCCAAGTTTCCTACCTTGAGATATAGTGTAAACAAGGTTTTCTGAGTTTGACCCCCTATGACCCCAAATGACCTTTGACCTCTACCAAAATCAAGAGGGTTCTTCCTTACATCATAACACATCAACATATCAAGTTTGAAATCAATCCAAGCTTCCTACCTTAAGATATTGTGTTAAAAAGTTTTTCAGGATTTGTCCCCTTCTGACCCCAAATGACCTTTGACCTCCACCAAAATAAATAGGATTCTTCTTTACATCATAATACATCAACATATCAAGTCTGATATGAATCCAACTTTCCTACCATGATGTATCATGTAAACAAGGATTTCAGGGTTTGGACCCCATGTGACCCCAAATGACCTATGACCTCCACCAAAATTTCTTGGGTTTTACCTTACATCATAACATATCAAGTTTGACATTGATCAAAGTTTCCTACCTTGAGATATAGTGTAAACCAGGATTTCCGGGGTTTGACCCCATGTGACCCCAAATGACCTTTGACCTCCACCAAAATTAAACGGGTTCTTTCTTACATCATAACACATCAACCTATCAAGATTGACATGAATCCAACTTTCTACCATGATGTATCATGTGAATAAGGATTTCTGGGTTTGACCCCATGTGACCCCAAATGACCTTTGACCTCCATGTAAGTTCTTCCTTACATCATAACACATCAACATATCAAGTTTGAAATGAATCAAAGTTTCCTACCTTGAGATAAAGTGTAAACAAAGATTTTGGGGTTTGACCCCACATGACCCCAAATGACCTTTGACCTCCACCAAAATAAATTGGGTCTTCCTTACATCATAACGCATCAACATATCAAGTTTGAAATGAATCCAAGTTTCCTACTTTGAAATATGGTGTAAACAATATTTCAGGGTTTGACCCCAAATGACCTTTGACCTCCACGACAGGCTGTCGGATTTCACGGGAACGATGGTTCCCGGTCGCGTGTCGCTCCCGTGACAATGAAATCACGGAACCGAAAAATCGGTTACCACAAAAAAAATCCCAACTCCAAACATTTCATCTTGAAATGTCTGAAATGGGAAATTACCTGACATGTGTATCTTTTCAACTTTTATGAGTTTTTACACAACCAAGATTTTTCACAATGAAGATGGAGACCTATGTCAATCCTGATAAAGTTTTTTGTTGTGCGATACAAAGCACTACCCAAGGCCTAAACTGGACTATCTTACCTGCAGTGCAGACCAGCACAACCGTACGTAGCGAACAAACTAATGTAACGTTATATTACTGAAAACAGCCAGGGATTTATTTCAGTAAAGTAAAAGCTCCAAGAAGTTTGCAAATACGATTGCAATGTCAAATTAAGTAGACATACAGGTATAATTACTTCTTGAGACAAAAGTAAAGTATGTTCCAAATTCCTACAAACAAGTGCGCTAGACCCCGGTCTATTCTTTATCACTCTCGGATTCCCTAGACGATTCCACACTAAAAATTGCTGTTCCATGGCTACGGTGTTCTAAATGACGAGTCCCCTTGCTGCTACTAAGCCAATGTTCTAAGGGGGGCTCAGGCTCAAAATCCACCATTTCAGCCCCATTCAGTACAATGCCCGGAAGAGCATTTAGTGATTCGTTCATGAGAGGGTTTCTTAATTTTGTTTAGGCGATTGCATGCAGAAAATCCCATCTCACACAATGCAGTGTTTGAGGGTATTACAAGCAATATTTTCACAAGTTGTGAAATGACTCCCAAATCATCACACTTTGCAACGTCTTCGTAGATTCTACGCATATCACCCCCGCGGAGATGACTGATACGTGTTTTCAGTTTAAGCCACTGTCTGTTCACAATGTCTGCTTCATCAGCTCCTCCAGGTGACAAGCCATAGAAATCTACAAGTTCTGTAATGTCTGTGCATCCATGTGACACAAACTGTTGCTTTTGAGAGGAAGAAGGCCGCTGGCGCAAGTCGAATGCTTTGAAATTTTTGAGTGGTGTTGCCCGTGAAAAATTGTCGAAGCGTTTCCCGATATATTCCAAAGTCTCGTCAATAATTTTACAAAATTCTGATGAAATTGGAACTGAATCGGCAAGGGGTCCTTGGTCAGTTCAGTTTGGCTGAATGTCAGAAAGGGTTATTCCTCTGTATATTTTGTGCTCACTGTCATAAGTATTTTCGAAGTCACGGAGTTTGGGACCGCTAGCTAGTTTCAGTTCTGTTAAATGGAGGGAAGCAGTTTCTAGTTCTTCCATGACATCAATGACCAGAGATTGCTCCTTCTGGAACTGTTGGCTCAAGATTGAGAGTTGTTTTGTGAAATCCAATACAAAGTGAAGATATTTCACGAACTCCACACTTTTCATTTTCTTCAAGAGTCCCTTGCACTTTGGTTTTTCAGTAGGTTTTCCAATCTCTGCCATTTGTTCAAAATGGGTTATCTTTGCAGGGTAATTTTTTAATAATGTTTCTATAGCACGTGATCGGTTTGCTAGCCATCGGATGGTACTGATGGACCCATACTGGGACAATGCCTCGTTCATCACTGCTGATAGTTCCTTTAATTCTCTCCTTTTCTTTGGAGAGGAGTGGTACATTTTGTATACCTCCTCTATAATATCCTCTACCTCTTTTAGGTATGTGTTAGATTTCAGAACATCCAACGCAGCTAGTTCCAATCAGTGCACAACACAGTGAATTTCCACAAGACGTGGAACTTCCTTCTTTTCAAGGGCAGCTACACCACCCTTTGCCCCCATTATCACAGACGCCCCATCAAAACAAACTGAAACCATTTTTGAGGCTCTGATTTCTTTGCTTTCTTGACCTATTTCTGAAAGACCTGAATGTATACCTTTTTGAATGCCAACAGCAGTTGCATCATCCAGCGCGACTATAGATACGAGCTTGTTGCATACTGTGGCATTTCTGTCAAGGTACTTGACGTAAATCAGTTCCTGTTCTAAGTGAGCCACGTCTGTCGAACCATCTGACATTACAGAAAACTATTGTGCGATAGCTTTGATAAAGGTGGCAGCCCCCTTGTCATTTATGTATGTACTGCCAAGGTCAAGTCCATTGCAAGCTTGGAGGCTGCACAGTTGGGGGAATTTGGAAAAAGAGAGCCATTCCTTTGCAAAAAAAGTATGCTGTTCTGAAAAGAATGCGCATCCTTGCAAGTTGCTGAGAGTCCATTTTTTTCATTACTCGAAACATTGCAGTTTCAGCTGGGCTTGCTTTAGCCTTTTCTGATGCAACTGCAACGATGTGTTTGTCGCTCTTGTCATGCTTCTTAATTGCATCAATTCGAAAATTGGAGCATCCCTTCACCATGACACTAGATGGATCGGAGATCCGTGGATTACTCCTACAAGCACGGCAAACCATAACGTTTTCTTCTTCAATAAGTTGAAGCCAGTCCCATTCCTTCAGCCAACTTGGCTGGAATAACCTTTTACGTTTTTTCTCATAGCTCTCTTTTGCGGTAGCCCCCTTTCGTTTGGTACCAGATTCTTTCGGATGAGAAGGCTGTTCCACAGTATCTACACTTGTAGGGGCAACCCCAGGGGAGGCAGCAGTCTCACGTTCTCCTGATACAGATGAAGTAATTGACTCACTACTGGAACTTTCTTCCTCGGTAGGCTCATTTGCCGATCCCTTATTCTGTTGAAAATACTTGAAAAGACTCATCCTTGATTATTACCTTCTTCCTAAACAAGTCACACTCTTAGTAAACTACAACTCTCTCAACTTAACTTTGTCTCGTAATGTTTATAAAGTGTAGCAGACCAGCCGTTAGATCTAGCTATATAAGTATCGGAAGATAACAAATTCCTGCCGCAATTACTCCTCCCAAATTCCCGACACTTCAAAGCTTTGTTTCACATGTATCATGACTGCATTTTTCACACGCTGCAAACTAGCCAGTTTCCTGGAAATAAACTTCCCAAATCCCCAAATTTGCCATGTTTTTTGATGATTCATTTGGTGTTTTACTGTGATTGACATGTTTTTTACAGTAATTACTTTCATCAACCCACATTACAATCCCCCTTTGGTACTTCCATCTGTTTAAAAATTTGAACTACAAGCTGCGATCTCTAATGAACTTACTCCCATTGCCTTTGTACAGGGCCGCCAAGCGAGGAAAACACACAGTTAAGTCAATACACTCTTTGACAGCGTGTTTGCGGAGAAAGCTGTGGTAAGCCCCGCCCCTAAAATGTGAAGTCTACCTAGCAGGCATTTCTGTTTGGCTTAGTGAAAGATATGTGCTGTGAGTACAAAGTTATGTTTTTATAAACACAAATGTATACTCCCTGGCTCTTGTACAGTATTGCAGGGAACATTTGTTACGGGCAGAGCTACTCAGCAGGGTTCTGTTAGAATGTACTTGCAACTATCAGATACATTGCAGGAGCCCGACGGGCTTGTCAGTCATAAAGTATGGTAGCCCGAACATTGATGCAAGGAGCCATGGGCACCCGGCGCATAGGATTTTTCGAGCCCTGCCTGAGACCTTCCAACTCCATTTAGCCCTAGCTGTTCCTGCAGTCTGGTAAGTTCCAACCTAGCCTAGGCTATCCTACCTGCCACAGAATAATTAGCCTGCGTAGCGTCTCTGTGGCTACAGCCCACTTTAGGCTTCCACCCCGCAGATCCTGCCGGCGATGGTCAGAAATTCCATTCAATGAGTCCAAAAGTTGATCATCTTAACATTCAAGAGCACTCACCACAATTGGTCTATTCCTGGGGTAGGCAGTGCTCAACGACTAAATCTTGGCAATGCCACGTTGCAGGGAGCAATTTGTTAGGGTTCGCATCGCAACTTCCGATGCAAAAATGAGGAAAAATTGATAATTGCGATACATCATTCGATCTTGAAAAGCAGACTTGCGATGCAAAATTTCAGCAGGTATTGTGACTTTGAATGTTCGCAGAAGGAAATAATGTTAGGAGAAAATAAAGCCAGAAATTGGAAGTCATGAAAACTGATCATGCAACAACATTTGTTTCCAAATAAAATCACATTAACTTTCCGCTTTCAAGAGTTTAAACCCATGAACTCGCTCCGCAGGAGATGCATTGTTTACTACGTACATCGGCATTTAAGGCAAAATCCACGGAAAGCAACTGGTTTTGCCATGATTATGCTGGTAATGACAAGAGACTTTTGCCGTCGATCAATCTTTACATTATTCTCAGTCAAACATGCTCTACATTCTTAAATCACTGTTTAAACTCCTAAAAATGATGAATATTTAAGACTGTAAACAAGGTTTGAAATTATAGATCACTGCGTAAATATTTTATGCTTTTGTTCATGATGCATAAACTCACGATTCCATTCCGTACAGTTTTACTAGATGCGAAGAAACTTTTTGCCAAGCCACATCCGCATTCCAAATCGGCAACTGCCGATCGATGCAAGTTTGCCCTCGAAATTAGGCTAGGCTCAGAAATGTTAATGTAAAACCTTGTTAGGATAGCACAGGAGCCAACACAAGGAACTCTGAAGGAAAACATATCGTACAAGGAAATTGCTGAAGTAAAGTTTTTAAAAATATTAGGCAGGGCTTAGTTTGAGTATTCTACACATGCTGTGAAAATATTTAATGAAGTAAATGTCATCTAGATAATTTTGTATGCCTATCAGCTTTTACGTTTTGGGCTGGCTACCTTGAGAAGAGAATACCTGAATAGAATGTACTAGTGTACTGTTTTTAAGTCAGGTTCTAAGGGACACCGAGGAGATCATATGTTCACATTTTTGACAACTTATGAAAGGATTTAAGAAGCCTCAAAACTTGCACAGATAATCATAAGTTTTCAAAGCTACTAAATTAATTAAGCAGATGACCTCTTTTTTCATCTGTATTAGGTTAAACTGGGTGAAATGTTTTGGACATTTTGGGGTGAATCTCTGTCCTATAGGATTAGCTTGATTCTTCACATCGGCAGTTACTCTACTTGGTCGCACATTGTAGGAGATGGAGCTTTGATACATAAAATGGGTGTGGGTAGACTAATTGGTAGTCAGTATGTCGTTACAAGTAAGTGGTGGCCCAATTTTAGGTAAGGGAAATCAGCGAAAAAGGAAGAACCCCTAGTGACAATTTGGACGGTGATGATGAAGATGATTAAGGATGGTTGCATCTGATGAATCCCAATAAAAGATGGCACTGTTCTCTGATTGGTTGCTTTCATATGTCTGTATGTCATACCACTGCTTCTGTTCTAAAATGACGCTTAATTAGCAGCTAGGACTATGAATGGGATCAGGGTTGTCACCACGCCGGTCGGCGCCAGTCGGGACTAACCGGCACTAGACATTACCGACTGGTGCAACACCTAAAATGCGAGGCTTCCGACCGGCACAAAAATGATCTTCTACTTGAAAAATGCAGTCTGTGAAATCGTTATTTGGCATGGATTTGTGACAATTTTGAACACACTCAATACCCATGTGATGTCAGCTGAATATCATTTTGAGAAATTCAGAGACGGCAAGATAAACAGAAGTATTAAAAAAGTTACCATAAGAGTGATGGTCCGATTTACAAATTCAGCTCTGAAAAGTGAAAGTACGTAGTAACGGTAGTATGACCTTTGGCATATATATACACGCACTATTTTGCCTGCCTGTACCGTAAGGCTTCAACGATACTACTGCATACTGTTATATAGCGCTGTGTTTGGTATACAACGATCGTCTCTAAAAAGCTGCGCAACATGCATTTTTTTCTGAAATCAGTGCACAATGCCCATACCAAGTTTTTCAAAACATGGAAGAGTAGATCCCTCACGCAGGCATGTATCACTGTCACTCATAAGCTTGTAGGCGGAGCCTTACACGATCAACTGACGACAATCTTCTTCTCAAACTCCGTACATACAGCATGGGCTTCGCACCGCTTTATTGTGCACAGTAATGCATGTGCTGGAAACAGCATGCTATCGCTAATTTTGTGCACGTGTAATAATGCAGTTATGTGCAAGATACTACAGCATGCATGGCGGGAACCACATTCTTAATGATGAACGTAAAAAGAAACGAGGGAATTAAGACTCTTCGTAACACACTTTCACGAATCTCTCTTTTGCTACAGCACACCGTGTGGTACATCGCATGCAATTTCAAAGACTTCCGATTTTTGGGAGAAAAATGTGAACAAACTATTTTGGGGCGCTTAGAATTGATATTACAAAATTCGGCAAACGTTGAAAGTAATTTGTACGGAGAAAGCCATGCACACATGATAATAGGTATGCATTATATACAGCCCAAAATCTTTATTGCACATAATGCAGTAGCGCACACTTTTAGTATCGCAAGGTGGCTATTACCCTGCTATTCTTTGTAGTATAAATGATGCACTGATTTATCGAATCAGCGGCAACTCCTTTAAACCTGGTCCGATCAGATCACGATAAACACAACATTACGATGATATGACTGAATGACTGAGAGGGTTTGCAAAATTTGCCGTACTACGGCTAGCACTAGCGGTAAGCGTTTATGAGTGGTTCGGGAGGGAATTTCTTACTTTCCCTTTCTACACTGCAAATGATTGAATTATTGAAAAAAAAAATGAAATTTTCATTAAAGCTGAAAAATTAATGGGTCAGAAATGAGGTGGATTCCATGGGGGGTAGGGTGAGGTACAAATATTGGGCCAGATGTTTAGCCGGCACTCAAATTGGGCTGGTGACAACCGTGAATGGGATAAAGAGGATGCATTTTGTTAGGCTTTCTAAGATTAGGTACAAACCAATTCAATGAGGTAATTGCTTTGCCATTAATGAAGTGTCATAGACAATTAATTTTCATGGCTTTATTTTGGTCTTTGAATTGACAAACATTTTCAAATGAAAGGTGGCAAAGCAAGAAGTTTAGAAAAATTTTGAGGAGATCCCATAAAATGTCGTCGAGAGCTGCTGTACGGAAATTACCTTGGAGACATCTAAGGGAAGTTTTTGGCCTGAGTGTAGTTATACTGCATATGTGATACAGGTCATATGGAGGCATAAAGCACGATGTTTCATTACCTGTAATATCATACCTACCCTTCAGTCTTGGATTCTGTTGTTTTTTTACAAGCTGCTGTGAAAATATATGCAGCTAGGAAATGTCAATATAAAAAGTTGCTAATCATTTTTGGGGGATTGCTAATCAATTTCGAATAATGAGTAGCAAAACTGCTAATCAAAATTTCAAAAACAAATTGCTCCCTGCGTTAAAGTCTTGATCATGGACAGCCTCTTTCAAGCAATAACAACTTTTATCAAAGAATGGATTTAAAAACAGTTATCTTTCATTGAAAAGAATCTAACTATCTTTCCCCATGGCTGTGGGATCGGTTGTTCTTAATCAACCTCTGTGCTGTGTGTGTATGCTTGCACAATACCAGCTTCAAATAACATTGACCACAGTGACTCCGTGCACTATTGTAAAAGGGTACAAGTGTTTGCCTGTAAATAAACATTAACAGCCTTGCTTCAACACATAGAGTTATGTAAAGGAAGTTTCCGTACGATTTTTAACACAGTTGAACAGATTTGGTGTCCAATGCCAGCGGACATTATTTTTTCAGAGCGATGAGCTGGACGAAAAAATTCTTCCACCCCACGGGCTACAGAATAATGTGCTCATTCCACCATAGAAAAAAGTGCCTTTCTGCCATGACAGAATGGCACTTTTTCTATGGCAGAATGTACTGATGGCGGAATGGCACTAGCCCTTGAACAGGGCTGTGTAATACGTTACATGGCCTAAGCTCATTACACTCCACATCACAGCCCTTGCCCTGCTAACACAAGAAATCCCATCACTAGGTGACCTTTGCCAGGGTCATCATCTCTCGCGTTCACAAATTCCTATGGTTTCTCACCAAACTTTACACAGATGACCTCTGGCACCCATCCACCTTTCTGCATAAGCTGTTCACCCAGATTTGATGTTATAATGGTGTATTTTGCCTCGAAAAATTGAACGTAACACTAACTCAATGCGCCATGTTTGCAAGCTTTCGAACGACTAAGTAGTCGGTCTTCGATCCTACTAAACCACGCACTGACACGCCTGGCTATGCCTTGTGTACCCCGGCATGTGCTGACACGCTGGACATTAATTTAGTTAATGCTGATATTAATTTCATTAAATGCTATCATTAATCATGTTATCATTACTGATTAGGAAGTAAAATACAAGGATCATTGTGCCAATTTTTTACTTTTGTTTGCAAAATGTTGCTATTCATTACACATGTTAGAATGGATCCCTGAGTTTTCCACTAGTTCCGCGAACCGCCATGCACTGTCGTACAACTGAGTTCCACGCGCTGCCGTACAAATTGTACGGCAGCGCATGGAACTTGAGACAGGGCGTACTAGCGGGTGCCAGCGCGGGGAATAGTAGGACCTGTCACCTTCGTGATATCCACTTTGGAGTCAAAGGTCATACCAGGGGTTTCCACTTATTCAAAAAGTTTTCACACTTAGGCCTAGAGAAATTTTGACAACAATTTTTCATATGCAATTTGCATTCATTAGGTGGAATGATCGTTTAAGTTATCGATGTGGTGAAATGGTTACAATGTGCTAGGAATGATTTTTTACTATTTGCAAGTTCATGTAGAAACACTTATTGTGCGAGGGCTCATTCAAACGAAGGAGTTTCTAACCAGAATCAAAGTGCCATTTTGCTGCATTTTGACCTCAGACTGTCCATGAAGGCCGATTCATTGGTAACTTTTCGACTGAAAGTCACTTGCAGTTGCACATCATTTTGTGGTAATATAATTTTGATGTGTGTAGGCCTAATATTTACCAGTTTAGAACGTTTTTTGTTCTGAAAGCAGTAATGACGGGTAATTTGCGTTAGCGGGGCATGGGCTGTGATGTGGAGTGTAATGAGCTTGGGCCATGTAACGTAACACACAGCCCTGTTCAAGGGCAAGAATGGCACCGACCACTGCCTAGCCTAGGCCTACTGTAACATTAGGCCTTACTGACACTAAGAAGGCCTAGCCTAACGTTAGAATGATAGAGAAAATGTTCTCGTGATTAACAAACGAGCTTTTATTTTAATTCCCATAAGGCTACTTGCAAACAAAAATTACCTCCTGTGTCTGTGTGAAATTAATGGTACCATAGACAACCTGCCCTTGTAATAATACACATACAGCTTTTAGAGACATTCTTGCTTCTCGTGGTAAGTTGGTAACTACCTGGTTTCCGTTACTTGGTAAGTCAGTATACTAATAATTACTATTGTATGGTATATGGTCCAAAACTTGGCTTCACGACAACATACAGTCTGAGACTTGAGAGTTGGCTAAAAGAGATCCAGTGCACTGCACATGAACAGTACGGCTGAGGCTGTCCTACATTATACTACTCTGGATTGTCATGTTGGACTGGAAATTAACAACAGCACGGTATTTATTTTAAAGTCCGTGTGCAAAATCCCTGTCTTACCACGTCTATTTTTCCCCAGGTCGAATGAGTATAAAACCTGCAAACGGACAACTCCCTGGAAACTCAGAATGTCGCCAAATTCCTTGTATTTCTAAGAATTTCCTGCATGGGATTGTGAAAGAACAGGCTAAACGTCCCAGTGCTTTTACAGGATTGTGTACTTACTACTGGTTTACATCAAAGTGGACTGTGGTTGTAGCATAGAGTCATATGCAGTAAATAAAATATCCCACGAATCTGTCGGCTTTCTTTGGGAATTCTTCCTGCTAGGGTCACAAGGTCAAACGTACCTTTAGTGTTTACCATAGCGCAGGATAGTAAGAACTATTATCTTGCTCTATGGTTTTTAAGCATTCACGTACGGTCGTGTAGCCCGCGGAGCACACGGAGTCTTTTCTTTGAGCTCATAGCGACGAAAACCAAGCCCTATGGGAATGCAGTCACAGACGTGCTACGCAGGCCTACAGTCGTGTGCACATATCGTGTGCACATCGTATGCATCACGAGAGCTTTCACACTGACGTCACAATTCGTTAGCCACGCCCACTGTCAGCAAAGTCAACTGCTTGTGGTTGCTACCGGGCTGAAGACAGCAGGCAAATCTACACACAATTTGTTCATACATAGGTCACATGAACAATGAACAGGCAAACGGCAACAAAAGTGGCAAAGGACGGTATCTCAAGTAGCCTGCGTAGCACCTCTGTGGCTATGCAGTTGGTTTTTCCTAGAGAGGAGCTGAACGAAAGACTATGTTCGCTGAGCGTGTTATATCTGAAGCAGACAGGTTACGGATCTACGGAAGCGTAGTAGGGACATAAAAGTGTCCAGTTTCTGACATGACAAAACTTGTGCAAATTGCAAGTTGTCGAGATGGTAATATGACAAAATTCTAAAGTTTTGTTACATTGAAGAGATAGTTAATCTGGTCAATGCAACAGTTTCCGTAAATTAACAATTTGTGCACTTGACTTAATCTCGGCAAACAACAAAATTCGGAAAATTGAGATATTCACTAGATGTCCGATCTCGTTTATAGAACAAAATTTCTGCAGAAATGCACCTCAGTTATTACTATCTCGTTAAAATAACAAAATTCGGATAATTAGCATTTTGAATTAAGAGAAACCAGATCTCGTCAATGCAACATTTTTTTCTCAAATTAACGAGTTATGCAACTGGTACTATATCGGAAAAATAACAAAATTCAGAAAATTTACATTATGAAGAGACATTAATTTTGTGGAAATTGACGAGATCACAGTCATTACTATCTCGTCGAAATAACAAAATAATATGTAAAATTGACATTTTGTCAAATTAGAACATCTCATCAAAATGGCAAAATTCAGAAAATTGTCATTTTGCCGAGAAAAACAAACTGCAAAATTGTGCGGAAATGTAGTAGTACCATAGCATTGCAAGAAAAATATAAACTGACAAATTAATTTGTAATAATTTTTACATTGGACAGATATTTCTCATGGAAACGGACACCATTGCACATTTTCTGCAACGATTTATCACAAGAGTACGGGCCATTCATTTTTGTGGGGGGCGGGTTATCTGAAAAGTATAGTCCCGCCCAAAAAGCTAAACGGAGAGTCGTCAGTATTTGAGGCGGATCGTACAAAAAGTTTGAAAAATTGTGATCGCTCAGAACGGTAAGAAATGGCTGGATTGCATTTCCAGGCGTCTGATAAGAATCGAAACACTCCTTATTTGTGAACCACAGTGGTATGTCAGAGTGATACATAGATATATCGGTTGATTTAACGACCCACTGATTACAAAAGGGTTGTACTTTACGATTTTTAATTTTTCGCCCACAATATTACCCCTTAATTAGCCAGACGACAGGGGATTGTACTACGTGGCCACTGCAAAAATGATGGCAACTTTTAATATTCTTCAACTTTGAAATATGATTTCCTATAAAATGAAATTTGTAAGTATGTGATTTAACTTCAAAAACGTTGTCACACTGATGCTTGGTTACATTGTCCAAACTTTATTATATATATATTCGTTTTCCGTATTAAATTGCGAGATATTAATATTTCTGTTCGAAACAGGCAATTTGGAGTTCATACGAAACATTAAGGGTTACTAAGGGTTATATCTGACCTAGAACAGTCCATTTCGAAAAAAAAAATCAGTGGTTATAGCGAATTGACATACTTTTCTTGACGTTCAATCAGTTTTTATCGTTTTCAAAAGAAATTTAATAGTCAGCAGGAATGACATACAAAGGCTAAAACTGTCAGGCAAAACTTAACAGGTTATTTCTATGGGTGCCTTCGAATCTCTAGACTCGACAAGGTGACTTGATATTCAAAGTGTTATGTCAGAGTGATGCATAGATATCGGTTTGATTTTACCACCAACTGATTACAAAAGGGTTCTTTACGTTTTTAAATTTTCGCTCACAAATTACCCCTTAAATAGCCAGCCGACAAGTGTTTGTACCACGTGACCACAACAAAAAAGATGGCAATTTTTAATATTCTTCAACTTTGAAATATGATATCCTCCAAAATGAACATCGCAAGTATGTGATTTAACTTAAAAAACATCATTTCACTGACGAGGGATTTCGTTGGCCAAATTTTATTATGTAAATTATGCGTTTTCCGAATTAAGTTACGAGATATTCATAGTTTGGTTTGAAACGAGCAATTTGGAGTTCCTACCAAATATTTAGGATAAGTCACCCGTCACTTAATATATTTAACCTTCACCGGAAAATTTCAAATTAAACCCAATGGGAATAGTTACTGCAGATAATCGTTTTGAAATTAAATCGGTTTTTATCGTTTTCACAACAATTTTAATAGCCAGCAGGCATGACATAAAAAGGCTGAAACTAGCAGGCAAAACTCTATACGTTATTTGTATGGGCGCCTCTAAAGGTTTTAACTCGGAAACGTGACCTTCTATTAAAAGAGTTATGCAAAAGTGATACATAGATATCTCGTTTTGATTTTACCACCAACTGGTTACAAAAGGGTTCTACTCAACGATTTTTCTATGGGTGCCTTCGAATCTCTAGACTCGACAAGGTGACTTGATATTCAAAGTGTTATGTCAGAGTGATGGATAGATATCGGTTTGATTTTACCACCAACTGATTACAAAAGGGTTCTTCTTTACGATTTTAAATTTTTCGTTCACAAATTTACCCCTTAAATAGCCAGCCGACAAGTGTTTGTACCAAGTGACCACAACAAAAACGATGGCAATTTTTAGTATTCTTCAACTTTGAAATATGATATCCTCAAAGATGAACATCGCAAGTATATAATATAACTTTGAAAACATTATTTCACTAATTAGTGATTTCAATTACCAAATTTTATTATGTAACTTATGCGTTTTCCGTATTAAGTTACGAGATATATTCATAATTTGGTTCGAAAGGAGCAATTTGGAGTTCCTACGAAATATTTAGGATAAGTCACCCGTCACTTAATATATTTAACCTACACCGGAATATTTCAAATTAAACACAATGGGAATAGTTACTACAGATACTCGTTTTGACATTCAATCGGTTTATATCGTTTCAAAACAATTTTAATAGCCAGCAGGCATGACATAAAAAGGCTGAAACTAGCAGGCAAAATTCTACACGTTATTTGTACGGGCGCCTCTAAATCTCTTGACTCGGAAACGTGACCTTATATTCAAAGAGTTATGTAAAAGTGATACATAAATATCTCGTTTTGATTTTACCACCAACTGATTACAAAAAGGTTCTACTTTACGATTTTAAATTTTTCGCTCACAAATTTACCCCTTAAATAGTCAGCCGACAAGTGTTTGTACCACGTGACTACAACAAAAACAATGGCAAATTTTAATATCCTTCAACTTTGAAATATGATATCCTCAAAAATGGACATCGCAACTATGTGATTTAACTTCAAAAACATTATTTCACTGATAAGTGATAACATAGGCTAAATTTTATTATGTTAATGATTCGTTTTCCGTATTCAGTTTCGAGATATTTATATTTTGGTTCGAAAGGAGCAATCTGGAGTTCCTACGAAATATTTAGGGTAAATCTCGCATCACTTAATATATTTAACCTACACCGGCAAATTTCAAATTATACACAGTTGTAATAGTTAATGCAGATACTCTCCTTGACATTCAATCACTTTTTATCGTTTTCAAAACAATTTTAATAGCCAGCAGGCATGACATAAAAAGGCTGAAACTAGCAGGCAAAACTTTACACGTTATATGTACGGGCACCTTTAAAGCTCTTCACTCGGAAACGTGACCTTATATTCAAAGAGTTATGTAAAAGTGATACATAGATATCTCGTTTTGATTTTACCACCAACTGATTGCAAAAAAGTTTCTCCTTTACGATTTTAATTTTTTCGTTCACAAATTTACCTCTTAAATAGCCAGCCGACAAGTGTTTGTACCAAATGACCACAACAAAAACAATGGCAATTTTCAATATTCTTCAACTTTGAAATATGATATCCTCAAAAATGGACATCGCAACTATGTGATTTAACTTCAAAAACATTATTTCACTGATAAGTGATAACATAGGCTAAATTTTATTATGTTAATGATTCGTTTTCCGTATTCAGTTTCGAGATATTTATATTTTGGTTCGAAAGGAGCAATCTGGAGTTCCTACGAAATATTTAGGGTAAATCACGCATCACTTAATATATTTAACCTACACCGGTAAATTTCAAATTATACACAGTTGTAATAGTTAATGCAGATACTCTCCTTGACATTCAATCACTTTTTATCGTTTTCAAAATAATTTTAATAGCCAGCAGGCATGACATAAAAAGGCTGAAACTAGCAGGCAAAACTTTACACGTTATATGTACGGGCACCTTTAAAGCTCTTCACTGTGAAACGTGACCTTATATTCAAAGAGTTATGTAAAAGTGATACATAGATATCTCGTTTTGATTTTACCACCAACTGATTACAAAAAGGTTCTACTTTACGATTTTAATTTTTTCGTTCACAAATTTACCCCTTAAATAGTCAGCCGACAAGTGTTTGTACCACGTGACCACAACAAAAACAATTGCAAATTTTAATATCCTTCAACTTTGAAATATGATATCCTCAAAAATGGACATCGCAACTATGTGATTTAACTTCAAAAACATTATTTCACTGATAAGTGATAACATAGGCTAAATTTTATTATGTTAAAGATTCGTTTTCCGTATTCAGTTTCGAGATATTTATATTTTGGTTCGAAAGGAGCAATCTGGAGTTCCTACGAAATATTTAGGGTAAATCACGCATCACTTAATATATTTAACCTACACCGGTAAATTTCAAATTATACACAGTTGTAATAGTTAATGCAGATACTCTCCTTGACATTCAATCACTTTTTATCGTTTTCAAAATAATTTTAATAGCCAGCAGGCATGACATAAAAAGGCTGAAACTAGCAGGCAAAACTTTACACGTTATATGTACGGGCACCTTTAAAGCTCTTCACTGTGAAACGTGACCTTATATTCAAAGAGTTATGTAAAAGTGATACATAGATATCTCGTTTTGATTTTACCACCAACTGATTGCAAAAAAGTTTCTCCTTTACGATTTTAATTTTTTCGTTCACAAATTTACCTCTTAAATAGCCAGCCGACAAGTGTTTGTACCACGTGACCACAACAAAAACAATTGCAAATTTTAATATCCTTCAACTTTGAAATATGATATCCTCAAAAATGGTCATCGCAACTATGTGATTTAACTTCAAAAACATTATTTCACTGATAAGTGATAACATAGGCTAAATTTTATTATGTTAAAGATTCGTTTTCCGTATTCAGTTTCGAGATATTTATATTTTGGTTCGAAAGGAGCAATCTGGAGTTCCTACGAAATATTTAGGGTAAATCACGCATCACTTAATATATTTAACCTACACCGGTAAATTTCAAATTATACACAGTTGTAATAGTTAATGCAGATACTCTCCTTGACATTCAATCACTTTTTATCGTTTTCAAAATAATTTTAATAGCCAGCAGGCATGACATAAAAAGGCTGAAACTAGCAGGCAAAACTTTACACGTTATATGTACGGGCACCTTTAAAGCTCTTCACTCGGAAACGTGACCTTATATTCAAAGAGTTATGTAAAAGTGATACATAGATATCTCGTTTTGATTTTACCACCAACTGATTACAAAAAGGTTCTACTTTACGATTTTAAATTTTTCGTTCACAAATTTACCTCTTAAATAGCCAGCCGACAAGTGTTTGTACCACGTGACCACAACACAATTGATAGAAATTTATAATATTCTTCAACTTTGAAATATGATATCCTCTAAAATGAAATTAGCTAGTGTGTGATTAACCCTCAAAAGCATTATTACACTGAAAAGTGTTTATAATTTCCAAATTTTACTATATTAAATATTCGTTTTCCGTATTTAATAACGAGATATTAATATCTCCGTTCGAGTGGGGTAATTTCAAGTTTCTGAGAAATATTTAGGGTAAGTCATCCGTCACTTAATATATTTAACCTACACCAGTAAATTTCAAATTATACCCAGTGGCAATAGTTAATGGAGATACTCTCCTTGATATTCAATCAGTTTTTATAGTTTTCAAAACTGAAGCTGTAGACTTGGAGACGTGACCTTTTATTCCAAGAGTTATGTAAAAGTGATACATACATATCTCGTTTTGATTTTACCACCAAATGATTACAAAAGGGTTCTACTTTACGATTTTAAATTTTTCACTCACAAATTTACCCCTTAAATAGCCAGCCGACAAGTGTTTGTACCACGTGACCACAACAAAAACGATAGCAATTTTTAATATTCTTCAACTTTGAATTTTTTTTTTTTTTTTTATTGCCACCTCTGTTTATTGATCACCGCTTTTAAAATTATTAATAGTAAGTATATACATGAACATCCAAATATGCATACAAGCAGCAAGCAACGTCCAAATACAAACTGAAATGATTGTTTATTTAAGTAACCTATAAGTTAAACGATCTGCATAAAACATCATAATGAAAGAAACGTTTACCTTTACTTTTCTTAGATATCTGCTTTTCAACCTCCAATAAAAACTTGAATTTATAAGAGAACTCGCTAATATTAGGGATTATGTCTTTTTGTTTACACTGGAATATATAGTACTTCAAATGCAAAATGAGAAAGTTGAATGGATGTTTAACATATCTACAATAACCAAAGAAAATATCTTCTTTTGACAAAGTAAATTGACGGTCCAAAAACAAATGTTCTACGTCTAACAAAGGAGGATACTTTGTGACAGTTCCAAAACAAATGATCTAAAGTTTCTTCTTCTCTTTTACAAAAAGTGCAGAGGGGACTTTCAATTAATTTCATAAGATATAATAATCTATTCGTACTAAGAATCCGATGAATAAATCGAAACTGAAAAAACTGAAATTTTACTTCGCGAACAGAATACCAGGGGCAGTGAAAAATTGATTCCCACGTCTTATCGTCAAAATGAAAAGAATTATTCCACTTTGAAACTGCCTTTATTTTGCACCCTAAGTTTAAAATATAGTTATCATAGATGAATTTTGAAACACGTAAAGTGGCCATAAAAGTATGTAAGAGATATTCATTGTAATTCTCATTAATATCAACATCTGAATTAAACGCAACTCTCCATGGAACAGGTATCGCCTTTATAATTCCCCAATATAACGTGAAAGGACATCGCAACAAATTATATTTATTTAAAAAAGCATCATAAGAAATTGCCGTACCATCCCCATTCAAAAGATCACGTATATAAATAATTCCCTTTTCAAACAAGAAACGATAAAAGATAGTATTATTATTGACTCTTATGCAAGAATTATTCCAAATAATTTGGTTTTCAAATTGGGTGTCTGGAATTTTAAACGACACACCTTGCCATGATTTAACAACATCAGCGATGAATGGATTTTCAATTGTAACGTCCCCAATCTTACAATTACAGTTAAAAAGAAAACTTTTACCATAACGAGAAAGAAAATAATCAAAAAACAGCTTCCAGTAACCTCGTCTTTCATTAATATAACGATGAACCCAAGTACATTTCAAACCTGCAATAAAGGAATCTAAGTGCATTACATTCAGGCCCCCGCGCCTAATGGGATTAATAATAGTCAGTCGACTAATTTTTTCTTGTTTATTACCCCAAATAAAATTAAAAATTATCTGATTAAGCTTTCGAATGAAGGACTTTGGAGGATTTGGAAGAACAAGGAAAAGGAAAACAAGTTGAGAAAGACCGAACGTTTTAACAAGGATACTCCTACCAACAGGAGTAAGGTCCCTCATTGACCATAAATTAAGTGTCTGTTTTAGTCGAGAGAGCTTGGGCGGGAAATTAAGAGTAAAAAGGTCCTCGCGATTAGTAGAAAAAGAAACCCCCAACAGAGTAACTGGACCTTTTGACCAGGTAACTGGAAGATCATTAATAAATGCTGGTTTACGTTTAACATAGGGACCTAACGGGAACAAAATCGACTTGTCATAGTTAATCTTCAAGCCGGAAACGTTATAAAAATTTTCAAGTATACGAATAACTTCTTTAAGAGAATCGGCAGTTTCATCCAAAAACAAAGTCGTATCATCAGCATACTGTAAAATTTTTACTTCTTTATTAAAAATGCTAAGGCCTCTGATTGCATTGTTGTGAATTATTACTTGAGCCAATACCTCAGCACAAAGCAAAAAAAAAGATAGGGACTAAGTGGGCATCCCTGTCTTACCCCCCTTCCTAAATTAAAGTCACCCGAAGAATACCCATTATTGAAAACCCGGCTAGAGCTGTTATGGTGAAAGGTTTTGATCCAACGAATGAAGTTATTACCAAACTTAAAAGCATGTAAGGTGTTGTACAAAAAGTTCCAGTCAATTTTATCAAAAGCTTTCTCAAAATCTAAGAGAAAAATGAAACCAGCTTTATTAAAAGAAGAACAATGCTCAATAAGATCAAGGGTAAATCTAACATTTTCTCCAATAAACCTTCCTTTAAGAAAACCAGTTTGCTGATGACCAATAAGGGAAGGCAAGACAAGCTTCATGCGATTAGCAAGAGCCTTAGCACCAATTTTATAATCTGAATTAAGTAATGAGATAGGCCTAAGATTTTTCAGAACAGATGGATCTTTACCAGGTTTGGGAATAAGAGTAATTACACCACGTCTCTGCTCTGGGGAAAGTTCTCCATTAAAGAAAGAAAAATTAAGAGAATCAACCAAAGGTTGACCAACGAGGTGCCAGAAATGTTTATAGAAATTAACACTAAGACCGTCACTACCCGGAGATTTGTCTAACGGCATACTATCAAGGGCAGCTTTACATTCTTCGAGAGTAAGAGGGCCGTCACAAAGGCGAGAATGCTCATCATCTAATGTTCTGTCAAGTTGTAAGGTATTGAAAAAGACATCTGAATTGTGATCACCCGCAGAATAAAGAGACCTGTAAAAAGATTCTAGAGCATTTAAAATATCCTTTGCTTTTGTTAAAGTTGTGCCATCTTCCTGACGAATTTGTTGGATTGAAGTAGAGTTCCTATTACGATTTTCTACGTTCAAAAAGTATTTAGTACTTTTTTCCCCCGACTCAACCCATCGAGCTCTTGAACGCACAAGAATACCCTTTAATTTATAGTCATACAAATGATGGAGGTTATTTTGTGCCTCCAATAAAGAGGAATTTACCTCATCTGACCATTCAGAATACAGATCGCTTTCCAACGCAGAGATATGGGAAATTAGCTGTTTTTCATACCTTCTTCTTTCTGCAGCTAAATTTTTACTGTAAGACACCGTTTCCCTACGTACAATATATTTTATAAAATCCCATCTAGACGAAGGGTTATAGATTCCGAGTAGTCGCTAGTTCTCTAGCTAAAACAGTATTTAATAAATGTGAATAATTTTCGTCACTTAAAAGGGAATTATTAATCTTCCAAAAACCTGGGCCTCTCTTAAATGTGCCGATACCCAAAACCATTAAAACAAAAGAATGATCAGATCGGAAACCTGGAATAAGCCCATCTGAACGTACATTCAATTTTAAATGTCTTGAGATAAGAAAAAAATCGAGACGGCAAAAAAGGCCGGGTAAAATATTCGATTTCCGCGTAAATTTCTTTAAAAAGGGGTTACACTCACGCCAAATATCAATCAAATCATAATAATTCATAAGGCTAAAACATTCCTCACGGGCTTTGTAATTAGAACGACGATTCCCTAGTTTCTTATCTAAGTCCAAGTTAAAGACAAAATTAAAATCCCCCCAAAGATAATATTCTCACCCTACTATATCCAGTAGGTGAATGAAATTTTTAAAAAACAACGGCTGATCCACGTTGGGCTCGTAAAGGCAGACCAAAGTTAAAATGCATTCTGCAATATCTACATCAAGAATTATATAACGGCCATCCACATGACAATCAACTTTAATAATGTGAAAATTTAAAGTAGGTTTGAAAAGAATGCAAACACCCTTGCTACGCATAGAACCATGGGAAAAGAAAATTTTCCCTCCCCACTCGTTTCGCCAGTAATTTTCATCATCAGTGGCACTACGAGTTTCTTGCAACAGGATAACATCAAATTTTTGGGCGTGAAGAAAGGCAAAAACCTGTCTGCGTTTCGAAGACTGCCTCAGACCTCTAGCATTGTAAGTGACGAATTTAAGGGACTCCATAAAGTATCACTAAAAGTCCGATCCATAAAAATATAAGCACGTTAAAATGAACCGTCCATAAGATAAAAGCTAGAGGGTGTAGGCAGTAAACAATAATGTAAATATTAACATTATTTAAACTTGAAGTGAAGTTAGAGTGATCGCTGCTAGCGATTACAGCACGTTTCATTTTAAAGAAAAGCACAAAGAATGAGATACGTATATAATCTACAAAGTAAAGGAAATCAATTCTGAGGTGAAAAAAGAAAGGAAAAAAGAGAAAAAGGATCAAATCAACCAAACTTGCCGAGTCCTGCATGAGGCAAAAGTCCAGTTGACAAAAGGTATAGACGAAGACGTGTATGGCCCATAAATGAAAAAAAGACACTCAATAAAAGTTTCCAACACAATTTTATGCAATTAAGATGACTGAAATGGAAACGGACGACCATCCCTGGTTCTCCATCGGCCCCCAGAAAAATAAAGGAAAGTACCATTAGCGAATAATCGGGATACCTCGTCTTTCCAACGTCGTTTTTCATTCAAATCCATTACCGTTAGGTCCTCGACGATAAAATAACGCTCGTTGGCAAGGGATCTACGTGCATTCTTCATAAGAAATACTTTATCTTTATAATAAGTCAATTTAGCGATAATGTGTCTCGGTTTTCCAGGGATACGTCTCCCATCACGATGGGACCGCTCAAGCTTGCAATGTTCCAACCCGACCTTCTGTAGAACCTCTGAAACGATTGTATCGCAATTTTCCTGATCTCTTTCGGGGAATCCGATGATTCTTATATTATTCCTTCGTGAGAATCTTTCAAGCTTATTTAAGTCCTGCGAATGCGCTTCTCCCAACTTTTTTTGATCCTGTAGCTCTTTCCCAAGATTCTCACATTGAGCCTTGAGACGTAGGTTTTCTGCTTCTAGAGCTTTAAGTCTTTTATCATGCTCATTTAAAGCATGCATGAAATCTCTTTTCATTGTCTTTAGGTCAGAAGCGACTTTCTGAAGAATTTTCTCAATTGCTTCGTCAATAGACTGTTCCAAAGTAGTATGTGAGGTGGCCATTGTGGTAGGATGAAGGCTAGGCTGAGAAATTGATGTTGTACGTGTAGCCTTACTACGTGTAGTGCATGTAGTATATAAGGTAGACTTACTGGGCGGTGCCTTTGGTTTATTCTTGCTTCCTTTCGGTCTCCCAGCCGGCATTATTTCCACAGAAAACCATTTCTGAATGTCCAGAAGGTATAATGTGTTAAGATTAGGGACAAATCCGTTCTCCAACTGTTAAAAAGGATGGAATAATCGGCGAAAAGTAAGAGCCACTTGACGTGTCGACTTTAGAGATCGACGGCCATCCTCGTCCACCTCTCTTCAACTTTGAAATATGATATCCTCTAAAATGAAATTCCCAAGTATTTGATGTAAATTCAAAAACATTATTACACTGATGAGTAGTTCCTTTGGCCAACTTTTATTTTATTTTATTTTATTTTATTTTATTTTATATTCGTTTTCCGTAGTAAATAACGACATATTGATATTTTCGTTCGATACATGCAATTTGGAGTTCCTACGAAATATTTAGGGTAAGTCATCCGTCACTTAATATATCTAACCTACACCAGTAAATTTCAAATTATACCCAGTTGCAATAGTTAATGCAGATACTCTCCTTGACATTCAATCAGTTTTAATTGTTTTCAAAACAATGTTAATAGCCAGCAGGCATGACATAAAAAAAACTGAAACTAGCAGGCAAAACTTTACACGTTATTTGTACGGGCGCATTTGAAGCTCTAGACACAGAGACTTGACATTATATTCAAAGTGTAATTTGGAAGTGATAGATTAATACCTCGGTTTGATTTTACCACCAACTGATTACAAAAAGTTTCTAATTCACGATTTTCAAATTTTCGCTCACAAATTTACCCCTTGAATAGCCAACCGATGGGTGATTGTACCACGTGACCATATTGTAAAATTGTTACCTTGTTCAAGTTTTGTTTCATTATGTTATCTCTTCCCGTATTAAATTACGAGGAATTAGATATTTTCTTTCTAGAGGCACAATTTGGAGTTCACACGAAATATTTAGGGTAAGGCATCCGTCAATTAATATATCTAACCTAGAACATTCAATTTTAAACATAATCTAATTCTAATAGTTAAATAACTTACTTTTCTCGACATTCGATCAGTTTTCAAAACAATTTTATTAGCTAGCAGGCATGTTATACAAAAGATGAAACTAGCAGGCAAAATTTGCACGGTATTTGTATGGGCGCTTCCGAAACTCTAGACTCGACAACGTGACCTAATTTTTAAAGTGTAATTTCGAATTGATACATCAATATATCAGTTTAATATTACCATCAACTGATTACAAAAGGGTTCTACTTTATGATTTTAAATTTTACGCTCACAAATTTACCCCTTGAATAGCCAATCGACGGGTGATTGTACCACGTGACCACAACAAAAAAGATTGCAATTTTAAATATTCCTCAACTTTGAAATATAATATCCTCTAAAATGAAGATCATAATTATTTTATTTAACTGTTAAACATTATCACATTGTAAATTTGTTACCTTGTTCAAGCTTTGTTTCATTATGTTATCGCTTCCCGTATTAAATTACGTAATATCGTGACCTAATTTTCAAAGGTTATTTTATATATTTATTTTATTTATTTGTAATACAAAGATGTCCCGGTTTTATTTAACCAAGCAGTGATTGCAAAAGGGTTGTAGGTCATTATATAAAATATTTTGCCCACAAATTTATCCTTTAAATAGCTAATCTAGGAAAAAGTGTACCACATGATCATAGTTGAAATATGGGCGATTTTTGAAAATCTTCAAATTTGAAATATAATATCTCCTAAAAAGAAGATCGCAAGTATGCCATATTTTTATTTTCTCCGTTTATTTCGTTAATCGATGTTCATACATTACATGCAATTGTCCTTCTTCAAAAGTTGTTAATCCTATTACAATATCTAAATGGTAAACATAAAATATACATATTTACATGAATTCAGCTAAAAGTAACACTTTTCTTCACTTCGACGCACGGTAATTATTTTCATCCATCTCGCATTTGTAATTATATCCTCGTTATAAACCTACAAAAACTGTTGCATTATTTCATCTCAATATACCAGATTAGTAATTAATTCCATGTAAAAATTGAGGACGTGACACCCCGCAACTAAAGGGCACGAAACTGTAGAAATTCCTCACAAAAAAGACATTCTTTGTATAGCATAGTTCAAATAAGAGAGAACACCAGTAATTGATCATCAAAATAATTTCCTCTAAATAATGAAGGATAACAAAAATAAATACAAAAATGTTGATCGAGGGAGCATTTAATCGGAAGGAAAGAGCATTAACAAGTTATTGGTATCTCTTTTCGAGAAACAGCTGGGTTATGAATATATATAAATTTCATTTTTTAAATTAAAGCATAAATAAAAGTTAACTTTATAGTAGAGACTGTTTACATCATTTATTACGGAATTAAGTTTACAGCAATAAATAAAATTTTTACAGTACAAAAAATTGTACTGGTGAGGCAGGAGAAGCTTAAATGCAAAAGAAAAGAAATATTTACTTAAAATAAATTGTCTGCCAAAGAGATGTTGTTCAGTGTGTAACAAGAAGGAGGAAGTGAACCGACGACTCCAAAATAAGAGATCCACAGTTTCGGCTTCAGTTTTTAGATGTTCATGTAGGAGATGTAATTTTATTCATAGCAAACATCAGTTTGTTTGTGGCAAGGAGTCTGTGCAAAAAGCGAAACTGAAAATTTTGTGCCAGTCATCCTCTGTGAAGTATAGCGTAGCATTCCATTGAAAAATACATCTAAATGGCAAAAACGATTTTATCACTGAGTTCACAATACGAAACGTACGTGTACCGAGGATGACTACAATAGCGCTAAACATAGAATCAGAGCTTTCTTTTTTGGAGGGGTTTACTTTCTATTCCACTGTGATTGAGGCAAACAATCCGGTAAAATAGTCAAAGTGCAACATCTTATATTAACTTTGTTATAGGAAAATCGACATATGAAACGAAACTGAGGTTACCGTCATGTAGGTCCTTGACATACAACTGAAACACCAGAACTGTGAAGTTTTTAATTATGTAAAATTTTATCATCGACTTTCTTTCAGAGAAACTGATTACCGTAATTATTAATAGGAGATTATTAAAGTAGTATGGTGAAAACTGGAAGGCCCAGTGATTGCATCTGCCAGGACTGAGCCTATACACCACATTAAAAAAATTACAAACCAAATTCTGTTTAAGAAAGGAGTTTCTTTCTTTCTTTCTTCCCTTGTCAGCTTTTTCATAATAATATCTGACATATCGAAAGCACGTTGGAAAGCAAGTATATATGTTCTGCAATGCATGTGACTGCATTTGAAAATGGTCAGTTATCACTAGAAAAACTTGCATTTTCAGAGTTAACACCCAAAGAAACATTTTGGGTAGTATCTTGTTGGAATAACAAATAAAAGAATTAATTATACAAAAACATAGGACCTCATAAATCCATTTTGAAATTAAAGTAGCCTAGTTAGGTTCCAAAATAAAAGAAAATATAACTACTGTGTTTAGAAGAGAGATGCATATATCTGACAGTCAAGCTACCGTACTGTACTTCAGAAGAAATTCTTACTGTCAAAAAAATCAAAGCTTGAGAACTTTGTGAACAATTACAGTAAGTACAGCACTCCCTCTAACACTGTGACAAAGGTATCACACTTCCACTGCAGAAAGGCAAGGGAAGGCTGGCGTACAATATCCCCATCCATTTTTGTTTGGTTAGAGGGCAAAACAATTCCATGCTAAAATCTTGAATCACTTTTTGTGTTTTGGCAATTTATTTTGCCATAAGTGTTCAGTAAAACCAGGAGCGCCAGAGAGGTGCTAAGGGGAGCCAAGTTGAACAGGGGATGCATCTCTCAGTTATGGTGGATGGTCCCCACTGTATAAACATTTTCCATTCTTTTCAAGGGAGCAAAGATGGGTATGTTATTTGTTGTTCAGAAAGTGACAGGTATAGCTCCAATGGTGTACTTCCTTGTGTATCTTAAAGGAAGTGCAATTATTATTTTTTTTTTGATAAAAACCACAAAACTTTAAATTTAATTTTAAAATCCAGATCAACATTATATTTAAAATCCAAATTTTTAATCTTTCTTTCGTAACATTTTATTTAAAAATCCTCAGAAAAATCTCTGGGTTTGGCCATAGATTTGGATTGCTTATGCCTCTTATGAAGGATTTCATCATTCCCTTGGAAAGAGACTGGCACCATACCAGATGCTGTGACTTCTTATATCACATACTACAATGATATAATCATGGGTGGAAAAAGTTGGGAAGCTGAGAATCTCCTTTCCAGGAAATTTGGACATCTGTAGGGAAATTTCCCTTTTCTGTACATGAAAATACAGGGAGAATTGTGGGAAATTTCACTCTCTTCCTGGGAACTAATCCTTCTCGCTTCCTGGGACATAAGAATTTTTCCAGCCTTGGCTGTAGTACCGTAAAACGGGGTAATTTTGGCAGGTTTTTCACTTAAAGCTCCCTCTACCTCAAACAAAGGTACATGTTATATAAGGGAATGGTGCATATAGTATGATGTTCGTCTGAACTCAATTAAAGTGCGGCTATTCTTGGGCAATAACTATTATAACGAAGTGGACTGTTCTAGGTCAGGTTATTAAGTGACGGATGACTTACCCTAAATATTTCGTAGGAACTCCAAATTGCACGTTTCGAACGAAAATATCAATATCTCGAAATTTAATAAGAAAACGAATTTATAATATAATTAAACTTGGCCAATGTGACCAAGTATCAGTGTGTTAACGTTTTTGAAGTTAAATCACATACTTGTGAATTTCATTTTAGAGGATATCATATTCCAAAGTTGAAGATAATTGAAAGCTGCCATATTTTTTGTTGTGGTCACGTGGTACAATCCCCTGTCGGCTGGCGAAAAATTTAAAATGATAGAGTAGAAACCATCTGTAATCCGTTGGTGGTAAAATCAAACTGATAAATTAATGTATCACTTCGAAAATACAATTTGAAAAGAATGTCACGTCTCCGAGTCTAGAGTTTCGGAGGCGCCCATAGAAATAACAAGTAAAGTTTTGCCTGCTAGGTTCATCCTTTGTATGTCATGCCTGCTGGCTATTAAAATTATTTTGAAAACGATAAAACTGATTGAATGTCAAGAAAAGTATGTCAATTAACTATAACCAACTGAATTATATTCGAAATGGACTGTTTTAGGTCATATATATTAATTGACGGATAACTTACCCTTTGACTTTGGTAGAAACTCCAAACTGCACGTTTCGAACGAAAATATCTAATTCCCGTAATTTAATACGGGAAACAAATACATATTGTAACAAAACTTAAACAAGGAAACAAATCGACAGTGTGATAATGTTTTTGTTAGGGAGCTAGCCCCCTAATCATTTACACTGTCCGGAACGAAAGGTTTAAAGGTCCCATTCTATTGAGGATATCGTGACATAGAAAGAAACCCATTTCTTAAGTTCCGCTTTCAGGCCCATAAGAACAGGTGGGACCATAAAAGGCCCCCAAAATGACAATCTATAGCGCTTTTGAGAACATCAATAAAATTAAAAAACACTGCAAGTACCAAAACCAGAAAATTGAAATATAAAAATTAAGAAAACGAAATCCGGGGCATTCACCACTTAAGAAGGGCTCAAAGTAGGGCCCAAGTAGGGTCTCAATTACACTTTTGAGAAAAAAGTTGAAACTGATACCATTTAGTCTGAACTCATCACTGATAATAATTATCGTTAAAGAAGGACCCAAGTGGACCACAAAGGTCCCAAGTGGACCACAAAGGTCCCAAATGTGCCCATTTTAAATTGTCTGAACAAAGTCAATGTGACTAAAAATCGATCCAATTACTTTGCAGGTTTCCAAAAATGATACTTAGGACCGAAATCATTGGGAAGATGGTCCTATAAGAGGGTCCCAAGCAGGGGCCCCAAAAGGGTCTCAATTACATTTTGAAAACAAAGCTGATAACGATACCGATTAGTCTCACTCATCACTGGTGGTAAAAATGTAGTTTAAGAAACGCTTTTCCGGGGCACTTTCGCTGAAGAAGGGCCCAAATCGACTACAACGGAACCCAAATGGACCCATTTTAACTTGTCCGAACAAAGTTAATATTAAATACTATAGAATCGGTCCACTTACGTCTAATGTTTCCACACATGATACTTAAGATCGAAATCACCTTCTTCCGATCTTCATTTTTTAGGGATATCATATTTCAAAGTTGAAGAATACTAAAAATTGCCATCGTTTTTGTTGTGGTCACGTGGTACAAACACTTGTAGGCTGGCTATTTAAGGGGTAAGATTGTGAGCGAAAAATTTAAAATCGTAAAGTAGAACTCTTGTGTAATCAGTTGGTGGTAAAATCAAAACGAGATATCTATGTATCACTTTTACATAACTCTTTGAATATAAGGTCACGTTTCCGAGTCAAGAGATTTAGAGGCGCCCATACAAATAACGTGTAGAGTTTTGCCTACTAGTTTCAGTCTTTTTATGTCATGCCTGCTGGCTATTAAAATTGTTTTGAAAACGATAAAAAGTGATTGAATGTCAAGGAGAGTATCTGCATTAACTATTACAACTGTGAATAATTTGAAATTTACCGGTGTAGGTTAAATATATAAAGTGATGCGTGACTTACCCTAAATATTTGGTAGGAACTCCAAATTGATCTTTTCGAGCCAAAATGTAAATATCTCGATACTGAATACGGAAAACGAATAATTAACATAGTAAAATTTAGCCTTTGCAGTCACTTTTCAGTGAAATAATGTTTTTGAAGTTAAATCACATAGTTGCGATGTCCATTTTTGAGGATATCATATTCAAAGTTGAAGAATACTAAAAATTGCCATCGTTTTTGTTGTGGTCACGTGGTACAAACACTTGTCGGCTGGCTATTTAAGAGGTAAATTTGTGAACGAAAAATTTAAAATCGTAAAGTAGAACCTTTTTGTAATCAGTTGGTGGTAAAATCAAAACGAGATATCTATGTATCACTTTTACATAACTCTTTGAATATAAGGTCACGTTTCAGAGTGAAGAGCTTTAAAGGTGCCCGTACATATAACGTGTAAAGTTTTGCCTGCTAGTTTCAGCCTTTTTATGTCATGCCTGCTGGCTATTAAAATTGTTTTGAAAACGATAAAAAGTGATTGAATGTCAAGGAGAAAATCTCCATTAACTATTTCAACTGAGTATAATTTGAAATTTACCGGTGTACGTTAAATATATTAAGTGACGGGTGGTTTATCCTAAATATTTCGTAGGAACTCCAAATTGCTGCTTTCGAACCAAAATATGAATATCTCGAAACCTAATACGGAAAACGAATAATTAAAATACTCAAATTTGGCCAAAAATAATCACTTCTCAGTTAAATAATGTTTTTGACGTTAAATCACATAGTTGTGATTTCCATTTTTGAGGATATCATATTTCAAAGTTGAAGAATATTGACAATTGCCATTGTGTTTGTTGTGGTCACGTGGTACAAACACTTGTTCCCTGGCTATGTAAGGGGTAAATTTGTTAGCGAAAAATTTAAAATCGTAAAGTAGAACCCTTTTGTTATCAGTTGGTGGTCATAAAATCAAACGAGATATATATGTAGCAGTTTGACATAACTCTTTGAATATAAGGTCACGTTTCCGAGTCAAGAGCTTTAGATATATATTTAAGGGCATTTATCGAGAGGGTATTCACTGGGGGTATTTGTCCGGGGGTATTTGTTTGGGGGTATTCGTCTGCAGGGGTAGTTGTACACTCTTAAAACACTGGGCAATATTTTCGTTGGGTAAAACGCTTTGGTTAAGTGTTGGTCAAACTTTGCTCATTTAATGGTAAAAACGTTTCTTCGATTCACGTTTATTCCACTATCCAATCATTGGGCAAACTGTTAACAAGCTTACACTCAACGGTTGGGCATATATTTGGTCTATCTACTTGTTGGGTAATTAATTGCTAATTAGCATAATGTTTGCTCATTGGTTGGGCAATAAACTTTGCGCGTTCCGCATGGGTAAATGTGATAAAAGCATTGCACACAATGAACATGTGAAAGTTAAGAACAGGCGTACGTACGTATTTCTCAGTGGTTCAAAGTCATTAGCAGCTCATCAAACGACAACTATCTCGCTGATTAATGACTCAGATTACCTTGAGGAATGGAGCTTGGGGGGTTCTTGAGTGTGTTTGAGGCTAAATACGAGTACAAGGAGTTGTGTGGAGTATTTAATGTTTATATCGAAGATATAATCAACACGATTTAGGAAGAAACTGGTGCTGCTACTGAGCCATGGCCGAAACGTTCGCCTGCTCATCCAGGCTAGGCTAACATAGCCTAACACTATGTTTGGTACTGTAATGTGTCAATGTGAGTTTGATTAGCCTACAGACTAGGCTAGCCTACATCCTTTGGCTTACTATGGCAGCATCACGGTTTCCTAATCGTTTGATTCTATCACTGGATACTTCTCTCCTTGCCATGTGCTCATATTTATTTCAACACAATCTTCAAGTCTTCATGATGCCTTATTGTCGGATAATCTGAGCCTGATTTATAAATGGCCACATTTACTAGGGCAATGCACTAGGGATTAGCCCAACAGTTGGTTAAAGAATATGCCCAACTGATGTTGAAAAAGCACCCACGGTTATGGAAAAGATGATGAACGTTTAACCAACGGTTGGTGAATGCATTTGCCCAACATCTTAATAAAAGACGTGCCCAACAAGTGGGTATGTTTTAAATGCTCATTTACCAAACAGTTGGGTAGTTTCCTGCCCAACAGTTAGGTTCAAACTTTACCAAATTTGGTTGGTTAAAATTTTGCCCAACTGTTTAGGTTGTTGAATAGATGCCCAGTGTTGGTCAAAAAGTTGGGCAAATTTTGCCCATTTTTTTTAAGAGTGTACGGGTGGGCAGTTGTCCTGGTGAGATTTGTCCGGGAGGTATTTGTCCTGTTGGTAATTGTCGGGGGGGGGGGGGTTGTCCGAGGGGGTGGTTTTCCCGGCGATAATTGTCCGGGTGGTAATCGTCGGGGGAGGGGGTAATTATCCAGGGGGTGTCCGTCCGGGGTATTTGTCTGTGGGTATCTGTCCCGACACGGCATACTCAGTGCCTGACACCTTGAGAGAAAACCTTCTTAGTATGTCATCGGTGAACCTTATGTCTACCCCGACACCCCACACCCACAGACCCGTGTCCTAGACAATCGGTGAACCTCACCCTCCACCTTCAAGCTATATAAAGCTCTGGTCCGCTTCATTCAGAAATAGGTTATCTTCAGCAATTCAATTTTCAAGACTATGTCTGTCAAAATCGAAAAATCTTGCATCATTTTGCATCTAGCTAGGGTTCGTGAAAAGCCCAAAATTTTTCAAAGGAGAGGGTCTCTCTCTCCTTACACCCCTTCCTTAGGTCGGCGATCAATCAGCATACTTCCCCTCTCATTGAGAGAAAGTTGCTTACGGTACCGTTGAGACGGATGCTGGTCAACTACACCCCATCACACCCACAGACCCGCCCGCATTATTCACCTTAGGTTATGATCATATTTTGAATCGAAAGTATCGATATCTCCCCCCTTCTCCCAAACATGTATTGCTGTGCTAAAGAGGAAATGACTCTGACCGGGGACCAATAATTTTCGCAAGCAATTAAATGATGATTTTGCATAATTCCCCACATCCTTTCTTTACGATTTACCCCAATCGATTACATCACATTAAATTCAACTGAAACGGCCGGAAAATCAGCCTACGAACGTTACTCCACTGTCGATATACTGCACTTTGCGTGAATTCGCTCAACACACGTGACCCTGTGCATTTATATATGTACAGTATACTTTTGTACACAGTTTTGCCTGCTAGATTGCCTGCTGCCTTCAGCTCGGTGTGGTTGCTCCATGGTTGGTGGGTCAAAAGGCGGGTCATAGTACGGAAGTCTTGTAGAGACAGGCAAAAGAGAAAAGTCGGCAAAATGACACTTTTCGTAAAATTGACATTTCTTAACTCTAAATTAAACTTTAAAAAATGACGAAGATCAAAATATGTCCTTTCGACGAGATTCACCATCTTTTCTACATGGACGATATTAAGGAAAAGTACATTTTGCCAAGATCTATGAACTCGTCAAAACTGATGAAGATCTCGTCACAAATGCCAAAATTCGGAAATTGTCATTTTGCCAAATCAGAACATGTCGCCAACAAAATACGGCAAAATTCGGAAAATTGTCATTTTAGCCAGCTGGAACTTGTTTGTCGAAATGACAACATGCGGAAAATTGACACTTTGCCGGTATAAAACCACTAAAATTGTGGCAGACCGCCGAATTCCCATGATTTTACCGAGATGAAACAATTGTAATTTTGTCATAGGAACCGTAAAAATTAGATAACAATACAAAGATACAACTGGAAGATTTGCAATAAGTTGTTAGTACATATATTGGTCACACATCAAGTTCTCATCAAATTGCAAAACAGTTTGCATTTATTGCATTGCAGCAATATATTGCTTAATCGGCCGTATTGTCTGGTTTATTTATGCGGACGGTGCTTTTATAACTCTTTCTTTTTCAATTTTTACCCTCATTCACCAGGTCTCTGACTGACACCACTTTCTGTGAAAACGCAAGTCCAAACATTTTGTGACTTTTAATAAAAATCTCTTTCGGGACAGTGATTGAAAGAGTTCTTCAGTTGTTTGATAGTACCGGTAATGAAAATTTAGATCGGGATCGAAGATGTCTTCCCTCCTTTCTCACAGCTTCAGTTTATTACTTGCTGAATTCCTCCTCCCGGTCCGTAGCTGTCTCCGGGCCCTTAGATCTGCCTGTCAGTCCTTCCCCGCTAGGCTTCTAACACTTTCCCAGTCGCATTTTCTACTTTCCCGTCATTAATTCTGCCTTACTTCATCCCCTCGTCCTGGGCAATTTCCAGCCCTTCCAGTCAGTTAACTGTCTCGATCCCTCTGGCTTTCTCAACGTCCCGCTAGTCGTGCAATGGTGAGTCAGTGCATATCCCTTCTCTGCTGTAAAGCCTCCCTGTTTACTACTTGTCTTCCACTTTCAATCCCATTTAGCCTTCTCTCCATGCATCCGTCCTCCCCTCCCATCGGCAATAATTTCCATTTGTATTTGTTGACTTTCTTCAGATTCCCTTCCTTTTCTGGTCTTCTTTAATTTTCCACGTTCCTTTTCCTTCTCGTTGTCTTCAGTAGTGGTGACGGCAAGACCCTTGCAAGACTGTCTCCGTTTGTAATTGAAAAAGGGATTGCTGGTTTTGTTGTCACCCCCAAGTCTGTCAAGAGACTTCGGTCTGGTGATCTACATTTAGAAGTTGATCGCAGTAACCAATCCAACAATTTGCTGAAGACTTAATGGTTTGTAGATGTCCCAGTTCGGGTGACCCCTCAAAGGACGCTTTACAGCTGCAAAGGTTTTATTAGATGCCACGATATCAAGGACTACTCTGACGAGAAGATCCTCGATTACCTGGCTTCTCAGAATGTCGACCATGCACACCGTATTCCAGTGGTTAGGGAGGCCCACTGGCACCTTCAATGTAACATTTAACACCCCAAACTCCCCAAACACTGAAATAAGCTTTCTTGCAGGTCAGGGTTGAAAAATACATCCCCAACCCTGAGCACAAAGGTTGCAACTCTAAAAGTGTCGTCATATTTCATTTGCATGTATGAACATTGCATAAAAATACAAAAGATGCTCAATTAATCTGCCGGTATGACATCACAGATTCCCCACAACGCAATGCGTTACTGTGGTTTGAATGTTTCCTTTAAAAAGTCTTTTGAATTCATTATACTTTTGAGACGGAATTTTCACCAATGCAGAGAATCAACGTGCCTTGATTTTTTGAAGCTTTTGAAAATTGTCACCGGACTGCCGGAATATCCCATCTAACTAACTAACTAGTATCTAACTAAATATAACCAAGTCCTGACAGTTTTCTGTAGGTAAGCCAAATTGATTATGTTAGGGATTAATTTGGAGATTGTTGGGGCATGCACTCTCCTGGTTGAGAAAGGAAAGGGAAAAAAAAGAATGAAAATAAACTCTTTCACAGAAGGAAAATCATGTACCTCAATCATAAGAGCTCTAATTTGTTAAAAACGTGACTCATAATTATCATCAAACATTTGACCTAATCGGAGCATATTTTAAAAGGATTCTAAATTCGTTTAGAGGATGAAGTTGTAAGCAAGGCTTTGTCTGGAATGAATTTTTAAATAAATGAGAGACGTATATAGGTACAATGCGTTAGGTAAAACCTTACGATCATTATGGCTGACAAGTCATTCAATATATTAACAAGGGTGTGTCCGTGGCGTCAAAGACCCAGTCCCTTCCCCCCTCAACACCTCGAAGAAAAATAAAAGAGGAAAGCAAGAAAGGAAACAGTAAGCAAGAAAGGAAACAGTAAGCAAAGACTAAGGAAGATTTGGAAAATAAGAAGGAATAAAAACATGTGACCAACCATTTCCTGGTTAAAATTCACCATGAAAATTTTAATATTGGACCACAATTCAAAATAATACATCGATTTTACCAATTTAATGTAATGTTAATTTTGTTTGACCGTATTTCCTGGTTATTTAAACCAAAAAATATAGGCTAGTCTGTGACGACCATACTGGTTAAACCAAACCAAGGTGTTTTTAGAGTGCACCGACAGACAGCTCCTATAAGACAACGAGTGTCCGATAAAAGCTTTCTGACGGAGTGGCGTCACAAATTAATTAGCATTTCATTTTCGCAGTCCTCTGATACACACCATATATTACACAATTTCTCAAATTTTAAGTTCTTTTCGATCAGAGATTGAGAAGATATTTACTAAAACCAAAGAGAATCGGATCGTATTCCGATCCAAATTCGTTGTAGTGTGTGGCTTTATCCTTTTATTTTTCCTTTTTCCTTCCCATTTTCCTTGTTCTGCTTTCCTCGTTGCCTCTTCTTATTTTTCTTCTTTCCTCTCTCTTCCCTTTCTCTGCCCATTTCTTTCAGTCTTTTCTCTGGCTCTCATTCACCATCCCTCAGGGGGGACATCTGGCCTAATTTTTTCTCCAAGTCAAGAGCTTGTATACCGTAGTGGAGAAAATTTTGAATTTCATGAAATAAACTTCATGAAAATAGCACTGTAGTTACTGATGTCACTTGACGATCTGGTGTCACATATGGCAAATTTCCGTTTTTTTTTCACTTACAAAGTTCAGAGCTCGGAAAATTTTACTCAAGGTATGAGCGAGCACTTCTGCTCAGGAATCGCCTGTGGCGCGCGAAGCGGGTGGAAAATTTTGCCTAATTTGAGACAAATAATGACAAATGTGGAGCTTTTAATGGGGAGATTTCGGAATTTCATGAGTTGTCAAAACCACACAGTAGACTGGTTTCACAAATAGCAAATTTCCGAATACTTCATTTTTCAGAGCCGCCTTCCTCCTGTAGCTACGCCACTGGGTGTCTAAGAGAAGGGGCCCAGATGCGAAATGGTGCTAAATGTTCCAATATTTTGAGTTACTCCAAAGTTTTCAAAACAAGAACTTGAAAGTGTAAGTAATTACTTCAACGGACTATACCGTCAATTTAAATACCGGGTGTACCCTTTAACTTATTAGAATCACAACGAAAATTGTCATAGTTTGCGAAAAATTTGTGCAAAAGTTCTAATAGTAAGGAACCATTTGTAATGGAAATAAGGTAAAATAAATCCACTGCTTGACCAAAAGCGCACTTCAATCTACTCCGGGAAAAAATCACAGATCGAGGGGCGGGGGAATGGTACCCACTGGTACGGTGCTACTAAGACATTGTTGCACAGGCCTACCGGTGTAAGATTGTTGATACAAAAACATTAAAATGTGTTTTTTTCGAGCGACACCTCATCATACACCGCAGACATGATGGAGGGTACCTCTAATTCCTGATTAAAGTCTCTTATCTACCAAACGTCGGTGTGATTTTACTTCTCTGATAATGGTCTAAAATACGAAATGGTCGAATCGCTCGCTATACAAAGGAATGGTATCAGCGTGTCGAAATTTTGCATTAGAAATCATACATTTTTCTAAAAAAGTTGCATGCAGACTGTTCACCGAGACATTTTCAGTTTCCTTAAAATGCGGTTGCCAATTTCAGCCCGCCAGGCTGGTCATTCACTTATGACCATGCACAGATTTCATTAAAACAAAGTATGGGACGATTCATCTTCTTCATATTCCTAAATGTTGTGCTCCTTTATAACCACACCTGCTGCCCTATGCACACCAGTGGCGTAGCCACTGGGGGCCTAGGCCCCCAGATTTTCTTCAGCCCCCCTCCGCAGATTTTTTTGCGTCCTGATAAAGTAATTGAAAAAATAAAAGGTTTGAACGGAAATAAACTTTGAAGTATTTCCTTCAAAACAGTAAATAAATAAAATGTGTAAAAATTTTTAAAAAAAATGGATGAATGTGTGTAAAACACATTTTGTGCGCACGTATGAAATCAAGTTGTAACTTCAAAATGCCTACTTTCACTAAATTAGATACCGTTAGTGATCTGCACTGTCGTTTATTGCATTTCACTTCGAAGATGAAACGAAAGTCTCCACGACAAACTTTAATGCGACTTTGTTAGGTTAAGACCCCTTCTGCCTTTCGGGTGGCTGATTGATTTACTGTAAATAAGGCAATCGTACACTGGGGACCACTCTTACACGACCATTCCTATACTTTATCATACACAAAATATGCCATTAGCATTTCATGTGTTTCGCACATGATCCATACTTCTGCTTTGCGGTTCCATTATTTTGAGAGATTTATTCGTAGTATTTTAATTTTGACTACGTAATGTACCCATTAACAAATACTGCACCATTTTGCTCATTGTTTCTTTGGAAGTACGTATGTCTCTTGTAAAATCTCTACAAAAACTAAAAATATTTTGATATTTTTCATGCTCCCCAAAAAGGGAAAGTCATAAAATTTAGGCCTATAATCAGTTCAAAGTTTTGCCAAACATCGCATTTTGCATCTAGGAAACCTAACGCAAAGAAAGTTTCTCAGAAGGGGACACAACTACTTTGGTTTTCCTGTTAAAGGGTAAGGTACTGCCTTAGGAAAGCTGAAATCCATTCAAATATTACCGCATTTGCGGCTGGGTACATCCAGTTTAAAACACGTGGGAAGTGCCGTTTCCGGCCATCTGGAGGGGTTGTAAAGCCCAAAATTTCCTTGTACGCTCCGCGCCAACTGATGGTGGCGCTCCGCTTAGATTCAAATATTGCCGCTTTTGCCATCTGCATCCTTCTGAAGTTTACAAATTTTCCCAAGGGAAAGGTAAAGGGTTCCCTTAAGTCTCATCGCCCAGGCTACAGATCAGAAGTGCCCAGTTTTGGCCCGCCCTAAAAAGTGTGTGTATTACCATTTTTCATTGATTGATTTTCTATTCACGCTGTTTGAGAAGTGGCAGACATGAGATTCGTATTTCAAGGCTGGGTAAATCAAGCTTAAAACACGTGGGTAGTGCCGTTTCCAGTCATCTGGAGGGTTTGTAAAACCCAAAATTCTCCTGGACGCTCCACGCCAACTGATGGTGGCGCTCAGCTTAGATAGTCTTGCCGTGCCTGACCCTCGGAGGTACCAGGCCCCCCACTTGTTACCTAGACCCCCCCCCCCCCAAAAAAAAATCCCATCCTAGCTACGGCTACTGATGCACCCGAACAACCGACATAATCATAGAGACCATGAATAATGTATGGTTGATATGCAAGTGAAAAAAGAACATCAATGAGATAGCAAGCGCGGAGAGCGCGAAAATTTTGGAGATTTGCAAAGTAAACAAGTGGAATTATTGATACAGAAAGCTAGTCGATCGTAATCGGTAGAGGACACCTTTCATAACCTATACATGTATAGTCTTTTTGGTAGTACCTAATTTTTAAGTTTCACGTCAAAAAAGGGGGGACTTTTACGTTATGGTCCCCTCCACTCGAAAAAGTGTGTGGGGGACATGTCCCCCTGCCCTTTCCCCGAATCGACGCCCCTGCCACCCCTCCCCGACAGCTCTCCCTCCGGAATACCCGCCCTTTAGTTTTTGATTTTAGAAAAGTCGGTAGTCCTACACCACTGCACAAAGTTGTTCATTATCTTTCTAATTGTAAAACAGAATACCCGTTAAGAAAAAAGTAAAATCCAAAACTTGAAAAAAGGGACTGCATACGTAGTATCAGATGATTCTACTGCCTACCTATGTTATTAATTACATACCGAGTGCAACGCTAGTTGAAACACAACTGTAAGCTATACTCTAACTCCGTTTTTTGTCAGAAACTCTCCCAAGACAAGTTGCAAAAATAAATACACAGTTCAAATACCAGATCTTAGAAGAACACCATACACAGATATTTGTCAGGATAACAGATAGTTATTGTTAGCAGATAACCCTCGACAAAAGAGAAAATGAGCAGAAAGGTGGTTTAGGTGATACTTTTCATGTTTTCATTACATACTATAGATTTTTGAGCCTTTGAGAACTTGGTGTTCTGGCATTTAGTTACCAATACCAAAACATCCACTCCTTTACTTTCATGTTGTTGTAGACAAAAGAGGGCACGAATGCACTGTTCTTGTCTAATCGGCTGTTTTCTAATAGCATTGAGACTATATTGAGGATGCATGCAGTATATTACATGCTCTAACGAGACGTTTTTGAAGTAAGCCCTCTGTTTTGTTGGATTTCCGGTACAGAGAAATCGATTTGCGTTTTCTCCCTACCGCGCCGTTCTCGGCTTTCGTAGATGAGGCACAGCATGGGATAAACAAACCGAGCTCAGCACGCAGCGCACGGCGGTCTTCCCTTGTTTTCGTCAGTACGTGAATACAAAACTATTGAGTGTTTAGCCAAGTTGAATGTAAAACCAGAAAGCGAAAAGGCTAATTAAAAGTGATTCCTTGCCATGAAATACCTTCTTTCTTTCAAATTGATAGTGTTTGACAGATTTGCCTTTACAATTTAGGTACAGAACCAAAATCAAAAGGGTTCTTCGATTCTCTCACGACCTCTGAATACCAAAAAACAAGAAGGTTCTCATGGTGTTAACAATTCATTTGAGAGGCTTTTATAGTTTAACCTCTGGTGACCTCAAATGACCTTTGATCTGCACCAAAAACAATAGGGAATTCCCTCTCAACATTGCAAATCTATATCCCAAATACGAAAAGTGCCGGTCACTCCGACATTGATATATCGTGTTTGCAAGCCACTTTCGACGTTTTCACAATGTTACCACCAGTGACCTCAAAGATCTTTGACCTCTACCAATAACAATAGGATGCTTCCTCTCAACAAATCAAATCTATATACCAAACATGAAAAGTATCAGTAACTCCTATCTTGTGTTTACAAGCCATTCTCAACATTTTTGTAATTTTACCATCAGTGACCTCAAATGACCTTTGACCTCTACCAAAAACAATAGAATTCTCCCTTTCAACATGACAAATCTATATAGCAAATATGAAAAGTATCGGTCTCTCCTATCTTGAGATATCGTGTTTACAAGCAAGTGTCATAAGCACACACACATACTTGTAAACGCAGTCAAACGTGGACCCTTGTATTTTAACCTTTCAACGGGGGACAGACTGTAGAATGGTCTAGTACAGGGTTGTCCAACCTACGGCCCGCGGGCCACAGTCCGGCCCGCCGCAAGGTTGCGTCCGGCCCGGCAGAAACTGATCTATAGTACATTTTTTTTAGTAAGCAGATTCATTGATAACGACTTTACGCTACGCCATTCGCTACGGAATGCGTTCAACCGTGCAAGTCTTCTATGAAACTGCGTAGCCTACATTAAAATAACATTCTTAATGCCTAGTTATACATTCCCGTGAAAACGCACGAACTGTGAGATTCCCCCTGTGCCCTATCGTCCATTTTGCATGTGTAGATAACGCGGAATGATACGTAGGCCTATGTCAAGTTCTCCGTTGCCGGCTTTGTGTTTCAATCTACGAAGTGAGATTGGACAGCGAACGGTTCGGGTGTCTATGCACGGTTAACGCGCACTAACTGCAGAGGGCTGTCGGCAACTTTGCAATGTGCCAAGGAAGAAATTGGACCGTATCCCAAACATGTGTTGTTTAATCTCCCACTGAGCCACCTCCATGGAGTACTGTAAGCGAGGTAAGTGCTTATTTTTTTTTATGAAATAATTCATTTCGAATGTCTGCTACATGTAACTACAGTGGAGTGTTGTCCACAATGGGCTTGGTATAATGAATGATTCAGGAGGAATATGAAAAAAGTTTAACCGGAATATTCTGCCGAAACACCATCTTTTTTTGCTAAAATTTGTCCATCTGTTCTATCAAAAATGAATCAGTGTTCTCCACGCTCAATGATTGCATTTTGTTGCCATGAGCTTCGTACATAAGTTTGAAAGAAAAAAAAAGGAGTGTAAAGCATGCGGCCCCTCGTCCACTCATAACCATTACATGTGGCCCGCCGCTGCAAAAGGTTGGACAACCCTGGTCTAGTAGTTTGTTTACTGATAGTAAATGATGCCCCTTGGTACAACAGAAAAGGAGGGCGCTCAATTTATTTTCAAGCAATACTTATCTAGATAATTGTAGGCGTGTATAGGATTCTCCGCTCCTATATTTTCTTTATTTCAATAGATATCTTCATGGAGACATCATTTAGCACTAAGGGGTATTTAAAACTATGATTTAAAACGGAGACCGTCCCCGGTGTATGCTGGGTCCCCGATTCATGGTAGGTGTGTATTCAGTCCTATACTTTACGGTAGACTAAGATGCGAATTTAACACCAAAAAAGGCAGTTTAGACACAATCCAATGCACAAAACCACACTTGAGATCCCTTCTTATATTATAGATGGATAAAGAAAGAGTAGTATCATCAAATTTTCATTTAAACTCAAGTTTGGGAATAGGTGTTGTAGGTGCTGGATTGGTTTGTTCATCCAGGTGAGTTGGAGGATGTGCGCATCTGCATAGGCACCAAAACGATTTGCCGAGCTGGCTTATTGGCCAACCAATTCGGATATTGTACACTTAAATGGTGAATTCTACTATCGATCTATAACTTGCCTTCATTGACGTTACCAGCCCCCCCCCCCCCTCTTTTAACGGGCAAAAGTGAGTGTTGCATGTGTTTAGTGCAGCTACTAGATGAGAAACAGCTGACGATCCGCGTGTGACTGTTGTATAAAAACACTGTGGCTATTCCCGGCAGTGGGGGTGACTTACCAATCGTGACGTCTCGTAAAAGCACTCTATGGGGTAGATGGGCACTGTTTAACAAGGTTTTTTTGGATTTTTGATTGGCTGTTTTTATTGTATTGTAAGGATTGTATTCTTTGTTGGGGTTAGGGATTAGGTTAGGGATTAGGTAGGAAATTTCTTGTTAAACAGTGCTCATCGCCCCTTCTATGGCCTACACAAGGAACAGTGGTGTAGACACGTGCTCATAAAGGAGCTTTAAGCTTCACGACGGGGACCTCATCTACAACGAAATGACGTCATTTGTACCTATACCATTTCGAACGCAAAGCGAAATAACGCTACACTCTGTTGTTAAATGACAGGGGAACGCAGGTTGTGACGTCATTACCTTGCAGCTGACGTCCGCGTCGTGAAATCTAAAGCTCACTATTGTTATTCCTCTAGAATGAAGTACATCCAATCTGCATGGGCGTCCGGAAGAGGGGAGGGCACTTGCTCCCCCCCACCCCCGCTGGAAACTTGTGAAAAAATTGATTAAAAAATGAAATAAAAAAATAAAAATAAATCATCAAAATATCTTCACTCACAGCGTCAGTTTTTACTCATGAAATATGCGGACATTTGACCAGGAATAGCAAAAGAGAAGATGGTATGCGGAGTAGTGAAATCGTTATTTGGGGACCATCATTCGTGATATCTATTGGAAATTTGTAATTGTAAAAACTGTGCCAAACTTGTACTAGTTGTCAGGTATGTAGTGTGCATATGGCATCCGACTATTGATGAATGTGTTGGTCTTGGTTTGGTCCCGTGCTGATCTCAAGTGGCGACGCGCCGATGTAACTGGGATATACAAGGTGAATATGGGGGGGGGGGTATGATTCATAAGTGGGTAACGGATATAGGCCTATATAGGCTGTTTGACAGTTGTAAGTTATATCGTGCATAGGCGTGCGAGGCCGTTACCGAGAGGCAGATTTCCCTTCAACAATTTTTTACATTGAAAATTCTAAAAATCTAAAAATTACAGTCATGAAATTCCTGTTTCAGGGCTGGGTACATGCACCTTATAACACTCGCCAAGTGTCGTTTCCGGCCATCTGGAAGGTTTGTAAGGCCCAAAATTTTCTTGGACGCTCCGCGCCAACCGATGGTGGCGCTTCGCTTAGATAGTGTACACAATTCAATCATCCATGAATGACCTTGCCCCCCCCCCTGTAAAAATTTCTGCGGACGCCCATGCCAATCTGCTATATATCTGGAGGACACACGTCAATGCGGAATACGCATTGAAATTGAAGCCGAATGATGTTTTTTTTTTTTTTTTTTTTTTTTTTTTTTTTACTTTGGTAAGGAAGGTCAAATCATGCTATTTCACGAATCAACTGCTTCAAAATTGGCCACAATCCTTCTAAGGCCTGCCTCTTATTGAATTTTTGAATGACAGGTTTTTTTTTTTTTTTAAATGATATCGTATTATGAAATCGAACTCAGTAACAAGGGTGGCGCCGGCGGGGCTCATGCCCCACCTGTCGGGGAACGCAGGCCCTCACGTCGGGAAAGGTCGGCTGTTTCGTCCGGGAGGCCTAAAAATGAAAAGTAAATGACTAAAGTTACTAGATAAATGATCGTAACCTGTTGTTTTTTTTTCTTTTACTTTGTGAACTATTTTTTTCTTTTGTAACGCTACCTTAATGCATATCTGAACCTGCTTTTATCACTTCTTCCTAGCTCTGCTGTCCCTCACCCCATCGTCAATCCGCAAGGTCATGCCCCGTCGTCGAAGGCTGCCCTCCTCTTGTTGTTCAGAAAATCCAGTTTCGTGGGGAGTCTTCATCTACATGCCCATGCACGATAAACTGGTAAAAGAGGCATGCGGGTCTGATAAACTTCATTCACCCGGACGATCTTCTTGATTTTGCTTACTGGAAGACCACATTCTTCAAGAAAACTCACAGTTACGAATTTTCCTTACAAAACGGACGAGAGGTTGTTCATATGTATGCAGTGCTCAATGATCTGTCATCTGGCCTGCTCCGACAGCCGGATTCTAGCAACGGTAATGAAAATCGGAAACGTCGTACCAGGCGGTTTCAGCAGTTCGGGAGATAACCGCTTCCGGGGAAAATGACGTTTCCCAGATCGGGAGAAAAATTGCCTGTCTCAGCAGTATGAATATTTTTGAGCATTTAGTGCCTACCTTTCCACAGTCGTCGATTGTTTTACAAATGTTTATGTATTCAAGTGTGATTTTTTAGTTAAGATACAAAGGGCGAAACCACAAAGAGACATTCAACAACGTATTTACAAACACAAATGCTAGCACGATCCACTTACACACCTTTATGCGGAAAATATAGTGCACAAAGCTGACGGCTGCGTCGACTCTATAAATTAAGCTTAGGACAAAGAACGTAGAAAAAAGGGTGTTTATCTCAAAATCGGTGCGGTGAACAACCAAAGAGGACAAGGCTTTTTTATTACCCTATCAACAGAGATTTTAAATATGCCCGAATTTCTCTTTCCTAAAATCGATAAATATTGCAAGGATGTTTTGAACGTTATCTCCGTTGAATTTGCGCGGTAGGATCGCAATGTACCATGGGAAGTATTTGAAAATGGCGCCACCCATGGCAAAATATTCCCCCGATCGGGTGAAAATTGATTTCTCCCAAAAGCGGTGATCTCCCAAACTGTTCAGCTACACATAATGATACGGTAATTCGCGAATGTATCATAATAAGTCTGACTGAAAATTCATTTGAAGCCACCTTGTAACGTGACATATTTTCAAAGACGTTGGAAGTAAAATAATTTAGTCTGGAGTTTGGGCAGTCACGTAGAAAATCACATCTATTTAGCGGACCTTGCAATTGAACACAACGAAGGTTCTTAAAATAGAGTCAAAACCACTTAGTATGTTTTCAATTCCGTTGCATAGTTTCCACCGAAAAGAGACAAGCAAATTACATCTTATTGTTGCAGTACATTTTATTTGGTAATTTTCTGATCACTTAGCAAGTTGGTTTTTTCTACTGAAACTTTCGTTTCAAAGGAAAGCTCAAAATAACGATTGCTTCATTTCTGGTTACAAGTCTGGGAAATGCCTTTTCCGGCTGTCTGAGGTGTTAGATTTTTAACAATTTTCTGTTCGCTCCGTGCCAGCTGATGGTGGCGCTCCGCTGAGATGGTGTTTTGGTTGAACAGATAACTTGGTCTAACAATGCATGGTTGCAAATCATTCTTCGTTTGGGTGCAATATTATGAAGTGAAAATTTTTTGCCAATAAAAGCTCAAAATAATGACTGTTGTTTTTCGAAACGAGCCCGGGAAATTTTCATTTCCTGCTGTCTAGGGTTCTAAATTTTTCAAAAATTTCTGTGCTCTGCACTTTGATAGTCTTTCGGGCAGAATTGCATTTTCGGACAAAAAGACAATTCTACTCCCTCCCAAACTGAAACGCTCCAGTACGTCTCTATTTCATTACATAAAATATAAAACTTCACATAAATGGGAATCCAAACTTTTTTCCGCCGGAATATTTTCCAATATGGTCCGAGGGCCTTAATCTGCATGATAATATCCAGTAACCCCAGCAAAACTACAGATCAACCCTTACTTGATATTTGTTATAAAACGATTAGATTCTTCCATGAGACCCCAAAATGTTTCTCCAATCTGCCAATATAGGCTTCAGATTGTTTAAAGTGGCAAAATTTCCAATTTCGATGGATACTCTGTATACAATAAACAACCGAAGCCCATTCTGTTAATTACCCCCATATGCTACCTAATTTTGCTCTTGAAAGGTTTATCACTTAATAAAGAACCCATTTTTTATTATAGTAGTACCAAAAAACCAATTTTCTTCCATTAAATTCCAAAATTTCTTCTATAAAATAAGCTCTTAATTTTCAGATCTTCGTTCAAAAAAGAGGAAAATTTTTTCGGGCAAACTTGAAGCCTTAGTACGTAGGCCTTAACGCGTAACCGCAAAAGATTTTCAGTTGTCCCGTTTTTTTTTTTTGTTTTTTTTTTTCGTTAGTTTCGCGTAATTGCTTAAAATGTAACCAAGGGCCGGGAAAGGGTGGAGGAACAATGGCATGGCCTCTCTGCCAGGGAAGTCGACCCCTCCCCGTTGGGGAATTTTAACAGTTTCGTCGTGGAGTCTTAGTCAACATTGTGCAGTACCGACGACCAGTCGCCCGATAATTTACCTATTTCTTGTTTTTAGGCAGTAGCGTAGCCAGAAGAAGGACGTGCGGCAGACAGTGAAGGGCCAATAAGGTAATCGCAAAAGATTTTCAGTTGTCGACTATATCAAGTTTTTTATTTTGCCCATATGATGAACACATTCTTCAATGAACACCCCAACTTTTAGTGGTTCTTACAAAAGCCAAATTTCTTTCAGAAATTTTGAATTCTTTCTTCAAAATGAACTCCAGATTTTTAAGTATTTGATGAAGAGAAGGCCAAAAATTTCGCGCGGTACGCTCGTCTCAAAATCTACTGAGTCACATGCCACCGGATATAACTCAAAACCTTTGTCGGGACTTGAAATGCTGAGTTCAACTATAGGCTGAACTGGGTTTCTTCCAACTGGGTTTTAATGCGGAATTTGGGCATTTTGAACTGGGTTCATTCGACTGAGTTTTCCAGCTGGGCTGAACTGGGCTTTTCAAGTGGGTTTTTGAACTGCGCTTTTCAACTAGATTAATAACTGGGTTGTCCAACTGGGTTTTTGAACTGCGCTTTTCAACTGGATGTATAACTGGGTGTTTTATCCCCGCTGGAATAATTCACACCGGGAATACTGTCAAGGGTCAAATCCAGTTGACTTAAGTTAGAACTCAGTTGAGCCCAGTTCGGTTCTGGTTAAATATAGTTGTAACCTAGTTGAACTTAGTTCAATGTATTCTAAACACAGTTGACCTGGGAGGTAAACCAGTTGAACCTAGTTAAAGCCCAGTTAACCCTTATGACAACCCAGTTTGAACATAGTTGAGCCTAGTTAAAGATCAATTAACCCAGTTAGATTCCAGTAAGACCCAGTTCATTCCAGTTCAACCCAGTTGGGAATTGAACTGGGTTTGAGTTGGAATTTGTTCCGGGGGTAAGTATAAACTAAGGTCTCCATTAACAAAACAACAAAACCATTTGCTACGGCAGCTTAAAAGCCTTTCACACGATGTTTTTCACTGAAGTTGACATTTTAAAGCAAAATGATTTGATTGCAAAGGTATTTTTTCACAAAACAGGTAAATGGTGTATTGCCTAGTTTGAAAGATCTTTTTGCCTCATTGTATTAAAGAATTGATTGATTGATTGTTCTCACTTTTCTACAAACTGTTTCATTCCTACAATTCGTGACAAAAGTTGCCTGGAACGGCATGCCCTGCTCCCCCGATTCAATGTCGGTTGTTACAGAAGTTACAGACTTTCAGGGAATTTGGACGAACCGACCAACACCGAATGTGGAGGGGTCCTGTGGTGGTGGTGGGGGGGGGGGCGAGGGGTAGCTTACGGATTCAGGTTACCAGCTGAACTGCCATTAGGTTACGTGGTATAGCAATTTTGTTCCAACAGTTTTTTCACAGATTGTAGGTATATTTCGTATATGCATGACTTACATTATTCAAAACCTCACCAAGACATCATAAGTCGGTAGTACATCCTTTTGACGATGATAACATTGTATACACTCAGCATAAAATGTGCACACGGCTCTCAATATTGCTGACAAAGAATTTGATGTCTGTCATTGGCTTGCTGCCAACAGACACTGAGGAAATTTTGGACAAACCAAGGTTTTAATTCCTAATACAAATGAAAAGATACCCCTTTTCAAAGTTATCAAAGTTATGCAAGTTATGCATACCACCCAATAATGTTAATTACCGTATATCCAGCGTTAACAATGCAAACCTTTGGGGGGTTACTATATACCAATTACCTGGTGATGATATGAAAGAAGTTAGAAAGAGGGTATGACTACTGGAGTAATCAATAAATAAACTTTGAACCCAGCTTCCTAGCAAGACATTAAAGGATTTTATAGTCCTTTATAACACTACCACAATTGAATTATGTATAGTTGATTTCAGCAACTTACTATCATGAACACTTTATTTCACTTCAGAAACGTGCCACATGCTCCATTCTATATTCACACAAGCCATTGTACGACTATCACAATATGCACAGTCTTATCTCTTGTTTGTTGGTTTAGTAAAATCAACATAAGTAGTGATATTTTATCTAATGATTGAACGTGATAAGAAAAAAAGTGCTGAATAATTCAAGAATTGTTTTTTACTATAAATAAAAGGGGCTACTCCTTTAATGTGTAATCCTTCGCCTATAATATTTTTCCAAAGATCCTCTTCATCACAAAGTTACAAGAAATACAAAGGAAACATAGAAAATAGGCTGGTTTCTTTGGTTTGGTTTTGTTCATATAATGTCCAAAAAAGAAACGATTTGTGACATCCCAATCGTCTACATAACTTGCAAAACTTGCAACAAAAATAACATAATATTGACCTTTGAGCACAACACCAGTTGCACGTGAATAAACTTATACTAGATAGACCTACGGTACTTCTTGACTGTTCATTGCAAATGTGAAGAAAGCGCGATTTTTTTTAATGTGAAAAGTGCACCTGGACGTGAAACATTAATGTGAGGGCGAGTTGCTCAGGCTCTAACCGCACTCCCTCTGCAATGTTCATTATGATCCTGTAGCAAGACAGAGTCGGGACGGCTGGGAATGAGAAACGGTGGAGCACACGTCTTGTTGTACCTAGAAGGACCCGTACTGGCGAACTTGGTCTTTCAGAGTGTTTTGCTAAACACCCGGAGAAAGTGACATTTCTGCGGCGGGTCCGCCTCAGTCTGACAGAGTAGACTCCCTTTACTACCGGAGATAGGTATTCTCCTTCACCTAGAGACAATTACTCCTTAACTACATTCAACCTTAGTAGGTAAGCCTGCCAGTCGAAGCAGTTACCGGGGTGTGGCCATCGCCATGCAAATGGGGAGGGGGCTAGAAGCCATACGTGAGAGTGGTACGCAGTGATGTGAACCACTACTGGAGACCCATCTGATGGTACTACCACAACGCTGAGCAGTACTCCTACAATAACACACAGGCCAGTATGAGAGCACTATGATTCGATGTGACAGTTTGTTTGATGGATGATAGGAATACGAGTAAAATAAAATACCACTGGGAAGTCTAAAATAACATCCTCCCCCGAATAGAGGAAGCAAAGCGAAAAATATGTTTTAACCTTTCCTCATGCAGTATTATGAAAAGCAACATCGCCTAATCCATCCTCGTTTGCCGTACTCAACAAGAAATTTCATACGATGAACCTACGTTCAACGGGATTTACAAAACGTAAATGGCAACAAAACTATTCTCACGACAAAACTATGCTCACCACTGAAAATAATACTCGCTTCAGCTACCTTACTCATGCTGCAGTCAATCCAAACACGGAAAATAAAATACAGCCGAGATATTTTGACCGAAAAAAAAAGAGAAATTTCAACTTTTCCTGAAATTTGCTGGTGTTGCTGGTTAGCAAACAAAAGAAATACAAGAACGACAGGTCAACCACGGAGTTCAACAACGTATTTACAAACACAAAAATGGCACGACGGATCCACTTACAATTGATTACACACCTTTAAGTGGAAATTAGTGCATACAACCCGGGACTGTGTAGAGTCTATTAATTAAAGTTAGGGCGAAGAACGTAGTAAAATGGCTCGAGTATCTCAAAATCGGCGCGGTGAACGGTCAAAGATGACGAAGCTTTTTGTACTCTCATGAAGACAGATCTCCTCTTTGCAGTTCCTTTTCTCATAAAGACAGACAAACAGCACAATAATTAAACATTTGGTTGAAGAAACCGGAAATTCTCCGTAGTCACTTGTCTTAATTTGACCGAAATCAAATTCAAACGATTGCATGCAGAATACGGTAGCCTATATTATGCAGAGGTATTTTATTATTATGGCATTGCAACAATGCACCCAGCATAAGGCTCTAGGCATACCAGGTACCGTAAAACTTCTATGGCAATATTTAGGTTTGTGTGTGAACTGGAAGAAGCATGTAAGACAGTAATGGAACGTGATAGCAATAACCTCGATGGAAGAACCATTTGTCGTCTGATCAACTTTCTTGACAATCGTTAACCATGGTCAGATGGTCAATCATCTTTAAACGAAATTTAGCCTAGAAGAAGTCATCAAGTTAAATCAAAGAGGAAAATCACTTAGGACATTTTTTAATTTCCGTCCAGAACATGCTACTACAATCGAGTCTTGAAGGTACTAAACACCCACTCATGTTTTCGCTGCGGTTATATACATACAAACAATTTACTGCAGCGATTGGTTCAACATGGAATTGTGATATGACCAAAGTTGTTAATTTGAATGCCTAAATCGTATTCTTCATAGAAAAGTATGCCAATTTCCAAGGGTTGGTTTTCTCCTTGGTTCAAGACCGTATTGTTCTAGTTGGACATGACATACAAGGTTGCATCTATATGGGCTCAACGGACTCGAACACCATTCCCTTATTTTTGCCGATCGTTGAAAAACTAAAGCAAACCGATGGAACTATGATACTTTCTTCTGCGGTTATCTTATTGACTTCAGTGTATCCCATTAGATTAGTATACTTCCAAGCAAAGGCAACAGATATCCTGACCGCATTGAACTTCGAAATAAAAATTACACAGAAGAACAGTTATATTGAAAAAGTTCTGAACAATTAATAGCAATTTGACTTTTTAAATATTTAAGGCGGCTTTCACTTCTGCTGTATGTTCGTCATCGGGGACTGGAAACCGTCTTGGACTATTAAGATATTTTTTCACTCCTGGGATTTCAGAAAACTTCGTAAAAAACGCCTGTAACAAAATAAGATATAGGCAATTTATCCACGGCACTTTAAAGTCACACCTCCAAATCAACGTAAAGAAAGTAAATATTTTAACAAGACTGAAACACCCTGCCATCAAGTTGAGGACATACTGGGGAGGAAGGTTTGGGGGTTATAACTCCTCCATTTTGACAAGGGGTTGTCAGTTATCAAAACTTTTAATTCAGTTCCAATTCCAAAAATATTATTCACAAGGTTATATTGGAATAACCAAGGGCTTAGCTGCCAGTGGGTCGACACAAACAGAGGAACATGTCGGAAAATTTCTTCTTGGACTCGTAATCCTCTGACATAGTCAATCAGTGGGAACCCTTGACTATGGTTAGATTGGATGGTGTCAAGTTACGGCCCAGTTTCCAACCAATTGGTTCAAGTCGAGTGGGGCACAACCTTTTCCCAGTTGTGGCTCACTGGTTTGTTTCCCTCGACTATGGACTTAAGAAGTTTGTGTCAGCTGACATGCTGAATGTGGATACAAACAAATTAATCAGTTTCCACCTATCAGCCTATGAGGTCACTATATAAATATGTACCTGGATGATGGGGCATAACAAGTGGTTGAGGCATCTACTCCCAGGCACAGAAATCCCCCCCCCCCCATTGATAGTCGTTATCTTACCTTACAGTGAGGATATCCGTCTAATATATTATCGTACTCCGGCATTTCTTCAAAAAAAGATACATTGTGGAATAATGCACAATCAGCAATCGTTGGGGAATCCCCCACAAGGAATCCTGTTCCATTTTCTTTGAAAGCCTGTGAACACATAAAAATTCTACACCCATTTTTAATTAAATTGAGATTATTTTCAAACATTCAGTTCCTTTTGAAACATTCACCCGGTTACAGAAATATGAAAACTGGAATGAAAACCTTATGTTTCATGCGCCATCGTTCCATTTCAAGGTAACCTGTGAAAGCCAAGCAGGCTGGCACCAGATGCGGCAGCTCCAATACAAAATACCATGATGTTTTGTGTTCGGAGACGATTCGTACTTGACGTTTCATTACACGGTACATGGGCCAGGTAGCGCAGCCAGACCATAGCCAAGATATCCTTCCATGCCTTTCTATCATTGCATGACCACCACTTGGCAACTGACATAACTACATTTATCAAACTAGAAAGCCAAAAAGGCTAAGTGATTCTTTGCCGATTAAATTTATGTGTACGTATGTGTCTAATTGTCAGTGTTTCTTAAAATGACCAAAAACAATAGTGATCGCCATCTCAATATCGGTAATGCACATGCTACAAAATTTTATTGAGGGCCCAAATAGTTACTCTCATTGATAATTTACTTGCAAGGTTTTTATATGCTCTAATGTTAAGTATGAGATTCATCACTGTTACCATTCTGAGATATTGTGTTCACTACGGTTTAACCTTCTGACTTCTGATGACCCTAAATTTCATTTCACCTCCAACAACAATGACGGAGTTCATCTTCTTAATATGGACAATGCACTTGTCAAGTATGTGATCCCTCACTCTTACCCGCCTTGACACAAAGGTGTTTACAAATTTTTGACCATCCTAACTCTGGTGACCTCAAATGGCCTTTGACCTCCCCAAAACTGATAAGGATCATCTACTCAGTACCCAGTTCACCCACAAACCACCACTCAGTTAACCCACATACCAAATTTGAGATTAGCACAATTACCCTCCTTGATATATCGAGTTTACAAGTTTTTGACCTTTTGATATCTCCTGACCCCAAATGACCTCCATCATAAACAAAACAAATAGGGATCATCTACTCAATGTGACCAACCCCCAAAACAAGTATATCATCCATTCTCTTCTTGAGATAGCGTGTTTACAAGCAATTACCAAGGTATTTACCATTTGATCTCTGGTGACGTCAAATGACTTTTGAACTCCACAAAAACTGATTGGGATCATCTACCAGTATGGATAACTCACACACCAAATATGAGAAATGGAGAATAGCCACATTTACCCTCAATGAGATATTTTGTTTATAAGGTTTTGATTTTTTGACCTCTTCTGACCCAACTGACCTCCGAACCCCCGCCAAACACAATAGAGATCATTACTCAAAATCCCACACATCAAGCAACCGTGCCCAACCTAAAAACTTTGAACAAACAGATTCTTCCCTTATTCTTGGCTTCTCGAGGAGAATAGGCTACCACAACTGCCATCGTTCGGATTATCGCCATCGCCATAGATATCAACATCATGATTTAGAGAAGGTCAGTTGACCAGTTGATGAAACCAAGAGAATATATAGGCCTAGCAGGTAACAATATAAGCAGCCCCGTGGCCACACAAGGGGTTCAAAACCTCTCGAAGGAGGAAGTTTTTGGGGGGTCAAATGTGTACAAATTTATTAAGTTAATTTGCAAATTTCAAAGTCACCAGGGGGAAGATGTTACAGGGGTACGGACAAAGCCCCCGATCCGGCTCCTTGGCTACGGGTCTGGAAATAAGCCATGAACCACAACATATATCTGTATACCTACCTTCTCTAAGGCTGGAAGGTATCTATTTTTCGATTCGTCAATTGCTCTTTTGATCAAATCTGTTCTTTTTTCTGCAGGATGAAAAGTCCAATACGGTCCACAGATTGCATCAAAGGCTTTTATACCAGCGAACAAAACTTGGACTCTGAAAATGTAAAGGAAATCGTTTTTATTTTGCCCAGTGCAAGAACTTTTGCACTGAACTGTGTCTAAACTGCCTTTTGACCTAAAACCCTTCCCCGTCTATAAAATTTCAACTTTTTATAGAATTTATATAGTTAGAGACCGCCAATGAGTTTTCGGATTTTTTACAGTTTTAATTTCTCGCTGGGTCCTCTCTGTCTTACTCAATTTGAATGTATTCAGGATCATTCCTACATGAGCGGCAAAACTGTCTTTGTCGAAATTTTCTTACAAAGAAATTGTTTCATAAGTTACGTATGATGCAAGAAAAGCTCAAGAAATATTGACAAATACACTGTAACTACACAACTTGTCATAATTGCCTGAATCGACCAGTCATGTTAGTCAACAATATTGACGAATATTTGACCCAGTTGAATATGTCTCTAACAAATATTATGCCTCCATGACTAAGTTTTGACTGATATTCTTAAGTCCATTTCTACGAAAAAAGACATCATCACAAATTACTCAAACATGAGCTGATTAACTTTGTTAGCCAAATCAGACACCATTCGACTAATTTGTGTTTACAGGGATATATAATATTAGGAAAACTGGAGATACTGCATAGGCGAAATTCGACCTTTTGGGACGTTCATTTTTAAACAATCCTGCTCCACATTTTTAAACGATCCTATTCCACATTCTCCTTTGGACCTTAACTGGGGTTTTTCCCTCGACCCCACCACCAAGGATTCAAACAAATATGTTATGAAGGTTTTTTTAAATCATTCTATCATCTCATTCAAAACTTTTTTGTAATGTAGAAAATTCCCTAAACGATTCATAAATTTCCTCAGAAATTCACAAGGAATGTTTAAACTCCGTCCAGGCGTCAATGGATGGTCACCGTTAAACAATAATCGTTCCAGAAGCCTTCGGCGAATGAAGGTCATGGAAGGGATCGACAGCGAATACCACAATTTTCGCTTGGTGTGTGGCAATCCTTTTCATCGACAATTTAATGCATCTCTACCACTTTGTCTGGACATAAGGCACACATTTTAACAGAAATAGCAAATGTGGATGAAGTACCCCATACCCCGGGATTATTCGACTACTTTGTTGTCCCAGCATCTCTATAGCGGGTAAAGATCCAGATTGTAAACCGCAAATTGTTGCAAAACTAGAGATTCCCACAAAATAACTCATGGTGCATGGTGACCCTTTTGTCGGCAGATTCTTCTCCCGCCATGACCAGATGAGTCCTATTTGAGACAATATAGAAACACTTACACTCCTACATACTTACTTTCCTCTTATACACTGTAAAAAAGAAAATACAGAAATACTAGCAGCTAGGATTTCGGGTAGAGAATGTTATTTTACAGTTTTGCATTAAACATCCAGATCCCATAGAAACTGTAAGTACACAATTTTCCCACTTGAAAACCACACTTGAAGGTCATCTTAGTGTTCAGAAATAAAGGTTGCTTCATAGGTACCATAATGTTGGATATATGCTCGAATATAAAATAACAGGCCGAACACGCGGATCCCAGCTGACAGGATAACTGTAAAATAAACATAAGTGTAATAACAATGTACATTATGTAAGCACTATTACATTAAGCACCGTTTATAGGCAGTATGTCTGCAATAGTATCATCATAACAAAAAATAACATTGTTGAACACGTATTTCTGTATTTCTGTTTACCTGGCTTGCTCTTCGTTAGTCGTTCCTGCCATGTTATATCTTCGACCCAGGTAGTTAGGTAAAGCATGAGACTCGACTAGACAGAGACCGTCCATTTCAAGGAGGGGCAGTTGATTAAACATTAACTTTCCAGCTAAAGAAATAAATTATCTCCTTAAATTAATAGACCATTACAAAATGAAGGATGGTACACAATTTCAGTTTTCGTTTCTAAATTGTGGAATGTATACAACATTCACAACATTTGAGAGTCTTCATCACCACAGATGACAACAAGGCCGATCAGTGATGTGCATAGACCTGACTACTGATTTGCCACACGGTGTCATCTGCACATCCCGGCACATCATTCAAAGGAGAAATTTTGTGTAGTATCGTCACATTTGTCTGTGTCATAAGCCCCCCCCCTCCCCCAGTTACCGGATAATCGTGTCTCGTAAGCTTGCCCTCAGGGAAGTAAGACGTGAGATAATAAGCGAACCCAATTCGAATCACATATATTCATTTAAAATATGCTTCTTTGTCAGAAGAACTCGATGGTGGTAATGGAATCCGTGTCCGGGTTAAGCGGAGTAGGATATCCATGGTACGACGTGACATCACAAACAGACATTGTAATAAAACCTACGGAGTCGTCTGTGTGCTGTCGCGGCTTTTTATGCCTCATATTACACTTGTGCATAAAAATATGAATTGAACGGTATTCAGCGGAGACGACTTGATGACTTTGATCTCATTATTCTCAGTTTGATTTTAGTTTTATGATTTATACCGTAGTTAACCACTTCCATTCTGTACACGTTAGTGTCGATTAATACTGAACATCTAAAATGCTCAACATACTTGCTTTAAGCTTTTCGAACTCCTCTCGTGTTCGTATGTAATCTTCTTGGATCTGTGGAAGTGGAAATAAAATGTTTGCATTTTTTGGAAATCCGGGATTGAGGAACGGGGTGGGGCGTGGTAGCCGTCTAGGGAGGCTTGAGAATGAAATGCAATTGAAATACAATGCAAAATCGGCGACATGCACCCCACCCCTCCCTCTGGATTCGGTCCTTACTTTCATATGGTCGCATATATCAATTTTCATTCCTTCTTGTTTATTATTATGACGCTTGCAAATTTGTGAGATCCGCTCCACTCAGATAAATTACGTGAATGAGACTATCGCTTAAAAGCAGAAGGAGAAAAAGGGTGGGGTTAAAGTCTCTTCCCTTTTTGACAAGAGGGTTGTCCAACTATTAACCCCGACCTTAAGGTACAATGCTTCTGAAAAATTAATTCTGAAAAAGGAAGAAAACAAGCACACACGCACCCAGAAAATAACAATAATCAAATAAAAACATGACTGCGTGCTGCAGAGAGCGCTAACCATTCGCATCGTATGCTCTGCACATCGGTCAGTTTTGGTAGATGAGTAAACCATGCTTACCGGGCAACCCGGTTTGTCTGAACAAGCTGGAAAATGGTTTTGTCTCGTTGTGAATGCAACATAACGTATGAAGTATGCATCAAGTGGCATATTTTCACAAAACAGCTTCACAACGTGGAAGGTGGATACACCTCTAACATCCCCTACTGCCGTTGTGTGCTATGCTACGCACAAGCGATGGAGTAGTAAAAACGAACCAGTGAGCCACAACTGGAAAAAAGGCCGTGGCCCGCTCGACTTGAACCGGTAGGTTGGAAATCGCCGGGGCCATAAAACTCCATCTAACTAACTAACTAACCAACATCACCCCATGAGCTAGCTATGAGCTATGTTGCATACAATTGACGATGAAAACAGTCTTGAAAGGTATCACTGTGGACTATACCATGGGCGACGGGCGTCGATTTCATTTGAAAGTGGGGAGACATCTGGGCTAAACCTTCTCTCCTATCAGCCTATTATTGATTAGGACACTAACCTAAGCAGCTAAGGGGCCCACATACAACAAGAATTAGATGGTACGACATATTTGATGATTCTTTTAAAATTCCTAAGCCTCATTTTTATTGTTGATGTGAAAATTATAATATATTTTCATAAGTGCAGATTCTAATTTCTACGGTCGATCTTACGGTCAGATATACGGAACGAAAGGACGGTTGGAATTGCCGGGGCGCTGTTCAGAACAGTGAGATGGTTTGCCAAAGGTTTGTGAAATTCTGATAGTTTAAAACTATTTGTGATAAACATGGTTACAATCAGATCATGGCTAGGTCGAAACTACATTTGATCGTTAAGGATACAGGATGTAGAAGAGTCTACGCCAAAATAGTCAACACAAGGTAAGTTAAAATTTTCACCAAAAATATCAGCACTGACACTACCAAATTAGACCATTGGTATACCCTCGGTTTCTGACGCAGCGCAAATCATGTGCGTCAGAGATCGTACCCCCGATGGCTACACCGTTGTCAAAATGATTCTACAAAATAGTTCATAGGCTAATTGAAGTCAAAGGAAATGTTGGAACCAAACAATTTTTTCGGATAGGCCTAGCACAAAATCAATCTCGACGGACAAGTGCTTGCAGGTGAGGTCCCAGGGACGTGAACCATGGAAGTAAAGGTGTACATCGGTCTAGTTTTCGACGTCGGGACCACCCCAGATCGTCGGTTTGGACTAGACCAAGACCACCCGGGACCGACAACGTTCCCTCCTTAGACCATACGAGAGCAAACCGACATCGGTTTTTAGAACTCAAACCGATGAAGCTTTAACGTCAAAGCACTCGAAACTAACCGCCAAACCGAAGCAATATTTTACCACAAAGCGTATAACTTGCATGAATTTCTTAAATTACTGTTTCACTGGAAAAATTTACAGCTGACCGAGAAGTGGCACATCTAGAATAAGTTAAACCTACCGGGTCAAAATTTAGATCAAAGAGCAATCAACCAGGAAACAGTTTAAAAAATATATTTAACTTGAAAAGAGACTTTCAGATTGGTCCGGGAAAGTTTATATCTTCGATCTGATCGGATGTCGATGTCGAATCAATTTGTACCATACCTGATGTGTTTCTTTTCTTCTTTACTAGAAAAGCACCATTACTTACCGCTACGTAGGCCCTATACCTTTACTACAAAATACCAGAGCTGCTATGACAGGAGGCACTGGATAATGGAACATACATGCAGATTTTTCATACATTACCTCTTGAGCTTTCTCCTGCAGTACTCACCCAGCCACTGAGCTTCGGGTGGAGTTGTGTATAAATCGGTGTAGGTTTTCTGGGTTTGTCTCAAAAATGGTCAGACCGTCCGGAACCTAAGGATAAGTAGGTTCCATGACGGGTCAGACCACCAACTGCCGGTGTTTGTTCAGCGAGACCGCCCGAAACCGAAGTCGGTTTCAGGCGGTCTCGGTTCGGTCCCGGTCCTGGGCGAATGGTGCACACCTTACCATGGATGGTCTAAGATTTTAGCCCATCACTGGATGAAAAATTAATCCCTATGATTGGTTTATTTTGCTTCAGAAGATGGGGCCCGGGGCGCCTTTTGGACTTTGGTGGGGTCCAGGGGAAATTCCCAGTTGGGGTCGAGGGGAAATTGAAACTAGCCCTAAGGATACCTCTGGGTGATAAATGGCGTCTCATGGATAAGTATATTGGTTCAGGTATGGGCCGGGAATCGGAAAAGGCTTTGGTGTCAAGGTTCTGGCTAGGACCCCGACTGCATGTACATGAGAAAATTCTGCCCCTTGAACGGAGGACACTGAAAACTATGACCATGATTCCGAATCCAGCACTGAAGCAATGCATTCAGTGTATGGCTAACCGCATCATACTGGGGCATACTCCATCTTCAAGAGGCGCCCAAGGATTAATTTGTATTTAGACGTATAGCGTGACAAGAATCGACATCAGTGGCTCATTTTTAATCATGAAAATCGGTTCAGCTTAAGCAAAATTATGCACGAAAGTGAAATAAAAAATGCGGGAAAAATTGAAAATGTCCAGACCAATCTGTCAAATTATTGACGTTTGGGGCAACAAAAAAATCGGCGGGCTACTCTATATCAGAAAGTAACAAAACGCATGCTTATAACTATAAACAAGCATTGTTGTTTCTTTGATATTTTCAGCAGTGAGATACACCCATAGTATTTGTTAGCACTGTGCACACTTGGTAGAAATTTCAAGGTCAGTTTGCTGTTTAGGCTTTCTTTCGTTAAAAATAGGCCAAGTCGTGCCGCATTGGCCAAGTCATGTCGCTCAGTTTCATGGGGCAGCGGTACGTTCGTAAAACGGCTAAATTCCCCAAGCACATGGGTCGCGCTCATATGGGTTCCTCATTAATATAAGGTACAAAATTTCAATGGGCTCAGTATGGGTTCATCAACCGTCATCCAATCAGGGAGGTTGCCATGATCCAATCCTGAGTCACGCCCTACACTCATATTGCCGTAATTTGCTCCGTGCGACTTAAGTAGCTTTTCTCCCTGGAATATTCGAACGTGGTGTTTGCGTCCTTTTGTTTCATAGCCTTTGTCCAGTCTCTTCGGCGAAATTTTGTACCACCCCCCCCCCCTCCCTCTGGAAGCACACTGGCTGTTACCTCCTCCGTTTTACATCCCATGGAATCGCTACACCGGGCAGATCTGAGGGCGGACAGATATGTGAGGCCACGCAGATCCCATGTGAGGGTTAAAAAGTACTGAGCCTGGTATCGTAATAGGGTGAAACGTTACGGTGTAAATAAAATAAGAAAGATAATTGTTGGCCGAAAAAGCCTTGACAAAGGCTAGTTGTTTCCTACAATCCCTTGTGTTGACGAAATATCGAACTCTCAGCCCGGTACCTTTGCCTACATACCTAGAGTAAAGCACGATGATTTAGGGCGCGTTGAATCATAATCTATAGAGGGCGGATGGTCCGGCGAGCTATTGATAGTCTCGAAGTGACGTTATTGTTCTCGAAAAACGAAGGTCACGTGGTATTCAGAGTGCACGGACTTCGTTCGGTGTACACGCGTCTACGCAGTCCTGTACACTTTAGAAACTGACAAAAAGTGTTCTTGCAAAATTTAATAATAGCATTTTACTTTGCCTTTCTCTTAAAGCTTATAATATCCATGCTAAGCGATGATTTTGCAATAAACTAATGTGAAAATAGATGACATCTCCATAAAAGCTTCGAAGGAGCTTATATGGAGATGTACTTTGAGTCGGTCACTGCATACAAAATGTATGGCACGTACACAGAGTACAACGCTTCTTGATTGACCGACTCATGGTATCACAATTCTACACGCTGGCAGAGCCTGGGTAAATACATCAGGCGAACGTTGGCTAATGGTGGATAATGTCTATAGTCCCCCATCTCATTAGTCCCCCGTTTCATTGGTCCCCTGTCTCATTGGTCCGGTCCCCTAACCCTAACGCTAACTCTAAATCCTAATCCTAACCGCCCTAAATCCTAACCCTAAATACTATTCCTAACCCTAACCCTAACTCGGGGGACTAATGAGACGGGGGACTAATGAGACGGGGGGACTGATGAGACGGGGGACTAATGAGACGAAATAGTCAGAACGGGGACCAATGAGACGAGGGACTAATGAGACGAATTACGGTAAAATGGGGGACTAAGGAAACGGGGAACCAATGAGACGGGGGACTATAGAGCGGACCTTGCACAGTGATCACCGACCGACCACGGTAAGTCAATCCAACCGGAGCTTTACGGCTTGATCCAAGTTGCACTATCGCCTAAACGTGAACTTTTAGTTAACAAGTTTCTCGCACTACGCAGGTTCGATCTCGTCATTTTTTACAATTCTGTCACTCGACCATTTCAGTGGACATCTTTTTGGCCTATTAGCAACGGGTATATACCTCTGATTATAATTTCTCTTGATCTTTATCAGACCATAACAATTTATAAAGTCTATTTTGTTAAACTTTTTTGAGTAATGAACTTCAAACACGAGGAGTATGCCTACATGTTTGTTTAGCCAGCTTCAGATGTCATGCATGCACATGGCACTGAGAGTGAAACTTAACAATAACACCGGCTTCATTTAGACTATAGACCCAGAGTTGTAAAAATAAACATGATTTGACAACCAATTTCAGAGTGAAGAAGATTACATAAAAAATTGCCCTTCCTTCAGGGATCGTCGAAGGGACGATCGAAGCAGGGCATTGTGGGCTATACGTTATGCACGTGGGCTACTATAGTGCTACGGGGCAGGGCGGGATTTGATCTTTGAAAGTGGGGGGAAATTCGGGCAGACTACCAAACGGCGCCGAAGACGCAGCGGGAAAGCGAAGCGCTCCCCCTAACGGCGTGGGGTCCAGAGGCCCGCCTTAGGGCCCCTGGTGGGGTCCAGGGGAAAAACCTCGGTGGGGTCCAGGGGGCGAACCCACGAAAGCTCCTGGGTATTTGCGAAGTTGTAGGCATTAAAGTGATGCATTTTATCTTCAACCTAAAATTACATAAGATGGGCACTTAAATTACATCCTTACTCCGTATGATTAAAGTCGACCGGAATCGATAATGCAGAGGGTGCGGGAGGGAGAATGGATTACTTAAAATTGAGGTTCTTCAGGGGCTCCCTCCTTGGTGTCCCAGATCTTCTTTTCAGAAAGCTAGGGGGCTTTTCATATGATGTGAATTCAGCCCTTGTCTATGATGGGACGAGCGACGCGCGCCGAAAAATTTAACATCTCAAGAATAAAACTAAATGAAAATTAGAGAAAAGATGGGCCACTTTTAACCCTAGCTGAATAACGGTGCCCCCTAAAGACAGTCTTACTGGAGCACACACATACTCTGGTTTCCTATAAAGTCTTTTTCAGGTGACCTTACACAGAGACGTTACCTGTAAAGGGGCGCGCGGAGCGCGCCGAAAATATGAACTTTTACTTCATCTCAATAGTGAAACTGAAATAAAATTAGACAAAGAGTGCTCCCTTTTCACTACAGCTGAATAAGGGTAACCTCTGAGGATATTTGTACTAAGCAAAAACGTACCGTTGGTTTCCTATAGAGTCCTTTTCGTGAGATTTTTTTTATAGAGTCTTTATCTGTGATGGGACGCGCAGAACACACCAAAAAAGAACTAGTTTTGAGACAACTCAAAAGAGAAATTCATGGAAATTAGAGAAAAGGTGGGCCCCTTTTCACTTCAGCCGAAAAAGGGTGGAGCTCCAGATTAGGGTCAAATAAGATCATCGTCCTTTCAGAAAGCTTGGGGGCACTTGGTCTGAGAAGGGGACCAGGAGATGACCGCCTCCCTGCCTCCCCCTTTCACTAGTTACGGTAGAGCTTCAACTGTGTACGGCCAGGGTACTGGTGATAAGTTTCAGTAACAATGGAAGAGGTGTCCTACAAGAAGTAACCCCGAATCCTGAAATATTTAAAACGGGTGCACGCGAAGCGTGTAGAAAAAAGGAGCGTTGAGACATTTATTGAAAGAATATTGTTTTTATTTATTTTTCAATGCAGTAAATGACCTGTTTAAACATTATACAACTTTATAAGAATCACTCGCGTAGCTCTGTCAGTTCCAGTTTGTATTTTTGTAACAAAAGGAACCAGACTAAAACGTAAAAAACCTAAGTTCTAGAAAAAAGTGGGGGGAAAGTGCCCCCGTGACCCCCCATCCGTAATCCCGCCTATGCTACGGGGCGTTTTTGTCAGTTCTCGGCAAATTCAAGTAGAATTTTAAGTGACACGAGGCTCATATAGACTTACAACTTGTGAAACTTAAAATTATTGATTTGGTCTCTTACAAGCTCCTATTCCAGTTTCATTTTTGTGAAAAAGTCCCCTTTCAACATGTCAAGCACTGAGGTTATCGTGCAGTCGTAGTCACTTCGCAGAACAAGCTGTGCACCCTGAATACCACGTGACCACGGAAAACATACTGCCTCAACATAGAACCGTAATCTTTTGTTACAGTTCAATAGCTGGCCAGACCATCCGCCTATATTGACTAGGCCTATGGTTGAATATAAGTACATTGGACGTAACAAATAAAGTTACCTCGATGTCAAGCACGGCAAAGATAAGACGAGATACTTCACCCCATCCACGTCCAGCTAGATATGTCAGTTTAGGTATTTCAGCCATATTGATAATTGCACCTTCCCTTGTACATAAGAATTAACCGGTGGTGAGTTGTTGTGAGGCTGACTATCTGGCAAGTACTGGTATTTAAGTACCGGTATTTAAGTAAACGTTAGTACCGTATTTAACTCAGTCACGGCTCAGACGACACATGGGCAAGATAGATTCCTCTTAAACGGTACGTGCATTGTTCCATATGATTCCATGCGATGTCAATTAAGTATATCAGTTATCTTACCAGTTACCATACACGTTCAACTTCAATAGAGAGACAAATATGCTTTCTTCTACAATTGATGTACTATATGCAAATACCACCACGCTGCCAATACAATACGAGAAAGGTAATCGCGGGCATAGGGCAAAATGCCGGTTTGTCAGGGTGCACGTTTGAATAGCAAATAACCCAGAACAGAATGACGTCAGCGCTATTGCTTGTATTTCTAGCACGACTGTATGCTGTCAGAGATATTTGGTTTTCTTTGTGGATATTGAGCCATGGACCTTGAAATAACTAACATGCCGTATAGGAGTATAGCCTCGTTCTTTTTATTCATTAAGTTCAACTCACTGTGGGTAGTCTGTGGAGTTGTTACGTGTGAACTGTCTGCCATAACCTAAGAATTCATATTTAGCTGCATCTTAGGTTGAAAATCTACTTGTATTTTCCCTTATAGTGAAGGCCCAATTCTCTCACCTCAAACATAGTAGCTTACCAGCTCTCTTATAACCTTCTTACCTGTAGTACTACAGGCCCGTAGCCACCCCAACCTGAGGGAGGTCCATTTTTCCAGCGCTGTGTTGGAAGGGTCAGCTATGATTTTTTTTTATCTTGACATATTGAGGACGAATTTCTGTTCACTTTTTGCAGAAAGATAAAACCTTTCAGATTACATGTTTAATTTTTTCGCAAAAAGTGGTGTACTGTGTGGAATTCCTGGGGAAAAGGACTTCTTTTGTGTTCAAAAGTCCTTTAAAATGACCCTAGCAACTGCATGCTTACGGCACGGGCCAGCCGCCTCCGTATTTGGAAAAAAGACCCACCCTCCACATGGGCTGGCTACGGGCCTGCACTAAAGCCCCCCCCCCCCATTGTCTGAAATTCATTCTCATCCAGACACAATCTCAGTTTAGTCCTATATAGTTTCAGGATGAGTATAGCAAAGCCCAATGAGTATTATCAAAATACTCTCAGTACAGTTCATGCTGTGTAATATAAGCTTTGGTACTCTGCATTGTTTGAATTAGCAGTCAGTCAAAAAGCTGAGCTAGTTGAGAGTTTCTGTTACCCCCCTCAAGAAGTGTAGTTTGGGGTGAGACTGAGGATCGGCACTTTAATTGAAACAGAGACCCCTATTTTCTGGTAATTTTTGGTTTCCCGAAATGAAAAACCTATATGGACTCGAGCAGACAACACTTTTGCAAAACATGTGTAGGATCGTGCATTTTAGTTTTCACATATACTGTGACTCATCGATTTTCTTAACAGTAGTATACAAGTTCTATGCTACTATACATTGTTCACTTTCTGAAGCCAATACCCTGTTTTATCGAAAATTGGTTTTTGATGACTCAGCGAGACGAGACCATTTTTAACGTGGGCAATTGTGCTTTGTCTCTACAAAAATAGTATTGTTTGGAATAGAAGCCAAAAAACCCAAACCACTTTTTATGATTCCGTTTGATTCGTTTTATGCATTTTATAATATCTAGATTTCACTTTATAGATTTAACTTTGAGGAACAGCAACTTTTGACGATAGGAATATTTTCACCTCCTTTGAAATGTTGCTAACCTTTATTGGGCATTGAGTTACGTATTATCTATCTAGTTAGGTAAAATCTATCTAGATTCAAATGAGACGGTACGGAAGCCGAAAAAAGATTTCAGACGAAAGGCATATGCATTTGCACTTTGGGTAAAGACATTTCCGTAGCAGTTATTTAAAGGCCTTTTGGTGGCTTTTCACCTGAGTTTTGTAAAAAAAAAAAAACATCCACACAGTGTCCTTCAAACCCTGTCCCAATTCCTTTTGCTAATTCAAGATATCTTACTTTAAAGATTGGCTATTTTAATTATTGGTTATTTAAAGTTCTTCCTACAAAAAAAAAAAGATTGGCTATTTTTGTTAAAAATGGCTCGACTTACCTTCCCTTACCTATCCTTTTCGTGCCGAGTGGCATATAAGGCCTCCACGCTCTTTCTCCCAAAACTCTATTTCTTGCCTGAAACGTTACTTCATTTCGAGTTCTCCACCCAAACTCCTTACTTTCAATTTCTACTATTCTTCTCCATGTTGTTTTAGGTCTTCCAACTCTCCTTCTAGTACCTTCAGGTTTCCATGTCACTGCAGTCATACAGTAGCTTTCCTTTTCTTTTCTCAATATGTGACCCAATCAATTCCATCTTCTTCTTTTCACTTTTAGGTTGATTTTCTTCACTTGAGTTGCGTCGATTAGTTCATCACCGGAGATGACATTTGGCCAAAATATTTGCATAATTTTTTTAAGGCACTGGTATTGAAATGATTCCAGTCTCTTTTCGTCACTTTTATTCATTTTCCAGTATTCGCAACCATAAAGCAAAACTGGATTTTCGAAGGTTTTGTATAGTGTAATTTTCGTTTTCCTGCTTAGTAAACTGCTTCGACTTCCATACTTTGTTTAACTTTGTGAAAGCCAATCCATCTTTATTAAAAGAAGGGTTTAAGGTCACAACAGGATTTGGTATGTAAGAGAGGTGCTTATTCTAAGCATTTTGGTGAAATTTGCATTGAAATCCGATGTGTGGTTCTCAAGATATGAACAGATGAAGTTTTCACACTTTCAACAAAAAGTGAACTTGAAGCAAGCACATATGACAACACATCCCCACATTAATGGACAGTCTTTTGTTTTTCTTTAAACTTTATTCTGGATTTTCTCCTCAACAATGACATATTTTTAAAATGTGGTTGCATAAGTGGCATGAAAATTTTACAAACTTTGCACCCCCACAGGGAGGTCATACTCCTATGAACGTCAAGGTCAGCACAACAGTCTGATAAAACAAAGGTAAACAAAGCATTCCTTGTCAATGTAAGGAAGTGACATAAGCTCTGCTGCCCTCAAACTCATTTTTGAACACAAATCTACTTACTTCATTTACTAATATCTCAAGAAATACATGTCCGATTTGAATGGAACTTTCACCACACTGTGTAGATTTTCTTCGGCTTTCACATATGAAAATTTAATTTTTGCTTAAACCTCCCCTTTAATTCTACCTTTCATATCGTTCCCTACACCTCCTTCTTTGCTCACGTTTGCCCCAAGGAAAGTAAATTCCCCCACATCCTATATGATCTCTCCGTTAAAATTAACAGCTTCATTACTCTTAGAATTTAATCTCATGACTTTGTCTCTTTTGTCATTTATTTTAAGACCAACTTTGCTTCCCAATTTTGATATATTGTTAGTTTTTCCTCTGCATGTGGGAGTGGTTGGATAAAAGTAAGGCGACGTCATCTGCAAAGTCAAGATCTTCTAGCTTTGGCATCATCTTTCATCTCACCCCTCTGTTGTTTCCCTGTGTAGTCTTCTCATCACCCAATCTATCACGAGAAGCAATTATTTCAAGGCCTTCTGGTGGCTTTTCACCTGAGTTTTGTAAAAAATATCTACTCCGTGTACTTCAAACCCTTTCCCAATTCCTTTTCCTAATTCAAGATATCTTACTTAAGAGATTGGTCAATTTTATTATTGGTTATTTCAAGTCCTTCTTAAAAAAATGGTTACTTTTGTTAAAAAAATACCTCTGCTTTTAAATAAAAAGTTATGCAATGTGAGAACATTTTCATTTGATTCCTTTTATTTTTCTCATAAGTTAAAGTCCTTTTTGTCCTTGAAATTTATACTGTTGGAATGTTTAAATATCTTTGCCTGCAGATCAAGCATAACCCTCCACCATACATAGAGTATAACCACCTCTGTTGCTTAATGCCTTCAGAGGCATCAAAATTATAAATGAATTGAATGTAACGTGAAATTTATGTGTCGCGATGACATCACATAATTCCCATGATGCACCAAATCAACAGATAAATTGCATTACTCTATAAATTTATATCTTCCGAACGCTATATGCGCTATATGGTATTCATAAACCCAGTCATAAAACCGGTATAGGCCATTGGCGTAGCTAGGGGGAGACCAGGGGGTCATGCCTATAATCGAAATAAAAAAAAAATATTTTGAAATGGTATAGAAAGAATGATACCAAATGATGCTAATAATGCAAATGATATGAGCACCAGATTAGCCTATATCTTATGGTACATAATTATTCAAAAAGAAAATCTCCTGGACGGCGATCAGGCCCTGTAGTTGGCCACCTTTCCTCCATAAAAAGTCCTGGCTATTCCTGTGTTGACGGCTACACTCAGACACAACATAGTCAATTATGCACTCTAAGAACAGACGGAAAAAATACCCGTTGTTGGGGAGACATATCTCATGAAACATTTTAGCAAACTTCGTTAAATTTATTGGACAAAATATATGCATTAGTAAGGCAAAATCGCCCAACCTTCAGCAATTTTCAACAACGCAGCATGTTCTGTGTTTGTCTTACTCCATTTAGATTGTATACACCAATTAATTCACAGAGTGTACATGCGCATACGCATGTACACTTGCACCCACCCACCCACGAACCTATTTACTTCCCCTCCCAGTCCACCTGTTGCCTTTCAGCTTACCTGCCTACCTACATATACCTACATAAGAAACCCTCGTTTGAACTGTTTTTAAACTATCGGTAATTTTTTTTACATTATCGGTTCAAAGAATTTTTACATTATCGGTATTTTTTTACATTATCTGTTGTTTTTACATTATTGGTATTTTTTTTTACATTATTGGTCATTTTTTTTATTATCGGTCGTTTTTACATTATCGGTTAATTTTTACATTATCGGTCGTTTTTACACTATCGGTTGTAACAGGTGTCATTTTATCACTAGTAATGTTCAGACAGTCTTTGCAAACGCTGACCACAGCAAGGCTTCAAAGTATTAAATGTTCCGTACAAAATGTTCGTTATTTATGAGCAGAAACGTTGGACCAATCCCTCGTTGGCTATGCTGATGACCACAGCATTTACACTAGTTTCATAGCAGGAGACGTTTCTTCTGAAGTGGATTCCATTTAAAAACTCTCTTCGTCGCTAGGAAAAGTGAAAGACTGGATGCAGTGTACCCGTCTTAAAATGAATGACGAAAAGTCTGAATTTATCATTTTTGGAAGTAAGGCCCAATTGACAAAATGTATAGCAAATGTTATTTCTATTGGTGGCATACCCATTCGTATAGGTCTGAGAAAATTAAATTACTTGGTGTGTTTCTGGATGAATCCCTGAATCTCAAGTATCACATATCTATGAGAGCAAGGGCCTCCGCCCTCGCTACGTATAATTTGAAGAAGATCCGTAATTACCTAGACAGAGTAAGTTGTCTTAAATATGCTAATGCTCTGATTTTTTCACATATGGATTATTGTAATAGCCTGTTCATTAACCTTCCGGACTCGACGTTACATCCACTTTAAAGAATTCAAAACCTTACTGCTAAGTAATTCTCGGTAGATCCAAATTTGACAGTGCCTCTGACGCTTTGAAAGAGCTACACATTCTGCCCATCAAAGCTCGTATTGAGTATAAGATTCTTCTCCTTGTGTCAGTGGCGTAGCCACGGGGGGTCTGGGGGCATAGGCCTCCCCCCCAGACTTTTTGTGTCCTGATAAAGTAATTAAAAAAATAAAATGTTTGAACGTAAATAAACTTTGAAGTATTTCCTTCAAAACAGTAAATAAGTAAAATGTGTAAAAGTTAAAAATAATGGTGAAAGTGTGTAAAACACATTTTGTGCGCACGTATGAAATCAAGTAATAACTTCAAAATGCCTACTTTCACTAAATTAAATACCGTTTGTTATCTGCACTGTCGTTTATTCCATTTCACTTCGAAAATGAAACAAAAGTCTCGGCGACAAACTTTTATGTGACTTTGTTATAGGTTAAGACCCTTTCTGCCTTTCGGATGGCTGATTGATTTACTGAAAATAAGGCAATCGTACACTGCAGACCACTCTTACAGGACAATTCCTATACTTTATCATACACAAATATGCCGTAAGCAGGTTAGGGTAAGGTACTGCCTTCGGATAATTCTTCCCTTCCATCCTTAACAAGTAGGCCTATGTCGTGCCTCACTCCTGCCCATGACAAGTGCCACTCTAGGACAATTTTTTTCGACTAGTCCTCTTTTTACTAGTTGGCACTGGCGTCCGGGGGATTTTGTAAAATGTCCACAAGGTCCGGATTTCATGTGTTTCCCACATGATCCATACTTCTGTTTTGCGGTTTAACTATTTTGAGAGATTTATTCGTAGTATTTTAATTTTGACTACGTAATGTACCGATGAACAAATACTGCACCATTTTGCACACTTTTTCTTTGGTAGTATGTACGCCTCTTGTAAAATCTCTACAAAAACTAAAAATATTTTGATAATTTTCATGCTCCCCAAAAAGGGAAAGTCCTAAAACTTAGGCCTATAATCAGTTCAAAGTTTTTCCAAACAGCGCCATTTTGCATCTAGGAAATACGTGGGAAGTGCCGTTTCCGGCCATCTGGAGGGGTTTTAAAGCCCAAAATTTTCTTGTACGCTCCGCGCCAACCGATATTGGCGCTCCGCTTAGATTCAAATATTGCCGCATTTGCGATCTACGTCCTTGTGAAGTTTGCAATTTTTCCCAAGGGAAAGGGAGGTACCGTTTCCCTTTAGTCTCATCCCCCAGGCCACAGATCAGAAGTGCCCAGTTTGGGGGTCCCTAAAAAGTATATGTATTACCATTTTTCATAGATTGATTTTTTATTCTCATTATTTGAGAAGTCACAGACATGAGATTCGTATTTCAAGGATGGGTACATCCAGCTTAAAACACGTTGGAAGTGCCGTTTCCGGCCATCTGGTGGGGTTTTAAAGCCCAAAATTTTCTTATACGCTCCGCGCCAACCGATGGTGGCGCTCCGCTTAGATAGTCTTGCCGTGCATGACCCTCGAAGGTACCAGCCTCCCCCCACTTGTTACCTAGCCCCTTTCCCCCCTCAAAAAAAAAAAAAAAAACCCATCTTGGCTACGCCCCACTGCCTTGTGTTTAAATGTTTCCACAATTAAGCACCAACTTATTTATCAGGGTTGATTGAACTCAAGGCTTCCTATTATGCTACTAGATCTTCAAAAGATTTACTTTTCAAGGTTCCTTTCACCACTCACAGTTCTTTTGCGGATCGTTCTTTTATGGTCGCTGGCCCGAAGCTTTGGAATGCCCTCCCGATTCATATTCGGCAGTCGTCTTCTATTAATTCTTCTAAGGATGCTTTGAAAACTTATCTTTTTAGAAAATCTTTTTCTTGTTTTTTGTTCTTTGTAAAGCGCCATTGAGTGTGTTTCATCACAGTAATGTGTGCCATATCAAGTTTTGCAACCTTAACCTTAATTTTTAAACATCTCAAAACCCGTGGTTTGGATAAACCGCCATGTTTGCACAATTTAAAACCTCTATACTTTTTTATTGACGTGCAGTCTTACTTTCTAGAGTATTTTGTTCTTAAACTACAAAACTCTTCGCGCAAAACGCGCGCTTTTCTCCACAGTAACATTTGGTTAAAAACTGCCTGCTTAACGCGAGTTTCAAATACGTTATTAGAATAAACGATAAAGGTATTGTTTCGCAGATTTTTGGTGGTTCTTGTGTGCATTATTTTACGGAAACACGGTATTAAATGACAGTTTTTCTTCTGTTCAATGGAAGATCCTTTTTGCAAACACAACGTCATATTATGTACTAAATACTAAGTGTTGCAATGATAAGTTCACGGTAGTGGACAGATGGAAGGAGATTACCCCCCACATCCGATGTCTTGGTTTTTCACCACAAGTATATTTTACAAGCAAACTCCTTACTTGCTGATATCTGTGATTATTATCAAAGTAAAAAAATTCTAGATATCTAACATTTTTAAACATGCACAGAAAGTTCTCAGTATGGGATTTCCATGCTCCTCAAGATTAATTTGTGAACAATGCAATACAGTTTAAATATGCACAAGGAAGAGCTCAAGAGGTTTTTGGAGGGGCTAGGGAAGATAAGTTAGTTGGCGAAAGTGCATTTCATTGAACCAAATAATTTTATTTCTCGCGCAACACCGCAAACAAGTTGGCTCTGTTTGCTACTCAACTGTTGACTAAAATATGATTCGACATTCTTTCCCCGTATTGACCAAATCTGGCAGATGAGTTTGACATTTATTGTCAAACCGTGGAGGGGGTTGAGACCTAGTTGCCTACGATAGACTATTTAAGTGCTTTAATGTCATTGGCCGGGGCGTGACTCCATTAGAAAATAAAGATTTAGCGTTTCAGAATCAGGAGACGATTGCAGAAATTTACCATGGTGGAGGTTAGATGAACGACACAACGACTATCAACTGTTGGGTGTCCGTATCTTCAATACGCAGATATGTCTCATATCAGGGGCGTAGCCAGGGTTGTGTCATGGGGGACACAACATGCGGGAAATGTCCAAGGATAGAGGGGGAAACCACAGTTTGGTGTTTTTGCATTGCAAGGTTGGGTCATTGGGGTTCTAACCTCCAACCCCACTCCCCGGCTACCCCACTGTTTCATAAAAGCCTATCTCGGCTTTGATGAACAGTCGGGGCTGCACCTCATTCTCAAATTGGCTGTTATTTTGAAATTTGTGCAAAGTGCTGTCAAATTAAGATAAACATTTTAAAAAATTCTCTTCTATATTTTCCCGGCAGTATGGATTTCTTTAGTCTAAAAACTATTTTTTCGAAAAACTGAGGTGGGCCTATTACCTGCACTACCTGTTATAACCAAATGAACGAGCAAAATTATTTCTCTACAAACTGAATAGTTTCCAGACACAATTAAAAAGATCAAAAGCATCACCAGAAAGACCTCGTTTTATATTGCGAAGGCAAGATGATGAAATATTGAAAATTTCCCTAAATTTTCTACATGATGTTCCATATGAAGAGTATTTTTTATTGTTTTTCTGACGCAGTAAATTTCTTTAATTGTGGGTTTTTCCCGACAGGGCATAAATTTTCTCTACAAACTTCGCTTTGAAAATTTCTGGAGAGGGGATAATCACTGACGCGAGAATTGTGACCTGAAATATGCAGATCACTCGAAATGGCAGTTCTAAAGCCAGTTTAGCATATGAATAGAGCAAACACTTTATGGCATTGTTCAATAAAACATACAAAGTACTAAAATTGCAGCTTTCATATGATCGTTTTTGAAAAAGTGTGGAGATTTTTATTCACATCGAAGAACCGAAAATGTAGATGTTGCATAAAAAGACATTTTCGAATTTATTAAAAAAAAAATACAATAGAACAGAGCACTGTTGACCGGCGTCATGTTGATGATCTAGTTTCACAAAGGCTATGTCTTCTATGGCAAATTTTCGAATTTTTAGAGTCGCGGGCAATTTTCTCTCCCCTCTCCCCTTAGCTGTGCCACCAATTTATTAGGATTTTACTAGGGACCCACATTAAGGATCTTTGAAAGGACAGCTCCTCCCACAGATTGAAGGAACTTATACATTGGTTTCTCCCCCCTCCCAAATTGCTAAGTGTTTTTTCATGCATGCCAACCAACAGAGGGGCAAGGGGAGGGTCCATTCCTCCCGGGTATCACTCGGTCAGTATGCACCCAGCAATAACTGATTTCCACAGCTTGGTGCAGAGGGATCTGGGGACTTTCGGTGCTGTCAGAAAAAAGACGAGTGTTATAGTAACGGTGCTCTTTGGAAATGATGATTCATATTTTCCAATAATGAATAGTTTCCAAGTCTCATAACGCTAACATCTAAATGGATAGAAAATCAACTCGAATGCCTAGCCCGTAGGGTAACTGGTGAAATTTAAAATTTTCACTGTAATTATCACTCCTACAAAATGCAAACCTACCATTCTGTTTCTAACACTCGCTCCGTTTGTCATTGTCTGGCTAATTCTTTTCTCTGCAAATATTTCGCTTTACGACTTGTAGTGGTTTCAGTTCCACCACAGGAAAAAGAACAGTGTCTGCCCCAGAATTTCAAAAAAGGGGGGAAAATGCAGGGCAAAGCAAAATTTTGGGGCAAATTTTTCACGCATAGCATACAACCAAGCCTGAAGGGCACATTTCATGGCTTCGTTTTGGGTGCCTGGCGGGGTCTACAAGCTCTGAGGTTTAAGCATATTTCTTGGTGCAAAATTTAGTCTCAGAACAGGTTTATTTTGCTTTTGCAGATGGGATCCAGGTCCTGCTTATAGTACCTTGGGAGAGCTTGCAGCTTCAGTGAGATCCAATTTTTTGTAGCTTTATCAAACCTCTGGGTGAAAAAATATGTTTAGGGATAGGCGTATTTGGTTCCAATTTAGGGAAGGGCATTGGGGGGGGGGGGGGGAGACCTTACTGCAGGGAAATTCTCACACACTCCCCACCCCACCCTCTCCCTACTGCAGCCACTCTAAAAGAATTATGCACAATAGGCACCAGAAATCATTCATTTTTAAGGATAGATTTCAATGTTTCTTGAAACTACTCATTTTGGTCCAAAGAGCTGAAATATAAGAATTAGCACCAAGCAAACTTAAACTTTAACAAAATTTAGTACACTAACCAAAACATGAAAACTTAGGGTTAAAAGTAGTGTTTTATGTGTTGTGTCATTTTAAGGAATTTTCACCAATTTATTTAACCAAAGCAGGAGTCCTGTGCTTTTTTATAAAATCTTTGCACTTTAATGAAATAATGCTTTTAACTGTGCTTAATTAAGGGTTAAACAATAACAGACAGTGCTTTAGCACAGAATAATAATAATGCATGACTGAAATGTGAATGCAATTGATGCAACAAGGAACAACTCAAGTGTATCCAGCAAACAGCATTATCCCTCAATACTGCACTATTCTGTTTTAATGCACAGGTTCAGAGTTGTTTGAAATTGTTCATTCATCCACAGTGTTTTGATTCAATCGAAGGCAAACAAGTGCAAATTTCATTTGTAAATAACCAAATTATAAGGACTCAACACTGAGTAAAATGAAATAGTCCAGAAGAGTTTATTCCAAGATAATACACCATCAACTGACCATTACACACCAACAGAAGTTAAAGACCATTACCAAGTATAAACGAACTCAACTTAATTCACTCTCTTAGTTTCCTTTTAAATACACAATCACAAAAATAAATCTTGAATAGGTGCAAACACCTGGTACTCAGGAGGATGACAAATAAATCTTCACCATTGAAGGTAAAACACAAAACATTCACAACGAAATCAACACTGTGATTGCAAACAAACTTTCTGTGTGATCTATTCCACAGACTTGGACACTGAATACGCTTGATTTCTTTTGATGAACACTACAAAACACCAACAAACATTACCCTCTTGGTTTGAAAGCATCTGCACTTTATGATCACTGTTTATGACACATGGTGATTTCATTTGACACTAGTTACTCTGCAAAATCCCTCTTTAAACACATGATGAAACTTTACTTCTTACTTTTTGTCACATCCTCCTTCTCTGCCTGATTATCTTTTCCACTGCATGAACACTTGACATAGTCAGGTTTCACATCTGATTAATTGATTGTTAGTAACAGATAAATTAAAACATACAAAAAGTTACATAACATTTGAAGTTAGCTTACTGGCCAGTCAGGCATGTGTTAATTGCTTTTTATGTAAAGTGAACAAAATAAAGCACAGCTAGTTTGAGGGCACAGATCATGCAACAAACTCACACCATCTTTGATCTACTGGGGTGTCTATGTTGCTTTCTCAAGAAATATCGTCACAACATGAATATGCTTTGTCAGGAGTACCTTTTTAAGGTAATAAAAACATGTCCGGGCATGTTGCTACAGTGAATGGTGCTGGGTGGTGAAACCCAGCACTCCATATTCTCACCCAGCACTCCAGGCAAATACACCTCTCCCCACCCACAGGAAAGAAATCAAATTTTATTATGCAATCTGCTATTTCAAAATAATTTGAATCAATTATAACATTTTCTATTTCACCAATGAAATAAGCTAGGAAATAGGAGAATGTTAGATGAGATTTATTTTCTAATCTACAAAATGGTCAGTGAAATGGTCAGTAAGCCTCATTTCAACCAGAAAAGAGGGGCATACATGATGCTCGTAATTGTCCAAAAATTTTTATTAAAAGCTTGAACTCAAGCAGGCTTGTGAATACCTTGCCAGGACTTCCTTCTCAAGCCATTACAGGACTTATCAACAAATGTTACACCTTTGCAGCTCTCTCCACCTATTCTCAGAGTTAGCAAACAAACACTGGATTAGTGCCCATTGACCACAACTTCCTCATCAACAAGTTGTGAGAGCCACTTGCTACTAACTATCAATTGAGTCTCCTTTCAGAGATTAGACTTTCAACAATGCACAATCGTTCAGAATTAACATCCCAAATAAACTAATCCATACAAGACAACCACTCAACCAGACTTTGAATTTCCAGAAGGTGCTGGATTTCAGTAATGAGCATTGAGGTAGCATATTTCTCACTGTTACATCTTACTTAAACACAAAGACTGACAACTGATTCCAAAATCTCACTACCACATGAAAAACAAATAAAACTGAGATGATGCTTGTTTTACTAATCTTCTTCAAACCTTCGTTTTGATTTCTTGGGATTCTGTGATTTACTCTTAGCTTTACAGAGTGGACATACTGGTGCATTGCGATGGATGGGTTGTTGACAGGCTTGACACAACTGTTGAGAAAAAAGCAAAGAAAAATATGTAAAAGGTACAATGAATGATACATTTCCCAGTGAAGGAAGTTTTCTTTTATACCTTTGTAAGAAAAAGGGATTTATATATAATCGTAACCCCAATTAAATGACATACCAGACACTTGTTTCATAACCTGCGATGAACACCTCAGTATTATGAATAACAGATGCAAAGGATTGTGGGATAGATTGTTTTGGTGTGCATTATTTTTTGACAAAATAAAATGCTAGTGACAAATATACTGAGTAAAGAAAGGAGGTAGCACTGAGTTATACAGCTTACCAACCAAGAGAATGATCACAACTGTACAAAAGTAGGATGGCTTTTAATCTATGGTTTTCTGATACAAATTGGGGTTTCAAAAGGTGCAAAATTTAACTAATACTAAATTGTTGAGTTGATTAGACATCCAACATGACGTTCTATTCCATCAGCCATGGTGGCTTAGCATCATCAAACAACTACTTTTCAAATCCCAGTTTGGATAACTCTCCACATCACCTTCATTGGGGGCATCTGAACTCTAAGAGACTTTGTGACAGCACTTGTTGAGGGACTGCTTCTAGGGTCTCCTGTTGGACTTCTTTCCTCCTTAGCTATGACTTGAGTGGGTGAATCTGGCACTGTTATTTCCAGTTTTGATTCATTCTTCAGTTCAGTACGTCTCTTTTTGAAGTATCTGTGTGGGTATGAAACACAAAACACATGTATATTGTGAGAGACATGACCATGGGTGCAGTGACACCAGGACTTTAATTAACTCATTAATTTATCAGTTCATTCTTCTCTTAAAACTTTTTTCTTTTAAAGTGTACCTCAAGTATGTAATTTTGAAAATATAAATAACAGACCAAGAAATATGAATTTAAACAGTCCTACTCCCATCTTAACATTCTTGAGCTACAATGTAAAATGTTGAAGTTTATGCACCCAATTTTGAAGTGAATAGACCCCTGCACAATAATTTAGCAAGTTGCCGTTTTCACTTCAATGGGGTAATAAAAGGTGCCTCATGATCAACTGAACACACAGCACCATATACTACCAATCACAAGGCCAAAAAGTACCATAGCAATAAAGTGCTACAATGTACGAGATCTTGATTACAAGTACAATTTGCTACACAATGATATAGGCAGAGTCAGTAAACCATATATAAAGTACACATCCAGCACTGGCAACAATTTGATTTAGCTACTCACTGCTTGTCTAAAGTCTCTTTCCCCACAACAAGTGGTGGAACCGCCTCCAACCCCAGCTGACGTCTGCCTTGGTCAATCTCTGACTTCAAAGAGTTGTATTCCTTGAAGATATTGTAAGCTAACTCCAGGGAACGATTCCTGTCAGCCTCTGCATTTCTGATGATCGTCTCCATCTGAGCGATACATAAACAAAATAAAACTACTTCTAACATCATAGAAGAACTGTGATATTGCTAGATTTTCAAAAGTGGGGCCAACTAGCAACAGGACTACAGGAGATTTCCATTTTGTAAAATTAGAAAAATGGAATTTGAATTTTGGTGCTTCACTATTTCAATAAAAGGGCTGAATGGTGATTAGATGAGATTTAACAGCAGGACATTACAATTTATGTAGTGTCAACTAGATAAAAAGGTAATGTTATATTAAATATGGCTTCAAAAACACTTATGGTAAAAGTCCTTTCTTTAGATGCCTCTTATGACAGACAGGAAATTCCGTGGGCATAATTTACAATTCTTAGTCCACAGGGGGTGAACTAGTAGTTTAACATATAGAGGGACTTTTACGACTCAGTTTCTAACCAATTGGTTTAAGTAAGGCCATTCACAGTCTTTTTTCCACAGGGGTGAAGGGATAAGAGCAAGAAGCGTTTTTCTGAAATCACATGCTCCATAGAAAAGGAGTTACAGTCATATAAATTGTGGCAACATCATTCCACTTTACCAATTCACTCTACCTAATGTCCTCTCCACGGCAAACAAATTCAAATAAGAACCATTTTCCATTCCACACATTTTTCACAAGGCAGACTTTGCTACTTTACCAGATCCACATCACAAATAGAGCCCCATTCCTTCAACAATCAAATATGCTACCATCAAGTACAGTGTACATACATGACTATAAATCAATGAGGTACAGTTTAACATAGTGTAAGCATTTTTAAACAGTCAGTTATACATTGCTACCATTAAGTATACCTGTGATTACTTACAGCTTTCATATCAGCATGAACCTGTCTAAGTTCCTCTACATGTGCCAATCTTTCTTCTTCTAGGAGTTCAAGTTCCTGTCTGTAATCATTCAGACGATTCTCCTCTGTCTTCATCTCTTGGAACTCTTCTAAAACTTTTACTTTCAGCTTCTCAAGTTGAAGAGTGTGCCCTCTATAGAGAAAATTGACAGTGAAAGCAAAATCAGTAAGATAATCATACAGGTATCAAATATAATAATGACAAAGAAAGGATGCATGTATTGAATAAATCACTTGGTAATAGGTTCAACACCGAATATCTGAGTATCCTTTTAAATTCTGGATAAAAGGGGGCCAAAATAATATCCATTTCATTAAAATAAGAACATTCATATGAAAACTCATGAGGACTCCCCTCCAAAAAAGGGCTTTGCACATATGTTACACAAAAGAGGTGCTGAATCGCTAATACTTAAAGTACAGTATACTGTACATATCAAGTGCCGGACTCTTCTTTGAATAACTTCTTCTTGTAAGTTTCTTTTGGGTCTCTTCATGGTACCAACAATGAAAATGAATATGGAACATTCCATGTCAAATCACCTGAGGCTGTTGCTCGACTGACTCAAAAAATTCCCAAAATATTTGTATGTAACTTACAGATTTTGAGGAATTTTTAAAAAACATTTAGGAATTTAATCCTCAGGATTTTTTAATATCATATAGAAGACAGATACAGTATTTCTTTCCCCCAACAAACTTTCAGAATTTTTGAACTTAACCCACATTGACCTTTTTGACCCCAAAGATGCGCCATTTTTTGTGACGATGCAACTTTGCAAGGTGATAAAAAACAAAAGTACTTACAACTCTTAAACTTTGTGTTTTGTAAGAACTTTGTAACCAAAATAAACAACCAAAAATACAGTGACTCCCCATGTCTCCTTCAGTGATATTTGTGCCTCCCAAAATGCTGCATGTGGTGCAATTCTGTAAGAAGCTGCATTTTTAAGGCAACATTTCTTCAAATTGAAACCAAAGAAATCCCTGAAAGTTTTATTCTGTATTCTCTGTGTACCAGATAACTATCTCAAGAAGTTACACGGCTCTGGGTATTACACTTACAGAAGTATTGATCCTTAAACATGGCCAATGGTGTGACGAAAATAGTCAAAATGGCAAATTTGGGCCACTTTAGGAAGCCATTACTCCACAAAACAACATTTGAAAAGCTTCATATTCCAGAAATATGTTCTATGGGGTTCATTACAGGTTGGTAGTTTATGTATTTGCTGAGAAATTGGTCCTTAAAACTGACAAAAAAACCAAAATGCCATTTTGTCACTCATTTCAACGAATTTTAATTCGGTCATAATTTGAGAAATTTTGCTAATATTTTCAGGATATGCATTTTTCATCGCTGTCTACACATACAAATATTTGGGAACTTTTTGAATCAGTCCAGCAACAACTTTCTCAAAAATTAGTTGATTTGACACAGAGTGACCCATATCACCATTGACCACTTTGTGTGTTTAGCTTGAATATCCCGGCCTCTTTTATTCCCTCAATTTAAAAATCCAAGCTACACCCACACCTCTTTATTTCCAATACCCAGGTGTTGCACCTGCAGATTTAACCCATAACAAATGCATAGTTAACATTGCTCACCAGGAACAATAAATTAACGAAAGACATTTTGCCACATTTAATTCAGATTGGCACAAAAGGTACATTAGTGAGCCCACAATCAATAAAAGTTCTTGTAAACAACAAATTCCAACCCATTTATAGTTCATGAATAAAGATCACAAATTTTAGCAACAAAATGAGCTAAAAAGCCTACATCTAGAAACATCGAAAGTCATTAACTAGTCTGTTTCGTGTAACAAAGGTACACAACCCCATTACCCCATCCCCTTAAAAAAAGAGAAGTTTATGAACAGATGTTTTTTTAAAACATGAACACCTTGCTTCGGCATTGCGAACTCCTCATTTTAATTGTGAGGTAAATTGCATCAAACATTGAACAATCTGAATTCTTCATCTTGTTTAAAACCTTTTTTTATATGAAACAATCTAAAGATTCTCATCATCCATGCATTCAGGTTCTAAGTGAAGCAAAAACTTTTACAGATATTGGACTGAGCTGTAAATGGTTATATAATTGTGTGTACAGTATGTCAAGTTCAGAATCCCTTACTGAAACTTTTTCCAAGAACTAAACATGTTTATCACAAAACTATCACAGCTGAAGAACTGAAAAAAGAGTTTTGCCTCAGAACAAAAAGTTCAATGGGTAGTAATCTAGTGCTATACACCCTAATGGAATCATGGTATACATGTCCTGGAGATTATTGATTTTTAGTGTTTACCTTGCCAGACTGACTAATGAAAATCACTTCACACAGGGACACCTGCATAAACTCAGCCCCTATTCAACAATTACACCCTTGACCGATTTTCAAATATTGTTCCCTTTTTTTGACCTAAATATGGTCTGTTTTCATTGAAGATGGATGGATTTAATTGATAATAAGGGTTCAGACAAGTATTGCTTCTTGAAACAGAATTAATGAATGTAGCAATTAAGCTACCAAGCTTGAAACTTGATTGAACATCAGGCAATGTGAAATCTAAAAACAGTTTCAAAAATTTAATTTGGTTAAATTTGGGGATTCATTTCAGTGTAATAAATTCCAACTAAGCACTGAACAAGGATACGATTTTAAAATGAATTTAATGCAATGTTACACTTTCATGCATGCATAATAGAATTCAGTGTTTAAAGGACTTTCAAGGTCATGTGTCAAGAAAATGACAAAATTGGGCATCTGATGTAAAAAAAGCATTGAAAACCAAAAAAATAGCCTCAAATCCCATCCATTGACCATTTTTAAGGGCAAATTTTCTGATTTTAACTTAATGATTCATAAACATGAGCTCAATATGCAATATGCAATATGCAAATTTTATGATGTCTAAGGAGGGACATGCCAGATATGGCTAATGTTATCCTTTGTTTTTGTAATCTTCATTTCAAGGACAATCATAACATTAGCATGTCATGAGGGTTTTCTTTTGAAAGTTTTAATTGTGTCCTTGAAAAACATCAGTATCAATTATCAAACCATGAACTACAGTATCTGATGACTTATTACGAGATAACTAACATAGGGTAGACAAAAAATGTCAAGACAGTGCAACAAGCCACATTATTATTTTAGAATAAACACTTACTTGCTTCACTCAGAGACACTCAAACTTTAGAGAGGTATTGACACTGACAAAATTGATTTTTCTGTAGGAAGCTTACTCCTTAACTGCCAAATAAAGTCAGAGATTTTTCCTGACATATCCTACCACCTTTGAAGTTATTTTAATAAAATCAACATGGGCCTCTGTAGAAATACTATAAAAAGGATACTAGACAACCCATTTTTTTGTAGAGAGTCACACAATAAATAAAGGCCAGGGAACTTCTAAGCATAAAAGCAAAGGGTCTGCTCTATAGTTCCCCATCTCATTGGTCCCCTGTCTCATTAGTCCCCATTTAGGGTAATTCGTCTCATTATTCCCCGCCTCATTGGTCATCCCTCTTATTATTTCGTCTCATAAGTCCCCCTTCTCATTGGCCCCCCGACTCATTAGTCAGGACCAATGAGACAGGGTACCAATGAGACAAGGGACTATTGACACAGGGGACTATTGAGATGGGGGATTATAGACATTATCCCAAAAGCAAACTCTACTGTAAATAAAGCATAATAAAACCAACAATCAGGCCACAATTTTCAGAAAAATTCATGGTTTTCCTTTGGGCAACCATTTCACTAATTTTACAGTAGCTGTCCAAAAGTAAAATTTGGTTGTCTAAAACAAAGCAGTTATTGTGTTTATGTACCTATAGTCTTGAAGAATAAAAAGATGTGATTTTTGAGAGACAGAAACACTTGAAGTTTGAAATATGGTGTGAAGAAAAAGTCAAAAGAGTTGGTCAGTCAGCAGTATTCGTTTTCAGTCCTAGAGAAAAATGGTTGTCCATCCGACAACCAACCTTTGAATTTTGGTTGCCCATATGAAATTTTAGTTGTCCAGGACCATCAGACAACCACGAAATTCGAACCCTGAACAATGATCACAATTTGTCAAAGACTGATTTTGTGGAGCTAATACATGAATTTACAAGTTCACTGACATTCACATGACCTTTTCACAGAGTTCAAAGGAGTGAAAACTTAATGCCAGAGATTGTGTGAACAAGTATGATCAAGTCCAAGGCTGGAAAAATATTTCTTTTTTTTTATTTCCCATCCAAAGTAGGTAAATTTCCCTCAATTCCATTTGTATTTTTAAGTACAAAACATGAAAACTTCCCTCCAGTAGACAAAATTTCCTTCCAAATTCGAGAATTTCCCAGAGAGCAGCTTTTCTTAGCTTCCAAACTTTTTCCACTCATAATCAGTTCATGAAATCATTCCATACACCATGGTATGCAAAGATTAAAATAAGGGTTCAAGGTCATTACAGGATTCGGTATCTCAGAGGGGTACTTATTCCAAGCATTTTGGTGAAATTTGCATTGAAATCCGATGTGTAGTTCTCAAGATATAAGCACGTAAAGTTTCACATTTTCAACAAAAAGTGAACTTGAAGCAAGCACATATGACATCATGTCCCCACATTAGTGAACAGTCTTTTGTTTTTCTTTACACTTTAGAGTTAATTTTCTCCTCAAAAAATCCACATTATTAAAATGTGATTGCCTAAGGGACATGAGAACTATACAAACTTTGCATCGCCCACAGGGAGGTCCTATTCCAGTTAAATCCAAGGTCAACACAACAGTCTAATAAAACAAAGGGAAACAGAGAATTCCTTGTCAATGTGAAGAAGTGATATATAAGCTCTGCTGCCCTCAAACTCACTTTGGAACACAAATCTACTGACTTCATTTACTGATATCTCAAGAACTACATGTCAGATATTTGAATGGAACTTTTACCATACTATGTAGTTTTGGTTCCTCTTTCACATATGAAAATTAAATTTTTGCTTAAACCTTCCCTTTAATGTTAACAAGATGAAAAATTTGTAAGAGTCAAAAATCTTGAAAGATGGCTCACGAAAAAATAGAAATAGAAAGTTTGTTTCTCAACAAAAAACAGCACAATGTGATGTCATTCTACAGTACCTCCACTTCATTTAAATTTTGCTCACATTTGAGGATTGCTCTATGAGCTTTAGGAGATTGAAATATTTGGAAGTGTCTTCATGGCAAATAGATGGGAAATTCATATATTGAATTTAGAGGCGTGCGAGAGCATTGCACACCATCACTCGCCTCATACAGTAGCACTTTGAACTGTGGTTTTTTGCACAACTAGATGAAAAACGCGAGTTCATATAATCTATTCAAGTTAAATAAAACAGCATACCTACAACACCCCTTAATTCCTGAGTGTGATTTTTAGCGCACCTGGAAAAACTGCAACTCAAGGCCCAGCAAATTGTAGTGACTTTACAAAATATAATCAACAGGAAGGGGAAAGGCACAGTGGTGTAATTTGGACACTGGAGTGTGAACTGAACCACTGTCATTATTCCACCATGGAAGAAAGGAGCATTTTCCTTGAATGTATGTGCCACTGATAGCTTACTTAAACTCATGTTTGCATTTGCAATCAATGAGATTATTGAAATGATTTCCCCAATTCTGCGTAAATTTTATTTGAAGGCTGTTAACATGAACTGTTCAGAGTTGAAAATTGTTGGTGTTTCACTCAAAAAATGATGGGAAAGCATAATAATTTTGACCAAAAATTTATTCCTCTTGCACATATGATGTTTGTTACATTTCTGATACTAACTACCCCACCATTGGTATAGGCACTTGTTGCTAAGTGTATGCTGGTAAATATTGAATATAAATCATTTTTAAATGCACAGTGCTTGCCAGCCTATGCTACTGTAGTACCAAGAGCCTGTGGTAATTGGCATGTCTCAATCCAAAACCAGGGATTCTATTAGATATTAAATAAGTACCTTCAAAATGTATACATGATTTTAGAAAATTGTTTTGTCAATATTCACCCTGATACCTGAACCTGATACTTCAACCTGAAATACCATGCTAGACCTATATTTTTATATTAATTGTAAATATCACCATAATCACAACGAGTATTAAAATATTAATTGCTGAGATCATTCATCTCCATGTTATGAGGACTCTAATTGCACCTCTTGCAATTGCCATGTCTCTGCACAGTTAAATTTGTGATGTTGATATTTGATGAGGAAAGGTGTTCAATATTTAGTAATTTATCACATTTCATTTTCATTATGTTTTTTTTAAAAGGTGGGGTACTTTTTAAAAGGTTGGGGACTTCTAGTAGGAGAAGATTCCCCTCTTCCCCAAAAGTGAGGGGAAAACACCCCCCATTTCACTGCTGGGGCCCGTTCCACAAAGAGTTACGCACAATCTTAAGTTTGATTCACCATACTTAAGTCAACAGTAAATCATACTTAAGATCGTGAGTAACTATTTGTGGAACGGGCCCCTGGCCTTGCTCAATTTTTCCCAAAAAAGACCACAGGATAGATGAATTCACAGAAAATGTGGAAGAACCCCCTCTCCCCCCCCCCCCAAAAAAAAGTCACTACAGAAGTATCATGCTACACAAATAACAGTTCTTTGGTGCAGTTGCTCCAGCAATGGGGGTGGAGAGCGACATTAATGGGAAGGGCAATAGAGGAAGGAGTAACAAACACTGCAGCCTAGCTGAATTGGCCCTGCACAAAAGTAATCAACAGTTTACGTTAGGGCCTAAATGTTACGGTATTTTACTTACCTTATATCCTTAATGCAGTGCATTTGCTGCATAATCTGGGAGACCCTCTCCTCTTCAGGTCCACAGACTTCGGGTGCTAGAGCCATGGTATCACCGATGTTCCAGTGTTTGACCCGATCAAAGCTAAGTCTGCTTACGTCTACTCACTAAGCCAAAAAAACCTTGGACAATGTCAATATTCTTACTAGGCTAGTTACGCGAAAAGCTGTAACTCGTGCGTATGGTATACCGTTGTAACAGTTATTCACTGCACGGTATTTGTCAATGATCTGCTCAAAACATAGAGTAGGATAATAGGTTCCTATATCCTGCTCTATGGCTCAAAATCAAATTGTGGACACTCAGATCCACAGCATGCAATTAACTGTAGTCTGTCTGTGTTGATGTTGGCAGGATTTCATGGAAGATTGATTACGCAATACCATAGACTTTTTCATTATGCACAGAGGGGAATTTTAGAGAAGCTTAGAAAAATAATTCAAGCATTTAGAGCACGAGTGAAGAAAAAGTAAAAAATAAAATTAATTAATCTAATTTAAAAATAATTTCAAGGTCTTGATGATTCTTTTATGATTATTAAGAGCAAATAAGTATTGTATACATGAACTATACCCTCGTTACATCTCAACCAATATGTGCGAATTTCGCGCGTCTCGGATATTATGAAGAAACGTAAACATTTGATCTGGGAAGTATTTTCCTGGTTAGAAAAACGACTGCACTTGGGATTGGATTAATTTGAAAGATTTTGGTCCAGTTAAGCATCTCTCTATGCCTAGTTATTTTGCGAGCTACATCTGGTTTGACGAACAATTGCTTTGTTCATACTGTCTAACTTCTGAACTTAGAGCCAAGGGTACTGCATGGTCAATGAAGAAATCAATGCACGATTTGGTTCCAGTTTCACAGTGCTGCTAGCAAAACCCGGTAGGCCTAGCCTATATACTATACACAGTGTTGTTACTGTGAGCACACACGGTCCGATTTAAATTACAAATCCAATCCCAATACAGAAAGGTGTACCAGCATCTGTGATGGCACTGCAGCCAAACCAACAACTAACACTTGGTAAGTTATACTATAGGCCTACGCCATTCCTATTTGTATTATCTTAAAAAATGTGATGGTATTACCTCCTGTATATGTCATCTGAGCACTGGCCCACAGTTGATAAAAGAATAAATTCATGCAACTGGATCTGGAAAAATACTGCACAACACTCCTGGTGGAGTCAAACGTGCAGGGACTCAGTGACTCAGCCAATGTAGTCTAACGTTACTCCCTCTATTGTGCTAAATGGCCCCAACGGACCCTATGAAGGAGAAACTTGCAACAGATTTCGTCTTAGGTTTAACAACCATAAACAATTAGGCAAAGACCAGTTTCCCTGTAGCAAAGCATTTTCACCAAATCAGTCTGTCCATGATCTAGGCCTAGGCTATGATTCTTTTGGTAATTTTTCTCCTGCCAATAAATATAAACAATTCAAATTACAGACCATTCTGATGCAAGGTTGACACTTGGACAATGCTGTGGCACGCATTGGCACAACTTGAGTCATGCCAGTGTGCAAACTAGTTGTAAACTGCCTCTCCCAGCCTTTTCGGCTGCTCTTCAACAATGGCTAGAGCAGCTGCCAGGTATAGGCATCTTCTCTCTTCAGCAATGATTGTGTCTCTGGCATTCAGCATGTTGTCTCTTCCACAGCCAATCCAAAACGACCAGGGGTTGGGGAGGCCCCCTTTTTATATGTCGTGCCCACGTCAGCACAACACCGTCCGAATTGTCCAAATTTGTCGTGCCAATGCGGGAAGTGTGTAAACTACAGTGTATGCGCAAACTATGCATGAAGTTGGCTCCATAGTGATATTAGTAATTCTGAAATTCAGGTTCCAGGGTATAAAACTTATAGGCAGGATAGGGTTGATACTGTTGGTGGTAGAGGTGGAGGGGTCTTGCTGTATGTTAAGGACAGCATAAATTGTGTTGAAGTCACTGACAAGTTTTCTACTGGTTTTGCTAACTGCTTGTTTTGTGAACTTAGTCCAATCAATGGGGCTTCTCCTTTGGTTGTTGGCATCATTTACCGTTCACCTAACTCTGGTGCTGATAATAATCAGAATTTGCTTCAAAGTTTGAAGAATCTTTCTTCCAAGAGGGCGGTTGTGTTTGGGGATTTCAACTTTCCTGATATTGATTGGCATTTATGCACTAGCGGGCCACATGGGAGGGAGTTTCTTGGGGCGGTGTCTGATTGTTTCCTCACTCAGCATGTTCTGTTTCCCACTCGTGAGGATAATTGTTTAGATTTGGTGTTAAGTACTGATGAAAATCTGGTCAGAAATTTGAGGAGTGGTGGTAAGGTTGGATGTAGTGACCATGACCTTATTAGTTTTGACATTTGTTGTTTCAGTAAACCTCCAAGTAGTGACAAAACTGTTCTTGACTTCAGTAAAGCTAATTTTAGTCATGCAAAAGAGGAGCTTAGCATAGATTGGGTTGCACATTTGTCTCATTTAGGTCCTGCTGAAGCTTGGAATTTTTCAGCAGTACTGTTTCTGATATTACAAAGTTATGTATACCACTCAAGAAGGCTCGGGTGAAAAGTAGGCCTATTTGGATTTCTAGGGAGGTACTCAGGGCAACTAGGAAGAAACGTAAGTGTTGGCGACGTTATAAGGCCAGCAAGGATTCTGATGACTTAAGTGCCTACAAGAGTCAAGAGGTCTTAGTTAAAAATTTGGTTAAGGACACTAAAGCTAGGTTTGAAAAAAAGTTGGCCAGTGAGGTTAAGATTAACCCAAAATCTTTCCATGCCTATGTTAGGTCTAAGCAGCATGTTAAGGAGGGGTTTGGACCTCTTCATGATGTGAATGGTTCATTAGTTAGTGATCATCAGGATATGGCTAATTTGTTAAATGATTATTTTGTATCTGTTTTTACCAAGGAGTCATCTGTCATGGGGATTTGTAGGGGTTCTGATATCCCTTCTTCAATGAGTGACATTGTGTTCTCTGAGGAGCTGGTTCTGAAAAAATTAAAGAGTTTGAAGGCAAGTAAGGCTCCTGGGCCAGATGGGATCCATCCCGCCATCCTTCATGAATGCTCTGAGGTTTTATCAGTTCCACTATCAATTATTTTTCAGAAATGTCTTGACTCAAATTTTGTTCCTACTGACTGGCGGGTTGCTAATGTCACTCCAATTTTTGATCGGAGCTCACCTTGTAATTACAGGCCAGTCAGTTTAACTAGTGTTGTGTGCAAAATTATGGAATCCTTAATCAAGGACTGTTTGCTAAAGCATCTCTTAGATAATGGGTTACTCAATCTAACTCAGCATGGTTTCCTACCCAGTAGATCTTGTGTTACAAATTTGCTAAGCTTTCTTGAGGATGTTTCTTTGTCTCTCGATTCAGGTTCCAGTGTGGACGTCATTTACCTTGACTTCCAAAAAAGCTTTGGACAAAGTACCTCTAGGTAGACTCATGGTAAAATTGCATAGGTTAGGCATCATGGGCAAGTGCGCTCAGTGGATCAATTCGTGGCTCATTGGTAGGTCTCAGAGAGTTGTTGTCAATGGAAATTTTTCTTCCTGGAAAGAAGTCTCAAGTGGTGTACCACAAGGTTCTGTTCTTGGCCCACTTCTTTTCTTAATTTTCATAAATGATATTGATAGCTCTATCACTTCCAGTATAAGTAAGTTTGCTGATGATACAAAGCTCTATAGGAAGGTTGGAGGAAAGGATGATTCTTTATTGCTTCAGAAAGATCTGGATAGGTTATTTTCATGGTCTCAGACTTGGCAAATGTCTTTTAATGCTGATAAGTGCAAAGTCCTCCACTTTGGTTCTAAGAATCCCCACCATGATTATACTATGAATGGTACTAATTTGAACAAAGTGACTTCTGAGAAAAGACCTTGGTGTAGTTATTACAAGAGATTTGAAGTCATCTAGGCAATGTGCAGCTACTGCTGCAAGGGCAAATAGGGTGCTTGGGTTGATCAGGAGGAATTTTAAGAGTTTTAGTAAAGAAATTGTGCTAAATTTGTATAAGCAGCTGGTTCGACCCCATCTCGACTATGCTGCACAGGCCTGGAGTCCCTTCTTTGAAAAGGACAAATTGCTTTTAGAGCAAGTTCAGAAGAGAGCTACCCGACTCATACCTGAGGTTAAAAATCTACCTTATTCCCAAAGGCTTAAGCTGCTTGGGCTTACCACTTTGGAGCTGAGAAGGATTAGGGGGACATGCTCCAGGTATACAAATTTCTATCTGAAGGGAATCCTTTGTTAGCTTGCAGTTATTTAAAGGTCCAGAGTAATCCTCGGGTTAGAGGCCATTGCAAAAAGCTTGAAAAGTCTTTTGCTAGACTTGACATTAGGAAGTTCAGTTTCTCTCATAGGGTTGTTAGTGAGTGGAATAGCCTGCCTGAGTGGGTTGTTAACTCCACATCAGTGCACCGTTTTAAGGTTAATATTGACAAGTTTTTCCATGACTGTGGTAGAATCTAATCTTTCTGGGCTCTTTAGGTGTTGGTGGTTTGCTTTGTTTTGGGGGGTTTTTGGATTACAGGGCATCTTATGGGGCCTTTACAGCCCTCCTTTGCCCTTGAACCTGTTATGTTATGTTATGTTAACTCACCGTGCCAGTTCGTGTCAATGTGGACAATGAAGTGATGGACAGACATTTGTGAACTTGTTGTGAACTATGCATGAAATAGTCGTAGTGTTTTCACTCTCAATCGTCTTGTACAGTATACACATAGCAACTGATGACTGGCCAAGTTGCCTGAAATATTTTGCCTTTAGTTTTATACCTTCATAACATAACATAACATAACAGGTTGAAGGGCAAAGGAGGGCCAAGGCCCCATAAGATGCCTTGAAGCCCAAGCCCTAATCAAAAGTCAAACCACCAAAGCTTGACAACAGCCCCAAATCAGATTCTACCACAGCCATGGAAAAAATTGTCAGTGTTAACCTTAAAGCAGTGAACTGACGGGGAGTTTACTACCAGTCTGGTAGACAATACCACTCGTTGACAACTCTATGGGAGAAACTAAACTTCCTAATGTCAAGCCTTGCAAAAGGCTTTTGCATTTTTTTACAGTGCCCACGCACCAGAGAATTACTTTGAACCCTTAAATAACTACAAGTCAGAAGGGGATTCCTTTCACAAAGAAACTTGTAAACCTGGAGCATGTCTCCCCTAATCCTTCTCAGCTCCAAAGTGGTAAGCCCAAGATGCTTAAGCCTAGCAGATAAGGTAAATTTCTCAACTCAGGTATAAGGCGAGTGGCTCTCCTCTGAACTTGCTTTAAAAGAAACTTGTCCTTTTCAAAGAAGGGGCTTCAAGCCTGAGCTGCATAGTCGAGATGGAGTCTTACAAACTGCTTATACAAATTAAGTACAATATCCTTACCTTCCTTACTGAATGTAGTAAAACATCTTGTTTCTTCCTTCTTTTACATTCCTAGGAAAAAATTCCCATTGAGTACAATAGGTTAAATTGATTTAAGCCTAGGGCCAGACCTTGACTTAACTTAAAGGAGCAGCGACCCCCAAACTTATTTTGAAGAAAAAATAAATAACAAAGTTGTGGCCTCATTTCTCTTGAAAGTATCTTTCATTACATTTTATGACTTGAATATTGCATATTCAAGGTAAATTAAGCAGTTATTTCTGGTAAATTTCACATTTGAAGAGAAAAAACATTGTCACATGACTCCCAACAGCCAATCATGAAACTGGACAAGTGTACAATACTACTCTCCCTCAGTTTTGGATTACTGCTCCTGCCCTTTACAGTAAGTTATGGAGCATGAATAGGATGTTACAATTTAAATGTTGAAATTGTTGAATCAAAGGAGCAGAGGATTTTCTTATTAGCTCAATGGGGTGTCTGTCCAAATTCCATTTTAAATTCCATTGGGAATCTAGGAGTATTCAATAGGGTTTCAATGGGAACATATGGTATCCTACACATAAGGTCTCATAAAGGTCTTACTAGAATTTAAAATTTTAATTTTAATTTTCTTCTGAGAATAAGCTCATCATAATGTTGCAAACTTGTCATACCTGATCAAGTCCTTGCTGCATACCATAACGATAAATTATCTCGTGCATTGCGTGTGCAGCGCCCTGCTGAATTCTTTGAAGTTAACCTAACACGGCTTTGATGTTGCTAACTGTGTGCAGGCTTGGAGTATTTTTGCAGAGAACTGTATGGTTGTGTGGTTAGTCCTCACATTAGACCAGAGATAGCCCGTTTGTGTGCATGTTGACTCAGTGAAATCGTTTGAAAGCAGTTGTCTCTCACCCCAAACTACAAATTTTGTAGTAGACTACAAAAATTCTCAATTTACATTTCTTTAGGTCATATCAAGTGAGAAAATGCAGACCACTGTAGCTCATGAGGCACACACAGCATATGATGTACAGGTACTGCACATACAGTACTGAGGGTTTTCTGAAAATTTCTGATTACACATCAGGGTCTTGTAGCTCACCCTTAACTTCTTGCAGCAATTAACTGAGATTCTTTCTGGATGCATAGTGATGTAACTCATGCATGTGCTATGGTGAGAGTGATTTGATTACATGTTTGGGTCATGTATATTCATTCTGAAACAACAGATCAAGATTGTTTGGATAAGGACAAGTTTTAGACAGTTGTGAGAGTGGCTTCATTAAGTAGGTTAGAAGAACAATTGGAACGTTTTTTTTTTTTTTGGGGGGGGGGAGAGTATTAGGCCTCTAAATTCAGCAGAGCCTACAAAATTTTTTCCAGTACCGGTACTACTGGATTGTTAGCCCCACACCATTGCTCGTGATGTGTGCATATGACTGGTGTGTATGGAGGCACACACCTACAGTATTGTAGCGCCCCTAAAATAAAACAAGGGTCCCTGGCCGAGCGGTGGCGTGGGTACTCGGGCAACTGAAGGTCACCCGAGGTCAGGATAGAGGGGCAGGGGCTCGACGAAGTTTAAAAGGGACTGGTCAGAAAGGAACGGCACGACTCAAAATAAGAAGATAACCCAAATTTAACTGTACATAAAGTATAATTCAAACAAAACGACTCTTTCAGAGCATAAACCAACTTTCAACTATATACAAAACTAAGTAATTTCCGGCTCCTTTGGAGCAAATGCAAAATTAACCTAAATCTCTACCATAAACTTATTCTCAAAATCATGATCAATATTATTAACAACAAATACTCACAATGTTGCCGTGGGGGAAACCGCAGACGTGGCCAAAACCTACTCACGAAGCCGGGCACGGGCAATAGAAACGCTCCAAACCCAAGTACTAATTATGGTCAGGGCCCTCCCTCCCACATGAAACAAGCCTAAAAATCACCCAAAACATCCCTTAACACAGAGTAAAACTTAGGGGGGGGGTATCCCAGCGCCAAGAGCCCGTGCCCAACCCCGGACCCGCTCCAAACTATAAACAAATTAAACTTAAACTTACAATATTCAGCCACGTCGACGGCCTCCGGAGATTCCCCGCACGGACTTCCAAAAAGAATACACAAATTAAGAAGAAACTTAACAGAGAGAGGAGCAAGGAGCGAGTGACTAGTTTCCTCGAGCCAACACCCCGCTCCCGCAAGACCTTATTTACACAACAACAGAACCCATTAACAAAACAATAGAAGTCTTTAACAGAACACTAGAAAAGTATGATGACTGGCATGCAGGTGCTCTGGCATCGAGCCAACGTCTCGGCCTGCGGAAGAAGAAAACAATAATAGAGTTAATCCTAGGGGGATAAACATAAATAGCGACCCCAGTCGGTCGCTACAGTATTAGGCCTGACATTGCATTAGTTATCTATGGATTCAGAATTCGACATAACATACAGCATAGGCTTAGAATGAATCAAAATTTCTAAAATTTCCTTTCTCTTGCAGATAGTGGACAAGAGAGTGGTTTTTTGTCCTTCTTAAGGTCAATGCCAGAGGTATGTACCAAACTTCATGTAGCCTACTGTAGCTGCTACATTCTCTTTTACATTCTTAGATAACATTTGGAATCAAAGTACATGCACATACTGTACCATTGGCCTAGGTCTTCACAAAGATTATTTGTGTGTAGCCCCAGAAGTATAGAGGCAATTACTGTAGTTTGATTGGAAAAAAGAATCATATGGAGTAAATCAGGATTTCTCAACTAATGGTACATGTGCCACTTGTGAACAGCTGGCTAAACTTGGGTAGGATTTAGATTTGTTTGAGTGTTATGCTGTACCTTACAACCTTCTGTTTTAGTCTGGTGGTCCAGATGGCCTTTTGTACAGATGTGAGGCTAGAGAAGAGGATCTTGCTCCCAAATTGAATTACTATTAATTTACTGTGGTGATTTGCATAGATATGTATTTGGAATGTACTACATCTAAAACTATTTTACAATACCTTAAAAACTTTAACACAATTTATCCTTATTTCCACAGAAACCAGAGACAACTTTCAGAGTTTTTGACCGCACGGTATGTGAAAATAAATTACACTCCTTTGGAGAGGTCTGTTGTATTAATTGACTTTGTATAGATGGAGGACAAAAAAAACAAATGCACTGAAAAATGAATTTCAGTTAACATTTGTGTATATGAGGTTATATGTGAATATATCCTTGGTGACCCTCAAAGATTACAAAGAAATGCCATCAAAAAAGCTCTTACGGATTCCACCAGAAACTCAAAAAAGAGGGATTTGTTTATATTGCTGCTGCCCTTGACCAAAGTTACATGTGGGTTCAGTGGAGCAAAAACTTGCTTCAGTCCCCATAATGTGCTATGTGAAGGGTTTTGAAGGCTATTTTTCCTGTAAATTTGACCATCATTGTTATAAAGGTCTCCTCTTCTTTAATAACAAACCAAGGTATTGACTTTTTTTTAAATTTTTTTAATTTTTATGGAAATAGAATAGGTGGGATTTGGGCCTCTCTCTTCTGGGGTAAATACAACATCACAGTAGTCTTATTTTAGAGAAAAATCTTTTTCCCACTTAAAAATTCAGTTATTTGTTCCTCAGAAATAATTTGTTTATGGATGCATCTCCATATATATACACGTATATGATATTCCTCTCAGCATTTTGTGGAATCTGAGATGAAAGTATTGCTGCAAATTGTTGATGAGACTGATTGGATGGATAAAAGATTTAAGCTAGTTTCCTTGTACAGTATGCCATGTTGTTGCAATTTAAACACAGTATCACGTCTCAGGATATACTGAGTTACATGCTCATGTTTCCTTGGAGTGCAGCTTAGAACATAAAGGGTATACATCTGCCACATTTCGCCCAGTGTCTCTCTCGACATCACAACCTTGCTTATGTGCCATGATTATTCATGACCCTAGTTAAAAATTGAAAAAACCTTGAAAAACAAATATTCTTCAACCATGCCATTTGCATGTCACTTAAAACCTTTGGTCACCATATCACAGATACAGGTGCATACCAAAAGAATTATAATGCTGATGCTTTGCATCTAAAATCTCAACTTCCACATTTCATATTTCAGGAGTATTATACTGTACATGGGCTCGATGCTGTTTTTGCTGCTAAGGAGGTCTTCAAGACAATGGGTGTCATTAAATACTTAGGATCAGGTAATTTGTAATATTTGAAAGCAGGTATCACCATGAAAGTATATGGCATGCATATGCATCAGATTGTTTCACCATGCTAATCGTTTTCTCTGCCTGTTGGACATGTTAAAGGTAGTGTGACACGTCAGCAAAGAAAACCTCTGACTTTACTGGGCAGTTAAAGAGTAAGTTTTCCTTAGGAAAAATCACATGGAATTATGTCAGTATCTGTTAAATGGGTTTTCAAGATTAAACTCTTCAAAGTCTGAATGTTTCTGAAGCGACTTGCTGGTTATGCTAAAATAATAATATGGAGTGTCACGGAGTGTTACATTTCTTTTGTTATGGTTTGCTAATTGCTTCTGATGATTTACAAGGACAAAATTTAGACTCTCAGGAAATTTTAATATTAAAATTGTCCTGAAAATGAAGATTGTAAAAACAAAGGTCAGTATAAACCATTTATGGCATGTCCCTTCCTAGCCACAACGAGATTTGCATAATGAGCTCATGTTTATGTATGAGTAAGTCCAAATCAGATATTACCCTCTAAAATAGTCAAGTTTTTGATGAATTTTCATGAGAATTCCAGCACTTGTCTTGTTTATTAATGTTTTTCACATCAAACATCAGTTCTTGTCATCTTCATGACCTTTGAAGGCCCAATTCTCTCAACCCAAACAGTACCAATTCTCCTAACCTTCTTACTTGAGCCCCTCCCAAAATTGTCTGAAATTCATCCTCATTCAGACACAATCTCAGTTTATATTGCTTCAGGGTGAATAGAAAATTTAGACTCTCAGGAAATTTTAATATTAAAATTGTCCTGGAAATGAAGATTGTAAAAACAAAGGTTAGTATAAACCCACAATTGTCTGAAATTCATCCTCATTCAGACACAATCTCAGTTTATATTGCTTCAGGATGAATAGAAAAGCTCTATGTGTATAGAGGCTTTTCACATGACGTCATAATACTCTCCGGCGGCCATGTTGGAGTACATGTTACTGCGTAGTAAACCACACTGGACGAGCTTGCTCGTTGAATGTGTACACACTGTGCATACCAAAGTGCAGACTGTGCAGCGCGTTCAGCACAAAGCCGCGTGTATTTGGCATGATTGTCCTCCAGCATGGCGGTTCTGTGACGTAATTGCAAAGCCTCTATAGTATAATCAAAACTTGGTACAGTTCATGCTGTGTTATGTAAGCTTTCAAGTTGGTAGTAGTCTTCATTGTTTGAATTAGCAGTCCATCAAAAAGCTGAGCCAATTGAGAGTTTCTGTTACCCCCTACAAGAAGTGTAGTTTAGGGTTTAGAGGATTAGCCTTTTAATTACTTAATTGAGCACTCTCCTGGCTTTTCTTTCTTTTCTTTCTTCAGTTTATCATGTGGCCACAGTACTTCTGTGTATTAGTACATACATATGGGTGTAGGGCCTACTTTATAGCTGTTACTATGAAGACTTCCATTTTAAATCGATCTTAGTTTCAGCTAATTAAAATATTTAAGAGGTACAGCAATATACATAAATTGACCATTTAGCTTGAAGCAATTCTCAAGTTGTGCTAAAATGCTGAGTCTGTAGTCAACCCCTTATTAAAGTCATAGTGAGTCCCCTCACATTAACAGTACATATATAGCAATAGATATTCACTTATACTTAAACTAAACTTACAGGAGAGTCCTTTATCTAACTGGGCAGTACGGGCTAATTAAAGTATTTAAGAGGTACAGCAATATACATAAATTGACCATTTAGCTTGAAGCAATTCTCAAGTTGTGCTAAAATGCTGAGTCTGTAGTCAACCCCTTATTAAAGTCATAGTGAGTCCCCTCACATTAACAGTACATATATAGCAATAGATATTCACTTATACTTAAACTAAACTTAGAGGAGAGTCCTTTATCTAACTGGGCAGTACGGGCAGTTTGGCACAGGAAATAAGATGAATGACTCTGCTCTGTGAGACATTAATGTGGAACCCTCTCACTGCAATTTTAAATATATGAAAAAGGTTTTAAATGGGGGCAAAATATTGTACTGCTGTTTCTCCTTGAAGTGGGCAAGACAATGATTACACTGATACTTCTCTTTTAAAGGTGGCAACAAAGTGGAGTCTGTTTCTCTCAGTAAGATGAACTTCGAATCGCTGGTGAAGGACTTGCTACTTGTCAGGAAGTACCGAGTTGAAGTTTATCAGAATCAGTCATCAGGAAGGAATGATTGGGTTCTAGCATACAAGGTACAGAAATATCACCTATCTCCAACAATTGTTTAGGGGAGATTTTAGGGTATGGAGAAAACAGTGCAGGAATCTCCTGCAGATAAATTCCTCCTTGTGGGACTTTGGAATTGGGTGCAGGAATTGTGCAATCATGCATCTTACTGTAGTGCCAAAACTGGTAATCACAAAGAGCCTGAATATATTTCAACCGTTTTTATTTATCATATGGAGATGAATGTAAAAATGCAACTTCATTTATTTGTGTGACACTGTTCTTAGTTAGGAAAGGCAATATTACTGCATTTATTACTGTGTGATAATGATTATACCTTAAATGCAATTTGAGATTTGTACTACATCACATTTTGTCAGTGAAGGTGTTTACTCCTCTTGTCCTTCCACTCCATTCGTCTATATGACCCTTTCTTGTAATTTTTTTTGTCCAAAGGCTTCACCTGGTAACCTCACTCAGTTTGAAGAAATTCTCTTCGGTCACAATGACATGTCCACCTCTGCCAGCGTGATTGCTGTGAAGTTTCTCAATGAAGGTGGACACAGATTGGTTGGTGTTGGGTACTGCGATGCAACTTTGAGAGAAATGGGAGTCTGTGAATTTGTTGATAATGATCAGTTTTCCAATCTTGAGGTACAGAAGTACAGTATATATGTGATTAATATCATTATGTTACATTGAGGTGTCTGTCTCATGTTTACTAATGCAAGCTGTCAACTCTCATCAGATCTGCATAAAATTTGCACAAAAGGGAAAAATTCTGTCACGGTGGATGCAATAGTTGTTCTTGAGGACACTATGCCATGCACCAAATTGCTTTAATACACCACCTAGTGTCCATGTGTATTTGTTTTTCCCCCAGAACATGCTTGTATTAGATGACTTTTGCTGGTGTGAAACCTCCCTATACCCTCATGGTCTCGTTAACTACTGTTGTATTCGGCATTTAGCATGTTACCTGAACAGTAAGCTTTGACTGTTGTTCTAATACAAGGCATGTTGTTGATAAAGATGCCTTAAAAAATTTGTCTTGATTTACGCCAATAGACATTGACATTCAATGGTTGTCTCCTGGGTCTTCCTACTGCAAATTTTGTGGAATTTCTATTTGGAGTTGACAAGACCTGTTATGGTAACAAAAATGTTCATGATCTTGATACTGTGGTTGCAACTCTTTCAAATATTTCATCAAAATCAGTTGTCTCTTGAACAGTGTCAGAAAGGAAGTAAAAAAAAAAAAGGCCTCTTCTTTTCATACTTCATGGCAATGAATATTGATAGGATTTTTTTTTATTTTTGATTGTACAGAAGTTTTTTATAGGTAAGAGTGGATTCAGTCTGTATGAAACCAGCTTTGTACTGTTTCAATTCTTTTCCAGCAAACTGACATGTTACTACAGTTAAGTCAAACCTGAACTCAAATCTACTGAAAGACAGTCCACCCACATTGTGTCCAAATTTCGTACAGTTTTCTAAATTGTCACCATATTACAGAAATTGTCAAGCTTGAAGCTAGGGCTGCTGTAGTTGAAAATGATAGAATGTCCATTGGTTTTCTGTGATTAGTCGTAGAACTGGATGTTTGTAGGAGTCAACTGTCAACATTTTTTTAAATCACTGTTTTATGTCAAGTTGAAAGATTTTGAAGGAATTTATTGACTTTGCCCTTTTGAAAAAATTTATTTATTTAGTTATTTAATTAAACGATATTTTTGGTCAACACCTAAATAATATTTGTTCTTACATTTTTCAGGCTCTTATTGTTCAGCTTGGTCCTCGTGAGTGTCTGATACCATCAGGGGATGCTACCTCTGCAGACAATGTAAAACTGAAACAAATTCTAGAGAGAGGGGGACTTCTTGTTACAGAAAGAAAAAGATCTGATTATTCAAGCAAAGACATTGCACAGGATCTAAACAGGCTCCTGAAATCTACAAATGATGATACAATCAATTCAGCTGCATTGCGTAAGTTTTAATCAGTTGGTTTGTAAGTTTGGTACCAGTTTCATCTTCTCAAAATGCCTCTGAAGATGATTCTACAGTTAAATGTTCTGTTTAAAAGCAAACACGAGAGGCACCTACCAATACTTTCTTTGAAAAATTTGAACTACTGTGCTCAAGAAAATAAGGTTCATCCTGACAACTGCTGTGGTTTTTGTGTTCATTGTTACAGAAGTATCCAATTACACTGTACATTGACCCTTTGGTGCTTGGTCACAACATTTCCTGAGTAGATTAATGGATTTATGAACACACACACAATACTCCAGTGAACTTGATATAACCTTTTCACTTCAGAAGGGGGTCCATCAAGCTATACTGAGCTATGTATTACATTACGTATACACAAAACATGTGACCCTGTTCCATGAAAAAATAAGTTTTGTATGAATGCTGCCATATTTGCCCTGGCTATACCCCAGGAGGGTGAACTTGTATAAAATATCTCCTCATTAAGCCTATTTCATGTCCAAAACACAATTACACACCATAGATTTATAATGAGGTACTCCAGGATGCAGCAGAGTGCTGAGTTTCGCAGCAAAACCACACACGTATAAAGTGATGGTGAGATAAGGTTTTGCAGCGAAACCATGCGTAGCAAAGGGAAATAAATTCAAGGTTCCTGCCACGCGCTTGCTTTGATGGTTACCCAATTTGAAAAGTAGCTGAGGGGCTTTTCCCAACATTGAACAATCTAATATCTATGGATACACATTCCAGTGACCACATTGTTGGTCTGTTTATTAGACCTGTTGGTACTGAAGCACCATCTTTGTTTGGAGTGAAGGAAATTTTGTTTCAAACATGGTCACTTAAAATGTATATGGACCAAGTTTACATTACTTAAGGTACTATGGTTCCTGTATGTTCTTTTTCATGTTGGCTAGCATTTACTTTCACATGACAAGTTGTACTTTACCTTGCTGTTGGCTCCCTAGTGGTTAAAAGGAAGCAAAGTTGCTAACCTCAGAAATTGCAAACTTTGTTATTCCTTCAAGAAAGCTGGCAATGACACCTCAAAACTGAAAGTTTTTAATAGGTATCATACATAATTTTGAAAAGCTGTCCATAGTTTACATTATTTGTTCACCCTCAGATGGAACGTGTAGTTTGAAATAGAGAGAGTGAGCAGCCACATTTTTAATTTGCTGTTAAAGCAAATTACAACTGTTCGTCATAGGAGACATTGAATCAGTTGCCTCAGAGTGGTTTTGTTACTAATGTTGGAATATTCGTATGAAACGGGAGGAACTTTTTATGAAGTGACAATTTTCCTGTATGATTTTTAAAAATCTTAATTTTTGTTAAGACTCAATCAGTTGTTTTCTTTCTTTATTTTTTATTTTCAGCTGAAATGGAGCTTGTCCATGGTATATCATCCCTGGCGGCCTTGGTGAAATACCTGGAGGTAACAATGTTGGATTTAGTTGATTTATATCAGGGTTTCAGTGGTCTTGGAAATCCTGGAAATGTCATGACAATTTAGAATTTTATTTTAGTGCCTGGAGAAGTCATGAAATTGTAGGAAGTCTTGGAGAAGTCATGGAAATATTTGCAAAGTAGCACTGGTTCACTTCAAAATTTATTTTCTTCACCTCAAATTTAGTACTGTATGCTTGCTGGAAATCAAGGTGCATATGTTAAGGGATCGTCATGGAGAACCATGAAAATTTATTCCTTTATAGAAAGTACAGGAACCCTGTTACATTGAAATAAAAGTTCTCATTACTGTTGCCAGATGATTTGTTGCTTGATTCCTAATCTCAATTTACATTGTTTTATTGTTTATAATGATCTGGCATGGAAGATTTATTCAGTTCATATGTGATCCTTGGTACACTGTAGTTTTAAAATTAATTGTTACCCTCAAGTGCCATTTGCTTAATTTTTCAATAGCTTAGTGCTTATTTTCTCAACAGCTAATGGCTGATGAGAGTAATTTCAGCCAATTTAAGTTGAAGACCTTTGACCTTAGCCAATATATGAAACTGGATTCAGCTGCTGTGAGAGCTCTTAACTTGCTTCCAACGGGTCAGGAGGGTAGGTACAGTGAATTTAAAACAAAACATATTTAGTTAGGTGACTTTGACTTTTAATGAAAGTTACATGTAACATAACTTACCTATAATATGGTAGGAATCATAAATTTGCAACTAGCACATTATTTATTTCCCAAGAAGATGATTGCAAATAATTGGTTAAAGTAAGGCAGTGTTCATCATTGCTGGCTGTGATTGAAAGCTTTGAAATAATCCATGGGTGTCATTGTTACCAGTCATGCTCCATTCATTTCTACCATTGATGCAACAAGAAATAATGCATTCTTAACTTAAAGAGGGAGGACCAGGGGTGCCAATCCAAGAAGGGGACAGATTATTCTGCCTACATCTAGACATTGTATTCTGTTTCTTATTTTTTATGTTTTTCTTATTTTCTTGTTTCAAATATCCTTACATCATTTTTATGCAAGGTTCACGTTTAGAAGTGAACCTAATGAAAGAAAAAGTTATCATTATTTAAATGTTTTATTCCCTCATCAGACGTCTATAATTGTAATCAAAAGTAATATTTTCATCATTTAATTAACAGGTACCAACAGAACTATGTCAGTTCTTGGACTTTTGAATAAATGCAAAACAGCTCAGGGTCAAAGGTTACTTTCACAATGGGTGAAGCAACCACTGATTGACAAGAACAAAATAGGTAAGGTTTGCCCCTCGTCATGTTATATTCATCTCTTGGTACACATCTGAGTAATGCAATATTTTTGAGTATGACTCCAGTCTAAAGAAATGAAATAAGGAAATACGTAGAATGGTAAATTGTCCATCCTAAGTTACATACATACTCGTCTAAAATAAGAGGAATCGCTAATATTTTCCCTGAAACTTATCGTCATTGTGCACAAGTGTCTTCTTGTTCAATACTTTCTCCTTCTGCGTTATCTCCATCAATTCTCTGTTAACTAGCTGATTTTTTTAAGCATGGTCAGAGATTTGATATCTATTGCAGTTACATGATAATTAAGCTTCTACAATGGTTCATGAGCAGATCATGAAAAACTAGAGCAGTTCATGAACATTGTAATTGTTTTTTATTCTTGTCATTGTTCAAACAAGACTTTGAAGTTTGACAAAGTGTCATTCTAACAGTTTGTACAGACGTTTAATTTTTCTTCTTGTAAACTTGCTGAAGTAATTTAAAACTAGGGCAAATGCAGTGTCTTAAATTTGAAATAACATACAGTACCCCATGATACTAATTCAAGATCGACTCTTTTCAGTCATTTGACAGTAATTTTGTTTTATACTTGTTTGTTGAATTTAGGGAAAACAACTCCTCTCATTTACCTTCTGTTTGTAAAAGTTGCATTCAAACTCATTTTGAGAGGTACTGTATTTGTACACAAAATTAGACAAAATTTGCAAGTGATTACTGATTTTCCTTGGCAACTTTAGGGTAACTACCTTTTATCTTAAATGATCTGTTCCATAGAGGAGAGGCTGAATGGTGTAGAAGCTTTCATGGAAGATTCTGAACTGAGACAGCTCCTACAAGATGACCACTTGAAACGAATCCCAGACTTTCAGAGACTTTCCAAAAAGTTTCAGCGAAAGAAGGCTACCCTTCAAGACTGCTACAGGGTTTATCAAGCAATTGATTTCATGCCAGAGATTATAGATGCTTTGAACCGCCATGATGGACAACACAGTACTCTCTTAAAGGAAGTCTTTGTTAAACCTTTGCAGGTACTGTATTATCTATGCCTTCAGAATATGATCCTGAGAAGCAATTATTCAAAAGATAGCTTTGATCATTTCAAAAATTTATAAAGTTCAAAACTTTAAAATTGTTATTTTAACTTAATTACATTTAATGTTTGGCTCAGTGCTACACTTCTTAGCATATGGGTGCAACCAGAAAAAGAAAATGATTATGAATTGAAGAAAAATACGAGTTCAGCCAGTTAAAAGCTCTAGTAAAAAGGAATATTTCAGTTTTATTTGGAAGGAGTTGATCGCATGACATTTCCTCACATTCTTTGGGAGATTGCTCTATAGTGTGGTCCTACAGGATCTGTCACAAGTTAAAGCCTTCTGTACACCATGTCACAGTTTATTGTAATGTCAGTTTTGGATCCTTTTCACTTGAAAGAAGGTCACATCAGTCACCTTATTGTTGTGAACTGAAATGGTGAACTCACTCTGTTTGACCCAACCAAAGTCAAATTTGATAGTTAGATGGGTTAGTTAGTTAGATGGAGTTGTACAGCCCAGTTTCCAACCTATTGGTTCAAGTCAAGATGGCTACAGCCTTTTTTTCCAGTTGTGGCCCACTGACTTGTTTTCCCTACTCTATTGCTTATGCAGAGCATCACGCACAACAGCAGTAGGTTCCATTTTTAGAGACTTTGGTATGACTCAACCTGGGAATCAAACTCGGGCCTTCCGCATGATAGGCGGATGCTCTTTGGTTAGACCAAACACACAGTCTAACGCACAATAGTTAGATGGGAATATACAACATGCCAACACCTGAGTGTTTTATGTAGTCAATAATATGAAAAAAATCAGTTTAAATATGGTTTCATGTATAAAGATATGGTTTAAGTTTAGGTTTGGTCTCAAATGCAGTTCAAAAATGGTGCAAGTTTCCTTTAGTTACCTTTTACAACAGGAGAAATACAATGGGCATATTTTACAACCCAACCCACAGGGGACAACCAAACTCAGAATCTCATTGATTTTTATGCCAGGCCTTGCCTTTGAATGCTTGAAGTTGCATGAGTATGTAATATTATTAGCATAATTATAGTTGAAGGTTAGTCTTCCTTTCAAAGTAATAGTATCACTGTGTTAAAGAGAAAAAATCTTACTTTGAAACCATTTAATAGAGAGTTAATAATATTATATTTCTCTGCTTTATATTGCATTCCAGGAATTTTTGATGGATTTTGCCAAATTCCAGGAAATGATTGAAACCACAATTGACTTGGATCAAGTCTTGCATCAGGAATATCTCATCAAACCTGACTTTGATGAAAACCTGAAAGGTACAATCTAAAAATCGTTTGGAGAAAAATTATTTGAAGATCCTTGCTTCCATTTATTCAGTTTGAAAAGGGTACCATTTTGTGGCTAGTTTTTATAGAAAAAGTAGTTAAATGATCATTGTGGGTATGTTCTGGTTGTAATCCAGTTACAGCCCTTTTTATGCTAGTCTGTTCACATGACACCAGAGTTAAGCTGTTTTAGTAGGGGATGATTCCAAAAAGAGTGAATGCAGTTGTGCAAGTTATAATGTATTGATGTGTTAACATTTCATAAAGTGGTGGTGTTGTGATGTCAGCTGGCATATATTCTTTACCACTGTTGAATTCCAATTGCATGCTGTATTACATTTATACTTTGCAGGAGTTCAGTCCCTTGAGATATATATATATATATTTATAGCCTGTTGTCGCTTCTGTAAATCACGAGCTGTTCTAGCGTAGTGGTCATAGACTCTGCCCGGAAAGCGGAGGATGGTGGGTTCGGTCCCCCATGCGGCTCAATTTTTCTCTCTGGTGTTTTTCGTCAACCGTTCCTTCTTTGATAAGAGTTTATACTCTATCTTGGATCGGTATAAAATTCATGATCGAATTCATTACTATAACACTTTCGACGTACACATTCTAACTTCGATCTACCAACTTCGACCTACTATATATATATATATATTTCATTTCATTGTTCACTAGCTTCCAAAAGAATTCTTTCTTTTTTTGTTGTTGTTGTTGCTTTCTCTAACAGTAAAAGTCTCAAGAATTTTTAATTTAACATTTCATTTTCTTGACATGAGCAGCAGAACTGACTTAAAATTTAAATTCTACTCTTTGCCCAGACAAAGGAAGTGTTATGCTCAACCTCAAATTAGGTGTAAACAGGCTGATTGCATGGAACAGAACAATTCAGTATTAATTAAGCTTTTTATTTGTGCAATAGGTCAAAGACTTTAAAATGCCTGAATTAAATATTGCTTATTTCTTATAAAACATTTGCTAGTTTGTTATAGAGTTTGAAGAAGGAAGAAATAAAAGAAGTGTCACTTCATAGGTTTGGTTCAGCTATGAATGAATCTTTTCTCAATTTTTTTTTTTGTATTTTAGCTTTGAGAGATAAAATGAATGAGTTAGAAACTGATATTCAAGCTCAACTGAATAAAGCAGCCAGAGACCTGGGTTTGGAGGCCAACAAGACGATTAAATTAGAATCCAACAATATGCTAGGATTCTTTTTTAGAGTTACACGCAAGGTACAGTACTAAGGAAGCTTTCATGTGATAGTTGTCAATCTGAACCAATGCTGTATTGAGTATTTCAAGTGCATTTGTAAAAACAAAAAAAACAAAAACAAAAAAAAAGAAAAAGTAACTGGAGTCAAAATGCTTACAATAGACACACGGACATAGGTAATTCCACCTACAGTGTTTAAGAAAGTATCAGTTTGAATGTACTAATTTGAAAAATTTAAAGGCAGTACTGTAAACTACATTTTGTCCACAGTCTACCAAAATCCCCAATCGACTCAGTTTTTTTTATTTGATATCAATAAAAAAGGACATTTGGTCCATGCATGCTTCCAAGGGTATCCCTGAATAGAAAAAATCGAGGAATGTGTCAAAATAAGGAAGATTTTTAGACAGCTGTCGGAGAGTCTATAGGAAATTAGGTTGGGAAAATTGAATTACTGCCATTTAAATGGAAAAAAACTGAAAAGCATTGTGTCTTTGAAGTATAACATTTTGACTAAAATTTGTCAATCCCTCCTCCCTCATCCATTACCCACCTCCCCAGCCATTCCTCCTCCTGTTTTGTTCATAGAACTCTATCCAGACTCAAATATGTGTCCTTGTCCTGGAGAGTTGTTTGAAATAGTTGTATTGTAAATGATTTAGTTGCCAGTTATTGTCTTTCAGTATGACTGGTTCACTTCTTCATAATAAATGTTACATTAACATTGGTTTTAACAGTAATGGATGTAATGGGTTTGATTTCTTGTGTTGGAACTGATATTTTAAAATGCTTTGTTTTTTTAGTACTCTGATTATGGTGTTTTACCCGTCAGTGTAGATGGGGTGTAGTCATTGTGGGGAGATGAATGTTGACTATGAAAATTTTCAGACAAAACAGTAACTGTGCTTTGTCCTTCATTTAGGAGGAGAAAGCTTTGCGGAACAGCAAGAAGTATGCAACCATTGACACTAATAAGAATGGAGTACGATTCACCAACTCAACCTTGAAGGCTTTGAATGAGGAACATATGGGAGCAAAAGAGGATTACAATGAAACACAGAAAGCAGTTGTGACTGAGGTTATAAACATAGCAGGTAAGATCTTGAATGTTTGATATAGCTTGTAAAACTTCCATGCATGGTGATTGTATTGTTAATAAAGTATGCAGTTTATCTAGAGGAAACAAATGCACAATAAAGAGCAGAGTGCCTGATTTTTCTCCTATCATATTACACAGCATAAGTATTCAATCACTTTCATTACAACTTCTAAATTATTGTGAATATTCAGTGGTTGAACAACATTAAATCAATTTCCTGTGGCTTTGTAGAATACATTAAGAGTACCAGGAGAACATGCAAGTACAGTATTGTTACAGCAGTTGTTTGTCACAAACCTGCACTATGCCAGCACCCAATTGGTACAACAGGATATGCATTCCTTCCAGCATAGTACCATCAAATAATACATCCCTATAGGTACTAATTTTGAATGGTACATATCACCATTTAAAAATGCACTCTTTTTGGTTTAAGAGGCAAAATCTGACACTCATGCATATAAAGTGATGCCAGTAACATGAAAATTAATATTAATGACCTATTAACTGCTTTTAAATCTAACAGCTGGCTATGTGGATCCAATGTTAGGACTAAATGATGTCACAGCACAATTAGATGTATTGATAAGGTTAGTGGACTTTGATTCATTATAACATTTAGTTATCATTGAATGCAAAATATACATGGAGAAATAAGTGGTCCTTACTCTCTTGAAGTCAGAAGATCATTTTCATTCCTTTTTTTTTACCTGAATTTTTACCCAAAAATCATTTCCTAGTTGGCAGCTCCTCTAAGAGGTTTTAGTGGCTGCCTGGGTTAGCAAGAAATCATTCTGTGAACATCCAACTATTATGTAATAAATTTCCATGGTGTGAGACAAATAGTAGACCAGTTGATACCTCGTTACTGAAAGTTTAGCTGAGTGTAAACAATACTGTTGTGCACCTTTGGGTGCGTAGGTTATGCAAACAGATGAGAGCATCCACCTCTCACACAGAAAACCGGGGTTCTATTCCAAGGATGAATCATACCAAAGACTTTAAAAATGGAACCCTTCTGCAATTGTGTGTGATGCTTGGCATAAGTGATGGAGTGGGCTGCTGGGAAAACAAGCCAGTGAACGACAACTGGAAAAAAGGCCTTGGTCGACTTGACTGGAACCAATGGGTTGGAAACTGGGCCATAAAACCCTAACTAACTAAACAAACAGATAAGACATTGAAAAGTTTCAGACAAGTCATTTTAGGAATTTGATTACCACACTTTTTGAGTAAAAAGTGAGGTGTCAGGGATACAGTTTCAAAAGGGCAGGAAACTCATAATGAGAAGGCATATGATGGTATAGGTCTGTTTGGGTCCTGCAGAAATTTTTCTGTCACAGGTGGTGGTCAAGCAAAAATGAAATTTCTATCTTTGTTAATAAAATACCAATACCATGGACCTTTTAAGTTAAACAATGAATAACATCCATGTTATTCGTGGGATATTGAGTTGGTAAAATGTTGCTTTGTGTGGACAGTAAATTTTCAGAGTAGATGTGCATGTACCAGGCTTGAATTACTTCAACACTTTTGGATTTAAGCACCTTCAGCGATGTCCAACTATGCACTTTATGTGCCTTTGCTCCATCTTGTATTTTTTATGGTGACACTGTATTTTTCACAGCATCATTTCTACCTTACCTTTTGGGTTTAGAGAAAAAAATTACATAACCCAGCACATTCAGATACATTCAAAAGAATTTGCAAATTGCTCTGTAGTGATCAGCTAAAGAAAATAAATGTTCTATTACAGAAAATAGTCAGGATTTTAAACACTATCCTAAACTTCACTGAAGAACACTTACCTGAAGGACCAAAAATTACACTTTAGCAGGGGCATAGCTAGGGTTTGTGGTGCCTGGGGCAAGAAGCGAAATTGACGCCCCTACCCCATCTTCCTGGGGTATCTTAGGCATACTTACATCACTCAAGATCTTAAATAGAACAAATGTTGGAGTCTGACCCAAAGAACTTCATTGATTGCATTATTCATGTTTAAAACCACAGACACAACGTTTTGATTTACTTGAATTATTTACTTTACTTGATTTATCATAGGGGGTGGAAGCAAGGGGGGGGTTGGGAGAGGGGGATTGGGCAGGCCCCCTGCCCCCCATAATTTTTTATGGCTTCGGGGGGGCATGCCCCCCTCCCCAATAACTGAATGTCGCAAAATAAATTTTTCAAAGGTAATTAAAACAATTTAAGTTGCTTTAATTACATTTCGGCTATTTTTTGGCTCAAATATTGCTTTTCAAAGTGCAAAAGTTGCAAAGCTTCTGGGGACTTTGCCCCCTGGACCCCCACATTAACGATAACCTGTAGGAGAGTTTACTTTCCCCCTTCAAACAGTTGCAGGGTATTCTGCAATTGTGCCCCACTCTGAATTTCGGAATAAATTCAGGGAGACTGTGACAAGCTTCATATCTTCGGAATCTCTTGACTTTTTACTCGTCAGGTTTCAGGATGGTTAATTTTCTAACAGATTCGGAGTGGCTAAAATTGGCTACCTTGATGTGGATTAAAGTGTGCTCCTAGCATCTGGCATGTTTTTACCCCCTGAAGGGATTTTTTTCAATTCCTGGAGATGCGCAAATTAGTTCCAAAGTCATACTTAGTGTGGTGGGTAGAATATTTGGGTCTATTAGCTCAAAAAGCTATTATTCATCACCGTTACTTCACAGATAATCACAACACAATTCCTGAAATTGTTGAATATCCAAATTCTTTCAAGCATTTGCCGGAAAATGGAAAAGTGTCATAGTAAGGGCAACATAGTTTGATAAGTTAAAGAGATAAAAAATTGTGGCACATTTGGGAAGCCTGTGGCTTAAAAGAAAATTATTCTTGTGACTGTTTTTAAATCTTGTTTAACACAATACCCGAAACGGCCAATTATTTTTATTAGCTTCAAATCTTTGCCAAAAAAGAGAAGATGCTATATTTAAAGTACAATTTTCATAGAAAATAAAATAGATCTGCGACACATTTGGGTAGAATGTGAAAAAAGGTTTCCATCATCCCAACTTCACACTGTAGTCTTGCAAAAATTTGCCCGAAATGGTCAAACATTCAGGCAAAGGTTAAAAAATGCTGGGATGTTTTCAATTACCAAATTAATTCAACAGATAGACAGGTCAGAGGGTGTTCAGGTGCCCAAAAGTTTGCCATCTATCCTGCTCTAGAGCCAAATACGGGCAATGGTTATGAAAATAGGGGTAATTTGTTTTTCGATACTTTAATGATGCAGGGTGAGAATGTCTTCCCGTAAGTCTGCTTGAAAATTCATTTCAACACACCTTGTAAAGTGACAGTTTTGTCAACAAGTGTTCCAATGGTAGTGGTATATTTTATCTGTTTCTTCTGATCAAAATAGCAACTGCTAAGATTCCCATAGGCCTAATTTTTACAAAAAAAAATCATATATAGTCGGAAGTTGGGGCACACAATTTTTTCAATATATGGTGAATTTATCCAAGAGTCGCAATAGAGTAAAAATTCATGAGCATGTTTTCATTTCAGTTTTGTAGTTTCCCCAGAAAATATGCAGGACAATTTTATCGATTGGTAGTGATACATTATAGGTTTTGATTTCTTGTAAGTTGTAGCCATGCCGACTCGTAAGTTTACAACAAGGAAGACAGAAAGAATGAAGACATTCATTTTTTCTTTTCCATATTACTCCAGTATATATTCTTTTTAAATTTTCGGTCTGACCTCGACCATCCTCAGAATACAACTGACAATGAAAAGCTAGTTACTGTGAACTGTAAAGGTACAGTATATAGGTGCACAAGAGTGCTGCCAAAAAGAAAGAGGATCAGAAACGGATCAATGAGCATTACACTGGTGAGCCTAGGGAGGACCATTCTATAGTCTTGTGCTTCTCTTGACAATCCTTCCAGTAGACCACTAATAGATCTGATGAGTTATAAAATTTTCCCACCCGAATACAGTTTTCCTTTAATTGAACAACTTTTTCTTCTTCATCTGAGCCTATTAAAACATTCATGTCTAGAAGAAACCCAAATCTGCAATCCAGATCATGTAGTCTCTCCGTTCTTTCGTTGATCTCCGCCATTAGCCTATCGACAGCATTTTCCATCACCCTCATCATCTCGTCCTTAGCCGACAGATTTGTGTCCATTGCTGTTTCTCCAGGCATTCTCTTTTTCTGTCTTTCTCGTCGCTCAGCGGGTATTTACATTCGTTACATATTTCCAGACCTCCTTGTGGTGACTCATGACAAACTTTTTCCCTGTTCTCTTCAAAGTGTTGATGAAGCGCCTTTATATGACAGCTTACTTCATAAAATTTCATTGTTGGGTCTTGGAGCCTTTTCTGGACTAGGTCGATTCTCCCAAGAATGTAGAAATTCTCGAGCTTTCTAATAGAATACACAGGAAGTCTGTAGGTTGTATAGTTAGCCAGCGAGAATTCTCACAAAACTTGATGGATTGTTGCCAATTTATGCGTTCATTTGCCCCTTCTCTAGTTTAGATTGACATTTAATTGTGTCAATATTACTAAATTATTTAAACATGAAATTGCTATATCAATGCAAATGGTAGGTCCAACATTTTTTTAAGTGATCTCAATTTAGCCCCCCCTTGCGGTGGCGCCCTGGGCAACGTGCCCCCTCTTGCCCCCCCTTGCCTCCCCTACAGCTACTGCTACGCCACTTTACTTTAGTGTTTTTTTGTACTGTAGTATGAATTGAACAGGGATACATTACTCTAGGAAAGTGTAATGAATGCTTGAGGTACCTTTAGTTGCTTAGTCAAACTTCACTCAAACAATTGCTCAGGAGTAATGACTTTAAATGTGGTGGTATGAAAACTACTATGCTAGCTCTCCATCCTCTATTAATAATCAGCTGGCAAAATGTTTGTTCTTTTTTCCTTTTCTTTACTTCTCATTTTTTATTTCTTTTGTCTTCTCAGCTTTGCCCAAGTTTCATCCAGTGCACCAGTATCTTATGTTAGGCCAAAGATTTTTGGGAAGGGTACTGGGGATATCAAACTTGTCCAAGCCAGACACCCTTGTCTGGAAGTCCAAGATGACGTGGCGTTCATTCCAAATGATGTTACATTTGAGAGGGGGAAGCAGATGTTTCACATTATCACAGGTCCCAATATGGGTGGAAAGTCAACATTTATCAGACAGGTGAGAGAACTGAAGGAATGTTTGTTGAAGAAATTTTACTTTATTTTGTCGATGGAATTTAAAACTTTCAGTATTATAGAGATCTGCAACTGAGATTGAAAGCAAAATTCAATGATACAGTGACTTTAAAGCAGGGCAAACAAGTACCATAAACGCATTGTATTATGGAAAGTATTGCATATTAAAATGAAATTCAACATGTCTTGCAGAGCACATATTACCTGCATTGGTCTGTTGCTATCTGAACCGGGTTGCCCAGCAACAACAAGCTAACCCATGTGGCAGTGCCAGTATCTTACAGAATATGTGATGATGATATCACATAGACCTTATTTACATTACTTGAAAAAGCAAGTCTCTTGCTGCAGTCAGTCTGACATGCGTGGAAACAAGCAAGCAATTAATTTGATCAAGTATGACTTGCAGTTTGTGGACACCAGATCTGATTGATACAGTGTGTTAAAGTGTAGTGTTAACAGAAGCATATGACCTTTGGTGGACAGCTATTTGTTCTAGCATCTCTTTGTTCTGATGTCTCAATATAAAGTCAGAACATAGATGTGTAAATATCTTTTGTGTAATCCTTTGCCCACTTTCTTATATTCAATGTGGCAATACAAAGTGTCAAGTATAAAGCATAACCAGGACCCTGTGTACTTACCTCTATACTTTGCCTCTGTGAGTGGGCTAGGGCTTGTAGAATATGCCCACGGTATTTTCTGCCTGTCATAAGAGGCGACTAAAAGGAAACCAAACGTGAAATCAAACAATACTTGGTAAATTAGTTTGAACTTTGTGAACTTTTTATGAGTTGACTGACACTTTATAACACATTCGTGTTGGTGTGTTGTTAAATCTCATCTAACTAACTAACAAATTACCTCTATACTTATTTATTTTATTTATGGACAATGTAGAGGATTCACATTTATAATTAATCTGTAATTGGTAAATGGCACAAACACCATTTTTATGAGAAATGTCCACAGGTTGAAGCAAATTTTTTTAGAACCCTAGGTATGCAAATATATTTTGACCAAAGACTTGCAGTAAGTAGCATACTACTTGCATTTTGCATATTTGCCTTCTAACGTGTTTTTGGTTCCTTGTGTTAACAAAGGAACCTATGTAGTCAAGTTGGCGTGTGTGTGTGAGCTTGTGAACAATGCCTTGCCGGGTACAGGCCGCTCACGAGAGCTGAAGCCTCGCACATCTTTCCTTGCTCACACGGAGCTCGTAACTGTCGTAGCTGCCCAAAGATTCGGACACTTGAATGAGCTCTGTCACGTGATATGCAACAGCACGCCCTCGCTCGCGGCATTCACGTGCTGTGTGACATAAACGGCTTAAGTGGAATTCCGACCATTTCCTTACGGGGAACAGTTCTCTGTACCCCGTAAGGCATTGAATACGGGTATGCCCTGCATGTATGTGTGTATGTGACACATTAGAATGCAAGGTATGTGACACGATAACACTATAACCGAGTACGCAATTTTTCTCAAACTTGGTGTGTACGTGTATCATATTCAGGAGATGTGCCCTACTGTTTTTGGTGCCCATATCTTCATATTAATGAGTGTACTGGGCTTAATGTGTGCATTGGAATGTGAGGTATGTGACACGATAACTCAATAACCGAGGGCTCAATTTTCATCAAACTTGGTTGGTACATGTATTTTATTGAGTTGATGTTTTTGGTGGTCATACATTGCATATTAATGAGTGGGCGGGACTTAATGTAAAAATTCTTAAAATGACATCTTGCCACTGAAACATTTTCGAGGGGTGGTGTAATGGAGATTTGTGTTCGTCTAAGTGGAGTAAATGTGATGACCCAGATTGACCTCATTTGACCTTGTGACCTTTGTCACCTTTTTGGGGGGATGCCTGGATTCGTCTTGATCAGACAAACCAAAAAGGCAATAATACTATCCTCCTAGGATGTTCCTAACTCTAGTTATTGACAGTTAAGTGACAAGAAAGTTAGTGTGTAGGTCATATGCAAGGTATGGAGTGCAATAACTCAATAAGCAAGTGACATAGGGGAATGGCTTAATGGAAAGTTGTGTTCATCTGAGGAAAGTGCAGGTGTTGACCTACTTTGTGACCTCATTTGACCTTTGTGACTTTTTGTGATGCCTGGATTTGTCTTGTTGAGACAAACAACAAAGGCACTTATACTACCCTTCTATGATGTTGCTAACTTGAGTTATTGTCATTTCAGTGAAAAGTTAGTGGTGTGTGTGTATGTTTGTGCATTATATGCTTTGGAATGCAAGGCATAAAGTATAATAATTCAATAACCAAATCATAAAGCACACACAAGCAGGGATGATCCTTTAGCAAATATATCTGGTTGTCCAGAGGACAGACAACCTGCACTGGAAATTGGTTGTCCTTCCCAAAACTTGGTTATGTCCCCCACGACAAATGCAAAATACCTTTGCAAGCTATAACAGTATTTTTTAGTAATACAGTAGAAAAATAAAAAAGCTCTGCTGTAAGCTATGTTACAATAGCAACTTAAAATTCAAGAGAAAACACAGAAGAGGCTCATCTGGATGCTTTCATACCTTATGGCAGACATGTCCCTTAGACTTTTTGGGTGATATGTCTTTGTTTAATTGGTATAAATCCAACTGAAGTTTGTAAAATGCAGTGTTGACCTACTTTGACTATATTTGACCTTTGTGACTTCTTTGTAAGGTCTGGATTTGAATTATTGAGATGGACCAAAAGGGCAATGCCAATTAACTACTCTCATATACTGCCCCAAACTCAAGTAAATGACAATTTAGGGAAGGTGATGTGTGTATGTATTTGTCACATGGAAATGGGATGTATGCAGTGTGATAACTTGGAAAATCCAAGTGTTCAATTTCTCTCAAACTGCAAATGTTTGATTTGAAATCTAATGTGCCTGTTTGTTTTTGGGTGAAGGCCAAAAGTCATTGGGGCTAAAGGTGCCAATTATGCCTTACCTTGCAACTCCTTAAATAAAAAAAAATCATCTTAAATGCAAGGAACCATAGTGCCCTTGGGCTCTTGTTTTGTAATTGGCGCCTTGCAGCCCTAGGCCAAAGCCATCCTATGAGAATGGAATAGAAGCCTTTAACACTACATGCTTGTACAGAAGCCTGGAGACCTCAAGGCCACTGAGGTCAGAGGTCAAGCCTGGGCAAGACCAGCTTTGACTAAAACAATCACTTGCAGCAGTGAAATGGAAATCACCTTGCAATAAAATGTATTAGTTTTGTTTGTCCATAAGATGTATTACCTATATTGTGTGTCTGATTCTTCTTTAAACAGACTGGTGTGATTGTTTTAATGGCTCAAATTGGATGTTTTGTGCCTTGTGACAGTGCAGAGATATCCATCATAGATTGTATCCTTGCCAGGGTGGGGGCAGGGGACTGTCAACTCAAGGGTGTGTCAACCTTCATGTCAGAGATGCTGGAAACTTCCTCTATCCTCAGGGTTTGTAACTTAATTAGTTTTACATGTCACAAAAATTTGAATATCATATTACAGGCCTTGAGTTTTTAGATCTTCCAGGTGGGCTACAAATCTCACTCCTAAAGAAATTTAGGAGTGTGGTATGTGTGCTCTTTTATTAAAATTCAATACATTTGCCTCAGTTCCCATTCTTTATCTCTAGGTGTGCAAAAAATTGCACTTCTCAAAGTGATTAAAGGTGGGGGATGGTGTGCAATCCCTGTGGAATACCTAAAAATTCAAGGCCTGATATTTTCAGAGTAATCAGTTCCTCGTCTCTTCCAAGGTGCAGTTGTATTGCTTGTACAGTCACAGATCAATTTGTCTCACATTTGGGAGATTCTGGAACTTGATTTGGCATGTTAGTGTCGTACCTCATAGGGTTAAGGTTTCACAATGAAGAATTTTCATGTGCAAGAGCAGATATCATTTTAATTGTCTCAGACACTCACCTTTTCCCACCAATTTTTGTAATTTTCCATTATAAATGAATGCCTTGTTTTAACTTGCAAAAAACTATGAAATTTGTATAGGTCTATTTTGTTACAAATTATTTTGTATTAAATTATGAGAAATGGGTTGACTTTGTGAAAATATTTCAACTTTAGAATGGCACAGAGAACTCGCTGATCATAATTGACGAACTTGGTCGAGGAACATCCACATATGACGGCTTTGGTTTAGCTTGGGGTATATCAGAGTAAGTAGCAATACATTCTTGTCTTAACTGATGCACTATATCAAGATACCCCCTGCTTCAATTAAAATTACTCTTCTTGCTGGATAAAAAAAAAAAATTGGATACAGAACATCTCAGGCAGTCTGTAATAAAGGTGTTCTTTTGTGTATCTCTAGTAACTTTTTCAAATTTTCAGTGTCAAATATTTTGAACCTTCCCTTTGAGTTGTTTGTTGCTGGTATGAAGCTATTCAAAATAGCTTCAATTCTTCTGTGACGTTTCATTTTAAGCTGCCTACTTGTAAAAGATACATGTCGTCTCTGCATTGTAAATGAAGTCAATGTGAGCTGATAAGTTAATGGTATAAACATACTATTTTTGTCATTTTTGTGATACATTCGTATTTTCTTTTTTGAATTTACAGTTTCATCGCTAGAAAGGTGAAAGGATTTTGTTTATTTGCTACTCATTTCCATGAACTCACAGCGTTGGCTGATCAGATCCCCACAGTAAACAACTTGCATGTTACAGCTCTCACTGCAGATGGCCAGCTTACGTTACTCTACAGGGTCAAACCAGGTATGTATGGTCTGATGTGTAGGTTAGTTAGATGGAGTTTAATGACCCAGTTTCCAACCTATTGGTTCAACTTGAGCCCACCATGGCCTTTTTCCAACTGTGGCTCACTGGCTTGTTTTCCCTACTCCATTGCTTATGTGGAGCATCACCCGCATGATACTTTGGTATGACTCTACCTAGGAATGTAACACAGCCTTCTGGGTGAGAGGTGGATACTCTATCGTTAGAGCAACACACAGTCTTGGTTTGATGTGTAGGAGAAAGTGAGGGAGTTTTAGGGAAGTATCACCTGAAGTAGCTGTGAGATGGTGTGAAAGTATTACATTAATATTGGTGTGTCGTGTACTGCTGTTTGATGTGTTTTGATATTGTATGTTGTGATTCTATGTGGTTTTATGTATGGTGGGATGATGTATCCTTTTAATGCTATGTTTTGTTTTATGGTGTGGTTGTGCATATTGTCATGCTGAGTAATGTTGTATGGTGTGGTATTGTACATTTTGATGCTATGGTGTTGTATGGTATGGTGCCTCCCCCCCCCCCTCCCTCAGACATTTCCAAGCATGGTCTTCAGTTTTCCAATAATAACGTTATTCCATATGACATGAATAAAAGTAGCCTTTTCCTTAATCTGGGCAAAGTATCCCAGCCTTCTCTCTCATATAAATGTCATATATTATTTATAAAGTATAAAATAATGCGTAATTGTCAAGGATATAGTTCGTAATTGTATCAAAATTTTAGCCCAGTACCGGCCGCCCAGAAGCGTTGATAGCGCTACCAGCACCAATAGCAGTACTGAATCAGCACTGTTATTAGTGCTGGTAGCTCTACCAATGCTTCTGTGTGGCCAGTTCAGGTTTACAGGCTCATTCGACCACTGGTCATATGAGTTAATATGGTTCGTAAAGTTATGATTTCAATTTATCTATAATGGTGTGCAGCTCCTTGAAACAGAAAAGTCCAGAACAAATTTATGTTTGATATTTTGAAGAGGAACATATTCTAGGCATAGCTTACTGGGGAAATTTTTGCTCATTTCCTATGATTGGTTCTCGAGATATTAGAATTGAAGTTGACATATTTTCTACAAAGAGTGAACTTGCAACAAGTAGACGTGATGTCATGTATTCACATTGATGGAAATGTTTAGTAGTTTTTCTCTCAAATTGAACACCATATTTATACAATTTAACTGTAATATGTTGTAACCATAAGTGCATCCCAATCAATGGAAGGTTAAAAACTTAATTTGCCTTAAGGGCAAGATATCATCCCTTATCAATTCAAGATCAAACAGCAAGATCAAAAATAAATAAAAAACAAAACAAAACATTGACCATCAATATGAATACATGACATAGCACCTGCTTGGTTCAAGTTTACCTTTTGTAGAAAATGTGTCAACTTCAGTTGCTAATATCTCGGGGACCAAACATGAGAAATGAATGAAAACTTCACCAGAGTGCTTAGAATATGTTGGTCTTTAACATATTAAACAAAAATTTGGTTCTGGTCTATTCCTTTTAATGGAGATTTTACTTTGCTACAAAGAAAATGATAAAATGTCACATCGTCCTGTAAAGGAGCCAGTACACTTTATCTGGTAATTTTCTGATCATTTTGCAGTTAGATTTTCTTTTTATTAAAATGAAGATTTTATTGCAAAGGAAAGCTCAAAATAACGACTGCTTAAGTTCTACTTACAAGCCTGTTAAATGCAATTTCCGGCTATCTGAGAGTTCATGATTCTTCAAAATTTTCTTTACGCTCCGCGCCAACCGATGGTGGCACTCCGCTTAGATAATCTTTCCAGCTGTCAGTCACCACTTCTCATGCCCCTCCCCCCCCCAAGAAAATATTTTTGCACGACATCCCCTGATACTATTTGAGACGTCTCGGTCTCAAATTGAGTTTGCCCCTCCAAACAAATTTCCATATATCCCCCCTTGGTGAATGTTGTATGTATGTGTTGTTTTATGGTGTGGTTGTGTACATTGTCATGCTGAGTTATGTTGTATGGTGTGGTGTTGTGCATTGTGATGCTATATGATGTTGTATGGTTTGATATTGTATGTTGTAATGCTATATGATGTTGTATGGTTTGATATTGTATGTTGTAATGTTATATGATGTTGTATGGTTTGATATTGTATGTTGTAATGCTATGTGATGTTGTATGTTGTAATGCTATGTGATGTTGTATGATGTGATATTGTATGTTGAAATACTATGTGATGTTGTATGGTGTAATACTATGTGATGTTGTATGGTATAATGCTATGTGATGTTGTATGGTGTAATGCTATGTGATGTTGTATGGTGTGATATTGTATGTTGAAATACTATGTGATGTTGTATGGTGTAATGCTGTGTGATGTTGTATGATGTGATATTGTATGTTGAAATACTATGTGATGTTGTATGGTGTAATGCTGTGTGATGTTGTGTGATGTTGTATGATGTGATATTGTATGTTGAAATACTATGTGATATTGTATGTTGAAATACTATGTGATGTTGTATGGTGTAATGCTGTGTGATGTTGTATGGTGTTATTTTGTACTCCACTTTCACATCACACAAACATTGTTATTCCAGTTAAATTTTGTGTTAAGTTACTTCATGTTGTTTGCATGGCATTTTGATGTTGTATATTGTAATGCTGTGCTGTGTTGTGTGGTGCTTCATGATGAGATGTTAAATGCTGTCTGGTGTAATATGGGTCAAAATCCTTATTAAACTTTCATTCATTGGCTTTTTTGTTTTCTCTTTTAAGGGGTGTGTGATCAGAGCTTTGGAATACAGGTGGCAGAGTTGGCCCATTTCCCTCAGAAAGTAATTGACTATGCTAAGGAGAAAGCAGCTGAATTGGAAGACTATCAGAGCATAGCTGCATCTGATGGAAATATGCAAGGACTTGATGAACCAGCTGCCAAGAAGAAACGTATGGCTAAAGAGGTAAGTGTCTGATAAATGTAACTTTTATCATAGCTGGCTCTGGATAATGAATGGAGAGCTTGCGATATAAAAAATGTTTGTCAGAAAGGTTTTGTTAAGAATGTTTTTGATGTCAATATTAGATTGGTAAGTTTGTGTACAATGATAAGGTGAAATATGGGATAACGAAATATGGGAAAATAGGTAAATCTCTGTGTGAATTTTAGTAAGTTTGTGCATCAGTTTTTCATTCTGAATTTTCAGGCAAGAGTGTAGTTATCTGTTCATACTCCATACAGGATGGAGATGTCTGCTCATAAATATCTGTTGGGGAAAATATTGGAACTTGACAGTTACAGTGATGTGGCATTTTGCATCCCAGCTAGAAATGTTTTAGTACTATGTTATTATTGATATAAATATAATGGAGTTCAATAATTTGTGTGGACATGAAGGTGTCCTTCGAATTCTAGAGATAAACAAAGCACCCATGAACCTAAGACATGAATTCCAAAATTTGAGTTTACTCAAGAAATTTGTAAAATCATTTCCTGTTTAGCTCATCCCAAATCTAAGATGGGTTACTTCATGTGATCTGACACTGGGGATTGCAAGTGAATTGCCTTTTTGGTTTAAATCTTTGTACTAAATTTTGCTATAAAGTTGGGTTGATACTACAACTTTCTTTCAGTCGGCCATACTTAGTTAAAAGGCTTAATGTTTTATGTATGTGCCACATGAAAATAGGGAAACTCAGCGCACTATGTGCTGATCTGTATAATGCATGTTTCTCTCAATTCAATGTGGCAATGAATAAGTAAGCTTGCTTGTTCTACATTGTGTAAATGTTCAGCCACTGCTCAACTATAATTGATTTAATAAAATCGTTCTTTGAGTTAAACACTTTGAGGTCATCCTGGGAACTGTAGAACTCATTCTTAAGAGAGAAAAAAAATAATCTGTTGCTTACTCAAGGTCAATTAAAACTTTGTATCTTTAAATGTTTGTGGGTTTTTATCAGTGTCTTCTCAACTTTGATTTTGTTTGGTTAAACTGATGGTACCAATCAATTCTTCTGTGTTTGAAATGGGGGTCATTTGGCATTTAAATTGTTGCAGCCTCTTTAGTTATAATTCAAATATTTGTTAGGGATACAGGAATTAAAGAAGATTGCTTTATAAAAAAAACCTGTGCTTGCAATTTATGTCAAAGTTTGTGAAATCTTGTTTAGTACATGAAGTACACTTTCCTTTTGGTTTTGCAGTTAATTTGCTAGTAACCTTAAATGTAAATATTGTGTTTGTTTCAATAGAAAAAAATCATAATATTAAAACCAATATTTTTTGACCAAGAAAGATAGACTATTTAAAACAAAGCAGCATGGTAGCTGTATTTTCAAGAAATAAGATCTCACAGATGGAAATTAAGTTGTTTGTTGTTCAAGAACAATTTGTTCACCCAAAGTTTCAAAAATTATAAAGATTCAACTTTCATAAATGCTTGAATGTATAATGTTTTGAGCATGAAACTATTGTTGGGATTTATTGTTTACACTGAATGATTTTACAATTAAATGTTGCACTATCTTCTTTATGCAATGTTACTGTATTTTTAAGCAGTGCTTTCCTTCCAAAGTGTTTTGAATTCTGTCAATAACTTTGTGATATCATGTTAAAGTTTAAAACATTTTATTATACCATTTCTTGTAGGATGGTGAAAATATTATTGAAGACTTTGTGTCAAAGGTCAAAGGTCTTCCCTGGGATAGCATGACAGAAGATGAAGCTTGGAACAGAATGCAGGAACTGAAAGAAGAAGTTGCTGCAAAGAAAAATCCTTACATTGAAGAAATTTTGACCAGAGGTCAAGGATTATCTTGAAGATTTTAAGGAAAAATGAATTGTCTCCTTTGCCTAAGGAGAAGTTTAAGGAATTTTCATGACTAGAACGCTTAATATTCCGTTTTAAAATGTTAAAAGACATATGTAGTCTCCTCAGGTTTGATTTACCATTGTGCCTCAAAGCAGACTTACAACTTTAATACTTGAAACATACTCCTTCATGTCTGCACCTCTCATTTCTGCTAAGATCAATCATCATCAAACTGAATGTTTGTGACAATTTTAGGAAACTATCAGTGATGTAGTTAAGTCAGGACTTGATTCAAACCCTCCAACTATACCAGACTTTAAGAATTCTGGGGAATTTTACTGTAACATAGAGACTTGAGTGGATGACTTGACTAGAGTCCCTGATATAACTGCAGTACTTGACATGAAAAGTTTGATGTGACAACATCTCTGGAAACTATTGCCTTGTTGTTTGTACTTAAAAATCTTTTTGTGCGAAGATACCCTAACAAACATTTTCTTGATTTAATTACAGACTTACTCTTAATCATACAGCAAGCAATTAAAGTGATTACCATCATGTAAAAGAACATTATTTTATGACTCTCATCCTGCAGGAGAAAAAAAAATTAAGCAAGAGCAGCAAGGAAGATTTAACAGAAGATGTACTTATTTTATTTAAAGAATGGTAATTCTAAGTCTTACGTGAGAATTGTTGGAAATATTTGATAGTAAATGAAAGATTTACTGATGTAACCAGACCACCTTTGAGATTACAGAGAGCATCGACAAACAGAGGACGCTGTTGTGAAATAACTCTTCCAAGACGAAGAGTTGGTACATGTATGTAGAAGAAAATACCAGGTGTTTTAGTAGCAAGTTCTACATTATAATCTGATGGTCCAACAATCAAGTTTACAGTACTGATACTCATCATGTACAGACGTGGATCCAACCATTCCAAAAAGGGGGGCTGACTCGAGAAAGTAGGGAAGTGAGGATGTTGCACTGCTAATTTCCCATATGTCTTATTGTTTATCTGGCGAAAAAGGGAGGGCTGAGGCCGTAAAAGCACCCTCTTGGATTCATGCCTGATGTAGGAGAGCGGTATAAGGAATATCATCATTTAATTATAGCTGACATTTCAGGAACATTATATGTAGGAGGGACTAAGATGAATGTATCTGTCAATACTCTCTGGTAGTTATACTAAGTATGTCCTTTGCCAACTAGACTTACCCACTTTTCCAGTATTTCCTATCATTGTAAATATCTTATTATGCAAAGCAAAATGTACAAAGTTTTCAGTCTTATTTTGCAAAGGCTGATTTTTCTTTACAACTTAGTAACAGCAATCTTTAGACAAAGATAGATCATCATAAGATGCAGAAAAAAAAAACTCATGAAAGTAACTTTGTTAAAAGGTGCAAGGTTTAATAAAATGTGCATGCACGATGAAAATTTACCCTTGGTCATTATCTTTTATTGAGAAGTGTACGATTTACCCCTTTGATGAGCAGACCAACTGCATGGTCAAGTGGTTAGAACAGTCAAGTGGTTAGAGCATTGTGGAGCTTGAATCCTTTCCAGGTTGGGTCATATTGAAGGCTTAAAACACGAAACCTACTCTCACTGTGCTTAGTGCAAACCATAAACAATGGAGTAGGGAACACAAGCCAGTGAGTCACAACTGGAAAGAAAGGCAGTGGCCGACCGGACTTAGACCAATCAGTTGAAAACCGAGTTGTAAAACTCCATCTAACTAATTAACCATTTGGAGAACCATTCATCATGACCATTGTACCCTCCAATTATGCAGCCATACTTTCTGCTGAGGGTACTTTATATTTATTTAGTCTCAGATAAGGACCCTTGAATGAAGGAAACTAGAATATGGAACACTGGAGAATTTTTTTATAACTTTAAAAATATGACTGTTGACCTGTGCAGATTGTTGAGATTCAATAAACTGTCAATATGAGTTTGTCCTTTAATAAAAAATGAGCGACCTTCACTTCTCAAAGTGAATGACTTCAAGAATTTGTTGGAAGTTTGCTTGCGATGGGGATGATACAAGAACTGCGGATCCCTTTTGTAGTATCACCCTTAATAGGAAAAGAATACAGGGTATTTTCTGTGGAAAGTTGAAATGGCAAGTTTAAGATGACACGGCATGCAATGGGTTGTAATATTCCAAAACGCATCCGCCTCTCACGCGGAAGGCCCGTGGTCTATCTCCAGGTCGATTCATACCAAGGACTCTTAAAATGGAACCTACTGGCGTTGTGCGTGATGCTCCGCATAAGCAATGGAGCAGCGAAAACGAGCCAGTGAGCCACAACTGGAAAAAAGGCCGTGGCCGGCTCGACTTGAACCAATAGGTTGGAAACTGAGCCGTAAAACACCATCTGACTAACTAACTCAAAGCGCGCCCAATATTACAACCCTAATACAGAAATGTTCACACTAAATCAAAGTTTGGAAAACTTTTCCTCGGATTTTGGAAATGGGGAATGACTTAATAGTGACAACCGATTGTCAAAGATAGCGGTCAATTACAGTGCTGTTTTCTTTTTCTATTATTAATTTCACATTTTCTCTGATATGGACCCTTGGTTTTCAAATATTTGTCTTCAGAAGACAAAGTTTCGGAAACATTTTGAATGCCATTAGGGAGACTCAATTCGCATGCCTAACATAACATTATGTAACAACAACGACCCTTCGTCGCCATGCAATCTCAGATTTGCTAATGAGGAGGGCTGATGATTATCCAATAATCCCCAAACGATTCAAATTTTCTTACAGAAAACCCAGAATCCAATATTTTGTGTAGTACAAACTCCATATTTTCAAATATTTGTTTAAAACAGGCAAAACTTTCGGCGTGCTTGGCGCGCCACTAATTAAGTACACATTCACTCTTTTAATGCCTGATTACCATCTGAATTGTGGACTGCATGATGTGCTCTCACTGTAGTACAAGAGTCCAGAATAAAACATTTTCTGCAATGCGAAATCTGTATTTTAAAATGATTGTTAAAAAAAGAGGGGTGCTCCTCGCGCTCATCAAGTTTCGTACGTAGGCCTACTAAACAAAAAATATGTAACGGTTTAAAACGAAATAGAAAGAATTGAGTGCCTGCTCCCCCTGCAAAAAGGTCAAGTTACACAACTTGGCAAGATGCTTAGTGATTCTCATGCCGTGGTTTACTTCTGTTGTTTGAATCATGGCTTAGGGAAACCGCCTTAAAGGGGAATATTTCATTTAAAATTCTCCAACATAGGATGCAAAGAAAATAGCTGGAGTCATTATCAGACCATTCAGTCTCAACAAAAAACCCCAGTAATAGTTTAATCCGCACAAAATACTCGTTACAAATACAGTACATCACACTCTCTGTGCTAATAAATATTAATTTAAAAGGGACATTTTTTTCTTTAAAACAAATGCAATATTTTCCCTTTGAAGTCTCCAATCACACAGGGTCATGCTGTCATATGAACGATGAAACTTGGAGACAGATTCCGTGAAAATACTTTCAGTGTCATTCATGGTAGCGTAAATGAAAGTAAGTTGGAGGATTAATTAGCTATTGTAAGTTAAAACGAGTCTGTGTTTTTTATTTTACTGACAGTCCCTTAGATGAACATTAGTGCAGGTGTTTCTCCTATGAATGTCCGTGAAAAGGACCAAGTGTCTTTGTTACATACTTGGTAACATACCTGGCTTGAGTGTAGGCCGATACGTTGAAGTGTTTTGTATGGCATGGCATTGTATCATGGTCTGCAGCCTGTCAGTGCCGATTCTCATATTCAGAAAAGTTAAACCTTGCCGTTTTGTTCTCCCTGGGGGCTGTGACCTTTTGCCCGTATCCAGGTCACCAACCAGGGCATAACCTCTGCCCGGCTGAGACGCCGAATTCTGCCTGATTCAGCAAGATTTTGGCATCTCCCGCTCCCCGTCCCGTACGGCCATACCCTCCAGTAACTAGGTCTACAACCTTGCCTGGTCATGTGACAATACTTCCTCACTAAAATATGAAGGGGGTTTTCCAAAGGCAAAATTCATTGTCCCCAAAATATGCAGGGGAATTTCTCTTTTAGGAGATAAACACCATTCTAATAGCATAAAGCATTCTGAAGAATTCGTAAGATAATAATTTTTAAGTAATTGGACATGTGTCTTGAGTTAGTGCATTATGGTCTGTGATGTCATTGCGACACATAAATTTGACACTCCATTCAATGTGATAACATTTTTTATGCCGCTGCAGGGCATAATAAGCAAACATTGTTTGCTATATAGTTAGATATATGGTGAAGCGTAGTCAGGCAGTGATACTGTAGATGTGCGGTGCGCGCAAAGACATTCAAACATTTTAACGGTTTCAAGTTTCAAGTGCAAACATGACGTTCCATTATAGAAAAGAGAATCTTAGGTAATGTACCCACATTTTACGTAGCTTTCTGGGGCTTTGCTGAAAAGTGTTTTTTCTTTTTTTGAAAATAATCAGTCTTAAAAGTCAAATGTCTTGAATTAGGAAAACGGCATTACGACAGGGCATGGGGACATGGTGTGGAATATTCTTTTCTGGTCTTATTCGTGAAATGTTGGGAGTAACTCACGCGTTTGCCTAGAATATGCATGTCATGAAATGTCATTAAAGATATGTGGAGGCGAAGTAAGAAGAAACATGTCGGTTTTTGCCGTTAACAAAATATTGCTCGAATTTGTTTCGTAAATGAATTAAACAAGGCAAAACAAATATAACCCATGTGGGTTTCCCTAAACATGCTTGAAATCATTAATGAGGATGGTATTCGGCAGCTTTTGAAAAATGTGTCCCGAAAAAACAAACCCATGCCAGACTGAGTCTTTACTATCATAGCCAACGTAAACACAAATGCATCGATTAGTTGATCATCATTAGAGAACACCTCTCAGGCGGTACAAAGATTTTACTCGTTCTTAACCAGGGTCAACATTTTGATATGAAGGTTCATTTACAAGCATGTATGAAGATGACACAGACACAAAAGGCGTTCAAACAGACACAAAAACAGGTTTTAAGTGCTAAATCCACCCTAATGCAAATAACTTCCCGCCCTTATTTATAGCTTCGTACGGTTCTCTTTGAACTGGGTGTCATCTTCAATGTCTCCTATAGTAGTTTGTTTTCATGGTAAATATTTACAACAAACTTCGTGCAAAATCTTTGAAGACAAGTCTTGATCATCCATGCGTGATGGTATCTACACATTTCATGTTTAAAAGGATAAATAGATTGTGTGACATTGTGAAATGATAGAGGCTTACTACAATACGCTCCACAAAACCATAGAAGAATTCAAAACAACTGCAAAATTTAACCCATTGCTTACTATACAACGACGGGAGTTTGTATAGGAGCTGTTTGAATCCGACGGAGAAAAAATATCTCACATCGTTTCTTACTCGAAGTACGTAAGGGCATTTTATAGTCTCATAAAGTTATTTGAACAACGCAGCAAGTTATTGCCATCTTGGGAAACCTGTTCATACGGAATTATTTACCGAATTCTTGCGTTAGAAGTAATTGCATCTGTGTGATTTAGCACTGTAGGACTCGAACTAAAACCTGAAAACGGATCAATAAAATGGACAGGACTTTTATCATTTTCCCTCTTTACTTGGTATCTCTCTGCTCTCAGGTTTTCTCAGTAATTGGTAAGTTTTTGTTTTTAATTTTAAAAAGTACTTGAAATTAATTACTGCAGATATAATTATCGATAGGGATGTGTAGTTGAGGAACAACTGACATTGGGTACCGCCCTCCTTGTGTTAAATTGTACCTCGTTGACAAGTTTCATCAGGTATAGGAATCTGTTGGTGCCTGCATGGGGTACGCTGAACGCTTACTAGTTGCAGTACGAAGCGTTTTGTGCACTTGCAGTTTATCAAGTGAATGCATGTGGAATTTCTAATATTTGTTGAAAAAGTTTGATGTATTTTTAAGAAGGAAATATTATGAGTTTTGTTCAAGGAAAATGCGAGGTAGTATTCATTAGCTCCGGTTTCAAACGCCCCTTCCTTTTCTCTTTTCATACCCTATCAATGGATTTTTTTCTGACGAAAGGTATGAAGAATGTTAAAACATTTTAGTTTCCTTTTTACATTGTTGATCGGAATTGATCACTGAGCTAACTAAAATTGTATATTTTATCTTTTCACTAAACCGAGCAGAATCATCTAAAATAACACGGCAAGTTATAAAATGTTTCAGCAAATCTGTATATTTACATATATCACACACAACTTTACAATACTTTGGGAACCAATTCATTCGTGGCGTATGGGCAGAGAGGCGTGGGCCTGGTACGTGCAACATAAACCCCCTTCATAGGAATGAAATTAGAGCAGTATGAATAGTCTTGGAATAAAACCCTGATCCTCTCACCCAAATTAAGCCCCTCATAAAACTGTCTACAATTCGTTATTATCCTGCAGACATAGAAGACTGAAGGACGTGAAGCTCACCCCCTCCACTTGCTTTCCAAATGAATAGTTATCTTTGACACTTTGTGTGGTAATCATATTATGAAAACTAATCTTTCGCGTTCGAGGTTCGGTAAAATTGTGGTAAGAATCTAACCTCCCCTGGCATAAAAAGTTTCCTTGGACCTTTATTTAATTTTTGTATCGACCCCACTGTAGTGTCTAATTGAAGGTCTAATCCTCCCAACCAAAACAGTTCCAATTTTCCTTACCTAAGCACCTCCCACAACTGTCTAAAACTCATCCTCGTCCAGATACAATATCCTTTCATTGCTCTAGAGAGAGTATACAGCCCAGCGTGTAATTAAATCACTCCCAGTACGGTCCATGCTGTGTAATATGAGTTTTGAACTTGCTGTCAAACAAAGAAATGTGCCAATGGATAATTTCTTTACAACGTTACAAAAAATTGTTATGTTAAAGTGGATAGTTTGTGCTGTTAATTCAACACTTGCGTGATCCAATAACAGTTGCCTAGTACTATACATAGAAAGTGTTTCCAGAATCGAGACATTTAAAAGATATTAATGAAAAGAGAAGAAAGAGGATATTACACTGATATTACACACAATTTCAAAACTTCTTATACAGTGTAAAACATAACTTTTTATGCAGGCTAAGTTCCAGTAGGCTCAGACTTGCAATGTCTTTATGGTCCCAATCTTTACGACGAACCCCTTGTTAAAACAAAATAAACTCTTAAAAACCTCGTTGGTCAACAAATGATTTCTCATTGGGATGTGCTTACTTATGTTTGTTCAAAACGGATTCACTTGAGTAAATTTCGAATTATTTCAATTAACAAAATAACGTTTCACCCCTTGAACCGGAAACAAGACCTGAAAATTATTCGCATGGATATAGCCTCATGAGAATCAGGAGAGGGGGTGCGCGTCATCCCATCCCCGCCCCCGAAGGTGGAATTTTTGGAAATTCCAGAGAATTTGTTTAGAGAGGCGCAGAATTCGGGACAAAGTGGGCCATACACCCGATCAGTATTCTTGAAAATAGTTCAATCTTTTTTTCATATTTAAAAGTTACACAAAGAATTTCCGGTCCGTCAAGATCCAAATTGATGACGGACTGAGGGGGGGGGGGGGGGGGGGAGGGCACCCGGCGATTTCAAGTTCCACTCAAAATAATGAACCAGTTAAAACTCTGGAATATTGCATGACGTCGCACATGGTTTTCTAAACTCAAAACTACTGGCAATCGACCTTGCATTGTACATGCATATTTATTCAGGACTCTCCTTTGTAAATGCAATTATACATACAACAGGCTGAAGGGAACTGCAGAAAATCTCAGCTATTCCACAGTTTACATCGCTTTCTAACCTTCGTTTTCCACTTTGGATTTGTAGAGAATACCTTAGGCGTCGTCCATATAATTTTTTATTTAAAGCAATTCTAATATTATAAACAATAATCTCTTTTATAGAAAAAAAGAGAATATTGTTGTACAATAAATCAATACATACAATAAGTGTTTCTTATTGTACTTTTTTGGTAAAGTAAAACATTCTAACATAATTATTAAATTCCAAAATAAAGTAAGCTGTTAATCGACTAATTGGACATAGGAATTGCCGTTTCTATGAATTACCGTTTCCAGCAATCTAGCAAATTTTTGGCAAAATATTCTTGGTACACTAACGTTCAAACGAGGGGCGCTCTACCAATTTACTGTTTCCGAGTAATGGTCAATTTTTCAAATCATCAGTCACCGCTGAGAAAGTGGCATATTGGCTTGAACTTGCAACAATTGCAAATGAAATCTGCTGGAATCACTATGTAGAATGTCAAGGTGAAAATTATTTTATTCACTTAGAGTTTTCTCAAAGGATAAAACACGTATTTACAAGCAGCCACACCTGAAGATCATTATCATATAAACGCAGTGGCGTCGATTTTTTTTTTTTTTTTTTTTGGGGGGGGGGGGGCATTCCTCCCCACTTTTTTGAGAGAAAGGGACCATAACGTAAAAGCCCCCCACCACACACACAAACACGCACACACACACACTTTTAGGTACTACTAAAAAGACTATACATGTAGGTTATGAAAGCGGTCCTCTACCGATTACGATCGACTAGCTTTCTGTATCAATAATTCCACTTGTTTACTTTGCAAATCCCCCAAATTTTCGCGCGCTCCTGGCGCTTGTCGTCTCATTGATGTTCTTTTCTCACTTGCATACCAAACATACATTATTCATTGCTGTTTATGATTATGTCGATTGTTCGTGTGCATAGGGCAGCAGGTGCAGGTTATGAAGGAGCACAATACTTAACTGAAAATGTCTCGGTGAACAGTCTGCATGCAACTTTTTTAAAAAAGTGTATGATTTCTGATGCAAAATTTCGACACGCTCACATCATTCATTTTTAAAGCGATTCGACCATTTCGTACAGTATTTAAACCATTACCAGAGAAGTAAAATCACACTGACGTTTGCTAGATAAGAGACTTCGATCAGGAATTAGAGGTACACCTCCACCCTCTGTCTGTAGATAGTGTTTGATGAGGTGTCGTTCGAAAAAACATGTTTTAATTTTTTTTGCATCAACAGTCTTACACCGTTAGACCTATGCAACGGTGTCTTAGTAGCACCGTGCCAGTGGGTACCATTCCCACACCCCTCGGTCTGTGATTTTCTCGTAGTAGATTGAAGTGCGCTTTTAATCAAGTAATGGATTTATTTAACCTTCTTTCAATTACAAATGGTTCCTTATTATTAAAACTTTTGCAAAAATCTTTCGCAAACTATGACAATAACAACATGACAACAAAGGGATCAGACTTGAAACGCCCTGCTTATTCTGATTCCTCTACCCAATTACATCTAAAGTTTAGTAAACTATATAACCTGTTTAAGTCAGCTTCAAAGTTTTTCAAAGTATTACAAAGTATTTCCACTTCTCCATAATGTTCTATTGTTCGATTCTTAATTATATTATAACATAATCTGTTTTTGTTGTAGGCCTATGTGTTTATGGTAGAAACTTGAACTTGAACAATTTTCGTTGTGATTCTAATAACTTATAGAGTACACCCGGTATTCAAATTGATGGTATAGTCAGTTAAAGTAATTACCCACACTTTCAAGTTCATGTTTTGAAAACTCTGGAGTAACTCAAAATATTGGAACATTTTGCACCATTTTGCATTTGGGCCCCTTCTCTTAGACACCCAGTGACGTAGCTACAGGGGGGCAGGCGGCTCTGAAAAATGAAGAATTCGGAAATTTGCTACTTGTGAAACCAGTCTACTGTGTGGTTTTGACAAAGAAGCAAAATTTTTCCGGGCTCTTCGCGCCACAAACGATTCCTAAGCAGAAGTGCTCGCTCATACCTTGAGTAAGATTTTCCGAGCTCTGAACTTTGTAAGTTAAAAAAAAAACGGAAATTTGCTTTATGTGACACCAGATCATCAAGTGACATCAGATCAGTAACTACAGTGCTATTGTTATGAATTCAAAATTTTCTCCACAATAAGCTCTTGACTCAAAAAATTTCGTCAGAGAGCCTAATTTCGTAGGGGTTGGATAACATTATATAGCAACAACGAGCTTTGGTCGCCGTTCAATCTCAGATTAGCCAATAGGAAAGACAAATTCTTCAGTAATCCCCCAACTTTTCAAATTTTCTTACAAGAAACCGAGAATCCAAACTTTTCTGCAATACAAGCTTCATACATTCAAATAGTGAAAAATGACAAAAATTTCAGCGCACTTCGCGTCCCTCAAATTACGACCCTTGTAGAGTGGTGTTCACAATCAAAATCCGTAAAATTTGGATGCTTGCCCACCCCCCTTCCCGAAAATTGTATAGCTACGCCGCTGTACACACCTTACCAGGACGAGAGAAAAAAATAAAACCAGATGCTCCCATCCCCAATTTGAAAACCAAATCGACGCCCCTGTATAAACGTCGTACAAAGCGCAGCCGTGGCCAAAGATGTTCACTTCTCAGATTTTTTTTAATTATGTGCTTGTCAAATTTCGGGCCAACCTGTTGAAATAACTTCCTCCACTATATAAAGTGTAATGATGTGCGCGATTTAGGAACCCCCTTTCCATTCTCTGTTCACAAGTAAAGTCCCCCTCCCCACGCCCCCTGTACAATGTTGTGTCAACAAATATGGTGCTTTCAAATTAACCTTTTTATCCCCAACGTTTTTCAAGGTAGCAGGGGCGGTGTAAACCACTGATGTTTGGAACAAGGTAAAGGGGAAGTTCAAACGAGTTTTGTCTAAGACTGTAGACTGTATGGACTCCAAGCTTCCTTTATTTATAGTGAGAACAGTGATAAGTCCGATATGGGAATGAGGGCGCGATGAATGTTCTACTTTTTAGAACTGGATAGGATATAACAGTATCCTAAGTTACTGGAAGAAGAAACAATCGTCTTGACACAAGACCATACAAGGTGCAGGCATCATACCCCAAAGGAAGAGCCAAAGGGGCGAAAACCAAACATTTACTCCCGGAGTTCTGCTCCCTTAAGGAGCTAAACTTCCCAAATGGACAAGTACGCCCTCCAAAGGGCGCTATTACACAGCTCTTCGCCAGAGAGTCGAGGGGACTTTTAGAAAAAAGCCCCCATACCCCAAAGGAAGGGTTACCATAGTTATTTTCTGAAAAGGAGGATAGGGATCCCCGCCTGAGGGAGGTCTACGTGGTGTTTCCTTCCGCTTTGATTTTTTTCGATTTTCAAGGATTTAAGGCAGTTTTAAACTCCACCCGGACTCCACTAAGAACTAATGGAAGGAAGAAATGTCTGGATAAATCCGGAAATCCTAACCCTAAATCCGGTAACCTTAACAACAGTGGCGGTGTAAACCACTGATGTTTGGAACAAGGTAAAGAGGGAGAAAATGAAATCGGTCTTTCACCAAGATTGAAAAAAATTACATGACTTTGATCTTTCAGGTGACTGTGCTCGTCCAAGCTTCGACTCAGATGAGATCGCGATAACACCGGATCAGGAATCGTACGGTATATATGATGTCATATCTGTTACCTGCAAAGGCAACGCCACTCTAGTCGGTATATCGGAGAAGATTTATTGCAAAGACGATGGTAACTGGAACAGAGGTTTTTCTCTCGCAGACTGTTACGGTAAATTTGTATTAATCTTTGGGTGAATATTTAACTAGTTGAATCCTAGATTGCATGTCGAAAACAATTTACTTCATGTGCTCAGTCATATTCGGGAGAGAATCATGTCAAAAGTGTATATCTGTTCCTTTGTTATCGTAGCTATGTGAACGAACACATTTTTGAAAGGATATACAACTTTGCAAACGTATGAAATTAAATACCATAGGTATTTACCATAAAAGGGCTTTCGAAGCACTCTTAGACTAGTTGGATGGAGGTAGGATGAAGGGAAAAGCACGTGCTACAAATTCCTAAATCATGTATGGAATGAGTATTCCGCTAGAAATGAAGGTTTCAGATAATTTTGTTGTACGCAAATTAGACCGCACTTCTCTGCAAACATCGAAGAAACTAGGACAGCCGTTTTACGACTTTCAGAGACCACGAATGTGAAGAAAGCCTCATGCTCATGAATTTCACCCTCGTGTCGGTTGGCTAGACAACTAAACACTTTCGATCAAATTTGGCGTTGAATGTGATGGAATTAGTGATTTAGTTTGAATGCAGAAGACATAAGGCAGTGGCATAGCTACGTGGGGGCTTCACTTTCTGGACCCCTTCCGGGCTTCGGAAAATGAAGAATTCTAAAATCTGTCATTCGTGACCAGTTAACTACACTGTGGATTGTCAACTGTTCTTTCAGGAAATTTCAAATCCTCTCCTTTGCAAGCTGCTACATATTTTTTAATTATTTGTTTAAAAAAAAAACAAAATTTTCGTCACGCTCCTCGCGCAGCAAATTGCAATTCCTAATGTAGTGATGCTCGCTCATAAATCAGTTCGGTAAACTTTTGCGGACTCTGGAAATGACAAAATCGGAACTTTGCCAGTTGGCACCAGATAATTACCTTACACCGGAAAAGACAGTGGTATTTTCGTAAAATGTCTTATATGAATATCCAAATGAAGCACCAATAAACTGTTGATTTTGAAATATTTTGTCTAAAAGACACCAAGGTTTCGAAACTTAAAATGTCTTCGAGGAGCTATAATTCGTAGACCTCAGATAGATAGATAGATAGTTAGACGGAGTTTTACGGTCCAGTTTCCAACCTATTGGATCAAGTCGAACCGGCCACGGACTTTTTTCCAGTTGTGGCTCACTGGCGTGTTTTTCCCACTCCATTGCTTATGAGAAGCATCACGCACAACGGCAGTAGGCCTTAGATAACAATATGTAGCAACAACGATCTTCAGTCGTCATGCAATCTCAAATTTGCAAAATAGGAAGTGCCCAACTACCCAAATTTTCAAATATCCTTACAGAAAATCAAGAATCCAAACTTTTCAGCAATTCAAGCTCCATATTTTTTTAAAAAGGGCAAAATTTCGGAGTGCCGCAAAGTAAGTCTCTAATACAGCGGTGTTCAAACTTAAGAAAAAATCCGGAAATTTGGGTTCTTGCCCCCGTCTGTGGAAAAAAGTCTAGCTATACCTCCGACGTAAGGGATAGCGTCTTTGCCAGTTCGCTTCCCCCATTGAACTTATAGTTTACATTTTCTGCTTGTTTCTTATTTGTCAATATATATTAGCTTTTTGCATCTGATTTCTGTCTTAACTATATTTTAAAGGCAGGCAGTCATTGCCCAGGCAGTTCCCAATTCTTCCAATCTACTTACTATTAGTCCGTCCCACAGACATCTGAAACTTATCCATTTATAATCCTAGGTAACTGCTTCACGACATATTCTAGTGAGCTTACAAGGCCCTGATGTGTAATCAAAGACACCCTCGGTGCATGCTGTGCAATATGACCCGCTCCGGTTTATTATTTGATATCAATCAAAAAGCTGCAGCAATTGCAAATTTTTGTATAAGTAGGGTGAAATCAGTGGCGTAGCCACTGGATGGTGGGGTTTGAACACCCCCACCCCACGACCCAATCTTGAAATACAAAAATCACATAAAATTGCGGTTTCCTCTCTCTCCCCTTAGACTTTTCTCTCATTTCGTGCCCCACCCCCCTCCCATGGCACAATCCTGGCTACGCTTGCGGGTGAAATTGCAGTTTGGGTGACGAGTTACTGACCCAACTTCTGAAAGTTTGACATACATTTTAAGTTTATGTAAAAATATTGTTCTTAATTGGCCTTACTTGATTTCTCTTGCTCAAATAGACGACTGTTCGCTGGCTTCACTAGATGGTAATATCAGGGCTATTTTCATGAATAGCGCAATAGAGGGCAACCTTCTTCAACATGGCACGACGATCGAGTTTGAGTGTAACGGTGTCGTCTCTGGGAGTACCTCTTCGACCTGTTCTGACGGTTCTTGGAGTAATCAGCTTCCCGTTTGCATTCTAGGTATATATAACTTCATTATTTGTTTTATTAATCTTTGGGGGTGGGGGATTGTTACTACGACTGATTAAAACTGGGACATGTACTGAATATGAGTAGTATGAGTAGTATTATGAGATTACTAAAAGGCAAGTTGGTTGGTAAATGTCACCTCAATTTGCGTATGAAATAAACAGAATGCGAAGGAGCTGAATCTTTGCTATGAATTTACTTACAATTAAAGAGCACTCAGAAAGTCTTATATCTTCCAATTGAGAGCTTGAGGTTGCGAATGATAATTGATGGGGAGTGCATGGATATCCCTCTTACTTTGAAGGCTTTTGGTGGTTAAATGACCTCTAGTTTGTTCAGTTAGCTTTGGAGCACTGTCCGAAGAAAGTCATTTCAATTTTAATTAAAGTGCTGAAGGTTTAAATTATGGTGTTTGTTTCATATTGAATTCAAGAATTCTATTCACTAGGACAAAATTATTGTTTTGGAATGATGAAGCATATCACTTTTATCATATTTCTGTTTTATTGATATTTTATTTCTCTTTAATTTTTTTTCTTATTCTTTACTTCGATCGGATTCCCAACGCCAAGCAAACAATTTCAATGATCCATGTTAAGGGCAACTAGTATTTACCTCTTCTATCACAAAAGAGAATAAATTGTAGCCACAAAATTATACGTTCGACATCTAAAACTTTTTGTTCGTTTTTTAGATACTTTTCAAACAACTTCGTCTCAGGTTCCACCTCCGTTTTCGACCAATACAACAACATCCATTGGATTGAAGTCTTCATCAAGCCAACCTATGTTAGAGCCAGATGGAGACAAAACTACTGTACCTGATGATGATTTGTCAACCCAGATTGCATCTACCACCATGAATGCTGCAACGACAACAACAATACAGTTTGCTACAAATATTCTTGTGGAAACAGATAATACGACTCCAGATATGACGATAAACGTGACTGCATTTAAAGAAACCACGAATCCTGAAACTATGCCAACTACAAATTTGATTGACGTAACAAGTGTTCAATCAACTTCTCCGAGATTAGCAGACATGTCGACGACAATATCAGCCGGGGTGATTACAACAGAGAGAATAGAGACGATATCTACAAGTAGCTTCGATCTAAAAACATCAAAGACGACTCAATTTACTGATACAGCTCCCTCCACTGGAATCATAAATGGTACAGTAATGCAAACAGAAGTTTTTACGACGGAATTGGGCGTAACGACTCCTGAAAATGATCAAAAGGCAACTGATATCTTTTTAACTTCGCAACATACAATAACGACGCCATCAGTCAGGCTGACAGACGCCAAAGAAAGCGGAACGTTTACCGCGATCCTCATGCGAACGACGGTACAAACCGATGTATTGACGGACGGGAACTTCTCTACGCCCGCAGGGTCAACAATTGCTGAAATTGAAGATGAAATAACAACGAAATTGACGACTGTACAGAGTACCAGCGTTGAATATATGAAGACAAAGCAGCAACAGACTACACAACCCACAGACATTAAAATCACATCTGTGCAAAACATGACTTCGCCGTTAGACTTTCACTCAACGTTGGAATTAGGAGGAAAGACTACAACAGGGAGATCAACCACAAACTTAAAAGATTTTTCTACTGTGAAGCCTCAAACAGTGATACAAACCGAGTTGTTGACAGAAACGTATTCAACAGTAACTTTAAACCAGACTGAAAAACCTGCAACGACGTCACAAAATGACCTAGGGAGAACTACGGACGGAGAGGAAACTACGTCACAACTGACTGAACTACCAACAACAGGAGTTCAAGGTGCGAAGACAGAAGATCCTATGAAAACGTCATACCAACCAACCAACCTACCGACTGCAACAGATCATACATCGATGTATGACCTAACATCATTAGAAGATTACTCCTCCACAATGCAACCAGCAGAAAAATCTACCATGGAAGCCGACAAAACAGATGGGGTAATGTTTACAACACGTCTTCCCCTGACGTTGATAGAGACGGACTTAGCGACAGAGAAAACTTTCATCACAAAGATAACTACAGGCATAGACAAGAGAATGACTTCAGTACATGAGACTACATCACACATTACTGGAAAAACTAACGACGCTATGACGACAAAGTTGGATCCGACCACTCAACAGTCATTACAAAGTACAAGTATAAACGCAATGACGACAATACAAGACTCTTTTACTATTCCAGTCACAACTCGTCCGAACACCGTTGGGAAAGACGTGACGTCACCGAAGGTGACTGACATTACGACAGTTGTAGACGACACGCCATTCACGATAGCTGTGACATCGACTTTTAGCGGCCACGTGACAACATACCTGACCACTGAAGATAACAAAATGACGACGCCATCACTTGGGAACACTGATGTATCTGACTTAAAGACGAGTCGGACAAATCAGAGTTCATCAACAGAAATCACAACAAACGTTGATCTCGAACCTAAAACCTCTGTCTCAACTACCGTGACAGAAGTAAAAGATAACGTTCCAACTACAAAACAGGAAGTTCCAAGTACATCTTTTAGAAACCAACCTACCTTGAAGACAGAATTTATTTCTGGAGAAGCATCTTCGACCACATCAGTGTTGAAGGAGACTACAGAGATATATGAAAGGGTTACTACTACATCTGAAAAAAGAACTTCTGAAATGATGGCAACTAGTCCTGGAAAAATGACCACTCATTTTGAGAAAATAACGACTTCTAAACGAATGACGACTGGCTCTGATAATATGACATCGCACTCTTCCAATATTACAACTAAAGTGTCAGGATCGACCACACATTCCCAATTTAGCACAGATGAACAAGGAGATGCTAGTACTTCTGGCGAGGAGACGGGTACAACTAAGAAAATAATTTCAACTTCCGCTTCCGGTATGGCCACTTCAGAACACGGGACAACTTCAAAAACAACAAGTGATTGCATATCTTATACATTTTTGAAAATATATTAAAACATTTTATTAAAAGTTTATAACGAAATATCGGCTTAATTTTGGCCTTATAAAAAAGTATGTCCAATTTTTTGTCCGAGAATGACTTTGAGTGGTGGATACTCTCAACGGGATGAGGAATGGTGGGAACAAGTACTTTTGTTTAAGTGGGCACTCGTTAAGTGTTAAGTTTTGTTTCTTGTGCCTCTCTTGAGGGAGTAGAGCACGTTGCCAAGCCCGTGAGGGTTTTTTTGTTCTACTTCCTTCACAACATTATGGAGTAAGTTATACTTTACTTTATTAAAATAAATTAATATTATTTAATGTTTATATACTTGTATGATGATGTGAAAAAAATAAATGAAAGGGAATGAAATGAAATTTGAGGGACTGATGCCATATTCCAATTCATTAAAGTATCGTTAAAAAAGTTAATAGCCTAGATTTGCGTTTCATTTTTTCAAAGAATATACTCGAAGCCTTAAAATGTTCTATATATTCGACAGGGGAAAGATTCAACAAATGTTTTTTTATTCTTTACTGACAGCATCCCCACCAACATGTGGGGATATTTCATGTATGCTGCCCTCTGCATTAAAGTGTGACAACTCGGGACAATTGCCAGTTTGTGTCTGTCGAGAAGGTTACTTTAGGAAGACAATTGAGCAGACTTGTACAGGTTTGGACAGACTTTTTTAGATTAAATAAAATACTTAATGCTAATTTATCGTTATCTATCATTATCTCGTCTGTTGTAAAACATCTCCACCCAACAACTTTGAAAAGACTCTCATGAAACTACCCGTATAGTAAAAATGAGAAAATGGACTTTCTCATATCAGTTGCTGATTTGTATTCTGGGTATTTCTTTATACTGAATTAACTTGAAGCAAGATATAGTAACATACAAAAGAATGTAATTTAACTTACACAAAGATACAGACATAAAGTTAATTCAAAACCTTTGACGGGAGCCCATGACCTTTATAAATTAATAGCTCTCTTAGTGTGACCACCTAGCTCAACGAAGTCCATTTATTCAACGTCCATTTCGGATGGCGAAAACCTTAAATTGCTTTTAGATGAAGAAACCCACCTCTTTTTACCCTAGTGGGGATTGAACCCAAAACCTCCCGGTTGCAAAAACCACGGCCTTTATCCACAACACCGATTGATATTTCATTAGACGCTTGTGCATATATGTTCATTTTGGTTTTCTTTTTTGTACTTCATTGACCACTTGAGCAATAGATTAAATACACGTTTAAAAACATGTTATCGTTTCCTCTAAAAATAGACCATCATAAATGTACTCAATATATAGATGCGTCACCAATGGCAACATTTATGATAATGATTTGTGCATGATTTTGTTTTTTACAGAGGCTGAATCTTTTCAAAATAGTGTACGAGTGATAAGTCGAACAAATGGCCAGACGGTTTATTACAATCGTCTTCTTGAAGATTCTACCTCTGAAATATTTATTTCTCTAGCTAGTGATATATGCACCGCAGTAAGTTTCCTTTGAATAGGGGTAATGGAAATAATTTTGTATTTGTTCCAGATACCTTGGAATTTTTTAAAGAGATTTTTTAACCTAATGTGTGAGAAATTTCAGTAGATTGTCCAAAATATGGCCTCTACTGATCAGGACGTCATTGTCTTATTAAGTTCGACTAATTTCATTAAACTACGGGACCTCCACCTTAAAGGCATATTTTCATCATCCCAAACCTCCCAACCTACTTACTTCTAGCCCTCCTACATTTATTTAAAACTCATCTTTATCCAGACACAATTCTAGTTTATTTCTTCATGGCTTGTCCCAGTGGCCATACAAGTCCATAATATGTAATCAAGACAGTCTCAGTGCCCATGCTGTGTAATTTAGCTATGATGCATTTTTTGAATGTGATGCCAATCAAAGAGCTGTACCAGTTGAGAGTTTTGATATATGTATACTGAAACTGTAATTTGGGGTGACGAATGGCTGCCTTTAAAGTGACTTGGCTAAAGTTCCCGTTAGTAGCCAGGTAGAAGTAGTATTAGTAGTAGTGATAGTAGTAATCGTACACACATAAATCATGAAGGTGAAGTAACACGGTAAATGCGTAAATAAACGCAGTAATAGTATATAGTACGGTAGTTGAAGTAGTAGTAACAGTAGTATTAGTGTTTAAGTAGGTAAATATTTGAGACAATTTGATTTTCAAATTCAGAAACCTAGATAGTTTACCAAGTTTCCAAAGAGCCTACACTTCGAATCCACTTAGTTTGATATTCTGCTTATAGTTCATAAGACCTACTAATTTCTGTTTTACCTTTATAGCCGATTGTAACGTTCAAATAAATTGTAACTGTTCAATATTTTCCGACAGATTGATGCAATATTTGAGAACTACAACTCCACATTGCAATTCTACCTTGGATGCAAAGTGTTTCGATTTAGACAAGGAAGCATTATAGCCGACTTTGTGACGTATTTTAGGACGTCATCTGACATCACCAAGGAAGATAATGAGCAAATTATTCAACTAAGTCTTGAAGCTAACAACGTCTTACCATCATCAAATCTTATAATAGATCCTGATTCAATCACATCTATGCGTAAGTTTTTTTTTTTCAAAATTAATGTTAAGACAAGAGTATATAAAAATCAAATTATTAGAGAATGTCGGGTCAAGGGGCAAGGAGGGAAGGGGGTGAAGGGGAAAGCGCTGCAGTTATTCTGGCCTTGCGGAAACCTTATTTCAAAGAAAAGCCAAAAATTCATCATAACTTCTTTTACCCTATGTACAGCCTTAAAAATTTTATTCCCGTCTATCTGAAAAGTCTTGAATTGTCAACATATTTTGGACGCTCCGCGCCCGCTGATGGTGGCAATCCGCTTATAGTATTGCGTGCGGGATTAAATATTTCGTGCATGGAATCCTCTGCCCTAAACTGAAAATGAAGTTTATCTAACCTCATACATCGTTAGATCCATCTGAATTCGGTCCAGCTCATTTGCCTCGTTTTGATCGAACATATCGATGTTTCAAAATTATTAATTTGACAAAACTGGGGCAAATGTATTCCTTTTTCGGCAGATTTAAAAAAAAAAAACCTTGACGTGCTCTGCCTTTTACAAATTCTTTTCCTCGTTACCCTTACAATAATGCAAGTGTCGTGAAGTTAACGCAAGGGATACAAATATGCACAAAATTTAGTCATATTTTGCAGCTATATACGAATCCGATCAGCGCTTGTTTTCATTGAATGTAGGTAGCCTTTGGTGGGGGGCCATCAACCTTAAATCGTCTTCCTTTTTTGTCTACATGAATTATAAACCCTCATACTCAGTAAAATTGAGAGAATCAAGATACAATTCAGTGCATATCCATCCATGATACAGGTAAGCGAGTAAATTGAAAGACTAAAGGTAATATACCCCAGTTATGTCCGACTCTAATCAGACCATCGCTTGACTGTCCGGATTCATCTATAGAGGCTTTTCACATGACGTCATAATACTCTCCGGCGGCCATGTTGGAGTACATGTACCTACGTAGTAAACCACACTGTGCGTGCTTGCTCGTTGAATGTGTACACACCGTGCATACCACAATGCGCTCTGTGCAGTGCGTTCGGCACACAGCCACGTGTATTTGGCATGAATGTCCTCCAGCATGGCGGTTCCGTGACGTAGTTGCAAAGCCTCTATAGACGAATCCGATGAGCGCTTGTTTTTAGTGACTGTACGCAGCCATTAGTGGGGTCCATCAGCCTTTAATCGTCTTCAGTTATTGTCTACGTGAATATCAAATTCTCATATTCAGTGAAGTTAGGAAAATCAAGAAACACTTCACTGTATAACCATCCATGGAATAGGTAAGGAAGAAAATTTAAAGATTAAAGGCAATGGACCCCAGTAATGGCCGACTAAAATCAGACCATCACAATCTGTCCGGATTCGTCTACAGACGCATTCACGCTTACGACACTGGTTGGCATATAAGGCATCCGGAAAAACACATGCCGGCTTGCGCGTTCGGTTTGCCGTGCAGTGATCTCTCGATTGCACGCAGAATGTCGGTAAATTAGAATCTACATCCCATTGAGACGGAATGTACGCGTACTACATCAACTCTGTTGCCAAGCAGCCCTGACGTCATTTGTTTGCAAAAATGAATGAGCCTATATGCCATTTTTTCTATTCCTCATGCAAAATTGATATGTTAATATGTATTTTACGATGTTGTTAAGTAGTGTTGAATGAAATGAATGTTGAAGAAATGTGGTGCGCACTGTGTAAAATGCAATTTTGTTATTTCAATAAACTAAACATTTAAATTTTGGAGCAGTGTTGAGTATTCTAAACGTAATGTTTAATTCTTCACAGCTACTAATGAATGTGACCTAGGACTTGACGACTGTGACTATTGGAACGCTGATTGCATAGATGAGGGCGCTAGTGGATTTTCTTGCCAGTGTAAAGATGGATACAGAGACGATTCCCCGGAGTCACTTCCAGGAAGAACGTGTACTGAAGGTTAGCATCAAATCGGAGATTTCCGATTTGTCAATCCTAACTATCCTTCTCGTTGAATATGACAATCAATGGCATAAACTGGCATTGTCTGGAAAAGATTACCAACTCAAAATGAAATAATTTCAACGTATTCTATTTTGATGCAAACACTGACCGTAACTGAACGTATGTCCGATAAGTACGGACCTCAAGTACACTTACTGAGAGGGTGTTTTTTTAATAAAGTGGAAGAGACAATGGGCTAACAAGAATATATCGTTTAAACCAATCGTCATAAGCAGGAGTTATCGGAATGAGCACCTGTCAAAAATCGTACAATTACTCAATAACTTCCCGTCTTTCACAATATTACAGCCTTAACACATTTTTAGAAGTCTTTGAAAGTAAATAAGTTATGTTTCCTACATGCTCAGTTTTATTCTTACTTTCTCTTCTATACACAGTTTCGGTGAATGCAGCTTTACTAGTCTCTATTTTGCTCATACTTTGTCTGGTAATCCTGGCTACCGTGTTGATGTTTCTTTTGCTCACAATTCGACGCACTAAAGTCTCAAAGCGTCACCAAAAAGAATATCGAGCTCCGATACACGTGGACAGTGAAATAGCTCTCTACGCCATGGGAGAAGTAATTCCGATAGAGTGAGGGCGCTTGTAAAAGAACAATAATTTGAGAAGTGACGGTGATTGTATTCCAAATGCGCCATTCAAAACAGAAATATTACCAAGGCTGTATTGTTTTGATATCAATGAAAGACGCGCAAGCGTCTTGAACAATTTTCACACTTTTTGCGCTATATTCTATCGCCCCGAGTTGGCAAATTGTCTTCTGCCGGTTAAATTGATTTCGGACGGTGATAGTAAAGAATCCGAAGGATGGAATATAGCTGCTTTATTTTTATAGGTTTATAGGTTTTTGGGTAGGTAGTTTCCACAAATACGTACTATTTTACTACAAGGATTAAAAATTGGATTTATGCGCTGATAGCTATTATAACCCACGGTCGATGGGATATGTTTAGTTTTAAAGGCAGTTAACTGTTATCCAAACTACAATTTTTGTAGTAAGTGCAAAGAAACTCTCAATTGGCACAACTATTTGACGGACAACAAATTCAAATTGTGGAAACGGCTGACCTAAGTAGGTTATGAGAATTGGAACTGTTCAAGTTTGGGATGAGAGGATAAGACCTTGAATAATGGAACAACCATAAGCAGTACATTCCCCTTGGTTAACACCATCGCTGTACATCCTTCCCTTGAAGTGTGTGGTATAGCTCGTAGACCCACGTCGAGGAAAAAATATTTATTTGGTTTTTTTTCGAGCATTTTTTCGAGCAATTACTGTATATCTTCTTTCCTGCTTTACTTCAACAATAAGTAAAAGATATAAACTGGGACAAACTTTTCTCATATAAAACCTTTTTTTTTTTACTTTTTCAATATTACGTAAAGTATTACAAAGATCAAAGTGTGTATACTATTATGATATACAATCAGATGTTAAAAAATGATTAATTTCGTAATTGTTGCTTTGTATGTCTTGAAAACTATTTGTGTATTTTTGTGCAAAAACCTTCAGCTGTTAAACATGTTTACATTTGATCAAAATAAGAACTATTAAATAATTGCATACAGGGAAAATCAGTTGCTTGATGCTACTGATGGCTTTAAAATTGCCATCGAACAATGCAAAGACGGGTCAAGATGGGGGAGAGAATAGGTAGAGCGGAAAAAGATACTACTATACAATGTAACAGATCCTTCCTTTCTGTAGCTTACCCCGTCCCCGAGTTTTACATTTTCTGGTTTATTTAACTTTATTTTTTTATTTGTTAAAATAAAAATTGCTCGCACTTTTTACAAATAATCCAATATTCAATCTACATTTTGGGGATTAGCAAAAGCCGACCTTGCATGATTAGATAAGTACACTTTATATTGCAGAGCATCTGACTTGCAACAGGGAGGTCTGGAGTTTGACTCCTGGCCGGGTCATCCCAAAGACATAAAATATGGATTCTATTGCCATTGTGTTTGGTGCTCATCATAAGCAATGGAGTAGGGTACAAAAGCCGGTGATCCACAACTGAAAAAGCCGTTACCGGTCGGCCGGCCCGAGCTAAACCAATTGGTTAGAAGCTGGGCCGAAAATCCTCATCTAATTTATAGTGCCGAGCCTTTATATCTCCCAAACATAATCAACCGGAGCCAGGGGTGGTGACCCTAAAATAATTCGTCCGTCAAGATCTGTGACATCATTATTATTGTTGGCTTACAACATCTTTCCATAACTCTTTTAGGAAGAAAACAGAAAAACATGTTTAGGAGTTCTTCCTTTACCTGGCTTTTGTACTGTTCCTGCCTTATTATTAAATAGGGAGCCATGAGACCAAAATTCTGCCACTTAACATATCCGTTAGCTCATGTGGCCACCCAACGCACTTTTCCTTTTCTAAAACCAGTCTTTGTGTTTAATTGTCGTTAGAACGTCATAAAAAATAGTGGCTTTAGTTATGCACAATGTTTTACTCGAACGCATAATATGAAATATAACAAGATCGGCTACTACAAAACATTAAATGATGCACGTAAGGTTACAAGGTGACCAAATGAAAATTTGTATTTGACATTTAACCGTGAAAAGTAAAATACTATACGTTAAAAACAAAGAGAAAACAGAAATTAAATTACTTTGAAGTTGTTTTAAAAGGGAAATTAGGGGAAAAACACCCTCAATAATACAGGAGAAAGTATATGGTTTATGAATCAAAGCAGGACAAAAACTTTTGCAAGCTCTCATGTTACCATGGCAATAAATGCTTTGAATGCGATATGAATTACAAAAATATTTCCACGTCGTAGACATTCACATTTTTCTTGTTTTCAAATGAAAAATAGAATAGAAGAAAGAGGTTTCATTCTTACATAGTGAGTGTTCAAAATTAAACACATGTAAAAAGGATCATACAGTAGGAAAAGAACTGAACAACTTGAAGGAATGATCATCAATCCTAGTTCTTAAAACGATTTCACCTGTGCCAATTAAATATTGCGCTCATTCCGTAATTGTCAATTTGAACTTTCACGTTTTTTACAATTATTAACTTGTGTAAACATTCGAATACCCTTTGCATCGTGGCATTATCAGTTAAATTTTTAATGCATTCTAACATATGTTATCATTGCAATCTATTTAACGTCACAGTAGCCATTAATTAAGCTTTTTGTATTATATCATACACATCATAACAGTCGTTTCTTACTCGTAATTAAAGTTACAGTACTCGACAAAAAATGACGAGATAAAATTAGCGTGCCATCTTCCTCACACCAGCAACCGTATTCTCTCTTTCGTTCTGAGGCATCAGCATTGACGCGATCAGCGGGGTTTATGCATTAGGAGGCCCCTATGGATTGGGATTTGTAGAATATACCTACCGCATTCCGCGCCTGCCGTAAGACACGACTAAAGGGAAAGTACTTGCACCGTCTTTGATCTGTGTCAGAAACGGAACTAACCGAAGAACTGATAAACTAACTAACTAACTTACTAAGTTTGGCTTACCTCATCAGAGAACTGCTGTACTTGAACCTGTCCCATAGACCTTTGTCGAGGATTGTGGGCTAACAGAGTTTCACAGAGAAATAATTCCCTAAATACATAGCGACCAATGCGGATTTTTCTTGAACGTCTGGATAACGTAACTAACGTATTACTCTATCGTTTTCAAAGTTTTCGGATTAAGGTTCAGTTTGTCCCTTCCTAGTTAACGTGGTAGGTAGAAAGGCAAACCAGTAACCAAGCAATTGGAGAGGATCTCATTTGGAAACTTTTTTCGCTCCATAAAAAAGTTTTGATTTCCTTAATCAAATTTGCTATATGTCCGTTTTAAAATCACCACCGGAAGCTGCTCCCCCATTCTGTATAGCTTAGGGCCTGATATAGCCTATTGCCCATACCACTTTTGTGCGAATGGAAAATAACGATATAATAAGGTGTTTGCAGTTTTAATATACTTCAAGATGTTTGTGGAAACAGGTAGCAGCAAGGAATTTCGCAGCGGAAAGCGGTTGTCGTCTTGCTAACATATAAGAACGTATTTGCATTGAGAGTATGGACTAAAGTCTTAAGAACAACAAAATAAAACGATTTATTTTTATAGTTACAGCTTTGTAGAAAGTATTTACAACGAGTAAACAATGAGGTATTTTCTGTACGTGAAAAATAAGGGTTATAATGTCTTATAATCTAACTTCCCACTCACCCTTCCCCCCCCCCACCCACCCTACCCCAAAGAGAAACAATGTCAATTGAAAAAATTTGATGGAGCGAAAGATATCCTCATGTTCCTCAATTACGAGAACTCATCCACCTAATTCGTCGAGGGTTATCACTCTTAAAAATTTCTAGTCAAATTTGAATACAATCTAATCAGTTGGGGAACGAACCGGAATCTGGGCAAATCTTTAACTAGATTTGTCTCATAAATGAAACCAATATTTTAATTTTTGAACCATTTCTACTTAATTTTGAAACCAATCTTTTCAAATATTTTACAAGATTCCGGTTCGTGCCCCATGTGACTATATGTTCGTTAGTGCGTGGAATTAGGTAAACGCTGGATCAAAATTGGATGAGATATTCTGCGGAGTAGCGTCCGTAGCACCAGTCCCACTCTGACCTTGAGTGAGACTACGACCGTAGCGGTAATTCTGTATAGCGAGTAAAACAAGAAGCACGTAGAATTGTACAACTACAAAACCAAGTGTCTGCGAAAACAAGAAAAAACAAAAGGAGATTGTCTTTTAAACGTTTTCCATTACAACTGAACTCAGACATTTTAAGCTGTTGATTCCCTCTAAGCTTTTATCTATCATAAGGTAAATAAATAATAAAAGGTGACCCATATATCTAGTTTGATCGACAGTTTTTCAATGACTGAAAAACACTGGATTTTTCAAATGCCAAAATCCAAGTTTCGACAAGGGGTAAGGGCTGTCGTCTAACAAAGTAGTGAAGTTAAGTGCAGTTAGATGCATTTATCTAGTACCTTCTTATCAAGATGAGTAAACAGAGAAACATTTTAATACGAAAAAGTTGACACGATGAAACAATGTTAATGCCATTAAGTTCCTGGCATCTAGCGATCACCATAAGTGTTCAATCGTTGCAATTTTTGCTATTCTGGGGATCGCTCTAATGTAACAGCGATTGTCCCCTGTCTCTAAAATGAAAAAAGAATGGAATTTGTCATTTAACAAATCATCAAACGATAGCGAAGTTTTCCCAACTTTTCTTTTTTTCTCTCCAATACAAGCTCAATATTTGTAATTATTGTTCTAAGAGCAAAACTTTTCGGCACACATTGCGTGCCTCAATCCTTAGTGCTAAGATTTTTGAAGAAGTGGGTGTTGTTACATATGATCTGGTGCCACAGATGCCGTACCTTTTGAAGTAAAAGTTGAAATTTGACAAAATTTGCCTACTTTTAGAAATGAAAATAATGGTATCACAGAGGGGCCTTGGGAAGACGTTACAATATCTCCCCGTTAGACCGCGTGTTTGGTCTAACGGTAAGAGCATCCGCCCCTCACTCGGAAGGTCCCGGGTTCTATTCCCAGATCGAGTCATACCAAATACTCTAAAAATGGAACCTACTGTCGTTGTGCTTGATGTACCGCATAAACAGTGGAGTGGGAAAACAAGCCAGTGAGCAACGGGCAAAGGGGTGTGACCGGCTCGACTTGACCCAATAGGTTGGAAACTGGGCCTTAAAACTCCATCTAACTAACCAATTGTTACGTGAATTACTGTTATTCGGATGCATCCTAGTCCCCAGTCATCATCCCACCCACTGTTACCGAACTGTTCAATTCGTTCCAAAATAAGAGTGTCGCTTACACTAGTCTTATATATATTTAACTGTCATATCCGATTTTTCGGACATTGCGATTGGGAGGCACATGCGCCCCGCTGGCTACGCCACTATAGATACTTGACAATTACACGAGAAAGCTGTCCAAGAATAGTGCAGAAAAACGTCTGTTGAAAAGGGCTCCTATGGTTGTGTAGGTATGTCTTAGGGAAATTTATCTTAAGTATTCGGATATAACATAACATGTCACGCCTCAGTAACCACCTGACAAAAAATGATGGCGAAATAGTTTTCTTGAATGTTCAACAAAATAGGCTAAATGTACGGTAGATGACAAAATCTTGAAAGGGATTACCCCTCATCCTGCGCAAAATGCTAGGGGTTTATAGTCTCATGGGCCAACACGCAAATATGGCGACTTTTACAAAAATATTAAAAGTGCTCGGTCCTAACCCAAGTTAATTGGGAGCACTGTCTAAGGTCGGAAGTATCATGGTCTTGGACCAAAGGTGGTCCATCTCTAATAGTAGATCATGTCCCCCTTTGGGCGATTGTCCTTGGTGATTAGACTTACACTAACTATCTATAAGACGAAAGTGATTTGGGTTTTAAGAACGTTTTTTAACGGTTAGGACTGGTTTATTTTTTGGCTGTATATGACCTCAAAGTCAAAATATTCCTTCACTGCAACATTTTTAAGTCTGCCAAAAACATACCCAGGATTCCCAAAATGGCTCATCACAATTCTATTTAAGAAACCTTCTTTCTTGTTTTGGGGAATTTAGTTGTCAATATTCGTTTCTTAACGCCCTCAAATTTACCAGGTTTTTAGTAGGTGTTTAATGGATAGCATGATCTTGAACTTGAAGTAGTCATTATAAATACCTCAAAATATCTGGGTTGATGTATATATGCATGTGTATGTCATTCTTTGATTTTCGAAAATGATTATGTTGATTAAATTTGTGAATATATTATATACTCACACGCTGCAGTGTCGAATATTAATGTGACCAAAATAAACGACGGTATAGGAGATATTTAAGTGAAAGATATAACGAAATAAAGAGTGCTAAAGCTGTCAGGTTTGCACAGCCATACATTCCATTAAAATTGGCTGCCCATCAGTTCACCTCTCCACATAGACTTGTACTTTCTGTAGTAGCCTGAGCAGCACCTCTGTGGGTTCCGCCCAGTTGCTTACGTTTTTCGTAGCGATGAACTGGGCGAAAACGGAGTTCGTCCATTTCGAAGTCTAGTGGTGCTCCGGCTTGGATTTTTGTTGTTGACTTTCTATTTGGTCTCCCTGCGTAGTGGTGTGTTTTAAGTCTTTGATCACGCACGCCCTCTATATGCTACTATTCTGTAATCTTTCAACTGACCGAAAGAAGAACCATACACACGACTTTGCAGACAGATTCGATGATCGACTTGGTCAAGTCCACGGGGGTTAATGATACAGGTGTCGTGACCCAGGAGAATTATAGGCAAACGTAGAAGACTTATAGAAAAAGAGGCCCCACCCCTAACGGTTACTGCGATTAATGTAAAGCAGTGGCGTCACCAAAGGGAGAAGGGTGCACGTTCCCCCTGGAAAATCTTGTGCCCCTCTCCTGTACCCCAACTGAGATTTGAGAGTTTCATTCTTCGAGTTTCGATTCATTCTTCTTTTGACAAGAAAAGGCAGTAATGTTCATGTCTTTCAAATGAAAATATCTCAACTACAAAACCCGGTAAATGCCATCTCCAGCTGTCTGAAGGGTGGCGTTTTCCCAAAAATTTCGGCACACTTCCGACAATGCCAATTTAAGGTGGCGCACAGCCCAGGTAACCGTTCAGGCAGGATTCGGCCTACATCTTTCCTTAAGTGAATCAAATTTAACTTCCCATCAACTACTTTTTCGAGTCTAGTTCAGCTACCCTTCTTCAAAATGTCAGCCGGTTCCGCTGTTGATAGTAGTTTCGTTTCACTAGTTTTGTTACCTATAAAATCTTACTTGAAGTTGCCCCGGAAGTAATTTTTTGACCAGTGTAAAGACATTAGAATTTCCCTTAAATAACGAGCTTAATACCTCACAAACACCTCAAAGCCCATGAGCTTCCATAGACTTAATTTCACCGGACCTCACTTTGAACTGCCCGCCTAATTCTTTCTCCACAGTTTTTCCCCCTTTTTTCGAAATGACAACCGGATCTGCTCTTGGTAGTTAAATCACTAGTTTTTTTACCAGTCTTACTTGAAGTTAGCCTAGAGCTAATTTTTAGACCATTGTTAAGTCAATAGAATTACCCATAAATAACGACTTTCATACCTCACAAGGGGGATTCCGGGGGCTTCGCCCCTAGACCCCACCAGAGACCCCAAGGCAGGCCCCTGGACCCAACCCGATAAGCCTCGCGCTTCGCACTCGGTGACGTTCCGACGCCATGAGTGCAGTTTAGCAGTGCCCCCTGCAAAAGACTGAAATACATAATGCGTACAAGACGGGATGCAGGGGGAACTCGCCCTCCCAACTCGGGCAAAAGCAGTTGGTGTATTCGGGCAAAACATGATAAGTGGTGCTATTATTCGGGCGATATTGCTTTCGCCCCCTCATAAAATAATCGCCCAAATACGCCTGTTGAAAATATGCATTCTTGAATGAGGGTACTTGTTAGGCTGTGGATGTATGTATCCTCGGTGTATGAAGTTATTTAAGTGTAAGTTTCTGATCATCGTGAAAACCAACTGAGTGGTACTGTAAGCGGTTTCCGCTCAAAAAATGCACCGAAGCAAATCAAAGCCTCTGTCGAGGTATAAATCCTGAATATTCGAGGGGCAAGAAACATCCTCACACCCAGTTTCATAGCTCTGAAAAGGTCAATTCATTTGAACCCTCGAAATGTATTAAAAGTATTAACCTGTGTTGTGAAAGTGGTAACATTGTTTTAATTAGTAATGTTATAATTTTAATTGATGGTATTTCTGACACTTTTCTGCAATTTATACATTTTAAAGGTTCATCGAAGTTCATATCTCGTTCAAATAGAAACATGGAGTGTGAACTAATTATTATATTGCAGACGGTGGTGTTTAGACAGTCAAACATGAGTGCATGCAAAAGGTTGTGTAATTCATTATTTTAAATCTCAGTAAAGGATGTATTTTATATTCTACATGTACAATATTTTGATATCGGGTCTGGTTATCCTTCGCCTAATACCGAAATACAGCAAATTGCTTCAGGCGTTACACAAAAACAAATTAAATGTTTCAGGTTTATCAAATTTATTTAAAAGGACAGTGCACTCCATCTTTATATTGTGTGCACATGTAGGAATAGCAGAAGAAAGAGGGAAGGGTCACAAATTCTAAATAGTGGCATAAAAATTATAGTGCGATGAATCGAAATGAAATACTCCATCGAAGTACAGTCTTCTCCTTAAAGGTCTATACACAGAAATATGCCTGCATTTAAGAATCAGTACATTGATGAGTATGGCTTGAGTATGTTATAGCGTATACAAAGACACTCCCCGACGAGACGAGCCTCGTGCTTTTTCTAAAGTCCTCTCGACCCTCTGGAAAAGGGCCATTCGGCGAAACCACACTTTAAACTGCCTCGAGCCTCGTGTCCATCATTTTTTGCACCTCTTTTTTTCAAAAGTCCCCCGACTCTCTGGCAAAGAGCCAGGGGCGAAAACCAAACAATACTCCCGAAGGAGTTCTGCTCCCAAAAGGAGCTACGTCCCCAAGAGACAACTCAACTCAACATGACCAACTGAACGACCTGACGTGCGGAGTCTCGTTCTAGACTGGCTGCATAGAGCGGCGATTTTTTTACACCGAAGAGTTTTCAGAACGGCCACCCTGCATAATGCACACGTGGTGAAGCAGGGATATGAGTTACCTTGATTAGGCTATAGGCATGTTTCTACCAAACTGCAATACTGTATTTCAGAGGATTATTATGCATAGATTTGTATCCTTTTATTTTTTATACAATTTGTACATGTATATTTTTGAGGGTTAAAGGTACAATCAGACTATTTTTTACCAGTTTTCCATGACATTAGTTCTGCACTACAATAATACATTGAGTTAAAACTATAAAAAAAAACATAATGTGGTATCATGGTCTGACGTTATGATTGGTCACTGTACTGATGAGACTGTCTAGGTTTTGCATCTGTGTGGACTTTTCCCGCAAAAGATCACAGGATTCCAAATCAACACTAGAATCTTACGTTTCCCATTCTCTTGAAAGACCCCTCTAATGTCGGTTAATTCTGGTTGATAATCAGTAAATACGTTTTTGGTGGAGGTCAAAGGTCATCTGGGGCAACGAGAGGTCAAAAGGTCATAAAGGAAAAACGAAATGCTGGAACAAAACGTTGATTTTCGCTGTCAAAATCTGATTGTCACTTTAAGGGAGGAACTTGTCTTATGTGATGTTGAACAAATTATAAAAGCACAGAACTTTAAACTGTTTCCTCTTATTTTGTGATTCGGAACCAAACTCTCTAAACTTGATCAGCTTGAGAAGCATGCCTTTACTTTTCAAAATTACTTCCGTTTGCCATCTTCTTCCATTTAAAGCATACGTGCCCTTTTCCCATGAATCAGGCGGCTCGGAACATAAGATGATATTTTGAAAGATGGACAGGGATGAAAGAAACTTTGCGAGTGTATCCCTTACGAGTAAAATAAATACTGGTAACAAAGAATGAAGTAGTAGAATATGAAGTACTGATAACAATGAACAAGTTGAAGGAAAAGGTCTGAGCATGTTTCAGTTGTACATGAAAATACATAAAATTTTATTTATAATTCTTTAATGCTGGTACATATAAAATATACAGTTATACATGAATACCTAAATTGAAAATTAATAAATAATAGTTTTGCAAAAGAATCAGATAAACAACTATTAGCCCTTGGTGAATCTATAGTAAACCTCGCAACAGTGTAACACGTTTTTTTTTAAAGCACACACAAACAGAGTTACTCTTTTGTTTTACGATTGCCTTGAAGAGTCAAAAATTTTCTCAGTAACAGGAGGAATTTAATTGTGACCAGAAAACTTAATCGTAGTCTATTAAATCATTGATAAAAAAATCAATGCGAAGATGAAACGCTTAAATCACCCCGCTATAATGACTCGTTCTTTTTTAAGCACTCACAAACAGAGTAACGGCATTTATACTCTGTTTTTCCGTTGTCTTGAAGAGTCAACAATTTTGTCAGTAATTCGAGGAATTTGATTGTGATTAGAAGACCTAATTGTAATCTATTAAATCATTGATAGAAAATCAATACAATGATGAAACGTTTAAACCGCCCCTCTATTATGACTACTTTAAAACAAAAGAGGTTAAGTTGGGATCAAATTATTACTCAAGTCACAACTTGCAAAATTACCTGATTTGAAAAAAATGACCCAATTTTTCCCATTAACATGAATCGACTCGAGTCGCTTAACTAAGCGTCATGTAGAATTGACTTACTTTAAAAGAGTTACTTGTTACAACTCTGTATTTTAGAAACTAGGAGATAATTGTAATAAATAACATTTTTGACAATGATGAAATTATACAAGCGCTGTTGCAATAGCTATAAAAATGAGAGTTGATCGTTAAGTTAAACTTCTGTTTTTGACATCATGCAAGATACCCCCGTTCTAAGTTGGTGACGTTTGTGCTAATAGTGAGTGTCTATTTCTACCTTTTTTTTTAAATTGTTGGTTTCGGTTAAATTGCGTTGTGAAATATTTGTAAGTTTTTGTGACAAAAGTAGTAATCAAACTTAAATTTGAAATTAAAATTTGAAATCTTCTTCTTCCTTCTAAATTTGCTTTCTTATTTCTTTGCTTTCTTTCCTTTTTTATGAGATTATTTTTTCTTCACAAAGAATTCTAAATATAGAAAGTCACATGACATGATACAAACAGAATGAAATGCACCAAATGTGAACGATATTCGATATTCGATATGACATTCGATATGAATGTTATATAACATTTCTTTTAGGAAGAAAGAATACAAAATACAATGAATGATAAAATGCTGCAAGTAATTTGATTGAATATTGTACGATGAGAGAATAGAAGAGAGGACTACAAACGGCAACACTGTGATTACAATAAAGACTTGATTTGTTATTTTTTAGAGTTATGTAATCCGCGGAGCGGACCACGTGACTATTACAGTACCATGACGATGTAGCCTTTCGATGCTTCAGTCTCCGCTGAGCAGGCGGTTTTTGTTTCACACTTCGAGTATAATGTGACATATTACAAAACGAAGACGGTGCCGTGATTCTGGTTTCTCTTATGTTTCGACGTTGGAAAATACATTACATTTCGTACTTAAAGGTCACGAGCAATCGACGTCCAAACTTATTTTGAAGCAACAGCTAAATCTCACAGTGTTCTCCTTGTTCATCTTCAATGTATCTTTCATAATATTTCAGGACTCAAATTGGTATACTCAAGGTTAAAAAAGCATTTACTCCTAGACAATTTCACAATTGAGTAGAAAAAGTATTGTCACATGACTTTTAACAGCCAGTCTTGAAAGCAAACAGTCCACTACACTAACTCAAGTTGGAATGACTTTATTTGTCTATTAAGGAGAAAATGCAGTCATCTTAATTCGAATCAGTACGCACAGGTATCTTAATCAACACATGACTCTGTTACAGTCATGTGAGGATGTTTTCTTCTATGAAATATTATTTGTTTTAATGATCATAAAAGATATTTTAAATTCAAGTCAACGAAATATTGTTGGAGGCAGCTAACGATTGTGAATAATTTTGGATGACTGCTTTTTCCCTTTAAGTCGCACCAAGTCAGTTTGGTAGTTAAAACAACTCCTGCTTATCGGAACTATCTGGCTACGTATACGGTAGGGCACTGATGTTAACCGGGTAGTCATGAGTTCAGTACACCTCTCCGTAACTGTACTGCCGTTTCTGCGCAAGGCAATTACAAAGTTTCATCTGTCAGTTTATTGTTTTGCCGATACATTGTTAAAAATTTCCTTCCGACTCCTTAAAGAAAACATGATCTTGAACTTAAAATATATACCGAACAAGAAGTACATTGCATAATAGTTATTCTGATTTGATTTCATGTAGAGTTTTAAAATTACAGGCTGTAGGTAGTTCTCAAGTGACGTCATAGGAGTTTTACACGTGGCGTATTTTAGCCATGTTTGAGAGCAACCCCTATGTGTAGGCTACATACTGGATTGCCGTCAGACATGGCAACGTTAATGCCTAGTTGTGACGTCACTGAGAAAGATCTATTGCAGAGAGAAATAATTAATATGGTGGCTCCATATGAGTAGGACCGGCTGCAGTGGCTCCTGATGTACTTTGGCGGGTAACACTTCGCATGTAACTATAATTGCGAATTGCCAGCAGTAGCAGAAGAAAATAGAATTGTACCGCCATAAAACCGAGTGTCTACGGAAAGAGAGGAAATCACATAGAAATCTAAGAAGCGTCAAATTTTGCTTAAGACTTGAAGAACACCCTCATAACCATGCATGCATGAAATATCAACTAAAAGTTTGGAAATTCGGCACTTCTGGCTAGATCACAAAGTCAAATGTACCTGTACGCTGCTAACGCATGCGTACAGATGATCTGACTCAGCAAACGTTCATCCACCTGCTGTGAATTCTCCCCAGTGAAAGTCCACTGCATGAATGCACAACTGCCACTTAAATTGTAGGTACACTTTACACATTTCCCCGCGTGTCCATCCAGGCAAAATTATCCGGTGTACGTCGGTGTTCAACTGCTTTAAAATGTATCGAATACAGCCCTTTACTGTCCCCACAACTGCGATTGATATAAGCTTGCCCCCTTTTACTAAAACCCAGTGCTTTTTATTATGAATCTCGTTCGTTAAAAAGAGTTTTTCGAATTATGCACAAACCATTATAAGTCAGGATATAAACAAATAAAAAACATGTATGTTGATTTTGGGATTCGAATTTTGACGGAGGATCGAATTATAGGTATTGTGGTAGCACAATTTTGTCGCTCTCATATGACCGCCTGCATGGTCAAGTGTTTAAACATCAGACTTGCAGTCAGGAGATCTGGAGTTCATCCAACCTTACCCAATCCCTCTCAGATGGGACCATTTCCACTGAGTCACATTTCCTCTACCAAATTTCAGCAGATTCTTCCCGAATTTTAGACTATTCCAAACATTTTGTTTCCTGTGGGATTAAAGCACCTTACTGCCTTGGCATCAGTGGCGTAGCTACTGGGGGGCAGGGGGGAAAGTTGCCCCCCCCCCGGAAAATTTTTTGGGGAAATTTGATGAAAATGGGGAAATTTGATGAATATTCTTATTATTACAAAAATTTCTCAAAATTTTTGTTAGAACAAGAAATTGTGAGACATTTCTCAAACATAATTCGTATTTTCATGCAACAAATTAACTCACATTTCGTCAGTGTCGCATGAACCGGCCCAATTCGCGTTCCACAGAAGTAGCCTCGCCGCGTAGCAGATTGAATGTCCTCTTGTGCTTGTATACGCACGGGGGTTATGATCAGTGCATTTCAGTGCACAGGCAGCTGTTATTCAGGTGATACTTTGGGAATTCAGTAAAAGGACGTGAAAACTGACAAGTCACTACCGTAGACCCCCCGAGGTAGTTATGTTCTTCTACAAGCTAGCAGTAGCTGTACTATTTTACTCTGTGTACATAACGATGGATGGGGCTGAAACAATCCATGGCCAGCGATAAACTTAAAGTTAATCTAGAAATTAGAATTAACGGGATCCGTTGTCACACTTAGATTTTTTTACTTAGCCTAATCCTTGGAGGCTTACAAGCTAGTTCGGGAAAATAGCTTTGTGCTCACTTTGAGTGTAACAAAAAATGGACAATGAGTACCTTGTAGCCTTCTACACTTAACAGACTGCTTTTCTCACAGGATATCCTGTGTGAACGAGCCACTATTAGGACTCCTTAGTGGCTTGCGAAGGGGAGACCATTGGGCCATGCCCCCTCACAGATGCCATTTTTTCTTTGTTCTTAAAAATACGTAGTCTAACTTTATTAACACAGATTTTACTTCAAAAGATAGCATATGTGGCACCAGATTGCTTATAAGGACACCCAATTTTTCAAAAATTTTCAAAGGTCAAGGTCTTTTAGTGATGCCAATTTTTTTTAATTCCTACAAATAGACCTAGGCGAATTCTGTCAAATTCCAATTTTTACTTAAAAAGGTAGACTCTGTTTCCCACTTGTGGCATCGATAAAAAAGACTACATGTTTAGGTTCTCTTTACAAGCATAAATACGCTATTTTGACCATCTGAGGGGTCTGATTTTTCGAAATTTTCTTTACGCTCCGCGCCAACCAATGGTGGCGCTTCGCTCGGTCTTTTGGGCAAAATTACATATTTGGGGTAAAATAAGCTCTTAACTCTCTGATCACTTTGCAGTTTGAGAACATATTTTGAAGTGAGCATTTTATTGCAAACGAAAAAAGAAGAAAGCGACTGGCTAGATTCTTCGTATAAGCCTGGAAAATGCTATTTCCGGCCATCTAAGACGTCTGATTGTTCCAAATTTTCTCTACGCTCCGCGCCAACCAATGGTGGCGCGGAGCTTAGATAATTTTTATGACAAAATAACATTTTGTGGTCAAGAAAAACCACAAATACCGATCAATGCTCTTTTATTTTGACTTCTAAAAGTGTTCAAATTTAATGACAAGTTTTTCTTCGTAAGGTAGCATAAATGGCATAAAGAAATGCATGTCAAGACAAAAAGTTTCAGTTTTATCTTCATGAACCACCACGATTCAACTTTTAGCACTGTTCCTGACAAAGTCGAAAATCTTGCACCATTTTGCATGTAGGCTCCTTGAAAACGTCAACAAATTTCCGGACACCCCTCCCCTTCGACCATACTGCATGCCCTTCAGAGAAATCCTGCGTACGCCACTACGTTAGTACATACAAATAAACCAGATATTGTTTACCAAAATAATATACTTTGTTTCCGATTGCTCTATGTTGTACTTTAAGATTAAAATGCAGATAATATTACAAAATGACATGGTAATGTTGTTATACTTGTAAGTTTACATATTTTAAATGAAATACATACACATTGACCGGGAAAAGTTTTGGGGAAATTTGATACCTTTGGCCCCCTGGAAAAAATCCTAGCTAAGCCACTGCTTAGCATTCTGTAAACAGGGTTCCTCCCTGAATACTTGATACGTCATCATTCATCCTGACACTGAGTGCCATTCTGTTGCAGTTTGTTACCTATGCATGGTTCATAGAGGGCCACGTTGTCTTGTTTATGCTAATATGGTGTAGGTAATGACCGCAAAAATAAGAACATAACCAGATATTTGTATAAATTGTAAACTCACCCCAGATGATCCGGCTGGCTTATATGCACCTTTTGCAAGAACCAAACTAGAAGATACTATCATTAGTAGAAAGAAAATGGCGTATGATGCAATATCCTGGTAAAACAAAAACAAAAGTGTTTTAGAAATATCAAATTATTAGTAATATCTTGACATTTAGACGAGTAAATAGGCCTGTTTTTTATAAAGTTGAGAACTTCGGTTTTATAGAATGGCATTCTCCCTCTTCCCTCAATGCCTTTTGCAGTATTAAGTGGATTATGACACAGATCAGCAAGAAAATTTATTCGAGCGCTTATTGAAGCCATTGTGATCTGGGTAGCTGCCATATATAATCCTTCTTTCGAGTCGAAGGATAAAGTACCATTCCCTATATTATGCTGAACTTCGACATGGAGTATACCCTCTATATTACCTGTATAAAGGCTGATAGGCTCTAACGAAAAGCGTTAAGCTCTCTGAACCTACCGTGCTGAAACCTTAAGCTATAATCCACCGTTGTTTCAAATGTCCAATTTCATTGTTTCATATGTCGGTATGTGTAGAGAGAAATCGTCACCAAAGACGACGATTTGTTTCAAAACTCGGGGCATTTAACCCATTTAAACCAAATGCTGTGTGCAAAATTAAAATCAGTGGGTGATTTTTTTTAGGGGGATCGCCCCGGATCGCCTCCCATGATCACGGCAGTGAGAATGCTAGCTGATTAGATGTCCGTTCAACCACCACAAATCTTTTGTTCCGTTTTTAACCAACCTGAACATTGTATTTATGATGTGTCCATGCTGCATTTGAGCAAAAGCAAATAAAGCTGCATGTAGAGCTTCGAAACTTTTCAACCCCGGGCTCCATAATTAGGTGATGACTATACATTTAGTAAGAACTATTGAAGCGAGGTGGAATGGCTACGGGACTTTCAAGCTGTATGTCGCTTTGGGAACTCACCATGTTTGGTTCTGGCCAATTCAAATGTGTAATAATGACCATAACTTTAAGCCATATATTGATACGTCACCTTTCAAGTTTTAAGGGAAAGGGGACAGCACCACAGAGACCCTAATATTTCCAACTAGATTCTGATAGAAAATATGAGCTCAAACGCGAGAGTAAAAACATCAGGACAAGACATCTAGGGACATTATAAGAAAAGGAAGGAAACTTTTCCAATGAAAATTTTACTTCCCGGGGTCTTTGCCCCCATCCACCGAAAGAAATGGTTTACTGATTCTCGTTGGCCAGTTTGAGTGGCATTATTGAGTGCCATACACAACCCCCGTTATCATCTACTCCTTTCACTCATGGGTCCTGCAGGCCAACAATCGAATCGACTAGCCATCAGTTGCCTTCTATAAATATAAAAAATAGTCCACACAATGATTTTGTCCGTTCTTTCATACGCATCCTTTGTCATTTGAAATCACCTTCATTCATACGTCCACAATTGGAGATAGCTGCATTGACTCAAACCAACAGAAACACCGCTGAACCATTCTACCTAAATCCTTCAGGAAAAAGAAGTTGTGTTCGAGTGATCTTTCTGGTCCATGGCCGTGCCCCCTCTCTCAGCCCACGTTCGTGTTTGCAAGCCTTCCCGTAGCATTAAAAATACCTCAAGTTGGCCCAGCTCCACGTCTATCACGAAACAAGGTTTCATCTTCCTGATTACGTTCACTAAATTCTGATGAGGTCAAATCTCCTTGGAAGCTACCCCGTGGAGTGGACTGTATTTTTACAGCTCCTCATCTTCCGAAACCAGGAGTATGACATAGGAATATGACTGAACAAGGAATACACCGTACAGCCTACTACGCAGGTACCTTGACATCTGGAACCACTTGTTTTCCATCTGCAAAATTAGTTTCTTTGCGCTGAAAGTGGGACACTGACCTTATAAATTTAGAGAATTTGATCAACAGGATTCAAAGTTGTGACTCGACTTCTTAGGCCAACGTATAAGAGTGTTTTTTTTTTTTTGTATTCCTGCTCATGGATTAACAAGACATTACTGTAGTACGGTTGCCAGGTAACTATAACCAAATTTAGCCGGAAGTGAAAAAGTGGATAAAGGATTTCAATGAAGGTTCGGTGTCATAATTCACAGAAGTATCAAGACATTCTCCTTCATGACCATAATATGCCCCACAAATCGATCAACACTTATTAAGTCGTTGAAGGGAAACATGGAGATTGCTTTACAAAGAATACCACATTTAAAAAACAACATCAATTATGGACACAGAATGATAAATAATTTAAATGAAGCAATGCGAGAGTCTTCTTTTGATGAAATAATTTTCAGAAATTGGCTCATTTGTTGCTCAAGAATAACTGTTCTCCCAAACTTTACTTTAAAAACTTAAGGTGACGCATTTTCCTTAACTCTTCAAATGTATAATGTTTTGAGAAGATAAAACTATGGCTGGTGTTTATGGTATTTCTAAGTGTGACCAAATAATTTAATGATAGTTAAAAAAATCCAGATTGGTGCTTTTTAAACGCAAGATTTCCCTTCAAGTATAAAAAAATGAATTTAATGATGCCTTTATCAATTTTAAGAGGCACCCTCTGACTCCGTCAGAGTTGGCCAATGTTCGCTAGGAGCGTCAAACATTTTTGTACATTGATACACTCCTCTGTCACACAATGGACGTTGTCCATGTGATGTCACAATGGCATAAAGTACGCCCTCCTTTGGGGCAAAACAAACCAACACCGACAAATGCAAACAGCTGATTTGTCAACCAGTTCAATACGCAGATAGTCTGCTACACGTACAGGGCGAATTGTTATGCCTACGGCCACATGTCTATTGATTGGCAACCAAGGGTGACGTCAGTGTGCCGTCAATACACAAGGTCTATTGGCCCGACAATTCATAGACGTTGACGCACATGTCCTGTAGAATAATACGGACATGCAGCACCCAAGTTTCATTTGGAAAATTTTGACGCACCCAGGTGTCACATTTCGGAAGAACTTCATATGATTTTAGAACCGCTTCCCGAGGATATTACAATTAGTAAGTGCGCAACTATGTCCCTTAAATGTCTGCTGCAATCTATGCACCAGACAGGCCTCTCTGCATCTTCAGTGATTGTTTACCTACAGCATACAGCTTTGAGACTAAGTTTTGGTTTTTATTTTTGTGTTTTCTCTCCTCAAAAATAGTTCTGTAGGCTCCTTAAACTTTATTCTCGGATTATTTCAAAACGCACATGATGTGGAAACGTTTACTTACCACAATATTCCATGGTAACCCGATTTTTGAGCGAATATTTAACAGCAACATCAGGTAGGTGACGCAGCAAAAGACAAAAGAGATAATAGTGACAGTGAGGAACAATGCACGGGCAGCCCCGACATAATTATCCTTGTAACTGTTTACCATAACAAGGAACGCCACGAAGGAATAAAACTGAAAGTAAAACAACAAAAAACATGACTCGTACGGTTCTCTGGAAGGCAAGTTTAAGTTTGAATTCTTTTACGTAGAAGTTATACCATAAAGACAAATATTCGTCACCCAAGAGAGTCCCAATTCTCTCGACCCACTTAGTTTGAGCCCCTAGTCTGGCCACAACCTGTCCAGAACTCCTAGTTTTTCCTTTGTGAGTTGTGACATAACATCACTTGGACTGAAAACAATGAAATAACTTGTGACTTGAGTGGACAGAACTAACTGGTAAACAACGTTCGTACGAGTGTCCGCGGCGGTGAACTCAGACAAGCAAACCCCGTGATTTTTTATTTTGTCCATAGTGATGAGTTTAATTGCACAGGAATAAAACAGTCTCAGCAGCTGAGGTATAGCTTGCCTTTAATTGTCTCATATACATACATCTGAGAGGTGACGTTTTATAGGTAAGGGGATGGCGCAAGGTTTGTGCCTTGGTTTTGTAATTTCATAAAAAACAATATTAACGCCAATTCTTACCACTTACCAGAAAAAGATTTTGTCGCCTTAAAGCTGAAATGAATTAGGTTTGTATTTCTCAGAAGAGCGGGTAGGCTGACGACCGACCCAAGACCCCTTCCTCTCGAGCCTTTAAAAAGACCGTGGTCTCCTCATAGTTTTCCGAAACTTATTTCTGAGCAAATAGCAAGGTGTAAGGAAAGCTCCCTGGTTGGTGCAAATGACTTAATGGTCATTAACGAGTGGTTAATGGAAGGCCCACATATTCAAAATGACCATAAACATGCGGTGACCGTGACACGATAGGTTAGATAATTTATATTTTGCCATCAATGAATCGTGAGTTTATGCAGTGGCGTAGTCAGGATGGGATTTTTTGGGGGGCCTAGGTAACAAGTGGGGGGCCTGGTACCTCCGAGGGTCAGGTACGGCAAGACTATCTAAGCGGAGCGCCACCATGGTTTGGCGCGGAGCGTACAAGAAAATTTTGGGCTTTTAACCCCTCCAGATGGCCGGAAACGGCACTTCCCATGTGTTTTAAGCTGGATGTACCCAGCCTTGAAATACGAATCTCATGTCTGCGATGTCTCAATAATGAGAATAAAAAATCAGTCTATGAAAAATGGCAATACATACACTTTTTAGGGACCCCCAAACTGGGCACTTCTGATCTGTGGCCTGGGGGATGAGACTAAAGGGAGCCGGTATCTCCCTTCCCCTTGGGAAAATTTGTAAACTTCAGAAGCACGTAGATCGCAAATGCGGCAATATTTGAATGTAAGCGGAGCGCCACTATCAGTTGTCGCGGAGCGTACAAGAAAATTTTGGGCTTTAAAACCCCTCCAGATGGCCGGAAACGGCACTTCCCACGTGTTTTAAACTGGATGAACCCAGCCGCAAATGCGGCAATATTTGAATGGATTTCAGCTTACCTAAGGCAGTACCTCACCCTTTAACAGGAAAACCAAAAGTAGTTGTGTCCCTTCTGAGAAACTTTCTTTCCTAGATGCAAAATGGTGCTATGTTTGGCAAAACTTTGAACTGATTATAGGCCTGAGTTTTCGGATTTTCCCTTTTTGGGGAGCATGAAAAATATAAAAATATTTTTAGTTTTTGTAGAGATTTTACAAGAGACATACATACTACCAAAGAAACAATGTGCAAAATGGTGCAGTATTTGTTCATCGGTACATTACGTAGTCAAAATTAAAATACTACGAATAAATCCCTCAAAATAATTGAACCTCAAAGCAGTAGTATGGATCATGTGGGAAACACATGAAATCCGGACCTTGTGGACATTTTACAAATCCCCCGGACGCCAGTGACAACTAGTAAAAAGAGGACTTGTCGAAAAAAATCTTCCTACAGTGGCACTTGTCATGGGCAAGAGTGAGGCACGACATAGGCCTACTTGTTAAGGATGGAAGGGAAGAATTATCCGAAGGCAGTACCTTACCCTTATCTGCTTACGGCATATTTTGTGTATAATAAAGTATAGGAATGGTCGTGTAAGAGTGGTCTCCAGTGTACGATTGCCTTATTTTCAGTAAATCAATCAGCCATCCGAAAGGCACAAAGGGCCTTAACCTAACAAAGTCACATTAAAGTTTGTCATCGAGACTTTCGTTTCATCTTCGAAGTGAAATGCAATAAACGACAGTGCAGATCACAAACGGTAGGCCTATCTAATTTAGTGAAACTAGGCATTTTAAAGTTATTGCTTGATTTCATACGTGCGGACAAAATGTGTTTTACACACATTCATCCATGATTTTTTTTTTTTTAATTTTTGTACATTTTTTTATTTTTTATTTTTTTCAATTACTCTATCAGGACGCAAAAAATCTGGGGGGGGGGGGGGGGGGGCTGGAGAAAATCTAGGCCCCCCGTGGCTACGCCACTGAGTTTATGTTGTATGGATGCAATACGCATAACAGCTACTGTACAAGCCCTATAGCTTTGAAGCTGCTTGACAGTTGCTTTGTAAATTTCGCCCATTGGGGCCGTGCGTCAGTAGTGGGCCCTGTGTCTACAAATCAATGACACAAAATTGATTCAACAATAAAAGTAGTTCCAAACAGGTTGCAAGCTGCCCGGGCTTCCCTCGTGACTTTGCCTAATTAATGAGTCACCTCGGAGTATACCCAAATATACCATTGAATTTACAGTGGCAATGACCATTATTGTAACCGCCTTAATATTTCAATATTTATGTATATACATGTTGTCAAATACTCACCGCCGTCAGAAATAGAAGAATGCCCATTTGGGACTTAATAAATTCCACTCGAAAAGAAAGACCCGATCTCTTAGTAGTAGCAGTAGTAGTTGTCGTAGTGGTATGCACCGTAGTGACTACACCTTGATCCTTTGCAGACATGTTGGTAGTAAGCAACGGGTCGCTCCCCGCGATCCGTGAAGAGACTTGTCGAAATGTTTTCGATATTGTTACTACAAGCGCAAAATACTAACGGTGTGGGCTGTCACCGAATTGACGGAACAGAGTTTGGGTCTGCTTTAAATATTTCTTACAGACCAACATCAAATAATAGCCTATTTCGCACAAATACGCACTTTAAAATGATGTTTCCAATGCTGATCTGGTAGGATTTTGCAGAATCAGGTATATATTGGACTGAAACCCAACTATGTAGGATACATTACCGTTCTCACAACAGCAGCCGCCAAAAATATGCCAGTATGCCACGCCAGTTTGAAGTTAAGATCAAAGGTCAACTAGGCCAAAGTCTAGCTAGATAATGCCTGGTATATATCTTGTTCAATCGGATTTAAATAGTAAACTGAAAGTCATCGGATTAGTCGCATCTTAATTAAACTTTTTGGATGTATCGTTGTTTGATGTTGTTTCTTCTTCAAGTGGCTCTTATTTATCTGCGCTGATCGTATTCGTAAAACATCACACTTCAGCTGAAAAATGACGCACTCAATCAACTTCAACCTGCACGTAGCCTATAACAACACATTTACATTTTTAGCATGCTTTACACATCAGTAATATGGTTAATTTGTACCTTGCCGTGCACATAGATTTTAAAGCCATCAATAAGAGTTGTTCAAATATACTGATAGTGTAATACAGCTACTTATCACCGACTTTTGGATTAACACTCAGTCACTTAGAGGAGAACTGCAGTTATCTCAACATCTGAACATGGAGACTAGCACTAGTGTTATTCATGAAAGCCTATTGACAATTATGTGACAATATTTATTCCCCTCAGTTGTGAAACTTATTACAAGTAACTGCTTAGTTTGCCTAGTTAAATATGCATTATTTAATCATGAAATATCATGAAAGACAACGACTTGGAAGAGAAATAGGCTGAGAACACTTATTGTTTATTGTTTATTTTTTTCAACTGTACTACATGCAAACGTACATTCATTATCATTATTATTATGATACAATACGTAATAATATTTACAAGAAACGTGAGTATGAAGACAGTAGAAAAGGAACCAGATGAAGCTTGCAAGTTTTTCTAGTCTGGCCCTAATAACTGAGATGTTCTTAATTGCTTACACAACTAGAATATATAAATACGAATATGACTCCTATAACATTTACATGATTGTATACAAAGAATTGCTGCTAGTTTGATGCGTACTTTTAGCCAGATCTTTAATTATTTATTTATTTGATTATTTATTTATTTTTTTTTGCCAGGTAAAATTAATTATCCACATACAATAACAAGAAGGATTTCTTTAAGTACTTCTTGAATAGATTAAGGTTAGGGGCATTTCTTATGCCAATGTCAAGAGAGTTCCAGAGAGATACCCCGCTACTTCTCACGTGAGAGTGCGCAAACATTGTCCTAGTATATGGCTGGAGAAGATTATCTCTTCTTCTTGTTGGATAGTTGTGATGACAACTATTAAGGTTGAAAAAGGAATGGAAATCAGGAGGGAGTTGACCGCTGTTGTGCCTATACAAAAGAACGCCTAACTGGTAATTGTAGTGGTCCTTTAGAGTTAGAATATTATAATGGTGAAAAAGTGGAAGAGAATGAGTGTATGGTGAAGCTTTTGATATAGTTCGCACAACCCTCTTTTGAAGAATAAAAAGCTTGTCTGTATATGTTGGCAAGGCATTACCCCATAATAAAATACTATAAGTAAGGTGTGGTAAAATTAATGCATTATAGATAGTTAACAAGGAACAACTAGGAATATAATGTTTTAGTCTATTCATAACACCGACGATTTTAGAAACGGATTTAGTAACGTTATGAATGTGATCCTGCCATGTAAGTTTATTATCAATTGTAACCCCTAAGAACTTAGTAGAATTTTCACTACTTATGATGGTGTTCTTAAAATTTATAGTAAAACGTGCAGTGTCACCTTTCATGTTATTAAAAACCAATAATTTAGTTTTACTTATATTTAATGATAACTTGTTTGACGCTAACCATTCAGAAACATTTTTTAACTCTGAAGAAACAACTTGGAGGGCTCGACTGACATCAGGATTATGATAATAAACAGTTGTGTCATCGGCAAATAATATAAACTTCAGTAATTTTGACGACTTATACATATCATTGATATATAATATTAAAAGAAGAGGTCCCAGTATTGAACCTTGCGGAACGCCGATATTAATATTATTAAGATTAGAGTCCTTCCCTTTAAAACGGACAAATTGTTTACGATTAGAAAGATAACTTTTAAACCAATCAAATGCCACACCCCGTATTCCATATCTGTACAGTTTGTTCAATAAAATTTCATGATTTATAGTATCAAAAGCTTTAGATAAATCGATAAATAAGGCCACGGTGCTGACTCTGTTATCTAGGTTACACACTATATCATCAACAAACTTTAAAGCAGCCATATATGTGGAGTGATCCTTCCGAAATCCATACTGCCCGGAATATAATAGGTTATTCTTATTTATAAAAGCTGGTAATCTATTGTATGCAAGTCTTTCAAAAATTTTAGAAATAGCAGGCAGAACTGAAACAGGGCGGTAATTAGATACAGTTTCAGCTCCACCAGATTTATAAATTGGAATGACCTTTGCAATTTTAAGTTCATTCGGGAAAACACCTTCAGAAAAAGATAAATTCAAAATATGAGTAAGAGGATCAATAATATGGCCATGTATCTGTTTTAAAATATCATTGGTAAGGCCATCATACCCTGGGGATTTCCCACTTTGAAGTTTCAATATAGTACTAACCACTTCCTCATGACTCACTGGGTGTAAAATAAAGGTATCTAAAACACTAATATCATTGAGATAACAATTGTAGTTATAGTACGTTACATCTATTTTAGAAGCTAGATTTTCGCCTACAGATGTGAAGAAATTATTAAAATCATTAGCAAAATTTTGCATGTTATTCGAATCATCATTTGTATGTAAATTCTCAATTCCAGTCGCATTAGTGTTGCCACCCCTCTGTTCAGTATCCCATTAATACCAGACCAAATCTTCTTACTGTTATTTTTATTTTTACTAAAGTACTCATAGTAATACGATTTCTTGGCATTTCGAATTACCGCAGTTAATCTGTTCTTAAAATTGCGATAATGCAGTAAATTCTGTTCTGTGGGGCTTCGCTTATACGCACAATACAATACATTTTTCTTGCGAATGGACTTTAAAATACCAGAGGTAATCCAAGGTGATTTCTGTAAATTTTTCTTACACTTAATTTGACGCATAGGACAGTTTCTTTGGAAAATATCACAAAGTTTGTTATTAAATTTAGTAAAAGCAGACTGAGCGTTATTGTCACACAAAATATCATGCCAATCAGTAGAATCTAATTCCAGTTTCATATTCAATATTTTAGAAGTACTAGTATCACGCTTAAAAATAGCAGGCCTAGTGAAATTCCTTCTACACGGACTTAAATGTTCACAAATAATAGCAATGGGATAATGGTCAGATAAATCAGTTCTAATGATGGTAGATCTAGTTGCGAAATTAATATTTGTAAATATGTTATCAATAAGTGTTTCCGATACTTCTGTCACCCTAGTGGGTTTATCAATTACAGGATAGAATGAGAATGATAATAATGTATTTTTAAGTAAGTCTGCGTTTTGTCCAGACAGTAGATTAACATTGAAATCCCCTGCAATAAAACAAACACTGCGATCATTATTTAAGGTATTTAAAATACTATTAAATTCGAGAATAAATTCATCAACATCTTCCCTTGGAGGTCGGTAAATAACTCCAGTAATAATTATTTTACAAACCGCCGTTTTAATTTTCACAAATAATGATTCAAAATGATTCGAATTGGTTATATTATCCATAACGACAAACTCCATATCTGTTCGAACATAAAGAGCTACCCCTCCCCCACGTCTATGTGATCGTCCTTTACACACTAGTGTAAAATTTGGGATGCTGTACAGAGCAGTATAGTCATTTTTATACAACCATGTCTCAGTGATTGCAATTATAGAAAAGGGGTAGTTGTTGATATTGCTTATAAAATTTATAATCGAATCAAAATTTTTGGGTAAAGACCTGGCGTTTATGTGTAGTATAGAAAAATCCACATTACTATTGCTACTAGCAAACACATTGAAATTTTCGAAATCTGAATAACAACAATCAATTGGTACCTGTACAAGATTTGGATCTTCCTCGCGTATCATTTAATCAATAATTGGTAGATAAGTAAATAATAAGAAAAAGACTGAGATGAATACAACACTTAACTTAATACCCAAAGTACTTACTTCAGAGCGTGGAAATCAAAGCTGATTAAGAGTAGGTAATCCATGCAGTGAACATGTGCAGCAAGACAATCCTTAACAGAACAGTAATCATAATGAATAAAACAAATTGCAGTAGATATTTCACAGTTTATACAGGATTCAATTCAAAAGGAGAAGTACAATAAATCACAAAAGAATAAAGTAGATAATCCCAAGTTAAAGTAGCAGACTTTCACTCAATCAATAGACGCATTTATAGGTTTAAAAGGACACACTGACACTAACAATTGGAGATCTCTATATTATGCACGAGTGTGCAATCCAAAGGAAGCGTCCAAAATAAAATGGCGTCTGCATGTTATGGTCAGCCTATAGACATCGGAGTTCATCATCTGTCCTGATTTGTAACTTCTTCTCGTCCCTGGTTATGATATAAATCCGCCCATCTAGAGTCCAGTGCCGTGCGACCTTAGGGTGCTTCCTCACGTTGGCATACAATCGCTGTTTGTTTGCGGTTAGGTCTTCATTAATGAATATGCGGCTCCCCTTCAAACTAGACCTTGCCCGGTATACTTTGTCTCTCATATTATAAGTTGCAAACTTAACAATGATAGATCTTGGCTTACTATTATCGACATCCCGGTACGGAACTCTGTGCGAACGGTCAATGTCTGAAGGCTTAACGTCTACATTCAATCTTTCTTTTGCTAATTTAATAACAGTTTCGTCGGTTGTTTCGTTCTCAACCTCAGGCAAACCGTAAATTCTCAGGCAATTCCTCCTTGAGTATTGCTCCTCTTCATCTAGTTTACTTTCCATTGAGTTTACTGTCTTACGCAAAGTTTCAATTTCTTTGGTAGCATTATCAATCTGTTCTTGTTTTTTAGCAAGTTCCACCTGGAAAGCTGCTTCTATTTCTCCACAAATTTGTTCTTTAATCGCCACAGTTATAACTGGCAGTAAGACTTTAACAAGGTTTCTGCTGGATTCCTCAGAATTGATGACCAAAGTTATCTCGTTGCGTATCACTCCGGCTATGTCCACTTCCGACACTGTGTCATGCGTTGGTACATTAGGCCGATTAGGTGTAGGCTGCGTAGGCGTCGTGGCTTTCCTCCTCGCACCGGTTTGATTTGATGGTGTATTTCTTTTTGGTCGTTCTGACATTATATCTTCAAAATTGTTATTTATGATGCACAGAAATATCTAAACTGTATATATATACGAATTTCCGCTGCTCAAAATTATTTCATAACCGAGAATTTCGTTAGGATTTTTTGGATTTACGAACTAGTTGTGTTGCATGTGTAGCATGTGTTGCAACGTACCGATAGTTGACTTCCTATACATGGACAGAGCATACTGCGCGGTAGATTGTCGCTAACGTACACGTGAGAAAAAGCGCACCAAGACGGCTGTCTACTACTGCGATTTTGTGTGAAAGTTTGGACTTGCTCAAGTATGCCCCCATATTTTGCAACAAAGTTTGAATATTTTTGAAATATGGCAAGGTAAGGTCAAAACCACTTCACGTATCGCAGGAATATAATATTGTTTCCCGTTCAAGTTTAACTTTTTTTTTTAAATATAACAGAGTCGTCGTCAAATCAGACGATTTATACCTTCACGGCGGCCATCTTGGTGCGCCTTTTTTGTTCCAGTCGGTGGCGACCATCTACGGATAGGACGTACACGTTACATGCTCTGTCCATGTATAGAAGTCCGTGGCTGAGAACGAAATGGAGATATTTAATTCTTGTTTCAAAATAATTGAAGCTCATGGCTTTTGTCATGTTATTCACTGATGAGTATTTGCCTTAAATCCATCTTGACACGTCACCCAATTAATTTTCAACAATTTCTCCTTTATTCTGATGAAAGACATGTCATCCATGATATTTGCTAACAGAGAATACACGCAAAGACGAGGCTAAGATTCAGCATCTGTTTAACAAATATATAGCCCGTATCAAAGTTTTTCCACTAATCGAAAAAAACAGGCAAATAATGAACTAAGATACCAGAAAGCTAATTAAAATTTAGGTAAATATATATCGGTGTATTTCAGTTCCCTATGAGGGACAAAAAGCAACCACCAACAGTAGAGTTTTAAACAAGTAGCTACTATGTTCACCCAATTTCAAGTAATTTTAAATACCAGTTAATGTTCAATATTAGCGCGTGGATCATTGATATAACGCAAAATTAGTCCTACGTGCTGATGTTCCGTGTGTTGTACTGAACATAATAGGAAGGTTAGAGACATTTTTGATGAGGTTCATTGATTTAACAGTCCTATCGATTGTTTAATGGCGAGTTTGAAGGAAACCGTTGTTTGGTAATACTGCTTATTAGCTTCTTTTATTCACGTGCTACTTCTTATAATTACCCACAATATGAGAAAACTATAGTTTATAAAAAGGTATAGTTCGAGATGCATCTGGGTTTTTGGAAGACCATGTAGCTATAACGTATTGGCTTCATGCATGGGCAGGTCTCTTGAATATTCAACATGTATATATATACACAAGGGAAGCCTTGATGACACAACGGATCAAAAGCTGTTCGCTAGACTGAAGAGGAGCGAGCCTGTACATCAAGTTGGTATAACCTTGACTCATTGGTTGTCTTTGGATGAAAATTGTATATTATCAATACCAGTGATGCAAATGTCACGTCACAGATCTGTTATAATTCATTACCGTTTCAGTTGTGCTTTCAATGTACAAAATCTTTATTTACATTGACAAGAAACCACGGGATCCAACCCATGAACTATTTAATAAGCCTCTTTAAATTAAGGGACAAAATATGTATAATTATAACTTAGGATGTATCATGATTTGCCGTACTGTTCATACTCTAAAAATCTAAGGTCTTAACACTAGCGTAGCCAGCGGGGGGGGGGGGCAGGGTGGGCAGAGTGCCCCCCCCCCCCCCACAGAAATTTTGGGGACGCGATGGGCGATGCTGAAAAAATGAAGGGGAGCCCAAAAAATGAAAAAAAAATAAAGAAGAAAAGAAACGGCAAGAGGAGTGAGGGAGTCGGGTGCATTTTTTTTACAGTTTTTCGGGGGGGGGGGGAGGGGGGTCTTAGTCGTTACAATAAAGTATGCAGTCCCCGAAGGCGACTAGTCTCCCCGATGGTGTACCTGTTTTTTTGCTCTCAAGGGACAATTTCCCTAATAAGAACTCCAAATTTTCGCGCTGTGGATTCATTCCAGTTTTTTCAATACTTCCATTCCACATGTCTAGAAAGTGTTAAGTCCTCTCAACCTTACCAAGTAACTGGTAGGCAGAGTACACAGGTTATGCAGAGGTCGTAAATTTTATCCCATATCACAAAGCCTAGTTGCTGTTCTCTTGTGTGTGTCATGCGATAGGTCAGATGGTGAGCCACTCACGGAGCATAGTTTGGCTATTTTATCGGGTATTCCAGGTGGCTTCGACACAATGTATGTTATTCCCGATGCGGTCTACAACCCCTATAGTTTCTATTTTTTTTTTCTTTTTGTAATCATTAAGATTACATAGGCTATGTTTTTTTTGTGAGCCCACAAAAAAAATTCGCGCTCTTTGCGCGCTTTGCAATTTCAAGATTCAGATTCAAAAGAACACTAACTCGGCTTCTGAAATATTAAGTAACATTGTGCAAAATGTGCCCAAGGCTGCAATGACATGGGATAGTCAGATAGTTAGGCTCCTTCATACCACCTACTCGACATAGGGCTGTCGGAACTTGTGGTCGCTGGCATGGCCCGCCCCCTGTCGGGGATAACCTGTCGCCTTCTCAATTTTTCTCAAGACAATTTATTGACCTATATAAGATTTAAATAAGTACAGATTCTTTTTAGTGTGGGCTAACCACCAAAAATTTTGCCCACTTTTCCACGGTTAAATCAGTGCGGAAATATCTTCCTCTAGCATATACAAATTTGATGTCGTATATGGCTCGCAATGGCAGGTATAGTGCACAGGTTTTCTTCAAACCTCCCTCACCAACTCATCGACGGCATCCTGGCTGTCGGGGCTTGGGTCGCTACCCACCCTGCCCCTCCCCCATTCGGAGAGGGGCCCTTCGTCGGGCAAATCCTGGCGCCAAGCCTGGAGAGAAGACACATTTTTCCAGTTATGACTTGTATATGTGTAATGAAGCAATGAACTAGAAATGGAAGCTGCATTTTTTGGAGAGCGGCAACTATTTTGGAGGGGCTGTCAATTTCACTAGGAAGACGTGTCGGCCCTCTAAAACCCCCTGTGGAGAACACTGGAATCTAGTATAAAAAGAACAAAATATAGCACCATATTGCATCTAAGCTCTTCGAGACAGCAAAACATTCCAAAATGGGAAGGTGACACCCAGGGAGACAGGCCCGTGGTCAGGGGGTTCAGGGGGTTCGCACTTAGTCCCGCCCATACCTAATTTTTCTTATTTTTAATTTTTTTTATTTAAATGTAGTTTGGGCGTTTTTCAGGACAAAATGTCAATTCCGCTGGTTTAGCCAAATAAATGTAAGCCTTATGAGTAGCTGTTTTGTTCCAGTGCGACACAATTCCCTAGGGCCCCATTGACTCGTACCGAGTAACCCTCTTGCAGTCACACACTAACCCTGCTAACTCTCGAGGGAATAAGGAAAACATTGATTCAAGATTGAAAATGTCCAAAAATTCCAACTTAGGTGTTCACCAGATCGCTCAATTTTGATGTAAAATTGCAAATCTCCTTGGGGCAGGAGGGGGAAAACCACACCCTCTCCCCGTTCGGTCGCTCGGCTCCTCACTTGGGCGCTTCCCTCCCTCAAGAAAATGCCACACCCCAGTGGCGGCGATGAAAAATGAAAAAGTTTGGGCTAAAGGTATGTTCAGCCCCTCAATATTTGTCAAGTGCTCCAATTAAGAAGCGGGGAGAATTTCGAAGTTGGGCTGAACATATTCTTGCTTAAAACACTCGGGAAGTGCCGTTTCCGGCCATATGAGGGGTCTGTAAAACCAAAAATTTCCTGGTACGCTCCGCTCCAATCGATGTTAGAGCTCCTCTTAGAAACATGTATTAACATTTTTCATAGATTGATGTTTTTTTTTTTTTTTGCATTAATTGAGAAATATCAGAAATGAGATCCATATTTCTAGGCTGGGAACATGCAGCATAAAACACTCGGGAAGTGCCGTTTCCTGCCATCTAAGGGGTTTTTAAAACCAAAAATTTTCTTGTACGCTCCGCGCCAACCGATGGTGGCGCTCCGCTTAGATAGTCCCGTCGGTCAAGATTGGGGGCGATGAGTCGACTTTGCCCCCCCCCCCACAAGAAAATCCTGGCTACGCCCCTGGGTCTTAAAGATTACCTGTCTTCCCATGAAAATACAATAAAAACTACGCTGGATTTTGGATGACGTCATGGAATACCCTTGTCTTAACTACGATTGCTAACTGACACTTTGCAACGTCGATAATTCGAACGTTTTCGATACGCTGCGCTGCACTGATGTGACATTATCGATAGTGAATCGAATCAGTTCGCAAAAGAAGTTAAGACAAGGGTAATCTGTGAAGTCATCAAAAATTCGGCATAGATTTTATTGCATTTTCAAGAGACGACAGGTCATCTTTAAGTTTCCACGGTTTGATGCGCATCTGCCACTATCTGACCATATAATGATCCACCATCTTGAATGAGAGCCTATAGTAATATTTATAAAAGACCATAAAAATAAAGATGCGTGAGTGTGTTTGTGCATGTGTGGAGTTTATGTAGCCGGGCGCGAATCCAAGTGGGGAGGGGGGCTTTACGGCCTCAGCCCCCTTTTTCGTCACGTCAACAATAACAAATATGCTAAAATAAGCATAATTTTTACCTACGAGAATTTCCAAGGGGGCTGTTTCAGGCTCAGCCTTTCCCTCACAAAACAAATCCAAAGACACGATCCTCGTATGATTTTCACTCCGGGTGAAAAGGCTATGTACTTACTTTCCCGTCGCCTTGCCTTCTCCACAACAAGGAGCTACAACTCCCTGGCCACAACAACAACATTTGAAAAATATGTATAGCTGCCTGCCAATATTTCATCAGGTTATGAGCACTACCGAATGAGCTATAGGTGCGTTCGATTTAGCGGCTACAGCCAGTTCAGCTGGCTCAACCACTTTCTTGTCAGGACGACATGTGACGTAAAATACGTCACCGGCTCAACTAGACCACCTCGGAGGGCTGTTCGTTTTGGCCGGCTCAAGATGTGACGTTTTGATGATGTTAAGATCACTTTTGGAAAAATCGATCGCTGGCTGAGCCAGTTGAGCTAGCTCGAGCCACTAAATCGAACGCACCTTATGTTCACACATTCACACCGTCGCACGTCTGCCCCCGTGTTCAATGTAGTGGCTGTGAACGCTGGGCACGTTAGTCTTGTCTCAGTTTCCAAACGGTTGTTCATCATGGTATGGAGCAGGTGTGCAAACTTTTGGACCAAATCATGTTGCTGTGACCGTCTGGGTGGCCTCAGTGGAGCAGATATAGGTGTATACACACTATGTGATCCATCCTTCCCCGTTAGATTGACCAATCGTTGTGCCAAGACCCACATGCACACCCTGCTATAGAGGGACAGCGATCAGAAACAATCATGTTGGAGAAACGCAAAATGCATCTTACAATTTTCAAGTAGGACCTATGTTCTAAGTGCTGATTAAGATGCAAAACGTAAGAATTGAAGCACCTGTCAGCTGGCAGTTGTTGATGCTGACTACGGAGAAAAGGGCTATAGGTTGATTTTGATTTCTATTTCATTGCACACCTGTATGTTTTTATTTAATGCGTACGGTTTGTAGGGATCACGTGTGCAGAAACCGTTGATATGGACTGGTTATTCGTTTCGTTTCGTTTATTTGTTTTTCTACATCATCAAAATGTATGGATACACAAACGTAATGAATACAGTACATACATAACACTGAAGTAGATGGTAGTAAAACTAAAAAACCCTGAGGGGCTTGTCGAGAGTTCTACTCCCCAAAACAACAAAAGCAAGTTACCTAAAGTAGTTGTGTAGCAAACAGAAATAAGCAAAAAGAAAAAGAAAAAAGGACAGAAAATTCAATAAACTAAAGGGAAAGGTAATGAATAAGAATACAAGACCAGAACTAACCCTTGCGAAACCCCTCTTAACCACCCGGCCCCCTTCCACCCGTGAAAGCCTTAGGCTTCTCAAAAACAAAATGCGCATAGTGACAAAAACATGTATGATGCATGCACTTGAACAGTATGAAAAGTCAACCATGAAATTTTAACCTTACAAAAAATGATGATGAAGACAACTGTAGAATTAGTACAAAGCTATGTAGTACTGGGTGAAACCTCTTCGAGAAGAATTTATACTTGGCCTGTTAATTAATGAATTAGGTAATGAGTTCCACAGTTTTATAGCTTTGTAGCTTAGGGTCAACTGTGAGGATGAGGGGTTATGATTTTTCAAAATTTCCTGTACGTTCCGCGCCAACAGATCGTGGCGCTGCTCCGCTTAGTCCGCTGTCTAGGGTAGAATTAGATATTTTAGGCAGAGGAATCACGAACAATTAACGTCCCCATTAAGGCTTGTCCACACAGGATGCGCTGCGTTTCGTTCCAGATACGACACGTTTTTTCCCGCATCCTTCCGGATACGTCAAGACGCATGCCTGTCTGTACAGGATGCGTTCACTCTGCGTCAAGTTCGATGCGTCACTTTGAGATGCAGTGTGTAGTTTCAAATGACAATGCATGCTGATTGACAAAAAAGTGTATTCAAATAGCTGTAAAGTTACAGCAAACCGTCCACAGTCACCGCCACTCACGATATTCAATATGACTACCATGAGTGACTCTAGCAGTGACGACGACCTAGCTACTGGGGCTCTCATTCTCCACATACGAGAAGGGTTCGATCCCATAAGCCCCCGAAGCTACGCCGCTGATTGTATACACTAAATTGTACATTTATATTTTCTCTTGTGCCGTGAAATGTCCCTGTGCAGCCATGTCTAGTGTCCAGACTTCCCCTGCCTACCGTCCCAACAATGAATACAACGCTTTTCCACTACCGAAGTCGATAATATCGCAAGGGCAGTTGGTACCCAAAGAATCATAGGCCTACGTATACATTCCCAATGTTGTGAAAAATGCCCAAAAATGAGCTTTACTTATTTTACAAGCGTTTCATTGTGATTTTAAGTTCAAACATAGTACCATTTTGCATCCATATCCCGTTAAAGCGCATTTCATGAAAGAAAAACAAGAAAGAAATCAAAGTTGACGCATGTTTCCGTACCTCAACTGTTTCTGAACTCGCGTGGACTTTTGCCAAAGTTTGACGCATCCGAAAGGATACGTCAACTTTTTTCCGCATCGATCGTGACGCAACGCAACGCATCCTGTGTGGACGGTCCCATTGATTTACGTGCAAAATGATAGAAGTGACCGCGCGTGGTAGCTATGACTTCAATTGATCTGCAAGGATTAGGGTATCGTACCTAAACACCGACCTAGAAACTGAATACCGGTACCACATTTCATGCTTATGTCATAAAAATCATATTCTCCCAAACCAGTGCCCTCGTCCGCCGTAACCTACTGTAATTACAAAAGTGGTTGACCAGCGTATAAACTAAGTGGCTGAAAGAGATTTTTATTGCAAAAGTGGTTGGGTGAAAACGAATTTGTTACAAAAGTGGTAAATCTATTACAAAAGTAAGGTAAAAGCCAAAAGGTTATTGTTAATGGAGTTCAGTCTAGTGAGTATGCAGTTACAAGTGGTATTCCTCGGGCAGTGTTTTAGGTCCTATATTGTTTGTTGTTTATATTAATGATTTACCAAAGTGTGTGAATGGAACAGCCTACTTATTTGCCGATGATACAAACATATTCAAAAAAATTGAAGCACGGATGATATAGAGAATCTGCAGAATGATCTGGATTCACTTCAGAGATGGTCAGATGATTGGCTTTGTGAAGTTCCATCCTGATAAGTGCAAAGTGTTAACTGTTTCTCCAAATAGGTACCACGATGCTCTCTCTCGGAGGTATCATCTATACAATGATAGTGGAGATGAAGTGGTTTTGGAAAAATCTGATTGTGAAAAGGATGTAGGAGTTCTTGTAGATAGTAGTCTTGGCTTTTCGGAGCACATTTAGCATCAAGTGAGCAAGGCAAATAGTATTATAGACCTTATTAGGCGTGCATACACATTTTTGGATGAATAAGTCTTAAAGTTATTATTTCAGGCGCTTGTTAGGCCACATTTGGAATATGCTGCTCCTGTTTGGTCACCTCATTACCAATGTGACTTTGATGCCCTGGAAAATGTTCAGAGGAGAGCAACTAGGTTGGTTCCATCCTTAAAGGATTTAAGTTATGCGGAAAGGTTAAAGAAACTTCAACTTGCAATTCTAAAATATCGTAGATTGAGAGGAGACATGATTGAGGTGTTTAAAATTGTGTCAGGGGTCTGGGATAGAGATATAACGGAAGGGTTTCTTAAGTTTAGTACAATTACTCATACCCATGGTCAGGGTCAGAAGCTACTTAAAGAGTTTTGTAGACTCAATATTAGAAATTTTAGTTTTACGTGTAGAGTTGTTGACGTTTGGAATAGCCTTCCTGAAAGTGTAGTCTCAGTTGAGAGTGTTTTCTAATTTGAGAAAGCTCTGGATAGATTTTGGGCTGCATTGTGTATAACTATAAAGCTGATTTGCATCTTAAGTAACTGGCTAGTATGGCAGTCACCCATCTGCGCTTAGCTTGCTATTGTCACATCCGTTGTGGAGGTTTCATTAGGTGATGAAGATGCGGACATAGATTTCTTTTAGACCTGCGTGGTGACCTATTACAAAAGTGGAGGTACAACGACCTAGAAAAGTGCAGGTCACGAACAGGGTATTTTGAGATTACTCCACGAAGAGGACGAATATTTTCGTTCAGTTCGTTGGAGGGGCGGCAGTCAGACAGGTGCTAGGCAGTCTACTTCTAGACTAGCAAGCAGTGGCGTAGCTAGGACTTTTTCCAGGGGGCAAAGGTATCAAATTTCCCCAAAACTTTTCCCGGTCAATGTGTATGTATTTCATTTAAAATATGCAAACTTACAAGTATAACAACATTACCATGTCATTTTGTAATATTATCTGCATTTTAATCTTAAAGTACAACAAAGAGCAATCGGAAATAACAAAGTATATTGTTTTGGTAAACAATATCTGGTTTATTTGTATGTACTAACGTAGTGGCGTACGCAGGATTTCTCTGAAGGGGGAGGGGCATGCAGTATGGTCTAAGGGGAGGGGGTCCGGAAATTTTTGACGTTTTCAAGGAGCCTACATGCAAAATGGTGCAAGATTTTCGACTTTGACAGGAACAGTGCTAAAAGTTGAATCGTGGTGGTTCATGAGGATAAAACTGAAACTTTTGTGTCTTGACATGCGTAGAGAAAATTTGGAAAAATCAGACCTCTTAGATGGCCGGAAATAGCATTTTCCAGGCTTATACGAAGAATCTAGCCAGTCGCTTTCTTCTTTTGTCGTTTGCAATAAAATGCTCACTAAAAATATGTTCGCAAACTGCAAAGTGATCAGAGAGTTAAGAGCTAATTTTACCCCAAAAATGTAATTTTGCCCAAAAGACCGAGCGAAGCGCCACCATTGGTTGGCGCGGAGCGTAAAGAAAAATTTCGAAAAATCAGACCCCTCAGATGGTCAAAATAGCGTATTTATGCTTGTAAAGAGAATCTAAACATGTAGTCTTTTTTATCGATGCCACCAGTGGGAAACAGAGTCTACCTTTTTAGGTAAAAATTATTGGAATTTGACAGAATTTGCCTAGGTCTATTTGTAAGAATTAAAAAAAAATGGCATCACTAAAAGACCTTGAAGGGACAAACCTTCCCCTTTGAAAATTTTTGAAAAATTTGGTGTCCTTATAAGCAATCTGGTGCCACATATGCTATCTTTTGAAGTAAAATCTGTGTTAATAAAATTAGACTACGTATTTTTAAGAACAAAGAAAAAATGGCATCTGTGAGGGGGCATGGCCCAATGGTCTCCCCTTCGCAAGCCACTAAGGAGGTCTAATAGTGGCTCGATCACACCGGATATCCTGTGAGAAAAGCAGTCTGTTAAGTGTAAAATGCTACAAGGTACTCATTGTCCATTTATTGTTACACTCAAAGTTAGCACAAAGCTATTTTCCCGAACTAGCTTGTAAGCCTCCAAGGATTAGGCTAAGTAACAAAATCTAAGTGTGCCAACGGATCCCGTTAATTCTAATTTCTAGATTAACTTTCAGTTTATCGCTGGCAATGGATTGTTTCAGCCCCATTCATCGTTATGTACACAGAGTAAAATCGTACAACTACTGCTAGCTTGTAGAAGAACATAACTACCTCGGGGGTCTACGGTAGTGACTTGAGTGTCAGTTTTCACATCCTTTTACTGAATTCCCAAAGTATCACCTGAATAACAGCTTCCTGTGCACTGGAATGCACTGATCATAACCCCCGTGCGTATACAAGCACAAGAGGACATTCAATCTGCTACGCGGCGAGGACATTTCTGTGGAACGCGAATTGGGCCGGTTCATGCGACACTGACGAAATCTGAGTTAATTTGTTGCATGAAAATACGAATTATGTATGAGAAATGCCTCCCATTTCTTATTCTAACAAAAATTTTGAGAAATTTTTGTGAAAGTTTTGTAAAAATAAGAATATTCATCAAATTTCCCGATTTTCGTCAAATTTCCCCAAAAATTTTTCCAGGGGGCAACTTGCCCACCCCTGCCCCCTGCCCCCTGCCCCCTGCCCCCCCCCCCAAGTAGCTTCGCCACTGCTAGCAAGACTCAAAGATTTCTTCAAAAGGTGAATGATCAATTATGATAACTTAGGGCAGAGATTTGGGCACGGGAAAGATTTTTTTACTCTTTTAATCCGTAACACTCACATAATATGAATGATCAACTAATGCTAAATCGGGACGGTGAGAGTGTAATGAGCACATGAGACGTTTTCTCACTCTTGTGAATGATAACTTAATTAGGCAGGATATTTCAATGGGTGATAAAAAGACACAACAAAGCACACAATGCATCAGATGCATTTAAACTTAAAATACCACATTGCATTTCTGTGTCCGGTAAAATTTCATTGTTTTCTCTTAACTCTTTTATTGTCCCAACCAGTCTACATACAGCGTGCATTGGTTCAACCAACAGGGAACTTGGGACAGTCGCGTAGAAACAGATTATGACCCCTGTCTCTTCCCATGGCTTTCCCTCCTCATGGTAAAAACAAAGAGTTAAATATTTCTGAAGTCTCCACAACATTCGCTCGATGTTGAATTGACTTTAAACGTAACTGTGTGTCTATTTCGAATTATAAAACTATGAGATATTTAGATTTGTATTGCAACAGTGTACCTTTCAAAGTGGGCTGCACTATAATACAAAAGAGTGAACCAGTAGTCACTCTCTTCAGTAAAGTGAAAAGTGTGAATTACTCCATTAGGGTGTTAGTTCAATAAAAGTATAGCTAAATTTACCCCAAGAAGAGTGAAATTCACTCTTTAACGAGTGCCTCCAGGGGTCACTCTTTTTTTAAGAGTGATCCCGAGGGCACTCCATCAAAAGTGAACCTAGGCTCATTCTGGAGTGCATTACACTCTTCTTGGAGTGAACTTCACTCTTCTTGGAGTGAATTTACGCTCTTTTAGAGCTGACTGACTGACTTCAGTCAGTCTTCCCACGAGTGATGTTTCAGGTTCTTTGTTCTTTTAGAGTGTACATAGCATCCGTACATGATTTGTCATGTTGATGACGTATGTATTTGATGCGAAATAGTAATTGAACACAAGTTATCATACAACTTAATTTGTATTCGTGTTTTTCCACAATACAAACGTATATTCCATCGCATCTGAAGCATAAACCGTGCTTAACTAAAGGGTCGTTATTCAAAACTGAAGTGATCACATACCTCAAATGACCGCATCCCTTAAGGAGAAGCTTCCCACCTTATTCAGACATCTGATAACTTTAGGGTAAAGATGAGTTATAACGTGGCACCCTCTTATTATTCTCCTTGGTCTTCAGATCCTACAAAATATATTAGGTTATGGTATCGGCTAACCAACAACTCTAGATGTCTCTTGCATAGAAATACTGATTAACTTATGATAAAAGACATGCATTTCTGTACGTGTTTCTTTGTGTACGGTACAATCATTGTAACAGTAAAGTTACCCAAGCACTTCGGATTCTGAAGCCGTTAGTCATTCTGATGATTGCAAGTACTCCATCACTACTGAAAACAGGAATTTGTAAAGTCTAAAGTAAAGCATCATGACACCCTACATGGGCAATTGCTTCAGTTATTGCCGTAACACATGGCATTCGCCTCGCCCCATCTGTTAAATCTACTATACACGAATCCGGACAGCAAGAAATGGTCTGATTTAAGTCGACCATAACTGGGGTGAGTCACTCTTAAATCCTTCGATTTCCCTGCTAACCTCTATCATGGATGGTTGTACACTAATTTGTATCTTAATTTCTCCAATTTCACTAAATATGAGGGTTTAAAATTCATGTAAACAATAAATAAAGACGTTTTTAGGCTGATGGACCCCACTAATGGCGGCATACAGTCTCTAAAAACAAGCGCTAATCGGATTCGTCTATAGTGTGACATGAAAATGAAAAAGTTGGGTATTTGATGTATTTAAAACAAGAAAATTGTCGCAATTCCCATTAAAATCCGTAAAAAGGACCATTTTACACTGGGTGCTTTCTGAAATCCACTTAATCATGAATAAACGTAAGCTCAATATGCAAATCATGTGATGTCTACAAAGGGACATGTCGTATATAGCTAATGTTATCCTCTCTTTTGCAATCCCCCTTTCAAGGACACTAGTAACATTATGTCCCAAGGATTTTATCATAGAGGTTTTAATTATGTCCTTAAAAATCGTCAGTACCAATTATCAAACCATAAACTATCTGATAAGTAATTAAGAGATAATTAATATAAGGTTAACAAAAGAAATGTCAACAATGTGCAACACTCCTCATTGCCATTTTTGCATAAGCAACAAGTTACTTAAGAAACATTCAACATTCATTGAAGAGGTATATCTCGAGAACCGTAAAATATATCGACATGATTCATAATTCCAACGAATTTTTCCTTTGGAAACCTTGCTCCTATTTTACCAAATAAATTCAGTTCTCTTTGTTGACATGTCACACTACCTTTAAGTCTCTAAGGGATTTTTTAAAGTAACTTAAAGAAAGAACTTTTCAAAAATTTTCAGTAAGCTGACTATGCACTATGTTCTTAAACTCCATCATACTAATTTCTACTGTTAAGACCTTTTTCTTCTCTCTGCTCTCCCTTTCTTTCCTTCTCGTTCTCAGTTTCTGTTGTTTCTTTGTTGTTTGTTTGTTTGTTTGTTTGTTTGTTTGTTTGCTTGTTTGTTTGTTTGATTTTTTCTGTTTTTTTCTTTTTGATGATGCACATTCTTTGTTCAATATCTCTTTATGGTCACTAACATAGATACCAGTCTCTTTTTTTTATTTGATCATCGAGTGTCCTTCATATGTATATATCTCATAATTTGCACCACTAAATTGTACAAACCGTTTACAAATATGAGATATAAATTTGAATTTGAAATTAAAACATTATATAAAGCAGGGCGTCGCCGCCTGTTGGCGCATAGTGTCCAAAAACTTTTTTGGGAGGGTAAAACGTCACCTAAATTACAGGAAAATGGACTTGTCATGTCTTTATAGTACAACAAAGCTTGCAGTTACTCCATTTTCAATCAATAAAAACAGAACAACAAGACTTTTGTTTTTGTGATTTTATTTCAGGTCACTTGCTTGCAACCAACCCCCACCCTCTGAAATCACTGCTCCCTGAGGGTTATGATAATTACCTTTTAGCTTAAAAAGTAGTTAGTGGTTTTCCTACTCTTTTATTGACAGTTGTTCAAGGAGAACGAATTACTTCTTAAAGACAATCGAAAATGAAAAGAGAGTCAAAGAACATTTTGAAAACATCTTATATAAAATGAATATTTTGCGATTTTTTTTTTCAAAAAACAAAAACGGTTTATATCGTTTCTCAATCCATCACGAAGCCAACAAATTATAGGAGGAATGTTACATGGATGTGGTAAACGAAATTATACAAGCTATGCCAGCTCACTTGAAACACGCTACTGCATAGCGTTGGAGATGAAGTACTGGTACTTCCATGATGTAAATACCATCACGCGATGGAACATAATTTTTGGATAGCAAAAGAAAACCAAAACAGTATAAGGAATGTTTAACTGTAGTCATGCTCTTGTGAGCAAGGTGAAGTTGCAGGTAAAAGCAGGTTTATACACAAAGGAAAACAACCTTCTGATTGACTTTTTAGCAAACAGAGGCTAGTAATTTGCGTACAGGTATGATGGTGCCGATTTTTATAAGATTGCCCAACGGTTTGTGTGGTTTCTGATGACTATCGTGCGGTGCATGGTCAAATGGTTAGAACAGATGACTTGCAGCCTGTAGGCCTGAAGGACGAGTACTGGTCATATACCGAAGATTTTAAAATGGGACCCACTGCCATCATGCTTTGTGCTCAACATAAGCAATGAAGAAGGCATAATAAGTCAGTGAACCACACATGGATAAAAGGCCATGGCCGTCATACTTACACCTATTGGTTAGAAACTGAGCCGTTAGACCTGACTGACTGACTGACTATAACGTTAAACTATACATGTATCACACGAACCTAGAAATAAAATGAAGACAATCATATATGTAGACATAATCTTTATTGTAAGAAATTGGTGTATTAGGATTGATCATTAGACGATTTTGAGTTGAGCACCCCCACTAAAAATAAAAAAATCCTACATGAAATAAAAGCGGTGAAACGGGAAATGAAAAGAAAAATCTACATTTATAGAGCACGAGCATCTTAGGAGTACGCCTGTAGATATATTATCATGTAACATTTGATATCTAACCCTAACAAGAACCAACATCATGAGTACCGTATCGATCGTGAAGCATAAGAGTTTTTCCCCTTTTTCCTATAATTTCGTTGATTAAATTGTTCTGTTAAAGTATAGCCTATACATATAGAAAACTGCCTATCGAATTCAACACACCTGCAGTAAAAAACTTTATTCGTACGTTGGATTGCTCAAATTTCGACTCGGAAGCGAGGAAGGCGGACAAGACTCGATGTATGAAGGAGGTGATCCTATAGGTGGCGTTTCAACATGAATGTGGGCTGGTCCTCTTACTTCCCGCGTCTGTTGATGTGTGTTCAAATACTGAGTCGCTTCTCGAACATTCAGACAAACACTTGCGACGTAAACTTGAAAGAGCAGAAACCCTATAACCTGAAAAAGATGACGTCATAATCGATTAGATGCACTATTAAGTATTTTAATGTGTAGTGATTAAGTGCCTCGCCAAAATTTGTAAAAATACTTCCACTTTTCTTGAAAACATGACAATTATTGTCCGACTTTGTTATCCCTCATATGGAAATTCTCTTTATAAAACAACAAGTCAGTACCTAGCACTTGATTTTCCTTGACCATAGAGCTTTTCCGGAATAGTTCCATGCTCATGGTGTGATGGTAAGAGGTCGATATATTGAACTTAATTATGGGAACGTCAGTTCAACAGTTCAATAATTTATGTCTTTTATTTTTCTTTGCAGTTGGATGAAAACCCCGTTTTATTTTGACCCGACCGGAGACAAAACTCCGACCCTCCCTGTTACTAGGCTTTATCGCTCCAAAAGCCACTGCATATAACCAGTTTACCGTCAATTTGTTAGTTAGTTAGACAGAGTTGTAAGGCCCAGTTTCCAACCCATTGGTTCAAGTCGAGTCCGCCACGGCCTTTTCCAGTTATGGCTCACTGGCTTGTTTTCCCTACTCCATTGCTTATGCGGAGCATCACGCACAACGGCAGTACGTTTCCATTTTTAGAGTCTTTGGTATGACTCGACCTGGTAATCGAACCCGGGCCTTCCGCGTGAGAGGCAGATGCTCTATCGTTAGACCAAACACGCGGTTAAAGGTAGTTAATTACTTTGTTAGGCGGTGGAACAATCAATGGGGGTATAGCCGCTATAGCCGAATCCGAATAGTCAAGGGATGGTTGGTTTAGTCGGGGATAACTGGGGTTCATCAGATTTTGTCTTTCAAATTTAAGGCACGGACCCCACTAATAGCCGCCTTCACCAGCTGTTCGGATTCGTCTTTAGGGGAAAGTCAGTACTACTTCTACTCTGTATGTGGAAGTGGCAGGTTACTCGGTGGGGTCTGTATATTCACTACAGTGGCGTAGCTACTGGGGGCAGGGGGGCAAGTTGCCCCCCCTGGAAAATTTTTTGGGGATATTTGATGAATCTTCTTATTATTACAAAAATTTCACAAAAATTCCTCAAAATTTTTGTTAGAATAAGAAATTGTGAGACATTTCTCATACATAATTCGTATTTTCATGCAACAAATTAACTCAGTCGCATGAACCGGCCCAATTCGCGTTCCACAGAAATGTCCTCGCCGCGTAGCAGATTGAATGTCCTCTTGTGCTTGTATACGCACAGGGGTTATGATCAGTGCATTTCAGTGCACAGGAAGCTGTTATTCAGGTGATACTTTGGAAATTCAGTAAAAGGATGTGAAAACTGACACTCAAGTCACTACCGTAGACCCTCGAGGTTGTTATGTTCTTCTACAAGCTAGCAGTAGTTGTACGATTTTTACTCTGTGTACATAACGATGGATGGGGCTGAAACAATCCATGGCCAACGATAAACTGAAAGTTAATCTAGAAATTAGAATTAACGGGATCCGTTGGCACACTTAGATTTTGTTACTTAGCCTAATCCTTGGAGGCTTACAAGCTAGTTCGGGAAAATAGCTTTCTGCTCACTTTGAGTGTAACAATAAATGGACAATGAGTACCTTGTAGCCTTCTACACTTAACAGACTGCTTTTCTCACAGGATATCCTGTGTGATCGAGCCACCATTAGGCCTCCTTAGTGGCGTGCGAAGGGGAGACCATTGGGCCATGCCCCCTCACTGATGCCATTTTTTCTTTGTTCTTAAAAATACGTAGTCTAACACAGATTTTACTTCAAAAGAAAGCATATGTGGCACCAGAATGCTCATAAGGACACCCAATTTTTCAAAATTTTTCAAAGGGGAAGGATTGTCCCTGCAAGGTCTTTCAGTGATGCCATTTTTTTTTAATTCCTACAAATAGATCTAGACAAATTCTGTCAAATTCCAATTTTAACTTAAAAAGGTAGACTCTGTTTCCCACTGGTGGCATCGATAAAAAAGACTACATGTTTAGATTCTCTTTACAAGCATAAATACGCTATTTTGACCATTTGAGGGGTCTAATTTTTCGAAATTTTCTTTACGCTCCACGCCAGCCAATGGTGGCGCTTCGCTCGATTTTTGGGAAAAATTACATATTTGGAGTAAAATTAGCTCTTAACTCTCTGATCACTTTGCAGTTTGCGAACATATTTTGAAGTGAGCATTTTATTGCAAACGACAAAAGAAGAAAGCGACTGGCTAGATTCTTCGTATTAGCCTGGAAAATGCTATTTCCGGCCATCTAAGGGGTCTGATTTTCCAAATTTTCTCTACGCTCCGCGCCAACCAATGGTGGCGCTCCGCTTAGATAATCTTTATGACAAAATAACATTTTGTGGCCAAGAAAATCACAAATAACGATCAATGCTCTTTTATTTGGACTTCTAAAAGTGTGCTAATTTAAGTTTTACTTCGTAAGGTAGCGTAAATGGCATAAGAGTGCATGTAAAGACACAAAAATTTCAGTTTTATCCTCATGAAACACCACGATTCAACTTTTAACACTGTTCCTGTCAAAGTCGAAAATCTTGCACCATTTTGCATCTAGGAAACTTGAAAACGTCCCCTTAGACCATACTGCATGCCCCTCCCCCTTCAGAGAAATCCTGCGTACGCCACTGCTTTAGTACATACAAATAAACCAGATATTGTTTACCAAAATAATATACTTTGTTATTTCCGATTGCTCTATGTTATACTTTAAGATTAAAATGCAGGTAATATTACAAAATGTCAAGGTAATGTTGTTATACTTGTAAGTTTGCATATTTTATATGAAATACATACACATTGACCGGGAAAAGTTTGGGGGAAATTTCATACCTTTGCCCCCCTGGAAAAAATCCTAGCTACGCCACTGCCTTGCAGGGACAATCCTGCCCCTTTGAATTGGTGGCGCTCTGCTTAGATAATCTTTATGACAAAATAACATTTTGTGGCCAAGAAAAACCACAAATACCGATCAATGCTCTTTTATTTTGACTCCTAAAAGTGTGCAAATTTAATGACAAGTTTTTCTTCGTAAGGTAGCATAAATGGCATAAAAAGAAATGCATGTCAAGGCACAAAAGTTTCAGTTTTATCCTCATGAACCACCACAATTCAACTTTTAACACTGTTCCTGTCAAAGTCGAAAATCTTGCGCCATTTTACATGTAGGCTCCTTGAAAACGTCAAAAAATTTCCGGACACCCCTCCCCTTGACCATACTGCATGCCCCTCCCCCTTCAGAGAAATCCTGCGTTAGTACATACAAATAAACCAGATATTGTTTACCAAAATAATATACTTTGTTATTTCCGATTGCTCTATGTTATACTTTAAAATTAAAATGCAGGTAATATTACAAAATGACATGGTAATGTTGTTATACTTGTAAGTTTGCATATTTTACATGAAATACATACACATTGACCGGGAAAAGTTTGGGGGAAATTTCATACCTTTGCCCCCCTGGAAAAAATCCTAGCTACGCCACTGATTCACTCGATAAACAGTTGTGGTTTTATTTCAATTTGACTTAAAAGAATACTGTAAAGTTTCTTACCGCACATGCACCATCCCTCCCATAGAGGGATCGAGCTGCAACTAAACAGGAAGCTATTAGAGTAAAGAAGGCCATTATGCCAAACGTGACTACCATCTGTAATGAAAATGAAAAACAAACTTTTTTACACATTATTAAAGATGGGTTTCTACTTTCCTTGGTCAACAGGTATATTCCTCATAGCAAATATCTAATATGTCAGCATACAGATACTGCGGCACCTATACCACTTGATTGGTAATGTCACAGGCACGGTTTTGAAATCTGTCGAAATATGTACATATGAAAATATTTATGTGTTATTCAAACATGATTTTTTTTTCAACTTGGCCCGACGGAAATAAAAAATCTAAAACATCTGACTCACTATAACTGGCCAGGGTAGCGTAGGGTGGTGCTTCGCAAATTGTGTCCCACATATAAAAATGGTGCCACCTGATACCAGGAAACACATGACAGCTACAAAGATGAAGAAACCAAACGCACCATACAAATTATTGAATGGCCAGCTTTTCCCCGGTGCTGCCATTACGATAATGGCAATGAAGGAATGTACCTGCAAAGAGAAAAAAATATGGCCTTGGTTATCAAACTAGTGAACGATACCCTCCAGGTGCGTTCGTAAACGGTAGTGTGATATGAAAATTACAAATTTGGGTATTGGATGTAAAAAGCATTAAAAACCATGAAAATAGCCACAATTTCCATCAAAATCGGTCAAGCATTGACCATTTTAAAGAGCTATTTGTGATTTGCACTTCATTGTTAATAAATATGAGCTCAATATTCAAATCGTTTGATGTCATGAAAGGGACATGCATATAAGACTATTGATATCCTTTGTTTTTACAATCTTCATTTCAAGAAAAGTTGTGACATTAGTTTGTCCTGAGGATTTTATTCTGGAAGTTTAAATTGTGTCCTTGAAAATCCTTAGTATCAATAGCCAAACCATAAACTATCTGATGCGTAATTAAGAGATAGCATATATAGGGTTTACAAAGGAAATGTCAACACTGTGCAACACTCCACATCATTATTGAACCAACTCCTAACTTACCTAACTCTGGGGGAGGGGCCAAGAGACAAAATGCGACGTGCTCTGAGATCTGCAAATTGCAATTATACTTTAGTGAAGCAGGTATCTCGGAGGAAATTTGGTACACAATCTTTCTCTGTTGGTGGTCCATGTCACTGGAACGATATCCCAGCTCATGTAAGGGATTCTCCATCTTTGCTGATTTTCCAAAGATTACTTAAAACTTATCTTTTTACTAACTATTTCTACTAGTTTTATTTACTGTTAAGCGCTTTGATGCCCTTGATTTAGCGCTGTATAAGTACCAGTCATTATTATTATTATTTTTAAAATGGAAAGGGGGGGGGTGCAAATGCCCATCATCCCCCCCCCCCCCCGTTAGCGCCGCCACTGGTTGACATAGATAACTCCAATTTAGAAGTAAAAGGATTCGTTGATTATGGACACAATCATGCTTGGACTTTAGGGAAGCATACGGCGAAAGGTTATTCATAGTACCAGTCATTACAAAAACAGGAATACTACTTCATTGCATTACATCATTGAGGTCTAATGACACCGGAGCTCCATGATTAAACTACTTTCTCATATGCGAAGTGGAATAAGCTGCTTTTCTTTCAGTCATATGTTGTGAAAGAACACTCTCAACATAGCCTATACCTGGTGGAACTGAAAGTAAATTCTGTTCAAAAACTTAATTAGACTCGGTTTAGTTTTAATCATTTATCAAACAAATCCATTAGATTTCATATTCAGTCTTCCTCTAGAGAGATTTTCTTCAATTGCAATATGTTTGAAGAATAAGCTCGGACCGGTGCAGACCCAATTATAAGAAGGCACTGAAAACTGCTATGGGACTATGCATGGGGACAGAGTACCAAAAGTGGATTTGGCTTAAATTTCTTCTATGGACATGTCAGAGGGGCAGAAGATGGTAAGAACAACTACTATAAGAGGGCATGAAAGTCATTCCAATCTCACTTTTAAACGATTGCTTTCGATCTTTCATCTCATTCAACTCAAGAAGCTGTTATGAAATTCTCCCAATGTTATATCGTCGTTACACACAAGAAAATTTACCAATAGTCTAATAGTTTTAATTGATCAAGGAATAAAATATTTACAGGAGCGGTGGTATGCCACCGAAAGAATTTATTTTTCAAGTTAAAAGTTTTGAATTCGGTCCAAAACAGCATTAAGATACCCACCTCCGTCAAAAGAAACTTCCATGCTTACGCAAAAGTATACATGAAAGTCAACAAGCTGCAAATCCAGGGGGTATAGTGTTGCAAATGAATATGCTCATATTGACCTTGATCATTTAACTACTTTCGTGTCTGAAAGTTCTTCTAAATTCAGAAAACGTAAAAGGGAAGTATTGTGTGCGATTGTATCTCAATCAAACAAGCAAATGCAAATTTGACTATCGGTTATAATTGATGTCTTTAAATATGTAATGCATCCTCCCTTGATGAAATCTTAACCTTTCTTGACGGGTAAAGTAATTAACTAATTTTCCTTCCTGGTTTACAGAGAACTGACTTCAAATCTATCAGATAGCCAACATAACAGTCAGCGCAAGTAGTATAGGCTTAACCTCGTCATAAACTCTACCACAAAGAGCCTAGGTAAAACATGAATTGAGTTCATGCTATAAGACCGTAAATGCTTTATCGAGACTAAAAGTGTGGGAGGAACTTTGAATCAGGTTTGTTCAAGTAAATGTTTTTAATAGATTTGAAATATGCTTTAACTAAAATAGTCGATTCAAACTGGTAATCCTTTTGGCAATAAAGAAATGTAGCATATCTGGCCCATGCAGTGTTGAAAGGATATAGCTCCAGCCTGTCATTAGTGAGGAAGTTGTCTGCTACGAATCTTCCTGCTGTCACTATGGGTTAGATCAGAGAGTTGCTAGAGAGGTTAGAGATGTCTGGAACTGGATCAACACTTACCGTTGCAAATAATGATAAGATACCCATCGGGGTTTTGAAGTAATTCAAATTGAATTCAATGGTTTGCTGGTTGGTTTGTAGTCGTTCATGCCTGTTGGAATCCATACCAGTCTGCACAGGAGAGGGTTGGTACACAAATGAGCTCGAAGTGGGATGCATCACTGGAGAGGGTTGAACGTTGGGACTGGGAAGCTCCTTCGCTGGCTGATAAACTGGAACTTGAGCCTGGGCCATCTTGGCACAAAAATTAGTAAGAAGAGTTATGTACAGTCTTTATTTCCTTCGGAATGCAAATTGAGATTGCTTTGCAAAGTTGTTGCAATCCCTAAAATTAGCAACTATGTTCTCACCAGTATATGTCGTTATACTTGTGCATACTTTATCAGACGCGTTGCACGTTCCAGCTAACGGTCTTTGTTATTTAGATGAAAATTTCTATATGTAAAGCAAAATCTTGACGGATAGGTGTCTCACGACTCTCCGACCAGAAAACGATCTTATATATGATTTCGCCCATGCAGGTTAATATAAGCTACTGTTGTCACCGTGGAAACGAGCCTTCAAATCAGAACGTACACTTGCATATACCAGCATAAGTTAGTGAATATGTACACATATAATGACATATAGACGGAAACTTGGCTACCTCTATTACACATCGGAAAAATAATAAAGTGATATAATATAAACCAACACAGAGAAGCCGAATCAGCTATATGCACACATAGTACCAAATGCGCTAGCATTCTATAGTCCAAAGTCTACATTGCATATCAAATGATAAGATTGCGTGTTCTCATTTATTTTCTTTGGTCTTGAAGCAAGTACCTTTGTTACACAGGATAGTAGGAATAATTAACAGAAAAGATTGGCATGTATAATATTAAAAGTGACATCATATCATCGAAGAGTAAGGAGATGGCAGCATTTTTAAATTAGTATAATAACCATTCACAAAAGTGGATGATGGTATGGCGAAATCAGCAATTTTATGGGTTGGTCTGTGCTGCAATTTTAACATCGCAAGTTCAGAAACATGATGTAATCAGGTTGTACTTAAGTTTCTACAATGGGTTCTCAATTGATAAATAGAGGAATTGTCCGCATTTCTGTTGCCATAGCGTTATAACTTATCTGGCTTTTGGTGGGCATTATACAACCGTTGATAGGATATAAAAGATGAAGGAAGAAAAAAGTAAGGAAAGGCAAGAGCGCCACCAGAAAAAAGAAAGAGGAAGAATACTGAAAAAATTGTCGATTTTTCCAATTTTCTTGACATAAATACAAATCTTCCCAAATTCAGTATACTCCTCAGACTTCCGAACTTGGGTATATTTATCTTTCCTTTTTCGTTCAAAAGCACGGTAAACACTTAACCTAAACAAAATTCTTCTTAATTAAAGAGCCGATGAAATGAGCATTAACAGCCATCTGACCTGATTCTCACAACCAATCTAACACCAAAAATAAAAAAACGTCAAAAAATATCAACCGAGTCAGGAGAAATTACAAAAAGAAAATGGTCACTGGCACACCAAATTCTCCAAAAAGGTATTACTTTTTGTAATGACGGGAATAGCCTATTTCGTCTAAACTATGTGAAGGAACTGTCACGTGAAAATCTACACTAAGAATTTGGTCCCACCGGGATTTGACCCCAATAGGCAAAATCACCTTAGTAAAGACTTTTGCAATGTCCCAATTGGTATTTATGTTTCAAGTTCTTCCAGACCCACCGTCTCAATTTGTCACTGAACTTGAATCGATCCTGCTTGATTTTATCTGGTCTGGAAAACCCGACAAGGTCAAACGAAATACTATTATTAATACAATTGACCAGGGAGGGTTGAATGCTGTTCATATCCCCAGTTTTATTGATGGCATCAAATGCACCTGGGTGAAAAGGTACTGTGATAACAGAAAAGCCTACTGGAAAGTGTTCTTCGATCGAGTCTTAAATAAGTTTGATGGAAAAGTTTTATTTGAATGTAATTTTAAGGACACAGATGTGATTACTGACAACAAATTTGTTAATAATGTTTGTCATGCCTGGTCGCGTTGTAACTTCAAAGAGCCTGTAAGTAATCTATGGAATCAAATTATCTGGAATAACACCAATATTAAGGTTAACGGTAAAATATGTTTTTATAAAGAGTGGTATGACAAAGGAATATTTCAAGTAAAAGATCTTTTTGGGGAGGACAACACCTTCCACCCCTTCAGGTCTTTCTTAAACAAGTTTAATTTGACTTACTGTCCGTTCACCCTGTATTTTGGAATTATTTCGGCAATTCCAGCTCACTAGAAAATGGTATCACCAGAGGCTGGGATTTGTAATGAGGATGAGTCATTGAATCAAATGTTGCATCAAACCCCTCTATTCTCACGCCTTTGCTATAAACGATTGTTGAGAAAAGTTGCGACCCGTCCTTTAGCTCAAACTAAGTGGAACTCCGTCTTTAATTATACTGAAGATGAATGGAGATCCATCTATTCTTCCCCTTTCAGTTCACTCAAAGAGAGCAAGCTGCAGTTCTTCCGGTTCTGCTTTTTACATCGAATTCTCGGAAGTAACAACTTATTGTTTAAAATGAGGAAAAAAGACAATGCACTCTGTACCTTTTGTGGCACAGAAAATGAAACAATTGAACATTTATTTTGGCACTGCAATGTTATTTCTAGTTTTATACTGGATGTAGAACTCACACTGCTCGGGAAGCATTTTTTCTCGAGAGAAGATATTTTCTTTGGTTATAGACTGCTCCAAACCCACCCTTATAATTTTTTAATCTACCACTTAAAGCATTTTATTTTTCAGGCAAAGTTAAGCAATGAAGCCCCAAATTTAACCAAATTTCTCCATAACTTTAAATTTAAATTGCAAGTGGAAAAACTAATACAGGAAAGATCAACAACAAAAAGTTTTATTCCTTATGCAAAGTTTCAGTCCGTTTTTAATACAAGTGCCCTTTTGGGTGAATAGGATGTTACTTATTTAATCCAAATTTGAGCTTCAGCTATTGGACTCATGTTCACTTGTACCTTGATCTTTGAGAAAAGCTAACGGCAATGATTTTATGTTGGCTTGTTCTTTATGGAAAATTTATGTTTACAAGAGTTCTAGTACTATTCCCATATATTTTGTTTGTAATGAACTTAGTTGCTACTGTTTGCTCTTGTTGATAAAGTAAAGATGGAAAAAAAGGTAAATAGATCTTACGAAGGAATTAAAAAAAAAAAACTCCAAAAAGTGAGAGTGCATCGACCTTTGGGATGACGTCATCACAGGAACACATGTTCGATGTCTATTCGCTAAACAACGATCAGCTGTGCTGAGTATGGACTGTAATCATTAGGTAAATGCAGAGCTAACCATACGCATCAAAGTTATTTTTGAAGAGTTTCTTTTTTTATTTCAATGGAAATGCCTGATCGGTTGGTCGTAGGAAATTGCTTTAATACTACGAAGGATGGTGTCACTTTGCATAAGTTTTCTAAAGACGAGAAAACGAAGCGACTTTGGACACGGTTTGTTCAAAACACAAGGTCCGATTTCAACAGTCAGAATGGAGTGTCATATGCAGTGCACATTTCACTCAGGATTGCTACGATCCATCCGTAGCCATCAAAGAAAGTCTTGGACTTCCGTGCCCAATCAAAGAAATATTGCCAGGGAGGTTTCCCACCATCAAAGGAACACCAAAGACCAAGGAAAGGCCTGTAAACCGGTACTAACGTACGAGACTGTACACCGTCGTTAGTATTGTACTAACGTTAGGCTTCTGAAAGGTACAGTAAAACGATGTCAGTATGATTCCAAACTGAGAAGTAACGGTCAGTCGGTTATATGTCGGGATTTTGCATTGCAATAATGCGCGTATAAGTCGTTTTTCTGATAATGTTAACAGTAAAAGAGCGATCAGTTACGGTGCAAAACCGTACCAGGCTACATTATCTCGCCGGGCTGCTCCAGCAGCACCCTCTCCGCCGTCCTCATACTTGCCAACTCTCACGGTTTGACCGTGAGTCTCACGGTTTAAGGCATCATCTCTCGGTCAAATTTTCAAATCTCACGGTGAATAACATTATTCAAAGAAATGCAAACCCTAAACCACATAGGCCTAGGAAATAACAGATTTACTTGTCCCGCTTACTCGTAAAACGGGATAGCGATCGCATCTTAGAGCAATATGGGCGTAAGCAGGCTGCTTCACATAGGCCTGCAAAGTTGGCATACGTTACCGTAGCCTGCGCATGCAACATGCAACTTTTTCGGTCGTACAGGCGACGCATACAACGTTGCATAGACTAATAAATACGCCCATTGAGCGATGCCGATCGCGATTTTTTTCTGCAGTGCGAATAGTTCAAATCCTTGTCTTCCTATCTGTCCTGCAATAAAAAAGTAAGAGGCGTAATCACCGTTCATGCAATTCTAACGAGTGGCATAGACCGATTCATACTGGAAATGGAAACACCGCATAATGCTCCTACATGACAAAGGTCTACACTTCTTCTTCCTCTGCGTACGAACGTTAACAAACCGTTAACCTGTCGGGTGCCCTGTCTCGTCAAAAAATATATAAAACTGGAGTAGTAAGTGGGCTATTCATGTAAGTTACGGTGGTCAAGGGAATAGGCCTTGTAAACTGGTAAAAAGAGTGTGGAGTCAGTATTTCCCCTGACCAGAACCCCCACCTCCATAGGCATAGGAAGCGGGGACTGCGGGGCGACAGCCCCCAGTGAAAAATGAGGACATGCTTCCGCCTCCCCCACATCCCGGGTCAGAAAACCCCTTTTTCATTTATGTGATATTCTCAACTTTTCTTTCTGATGAAATTCCGAGTTCTATTCAATACATGCGCCAATTTGTTATTCATTGTTTCAAAAAAGCAAAATTTTCCGCGCGCTTCGCGCGCCTCAACGGGCAATTCCTCATGCATAAGTACCGTCTCATGAATCAGTTTAATAAACCTGTTCAAGCTCTGGAAATGAAAAAAAAAACAGATCATGAAGTTACACCGGCAACTTCAGTGCTATTTTTATAAATTTTCTTTCAGAAAATTCCAAATTTTCTCCAACATAAGCTCTTAACTTTGGAATAGTTAGTCTAAGATAAACAACAAAGCTTCGGAAACTTTCAAAATTTAATTGGAGAGCTTCAGTTCGTATACCTTCAAGATAACATTATGTAGCAACGACGATATTCAGTAGATCACTGTGCAATCATTCTCAAATTTGCCAATGTAGGAGTGCAGATTCAACATTAATTAATCCCCCAACTTTTCAAATTTTCCTACACAAGAAGCCGCCCAGAATCCAAAAATGTCTGCAATACAAGCTCCATAGCCACAAATATTTGTTTCAAAAGGGCAAAAATTTTGGCGCCCTTCGCGCGCTGCAAATTACGTCCCTAAAACAGTGGTGTTTTACACTTCAAAGAAAACTCGGAAAATCTGGGTGCTTGCCCATATCCCCTGAAGAAGTCTTTTTTCTTCCCTGCTGCTTAGCTAGCTACTATTTACAAGCCTGAGAAATGCCATTTTCGACTGTCTGAGGGGACCGATTTTTCAAAAATTTTCTCTACGCTCCGCGCAAACTGACGGTGGCGCTCCGCATAAATAGTTGTTCGGGCAAGACTTCAGGCAGGAAACCATTTGCCTACCGAAAGTGCTGTCATATACTTTTCATCAGTTACCTTTCAACCCTGTCAGTTGAATAGTCTGTGAGTAGATAGATTCTTTAGTAACTTAAAGAATTAACACTTGTTCCTCAGTTTGTAGAGGGCATAGATATACTGGAATTGCTGCTACTGTAGCATGGCTGGAAAAAACGAAGGATTCTACCTTCTTTAGTGCCCAGGTTCATTGGAAAGAACGATTCATAGTGTACAATTTTTTATTTTAAAACAATCGTTCTTCCTGGTAGAAAAAGCGAAAAATTTAGCATAAAAATGTACCTTTTGGTCAATGGGGTAGGGTGAGGTACATAGTTCAAAATTTGTTCCGCCCCCCCCCCCCCAACCACTTTCAAATTGCTTCTTACGCCACTGCCCACCTCATCATCTGTTATATCCCCAGTGATGAAAAACTTGTCATGGTATAGCCTAGTACAGGACAAATTTCGAATCTCCAGGTTTGAGGTACCAATCTCAAGGTTTTGTTACGAAAATCTCAAGGTTTGCTACTTTGTAGGTTGGCATGTCTGCGTCCTCGTGTGCAGGATCACCTACAACCGGCTCTGCTTCTTCAGCCAAGGGCTCAAATTTATATGACAGAATTCCTTGCACAGGCTCTTCATTTTCCCTTTCTTGTACGTCCTCGTACTGAAGAAATTCGTCTTCATCGAAACTTGAAGAAGATCCGGATAAATTTAAGTCGATATCTTCAGAATCTGATAAATTAGGAGATGCCATCTTTCGTTGTCTGCAGGTAGTAACGCGTAAGTAGTCAATATGATTATGAGACGAAGAATTCTAGCTTTGGCCTGAGCGTTCGTGTGATGACGTCATTGTGCAGTCGATTTTAGCTTTGGGTTTTTCAACTCAGTGGTGTTTGATGAAGAGGTTCTACCTGTGAAAAAGTTCCTGGGACCCACGCACACGGGAATTGATCGGCAAAATTTGTTTATTTTGTGTTTCTTATATATTTCAGCCTTAACATGTGTCGCCTTTGGCACCGTATTTCATAGGTTCTTTAAGTTGTTAATGTGAAGGGTAGACTCTTCAATATTCGCACTATATACAATTTGTGTTACAAAAGAACACGTTTCCTAAGTTTTCCAATAAAATGCTGTTTTTTCTCTTGAAAAATTTCGGAAACACTTTCACTTTCGTCGGATAACCGTAATCAATACGATGAACAATGTGACTCATTTTGTCTTAGATCGAAAGTCCACAGCCCTAAATAATGTGAAATATTTGGTCGCCCGACAATCTCAAATTTTACAAATAAGGACATATTCTTCCGGAAACCCCCTTTTCTTTTTAAAAAAAAGTCTTCATGCTACAAATTGAACAATTGCATCTCCTGGTTCTTTTGGCAACTCATTGGATTTGTCGGTGTTTGACGTTTTGACGCCCCACCCGTCGAGGAGCTGAATGTAAGACTTAAAGGGGAAGTTTGAGCAAAAAATTAATTTTCATAAGTGAAAGAGGAACCAAATCTACACAGTGTGATCAACCCCACTCAGATCGGACATTTATTTCTCAAGATATCGGTAAATGAAGTCTCTGGATTTGTTTTCCATCGGGATTTTGATTGCAGAAGAGGTTATAGACAAATCCGGACAGCAAGTGATGATCTGATTCAAATCGGCCATAACTGGGGTGCAGTATCACCTTTTCATCTTGCAATTTCTTTGCTAACCTGTATCATGGATGTTTGTTCACTAAATGGTATCTTGATTTCCTTAATTTCACATGGTGTGAAATTCAGTAAATGAAGATGATTTAAGGATGATGGACCCCACTAATGGTTTCCTACAGTCACTAAACACAATCGCTGATCAGATTATTCTATATCATGTTACGCGCCTAGAATGCCAGCTTGGATCCTTCGACAAAGGCCTCGGAGAGGACGCTACCTAGCGTCGCTTTGGTCTTCCCCAGCATATTGTAGAAATTTCACATGGTTACATTGTTTACACTTCGAGAATATTGGACATTCTAATGTCGACTCATGCTAAAAACAGCTCACGAGCAGCAGGCATTTGTAGTCGTGACTGGAACTTTCTAACACCCGTTCATCCGTGACCATCCTAGAAAGTAGATATTTAATATATAAACTGATAAAATCTGAAAGCAATTTTGAGATCCAGACACAGCAAAACGAGAAAGACAGAATAGATTCATCAGACACATCCAGCGTAATACAGCCAAACGTTTTTCTGGAGAGAGAGAGATTGTCACATTCACAGGGGAAGTGATAAATCGCACCCCTCTGGCAACCACTTCATATTAATGACCCAGACGACACACTAACGTCACAAGGAGTTCAATATTCATACACGAGGTAGCATAAGAGCGTTTGGAAAGTTCCCGAAGATCTTGGGAATATTTGCGCGTGTTGCACAACGTAACATGCTAGTTTGAGCTTGATCTTGCGAATTATTGGAATCTATCCTAAGGAATTTGTGAAAAACAGTATTGGACGAACTGCAAAGTTGAGAAACATACTATCACGTTGTTTGCAACGTTCTGTGTTCCCCTTGTAAACAACTTTGAACCCACAAAATATCTCCTTTCGAAGGCTCGAAGCAGAAGGTATTACGTATTGACCGAAAAAGGGTGTTACGTACTGCGTGCACAGCTACAACACCGTGCAAAATTGTAACCTCCTGGAAAACAAAGTTCCCGTAGAAGGGCTTATTAACTAAGTAAATCGAAAAAAAAAGCAGTACACGTCGGATCGGGCGGGCGCGGTCTTTAAATTTCTAACAAAAACGATCACGTGAGAAAAGTTGATATTCAAATGAAATGCCAAGAGAAATGCAAAGACCGAGAAATGGACTCCCCTTTGGTCATCACATTATTCAAGCTTTCAAAAATCTTTACTTGCGCATAGGAAAATACCATAGTAACTTACACGGATAGTACACAAGAGAAAAATGGCTGCATCATTTTGTCATGGTGTTGTAAGTGCGTATTGTCATGTAGTATGGTGGACCTTCCCTGACCTTTATCATAGACGCCATCTTGCTGTTTACGAGTAATTCTCCCTTCCTTTTGTCCTAGATTCCCGGGGCCCTTACTGTTTCCCGTCATGTGTTACCGGTGAACGTGGGCGTCTACTTCGTTCTAGTTCAACGTGTACGCCGTATCCCGTACGTTTTCTCAAGGTGTGGCCAATTTCACCCTCTACAGCCTCAGGGGTGGCGCCAGGATTTCCCCGACAGGGGGGCCAAGCTCCCCGACAGGGGGGGGGCAGCATTTCAAGGCCCCGACAAAGGCTTTGAGTTAGTCCAGGTGGGACGTGACTTAACATTTTGAGGCTCGCGGAGCGCGCGAAATTTTTGGCCTTCTTTTCAACAAATACTTAAAAATATGGAGTTTATTTTGAAGACAAAATTTAAAAATTTTTAAAGAAATTTTGCTTTTGAGAGGACCATTAAAAAGTTGGGGTGTTTATTGAAGGATCTGTCCTCCATATGGGAAAAACAAAAAACGTTATACAGGCGACAACTGTAAATATTTTGGGATTACGCATTTAATCGTACTAGGCCTATGTACTTAGGCTTCAACACGAGACTATAGGTTGCCCGAAAAGGTTTTTCCTTTTATGAACCAAGTTTTGAAAATTAAGGACTGATTTTATTGGAGAAATTTGGGAATTTAATTGAAGAAAATTTGGTTTGGGGTACAGTTATTATGAAATATTTGGGGTTTTTATTAAGTGATATGACTTTCAAGAGCAAAATTAGGTAGAATGTTGGGGTGATTAACAGAGTTGACTTTGGTTATTTATTGTACGGAGTATCCATCGAAATTGGAAAATTTTGCCACTTTTAACAATCTGAAGCTTATACTGGAGAAAACTTGTAATTTTATGACAGATTTACGGGTTTTTTTTAAAAAAATTTTATCTTCTTACAAGAAAATCAAGTAGGACATGATCTGTAGTTTGGTTAGGGTTACTGAATATCATCATGCAGATAAAGGCACTCGGACCATATTGGGAAAATTCTCCCGCGGAACAGTTTGGCTTCCCATACATTTGAAGTTTTATATTTTACATATTGACATTAGACGTACGGGAGGGAGCGTTTCAGTTTCGGAGGGGCAGAATTGTCTCCTTTGTCCGAAAAATGTAATTTTGCCCGAGCACAGAAATTTTTTAAAAATTGAGAACCTCCCGACAGCAGGAAATTGCATTTCCCGGGCTCGTACCTAAAAACAAATCAGTCATTATTTTGAGCTTTCTTTCGCACTAAAATTTTCACTTCATAATATTGTCCCAAAACGAAGAACAATTTGCAAGCTTGCAATGTTCTGTTTAGTAATCTGTTCGACCAAAACACTCTATCTAAGCGGAGCCCCACCATCGGTTGGCGCGGAGCGTCAAGAAAATTTGAAAATTCGTACCTCTCATATAGTCGGAAATGACATTTCCCAGGCTTATGAAGGAGATCCAAGCTGTCAATACTTTAAAGTTTTCAATCGCAGATAAACGTTCACTTCAAACTAAATTCAGCCAGAAAGACTAAGCTGATCGCTACCATTGGTTGGCGTGAAGCGTACAGAAAATTTTGAAAAATGGGACCACTTAGACAGTAGAAAATGGTATTTCCCAGGCTTATAGAGGGCTCTAAGAAGTCGCTTTTTGAGTTTCCGTTTGCAAAAAATTTTCACTTGAAACTTAAGTTCTGCTGAACTCAAGATGTCATTCTGGGTGTCTGGTGAGGTATATCTGGTATTTCTTACAGAATGCTTGAGATGTTTCTTTATGGTGTCATCATTTCTCCCTAAAGTTTCAAGGATCTCCATTAAAAGACCCTTGGTCAATGACTCACCTCTTCCATCATGTCCCCTCAAGATATCCTCAGTATATATTGCTCTTGATCATTACTAGTTGGCGGTGTATTTCACTATTTTCGATTTTTCATTAATAATTAAGTGACTGCTAAAAGGCAACAAACTGTGTGTAATCACTGTCTAGAAAAGAAGAAAGTAAAATTTCCCTCAACGGCAACTAAAGCAAATGTTAAATGATTGTGGTTTTTCACAAATTTTACACTCCCCGGACATTGATCAGTGAAACAGCCCCATTTTACTATTTGTAGTGGAATTTTTCCCTATTTTCCCTGAAATTAAGAAATTTAATTCGATTCTTTTAATATCATATGTCCTTTAGTAGATCACTACTCGAATGCTTAACGGTAATTGTATTTGGAACAGTGTATGTAGCCTAACTAGTTATCCCAGCTAGCCAGGAATATTTGATCGGTCCTTTGACGGTCCATTGTCGGCTCATCGTGGGAAAAATGTGTGGGTCTACGGTTCGTTGACGGGCGTGAGGTATTGATTGGCAAAAACTCTGTACCCATCATGCACTTTTCACAGTGTCAAGCCAGCGGACCTCCGATGGTTCTCCGTCGGTCAAATGGCCGCCGACAGACCGCCTGCTTACAGGGTATGATGCATCAATATACTGTGGGCCTACGTGGCAATTTGGTTTAGTTTCGGCGATCGATCGATCAACTATCGATTTTGGGTGATTGTAGTGCTATATGCTATTACAGTGTTGACGCCTACCCAGCCAACATGCCCATCTGGGCCCCAACTGGGTTTCAGCTGGGCTACTTGCTGGGCCCCAGCTGGGGCCCATCTGTGTTTGTCAGGTGTTCCCACGTGAGGCCCAACTGGGCTAGCCTTTCCCAGCTGAAGCCCAGCTGTGCCCCGCTTCAATAACTGAAGCCTAGCTGGGCTTCAGCTGGGAAAGGCTAGCCCAGTTGGGCCCCACGTGGGAACACCTGACAAACACAGATGGGCCCCAGCTGGGGCCCAGCAAGTAGCCCAGCTGAAACCCAGTTGGGGCCCAGCTGTGCATGTTGGCTGGGTACGTCACTGATTGGCATTGGTTGGCATTGTGTGTGTGTTTTTTTTTTGTTTTTGTTTTTGTTTTGTTTCTCTTTGAGCCCACATGCGCCATGAGCGCTTTTTGCGGATGTGTGCGCATTATAAATTTCCATTGTTATTTTTATTATTATTAATTGGTTGGCATAGAGCATGCGCAAGAACACATGGGTGTATATTTGGTGTTGCGCGTGTTAACGCTTGCGTGGTTGCACGCAGAGAGTAGACAAACTGGAACCTACCGTCCATTGTGACAACAGTGTAAGCGCGCCCACTGAGCTATATAGCAGCTCAGTGAGAGCGCCTTACCAACTCTTTTGACGCCCAGCTGTGATGGCATTTGTTGTAACACTGATTGAGTCTATTGAAAAAGTGTTCGCGTTCAGCGTGCGTGCACCGTTGGACATCAACGGCAATGCGGAACGAACCCTGGAATATGCATGTATTCTAATTGTACAGTATGACCCTTGAAGTGCATAGGGCCAGCCGAGGCCAATGCGACGAAAGTACCTTTTACTTTCGTAATTTATTTATTTATTTTTCATTCATTCTTTTATTTTGCGGGCATGAACAGGGGGCCATGGCCCCCTTGTGCCCTCCTGTCTACGCCAGTGGTAAGACTAGGCTAGGAGAATTGATACTGTTTGGAGTAAGCCTGAGATTTTAGGCGACAGGCTTCCCAAATGTTTCCCGATTTTATATCTCTGTGATTATTGTGTAATATGTTACCCTGGCCTGATTATGATCATATACTTTTGTGCCAGTGTTTTCCGGTAAATGCTTGAAAGAATTTGGATATTCTACCATTTCGGGTATTGTGTTGTGAAAAAGTCTGAAGTAAAAACTAGTAGGCTCACTAATAATACTTTTGCGCTGCCCGGAGGTGTAGCAAATTTTTGGAATCTGTGCTTTTCATGAATTCTAGTACCGCGATTTATGGCAGGTTTTTTTTTTCAGATTGCGGGCACGTCAAGGAATTTTCGGAAAAAAAAACTATGCCATTTTTTTTTAAACTCCAGTGGTTATTTGATTTTTTGCAAATCCTTGTACTGATTTTTCCAATTTCCCACTACATTTTAGAATGTGTGGATTTTTTGAAGGGGGGGGGGGGGGTGGGCGGGCCGGGAGGGACAGACTTTCCCCTTGCCCCCAATCCCTAGCTCGTACGCCAATGGAGATATCCTATCTAGGGTACATGGTCGGTGACATGGAATTTTCAGTTGGGTCAAATTCTTCTCCATTCTTTTTCTAAAGTACTCCTGGCCCTCTGGCAAAGGGCCGTTCGGCGAAACCAAAACTTACACTCCTTCCCGAAGAAGCTATATTACGATTATTCACGATTATCCACATGGCTGTTGTGCCACTGTATAGATAGTTGTAGTTCCAGAGCCGTCACTACATAAACACTTGAATGCCTTATCTGAGTTAGTGCTGTTAAAGTTTGATAATTTCTTCCAAAATCAAAGCAATTTGACAATTACCATACACCGTTTGGGTCCTGTCAAACCCAGATTCAGCCGTCCATCGCGCACAAGAAATGTGAAACATGTTATTATCATCATGAGTTACACTCCGAACTTAGATTCTATTTACATCGCTGTGAACTGTTCATCGGTAAGGCATGACATGAATATTAAAACGTTGACGTATCAACTCATTAATATGAAGTGATTGCCAGAGGGGTGCGATTTATCACTTCCCCATTCACAGCGATTCACCAGACCGAGTCTGTTAGGGTAACACTCTGCACGGGCATTTTGCGTCATAATAAACTGTGTTGTATTGTTTGCATTCATTGAGAGCCTAGCCAGCCATTAGACTGTACGTCGAGGTTTATCATTGGGGATTTCTTCGACTTCGTCTTCGCCTTCGTTAGACTTGTCCCAAGTCTCTCGAGATGTTCCCTCCTAACTGTAAGGATTCTCCTCTTCACTATTCCTTCTCTACGTGTCACCACTTTGACCTCTCCAAATGCACCTCGACAGACAAACCAACTTCTCACATTCTCCACTTTCCACTTCGACTCGTTATAACGCCAATACACTATGCTAACCAACCCACATCGACCAACACACCTCGACCGGTAATGCCGGCTAACAGGCTTACACCCACCGCTTCGAACGTTTCGACACTGGGCCATTGTAACGATCGGGCGTGGCAGATTCCTGTTTATACGCTGTGCACATATCAACCAGCGGAGATCTGGCTTGCTCGAGAGACCTGTAGCTTTTGCAACCGGGGACGTAGAATTTTGGGCGGTCCGGTTATTAACCACTAATCTCAGTAGCCAATGAAAAGCTTACTATATGTAAACATACAGAGCAACGCACCGATCATGATCATAATGAATATCCAGCAAAATTTGCACAATGCCGAAGCCGATTGGATGATACAGTAAACCAGTTGTTCTCAAAGTGGTCCCTACCGCCCCCTGGGGGGGGGGGGGCGTTGAAAAGTTTCAAGGGGGCGCTGAGGAGTGTGCAAGCAATAGGGGGGGCGTTGGCATTGACTAGGGGGTCCCTGGAGGTTCTCATACATTCGTGCAATAAAGGAACCTAGGAGGTTGCAGAGTGGTTGACACAGACTGTCTTCTCAGAAAGGTTTAGCAACTACTGACAAAAATTTGCCCAATATAAAACTTATCTGGGTCATTTTAGTGCTGGAAATTGAAAGTCGAAAGCTCAAAGTCAAAGACTTATATAAATATGATAGCATGTTGGGTGGGAGGGTGAGGGAGAGTAAACAGTTGCAAAAGCTACAAGTTTCTCACGGCAGGCAGCATGTTTGATCAAGCCGCTCAGCAGGCTTGAGTATGTGAGCTGTGTTAAGTCTTCGAGAACAGTTGTAAATAGGTGTTCCAGCACTTGCTCGTGGAAGTTGCAGCAATGGGCAGTGAGAAGTAATCTGAATGGTTGCGTTGGAGCACAATGCGATGGAATCACCGTAAAGAATAGGGACAGAAATAAAATGAAAGGTGGATGGAAGGATTTCGCGAGAGACTTGGGGCAAGTCTACGCCTTCGTAGTAACGAAACCTAACCACCACAGCCTACCACGATAGAGGAGGTGTCTACAAAGCGTCAAGACTAGAATTACGTAGGCTATAATAATGAGTAAACACTGTAAATTTAGGTTTAAGCTGATAAAACATTTAGTCATTGTACGAATTAATAAGGAAGGAGAGATTTGATTCAAACCATAATGAAGTTGTTTATATGGGATTATTGGGGAGAAAATTGGTTGTTAAGTTTAAAGAAAAACAAAAGACTGTCCATTAATGTAACTAGGATATGATGTTATATGTGCTTGCTACATGTTCATTTTTGTTGAAATGTGACTTTACTTGCTCGTATCTTGAGAACCACACATCGGAATTCAATGCAAATTTCAGCAGAATGTTTAAAGAAGTATCCCTCTAACCTATCGAAACTTACACCCTTTTTTTAAAAGGTTAATGTATGTTTTGAATTTGTGATACGAAAGCAGTCAAGTAGTTGCTTAATGTTACGTAAGTCCTTTTCTGGTAATGCTGTGTTAGTTCTCTATTTTTGTGTTGTGTTGTTAGTCTTGGTTTGATTTTAGTCCAGAATAGACACGTGATACATGCTCATTAATGTTTATTTCTTGAGATGCACGCTTTTTTCTGGAGCATGTAACTGGAATTTGAAGCATTCCTTTTTCTACCGTTTAGTCTTCTTCACTCATTCTTCAGCCGACTTCTACTCTAATTCTTACCGTAACAAACCCGCCAGCCATGCTGATGCTGGCACCAGGGAGTTGCAACTCCCTGCTGACACTCAGTCCGTTCCCCCACGATACATTATTCTACTCACGGGTGAGCAATCCCTTGCACAACTGAAGAAACAGGAGTCTACAATGTCCTTTCCAAAAGGAAAATTGTGGAAATATTCCAATGAAAATAAAGCACGGGTCAGAAAACAACTACAGTGAAACCTTCAAGACTTCAAGACTCAAGAAATGTCGCTTTCTTTTTATTCTAGGCTCCTTTAAAAAGACAGAAATTCCCAAAGGAAAGGAAAATTCCTCCCTTAGATCACAATAGGGTGGCGAAACTCCCACAAAGATATAACCCGGATCGGGTAACTCCGACTTATGGCCTGGACAAAGCAAATAAAAAAGTCAAAGCAGGCATTACCCATTCCCGTTCCCCTCCCCCAGAAAAAACCCCAGAAATCATCCTGACGGTCCCACCCTTTCACCAAAAACTTGGCTACTCCTGTGGAGCTTTCACTTCAAATAATCTCTTTCTATTTTGGTACCCAGTGGCGGCGCCACGGAGGGCAAGAGCGGTATTTTCCCACAGCTTTTCTAATTGGCCCCATCCCCCAAATCAGGTTAGTTAGGAGTTGGCTTAACCGAAAGAAATAAACAATATACCTCTCCTGAGACTTATTTTTGCATCCAGAGATATTCCAAAACCTTGCCGATCCCATGTGCTTCGCCCATGGATCCCCACCCTAGGAACGGGCGCTCTGAGCTCGGTTTCGCTCTGAGCCCGAAATATTCCATAACCCCCAGCGCACAGGGTAAGATTCTATTAAAAGGGGAAATGGTTTGGTGCATTTCCTGAACCCGATAGCAACAGCGTAGCACTGAACAGAAGCTAATAGGGAGTTTGTGGGTGGGAAGCCCGAACCAAATGGGTTGATAAATTTTTCTCAACTGTAAAGTAGTAATTGGGTTGTCCGGGAAAACGTGACGGGTTGAAGGGTCCTCTCGGATTTTTGTAAATAAACGCGTATAATAGGGCGTACCGATGGATGATATCAAATAACCAAAGGAATGCGTATATCGGTAAAAGATTCTTCCTGAAACTTCCGCTCTGCTGGTTCATTGAATTCTGCGTAGGGCGCTAGAAAGGATTTTGTCCATGTACTGGCGTTTTCAAAGAAGTTTAAATTTTTTCAGAGGCAGTGGAAAATTCAGAATCATCTGAACATATCCGTCTGGCCCGGAACAGCTGAGAATAAGGGATTTAGTTCAAGATTTAGAATGGTTGGAAGGATACAGCTGGTAGTTTTGTCAGTAGGTGGGTTTGAAGTGCAGGTTGGATGTAATTTTGCAGTAAGTTAGTATTGGAGGAAAGCAACAAATAAGTCCGAGGCACAATGTGTAAATTTCAAAAGAGGCAGAAGAAATTAACAGAATCCTTGAAAGTATCTAAATCACGACGGGATCCAGTAGCAACTCCTACAATATCATCAATGTACCTTTTGTAAATCGAGGACGAGGCCCTATATACTGAGAAAATAGTTGTTCTTCAAAATGACCCATGGTCAGACAGGCAACAGAAGGGCCCATTTGGTTCCCATAGCCACTCCTTTAACCAGGGAGTTGCAACAGATTGCAACTCCCTGCTTTAACTTATCGGGAAAAGCGCACATTAAATTGAAAAGAGTTTTGAGTGGAAAAAGTTCCGTTAAACGTAGGAACGTGTCTGTCGGTATAAGGGGATCACGCTGTTGGTCTGCTCATCTACTTTAGATAATGACGAGTAACTGACAATGTAGCATTATGAGGATTGGACGTATAGAGACTAGAAACATATGGTGAATAAAAGAAATTCACAGCCATTTTCAGGAAACTCGGGAACAAGTGTCAAGAAATGTGGTGTCCTTGGGCAAACGACGGCCAAGCTGAAATTAAAGGGAGAGCACGAAATCCAAATAGTGAGAAATAAGGACGGTTGGGCAGCTCGGCCTAGGAGACGATAGGTCTCATGGTAATTGGCTTTGTGGATTTACGGAGTAGGTGGAAATTAGAAATCTGTGAGCGAGGGTGAAGTGCAGACAACTATTTCTCTTCTGAGGCCAAGTATGCTCAAACTGAGGTATCCTAAAGACTCAAACTGAGGTATCCTAAAGACTCCACAAGATAGAGATGGAGATAGTTTAAAAAAGTAGTTATACCTTTGCCCCTCCTGGGGCCTTCCCCAGTAACTGGTAACAATAGTTTGATGCAGATACGTCGGTTTGACGTATCTGTCGTATCTTAAGTGGATATTTTTTTCAAAGTATGGAATTATCTCTTGAGAGATTTGTTTGAAATCCTCATCATCAGAACAAATGCGTCTCGTTCGCAAAAGTTGGGAGTAGGGGATAAAGTTGGCACACGACCTAGGGTGGTTGGAAAGATAAAGGGGTAGCCTATAGCTGTGGGAGTCTGTGGATGTAGAATGGATATAAGTTTTGTGTTTTCTGTCACAAATAGATAGCTCCATATCTAAGAAAACAACTGAGGTGTCAGAAACGGTGGTAACTTGAATACTAATGGGGGACAGCACGGAATCAATGCATTCTGTAATAAGTACAATTGGACCGTGCCATTATATGTGACGACACGATTGGCCGATCTGGGTTTCCACTGTTGTGAATTTGAGTAGAAGGTAAAAATTAGAAATCTGATGGGCAAGGGTGAATAAGTGCTTTGGCTGAAGAAGCAAGGTGCCCTTGACTTAAAAGAAAGGTGGAGGTGTCCGTTTCTATGCACTTAAAAAGCACAAACGAAAGGTGATGGTGTGTTTTACCAAGTTTTGTATTTCATTCGTGAGTAATTCAGCATAGGCTGTTCCGTTGTTTTTAAGCCTCAACGTACAGGTCCCTTTGCCATAGGACTGTGGCCTCTCCCTTATAAGCAGACTTTTTTGACATGGTAATGACTTAATAATTAGATTCTTCTTGATCCAGGGACGATTTGGCCTTTTGACGTTTTGACGTAAGGGGCAATGTTCCGAGGAGCAGTCGATGTGAGATGGAGGATCATTATTGATGAATCAATGAAATTTTCCAGTACTTTTTCCCTGGTTTGGGTGTCCAAACAGACCTTTTTGCTCTGTCGTGATTGGAAAATATCCAAAAGAGTGTTATCTGTTTCATAGAATTGCCGAAATGAAACCGGAGACGTAGTCTCCTGCAAAATGCTGATGCATCTCAGTTGATCGCGAATTCATCAGGGAGTCGTTCAAAGGAACCCCAAATTCAAACCCTTCGATAATACCGGAAGTTCGGGTCAGGTCGATCCTAAGTCTTGAGGAATTGTGGCCACTAATCGTGGTTTTTGGGGTTCCTCGGTAAGTTGCATCTATAGTGACGCACTTCGGGTACAAAGAGGCTAACTGTTTGGACTTCGAATCCTGTAGAAAATTATGATCAACTATCCTAAATGTTAATCAGAAAACGAATTTCACCAGCTTCTCGAAGAGAAATCCCACCCCCTCTGAGTAAGCTGGGTATTAACAATTCCTTGTCTTTCATGATAGCACGGTCCCATGGAATGCATCAAGTTAAATAAACACGATCGTAACTGAGGGCTGTGTTGTGACGGAAATAGACGTCATTATTACCAAAGCCTTGTGGAATAACCTTCCTACGAAGGCACAAGCAATTGGTCGACAATCATATACTTAACCACATATCTGCATACATGCCTGGTCATTAAATAATTCATAACAAAATATCACGATAATTTTAAACAGCGCCAGCAAGTGCAAAGGCCTATGATAGCTTCAATATGCGAGATAAATGTTTTAGGTTTTATTAAATATTCCATCATTTTTTAATGTATTGAGCAGCAAATTCAATCATGTTTTGCCAACACAATGTACATTTCTAGAGCATGCTGATATAACACACTTTTTCACATGGAAACATATGTTCCGTGTCTACAAATTATGTTCACCATGTTCACCATAACAGTCTTTTAAATTTTGTCGCTTTATTAGACATAAAATCAAAGACAGAGTTCACATGGCCGTTCAAATTCACCGCAGCTACATTTTGCCGTAGCTACAAGTAACACTGTAGCTATCATTTTGTGGAAGGTTTTCGCATAAGACAAAACATTAGCAACGCTTTGCTAAACTCATTGACATTGTCAGTACGTCCTGGGCATGACGTTAAACTGCATCCAGGGTGTGGCTTCTGTTCTATTCAGCCAGTCTAGAGCAGGACCTCACATGTTTGCCCTTTGGAAGGCGTACTTGTCCATTTGGACGTTTAGCGCCTCTTGGGAGCAGAACTCCGGGAGTAAATGTTTGGTTTTCGCTCCTTGGCTCTTCGCCAGAGGGTGGAGGGGACTTTTAGAAAAAAGCTGTTTTGTAACTATGTAGCCTGTATAGGGCGTGATTGTTCAGTCTTCAGTCAAAAACGCCAAAAGGCACTTAGCATGCCTCCTGTATCGGCCACTATGATGACCCATATTCACCATACGATTCAGAGTCAGGACTGCGGAAAACCTTTCTTGTGAGTACAGTTTCATCGCTAGGCCTCGACATAATCCTAGTTTCGCATACTGAAAGTAGAACCGATATTGTTGTCATGTATTCCTCTTGCCTTAAATGGCGAGGTGCGAATTAGAATTGGCCTAGGAGAGTAGGAACATACTTCCCGGACTGAATAAGGCTATAGGTATGAACATGACTCGAGCAATAATCGACTGGGGAAACATTACATGTGAGTTATGTAACTAAATACTCATATATTGGTAACAACAGTTGGATGTTGCCTATAAACCGCACGACTACGAAAATCTCAGCCGGAATGACAAGCCATACGCCAGGTTCATGGTCAATGTAAATGCGGGTACAGTCGAGTCGACAAGACGAGTAAACATTTTGAACTAGCGAGGATTTGACAAACTGGGACAATCAAAGGAGTGAGTGAGTTACATCACGAGAGGCCGGGACAGTATTCTCATGGTCAAAAGAATTGGCTGTTGGTAAATTTATATTTTTCATAATGCTTTCGGGTGTTTTGCAAGCTAAAATAAGGTCCTTATTGTGTCGGAGCGCTGAATTGATACCTCCCTCTTTTGGTTCAGTCTGTAAGATGCAATTTATCCGTGGTTATTCGACCGGACAGGGATCGAGATGTAAACTCGAATGGAGATGCAACGCTTTGATATGAGGTTTGCACCGTTAAGCTACAGTAATATGTCTCTCGTACCTATCTTTCGTGCCGTTTCTTTTATGATTTTACGGGATTATATTAGGAAGTAAACACAAAAGATATTTGTCATCTGCGTCGGTTACAGTAGGCCTGATATGTTTTTGCACTGCCACAACATTGCCAGTCGTCGGGGGAATACAAGTACTCGGTCATTCGTAGCTCCTATGACAAATCACTAAGGTTGCATGAAGATATCGAAATTAGAATTTATATCTTTCTTTTTCTCGTCCTTAAATCTAGTTGTCAAATTTAGACTCGTGCCCCTTCAACGTATTTGCGTGTCATGCCTTGTTAATGTTAAGGAAGGGGCTAATAGAATTCATTTATTTCACTTAAACAGACGTCTTTTCGAGTTTGATTGAATCTGCTCTTGAACTGTTTGCTGTACATGGCCTACTTTTTAAAGTATATGCATGAGACATTTGTCTAAGGATTAATTGATTTGAACCAGGTGGTGTTCCAGGAATGACTTTGAATCGGTGACGCAAGAAACGGAAAGAAATATTTCACATCGAAAAGTTTCGATCATAAACCTCAAAAATGCGTTACAGTGTGTGGACGCATGTTGCATTGTTCGGTTTTTCGCTTACTTGTGTTTAAAGGTCCGACTTATTTGGATTTGTGATGTTAGTAATATTACACACACAGTAAATACCTTTTTGATTGGGAACACCCTTTAATTTTGTCGTATATCATTAATTTATGGGAATTCATGTCTCTATGCAAAATTGTGCTTTTCACCCCAATTTACATAATTTAAAGGATTAATACTTCTAGTCACAAATATATCGAAATGGCTAAACGCGTTTCTGGTAGCTGCATGTCATAGGTAGCAGGAGGAAAAGAGTTGGTTTTATTTGGATCTATAATTTTGTCATAAGCCGCGTTTGTGTGACATTAAATGACGCATTATTTTGGGGAAATCCCCAAAATTATGACATCACAAAATTTTGAAATTGTCAAAAACATGTATTTCGAATGAATATTGGGGTTCCAAAGGTTGTTTTTCACCTAGACATAGTTTCGAAGCATAACTGATTAAGCTTACTATAATTTGAACAATTTAGAAAAAATGAAAAATGACCAAATGATCGTTTTTGCACAAAACTTCTCAATATGTGGGGGCAAATATCTCCATTCCTTTTGGTGGGGAAAGTATTAGCTAAATTAAAATTTCCTTTTCGTCTCCGAACATTTTCAAAGGGACCAACGGCAGTTAGAGCAGTCGCTTCTTATTTCTCAGCAAAAAATCTTTCATAAAAATATTTAGGACTTCAATATTGCACATTTAAGGTTAACCACACGCTATCTGAAACAGTTAATCCTTGGTAAATTTCATAAATTCCGGATAGGCATTCCTTATTTAACATTGTGGATTGTTTACGGTATTTGAAGAAGAGGCCGCCCGTTTTTCTACTGGATTTTTTTTATAAACTGAGGCAGGCGCATAAAGGAAGGAATTTGACAAGGTGGGCGGGGACATTTTTAATGCGAAAATGTCTGATTTGGTGTTGACGTACTTTATACTCTGATTTGCACGCATGGGGACACAATATCCCATGTAATTTATGAAATATTATGTGTGATAAACTATAGTTAGCTAGATGGAATTTTACGGCCCAGTTTCTAGTCAGTTAAAGTCGAGCCGGCCACTGCCTTTTTTCTTTTTTTCCAGGTGCGACTCACTGGATTGTTTTCCCTTCTCCATTGCTTATGCTAATCACGAAGCACAGTGCATGGCAGTAGGCTCCAATTTTAAAGTCTTCGGATGTATCATAGAAGCAGAATCACACAAACAAACAAGTGTAGGCTAAGGTGTTGCTTTTGTACATTGACTAGGCCCTTCTGCCCTTCGGGGATTCAAACCTGCCTTGCGGTATCGGTAGAGTTAGTACATTTGCTGTCAGTGGCATCACCTCTGCCCATCATGGGTAGGCACGGAGCGCGAGAAATTGTCGGTCCAAATTGCCTCCCAAATCTCTGGAAATGGCACAAACTGGATAATTTCGTGTGCAAGCCATTCCAGGTGGGAAGCAGACTTCACATTTGTGACCGTAATTGCGCAATCTGTACATCCTCAGCGCTCGCGGTGAAATGTGTTCCGGGAGACCGTACTCGAGCTAGCCTACGCAGAGCGAAAACGGACACCCGTTAGAAACGTCAATAATTCTTAGGCAATGTCTTAAGTTTTTGAGTATTTTTGGCAATTGGAGAAAAATAGAAAGTTAAATATTCAATTGAAACCCGTTTTAGTAGGCCTAGATACGGCAGCGATTGTCAGGGAGTGAACTTTGGCTCGAGTCTTCATCTTAAGCAGAAAACCGAAGGAGCGAGAGCTTACTTAACCGAAGGAGCGAGAGCTTACTTGCGAAGTTTAAAACTACACATTTCCGTCTTCAAGATGGGATATGTTGAAACAGCATTTGAAAGATAAAGAACAAATAATATTTCCCAAAATATAGTGGTACCTTTCCTGTTATCCTTTCATCTTCACTAAACATGTTGCAAAGAACACTCTTTGTTCTGCTTATCTATTCATTATGTACATACTTTCGCATCACTTACCTACGTGCACGCCCGATACATGGCATTGTGTTGGATATTGTATCGCACTGCTGCAATATACTAGGTACCATCATGCTTTGCAGTTGAAGATGGCTGACTGGCAGGTGTAATGGAAACAGGTTCGTAGCATAGACAAAACGGGATTGACCGTCTTCAGAAAAATTGAATTAATTTATCAACGAATTTATGGGGGGAAAGTAGGCCCTATACATTTCCTAAAAAAATGTCAGCATTTGGTGTTTGGTAAGAAGTTCGTGGATGATTTGGGGACAAATGTGTGACAATTCACCCAACGTTCAGCCTGGGTGACCTAAAATCTCCCGGTGATTCTTGTGCCTTTTGGCCGGCCGATAATTTCGCCTGAAATTGTTTGGGTGATAACTTGCGAAGTTAGTCTGGTTAGTAGGCCTATCATAGTTTTCTTGATCCTAATTGGAATTATACAGAATGAAAAAGCCATTCCAAGTGTTCATTTCAATAAGAAGCTAAAATTCAAAATTGTGAGATGTCATCAGAGCTTTATATATTTCGGTGACACCGAGGTCCTGAGGTCAGCTTCCCAACTGATTCAAGTCGTTTACACCGTGTTTAGGCCACCTTTTAAATTCAATCTAATGTTTTAATGGTTTAAATGGAAGTACGGGATAATAAGAATAGAGTGCCGGAATACATAGTGCAGGACAAAAGAACAAGAGCCTGGACTCCCGACAATGCGGCGTGGATCGGAGTCTAAAGGGTGTTTTGGTTTCACCAGGGAGCTGTAATTGAAATATAAATAACAGCTCCCTGGTTTCAACACGGCGTAGTTACATGTAGATAGATACGCTACTACAGTTGGCAGAATTACAATTGATGGGCCTGGGTATCTAGGTTGATGTCAGCTCCAGGATCGGTCACGATACTCTCGCTTACAATATGCATACTAATGTACAATGTGCATACGATGTACTGACTAATAGCGGGCCCATTAAAGGGTTTGTTCCGAGGGAGGGGGTTTCAGTGGAGGTAGTTTTCTGGTTGTTAGTGTATAATTATAGACCTCAAGGAGTGTGGGTGCCTCAGGGCTAGGACAGGGGGTTGGTAAACTTTGGTGCCCCAATTCGGATTTGAAAATGCGCCAGAGGGGCTTGAAAGTTTCTGTATTGGGGGAAATAGGTGGTAACAAATTGGGTATCCGATCGTTACAGTGCCGGTTACGGTTGTAGCGAATAGTAGTTGCTCAGGCTAGAAAAATTTGGGTTTGTAAATGCATTGTGTGATCAAACGAAAGGGAAAGCCTCTATTTAGAAACTGTCATTTCAAACGAATTAATTTGTTGTTAAGGTGAAAAGACTGGATCGGAGCATATGCGTGAATTTGTACCTCAATGCCATGGTTAAATACTATATAGATCCTTACATATGTTAGAGGTCAAGCTATTAAGATCTTGGTAAGTTATACCGTTAAACCCCTTTGCTATATAGACACCAATCCCATTAATTGATGATTTACCAGGGAAAGGAGTAAGGGCAAAATAAAAATGTATCCACTATGTGTAGCTTGTATCACAATTCCACATTGGCCAAACACAATCCTGAACACTACATATGCCTAAAAGTAAAGCCTAATAATATATGTGCTCTCACAATGTAACACATGTGCTTCGTTTGTGAAAGCAATTACCCGATACGTAATTAGATTACTCTTCATTTCCGTAATGGTCTGATATAGATCATATAGTAACACAAGCCGGCAAACATTAGGTTCTTTCCGGTCGCACTTTGACCGGCGCTTGAGTATATACTAGGGTTATCAGATGTAGCGTAGCCAGGATTGTGTCATGGGGGGGGGGGGGGTGCGGGCACGACATGAGGGAAAAGTACTAGGGGAAAAGGAAAAGGCGCTATTTTAGGTCTTTATTGCATTTGCAAGGTTGGGTCATGGGGGTGCAACCCCAAACCACCCCAAGGTGTGTGTGTGTGTGGGGGGGGGGGGTGGCCAACACCATTCCATTTAGATCTTCCGTCAGGATGACAATTCCTGTCCTGCTTTTTAGTAAATAAGTATGGTAACCCTACTTTATTTAGGAAATTACAAATAGGATAGGATTAGAAGATTATCCCGTCTTTACTGACAAAAACATTAAGGGTACAATCTGAAGACCATCAGACTCCTCATGTCTTCAATCAATCATGAAGTTTTATAATTTTGTCTTTTTTATAGATAATGCAATTGCGTTCATGTTGGGTTCGTAATGACCAATCGACGATTATTTCCATTGTTCATACTGATTCTTGGCTGCATCGGAAGCTTTTGGTACTATATCGAAAGTATAGACAGGACATTCATATTTGGCAAAGATGGGTTAGTGCCGCCAACAGCACAGAAATATAGAATACAGCTAGTTTTAGACAAACCAGTTACAACCAAACTTGTACCTGTTACTCGTCGGGTAAGCATTTCAACGAATTTTTAATTTTCTAAACTTGGTGACAACGGTCTTTTGCCAGCGTTGCAGGCACCGTAACTAAATAGGGGCGCAAAATGCAACATCCGTGTCAAAGATGGCTATGCACAATCGCGTTGGCTATGCATAGAAAGGAGAACAACACCCAAGTGTTTAATATATATATGACCCATCAGTTATTGTATGTGACTTGAAAAGGAAATTATGTGGGGAATAATTTCAAAACTATAAACCGAAATACCTAAATATATAATATAAAAATAGAAGATGATAGTTATTCCTCACTTTTTCATTCACTGAAAGCCTCCTTTCCGACTTAATAAGAGTGTAAGGTCAATAGTCGGTAGCAATGAATGCGCGCCAAAGATGACGCGCGCTTTAAACATATTTTAGATATATATTTTACGTAATTTATTTAAGAGCCAAAAGGAAGTATTTCACACCCGACTTGTATCCTAATGAGATGTTTTCTTGAAGGGATTCATGATTTGTTTTGGCACATGTATTGTCAACCCCTTAGTTTTGTTTTAAACCTCAATAAAATCTCGGGACGGATCGGATTGTTTTGCGGATCATACTTATAACTACTTAATTTCTTCAACTGCACAGCAATTTAAGTTTAGCTTTAGCTTCTGTGAACATCACGTGAACCTATCACGATAGCACCAGCGTACACAAAAAACCGCTGGAGGTGAAGGTTCCAGTGAATGTAATGTAATTTCTAAAGAGACATTCAAGTAGTGAAAAAACTATAATTAACAGAAAGTAAGACTGGTGTGTTTTCGTTGTTTTTCTATTTTTTCATTTTTTTCTGTTTTGAAAATTAAGTTATAGGATTGCTTAAATATTTTCCCTCAATTTATGTGACATTAACAAGTTGAAACTTAATTCAAAGTCACTGGCTTTTAAATTCAAAATGAAGATATTACAGTTCGAAAGTTTACTTAAAAAAGATGGAATCTTGAGATTGAAGATCGAAATTTTTTGTCCCTTTTGAGCTACTGTACTTTCGAAACTATCATTAAGCAATAAAATGTACTACACTGAGACAGGAAAACAATTAAATTTTAACTCCGGTTTTAACAGAAACCAATGCCTAGTTTAGAACTGACTTTATATCCTGTCGCGGGTATGTAGTTTAAACAGAATACACATATTACACTCAGTTTTCGTCTTTCCTATTTAACTGAGAGAAGGCAATTCCGGTGACTGCCACGCAGACAGCTCCACAACGCTTGTAGTCATCGAGTTCATAGAACTTGTGTACTTCATATGCGAAAACTTCAAAATTCCTCTCAGACGAATCAATGGTGTGGTTATGCGGCAAGTCTAAGTTGTTTGAGTTTTTCGTCTAGTTGGGTAAAATCGGTGCCTTCGAGGTTGTCAAGAAAGACAGATAGACTCAAAATCTATTTCTCGTTAGAAAGGATTTTCCTTGTTCTCACTTATTTGCTTTATTGATTTTCTCTTCAGTCTTATCCCTTTGAAAGTTTGTCTAATTTTACGACTACTATACGAACACACTCTTAATTCCTCGGAAAACATTACCTACAAAACACTGATCTCCCTGATACGTTCTAACCTCTTACCCTTGACTGGACAAGAATCTCCCTCATGACCTCTATGCCACCTGCTTGGCTTCAGTACAAGCCAATTGCCGATGGTAGCCTACCCTCTGGACAGGCCTCAAGCAAGGTATGGTTATGCAATGAATCTGTAGTTTCAATATGAAGACTACTGTACTGTTCAGGAACCACTGCACTGGAATCCCAAAGAGGTCAATCTACTAAGCCCACTACAGTCACATTAAACTGAGTGTTCATGTTTTCACAATGTGAACAATATCTAGTTCAGTGTAATGCAACTTTACTATTCTCCACAGTTCAAAACTTCATTTCTCATGTGAATAGTAAATTGTCCCATGCAAATTTTCACAATTTTTTTTTCAAGCTAGTGCAATGAAACCCCGTTGTTACTATTATTTTCTTTTGATTTCCCAAGTTTTATCCTCTTGAACCGTCACTGGGGTAAGGCTACCCTCAGGTGTGGGGAGTTACTCTCACCGTTCTGAACTCATGTCCTCTGTATTTTGGGTTTCGATGATAAGAGAAACCAATGCATCATGGTGGCGTGTGTGTGTGCACGTGTGTGTGTTTATGACACTTCGCTCTTTAAAACGATATCTCAACTCGCCCTCATACATACCCAATTCTACTGAGACAAGTTGCAACTCGTCCCATACATGCAAAATTGCACTAAGTCAGCTCGTGTCCATATATACCAAAGAACCCCAAGACAACTCACCCTTATACATACCCAATTTCACTAAGACAACTCGTCCCCATACATTCCACATGATCCCACGGCAAGTCGCCCCATGTAGATTTACAAGTTCTTCAAGATATAACTCGCTCTCAAAGGCCTACATACCAAATCGCCCCAGGACAACTCGCCTTCGTACATACCCAACTCCACTAAGACTATTTGGCCCCATACATACCGAATCTCCCAAGACAACTCGTCCCAAACATACCAAATCGTCCCATACCAACTCTCCCTCAAACCATATCTGGGGTCACCCAAGGTTAAACACTGGAAACCTTGATAACACCATACCATTTTTAAAAGTAGCGAAATGGTAGGTATAAGTTTCTAATTTGATTTTGCAGAGCATTATAATTAAAAGATGGTCCTGACCATTTTCAGGGGGGCGCCGTGTAGGTTCACCTTAGGTCACAGCCCGAACACCAATGTAACATGGTATCTCAAAATATGAATCTTGAATTGATTTCACATTTGATATATGTTGGTGAAGTTCAAAGGTCAATTAACGTAATACAAAATTTAGTTTTCAAAAATGCTAGGCATAACATTCGACTGAGAAGATGTGGGACCTCAAGTCAGTATTTGGAATAGGATACCATCTAAAATGCATTTTTGCATTCTGGTTTACAAGATTCAACGTGCATAAACCATCACCCCACTTTAGAAAACCCTCAGGTTCGTGGGGTATGTTCTTCCCCTTTCTCTCATTTTCTCTTTTCTCAACCAGTAAAGTCTAAGAGACTAAATTTGTTATAGAACGTGTTAACTGTTACCTCTTCTTTGCTAGTTTTACCTCAATATTTTTCCATATGTCCGTCTACTCATTTGAAGGGGGCTGGTTTGACTTTTCCAAAATCATATCCACAACATTATCGTTAAAATCTCTCTTAGCTACATTCCCACTTCTGATCGGCGTTGACTAAACGTCGGTCTGTACTCGTGCAACCATCTCTGCAAAAATGTTTTACTTGTTTTTGCCCATGAAGAAAGTGATTTGGTGTTGACAGAACATCCTCTTTGCTGTTCACCTTGTCGATAGATTTAACCAATTTCAGGAAATCATTCTGTGCCTCGGCAAAGTTTGTTTGTTCCATTACTCGAGCGTATTCCTGACAGTGTTCCTCTTCTGCTGGTACATACGGACACTTCAGGAAGGAATCTGCATCAAGCCAAAATGCCATCTCCAGGTTCATAGCTCTTATCTTCACACACGTTAAGAGACATAGGGGTCTTTTTTGCCTTTGTTTTCTTCTCCCTTGGTTGGTAAAAAAAGGTCCAGCAAAGTCCACTGAAACTTAATCAAAGGTCCGTGGGATATCTACCCCATTCCGACTTTTTGGTATTTTATATTTTGGTATTTGCAATGTTCTTCTCCCTGCCTTATGAATGATGGTCCTTCCCACCACATTTAATTTGACCTTAAAGGTAGTGTGCCATGTCAGCAAAATGACCTGACTTCACTTGGCTGTTGAGGAGTGACCTTTTCTAAGAAAAAATATGCTGGAATTATTTTATTTTCTCTTACGGTTCTCTAGAAAAATCTCTTCAAAGTTTGAGAGCTTTTTAACAACTTGCTGCTTATGCAAAAATAATGATATGGAGTGTTGTTCAGTGTTGACATTTCTTTTGTTGACCCTATATTAATTACATTTAATTACATATCAGATAGTTTAGGGGTTTGGGGTAATTGATGGTTATCATCTTCAAGGATACAATTTAAAATTTCAAAATAAAACCCCTAATACATTTATACTAATGTTACAGCTGTCCTTGAAACGAAGATTGCAAAAACAAATGATAACTTAAACCGTATATGGCAATAATGGCACGTTCCTCCCATAACCTCACAAGATTTGCATATTGAGCTCAGATTTATAAAGGATTAATTGCAAACCAGAAATTGCCCTGTAAAATGATAAATTTTCGACGGATTTTGATGGAAATTGAGACTATTTTTCTGGTTTTTTATGCTTTTTACATTGAATATCCAATTTTGCAATTGTCGTGTCACACAACCTTTATGTCTTTTACAGTAGCCCTTACTGGACGCAACATCTTTCGGGTTGGTTTTGAAGGGAACATACCTCCATTATTCAGAATTTTTCAAATCTCGGGTCTTCCCAACCCGGTTGGCCACAAATGTTTTAAATTGTCTTCTTCTATTTCATTTCATTGAAAAGAGTATGTATGTATCATCGAAACCTCAATGCTTTTTTGCATTCTAGCTGGTTTTCATAAGATATTATTTTGAAATAAATGGGAATAAATGTTTGAACACTTCCCTCTTCATATCTCTCCTGTGAAGAAAAATAAGTAACGAAAGACAAAAAGCAAAATACTCAAAAGGAAATAAATAAACACTTCTATAATGAGTCATTGATAACATGTTTCCTTGTTTCAACGTGGCATCTTTAAAGGAACAAAGAGTGCAATTCATTCGCATTTGACACAGTACCAAGCATGTAAGCAAGTTGAAATGACATACTGTGAGAAGGAAGGGCCGGATATTGTTCAATATTATCAAGATGAATTTAAGAGTATAAAGTTACTTTCATCACACCCTCTGAACGAAAACTTGTTGTCTCTTGTGTGATTTGCCAACTGTTTTGAGCATTATGAGTGCTTTTTTGTTTATTGCTTGTTTTCAAAACAAATTTCTGTGTCAGTACGGGAACACGTTTATTATCATTTTGATTTCTATCGTTTGAAAATAAATAGCATAAGATTGTCATGTCTCCTTAAAAATGTACAAGTGTGAGTATTATTGAATGAATATCTCTTTAGTTGTGTGTGCCGTCTTTTGTACAAAACGATTCAGTGTTTTAGTTGACTTTGCATTGTATTCTTTTATTGAATAACAATGCCCATAATCATTTGGGGCGATGCGCACTGCTTAACAAGACATTTCCTAACTGCCCTAATCACTAACAGAATCCCTAACCCAAACAAAGAATACAATCAATACAATAAAAAGGCAACAGCCAATCAAGAAACAAACCTCAGATCAAAGCATCCGACAGTTGTTTCAGGATTACTTGGGTGTGAATGAGGCAAATCCTCTTAAGCATGGGACAGACCAACAAGGTTTAGGAACAAAGAGACCTGTCAATCAAAGTTTAATGTTTGAATCGGAATTACTATTTTTGAAGTACCTATTGTGTGATAGATAGGGCTGTTGTGTGACTTGTGTCCACACCCTAACACCTCCCTGGTTTAATTTGGTTAACAAAATGACAACCTTAAAGTCTGCTAGATCAGTAGTTAGGACTTTACAGCGAAATGGTTAGCTTTAACGTTCCATGCTTCATAATACGAGTTTGAACAAAATGTTGACCACATTATAACACAAATATGAGTAACGATATTGTCACAGCCCAGCTCGTCACATTTGCTTAGTAAAGAGTGCAATAAATGGCCAATATTTCCGTTAAGTCGATGCTTACCTCTCCATAAAGAGTAACTTTCCATAACAATGTAAGTAAAGTATTAAATGTCCATTCACATATCTATTGATCCTTATGCAATCAAGGAAAACTATTCCTTTGGCTTCTACTTCATACGAGACATAGTTTCGCCTTCGAGACATTTCTTTTTTACAAAGTTAACAGGGGTCGTGATTAATAAGCATTTTCAAGCAGAAATGTACATTTTATCTTATGTTAAGCGACTTTAAACCTTGTAATATTTTAGCAAAAAACGACAGTGACAAATTGGTGCGTTCGAAATAGCCAGCTCGACTCGCTCAGCCAGTCTAGCACCTCAATGGGATGGTGGTTTTGGCCGACTCAAGTTGTGACGTTTCGATAATATGAAAATGACCAAGTTTGAACGTTTGACCAAGTTTGAACGTTGACCTCTACACACTGACATTCGATTCTCTCAGGAACGTATGTAAGATGCAAAACCTTGCTCTTACAATCGGTCCACGCTACCAGAGATGAACCCGTGCAGCTTGTGAAATCGGCCCTTAGTGGGATCCATCATCCTTAAATAGCTTTTTTTTGTCTATATGCAATTCTCAAACCCAATGTTCGGTGAAACTGAGGTATCCCATTACACAGGTAAGCAAAATATTACAAAGTTGAAAGGCAGTCAACTCTCACGCAAACAGTTGTAGTAGTCAACAGAAATTCTCAATTGGCACAGCTCTTTGACTGACGGCAAGTTTAACATATTCAGAAGACTATAGCATGCCCTGTATACGTACTGAGAGTGTTTTGATTACACATTGGGGTCTTGTATACTTACCCTGAAGCAATGTTTCTGGATGAGGATAAGTTTAGACAGTTGCGGGAGGGGCTTAAACAAGTAGGTTAGGAGAATTGTAAATGTTTGGAGTTACAGGATTAGCCCTTTAAGTTGATACACCCCAGTGATGCCCGACTAAATCAGGCGATCACTTGACCTTTCGGATTCTTCTATAGGTCTTATAATGGTGCAGAAATATGCCAAGACTAACATCACCTGACTTTCGGCGTTACTTCATGTGGCGACTTCATCTTTGTGTTGAACATAATGTTCTTGTAAAGGTGTAGCTCACGTCAAAAACTTCAAAAACATAAACTATTAAACAGCATAAATAAAATGAATTCTGTCAGTCCAACTGCCATCTTTATAGGACATTTTAGACTGTCGATATGTAAAATGTTGAAATTTATTCACTTAAAACAAATTAGTCCAATGCGCAATAATTTGTGACCTCTTGTTGTACAACAGTACCCGCTTTGTTTCCTTTTAAAATTATAACTGTTTTGCTGATCTTGAACAATTCCCGTTTGCTTGCATAAAAGTTGCACAAATTAAAGAAGGGCTAACTTAATTGCATTACCCAACGCAGGTAAGAAAGCTATCACACCTTGGTACACAGTGCAGTTACTTCCTGAAAAAACAGAGAAATACAAAGATTGTAATTTGAGTAGCACAACAATGACGTCATAAATTATTGTGCAATGCACATTTTAATTTGAATAAATAAACATAAACATTTTACATCTCAGCTCAGGAATGTCCGATAAGTGGGAGTTGGGCTGTTAGAATTCATTTTTCATGTTGTTTAATGTATATTTTTGTTTTATTTTTAATTCAGGTACACTTCAAACGTGTAAATTTTCGAGCCCAAACTGTAACCTCAGGCAACATTGCCAATTTCAGCTGACTTTGCCACAGGCCTACGGCTAGCTCAGTTGATAACTTGGGTAAATCTCTCATCTTCATCACAACGGAGATATACGGGTCCGTTTTAATCCAGAGCCGTTGGTTCTACTTACATTCTCAATTAAATTCTGCACTCTCCCATACGTGCAGAATTTCATTTCTGAATAGAACAACATCACAACATCGATAAAGGTATAGCCTTGCCTTGGTCACAATCACGAGCGATTTATTATCTGAATAACCCGACTTACGTTTTGTGACGTTTTCGTTCAATTGTGCCCACTATATATCTAGCTACTGATAAAACATTGAAATTATATTTGCGGTCGGAACCCGTCCAGCGATAGCACATCGAGCTCTAGCTTTTTATCAAACAATGTCACAAACTGAACAATTATCTGTAACATTTTACCGGGTTACCTGATCTAGTACCCCTGGCAATAAATCCACAACTAATTACGAGGCCACAGCAACCTCTCTTTTTACCCACATTTGCTCACCACTTTTAAAAAATACCAAATAAATATCGACACTATCTTTTCAAGTGAATACGTCACCGAGTTTTTGGAGAGTCGGCCATTCTCTTTTAATTTTTAGAGGGATGTTGACTCGATGTGAAGTTGTGCCCTGCTTCCTAAGGAGCGGACTGCTTTTGTGCTCAGCATAAGCAATGGAGTAGGGAAATCAAGTCAGTGACACCATAGTTATTATACCTTTCCCTGGTTTGGAAACTCTGCGAACTGACTGCTTATGTTGAGATTCCGGTTTTCGTCAGTCACGTGACGTTGAGAGTACACGAGAGCCTTGTTATTGGACTCTCCATACGTATTGTATATATGCAGCAACTTTAACTGATTTCTTCGAGAGTCTCTTGTGAACAATTATCAAACTATAATGGCTTCAATTAGGGCGTATATCATTGCGAAAGGTTTGATTAAGATTTCTGTGTTAAATTAGACCGGCCACAAAACTAGAATAACTGTACCCAAACTAAAATAGCGGGACAATCGAAGGCTGGGCTAGCAAGAGTAACTTGGTAAGCACACTCAACAATTCCGCGAAGTTGCGAATTACGTAGCAATCGCACTGTATAACGTAAGACTAGTTGGATTAAACCATAGTCTATTGACTATGATTAAACCATTTCAACAAACGAGTGTAACGGTTCATCAGACGAGTGTGATACAATATTTATCAGAAACTATGGTCGTACAAAATTTTAGGAAGTCTACCTAGCGTAATGAAGTAGGTCTACTTCACCCTTACAGCACACTGACTGCGGAATGATAAGCCCTGTAGGGCCTACTGAATGTCCTCAGCGAAGGTCTCCAAACACCAGGCCGCGGAACCAGTATTTTACGCTTAAAAAGAGAAAATGAAACCCGAGAATATAGGGTTTCTTCATTTGTTCAAAAATCTTAACAACCCACTGATTAGGAGGCCTTTTGCAGTTTCCTTTTAGTCTCTGGGTCAACTTTAGTTTCATTTCCCAGCAGAAACAGTACATCACTTAATGGAGCCATATCTTTTTTATCCTCTTTATTTCACTTTTATGAGTACAAACATCAAATTAAATTGAAATTATACCTGGTACATAAAACCTTCTGCTGAATTGACCAACCTACAATAATTAATGATAACTTCAAAAAAAAAAAAGAAAAACAAAAAACAAATGTAGAGTTGCCAGAACTGAATATAACATGGAGAGAAATTTAAGTAGATGCAATTTAACAGGGGAGATTACATGAAAAGTATATTTCAACATTTAAAGGCATCTTTCAGTTGGTTATAGGAAATATGTGATTTCGCCGTTTTCGACTTTAATTCCTTTTCCACTTTTAATGCAAACTTAAACTTATGTAAAAAATTGGCAACAACTAGAGATTGAGTTGAGGATTTTTTATTGAAAATAAAATACTTAAGATAGAGTATAAAGAAGTTATAGGGATGATTTAAAGACACATTATAGCCAAACAGAATATCCTTCTTAGAAAACATAAATTGCCTGGCAAAAATAGTTTGTTCGACGTCTAATATAAAAGAAGACACTATGGGGCGCTCCCATAACAAATGTAGAATAGTCTCGTCTAAAGGCCGCAAAAAGAACAACGTGGGTTGTCTAGAATTTTCATTTTAAAAAGGAGGTGATTATTTTGTTCCTAAAATACGATGCAGAAGGCGAAATTGAAAGTATTGGACCTTACTGTCCCTAACAAAAAAGGACGGTGCCTGAAAAATAACATTCCAATCTTCTCCAGTGGGGTCAAAGGTTTCATCCCAATTTTTAATTTGCAATTTTGGGGACAATAGTAGGAAGTACGAGGGTATTATAAACTTGTCTAGGAAAGAAAGGGCATGGTGAATACTTTCAAACGGCGTAACACCGTTAGTCAAGGCGATATTATTTACGTTATTTTTCCAATGAGTAGGTATGGCAGAGATAATTCCATAAAAAATATGCGAAGAGGGGAAACGGCAATGGAGCCATATCGCTACCGATCGATCGAGTTCATCTTCAAAGTCACGTGATGAACTTTTTTGAAGAGCTCAACGTGCTTTTACGGACAGTTACGGACGCACCTTACAAAAACTATGAACGTACATACAGCTTATACGTCTGTGCATACACAGTGTACGTAAGGGGTTTTCCAACCAGGGAAAGGTATAATATGTAGATTAGAGTTAATGTGTGACATAGTCATTCACGTGCACTTTACAAGTAATAAATGAGCGATAATACTATAGGTTTAAAAAGTAAGTCTTTAGTCCAGCTTTAAATTTTGAGGTATTCGAGACACTTCTGAGAGAGAAACGAAGGGAATTCCAGAGTCTATGACCTGCAACCATAAAGGCACGGTCACCGTATGACTTGGAAGTGGTGCGTGGAACTACCAATCGTAATGTGTCACTGTTAGATCTGAGATCGTGAGTGGCATTAAAATCTTTTATCAGCATGTCATTGAGATATTTTGGCCCTTGATTATTTGAGCATTTGTAGACTACTAACATCAATTTAAACTTTATTCCTTTATCAACTGTGTGCCAGTGCTCAGATGTAGGAGGAAACAGGATCATATTTTTAAGGTTATGCAAGAAACCAACTGCCATGTTTTGTACCATCTGTAATTTACTTATGTGTACCTTGGGAACACCAATTAAAAGACTGTTCCCATAGTCAACACATATTGTCACAAAAGCGTGCAGTACGCTCCGAGTGGCTTCTATAAAAGATACTTTCTAATAGATCGAATGGCTTGCCCATGCATAGCTTTTTGCAATTGCTTGGTAATATGTAGCTGCCTGTCAAGGTGCTCATCAAACCACACCCTTAATTCCTCACATACGGGACTTTTTGCACCACACAAGTGGCACTCTCTCTCGGACTGAATTCACATGTACTTTGGCTAAACTGGATTTGGAGCCAAGTAGCATAAATTCAGCCTTTGAATCATTTATTTTTAGTTTATTTGACAACATCCAAGCTCTCAAATCCCTCACACAGTTTTCAATATCACCAACTGCTTTCCATTGGTTTGTATATTGACTGGAGTTAAATGCTAAGTAAAGCTGGTAGTCATCAGCATACACATGAACTTGGGGTAAATGCTTCTGCATAAGTGCAAATAATTGGCTGGCACACAACAAAAAAGCCATGAGACCGCCGTAGCAGCTTCCCTGGGGCACACCGTACTGGAGTGGTCGCGATTCAGACATAACACCTGACTGAAGTTGTGCACGCTGAGTACGATTCTTAAGATAAGAACTCACCCAGGCAAGTACATCACCAGTGATGCCATAATCTTTTTCCAGGACCATCTCTAGTACTTAATGATCTATGGTATCAAAGGCAGCGCTTAAATCTAGGAGAACTAGAAGTGTTACTTGCTTTTTGTCCATAGACATCAGGATGTCAGAGGTAACTTTGAGCAACGCAGTCTCCGTCGAATGATACGGCCGGTACGCTGACTGGAGATCTGGAAAAACATCCATTTGGTGAATGTGCTCAAGTTGTTCGGCAAGAGCAGCTTTCTCAATCACTTTGCTCAAAAATGGGATATTACTAACGGGGCGATAGTTGCCGAAAACTGGATCTAAACCGGTCTTTTTTAGCATAGGTTTCACTAGTGCCTCTTTCCAAATTTTAGGAAAAGTGGTGTAAAAGTGAAGCATTGACAATACTGGTAATAGGTGACACTAGTACGTCCAAACATTCCTTCACCAATCTGGTTGGAATAGGGTCAGATTGACAAGTAGCGTTACTAAAATCACTGATTAATTTTGAAATTTCTGATTCAGTAACAGGACGGAATTTATCCAAATTAACTTCAATATTTGGATGACTTGTATGTGGTATATTAATCTCTTGGACCTCATCCAAACTTACACAGATCTTTTCAATTTTCTCTGAGAAAAATGCAACAAAATCATTTGCCAAAACTTTTTCATTTTCTGCCTCAGGTAGTGGCATCTGATATTTACCTTTCCTCAACTCACTTACTACCTTGAATAAAAGTTTTTGGTCACCCTTAGAGTCACATATTATTGTGTTATATCTTTCCTTTGCCCCACGGATACTACGTTGGTAATCAGTTTGACTGCCTCACGGATTCTACGTTGGTAATCAGTTTGGTGACACAACTGTGATGAAGTAGGAGGTTGCCAAAAGTGCCCACTTGTTTGTATCTTTGTAATGATGTACTCTCATGCAGCGAGGAGTAGGCCGTATTGTTGAACCTGCACCTTGAATAACGCATACAAACTTGAGCCTAATCAGGGAAGAAGAATTGGGGGACTCAAGGTGAAAAAGAAACCTTAGGAAAAATTTTGTAGTTGGCGAGAGATTGTAGCAAAAAAAAAAAACATTCAGTGGAAAAAGATGATTCACCTCCTACGTAAGACAAAGCTTCATTTTCAAATGGATTAAAAGAGGTCATGTTTAAACTTTTTCATCATTTTTCACAGCTGGATCATGTGATTAAATGTCCACATTGGAACCATGATGATTTCGCTCCTGTTGATACCCCTACCGTTGACGTGAAGGACGACGAACTGACCGCTCGAGTGTTTTCAGACACCATTAGCCCCGATCACACTCTCATAAAGATATTCAACCCCAAAACTTTTTACGACCTCTGTGATAGACTAATCGTGCAAATTATCGCTCGAGACAGGAACGGTAAATTTAAAACACACGGAGGAGACTTGTTCAGGTTGAAAATTTTTACGGCTAAACCATACTCTGCAACTAGTGAGGACAAATTGATCGATTTTAAAAATGGTACTTACTTAGCCTACTTTACAGTCAGGTGGAGCGGTCAGGTAAAGGTACAAGTCAAGCTGATACATCCGGTAGAAATACTTCAAGAAATGCAATTGAATATGCAGGGTATATTTGGGGCAAATCACACTTTTATTGGAATCTTTTCGTCGGAAGCAAGTGGGGCTGAAGAAAAACGACTGTGTCGATATTTTCCAACATTGACGGTAAGTATTTTGTTTGTGTGTTTATTTTGAACGCATTGCTGCGTTACTCTCCCATGGTAGTGATAATCCTAACAGATTGCTTAAACGGTTTCAGAAATTCAAAGGGGGTGTTCAACTAGGGGTGTAGCAAAATGATGTGAGCTGCATAGGGGTTTTGGAGGGTACGAAGCATGGGTGCGGGATGCACTAGCTCCCCCTCCCCATTTTGGGGCAAAAAAGAAAAGTTATCCATTCGAGCAAAACATGCAAATATTGCTCTTGCCCCTCACAAAAAATTCTCCCCGTGTGCCCCTTGTGCTCCTTAGACTACCCCAATTTCTCTGTCTTTCTTCTTGGTTGTGCTTCTGACAAATTGACAATTGTTGGTAACCACTAGAGCACCGACCTCTGGTTCTCCATTTTGCGTACATTTTTTGCTCCTACTGTGGTATTTCAAAATCTGTCCGAACAACACTTGCCAAATGAAAAATGGGAAAGAAATGACATCCATTCATACTGTACATGACCTTCAGCAAGCATTCCTAGTCGATGAGGTCAACAAGGATAATTTTATTCCCGAAATTTTCAAATCGTCCTGGACTTTCCAAAGCCATTGTTTCGGGATCTCAAAGTGCTGGCGTATTGGAGAGACACCCGGCGCCACCGGGTACCACCGCCCCATCCAATATTACATCCTATTACGCCCTAAGCGTTCTTTAAAAATTGTATCAACCATCTGAAGGAGAGCGGAGGAGGTGGCATGTGTCATTTACTTTTGTCGGGGAGTGTGTAGCCTTTGTTTATACATATATTTGGCTGTCAACAAGGGAGACATACGTTACTGAGAGTACGGGATCCGATTTGAAATATAGAAAAATGACCGGTCATGGCACATGGACACCGTCCTTGGAGAGGTGTAAGGATTTTTTTGTTTGTTCAAGGTTCAAAATAATGCTATGTTTTTAAAACTTTGAACCGATTATACATTTAGGGATTTTCTGTAGCACAACAGCAATATCATTTTAAACATAATCACGGCGCTAGAATATGTAGAACAGAAAGGTAAATAAGAATGTACACAAGAAGAGCAGCAACTTCATGGAGATGGGCAGATGTAGACATGAAGAAATTGTCGAGCCAAAGATCTGTATGTTTTATGGAACGATATGTTGTTTTACATCAACACGGTCATATTGTGGAGACGTATACTTCCCCCATTCCCAGGACCTTTCAGTCTTTCAATTTCCTTGCTTAAAGGGGAAGTTTAGGCAAAAATTAAATTTAATATGTGAAAGAGGAAAAAAGTCTACACCGTGTGGTGAAATTTCCATTCAAATCGGACATTTATTGCTTGAGATATCAGTAAATGAGATCAGTAAATTTGTGTTCAAAAGTGAGTTTGGGGGCAGTAGAGCTTATATCACTTCCTCACATTGACAAGGAATGCTTTGTGCCCCTTTGTTTTATCAGACTGTTGTGTTGACTTTGAAGTTAATAGGAATATGATCTCCCTGTGGGGGATGCAAAGTTTGTAAAATTCTCATGCCACTTATGCAATCACATTTTAATAATATGGGATTGTTGAGGAGAAAATCCAGTATAAATTTTAAAGAAAAACAAAAGACTGCCCATTAATGTGGGGATGTGATGTTATGTGTGCTTGCTTCAAGTTCACTTTTTGTTGAAAATGTGAAAACTTTACCTGTTCATATCTTGAGAACCATACATCGGATTTCAATGCAAATTTCACCAAAATGCTTAGAATAAACACCTCTCTAACATACCAAATCCTATTGTGACGTTAAACTCTTCTTGTAACTGTATCATGGATGGTTGTACATTTAATTGTATTTTAATACCTTCAATGTCACTGAATATGAGAGTTTCGAAATCATGCAGGCAATAAATGGTGACGATTTGAAGCTGATGGACCCCACTAATGACTGCGTACAGTCACTAAACACAAGCGCTGACCGGATTCGCGTATAGTTTATCAAACTGTTCGACTCCCGTCAGGACTTAATTTCAAGAAAGACTGAGTTGAGAAAACAGCTCCCCAGTTTACCGGTGTCACTTAATGACATGGTTTCACAATAGAGCAAACTTTTCGTATTTTTCTCATTTCAAGATCCACGAAACATTTCCAAAACCTGAAAACATTGCTTATTTAAAGTGTAACTGTGTGATCATCAATGCATTGATAACTGCATTTTGGCTGTCTACACACAAATATTTAAAAAAAAATTGTGGAGCTTAAGCTGAAGAGAATTAGGCATTTTATTAAACAAAGATTGGAGAATCTGCGCAGGGACTGTACACTCTAAGAAGACTATGGTCAAATTGACCATTGACTTAGTCAACTATGCACCGACCCAAACTGTGGTCAAACTACTGACCTCAAATTTGGTCAAAATTTACTAATTTATGGTCAAATTTAATCATGAATTGGTAACTTTTTGACCATAAGTTTGAGTCGGTGTATAGTTGACCATAGTGTTTTTAGAGTGTAGTTGACCTGCGTTACTCGATAATCTGGCGTGGCCTATGATAAATTTCCGAATTTGCACTTTTCAGGACCGGGGCATGCGTCTCTTCTGCCTCCGACACCCCCTCCCACGTAGGAACGCCCCTGCACTAGATTCACTTATTTCTGGAGTGTCCTCCATCTAACGGACTTAAGATAAAAATTAGTATGTACTTTCAGTTAAGTGTACATGTTTCCATATTTAAACCGTCACAAGAAGAGCAAAAGTGAAATGCTTCCGATTGAATATTAAAGCCGATCAATTTTCAGTTTGAAAACCAACCAGGCGTTTATACATAAACAAACATGTCCTTTGTTCAAGCTAATAGTAATACCTATAGTATTCTCGAGTGCAACGCGAAATATGAGTATGGAGAACTCAGGTTTTCTACACACTTTCACATTTGGCAGGTGGTTGTAGTGCAGCATTTCCTGATGTTTCTAGTTGAATAGTACCACTCTTGTATAATCTATCACTTTGGGATATTATAACATCAGGTTCGCAAAAGCAGATAGCCGCTCGTCAGTGAAAAATAGTGAAGATAACACAACAGGAAAAGTCCATGTTACACAAAGGTGTACTTCAAGATGGAGTGTCGTCATGAAAAAAATTCTGAAAACGCAAGCCTTCGGTAACTTTTTCACGGATTGCGTCACCTGGTCACGACTATGAAACTTCATAATTAATTTCTGAAATATGAATATTTCAGAAATTAATTATGAAGTCACGTGGTCGTGACGTAATCCGTGAAAAGGTTACGGAAGGCTTGCGTTTTCAGAATTTTTTTCATGACGACACTTCATCTTTAATTAGTGGTAGTTGAACTTTTGAGGGATCACACTCCCCCATCATTCGCCACAGTGCCACGAAGACTGAAGTTACACTTCACATATTTCCCAATGGGTCGATTAGGAGTGACCACTAAAATCTACGGATATGGAGGCTGTACACTACAGCTCAATAGAGCCTTTTTCCGAATATCAACTATAAACATGTTGTGGATAGCGGTTTTGTGTGCGTCTATTTTGGCCACGCCAAAATAATATTGACAAAAACGACACGTACCAACAGAATTTATGCTGTAATTCTTTAAACTTGCTTTTTAAAAAAAGATTTATGCAAAATCTCGTCAATGTCATGTTTGTTATACCGGTATAGATTGGTCTTACGGACTGGTAACTTGAATAACGTGTTGACTTTTCAGGGTCCTATTTGCAATCTCAGCAACACACTGTCGCACGGGCCTTGGTTTTGTGAGAAACCCGTAAATAGCAATCTCACCTGTGATGACTGGAAGTTTCATCAGATGTATACTAAACAATCATTTTTGAACTTTGATGCACATCTTTCACCGCTATCATTAGAATCTTTGAAAAAGTAAGTTTTTTTATTCCTCTTGGTTTCTTTGAAAGGTATTCCTCTTGGTCCTTCTTTTGAAACACAGACTTTCATACTTTCCAGCATTATATTTTATGAAAATTAGGCGGGTTTTATGTCCGAACGGTACACGTGCGATATTCTAAAGTACCTTCAGTGTCCGGATGGCGTGGTTGAGCAATAAAGTAAGTTTTGGTCACTGGCCTACAATCTTAAAGGTCATCGTCACTGGGGTCAAACTCTGAAAATGTTCTCAGTACGATATCCTGAGATGAAGCGCTTGGGTAGACCTCATAGTGGGGACGTAAATACCTTAATGGTGAAAAGATCGTCTATGTTTTTGGTGCATGTAAAATGTCACAGATCACTAGTAGTCAAATTTTAAAACTATATGTCAACAAGGTATCTCGAGATAGGAAACCTAGGTAGAGTTCAAACTATGCCTTGTAGATGCCTTGTAGATACCTTGTATTGAGAAGAAGAACTTCATCGTTTTTGGTGGAGGTAAAAGGTTCCCGGAGGTTACCGTCGGTCAAATTCAAATTATTTTGTCAACAACATATCTCACGAATTATGGATAAAAGTCCCATTTTTCATATGGATGCGTTATGGTCAGAAGAAGAATCATGCTAATTTCAGTGGAAGTCAAAAGTATCTGAGTTCCCTCCAGGTTCACTAAGTTCCAAATATCTCAACAACTCTTTTTCTAACACGTTTAGAATTGCAAGTGACCTATGACTGAAGAAGTTGGAAATTTTAGCATCATTGAGAAGATAACGCATCATGGAAATAACAATGTATTTCTACATTCAAGTACTACCGTTGCCCTTGACATGAAGTCGTGAAAATGTAACTCAAGACAGTGACATTGTTTAGTACGTGAGATGTCGTCATTTACTGCAGATAGTAATATTTTGTCAGTTAAGGTTTTATATTCTTATGAAAACCACTTTTTTGTCACATTGTGCATGATATAATTCATATAATGCTATAATAATTGAACGAAAACAACCATGAATATAACCAGGGAACTTAACGCGCTCCTTTGTTATTCATGTAGTATGAGCGTCTGGGCCAACGCCAAAACCCTACACAGAACATTTAGGAAACGTACAAGAATCGCGGTTTACCCATTTACAGTGTTTTAAAAACGATGGCAAAATGTTTGGGACGTTTTCAGAACTTTTTTGGACGTACTGTGCTCGTAGGGAAGTAGTCAAATAAATGTCTGAATTATACCGGTAACGTTCTTTGTATTAATGAACTAAGTATGGAATATTATAGTTTAATAACTAAATTAATGACTTTTGTTGTTTTCTCAAATGATGTTAAAAGTGATTTTTTATTATCTTAACAAGAATTGAATGTATAGAAAGTGCGATAAGACGGAAAAATAAAATTATACATTACTTACTAATTAAGAAAGATATTTCTGATCTTTTTGGAATAGCTAATCCTTAAATAATCAACTGGTACCCTAACATTCATTGACAATAAAATGCAAATTGGGTCAGATAATTTCCGTCTTGTCGCATTTTCAACTATTTAACGTATTAATGACTTACAAGTAATTTACACTGAAGCAACTTCCCAAAGTATGGCAGAAGCACGCTAAGGATGTTTGTTGTCAATGAAATTCTCTTATTAACTTAAATTGTTAATTAGTAATTTCCATTACAGGACGGAAAATGTACCATAGGACGGACATGGTCTAATGAGAGTCATGTATACCGCTACTTTACTGTAGGAGAGATATCATAGTGTGACAAGAAATAGAAACCCAAAAGGTGTACTCGTTCTAAAGAACACTAGACTACTGCCATTTATATGCTCATTGCTGTTAAAATTGATCAATCTCAAGGTTATGCTCATCTTTATCCCATTGCTTCTTATACCCCAACCCCTTCCTCTTCCACAAATAATTCCACTACAAACGTTGGCTAGAGCAAATTGTAACCAATAAAATGAGTGTCGAAAATAGTATACATAGTCCTGCTTACAGTTCATCCATATTTTAGGGTAACCTATCAGGAAAAGTCAGTCAGCCAATCAGGCAGCCAGCCAATCAGCCAGTCGGTAATGGCTCACTGGCTTGTTTTCCCTACTCCATTGCTTATGCTAGACATCAAGCACAATGTCAGTAGGTTCCATTTTAAAGTTTCCACTAGACCGTACAGTTGGTCTCCTATCTATCAGGAATAACCGCACACATGTAACATGTGTGCTAACCGTATACCCCTCACCTTTACATACACATTTTAACACACACCCTGTTCCTTCATCGAAATAGAGTGACTGTTCTTGTCCTATAGACGAATCCGGACAGCAACTTATGGTGTAATTTTAGTCGGTCATAAGTGGGGTTATTCACCTTTTAATTTTTTAATTTCCTTGGTTACCTGTATTATGGATGGTTGTACACTAAATTGTATGTTGATTCCTTCAATTTCACTTAATATGAGGGTTTGAAATTCATGTAGACGGTAAAAAAGGCAATTTAAAGGCCCAGTTCTCTCACCCCAAACAGTACCAATTTTCCTAACCTTCTTACTAAAACCCCTTCCACAATTGTCTGAAATTCATCCTCATCCAGATACAATCTCAGTTTATTGCTTCAAGGTGAGTATAGAAAAACTCAATTTATGTAATCAAAACACTCTCAGTACCGTTCATGCTGTGTAATATAAGCTTTGGTACTCTGCATTTTTTGAATTAGCTGTCAATCGAAGAGCTGAGCCAATTGAGAATTTTTGTACCCCTGTACCAAAATTGTAGTTTGGGGTGAGATGTTTGGCCCTTTAAGGCTGATGGACCCCACTAATGGCTGCCTACAGTCATTAAACACAAGTGCTGATCGGAATCGTCCATACCAAGCAACACCCCCTTCATCTGTTGTGCAACACGGTTCAACTGATCATGTTTAGGGCAAAGTGAATTAGAGGTAGCTTTATAAGGTGTGTTCAAAATAAATAAAAAAAACTGAACAGGTCATTATATTTAGAAGGAAGGGTTCAGCAACTGCAACAATTGCTGCTCTAGTTTCAGAAATGATCTGACACTCACATTACACCATAAACATACAAACACACGTCATCCCTTCTGGGTATACTTTGAAATTCATCAATACAACAAACGTATGTTAATGTCCCAAGCATGTGAGGAAGAAAACCATTCAACCATGAGGAAACTGAAGACCCACTCGGTCAATAAATCAGTTAGGTACCGTACCTAATATCACTGCTGAGGAACTACCCCTTTCCCTACCTATCTGTTACACAGTAATTTTGTGAAAGTCTCCCTTTATATTTTCATTTTTTAGTCTACTTAAATATATCATTTACCTGTTAGATGTCTTGGTATTAAACCAGTTCATATTTACCTGGCTTGATCTATAATTTTTGTGTTAATTGGGTAGGTACAAAATATCCTACGATGTTTTATTATTTATCTAGGTTATTATATGTAGTAGAAAATACCAACATTCTTTTAAAATAGATGTTGGAGTCAATATAATTAATTCAGAGATAGCGTATAAAAACACATAACAGCTGTATTTGGATAAAATTAACACTCGGGGACCCTGGGTGTCACGTATACATCAAAGAAAACAATTATACCACTATGTAGTTTAACTATATGTAATTATAAATAAGCTGAAAAGGCAATTACTAAAGCCTTGTTTCAACATATAATATATGATTTAAAGTACATGGAAAAATGCGAAGAAATTCCGTCCTGACGCACTTATATCATGTTTAATTGTTTCTAATTAACAATGAAGGAACTTCACAATTTGAAGTTGCCATATGCAGTAGGTAGCAAGCAGGTTGTAGTTAAAAGTTTACCACAAGTCATCAGATTAAAAAACCATCTATTAAACAGCATGAACAATGAATTCGAATAGTTCATTTCCCATCTTCATAGGAGTTTCTTGGGCCGAGATATAAAACGTTAAAGTTTTTTCCCCAAAATTAAAATTACAAGCCTACGGTACATTGTGCAACAGATTATATTGACATTGCTGTTCTACTTAAATTTCTATCTTCGTATTTCTTTGTTTTTCTGAAAGTTACTGCACCCTTGCACCAAGGTGTGATAGCATTCTTGCTCTTATGAGGTGATGTAATCAATTAAGCCCTCTCTGTGCAACGTCATGCTATGCATACAAACAGTAAGTGTCAAAGTCATACAAACATTTTTAATTTTAAAGGGACAATCCCCTCACCCCAAACTACACTTCTAGTATAGGGTAACAGAAACTCTCAATTGGCTCAGCTATTTGATTAGCTGCTAATTCAAACAATGCAGAGTACCAAAACTTATATAACACAGCACAAACTGTTCTGATAGTGTTTTGATTATACACATTGAGCTTTCTATATTCACCCTGAAGCAATAAAATGAGATTTTGTCTGGAGGAGGGTGAATTTCAGACAATTGTGGGAGGGGCTTATTTAAGAAGGTTAGGAGAATGGATACTGTTTGGGATGAGAAAATTGGGCCTTTTAATGAAAACAAAGCAAGTAGAGTCAGATGTACTACAAAAAAGTCACAAATTTTTGCGAAACGAACTAGTTTATTTTAAGCGGATTTCAACATTTTATATCTTGGCTCAAAAATGTCCTATGAAGATGGGAGTTGGATCGTTAGAATTCATCTTTCATGCTGTTGTAATATCTCTTTTGATTTTTTTTCTTGAGGTGCACTTGAATTTTTGATTGGTTTACTTCACTTTCGATAAAGACCAAAAACATAGATGCATTGTTAAACATGTGAATGCTTTGTATCGTTCCGTCCTGGCTCAGCAATAAAGTTTAATAGTTTTTTTTTCATGTTGGTTACTAAAGCTATCTTATAACTTGTTAAATTAAGACATAAGAGTTTAGCCTAAATTTGAGATTTGCTCAAAACATCCTAGAAGTTGATGTATTGGGTAGCATTCATCGATTTCCGTGCTATCACAAAAACGATAATTTTAGCCCTCCAACGGTGTCGACTCCGTCTTTACGTAATGGTGTTGACCTCTCAAATGCACGGGTTTTGTCAGTTTGTAGGCAAGACGAGACAAACCCTTCGTCACATTTTTTTTTTACATTTGTGTCATATCATATTTTCAAATTCCTGGCATTACAGTGTTTTCATCGTGTCTCGTTAAGTCCTTACTTCAATGTGTTAAGTTTCAGAAAAATTTAGATGAGATTAAAACCTTTGTTCACTTAGATTTGCTATTCTTTTTATCCATAGATCATACATGGTACAGATAAAGAATGAATGTGCAGTAACCGTGAGAGACCAAATGACGTATTACCAGTCCAATGTTAATGAGTCTGCTGACCTGCCATACTGTGCGATGAGAGGTCTTCCACCTTCTGTTGCAACAAGCGGTCACTTCTTCAAAGGAAGGTGGTACCCCAATGACTGTCGGATACACGACTTTTCAACAGAAGATTTTACTTCATGTATTGCTCACAAGCGAATTATCCTTCTTGGTGACTCAACTACCAGACAAATTTTCTTCTTCTTCCGCGATTCATTTCACAATGTATTCGAGGTACTTCCTCTTAGAGATAAAGTCAGTGTAAAACAAGGTCCAATTACATTATTGAATAAAACACTTAATTCGTCGATTTATTTTCATTTTCACGGGCTTCCAATTTTTGGTACAGGTTTAGTTTTAAGAACAGATTTCATACAATACGTCGCTGACACTTTAGACTCGATGGGAAGTGGTTTAGACAACATTGTTGTTATTTCGCTTTGGTCCCATTTCTTAGCAGCTGGGAAGCAGTTCTACATAACCAGATGGCTAGCAATTAAATCAGCAATTCAAAAATTCCTCGATCGCAACCCTAAAGCAAAAGTTATAATTAAAAGTGCAAATACAAGAAACGCCGATGGTTCCTGGAACATCGTTATTTCAAGCATGTGGAACATTTATCAGTTTGAAGGCTTTCTTAGGGTACTCTTTAAGGGAGAAAAAAGGATCGGATTTGTCGATGCATTTGACATCACTAGAGTCCAACCATTCACTGACTCTGTACATCCAGATAATGAAATTGTAAAGCAAATTGTAAACAGAATACTTACTTACATATGTTTGCAATGATAGCTCCGAATGCTTACAAATTTTATAAAGACCAAACCTATATTGATGGAAGAACGAGAAAGTGGGTTGGGACAGAATAACCTACACTCTAAAAAATATTTAAACGATTTTGTTTAAAAATTAGGATACTCACGAAAATGAGTATTTCTACTCGAAATAAGTGAGTACTTCAACTGAATTTGTGTAAAATTTTGCACAAATTCAGCAATTTGTGTAAAATTTTGCACAAATTCAGTTGAAGTACTCACTTATTTCGAGTAGAAATACTCATTTTCGTGAGTATCCTAATTTTTAAACAAAATCGTTTAAATATTTTTTAGAGTGTAGCGAATTCTGTATGTAGGTTTGACTTACGGGAAAACCGTGAATTTTGCTTTACAAACACAGATATGAACGGTGCATTCTTTCTCTATGACATCAAATGTTTTACCTTAACCCGCCATGCAATCCGTGTTTTTGGTTCCTTGTGAAACAAGGGAACCTATGAAGTCAGTTTTGCCTTTGCATGTATGTATGTATGTATGTATGTATGTATGTGTGTATGTATGTATGTATGTATGTATGTATGTATGTATGTATGTATGTATGTATGTATGTATGTATGTATGTATGTATGTATGTATGTATGTATGTATGTATGTATGTATGTATGTATGTATGTATGTATGTATGTATGTATGTATGTATGTATGTATGTATGTATGTGTGTGTATGTATGTATGTATGAACGGTGCATTCTTTCTCTATGACATTAAATGTTGGTGTGTGGGTGGATGTGTGCACGGTGACGGATTCGAATGCGAGGTATGTGGCTCGATAGCTCGATAACCGAGTGATCAATTTTTCTCAAACTTGGTATGTACATGTATGTTGTTAGTTCAAACCTGCTCGAAGAGCTGTTTGAGCTGTTGTGATCTGCCACCGTCACTCTGTCTATCTGTCTATCTATCATGTCTGTTCACAATTGCCTTTAATGCTCTCGGGGGCACAATTGTCGATGAATTGTAACGAAACTTGAGCACATTAGCCATTGAACATAGGGCTTCATGGTGTGCTCAAAAAGTTGAGGTCAAAGATCGTCTAGGTCATTAATGGCTGTTTTGCGAATACCTCTAAAGTGTATCTCCTCCGACAAACTTCATTTCATTTCATTTATCATCAGACAAGTATACAAACAAAAAATATACATTAATTTATTTCAATAAAGCACATCATAACTTAGTCCACAATCATGTGAAAGAATTAGAACAAAAAACCCTCACAGGCTTGGCAAAGTTCTTTCCCCCCTCAAGAGTCACACAAGAAACAAAAACTTAAAAAGACACTTCAGCCCCCTCCCCCCCTCCTTTTACACATAAAATGTCCTTCAAAGTTGAACATAATATTCCTTACATAGTGATTGTTGAGTCTTGAACGTAGATTTGTTTATCCAAGGTCATTATATACGAGGTCAAAAGGTGTGACTATTTTTACGTACTGCTATCGCTTTGTTCCTGTGACACCGATAGTTACCAAACATGGCATGTTTAATGTACTTTTGAGGGACTTCTACCTGTAGCTGGTTGAAAAAATATAGGTCATGTGTCATTCAAAGGCCATGTTTTGAGGCCATGGAAAAAATGGTTTGAAATGCAATCACGGACTTACGGACTTATATACATGGACACAGTACACTCTTAAAAAAAATGGGCAAAATTTGCCCAACTTTTTGACCAACACTGGGCATCTATTCAACAACCTAAACAGTTGGGCAAAACTTTAACCAACCAAATTTGGTAAAGTTTGAACCTAACTGTTGGGCAGGAAACTACCCAACTGTTTGGTAAATGAGCATTTAAAACATACCCACTTGTTGGGCACGTCTTTTATTAAGATGTTGGGCAAATGCATTCACCAACCGTTGGTTAAACGTTAATCATCTTTTCCATAACCGTGGGTGCTTTTTCAACATCAGTTGGGCATATTCTTTAACCAACTGTTGGGCTAATCCCTAGTGCATTGCCCTAGTAAATGTGGCCATTTATAAATCAGGCTCAGATTATCCGACAATAAGGCATCATGAAGACTTGAAGATTGTGTTGAAATAAATATGAGCACATGGCAAGGAGAGAAGTATCCAATGATAGAATCAAACGATTAGGAAACCGTGATGCTGCCATAGTAAGCCAAAGGATGTAGGCTAGCCTAGTCTGTAGGCTAATCAAACTCACATTGACACATTACAGAACCCAAACATAGTGTTAGGCTATGTTAGCCTAGCCTGGATGAGCAGGCGAACGTTTCGGCCATGGCTCAGTAGCAGCACCAGTTTCTTCCTAAATCGTGTTGATTATATCTTCGATATAAACATTAAATACTCCACACAACTCCTTGTACTCGTATTTAGCCTCAAACACACTCAAGAACCCTCCAAGCTCCATTCCTCGAGGTAATCTGAGACATTAATCAGCGAGATAGTTGTCGTTCGATGAGCTGCTAATGACTTTGAACCACTGAGAAATACGTACGTACGCCTGTTCTTAACTTTCACATGTCCATTGTGTCCAATGCTTTTATCACATTTACGTATGCGGAACGCGCAAAGTTTATTGCCCAACCAATGAGCAAACATTATGCTAATTAGCAATTAATTACCCAACAAGTAGATAGACCAAATATATGCCCAACCGTTGAGTGTAAGCTTGTTAACAGTTTGCCCAATGATTGGATAGTGGAATAAACGTGAATCGAAGAAACGTTTTTACCATTATATGAGCAAAGTTTGACCAACATTTAAACAAAGCGTTTTACCCAACGAAAATATTGCCCAGTGTTTTAAGAGTGTATGTAACGATATACTTTCTATCCGTAGGTTGTCTCACGAGGGACTTGACCAACTCTACTGTAGCCTAGGCTTAGGTGCGTGATAGGCGACACCATTGTGTTTAAGCTTCTTCGCACTGCACAACCATTGCAAAATATTGACTTTGAATCCTCTTGCGCATTCGCTATTCATAAAATAAATGCTCAGTTTGCAGTTCTGTCCGGAAAGTTGTGAAAGACTAATATCACACAATTATAATTTTCACATATCTCTTGAATATTAAAAGATTTCATTAATACCGAGCTGTCATGTGAATTTACTCTTGCTCTGCCATTATAAACACGATTACACCTTTGTAGTTACGATTGGATAAGCGTTTACCTGCGGACAAACTGTGGGACATACCGGGTATTCCTCTAAGGGGGACTGGACAAATCGAGGCCGTTTCGCGGGATATATTCCCGTAGGAGCAGCACTAACTTCCGAATTTAAGTGTCATCCTCCATACCGAATTTTCCGCCATTTTGGTTGATAAAATCATTCCCGATTTTTATCGATTTTAGACATGGACTTCACAACACTTTTACCAGACCAATAAATCTAAAAAAATCTTTCTGTTGCAATTTGTTCAAGGCAGAAGTTATTTTTGTCGCAGATTGACTTGACTATTTTGGTGATAATGGTATGATCGAGCTTTGTTAGTATTTTCATTGGCCTACTCATCGCTTGCTCAGCAAACTTGTTTCTAAATGTACGAAAAGACATAATTTTGCGCTCTTTCCTTTGAAACCATAATTATATGTAACTTATTTATACGTAATTTTGTTATCACTTACTTAGTATGAACCAATTGGTTCGAAACTGGGCCGTAAAACTCCATCTAACCTAACCTTACCTAATCCATACCTTGTAAGCACTGAATCAGTCAGTGTGCTTGAAATTTTTAAAGAACCACGGAACCAGAATACATTTTTATTATGATGGGAAGGTAAAAGAAAAAGCTTGTGTGGAGTTAAAAGTCTTTAAAATGATTTGACAACTGGTGGCCAACGTCTGCTGTGGGATTTGGCTTTTCTTTGCGCCATATATGTAGCGCCCCAAGAAAAGCACCGGCGTTTGCACGGAGCTGGTCGCAAGTTCACAGAAGGTAGCAATATTTTAAACATGTTTAGAGCCTTCGGTCTCTTTCAAAAATTGCGAACTAACTCCCTCCCACTGGCTGACTTTTCTAACCCGCAAAGATTTAAATTATTTTGTTCACAGCTTGAATCATTTTGAAGCATCCTTTATCGAAGGTGCTTCTACATCTTTAGATTTGGTGCCACACCGGAATTAAAAAAAAAAGAAGTCCTTTTATGTAATGAAGAAAATAAAGGGTGCTTTAAAATTACAATACTATATATACATGTAAAGGGGCGACTAGCTTTTGTGTAAGATGATTCCTGTTTTACGTGCGAAGCGTGCTGCAAATTCATTGTCAATACTGTAAATATTTTCTTGGAAGGGTACATAAAGTCATCGGAAAGAAAGAAACATAGCTCTTCGGCCTCTTCCAGTTTAAGTGTTCAATTGATGAACATGTTTAGAATTTAAGCGTGTTTAAACGTAGGGGCAAAATAAGTGTTTAAATGCTAAGGAAGTTTTTAGAGTGTGATATTCGAATGAACGTCATTTTGTATCGCTGTTCAAATGGTATTTCTGTGCATTGTCTAAATACCCAACCACACACATTTAACGGGGACACACGGGGCACGAGCAACGGGGTGAACGTTTCCCTCGCCCCTTTTCCTCCCCTCTGACTCCTTTGTGTATGACTATATGTGACTGCAGTTGACTCATTTGGCTACGCATTGCTCAGAATAAGTCTTTGGAGTGTGTTTACTGCAAATCTGATGCCGCGTGTGTGCACAGCCCCGTAATGCAGGTACTTTAGATTAACCCTTTACCGTTGTGCTCCAATCGGGGCATATTTACGCGCCTCGGGAGTGGGCGGAAAAGCGGGCTTAGCACGCCCGCATCAGCTTCCGTAGGCTATTGACCCTGTGACTTTAAACTATTGTCTCTCTCGTTGCTGTGGCCGAATTTCCAGGTAGCTACTCGCAGTTTCGAGCTCCGGGTGAAACAGCAAAATGGGTGACACTCGCGCTCTCCGTCAGGGTCCAAAAGGACCCAAACAACGGTAACGGGTTAAGAAAAGGTCTAGTGATGTAGGCATGCGGGAGTATTTAACATATTTTTCTTCGCTATTTGCATAGGCATGGTGTGAAGCTGAACTAAAACTGTTTTATTTTTTTTTTTTAATTGTAGAGAGCCTTGATATTCGCTAGTGCAATAAGGAATAAAGATTCTATCAAATGAAACGGTAACGTAGTGTTGTTTTACAGATAAATGTTTGATGTTGTTTCGTAGTCTTTTTAAGTCAATAATGCATCTAAAAATGGGGGTTTTATATACAATCTCCAGAGCCATATCAGAGATATTTATTTTATATACATGACATAGTCTTGAGCCCAATTTCTACTATGAAATCATTCGTTTGGCAACAACCCCTCTCAGATCCTCTCATTATAATCCTCTACATGAGTGTTACCTGATTACGGGCCGTTGTCGAACAAATGAAGTGCAGAAATTATTGATGTCTCGTCCCTACTTGATACAAATAGTTCTCACCTGACGTCAGCTTCACTCTCCGCGTAGACTCTGCAGGGTCTGCTCGGACAATATATTTAAGACCTGCAACAACTGCTCTTCCAAGAAAATATTTCGTCCGTTATTCAGTGTCCATCCTCCCAGACTCTGGACACTTGTTTAACTTATGCACAAGACTTTTAACCAAAACCTTTATTTTTTGCTACTGAAATAGGTAGAAACCAATCACAAAGAGTGTAACAAAAATAATATAAAATCTACTTTCCACGGGGAGTATTTAGCTATGTCTGAGGGTGTGTGCGTACAGGCTTGCCCTTGGGTTTTTTTTTTTTTTCAATTTTCCTTAAAGGGCCAATCTCTCACCCCAAACTGCAATTCTGATAGGGGCTTACCAAAAGTCTCAATTGGATTAGCTTTTTGATTGACAGCTAATTCAAGCAATGCAATGAGCACTAAAGCTTATATTACACAGCATGATATGTACTGAGAGTGCTTTGATTGAGCATTTTTATACTCACCCTGAAGCAATAAACTCAGACTTTGTCTGTGTCTGAGACTGTGACCTCCGGTCAGTGGTCACAACCGTACGATAAGTCGGGGAGACTTTACCAATGGGTTTTTTCCCAACCTGAAATTTGCACAGGAGTCCTGAAAAAATCCGGGCAGCCATTTGAGTCTTGCAAAATCTGATATGCCATGCCTTTAATTACACAGCAACTATTACGCTTGCCTCAATTCTTTAAAGTATTTACCAGAAAAATAAAAGCAGGATTATATAGTAACATTGCCACAAATATCAAATATGCATTCTAAAATTTGCGACACATTTGGGCACTTAATACAAACGAATTATTCCCTGAGTACCATAGTCCCGAAGCCCGGAAGGGGATCGAATATCAGAATTCTGTGGAACATTTGCCTGACTGCCTGAAAATAAATCGTTTGTTATTTTCAGCACATTTTCATGAAAAATTAAAGTTACCGATAGAACAAACACTGACAACACATTCGGATAACTTACAAAAAATTGTTCTCATCCTCTTTGCGCAGTCTTCGTCTTGTCCATCACAATTCCTCAATGATCGAATATATACCAAGAAGTAATAGCCTATAAAGGGACGCAAAAACCAAGAGAATGCAAAAATTTGAAGCACATCTGAGCAGATTATGGAGAGGCAATTTTTCCTCTGCACACTTTGTGCCCTTGAACAAAACTTTGTCCGAAATATAAGAATATTCCGTCGAAAGTTTTGGGATATTTTTAACTGCCGAATTACACGGATACACTGGAGGGTGTACGGGTAAATTCAGTGCCCTAAGTTTGGCTGCAAAATAAAAAAAAAACATCAAAATTAATCTTGTGATGTTGTGATGTGCCATATTTCTTTTCGGCTGTTATGAAAGGAGTCGATGACTCGACTTTATCTCTCCTTCATACCAAATATGAATACTCCCTACACTCTTCCTTGGAAAAATTCTGATTATTTTGCGCATTTTCGTTTTCATTGATTTAAACATTTCATTTCAAAACTCAAAATAACGACTTCTTAAATTCTGCTTAGAAGCATGGGGAATTTCCGTCTGTCTGAGGGGTCGCGATTTTTTTCAAAATCTTGTGTCCACTAAGCACGAACTAATGATGGCGCTCCGCTTAGACAGTCTTTCGGGCAGGATTGCATTCTTCGGACAGATAATCTTCTGATCATCCATTTACGTCTATAGGTCATTTTTTAGAAAGAACTTAATATCATCTTGAAACATAAAATAACAAAAGCAAAAGTTAGAAAATAAAGTCAAACTTAACCTAGTCCTATACCCTTTCTCCACCAGCGTGACCATCCTCCTGGGTATCAAATATCTTGGATATGCTACTTAGTGCTCCACTTAGGGTGTGCAAAACCCCTTTAGATACTTTTCCCCGGCTACGCTGCAGTCCTGTCGAGACGCAAGTAAATTTTCACTTTCCCGATTTTATAAAACGAGGACGCTTTCCAACTAACTTGAACCCGATTTTTCATCCCTCATAACTTACGGAAGACAAGAAGTGCGGTCCTCGTTTTTTCCAACTGTTTTTTTTTTTTCTTAAGAAAATAGTAAGGAGAAGACGGTCCTCGTTCTCTGTAACACCGAACTTCTCGTCTTCCGTATGTATTTGACCGTCGCAAATCACTCTACGTCCATGATACAGTGATGTCCATACTTGAAAGAAAAATAAGAAAACTTAGCTACTACTTACAGGCCCGAGTTATTCCTTTTTGAAAAATATAGCATCAAAAAATGTACCTTTTGATCAATGGGATAGGGTGAGGGGCATGGTCTAAAATTGTTCCGCCTCCCCCCACCCCAATTCTTACTTTCATATTTCTTCATACGCCCCTGAAAGTACTCACCTCAATTGCTAGATGTCCCGTATTACGAGAAAGAACTTTATCATAATTTGTGGAGGCCAAAGGTCATCTGGGTCCTGGGAATCATTTGAGCCAAGGGGAGAAGACGACCTCTCCTTGAGCAAATTTGTTGTATGATTTTATTGTTTTACCTTATTGCTAATATTTCCCCCTATTTATCTTCGGTAAATTTGCACGGAATTTTTATTTCAAGCAACTGGGAGGCGATTCAGTCAGAATTTTATTTACCCTTCAATATAGTGGAGCTACTCTTAAATAATCTGAGCACAGGTTTTGCCCCCCTCCATGACACATTTCTTGCTACGTGACTGGAGTCACGTACCATGTGTCAAGCCCTGAGAAATTAGCAACCGCAAGGAAGCAAGCTTGCATACTGTCCATTGAAAATCTTGGCATGAAGATGGATGAAAAACCCCGAATCATTTGAAAGAGTTCTGGTCATTTAGCGTCTTCTTGTCTGGACAAACTCTGAAAAACCTTTGTTAAGAAATCTCGAGATAGGAACATGGACAGATGGATATCTGGTCATCATATTTACCATGTACATGTAATTCAAAAGTTTTCAGTTCCAGTTTCATTTATTCTCTTTTCCACCTCCAAGCTTCATCGGTAGTTGGACTTTTTAGTTTGTCCTGGTCCTAATATGATGGAGGCATTTGCTCTTTTAGAGCGCCTCGATGAGAGAATCGAGGGGGCAATCTTCATTCTCCTCGTGAGTTGTTTCCAGTTGACGGTCCTTTTAAAGCCTAGAATTAACTAGAACTGCATTTGCCTGCAAATACGCAGAATTGTAGTGCGTGTTAGAGATGTCTTTTCAGTTAGTACAGTAGCCCAGTTTTTATTTGAACTTTAGGATTTGTTCATGGCGGGAAGAGGGGCTGTTGTTTCTTTTTGGCCACTCCTCTCAACCCTATTTCTTGATAGTACAAAGATGGACCACTTGTCTCCCAGCTCCTTGGCTGGACGCATAAAGAAATCATAGAAGAGTAACCAATGATGGAGTAAATCCGGACCTTCTATGCTAATAGTCAGTCACTAGCTTTATTTTGAAGCATATTTGCCAACAATGAAGCAAGTGCTGAGTAGTCCTTGAACAAGACCATGTACTGCGCTTAACGGTAGGACCTACTCCGTAGACAGTCTAGTGTGGAGTAAAATGAAGTGGACGAAGCACAGTCCCGTTCAAGGACTCGTGCTGAGTAGCCTACTTAGCCATACGTTATGCTCTTTTGTGTTGTTTACTCCTGCCTGAAATGGTTTTATCGGTTCTCGACTCCTCTTTCACCGTTCTTTATGTTAAATAATGACGCCCTCTCAAGCTCTCTGACTGCACCGCTGCATGCATATGACAACTGTCTCGTGGAAGGAGGCCGAATAACTGTTGACGCTGTGTGTTTTAACATCCGTGTTTCGTTAATTCGCAATGCATGCTACATGCATGCTGTCAAAACGTTTCGGTCAGACTGCTGTCAAAATAGCTTCTGCTTTTACCACTGAAATAAAGCATGATAATAGAACTACAGCACAAGTCGCTTAATCCAATGCAGTAAAGCCAATTCGTTCCGTACAGGGAATTGGCAATACCCTGCTCCGTAGTAGCTAGATGAAGATACTGTACAATAACATCTTGATACTGTTCAACGATAGTGGACGCAATGGCGCCGTGTTACGTATACCAATTGGAAGCAGCGATTGATTCTCCAGGCTTATCACTTCAGTGTGAAAAGGCCGAACCACATTACATCGCGTTTTCTGGAAATTTATCCGCAGTGCTCTTTCATGAAGCTAACTCCTTAAATCAGCCTTGTAAGTGTAGTATTTGCTTTTCTGAAGTTGATTTTTGTTTAAAGACGGCCACAGATTGCACTTACTGCTATTGTTAAAGGGTAGAGCATGGATATTTGTACGAACTAAGTTACGGTACGCGCAGGGAAATGAGTTGTGGGCCATAACAGGCTTCACAAAAGAAATTGTCAGTCGGCCAGTAAATGCCAATATTGTAGTGCGCCGCACTACAATAATTAGGTATTATTTAGTTTGGTTGCCCTCTCAAAGGCTATGACCGTTGATGTCGGAAACTGTGACACAGATTCGGATTTTCCGATGTTAAGTGCCATGATCTTAGCACTACAGATTTTGTTTTGCTCTTTGGTTTTGTACAAAGTTTATCATGTCTTCATTGTTTTGAATGGTCCTGTGAGATCTATGACTGAGGCTTGGATATTCTGATTGAGGGGCGGGGTATAGCTATAAACTGGCACCCCTACCTAGAGCTATTGTATATTACATTTATCCGATAGACGGAGAGGCTATTGATGAAGTGCTCGGTTTCTTCCGCCTTCAGACAAAATTGGTTGCTTTAACTACGGCCTTTTAAGGCTGTACACTTTACTGGACACTTTTGAGACTTTGCAAGAAGTTTTTCCCTTTTTGGAACCTAACAGAGCGGTCCTTCAAAAAATCTGCGGTCTTTAATCCCACCCCACGGCACAAAGATGTTACATGTCTAATTACAAGACAGGATATCCGTTAAGAACGCATAAAAATTCAAAATTGAAACGAGGGACTGCATACGTTGTATCAGATAATGCCACCGCCTAACTATTTTCATTCATTTTTTCGACCTACGAATTTCATTTGGGGGCCAGCGGGGGCGGGGAATTTTCCCTCGGGCTCCCGTCCTCTGCCCCTGTCCCCTCCTGGTTACGCCAGGCACTTAGACTTTTTCTAGTAACACTGTAATTAAAGGTTTACAGATTACAGAGAAAAAACAAAACTTTTCGTAATCGGATCCGAATTCGTTGTAGTATGGCCGTGGCTTTATCCTTTTATTTTTCCTTAATTTTCCTTCCCATTTTCCTTGTTCTGCTTTCCTCGTCGCCTCTTCGTATTTTTCTTCTTTCCTCTCCCTTCACTTTCTCTTCCCATTTCTTTCAATCTTATCTCTCACTCTCACTGACCACCCATTCCGACAGTTCTCTCCAGGATACCCGCCTTTTAGTTTTTGATTTTAGAAACCTAACAGGGTAGTACTCTAAAGTTTCCGCGGTAATCCTATTCCACAGCACAAAGTTGCTACCTTTCTAATTACAAGACAGAATACCCGTTAAGTATGAATTAAAATTCAAAACTTGAAATAAGGGACTGCATACGTGGTATCAGATGATGGTACCGCCTACCTATTTTATTAATTATACAATTAATGTCCACGCTAGTTGAAACTTAGGCTAACTGCACTCTACTGTAAGTCTTACCGTCTTCAATTCGTTTCGTTTATTTGTTTTTCTACATCATCAAAATGTGTGGATACACAAAAGTAATGAATACAGTACATACATCACACTGAAGTAGATGGAAGTAAAACTAAAAAACCCTGAGGCTTATCGAGAGTTCTACTTCCCAAAACAAAAAAGAAAGTTACCTAAAGTAGTTGTGTAGCAAACACAAATAAGCAAAAAGATAAAAGAAAAAAGGACAGAAAATTCAATAGACTAAAGGGAAAGGTAATGACTAAGAATACAAGACCAGAACTAACCCTTACAAAACCCCTCTTAACAACCCGACCCCCCTCCCACCCATGAAAGCCCTAGGCTTCCCACAAACAAAATGCTTATAGTGACAAAAACATGTAATGCATGCACTTGAACAGTATGAAAAGTCAACCATGAAGTTTTAACCTTATAAAAAATGGTGATGAAGACTACTCAAGAACAAGTACAAAGCTATGTAGTACTGGGTGAAATCTCTTCGAAAAGAATTTATACTTGGCCTGTTAATTAATGAATTAGGTAATGAGTTCCACAGTTTTATGGCTTTGTAGCTTAGGGTCAACTTTGAGGATGAGGTACGGGTAACAATAGTATGCAGGAGAAGAGATTGACGAGCAAAATAGTTGTGGACTGAAGAATTTTTGGTGAAGAATTGTGAAAATGATTTCCGTTAAAGGCTGTGCATGAAACGATAGGTGAAAGAAGCAATGTTGAGGTTGATCATATCGAACAGTTTCAACAGATTAAGAGACTTATACAACTCGCTGGTGTGGTCACTGGGTCCGGACAAAGAAATATAACGAAAACTCTCTTTTGCAAAAGAACCAGTTTGTGAAGGTAGGAGGTTTTTGTACATGACCAAACTGTAGAACAATATATTAGATGAGGATACACAAGAGTAAGGTAATTATGCGGAGAATACCCCTTGGCAACAAATGTCTTTATCTACTAATTACTCCGATTCCTCTGGCAATTTTTGAAGAAATATGATTGGTGTGCTCCTGCCAGGTAAGCTTGCAATCAATAATGACACCGAGAAATTTTACACTTTTGGATGGATCAAGCTTTTGCCCATTTATGGAGATATTGAATACATGATGATGAATATTATTAAATACCATGAAATTTGTCTTACTGATATTAAGAGACATCTTATTTGCCATGAACCACTCAGATAATAGGCTAAGTTCATTAACAACACTGCTTTCAAGTTGATGAGGGCCATTCCCAGGGAAGAAAATGTTTGTATCATCAGCAAAGAGTACAACTTCTGCTTTCTTAGAAATCAAAGTAATATCATTCATATAAACAATAAAGAGCAAGCGCCCAAGAATTGAGCCCTGCGGTACACCACATCTTACAGTTTGAAATTTTGACTTTACATTGTTAAATGATGTAAATTGTAACCTTTTAGAGAAATAGCTTTTAAGCCAGTTTAGGCAAATACCTCTAACACCATAGCGCTCAAGTTCCTGTAAGAGAATGCCGTGGTCAATTGTGTCAAATGCCTTTGAAAGTTCAAGAAACACCCCAATACATTTATTATTATTGTCAATAGCACTGCGTAATTTTTCAACAGCTTCAATAGGAGCAAATTCAGTTGAGTGACCTGGGCGAAACCCGTATTGGCTGTTGGTGAGAACATTGTGTCATGTAAGAAAAGTTTGTACTCTGTTGAACATCAGTCTTTCTAAAATTTTTGAGAAACATGATAAAACTGGACGGTAATTGACAAATTTATTTTGATCACCTTTTTTGAAAATAGGGACAACTTTAGCAATTTTTGATTTTTCTGGAAAGATTCCTTCATTGAAAGACAAGTTAAAAATATATGCCAATGGTTCGGAAATGTACGGTATTACCTTACGAATGACCTTAGGCCGAAAATGATCATAGCCCACAGCCTTACTGGGATTTAGGCACTCTAAAGAGACATTGGCAAGTTCATCTTTACAAATGGGTGAAAGAAAGAAAGAGCTGGACCTATACTCTGGCATAAGTTCCTTTAGGCGAGAATTTCCTGGGGTTTTGGATGCAAGAGATGGACCAAGGTTCACAAAAAAGTCATTAAATGCATTAGCGTCTGGATCTGAAATCTTAGTGTTCTCGTTTATGAACTCGTCAGGGTAACTACTTCGTGAATGTCCTTTGTGTAAAATGTCATTAATATTTTGCCATGTACGTTTCATGTTATGCTTTGATTTTGTGAATATATCTGTATAGTACATCCGCTTTGCTATGCGTACTATATGATTAAGCTTATTACGAAATTTGGTATAGATCTTTCGGTTCGTAGGTGAGGGAGTCTTAAGATAACTCTTGTAGAGCTTATCTTTAGATTAGATGGAGGTGATAATGCCTCTCGTAATCCAATTCTTTTTCTTCTTTTTGTGTTTGTTTAATACTGTGATTTGGAAAGTCGTTTCGCAAATGTGAAAAAATGTTTGAATGAAAGTGTTGAACGCTTGACTGGTGTCTTTAGTTTGATTTGCCAATTGGCACCCTCAATACGTGGTACAAAAAGTTGTATGTTGGGATCAGAATAATTGCAGATGTAGATTGGTTCATTCTTAAGACATTTTATTTGAAAAGATGAATTCGTAAAAATTGGAAAATGATCGCTGACATCAGTGACTAAAATACCAGATACCTCAATGTGAACCTTGGAATCAATATAACCAACATTTGTGATTATGTTGTCAATGAGAGAAGCTGAACTGCTTGTCACTCTTGTAGGTTTGTTGATAGTGGGACTGAAACCACAAGAAACTATTTTTAATCAAATCAGATGAGTTAGTCTTACACAGGTCAATATTAAAGTCACCCATCACTCAACAATACTGGCCTTCTAATGAAATCTTGTTAAGAACATCATACATGTAATCATTGAATCTAGCAGTGCTACCGCCAGAAATTCGTCAGAAACTTGCCTAAGTTTCTTTCAAATTTATTCAATCTTGGTAAATATTAAACAATAACACATCTTTTTCCATTGCTATTTACATCAGAAATAAATGTTTCGAGTGCTAACTTAGACAAGTTGCAAAAATACACAGTTCAAACGCAAAGATCTGAGAATGAAGTTCTTTTTAAAACGTATATATAGAAGCAGGCACGTTGTAACAAATAGCTCAAGTCGGTCGGACAAAAACACAAACGCTAACCATCACCATCCACACACAAAACATTGAACATAAAGAATAATCGGACACCACACACGGAGTGACACCATGCACAGAAATGTATACCAGATGGATGTTATTAGCAGATGACCCTCGAAAAAGAGTAAATGAGCAAAAAGGTGATTTAGGTGATACTTCGCCTGTTTTCATTGCTTGCTATAGTTCTTTGAGCATTTGAGACTTGGTGTTTTTTGGTTTAGTTACCAATGTCAAAACACTTACTTACTCTTTTATTTACATGTTGTTGCAGACAAAAACGGGTACGAATGCACTGTTCTTGTCTAAACGGCTCTGTTTTCTAATAGCTTTGAGACTCGTCCATTAATATTGAGGATGTAAGAAGTACATTACATGCTGTAACAAGACGTTCTTGAAGTACGCCCTCTCATTTTTGTTGGACTGAATCTACAGAGAAATCAATTTTTCGTTTTCTGGTAGCGGACCTTTAACTCCAATACTCATGTCCGGGAAAATGTTTACTGACAGACAAAGCGCCATAAAAAATTTATAGGATGTTGTTTCTGACTGTGTTACTTACAAAATATGATCATTTTTGCATTTGGATTTGGAGACAATGAGTTGAAATACATGCTGTGTAAAATTCAAGGCAATGTGACCAATTTTAGTGCCATTTTTTATTGTATTACTCCGCTCTGTAAAATGCCGTTTTTGAGTAGCTATTATGGCGGGAAACACATCCCTATCATTCAAGGCTCTCTAGCTCAAAATTTCAATGGTCATGGTATGGAAATTTGAAAGTGCCATGAAAGCCGAGATTGTGGGCTTCGATCAAAGGGGTAGCATGTCCTGGTTGAAAACTTCTACTGGGAGCTAGGGGCACGGAAGTAGCCTAATTAAGTGTGTAAGTCAATGGGACTTATAATTAGTGGCCCGCTACCTTCTCCCTACCGCGCCGCTCTCGGCTTCCGTATTACAAGACTTCATGAGAGAGAAACTTCCATACTTCGGTAATGGTAAGAGGTTATCTGAGGCTGCATCTAGTGTCAAATGAGGTTAAAATTTGAAGATAGGCAACATAGAGTTGATTCATACTCAGCAAGTCAAAAGGCAGAGATTCTTGTTTTGGTAGAACCAAAATTTCATCACGTAATGACATCATATTCCTGTGCTGCAATTTGAGAAAGTCAATTTAAGAAGGAAAGGAATAGCATAATCAAATGTGGTAGCGGAGAAATATTGTAGGCCTGGATAGTGTAACAAAGTAGGGGTACGCGTAGTCAAAGGAAGGAATACATTGCCCTAAAATAACAGTCATTGTCTTGCTCAAGATATAATCAACGTCCCTTGCCATAACAGACGGCTACATGCACCCTTTAAGTCGAATTATGTAAGTTTTCTGTCCACCTCTGCATGGACTCAAAATGTATATACCATTATTTTGAATCAGATTTAAAAACGACGCAGACAGGCAAGTCTATAAGTTTAGCTTATAGACGAAACCGAACAGCGCTTGTGTCTAGTGACTGCGCCGGACAGCCATTAGTGGGGTCCATCAGCCTTAAATTGACTTCATTTATTGTCTACATCAACTTCAAACCCTCCTATTCAGTGAAATTGAAGGAATCAAGACACAATTTAGTGTACATCCATCCACGATACAGGCAAGCGAGGAAATTGAAAGATTAAAATATGTGATATAGGCCCAGTTATGGCCGACTGAAATCAGACCATCACTTGCTGTCCGGATTCTTCTATGAGATTGATTAAGTTTGATTTGTTGGCGTTTTACTATTCAAAATTTCTGGTTCAAACTAGCGGGTCCCATGGTCACTTTTCAAGTTTTGAGGCAATAGATTGTTTCCCTACTCAATTGCTCATGCGGAATAGTCACGGACTTCCTACACATGGACAGAGCATACTGTACGGTAGATTATCGCTACCGCACGTGTGAGAAAAAGCACACTAAGATGCCCATCTGCTATGATTTAATGTAAAAGTTTGGACTTGCTCAAGAGTCAGTTCCTAGATTTTGCAAGGTAAGGTCAAAATCACTTGACGTATTGCATGAATAATGATATTTTTCCCCATTCAAGTTTAACTTTTGTTTAAAATATAACAGAGTCGTCGTCAGATCACACAAATTATGGCTTCACGGCGGCCATCTTGGTGCACCTTTTTGACTCAGACGGTGGCGACAATGTACGGATACCAAGTACGCGTTACATGCTCTGTCCATGTATATAAGAAGTCCGTGGGAATAGTACACACAACGACAGTAGTTGCTACTTTTGAAGTCTATGTTGGTAGGTAAATGACTAAACCTGGAAAACGAACCCGGGAACCGGGACCTCTAGACGTAACCACGTGATACAGTTTTACTGTTACCAAACCTGGAAAACGAACCCGGGAACCGGGACCTCTAGACGTAACCACGTGATACAGTTTTACTGTTTTGAAGTCTTTGGTATGGCTTTGTCAGGAAATCGAACTCTATATCTCCCGGGTGAGAGAAAGATGCTCTATATGCCAAAGTTGATGAGAAACTTGCACCAACGTGTCGAGAGAATCCCATTTGGTGATGTGGTGTCACAAAGCAAAACTGTATGGGCTATACCATGTCATAGCATGAACATTACGTCGGCATACGGAAATATGTTGTATGCTTGCGCATGTAGCAGGTTACAGATTCCAGAACTTAACAGTTAAAATTATTATTCATGATATCACCATTCTTCATGCCATCACGATTAAAACTTTATATAATAATACTGCAGAAAGTCATTTTGATATATCTCTGTGAGAGCAATATATGTCTTTTGGTACATGGCAACGAATTAAGTACCACTTTAAGGGATAATTCACAACATCAAGATATTCTCAATTTTACTGTGGACCTTTGTGACCCACCTTGTCTTCTTCAATTTCACGGCATGAACCATAACATGATGATGTGTTTCAGTTCTTTAGGAATTCGTTAAATTGTGACATTTTAGTGTACTGCAGTAAATCAATCCTTGTGTTATATTACATGGCAACCAGGTTAGGCGGTTTTTTAATCAGATGAATCGACCAGTCATCAAACTGCGTGGGAGAGTCTTGCAATGGCTCTGTTGGAAATATAGACAAAAAACTTCTTCCATTTTGTTACCCAGTTGAACATATGGTGGTCAGGTGGTATGTTACATCTGAAATTTACTGCCTTCTCCGACCAGATAACACTCCCAAATGGGGTCCTTAGAGGCCCTATATGGTCCATCATGTAATGCCCATTTGATTTTACACCCACGGTTTGTAGGAGACAGATATGAACAACCCATTTGACCATTTGAACCATATGTGATGGTTCCATGACCCACGTGACCGGCTGTTATATTGGTAAGATATTTGAGTAAAACTGGACATAACACATGTGTATGTTTATAGATTTCCCTAATGGGTTTGGGGTGAAACGTTAAACGGACCCCATGTGGGAAAATGAGAAAATTGCTATCAGCGAAAAGACAGAATTTTTGCTAGCTATTAATGACTCATGTAAATGTTTGTATTATTGGCAAAATACCCTATATTTGTACCGAGTTGACCTCAAATGACCTGGTCCTTCAACTCCCCCCTCCCCCACTATATAATCCTTACCAAAAGTAAGAACTATGATGACTTGCCCCTGTGGGTCGGGGTTTGTAGAACCCCTTGGTATTTTCCCGCCTGTCGTAAGAGGCGACTAACGGGAAACCTAGACTTGAACCTGAGTAATACTTGAAAATAAATTTGAAATTTTTATCGAGTTGACTGACACTATAAGACACATTCGTGTTGGTGTGTCGTTAAATGTCAGTCATCTAACTAATCTGATAATGCAAGCTAAAGTTTTCCATGTAGCATTGCAATTTTAATACGTTCTTAAATGATTTAAATTACATTACCTCATTACAAAAAAAGATTCTTGTAGGCAACCCCATTTATGGGACATGTTAGACAGCATAAAATCATTCCTACTGTACTGTTGTCTATAGATGCCTGGTAATAATACGTACTAGGATAGACAAACGGACCAACAAACATCAATTGAAGACACTCTCATTAACGTAGAACAAACGTAGAAGTAACGTTTGGACTGAAAATCCTTTCTTGGTTGAATGGACCCCGCTTTTTCTTCGGTTTTTTTCATGACGTTAGCAATACGTCAGCAGGGATCGGGTAAATACTTTGTGACTGGCATGAGGCTATGGGCGTTTTTCTTCACATGATACATTTTTGGCAACTATCATAGCCTACTGCATTTTTAAAAATGCGATAGTGGCGGCAATTATAAATGTGGGAATTTGTCTTCGTAACACAAAAGCTCAACTAAGAGGAACCAATCTTATAAACTTTATAAATGTGCAAAATCAAAGCTTACGATAATGTCAAGACTTAAAGTAATAAAAAACTAAAACCAAGAATGTTTTATCATTTAAAGGATTGTTTCATTTATTCTCGGTATGTTTCTTTACAATCAAACTGCATTTTATTTAAATCCTTGGATTTGACCACTTGAGTCGCAATTGGTTTGATCTAGGAGCATCTGTCTCTCACGCGGAAGGCCCGGGTTCTATTCCCATATCGATTCATACCAAAGACTCCAAAAAAGGAACCTACTGCCGTTGTGCGTGATGCTATGCATAAGCAATGGAATAGGGAAAACAAGCCAGTGAGCCACAACTGGAAAATATGCCGTGGCCGGCTCGACTTGAACCAATTCGTTGGAAAATGGGCCGTAAAACTTCATCTTACTAACTAACTAACTTAACCTAAATTTAATTCTAAATATGACAAGACAGAACCTTTGGGAACGGCTAAGGCACTCTGTGAGGGCTGAGGCTGAGGTCCAGTAGTATACGGTACATTGTGAAAGGTCCAGAAGGAGTCAAAGGAGCAACGCCTTTTGCTGTTATTGCGATAAAAGGGTTCATATCAAGACTTGAACAAGGCATGGATCTATCATAGGTCATGCCTCCATTGTCAGCTGTGTTCAGGCCTGTAGCTAGCCAGCAGTTTTTAACTGGAGAGGGAGGTTCGTCATGCTCAGCAGGACTATCTTAGAGTAGGGCCACAATTAGTTGGCGCCGAGCGTACAAAAAAATTTTTGGTTTTACAAACCCCTGATGGTCAGAAAAGACACTCCCAACTGTTCTACGCAAGAGTAAGTTCAACCCCTCTTCGAAATTCTCCACGTGTCGCTTCTTGGACAACTTGAAAAATATTGGGGGGGGGGGGGTGAACATGAACATTTAGGAAAAATCGTGGAGGGTAAAATGAACATTGCAACAGTTATCTAATTATTTCTAAACCTTTGTGTCTAATTTAGGCCTAAATGGAAGATTCATTTCCTTGTACCAGTATTTCCTTTATTCCCTCGAGCGTAAGTGTATGGCTGCATGAGGGTTATGTGCTAGTCAATGGGGCAGGCGCCCTAGGGCTAATTTATATTGCACTGAAACAAAACAGCTGCACATTGACTAAGCCAGCGGAATTGGCATTTTGTCTGCAAAACGGCAAATCTTCATTTTAAATGAAAAATGAAAAATTGGGTTTAGGCTGGGTGGCGTTCATGCGCACCACCTGAGCCCCCCCCCCCCCGACCACGTGTCCTTGAGTGTACTTGTGTATATGACATAGGCCTATCGGGCTTGTTCAGTCATACACCTAACCTGACTATATAGCCGCTGATCAACTTTGGATCCGCCGCTTGGTCCATGCCACATATGATGACAGTAGGTGCCCAGTATAGATGACTGGTTGTGGGTGAATTACCGTGCACCGACATGTATATAATAGTACTACTATCTGACGACTATAAAATAATCGAGGCATGAGGAATAGTGACGCGGCAGTTGCTATGCCTCCCGCACGATGGGATTTGACGCTAATAAAGTTATATCAGAAAATAGAGGTCGCGGGGTCCTTCTTTCTTCACCTTGTGACTTGGATCAGGGAGTTATAATGGCAACTCCCTGTTTGGACGTTATAGATGAAACAACAGAAACATAAACATATGGCACTGGTTACACTGAACAAGAGACTTGACATATATCTCACCCACGAACTGAGCAGTGGTTTCTGTGAATGCCATGCTAGGAAGTTACATCTTATTTATGTTATAACAAAACATGTGTTATAGTGCTAACATTTGAACCTTGTGAAGTCTGGGACAGCAATGACAACGAAACATGTACCACATGGCTGCTTGAGAGTTTGAAAAATAAAACATAACAAACTGAACAACAAGTCGGGGTAGCTAGATGTTAAGTAAGAGGATACTCATTCGAATGGCTTCATCCTCTGTTCAAAATGGCGCTCAGATTAATGAAGGTATAGTTACTGTAGTTGATGAAGATTCACGGCTCAGTTTCTGACCAATTGGTCGACTGATGAAAAAAAGGTGTGCAGGTTCAAATCAATTGATTTACAGCATAACAGCCCCTTACTGAGAACTTGATCCAGTTTTTATTTACTTTAAAGGCTCGTACTTTAAACTCACCCTAGAGGGAAATGCTCTCTGTGAAGTTCAATTATAGTTCAGCCCTTATTTTGAACAATAACACATCTTTATCCTACACCTTAAAGGCGTAATATATAAAGCTTGTATTTAGTTGGTTTGACATTGGCACATGTTGACTGGGCGTATGGAGCTTTGTGAGTTACGACGGCTTATACAAGTCATTGTTGATAAAGCAAAATAAAATATACTGTTTGAATAATTATCACTCACGGAGCTGTCATTCATTTTGTAGAACTGAGACTACTTGTAAAAATATTTATGCAATGTCATCCTAACTCATGTCAAAATATCTCTTCGTAGACTTTCCTGCAGTGTCTAGAGTTTTCACTTTTAAACAGTCTTCCAATCTGCCAATTTTCTTTATAGGTCTAATATTTTAAAAGCAATGTGCTTAGTACACATTATAAATATTGCAAAATAATTTCATTAAATCAAGTTTATATATACTCTATTCTGATTGGGAGATTGCCTTCCGTCCTCCTGTTATTAATTCAACAAGAAATAGCATATAAAAATCAGAATTAAAACAGAAAATGTACCCCTCCCATGTGTTAGCGTACCGTATTTAATTAAAGAATAGCCCCTTAACATTATGTGACAATACTTCCACTTCTCATTGCTAAATTAAAGCTTACAGACGAATCCGATCAACGCTTGTGCTTATTCATTGTAGACAGCTATAAGTGGGGTCCAGCCCAAAAATCGTCGTCTTTTATTGTCTACATGAATTAGAAACCGCCATACTCAGTGAAATTGAAGGAAATAAGACACAATATAGTGTACAACCATACATGATACAGTTGAGCAAGGAAACTGAAAGACCTAAAAGTGATAGACCCCAGTTATGGCTGACTGAAATCAGACCATCACTTGCTCACGGTCCGGATTCGTCTATAGAGATTACTATGTACGTGACGTCAGTGCGTTCCACTGGATGGAAAAGATCAAAGGTAGTCGTGGTGTTACCGAAATGTGCGCACAACAGCATCTTAGTAACAGTTGTTGTAATACGCACGCCTGGATGGAAAAACAGAGAGATGCGCAACGCAGTGACGTAGGTGCATAAGCCCTATATAGCGACGGACAGTGCATTATCCTGGTTTAATGCACAGGTGCAGAGTGCTTAACCTTTATCAGTCAGTCGTTAACAATAATATTTTAATTTGAAAGACGGAAAGACATTTCAATTTTTGGCAAATAACCCCATTTAAAATTGCGCATCCCTGAGTAAAATCGAATAGCTCAGGGTGAGATTATGCTGGGATAATACACGGTCACCCGATTGTTATAAACCAATAGAATCTGAGGATTATAACTAAGTAAAAATAAAATCAGGGATAGTAAATCTTTCTGTTTGTTCCACATTTTGTGTGTATAATAGTTCTGTTCAAGAAACCTAGAGATGCTTAAAAGCTTAAATAAAACATAAAATTTCATAATGTGCCACGGTGTCTTTTGAAGGGAATGGATGACGGTTCATGAGATAGTGACGATATCTTACTTCTTGAAACTCTCAACTTCAAGCAAATTAGCAAAAGCCCACCTTTAATTTAAAACAACATCAGATCACACAGTTGTGGTTATTTGCCTAATTAGGTTATTATGTTTTAGTATTGTGTAACAGTGTCACATGCAAGAAGAGGCTATGAATTCAAAACTTTAAAGGCCACGCATGCTCATATTAAACAGCATACATGGATAGTGTTTATGACACAGAATTTGTATGCTCACCATAGTATGTTCTGAAGCAATGAACTAGGATTAAGGATGAATTTTAGAAAGCTGTGGGAGGGGCTAGCAAATTAATACGTTGTGACAACTGCCTGGAGCAATGAATACACATGCCTTAACCAATGCATGAATATACATGAATTAGGATACCCGTGTTCTCAGTCAAACTGGGGTTATTTCAATTATGCTGCATTATAAATAAACATCGGATTTCAGCGTGATCAGCCCTATGTTTTTTTTCTCCGTATCCTTTCTACTAAAGCTCCTCCATAAATCAAACATACTGGTATCCCGTACCAGTTTATTCGGACAGAATCCTCTGTGAAGGGGGTTATCACCACGGTAATGTACCATACGTATCTCACTAGTAGGGGACAAGGATATTGCAGGAGAGCCCCATTTCACTATATGAATTTTAAAGTAATGTACATTGACAGGACGCACTATCGTTTTATCCCGACCCCTATTCAATTCTGTGGGTTCCAAAGTTCGATACATATTCCTTTCGAATATTGTTTTCGCTCTTCCTGCTATTTGTCTTTTGGGATCACCCCTGGGTGGGGGACAAAAGAACCAGTTTTGTAGCTTTATCGACCCTAAGGTTGAATACGAGTCTTCGAGGTAGTCTGTTATTTTTGGACGCCCGGGATCCATTGGTTGTAAAAATTCGTCGACATCAATTTTAATAATCCATTCCACTTCGTACCGATGTCTCCAGTTGCAATCATTCTCGCTTGCAATTTGTGTTTCTAAATAGGTCTTACCCTCAGAAATAGTGTGTGCCCACGGAATTACAGTCACAAAGCCCCTAGCTATGTACGAGTTCAGGTGTTGAGCAAGCTTCTCGGATTTTGCGTTGTTATATATGTAAACATGTTCAACGCCGATGTTCATGTGATACTCCAGCCAGTCAGGTACAAATTTATCCATATTTTTCATCATCGTACACATCGCTAATTTTAAATGTCTATTCTTGGATGATGAATTTCGACATATTTTTATATTCCGATACATTGTTTGAGGATAAGACTTTTTTCTTAAATTAAAAGTAAGAACGGAATGGTTCTGAAGAATTGTTGGTAAAGGGCACGTTATAATAACAACACCTTGCTTCTCATTTCCGACTTTGTGAAGATCCGGTAAAATCGGATCGGAGACTGTTACCAAAGTTGATTTTCGTAAAACGCTTCTATGATCGCTTGTATTATCAAAATCACATAAAAAAGATTCATCCTCCCAAAGTTCGCTAATATTTTTACGTCGAACACCCACCATTACAACTTGCTGGTCATGTGTATCGATGAAAGCAGAGTATATAATAGGTAGTCCATCTTTTTCTAATCTGTCATGAAAATAACACCCAACTTCATTTCCGGAAGAATAAACAATTTCAGGTTCTACCTCTGATTGTGAGGTCACATTTTCTGTTCTGTGATTACGAAACGAAGACCTGGAAACTTCTGAATAGTTGGTTAGAATACTTTTAGTCGTTTGGTTCATATTTCCACTTTTCTGATTGTTGTTTAAGTCCAGATTCATTTTAGTATTGTAATGTTTCAAATCTCGGATCCTCTTTTCAAGAACAGATTGATGACCATAATTCTTTGTTTTTATAGAGACGTGTGCATTTATGAGATTCAGAGATATGTAAGCGAAAGCTACGATCAGCAAGTATGCCAATACTCGAACACGAAAGCCTTCCATCTTGAGATGAAACTTAATTGTTTGTAATAACCAGTTAACATGCTGGCAACTATATCAAGACAAGAGATATAGTAATCCACAAATCCTTAACTCAAAAAGCCGATTTTGCTTACCCTCGTTCGGTGACCAAATATCCACTAAATTGCAAGGTGAATGAGAAATCCTCAAAGCCGGGCAACAAACTTTCATTTTTTCGTCAAATCACTTGATTAATTCTGGAGTTTATATCTATTTTCTTTGATGTCACCAAGGAATACACACCACTCTTGAAAACTGTTGTCCTGATCTAGAATACGTCCAATAAAGGTACAAACTTGGCCACGAATGGCGAAATAATCTGATTTATCCTAGGTTGAAGAAGAATATTTCATGTTAAAATACATTGCAAACGCTCATACACATGTGCAGTTTTAAGTGAGTACTGCGAATCTTTTTTACATCACGAGTTCCATGGTTGGTGTAGTGTAGTCTTAGAGGGAGTATTCAACTCACGCAAATTTGACTCAGACAGTGAGGCTTCTGTACATGGTATAAATTTCAACCAATTGCAACGTTCAATAATCACCGATCCACCCTCGCGGGCTCTTTCAATCCCCAACTGAAGAAAAGTTTCATAATTCACATAATCTTTCTAAAACATCTGTCGCAGAAATCAATAATCCAGACACGAAATGAATATATTTATGAGTTACTCCCGAGATATCCGAAACCATATATGTTGAATCGTGCCGATGTATGCTATTTGCAGTTACCGCACTGTGAAATGAAATCGCTTGACACCTCCCTTCAATAGGTCAGATTGATGCATTTGTGTACAATTCAAAATCCGAGTAAACATATTTTAATGCCACAGAATTCGATGATCATATACCCGCAAGAATGCAAAGTTCACAGCTTGACTGGAATAAAAATTTGTAATTACTTTACAGCAGATTTAAAAATCAGTCACCTTTGAACTATTACGATAAATGTACCCTTGCGGAAGTCTCTGGTCGATGTCTTGAGAACTTCGTAGCATATGATGTATGGTAAACATTTGTGGAGTCTATTTGAAACTTAACTTATTCCTTCCATATAAACAACTCAAGTATTGCCCAGAGGATGTTTATTTAATTGAAAATGTAACGTTCTTCTTCTTCTTCTTCTTCAAGTTCTTTGTAAAAGAATTCCGTTATATAGTTAAGACTATATAGGCCTGTAGTGAGTGGACAATTTTCAAAGACTCGTGTAGTCTCCACATTACGTTATAGCCCTCGTGCGTAGCCGTAATTCAAGACACTGCATGTCTTCATGAGTGAGGTATTCCACTATCTCGGCAATAGTGTTTGTTTAATTGCTCTTGGCATACAAACGTTTTGGGTCTACGCAAACACTTTACTTTAAAGCATTCAGAAGAAAGTATCGAAGCAAGAGATTTTTTTAACAGTAGGCATACATTTGACTTTTCCTTTTTTCACACTCGGACCTTCATGAAAATTTAATTTCAGTGGAAATAAGATCACCTGAATCATATACGAAGCCAGTGTTCAGACAAATCTAAATTTAGAGAGCTGTGGCCATTTTCGAGTGTTAAAATCATTTTCTCTTACCCAAGTATAACCTCGACAGTGACAGCGCTACTGGAGATAGAGGGGGCACTTACCCATCAGGTTTTTCGTTGCCCTCACTTCCCCACCCACCCTCAGGTCAGAAAGGAGTTTGGTTATCCGAGATATGAAAAAATCTCAAAGCTTCAGGGAGTTTCGCCGCTGGACCCCATAGGCAGGAACGGGCTTTTCAGGCTTGGTATCGCCCCAACCATATTCCCCGGCCCTGCCCTTAGTTTTAAGAAATGACACACTGGCGCCGGCTCTGAACCTTGAGAATAAACACAGTTGTTTGTTACTGTACCATTGTTCTCATGGAAAAGGTTTATGTTAACTGTTTCGACCCGATTCTCTCACCGCAAACAGTACCACTTCTCCTAGCCTTCTTACTTAACCCCTCCTACAATTGTCTGAAATTCATCCTCATCCAGACGCAATCTCAGTTGATATTGCTTCATAGTGAGTAAAGAAAAGCTCAATGTGTACAATAAAAAACTCTCAGTATAGTTCACGCTGTGTAATATAAGCTTTGGTACCCTGCATTGTTTGAATTAGCAGTCAATCAAAAAGCTGAGCCAATTGAGAGTTTCTCTTACCCCCAACAAGAAATGTAGTCTGGGGTGAAAGGATTGGCGCTTCAAAGTCAACTTAATACAAATTTGCAAAACTTGAGAAGTTATAGGTAGGCCTACCTATATTTTGGGAATAAGTGGAAATGTTGTTTGCTTAAAGGGCAAGAGCAGTCAACTCAACTTGAAGTTAGTGTAGCAGACTCTCCTGTTACATGATTGGCTGTTGAGAGTCATGTGACGATAATTTTGAAAGTCACTAAAATACAAAAGTAACTGCTTGTTTCACCTTGAAATATGCAATACTGAAGTTACGAAATATGATGAAAGATACTTTGAAGCAATTTAAGGGGAAAATTGTGATAATTAGCTGCAGCGTCAAATTATCTTGACCTTTAAAGTTTGCTTTAGGTTGTTTAATTTAAAGGTATTTTCACCGAACACTGCAAAAATGTCTACTGACTGCATGAACAATTAACTACAATAGTCCATATATACGGTATATATATAGAGAGAGAGTATCAATATATAGAGAGACAGAGTTTCAAGATTATAGCCAAACCTTTAACTTAGTGAAGTGAAATGGAGTCGTCTTTGAATCTATATGTACGCTACTTTTTAGACTGAAATTCAGCTTGAATCGTTCAGCAAAAGTAATGATTAGTCGCTAGTTAGGCGCACTATACACACATTTATGAGCTGGGTAGGATACAACGATAAAAGTGCATGTCGGGTAGTCTGCTAAAGGGGATATTCAAATCCCTTTCTATGGAAGGGGTCGTATCTCATAACAAAGTATTGTGATACGTATTTTCCCTCACGATGTCTCTGAACCTGTTTTATTAGCCAAACCTCTACACTTCCATGGATCCCCACGATTGTCAACAAAAATATATGTGAAATCCCCGCTCATTAAGTCAACGTTGAATTTTCAGAACACCTTGGACTGCTGCAACGTTGAATAGGGAAGCGGGGCAGAAGGACCTCCTCGTTGGTTGTTTTGTTTTTTCTATACTACCATTTTTGTCGATGGTTGTTTGGGTACACCCGCTTACAGTAATCAAAACTACACCTAGCACAGTACACCATCGCTAGACTCTAGACTACGCTTGTCTTGTCAGACCCGAAAGCTTTGGGTATTGGTTATTCAAACGTCTCCTAGATCCATCAACCTCCGAACTGTATCCGTCAATCATTGGTCTAAGCTAATCTTCACCAACCTCTCACTTGTTCCAATTCATATAAAGTAGTTGTGAAAACAGGTTTCAGATAGTTTCAACCACAACGCCAAAAGACCAACAGGTAAGGCCACCTTTTCATAGGTGAAAAAGGAAACTGGATCTACACAATTTGGTGAAACTTCCATTCAAATCGGACATGTATTTCTCAAAATATAAGTGAATGAAGTTACCATATTTGTCTTCCAAAGTGCACTTCTGCATGGCACAGAGGTTAAATCATGGAAGTACTTCCATGGTTAAATCACTTCCTCACGTTGAGGAAGAAAGTTATGTTTCCCGTTGTTTCTCCTCTCTGTTGTGTTGACATTGAAATTAACACGGATAGGACCTCCCTGTGGGAAATACAAACCTCATAAAGCCATCATGCTTCTGATGCAATCACACGGATAATATGAGATTATTAAGGACAAATTTAGTAACGTTTTTTTTTTAAAGGCCCTGTTCTGTCACACCAAACAGGACCAATTCTCCTAACCTTCTACTGAAGCCCTCCCACAATTGTCTGGAATTTATCCTCATCCAGACACAATCTCAGTTTATTGCTTCAGGGTGAGTATAGAAAAACTCAATTTATATAATCAAAACACTCTCAGTACCGTTCATGCTGTCTAATGTAAGCTTTGGCACTCTGCATTGTTTAAATTAGCTGTCAATCAAAGAGCTGAGCCAATTGAGAATTTGGGTACCCGGGTACCAAATTGTAGTTTGGGATGAGAGGTTTGGCCCTTTAAGCAAAAACACAAAGGACTGTCCGCTAATGTGAGGATACGATGTCACATGCATTTGCTTCAAGTTAACTTTCTGTTGATGGAGTTTTATGACAACGTGAATTTTACCTCCTGATAACTTGAGGACCACACGTCGGATTTCAATGCAATTTCACCACAGTGCTTAGGATAAGTTACCCATGTCACAAATTAAACCTTGATTTGACTTAGATAAAAAAAAAGTTACCTTAAAATAAAAGTTTAGGGGTTCCTCAGGATCGGAGAATTGCTACTCCCTGAAAAACAATTTTTTTGTTAGAAAGACAGGCGCCCGGACCTTATGTATGCTTCCACTAGAAGGTAAACGGAGCCTTCCACGAACTAAATTTTGGACGTTTTGGAGTCCACAACTTTAGGAAAGTTTTTAGCAGACGTCATTCATGGTTCAAAGTATACCAAAGACGTTACTTCAAACTTCTGAACACTAGGTTAACTTTTTCAGTGCTATAACTATAAAGACGACATTGTATAAAGAAAATATGCCCACGCCCTGTGTAGTCTAAAAATCATTCCTTCACTCACATATCAACTGCAAGCGTATACTCTGACCCGGGACAGTGGTAAGGTCAAATATCTGTCATGTTCGTCCGACGGTTTTTATGCAGGGTGTGTCAAAGTTCTCCAATTGAGTCAATTGAAGTAGCCTAATAGGTACGGCACATGTGCTTCATACTGGACAGATTTGATCCAATTGCATGACGGAGGGAATCTGCTTTCAAATTTGACTAGATCCGGTTAAAATATAAATTCAATTCTGAACCAAATCTAGTCAAATAATTGACCAAGTTCCTATTCGGTGCCCCTCTGATCAGATTCGGTTCAAATTCGACAACACCTTTTCAGATAACGTCTATCATAAAACTATATTTATTGTAGTCTTATATAGTCGTTATTTACACTCAATTGCCGTCATCATCACGATGGATCCCACCCCCGGACGCGTGATCACAGACAAACCTGCACGTTATAATCTTATGGTCAAATTCCAAGTCGAATTGTAAACTGGTACCTTATTGATGTCAATTTATTTAGTGGTTAAAAAAGGCCCCGCTGGATTGACAAAAAAGGTCTCAGTACCATAGTCACTCAATATGGTTTATTTACATTATCTAGAGAACCGTTATCTAATTCAAAGATTTTAGACAGGGTCGCGGTCTGAAAGGAAGGAGAAATAAAGACCGGAGACTGTCAGGGCCATTCTAATCAAAAGTATAAATAAAGGAACTTGAAGATAACGGTTTACACTAATTTATTCAAGTCACTCGGTTTTTGTTTGGTTCCACCTACTTTAGGCTTACGCAAACTGTGACATAACACTAAGGACGTGTAGGCTAGTGTGAAAGTGACGATTGTCCAATTTGTCCAAGACGGTATACAGTACTAAAATGAAAGACGAATGATTACTTACAAAACAAAGTATCGAGTCAACTCTTGAAATCAGTTAAAATTGAACATTAGAAGGAAATGGTTCGTGAATGAGATGATTACAAAGTGAAAGTTTCTGACGGTAAATCTATGATGAGAACAACAGTACATGTAGTTGTTGTAATAATCCTCACCAAGAAAACAAAATAATTTCATCTTACATGGTAGTCATCTCTTCTGAAATTTTACTGCAATTTGCAGTTCTATCTTGATCCTATTGTCCCTCATCCATCAAACTAAATTTTATCTTGTCCGTACAACAGTTAATACTAAGTGAAGTTTGTAAACATTTTTCATTGTAAAGGAGTTGAAAGAACAAAAGGCAGTCGTCATTAATCGAAGCCACAGCTTCGATTGTAGGAATTGCTCGTTCAGTCACGTGGTTTCGTGCCTTCATATACGGTCCGTGCGGATGAATATTATATGTGTTCCGTTTGGATTCATATTGCAATCGCACGCTGTTCGTTTGTACAGTGAAACAGCTGCGCAGTTATGTTAAGTTGTTCCGTAGGGGGATTTTCAACAAAGTTTAACTATTTCTTTATAAGGGGATTTCCTCGAACAACTCCTGTATAGTAAGGTGGTAATGTGCAAATAATGAAGTAGTTCCACATTCAAAGGTATTGTTCTGCATTGAAGGCCTCCTCTCTGGTTGAAAAAAGGTGTAAATATCGTTTGCAAACAATTTGTACCTTTCAGGGATTTCTAAATAAATTTGAAAGGTTGCATTTTCAAACATATGCCACTTTGTTTTGTCGGAACTGTTTCATCAAGCAACTTCGTCGACCGTACTCAATTCAATGTAAGCAAGTCGCCTAACTTACGTTTATGCATGTATATACTAGTACATGCAGCTAGCTATAGTTATGCTGTGTTCCATTGAGGTTGTGAAGTGGAGAAGTCGTGCATTGCACCAGTTCACAACTTGTGAGAAGCGTTCCATTTGTAAAAACGGATGGCTATACACTATTGAACAGTAGCAATTATACGTAGACGATATGTTCGACCTATGCGTAAAATGAGACTGTTCGACGAACAGGCAAATGGACGATCGAAAATTGCGGCAAAACCGCCCCAGTGGGTAATATTAAACAACATCAGTCACCGATTTGTAATTTCTTGATCGCATTTACAACTTTCACCAACTGAACATCATTTTTACAGGTTAAGGGGTCAAATACGAAGGTACATTGGTTGTTTATCGTCCTTCGCTACGTCCGCCATTTTGAACTCGAGCTGCTTCAAAAATTCCCATTTCCGTGCACCAGTTCACGAGTTCACGACTTCACGAGTTGCAATGGAACGCATCTCACCGCACGAGTTTACGACTTCACGAGCTCAATGGAACGCAGTATTATACTTATGCTTTTTCTCGAGTCCTCCCGACTCTCTGGCAAAGGGCCGTTCGGCGAGATCAAAAATAGACTGCTTCCCGAAGACGCTACGTCCTCTGAAGGACAACACTTGACCAACCTCACGGTCCTCAGACCATTTACATCATTGGTCCGTCATGCATGGCTCCATTTTAGATTGGATGAAAAGAACAAATGATCTTTGCCAAACGGCTGAGAAGCGATCTTGCTCAGTGAACAGAAAATTACCAGATAAAACTTTCAACTAGGCCTATACCAATCCGGAAAATAGTCTTGTACTCTTTTTCGGGGAAAACCATTCAACGAAATAAAAAAAAAACATTCTAACGTTTCCGAGTCTATTGCTACTCTTGGCTCAATTCAGTTGCAAGGTGCGCAAAAGTGATGGGATTTTCTATGTGACTGCCCAAATTCCCGACTGTAAATGATTTTACTTCTAACGCCCTTTGAGAATGAGTTAAATTACAAGGTGGGTTCGAATTAATTTTCAAGGAGACAAATGAGAAAATATTCTCATATTACCGCATATTATCATATTTAATTGAAAACAGCCTATACATGACTTTTCATTACCGTTGCCCGAATTTCAGCTGTCGGGACATGATAGATAACACACTGTTCGGCACTTCATGTATACCTGAATACCAGCCGGCCCGTTCGTCCGTCCGTGTAATTTGGTAATCGAAAAATATTCCCAAACTTTTTTCAACCTTCGTTCCAATATCTTACCATTTTAGGCAAGATTTATGCATGACTACAGTGTCCAATAGGGTTGAGGAAACATTGTTCCATTAGCCGCCGAATGTGTCTCAAACCTTTTGATCATTATCAGATAATTATTTTCCATAGCGTTTTTCGGGAACAGTCTTGAAAGAATTCAAATAATCGGTTATTTCAAACATTGTGTTGCACAACATTTAAAAACACTGCTTAGGAGCTATTGTTTTGGAGGCATAGATTTCCGAATGTGTGGCGATCACCTTTTTGATTTTTCATAAAAATTTAAAAAACAAAACGATTATACTTTTTACTTTCGGACAAATTTTTAAACTGTTAAAAGGAATTCGGATATTACACCATTTCGGGTATTACGTTGCGCAAGAATTCACGAATAGTTTTTTTCTTTTCTTTTTTTTTTAGCTGCCCGAATGTGTAGCGAATTTTTGTAATCTTGCTGATTTTTCGTGAAAATTAATGGTGACCGTGAATTTTTTCACCTTTCGGGTTCATCCTTTTAAGATTTCGGGGTACGTTTAAGAGTTTTCTACTCTGACAATTTTTTACAAACTGGGTTTGCTACCGGATTTTTCTGATTTCTGCCTGAATTTTAAATCTTTCGAAAATTAGGGGCAGTGAGTCCCATTCATGCACTGCCCTCCCGCCTTGCACGCCTATGTATATGTGCGAAATGTGCAGGTAAATATTTTTCCATATCCGATCACTTTATAATCAAAACAGAACTGGATCCTTCGAACTTCGAAGACACACACTTCAAAGCAATACGGGTTTTATGAAGTAAAAGGGATTTGATGACTAAATGAATAACTACTAGAACAACATGTACGCTGGCATATACGAATCCAAATAAATTGACAAGAAATTACAGCCATCGATAACATCGTTGCTATTTATGCGAATGCAACAGTATGCCCCACTACTAACTATCCGGATAATAAAACCAAACAGCTGGTAATCATTCGTCACCCCAAATACAGTTTTACCTTGGGTACATTAAAAATATTCGGTTGGCACAGCTGTTTGATTGGCACCAAATTACAAAATGCAGAAAAGCTCTCACTACACAGCATGCACTGAGAGTGTTCTAGTAACAAATATTAGAGTCGTATATGCTCTGAAGCTGCAACCGTGTTTGGATAAATATGATTTTACACAGTCATGAGACCGGCTAGAAAAGCAGGGAGCATCAACGGGGCAATATACCATCCCACTGTGGCGCATGAAACTTTAGATAATAAAATAGAATAGTTTCAAATCGTTTTAAGACACATAACTTTGTATTGGTTGGGGTGAGGTGTCGCTTGAATAAATAATAGATATATTCAACCTAAATAGCTTCTATCAAACCCTTTCAAAAGGGGAAAACTTTCTTGCCCTTCAACAATATCTTCCATTCCATTGTTTTATCTTATAATACCGTCTCAATCACCCAGTTTGTTTAACGTTTGTGGGTTTGATAGAGTTCTACACTATCTCAGCCCGCTACAGTTTACACTCCATGGCCTTATTCATTATACCGTAACCTGGACCATCCCTCTCCCAAACTAGTTATGAAATTGTCACAAGCCTACCTGTACGGATTTTCGATACAGAACGGAAGAAAGTGCATTTTTTCAAGATAAACTAGTCTCGTTACGTAAACCAAACACCATAACCAATTCTATGAATTTTGAATTATGACTGGGTACTTGAAGTTCAGTCTTCTAGAAATGCACATGCAATGTCATCTTAATCAATCCCCGTTGTTCAAGGTTCAAAAGTAGCTGTTAAGTCTGAAGTGCAACCGATTATCTTTTGTCTTCTTTACAGACATCTTTCTATGAATAAACCAATAAACTATCCACAAATTCGACCGTACATACGCAGTAAATAAATTGACTATGTAATGACGTCTTTGTTTGCATTAAGCAATAGCCTTGTTGCAGATAACTCCCGCCGCTATTACTCACAATTGTTCCAGTGGTTGACCCATTGCTTTATCAATATTCTAAACCCAAAACTATTTGTTTCGTTTATGGATAACGTTAATGATTTGTTGAGACTTGATCGTAATTTCTTATAACCGAGTCACCACACACACACACTGGAAAAATGCGGATAGCATAGCAAAGTATATAAGAGGTGTGTTTTCAGCAGGGTCTTCTGGTCCTGGATCTACTCCAACCATGTTCTTTCACAAATAGCTGTTTAACTAGCAACATTTGCAAGCACTACGCGCCGCGCTTCGAAGCTTATTTCAATGTTACCTCAGTTCCCGATATTCCTACGTTCTAAAAACAACTTACTGAGAAACACATCAGCAAAGGTTAAAGGGCAAGAGCAGTCCACCTAACTTGAAGTAGTGTAGTAGACTGTCCTGTTTCATAAATTGGCTCTTGAGAGTCACGTGACAATATTCTTCTTCTTAACTTCTAAAATGTGAAATTTACAAGTATTAACTGCAAAGTTTACACCTGGCAATATTACTTTTCTTCTAAACTGATAAAATGTGAAATGTACAAGGAGTAACCGACATGATTCGAACCCATTAACCAAAAATCTCACACATGTGACGACTTTGGAAAAACACGATAGTCCATCTCCCTTTTCACTGTTAGTTATCCACGACACAAAATGTTGGGCATTCGTCGCAAGTTTCTAGCTCCGCGACGGAGGTAACTATCATGGAAGAAATGTCACGACATACATTTGCGTAAGTGTAAATAGCAGTCAATAGTTCACGCCTATATTATGTTAAATACACTTGCTCTTAAATGATTCTCCTCACAAAGCTGGTTAAAAATATTTGTCAAATTTTGTCGCAAGAACGCACAGCCCTCTAAATCTAATCAAGTGATTACGCGCAAACACTGCATTAGATTACATGCTAATACGTGCACTTCTTCTCAACAGAGTGGCTGGTTTTTACATTGAGTTTTAATGCGACAACAATTTTAACAAAATTTAAAAGTTAAACTTTTTAAAAGTCATCCGAAAGTAACAAACATTGGGTAAACTTTCCTGGAATTTATCGAGCAAAATATGTTTTCAAAAAGATGCTAAATATTGCACCAGATTACGTCATATAGAACACATAGTACTGTTTTTTAACTGTTGAAGGGGACATTCTTCCACCTCTAGACCCTCCCGACCATGCAAGTGATCACTCACCTTATGCTTTGCTTCACTGCATATCAAAACAGGGAGGTGTTACACCTCACTGGAAAAAATACCCTAGGGCCCTCCGTGCCTTATATATATTCTAAACGCAGATTCCAAACCAGATATTATAGACATAGACAGAAACTCCTATCTCACTATGTTAGACGGCTCAAACTGAGGTGCGGAAGTGTTGATCAGATTCGCCGTGCCCATTGGAGCCAGGGGTGTAATGGAATTTTGTCTGAAAATCCATTCATTTCGAGGTTATATGTACAGTTAACCGTTGTTGCAAGTATCATTAGAGAATCCACTCCTTTGAAGCTTGGACAAACTTATCATGTCCTTCTTAAAGTCCTTCCTGGTTATGTAAGTGACAAAAAGGAACATTGTTGCAGATTACATGGTCCAGTAAACGCCTATTATTGTCTGCGGTTAACCTTAACCTCGCCATAGCATGGTTAGTTCAATCTGCAGGTGAAGGATGTCCACAAGGCAATCAGCTTGAGAGTCGCTCATTTCGATGAAGTCTCAAGCACAATGAAACTTCAGGGGAAAACGTCAACCTTAAACGCAAGCGATGTATATGCATATCTAAATTTCTTACTTGTGAACAAGTGACGATTCCGGCCAGACTTTTTACCGGATATATTTAAACCAATCATTTCTTGCAAACACGGCGAAACCGAGGCTTATCCCCCATGAAAAAAGTCGGGGCTAAAGATATGTCCAATCCCCCATATATGCAAAGTGTGGTTTGTTTCAAGAAGTGGGTACATACAGCTTGGGACACTCAGGAAGCGCTTCTTCCTACTACTAGGGGAGGGTTGTAAAGTCAGTATTTCTTGAACACTCCTCGCCAACTGATGGCGGTGCTGCGATTAGATGGTCCGCATGCTGGCACTCACCCCCAACCCCCATATTTGAAGGTCCGTCGCGATGATTTCTTGGACATAATTTCATTATTCACCACCCAAGACTGTTCCAATTCTCCCAACCTGTTTGCTTCTAGCTGTGTAGACCCTCCTATAACTGCCCGTAACTCATCCTTCAAGTACCCAGACACAATTCTATAGTCAGCAGTTCAGAACATCTCTGGTGAACATACCAAGTCCCTGATAGGCAGATGTGTATACCAAAACACTCTCAGTACATAATGTGTAACTGAATTACTTCGCAATTTTTATTTGATGTCAGTGAAATCGAAGGTAAGCGTGAAGACAGAATTTACACATTTAAATAAACGTCCACTTGCTTCAAAGATGATTCAGTTTCTATTGAACGGCGGTCTTTTCATTCCTCGCTATACCCCATATACCGGAAATATCTCACCAAATGTGTGATTAGATCTGATTTTTTTATTACATATTTTTTTATATTTTTTCTTGCGATCGCCGCCCCCCCCTCCCCCTCTGGATCCACGCATGGCTCTTATTGGGGAAGAAGTTTAAAGAGACTGTTTAACAACACTCTGCAGGTGCAGTTGAGGTTGAATTCAGTAAGCTAATTCACCAAATGAGTGCGCCCTGGTATGTCTCAGCCAATCAGAAAAGTGTTCTATCACCCTAACATATGAATTAGTAGCATGTTTCAATGTTTCTAAGAGTATGGCAGGGGGTAGAAGTTGTAGAATTTAGAAGTTGACATTTCGGAGGATTCATTCCAGACCTAGACTGGAGAAACAGAGGAAGCAATAAGACTATGGTTACCTTCTTACTGTCAACAATTTCTTTCAATTGGGGATTATTTTAAGAGAGAAAGTTTTATGAACTTTAAGAGAGGAGAATTCTGGAAATGCGGAACATACTTTCATACACCTAGGAAACATTAAGTAGGGATTATCATGCTTCATTCTGGCCTGGTAAGATTTTAAATTTAAAGCTCTTAGTTGGTAACAAATTCTGTCCAGCTCGTCATAGGGGTACAATGTATCGTCATCTTAATTAGGGAAGATCAGCTTTGAAAACTAAGGTTAAGTTGGAATCCAAAACCACTCACTTACTTTCGTGGTGGGGAAGCTTTTAATTGATGGCGGCCGGAATAACGCTTTGATTATCTGAAAGTCTAAGGGCACATTTGGGCAACGGAATGAGGGGAACTAGATTCACTGGGTTTTCCGTAATCTAGAGGATGTTTCAAGAGATCATTCGGTATGTTGTCCATGTACCCAGAATGTGAAGCTGGTGAAGATTTTTTTCTTCTTGAACGCCAGCTTGAATAAAAGAAGTGGTAGGGTACCTTAAAATACCGTTGTTCTCCTTTATTTGAGTTACAATGTATCATGCACAGACTGAGTCTTTGACAGCTGGAGAGGGTTACCAGGCTACCCACACACCCTCACTCGCACTCTACTTCCCCTATCCCAGGGCCTGCCCAGGAGATATTACACCTCTACTACATTCGTCGACATCTGAAGGAAGACTGGAGGCTGACAACGCAACAACATGCCTATGCTCAAACTTCATGCTAACATTCTCCTCCTTTGGGAAGGAAATCATAAAAGCCCTGAAAGTTTTACATATTCTTCGATTCTGTGAGAATATCCCAGTTTTTTTCAAATTTTAAGTACCGTGTCTGCAAGAAGACAGTTTACTATTTCTGTCTACTGCAGAGTTTTTAACCCGCACACGCGTTCCAATGGAGTGGGAATTTTCGCGATTTTTTGGTGAGCTAGTCCCATGTCCCATAAACAAAACGTGTGCTTATGTTTACTTTAATTCACCTATACTCAATACGGTTTCGCGTGTTCTAGAAGTTTCTAGTGTTTGAATTAACCCAAAGTTTGTCTGGTTTTAAGTTTGGTTGAATGTAAAGGCCAAGTGTGTAGTGCTATTAGCAGAGACGGGCGTAGGGGGTAGAGAGGGCATTTCCCTCACATTTTGTCCTTTCTCCACTTCCCTTCCTCCCTCCTCCCAAGTTAGTTTAGTCAGGAGTTGAGTTAACAAAAAATAAAGTATTCTTCTCTAGAGACTTAATTTTTCGTCCAGAGATATGCTAAAACCCCTGGACCCCAACCCCAGGGACGGGGGCTATATGCTCGGTTTCGCGCTGCACCTAAAAATGTTTTCCCCCAACATTATTCTTTGACCTCAGTTTGTCCCCCTCCCCACTTTTAAAATTCTGGCACCATCATTGGCACTGGCTATCAGATCTCCATACAAAAACTGATGCCTTCCCATCAATATGTCTACGCCAGAGTGCTTTCTCGACCCGGTGACCTAAGCTATATCAAGACAAAGCTCGAACTTGACTCTTATTAAACATGACATTCGAGACGTTGTGTCCCAACATCGACTCCGACATGCATCAAACAACTCGCAGATAAGAAACAAACGCATTCACGTTATGCCTTAGGTTTAAAATATTTTATTTATTCGCGTCTCAATCGTGGAACTCTAAGATACGAAAACATACAATATGCTTTTTCTACAGTTATCCCGAACCTCTGGCAAAGGGTCATTCGGCGAAACCAAACTTGAAACTGCTTCCCAAGAAGCTATTACGTCTGCACTGAATGACAACACGTGACCAACCCACGGCTCTCAGACCATTTTCATTATTGGCCTGTCATGTATGGCTCCATTCTAGACTGGGTGAAAAGAACAAATACTACACATGATCTTAGCCAAAAGGCCGAGAAGCGAAAGCATGCAATATGATGTCTCCTATCTTGCTAAAATAAAGTGATAATTTGATCTCAAAAAGTCCCCAATTTATGTTAATAATGCCCATAAATATTACGCGTAATTATTAATTATTGATAATTCACACATCGGGAAAAGGGAAAACTTACTGTTGAAACCTCCCCATGCTGAGCGTTCATGATTTAATAATGGTGGGGTGTGATTTATTCCTAAAAATTTTCATAAAAACCAATTTGTGAAGACATCTCCACGAAAGTTCGAAAGCAGAAGACGCCAAGGGACGCATCTGCTTTTCAATACAATCAGGAAACTAAACCGAGGGCGGCATTTATATTAACCTTGACAACTTCACTGGATCTCACACATAGATCCCAAACTTCGGTCAATTAGGATACCTTAAGCGGTGTGGTGATAGCCACGTGGCATTTTTTCTTGGCTATCTTGGACCAGATGCTGAGGAAAGGGAAAAGGAAAATGAGAAAAGGGGCTGACATAAGAAGGCGAGAATGGAAGACTGAAAAGGTAAGAAAGAGATTGTGAAAATTGTATAGAGAGGGAGGAACACTTGCAGTGAGTCACAATGCAGTGATCTTAGAAGGGAGTTGCTTCTCCCTGATCTCAGAACTTCTGCTCTGGGGACCACCATTTCCTTAAATGTAGTGTGACATGAAAATGACAAAATTGGGTATAAGATGTTAAAAGCATTAAAAACCATGAAAATATCCACAGTTTCCATCAAAATCCATCAAAAAATGACCATTTTGACGGGCGATTTCTGCCACTTAATCATTAATAAATATATGAGCTCAATATGCAACTCTTGTCATGTCATGGGAGGGACATACCATGTATGGCTAATGTTATCCTTTGTTTTTACAATCTTCATTTCAAGGACAGTTGTAACATTAGTTTGTCCTGAAGGTTTTATTTTGGAAGTTTAAATTGTATCCTTGGAAATCTTCAGTATCAATTACCAATCCATAAACTAACTGATGTATAATTAAGATATAAATTATATAGGGTTACCAAAAGAAATGTCAACACTACACAACACTCCATTCATTATTTTTGCATGAACAACAACTTTCTTCAGAAACATTCGAACTTTGAAGAGGTATATCTTGGGAACCGTAAAAAATATGGAAAAAATGCCAACAGATTTTCCTTCGAAAACTTCATTTCATAACTTCCAAGTGAAGTCAGGTCATTTTGCTGACATGTCACACGACCTTTAAAATAATCCTCCGTATCATCGATGACCCATATAAGAAAATTGGGACTATGTTCCAATGTCTATAAATGATATTAGAAATCACGACATTGAAAAAGCAAAGTTTCGGTTTGAGGGTCAGGGCTGAAAATGTTGGATAACCTTAACCCAATCCCCTTCTGGGATCTACAGATTCTCTCATGTAGGGTCGCACCTCTTTAGAAAACCGTCCGAGAAAACACTCTTCACTGGCCGAGAACTTGATTTCCTATGAATATCTGTGGCCTGATCCCAAAATGGCTCTTTCGTAATTAAATGAATTCTAGTTGACCTTTGACTCTAATCCAAAATGACCAAGTAAATTTTATTACCTATAAAATTTTCTTAAATGAAATCTGTTACGTTGAAAGTGGGCTGCATGTGAAGTGCATTCCCTGAAATACTTTTTTTTTTTTTTTGCTTAAATACTTAAATAATGCTAATGCACTTAAGGTATGATCATTTTTATCAACATTGGATAAGTTTAAAAAGTTACAAGATAGCACCAACATAAAGCAACAAATAATTCAAACAGGAGGGGATCCCCAGCCCATTAGAGCCCACCCGGCTGGATGGCAATTCCGCACTAGGTAACAAAGCCAGGAATCCACCAAAGTTACAAACTATGGTACATACACATGTGTATACACGTCTTTTTTTTTCATTCGTGGTATAACGTCAGTCCCCCTCCTCCCCCTCCCTCCATCAAATCAAGGCGCCGTAACTACGGGTTATCTGAAAAAAGTCGTTGATTCTCCCTCTGATTGAGACATAAGTACAACCATTTGAATGTCTACGATTTAAATGGTCACTAAATTTCACAATTTCGATTCATACGGAATCAATGACGCCTACGAGTATACCCGAACCTCCTTCTTCGCCAACTTTTCAAAGTTGAGAAATGGTCAAGATCATTTCCTGCATGTCATTTGCCGCATATGGAACACAAGACTAGGGTGATGCGACCATGTTTTCTGAAATTAATACCCGTTTATTTATCGACTTTGGCATGTTGAAGTCACCATATAAATAGAACTTGTGGTTGCACAAGCTGAGAAAGCATACTTAACATAAGGGCGAGCATCAGGATCTATGTTTTATCCTGTTCGTTTTACATGGAATTAATTCCGAGTCCAGTATACGATATTTATTTTTTCAAGAGATGTAGAATGTGGTTCTCATGTCTTTTTCTAAAGTCCTCCAGACTCTCTGGCGAAGAGTCGTTCGGCAAAATCAAACTACGAAACTGCTTTCCAAGGAAGCTATGTGGTTCTCATATCAGGGAGTTGTTAATAACAACTCCCTGCCCATATCATGGAATACACCCCTAATACTTCCATGCTATTAGTTATTTGTTCAAGCATAATTTGTTGACCCAAATTTCAAAGCTTTCAACGATGCAACTTTTGTCATTTTTGAATTTTGAAGCTACTTTAATGGCATTTACGAGACTGAGTGGAATGAGATTATCTTGAAGCTATTTTCTTTGTTAGTGCAGAGTATAATGCAATGGTTTCCTTAAAGCACAAGTATTAGTTGGATAGGTTCGAATCCAATAGCCGAATCGCCAAAGGAATGTCATTTACTACTGCTGCATTGAGCATCATTTGCATGAGCTTTATTGTACTAAATATCCCGATGTCACTTTAAAGTCATAATGTAACGGTGGACGTCAATTGGAGGGGTGAAGGACATGTCCTCCGCATTTTCATTTTTCACTGAGGGGGACGTTAACACAAAAGTCCCCCATCTTTTGTGACCTGAAACTAAAAGTGATGAGGTACTACCAAAAACAAACGTACGTGAAAGGTTACTTCAGATGTCTTCTATTACAATTGCTTACGAAGGATGATCGGTATTCAATAATGGTTTCAGTTGATACTTGTTCTTGGATTACCTACCAGGCCATAACTATATTGAACTAACTATATTTATTGTGGGAACTAACCAAACTTTTCGCGAACCCCTGCCCCTGGTTAATTGAAGTCTTCATTGACGCACTTGGCATTAGTGGCTTCTCAAACATACTATTCACATTATTCATTGCAGAGAAGGATCCAGGATTTGTTTTTGAGACATATTTAAAAAGAGATATGAGGATGGGGTGAGTGCCAGTAGGACTATCGAAGCTGAGCGCCGCCATAAGTTGACTTGGAGTGTAAAGTAGGAAACAATTTTTGTCTTTACAAATACGCTCCAGATGGCCGGAAACTTCTCGAATGAAAAAATATGAAAAATTGTGCTATTTCTTGTCTTGCACACGCAACGAATAGATAAAAAGTTGCATTTTGAAAATATAACTTACAATTGTCACTTAGTTTAAAGATAGAAGACGGTCACTCATGTCTAACGTATATTTATGTCTGTGATCAAAGTCATCATGATACTCAGTTTTTCGTCATTAAGTTTTATTTATGTGCATGTCGTCATCAGAAGGTATTGGCAGATACAGGCAAAGGGAGCATTTTAGTTGCAGGGGAAGAAGATTCCCTTCCCCAAAATACACTTCTGCAATTTCTGCCTGTAGATTATCTAAGCAAAACGCCACCATCTGTTGGTGCGGAGCGCATGGAAAATTTTGAAAAGTCACGACCCCTTAGACAGCCGGAAATGGCATTCCCCAGGCTTGTAAATATAACGTGAGCAGGTTTTATTTTGTAATCCTACTCGAAAGACTATCCAAGTGGAGCACCGTCATTAGTTTTCCTACAGCCTGAACAAAACATTGTGAAAACCTCTCACACAGTCAGAAATACCCTTGCCCGAAAGACGAGTACCACCGTCAGTTGGCCGCTCGGAGCTATGAGAAATTTTTGGTAGGCCTAATCGCAAACCCTCAGACAGCCGGTATTAGCATTCACCATATTCGTAAAATAACCTATAAGCAGTCGCTATTTTGTTATCCTGCCCTAAAGATTACTGAGGTGGATAGCTGTGCACCCTCAGCTCGTTTGGCCCGATGGATCGAAGTTGGAAATTTTGAAAACTGGCAATGCCTCAGACAGCCGGAAATACCATTAGTGTGTTTTTGTAAGCAGAATTTAAGTATAGCATATTCGTTATTCAGAGCTTTCTTTTTGGCAATGAAAGGCGGCTTACATCGATACAACGATGAAAAATGCTAAAGCAAAATGATCAGATTTAACTAAGTTAAATGCAGGGCCCGTTAACCATATTTAATTTGAAGGAGGGACTAAGTCGAGGAAGGGGGAGACTAAAGCGAGGAAGGGCGAGGAAGGGGGAGAAGTGTCATAAGCATATATGGCACATCACCTAGGTCTGAAAACTTACACCGCCACCGGCGTGTGACACCCTTTTATTTCCTATCCTCGGCCCCTTCAGTAGGTGGAAGCATGTTGTAAGCATGGTGGAAGCATGTTGTATGTGGGCGGATTTTGACAAGTCAGGTTTATCTTGTACTTTTGAAGAAGCTTCTAGGGAGGATTTCATTTTTGTATGTCAGAAGTGCACTCGCTTGAAACAACTCGAGGTTCTGTTGGCTGCTTCTGAAAGTGAAAAGGATTGGGTTACAGTGCGGGAGGGACGCAAATCACAAGGGTCTGCAAAAGAAGTTTTGGGAGATAGTGTCAAGCTTTCAAATTCTTATTCTGGGTTGTCAGTGGAGGAGGTTGGCGTCGGTAAGGAGGAACCAAATTCTGGTACTGGTAGTGGTCTGTGGGAGGGAGAAAAAGTTCGGGGAAAGACTTTGTTGATTGGGGATTCCATTATAAGGTATTCTGACAGGGAGTTTTGTAAGAAAGACAAAAGTAAAAGGGTTAGAGTTTGCTTACCAGGTGCTCAAATTGAGGATATTTCAGCTAGGGTCAATCAAATTGTGGGGAACGAGGAAGTGTCTGGATTCGAGTTTTGTTCCTACTGACTGGCGGGTAGCAAATGTTACTCCAATTTTTAAGAAGGGGGATCGAAGTAATCTTTGCAATTACAGGCCTGTCAGTTTAACCAGTGTTGTGTGCAAAGTTATGGAATCTTTGATTAAGGATAGTTTACTTAAGTATCTTTTAGATAATGAGTTACTTAATCTGTCACAGCATGGTTTCCTGCCAAGCAGATCTTGTGTTACTAACTTATAATTACTGAGCTTTCTTGAAGATGTCTCTTCATCTCTTGATTCTGGGTATGGCGTTGATGTCATTTACCTTGACTTTTCAAAGGCTTTTGATAAAGTTCCATTAGGTAGGCTAATGGTTAAACTGCATAGGTTATGGTTCAGGGCAATTGTGCTGATTGGATAAATTCGTGGCTTCATGGTAGATCTCAGAGAGTTTCTGTCAATGGTAACTTCTCCTCTTGGAAAGAAGTCACAAGTGGAGTACCACAGGGTTCTGTCCTTGGCCCACTTCTTTTCTTAATTTTCATCAATGATATTGATAGTTCTCTTACATCTGGTATAAGTAAGTTTGCAGATGATACTAAGCTTTATAGGAAAATTAGCATTTTGGATGATGCCTTACTGCTGCAGAAAGATCTGGATAGGTTATTTTCTTGGTCTCAGACCTGGCAAATGTTTTTAAATGCAGATAAGTGTAAGGTCCTTCATTTTGGTCCCAAAAGTTTTAGCTATGATTATAACATGAATGTCACCTCTGAGAAAGATCTGGGTGTTGTAATTACTGGGGACTTAAAGTCATCAAAGCAGTGTGCAGCCACTGCTGTAAAGGCTAATAGAGTGCTTGGATTGATCAAGAGGAATTTCATCAATTTTAGTAAGGATATTGTACTTAATTTGTATAAGCAGTTGGTAAGACCCCATCTTGACTATGCAGCTCAGGCTTGGAGTCCCTTTTATGAAAAGGACAAGTTTCTTTTAGAGCAGGTTCAGAGGAGAGCCACTCGCCTCATTCCTGAGGTGAGAAATTTGCCTTATCATGCTAGGCTTAAACATCTTGGGCTTACCACCTTGGAGCTGAGAAGGATTAGGGGAGCCATGCTCCAGGTTTTCAAGTTCCTTTGTGAAAGGAATCCCCTTCTGACTTGTAGTTATTTAAGGGTTCAAGGTAATTCTCGGGTGCGTGGGCATTGTAGAAAGCTTAAAAAGCCTTTTGCAAGGCTTGACATTAGGAAGTTTAGTTTCTCCCATAGAGTTGTCAACGAGTGGAATTGTCTACCAGATTGGGTAGTTAACTCCCCCTCAGTTCACTGCTTTAAGGTTAACATTGACAGGTTTTTCCATGGCTGTGGTAGAATCTGATTGTTTGGGGCTGTAGTCAAGCTTTGGTGGTTTGACTTTTGATTAGGGCTTGGTCTTCAGGGCATCTTATGGGGCCTTGGCCCTCCTTTGCCCTTCAACCTGTTATGTTATGTTATGTTATGTTAAGTCGTTGCAGTTCAGGTTGGTAGGGATAGTCAATTTTTACTCAGGTCAAAATTTAAGGAACTGATCAGTAAACTTAAGTCCACACGCAGTAAGGGGGTTATTTTATTCTCCCTAGGTTTGACAGAAAGGTTTCTTCAGGTAAAATTGCGAGTTTGAACAAGTGGTTGCAAAACGAGTGTTCTCGGGGAAGGGGCCGGGGGGGGGGGTTCAAATTTGGGATCTATTCGCTAGAGACGGGCTGCATTTGTCAGGCGTTGGGGCCAATGAAGGATGGTTACTCAAAATTTTCCCAAATGTTCAAATTTTTTGACCTCTTGTAGCCTATTTGGTACCTGGGACTTGAACTCTGATCGACGGTAACCATTCAGTAGAAGTGGAAGTAAACCTTAGACCAATAACTTTATCCCAAAATGCGCACTTTCAATACCATGTTTTCGTAAGCTTGGGAATTTTCACTGTAAACTCCAATTTTTAACATAACATAACATAGGAGGGCCAAAGCCCCATAAGATGCCCTGAAGTCCAGGCCCTAATCATTTAACTTTTCGAAGATCCAATGCCAGAGTGAGTGTGGACACCGGCGAACTTCGCCTTCTCTTTTCGACTAGTGCTCAGAGGTAACGAGGCAGGCGTGTACTAATAGCTCCCAATCCTGCTCCCGGGACGTCCCCATCCGACGTGAGCGTATCCCCAGTCTTTAGCCACTTTCCCAAAGGCTGGAGGGGGTGGAGGTTATGCTTGCTCTGCACCACTGCTCAACAGCTGAACTGAGCAAGCTGACAACTTCCTGAGTCGGACAACTTCCTGAAACGGACAACCAAATTCCCAATTTTGTAATTCACCAATTTTAAACCCCCTCAGCATCACTGTGAATAGCTATGCCGAACAAGTTAATTTTTTTTTAGACCCCGGAAAATTTCCAAGTGGTTCCACCGGGATTTTTTGATCCGGGGACCTTCAGACACTCAAACCACCGAGCCATCTCCACCCCACCAAAACATTAAAACATTATTAATTATTAACAAATTATTCTGAACTAAACTTTAGTAACACTTTGCATCTGGTTTCCTCTTCTTAGAAAACTCACCAGAATAGAAGATGCCCCTACATTGAAAATGAAATCGACGCTCATATGCGGAGAAAAGTGCATTAGCTGTTTCAAACTAACGCGTACTGTTTTTGGTTTTGCTGACAGGGATACTTCTTCGGAAACTGCTATTGAAATTGCAGTCTGGTCCGAAGCATGGTTTCAAATTCTGAGGGAAAGGACAATGGTTCGCATTAACCAATAAAAAAGAATATTGTAAATATTTTCCCACCTGCAGGAACACTCAATGTACAAGTTTTTATTCTGAATTTGATTTATTTCATTTTAAATCTCCACATCTGACCCCCGCCATCGGCCCTGTTAGTCCCCTTCAGTGAATTAATTTTGTAAAGGGTGTCTAATTTTTTGTCACGTAAAAGCTACCGTAAAATCAAAAAGAATGACTGCTTCCCGCTACCCTTTTATCAACATTTGTTTTAACTTTCCTGTTTTAAGGATCTGTTTTAATCTAATCAATGACTTTAATTTTAATTTTTCGGCATTCAGAAGCTTACCAGAAATTACACGTAAACCTAAAACCGTTTTACCTGCCTTTCCATTTGTTTCGCGTATTAGGTCTATGTTTCTTTTATAGCAAAAGACTGTGTGGGATAAACATGTATTATTTGTACAGGCACTCATCTACATGTACAGGATGGGATGTAACTGCATATGGAGTTATGGACAGAACGCAACTGGCCTGTGCATCACATGTACCATACAGTATATATTACGCACATATCCTATGTTGTGAAATGCAACAGCTCGTTACTTTTTCAAAACTCTGAACGTTTGAAGACCAAATTTCGTCGTGCACCTCTGTGGTAATGAATATGTTACTTTCTTTTGATATCCACACCTATCACAGTTTTAAGAATCATTCGAGGGATCTAGGCCTAGGTCACTAAGTGATTTCTCCGTTAAATTTTGCTGTGCGCTACCCGGTAACGTATGAATTAATGGATGACCAAATTTGGGCCTCGAGGTGAAGCACACTTGCATACTGTGTAGCCTACATAGCAATGTAATGTGCTGGAGTGAAGCATAGGTTCCAACGTGATACGAAGGAATTAACCAACTCGTCAATCATTATCACTGGGGGCCCAGAAAAAGAACCTGGGTTTTTGCGGATTGAAGTTTGTGAAGGGGAAGATGGCAGACTTGATGCCTGGTTAGGTTATGGCTGTATTCTTCTGGTTTGTGAATTTCTCTCAACTCATGATGGACAGAGAGAGACAGGACAGTTGAGTTAGGCCTAACGTATTGCAACACAATTAACAGCAGAGATGTTCTTGTCCAGAAGCTGAGAAGCTTGAAAAGTTTGACTTTGACATCTTTCAAAGCGATGGGTGGTGGTATTTCTCGTCTCTGGCAAATACTTTTTCAAACCCCACTAACTAGAAAGAGGTAGGCTACTTTACTTATGGTACTGGAATGAAATTTCAAGGTTTATTTCCTGTACAGTAGCTAGCCTAACTTAACTGTACAACTGGTATTGTGAATGACTACACTGTGGCAGTGTTAATTTTTCCCTTGCATGCTGTTACGTAGCTTGGGCTATCCAAGAGTGTACGTTATTTTTTGCCCCTCAGAAGTACAGTAGTGTTTTCCATGCCTTACGGACTGACTGCAAAGTCAAGTGGTTAGATCATCAGACTTCAATTGAAGACTTCATCACATCTCTAGCAGAAGAGTTTTTTTAGGTTTCTTTTTCTGTTTAAGTAGAGGGGAGGGGGGTGTGGCAGGACAACGTAATGGAATTGAATAAGGTACCTGTATACAAGTGGTGGGCCAAGATGTGCCACATGTGTTAAGATCTCAAAGGACTTTTTAAACACATCTATTAGATGTAAGTATACTGCACAACACTAATTGCCCTGTTGTCAGCTTAATCTTATACTTAGTGCAACATTAATGCAGGCTTAAGTACATCTACATGATGTGTTAGACTACTGCAGGTCTGCTAACTGTTCACATAAAGGGCAGAAGCTGGGGTGCCTAGACTAGCAAACCATTTTATAAACTGTACATGTAGAACTGTATATGGTCTATGAGTTATCCTAATGTTCATGAAATGCCATAAATTTCATTACTCTTGACAATCATTTTGAAAAACTTTAAGGCCTAGCCAATAAAAAGCATGGGAAAATCCAAATTGTTTTCTGCCCCTGTACTGTATTTTCAGGAGCAGACACTAATGGACTCCATCCAAGGTTACTAAGACTGACCAAGTGAATTAATAGCAAAGACATTCAATTTTTTGTAAGCAGTTGGTATAACTCCCCCCATCTTGACTATGTCACTCAGGCTAAGAGTCCCGTCTAAGGTTTCATTGAAAAGTACTTATATATACAGTATATATAAGTTTCTTTTGGGGAACAGGAGGGCCACAACCACTTGCCTTATACTTGATGTGAAAATTCTACAGTACCTTATTATGTTAGACTTGGTTATAAAGATCAGTGTTACAAACTGTTCTGTGCTGATAAGCTGTTGGTGTGGTTGTTTGATACATGTAGAAAAGGTGTTTGGACATGAGGGAAGCCTATGGGGCCTTAGCCGGGAGCTGTCCTTCATAAATATGTCATTAACTTATTAGTGCCTATATGACATGTAACGTTAGGTTCCGTAAACAGCATGGCAAAGCCAACTTAGCAAAATATGTATTTAGCCAGTTCTAGCTTACATTAACTTCAAAAGTTTTGTTTTGGAATGGTGTCTCTGATCCACTGCATCCTGTATATTTTTTAAACTACATAATCTTGGACAATACATTAGTTTTTGCAACCTCTTCTTCCCTAATGATCAGTAATCCTGAACAATATTCATTTGAGGTACTGTACAGTGTGGGGCAAAATGATCAAAGTGAAGGTTGGACAGTGGCAAGAAATAGGAAGGGTTCAATCCAAGTTTGTAGGAAGAGTTGAGAGATGGATGAAGGAAATTAATTTTATCTAGTATCACATCACATTTTGCTACACAAAATTGAGGGATGGCTATACACATGCAACATTAATTTGGGTTTTTAATGATTTTGTGATAGAGGACTTGAGCCCAGAAAAACAGCAAAATTGCTATAGTATAATTTTGAATGCTAAATTAAATTCAATTCCCAGGGTGACTTCTGGTGCCAGGTTGAGAGACCTATACATACTGTCTGACATTAAAAAAAGGAACATACAGTAGTTCTGCTGTTATGTTTGGTGCTAAGTACTGTTATGCTTGGTGCTAAGTATTTTCTAGCAATGGTATGGAAAACAGTCCAGTGAGCCATAACTGGAAAATGGCTGTGGCTGACCATACTTTACACAATGGGTTAGAAACTGAGCCATAAAACCTCTTCTTACTAATTGTGCATGGGTCCCAGGTGAAGTATACCGGTGCAGATCTCTGTGGTCATTTCAGGTCCCTGTTTTTCTCTTTGGACAGAATGAGAATTCAACTCAGTCTTAGACATGGCTTATTAAACTAGGATGCTCAGGACTATTTTCTCTTGACAAATGAAAGTGCTTACCATTTGTCATTCTGTTTTGTAGACCTTTTCGCCCCAAAATGGAGACTAATGTTGCTGTTGAAGAAGAGAAGTTGTTGAAGTCTGAGCTACCTGAAGAAAAGGTTGTATCATCTCAACTGAATGAAGATGTTGTAAGCATTACACAGACACATCAGGACTTTATTTCAGAGAAGAAAGATGTCAACAGTAAGGAGGAGAATATTGTAGAACGTGGAAATGAAGATGACCCAAGTAATATGGTCTTGCCTGCTAAGGAGGCTTTAGAGACAGATAAAAAATCCCCAACACAAAAGAATGCAGATCCGTCTGAGGAAACAGTGCTTCCACTTCTTCAAGATGAATCATCATCTCTAGAAGTTACTGAAGTCAAAGTTATAGACACCAATCTTCAAGACAAGGTTGTTGTGGAAACACTACTGCAGGGAGCTGAGAGTCCATTAACTACTCCTGAAGAAGAGACAGGTCCACCTCTTGTTACTGCACAAGTTGATGAAGGAACAAGCCTTATTGAGGACAACACTGACAAAGAGAAAGTTATTGAGAAGGATTCAAAGAAGGAGGAGCATGGAAAGAATCAGAAGGAATCTAAAAAACCAAAGAAAGGTAATTTAGAGAGATTAAAATAAACATGCATGTGACAAGAAATACTGTAGACAAATCTGAGCAGCTAGTGAAGAAGGCCAGTAGTAGGGTCCATAAGCCTTAAAGGTAAAGAGCAGTCCCCCCCCCAAAAAAAAAAAGAAAAAAAAAAAAAACTTATTTTGAAGAAAAAGCTAAATAACACAATTTTCATCTTATTTCTCTTCAAAGTATCTTTCATTACATTTTATGATTTTACTATTGCATATTCAACGTAAACCAAGCAGTTGTTTCTGGCAAATTTCACATCTGAAGAGAAAAAACATTGTCACATGACTCCCAACAGCCAATCATGAAACTGGACAGTCTACTGCACTTCTTCAATTTGGAATGACTGCTCCTGCCCTTTAAACCATATGAATTGTTTGGTCTACATGCAATTTTAAAACCTTATACTCAGTGAAATTATAGAATAAAGGCATTTTAGTGTACAACCATCCATGATATATGTTTAAGCAAAGAATGATTAAACTGACTGGCCCTAGTTATGGCTGATGTAATCAGACCATCACTTGACTGTTCTGATTCGTCTGTATGTAATGCAGATTAGGAGCTCATGCAGACATAATGCACAGACTGCAGCACTGTACCACCTGTGAAAAGAGTATAGAAATACAATAGCTGTCAGTTGCAAAGTGAACTTATTCTGAAGATGAAAGATACAGTCTTCACAAATTCCCCTAAAACCCTCTGCTCCCCTAAACATATACACGCTTACACTTTTTTACATAAAGCAATCTGTTCATCAAAGCTGCATGTGAAAATTGAATTAGCTGTACAATGTTTGCTAAAGAGGCCACAATTTTCCATGGAGTGAATTTTGAAGTGGGGCCTAATCACCAAAGCATCCCATGTTGAACAATATAATGGCCATGTAATGTGATCCAAAATGCCTAGGTCAGAAAAAGTAGAGGAACAGAGACCTCCCCCGTCCCTGCAGTCCCTAAATAGACCTATTTCCAAATAGCAATTGCAATGAATTGTGGGATAGAGTTTTGGGTGTACGTCAATTTTCACCACAGTAAAATGCCATTGACAAAAATGACAAACACCAAAACTCTATCCCACAATCCTTTGTAATTGCTATTTGGAAATAGGTCTATGAAAGCACCGTAAAGTCAGTGCATGCAGAGGTAGACCTGTATATGAATGGAAGCCCCAGGCATTAGGCTAAGGATACATTTTGCAGAAAAGTTGCTGTATATTGCAAAAATTGTGCATGATCCTGGGAACCAAAGAGTGGCTTGGGTCTTGCATATACTGCTAATTTTTCAGTTTTTACCTTGAAAATTTGCAGGAGTCATGGCGGGTGCTTTCATGTAAACTATGCACATTATTTTGTGTGAAATAAAGTGTGCCTTGTACTTTCATGATTTAAGCAGTTGTGCAGTGACTAGGGTTGGGATTTACCATGAAAATATTGGTACTGGTATTGTGAGACGCACAGAACCGGTACTGAGGCAGTACTGGTTCTCAACTCTCGGGTAGTGAAGTCGGGTGGGAAGGAACCTACTGTAAGCCACACATGGCCCCCACGTTGTTCTGCACATTAATACATCGGAGTCGTTAAATGGGTTAATTACCATGTAGGAACATCTGCTCTATACTGTATGTTTGTGTAAATATTTTAATCATCCACACATCCTAACAGTTATTTTTGTCAGGAATATAGTGAGTGCCTACTGTATCATTTTTTCAAATACCAGTATTTTATGCCAGTACCGGTATTTGTAGCACACCAAACGTCTTTGGTATTTTCATTACCTGTACCTCTAGTACCGGTACTGAAGTCAGTACTGGTATACCGCCCTACTCTAGCAATGACCCACATGTAGGAAAGTTTGACATACTCAATTTTGTGCTTGATTCTACATGTAAGTATACAAGTGCCACCTATCCAAAGGACTGGCATTGCTTCAAGTGAATGCATGCATCAAGCATAATTTTAATAAGCATGATATATTTATGATTCATCTTCTCTCTGTTTCTTTCATACTGTAAGAATACACAAAAGTCATGTACCAAATAGTTAAGTGTTTTATTTTGAGCTTGTTGCCCCAGGAGATATGTGTAAACAGTATGCCCCTAAAATTTGGCAGGATAATTGTTTACCCCCAGTACTGATGTACAGTATATCCACCCATGCCAGTCTTTCTCCAGTGACAGGTAGATGAAATAACTCTCGTTATGTTTCCCTTTTCATGTTAATACACTTGTCCAACCAGGTCGTGATTCAGAGCACATGAGTCGAGCAGTGATGCAAGCCTTGGCTGGTCTGGACACCCCTGAAGAAAAAATTGCAGCTCTATGCAAGAAATATGCTGAATTGGTGAGTGTCCTTAGCCCAGCCATGATAATACTTGCAAATTTCAGACTTACATTAAGTACCAGAGAAGTAATCTTTGTTGTAAAATGTAGATCAATGAGCCAGTTTCGTTTTGGTGGCTGTACACATGCGCACATCCTCCAAATTGTCGGGATAAACAAACCAATCCAGCACCTACAACATGTGTTCCAAAATTTGAATTTACTTGAAAATTTGATGAGATCATTCTTACTTGATCATTCCATAGCATAAGGAGGAACCCCAAGTGTAGTTTTGTGCTGTGTATTTTGTCTAAATTGTCTTTTTGGTGTAAACATTTGTATTTTAATGTGCCGTAAAGTAGCACTGAGACCCCTATTTTTGTTCAAATTGGCTAGACTCATAGTGTTGTAAGCACATTCTGACAAAAACAAGGTACTTCCGTACACTATGTGCTGAGCTGGTTTGTTTATCCCTCCCCATGCCCCACTATTCCATGTGGCAACAAATTACCAAACTCTCTTACTGATACATTTACTCTCTATTTTAAAACTTCCCATGTTGGGTAAATTTATTTGCATTGGTTCTATGTATCTTTATAGGAGGGAAAAAAGCCATCAGGTGATCATTGTTTGCAATTATAAGCAACGATTAGAAAATGAAGAGAAAAGTAAAGGAATTTAGCCAGTGAATGTTGAAGACCATATCTCAAAGTCATTAGTAGAACTGGCCATAGAAATGCTGCTAATCTATGTGGTTCTCATAGTGCTTTGTTTAGCTAATGTTTGCTATGACTGGTCCTGATGACCAAAAAGTCAGACAATTTGCACTGGTCAGTAAATTGAGGATTGATTTGATTGATGTTGAATATTACTATCCTTAAGATATTTCATAGCTTGGTTAATAAGTATCACATCTTTTACATTGCCCATTTGCAAATAAATATCCTCCCAAGGTAGCGTGATTTTGGTTGTCCCAATGGCACTTCATTATTTGACAGTAAGCAATAAAAAGTTCTAAAAGTTGAACTCAGTTCAGGTCTTGAACTGCGTCATTAATTGGCTCAGAACTAGGCCAGAAGAGAAAAACAAATGACCATATTGTATATGGTCCTTGTGTAGCTGTGATAAAGTACAGTTGAAGCAGCTTTAATGGTGGACTTCTTTAATTACTACACTATTAATGTGATTTCAAATCACAATATTATGCATATGATTTGTGCTGTTTCATACCCATTGTGTAAATTTTCTTGTTTATTAATTTAATTAAATTTTTAATTAATTTAATTTAATTAATAAAATTATCTCGTTACAGCTTGGTGAGCATAAGTCCCTCCAAAGAGAGCATAAAGCCCATCAAAAGCAGCTGAGTGTACTGCAGAGGGATCGTGACCAGCTTCAGAGTGAGCATGGAAGGGCTATCCTGGCTAAGAGTAAATTGGAGAGCTTATGTAGAGAGCTGCAAAGACATAACAAAACAATCAAGGTACATAAAGAAGACACCTCCTTTTAAGTTAAAAGATGCTGAAATAAGCAAAAATGTTGTGGTAATTTTAGGTGGTAGATTCCATTTCATACAAGTAGAAAGGAATTTTTCGAATTTTTGAATGCATTTTGAATGCCATTTGTTCTCATTTCATGCATTGTATACAGCAGCATGATTCCGTTTGTCATGATTTTCAGTATAAAATATAACATAAAACAACTTTTGGTTCTCATTCTCTTTATGTATATTTTTTCCTTTCAGGAAGAAAGTTTGCAGCGAGCTAGAGAAGAGGAAGAAAAGAGAAAAGAAGTTTCTGCTAAATTTCAGGTTTGATATTTAATTGTATAATTCTCCAAAGATTGTCATTTAGTTAAGAAAAACTGAATAGGTGAAGTGTGGAAACAAAATTATGAACTTAAGCCAGCTTCATAGAAAAAGGTTGAGAAAGACCAACAGCACTGGCTCTAAGTACACAGATAACTCTACTACACAGGTACTTCCAAATTTTGGTAAATTCTTGATGCTGAATGCAGAATCTGGTCATACTCACAGGCATACCCCTTCCATCAAATTTCTTCAAGTGAAGTGACTTACTGTGGTGTATCCACCTTTCTCCAACTCTGGGTATGGTTATACCTAAGAACCTTCTGCCATTGTGCTTAGTATAAGCTATGGAGTAAGGAAAACAAATCAGTGAGCCACAACTGGAAAAAAGGCTGTGGCCCACACAACCCACCAGTCTTAGACCAATTGGTGTGAAACTGAGCCTTAAAATCCCATCTAAGTAACTAATACCTTCTTCCTAACTTTTGAATGTCTTTCACCTTGGGGCTTAGCAAGATCAGTTTCCCAATACAATGTTGTAAATCTCTGAAAAGTTAAGAACTAGTGGGGAAACTGTTAACAACATTGGAATGTTGGAGTGTGGAGTAATTATGAATTGGGTATATGGCACACTTCAGTTGGGTTTGAAAGTCAGGATTGTGATATAAATACTTTGAACAATTGTGTCAAGTCATAGTTTGTCATAGTTTCAAATGCACACTTCTAAACTTTTTTTTTTTTTATTCTTCTCAATCAGCAACAAAAGCAATTAATACAAGTCGTAAAGAAGCATTATCCAAAAAAAAAAAAAAACTCAACAATATTTAAGAACAGACAAAACACTTGTAAACTTAAACAATTGCTCATCAAGTCTCTTAAAGGGGAGGTTTAAGCAAAAATTTAATTTTCATATGTGAAAAAGGAACAAAATCTACACAGTGTGATGAAAATTCCATTCAAATCGGACTTGTATTTCTTGAGATATCAGTAAATGAAGTCAGTAGATTTGAGTTCAAAAGTGAGTTTGAGGGCAGCAGAGCTTACATCACTTCCTCACATTGAAAAGGAATGCTTTGTTTCTCTTTGTTTTATCAGACTGTGTGTTGACCTTGAAGTTTACAGGAGTATGACCTCCCTGTGGGGGATGCAAAGTTTGTAAAATTCTCATGCCACTTATGCAATCACATTTTAATAACATGAGATTGTTAAGGAGAAAATTCAGTTTAAAGTTTAAAGAAAAACAAAAGACTTCCCATTAATGTGGGAATGTGATGTTATATATGCTTGCTTCAAGTTCACATTTGGCCTAAAATGAGAAAACTTTACATGCTCATATCTTGGGAACCACACATCGGATTTCAATAAAAATTTCACCGAAATGCTCAGAATAAGTAGCCCTCTAACATACCAAATCCTGTTGTGACCTTAAACCCTTCTTTTAATTCCACACAATTTTGTTCTTGGAACGAAGTTGCACAAATATGGACTGGCGCAGGCAATTCATTACATTCTTGGCTTAGTCATCTTCATTGCTTCCTCAAAACATGCAGCATTGAAGATAGTTATTCCATCAAATATTGACAAATAATCTAGCTGTTCCTCTTCCTGTTAATTTACCAGTTATTAATTTAGTGTCTATATTTATTTCATTTCTATCTCACAGCCTTTGAAAGGTGTAGACCTGCTTGCAGACTTACATTTACCAATTTCATGTCACATCAACTGTTTTTTTTATCGTCGGCATTAAATTGTACCTCAAGTCAAAAATTTAAAAAATATATATTAAACTAAACAGCATGAAAAATGACTCAGTGGGGAAATTCGTTGCGAGGTCTGGTATTTTCACACACTAAATCCCATAGGCGATGGCGCTAGTTGTGATTGGCTGGCTAAGAATCAACGTATTTGAACCAATCACAGTGCAGAGGCAATTCAAATTTTGCAATAGATCGTATGAATATGATGTCACCGAGCAAAACATGGTCCGTTGTTTAGTGGTAAAAACGGATACGCACGCAAGTCTACTGCATGCATGGGACCACGTGCATCATTGTTTTCGTTCATTATGATGTCATATGATAACATTCCATAAGTCCTACTGTAAATAACTTTACTGTAGGAATGCTGGGAATTCCTTAATTTATGCAAGATAATAGGGCCTGCTTGTGCTGTTTGCGGCTTGTGGGCCGTTTACAGTCCAGTTGTACAGATCATTACTATGACAAATACATGAGCATTTTACATGTATTGAACACTGCATCGCAAGCAAGCTGCATCAAAACGGCAGTGTCAGAGTGTTTAATGAAGTAACTGACGATATAACATAGGACCAGGTGGGAAAATACAACGGTTGGTGGAATGTTAAAAAGTGCACATGGGCTGAAGAAAGCTCCAGTAAATGCGGGATGGGCTTTTTCTGTGAAAAGATAATATTAACTCAGCGCAAAATACCAACATTTTTTCCACATGCTTACATCGGCGAACATGACTTACGACGCCATTTTTAGAATTGTACTTTCCTGTACAAAAGTGATGGCGCTCTTTGGAAATGTTGAGTTTTTGTTGTTGTGTGAACATTACGTCATTTTCAGTTAAACGGTTAACCGCCGGTTAATAAAATCGGTTAAACAGATAGTGAATTAACTGAAAATGCACAGCCCTAATTCTAATGATAAGACAGTCTGCTTAACATAGTCAGTGCTTTATGATAAATCAAGATTAGAAGCTTAACTAAAACAGGCTATGGACTAAAAAATACTGGATAACCTCTGCACTTAGATTGTAAGCCAAGGTGGTTATGCATTGTGAGTAGTCCTGCAGCAATACCTAAAGATAAAAGCAATACACAAGGAAAGACTCTCTTCCTTGTAAAACAGCCATGGAAAATCCAATACAAATTAAAACATACTGACATTATTGCAAGCCGCTGGCTGTGAGATTACTTTGCTGGGTAAAGGTTTACCCTGTAGAGCAGAGAGTGATTGAGTTATTCAATATTCAGGTAGGAGGTGGAGTGGCATAGGACATATGAAAAGAGGGTGTCATCCTTGCTTCTGTTAAATAGGATATGTTGTTGGGATGTCTTTGTGTGAGATAACTTTGACACAACATTCCTTTTTGGTTCCTTGCGTTAGCAAAAGGAACCTATGTAGTCAGGTTGGCGTGTGTGTCTGTGACGCTAGCTTGGGTACGCTGTAACTCAACAAGGGAAAGTTGGATTAAATTGAAACTTGGTATATAGAAGTGGCATAGTTTGAAGGTGTGCCCTATCATTTTTGGTGGAGGTCAAAGGTCATTTGAGGTCACCAGAGGTCAAAAACTAAAAACCTTCTCAACATGATATTTCAAGTTAGGAAACTTGGATAGATGTCATACGTGGTGTGTGGGTGTGTTATTGTGTAAGGATTAAATCTGATATGTTTGGTGAAGGTCAAGGGGTCATCTGGGGTCACCAGGGGTCTAACACAGAAAAATGTTTTAACCCAGTATTTTAAGGTAAAAAGGACAGATTTCAAATCAATCTGTGTTTGGTTAAGGTCAAAGGTCATCAAGGTCACTGGAGGTCAGCCACTGGAAACGTTATTTAGAAAATGTTGTAAGCTAGATAAAGATAAGTTCAATAGATTTTTTATCTCACCTGGTTTTGCATGCTTACGCACCCAAACACCTTAGAAATTTGGCCTTTACATTCGTTCAGTAATGATTACTTTGGGTTGTACACAGATTTTGGATCATTCAAAGTTGTAAGAGGGCAATAACTGAAATCTGTAGATTTCAATGAGCACAGGTCACACTGCATTAAACTGGTCTCTCTGCCAGTGGAAGCAATGCATGGATTATACAGTGTGTCTCTTTAATACTGCTGTGCTCAGTGGGGTAGCCTAATCCTCATTCTATTATCACACCCCATTAACCACTTACTTTCTGCTTAACTGCTGAATAAACCCTGTTTTCTGTGTAGAGATAGCAAACAGGACAAATGGTAGATTGTTTTAAAGTAATAGCAAGTTTTATTTGAGAGCAGGTAAAAATAACTTATGAGAGAAGTTCAAGGGATGTTTTTCTCTCTCTAACCACATTGTGTATTGTTTTATATTGGTGATGATATCAAGTTTGGTTACAAGCATAAATACATATGGAAATGAAGAAATGTTTTTGAAGGATCACCAAGCATTATACTAGTTGAATGTAAGAAAGGCCACAAAAATTTAATCATTGATATCATGTAATATAAGTACTAAAATACCCCTTGTGAAGATGTTACAAACATTGAGTTTGAGCTTTCCCTTCGCTCTATTTCAAAGACTAGTTCTTGTAATATCCAGCAAGGAACCACAGTGCCCATTGGGCTCTTGTTTTTTTTGTCTCCCTACTGTACCTAGTTAGTTTCTTTCTAATATTACAGTACATTACAACTGTAGATGATGTATTATAGTTTACAGAAGATTGCAAGTATTCAGTATTCTGAAAAAATATTTGAGATTAATGTGGAAAAGGGATTGATAGCCTTGCCCCTGCCTTTAGCCCTCTTACCTATGGGGATTGCATTTCAGCTGCAAGTACTGTATGTAATTAGTTTGCTAATGAATGCAAGTCCTCTTTGTCTTTGAAAGAAGCAGGACTAGGAAAAATGTTTATTTTTTAGGAAAGGAGTAGAATTATTTCCCAAAAAGAGAGTAAAGTTTCTCAACATTCTCCCTAGAGTTTTATGTACAAAAAGGGAAATTTTTTTTTCTTATTGCCAAAAACTTCCTTCCAAATGCCCAAATTTCCTGGGAAGGAGTGTCCCAATTTTTCAATTTTTTCTACCCATGGGGAGAAGTACATCTCACCTCTTTCTGTTCTGCCTCCCTGAATAACTTTGTAACTGTTTGTGTTTGCAGCAAACCATCAATGAGATCACAACCCAGATGCAGGATAATCATACTAGAAACCTCCGACTGAAAGAAGAAAACCTTGAATTAGCTTCAAAACTCAAGAAACTTGTTGAGCAATATGAACGCAGAGAAGAGGTGAGTGCTGGTGTCAGTAAATACCATTTTCAGATGAATGTAATGAGGGTGAGGAGTGTGATAAAGCCAACACTACTGATATAGGACTGAACCTCATCAGCCCCAAAAAAGCTGTTTTGTTTGGGGCAAAGTGGATGTCACTGCAAGTTACACTGACAAATGAAGACTTCTGATTTGTTGACCTCTCAGACATGTGTGTAGATCTACTACAAGCACAGGGGAAGAACTCCTGTGTGTGGATATGTGTTTCATTGATTTCCTCCAAAATGATGTCATTATGAGGACAATGCATCAGGTCCATTGGTCCGGGTCCGTTCTGTCATGTATGCTCACTGTTATACCCTTAGAGACCAAAAAGGTCAGTCAATTCTTCATCCGAAAGCACTGACCATATTTTGGCTGTGATGCTGTAACAATGAAGTTGTTATAAGCTCAAACCAGCTCAAAGAGCTGTTTGAGCTATTGTGATCTTCCACCGTCACTCTGTCTATCTGTCTATGTATCATATCTGTTCACAATAGCCTTTAATGCTCTCGGGCACATTTGTTGAAGAACCATAACGAAACTTGGACACATCGGTCATTGAACATAGGGCAGCATGTTGTGTTCAAAAAGTTGTGGTCAAGGTCATCTAGGGGTCTTAGGTGGCTATTTTGTGAATATTTTATAAACTGTATCTCCTCCCACAAATCGTGTCCGATGTCCTTGAAAGTTGGCTGTAATATTCCTCAGGTAGTGGTTGTTGAATCTTGTACTTTACTTGTTTATCCGAGGTCATTGAGGTCATAGGTGTAAATGTTTAGAAATGCTATTTTCTCCTTGATGCATTGCAGACTTGTCCTCAAAATTGTTCTGATGGGTGGCTGGCATGTGCTGATTACAATTTTTTTTGTCTGTTTTTGGGTGAATAATAATTTTTACACCTTTCTGACCAATTTTGTTCCACCCCACTATTTCTACCAGTCTCACAAATTCAGTGTTTCCCATTGAACTGAACTCCCTTTAAAACTGTCTAGGTGCAAGATTGTCAATCATGTGAGGTTGATTAGGCTAGTGTAAACAGATCTTGTTTGATGAGAACAACTTGTTTGTGAGTGCATGCAGGGGCTTTGTAGACATACTCAACTTCAGGAGGATAAATTCAGGGTAGAGTCACCTTACACTGTTTCTAAACTAGACTTGCTTGAGGTAAGGATGAAGAGGGTCAATTTTTTTCTTGTGCTCAGAGAGGGCGCTCTTTCTTACTAATTGTGTTATCATAGCTCATTAAACTTGCTCTCTTCCTTGGTAACTAGACTTTCTGATTTCTGTAAAAATAGAAAGCAAGGCAACAGAGGCTTCTCACTTTAATGCTACACCTAAGAGAAAGGTAATTGTCATTTAACCTGAGAGAAGTTAAAACATTTTAAATTGTGGGTACATCTGTTCAAGAAATAATAGCCATGTATGACAAATACAGTCCCTTTACCCATTGCATGGGGAATGATTTTTTTGGCATTGGAAGTCATCACTGTGCGCTAATTCAACAGGTTTGAGCCATCAGCACCGATTGTCCTCTAGTTTGTGGTTGTGTGATAGTGGCTTGAAGGCATTTGATGGACCACAGCACTGAACATGGCATTTTGCAATAAAGCAGTAGTTTTGTTACAAATTGATGGCATGGATGAATTCTTTTTATTCTTTCTTTTTATGCCAATAAGTCAGTTTGTTTAGAAATCAATGATCATTACGAACTCTTGTGCTAAAAGATCCAAACTCTGGTTTTGGAATCATAAACTGGGTATCGGTTACCAAATCCAATTAAATTTGGTTTCTATGAACATGGCTAATTTATCTCAGTGACATATGAACCCTTCTTTGGATAATTAAAGGCTTCCTTTTCAAAATCTTAACAAAAGATTTAACTCTGCAATCACTGGACATTTCAGTAGTTTATCTGCTGTGCTAATAGGCTGTGTAAACAACTGCAAAAGTTCCTCTCAGACCAGGGGTTCAGTGCTGTTCTAGAAGTGATAGTGGTTTCTTACAACAAATAAATGAACAGATAAGGAGGATTTTATTATACCCCACCTCCCCTTTGTGAGGTCTGGTCATTAAGTCATAATGTATAAAAAGACAATTGTGAAAACAGTTGTTAGACAGATCTGCACAATCCACATCTTTACAGTACAAGATTTAATACAAGTTCATCTTGCTAAGCAAAGACAAGATTTATGTAATTCTTCATAGTCTAGTGACCAAAATTTGGCTAAAGTGGAGTTCCTCAAAGAATAAGATTCCAAACTATGTATCAAAGTTTCCGTGTCTTCCCCTCAAATTGACTAAGTAACAAGGGTTACTGTTTAGGCGTATACAAGAAACCAATATGTCTAACCAGCTAGAGAGCCACAAATGAAAAAAAAAACTGTACCTAGCCTAACTGAAACCAATCATTTAGAAACTGAGCTATTAGACTTCATCTAACTAAACTGATGTATATCTACAGCAGTCTGCTTTCCTTAACTGTGGTTTCCTTGTAATTTCCTCCTATATGTTTAGCTCATATCTCATACCAGTAAAGCTGGTGTGAGCTGTTGTGATCACAGGGTGTTTGTTTATCTTTCTATCCATTTGTTGACTTATTCAAACATATGCTGCCATCTGTACGTCATTCAATGGATCTTGTTTAGACTTGAACATACAGTAAAGTGATCAAGCAAAAAGATTGGCTTTACAAATCTTGTGAATGATAAAAGCAAGGTCATCCTAACTTTCCAGCAACTTTGTTTTACACAAAATCCTGTTATGTAGTCATTGCTTAAAGTGGCTCATTCAGTTGGTTCATGAAATTCAACAAATTTTTCCAAACCAAATGAGTTTTCTTCACATACAAATGACAAATGGTCAATCTTAGACAATCCCTATACCCTACATACAAATAACTTTTATGATTGAGTGCTTAATGGTTCAAGTCTGTTTTCAAAAATTCGTGACCAGACACTTTTTCACATTATGCACAGAACCGGTACAAGTCAGGACACAAGCAAATTAAAAATTTTAGTGTTTTCTGTGTCTTTTGGACTTGACACTTGACTTGTTATGCTATCTATATAAAGCATTGTTGTGTGATTGTAACCCTTTGAGACTCTCATTAAGTTGTCAATATCAACTCAATGAGCCTCTTTAAAGAGCAGTTTTTTCCCAACCCAGATACAGTAGTTCTAATTCTCTCAACCTAGTAACTTCTGTCTGAAGCTCATGCTTTATGTTGTATCCTAGTTAGCAAATAAGGTTGCCATTAAAGCAGCTCATTGAGTTGGTTCGTGAAATTCAACAAATTTTTTTCAAACCTACTGAGTTTTCTAAACATACCAATGACAAATGGTTATACTTAGACAATCCCCATACCCTACATACAAATAACTGTTTTATGACTTAGTGCTTAATGGTTCAAGTCGGTTTTCAAAAACTTGTGACCAGACACTTTTTCAAATTATGTACAAAACCGGTACAAGTCAGGACACAAGCAAATTAAAAATTTTAGTGTTGTCTGTGTCTTTTGGACCTGACACTTGACTTGTTATGCTAACTATAAGCATTGTTCTGTGATGGTGACCCTTTGAGACTCTCATTAGGTTGTCAATATCAACTCAATGAGCCTCTTTTAATAAAGGGCAGTTCTTCTCAACCCAGATAGTTCTAATTCTCTCATCCAAGTAACTTCTAGCTTTTCCCAAAACTGTCTGAAGCTACATGGTTGAGACAAACATACCTGTAGCTCATGCTTTATGTCATACCCTGGTTAGCAAATAAGGTTGCTATTAATAATCAGAATGCCTTATACATGCTGTAAAATGTAAGTTACTCTGCAGCTTGTGAATTTGATGTCAATGAAAGAACAGGCACCAAATGAGAATTTTGCTTTACCCCAAGCAAAAAATAGTTTAAGGGCAACTTTGTGACATAATTTGCAACTGTTCTCATGCAATCTGTCGAATGAATGGAGCGCTTAATGAATCTTGTGTCAAACAAATATACTGTTTGTAATTTTCTCTCAAACTAAGTGATATACAGTTTTATTTCTCTTCAATTTCTTTCAGCATATAGAAAAAATTTTTAAACATAAGGAACTTGAATCACAACTATATGATGCCAAACTTCAACAGTCTAACCTTGCCCTGCAGGAAGAACAAGAAAGATGCAAGAGAGAAAGGTCTATTGTAAGTTGATTGATGGAATGGTTTTATCAACTTCACTTGGGTTTGCAGGGAATACCATAGTTATATGGCCACAAAGGGCGCAGATGTCCTTGTGTAAAACAACCATCAATGTGGAAGTGTTGTCCACGTCTTTATAAATGAACGTCCGTGTTGAAGGCAAATCAATTTAGAACTCAAGGTCAAACTTGAATTTGTTGCCTTTGAAAGACCAGTTTGGGTGGAGTAATTATTTATTATTGCTCTTTGATGAAATGCTGCCATACTGTGACCCAGCTAAGGATTAAACACCACCCCTTATTTTCTGTTGGCTACTGTATATTCTAAGCAATGGTTTGAAATTAATAATGCAGCAGTTAAAGAGTGATAGAGTATGTAGGCTTTGCAGCAACTTCCATAATTTCAGAGAGCCTCTCCAAGTACATTATTTGCTTGCTTCATTCCAAGGAGGATAAATATAATCATCTCAAATTGCCACTGCAAGTGAATAATCAAAGTTAACTCCTTAGAATTAATTTGTTTGGTGATACAGGGAAAAAACTTTGTAAATTCTCCTGGGCACCTATGAATGCAACAGCATAAATCAAGAAAGCACACTTAGCAGTACGTAGATGACCCGTAGAAAAGGGCTGCCAATTGGGAGTTTTAATGGCTAAATTTACTCATTTGGCTGTGATAACTTTTTCTGGTGTTACAGTGATGGTAGGTATATCAGATCTTGAATTTGCAATGGGAGGTTCATATGTAAAGTTCAAACTTTGGCTGAGCTTCTTGTCAAGAGACATCTGAAGAAAGTACTATTTTTCAGAGTTTAAGTCTAGGGTTGTTTTTAGAATTAAAGGGTCTCAATTGATTTCAATTACATTTCATTTTCTCCTTTACAAAGCTAATGAATGAAACAGCAGAAGCTCAGACGAAGTGTGAGATGCTAATGAAACAGGAAACACAGTTGAAAGCTCAGGTGAGGACATTTTACATTTTATAAAGGGCAGTGATTCCTAAGAAATCTAGCAAAAAGAAAATAAGCCTCATTCATTGTTAGCTCAACCCACAAAGTGTGGGTAGAGCCCATGAGGTGCTGTGGGGTAAAATGTCTGTCTCTCTTTTCAAAAGGTTGCATTGTTTTCAAATAGCTTCATGTGTAGATGTGATTTGCACAAGAGGATGATTATAGTCATGGCAAAGGATATTGTGATTTTGGAGATTGGTTGAGGGATAAGTTCAGTATCAATGTTTTGAAAAAGTGCATCAGCTGGTGTTCCTTTTACTTTCAGTTACCCTACATTTCACTTGTTTCCAGTGTACTACTGCTTATGTTGAGTGTAAATATCTCGAGGGAGTGTGTTTGTTTGTTTAAGCAGAAGTGTTCATTTGTGCTAGAATCTTGAAGCTTGCTAAGGTAGAGTTCCTGAGCTTGGAAGTAACACTGTATCTGGGACTTACATGCTGAAAGCAAACTGATCCTACAGTTTCTATGCAGTATCTGTTACACAGCTCTTTGCTGTGTGAGGATATTGCATATAAATGGGTCATCGTTTATCCAGAAAGTTCCCATGTTTGGCTCATCATCTCTTGTTTTCATGGTGTAATTGAAGCTGAAATCTTGAAGAATGTTGAAGATTTCTACTCAAAGCCTAGTGTCAATTCAGGAATTAATTGCTTGGAATAATTTGTGCTTAAAGAGGAAGTGCAGTCACCCCAACTTGAAGTAATGTAGTAGACTGTCCCATTTCATGATTGTTTCCCTCAATTGTGAAATCAAATGAGTGACTGCTTAATTTACATGCACAGTATTTTCCAAAATATCATAACAGATACTTTAGTCAGATTTAAGAAGAAAATTGTGAGTTTTAGCTGATTTTTCCAAAATGCTTTTCTTGTGACTTCTTGTCCCATTACATGAAAAAGACCTTACTCGAATAGCCTTCCACTAAACAGTCTAAAACCCAACCTTTTGACAGTAAGTCAGATTTTACTTTTGTGTTAGCACTGTCCAATATATCATTTTTAAGAATTACAAAGATTTTTGCTAGCAATAAATATCACATACTGTTATGATATATGAGAGACTTTCTACCCTCCAAATGGGTTTGCAAGGCCTATGCCACACTGTCATGACTACCAACAATAGCACTCAGAGATTCCACCAGAAACACAAAAAGGGGAGGGGGGTTTGATTACTGCTAAACCTCAAGTCCAAATTGATTCTGTCCAAGATTAAAGTTTACAAGTGGGTTCAGGGGGACAAAAGCTTGCTTCAATGCCCCTGTAAGGTGCAATTTGAAGTGTTTTAAAGGCCATTTATTAGTATAAATTCAAATATTGCCAAAAAGTGTCCTCTCTTTAAAAAAGAAACCAAGATGTTGGCAGTTATTGAATTTTATGGAAATGGAAGGGGTGGATATAACCCACCTTCTTTTGGAAACTTTTGGAAGGGGGGTGGCAAATCCCCCCTCCCCCCTTTCCCCCTCTGCCGGAAAAAATACCACTTGACAAAAGGGCGCTGTAGTCCTGGCTGTGTGGTCTGTGTCACCACAAGAAATCCATTGTGTTGCAGGCCTTGTTCAGCCATAATTATAAGCAGTTGGAATGTCAGGATGTCATTGATTTGTGCAAATTGTCCCAAAAAGAGAGTGGTATGTAGTTGCAGCAGTGTGACTTGGGCTTAAAGGTTCTGTTGATATTGTAAACATTTATTGACTTTCTGTCTTTCTGTTTTCTCATAGCTGGCTGTTTATACAGAGAAATTTGAAGAATTTCAGACAACACTAACAAAGAGCAATGAAATATTCCAAACCTTTAAGCAAGAAATGGATCAGGTAATGTCTCAGTAAATGTATGCTTGGCACAGTGATGACAGAAAAGATGTTAAATTTAATCCGAAACTACAAATATTGTTTTGTTGATTTTTTTTTCACTCACTCCCTTATTTTAGTTACCAAAATTTAGGGTATTGATTTAAAATGAAGTGGAAACAGATGTCATTGAAAAATTATTGTTTGTTTGTGAAAAGTAATAGAAGTTATTGTTTGTCAGTCTCTGTAACAAAAGTGAACACCTTTGCAATTTTTTTACCATCTGACATAATGCAAGTGGCTCACAGTTTTTAATTATTTGATTGCAGAATAAAATCATGTAGAGAAACATTCACATGTTTAGCCTCATATAACTTGCAATTGATTTAATTATTTTTCATTAGGACAGTTTTATCGCAGTTTCAGTGGCCAACTGAGAAAATCATAGATTATTTCCAATAACTGAAAATGCTGATTTTTCTAATTTGATGGTACAAAAAGTGTCAGATTAACTTTTTGAATTAGTCATATTAACCAGGGTCTATGTTCACATTCTGGGTATATTTCCTGTTCTTTAATGATAACTATTTTCAGTTTTAATGGCATATTTTTCCTCTCAGGTAGTCATTGTGCCTGCCCTGTTGGGAGACAGTTTTCTTGATTTTCATTATATGTGAATGTCCCCCCTTCAGTTTTTTCTGTGCATTTTTTGAACAGATGACCAAGAAGATCAAAAAACTAGAGAAAGAGACTAACATGTGGCGAGTTCGGTGGGAGAACAGCAATAAATCATTACTCAATATGGCAGAGGAGGTTAGTCAGTGTAAATGTATGCTTGCTAATGATCCAAGTTTAGTATTCATTGTGAGAGGTGGAGGATCCTTTAATACACCCTGCTGTCATGTGTGGTGTGCTGCATTAGCAGTGGAGCAGGAAAAACAATCCTGTGACTCACAAGTCAGTGAGCACCACTAGATAAAACCAGAATTGCAGAATGTTTTAAACCCTGTCTGCAGTTAATGTGAAAACTTGAGGGTTGTCATAACTATGCTTGATTTGTGAGTTAGATATGTTTTTTCTTTATCCAGGATACTACGTGGGCTGTACGAAATTTTTGCATTGCCTCTCCTACACTTAGTCATATCAGCATATTGTAGGGACTTTTTGTGTATAATAAGAATCTGTTTATTATGTCTTTGGAAGTTTGCTGGGATATCCCACATGTGCCCTCTTTTCATGGTGATGTAGATTTAGTATTTGCACGGGTACTAAAAAATAGAACCTGGGTACCTGATCGCCATACCTGTCAGGTACCCGGGTAACCTGGTGTTACGGTGACTAAAAGAAGAGCATTTTGTAAGGCATACTCCATAAGACATGCATGGGAATATTTACAGCTGTATTGGAGAGGTATAGCGATCACATTCCCAAGGTCAAAAACATTTGATTTGTCAGAAGGTTTTATTCACTACACCCCCTTCCTTACCTGTCTCCCACACTACTATCGCATTGGCCGAAGGTTTTATCGTCTTGTTTTGTTTTTAATCAAAATGACATGTAAAAGAAATGTAACGGAAAACAACCAAATGAGAAAATTTGTACTTCCCCAGGTCTATATCAGCTTGATATTGAATTTTGCGACGCTTTCCTACTTGATAAGCAAGCATACTAAGAGCTCGAAGCTACCCCTTTAAAACACTTGATTTAAAAATATCAACCAATCAGAGCAGGGTATTATGGTATTCCCTTGCATGGCCAAAATTACCAATTGTAAGCAAACGACGTCATGTTTGTGAACTTCCCTCATGCTACTGTACAATGTGTGTTGGAATTAACACTAATGGGGTATGTACGTTATTACGTAGCTAGCCTTGTGTTGTCATCCAGGCTTTCACACATAAACTTTGTAGTATGCGCGAGCGCCATTTTGGGGCAAAATAGCGTAATAGGTAATGGCCTGTTTCAAAAACTTTGTTTGTGAATGTTTACGGTGTTATTACATTGATGTCGGTGTACTTTACAGATAGCGGCAAAGTGTTCATTTGCGTAAAACTGTCACGTTTAACCATTATGAAATATTCAAGGATTATAGTCGAGGTGGCATACCGTATTAATTTTAAGATCGTATACATGCAAGGCTCAGTTTAGCTAGCATCCTGGGGTCATCCTTTTTGCATGCATTTTTTTTTTAAGATTCAGGTAGTAGATTTGGAACCAGGTAATATGATGGGGGGCAGGTACCCAGGTAACCGGTGCAAACACTATGTAGATTTTTCATTTTGTAATTATTAAAAGCCTATATCGTTCTGTTTTTAAATCATGTGCTTTGTGTTTATGAGTAAGAGAAATGAGAAAAAAGGGTTAATCCAGAAGGTTATCTATAACTTGAGGGGTAAGACTAATTTAACCTAATTCTTTACACCCTTCCAACAAAACACATAAAAATGTCACATAAATGTCCTTAAAATATGAACTTCAAATTCTTTTAAATTTAAGTGATGGTTTGAGCTGAAAAACCCATGCATGCCTTTCCAAATAAGAGAAATGCTAATTTTCATACCAGTGAGCTTGTAGCATAAGGGAGTGAGAAGAGGTGGGTTCACTGAATAGTGAGTATGTTTTGTACTCTTTTTGAAAATGACAAAATAGACTGATCATCGTTCTGTAGATTTTGTGGTAAAATTGATTACCAAAATTCTTTCTATTTGCATGTTGTCATACTGTCACAACATTTTATTTTGGTGGGATGGCAATTTAAGCTTTTCTGATAGTCAAGAGGTACTTTTGTATTCCATTGAAAAGTGACTAATTCTAAGCAAATTTTGTTCAACTTTCTTCAGAGAACTCTTCGTGAAAAGGAACTTGCAGGACAGAAGAACAAAATATCAAAGCTTGAAAATCTTTGTCGGGCCTTACAAGCAGAGAGAAATGCATTGTTAGGTAAAGCAAGGAGTTTAGAGGGTAAGTTTTCCCAAGGTAGTAGACCTGCTATACAGCTGGTCTGCCAAGTTTGACCTTGCTACTCCTTGCTTTAAGATACTTGTGATCCCAGTGTGCTTGTCTTATTCTTAACTTAACTAAGTGGGTCAAGCAAGCTGACATTAAGGGTAGTAACTTCACTTTGTTCCATCAGGGGCCATTTGTAAGGTTCATCAGGGAAGAATTGCTTTTGAGATATGTTTGATCCTTTAAGCAAGTGCTTAAACACTAGCAAACATGTTCATGCTTATCAATCTGCATGTTACTTCTAGGAATGCCAATTAAAGCATTTCATTGAGTTAGATCATGGTACTCAGCAAATTTTTCCGAACCTGTGGAGTTTTCTTCACATACCAATGAAAAATGGACAGAATTAAACAACCCCCATATCCCCCATACAAGTAACTGCTTTATGAGTGAGTACTTAATGGTTCATTTCATCTTTCAAAAATTCATGACCAGACACTTTTTCAAATTATACACAAAGCAGTTGCAATTCAGGAACCAAAAAGTTCAAAATTTTAACTATTGGATGTGATACTTGTCTAACAATGCTAACTATTAGCATTGTCATGTGGTAGTGCAATCCTTTAACCCTTTCATAAAGTTATTGATATCAACTCGATGAGTTACTTTATATGATCCCTAATGTAACTGTTATTTCCCTTGTTAAGATTTACCATGTTGTTCTACAAATCACACTCCTTGGGAAGTTGTGTTAGTGTCATAGATGTGCTGTTTTAATAACTTATTCAAAGTTTCCGTCATTATGTAGGGGTGGAAAAGATCACTCTCCTAGTATAGATTTGAGGTGAGGGGGCACACATGCAAATTCAAGGCCTGCATCTGAAGGACTTAATGACTTTCCGGCCTTAGATTCTTCCCAAAGGGGCTAAGATATACTCTCATTGCATACCTGCTGAGCAAGTTAACTTACCAAAATGTGATTTTTTGTTTTCTTTTTTCCATTTGAAAAATTTTCATCTGTTGAATTAAGTTTCATCTTTCTTGTTGGGTGAGAGATCTTCTACAAATGTTCTTTTAATTTTAAATTGGACTCTACAAAAATTTATCCCAATCTGCAGGAAGTCTATCATCTCCAAGTAAGAGTAAACCCCAAACCACAGAGACAATAGCTGCTGTGTCAAAAGTAGAAGCTGCACCAGCAAATGTCCCATCAGAGAGTAATAGTAAGGAATCTATTCCTGACCAAGGTTCATCCGAAACCAGCAGTGGAGATTTGTCAGAACCTAAACTGGTTGACACTGAATCGCTGGTTAATGGTGAGCATGCAGACAATAGAGATGTAGCAACTACAGGAGAGACAGTTGGAAGTAATGAGATGAATCCAGCACCCAATGAGGACACAGAGAAGAATAAAGAAACAGGTACAGGTCATGATGGAAGTGATGAAGAAAGAACAACCTCTAAAGAAGAGGTTGATGTGGATGAGGCAAAGAAGAGACACATAGGAGGAGGAGAAGCAGATGTAGAGGCAGCAGCTGAGATTCAGGAACTTCAGAAAGAGAAGCTAAGTAAGAATGTTGTGGGGGAAAGTAGTAAGGATGAAGTGTTGACTCAAGATTAACATTGAACCTTTCAAATAATAGTTTGCTTTTCAGTTTTTGTTTTCTTCCCAAAGGAACCCACTTTGCTAGTAAGCATGAAATTTAGATAATTTCAAGACTACTAGGTTTGTTTGCTTGTTTTTTTTTTTTGTTTTTTTTTTTTGGCCAGAATATTTAATTTACGTGAAAGATGAAATTCAAGATCTTTAATTTGAAGCCTACAATGGTGAGGGTGGTGGAAGGGGGGTTGCACAAAGGGGGTGGGAGGAGGAGGGGGAGCAGGGATCAGTATAATTTATAGTCAAAGATACAGAAGCCGTTTCATGGATTGAGCTTGAAAATATCAATAAAAAAATACCAGTACTAAACTTAGTAATTATATGCTACAGTTTGAATTCATACTGTTTTTGGCTTATTGAGTGCACTTCATAAAAAAAATAAAAGAACTGGGAAATAGATAACAAATAGTGCTGTTCTTGCATCTATGATGGTAAGAAGATCTATGACACGTTATTACAAGATGAAAGCCTGAAAAATGTGATATATTTCTGTAATATTCAGTGCAATTTTAAGCTAGCTTATCACAAAAACACAAGTTTATAAAAAATTTTGGCATCAGTTTCATATTTTGTGGGACATACATAAATGTTGCTCCTCATGTGTTACAACTATATTCAGTGTGTTTATGGCAAAAATAACAATGCTACAACTGATTATTGCACAAAACAATGCATTGATGTGTGAATAAAATCCAGATAAAAAATAATTAATGGAGAAGTACTGAAATGGGTGATGGGTGACTTACATTTTATCTTGTCCAATCTTTTGGAGTTTTGCAGATTTTTTCAGTGTAACAAATTCATTATATTACTGCTTTTCATTGTATTTGAAACAAACAGACAAAAGGAAGAAAATGTTTTGCATTTCACAAAACAATAGTTACAACAGTATACCCCAAAGATTTAAAAATTTGAAAGGTGTTCTAAATGTTGTTATTGCTGCACGACTGCATGGTTTATCAATAATTTCCTGCCAATTGGTGGAAAAGCCATGGAGATTTGTTTCCTGGACAACCCTGTGAAGATATAGGAAACTAGTCATTGATCCTCAAAGTTTGCATTTATTTACCATCTCATTATGACATTGTGGAACTAATGGTCACCACACCTATTTCTTTTTCAATGTCAGGCACAAAAATTGCCCACAAAATTTCAACAAGTGCTTACATATTTACCTATCTCCACCCTTCCCTTGTTTCACTCATGTCTTAGAAATAGTGGTGGCAAACTGTAAAAGACACTTTCTAAGGCAAATAGTTGCAACCTTCCATTTGGGCAGAAAATTTGCTATCTTCTGGCAATATGTATGCTATTTTGGGGCAGATAAAAAATTTGAACACTTAAATGGTTGCAACATCCCCAACTTGAAGTGTTCTTGCATGCATATGCAGGTCATACTGTACTTGCCAAGTGTTATGTTTTAAGCAGATCTGTTCCATTTACTGAGCCTTAAAACCCATACAAATCAGAAGGTGCTGATTTTCTGCCTTTAACATCTGACTTCATAGCCATCCTGAAAATGAACACAAAGTTGCAAAGCAACAGATTGGCAAAAGTTATGCCAATCTTTGCTTAAAGCTATTTCCACATTTATTGTGAACATTTCAAAGTAGGAATAATAGTCCCCTGGACTATTGGGGTGAGCACATAGGTGTTCAGCAAACACAGTGGATTATCCAAGCTACATGTTCCATTTTATATCTATGATGGCAAGTACAGGCAGGTTGTGTTACTTTTTATTAGTTACAAGTAGTATGCACTGTAGTTCTGACCAAGTGTAACATTTGTGGTGAACCTCACAAATCATATGTTATTTCTGTCCATTTAGAATTGATCTGCAGACAAATTCAAAATTTTTGTTCAGTCACATTAAATTGACACAAATTTGAGGGTATTTAAATTTTTCTTCAAATGATTTTGTCCATGACAATCTTTATGCACGCCTGAGATCCCTCCTGGTTTTCCTGTTGGCTCCTGGTAATTTGGCCAATCTCAAAGGAGACTCTTCTTTTTTAGGCCAAATGAAAACCCAGTTGTTTGTATGCAGGGTTATTCAGTTTATTTCATACCTCCTGGCTTTCCTTCAAATCTCTCATTGTTACTGGTAAAAAAATTCCAAATCTTCTAATTTCAGAGTTAGATGATGTTCCATGGCTCAGTTCCTAAACAATAGGTTTAAGTTGGGGTGGCCACAGCATTTTGTACTTGTGGCTCATGGACTTTTTTCCTTACCCTATTGATTCTCTTGTCCATGCAGTTGGTACTTCTGAGCAATACATGTTGATGGTTGATGCTAGCTTATGGCCAATATCAGGCGTGATCTATCATGGTGCTTAACATATATTTGACCTGTTGGTACCTGAGATTCCTGTTTTTTGCATAGCTTCATGGTTCCTTAAACAAATCCCACTGGTATGTAAATACATGAATATATATATTCATTAAGCCTATGGACTGCAAAATCCAGTAGGCTTTGAGACCTGTAATCAGTAGAATGCTCCTAGTAGGATTTAACCCTTTACCATTGTTTGGGTCCTTTTGGACCCATGGGGAGAGCTCGGCTGTCACCCACCTTTACTGTTTCACGCGGAGCTCGGAACTGCAAGTAGCTACCCGAAAACTCGGCCACAACAACAAGAGAGACAATATTTTAAGGTCACGGGGTCAATGGCCTACGGAAGCCGATGCGGGGCGGGCTACGTCCACTTTTCCGCCCACTCCTGAGGCGCGCAAATATGCCCCGATCAGAGCACAACGGTAAAGGGTTAATCCAAAATATCTGCACCAGTCAGCTAAAGGGTTACGTGCACACACGCAGAGACAGTGGCATCAGCTTTGCAGTAAACACACTCCACAGGCTTAATTTAACAATTGATGGCAGTTTTATCCTGATAACTTCCTTTTGCAGTATACTACTTGTACATCTGGCCATCTGTTCTCATTCTATCTGTTCTCTCCTTCTATCTATCACTTCAATATGCCTTTAAACACCTTTTGATGGGAATTTTTGCTGGTGTACTTGCCTTACAATGATATTGAGCAGTGCACTTGGCCCAGGAAAGTTTTTACTTGTCCAAGACTGTTGGGTGGAGGGTGGCAGGGAGAGATGGGAGCAAGATTTGTTCAAGTCCACAATGAGCTGGTCAGAGCTACTTTCAGTTATCCTCAGGCAATGGCATCCTTTGCCACAAAGTTGGTGTATACATTCTATTGCTTAGTAAATGTTTGTGGTGCTTGCTTTAAAAAGTGATGTTTAAGGTTATACAAAATGAGATTTTTCTGCATACACAGATTTATTGATTGATTGATCAGATTTCAGCAATATGACACATTTCAGTCAGCACCATTAAAGATTAAGAAAATAATTGGCACAGCTTCTTTGTTATTAGATAGATCATACTGTACATCCTTGAGCATCCTTACAATTTTTCGCAAAGTAATGTGATTGCAGTTGCAATGGACAGTTCAGGAAAGGAGAATTATACTCAATTTTTCGAAAAGTGACAAAATTTAATAAATTTGTAATTGTAATTTTTCTTTCAGTGTCATCTTTGTATAAGCCTTAACAACCTTACTGTTACTCACTGCCAGATGATGGAATAATTGATTGATTACACTGTAACATGAAGAGCAAGATGTGAGGGCAGGAAAGGTTGCAATTTTCAATTCCCAAGTTGGAAAATCACAAGTGTTGAAGCATTCAAGCATAAAGAAGGGCAATCTTCATTGAAATACATTATGATATTGAGTGGCCAGATTTTCTCATAGGCAGATCAGCTCCCACAGCCATCTTAAACTCATTGGGGCACAATGGTAGTCTGTTGCTTTAGGGCATATCCTGGTGAGCATGCAATTCCTTTCTGTGTAATAATAACACCCTCAACACATGTTGTGCAATATGAGCTACTCTGAAGTTTCATTTCTTTGTGTCAATCAAAGAGCTGTATCAATTGAATATTTTGGAATACCCATGGCAAAAGTATAGTTTGTCCATGGGGAAAGCAGTGACTGCCTACCTGTGTGATCCAAAAATGGCAAAAGAAATTGTTCCCACTGTACAAAGAAACCCCTTTTTATGATTTGAATTTAAAGAGTCTTTAATGGCTAGTTTCTTGGGAAATGTCCACAAAGTTTTTTGGCATTTGGAACACCAAAATGGTAATCCAAGCCTACTGCCATCCAAGCCACCACTCTTTTAGAACTGCTATTGCCATTCCCATTTACACAAACATGTCAGTTTGTTTTTCTTTTACACTGGCATAAGTGCCCCTTCCCACTCCCCCAATCATATTTTGACAAAAAAATTACCAGAAATGCATTTAAGTAAAGTTTACATATAGAGGTGTCAATAAAGATCAATTCAAACAAGCTATGGCATGGTGATTTGGGAGGGGTATTTGGCCATACTATTTTCAGTACGCTGTGCACCAATGAACTGATAGGGCTGTCTTCCCGTTTTGAGTGGAGTGGGCAAAGTGAAGGTGATTACAAGCTTTGTCCTTCTTTCATAACTTCTGCAATTGTAGTTGCATGTAGAATTATACATTATTGAAGACAAATACTTTTTGCCAAGTACACAAAATGATAACTCTGGTCATGTGTGTCCAACAGCATATTACATAGCTTTTATGAGGTTCCAACTCATGACTTCACAACATGAATCCTGGCTTCCAAGCTCAGCAGACCACTGAGCTAATCCATTGTTACATATATAGTAATGAGTGACCTTTTCAGGTTTCTTACTGTAAGTATGTGACTCAAAGAAACTGGTTAGAGCAACAAATCATTTGGAGCTCCCCTTCTTAAAAATCTGAAATTTTGGCCTGACCACACAAAGGCTGGTGTTATGTTGTTCTTATCCAGTTGTTACACAGCAGATAAAACTGATGTCACTTCTTCCCATTACACAGTGTAAAACACCGGATATCCAAGACCAAGTAAAATTGGGTTGGATTAAACATAACCATGATTATGCAAATAGTTTCTGAATCTTTAAGTTTGTAATATATTGCACTAATCTGCTGCTAGACACCTTGAGAACTCACAAAATTTCAAAGGGTGCAGGGAACCTGTCCCCCTTAATCCCCCAACGGAATGACTACAGTGTATGTGCATCTTTTCCTGTCATAAATTCATTAACTTCAGCTATGCTCCACAACCATGTCCATGTGAATGATACATCTATGCATATTGCCCATGCACATCTGAAAAAGGTACAAATAAATTGGCTTCAAATGATGTTAAATGTTGTAATACATTGCATCTAAGGGTACTGAAATGTTTTAAAATTTCCCACAGAGGTAGGTGTCAGGAGTAACAAATGTTCACAAATTTTTCAAAGAACCCCTACACCAGGTCAGTGATCAGGTCCTGAATTTGGCACCTGAACCAAACCCTGCCTACCCAGTGTAAACTGCAAATGTCTTAGGTATATGGCAAATGATCCCCCTTCTATCATGACTCTGTAGTAGAGCCCCTCTTCTTCAAGTGTTACTTATCTTACCATGAAATAAGGTTAAAGGCATATATTCATCATCCCAAACGGTTACAATTCTCCCAACCTACTTACTTCTAGCCCCTCCCACATTTATCTAAAACTCATCTTTATCCAGACACAATCCTAGTTTATTACTTCATGGCTTGTCCCAGTGGCCGTACAAGTCCATAATGTGTAATCAAGACACTCTCAGTGCCCATGCTGTGTAATTTAGCTATGATGCATTGTTTGAATCTGATGCCAATCAAAGAGCTGTACCAATTGAGAGTTTTGATATACGTATACTGAAACTGTAGTTTGGGGTGACGAATGACTGCCTTTAAGAGAACCTTTTTTACAATTATGTGGATTTTTATTTCACTTTTCTCTAAGATCACACAGTCACCTTGCACAAATACAGTGATAAAAATGGTCACAATAGACTGGCACAGAAAAAAAAAAGAAAAAACAAAGAACTATCTTCTAATCACCTTTGCATTTTATATTGACCAAGTTTTCCACAGAGCTTTGCAAATACAACTGCTGTGCATGTAACAGCCAATACACAAAGAGGAGACATCTGATTTAGGCTTGTAGACATTACAAAAATTGGTAGTGATGAATTTGATCCAATGAAATAATTATGAAAACTTTCCCAATGCAGCCTAAAAATATGGAAGTGTAAAAGTGTACTTAAAATTCTGAAATTTCAAAAATATATATCACAGAGCACAATCAATGAATTCAAACAGTCCAACTCCCATCTTCATAGGACATTCCTGAGTTGAGATATAAAATGCTGACAATCACTCGCTCAATCTAGAATGGTGCAATAGTTTGTGATGTCATTGCTGTACTTTTGAAAATAGTTGTTTTGGTTTTCTGAAAGTTACTGCACCTTATGCCACTATGTGGTCTCAATGTTACTGTTATGGGTGACTTGACGAAACAAGCTCTTTGACCAACATGCTATTAGACCAACCATGATATACATTACTGGTCGGCACAGAACATGCACAGGAACATATGGGTGCATGTTAGGTTATTCAGCATGCAGCAATCTCGCAACTGCTCACAGAATGTACACAACCTACATACCATTAAGAGGAAAATGTGAGCCCACCTCATCAACACTGGCCAAGCACCATGACATCATTTGTTTGTAAATATTATACAGAGAACAAGAAGCCCTCAAGGTCATACAAAGAATTTCAATTTTAATTTCAAAGGGAAACATAGCACATAATGTGAGCTTTACAACAAGGTTACAAATTCCTGCACAATGGACTATTTTCATTAAAGTGAATAAATTTCAATATTTTATATCTCAGCAATGGAACATGCTATGACAATGGGAGTTAGATGAATAAGATTTTATTTTGCAATGACTTATATATATATATATTTTAAATCCCAGACTTGAGGTACACTTTTAAATACTAGTAGCCATCTTGGATGGGGACCTGCCAATCCAAATCATATTGTAAGCATACTAAATAATTTACTGGTGAAGAGCACAAATTTCAACTTCCTACATACAGTTTTGTAAATATTATCCACCCTTCACAACTTTTTGACAGTTTTCTTTGATCTAATAAGCAATTAGACTAGAAATGTTACAAATTTGTCACCACATTGGCCTGCAACACTCACATATTCTCACTTTGCACTGTACTGTAGACAACTGAAGTCTTCCCACCCATCAGTTCTGGCTAAAGATCAAATCATACACAACCATAGGTTTCAATTCTTTTTTCAGCCACATAACCAAGAAATGTCATGGGCTGTAACTTCATACAATTTGTTTTCTTCAAAACTGACCAATATCACACTAAATGTGATAAGAGCCGCACACAGTATCTGATGCATTTTAACCCAATTCAGGGCCCATTGAAACATGTCACCAATGTCTGCAAACAATGCCTGTGAAAGAGTTGTCCCTATCTTTTAGCAGGGATGATGTCAACATGCTCTGTTCTTTGCATGAAGAGAATGCAGCTAATTTGTTTTCAATTTGCAAGATGCTAGTCCCACATTTTCAATCGCGAGTGAATGCATAACTATTATTGTGTGCTTTGAACGTCTGCTTTGTGCCATTGGCTTTGGCAACACTGAAGAGTACACTGACATCCCATTAATTATGCTAACAATGTAGTATTCTGTTTAGTACCGTTTGATGTTAAGTGAACAAGCATATTACCTAGTACCATACACAAAACAGCAAAAAGCCGGCCATGTTTCTGCCTCTAATTGCAGCACCTAGATGGAACCAATTTCATCCCAAATACAGTATGATGAAAATTCCATTTTAAAATAAAAATTATTATTACAACTATTTTGGGGACCACTTTAATTTACTGCAAGTGTCATTTTAAGATAGGAATCTTGCAATGAAGTGACAAAAGTCTCCATTATTAGTAACAAATATCTGCATAACAAATGAGGTACATAGCAGCTTTTCATTTCTTAAGTGTGACTTCAGTGATTTGTATGAATAACACTAAAAATTTGCACACCTGCCATGCCAGCCCCCTCCCCTTCAATCACACCCACAAAAATGTACCAAAACCAGAATCTGTTTGCTACCAAATTATTTGCTATTGAGGTTTTTCACTGATGTCACTGGCGTATTGTACACTTTTCTATTTTGATGGTCAGGGGCCTACTGCACAACTACTACTGAGATGATTTGTGCAGGCATATTAATGTGCAATACCAACGCACGGGTCACTGACAGCCAGCACATCATTAAGAAGTGTGGTGACGTCATGTGAAATACCTCTTTGGCTGAACATTAAAAACTATTCTTTTAATTCCCATATTGGTGTAAAATATCTTTCTTGATAAATATGCAAAGATTTCTTGATTTTCATTGTCATGAAAGATAAGTATTTCAGTCCTCATGCTTCAAGATGTGAACAGTCCGGATGGATGGATACCACTACTTTCAACATTTCCCAATACCCTATGTACATTTCAAATCCCAGGGAAAATTGTAAGCCAAAATGGTACTAAAGTAAGTGTGAAAACAACAAAAGGATCTATAAAACCTTGCATTTATCATCAATTTGTTAAGAGAGGGTTATATCACACGGAACATTTTACTATGTTGACATTGTTTAGAGAGTAAAGTATAAAGTCTTGCCCCACAGTCATTGTATCAATTGTTTGTTCTTGTCAAATATGGTGAATTTGACAGATAATCCATTTCACAACAATTTCAGCTACATCCTTAGTAATCCTCCTGATTGAATTAATTCCACTAATAAACCTATCGCAAAAACCTACCCATGCCCCAACATTTCATAGTGGTTTTACAATATCTCTATTCAGCCATACAGCTGACAATGAATGATTAAAGTACACATTAGTAGATGGGTTTGGATTAATTTTGGACTTCTTCAGACCTTGCAGATATTCACTATTGCAGCTGGCAATACCACCTCATTCTATGATAATATGCAGTGTACAAACCTTAAAGGGAAATATTGCGTTTAAAATGTTCCAGGTTTTCAAATCATTCGGTCTCAACAATCTACCCCAGCAATAGCTTCATCTGCTCAAAATATTATGCACAAGAAGAGTTATGGAAGTTCCATCTTTTGAAATGTTGAAAGTTTGAATGAACAAATTATTCTTGAGCAACAAACAACTGAATTTCTATCTGAGAGAAACTTATTTCTTGAGAAGAAGGCTACCATACTGCCTAATTTGTAATAATTTATCACTCTTTGCCAATAAATATTGGTTTTAAAAGGCTAAATTTTCTTGTAAAACCAACACAATATTTCCCTTCAAATTATCACAGCTCCTTTCAAACTGAGAAGGTATGGTAAGATACCACTGCCAAAAAAAATGTTCTCAAAGTCCAGTTGTGGCACCATCCAGTTGGTGTATATGATGTCCCATGCAGGCACTGATCACTAAATGAAAACCAGAAAGGTTGCTTGCCATGGTGCCATCATGCTCATCCAATCTTCTTCTGATGTATTGCACTGGAAAGACATTAGATCACCGGCACATTCTACAGAAATAGCAAAGCCTACTGAATGCATACAAATACTCTTGAATGTAATGCTTACATTAAGTGGCTCACCCATTCAGGTCACATGATCCAGCTCATCAACCTACCTCATCTTCTATGACCTCTATGGGATGACCTACAAAAGAGAGAAAATTCTGTTTGATAGCCTGCAATGATCTTTTGCCTTAGATCAGATAGCACAATTTTAGAAAAAGATTTTGAACAATTACATTTACTAATATACTCATTGTCTATTAAAGGATTTCCAAAGATAAACCTCAGTTCCAACTTTTTTTTTTTTCCCTTTCTTTTTTTTTTTTTTGACGTGAAAAGAGCTAAGGGAAACCGTGTATTCCTTGTGAAGCTACTGCAGAGAAAACATTCTAACCACCTCACTGCTTATGAGAGATTCCTAGCATTATCAAGATATTTGGGAGTAATAAACCCATTTTTTTCACAAAAGATGTGGTTTGGGAGAACTTCTAAAATAGCTGTTAAACAAAGATTTATGTCCCTCAAAGAAAGTTCAAATCTCACCTTTCTTTCTGAAAGAAAAACAACAACTTGCCCATAATTCTTCACTTAATCAAGAGACATAGCTCTGTCAATTCAGGAAGGAATGATTCTTCCTTGTGAAAACCCTTCTATTTCTTTCCTTGACAGAAAATTATATGAGTATTTAACTGGCATTTATCTAAAGCATCACAAGAAGACAACCTTTTCCTGAGTCACTGTGAAGGTAAAACATTTAAAACAGTGATTCAAGTATCATGAGTAAAAAAGTTTTTCAGTACCTTGAGCTGGACCTAGATCTCCTTTTGTGTCGGGACTTCTTACCAGACCTGCTGCTATGGGATGGAGAGCTGCCTGCATCAGAGTCTTCTTCAGAATCTTGCTGCCTCTTTGACCTTCTCCCCCTATCTGATTCTGAACCATCTGATTCACTTTCCTCCTCATTAGAAGAAGGGGATCTTTTAGATTTTTTAGATCTTCGAGATCGCTCATGTTCAGATTTTCTATAGTCACTCTCACTATCATCTGAGCTTTCTCTGTGGCGTTTTTTGCGCCTTCTTTGATCCCTTTCATCCTCAGAATTCCTTTGATGTGAACTCCTTGAGTCCTGTCTAGATACATGAGTTCTACTCTGCCTCCTACTATTTGAAAATGGCTCTTCATCATCACTGTCTCTAAGGTGTCTTTGGTGTCTGTCTCTATCTTTACCTCTATGTCTTTCTCTATCAATATCCTTATCACTTTCTTGGCTTCTTTCTCTTTCCCTTTCTCTACCCCTATTTTTATGTCTCTCTTTATCTTTTCTATTCCTATCCCCATCTCTGTCTCTGTCCTTCTCCCTATGTCTATCTCTGTCTCTATCCTTTTGTCTATCTCTGTTTCTGTCCCGTTCCCTGTCTCTGTCCCATTCCCTGTCTCTGTCCCGTTCCCTGTCTCTGTCCCGTTCCCTGTCTCTGTCCCGTTCCCTGTCTCTGTTTCGTTCCCTGTTTCTGTCCTTCTCCCTGTGTCTGTCTCTGTCTCTATCCCTTTCTCTGTCTTTGTCCCTGTACCTATACCTGTCCCTGTCATCTTCCCTCTCTAATTCTTCATGCCTACCCTTTCCCCTGTGACTCTCTGATCTACTCTTCCTATGTCTTCTGTCCCTCTCCTCATCGCTACCCCTTTTCTTTTTGTCCTTTTGTCTGCTTTCATGTCGTTCTGAGTCATCACTGCCACCCTCCTCATCACCTGAGCTACCCTCTTCTTCTTCATCATCATCTTCTTCTTCATTGTCTTCATCATCTTCTTCACTCTCTGATGAGCTGTCTTCTTCAGAGTCTCCACTCTCGGATGATTTTTCTTCTTTCACTTTCTGCTTTGTTTTCTTCTTCTTTTTCTTCTTTTTCTGACCGTCTGATGATTCTTCGTCACTCTCCTGAGTTCCTTCTTCCGAGGCTCTTTCATCTGAGCTTTCCTCCTTGCTGCTTTCTTCTTCTTCTTCTTCTTCATCGTCTGCTTCGTCTTTCTTCTCTTTCTTTTCTTTCTTTATCTTCTTCTTGCCATCCTCTGAGGCATTTTCATTCTCCTCCTTTATTCTAGGTTTGCTTTCCTTTGCAGCTTCTTTCTTTTCCTTGTCATCTTCATCATCATCATCTACTTCGTCTTCGTCTTCCTCTTCTGATTCTGTGGAAAATAATTTGCAAGGAGTCAAAGTAACAACTTACATACCAGAGTAAAAATGGTTTTAAACCCAGTCTCAGTTTCAGGGTCAGATCAGAAATAAGTGAGGAAGTTGGGCAATTTGCCTGCAAATATAAAACAGTGCTTCTTGGAGAGAAGCACACAGACAAAACTATTAGTCAATTGCTATTGAAATTGCAAAAGTTCCCTTAGAATAAGGAAAGTTCGTTTTTTTAACCCTTTACCGTTGTGATCCGATCGGGGCATATTTACGCGCCTCGGGAGTGGGCGGTAAAGCGGACGTAGCCCGCCCCGCATTGGCTTCCGTAGGCCGTTGACCCCGTGACCTTAAACTATTGTCTCTCTCCTTGTTGTGGCCGAAATTTCGGGTAGCTACTCGCAGTTTCAAGCTCCGCGTGGAAACAGTAAAGATGGGTGACAGCCTAGCTCTCCGCATGGGTCCAAAAGGACCCAAACAACGGTAAAGGGTTAAGGCAACATTCATTTATTGAAGGTTCTGACACTGACATCCCTATAGCACAAAGGTAACTCTTAACTAAACAAACCCAGTCATTGTTCAAAAAATACAACAGTGCCTAATTCACTGTGGATTTATGGCAATTTGCATTGGTGCACATAAGAAAGCAAATAGTCTCAATATACAGCCATTTCATGGGTCAAAAACTATTTGGATTTTACCCTAATAGCCTGACAGGATGATTCATCTGTAAGTTATATGCAGCACTGTAATGCTTTCATTGCTCAGATTTGACAATCATAAGTGGCAAAACATTGCACTCAAAATGACTCACATCCTTTTTCATTCCTCTAAGCTATAAATCTATGTTTTTGGCATGAGTCCTGCCCAATCTTTCATCATATGTGAAAAAAAAACAAACAGCCACCATCTGAACATTCACCTAATACTAAAGAGAAAAACATCTACATTTGGAAATCTGTGTTGCCATTACTATGTCAATTCAACACTGGCCACTTCCCTCATTTCATCACAGGCACTGAATTACAGGCTTGGGGGGATTACATCTTAATGTAATCGATTACGATTGCGATTACTTCATATTTTACGATTGCGATTATGATTACGATTACAGTTAAAATTGAAAGTAATTGATTACGATTGCGATTACATTGCAATGTAATCATGATTGCAATCGTGATTACATTTTGTTTCCACACACACAATGTAGTAAGCAAAACAATCCAGTGCCCACAACTGGAAAAGGGCCATGGACATTGCAATAGATAAGCCCGGAAGGATACAGGTTGCGGCATAAAACCCTATCTAACTACCTACATTTTGTTTCTAACATTTTCTTTTGCAAAAAGTATACCTCTGGAGAATGATGTACCTAGACAAAGTTAGTAACTTTACTTCTATGTTCCATTCAACTTCAATATAATCAGAAATGAAACCACGATTGCCATTACTTTGCCATTGTAATTGATTACGATTGCAATTACTTTGCGATTTTTACAAAAGTAATCGATTGCGATTACAACTGCTTCAAAATGTGTGATTGATTGCAATCGATTACGATTACTGATTACGATTACCCCAAGCCTGCTGAATTATTCATGAGAAAATTTCTGAAAGAATGAACTTATCTCCAATGAAACCTTTAACTAAATAACTCATGAAAAATTCCCACACTTGCAAATCTGTGTCTTTTAACAATTGCCACTAACCTTAGTTCATCAGGAGCACAGCATTGTTCATTACAAACTTGCTAAACAGTGTGCAAAATGCACAAACTGTAGCACAGTATGTTCAGTCTTGGCTGTAGTTACTGTGAGTGGAACCCCATGTTCCCACCCAATAATCCAGGCAAACACAAATCTTACCACTCAACAAATTTGCATACCAAAATCAAAACTAACACCAAAAATTCTCCCTCCAATTGTGGAACAGCAAAAACAGGAATATCAGTTGAATTAATCACATTCTAATCAAACAGAACAATTTATGGAAATGTTACCAAAATCTTTCTTCCTCAAGGACCATGCCAACTTCTTTTTCTTGATGGATTCCTGCAGCTCTTGGTCACTATCCCCGTCTTCTTCATCTTCCTCTTCGCTGTCTTCATTCTCACTTCCTGATCCATAATGTGCCAAACCTGACAAACCAGTAGAACCATCTCTAATTCCTTCTCCAATCATAAGACTTACAATTTCACAGCATTTACCTTAACTCAAAACATTATTTTTCTTTCTTTTATGAAAAACAAATTCTTTGTTTCTACTTAAAGCAGAGATGCCAACTTTCAAAAATGATTCCCAGTATTTCTATACATAAAAAAAAGTATTTAGGACATCAAAAGCATATTCTCTTGGAACTTTTGAAAAAACAAGTTAAACGCTATGCCTAAGGTTAGTAGGCCAACTAACGTTACTTGTTAGGCTAACATAAACTACAAATTTCAGCTTTGTCCACATATTTACAGTGCACTGGATTCTACATGTTCCAATACTCCTAAGCTTACTTCCTTGGCTTGGTCTGCATAGTTTCTTTGTTTTTCAAACAAATAACGATGTCCTAACTCATCCATAATAAGCAGTTTGTGTGCTGTATTCTATTTACAGTTAATACAGCGACATGCACAGTACTGTATTGTAGAGCTAGCGAGCTCAACTCCAGATGCATGCAACAGCGTGATACTCCAATAGTACCATGTAAGTTGATGTGCCTGTGCAATCCAGTGTATACTAGGAAGGTACTATATTTTGTACTGCAAGCAGTGCAGGTGGGTCATGATAATGTGACCTCCACTGTGTGATCTCTGACTCAAGTCGCATTTTTTCTGTATTTAAATTCTTATTTTACTACAGATCTTATTACCGTGCTTTATCAATCGATTTTCCAACTTTACTAAAAAAACCTGTAAAAAATACGGGAAAACCATACTGGTTGGCAACTCTGTTACAGTTTCAACTAAGACTCTACACTTCAACTCCTTCAATTTATCTGTTGCAGGAGAGTAGCACATCTGTGTATCACCCTAGCCTGGCAAATACTCAACTTTTAGAAACTCCAGTCTAGTTTGGTCTCTAGATCAGAATCCAATCAAATCATATTTCTTCCGTATGGCATGTCAGAAATATTTGAACACCTTGAATTACCATGATGAATTGACATAAAACTAATACAAGATGCAAACATGGCTGATCTTTCACAATGTCTAAATGTTGATAACTGCTATTAACAGTTAAGAGGCAATGATGATTTGCACACAGACCTATTTCCAAATAGCAGTTACAATGGATTGTGGGATAGAGTTTTGATGTGTGTCATTTTTTGCCACAGTAAAATGACGTTGACAATGACGACCTACACCAAAACTCCATCCCACAATTCTTTGTAATTGCTATTTGGAAATATATCTATATTCATTCACACTTGGCTGTAATCCAAAACTTTAATTGGTCCATTATGGTCAGGTGACACTGCTTTATCCCGTGATCTCTCGGGAAATTACTAAGACACTTGTCTTGGGCAACTCTCATTTTACTTGGGTTTTGCTGCTTCGGTGTGATTACTTACAATAAAATTTTACATCTTTTTCTTCTTTTTAAATCAAAATATTGTTGTGTACGAATGAATACCAATAAACAGTTTTGGATGTGTGAGTGAGAACAGATTGGGGCACTCTCATAGGTTAATACTATCACTGGATGCACTCGGGCTGCACCCTCATGCATGACTAGCCTTTACACTATGATCTTGCATTATGATTATTCTGTGCCATTGCCCAGTTGGCAGTTGATTTACCCTTAATAGAAGCTTTTCACCAGTGCCATTATATCACACATTACCATCTTTTTTAGACATACTGGCTGTCAATTATTCATTCAATTTATAAAAGTCACAGCTATGTTCTTTTTTTGTACAGCCACTGATCTTTCAGCACACAACATCTTGCTAGAAGTGTGGCACAAAGACAGTGTAGGATAGTGAGTGAAGAACCAGGGTACAAAAATATTGGGGAAATATAACTTGATAAATTCTTACCTCCAAGACCAGATAAAGCAAGGCTAGAGGAACTTGCTAGCTGCTTGGCTGAAGCTATGGTGCAATTGACAGATGTTCAAGTTAATAGAAATGAACTTAGTGCTTGACTCTGAAAGAAAACTCTGTTCTGCTGAATGGTCATTTATAATAGGACACAACCAAGACTGCAAAGTTGGTGGAGAAATTGTTAAGACATGCAAGTCAGTCACTCTTCAACATTGTTTCACTAAGGAAGAGACTTTGTCATAACTAATAATATGAAATGACACAAGACATTCTGTCAGAAATGTTTCTTTAAGTATGCATATCTAAGAAACATGCAACCCTTAAATTACCCATCTCCCCTCCCACCCCCCCCCTCCCTTTCCCACCCCTCTTGACAAAAAACCTTCACATTGCAAAAAAAGCAAACAAGACTGTAAAGCATGCCAGAAATGATCTCATTCATTCCACTTTGGTAGATTTTGATAAAGAACCCAATTGACTAGAAAACTAACATCACAAGTCAATGGACATGAGGACAGAAAGTCACTTGGGCCTGTTGTGTTTGTCTTTTACAACTCCCTAAATGAAAAAAAAAACTACTTTCATTAACGTAACAAAGCTCTTTGTTTGAGCTGCTATTGAGAGCTCTACAAATATACACATACTGAGCAGCATTACCAAAACTTGTAATATAAATACCAAAATAGATTGAATCCCATTCCAAAGCAGTAATAGCATTACATAGTAACATCAAAACCTGGTTCGTCAGATTTGGAATTTTTTTTCTTCAGCATTTTTGAGGTCAAGCAGGAGTTAAATTTTTGTTTGACATACCACATTAATTTAATTTAATGGATTTTTCTTGCAGCCTAACAATTTTTTTTCATTAAAGCTGCATCTACTCAAATGGAGAAATGGAACACTTCACCAACCAGACTTACAGAGTAAATTAATGCATTTCTAGTACAAACAACTATGTGGTAATTCCCCTATTTGATCTTTCCTCAAAGCAAAAGTGGTATGTGGCCTTTTTATATTCATGAGATGGTGCTTTAGTTGAGGACTTGACAAAAATCTCATTGTACATTGTTGCACTGATTTCAAACATGTCAACCCAGCCCACTCATAACATTCCATTTTTTTCCCTGCCTGAGGGTAAACTACTTTTTCAAAATATTCATCCATGAACAATTGTAAAATAATTGTAACTATCCACTAATTTCAATCCACTGTATTCAAAAATTTTTTTTACTTGTCAAAAAGCACATGATAAATAAAAAAGGCTCTGAAAGACTCAATGAATATTGTGCTTTAATGAAATACAGGCTCCCTCATTTGAAAAAGAATATATCACTCCTGCCTTTTACACCAACAAACACAAACAGCTGATTTCCAAACCAACACAACATTATACATCAAGTCTACAACACACAAGGGAAGAATTATAACACTTGCAGCCACCTGCTTCATTATTTTTCTCCAAAATGACTTCAGTTTGACATCAGAGCTAAAGGTCTATAGAGTGCTGTCACATTACATCACAACTGGGGAACCACACCCACTGCAGCACTCACAAGTGGATCATCAGTCGCTTCTCCGCTACCAATACTAAATGCATATGCCCATCAATAGGGGTGGGGCTTGTGACGTAGGTGAAGATTTTCTATAGGTGTTACCATCTTACCTATTTATACACCTAACCTATTTAATCATCTATTTAATCACTGAAGACAAAAATGACAGAAAACCATATTATCTAGCTGTTTAATTCATTTAAACATTCCTACCTTTTACTGCTTTGGCTTTCTCTTTCTTATAAACTTCTGCAGCTACATTCTCAATCTCTTCTGTTGTAACTGTCAGTAAAATCTCTGTCATCCATTTCTTCATCTTCATGATCTGAAAGAAGAAAAAGAAGAAAAGATAACTCTTCCTTTCATTGGAGGCACATGGGTATCAATTGTGACCTTTGCCACAAATAATGCCAGCATATGAAAATAGCTCATTTGCCCAATTAAGTTTATTACTTCATGAACTATACAATGTCTGTGAGGAACAAAAATTTCACAGTGTCTTACTACCAAAGTGCAACTTTTTATAGTACATCAACTCAATCATTTAATAAAAATTTTGAAAAGTGTGAAAAATTTCTTAATCCAGGGGGGAATTATGCAATTTTGGCCACTTTTACACTATTGCATGTGGAATATATACCATCTTCCAGGTGGAATTAGTGGTCTAAATTAACACTGAAGGCATCATCTTGCCCATTCTGCCAATCTTTTTAAACTTATTTCAGTGTGATCCAGTATAAATCTGTCAGGTAATTACCATCAATCTCTGTTTCTCTTCTTCACTAAATTCAGGTGACTCATCCTCAGACTCAGATGATGCAGCCCTACCAGCTTTATCTGATTTTTCATCATCACTTACAGCTTTTTGTTGTCCATCTAGCTTTGCCTCATCTCCCTCAATGTCACTCTCATTTTTACCACCATCATCCTGTAATGGTAAAAATTGTTGAGATGTAATTCCTCTTTTAAACACCAAAACAGGATTTAGACAATTTAGACAATGCCGTTTCAAAGTCATGATAGGAGAATTCCAGAAAACACCATTAAGAAGTCATATATGGGTATTCCAGACAACAATATTAGGGAGTCACAAAAGCAAGAATTTTCAAGCCTATTACTGTAAAAGTAATTATTTTCACACATGGGTGAAATGTCTTTTAGACCACTCAGCAAAGAAGAGTGATAAAACATCTAGGTCTTCTTCCTTCATCCCTAAAAGATGCTATGGGAAAACAACATTGCATCACAAGAAATGCACTGGACTCAATGGACTTGCTATGGATCAATTTTGATGTCTGAAATATAGACCCAATGTGCACAAGGCACAACTTGCATAAAACTACATTACTGATTAGTCATCATGCAACCAATAACGATTAAAATTGAGTTAAATTTAGCTGAACTGAAAATTCAGTCCCCTAATATCTACTTTGGGTGAGAGTTCTGTGCCAGTGTTTTCTTCTCTCCTTTGGATTTTCTTAATTTCAGTTAGAGTACAATGTTTCCTCTTTTTCTTCCTCTCTCATTTTCATACATGAAATAGTTTTGCAGTTAATTGTTCATTCTGTTGTTATAAATCAAAATAAATTAAAGCGGAACTACGAGATCTCTGACAACTCCCAACGGCAAAGAACAAGCTTTGCTTCATGTTCTTTACACAAAAATATAATGAGTAAACTTTCCATCGGAAATGAACTATTAACAGGGTATAAAACAAAAACATTTAAAAACAGTTACAGTTACTCAAATGACTGTAGAATCTGCAATTCGTTTTCTGTGTAGGCAGTCACTGGCACTTTATGAATATCCTTGTATCAGCTGATTTCAGATCACATCGACCACACTGTCATGATTCACCCAGTGTGTATACTGATACTGTACGTACACAATCGCGTACCATATTTTCATTATACTAATCAACGACGAATGTTAGGCTAGGATGTGCTCACTCTACGAAAAATGTATAGCTATAGGGCCTTACTGTACATGTTCATACCTGTAGGCTAAGCCTATGCTGCCTCGCTGTGTCAGGCAACGTCCCCCCCAGTTCCAGTTTTAATTTAAGGTGAGATTTGCCTCCTTTTTCATGTTATTGTGCAAAAATTCTGATGGTGTGGGTAATGTTTCTTACTTCAATCATTGGCCTATACCTAACGTTGCACTAACCTGAGTATAGTCCTAAGTTGTTGGTGTATAGGCCATTAGTCTAAGATACAAACGAATGCTATGCACTGTTTACGCAGGTGCACTCATTTTACTTTCAGTTGGGCATGTATGCACGACACCTATAGTTGGACATATAAGCATGACACCTATAGTTGTTTATTCATGAATAATCATAAACAAACATACTTCCATTGGTTTATGCTTTTGACTGATGGGCTCATTACTGTGGAAAGATCTTGAATTTCATTTGACAAACAGAATTCAACAACTACACTTCGGACAAAGATTACTCCCCAAAGAAGCTAAGACTGTCCTTCTAAGTATGTTAGAACCTCTACCCAGTGCCAAAAAGTGTTATTACAGACAAGGCATTGCTACATACATCTAACATCTCATTATTATACTCATCTCATGGGTACAAGGAAGTCCTTCTCTTGGAAGTTTAAAAACCATATCTTGGAAATTGAAAACTGCTTCAAACCCCCTCCCAATAGGTCTTCAAGTTCACAAACCACCACATCAATGCACTCCACCCCCTCCCCTTAACAATACAGCTCTTCTCAAAAATTGTGCAAACAATCAGGATGGAAACATTGTGTATATACTGCAGGATGTATTTTATGATTAACTCAAAAGAAAGCAATTTGCCATACATCAAATTTTGATTTATCATCAAGTGTCTTGGTTGGCACTGCACCACTTTTAATATTTTCTTCTTCTTCTTTCATGTTTGCAAGACGTTCCTTTCTTTCTCTTTCCTTCCTTTCTTTCTCTGCCTTGTTTTGTTTTTCCCGGTCCATCTTCTCCAGACCTTCACGAATCCAGGCAGGCAACATTTTCACCTTATTTGCATCTGGAAATACACAAATATTGGAAAGATACAGGAAGAATGGCTTAGTGACTCTTTGCAGCTGATATTTACATCTTTCTTGGCTTGTCAAACAGACAATATTTCAAAGATTAAAGCACAACAAAACATTTTTTCCCCCAAAATTTGGAATTAGATATAATACTGACCAGTTGAACACCTACCTAGGACAGGTTCATCCATCCCAGTGGGATCCTGAAACTGTTGATTCCTGCTAGGGTGCCTGGGTTTTCTGGATGGTATTGTCCCTGGTACAGTATCCATAAGTGGTGGTAGATCCATATGGTGATGCCTCATTGGTGAACCATTATCTTCTTCATAGTACTGGCCATCTTGGTAAGAATGCTTCAGAGATAATCAAAACTACAGCATAACTTATAACTATAAGCATACATGCAGTAGGCAAACTGTCAAGCAGTCACTTTGTTTTAACAGAGATGAAAAAAACTCAATAAATAGATGAAACCAATATATTCATACAGCACTCCATTTCTCAGAACATCACACACCATTGGGCAAAAAAATGATGAGTGAAAACCTTGCATTAAGACGGATAAATAATAAGTTAGCTACCCTTTTCAGGCCTTGAGTTTTAAATTTTCCAGGTGTGGTACAAAACACACTCATCAAGGAGTGTGGCAGGTGTGCTGTTTTATTTAACTTTTATTTGAGTAAATTGAGTTCCCAATCTGTAACTAGGTGTGCAAACCAGAATGCAAAAATGCATTGAGGTTTCAATGATACATAAATGTTCCATTTCAAATAATGCCATCAAGTACCATTACTTGTCACTCACATGTTATACTAACATATTCCAAAGATACTGCAATTTTGTTATCCCAGAAGACCTTTGACCTCCACCAGCACAAACAGGGACATCAGCTCATCACAATGTGCATCCACATACCACATATGAAATCTATATAAGTTTCCCATCATGAGTATGTGAACACCTAACAAGGTTTTCCTTCATATTTTGACCCAGTGACCCTAGAAGACATTTGACCTCCATAAAAACCATAGATACATAAATAGATAGACAGACAGACAGACTGCTGTCTTGAAATATTGTCACCATCATTTAAGAATCTAGTTCTTGATTGCAGTGATCTTATCCTGTCACAGGTGATAGGTGGTGTGCAGGTCCATTATTGATGGCAGGCTCATTGTGCCATAGGACAAGTAATTGTTCTGTGCACTGTCAATTTGAATGTGCTAGGTATGTGAGTTACGTTATAGTTTGTACAGGGAAGGTAGTAGGAAGTAAATGTTCAGGTTCGCATCACTTGCCAACACGCTTCAAAGACGACCACACCTAGATCACAAAAGGTCTGTCAGTCCAGGGCAAAATTTGCTGGGAGGGGCTAAGTATATGACAGTAGTGTATAGCTCTGGTGATTAGGTTCTCCTTGAGTGGTGGTTCTCGGAGACAATAAGATGAGCTCTTTTCCGTAAGGTCAGTGTTACCAGTCAGCACTATTTCATGTGAGTTATGTGGTTTTCTTGTTTTGTTTTTTTTTTTTTTAAGAAAAGTGTTGTTGCATGATGCATGGGGAAAAATGTAAATCAGTAATTGAATCTTGTACACTTGAACTATGTGAACTATTTATATGTGTTAAAAGGGGCCAATGTAGACAACCTAAGTCGGACACTTTGGTACAGATTTGTATAATTTGCAAAATGTGCATGCGTTTTGGAGAGAGAGAGAGATAGAGTGAGAGAAAACTGGAAAGCCATAAAGAGTGAGTGACAGTGAGTTTGCACAAGGGCATGTATTTTGCAGAGTGTGTGAGAGAGATTTTCCCAAGTAATGAAACATTTAGTCCGTTAAATTTTGGGTTGTTTCTTGATTGCAGCCTGCTTTTGAAATTATGTTCAAGTTGCAGCCTGAGAGGCCGTATTCTTGGTAATGAAATGCAACATTTCATACCTTACAGACCCAGGGGAGTCCAGTTCAATGTTTTAGTATTCATTTAGAGTTTCACCTTTATTTGAACTGTGGGAAGTATATTATGAGTCATGGACATCTCCCCACATGAAGTATGTTATTCAGATGGAGAAGTACCAACCAGCTACTTATTTCATCTTTTCGTAAAATAAACTTTCACTTGATTCTTCGTAAATATTCTCCGTCATTATTATTTACCGTGTCTCTAAAGAACCCAGGCAGATATTGCACACCTCAGGATTCCCATGTCACTTATACTGCATTAAAAAAGTTTCCAGACTTTGACCCCTGGTGACCCCAGAAGACCTTTGACCTCCACCAAAAACAATAGCAACCATCTTCTAACCATAATACATCCACATATCTAATATGACATCTATCCAAGTTTCCTATCTTTAGTTATTGCCTTAGTGACATTTTAAAATTTTGACCCCTAGTGACCCCAATTAACCTTTGACCACTAAAAATAATTGGGACCATCTTCTGACTTTAACCCATCCACATAACAAATATGAAATCTATTCAAGTTTCCTATCTTGAGATATCCCATTAGCAAGATTTTCAGACTTTGGCCCTTGGTGACCCCAGATGACCTTTGACCTCCACCAAAAACATTGGGTTTCTTCCTCTCAATAAAAGGCATCTTTGTACAACTTTGAATACTGTCAGACATTCCTATTTTGAGATATCGTGTTAACAAGCAGTGTCACAAACACAGGTACATCCACACACACACACACCCACGCAGACACACACACACACCATCATGACTGCATAGCTTTCTCTTTCATCGAAACCAAAAACCACACTCCTCACAATGATTTGAGGTGATTGGTAGATTGGTACTCACAGCCCTCAAAATTCACGGTCTGACTTTTGCAAAAAATAAAATTCCCATCTCCATACTAAAACTATGTGATTTCCAAACTGAATAACATTAAACCCAGAGGATACATAGCAAAGAATTAAAGAAACAAAAGAACTTTGCAGGGCTCACATATTCTTTTACCTCTTCATTGTAGTGGAAGTCTGGTTCCCCTGGGTGATGCTGATGGTTGTAGTCAAAACTGCTTCCCTGATGTGGTCCTGGGGGACCAGGAGGTATTCCATGGCCATAATCAAATGACTGTGGAGGAGGTGGAGGCATAGGAGCACCATAAGGTCCTGTCATCATCCCCGGGTCCATGGGTGGAACAACAGGACCATTTGGCATATGACCACCATGTTGAAAGTGAGGATCAGGTAGAAGTGGTGGTCTCCATGAATCTTGCTGCCAGGACATATCCATAGGAGGCATTGGAGGCTGGCCTGTGAACAATGAGCACAATAATATCCAACCATCAAACAACAAACTTCTTTTACCTGTAAGTATTGTATCTAGGTTGAAACAACAAGGACTAGTGAGGGATGGAATCAACCTACACTTATGCTAAATGAAGCCCTTCTGACCCTCAAAAATTTCCAATATAACCATAAATCAGCTATGAATTAACCACTAATTTTTTTCCAACAATTCTCAACTTGCCAAAGAAAAAAAAACCCAACATAGCACTACTGCTTTAAGAATAAACTTATAAAAAAAGACACAAAAAGCCATTTCCTTCCGTCTGCCATCTGGGCAGCAGGTTTTTGCCACAGTTTGTATGCATGCTCCATGCAAATTAATTGTGAGGTGACAGTTAAATAGTCTTCAACACACAGACACACACAATTTGCATCCAACAGTAAGATCATTCTGGCTACAGTAATGGTACTGCATATACTTACTTATCAGTATAGCTCCTACATAACCTAAGCCCACTGGCTACTTTTGAAGTCTTTTGATTCCCAAACGCACATATCTGTTCAACACAAAATAATAAAAGCTTCTGAATTCTTCTTGAACCTCATCACTGAGCAAAACAATCCACCTTTATATAGAAACTGGAACATTTGGACTGCTTTTCTTCAAAAAGCTGTCTCATTTTGTCCAAAGACAGTTAATTTTAGTCTGTTAACTGTCATGGGCACAGTACATCTACTGTTGTCAAAACTTAGCCTAATGGCAGGAATAAATAAGTCCTTAGTATATAAGGATTATGTCACACTGTAAGGATGTTAAAATGTACCATTTGCTTCCCTCATATGCATATCTGGATGGCCATGAGGGGGTGGGGGTGGCGGTGGAGCTTCTTCTACAGGAGGTAAGGGTGGGGTGTCTGTATGATGTTGGTTCTGCCGAGCAAAGGCTTCCCCTGCTTCTTTCTGCTGCATCCATGCCTGTGCAAGGGCAGCCCAGTCAGTGTCTGGTGAATGAAAAAATGAATACAAAGCATTAGACAAACATTGCTTGCAGTATTTGGCACAACAAATGAATTCAATAAATAAAATAAAAACCAATCAAAAGAGCATTACAGAACTTACCATATTAAGTATTTAGATATATGAATGCCAAGCTGACTGATTATCATCTTCCAAACTAAATGTTTGTCACTGATTTCCAAGCATTCTGGCCAAGAGCCAGTTTTAATGAGTTTTCAACTTTGATGTCAACTGTCTGCCTTAAAATTTATTGTAGAAACTATATGATATAAGCTCTGCCACCCTCAAACTCACTTCTGAACACAAATCTACTGACTTCATTTACTGATATCTCAAGAAATACATATCCGGTTTGAATGGAACTTTCAACACACTGTGTAGATTTTGTTCCTCTTTCACATATGAAAATTAAATTTTTGCTTAAACTTCCTCTTTAATGATCACCTTGTACTGTACATATAGTGATTTTGCCACAAACAAAAATGATGAAAAACATTAGTTTCAAATGTTTTCTGAAAGGTTTTAAATGTTTATCTGTTTCACAACAAAAGGCATCTTTTGAATGATAAATTGTGATCACTAATTTCAACTGAAAGATGCAGTTGTGTAAAATCTACTTTTCCTCATAAAACTAAAGTTCCCATGTTGTTGGAAATGTTACCGAGGAGCACAGGAGATAAAAGTTTCCACTTTAACTTGTAATTAGTACAAACATCTGTCTACCAAGAAAGCATTAAACTGTCCATGTTCAGACTTACTGTACATTTACAGTAGCTATGTTATATACAACATTTTTAACCAGAGACAAACAATGCTTTAAGTGTATGGCTATCAATGCTACAGTTTGAGGAAGCAGTGTTATTAACTGCATTGAGCTAACAGCATCAGACTTGCAGTTGGGAGGCTGGAAGTTCGAGTCCTGCACGGGTCATACCAAAGTCTTTAAAAAACGGAACCCACCGCCGTTGTGCTTAGTGCTCAGCATTATAAGCAATGGAGTACGGAAACCAAGCCAGTGTGCCACATCTGGGGGAAAAGGCCATGGGCAGCTACACTTGAACTAATTAGTTGGAAACTGGGTCATGAATCTATCTAACTGACTGACTGAATTTACAGTTATTCAAATTTAAAAATTGAAGTGCAATTATTCACAGATATTAAAGGAGACATGATTAAGGGCAGCGACAGTACTGTAAATCTAACTGGGATTTAACACCACATCACCTTTGTATTTCCGTGCCCAACTGCCCATACTGCCAAGTTAGATAAATGACTCTCGCATAATGACTAAGAAATTCTAGATATGCACACTTAACTAAAAATATCAGTTTGAAATTAATATGCCCAGCAGTTGATACTGTATTCTACTTAAAACAGGAGAAACATACACGTTGCTTTGTCAACAGTGAATAGAGTGTGGCACTACCTGACAGTGGGATTGAGAAGGGAATACAAGCTTTAAAGGGCCAAAAATCTCACCCCAAACTACAATTTTGGTACCCAGGTACCGAAATTCTCAATTGGCTCAGCTCTTTGATTGACAGCTAATTCAAACAATGCAGAGTGTCAAAGCTTATATTACACAGCATGAACCTTACTGAAAGTGTTTTGATTATATAAATTGAGTTTTTCTGTACTCACCCTGAAGCAATAAACTTAGATTGTGTCTGGATGAGGATGAATTTCAGACAATTGTGGGAGGGGCTTAAGTAAGAAGGTTAGGAGAATTGGTACTGTTTGGGATGAGAGAACTGGGCTTTTAAATTACTTTACTTAACAGGAGAAAGTGACTTGACATCAATTCTGTTTAGAAACTGCAAAAAACTTAAAAAATAGGTCTGCTGCATTACACCCAATACATAATCCCTGAGCAACCAAGTCCAAGCTTGTAGCGTAAATGACTTTTACAAATTTAGGCATTAGAAGTGCATTCCAGGGGGTAAGATAGGAGAACATCTTCCAAGTTTGACAAGTTCTCATTGAAGGTGTGAACTTCTTTCACTGGACAACTGAGGGACACTCCACAATGTGGCAGTTACTGTACCCTCAGTGTTTGTGCCAGAGGGGTAAAGGGGAAATGTGTCCACCCCTTTCCAGAAGAAGGCAAATAAAATTTTCATTTCCATAAAGATTAGAAAATTGTGCCAATTAGTGGCTATTGGCATCATAATTTTCTCCACTGCACATTTTGGGAGATTTTATGTCAATTTTGGGCAGAAACTTGAACACATTTCTGCAGATTAATTTAATGCAGAAATCGCTTTGCCAATATCCAACCTTGTGGCAACTTACCTTCATTGGCTTGATACTGCAGTTGGGCCTGATGACCCCATTGCCACTGCTGGTTCCACATTTTTACAACCTTTCCCCCTTCAAACCTGTTCTCCTTGCCTTAAGTACAGTACATCAATATCTTCTTTCTTTCTTCTGAATCAGTGAGTGGTAGAGATGCAACATTTAAATTCATGGAGAACAGAGAGAGTCATATGAATCATTATCACAAAAATAATTACATTAAAATCCTTCAAGTTTCTTCGAGAAAAACTTAATTCAAGTTGGACATGTCATCTTATCATCATCATGCCATCTGCCATATTTAAATTTTAAGTAGCATTTTAAAACCACAACACATTTCTCAGCTCTATAAATGAGCACTGTCAACCAAGGAATGAACAGTTACAGTATAATAGATGTTTCAGTTGTTTCCAGTCTTGACCAGATGTTTAAGTACTCAGGATACTGTTCAAAATATTTCTTATTCTTCTATTCGTCTGACTAAATGATGAAACTCAGGATATGATGAAGACAACAAAAAATGTTCAAGTCTTAGGTCTGTAGATGGATCTCATGCAGAGCATCATCTACGTCAAAATTCAAGGTTGGAATAGGTGCTAGAATGTGGAAAACTTTCATATAACTCCATATTACTGTAGGCCTATGTGAACACAATGCTTGGAGTTGACCAATTCAGCCTGCTGCAATGCCAGGACTCCACCACTTCCCTACTGAGAAGATGTTGGTCCTTATCCCCAAGACCTCTGTATCATAGTGCATGAAATGCAGATTGATTCAAATGCCACAGCCATTATCAACTTGTGAATAACATCAAACCTAAGTCTTGGCCTAATGCTAAATACTCCTTGGATCCTAGGCCTCCTCCTAGTAAAAAGTCATGCACTAACACAACAAAGTTACATCTCTCTATTGTAATCTATGGGTTCTTGGTACGATTTAGGATTAGTCTAGCCCTGTTTACAGTAGCTAGGCCAAACCTTATACTTGTTAGGTATTTAACACCTAACTCCACATCACGTTGCTTGGTATACTGGTCACCAGTCCTTTTGTTCCTTCCCCGACTCTCCGCTGTCATTTCACCCCCTTTCCACTTCAACACTTTGTGGCATCTTGCCCCCAAAGTGTAAGTAGCTCCCTCCTCCCTCCCCCTCAAATAGTTACCTTACTTCCAACTTGCTAGGATATAGTAGTCCATGTGAAAGAATCTTGCCAGGCTTTGACACCAAAAGCAGGGTTTCCGCCAGAGGGGGGAAAGGGGGGGACGGGGGATTTGTCCCCCCCCCCTTTCCAGAAGAAGGTGGGTAATATCCCCCCCTTTTCATTTCCATTAAAATTAGAAAACTGTCAATATCTTGGTTTCTTACTTAAAAAGATGACACTTTTGCAGCAATGTTTGAACTTACACAAATAAATGGCCTTTAAAACCTTCAAATTGCACCTTACAGGGGCCTTGAAGCAAGCTTTTGTCCCCCTGAACCCACTCATAACCTTAGACTAGGACAGCATCAATTCGGACTTGGGGTTTAGCAGTAATAAATCCCCCCTTTTTTTTTGTTTCTGGCGGAATCCCTGAAAAGGTAGGGAAAACTATGACTTCTGCTATAGCTGGTATAGTAAAGACAGCAATTGGAGCATTGTCTCTGAGTTGGTGGCAAAAAATGTGAGGTAGCCCCCTCACAAGAAGAATGCCAGGGGAAACCCTGTTTCATTTATACCATAAGAACATTATGAACCTGCCTTTGGTGAAATTCTGACAAAAACTTAAACAAGCCTCCAATCAACAACAAAAAACAACCGTACGTGAAATGTCAAGTTGATCAGATTCTCCAGCACTTCCAGGCTAAATTAAAATTAAATGCAATTATAGCAACTTTTTTCCTACAATCTCCTAGCCTAGTTCTAAAACATTAACAGGTCTCAAAATTCACGAAGGCCATGGTTGCCGTAAATTCTGTTTTGGCCTTTGACGGGCATTTTTCAAACACTTATCGAAGGCCACTTTTGGCTGACGATGTGTCAGTCAAGCTGCTCTGTATGTGTTGAACTGCTGTAAATACTGAGTGCAATTCCTTCATTTCATTTCATTTTTGCAGGAGCATTCCCAATCACAGTGCAGTGCACAAGAACCAATATTTCTTTTTCCACTTTCATACTTTTCTGTTGATATTCAATTTGGTTACAATTAGTTTCCGCCCTCGCTACTTTCCGCCCCTCGAAAACGGTGTTTTCGGCCCCTTTTATTTTTAGCAGAAAACATCTTTTTGGGAGGCGAAAAGTAATGGAATGGAATGTGATATCAGTGGTACTTTCATCAAATTAAGATTCCATCAACTTTTTCTTAAAGTTTTGAACTTTATCGATGTCTTTTACTATTCAATGCAACACCCGTAACAGCCATGTTGACGTCTTTCCAAGCAACATTCTCACTTTAGACTTTAGCATACTTATACCTACTTACGCACAGGTGTATGGTATTCAGTGCTGTGAACAACTGTACACACATTCAGCATAAGTGTACGTATAGACAAGCAGACAACTTATACCTTAAAAAATGCAAGTCCATGACTAGACATGACGTTTAGAAAAAGGTGGTGAAATTCATTCTTTGTGATGATTCTTGATGAGGATACTGAAAAAGTTTTAGGCCTAGGCCTAGCCATAAATTTCATTGTTGCCTTGTTCTTGGATTTGAAATTTGAAGTTAACAGTTACTTTTATCACATGTTAGTTCAAACATTACTTTCCACCCCAAGATTTTAAGGGGCGGAAAGTAACGGGCGGAAACTATCGAGGGCAGAAACTCCTGGACCCCTTTGATTTGCATCCATATGCTAATCAATCATTCATAGCCTAGGCCTACTCACAGGTCGTCCTAGCGTTATATAGTATATATAGTATATATATATAAAAAGGAAAAGGTAAGTCACACCGCCTAACACCAACACAGTGCTTCGCACAAAACTGTTCATGATTTCTCACCTTATACTACATTAACCTCTTCAGATCTCTCCAGAACCCTCCCATCACCTTCTTCTAAAGAAACACAACAAACTTGACGTTGTCTTAAACAAAAAACCTCACATCAAATGCAAAAAATCTTCTCCTCCGATTCAATCTTAACAACGGACTAGATCACTCTTCTCCAATTCATGACGTCACATTACGTAATGGGGGTTACCCTTTACGAATACGGTTCTCTCATTGGATAGTTCGAACTGCTTTCGAATCTGTCAACGACCAGACTGTAATTTTTTTTCTGCTCGGGGAACGTGAACAAGAAATGGAAAACACGAGCATACAATTCCCCAAGCTGTGCTACGAAAAAAAACTTGTGTGTGGCCTACGTGCGGTCTTTACGTACAGCATTTATACAACAGGCGTTCTCGGCATTTAAACATGCACTGGGTTAACAGGGAGTACCGGATTCGTACGTACAGGGCAATTCCCATTACGTAATGTGACGTCAGGAATTGGAGAAGAGTGATCTAGAGTGTGGTTAACGAAGAATCAGATGAGAAGATTTCTTGCATTAGATGTCAGTTTTTTTCTCAACGTTTGTTTTGTTTTATCAGAGAAAGATGAAGGATAGTTTTCGAGAGATTTGAAGGGGTAAAATCTAGTGGAAGGTGAGGAATCATGAATCATTTTGTGCGAAGCACTGCATTGGTGTTAGGCGATGTGACCAACCTTTTCCTTTTTATATATATATACTATATATACTATATAACGCTAGGACGACCTGTGGGCCTACTGTACACTCTCTTGTTCTGTCCTTCTTTCAACTTCAAGTGTATTAAAGTTGGCCTTGGATGAGAGAATTTTGGCCTTCGTTTAACCAAAAAATTGTTTGTTGTGCCGTAAAACTCCATCTTACTAACTAACTTACTACTCCTGGCTCTATTTAGGCCCTATTGTAATTTGTATTTACTGAACTAGGCCTAAGCTTCACAATACTACGTTAGGCTACGGCAGTAAATCACATGCTAAGTTAACATTGGGCTTAACATTAGGCCTAGCCTACTCACAGTTTCTGGAACAGGCCGACGTAGCCTAGGCCTAGGCCTACTTTTGGCATGGGCTGCTAACTCTGTCTGACAAATGAACTTGTCTTCAAACCTGAAGGGAAATACCGCCGACGGTAGCAATGACTTATCCTCGCCAAGTGCTTCCCAAAACAACATAAATTTGGATGATGATTTGGTCCCGAGGAGGCGACCTAGCGTCAGAGCTCACGAGCAAAGGTTTCATACAATACAAAACTAGTACTACATACACTACAGTATACGGTACACTTACGCAGCATGCTCACTTACTGTGCACATACATTAATTATACGGCACCAGTGCCACTGACATGTACGTAGATCAGTGGCGGACACGGTACGGCGGGCCGCGGACACACGCAGGTTTTTCCAGCATTAAGCTACGGTGGCCGAGAGGGGACAAGCAAAAATAATTCACATTTTTTTTCTTTTCTTTTCTGTTTTGTTTTTGTTTTTGTTTTTTTTTGCTTCTCCCCTCTCGCCACCGTAAGTATGCGATAATACATCGTTAAATTAGACTGAATTTTAAGAGGTACCGGAGTATAAGCAAACATACTTTATATGATTGACGAACTCTTTACGTGAAAGGCTTTGGAAATTCGGTGCAAATGAAATTCACCTTAGTTGCCACCATTTCAGACAAAGATCACTCTCGGAAGAAGTGAATGCTGTTCCTCTCAGTATGTTAGAACCTTCCTTCCAACTTCACTTATCTGGCTCTTGTCCTATTACAATTTTTGGAGGTTTAAGTATTTCTTTATACAAATCTCGTAGATCCGCTTTAAAAATTCCTTTCCGTTTAGTATCCAATGCTTTTACAAACCATAGAGGCATTACGGCTGAAGTAAAAGCTCCCTCCTTTCTTATGAAACTATCACTGGGTGACGACTAAAGCCTAGATCAAACTGCAGCGATATCGGATCGGATTTACTGTCCGATTTTTGTGAGTTCAATTTAGTTTATATCTTCTCCATCCATTGTCGGAAAGAACCAAAAATTTGCCATGCATCCTCCTGATGGTCACCGTCTCCCTCTTGCAAAACTTTTGCAATGTAGAAGACATAAAGGAGTTAGAAAGTCACTATAACTGTAGCGTGTAGCGTTATTACTTTTGCTCGGAAAAAAAGTCCCATACTTTTTAGGTATATTCTAAACAGGATTGAGCTCCCGAGGGTAGATAGTATTAAGTATCTCGGAATTACCATCACTAATGATCTGAACTGGGAGAAGCATATTCAAAACATCTGTAACAAGGGAAATAAGATTCTTGGTATTTTGTATAGAAATCTATCTTCCTGCCCTGGTGATGTCAAGTTAATGGCTTATAAAGGAATCCTTCGGCCTGTGCTGGAGTACGCCAGTAGTGTTTGGGACCCCCACCAGGTTTACCTGAGCGACAAGCTTGAGAGTATACAAAAACGGTCTGCTAGATTCATTGCCTCTGACTATTCAAGGGAGCCAGGATCAATGACCAGGCTCCTTAAGGATCTAAACCTTCTGCCCTTAACTGAAAGGCGGAGGAAAAGTAGATTGATCCTTTTTTCCAAAGGTATGTTTGGCCTGGCTCAATAACCTGTTGATTGTCTCCAGCGGCCTACTCGTAGAACCCGTTTAATGCATGACCTTCATGTCTGTCTCCCACATACTAGTACTAACTGTTATAAATTTAGCTTCCTGCCTCGAACCATTAAGGATTAGAATCATCTCCCCTTGAATGTAATGAGGGTTGCCTCTGTCCAAAAGGACCCTATTACCTATATTACTGGGCATATTTAGCCTCTCGACGCATGCGTGGTGAAAGAATGTCCTTTGGATGTGTCACCTTTATTGAGAAGAAGAAGAACTGTTCTCTTGTCTCAAATACGTCTTGGTTCCTATGGTAGTTATGTAGCCCTAGGTCATTATGGATGTACGGAAAATATTGGCACATAATAAGATAGAACTGCGCACACGTCCTTACATCGCCACATATTGTCTAAGAATATTTTACTGTCAAACAATCACCGCCGAAACGGACATTATTCAAAAAGTCATTATGTGACATATAAAGCACTGTCATGTAATGATATCCATGGCTGGAAAAAACCAGCAATTTGGGAAGCTCATTGCAGGGAAAATTTGGTATTTGAAGGGAAATTTGACTATGTTGGTCAATGTAAACATGTGAGGTATTTGGAAAATTTTGACTTGCTTGCTGGGAAATTTACATTTTTTCCAGCCCTGATGATATCTTGTTCCCAGGCTATCCCATTATGTGGTCTTACCTATTGTCATGTAAGGACATATCTCTCCTACTGCAGTTACTTATTGCTGTTATTTACTGCAGTTATCTACTGCAGTAATCTTATACACATTTTTGACCGTTTTGGCGTACGCCAAAAGGGACAAAAATGTCTTGTCATCTCTTTGAAGGTGTATCTATCAGCTCAACAAAATATATCAAGTCTGCTTATGTAATGGTTGAACAAGATGGGCACCCAATGTGGACTTCATCTCGGTCCTTTCCCCATTTCAGACACTTTTGTCCACTTTGGCAACGACAAAACGGACAAAAATATCTGGTCATAATAGGCCAACCGACATATCGGCCTAGTGGCAAGTTAGAGCATCCGCCTCTCAGTCGGGAGTCCGGGGTTCAAATCCTGGTCATCCAGTCATACCAAGGACTTCAAAAAGTGGGACCTGTGGCCTTCCTGTTTGGTGCTCAGCAGGGTCATAATACATATCGAGTTTATCAAGCCATGAGCGTTCAAGCCATGAGCGCCGGAGTGTTCAAGCCATGAGAGCCGAAATGTCAGGTTTATATGGTCCCTCCCTAGGGGCCTGAGACGGAGTTTCGGAATGAACAGATCGTGAATGATTTATGTATAGCTCCTTGAACACAATGGATACGTGCGCTCGATTAATCCAAGGTATTATTACTATTATTTAAAGGTGTATCCCAGCTAAACAAAATATATCAAAATATGTGCTTTGAAAAGGGTGGGCGTCCTTGGTGGACGTCATCTTCGCCCTTTACCAATTCATACATTTTTGTCCGTTTTGGCGGACGCCAAAGTGGGACTGTACTACTTTCATGGTTATCTCTCATTATGAATGAATTTATAAAGGACTTAATTGGACCATTTTAGGCTGCTGTGTGAAAAAAAAATATTTTATTAATGTGATTTAATCATCCGAACAGGCGGACTTTTATCTTTAATGCTCGTGCCTAGTGCCGCACCGCTTCTTCATTCAGAATGTCCGCGCTTCTTCGGATGAAATTGTTTTATTCAAAGATATTACAAACATAGATACCAAACTGAAAATGGCGCGGTGACTCCTCACGAAGGCCGAATCGGAGGGGCGGAAGTGCTGATCACTGACCAGTCGTTTTGAAAGCTAGCAGTTCATTGATATCTTCCGGTAGTATAAATACGTGTGATTTCAAAACATTGCAACTCCTGCAAACACAGTTCTTCAATAAATTACACTTACATGAAACAGTCTAAGGCTTCTTCGTTGGCTTTCTACCTAAGAACATTTGAACATTAACGCACAACGACTGGTTTAAAGTTCATTGGCTTACTGATTGGTCAGTTTCTATGGTATCTTTACAAGCGCACATCTATACACGCGTTTACATTCTAACGCGCTTACAATAAAAAACCAACCACTGCGTTCATTTTCCTAGCACGCAGACGTGCGCGTTTCTTTTACTCCGAACTATACACAGAGAAAAGTAGTTTGCGCGTTTATAACTCGTTTTGAAAATGCACGCATGCTGACATCTCGTCACAATGGAATTTTCTGTCATGTATTCATAGTTATGCACGCAGATAGCCGAATAGAACTGTGCGCATGTCAAATGAATACTTCCGCCCCTCCGATCGAGCCTCCATGAGGAGTCAGAGCGTTTCACAGTGTAGGGATACGTTTATAATATCTTTGGTTTTATTGTTGAAGTGCGCCAACATCATGAGAAAACTAAAGTAGATTACTGCAGTAAATAACTGCAGTAGGTAACTGCAGTAAGGAGAGATTTCCTTACATGGCAACACGTAATACCACATAATGAGATTATCCAACCAGTTTGTTCAAGTCGATCAAGTCATGGCCTTTTTCCCAGCTGTTGCTCTCTGGTTTGTTTTCCCTACTCCATTGCTTTTGCGGAACATTACGCACAACGGTAGGTTATATTTTTGGAGTCTTTGGTATGCCTCCACCTGGAAATTGAACCAGGGGTGGTGCCTGGGTTTCCCGACAGGGGGGAAGCATTTCAAGGCCTCGACAAAGGCTTTGAGAAAACATCCCAGAATTTTTTCAACCTTCTCCTAAGTATGTTACCATTTCGGGCAACATGGGGGGGGGGGGGGGGGGGTTGTATGCAAGGTTCATAATTAGGTAACAGACATAGGACTATATAGGCTGTTTGACAGTTGTAAGTTGTATCGTGCGTAGGCGTGCGAGGCCGTGACCGAGAGGCAGATTCCCTTCAACAATTTTTTACATTGAAAATTCTAAAAATCTAAAAATCACGGACATGAAATTCCTGTTTCAGGGTTGGGTACATGCAGCTTAGAACACTCGCCAAATTGTCGTTTCCGGCCATCTGGAGGGTTTGTAAGGCCCAAGTTTTTCTTGTACGCTCCGCGCCAACCGATGGTGGCGCTCCGATTAGATAGTGTACACAATTCAATCATCCATGAATGACCTTGCCCCCCCCCCCCTTGAGAAAATTTCTGCAGACGCCCATGCGAATGTGTAGCAAATATTTGTAATCATTTTTATTTATCAAGAAAATTTTTCTTTTTCCGTTTTCGGGAAAAGATTTGAAGGTATTAAATAATCAGCCTTTACGGGAATTATGTTGCACAAGATTTAAAAACAAAAACAGACTGAAGAATAATTATTTTCAAAAGCCACAGGCTTCCCAAATGTGTCGCGATTTTTCATCTCTTTGATTTTTCGTAAATGTGTTACCATGGTTATAATACTTTTCTATTTTGGGGGGAAATACTTGAAAGAATTGGGATATTCGACAATTTTGGTCATTGTGTTGTAAAAAACTTTGAAGTAAAACTCACGAACAGGGTTGACACCAGGCCAGGCCACACCAGGCGGTGTTACCCCCTGTCTTTGAAAATCTCCGGCCGGTACTCCCCACCGATTTCAACATCACCGCCCGTCACAAATTTCTTATCCTAACTGATTAAAATTCTTAGATTTCTTTAAAATTGCTTGCTTTTTATGAACACTCTCCAACCTACAAAAATTTTGCAAAAGGGAAAGACACACTCCTTCCCCTCACACCACTTCCCCAGGGCGGCCTTCACAAATTACCCGGCTCTCAAAATGGTCTGGTGACAACCCTGCTCAAGAATAATAGCTCTTTGCGCTGCCTAAATGTGTACAGTGACTTTTTGGAATCTTGATGATTTTTTATAAACATTTTACCTCAGTTATGACGTATTTTCCTTTTTTGGCGTACCATTTTAAGATTTCGGCCCTTCTCCCAGGAATTTTCTGAAAAACGAGTTTTGAAGCTCAATTGGTGGTCCAAATTTTTCCCAAATTCTGCCAGAATTTTCCCCAAATTCCTGACCGAGTTTAAGATTTTGCGATTTTTCTTTGGGGGGAGGAGAGTCTTCCCCTGCCTCCCGCCTCATACGCTTATGTCTGAAATACTATCTGAGCGGAGCGCCACAATCGTTCCGCGCGGAGCGTTCAGGAAATGTGAAAATCGCAACCCCTCGGACAGTCATCTCAGGACTTTTAGGCAGATTTAAAGCATTCGTTATTTTGAGCTACCTTTTTGGAATGAAATCTTTAAATCAACAAAAAGAATGAAAATCTGCAAAATGATCAGAAATTTGCAAAACAAACTCCAGGGGTTATTTAATGTGAGAAAGGGGAAAAGTCGAGGAATGTAATTAAGGGGAGGGGGATCATTAAGCAAACATACATCACATAGGACGATTTTAAATGGGATAGGCCGGGCCTTATTTTTGTTTAATGAAATGAAGAAAGAAAATTTCAACTTTTTTCTAAGGGCCCTGGGCCGTTCGTCTCCCTTAAATCCGCCCCTGGAATCGGATCACCAGTCCCAACTAGGTAAGTCTGTAACCTTAACTATGTCCTATAAGCTCTAAGCATACTTCTACTGCCAAGTAGAGATATTGTAACGCAAGATCCAGGGCTGCGATAATGAGGAGGAGCATGATGTTAGACTCCAAATATTTCAGTGGTGCATCATGTCATACCAAAATAATTAAACCCCAACCATAATTTTGAGGCACGAAGAAAAGATGTATGTATGTAGTTGAATATCTCAAGTTGCCCTTTTCGTGTCACGGTAAGAAAATTTGGCCAAAAAATAGACCAGGCTTTTCTCCAGAGTTTACCAAATCTCCTTTTCTCCAGAAGCTTTGGACTCCAACAGGAACTTAGGACAGGTTTGTACGTTTATAGACGATTACGCAGGGCGTTCCTTCCTGAAGATCCCCCTCCTCCCACAATATCTGAAACAGATCGCCTTACTTGGTTGGATCGATGCATGTGTCCCTCAGTGACGGGAATGTGTGGACAGTCACTCTCCAGCCGGCGCCGTGCCCACGCTCAGACCTGAAACAGCTATACTATACACTTATTCTGAGATTTAAATATTGCTTTTTTTAACAGAAGAAAGTCATACTTTGAAACTAACATTTTATGGATACAGAATGATAGTTTCCCATTGAAACGAATAAGAGATTTGTTGCTCGTGAATAATTTGTCCACCCAAACTCTCAAAAATTAAAATTATGCAACTTCTGCAACTAAGTTCGGTGATGCACAAAGTTTTAAGGAGATGAAGTTATATACTGGTGGTGTTCATTGGTGAAACCAAATGATTTTGTTATGACACTTGCATTGAATACGTTGTTGTTGCTTTTTAAACACAGTATTTCCCTCTATAGCTCAAAGTTAGTTCAGGGGCCTAAACTTTAAACTATAATTCAACTGAGGCTGTATTTTTCACTAGCCATACAGATATAAGTGCCAAATTAAAAGCCCCAATGTTTCTTCGCTCCCTGCAGTCTGTCGCCTGGACTTTCCCCATGGAACAAATCCGTACGGGGTCCTTGAACCTTACCTGTTATAGCAAAATATACCTGTCCTAAGACTTAAGTTTCACCATAGTTATATACCTTTCCCTGGTTGGGAAACTCCTTACGTACACTGTGTATGCACAGACGTAAAAGCTGTATGTGCGTTCATAGTTTTTGTAAGGTGCGTCCGTAACTGTCCGAAAAATCATTATGAGCTCCTCAAAAAAGTTCATCAAGTGACTGACGATGCACACGATCGATCGGTAGCGATATGGCTCCATTGAGTGATGTACTGTTTCTGCTGGGAAGTGAAATTAAAGTTGACCCAAGGGCTAAAAGGTGACTGCAAAAGGCCTCCTAATCAGTAAGTTTGAAAGAGTTTTGAATAAATGAAGAAATCCTATAATCTCGGGTTTCATTTTCTCTTTTTAAGCGTAAAATGCTGGTTCCGAGGCCTGGCGTTTGGAGACGTTCGCTGAGGACATTCAGTAGGCCCTGCAGGCTTATCATACCGCAGTCAGTGTCCGGTAAGGGTGGAGTAGACCTACTTCATTACGCTAGGTGGGCTTTCCCAAAATTTTGTACGACCAAAGTTACTGATAAATATTGTATAATGCACTCGTCTGATGAACCGTTACACTCGCTTGTTAAAATGGTTTAATCCAACTAGTCTAACGCTATACAGTGCAATTGCTACAGTGGCGTAGCTAGGATTTTTTCCAGGGGGGCAAAGGTATGAAATTTCCCCAAAACTTTTCCCGGTCAATGTGTATGTATTTCATATAAAACATGCAAACTTACAAGTATAACAACATTACCATGTCATTTTGTAATATTACCTGCATTTTAATCTTAAAGTAAAACATAGAGCAATCGGAAATAACAAAGTATATTATTTTGGTAAACAATATCTGGTTTATTTGTATGTACTAACGCAGTGGCGTACGCAGGATTTCTCTGAAGGGGGAGGGGCATGCAGTATGGTCTAAGGGGAGGGGTGTCCGGAAATTTTTTGACGTTTTCAAGGAGCCTAGATGCAAAATGGCGCAAGATTTTCGACTTTGACAGGAACAGTGTTAAAAGTTGAATCGTGGTGGTTCATGAGGATAAAACTGAAACTTTTGTGCCTTGACATGCATTTCCTTATGCCATTTATGCTACCTTACGAAGAAAAACTTGTCATTAAATTTGCACACTTTTAGGAGTCAAAATAAAAGAGCATTGATCGATATTTGTGGTTTTTCTTGGCCACAAAATGTTATTTTGTCATAAAGATTATCTAAGCGGAGCGCCACCATTAGTTGGCGCGGAGCGCAGAGAAAATTTGGAAAAATCAGACCCCTTAGATGGCCGGAAATAGCATTTTCCAGGCTAATACGAAGAATCTAGCCAGTCGCTTTCTTCTTTTGTCGTTTGCAATAAAATGCTCACTTCAAAATATGTTCGCAGACTGCAAAGTGATCAGAGAGTTCAGAGCTAATTTTTCCCCAAATATGTAATTTTGCCCAAAAGACCGAGCGAAGCGCCACCATTGATTGGCGCAGAGCGTAAGGAAAATTTCGAAAAACCAGACCCCTCAGATGGTCAAAATAGCGTATTTATGCTTGTAAAGAGAATCTAAACATGTAGTCTTTTTTATAGATGCCACCAGTGGGAAACAGAGTCTACCTTTTTAAGTAAAAATTGGAATTTGACAGAATTTGCCTAGCTCTATTTGTAGGAATTAAAAAAAAAGTTGGCATCACTGAAAAACCTGGCAGGGACAATCCTTCCCCTTTGAAAATTTCTGAAAATTGGGTGTCCTTATAAGCAATCTGGTGCCACATATGCTATCTTTTGAAGTAAAATCTGTCTTAATAAAGTTAGGCTACGTATTTTTAAGAACAAATGGCATCTGTGAGGGGGGGGGGTGGCCCAATGGTCTCACGCCACTAAGGAGGCCTAATAGTGGCTCGATCACACAGGATATCCTGTTAGAAAAGCAGTCTGTTAAGTGTAGTAGGCTACAAGGTACTCATTGTCCATTTATTGTTACACTCAAAGTGAGCAGAAAGCTATTTTCTCGAACTAGCTTGTAAGCCTCCAAGGATTAGGCTAAGTAACAAAATCTAAGTGTGCCAACGGATCCCGCTAATTCTAATTTCTAGATTAACTTTAAGTTTATCGTTGGCCATGGATTGTTTCAGCCCCATCCATCGTTATGTGCACAGAGTAAAATCGTACAGCTACTGCTAGCTTGTAGAAGAACATAACAACCTCGGGGTCTACGGTAGTGACTTGTCAGTTTTCACATCCTTTTACTGAATTCCCAAAGTATCACCTGAATAACAGCTTCCTGTGCACTGAAATGCACTGATCATAACCCCCGTGCGTATACAAGCACAAGAGAACAGTCAATCTGCTACGCGGCGAGGACATTTCTGTGAACGCGAATTGGGCCGGTTCATGCGACACTGACGAAATCTGAGTTAATTTGTTGCATGAAAATACGAATTATGTATGAGAAATGTCTCACAATTTCTTATTCTAACAAAAATTTTGAGAAATTTTTGTAATAATAAGAAGATTCATCAAATTTCCCCAAAAATTTTTCCAGGGGGGGCAACTTGCCCCCCCTGCCCCCCCCCCCAGTAGCTACGCCACTGGATTGCTACGTGCTTCGCAATTTCGCGGAATTGTTGAGTGTGCTTACCAAGTTACTGTTGCTAGCCCAGCCTTCGATTGTCCTGCTATTTTAGTTTGGGTACAGTTATTTTCGCTTTACGGCCGTTCTAATTTAAGACAGGAATCTTAAACAAACCTTTCGCAATATACGCCCAAATTGAATTCATTACAGTTTGATAATTTTTCGCAAGAGACTCTCGAAGAAATCAGTTTACCCTGTCTGCATATATACAGTACATATGGTGAGTCCAGTAACAAGACTCTCGTGTACTATCGACGTCACGTGACTGACGAAAACCGGAATCTCAACATAAGCAGTCAGTTCGAGGAGTTTCCCAAACAGGGAAAGGTATAATAACCATGTTTTCACCCAGAAATGTGCTAAAACGTCATTCGGGCCCATGGACCACCAGAGGTCAAAAGGAAAGTCCGTGGACTCCGTCTACGTGTATGACATTTTTGCCTCCAACATTTTCCTTTGCCCTCGTTTGTCTCTCCCCCACTCTTGAAGTTCTGGTGCCGCCACATATCATTCCGGTGGCACTAGTACCATCTACTTCCTAGACTTAAAGATGTAAGTTCCACAGATAGTCAGGTTCTTGCCCCAGAAAGTAATGCTGCTCTTAGCTTCATTTAAGATTGATACTTTGCATGGTAATGAAAATTTTCTGCCACTCTCTCCTTGATCATCGACCCCTTCAGCCTGTACATTGCCTGCATGGTCGGTCAGATCGGTTTTTTTATGTTAACAAAATTTGAGCAAATTTTACTTCAAATATACTGTAGTCTTGGCATTTTACAGGAAGATGTAAGAAGTTATAGATGTTAGAGAGTATTTATATACACTTTGATCCATATTGAAGCGAATTTGTAGGAAAACTATGATCCTTTGGGACATTTGCGCTAATTGGGGATTAGTGAACTTTGACATATTAAGGGAAAGAAGAGTTGCTGAATGATAATAGTACATACTTATACTTGAGCTAGTACTAAGAAGAAGGGTTATTGATCACAGTGTATTATACATCAGTCTGAATGGGGGGCATTATTTAAGATAAGCATCAAAATTTTCAGTATATAACCTGTATTTGGAACATTTCAAACCCTGACGGTCACCCAGCAATCCAGTGAATAAATTATTGCAAAATGTGAACTTGAAAAATAGGGAGCATCGAATATAATTCTAGCTTTAAGATAAATATGGCGGAGATTTCTAGTCTGGGTGAGGGTTACCCGTCAGTATCCATGCAGGTACATACTTATATAGTTTAAGGGATAATTCTCTCACCCTTAACTATAAATTGATCTACAGAAATTCTCAATTGATACAGCTGTTTGATTGACAGCAAGTTAAAAATGCAGGGTGCAGAAGCTCATATTACAGAGCAGATTCAATACCTAGAGTGTGTTGATTATACTGGCTGATTGAAAGGGACAAGTATACAGCTTTATGGTCAGAGTGCTGCTGTCACATACGTAAGAGTGAATCAGGTAATATTTATACGATTAATAATTCAGTTCCTTCAATATTACAGATGTTGATGCAATTTACATAGCACATCCATCTTAACACACGGAATCCACATGCCCACTTGAAATCGTGAATTAACATTTTAAACGTTCGTTAAACTGTTTTGTGACAATTGGTTATTATGATATGCACTTGAGGGGCCCATTAAAAGAGGGGATTGCCGACTTCTGTTTGTATTTTTCTTACAGAAAGGAAATAATCGGGCATTATTGAAAGTTCTAAAGTCCTTCCAATAAAAAATGACGCACGTCCTCATCTATTTCAACTGTTGTTGGTTGAAGTTTTAATCTCAGGTCGATATGCGCAATCTCCAATTTTGTTGCTTACCTTCTATATTAAATAGAACATTCCATGCTGAGCTTCATGGATAACAAGGAGTTGTAAGACCCTTACAACTCCCTGATAGATAACCCTTCGGAACAGTAGCCTAACTTCCCGATAAAGCTTTTAGACGTGAAGTGATTAATGCGATGTTTGTATTCTACACCTAAACACTGACAACACAGACAAGGTGACAAGATAAGGAGACTTGTAATCCCATCTTTATAGTATATTCTCACCCTAACCGTATACCATGATATGAATAAACATCAATATTGTATAATATTGCTTCCACAAGAAGTATCTCTAATAACAAAAGAGTGAACATAGTCACTCTCTCATATAGTGAGAAGTGTATATTCACTCCATATGAGTGATATTCCATTCCAAGTGAAATTCACTCCATGCAAGATGAGTGCCTGCAATGATCATTCTTTTTAAAGAGTGATCACTATAGAACCTCCATCGGAAACGTCGCACTTTTGGAGGGAATTTAACTTTTCTTGGGGAGATTTAGCACCGCAATGGAGTGGGTTGCCACTGTTCACTCTACTAGAGATTGACTAAATTCACAATGTTAGTTTTTGGCACACAGTACAACGCTGAAATGGAAATGTCTGAAACTCCATACTACGAACCTGATTTCTGATTTCACCTCTCCTCCACCAACAAACATGAAATTTTTAATAGGGTCGCTCATGCCTTGATCAATCAACAAATGCCGAGATCAGAGTCAGCCGATGGGCACCCGTTTGTAGGGGAGAAGGGTGCAAACCCCCTTCGTCCGCGAAAAATATAAAACTTGAAAATATATTGGGGATAAGACTAACATTATCATTATATAGAGACAAAATTTCCTAACATAAGATTTACAAAACAGGAAATATATGCAACCAAGGGTGTAGCAAGGATTTCATCTTAGGGGTGCGGATGAATTTTTGGCTGGCCGTCGTGGGGAGAGTCTAAGGGGAGGGGGGAGGCTTTGGAAGGTTTGGCTTACGGAGGGTGCGCTAAATGTAAAATAGTTCTAAAGTTGGTATTCGGAGCTGACCATTTCCCTCCCTCTCTCCTCTTCATCCCTCTACTTTTCCTTTTTTGTTCTTCATTGTCAGCCCTCAATTGTTGGGGATACAGCCCCAATCACTCTTCCGGCTGGCTGGCTGGCTGGATGCAACTTATAATTAATGACGCACCATTTTCAACGATCTGGAATGTCTTTGGACCAAAAGGTTGTTGGCGCTTGCAATGTTACATTGTTTGACTCCAAATAGAAAATTCTTGACCTCCGTCGGGGGTAGGTTGCCCACCCCCACCCCCTAAGAAGAATTTTTTTTAATTTTGCCAGGGCTAGCCTTAAAATACGTAGGATAACAAAGGCATATTCATCACAACTACTCTAGTAGAAGGTTTGCTTGATTTTTACCATGTAGCAAAACGGTTCTTCAATAAATGACCCAAGTTTTCTGTTTTTGTCAGAAAAATCCAAATGTTTCTTCACTTGTACAATGATACTAACATGTTTTCAGTTTTTTCTTGATGCAAGCAAAAATTTCTCCTCAATTCCCTTTTCCTTATCTTTAGTCTTTGTCGGGAGTTGCATCTCTAGTAACTTGTTTCCTTGTCAATCAAATCATGTCACCACTGTTCTAAAAAATATTTTGTAGTAAAAGATACCCCCTAATTTCATCAATTAACCCCGATTTTCTTCTGCGGACGCCAATGAGTCCGTCTTGTACATCACAATTATTCTCATACTTGAAAAATACAACATGAGCTATAGAGCTGCATGTCTTGGGCCATAACCAAACAACAAGCACCGTTTAGGTGCTCAAACGTTGTGCAACATTTCACAGAAAATCCCTGGATCCTATCCAGTATAGGCTTATAGTCTTTGTGAAATTATAAATAATCGGTAAAATCTCTCACACTTTGTGTCTAGATTCCTTGCAAAAATGCAAGGTTTTCTGTAACGGTTTCTGCAACATCATTTCGAACACATCCCATGGCATTTCTGGTTAATAGGCTCACATGAAAAATTTTCGTCTTAAGTCGTAATTCATCTCCGTTAAAGAAATCCTTTGGAAAATTCAAAGAATTTATAGAAAATCTTAGGCGTTCTACAGTAAAGATCAGAGAAATTCTGTTGATTTCTTCAGGAACTAGTAGAACTCTAAGGTGCTTACAAAATTTCGATAAACTAAACGATCTTTTCAGATAAAATGAAAAGTTTTTTTTCTTCCTCATCTTTTTCATAACAATTCCAAAGAATATTTTGCTAAGAGTTATTATCAGTGTCACAGTATCAATAATCTTCTGCTGATTCCAACGCGTGTCTTAAGAATTTGTATAAGGCATATTTCGGACAGCTTCGTCCCTGCAAATTTCTATTTCTTTGCACATTTGCATAATAAAAGTTAGTTCACATGCATCTTTTTGACTTCAAAAATCACCCTGACTTGGAGAGAGACCTCTGTATGATATTCCATAAAGTTGCTTTGAGACAGATATCAAATGTACGTAAAGAAACGCAATATGTAATAGCCAGTGGAGCGAATGAATTTTTTTCGTTCAGCTTATCACTTCGAAAGAAAAAGAGGAACCGCAGCCTAAAGGACAGCCACCACAGAGCGCTATGTAGGCTAAATATGTGACGGATGGTAAATCAATTACAGAGATAAGCCGGCCTTCAATAACTTTTGCCTCATATCTTACATTACACACGTTTTCCTTCCGTAAAGCTTCGCTTCTCTTTTAGTGAGGTATACCCTGGTTGTACACAGTCTTCATAGGATGGGGGACAGTCATCATTGGTGGGTAGTTTTGTGTACTTGTATCTGAAAAACGAAGAAGTATCAGTCTATAAAGATATAATCAATATAAAATATTATGGCTTATAAGGAGTTCCCCTCAGTAAGAATCTTAGGATGACGGAAAGCTAAAGTTACTGCATGTCGCTTTTTCACCGTTTGAATCCGTAACAACCGTAACAAACTAGTGCTGGCACCCTTTAGAAAAAAGAAAACGAATCTTTGTGTTGCCAAAATGAAAGCGTGAAAGATTGATCGCGATCAGAGACGGACGAATTACTTAGCAGTTTAAGAGATAACAGGGTAGGAGTGTCACTACCGGGGATGAGGGGTGTTGCACCTCCAGAAATTTTCAAAGCGATGCTTTTCGAGAAAATTTACTGCTAGTCGGGAAAAATCCACTATCAGAAATGTACGTTGGTTAAAGAAAATACAAAAAAAATCTACTTGGGAACATGTAGAAAATTTCAGAGAATTTTCATTTTGACATCATCTCGCCTTCCAGCCTTCGGAATATAAAACGAAATCCCGCCGGGTGATGCTTTTTGTTCTCGTTCGAAAAGGTTATCATAACAAATTATAAAATACAGGCAATAGGTCTTTCTCAGATTTTTGGAAAAATATTGTCTTTAGACTAAGGAAATCCAGATTGTCGGGGGATCTAAAGAATGGTATTTTTAAAAATGTTTACCATGCACTTTGCATATCTTAAGAATCCAGGCTTTGGGAATGGTATGCGACTCTCTCCGACTGCTCGTTTGGGTCGACTTACGCAGCGTATAACAGTTAGGTATAGTTGTAAATCGTTTTGTTGTTCAGTCTATATACTACATTTTAGGCCACCATGATGGCTTTCTGTTACCATCACCTCATTCTGAGACGCTTCTTTATTTTTATATTCGAGTAACGGTCAGGTCAATGACATGAGGACGCAGAAATTATCCAAGCCAACTTTCTGAGTTTCAACCCCCCTCACCCCCACCCACACACACAACTCCATGACTCTCTTTTCAGTGGCGCAGCCAGACATTTTTCAAGGAGGGCAAGCACCTAAATTTTCCGTTAATTTTTTAAGTGTGGAATAAAATTATATCGCTGGAGACGTAATTTGCGGCGCGCGAAGCAAACTAAAATTTCTGCCCTTTTAACGGCAAATTTTTGAAAATATGGAGCTTTTATATGAGAAAATTTGGGATTCTGGGTTTCCTATATAAGGAAAAGTGAAAAGTTCAGGAATTACTGAAGAATTTGTACTTCTTATTAGGAAGTCTGACATTACACAAACAGGGTCGTCGTTGTTACACAATGTTATCTGAGGCCTCCGAATTGAGGCTCTCCGACGGCATTTTTAAGAGTCAAGAGCTTACATTGGAGGAAGTTTGGAATTTTATGAAAGACAAATTCATGAAAATAGTGACTGACAACATTACTTGATGATCTGGTGATTTTTTCGTTTCCAGAATTCGGAAAGGTTTCCCAAAACTGCTCAGTACGAGCGAACACAATTGCATTAGTAACGGTAAATTGCTGTGCTGCAAAGGGAACCACAAGGGAGGGTTACGTTACAAACACTATGACCTATAGGGGATATGTATCTGTATTAGTAATGATATTGAACTGAGAAGGTGCTTTGCAAATGAAACACAAATTTATAAGGTGCATATAAGAATATTGCATGTATAGAACCTGAAAAAGGATGTAGCCTGTAATTAACGATTTTTGTATCATCTCAATTCATCTGATAATGATTTATATATTACCTATTACCATGACTGATTTTTTCCATTAATTTAGAAATTACAGACATAAGATCCACATTTTAAGACTGGGTACATGCAGCTTAGAGCACTTGTGAAGTGCCTTTTCCAAATATCTGGAGGGTTTGCAATTTTTTTGAACGCTCCGCACCAACTAATGGTGGCGCACCGCTTAGATAATCTTCCGCCAATGACCTCCCAATAGTTTTCGGTTCCGTCGCCCTTGCAGCCTTGATAGGTTCACCGTCTTGGGGTAATGCTTCGTCGGGAATTAAGACACAAGTTTTCGGGCGTAAGTTCCGGCACCCCTCCCCACCCACTGATCTAAACGTATGGACGCCCCTGGCCAGGAGCAATACCGAGCTGTGGATTTTTCATATTGCAAAGTTGTGATCATAAATGTCGCAAATTAAACTGAAATATTGTCTTTAAAAATGCTCCAACGTAGCCTTAAAGGGCCAATCCTCTCAGCCCAAACTACACTTCTAGTATAGGGTAACAGAAACTCTCAATTGGCTGAGCTTTTTGTTTGACTGCTTATTCAAACAATGCAGAGTACCAAAACTTAATGTACACAGCACGAACTGCTCTAATAGTGTTTTGATTTTACACATTGAGCTTTCTATATTCACCCTGAAGCAATAAAATGAGATTGTGTCTGGATGAGGGTGAATTTCAGACAATTGTGGGAGGGGCTTAATTTAGAAGGTTAGGAGAATTGATACCATTTGGGATGAGAGAATTGGGCCTTTAAAAGTACATAGCTCTAGTCATTTTTAAATCATTTGGTCTCAACCATAAACCCCATAAATAGCTTCATCTCCTAAAAATAGGCCTATCATGCGCAAGAAGAGTTATGGAAGTTGCATAATTGGAAATGTTGAAATTTTGGATGAACAAATTATTCTTGAGAAAAAACAACTAAATTTCTCTCCGAGGGAAACTTATTTCTTGAGAAGAAAGCTACCATAGTGCCTTATTTTTAATTAGTTATCACTCTTTGCCACTAAATATTGGTTTTAAAAGGATGAAATTTCCTTGTAAAACAAACGCAATATATTTCCCTTTAAGCGTAACTGTGTGTGCAATTTTAGGGCTTTGTCATTAAGTAGTACAGTATTTGGAGTTGGGTTGTGTTGCGTTGGACTTGATATCGATAACAAGGGTACTACCACGTGAAAATGCTAATTAGCATGATAGGTCTAGCTGCACATCCAATAGTTTCGTAAAAAGTTAAAATCTTGAATGTTCAGGTTGTCCTGGCTTGTAAAGGTTTTGTGCATAATTTGAAAACCGAGATTCTCTCAAAAAACAATTATTTGTATAAAGAATATGGGGGTTGTCTAAGTTTCACGATTTGTCATTGTTATCCGAAGAAAACTTAACAGCTGTAGAAAAATTTTGTTGATTCATTAACTTTGTCAATTCAATGAGCCGCTTTAAGGTTTGGCTAAACTAAAGATGTGATTTTCATATTATAAAACCAGCGAATACTTTAATGATTGGTTAAATCCCTTTTTGAGAGTGAAAAAATCATCACTTTATGAAATAAGTGTCTCTATGGGGCAAAAATAGTTCCACATTCCAAATTTAAAAGATGAATACTTGTAGCCTGAAGCCATAGCAAACGTGTTTCTGGGAGCTGTGTGTTATAGGTATCAATTGAGAAGAATTGGCTAAGTTGGATCCTTATACTGTTATATTTGGTGTAAACCGGGTAGTTTTGGGCAAGAATTGAGGCATTACTATGGGGGGGATTATCCAATTTTCTGACGTCACAAAATTTGAAATCGTCAAAAATCAAGTATTTTCAATAAAAACCGTCATTTTTTTTTATTTCTTTTCCTCCAAACATACCATTTCGAGGTATAATCATTTAACTTACCGTACTTTAATTGAAACAATTTAGATATTTGGTACTAAAATAAGTAATCGATGGCTTTGAGTACATATTGTTCGATATTTCCCAGAGATCTCGTAGGGAGCCATGGGTAACGTTCCAGAAGAGGACCTGCTTAGCTTAACGATTTTTCGATACACATGAATATATGAGGTACTGTTTGTTAACTGCTGACTATCTGTAAAGGGTATGTGCAGTTACCCAAACATGAAGTAGTGTAGTAGACTGTCCTGATACATGATTAGTTCTTGAGAGTCATGTGACAATATTTTTTTCTCCTCAGATGTGAACTGCTTGGTTTCCCATTAATACCGGTATGCAATATTGAAGTCAAATATATTATGAAAAATACTTTAAAGAGAAATAAGAAGGAAATTGTGAGATTTAGCTGTTGCTTAAAAATAAGTTTGGGAAGACTGCTCCTGCCCAACCGTCACCGTGCTCCCCTGGTTCATCGCCACCAATACTAGCAAAATATGGCCGCACAGAGCAATAACAACCCCATTTGGAACACCTGGCTTGGTGGAACGAAGAAACTGTATCTTCTAAAACTGGAACATGTTCTTTGTTGAAAGGCCCAGACATTTTCCGGCCTTTTTGGCTACAGAAATGGATAAACCGGACGGTATACTCTTTGATTAGTGTTACCCACCGCTCTTCCCCAATGTCATTCGTCTCTTAATTACCATCTAAAATAGGAAATTCACGGCAACTAGTTTCATTTGTGCACTCACAACAAATGGACCGTACACTGTTGTATGCTGTGTAAACAAACAAATTAGTCAAAAAGTGCCTGAACAAACTACTCACGTTAGTCATCAATATTGACGAATATTTGACCCAGTTGGATTAGTTTCTTACAAATTCCAACCTCCTTGACTAAATTTTGACTTATATTCTCTAGTCCATTACTACGAAATTAGTCAGTTATTATCACAAATTAGTCAAATATGAGTAACTAACGTGGTCAGTCAATTCAGACACCACTATGACTAACTTGTGTTTACAGAGTGGGCAAAAAGTTGACAACACAGTTTAACCGAATCATATCAAACATATTCTGATAAACTACACCGTAAACCTTTACTTTTCAAAGATAGTCAAGTTTACTTGAAGGAATTCTTTTGGGCCATCATGAGGACCAGAAAAGGTGGACCGTTTACATGAATCAGAGCTAGGTATCGAACTTTTTGCCTGAGATATTTGTCATGGGACGGTAATTCTGGGTGGTTGTTAGTCGTAGACACAGGAACACACTAGGATCTAGAGAAAGAGTGGCACCAGGATTTGACTCAGGAGTCAAGCTCCCCGACGGGGAGGGGGTCGTAGCCCTGACAAACTGAAAAAGGTTACCCCGGGCTAAGAGTTAAAGGTTCGATGTGGATATTTAAGTACGCAAGTCAAAGATAAGTTAAACAGTTTTGTTTTTAGTCTTCGCTTGCTCAAAGAAGTCATCTCACCTGCATTGTCTTTCGCCAGCAGATGCCGTCTGTTCTTTCGAACTGTTTCCAGGACTCGACGTTCCTCCTCTAAACTGCCGTGGGTTGCATTGACTAGTGCAACATTTATCTACAGTTCTGGAAGGAAATAAATGTGGCAACAAAGGATTGAACATTGCCGCGTCTATGAATACAGGGTTAGCTAGTCCAAACTGTACGTATTTCGCAAAATCTCCAAAAGACCAAGTGCACCTGTTTCCATGGTTACTTCCGCAATTATGTGCCATTTTTTCCACTTGAGGTATTTCTGTTTATGTCACTTCTTTTAGTCCGACCAATACTTACTAAAACTCGGCTAATCTTCGCCCAGAAGTACCGTAAGTGGTTTGTATGGATTGCGTACCGTCGGTCTGATTTCTAATCACTGGAACCAAAGTGGTTATCGGCTATAAAGTTCGCACAGGAATACAACAAAGTTCACTCTCGCGAACAGAACTCGAAAAAACATTTCATCAGTGACGTTTATTTCCAAAACAAACTTGGATTATTTATAGCTCTACGAAACACCTTTCCTAGAAGGTCACTTACTTTTATGAAGAAGTAAACTGTTCCCCTGTCGCGAGGTTACAAGCCTGCGAAGTTGACTCAAGTGATGCTCTGGCCGAAATCATTACACACCACTTTGATACTTTCTGTAATGTGTTGTGTATATTATATTTACAGTTCGTACGTATACTGTATGTTAGTGGTAAACTACATTAGATTTGAATACTATTTAGCAGAGGAAACTCACCGGTAGTCTGGCTACGCGGTTACTATATCGAAGAAACCCTGCACTGCGGTAACTCAATTAGTCAACTTAAATGTCGGGGTTGAAAAGTTCAGTATTCAGCAGGATATAGTTCAGAGAAATCCATTACACTTGACTAATTCTGGAATCGGGCCAGGAGGAGGAGATTTCCCAGTCAATACTTCCAAATAGGCTTTGAAATATTTCCATTTGTTCATGGTAAAACATATTTTATTGCCAATAGACAGATAGATGAATTTTGTGCCTGCGTAGGTCACAGGGCAAGCGAAGGTTTTTTCCGTTCTGCGATCATAACCGCGATGTGTGTGTGTGTGTGTGTGTGTGTGGGCAAGATAGCAATCTTACCGTAATCACTTCAAGATCATACTGTTAACCTTTTTTCGCTGTTTTAAAATAATTATTTTTTTCTTTGCAAACATAACTTTACGTTGACATATTTTATGTACATGTGAGTGAGACAAGTGTTTGTTTTAAAGACTGGCTTTGGTTGAGTTTTATCGTCTTTGTTTGCACAATGGTAGTAGCAGTGAGTTGAACTTCCTTCAATATCATCTGGTTAGTTAAATGTGAAGGGTTTGATTTCTCCTGTGTTGGTTTTCATTGGATTTCGGTGGTAAGACATTTGCGTTGCTTAGAGGCATGTCCTACTGACAAGAACCAATATCTCCGACAACTTATTCTCAGCAGTTTTTTTAGAGTCAGTCCAATTTCTTCAATAGTTCCATTCCGCATGATAGCATAAGTCCTGTCAACCTTACCAATTAACTGTAAACAGAGTACACAGGTTATGTAGACGTCGTAAATTTCATCCCATATCGCAAAGCCTGAGTTGCTGTTCTCTAGTGTGTGCCATGCGGCAGGGTCAGTTGCAATTGGTTAGCGACTCACGGAGGAAAGTTTGGCTATTTCATAATGATCTTAAGGACTACATATGTGTTTTGTGTAAACCTACCAAAAATTTTCGCTCGCTTCGCGCGCTTTTTTACAATTTGATTTTCGGGAAAACAATGAATCAGGGTGGAATTATTTTCCTATTGTATATACGAAGTTTATGCAATATATGCCCCGCAATGGAATAGTGTAATACACAGGTTTTCTTCTAATCCCCCTCACCAGTTTCTTGACGGCATTGGGGCTATCGAGGCTGCCCCGTCGGCAGTGGCGGCGGAACCGGGGGGCTTGCGGCAGCCCCCAATGAAAAAAGTGAGGGGGATAAAGGTATGTTTAGCCCCCTCCCCCCCCCCCAATATTTGCCAAGTGCAGACATGAGATCCATATTTCAAGGCTGGGTACATGCAGCTTAGAACACTCGGGAAGTGCCGTTTCCGGCCATCTGGAGGATTTGTAAAGCGAAAAATTTGCTTGTACGCTCCACGCCAACTGATGGTGGCGCTTAGTCTTCCTGGCACTCAGCCGCCCCAATATTTTTTCCTTTCCGCCGCGCCTGTATGTCAGGAAAATTTTGGTGCCACCCCTGCTCTGGAGTCGAGCAAAAAATCACCGCCCTCCCTGAGAGAAACTTTCCCGTACGGACATGAACAAAGGGGAACAAAGCATTCCTTGTCAATGTGGGGTAGTGATACTGTATAACCTCGGCTGCACTCAATCTCACTTTGGAACACAAATCTACTGACTTCATTTACTGATATGTCGAGAAATACTTGTCCGATTTGAATGGAACTTTTACCACACTGTATTGATTTGGTTCCTCTTTCACATATGAAAATTTAATTTTTGCTTAAACTTCCCCTTTAAGAAAGAGCATGGAAGTGAGGGAGTAGCACTGTTAATTTCCTGTATGTTTTACTGTTGATGTGGCACAAAGGGAGGGCTGAAGCCGTACCTCCCCCCCCCCCTCCCTGGATCCGCGCCTGTAAGTTTACGGATTTCTAAGGAAAGCGTAGTATTTTCTCTCTATAGCTTGCAATAAAAATGATTCAATGAAAATCGAATATGGTGGAATCATTTTTTTATGATAAAATGCGATGGAACAGTGTCAAATTACACGGTTCAGATCTTTGGACGATAAGGGATCTTATCTGTCTAAGAGCCCAAGACTTTCATTTTCGAGATCACGTTTGTCAAGGCCATGCCGCCCCTCTTTGAGAAGCTGTTGCTGACTGCTATAAAAGTGTACCTCAAGTCTAACCATTCAACATTATTATAGAACAAACAAAAAAATTAATAAAAATAAAAAAAAAATACCAAAAAAATGTCCCTAACCGTGACTGCAGTAAAAATTCCACAATTATTCTTCTTCCATAAAGGGGAAGTAGCTCTGAAGAACTGTCCATTGATGGAAATTTTTATTCTCTTTTCCTAAATTTTTTATGATTCTTAAGGAAAGTTTGTCGTCATGGTAAACAAACATGTTTTGCAAAAACAAAAACTTCGAAGAGTCTACTGTGCCTAAGTACAAAGGTAGAGCTCAGAAGTGCGGGGTGATAGCATGGTCTACTATGTGTGAGGGCTTCCCCTGAGGTGATATTTTTCAGCCTCAAATGGGAGTATACCAGTAGGCACGATAAAGTGCGTTATCCCCAAAATTAAACTTAGCTATCGGACGATTTTTTTTGGGGGGGGGGGTGTTCAATTTAAACCTCAACGTTTTTTAAAGTTCTAATTTTTTATTAAGAACCCAAATATTTGCAGGGAACAAAAGTTTTTTACCCTTTCTCCTACCCATCACATCTCTGTAGTTTCTTTGGTAGTCCCCCTCCTTCGGTCATAACGTGGTCCCCTGCCGATCTTAACAAGATTTGTTTTTGCTTGTTTGATTTATTTTCATTTTAAAACAAAAGGGATATAAAAAAAATTACAAAAAATTTTCATACATATAAAATAAGGAGTTAGCCTGAAATGGAAACGGCGAAAGAAGTGTATGAAAACTTACATAAGACTCCCCCCAGAATAATAATTCCGCAATAAAATTTTCAGAGCAACTTATAATTTAACTTAATTCAATTATGATTTTTTTCCCGTCATGTTTATTTCATTCGTTTCCATTTCGTTGTCATGAACATTAATACATATATTCTATAAAAGAATAGTAAATCTGATAAATGCAATCAATCATTAAATGCATCTTTCATCAAATTCATTCGAAACTCGTTCTTTGACTTAAGAATATGATATTCAACTTCTAAATAATATTTAAACTTGTAGCTAAAAGCAATCGCATTTGACTGCATGTTATTTATTTTGCAGTAAAAGATATAGAACTTTGCATGCAAAATAAAGAAATTAATAGGATGTTTAACATCTTCAACAAAACCAAATTTTACAAGCTCATACTCAATTTCAAAATTAATTTTCAAACAACGGGTGCATGAATCCAACCAGAAATCTCTAACATATGTACAATTCCAAAACAAATGTTCAATTGTTTCATGACGATCAGAACAAAAAGAACAAAGCGGACTGTCTTTTATTTTAATCTTAAACAGATACTCATTAGTACCTAATACCCTGTGTAAAAAATTCAATTATGATCTTACTTGGTTACAAGTAATTTCTTATCAAGTCAAGTGCACGTTTGTGAACTGATACGTAATATACACAGGTATCAAGGTCAGTGGCGGAGCTGCCATATGGTCAGGGGGCGGTGCCCCCTCCCCACCCCCTAACGGACCAAACACGTCTGTCGGTGCCCATTTTAGGTTTTTAGCATACTTTACTCTTGCACTTTTATTGGCTAAACGGCTATTTCTGACACTGCACGATAATCCCATGAAAATGTTTATTTCTGAACTTCCGTGGTCTCAAAAGCCAGAAAATTGCATCAGATAAGCTTAAGTTTAGGCTATTTTTATTTAAGCAGACCCCTGGTCTTGGCTATTTCTTTAAATGTATTTAATGGCTATTTCAGAGGGGTCACATGATGTAAATTACCTCACTTAATGTTCCTTCGTGTATTTATCTTGATTTCAAGATGCCAGAAATGAAGACCTGGCGGTGATCAATTTCCATAAATTTTTCCTTCTATAAGATTGCTTGCTATTCATTTCTGCAGGTTTAATCTTTATCTTCACAAAGTAGCCAATTATTTCTTTAAAATCTTAAATCTAGACATGACAATAACACACAAAATATAATGACTGCCTTCATACCAGAATGTGAAAGAGAGGGAAAGAAACATGCGCGTCCCAGGTAGGAGCAAGGGGGAATTTGCCTTCCCCTGGAAAATAAAAAACATGAAAAAACGAAGAAAAATTGACATCAATATTTCATAACAGTTCATTCAGTGTTTTCCCTATTTATATGCGGTAAATAGGCTTTAGACATGTCATTTTCAGCGATCTCAGAAGCATTTTGGGCCAAAATTGTCTTGCGCTCCGCGCCAGCTCATGGTGGTGCCAACCCATGGTAGCGCGGAGCTTTTCCCTCTAAAAGAATTTAGTCTCCCCCCCCCCCATTTTCTTCCGCGAAGGCCCATGGATAGAAAATTTAAAATTGTTTTCACTGAAAAACTTGCTGAGGAGAAATGTCAAAGTAGTCTTCTACCAGGTTCGGAAAATCAAATGGAAAGTCTGAAAAACCGTGGCTTCGATAGTGCTGAGGATCAGGGTATTTACTCCTTCGAAGCGCCCCTGAAGACCATTTTCGCCCCTCTGATCGAAATCCCTAGCTCCTCCACTGATCAAAGTCATTGTTTATACATATTAATCGTTTTTTCTGTGAACTTCCTTTTAAAAGCACGTTCTTTCTTCGTGTTCCTAAGATCATTCATGAATGGGTCATGAGAATCACATGACAGTACTTTGCTCCTTAACTTGTAAAATTGTAACAGGGGTAACTGCTTGGTTTACCTTGAATATGGTACACTAAATAACTAAAATATTATAAAAGATTCTTTGAAGCAAAATATGAATGCAGTTTTGACTGTAATTGTTTCGTTTCAAGTTGAGGCGACTTCTGTTTTTAATATAAATTACTTTAATTTCAAGTATGCGACTAAGAATGATACCGTATTAAACTAGTGGCAAAATAAAGTTTTGACACGAGACCATCACATTCGAAACTCAGACTCCAGTTCACTGACCAATGCCAGTTATGAAATCAGAAATAAATAGTCTGTATTTTCAAACTATTAATCTGCATTCATAAACACCTTTTTTGATTTCCTGCATTCCTGATTGGCTAGGAACCGTTTTAGACCGGTCTCAAATAGATCTTGTGCAATGACGACTTACGTGTTGTAGTGTGAATCTGGGACAATGAGTACAAAAACGGGTACGGAAACCAGGTCATGAGGACGGGTAGGTGTACCAGGTCATGAGTACGGGTACGGTACGAGTCCGAAGAAAAATTAGCCATGATTACGGGTACGGGTACGGGTACCGAGCAATGAATATGGGCAAGGGCGGTTCCAGCAGCTGCTGTAAGGGGGGGGGGGCGAACAAGCACCACGAGCGCGAACCCCGAGTTAAACCGCATGCGGTCCAGGGGCCCGCGTCAGGTCCTCTGGTGGGGTTCAGGGGGCAAAGCCCCCCGAAAGCTCTCGGATTATGAGACAATTTGGACGTTAAAAAATTAGTTTCAAATGCCCCAAGAGTTGAGATGAATTGATCAGCGATCCCTTCTGTCAGAATTGGCGGGCTCCTTCATAATTTCCCCCAAGACTCACTGGACATTTACCACAAACATTTTCTCAACACCTGCACCGACAACCCTCAAAACTTGAAGTATATTCGATCCTCACCTAACCCACGAATGTCACCCACCCGTTCATATAATAGTGTTTACGCTCACTGAGGAGCTTCAAGCCTAGCCGACAACCATAATTACTCACCTGCTGTATTAGTATCGGCCTATAACAGCGGAAGCAAAAGAAATGCATGATAAGACTGAGACGCAGCCGGGTGGCCTTCTCCTTAAGCGACTGCTTCTAGAGAATTTTTTTTCCGCAGTATACTGAAGTGTGCTTTTGATCAATTCATGGATTTAGTACAATTTTTTATCTGGGTCTCTTAGACATCCGGTGGCGTAGCTACGTGGAGCAGGAGGCTATGAAAAATGAAGAATTCGGAAATTTGTCACTTGTGAAACCAGCCTACTGTGTGGTTTTGACAACCCATGAGATTCCGAATTCTCTCTAAGAAAAGCTGAATCATGTTCGTCATTACTTGTTTCAAAAAGGCAAAATTTTCTGCGCGCTACGCACCCTGCAATTTACAATTTCTAAGCAGAAGTGTTCGCTTATACCTCTAGTTTGGTAAACTTTTCCTAGCTCTGGAAGTGACAAAATTGGAAATTTTGTTGTATGTGACACCAGATAATCGAGTGACACCGGTTACTACAGTGTTATTTTCATAAATTTTCTTTCACAAAATTTCAAATTTTCTCCAATATAAGCTCTTGACTCAAAAAATTTCGTCGGTGAGTCTCATTTCGTAGGCGTTCGATAACATTATTCAGCAACAACGATCTTTGATTGCCATTCAATCTCAGATTTGCCAATAGGAATTGCAAATTCTTCAGTAACCCCCCTACTTTTAAAATGTCCTGCAGGAAACCCAGAATCCAAACTTTTCTGCAACACAAGCTCCATATTTTCAAATATTTGAAAAGGGCAAAAATTTCTCTTGACGCAAATTACGTCCCTATAGTACAGTGGTTTTCACACTTAAAAACAAAATCGATAAATTTGGATGCTGGAGCACCCCCCCCCCCTCCCGAAAAATGTCTAACTATTATGCCACTGTAGACACCTTACCAGTACAGGAGAAAAATTTAGGCCACACCCCCCACTTTGAAAATCAAATCGACCCCCTGCCCTATAGCCGTTATAGACAGATAGACATATCTAGAAAGTTGTAACTGGTCTTTCGGCATTTATCTTCTTGCCAATCAGATGCTCTCCTTTTACTGTTTTCATCCTCCATAAAATCATTCAAGCTTTTCTGGACATTACACATCTCATGGAACCTACTGCCGTTGTGCGTGATGCTCCGCATAAGCATTGGAGTAGGGAAAACAGCCGGTGAGCCACAACTGGAAAAAGGCCGTGGCCGGCTAGACTTGAACCAACAGGTTGGAAACTCCATCTAACTAACTAACTGATGCGGACAAAGTGTCTGTGATTTTTCATCCTCTGTTCGCAGGAGTTGTTCTCCTTAGATTAATTTGTCTAGCTTCTTAAGTGTAAAATGGATTGTAAAATTTGATTTGCTTCTATCCTTCAATTTGACATCTTTTATTCAATCACTGCACATAAAAAAGACACAAATATCTGCACCATTTTGCCTGTAAATAGACTTTTCAAAGGTTCAGAGGGGGTTGTCCATATCAGACTACTATGTAAATCGCTATAACTTGGCTCTCTGTTTCCTGGCAAATCCTGGATACTTTACTGAGTATTTACGTGGACCTTCCCCGTTCCTTCCCTTTCAACGACCTTAGATGCAGTAAAAGATTCCGATCAGCGCTTGTGTTGAGGGACTGTAAGTAGCCACTTGTGGGATCCCAGTGCCGTCGGAAGGTATTTTCAATTGGGGGGGGGGGGCTGACTCGGGCTGACTATCTAAGCGGAGCGCCACCATCGGTTGGCGCGGAGCGTACAGAAAATTTTGAAAAATCGCAACCCCTCAGACAGCCGGAAATGACATTTCCCGGGCTTGTTAATACTATCTAAGCAGTCGTTATTTTGACCTTTCGTTGTAATAAAATGTTCACTTCAAAAAAAAAAAAAAAAACTATATATGGCAAAATTATGGGGGGGGGGGGGCTGCAGCCCCCCCAGCCCCCCGCTTCCGACGGCCCTGGATCCATTAGCCTTAAATCGTCTTTACTTATTGTCTACATGATTTTCAAACCTTCATATTCAGTGAAATTGAGGGATTCAAAATAAATTTCAGTCACGGTGCACAACCACCCATGATACAGGTATGCAAGGAAATTGAAAGACTAAAGGTAATGGACCCCAGTTATCTTTTTGTTCAATTTATTCAATAGACCGGATTTCAACATTTTTAAGTGTGTGTGGTTGTGATAATTCGATGTTATTTTAGGCAGTTACTATGTCCGGGTATGTCTTCCCTTGATACAATAGATATTTCATGACACCAAATACATTGTCCCTTTTAAGCTCCGTCTAATTATTTTACATATTAAAGATGAACAAAAACGCTATACGAAACGATCGGTTTAGTTGTGTTGTATACTGTTATTATTCAAATTATTTGTACACGTAGTATGTGGGGCAGACATTGCCTCGTCACTGCCTTAAAAGGGTGTGTCTTCTCGGGTATACTACAATGGAATTGCAATTTCCGTAAGCACGTGTATACTTAAAGGGGTAATGCGTCACCCTAATTAACTTCAAGAAGTGTAGTAGACTGTCCTCTTGATAGGCTCTTGAGAATCACGTGACAGTATTCTTTTCCGCAAATGTAAAAAAATACTAGGAGTTACTGCTTGGTTTACATTGAATATGAAGTAGGCCAAATGAAGTCCAAAAATATTATGAAGATATTTTGAAGAGAAATAAAAAGAAATCTGTTAGCAGAATAGCAAAGCTAGGATTGTGCCATGAGGAGGGGAGGGGTGGAGCACGCACGGCATGAGGAAAAGGTCTAGAGAGAGGGAGGGAGAAAAAACAGCAGATTTGATGTCTTTGCCATTATTTTTCTTTCAAGGTTGGGTCATGGAGGTGGGGGGTCCAACCCCCCAAACCACCGTGTGGCTTCGTCATTGTTCGTGAGGTTAATCAGTTGCTTCAAGATAAGTTTGGGGTGACTGCTCTTGCCTTTTAACAATGTTATAGGACCGATAGTTTCCTGCCTTATGCCAGCAATATGACTACCGTGGTTCTCACTGTAATGCACCTACATTAATTTTTAGAAGGTTAATCGGAAGTTGTGGTGCAAAACTTCAGTGAACCACCAGTAAAATGTCCTTTTTTAAGTTAATTTTGTAGACACCCCTTTAAACTACTTTTGCCCCTAATTAGGTAGGATTATATTTTACCGTATCATTCATACATGTATTCTTATATTTAGACCTGTAAAAGGTTTTTCTTTGCTTTTCACATTCATATCCCTCTGTATTATTGTACTAAGACGGCGAAATACATTGTTTTAAGTTTGCTTTATTGTTGTTTTTTTACTTTTATTCCTCATCTTGCACTAAGGCTATGGATTTGTATTTCTTTTGTTTTGTTATTGTCTTTCGTATGTTATCTTTTTCTAAAGTCCTTCCGACTCTCTGGCAAAGAGCCGTTCGGCAAAACCAAACTTTAAACTGTTTCCCAAAGAAGCTACGTTCACATGTTATGTCGTTAATAACATTGTACGTTCCTGGACTATCGAGTCTCTGTGAGGGAACTAACTAAACGAACTCAAAACTCAACCTTACCTGTCCGAGTACTCGAGCTGGGTTGATGATATATACAGTACAACTAACATTTTGAATAACACGTTATCTAATTAAATTGTCGGGAAAGCTGACCACATGATTTTGTTTCTTCAGCTAAATAAAGCACCGGTTGTAAAGAAGACAAGACATCCTCCAAGCCAGAACATACTTTCAAAGAGGGGATGTACAAAAATATATTAGGTCAATTGTAGTTTTGATTTGAGGGCGGACAAGAACATTTTCCGCGGAATTTCCCCAGATCCTCTTGGCTGGGGACTCACACTCACTCTCACACCTTTAGTCTTTCAATTTCCTTGCTTAAATGTTACCATGGATGGTCTGTTCATATGTGTAAGAGATGAGGTAAGTAGGAGTGAAATAGATTCCTATCTTAATTCCCTCAATTTCACTGAATATGGGGGGGGGGGGAATTCATGTGGACAGTAAATGACCAATGGCTGCCTACGGTCACTAAACACAAACGCTGATCAGATTGGTATGCAAGGAAATTGAAAGGTAATGGACCCCAGTCATGTCCCACTAAAATCAAGACCATTACTTAACTGTCCGGATTCGTCTATACTGGAGAAATGCATATTTTACTGAGAAACACACAATGGAGGGCGCTTTTGAAAATTTTTGAGGGTCCTACGGGGTATTTTTTGATGTTAACAATTTTTGAGCAAATTTTACGTCAAATACTGCAGTCTTGGCATTTTACAGGAAGATATAAGAAGTTATAGATGTTAGAGAGTACTTGTATAATTTGATCCATATTGAAGCGAATTTGTCGGAAAAGTAGGATCTTTTGGGACATTTGTGCTGATTGGGGATTACTGAACTTCATATGAACTTGGGGAAAGAAGATGATGGTGAATGAATAGTAGTATACTTGAACTAGTACTAAGAAGAGAGGTAATTGATCGCAGTGTGCATCAGTTTAAATCAGAATTTTCAGTATATGTAATCTGTACTTGGAGCATTTCAAACCCCGACGGTCACCCAGCAATCTATGAATAAATTAATTCAAAATGTGAGCTTGAAAAATGGGGAGCGTTGAATATAAATCTAGCTTTACGTTAAATGTGACGGAGATTTCTAGTGTGGGATGAGGGTTACCCTTCAGTATCCATGCAGGTACATACTTATATAGTTAAAGGACTAATCCTCTCACCATTAACCACAAATTGATCTACAGAAATTCTAAATTCGTGCAGCTGTTTGATTGACAGCAAGTTAAAAATGCAGGGTGCAGAAGCTCATATTACAGAGCAGATACTATACCTTGAGCGTTTTGATTATTTACTGGGGTCTTGTATGTAATCACCCTAAGCAATCAAAGATTTATGATGTGGATGAGGACATTTATGAGAGAGGGGAATTGGAACTATTTGGAGTGACAGGATAAGGTTTTTACACATTCTCATTTTTCATTATCAGCTGAAACATGCAGAAGTCCATGGTCGATGATCTGTAGTGAATTCAGAGTTGGGGGCTTTAGCCCCCCCCCCCTTTCAGCCATAGGCATTTTGGGCCGCTTTACAGTGCTATTATATTCTTAAACATATTGGGCCACTGTGCTGATTACCCCCCTTCCCTCAATCGTAAACTCGCTCCGCTGCCTCTGGTGATGGATCATGGTATATACGAGACTCAGATGAAATTCTCAGACATGCTGTTTGGTTAGTCTTTCCATCAATGTTCTTGGCCGGTGTGCTGTACCTCGTCCAATAGCCTACATCCCATGGATGGTGTGAACCATTTTATAATTTGCAAGTCCCAATGAAAATAAATGGAATGGGCAGAAGAACCAGTGATGGGGAGAGGTAAAGGGGGATGTTAGGGGATTTCCTTTCATCTAAATTGATGAATTATGGTATTGCTAATTGCTGCTTCATTGTTCCTTTACTTTTAAGTGGCTTGAACATTGCTCTTCCTAATATGAAGTAAATCAAACCTCTATTTGATTATTTCATAAAATTGTTCACCTCCCCCTTTCAGACTGTGTGCATCTGAAGAATTTAGTTACTTAGGGTTTAATGACACACCAACACGAATGTGTTATACAGTGTCACCAAGTAAAATAAAGTTACAATGTTGGGGTAAAACTACCTAAAAAAGTAAAAAAGGTAGAACAGCGGATCAATTTCTAATAAAAAGATAGCAAGGCGAGAGTCATGTGAGAAATTTCTAAAAAGTTTACTTTCTTTTGAGGAAACCGAGAATAAGGGACGAGTCTGTTCAAACAAGGTTTTCAGGTCGGGCACGGTGTAGTATTTCTGGCGAATGTGAAGAAAGCTATAGTTACTGATCTAACAACTTTTTGCAATTTGGTACCAAGAAATTGCACCAACAATTTCATAATGTTGCTAATTTTAAACCATTTATTCTTTGCTGAACATTACAAAGCTCAGTTTGGTTTAATTCCCCACTGATTGAATATAGTATACAGTTATCTTGTACATTAAACTTCTGTGCTGACGATTTTTGAAAATTAGTTTTGCAAAATGTCTCCAAGTTCCTAGTTTTTTGTCAAAGGCATAACCCTATTTTAATTTTTTTCCTAACATACTTTTTCACCATTGTCATGTTTCAATTATGTAGTTATTTTGCGAAATAATCGTAAAGAAACATCAATAAAGATTTAGTGTGACATTTTAAAATAAAGCAAGGCGATAGTGTTGAAGTATTCAAAATGTATAAGATGGTGCAATGTACCTGTCTAAATTGAAAATACAAACAGGTACAGTATATTGTAAAGAAAGTTCAATCCTCCAAATTTTTAAGAGAAAAATTTGCCTCCTTCCTGATTCTCTTGACCATATTTTTATGTCCTTTTAGGAAGATAAATACACACAAAGAGAAAAAAAATCAGGTCAATTCTGAAAGTATACTTTTTTATTTGAAACAAAAATTGTCAGCTAATTATCAACATGCAGGTATCACATTCAACAAAATGATAATATGCAAGGGATATGCAAAATTTAAAGCAACATTCTTAAAAACAGTCCATTCAAAGAATATATGTTCTTATGCAGAGGTGCATGTGGGAAGTTTTAATACTAGAGGGGCTGTAAGCTTGAGTTGATAGTTGTCCTGAGGAGGGGAGGGGGCAAAGTCAGATGACTTTTGTCATTTTTTTGTTTTATCATTGATGGTTGCAAATGATTCAGAACAATAACATGTGCAAGGGCAAAGTTTAAACTAAAGGCAAATTGTAGCTGTCACTTTAACTTGGAGTAGTGGTGTGTAAACTTGTCAAGTTGGTGACAATATTTTTTCTCCTCAAATGTGAGATTTACTAGGAGTAACCTGAAGTCCTGAAATATTATGAGCAATACTTCAAAGAGGAATAAGAAGGAAACTGAAATTAAGCTTTTGCCTTCAAATAAGTTTGGGGGACTGCTCTTGCACTGATCAAGGGTACAAATAGACAAAAGAAATATGAAAATTACTGAAATGGCTAAATTTCAAATCATCTGCCTAAGAGGTTCATTTATGGGCCTTAGTCACCAGTTGTGTAAACAATATAAAAGATTACATATTAAATACGGTACAGAAAAATCTCCTTACTACTGCTTAAAATTTGCTACTTGGATTATCATTCTATCAGTCTATCAGTCTTGATCATCTGTAAATGATGGAGAGTTGAAATTTGCAAGCCACCAGAACCTCTAGCTCTTGTACATGGCAAGGAAAATTCCAGTTTTCCATCAAAATCATCCACATCTTTGTTCAAAATGTCCGAAGCATACACGCCTCAGCATTAGCATGATAGATAAACTTGACAGGATGATTGCCATACTGCAGTATTAAAAGACAAAATACCACTAGCATTGGTATGACATGTTTCTTATTTGGGTGATCTGAGCTGTGGTCTGGATGAACACTCCCCATCTACGTACAGATCTCCCACCATCATATTTAACACAGTGAATCCATGATCTGGAAATCTCGGCACGCTATGGCCCAGGCAAACTACTTTACAACAGTGGCGTCACCAGACATTTCATTCTGGGGGGGCACTGAGGGGGCACAACGATTTTATGGGGGGGCATTGCTAGACTCCACTCATGGCGTCGGAGGCGCCACCGAGCGCGAAGCGCGAGGCTCAACGGGTGGGGTCCAGGGGCCCGCCTTAGGGCCCCTGGTGGGGTCCAGGGGCAAAGCCCCGGTGGGGGTCCAGGGGGCGAAACCCCCGGAAGCTCCTGGGTTTTAGCATGTTTGTGAGGTATTAAAGACGTTATTTAAGGGTAATTTTATTGACTTAACACTGGTCTAAAAGTTACCTCCAGGGTAACTTTCAAGTAGCCTAAGACTTTCGGTAAAAAACCACTGATTCAACTACCAAGAGCAGATCCGGCTGACACTTTAAAAAAGGGGTAGATGATCTATAGAAAGAAAGTTGATGGGCAATTCAATGTTAGTCTTAGTGGGGGTCCAGGGGGCGAAGCCCCTGGAAGCTCCTGGGTCTTTAGCGTGTTTGTAAGGTTTTAAAGTTGTTTTTTAAAAGGGTTGTTTTAACACTGGCCTAAAAAATTACAGGGCAATTTCGAGTAAGATTTTATTTTTGGTAACAACACAAACGTTAGTGAAACTACTCTCAAGAGCGTATCAGGCTGACAATTTGAGGAAGGTGAGCTGCACCGTGACTATAAAGAGAAAGAAAGGCAGTTGATGGTCAATTAGATGTGATCCTCTGAAGGAAAAATGTAGGCTTAATCCTGCTTGAAGGGTTACCTGAGCTGTGCGCCACCTCCAATTGAGGTAGTCGGAAGTGTGAAGAAAATTTTGAAAAAATGTAACCCCTCAGACAGCCGGAAATGACATTGCCAAGGTTTTTTTTTGGGATATTTTCATTTGGAAAACATGAAAATCTACTGCCTTTTCTTTTCAACAGAGGAATCGAATCCTAAAAAATTCATAGTCACACTCTGACTACAGAAGACATATTTTTTTTGGAAAATCTCAAATCTCAGTTGGGGGGCACACGGGGGGGCACACGATTTTTCAGGGGGGGCACGTGCCCCCCCTGGCCCCCCTTGGTGACGCCACTGCTTTACAAACAGTTCAATCAGGTCTCAGCATTAGTTTGGTTGTATATACATAAGGTCCAAGTCTTGAAAGAATGGAAACAGCAATATCCTCTTCCCCAGTCATCTTCTGCCAAGGTATACAGTAGCTTTTGCCTTGCCTATTGAAAGTCTACAGCATGGCCTGAAAAAGAGAAGTGTGTAGTTTACTCACAAATAGAAAATGTAGTTTTTATTCTTACATCAACACCTATAAGGAAAACAAAAAATGTTTCACGCATAATGAGCACTTGTACAGAGCAAATGCAGACACCCTAATTCCAGCATTAATATCTCCATGGTACCCATATTGATAGACTTCCAATTATGAAAAGTTCTTAAGAAAGAATTAATGATGCATTGACTTGATGAGTATATTGCTGTGCAAAACTTATTGGGGTTATTTGGCATGTGTTGCAACTATCTCATGAAATTAAGGGGATAGTTTACATGAAAGGAATCCCAGGTACAAATTAATCAATGAAATGGAAAAGTTTTAAAAGACCCAAATTGTGAATGTTTCTTCTTATTAATTCTTAGAATTATTGATGTCACTCCCCAAATGAAAACAAACACTGAAAAGGTCATTTTGAAAGAGGAATACTTCAAACAAATTGTTCAATCTTCAATGCCGACTGACACACATTGATACTTTTCACACAAACCTAGATGTAACTGAAAAATTTGAATTTAAATTTAAATTTAAATTTTAAACTACAAAAGAACAAGCATTGAAAGTTTGAATAACCTTATAGGGCAAGAGCAGTCACCCTAAATTGAAGTATTGTAGTAGACAGTTCTGTTTCATGATTGGCTGTTAAGAGTCCTGTGACAACATTTTAACTTTTCAAATTCTGAAATTTAATAGAGATAGCTGTTTGGTTTACCTTGAAAATGCAATATTGAAGTCATAAAATATTAAGAAAGATTCTTTGAAGAAAAATAAGAAAGGACATGCTCTTGACCTCTTAATATTTTAGAGATTTTACAAGGGGGACAAAGATTTGGTCAACGTTCCTGTATACATGACAACTTGTATGAAATATGATAAATCATATCATACTTTAGTAATATACTGTATGCTGCACCCAAACAATGCCATTTGGGAAGTTGGCAAAATGGTGAGATAGCAATATAGAGCATTTTGGTGGAATCTTAAAACTGGCCCAATTCTCTCACCCCAAACAGTACCAATTCTCCTAACCTTCTCACTTAAGCCCCTCCCACAATTGTCTGAAATTCATCCTCATCCAGACACAATCTCAGCATATTGCTTCAGGGTGAGTAAAGATTGGTACCCTGTATTGTTTGAATTAGCAGTCAATCAAAAAGCTGAGCCAATTGAGAGTTTCTGTTACCCGATACTAGAAGTGTAGTTTAGGGTGAAAGGATTGGCCTGTTAATTCTGACACTATCAGAAACAATGAAGGCAGCAGTTGCTCAAATTGTACTACTTTTTTTACAATTGCACCAAAAGAAGATTTATACAATCTACCTTTCAATTTAATCCAACAGTGCATTATTTGCCCAGTACTGTAAATGATGAAGATTCTATTGACTGGGTGATCCACATCATTTCCAATGTCACACATCTTTCCTTTTATCCACTTGGTGAAGAAGCACTGAACAAATCTGGAAATAGAAGACAACAAAACCTTTGAATGTTTTGTTAACTAATAGCTAGAACACCTCTTATGTGCCTTTATCCAATCAACCCTCCACAATGGCATTGCCAAGAGGGGAGGGGGTATACATCAGAGTGTGAAAATAAAATTTAAGATTTGGTTCTTTAAAGAAAATATTGCAAAAAACATGCTTTGAAATGCCATTTCCAGCTGTCTGAGGGGTTGCCTTTTTCGAAATTTTTTGCACTGGCTTCCGACTACACCAACTGAAGGTGGCCCACAGATCAGGTAGGTTCAGGCTGGATATTAGGCCTACATCATCCCATAAGATAATCACATTTAAATGTACATCAATTGCTTTCTCTTTCTAGTTCATCTCCCCTTTTTCAAAATGTCAGCTGGATCTCTTGATACTGTAGTAGTTTCATTTATTACCAAAATAGATCTTGGAAGTTGCTTGAAGTTACTTGAAGTAGAGTCAATAGAATTATCCTCAAATAACAACTCTAATACCTCCCAAAAACTTGCCTCTGGATCACCAGGGCTTTGCCCCTGAACCCCACCAGGAGCCCTGCAGCTGGCCCTGCACCCCCGCCCCCAAGAGCCTCAGGCTTTGCCCTTGTTGGCACCTCCTGAGCCTTGAGAGGAGTCCAGCAGTGCCACCCGGCAAAATTGTTGTGCACCCCCCCCTCCCCGGTACCCCCTTAGAATGAAAAGTCTGGTGATGTCACTGGCTGGAATTAGAATCTCAGAGGACAACATGATTCTGGTAAAAGTACCATGAATATAAGCATTTTAATTCATTTGGAATGTTAACAAAATGTTTTTCAACCCCAAAACAGTACATTAATTTACATACAGAACCAGCTGTGCAAGGTGAGAGAGACAGAATATTTACTTAATGGTGAACTCACAGGAACTGTCCAATATATTGATATTCCAGCTTCAAACTGAATTCACAGGCACATGGCCTGTATATCTAAAGTTAAAAATTGAATGATTGTTTGGCAGTGATCAAATGAAACTTATTAGAGAGCAATTTAGCAATCTGCCTAACCTAAAGATTTCATAATATCTTTCAAGATATGCCACAGCCTTTCTGAAATATTTGACAAAGAATTGGCATGAAGTAATTTTAAAGCCTAAATTCAGTACTAATTTCTGTTGTATACATAAAATAATTAGAACATGGGAATCAATGAACCCAGGGAAAGACCACATATCACATTGTACAAAATATTCCTGTGAATAGATGGAGCTGTTCATATGTGTAAGCAATGAGGTAAGTAGGAGTGAAATAGATTGTCAAAATTGGGGGAGGATAAAGGCAAAGAAAAATGTTGGGTTGCAAAAAATGTCTGGGCAAAGCTTGGGCTAGCAGCTGGGCCCCACTTGAAGTAGCTACTTCAAGTGGGCTCCAGCTGCAGGGGGAAAAGCCTGGAGCTCAGAAGTATACCTTTAGGTGCAAATTAAGTCTCAGGAGAGGTAAATCCTTGTTTAGTTGACCTAAATCCCAAAAGACCTACATTGGGTGGGGAGGGGGGATTGAGGGGCAAGGGAAAAATCCGAGCGGCAAAGTAAATGTTCCCTCATGTCCCCATAGTACCATCACTCCAAAAATATCACAATACATGGTTTTGATTAGAGAGGTGTATACATCACAAGCAACATACTATATGACAGATAAAACAGTAAGGCTAAGCAACTCTGCTTACCTAATTCTGAACATTTTGAATTGTCTTTTGAGATAGCAGCAGCACCACTGATTGAAAATAGATAAACGTCAGTCTCCACTCTCAAAGGGCCAACAGGTTACGCCCGCACTTCTCAATCCTCCATGTACGTCATCATGTTGATTTCAACTTGCCATTGCCTTAATCCAGTCATTCATGGCACTTAATTGCCACCAACTCTAGACAAACAAAAACAGATGCACAATTAGCAATATGTTACACATACTGTACTGTAGTTGGCATTTTAACAGCTTAAAAACCATTGGAATCTTTAAAAACATTGGAATCAATTCGCTTCTGTTTTCCTCATGAAATTGTAGTGTAGGGTACTATATACACACCTAGTGTGTATCTGCAGGAAGAATCACACTAATTATACAAAATGTTGCTGCCTAAATTTATGTATTACAGACATTTGGTATCTTTTAAGACAATAACACCTTGGACATTTTCATGATGCTTTTGGTCACTGTTTTCAAATGCCACTGCCTTTTATATTCAATTAACTGACATTGGAAAATCAAAAAATTAAAAAAGATACTTATCACAGAGCGTGAAAAATGAATTCTGGCATGCAGCTTAACACTAGCCTTCATAAAGTAGGACACTCCTGAGCTGAGATATGAAATGAAAGTTAATTCACTTACAGTAAAGTGGTCCATTGCACAATAATTTGTGACTCTTGTTGTACAACTCACATTACCTTTGCTTTCTTTTAAAATTAAAAATGATTTTATGATCATGAACACTTCCTGTGTAAGTGTAAGAGTTCTATCACACCTTATCACAAAGTGAATGCTTTTGGAAAAACAAAGAAACTGAATAAAAGGATTGTAATTTGAGTAGTACAACAATGAGATCACAAATTGTTGTGCAATGTATCATTTGAAGTTGAGTGAATAACTTCACATTTTATATTACTCAGCCCAGGAAAGTCCTATGACGATAGGATTTTGAGACCATTAAAATTTATTTTTCATGCATGCTCTTTAATATATATTTTTGAATTTTTTGACTTAAAGTACATTTTAAATCTAATTGAAAAATTGCTGTCATCAGATATGATCCTGTTTTGCAATTTGCCGGTTTACTTAAAATGTATTACATGAATGAGGTCAAGTGAAAAATGGTTCATTTTACAGTAGCTTGGCTGGGGCAAACTTTTCTTCAAAGAAACAAAAAGAGTATCGTAGCTTCAAATAAACACAATTGGTTTTGTATGGTATGATTAGAAAATCTTGATTAGGAATAACTGTGAAAAAGACTAATACATGAAATGTATTGGAACCCATGAGGCAAAATACTTTTTCCTTCAATATATATCACTCTCAGTGATATTAAGCCAATAGCAGCTGTGTATGAAGTACATTGCTTTCTGTAAAGGGTAATTTCACAGCCCAAGTCCAACATGCATTCAATGTGGAAGGGCCACGTCACGCTGTTTCCATTGTGGTAACAAAGTTGATTTTCTAACCTCAGTAATCTATCGTTCAAGTGAGGTATATCAAAAGTTTCCAAACCCACTGCTTGAGGTCTATTATTATCACTTCACCGAGCTTCTAGTCAACTTAGGTTGCAAAAAATTACATGGTTTTTTGGGCATGATTGTAATCAAAACCCCCTCTGCATGCTCTGCATATATGTGGCTAGGGTTTCTTGGCTTGGATTAAATGTCTTTGCATGGAGTTTTACTGTCTGTCAATATCAAATTGTGTAATTCGACTAGGAAGGAAGTCAAGTGTTAATTTTTACTGTGACCAATTTGTCATGCAGCATTTTCTGACTAAAATGCTCACAAGCAATTAGCTGCTTGACAATTTGACCCATTGCTGGGGCAAGGATGATGCAGTACAAGGACATACCTACAAATGAAGGTACGTAGACATAATGCACTGTGCACTGCAACTCTGGGGTCCTTGCTACTCCGAGATCCCTTATAGTTTCGCCTGGGAAGATACCCAGTTACCGTGTGTTGCTGCGTGGAGGCACTATAAGAGTCTTAGTGGTGGAGAGGCTTTGAACTGGCAGAGCAAAGCCAACACAACTTGGCGATGCTAGCCAGTGACAGCACCAAAAGGTAGCTGCCCATTACGCATCACACACACTCTGTGGCATATTGCCACCAACACACACCTGTGGAGAAATAGAGAAGTAAGGTTAGTCGTTAACTTAGGTTGGTCATCTCTTCTTCTGTAGACGTCTTCTTGAGGAAATCGAACATGCATGTACCAAGCAGGGATACAAAAGTTACACAGCTATATCTCTGCTGGCCAAAGCAACTGGTAACATATTGCATTAGGCATATAAATTGCCTACTTATAGCCCTAAAATTGCAGGGGCCGGACAGGGCATATGAGGCCTAATAATAATTAGTCCGCTAATTTATCTTCTCCCTATTTGCCTAGCTTGCAGGACAGGATGTGTCAGGTCCATAAATCCAGCCCATTAATCATCTCCCACCCAGCTTACTATAACTATGTAATACATGTCTTAGGGCATATATGCAGCAGCACGTTTTATGCTTCTTTTCCATGTTGTCTTCATTCTTCCTCTGGGTGATCCTGTAGGAAAACAAAATAAAAAGAGAAAACAGCTCCGCAAGTAGCCCACGTTGTCCTTCTGCGTTGTTTCCTGTGGAGAGAAAAATGAAAAAAAAAACAGCTTCGTCTGGAAGCTACAGTATGTTGTCCTCCTGCGTTGTTTTCTGTGGAGAGAGAAAATGAAAAAAAGAAAAACCGCTTCCCCAGGAAGCCTACGTTGTCCGTCTGTGTTGTTTCCTGTGGAGAGAAAAAATGAAAAAAGAAAGAAACAGCTTCAGCGTACATTGTCCTTTTGCATTGTTTCCTGTGGAGAGAGAAAATGAAAAAAGAAAAACAGCTTTGCCAAGAAGCCTACGTTGTCCTCCTGCGTTGTTTCCTGTGGAGAGATAATATGAAAATAGAAAAAGTTTTGCCAGAAATACTACATTGTCCCTCTGCGTTGTTCCCTGTGGAAACCTAGCCCTATTTGCCTAGCTAATTAATTGCAGGACAGGACGTGTCAGGCCCTTGAGTCCTGATAAATCATCTAATAATTATTTCCCTAGTTGTTACAGTACCTGCTGGAAAGGACGTGTGAGGCCCATAAATCCAGCCCAAAAATCATCTTTGTCAGGAAGCTTGTGTTCCTGATGTCTTCTGCTGTCTTCTACGTTGTTTCCTGTGGAGAGAAAGAATGAAAAAAGAAAAACGGCTTCACCAGGGAGCCTATGTTGTCCTTCTGCGTTGTTTCCTGTGGAGAGAAATAAAGAAAAAAGAAAAACGGCTTCACCAGGGAGCCTATGTTGTCCTTCTGCGTTGTTTCCTGTGGAGAGAAAAAATGAAAAAAAAAAAAATGGCTTCGCCAGGAAGCCTACGTTGTCCTTCTGAGTTGTTTCCTGTGGAGAGAAATAAAAAAGAAAAACGGCTTCACCAGGGAGCCTATGTTGTCCTTCTGCGTTGTTTCCTGTGGAGAGAAAAAAGAAAATAGAAAAACAGTTTTGCCAGGCATCACACATTGTCCTGCTTTTGTTACCTGTGGAAGCCTAGCCCTAATATTGCAGTGGCTGGACAGGGCGTATGAGGCCTATAAGTCCGCCAATTAATCTGTCCTATTTGCCTAGCTTAATTGCAGGACAGGATGTGTCAGGTCCATGAGCCCTGATAAATCATCTAATAATTATTTCCCTAGTTGCTACCTGCTGGAAAGGATGTGTGAGGCCCATAAATCCAGCCCATGAATGATCTTTGCCAGGAAGCTTGAGTTCCCCTGTTGTCTTTCTGCATTGTTTCCTGTGGAGAGAGAAAATGAAAAAGAAAAACAGCTTCCCCGGGAAGCTACGTTGTCCTTCTGCGTTGTTACCTGTGGAGAGAAAAAATGTAAAAAGAAAAACAGCTTTGCCATGAAGCTACGTTGCCATTCTGCGTTGTTTCCTGTGGAGAGAAAAAAATGAAAAAAGAAAACAGCTTCGGCAGGAAGCCTTCGTTGTCCTTCTGCGTTGTTTCCTGTGGAGAGAAAAAATGAAAAAAGAAAAACAGCTTCGCCAGGAAGCCTTCGTTGTCCTTCTGCGTTGTTTCTTGTGGAGAGAAAAAATGAAAAAAGAAAAACAGCTTCAGCGTAGGTTGTCCTTCTGCGTTGTTTCCTGTGTTCCTTGTCGTCTTCATTCTTCTGTCTCTGCTGATGTTCTTTTGGAAGTGAAGCAAATGTGCCTTACATATTGCATTAAGGCATATATTAATTATGGCCTATCCCTCCTAGCACTAATAAGCAGTTGCAGGACAGGGCGTGTCAGGCCCACAAGTCCAGCACATTTTCCTACTCCCTAACTTAGCTATGGACCCTATTTGTTAATACCCTATAACCTTACAACTAATCTGCTATATGTCACTAGCCACATGGCCAAACAGTCACATAGCTATGTTCTTGTGCATGTATGCAATGGCACTTTCATGCTTTTTCCCGTTGTCTTCATTCTTCTTCTTCATGGGGTTAGTACCTGTGGAGAGAGAGTAAAAATAAAAAAAAACAGCCATGTCAGGAAGCTTCCCTAGCCTTCACCGTTGTCTTCATTCTGTTGCTACTGTCTTCTGTATCTTCAACGTTGTCTTCTTAAGATCTCACCGTCTTTGTCTCAGGGCCTGTGAATAAAACTAAGTCTAAATGTTAGACAAAAAAAACATTAAGAAGTAAAAAGCAATAAAAATGCCTGAAGCCAGAGAATAAAAGAAGGTGATTTTCAACTCTGGCAATCTTCCCAGGCACACTGAATACAAATTTTTGAAAATTACAATAGAAAAAAGAAAATAAAAAGCAATAAAAATGCCTGAAACCAGGGAGGGCCTTCGTGCAATTAAACCTGGACATGATTTTCAACTCTGGCAATCTTCTCAGGCACACTCCATATACATTTTTTTAAAAATGACAACTGTAAGAGAAAATAAAAAACAATAAAAATGCCTAAAATCAGATAGTGTACCCACATGTAATAGGGCATGGTTTTCAATTCACAGGCACACTGCATATAAATTTTTAAAAACTTACACCTGTAAAAGAAAGATAAAAGCAATAAAAACGCCTGAAGCCAGAGAGTGTCCTCATGCAATTATGAAGCTGGGCATGATTTTCAACTGTGGCAATCTTCTCAAGCACACTGCATAAACATTTTTTTTTAAAATAACAGTAAGAGAAAATAAAAAGCAGTCAATAAACCAGACAGTGTACCCCTCATGTAATTAAAGGGCATGGTTTTCAACTCTCAAAACTTCACAGCAATAAAAATGCCTGAAGCCAGAGAGTGCCCTCATGCAATTAAAGCTGGGCATGATTTTCAACTCTGGCAATCTTCTCAGGCACACTGCATATACATTTTTTTGAAAATGACATGTAAGAGAAAATAAAAAGCAATAAAAATGCCTGAAGCCAGAGAGTGCCCTCATGCAATTATAAAGCTGGGCATGATTTTCAACTCTGGCAATCTTCTCAAGCACACTGCATAAACATTTTTTTTAAAAATAACACGTAAGAGAAAATAAAAAGCAGTCAATAAAAACGCCTAAAACCAGACAGTGTACCCCTCATGTAATTAAAGGGCATGGTTTTCAACTCTCAAAACTTCACAGCAATAAAAATGCCTGAAGCCAGAGAGTGCCCTCATGCAATTAAAGCTGGGCATGATTTTCAACTCTGGCAATCTTCTCAGGCACACTGCATATACATTTTTTTGAAAATGACATGTAAGAGAAAATAAAAAGCAATAAAAATGCCTGAAGCCAGAGAGTGCCCTCATGCAATTAAAGCTGGGCATGATTTTCAACTCTGGCAATCTTCTCAGGCACACTGCATAAACATTTTTTTTTAAAAATGACATGTAAGAGAAAATAAAAAGCAATAAAAATGCCTGAAGCCAGAGAGTGCTCTCATGCAATTAAAGCTGGGCATGGTTTTCAACTCTGAAAGCTTCACAGGCACACTGCATATAAATTTGAAAATTACAATACTAAAAAGAAAATTAAAAGTAATAAAAACGCCTGAAGCCAGATATAGTACTCTCATGCAATTAAAGAGCATGACTTTCACCTCCTGCAATCTTCTCAGGCACACTGCATGTAATTTTTTAAAAATAACACCTTGGAGAGAAAATAAAAAGCAATAAAAATGCCTGAAGCCACCAGAGAGTACTCCCATGCAACTAAAGAGCTTGACTTTCACCTCCTGCAATCTTCTCAGGCACACTGCATGTAATTTTTTAAAAATAACACCTTGGAGAGAAAATAAAAAGCAATAAAAATGCCTGAAGCCAGAGAGTGCTCTCATGCAATTAAAGAGCATGACTTTCACCTCCTGCAATCTTCTCAGGCACACTGCATGTAATTTTTTAAAAATAACACCTTGGAGAGAAAATAAAAAGCAATAAAAATGCCTGAGGCCTGAGAGTGCTCTCATGCAATTAAAGAGCATGACTTTCACCTCCTGCAATCTTCTCAGGCACACTGCATAAACATTTTTTTTAAAAATAACACGTAAGAGAAAATAAAAAGCAGTCAATAAAAATGCCTAAAACCAGACAGTGTACCCCTCATGTAATTAAAGGGCACGGTTTTCAACTCTCAAAACTTCACAGCAATAAAAATGCCTGAAGCCAGAGAGTGCCCTCATGCAATTAAAGCTGGGCATGATTTTCAACTCTGGCAATCTTCTCAGGCACACTGCATATACATTTTTTTGAAAATGACATGTAAGAGAAAATAAAAAGCAATAAAAATGCCTGAAGCCAGAGAGTGCTCTCATGCAATTAAAGAGCATGACTTTCACCTCCTGCAATCTTCTCAGGCACACTGCATGTAATTTTTTAAAACTAACACCTTGGAGAGAAAATAAAAAGCAATAAAAATGCCTGAAGCCAGAGAGTGCTCTCATGCAATTAAAGCTGGGCATGGTTTTCAACTCTGAAAGCTTCACAGGCACACTGCATATAAATTTGAAAATTACAATACTAAAAAGAAAATTAAAAGTAATAAAAACGCCTGAAGCCAGATATAGTACTCTCATGCAATTAAAGAGCATGACTTTCACCTCCTGCAATCTTCTCAGGCACACTGAATGTAATTTTTTAAAAATAACACCTTGGAGAGAAAATAAAAAGCAATAAAAATGCCTGAAGCCAGAGAGTGCTCTCATGCAATTAAAGAGCATGACTTTCACCTCCTGCAATCTTCTCAGGCACACTGCATGTAATTTTTTAAAAATGACACGTGAGAGAAAATAAAAAGCAATAAAAATGCCTGAAGCCAGAGAGTGCTCTCATGCAATTAAAGAGCATGACTTTCACCTCCTGCAATCTTCTCAGGCACACTGCATGTAATTTTTTAAAACTAACACCTTGGAGAGAAAATAAAAAGCAATAAAAATGCCTGAAGCCAGAGAGTGCAATCATGTAATTAAAGAGCATGACTTTCACCTCCTGCAATCTTCTCAGGCACACTGCATGTAATTTTTTAAAAATAACACCTTGGAGAGAAAAAAAAGCAATAAAAATGCCTGAAGCCAGAGAGTGCTCTCATGCTTTTAAAGCTGGGCATCATTTTCAACTCTGGCAATCTACTAGGGCACACTGTATATAAATTTTTACAAAATAAAACTAAGAGAAAATTAAAAGCAATAAAAAAAAATACCTGAAGCCAGAGAAGGCTCTCATGCAATTTTAACAGGCATACTGCATAAAAATTTATAAATATTACTTTAGTAAGAGAAAATCAAAAGCAATAAAAAGGCCTGAAGTCAGAGAGTATGCTCATGGAATTGAAATGACATGATTTTCAAACTCTGGCAATCTTCACAGGCACACTGCATATAGATTTTTAAATAATAAACCACCTGCAAGAGAAAATTAAAAGCAATAAATATGGCTATAAAGCCAGAAAATATGCTCAAGCAATTGAAAGGTGATTCTCACCCTCTGACAATGGAATGTCAGGGACGCTGCTAAAAATTCACTATCTACATTACCCAAAATAAAAGATGCAGCTAGAAGTAAGGTATTTATAGTTAGTTAGTAGGAAATAAATGTACAGATTCCATCATTGCTCATGTTCAACTTCATGGTTTCTAACACAGTTCAAATACTGTACAGCGCAAGCCTTTCCCTTTAGTCGCCTCTTACGACAGGCGGGAAATACCATGGGCACATTCTACAACCCCCAGCCCACAGGGGGACACATGCACCAAGAAAGTATCTACTCATACCATAAATGGTGGCAACTGTCAACAAAAGTGAAAATGAAAAGCCACAAATAAAAAGTGCCTGGAGCTAGAGAACATAATGATGCAATTAAAAGGGAGTTCCACCTCTGTCAATAATGTTAGGTACACTGCATATAAGTTACTTAAAAGTACCAATAGGAGAAAATTAAAAGCAATTAAACTGCTTGCATCCAAAGAATGTAAGCACACACAATAAAAGGTGGTAATGAAATCAGGCACATTGCATATATTTTAAAAATATCACCTGCTGAAAGAAAAAGTTAAAAAGTAATGAAAATCTTAAAAAAGTAATAAAATTAATAAAAAGTAATAAAAAGTAATAAAATTCTTGAAGCTAAAAAAATTACTACCTGTAAGAGAAAAATAAAAACAATAGAAATGCCTGAAGCCAGAAAGTGACATTCATGCAATAAAAGGGCATGACTTTCACCTCTGGCAATCTTATCAGACAAACTGCATATACATACATTTTTAAAAATCTCCCTTTAGTCGCCTCTTATGACAGGCAGGAAACACTGTGGGCATATTCTACAACCCCCAGCCCACAGGGGGACACATGCAGCCTCTCCACCTCGTAATAATAATTTGAGGCACACTGCATATAGGTTATCTTAAAAAGTACCAAAAAAATAGCCTGAAGCCAGAGAGTATACTCATGCAATGGAAGTGATTTCCACCTTTTTGCAATAATCTGTGACACATTGCACAAAAAGAATGTCTCATGTGCCATTTCCCTGTCGTCACCAGTACTCATGCAATGAAGGTGAATTCCACCTTGTGCAATAATCTGTGACACATTACACAAAAAGAATGTCTCATGTGCCATTTCCCTGTCATTGCTTACTTCTGTCTTGCACATTGTCTTGCCAGGCAGAAAGAGATATTCAATGCTTCTGTACATGTTGTCTTCATTTCATCTTCTCCTTCCAAGAGGAGCACTTCTTCCATGGGGAGCACTTCCTGTAAAGAAACTAAGACGAAAAGAAAGACGTTAATACATGCACACAAAACAGTCACATATGCAAATATCTTGACATATAGATCCTGCATGTAGATTAATGAGGTTGCAGGCTATTTTTTTCTGTTGATCATCCTCTTCAGCTGTCTTCTACATCCTGTACATTGTTTCCTTCTGTGAAAAGAAAAAATAAAAACAGCCTTGCCAGGCAATAAAAAGTGATGTTGCTTGCATCTGTACATGTTGTCTTCATTTCATCCTCTTCTTCCATGGGGAGCACATCCTGTAGGTCCTGTGAAGAAACTAAGACTAAAACAGACACATTAGTATACATGTACACAAAACAATTACCAATACATAATTACACATAGCATTACCCACCAAGAATTAAAATGAACACTGCAAAAATAACTCAAGCCAAAGAGAGAAACATGCATATACACAGTGACTTTCTTCTTTGGCAATAATACTCTCAAGCACCCTGCATTGAGATTATTAGAATAAATTGATAAAAAAAAATGATAAAACAATAAAATGCCTAAAGCCAGAGAGTATTCTCATACACTTAAAAAAAGTGACTTCCACCATTGGCAGAAATACTCTCAAGCACTCTGCATAGAGGATAATAAGAATAAATTAATAAAAAAAAAATAAAACAATAAAATGTCTGAAGCCAGAGAGTATTTTCATGCACTTAAAAAAGGTGACTTCCACCTTTGGCAGTAATACTCTCAAGCACTGCATAAAAATAATAGAATAAATTAATCCAAAAAAAAAGGTTAAAACAATAAAATGCTTAAAGCCAGAGAGAATCCTCATGCACAAAAAGGTGACTTCCACCTTTGGCAATAATACTCTCAAGCACCCTGTGAAGAGATTATTAGAATAATTTAATTTTTATTAAAGAGCTCGAGACTATCATATTCCGTTTTATCTGGGCAGGCCGTCGAGATAAAATTAAACGTAGTACCTTAATTGGTTCATTTGAGCAGGGAGGTTTAAAGGCACCGGATATCAATTCTTTTATTAAAAGTCTCAAATGCACCTGGGTTAATCGTTACACTAATGATACCCCTGCTGACTGGAAATTATTTTTCGATTTTTATCTCCAAGCTTATGGAAAGCGTTTTCTTTTTAATTGTAATTTCCAGATTAATGATATTTTACTCGACAATTTATTTTTGAAGGATGTGTGTAAGGCTTGGTCTACTTATTCTTACAGGTATCCGACTGATAATTTTGAGAATGAAATTATATGGAATAATTCCTCAATTAAAATAAATGGTAAACTGTTGTTTTATAATTTTATGTATGAAAAGGGGGTAGTAAAGGTTGCTGATTTAATGGATAATGTTAACCATCCTTTATCACTTATCAATTTCAGGAGGAAATTTTCGCTTCATACGTTTCCCTTTACTTTGTATTACGGTATTATCTCAGCAATTCCTAGACATTGGAAAGAAAACTTTTGTATTCAGAATGTTAATCTTGCTGAGGATGATGTTTCAGTTAATGTTTATGAAGTTCCGCTTAATTCTCGGTATATTTATAAATCACTAATAAATAGTATCATTGTGGCCCCCGGTTGCAATTAATAAATGGAATAATGAGTTTCAGCTCGATGATGCACAATGGCAGACAATATTCCGTATTCCGTTTGCTTCATGTACTGAGAGCAAGTGACGCTTCTCTCAGTTTCGCTTCCTTCACCGCTTTTTAGGGACTAATTATTTACTTGCTAGAATGAATATTACTGAAAATCAACGGTGTACTTTTTGCGGTGCTTATGATGAGACTATTGAACATCTGTTTTGGGAATGTATGCATACTTCTTCTTTTATTTTAGATGTAGAGCAATCGATTGTAGGTAGGCAGTTTATTCTAAGTAAACATGACATATTTTTGGATACAACCTTATCTTATGCCACCCTTTCAATTTCTTATCCTCCATTTGAAATACTATGTATTTAGTCAGAAACTAAAAAACGATATCCCAAGAGTAAATCACTTTATGAACAAATTTAAGTTTGCCTTGCAAGTGGAAAATTATCTTCAAAGAACAAAGGGTAATCGAAAAATTCCATATGAAAATTTTTGTGCTGTATTTAGCCATAGTAATTACTTATTTGATTGATTTATCACCCTATGTCTACATCTTAGTTAGGTTTTTGCGAGAGGGAGGTTGTCTCTTAACTTGATTGTGATGTGAGTGATTATATTACTTAATAGAAAAGTGTTTTGTAAGGAAAATTGTGACAAGGTAGTCTACGATTTCATGTTGTATATAGTTATTAGTTTGTTAAGAACCCAGTGCGCAATGCAGAAAAATGATAGATAGAAAAAACAATGGATGATTGTTTGAATGAAGTAGAGTATTATTATGTTAATAAAATGTTAATACATTTATAAATTGATTTCAAAATAACAAAAGAGAAAGAACAATAAAGATGGAGTTAAAAAAAAAAAAAAAAAAAAGAATAATTTAATCGAAAAGATAAAAAAAAAATAGCCTGAAGCCAGAGAGTAAATTCACGCAATTCAAAAGGTGACTTTCACCTTTAGAATTATTAAACTCTCAGATGCTATGCATAGAGTTCATTAGAAAAAAATTAATCAAAAAAAAACATGAAAAAAAGTAAATGAAATAATGCCTGAACCCTCAGAGTATTATCATGCACTTAAAAAGGTGACTTCCACCTTTGGCAGTAATACTCTCAAGCACTCTGCATAGAAATAATACAATTAATCCAAAAAGATAAAAATGCCTGAAGCCAGAGAGCAAATTCATGCAATTCAAAAACTGACTTTCACCTTTGCAATTATTAAACTCTCAGATGCTATGCATAAGAGTTCATTAGAAAAAAATTAAGTAAATGAAATAATGCCTGAACCCTCAGAGTATTATCATGCACTTAAAAAGGTGACTTCAACCTTTGGCAATAATACTCTCAAGCACCCTGCATAGAGATAACAAGAATAAATAAAAAAAAAAATAATGTAAAAACAATAACATGCCTGAAGCCAGAGAGTAGTATCATGCACTTAAGAAGGTGACTTCCACCTTTGGCAATAATACTCTCAAGCACCCTGCATAGAGATAACAAGAATAAATAAAAAAAAAAATAATGTAAAAACAATAACATGCCTGAAGCCAGAGAGTAGTATCATGCACTTAAGAAGGTGACTTCCACCTTTGGCAGTAATACTCTCAAGCACTCTGCATAGAAATAATAGAATAAATTTTCAAGCACTTAAAAAGGTGACTTCCACCTTTTGCAATAATACTCTCAAGCACCCTGTGAAGAGATTATTAGAATAATTTAATAAAAAAAGATAAAAAAAAAATGCCTGAACCCAGAGAGCAAATTCATGCAATTCAAAAAGTGACTTTGCAATTATTAAACTCTCAGATGCTATGCATAGAGTTCATTAGAAAAAAATTAATCAAAAAAAAAAACATGAAAAAAAGTAAATGAAATAATGCCTGAACCATCAGAGTATTATCATGCACTTAAAAAGGTGACTTCCACCTTTGGCAGTAATACTCTCAAGCACTCTGCATAGAAATAATACAAATAATTAATCCAAACAGACAAAAAAAAAAATGCCTGAAGCCAGAGAGCAAATTCATGCAATTCAAAAAGTGACTTTCACCTTTGCAATTATTAAACTCTCAGATGCTATGCATAAGAGTTCATTAGAAAAAAATTAATCAAAAAAAAAAAAACATGAAATGAAATAGTGCCTGCCCTCAGAGTATTATCATGCACTTAAAAAGGTGACTTCCACCTTTGGCAGTTATACTCTCAAGCACTGCATAAAAATAATAATAGCAAAAATTAATCAAAAAAAAAAAAGGTTGAAACAATAAAATGCTTGAAGCCAGAGAGAATCCTCATGCACTTAAAAAGGTGACTTCCACCTTTGGCAATAATACTCTCAAGCACCCTGTGAAGATATTATTAGAATAATTTAATCAAAAAAGATAAAAAAAATGCCTGAAGCCAGAGAGCAAATTCATGCAATTCAAAAACTGACTTTCACCTTTGCAATTATTAAACTCTCAGATGCTATGCATAGAGTTCATTAGAAAAAAATTAATCAAAAAAAAAAAAAACATGAAAAAAAGTAAATGAAATAATGCCTGAACCCTCAGAGTATTATCATGCACTTAAAAAGGTGACTTCCACCTTTGGCAATAATACTCTCAAGCACTCTGCATAGAGATAACAAGAATAAATAAAAAAAAAAATAATGTAAAAACAATAACATGCCTGAAGCCAGAGAGTAGTATCATGCACTTAAGAAGGTGACTTCCACCTTTGGCAGTAATACTCTCAAGCACTCTGCATAGAAATAATAGAATAAATTTTCATGCAATTAAAAAGGTGACTTTCACCTTTGGCAGTAATACTCTCAAGCACCCTGTGAAGAGATTATTAGAATAATTTAATCAAAAAAGATAAAAAAAAATATATATTTATACTAGCAGCCGAAATTTTAGCCATAAAAGTAATAAATAATAATAATATAAAAGGTATTTCCATGGCTAATAATGAGGTTAAACTGTTACAATACGCTGACGACACTTCTTTTTTTATTGATGGTACCGAGGAGTCCCTAAAGACGATTCTCCATGTATTAAATGAATTGAAAGAGGCCTCTGGCCTCACAATTAATATTTCAAAATCTAGTCTTTTTCCACTTGGCCCTTACGTTATTCGCAATCCTGCATTTGTTAGTGACCTCGATATTATTTCTACGCACGGGCCAGTAACTGTCCTAGGTATAACTTTCACTACAAATAGAGAAGACCTTCATCGTTTAAATTATGTGCCGAAACTTTCAAGACTGAAAACTATTTTGAACGGTTGGTCCTTAAGAGACATTACACCCATTGGAAGAAACGTAATTGTAAAAACGTTTGCACTCTCCCAACTTGTTTTTCTATTTCTTGTATTACCCAGTCCACCAATACCCTTTATTAAAGAAATTGAGAGTGCAATCTTTAATTTCATTTGGTCTGGAAATCCAGACAAAATAAAACGTTCGCTAATTATGAATCCTGTTAAAGAAGGTGGTTTAAAAGTCACTCATATTCACAGTTTTATTAATAGTCTTAAATGTACATGGGTCAAAAGGTATTGTTCTACTTCAGAGAGCCCTTGGAAATTGTTTTGGGACATATCTCTATCTGCTATAGGAAAGCAATTTTTTTTCAGTGTAATTGTTCAAAAAATGATGTCGCTGATATTCGCAATACTTTTATAAAGGAGGTCGTCACTGCGTGGTGTAGTGTTTCATTTACTGAGCCGACTGAAAATTTCGGTAATCAGATTATTTGGAATAATAGTTTTATCCGTATTAATAATTCCGTTGTTATATATCACCAGCTTTATAAGAAAAATGTGTTATATGTAAGAGACCTTTTTGATCAAGAAGGAAAACCACTAGATTTTAATAGATTCATCCACCGTTTCCAGATCGAGAGATTCCCCTTTCCCCTATTTTTTGGTTTAATTCATAGTATACCACGAAGCTGGAAAATGGCTGGATTTCAGCTTGATGACCCAGAAAGTAATGATAATTTGTTAGAGAGAATATTACACGCACCACGGGTTTCACAATACATATATAATTTACAAGCTAAGCGAAATGTCACTGAACCAACAGCTGTTAAAAAATGGAAGGGACAATACGTAGATATTGGAACAAATGATTGGGAGAGTTTTTTCAACATGTCTAGAAAGGTCGCCTCTGACGTTAAGTTACAGTACTTTCAATACCGTTTTCTTCATAGGATTATGGCCACGAATAAGCTCTTGTATGCCATGGGGAAGGTGGAATGTGACCAATGTTCCTTTTGTAAAATAGAAATAGAAAGCCTTGAACACCTTTTTTGGGACTGCAGTATTACTTCAGCCTTTATTCTTGATGTTGAATTTCTTTTCTTAAGGAAACAATTCTTTTTTTCTAAGTATGATATTTTCTTTGGATTCGGGAAAGGTTCTATTCACCCATTTAATTATCTCATTTTAAACATGAAGAATTATATTTATCATTGTAAGAGACAAGGCGAGCTGCCAAATATCGATGTATTTTTTCACAAATTTAAGTTTGCAATGAGAATTGAAAGATATAATCAACACAAAAAGTTTAGAAAGAAAAATATGGTGTCTTATGTAGAACTGAAAGAAGCTTTCAATATGTGTAATGGTTTATTTGATTTTGATTATAAAGTATATAAACCCACATGTACATATGTAGGCATATAGGGGTCGATCGAAGTAGGAAGATGTATATAAATATAAATTTTTGTAATTTGTTTTTGTATTTCAATAATTTGCAATGAGAATTTAAAAGAATAGTTAACAAAAAGGATTAAGATAGAGCATTATGGTGTCCTACGTAGAACTGAAAGAAGTGTTTGATATGTGTAATGGTTTATTAGTATCGATAATGAGATTTTTTGATTTATGATTTCTTAAGTATGATGTTTAAAATTTAACAGGTATTAATATATGATGGAGTCGATCGTTGTAAGAAGATGCAAAATTTATGTTATCTGCGTTTGTATTATTAAGTGCGACTCGGACAGATACCTACTTGTAAATGTTTTTTTCAAATTTGAATTGATGATAACGTCATTTAATAATTGGATTACTTTAACAACTATGTATTACATTGAATTATTTCCGGAAAATATTTGAATAAATGGAGGACAAAAAAAAAAAAAAAAAAGAATAATTTAATCAAAAAAGATAAAAAAAAATGCCTGAAGCCAGAGAGCAAATTCATGCAATTCAAAAAGTGACTTTCACCTTATACTCTCAGATGCTATGCATAGAGTTCATTAGAAAAAAATTAATCAAAAAAAAAAAACATGAAAAAAAGTAAATGAAAAAGGTGACTATCTCCTTTGGCAATTATAAAACTCTCTTCATCCTCCAATCGTTACGAAGACCATCGCCTGCTTCATAAATATATTTGCTTGTTTGTCTTTAAATGGTTGATGACCTTACAATATTAACTTACAATGCGAGAGGTCTACGGAATCATAACAAAAGACGACGTTTATTTTCGTACCTTCACCGGTCAAAGTCTCATATTTCCTTCATACAGGAAACCCATAGTTTACCAACGGATGAAAAAATATGGAAAAATGAATGGGGAGGAAACGTTATTTTCTCGCATGGTACTCAGCTGTGGTGTCTCGATTTTATTCAACCCCACCGTGGATTTTGAAATTAAAAAGTGTGTTAACCATGATGGAGGAAGATTTATTATAGCTGAAGTAACTCTCACTAATAAAAATTTAACAGTCGTCGCTTTATACGGACCTAATATAGACACCCCAAGCTTTTTTGTCCAACTCTTCAACAGTATTACAACGTTTTCTACGGAGAACTTGATCATAGGCGGGGATTTTAATTTCGTCTTTAATTTAGCCCTAGATAAAAAGGGTGGACAGCAAAGAACCAACTTCAAAGCAAGGAATGAGTGTTTGTCTTACATGACTGGTTTGTCTCTCACTGACATCTGGAGAGAAAGGAACCCTCGAAGCAAAGGCTTTACCTGGTCCTCTAACATTTTATCAGGTCTGCATTGTCGGTTAGATTTTTTTCTAATTTCGCGACACATGTTACATTCTGTAAAAGACGTTTCTCATTCCCCAGGGATCCAATCGGACCATTCTTTTGTCAATCTGTCACTTAGTCTTCTTACTGAAAAACGAGGTCCAGGTTACTTACTCCAGGACTCAGATTATTTGGATATTATCACTAACGTCATTAATTCTTTTGAAGAAACCAATACCTACTCGAATCCTTCATCACGTTGGGAAGGCCTAAAGTTTATTTTACGTAAGGAGAGTATGAAGTTTGCAAAAGGACAAGCGAAAGCAAGGAGGCGGAGGGAAAACGAGCTCACAAGTGAAGTTGCTAATCTAGAGCAGACACTATATATATCTGATTCTACTGAAGTTCGAACTAAACTTAACGATGCTCGTAATGAACTTCTCTTATTCTACGACATCAAACTTCAAGGTACCATCATTCGATCCAGGGCTCGCTGGGTCGAACAGGGAGAAAAGAACACTAAATATTTTCTTAACCTAGAAAGACGTAATAAGACTTGTAATACTATCCATAAAATTTGTGATGAAAATGGAAATACGTATATTAATGGAAAATCTATTTTACACAATATTAAATGTTTTTACGAGAATTTATATGTTAGCAATACCTGCTCCCCACAGTTAATTTTGGATGATATCCCCCTTCCCCCTTTAGCAATGATGATTTTTCTACGTGTGAAGGTGAATTGGATCTGAATGAATGCAGCCTATCTCTTAATTCCTCCAAAAACGATAAGTCTCCTGGAAGTGACGGGCTTTCTGTAAATTTCTATAAAAAGTTTTGGCATCTCATTGGTAATTATGTAGTTGACTCTTTCTTACGAGCAGTCTAGAGGGATAATTACCCTCATCCCTAAACCCGATAAAGATGCCAATCTCTTGAAAAATTACAGACCAATTTCACTACTGAACACGGACTATAAAATTGGGGCAAAAGCGATTGCGACAAGGCTTAAGCGTGTCATTAGTAATATTATTAGCCCAAATCAAACTGGTTTCCTACAGGGTCGTTTCATCGGAGAAAATGTTCGTTTTGTTTTAGACCTCATTGATTACACCAATCGCAAAAACATGTCAGGATTTTTGTTATTTGTAGACTTTGAGAAGGCTTTTGACAGGTTAGAATGGAATTTTATCATAAGTTGCCTACGCTACTTTAAATTTGGCCATAGTTTCATTCAATGGGTGTACACCTTTTACAACAATGCTACTTCATGTGTTTGTAACAATGGACACTCTACAGGTTTTTTTCCTGTGAGACGAGGCGTACGCCAAGGTTGTCCACTCAGTCCGTACCTTTTCATTTTGTGCACTGAAGTATTAGCTATCTATACAAGCCGGAGCAGACTAAAGGGTATTATGGTTGAAGGTAAAGAAACAAAACTTCTCCAGTATGCTGACGACACTACTTTTATACTTGATGGCAGTCGTGAATCTCTTGATGAGACCCTTCAAATTCTTAACTTGTTTGAAAGAGCATCCGGTTTAACTATCAACACTTCTAAGTCAATTCTTTTCCCTCTCGGTACTTTCATCCAGAGACCCCCTGAATTTGTTCACTTATACACCCTTAAATTCTCTTCTGGTCCAGTTAAAATGTTAGGCATCACTTTTAATCATAATGGCAACGATCTCTTCAGGCTAAATTCCACTCCAAAGTTATCTAGACTTAAAAGTTGTCTTTGAGTTTGGTCTACGAGAGACCTAACCCCGGCCGGCCGTACTCTTTTGATCAAAACTTTTGGATTATCACAATTAGTTTATCTTTTTATAACTCTTCCCGACCCACCTCCCTCTTTTATCAAGGATGTTGTGAAAGTTTTATATGATTTTATCTGGGCGGGTAACCAAGATGAAGTTAAAAGGAGTTGCATTATCAATAATTTCAATAAAGGGGGCCTGAAGGTAGTTCATATTCCAAGTTTTATAAAAAGCTTAAAATGTACGTGGGTTAAGCGGTATTGTGATAATAGTGAGGGAGTTTGGAAAGTGTTCTTTGATGAAAGTTTGTCTGCTGTGGGAAGAAAGCTTATTTTTCAATGTAACTGTAAATCTAATGATCTTCCCGTTATTCCTAATCAATTTGTTTATCATACTGTGAGAGCTTGGCTGGATGCAACTTTTCATTTACCTGTTGAAAATTTTGGAGATCAAGTTGTATGGAATAATCACTTTATCCGCATAAACAATATACCGATCTACTATGATTTTATGTTCAGTAATGGCGTTAAAGTTTGTTTCCGACTTTTTCAATAATGATGGTAGCCCGCTAAGTTATCAGTCTTTTAGGGAGAAGTTTCATTTAAATGATTTCCCGTTTACAACATATTGGGGTCTTATCCGCAGTATTCCTGTGCATTGGAAAGAGTCTGGTTGTTTTCCAAGTAACATAAATAATTCTTGTATAGAATTCTTAGATAAAATTCTACAGTCAAATCGTACTTCACAGCGCTTATAAAATGGAAAACAGAGTTTCCCCACATAACCACTGAAGAGTGGGATGGAATATTTGTCATGCCATGGCAATCAGTCTCAGAAACCAAACTCTCCTACTTTCAATTCCGTTTCCTCCAAAGAATTCTCCCTACGAATAAACTCTTAACTGTAATGGGTATTTCTGAATCTGATTTATGTTATTTTTGCAACTCTAAGACTGAAACACTAAGTCATCTTTTTGTTGAATGTAATCATGTAGCTTCATTTTTAAGTGATGTTGAAACTTTTTTGTTTGGTTCTGAAATTCATTTTTCAAAAGAGGATATCTTTTTTGGTTATCAAAAGCAAAAGCTTCATCCTTATAATTTCCTCATTCTCCACCTAAAATGTTTTATTTTTAGCATGAAATGTCAAAATAAGAATTTAAATTATGTTGACTTTCTGCATAAATTTCAATTTGCCCTTCGAGTAGAGAAGCATATTTATGTAAACAGTAAAAAACGAGGTAAAAGTGTTATAAACTTCATGGATCTTAAAGATGCTTTTGCACACTGTAATTTCTTCTCGGACATTTAAAAGGGAATTGTTGGGAGATACTGTACGTAGGACTCGTTCTGGTGGTCCCTAAAATCGACTTGCTTCTTTCCAGGTATTCATGTTTACTGATGCGTTTAGACTCACGCGTATAACTATTCGCTTACTCCAGCTCACTGTTATTTTCTTCTTGAATTGTTATGTATTGTGATATACAGCCCACTGTTAAAACACCTTTATTCGATTGTGGGTATTTATTGACTTTTTGTAAACATTTCTTGCATTGTTTGAGCTATTTTACGCAATACCTACCATGTAAATATTAGTCATACAGCCAATCTTTAAGCACGATGGTAAATATTATAAAATAAGGAAATTCAAAATTCAATACAGACATGGAGGATAAAAAAAAAAAAAATTATAAAACTCTCAGATGCTATTCAAAGAGCTTATTAGAAAAAATTGATAAAAAAAATCATAAAAAAAGTAAATGAAGTGCCTGAACCCTCAAGAGTATTATCATACACTTAAAAAGGTGACTTCCACCTTTGGCAATTATAAAACTCCCAGATGCCATGCAGGGAAAAAATCATGAAAAAAGAGAGTATTATCATGTACTGAAAAAGGTGATTTCCACCTTTGGCAATATTACTCTCAAACACCCTGCATAGATATTATTAGAATAAATCAGTCAAAAAAGATAATAAAAAATAATGAAATGCCTGAAGCTAGAGAGAAAACTTATGCACTTAAAACTGTGATTTCCACCTTTGGCAACTGTACTCGAGCACCCTGCAAAGCGATTATTAGAATTTAATCCAAAAAGATGAAAAAATGCCTGAAGCCAGAGAGCAAACTCATGCACTTAAAAAGGTGACTTTCACCTTTGGCAATTATAAACTCTCAGATGCCATGCATATAGTTCATTAGAAAAAATTAATAAAAAAATCATAAAAAAAGTAAATGAAATGCCTGAAGCCTCAGAGTATTATCATACACTAAAAAGGTGACTTCCACCTTTGGCAATTATAAAACTCCCAGATGCCATGCAGGGAAAAAATCATGAAAAAAGAGAGTATTATCATGTACTGAAAAAGGTGATTTCCACCTTTGGCAATATTACTCTCAAACACCCTGCATAGATATTATTAGAATAAATCAGTCAAAAAAGATAATAAAAAATAATGAAATGCCTGAAGCTAGAGAGAAAACTTATGCACTTAAAACTGTGATTTCCACCTTTGGCAACTGTACTCGAGCACCCTGCAAAGCGATTATTAGAATTTAATCCAAAAAGATGAAAAAATGCCTGAAGCCAGAGAGCAAACTCATGCACTTAAAAAGGTGACTTTCACCTTTGGCAATTATAAACTCTCAGATGCCATGCATATAGTTCATTAGAAAAAAATTAATAAAAAAAATCATAAAAAAAGTAAATGAAATGCCTGAAGCCTCAGAGTATTATCATACACTAAAAAGGTGACTTCCACCTTTGGCAATTATAAAACTCCCAGATGCCATGCAGGGAAAAAATCATGAAAAAAGAGAGTATTATCATGTACTGAAAAAGGTGATTTCCACCTTTGGCAATATTACTCTCAAACACCCTGCATAGATATTATTAGAATAAATCAGTCAAAAAAGATAATAAAAAATAATGAAATGCCTGAAGCTAGAGAGAAAACTTATGCACTTAAAACTGTGATTTCCACCTTTGGCAATTGTACTCGAGCACCCTGCAAAGCGATTATTAGAATTTAATCCAAAAAGATGAAAAAAATGCCTGAAGCCAGAGAGCAAACTCATGCACTTAAAAAGGTGACTCGCAAGACATACAGTATTAATGTTTAAAAACTTCCACCTGTAGGAGAATATTACAAGCATGCTCAAAAGACATTACTCAAAGATATTATATGCTCAAGTAAGAAAAAGGTGATTTTTACCCTCTGGCAATAGTGTTGAGCACCCTGCTAAAAAATTTGTGTTTTTTATATTAACCTAAAGAAAAGAGTTATTGAAAATGCATGCAGGTAGAAGTCAGTTACTCAGTTAGTTGGTTTGTTTGTTAGTTAGTTAGTTTGTTAGTGAGTTAGTTTGTTAGTTAGAAATAAAGATTCAAATATTCTTCATATTCACATTTGGTTTCAAACACAGTTCAAATACTGTACAGCAAAAGCCTTTCCCTTTAGTCGCCTCTTAAGACAGGCGGGAAATACCATGGGCATATTCTACAACCCCTAGCCCACAGGGGGATACATGCAGCCAGAAAGTATACTCAAACAGTAAATAGTGGGATTGCCAACCCTCATCTTTGGCACACAGCAAAAACTTTTTTTTTTAAAAAAAATTCCCAAAAGAGAAAATCCAAAGCAATAAAAAGTGCCTGAACCCAAAAGAGAGCACACCTTTGCTATTAAAAAGTGATTTAACCTCATGTATCATAATCAGGCACACTTTATATATTGGTTATTAAAAAAATTACCAACAGAGGAAAATTAAAAACATTATACAATGAACTGCAGAGAGTATATACACGTACAATAAAAGGTAGTTTTGACCAATTATATCAGGCACATTGCATATATTTTAAAAAATGTAACCTGAAAGAAAAATTTTAATGTTACAAAAATTCCTGAAGCCACAGGGAATACTCATTCAATAAAAAGGAGATTCACCTCTGGCAATGATGTCAGGCACCAAGATAAGATCAAAACAATAAAATGGATGCAGCCAGAGAGAATAACCCAGACAATAAACCTCTGGCAATTATCTCATGTACACGACATGTATTTGAAATATTACTTTGTAAAGAAAGTTATTTGTAAACAATCATTATACCTGAAGCCAGAGACTATATCCATGCAATGAAAAGGAATTACCATCTCTGGCAATGGCTTCACAGTTAAAAAAAATAGTTTCAAAAACATAACAGAACAAGAATCTAAAAAAAAAAATTAAATTTGACTCCATACAATAAAAGGAATAAAATGTGGTGACATCAACCAATAATAATTCTACACATTATATTTTAAATAATACTACCTAAAACAGGCTAAGCAATAAAATTGCATGAAGCCAGAGGGTATACTCATGCAATGAAGGTGAATTCCACCTTTTGCAATAATCTGTGACACATTACACAAAAAGAATGTCTCATGTGCCATTTCCCTGTCATCATCAGTACTCATGCAATGAAGGTGAATTCCACCTTTTGCAATAATCTGTGACACATTACACATAAAGAATGTCTTATGTGCTGTTTCCCTGTCATTGCTTTCTTCTGTCTTCTAAGTTGTCTTACCAGGCAGGAAATGAGATATTGAATGCTTCTGTACATGTTGTCTTCATTTCATCTTCTTCTACCAAGGGGAGCACTTCCTATAAAGAATCTAAGACTAAAAGAAAGATGTTAATACATGCATACAAAACACTTACAAAACAATAAACTGCCTGAAGCAAACTCAATTCACTTAAACAGCACTCTGCAAAGAGATTATTAGAATAAGTAACTCAAAAAAGATTAAAAAAAATAAATAAAAAAAGACAATAAAATGCCTGAAGTTAGAGAGCATAGTCAGGCAATTAAAAAGTGGGATCTATCTCAGGCATTGATTTAAAGCACACCACTATAAGTTTTAAAATATAACCAAAAAGTAAAGCACTCTGCAAAGAGATTATTAGAATTAGTAACTCAAAAAAGATAAAAAAGTTAAAAAAAAAAAAAACAATAAAATGCCTGAAATTAGAGAGCATAGTCATGCAATAAAAAAGTGGGATCTATCTCAGGCATTGATTTCAAGCACACCAGTATAAGTTTTAAAATATAACCAAAAAGTAAAGCACTCTGCAAAGAGATTATTAGAATTAGTAACTCAAAAAAGATAAAAAAATAAATAAAAAAAGACAATAAAATGCCTGAAGTTAGAGAGCATAGTCAGGCAATTAAAAAGTGGGATCTATCTCAGGCATTGATTTCAAGCACACCACTATAAGTTTTAAAATATAACCAAAAAGTAAAGCACTCTGCAAAGAGATTAGAGTTAGTAACTCAAAAAAGATAAAAAAGTTAAAAAAAAGAAACAATAAAATGCCTGAAATTAGAGAGCATAGTCATGCAATAAAAAAGTGGGATCTACTGTATCTTAGGCATTGATTTCAAACACACCACTATAAGTTTTAAAATATAACCAAAAGGTAAAGCACTCTGCAAAGAGATTATTAGAATTAGTAACTCAAAAGAGATAAAAAAAAATTAAAAATAAACAATAAAATGCTTGAAGTTAGAGAGCACAGTCAGGCAATAAAAAAGTGGGATCTATTTGAGGCATTGATTTCAAGCACACCACTGTAAGTTTTAAAATATAACCAAAAAGTGAAACTCATTAAAATGCCTGCAACTGTGCACAAATATCTTCATTAATACTCAGCAATGATTTCAGACACACTGCATGGAGATTGAAAAAGTTACCCCAAGAGGAATTGAAAAACAATTGAAATGCCTGCAGCCAGGGTGTATAATTATGCAATAAAAATGTGTTTTCACCTCTGACAATCAGTTCAGGCATATGGCATTTAAGTTATTTAAAAAAATGATGAAAAGAGAAAAAAAACAAAACAAAACCAATAAAAATGTATGCAGCCAGAGTTTGAATATGATTCTGGCAATTATCTCCAGCACTGAATATTTTTTAAATATAACCCTAAGAGAGAGCATAACCCTTAAAAACAATTGTAACTGCAGCCAGAGAGTATGCTCATACAATGAAATGTGGAATTGGAATACACCTCCGGCATACAGATCTTTTTTCAAAAATTACCCTACAGAGAAAGTTAATCTAACAATGATCATTATGCCTGCAACTATTGAGTGCATTCATGCAATATATGGAAATTTCTACCTTTAGCAATGACTTCAGGCACACTGTTATAAAAATTTCCAAAACAAAACAAAAACTTTAACAACCAACACCAGAAAGACGAGCCAGCAACCCAAGGAATACATACATACAAGAAAAGGAATAATAAGATAGTGCTTCCACCAATGATCTCAGGCACAAAACATATCATTTTACTACTCTCCCAAAGGAGCAAAGTAAAATCAAGAATAATGCCTGATTTCAGAAAGTATACTCATGCAATGAAGGTGATTTCCACCTTTTGCAATATCTCTGACACATTGCACAAAAAGAAGGTCTCATGTCAGTTTTCTGTTATCATCTTCTGTCTTCTACATCCTCTGCCTAAGTGTCTTCTGTTGGGAGAAAAAATAAAAACAGCCTTGACAGGCAGTAAAAGGAGATCTTGCAATCTTCTGTACATGTTGTCTTCATTCCATCTTCATCATCTTCATCCTCTTCTTTGAATTCCATGGGAAGCACATCCTGTAGGTCCTGTAATGAAACAGACTAAAAACAGAGAAACTAAAATACATGCACTCAAACAATTACATATGAACATATCTTGACATAATTACTTAGAGAACAAAAATTAAGTGCAGCAAAAAGTGTCTGAAGCCTGAAAGCATCATTATTCAATAAAAAGATTATTTCAACTCTAAGCAATAATCTCAGGCAGCCTGCATATAGATTTAAGATGATTCTTTTTTCCTGTCATCGTCTTCTGTCTTCTACATTCTATGGCTTTGTTGTCTTCTGTGGAAAGAAAAATAAAAACAGCCTTGCCAGGCAATTAAAAGTGATGTTGAATGAATCTGTACTTGTTGTCTTCCTTCCATCTTCATCCTCTTCTTCCGTGGGGAGCACATCCTGTAGATCCTGTAAAGAAACTAAGACTAAAAACAGAGAAACTAAAATACATGCACTCAAACAATTACATATGAACATATCTTGACATAATTACTTAGAGAACAAAAATTAAGTGCAGCAAAAAGCGTCTGAAGCCTGAAAGCATCATTATTCAATAAAAAGATTATTTCAACTTTAAGCAATAATCTCAGGCAGCCTGCATATAGATTTAAGATGTTGCATGCTTTTTTTCCTGTCATCGTCTTCTGTCTTCTACATCCTCTGCTCTGTTAACGTTGTCTTCTGTCTGTGGAGAGAAAAAATAAAAACAGCCTTGACAGGCAGTAAAAGGAGATCTTGCAATCTTCTGTACATGTTGGTCTTCATTCCATCTTCATCCTCTTCTTGGAATTCCATGGGGAGCACATCCTGTAGATCCTGTAAAGAAACTAAGACTAAAAACAGAGAAACTAAAATACATGCACTCAAGCAATTACAAATGAACATATCTTGACATTATTACTTGGAAAAACAAAACTAAATACAACAAAGTGTCTGAAGCCTGAGAGGATCTTTATTAAATAAAAAGGTTATTCACACTGCATATAGATTTAAGATGATTCTTTTTTCCTGTCGTCTTTTTCTGTCTTCTACATTCTATGGGTTTTTTGTCTTCTGTGGAAAGAAAAATAAAAACAGCCTTGCCAGGCAATTAAAAGTGATGTTGAATGAATCTGTACTTGTTGTCTTCCTTCCATCTTCATCCTCTCCTTCCGTGGGGAGCACATCCTGTAGATCCTGTAAAGAAACTAAGACTAAAAACAGAGAAACTAAAATACATGCACTCAAACAATTACATATGAACATATCTTGACATAATTACTTAGAGAACAAAAATTAAGTGCAGCAAAAGTGTCTGAAGCCTGAGAGCATTATTATTCAATAAAAAGATTATTTCAACTTTAAGCAATAATTTCAGGCACACTGCATATAGATTTAAGATGTTGCATGCTATTATTTCCTGTCATCGTCTTCTGTCTTCTACATCCTCTGCTCTGTTGTCTTCTGTGGAGAGAAAAAATAAAAACAGCCTTGCCAGGCAATAAAAAGTGATGTTGCATGCATCTGTACATTTTGTCTTCATTACATCCTCTTCTTCCATTGGGAGCACATCCTGTAGGTCCTGTAAAGAAACTAAGACTTAAACAGATAAATTAATACATGCACTCAGACAATTACACATGAACACTTCTTGACATTATTACTTAGAAATAGAAAATTAAACACAACAAAAAGTGTCTGAAACCTGAGAGCAACCTTAATCAATGAAAAGGTTATTTACACTTTAAGCAATAATCTCAGGCACACTGCATATAGATTTAAGATGTTGCACGCTATTTTTTTATGTCATCATCTTCTACATCTTCTGCTTTGTTGTCTTCTGTGGAAAGAAAAATAAAAACAGCCTTGCCAGGCAATTAAAAGTGATGTTGCATGCATCTGTACATTTTGTCTTCATTACATCCTCTTCTTCCATTGGGAGCACATCCTGTAGGTCCTGTAAAGAAACTAAGACTTAAAACAGAGAAAGTTATTCATGCACTCAGACAATTAAGAAAGAACATATCTTGTCATAATACTGTAGCTTAGAAAAAAGCAAAAAGTGTCTGAAGCCGGAGAGCATTCTCATTCAATAAAATAGAAAAAGAAATATCTACCTCCAGCAATGATCATAGGCATGTGTTTTCCTTTTCTTTTTTTTTCATTATTGTTTTCTGCTCAGGCATCAACACTAGTAATGGCACCACAAATGGCAGCATTGCCACCACAGTGAAGACAAAAACATTAACAATGACAATAACAACAACAAAAAGGACAGCCAACATGCCCATCACCATGCCAACCACCAACATGCCCACCACCACACCCACCACCATGCCAACCACCAAAATGGCTGCCATGTCAACCACCAACATGCCCACCACCACACCCACCACCATGCCAACCACCAAAATGGTAGCCATGCCTACCACCACCACCACTGCTGCCACCATTGCTGCCACTACCACCACCAAGACCTCCACTACCACAACCACTGTGACCCCCACCACTGCCATGACCACCACTATCACAATCACCAACAGCACCACAACACATGAAATCAAACCTGAAAATGAAAAAAAGAAAATACCCACTTTTCGGCAAGAAAGCCTATCAGTGCCTATGATGGTGCTGTTGGTATGACACCATGGATGGTTCAGTGGTTCTGAGGTGGTACTTGGTTGGAGAACTGGAGAATCATCCTGGTAGATGACTTTGAGAGCCATCATGGTCACTTGAGAAGTATGGCAACTGTAAGAAATTTGCAAAATGGAATGAATCAAATTGTATCTTGCAAGTGTATGAAGTGATATTACATATAAGTGATATTACAAAATGTTTATGATTACCACTGAACAGCACCAATGGTGTGCTAAGTTTATATTGAAAGTCAAAAATTTTTACTCATTTTTTTAATATAAAGGCTGGTCTGGTCAATGTCACTTTTCAGTCCCTGAAATGTACAAGTGAGCCTCTGACCTAAGATATCTAAACAAAACCAATGTTCCTATAAAGGCCAATATTCTCTTTGTATGCATTTACCTTCGATGCACCATCCAACTTAGGTTGGTTGGCTTTGTACTTGGTATTAAAATCCTTTCATGAAAAATGAATGAACAATTAGAATGTGTTCCTCTGTATAAAACTATATAGCTTTAAAATTTGAAATAGAACCCATAAATGGTGACAAGTTGTCTCTCTACTTTCAAAATCAAATGGACGTTCCCTGTTGGTTATCGTATTAAAAAATGAGTTTTTGACACTTAGAGGTTTTCTATGGGTCAAAGATGAGCTCTATCACTTCCTAAACGGCCTACACCCACATGCCATTGTTTTATTTCCAGTGGAATGACTTGAGACGCAATTTTTTTTGCTGTAGTAATTTCATTTTTTTAATTAAGTTTAAGGCAGGGTGAAACAGATTTGCCAAACCCAGACCAAATCTGGCATGGTGGCTTACAATGGGCCATCCAGATTAGATGTTAAATGAGCTGTAACCCTTATAGATGTTGGAATTTAAAGCTAGCCAGCATTTTTTGTATGACTGCTTTTGACATTACAATGCTAGATGTTTCTTTTTGGTAAGCTCTCATGCAGTCTGCACCCTACCAAAGGTTTTTGAAGATTTGTACCAGGAGGGATTGAATGAGTTTGCACTGTTTTTTCCAACCTCTGCAGTACTGCATTAAAGGTCATTGCAATTTCAAAAGTAAATTTTCTCCTGAACTTTCGTTTTTTCTTTGCAGTAACAAAAAGAAGACCGAATAATTCATGAACAGCAAAGATGCTAAATTTAAATTAAAAAGGAAACTGAGAGAGAAATAATTACTACTAATAACCATGCACTGATATTAGACAAACCTTTCTTATCAATTCATGTCAGAAAAAGTACCCTTAGAACAATCTTGCCAGGAACTGTTCTCAGTACTAATTATATGCCCATTTAAGCATTTGAAAATGACCATGAAGGTTGATAGTTGATAGCACTTTATCTCAGAATCTGACTCCCTTTTTGCCAGCACTTATTTCAGAATTTGTTGTAAGTTGTTATTTGAACCCCAAAGTTGTTGGGCTTCTATTGTACCAGAATGGTAATCAAAACTGCTGCTCATTGAAGCAGCTAATTGGAGTAATGAACCAGTGGTACGGGTACTATAATTGGGAACCGCAGTTTTTCCCTAACAACTGTGGTAGCCATGACGGATCTCCTTAAAGGCTAATATCCCGTAATGTTTGCTGAATTGATGAGACCTATAAATCTACACAATAGACTCACCTTACTTTACCATGACCAAACACCAAACCAGAATCATCTCTGCTGCTGGTAAGCTCCATCCTCTCAAATTCTACCACTTTCATCCCCTCTAGCACTTCACAGGTTTCCTCTCCTTGCTGTAATGAAAATTGAAATTCTATGAGAACTTTGGATGGAAACACTTTTTAAACCATTCTTTAAGGACAAGAGAGCAGTCCCCACTACTTTGAAGCAGTGTACAGAACTGTTCTGTAATAATGGCTCTTGAAAGTCTTGTGGCAGTATTATTTTCTTCACATGTAAAATTTACCAGAAGTAACTGCTTGGTTTTCTTGAATATGAAATATATATTACTTAAGTTCTTAAATACTATGGAAATGACTTTGGAGAGAAGTATGCAAGATTTAACTTTTGCTTCAAAATAATTTAGGGCTCTTGGACTTAAAACATCTTTAAAGAACACTTTATTGAACCAATGTGATTTCCCCTTTATCTGATGATAAATCACATTAGCAACCATCTTGTATGTTTGTATACATGTGACATGTATGTCAAAATTAATTGAATACGTATACACTGACAATGATACATCAAGACTGTTTAACAAACAATCAGGGTTTATTACTAAAACTAAAGATTAATGTCCGTTCATTTTAGTCTTTAGTTGCAATTGGTCCTCACATACAGCAGAGGTGGCTGTCGTCTTGTCTTGCAAAAATTCACATGTGTGATATTTGTAAATTATGTAAATATATTTTCAAATGAAAACAGTTCAAATGTTAGATGTTCATTCCTCCTGGAAATTTCAAGATCCAGAACAAAAAAGTGTTTTCAGTAATTGTTAAATCGGGGAGCTGTAAGGGAAGGAGATACATCAACTTTATCAGACAAAATGTACTTGAAAATAATTAAATCCTCTTCAAGCACCAACATTTGATTGACAGTTCACTTTGATTTTATTGTTGACTTTTTGTTGACTTTCCTCCTTAATGATGACCTCATTCTTTTCAAGTGCAGTAATTCATCTGTAACAAAGACCATTGTCAAGATGCTGCTTTAAAGATAAACAATTCCCCTCTGTTCCTGAAAGAGCAAATAATGTATCTTTTCTTAAAAAGTAACAAAGAAATACACTGTACCCTTTTTATAAAGAAATGGCACTTTGCAGCACTAGTTAAAATAAATTTTGCTTTCTTTGACAGCTGGCAATGTAATGCAAATGGGGGACAATCATCCAAATAGCTCTTTCGGATGTGGCAGAGGACAAAAACAATTGTCTTCAATGCCAAATCCCTGTTAGTTTAGAGGAATTTCAGGAATCAGACAATGCAAAACTTAAGTGGCGGTTACTCACATAGGACAAAGGAGGAGCATGAGTTGTTTCTCCTTCCCTTACAGCTTCCTTGTTAAATAGTGAAAAGCCGACATAAACATATGGTAGTGTATGTACGGAAAATTTAAATTTGAGCACTAAACACATTGGATATAAACACAAAAATGTTAACAATGATGATGACAAGGACAACAAAAGGACAACAACAGTCACAAACATCACAACCACCATTGCAACAACCACCATTGCAACAACCACCACAGCAACAACTTCAATCACATTTACCATCAGCAGCACCACAACAACAGCAACTCATGCTCTCAAATCAGAAAGAGGAAAAAAGAAAATGCCCACCTTTCCACAAGAAAACCAGTCAGCTCCTAGCAAGGTGCTGCTGGTACACCACCATCGATGGTTCAGTGGTTTTAAGGTGTCCCTAATTGTCGGAACATGAACTCTGCATTCATCCTGGTAGACAGCCGTGAGAGCCCTGTCCACATTGGGAGTATGGTAACTGTAAAACAGAATGCAAAAAGTAATGAGTAATGTGTATCTTGCAATTAATTTCTGGCATTTGCAGTGGTACATATATAGTGATACACGGTAGTAAATTACCATTGATCAACGACAATGGTGTTCATTGGGTGGCATATATAGGTTAGTTGATAGACCTCTTTTTATTCAAAGCATGGTGACAGATTTTGACCAATTTTAACCACAAAATGTAAACTGCCTTCAAGTTATGTAATTGCTAATCTGTTTCAGACCAATTTTCTATGGCTGATATTCTCTTGCACATTCTTTATAATATTCACATTAGGATGGTTGGTTTATGTGAACATGGTTGATTCTCTACAGTGTAAGTGAAGCTTAGCATCGATTCTGCTTCACATAAAAATCATTATCTTTTGTTACGAATACTGCTGCAATGGGACCGTCAGCTTTTAGGGGTTACTTCTGAAACAGACTACTAAACCATATCAATACAACTGCACAGTATGATCCAATCATTTTGTGCTGGCTGGACCTGTTATGCGTTGCCTTAACTATACATTCAGAAGCAACTTGAGGGGAAATGCAATCACCCAACTGAAAGAAGTGTATTACGTTTACATAATGGCTCTTGAGAGTCATGTGACAATCTCTCCTCCTCATATGTGACTTTACTACAAGTTACTGCTTACTTTCCCTTATGAATATGCAATATAATGAAGCTCTAAAATATTATGAATATACTTTGAAGAGAAATAAGAAAAAAATAATGAGATTTATATTAGATGTTGCTTCAAAATAATTTTGGGGAGAGATTGCTCTTGGAGACATTCATATTAAATTGAAACAAAGAAGGTTAACTTTTCACCATAGTAAATTTTGGTTGCAATTTCTCTCTTTTCTAAAATCATTTTGTGTGCATGCAGTAACACTTCTGTGCAGACAGTGGCAGCATGAAGTTTGAAAAAAATACTGAAAAATGTGGTGCAGCCTGAAACTTACTTGGCTATCACTATGGACATTAACAAATTAGGGACAGCAAGGTGCCATTGAACTACTTTTATGCTAGTAGCCAAACATAAACAATGTCGTCAGACAGCTCTCGCTATGTTACTTTTAAATCCACTAAGCTTGGTGGACGAGCATTTCCCGTGGCAATATTGATTAAGAGGCTATGAAGGTAACATTTTCGTTCCCCCAATGAAAGGCTGAGAGCTTGGATTCTTTTTTATAGGAAATTATAGCAGAAAGCATTTTTTATTATGGGTGCCCACTTGGTAGAGGATGAATGGACATCTTCCTATTTTCTTGAGTGGAAGGGGTCAAAAAATTAGTAACCTTACTTTTCCAACAAATAATGCTATTTTACTGGTTTCTACAAAAAATCTTTCCTAAATAACCAAACTTTCTTTCATCTCCAGATCTATATGTTTTGTTCTTTAATATCATCTCAAATTTATCTTGAATTATTCTGAGGTATGGGGTGTTACAATGTCCAAACAATGCTTATTTTGGCCATTGTGCTTCCAATTGCTGTGATCTACACTTTATGTCTCAGCAGCAATAGCCAGAGGAATGGAGTGAGCTTAATGCACTTGCTGCCTTGTCCACCCACTACCCCCCCCCCACCCACTAATTTCTCCCAAAGGAGTGAAGTATCATGATGCTATAGAAGGAACTGTGTGGTTTTGTCAGAGTCACGTTTCCATTTTTTCTGTGTTTATCACTAAATGGTGTTTAAAACAGCAAGGATGCTCAATTCACAGATATGAGAACATCCTGCTTGTTAAAAACTGATGACACCTGTAAATCTGAAAAATGAAATACCCACCACACGTTCACATGACCAAAAGCCAGGCCAAGGTCAGTTCTTTGGCTGGTACACTCCATTCTCTCAAATTCTACCACTTCCATCAACTCTGGTACAGCACAGGTTGCCTCTCTTTGCTGCAAAGAAAGTTGAAATATTATTAGATTATTGAATACACCGTCTTTGAACAAATACTTCATTGTATCAATGTGAATACAAAATCAGTTTCTAACTACCAACACAATGATCACTCATTTAGGTATCAAGTTGTGATTGGTCCCCATGTAGAAGAGGCAGTCTTGTCTTGCATAGAAATGTGGAAGATTTTTACCCAAATTCTCTCTTTAATATGCAACATTGAAGTCCCAGAATATTTTGAAAGATACATTGAAGCATAGACCACAAGGTGGGGAGGGTCTGAGGGGCTTGTCTCCCAGAGCAGGGCATGGACACTTGTATTTCCAGGGCAAGGAGGCCATGGGCAGTGCTGCAGTCAGCAGCATCTGCCAATAGGGATAAACGCTTGCAAAATTTTCAGGGCAATCACTGCCCCCATCCCTGTAAAATGTCTTCCTGTATGCATATGCATTAAAGAGCAATTTAGAAATTGTTGCTGTTGTTGAAAATTGTTGCTTCAAAATATTTGTTGGGTGATTTGCTCTTGCCCTTCGAATTTTACATGGAAATTTTCAGGGCCAGGATAAAAACTGTTTGCAGTAATTATTAGATAATGAATACCCAACGTTACCATATACCACTGAGCAAATTAACATCAATATACAAGGGTCGATTTTCATGTTTGTTAACGGTTGGTTGTCCGATGGACAACCATTTTATCTCATATTTAAGAAATATATACAGCTGACTGATAAACTCTTTTAACTTTTTTCATCACACCATGTTTCAGACTTTTAGTGTTTCTGTCTCTCAGATACCCCATCTTATTATTCCTCAAGACCAATAATACATGAATGCAATGAATGTTTTGTAATTGTGTGCAAAATGTTCTGAACAACCAAATTTCTTGGAGGACAACCAAAACTAGTGAAATGGTTGCTGGAGGACAACCTTAAATTTTTCTGCAAATTGAGGCCTGATAATAGGAATTGAAATTAATTTTAGGCTTCAAGTTAGCTGATCATTTCATGCTGTGATGTGGTTCCTTGAAAAAGCAACAAAGACACCCCGGTATATCAAAGGCGGTGTGGGGAACTAATATCTGATTTTGTTACATGATCTGTGACTTCATATGAGCTGTGTTTTGATTGTGTTCACATTGCGTGAAAAGCAATTAACACATGCTGACTGACCTGTTAGCTAACTCCAAATGTTAGGTAACTTTTTTTGCATTGAAACACATCTTTTACTGTCAATCAATAAATCAGATATGAAACTTGACTTAATCAAGTCTGCATGTAGTGGGCTTCCTTTCCTACCTGAAGCGATAAGAATTAATCAGGCAGAGAGGAAGAATGTAACAAAAAGTAAGAAGGACCGCTTCATCATGTTTAGTGGCAGGCTTGGATACAAAACTGTGGGTATATAGGCAATATCAGTAATTGTGTAGAGAGATCATCATTCTGATATTTTAGCTGTTGTATTGCACTTGTCCTTTTTGAAGTGAAAATGGTGCCCAGAATTACACAACAAGGGGGGTCTAATATGGCCCATAGTTTCTATAAGGTGACCATATTTATGGGGTTTTAATTGGGACGCTTACTGGACCAGGCACCATGTAAGGAAAATATACACCATTGGTATGCCCCTTAGCTATAGTAAATGTGTGTGATTTCAGCAGTAATACAAATTACAGATGCTCCTGACTTTCAATTTCTAAAATTAAAAAAAAAATATTCTATGTTTGCAGTTGCTTGTTATTTGTTGTATTTGTGGGCAACGATACTTATCTCAATGATGTTTATTAATACTAGGCCTACAACACCAGACCTATAGCTGGCCACTCAACTCCTGTCTGAAAGTTAAACAATAGGCTACACAACCCACAGTATATTATTTTTACAATGTTTTAATTTAAATCAGGGAAAATTTACAAATTTCAAGGACATTTGTTTAAATCTGGAACAGTTTCGGGACACTTGTTTGTTTAATGGGGACGGAACACTGGATTTGGGGACTGTCCCTGAAAATTGGGGAAGTCTGGTCACCTTAAAGGCAGTCATTCGTCACCCCAAACTACAGTTTCAGTATACATATATCAAAACTCTCAATTGGTACAGCTGTTTGATTGGCATTACATTCAAACAATGCATCATAGCTAAATTACACAGCATGGGGACTGAGAGTGTCTAGATTACACATTATGGACTTGTATGGCCACTGGGACAAGCCATGAAGCAATAACTAGGATTGTGTCTGGATAAAGATGAGTTTTAGATAAACGTGGGAGGGGCTAGAAGTAAATAGGTTGGGAGAATTGGAACTGTTTGGGATGATGAAAATATGCCTTTAAGCTTCTGAAAAATCCTTTTAAGTTGGGCCAGCCACTGCCTTTTTTTACAGTTGGGGCTGTTTTTCACTACTCATTGTTTATGCTGAGCACCAAGCACAATGACATTTATGAGCATTACCAAAAAGATTAAAAAACGGTCTTGACTTCAGACTTTTTTAAAAAAAAACCTAAAAATTTGGGCTCTTAAGGAAAATTTTTATGAGTTCTTTATTGAAGAACATACCTCCCCTTTGAGAAAATCAAGTGCTAAGAAAGAGGGGTGTGGGCAAGGGTTCATAGCCACCACACATCTGAAGTAGTTGGGGAAAAATCAGCCAGTAAGAGGAAATCTTTCACATGCATTTTAAGTCTAACTGAGCAAAAGATGAACCATATTGGCCATAATGCAGGTTAACATTTAATTACCTCAAAATGCCTCAAATATGGCAGTTTTGCATTTCAGCCTCTCCAAAATGCAAGAATTTCCCAAAGAATAGGGGTTAGGAGGCACCATTTTGCATATCAGCCCTCTTCAAAAGCAAAAATATTAGCAAAGTGCAGGAGGACCCCTCCCCTGTCAAAGAGGATTTTACAGTCTGGTGTCCCTCTTCACAAATCCTGTGTATTCACTGTATATTCTGGACTATACTATGTGTTCATTGCATCCTATCCTATCATTTATGGATTTAATGCTCCTAAACACAACTAAAAAACCTTCTGAAAGATATAGGTCTAGCCTAAGCCTAGGCCTAGACTAGGTGCACAAATTTCAGTTGGACAGTAGTTGTGAATTTTCTAGTCTACAAGCCTAGCATATGAAATTCTGACTGACTGCTAGGCTGTCTAAAAGGTCAGGTGCAGTACTACAGAACCTACTTTAAAGCAACAGCTAAATATGATCATTTTCTTTTTATTTAAGTATCTTTTATATAATATCTTGCTTGCATCGTATTTGATGACTTAAATATTGTATTCATGGTACACCAAACAGTCACTTTAGGTAAATTTCAAATATGAAGCAAAAAGCTTTTCGGCACAATCATGTCAAAACAGTATAGTCTACTACACCAAGTCAAGTTGGGGTTGCTTCTCTGGCTCTTTAATCTAGGCCCAGGCTGTCTTAAAGGCAGTCATTATTCACCCTAAACTACAGTTTCAGTATGCATGTATCAAAACTCTCAATTGGTGCTGCTCTTTGATTGGCATAACATTCAAACAATGCATCATAGCGAAATTACACAGCATGGGCACTGAGAGTGTCTTGATTACACATTATGGACTTGTATGCATATGGCCACTGGGACAAGCCATGAAGCAATAAACTAGGATTGTGTCTGGATAAAGATGAGTTTTAGATAAATGTGGAAGGGGCTAGAAGTAAGTAGGTTGGGAGAATTGGAACTGTTTGGGATGATGAAAATATGCCTTTAAGCTTGGTTTGCATCAGTTGAGTACAGCTTGTATGGCCCAGGTTTTACTTGGTCAGACTCCTATAGCCTATATCATACCAGTGTTTATGTCAGAGGGGGAAAAGGGGTTGTCCCCTCTTTCCTGAGGAAAGTGGGTAAAATTGCCCCCTTTCATTTTCATAAAAATTGGAAAACTGTCAATATCTTAGTTTCTCACTTAAAAACCTGGACACCTTTGCAGAAAAGTTTGAACTGAAATGAATAAATGGCCTTGTTAGTCCTTCAAATCGTACCAGTTACATGGGTCTTGAACCAAGTTTCTGTCCCAGTAGGCTTGCCTCCCAATAAAAGAGAAAAAAAGTTTCTGTCCCAAGGACCCACTCATGACTGAAATGTACCCTAGGATGGCATCTTTTTGAACTTGGGGTTTTGTTAGCAGTAACAAATCCCCCTTTTGTTTCTGGCTGAACACCATGCCCATGGTACATTGTGTAGACTATGTAACTTGCCGTCCTAAGTGTTAACTTAGGACAGATTGCATCGGTGAGCGGTCACACTCACCTTACCTGTGCCTATTTCACAGGGATGAAAGACCATACTGTATACCATGTGTCTGTGCTGTCACCAGCATCAGTCACATTCTCGTTGCCTGCAGCTGTTATGAATACTCCCATATTCACCAGAAATACTATACTGTGCCCAACCTAAACACTTTGTCTGAACAAACAGATTTTCTCTTATTCTTGGCTTACTTAAGGAGATTAGACTTTATAGAAATTTCTGACATATGACTCTCACTTTTGCCTAGATATTTATGTATTAATTGACCCCATCTTTTACTGCCTTTAGGTAATTTCTCCGCCTCAACTCCATGTTTTTCTTTTCTTAATGACACTTTATGACACATTTGTGTTGGTGCGTCAAAAAATCTCATCTAATTAAACTAATTGTAAAACTAACATTGACGTGCAAGTTTAGCTAAGACTTCTACTCGGCTTTATAGCCCATACAGGCTTGGCCCCCAGAGTGGACAAAGTCTTTTCATTCAGCTCATCACTACGAAAAATCAATGTCCTCCGGCATTCGAGCCAAAATCTTTCTACTGCGTAGAAAACCAGTAGTGTATTATTGAGCAACAGTACACAGTCACAGGAGGTCAATATGTAATTCCACACTGGTGTTGTATGGTACCATGCAAGCATACATTAAGCAACTAATTACTAACAACCTAGCACATTTTCACAGCCATGAGAAAAAAGACAGTTTGGTATTTTTCAACCAAAGATTATTGTCATTCTCAGTAAGATGTTGGAGTTTGGCTTCCGTGTGGTGCAGACGTGCGTAGGATCGCGGGTGCCTTCCCTTTTTTTGTTCGCTCACATTGGCTTTTTTTCCTCTTTGCAGCCCTTATTTTTCCTGTTGGATATTTTTCTAGCTTTTTTCTATTGGATTGTGTTTGGGTTCCTTTTCCCGAATGTGATTTTGATGGATTATTTTTGCTGTTGGTCGCCCCATACTAGCAAGGTTGTATGGTTGTATATAGGTATTGCTAATTTGATGCTGTACACGTGGGCGTATATGTTGTTTATTTACAGTTGTGCATCTCATCAAATCAAGTAAGTTTTTTTTTTTAATTGGACCTGTTTTTGAAATGTCATATTCTTCATCTCAAAGAAAGGCGAGTTCTTCCCAGCTGGAGAAGGGTAGGAAATCTCGGGATAAATGTGGGGACTGTGGGGGTTGTAGTAAATAAGGATGATAAGGGAATTCAATGTGAGCTCTGTGAGTTATGGTTCCATGCCTCGTGTCAAAAGTTAATTGATAGTCAATACCGTGCTTTAGAAGATAGTGAAAATGATTCCCCATTTTTTCACTGGTTTTCTTGCTATTGCAGCCGTTCAGCTGTTAAGATTTTGAATAGTATGATGAGAATGCAAAAACAAATTGATGATCTACAACACCAGGTTGCAGCTTCAGGTCATAGACTAGACGACATTGAGGGGGGTAAATTTTCTGAAAATATGACCGTAGCTCTGGGAGAAATTGTAAGTAAAAAGGTCATGGAATTTTCTCAATCTGTGCATAGGGATGTTATCGATATGGAGAAGAGGGGTACGAATGCTATCGTTTTCGGGGTGAAGGAATCTGGTAGTGGGGATCCCGAAATTAGGAAAATTCATGATACTGAGGCTATTGCTGAGCTGTTAAATGAGATCAAAGTTAGTAACATAAGGCCAACCCACTTGTTTAGGATAGGGAAGGTGAAGGATGGGGTACAGGGATCATTAAGTACACCACGACCATTGAAACTAGTTTTCAAATCAGAGTGGGAAAAACAAGAGGTAATGAGTAAATTTATTGAGGGTAAGAAAACAAAATCTACCTCTGTTACTGAGTTATCTATTGGCAATGACAAGACCAAGTGGGAACAAGATGAATATAACAGGCTGAAGTCTGAGTTAGCTGCAAGACTAGAAAGGGGGGAACAGGATTTAGTTATTAGGGACATGAAGATAGTAAGTCGTTTTCGTCGGCAATCAAGTCAGTAAAAATCTATCAAATGTCTCTACACGAATTGTGATTCCCTCCCAAATAAATGGAACTTAAAGTTTATGTGGCTGAGTATAGGCCAAACGTCATTGCTTTAACTGAATGTATCACCAAAAGTATTCAATGGGATATCTCTAAAAAGAAGGAATTAATTAGGACATTGCAGTTAGAAAATTTTGTTTTATATAATAACTGGGACGAGGACGGTAGAGGAGTAGCTTTGTACATTCATGTTAGTCTCAAGTCCTCATTGGTTCAGAACCAGTCAAATTTTTCTAAAGCTATTTTGGTGAGAATTGCTTTAGGGCAGAGGCAGTCAGTGTGTATTGGTTGTATTTACAGGAGTCCTTCAAGTGTATATGATAAGGTTGGTTTCGATAGTGTGCTTCATGAAGCTTATAACCCCAGGTATGTGGATTGTTTATTGATGGGTGATTTCAATTTTAAGAATGTTAATTGGTATTCTCTCACTGCATCCCATTATGAAGCTGAGTTATTTTTAGATTCTGTGAAGGAAAATTTTTTGACTCAGCAATAGTGACCATGACATTTTGGTTTTTTGTGCAAGGTATGCTGGTGCCCCTGCAGATAGTGTGGCAACTAAGTATGCTTATGACAGGGGTGACTATGTTGGGTTAGTGAAATTTCTAGATTTAAATTGGGGTGCTACCCTTCACGATATGGAAACTGAGGAAGCTTGGAACTTTTTTAGATCTAAGGTCCTGGAGGCTGTGGAGTTATTTATCCCTAAAGTTAAATATTGAGGCAAGAGTACTAGAAGCAAGCCAGTCTGGATCACTGGTGAGGCTCTTGGTAAGGTCAAAGAGAAGCAAAAGGCCTGGAGAGTTTTTCTGAGGTCACAATCCCAACCTGATTACAAAAGTTACGCTCGTTTAAGGAATCAAGCTAGATGGAGTACAAGGAAGGCTGTTTGTAATTTTGAGGGTAATATTGCTCAGGAAGTTAAGGCAAACCCCAAAGTTTTTTGGCGGTATGTTAAGAGTAAGTCTTCTGTAAAAAATCCTGTCCAGGCTCTTAAGTGTGAGGGTAAAGAGAATCTTGTTGATGATGCTATGGGTAAAGCTAATATTCTCAATCAGTTTTTTAGTAGTGTGTTTACCAATGAAGACTTGAATAGCTTACCTCAAATTGTTATAGGTTCGATGGTGACTTGCTTTCAATTACTGAGAATCATAGGGATGATATTTTGAAGAAATTAAGCGTGTTAAATACTAGTAAATCACCTGGACCTGATGGAATTCACCCACAGGTTCTTTATGAAACTGGATTTGTGATGCTGTGAATGAAATTTTCAAGAAAACCCCTACAAATTCATGCCTTATAGGGACTGGAAGGTGGGCCATGTTATTCCTCTTTTTAAGAAGGGGAGACGTTCAGACCCTTCAAATTATAGACCAGTCAGTCTAACTTCTGTTGTGTGTAAGATTTGTGAATCATTAGTAAGGGATTGTATTGTACAGCATTTGACTAGGAACAACCTCCTGACTCCTGATCAGTATGGTTTTGTGGCAGGCAAATCATGTGTTACGCAGTTAATTGACACGTTTGAAGACTAGACAAGATTTCTGGATGAGGGTTTCAATGTTGATGTGGTTTACACAGATTTTATGAAAGCTTTTGATAAGGTGCCCCATCAGCGGTTGTTGCTCAAACTTCAAAGCTATGGTATTGATGGACTGTCTCGAATGGATTAGGTCCTTTCTGTCTAAACGTAAGCAGTGTGTGCACGTGGAGGGATGTCTATCTGACTAGGCAGATATCAAGAGTGGTATACCTCAAGGGAGTGTTTTGGGCCCTACCCTATTTCTGGTTTACATTAATGATTTGCCTGATGTTTTATCAGGGTGCCGGACCAAGATTTTTGCTGATGATACTAAACTTAGTTCTGTTGATGACTGTAAGGTTTTACAAGACTTGGCAGATCAGCTCCATCTTTTACATATTCTATGGGGGATTATGCAGGTGGTGACAGGCACAACCTCCTGATCAGCTCATCCCAAAAAAATCTGGGGTTCTGGTAGATAATGAGCTATGTTTTTGTGACCATATTGCTGGAAGTGTGACTAGAGCTAACAGTGTTTTAGGCTAGGTAAAATAAGAAGAAATTTTCAATTTTTGGATAAGTCTTCTTTACTTTTACAGTATTGTATAAAGCTATGGTGCGTCCAATTATTGAGTATGGTGTTCCTGCTTGGTCTCCATTTCTTTGGAGAGACATAGAAGCGCTACGCAGACTTATACTGGTCTACTACTGTACTAGCTAGTGTAGGCCTACCCGAGGCTCTATACATCTTTTTAGTGATGTAGGTCTAGCCTACGGTAACGTTAGGCCTAACGATAGGATACGTTTAGCCTAGGCCTAATGTTACTTGATTTCCGAAAGACTAACACTACCGGTAATTGACCAGATATCGTAATCAGGAATGGAGCACACTTTCCTCGTTTTCTTGATTAGCGGCATTTCACTTCGTTACAAAAGTTGTAATTTCAAAACCTCTAACAATGAAACGTGTGACCATTGCAAATTTGTTGGTCGGATTGTCGGTTGCATACATAGGCCTAGGCCTAACGTTAGAATAGGATAATGAACTATGCTGCTCTAACTTATTGGTTGCATTCATTGTATGCATAAAGGCTGAGTGCACGTAATTTTGTTATACTGCACCCACATTACAGACCGTGACACTTGTGTGTTAGAAATGTGCACCCAACTCGTACGAGGGCGGGATACTACAACGCAACATCACTTCTACATTGTGAAATTTTGTTAATTTTGCTTTTCGTTCTTGGATCATGGGGTTTCACCTGCCGAATCCCTTCCTAGCTAAGCGCCCAATTACCAGGAGAACGCAGAGAAAACAATTACCCCAACGAGGCATATGAAAAATTGCTAACAGCGTTATTTGTATGGTTGCGTCATCATTTTACCGAAAGCACACTCGGCTTCATTGCAAAATCATATGCAAATGCACTCTATCTAAAAAAGTTGCAACATGAAACCAAAAATGTTGTGACCACTTTATGTCATTTGAATGCAGTCAGCTCAAATACTAATTACCATATTTTACTCTTAAAATTGTGCAAAGATTTGTTCAGATCATCTGAGTGTCCAAGATCTCAAGAAGAAAAATAGATGGAAGTATGCTCCCGTAACAGGAACTTGCTCAAATATTGAACAATTTGCCTCTCATCATCATCATCATCATCATCATCAAGATAGACGTTGTTGGCCAACGGCCATTTCGTCACTAGATAATCCAATTTGCTAAATCTCAGCTCAGAACCTTATATATTCAAACCTTTTAAGAGCCCGCTTTTTTCCAAAGGGACTCAGTTTGACATGTTTTCAAATTTGAATTTTCTTTCCTTTACAATTTACTACAATATTTATCACAGTGGCCATAAAATAAATTGCATGAAGGTTTCCGAATTGGGTACCTGTATACCGGTCAGGGAATAATTTAGCATTCAAATTTTGCATAGCAAATTTGAAGATTTTTTAGGTCTTTCACACATTGTTTGTGAAAATGCAAGGGTTATGCACACAAAAAATTTGCTACACAATTTTTCAGTCGTGTAGCAACTTGTCCTTTTTGTGTAGCAAATTGCTTTGCCATAATGGATAAATTATTCCCTGATACCGGTATACGTGCCTGTAAACAAAGATATGTATTTAGCACTCGAAATTTAGAGAGAGAATCAGAAGAGGCCGTCCACTTAGGTTGGGTCTGTAGCATACTCATATAGCGGAACATACTCAAACAATTTTGCCATCCAACGAATTTGGGATGTTTTTTTTATTTCTAGCAGCTAGGTCAATCATAAAAAGGCAAGGTCCAGGTTGCGTACGTCCCGCTGGCCACAATCGAATTTTAAAATATTCTTTTGTAATGGTACAGAACGATTGATGTCAGATGTGGCACCAGATTGCATATGACGGTAAATCACAAAAATCTCAAGTGGGAGGGGAACCACTCTGCTCTTCAGAAACATTGTTTCTACAACTTGTAGAATTGTGCCCATACAATGCACCAAAAAGGGTGAGGTAGATTTTATTGCGAAATATGGAATTTCCCGTGAGGGGACAGGTAAACTAAAATGCATCAAGGAAAGAAGACAGTAAAACTTCGAATGGCTTTTCCCCCTGGACTCCCATGGTTACAGGTTTACTTTGGAGCTTATCAAACTGGACTAAAACATTAGAGAACTTACCTCCACGTGAGCTGAATCACTTTTCCGCTGTTCACGACCAAAATCACGCTGCTGAGATATATAAATCTGAACAACGATGAAAGCTAAAAACATTGCTGAAAGAAAGGAAAGATCGTAGTCGACCAAAAATACGATTGAAAATATCATCAAGATGGAAATCTCTCTTTAGTTGTTTTAGAACCTCACGATAGATATGCAGTAACGTATATACGTATTATCTGATGCAAGTCTTATCGAGAAGTGAGCGTCAATTGTAGGTTACAGGTGCAAAAAGGCGCTAGACTATCGCTTCATGGTCAAGTACAATAGCATTAACTTTTAATTTCCCGCCATTCGGATCCAGTAATAGTGATGTCATGTGATTATACACACCTCTCTTCTAACAATGTCATCACAATGGCAAGGAACTTAGTGTCTTTTGACGTAAGCAGCACATCTTCATTCATGGATTTCCATACATTAGCATAAAAAAGAGAAAATATTTTAAGAAGTAGTTAAAGAGAAACAACACCGAAACACAAGAAGGCCTACTCACAGGTCACTCACCACTGTTGAAATACAAAAAGAAATTAACTGGTTGAACAATAGCGAAGTACGCCTTGCAGGCAATGTAAAGATGTGGTTCTACTTGTCCATTTTCTAATACTTGTTTCTTTCGTTTTTGTTTCCTTGCAAGTTGTTCTTTTTAAGCCATTTACAGACAGCAATCAGAATTGTTAATTTACAAATTTTTACATCCATGTTATTTATCATTTCAAATATTGATGTCTAAAAGAATTAAATGAAATGAAATAAAACTAAAATATGATAGACAAGCCCTTATAGCCAAGGGATTCCTCGTACTCAGAAAATAAAAAAATGGCCATTGCCATAAATTACTTTGCAACATCCCCTCCACGGCTTTGCCCAAGCCCCCTTATTGGGAAAAACCTTGCTAAATCGGACAGACTTAAGTGGCTCAGTCGGGCATATGTTATGCCCTAGTTTGGGAACTGGGCAAAAACTCACAGCCCCCTGAGAAAAAGCTTTGTACGTCTATGTTTCCATGATTAAACTATCAGATTCCGGACAAACCAGAGACTGGGGATATTTTAAGTCTTGGCAGTGTCCCTAATCCTCACCCCTTCTTTTCAAAACACCGTTAACTGAGGAATCTACACTCATGATTTGGTATAGGCGCACGGCCAATTTCTTTTACACGAGTGATATCTGTTGCATCTCAGTGTAAAAGGTAAGACGGTATGCCGGATTTATCGAAGGTGCCGCGAAACTACATGCCCTCTTGATGTTTAGTCTACCCATGGAGCTATTACAAAGTAAAAGCTCCATGGCCTACCTTGATAACAGGAATTACATGCAAGATTGTCAATTTACCTTACCGAAGGGGGGGGGGGACTTACGGGCCAAGTGCATTGGTCATTTTGATCGACACATCAGCATTGCCTGTTCTAGTTAATCTATTTCCAAATTAAGCTACTAAAAGGAACATGTACAATGCAAAAACGTTGGGTTATCTAATAGAGAATATAAAGAAGGGCGAGGCAGGGGGCTGTAGAAGGGAGGGGTAAGTCCTCTGCGCTCGACGTTAACAATGTTAGTTATGCAAAAATCAGATCTGGGGACACCAGTGGCGTAACCAGACTTTTCATTTGAAGGGACCGAGAGGGCTAGGCTCAATGGGGGGGGGGGCAGGAAAAATGACACTTATCTGAGCGGAGCGCCACCATCAGTTTGGATTGTGTAGAAAATTTTGAAAAATCGAGACCCCTCAGAAAGCCGTAAATGGTATTCCCCAGACTTGCAAGTAGGATCTAAGCATTTGTTACGTTGAGCTTTCATTTGCAACAAAATGTTCATTTTAGCAATAAAAATGAGCAAATTGTAAAATGCTCAGAAAATTACAAGATAAAATGTACCACTGTCATTATTTAAACTATACTCATTGGAAAATGAGTTGGATACAAGGTCGCCGTACAAATAAATACTCAAAATGTTTCTTTGTTTCTTCCTCGAAAAATGTCCGAAGTTGTAAGTTGCTTTATACATGTCTCCGCCTTAATTGTCTGTAATCGTCAGATTGTAGTGTACAGAGAAAATTTGGCTAAACCTCCTCACAGATAACAGGAAATTGTACCTTTTAGTAGTGTTTTAGGCTGTATGGCATATTCCTTGTCAGTCATGTCTCTGTTGGAAGCTGTGAAGCTGAAAGAACAGAGCCAGCTCCGCGAGGAGTGCTCACTAGGTGCAAATACTTTTCTTTCCATTCTAATAAGAACATAGGCAGTGGGGTAGCATGGATTTCCCTAAAGGGGGGGCATGCAGTATATTGTGTGATCACCAGCTTGGGAAGGGGTCTAAGGAAAATGATACCCCTTGAAACTGTTACCAAATTGGGTCTTCCAATGTGGAATCTGGTGCTAAATATCTTACCTTCTGAAGTAAACTTTGTGTTGAAATGTTTCAAGTATTTGCCTAATTGGCTGGCCAAGTCCCGTTTTCTAGTTGTGACTTACAGCGTACCTTCCTCACTCCATTGCTAATGTTGAGCACCAAGCACAATGGCAGAAGGTTTTATTTTAAAGTCTTCGGTATGATCCGACCAGGGACTCGATTTCCCGACCTCCCGGCTGCAAGTGGAATGCTCTGATAATGCAGTTTCCATGACAGGTGTATCTTTACATAATGTCAAAGTTCTAGAGGTTGGATAACGCTTCTTAACTACATTTTTATGGCGTTTATGCATTTTCAGCCAAAGAACATGGTCACAACAGCAAAAATACCTCATTGGCATTGATTTAGTATTCAATGCGTGTTCTTCATTTCCTAGCCAATATCAGCCGTTAGTTGAAACCTCTCTGCACGTAGGACTGAGTCACTGTAACCGTTGCAATATCTTCGACAGTGATCTCAAACAATTTTCAGCTCACCTACCACAACCGTATAAGTTTGGGCAAAAGTTAGTTAGTTAGTTAGTTAGTTAGTTAGTTAGTTAGTTAGTTAGTTAGTTAGTTAGTTAGTTAGTTAGTTAGTTAGTTAGTTAGTTAGTTAGTTAGTTAGTTAGTTAGTTAGTTAGTTAGTTAGTTAGTTAGTTAGTTAGTTAGTTAGTTAGTTAGTTAGTTAGTTAGTTAGTTAGGTAGTTAGTTAGTTAGTTAGTTAGTTAGTTAGTTAGTTAGTTAGTTAGTTAGTTAGTTAGTTAGTTAGTTAGTTAGTTAGTTAGTTAGTTAGTTAGTTAGTTAGTTAGTTAGTTAGTTAGTTAGTTAGTTAGTTAGTTAGTTAGTTAGTTAGTTAGTTAGTTAGTTAGTTAGTTAGTTAGTTAGTTAGTTAGTTAGTTAGTTAGTTAGTTAGTTAGTTAGTTAGTTTGTTAGTTAGTTAGTTTGTTAGATGGAGTTTTGAGGCCCAGTTTCCAACCTAAGTTTGGGCAAAATTCTGTTCCAGTAAATAGCATGCTACTAATATGAAGGACAAGATAGGAAAAGCAAAAATTAATTACTCCATAAAAGGATCTTCATGTTCACGCACAGAGAGATGAGCAAAACAGATAATACATTAAAGTTTAAAAATAACGAAATCATTAAAAAGTACCATTGCACGCGGAATAAGGGAGTCCGATCCTGCCTTTCAAGTTGAAACAAGGTAGGCTGATCCTAGCCTAGCTGCATATGCTTTCATGATTCGTATCATACAGTGGGTGCAGGCTATCCAGGATTATGTCCCGGGGTGGTGTCATGGGGGTGGTGGCACGATATGAGGGAAGAGTCTAAGGATAGAGAGAAAACCCGCTATTTTAGGTGTTTTTTGCATTGTAAGGTTGGGCAATGGGGGGGGGGGTTCTTACCCCAAAACCCTCCCCGTGGCTACCCCACTGAGTGGGTGGCTCGAATCATCTCATATAGAGTCTAGTTTGGACTGCAAGAAAACAACTGGTAGAAAATTTTACACTGGGGGATATTCTGAAATTATTATTTTTGGAAAAGCCCATTCTTAGAAAGATTTGTTATTCTTAATTTTGCAAAAAGAGTTAATTTTTTAAATTTACTTAGGTTATTGAAAATTAACGCTTAAAATAACAAGTTTTTGTAGATTATACGTACAAGCATTTAGAGATATCATCAATAAGTTGTTGATATCATCAAATGACGAAAATAATGTAAAACTGCTTGTCATATGCACGCCCGATGAAGGAGCCTTGCGCGCGGTGGTTTGCGGTTTGTTTTGAAACAAGATAATCTGCACCTACAAATACCTAGCTGTCTGAGTTTTCATGAATTACATCATACAGTGGGTGGCTGGAATCATCCCAGTTAAAGTCTAGTTTTGACTGCATGAAGCACTGGTAGAAACTTTTGACACTTAGAGATACTCTCCAATGATAACTTACAAGATACATTACAAGAAAGCCCAGAGGTTGCTAATTAGCAGCTTGTGTCGAGTTCTTTGAATGATTTTTCTATTGTTATATTACCGAAAGAATTTTAATCAAACTTTACTTACAGAAGAACCCGGGCAGCCTTCAGTGAATGGACACAACCACGGTGGGATACATCTTAATTTCACTGTCTACATGCAATTTTTAAACCCGCTTATTAAGGAAATATGTAAGCAATTTCAGAGTGCAATGCATTCATGGTAAAGGGAACCAAAGAATTGCAAAGATTAAAGCTGATGGACCCAAGTTATATCGCGGATCGTAAATCGGACCGTCACTGTAGCTGTTCGGATTCATCTGTTAATAAATGCTTTCCAAATTCACTTTCATATTACTTCCTGACAGAGGTTCCCCAATTACACGAATTATCTTTGTTATCTTTAAAATGATGTGTTTTTCATCTACCGTCCTAATATTATCACCCCAGGATACTAAATTATAGTACCAATCCCCACAAATAACAGATTTATAAAACGTGACAAGAATTATGCTTCTATACCTTTTCATTGTACGTAAACATTCTAAGTAAACAATACCTTATTTCATTAAGTGTTTTCGTCAACAAAGCAATATGATAATGCCACGACAGTCGACTATTTACAAAAAAAAAAATTATTTGTAGTTACGCACCCTTTGCCAATAAAAACGTCGATTGGAACACGACCGAAATCATGACAAAACTCAGTTACCATTTCTGAGTGGATTCACCAGGAGTGTATATTGTGAAACTTTACTCCATGTAGAGAGATATTTTATTCTATGTGTGATGTACCGTTGTTTTAGGAGAGATTTACTCTCCATCATCTCCTCAGCATCTTTAACTCAATTACGAGTGAAATTTACGATCACTGGAAGTGTTCCCTGGCACACTGTTTCGAGGGTGAATTTCACTCCTTTGTTTTAAGAGTGTTTATTACAAAACGAAGAAAATAAAAATTTTGCCCAAATGTTACGAATCTCATCATCATAGGGTATTTCTGAGACCAGATAATAAATGTAGAATATTATCCAAGCAATTAAATTGTTAGATGGCACAACCATTTGTGATGCCATTCTCGTGTACACACAAATGACATTTTTTGCATTTCTTTATTTTTCAAGCCATCGCAGCCATTGCTAACATATGTGATACAGTGTTATTATTACGGGCTTAATTAACAATATAAGATCTCTGTGTAAAATATGCAATGTAAAAAAAGAACCAGATATCGTTCAAGTCCTCAAAAGGATTTTTATTTCAAAGGAAATAACAGAATGAAAGTTGCCCAAGAAGAATACCCCTTACTATTGCGCTATGGATTCTTTTGATTTCAGTGAATGGAGTTCAACATTTAAAAACTACATAATTCAGCACTGTTGTCAGTCAGAACCTACAGTATGCAATATAAGGCGTAATTTAACCAGACCCTCATCGTGCATCGTGTATAACTTTTAAATCATAGTTAAACTCTCATTCTTTTTTCATATGTACTTGAACAGCACATTACTAGAGATATCAATTAATTTCTTGTTTTTCGCCTTACTTTTTGGGCCCTGGAATGACGAAAAAATCGGAAAATCGTGCCCAAAGAAGAGGCTTTGATTACCCCAAACATAGGCAAAGCCAAGGGGCAGTACGGTGGCGATAGCTTCCCTACCCAGTGAAAAATGGGGACGGAAGCATACTTCCGCCAACCGCTTCCCGGGTCAGAAAACCCCTTTTTCATTTGTGTGATATTCTCAACTCTTCTTTCTCATGAAATTCAGAGTTCTCTTTAATACAAGCCCAAGTTTGTAAAAGAGCAAGATTTTCCGCGCGCTTCGTGCGTGTCAACGTCCAATCCCTAATGTATAAGTGCTGCCTCACAAATCAGTTTGACAAACTTTTTCCAGCTCTGGAAATGACAAAATCGAAATTTATTATTTGTGACACTAGTCATCAAGTGACACCGGCAACTTCAGTGCTGTTTTTATAAATTTCCTTGCATAAAATTCCAAATTCTCTCCAATATAAGCTCTTGACTTTACAGCTGTTTGTCTAAAATAGGTAACAAAGTTTCGGAAACATAAAATTTTGCTGGAGAGCTTCAGTTCGTAGGCCTTCAAAATAACATTATTTTACAACAACGATCTTCAGTCGATCACCGTGCAATCATTTTCAGATTTGACAACATAGGAAGTGCATATTCTTCGATCAGTAATCCTCAAACTTTTCACATTTCCCGATACAAGAAACCAGAATACAAAACTTTCTGCAACTCCATAGCCACAAATAGTTGTTTCAAAATGACAAAAAGTTCGGGCGCTTCGGGCGCCGCAAATTACGTCCCTGATACGGTAGTGTACACACTTCAAAGAAAACTCGGAAAATTTGGGTGCTTTCCCCTGAAAAGGGGGGTTTTTCCTCCCTGTTGCTTAGCTACTACTTACAAGCCGGAGAAATGACTTTTTTAAAAAAAAGTTTACTTAGAAATGTTCATAAAAAAAAATCGACTGTCTGAGTGGTCCGATTTTTTCAAAATTTCCTCTACAATCCGAGCCAATTAACGGTGACGCTCCGCTTAGATAGTCTTTCTTGATTTAATAGATTTTTATTGAATATATTCTCCAGTCTAAAAATTCCTATTATTTTAAGTAGACCAAGGCCTAATGATTTTCATTTTTCATCTGTCAATTTTTCGAGGGGCGATACCCTATAACCCAATGGACTCATATGTTTAATAATGACACTCAGAATTGTAAATCTGTAGTTCCTTGCATCATGTAGAATGACCACGCACAGGCCGGAAATGAAGTCCAAACCGTTGAGTGGAACTTCAAGTTGGTTTAAAGGCAGTCATTCGTCACCCTAAACTACAGTTTCAGTGTACATATATCAAAACTCTCAATTGGTACAGCTCTTTGATTGGCATCACATTCAAACAATGCATCATAGCTAAATTACACAACATGGGCACTGAGAGTGTCTTGATTACACATTATGGACTTGCATGGCCACTGGGACAAGCCATGAAGCAATAAACAAGGATTGTGTCTGGATAAAGATGAGTTTTAGATTAATGTGGGAGGGGCTAGCAGTAAGTAGGTTGGGAGAATTGGAACTGTTTGGGATGATGAAAATATGCCTTTAAATATTTTGAACTGTAGTATGCAGTAAACTGGTAAACCTAACAAATGCGAAAAATGTGGGGATCTTTCCAGATCAGTAAAGTTCTTTGCATGTAAAAATAATTTTTGCCCAATTTTTCAAATTCGACGCAACCCGCAAACTAGCTATATACCAGGCAGTGGTTGATATGCAGTACTTTTGTTACAGTTTTTACTACGTGCCTTGTCCGCAAAGTAGTGTGTAAAAGTCTCGTAGTTTTCCCTCTCGGGAAACTCAAAATGACGTAGGGGTGACGTCCTCTCCCTAGCCACATCATTTCGTTACGTAATTGTGTCTCCAGCCTTTGATAATATATTGTGGCACAGTCTTTGGATTTCACCGATCACACCACGAATTTCTGAAATGCGACTTACACGGTTAAATTGGTTGCGTTGTAAGAGGTAACGAAATGGGACGCGAATTGCCTAATTGTCTTCAGCTGAACTTGAGTTTTGGGCTTCCTTTGTAAATTACATGTTTGATTGTTCCAATAGTTTGGGTATTGCTGTAGGTAGCAGTTTAGCGATATAGTTTTAACTACATACAGTATTCTCTAGGTAGAGTAATGCAATTTTTTCTTGAAATTCTGTAAAGTAATGCAATTTTTTTAAATATGGTGCATCATGGGAAGTTTGTGATATCATTGCGGCACATTAATTTGATGTTGTATTCAATTTATTTATAGTTTTGATCTACTTAAGTCAATATTAAGCAATAGGTCGGGCCTATTCCCAGGGCAATGCCCTGTGAATAAGGATATCGCCCTTCCTTATTCCCATGGCAATACAAAGTACGCTGGCGATAAGGAAGAATAACATCACTATTCACAGGGCAGAGCCCTGGGAATAAGTATGAGTGGCATCACTATTCCCAGGGCAGTGCAGCCCTGTGGATAACAAAAAGCACCAACATTATTCACAGGGCAATGCCATGCAATAGGGACGTAATGCATCACTAGTATTAGCATGGCATCCCCAATGATCTGTTCAGCCCTGGGGATAAAAGAGAGCCCCACCAATATTCACAGGGTAGAAAACAGAGAATACATGTCTAATATATCTATTAGCTACCCTATATGTCAGGCATCCTTATTTCATTTTGCTAAAGAGCCACGTGTGTTTATTGAATGCACCAGTGATCATTATCCTGGTGGGGGGGGGGGGGTATTAGGGGAAGGGGTTTTCCCACCTACGAATAGTGTTTGCACAAATTATTGACGTATGCATATTTGAACTTCTTGTTGTATCTCAAGCCTGCTTCTGCTGAAAGTTTTTCGTTGGCAAATTCAACAGACCGTGAATCCCAGACAACAAGCACTGCCTTGCTTTCATCTGAAAACTTTAATAATGCCTCGTAAAATTCTTCATACGAATCGAGGGCATTGCCATACTAGCGTGATATGTGCATTGGAATTACACATAGGCTATAGTATAGGCTATATGAGATCACAAACTAGGCGGTCTGAATGAGTTCTCTTTGCGCGTGCTCAGTTGCCCTGCGAATTGCGACGACTGTCTCGTTATCCACAGGGCTATGCCCTGCGAATATCCATACGTGAGCAATATTGTTATTGTCTTCTAGGGAGGATTTTATTTTTGTGTGTCAGAAGTGCACTCGCTTGAAACAACTCGAGGCTCTGTTGGCTGCTTCTGACAGTGAAAAGGATTGGGCTACAGTGCGGGAGGGACGCAAATCACAAGGGTCTGCAAAAGAAGTTTTGGGAGATAGTGTCAAGCTTTCAAATTCTTATTCTGGGTTGTCAGTGGAGGAGGTTGACGTCGGTAAGGAGGAACCAAATTCTGGTACTGGTAGTGGTCTGTGGGAGGGAGAAAAAGTTCGGGGGAAGACTTTGTTAATTGGGGATTCCATTGTAAGGTATTCTGACAGGGAGTTTTGTAAGAAAGACAAAGGTAGAAGGGTTAGAGTTTGCTTACCAGGTGCTCAAATTGAGGATATTTCAGGTAGGGTCAATCAAATTGTTGGGAATGAGGAAGTCGTTGCAGTTCAGGTTGGTACCAACAATCTCTGTAGGGATAGTCAATTTTTACTCAGGTCAAAATTTAAGGAACTGATCAGTAGACTTAAGTCCACACGCAGTAAGGGGGTTATTTGTGGTATTCTCCCTAGGGTTGACAGAAAGGTTTCTTCGGGTAAAATTGCGAGTTTGAACAAGTGGTTGCAAAATGAGTGTTCTCGGGTGGGTTTCAAATTTGTTGATACATGGGCCAAATTTCATAATAGATGGGATCTATTCCCTAGAGACGGGCTGCATTTGTCAGGCGTTGGGGCCAATGAATTGGGAAGGATGGTTACTAGGGCTGTGGAATCCCAGTTGTCAAACTAGTTTCAGGGGGAGGGATTATGGTGCTAGGAGTATCTCTGATGCTGGTTGTGTTGAGGGTCCTATTCAAGCTCACAGAGGTTTTAACCACATCTCAACTGACAGGGCAGTTTCTGGGATCAAAGTTGTGTTTGCAAATGTACGCAGCATTCTTAACAAGTTCGATGAATTTCTTGCACAGATTTCCATTGACAATCCAGACATTGTTGGAGTTACCGAATCATGGCTCCATAGTGAGGTAAGCAACTCTGAAATTCAGGTCCCCGGGTACAACATTTTCAGGCAAGATAGGATTGATACTGTCGGCGGTAGGGGTGGAGGGGTTTTATTGTTTGTCAAGGATAGTTTAAATTGTGTTGAAGTCACAACCAAGTTTTCCTGTGGGTTCTCTAACTGCTTGTGGTGTGAACTTAGCTGTAGCAATGATTATGGCACCCCCTTGCTTGTCGGTATTGTTTACCGTTCACCAAATTCTTGCGTTGAGAATAATCAGAGTTTGTTCCAAATTTGTAGGAAAATTTCTTCCAAAAAGGCTGTTGTGTTTGGGGATTTTAACTTTCCAGATATTGATTGGCATTCCTGTACTAGTGGGTTACATGGGAGGGATTTTCTTGAGGTTGTGACTGATGGTTTCTTTATCCAGTATGTTCTGTTTCCCACTCGTGAGGATAATTGCCTTGATTTGGTGATGAGAACATGGTTAGAAATGTAGCGAATGGTGGTAAGATAGGGTCCAGTGACCATGACCTTATTTGTTTTGAGTTACATTGTTTCAGCAATCATGCTAGTAGTGACAAAAGAATTCTAGATGTCAGCAAGGCTAACTTTACTCGTGCTAAGGAGCTTTTAACCATAGATTGGGCGGCCCGTTTGTCTCACTTGGGCCCTGCTGAGGCATGGAGTGTTTTCCGGGATATTGTTTCTGACACAACAAAGTTGTGTATCCCACTTAAGAAAGCTGCGGTTAAAAATAGGCCAATTTGGATTTCTAGAGAAGTTCTTAGAGCAACTAGGAAGAAACGTAAGTGTTGGCGTCGCTATAGGGCCAGTAAAAGTCCAGAAATCTTTGCAGCTTACAAGAAGCAGGAATTCTTAGTTAAAAATTTGGTAAATGGAACTAAAACTAGGTTTGAAAAGCAGTTGGCCAAGGAGGTTAAGATAAACCCCAAAACTTTTCATGCCTATGTGAGGTCTAAGCAGAAGCTTAAGGAGGGTGTGGGGCCTCTCAAAGGTGATGATAATACTTTGGTTAGTGACCATCAGGATATGGTTAATGTGTTAAATGACTATTTTGTATCTGTTTTTACTGAGGAATCATCTTTGTTGGGGACTTGTAAGGGTTCTGATGTCTCTTCTTCAATCAGTTATGTCATTTTCTCAGAGGAACAAGTTTGTAAAAAGTTAAAGAGTTTGAAAGCTAGTAAGGCCCCTGGGCCAGATGGGGTCCACCCAGCCATTTTACGTGAATGCTCTGAGATTTTGTCAGTTCCTCTTTCCATCATTTTTCAGAAGTGTCTGGATTCGAGTTTTGTTCCTACTGACTGGCGGGTAGCAAATGTTACTCCAATTTTTAAGAAGGGGGATCGAAGTAATCCTTGCAATTACAGGCCTGTCAGTTTAACCAGTGTTGTGTGCAAAGTTATGGAATCTTTGATTGAGGATAGTTTACTTAAGTATCTTTTAGATAATGAGTTACTTAATCTGTCACAGCATGGTTTCCTGCCAAGCAGATCTTGTGTTACTAACTTACTGAGCTTTCTTGAAGATGTCTCTTCATCTCTTGATTCTGGGTATGGCATTGATGTCATTTACCTTGACTTTTCAAAGGCTTTTGATAAAGTTCCATTAGGTAGGCTAATGGTTAAACTGCATAGGTTAGGGGTTCAGGGCAATTGTGCTGATTGGATAAATTCGTGGCTTCATGGTAGATTTCAGAGAGTTGCTGTCAATGGTAACTTCTCCTCTTGGAAAGAAGTCACAAGTGGAGTACGGCAGGGTTCTGTCCTTGGCCCACTTCTTTTCTTAATTTTCATCAATGATATTGATAGTTCTCTTACATCTCGTATAAGTAAGTTTGCAGATGATACTAAGCTTTATAGGAAGATTAGCATTTTGGATGATGCCTTACTGCTGCAGAAAGATCTGGATAGGTTATTTTCTTGGTCTCAGACCTGGCAAATGTCTTTTAATGCAGATAAGTGTAAGGTCCTTCATTTTGGTCCTAAAAGCTTTAGCTATGATTATAACAGGAATGGTTGTGTTTTAAGTAATGTCACCTCTGAGAAAGATCTGGGTGTTGTAATGACTGGGGATTTAAAGTCATCAAGACAGTGTGCAGCCACTGCTGTAAAGGCTAATAGAGTGCTTGGATTGATCAAGAGGAATTTCATCAATTTTAGTGAGGATATTGTACTTAATTTGTACAAGCAGTTGGTAAGACCCCATCTTGACTATGCAGCTCAGGCTTGGAGTCCCTTCTATGAAAAGGACAAGTTTCTTTTAGAGCAGGTTCAGAGGAGAGCCACTCGCCTCATTCCTGGGGTGAGAAATTTGCCTTATCATGCTAGGCTTAAACATCTTGGGCTTACCACCTTGGAGCTGAGAAGGATTAGGGGAGACATGCTCCAGGTTTTCAAGTTCCTTTGTGAAAGAAATCCCCTTCTGACTTGTAGTTATTTAAGGGTTCAAAGTAATTCTCTGGTGCATGGGCATTGTAAAAAGCTTGAAAAGCCTTTTGCAAGGCTTGACATTAGGAAGTTTAGTTTCTCCCACAGAGTTGTCAAGGAGTGGAATTGTCTACCAGATTGGGTAGTTAACTCCCCCTCAGTTCACTGCTTTAAGGTTAACATTGACAGGTTTTTCCATGGCTGTGGTAGAATCTGATTGTTTGGGGCTGTTGTCAAGCTTTGGTGGTTTGACTTTTGATTAGGGCTTGGACTTCAGGGCATCTTATGGGGCCTTGGCCCTCCTTTGCCCTTCAACCTGTTATGTTATGTTATGTTATGTTATGTTATACCCCAGTGAAGGTTAATACTGGATCTAGTACAGAAGTTGAAGGACATAGGACTATAGTGCGGAATATTTTGGTTTGTAACAAGACCCAAGTGCAAAGCCTCTAGAATTTTGAGTATAGCTGGGCTAGGTCTATGTGCTTGATTAGGACAGTAGGACTGTACTATGCTTACGGTAGCATCTACTCCCTACACTGTCCTTGGCATACACCTCATGAAATCACAATGATGTGCAGGATGAGCACTACTCCCAACTCCTCACAGATTAAAAAAATCAGCTCTAGGCCTATAGTTACCATAATTGCCATAAATGGTCTTTGTCCCAACATTCAACTTTTTTGACCAGTTTTTCTGCAAATGGAAGCAAGCAAGAAGGTGAAATTTGGAAGGTGAAATTGACTGTAAGTCTGTAACTGTGTGTTTGGTCTAATGGTAGAGCATGAGCCTCTCACACAGAAGGCCTGGGTTCTCTTCCCAGGTAGAGTCATACTGAAGACTTTAAAAATAAAACCTACTGCCATTGTGTGTGATGCTCCGCATAAGCAGTGGAGTAGGGAAAACAAGCCAATGAGCTACAACTGGAAAAAAGGCTTTGGCCTGCTCAACTTGAACAAATACTGTAGGTTGAGAACTGGGCCGTAAAACTCCATCTAACTATCTAACTAATTAACCTAACTGTATCACTATGCAGGGCTTGAATTTTGAGGCATGGGAGTGTGATTGCACAACACCACTTACCTCAAATCACTGTGAGGTGTGTAATTTTTTGCACACCCACTGTAAATAAAGAATGGGAACTCACTCATAAAGAGGTGCTGTTTAATAAAACAGCACCTCTACCTTAATCCTTAATTTCCTGAGGAGTGTGATAAGTAGCACACCTGGAATATCTTAAACTTAAAGGGCCAAACCTCTCACCCCAAATTACAATTTTGGTACGGGGGTACCAATATTCTCAATTGGCTCAGCTCTTTGATTGACAGCTAATTCAAACAATGCAGAGTACCAAAGCTTAATTTACACAGCAGGAATGGTACTGAGAGTGTTTTGATTATATAAATTGAGTTTTTCTATACTCACCTTGAAGCAATAAGCTGAGATTGTATCTGGATGAGAATGTTTTTCAGGCAATTGTGGGAGGGGCTTCAGTAAGAAGGTTAGAACTGGTACTGTTTGAGGTGAGAGAACTGGGCTTTTAAGGCCTGAATCAGTTACAAGACTGAGCATGCACTCTACCTGCTAAACTAGACTTAGCCTAGGCCTATCAAAAACAGGTGAATCATTCATTACAATATAAGCGGTGGTGAGGGTGGCAATATTTTTGAGAAGTTCCATGACTGGTTATTAGTCCTGATAACATTCGGGGAAATGTCCATGGGTAGCTCAACTTTTTGGCAGATATGAACGTGTGTGCATGCATGCATGTGTGGGTGTGTTTGTGTATATGTGTGTGTTTGTTACACTGCTCGTTAACACACTATCTCAAGATAGGAATGTCTGACAGTTTTCAAACTTGGTACATAGATGCGCAATAGTAAGAGGAAGAACGGTATTGTTTCTGGTGGAGGTCAAAGGCTATTTAGAGTCACCAAGGATCAAAGTCTGAAAATCTTGTTAACACAATATCTCAAGATACAGGAAGTTTAAATAGATTGAATATTTGACATGTGGAAGCATTATGGTCAAAAGATGATCTCTATCTTTTTTGGTGGAGGTCAAAGTCATCTGGGGTCAAAGGGGTCAAAATCTGAAAACCTGTAACTCAAGGTAGGAAACTTGGATAGATTTCATATTTGGCATGTGGATGTGTTATGGTCAGAAGATGGTCCCTATCAATTTTGGTGGAGGTCAAAGGTCATCTGGGGTCACTGGGGGTCAAAATCTGAAAATGTTGTTAAAGCGATATCTATGTTTTTGGTGGAGTTCAAAGCTTATTTGGGATAACAGTTTAATTTTTGAACATGCCAGTATAACATTTGAGTGAGAAGATATGGTACATGATGGCATTATTTGAATGGAACATTCATGTATAATCAAAAACTCAATGCATTTTTACATTCTGGTTCTCTGGGTGGGTATTTGGGCTTCCCTCCTACTGTACTTGACATAGGCTTGCCACTAGAACCAGTGCCTAGCAGCTGGTTGCATGCTGGACTGAGGCACATTCTTGTGGGTCAGTTGACTAGCCGGCTTTACTTTGCTTTTTACACTGTTGAAACTTGCACCGACACTTGTGCTGGTATATTATAATATGTCTAAATAACTTTTATTTTGGAGGCTGTGAACTGTTGAGACTTTCGTCTGCTTGAAAAGGTTTGCCATTTAAAAACTACCTGTTTCTGCATTTCAGGAATCTTGGGAGAAAAATTTTGTCAACGTCAACTGCTAAAAGATGTTCTAGCAGTGATAGTACCGTAGACCATAAGGAGGTTGAGTTCTTCAGTTCAACAGGTAACATCGGGGGTTGGTGGAAGGAACCAAATGTGCTTCTGTCAATGAACCAGACAAGAGTTCCTCTGATAAGAGATGCTTTAACACAACAGCAGTTTACAAATGTCGATTTCAAAAGTACTACATCCCTTAGGACTTTGAAAGGAAAATCTATTTTAGACGTTGGATGTGGTGGTGGTTTATTGAGTGAGGTGAGAATCATAGTCTCCTTTATGATTTGTTTGTTTGTTTGTTTGGTCAGGGAGCTGTAACATAACAGCTCCCTGGTTTGGGAGACAAATGTTCTGCAATTTTCTGCATTCTTTGAACTATTTTTCTGTTCACTCTGTGTATTTTGAATTTTTCTGTTTTTGACATTAAAGTCTATCACATTTTCCCCTTGGTACAGGCATTGGTCAGACTTGGGGCATATGTTACTGGTATTGATGCCACAAAGGACATGATTGAAGCTGCAAAGCTCCATGCCAGACTTGATCCAGCTCTGAATGAAAGACTAAGATATCTAAATGTTACCAGCAGTGATCTTGTCAAAACAGAAGCAGAGTCATTTGATGGTGTGGTGGCCACTGAAGTTATAGAGCATGTTTCTGATGTAGAAAGTTTTGTAACAGACTGCATTCAGTTAGCAAAGGTTAGTAAAAATATTTTCCTTTTTGTTGTAGGCCTTTTTCCAAATGGCAACTGCAATAGAGAATGGAATAGGGTTTTCCTTTAGCAAATTCTGTCAATGGCATTTGATGTTGCCAAATATGATGCATACCGAACTGAATCCCAGAATCCTTTGTGGTTGCTGTATCGAAATAGGTCAATGTGTATTTGGGTTCATCATTCATCTGTCAAGGGCACACAGACAGGAATATCATTCAGTTTATGATCCACACTTTGGATTGCTGTTTAAATTAGAAAAATAAATTATCCTGCCAACCTCGGGAATTGGCTGAACTAAATTGTAGTATACATTTGTAAGTGTGACCTTGAATTCATGTGTAAATACTCAATACGGAAATACAAAATGAAAAGTAATGAAACAATGTTGGGATTCTATCATATACTTAGTGTGACTCTAAAACAGTATGTAGAGAGCAAATTTAATGGATGATTCCTGAAATGTAAACAAAGGGGACCAGCCTCTCTGTTGGCAGCTAGATCAGTGCTTTTTGCAAGCTCATTTGAAGCACTCGGTGTCACAATCTTCCTATAGTTAAGGTACTGTACATGCAGTAGATAGTTTATTTTCTCTTTGTTTGCTTTGTTTCTACTCTCACATTACTGTAAATTGTATTATTATTTTATATTCAGAGAAATGCTCACAAGATTAATTTATCACCCTCAAGATCAATTCTTTTCTGGGAAGAACCAATTTTGTATTCCAGCATGCTTGGTTGCTTCTTGATGAGTCTTGGACCCTAGAAAGGGATGGTCTATTCCACATACATTGCCTATCTGAAATCAAGCCTTTTATTAAGCAGACCCAAGGGGATTTTTACCCCCTTGTTCCGATTTTTTGCAATCCGTGGGTGTCAGAAATGACATGGTTGGACGCTGGCAACATTAACATATCAGTACCTGCACAAACTCTCCTGTCCCAGATGTGCTTCAGTGTAAATTTTAAATTGCAGCAGCCAAGATCAAAATAATGAAAAAATAAGTTGCTTGAGTCATTTGTGTATTGCTTTTCTTCAAGACTAATATGAATGACAGAAACTTGACTAAAGTAGCAACTGGATATCTACTGATTCAAGATTTAAACAGTCTCATGGTCAGCTGTAAAATTTTTGGAAGGAATGTTATATTACTATATCTACCATATCAGCTCACACGTACTTTCTCTATGCATTAAGGGCAAGGGAATTCACCCAAAACTTATTTCAAAGGAACAAATAGATCTCACAATTTTACTCTCATTTCTCTCAAAAATTTCACTGGTGAGGAGTAAAATATTGTCACATGATTCTCAAAAGCCAATCATGAAACAGGACAGTCTACTGGACTACTTCAAATTGGGGTAACTGCATTTCATTAGAAGAGCAACACTTAAACCTATGTGGAACAGAGGTGTTAGTTCAAAATTTTAGCAAGGGGGGGGGGGGGTAGTTGGTAATTTTCTACTGGGTGGTAGACAGAATTTTTAATACCATCTGGCCAGTGCATAATTTATTAAGGCCATATATACCCTTTAAGACAATGCACAGTATAACTCTATTAAATGCAAAGCTTTTTACCTTTGCCTATGAAGTGCAGGAATGTGGCAAGTTTATTTCATGTAACTCCTTTTTCAATTCAACTTTTGTTAATCTTTCATTTCAGCCTGGAGGTTCAATATTTATTACTACGATCAATCAAACCTGGGCTGCCTATACAATTGCTGTAATATTAGCAGAACGCTTCGGACCAGTTCCCATCGGTACCCATCAGTATGAGAAGTTTGTCAAACCAGAAACTTTGAAGAACATTTTCCTGAAAAGTAAGTACTCTAGTTGTCAACATGTACAGTAGCTTTTACGGACTGGAATAAACAAAGGGCCCAGAGCCCATGAAGTTGGTGTTTTTTTTAGCAAGTACCCCAATGCCTTACAAAGTAGCAACATTTAATTGTCACCTTGCCCTTCAGTATCAATTTGATGTCTCCAAACACCAGACAGCACAAAATCATCTGTTTTGCCTTAAGCTTGGTGCTCACTGCTCATGTAGATGCTTGATAAGCCCAACATTTACAAAAATGACCTTGTCTTCATAATGTATGACTTAACAAATTGAACCTACTCTCATTAATTGTGCTTGGTGCTCAGCAAAATCAATGGGAAGGAAAACCAGTGGGTGAGCCACAACTGGAAAAAAAAACAATGTGGCCAGCCTGACTCAAAACAATTGGATAGAAACTGAGCCTCAAAAATTTATCTTTTTCTCCCACAGCCCTCTCTCAGCTGGCCATGGCAATTTTAAGACTTGCTCCAAGGGCTTGATACATACTTCATCCATGTGTGTTGTTTTTGCTTTACAGATGAATGCAGTATACAGCTCATGAAGGGTCAAATGTACAATGTTTTCACCAACAAGTGGTCCTGGACTTCAGACTTATCAGTATTTTATGCTATTCATGCAGTAAAGGGTTCCTGAAAGGTGCAATAAATATACAAACACTGCAATGTCAAGTAGCAGAAGAATGATTATACATGAAAAGATAATTTCTACAAGGAAAAGTCATATCGAGGAAATTATTATTAGAGGAGTACTGCAGAATATCCATCCAAGGAATGCTGGAATTTTTACTTGAGCATTGTAAAACCACAGATGTGCAGACAGTTGACAACTTAAGTGGCAATTATACTTTGTTTTTTCAATTTTTCCACAACTTTAATTCTGTACCACATTTTTCCATTGTGGTAAAACTGATCCATGATCATGGCCAACTTTATAATTGGTTACAGTGTAGTTGATGCTGTCTAGTCTTGCATCTGAGCAGAATTTTTTTTTACCTGACAAATATTCAGCAATTTTCATTCAACAGTTATTAATACAAAAGTTATTAACAACTTGAAAGATCTCTTTAATAGTTTTATACTCTGGTAAACAATCAGTTCAGAAGGGAAAAATGAAGTGCTGGAACAAATGTTAAAATTCTGTTGGCCCCTTGAAAGGAGAAATTGTTATGAAATGTGTGGTGCATCACACTTTCATGGTAATTTGATATATCATTTTCCAGGGAAGTGCTGTTCAGTCAATAAAAGTAACTTACTTGTAACATTTACTTATTAATATAAGTTCATTTATATTTGAAAGCAGAGTGGCATTATTGGAATTTGGAGCCCAGCAGGATTTTGTAGTTCTACAGTTTCATTGCAGAGCTTGAAAACTGATGTTCTTGAATAGCATAATACTTGATGCATGGCCTCTCACAAAAAATATTTTCCCTAACTTCTTCATAGATTTTGGTTTTGAGAGTTCAGTTTGAATCTTGCAAACTTACAAAATTTTTGACACGTTGATTCAATGGATTGGTAATTTCAATGTTTTGAGTTTCATTCTCTGTGGCAAAAAAGATTTTTCATACACTATAATTTTGTATGTATTCCTTGAATTCCAAACTACAAGACCATTGTAAAGGCACCTTACTGTTCTATTACTGTTTATATTTCATGAAATGCAATATAGAACTTAAAAAAAAAAAAAAACATAAAGCAGTTTTGAAAAAAGAAAACTTATAAGAACCCCAAAACTGGCAAGTAAAAAAAATTCAAAAGACAAGTGATACCTTTAATGGGTCAGAAGGGGATCTCAAGTTGCAACATAAAAATTGGACAGTTGTTGAGGCAAGTATTCTTAGCAGATACAGGATACTCCAGGCATGGGGCTTGCTGCAAAAAGTTGAATATCACAAAGGTATCACATGACCCCTCTGCCAATATGAAAACAATATACTTGATGCAAATTCATATGTGAGTAGCCAAGAATGTGTATAGCATTTTCCATTTTTGATTGAATTTAAGTTTCTCCAGTCAAGTCTGGCCTCTAGTTAAGGACTAGCCTTTTTGAATTGTGCACTCTACACAGGGTGGTCATGGCTCATCCTGGGACATACTATTTTTATTATTTAGCTAAGCCTACCATCATAAATACTTTCCATTGCCTAGATCATTCTCACATTCTTCTTATCTCAGAATTCTAGCAAAATACTTCTTTAGCATGGCAGTTGGTTATTCCTGCTTGAATGTTTGGGACCTCTGACATAGAGATTATACCTTTGCTGGGTAAATCAACTGTAGTCTAATGTCTTTCTGTAGACATTATGCTTTGATGTCTCACTTGACTTGAACTTTGGCATTGGGCTGATGGGAATGTGTCATTGTGCCAGCAGAGGATCCCTGATTGACTCAGAGATTCATTAATTGTAGTTAGCACCTTGTAATGTTCAGCTCCTCATCATATTCCAGATATTTCATGAAATAATTCTTTCTCTACAACCAGCTTATATTTAAGAAAGACTTTATATTGTATTAACCCTTTACCCTTGTTTGGGTCCTTTTGGACCCATGCGGAGAGCTCGGCTGTCACCCATCTTTACTGTTTCACGCGGAGATCGAAACTGCGAGTAGCTACCCGAAAATTCGGCCACAACAACGAGAGAGACAATAGTTTAGGGTCACAGGGTCAATGGCCTACGGAAGCCAATGCGGGGCGGGCTACGTCCGCTTTTCCGCCCACTCCCGAGGCGCGCAAATATGCCCCGATCGGAGCACGACGGTATTTGGGTTAAAGAATGGTTTAAAAGGGGAAGATTTGGACAAATAAATTGTAAGCTAATCTTTACCAGCATTCTCCTTGATTACTGTACATATTTGCTTTTATCTATCTAAAATCTATGCATCAAAACCTATGCATCTGAAGATAAAGTGAATAAATTGAATACTGCATCCTTATAAATAGGAACTGTCTGCTTATAGAGTTCTGGGATATTGGAACTCTGCTTCCATTGTGTTGTGTTTCATGCTATGAATCATATTCAAGTATAGAGCTCATTGTACATTATTTCCCTGCTAAAATGATATCAGGTGTGTGAAAAAGAATATTTAACATATAACTTTTTGTTCATGTTTTTTTTTTTGTGTGTGTGTGTTTGTGTACTATCATTTCTCTTACCTGACTCCAAATGCATGCAATTATGAATTGAATTACTTTTGCTATTGTTGAATCCAGACAGCAAGTGATGGTCTGATTTCACTGACAGCCATAACTGTGGTCTATCACTCAGGCTTTTTAGTCTTTCAATTTCCTTGCTTAATACCTGTATCATGGATGAATGTACACTGAAACGCTTCTTGATTCCTTCAAATTCACTGAATATGAGAGTTTGAAATTCATGTAGACAATAAAGGAAGATGGACCCCACTAATGGCTACCTACTAGACATTAAACACAAGCGCTGATCAGGTTCGTCAATAGGCAGTCTTAGGTCACCCCAAACTACAATTTTACCTGTAGTCTACAGAAATTCTCAATTGGCACAGCTCTTCCCTTACAAAAATGTCCAGTACAATTGCTGCAGGAATCCTATAGGAAATGCACATATCCAGCAGGAAGTAAGCCATTTCCAATTGTTGCATACATAATTGAGCACAAATGATGATTGGGCTGAAAGTTGCTACTGTAGGGAGCATATCCCAATTAGCAGGTGTATTAATGTGTCCGTTTGTTCGCCCTCAGATAGAGTCCCTAAAAGGAGCACTTTTTTGATATGTTATGGAATGAGCTGGGGTTTTCTGTAAGTTTCTTCTGAAAGTATATCAAATGAAGTACCATTGGTGAAAAAATGGGCTTAATTGAAGCAGTTTTGTGGAAATTATGGGCCTTAGAAGCTGGCGGAGGCATACCGAGATTTTAGTGAAAAACAAGGCTTGGAAAAGGTGGTTTGAACTTTGAGGTGAAATAGCAAAAAATCTTCACGGTCATGATATGGTAAATTGAAAGTGCCATGAATGGCCAACTTGTCAGCTTTCATATGAGGGGTAGCTTGACCCTGGCGAAAACTTCGACAAGCTTTTAGAGGCCCGTTTACTTTTTGGATTTAGTGTGTAAGTCAATGGAGGAATTAATGGGGGTATGCTCCCTGTAGTTTGCTGGGGGCACATCCCATGATGAAGCGACCCTTCAACCTAGTCAAATGTTTTCTCACAAGGAATCGTATGCCATTCCATTATCACACAGATTTCCCTAATTATGCATAGCATTATATTTATATGTTGAAAAATCAGCATTTATTTTTGAGAATTTTTTTATCCTCTTCCTCACTGATCTGTGCGTGATAACCAGGCTATGGTGTTTGGACAGTATCGAGCAGAAGCAGAAGCAGAAGCAGAGAATGATATAGTCTTGTTTGGAGTGTTCCAAAGATAAGCAGGGTAGAGGGCCTAATACGACCCTCTAGGCTTCCAAGCCGATGTGTGGTGGACGCAAATTAACCAGAGTCTTGAAACAAGACTAAGAATGATATAGACAACAGACATTAGCTCGAATTGAATCCTAAACTGCATTAGTAACTTTGCCCAAATATTATCTTCAACTCGGTGAGGCTCCGGATTTGAATACGTGGATAACATCATGCCTCTGAACTTGGATTTTTCTGATTTTTTAGGCAGCAAAGTCAAAGAGTGTGACTTACTCCTAATGGTACGTTCGTGGCAATAATTTTCAATTCCCTCAAATATTTTTAACTTTAATGCTAAGCGTGTGATACGTAGGAATCCTGTAAGTACTCGTTTACCTCTGAACTTATTGTGTGGAAACCAGTTGTGCGAAATGAAAAATGCAGTGCAGGGTCAATAGGCCCCACCCAGTGCAAATGCAAACGTCCATTGTACATAGGCTAGCATGCACTCTATTGGCAATGTATTACTAACTGTACGTGTGAAGTAAATAAATTATTTTATTTGCAGTACTTTGATAACAAAGCATTCAGTGATTAACAGTTGAGATCCCCTATCAAGGCTATAATGAGAATACAGGTCAGGCCACTCTTTGTTTTTTTTTTTTGCCATGAATTTTTTTTGACCATTTGTGGGGTGGCAGCCCCCAACCCGGTCCCCATTCAGTAAGGTCCAGGTGGCCCTGCAAATCAGATCAGAGCCAGTGAGTGCCATAGTATAAGTATAAGGTCTTAACTCACAGAATAAAGATAAACAGCATGTCCTCTCAACCCAAACTACAACTATAGTAGTAGTCTACAAAAATTACCTATTAGCTCAGTTCTTTGATTGGCAGCTACTGTAGTTCCAACAATGCAGAGTATTAAAGCTTATATTACACAAAATGAACTGTACTGTGAGTGTTTTGATTTGTACACATTGCTCTTTTATAGTCACCTGAAGCAATGAAATGAGATTGCAACTGGAAGAGGATGAATTTGAGACGATTGTGGGAGGGGCATAAATAAGAAAGTTTAGGAGAATTGGTGAGAGATTTGGGCCTTATGGATGGAGTGTGTGGTCTCATTACATGAATACTTTTTTCCTCAATGATTAGCCTATTTTCCAAAGCAATTGGCATTTTTGAAAAGTAAACTCTGCAGTCTATGAGTTTATAACTTAGGTAAGGTCAGGTGAGGTCCAGTGAAGTAAGCAATTTTTCTCTGAAGGGCGGGTCATGCAGTATGTGGAGTGATTGCCTGTAGGGGGAGGAGGGGTCTATAAGGGAGAGGGTTTCCCTTTCCCCTTTGAAAATTCTTGGCCTTCTCAAGGAGCTTAAATGCAAAATGGTGCAAGACTTTTAATTTTACAGGAATAGTCCTGAAAGTTGCATTGTGGTGGTTAATGGAGTAAAACTGAACATTTCAGTCTTTACATGCAGTCAGATACTGTACAGTACCATGTGCGCTACTGGTTCCTATTCTAAGAAAAATTTGTTTTTAAATTTGCATACTTTTAGGAGTCAAAATAAAAGAGCATCAGTGATGGGCTTAAGGGCATGGGAGCATGTCAGTTTTTTATTTTTATGCACGAAAAAATTAATTCTACCATAAATGCAATACTATCAAAGTTGGGCGCCACCATCAGTTGGTGTGGAGAGAAAAGAAAATTTTGAAAAATCTCTACTCCTCAGATGGCAGAAAATTGTGTTATCATGCTTGTAAAAGTTTATATAGTCTTTTTTTTTTTTAGCTTTCCTTTGTAATAATAAAAAAACCAGCAACTTGCTAAGAGATCAGAAATTTATCACAAAATATACCATAACATTAAATGAAATGGTATTTAATCTTCAGGGGGAAACTACAGCAGAATTGAAAATTTGCTGTGTTTTCTAGTTGCAACTCTTGGCTAAATTCAAAATCCTCTGAATTTGATATAATTGTGTGTGTAACTGTCCAAACTCCCGACTATAAAAGGTTTTACTCCTAACACCTGTTGCATGATAATGTAACACTATTGCTCACTGCACCTAAACATCCACCACTCCCCTGCCCCTTTCTTTACCCGCTGCGAAACGAGCCTACGGGATAGCCCCTTCCCCTTTGAAATTTTTTGTAATAGTGCCCTTACATGAAATCTGGTGCCACACATGCTACCTTCTGTGAGGAAGGGGTGGGTGGCATGGCCCAATGCCCCTCCCTGGGTACTTTACTGGTGGGGTAAGATAAAATTTATTGATACATGTCCATCATAAAATAAAAATTGACAAAAAGCACTCACTTAAAAAATGAATAAATATTAAAGTGAAGTTTTCTATTTATCTTACAATGTACAGTACGTAACACTTCAATTTATTAGTTTTTAGACATTATTTATCTTAAATTTAAACAAAAAATTAAACAACAAATTTTTGGCCTTTTGCCATGCGAGACCAGGACAATTTCTGAGGCCGCAAGGGTCCGAGAACAAGACCGAGACCACAGGGTGTCGAGACTGAGACCAGGAAAAAACGGTCTAGATACAGAGACCAGTCTCAAGCACTACTGTACAACATTGCTTGTGGCTTGACTTGACTTGAACATGTTTGACTCGTCAACATTGGAAATCATCATTTTTTAATCTTTTGATTGGTTTTCATTCAACCCGAAAGCAAAAGTATAGAATCTGTAATCCATGCAGTTAAACTACATTATAAAAGACCTTACACATTCTTATGCCTTTAGCTGCACCCACAGGATAAACACTACTGTGTACAACTGTACATAGTCCCTTTTTTGTTTGTCCACCAAGTGTAAATGTGAAGAATGCTTCCCATCAGTTGCTAAGCAAAATTCTGAGGTCAATCAACTGAAAGCATAAAGCACTTTTATGGTACCAATGATTGTGCATGTGACAGACAGGAGTGTCTTCTTATGTGCCCACCTTTCAAGGAAAGGTAGACTGTTGCTTCACATTGCTATCCTTGGTATTAACACTTCAACTGGGGATTGGTCTGTTGTGCTTCAATGTCAAGACTGTCATTCATCATGTGCAGTGCTAGCTAGCGGAGGTTCTCTTGCATCATTATAAATTCATGCAATTTCACATAACATGACTTGTGATTGACTTGGGAAGAAATGACTTGTGACTTGACTTGACTTGACTTGACTTGACTTGACTTGACTTGACTTGACTTGAGTTGACTTGACTTGAAGAAATTTGACTGGTGACTTGACTTGCAAGAAAGTGAAGTGACTTGTGACTTGACTTGACTTGACTGGGAAAGAAAAATGACTTGATTTGACTTGGCAATGAATGATGTGTGACTTGACTTGAAGAAAAATGACTTGTCAACAACTATGTAACCAACTGACCTAGAGTTTACGTTAATTGTTTGTTTAAATCCCTTGCTTACTATAAAATTGTGAGAAACTGAAGTGATGGACCAACAGACTGAAGGTTGGTATACAATATAGTTTGATCACATTTTGAACAGCAGAAATGCAAAAATAATAAAAAATTCTAAAGAAATTATTGTCTCTGAATGACTTTTTGTTTTTCTTCCTGCAGAAAAAAGATGAGAAAATTACAGCACTAGAAACAGAAAATGCATTACTACATTTAAAGCTCTCAAAGGTATTACAGTCTCTTGTAGATTCCATAGTTTTCCATACTACTGATCTTGTAGACGTATTTGCATTTAGTTGAAAATTTGGGTTCCAGTTGGTCTCTGAGCGATGAATTCACAGCAACTCTCTATAGGGGCTTTGTCATTGTTCCCAAAGTTCGCTGTCCCCGAGGTTCAATGTTCCCGAATCTTGAGAACATCCACACTTCTGGGAAGTTGGGAACATCAAACCCCGGGAATAATGAACCTTTTTATCATTGTCAAATCATTGAAATATACGTTAACAGTGAACAATGAACCCAGGGAATATCAAGCAGATCCCTCTGTATGTACATACAGTGCCTTTTACATAACATACATTATTTCATTCTCAATTTTTCATTAAAAGTGCTGTTGGGAAGGTCCTTCTGTCATAACACCCACTATAAATTTGTTTCTCTTGTCATTGTCATTTGAGCAAGTACTAATGTCCTTTTGATAAAACCTTTTTCTTGTAGTAAATATCAAAGGCTAAGTGGATTAAAAAAATTTGAATACAGATAATCTAGAGTAGATCAACCTCATGAAGTGTAACTTGGGATAAATGGGTCTACCACAGATGTTTCCAGGGCTAACAACAATTGTCCCAGTGATGACTGTTCAACATTTTTGTGTTATTTCAATAGCAGACAATGATTACAAGGTTTGTTGTTTTTTCAGGGCTGGTGTTTTTAGAGAGGTAGGACCGACTGCATGGTCAAGTGGTTAAAGCATCCGACTTGCAGTCGGGAGGTTGGGTGTTCGAGTCCCAGCTGGGTCATACTGAAGACTTTAAAACCTCCTTGATGCTCAGCATAAGCAATGGAGTATCGAAAACAAGCCAGTGAGCCACAACTGGAAAGAAGGCTGTGGCCAAGGCAACTTGAACCAGTTGGTTGGAAACTGGGCCATAAAACTCTAAAGATATTGGGGTAAATGATATGTTATGGTTAACTGTTAAACCCTTAGAACAGTGAACCCTGGGAACATTGGCCAAACCCCAGGTGGCTGAGATAACGAAGTTTGATTGTTGGAGTACATGCGACCTCAATGAAATTTTGCATAAAACTGGTCCATTTCTTCACAAATATAATGCAGACTTATAAGTTTTATTAAAATGCTAGCGTGCCTTTAATATAAAGAGGTTTTCCACCAATGTCACAATATCATGTGTGATGTTTTGTATTCCAGCCGTATATTGACTCTCAGACTGTCACTGCTGTATGTATGTAGAGGTTATAGCTACTGTAACTGCTTGAAAGAAAGATAAAATTATAATTCAATACAGTATATGCTCTTCTGTTGAGTTCATTGATGGTGCTGGAAATTTTGGAGGCATTTTTTCAGACATTGCCAATAAAGAACGCTCAGAAAATGAAATCAGAATCAAGTTAATCAAGGATTAATTATCATTCTAAACTCAATATTTATGGAATGCCCCAGGTACATTTGAACTTGACCTTAGATTTTATGAATGGTAGAACCCAAGGCTTAGGCCAATTAAAATGTTCAGTTGGTCTATTCCATGTAATATTTGGGACAATGGCTGTTTGTCTTCTTTTTGAGAAGAGTATTTAAACTTTTTAACTTAAAATTTTGATGATGTAAGGGCTAGACAAATTAAGGCGAGTGTTTCTTCAGATGACTTAACCAACACAAAGTGTGCAGTAAGCATAACCAATTTTCACATCAAATTGCTGCAGTTCAGCATGTTTTTCTGTCGGAACTTGTAGTCTGTAGGAAAATTGTATAATTTACTTGCACATTATACAGTAGTGCCCCAGTTGTGACACTCAACCGTACAGCAAACTTCCCTCTTTTAACTGTGAAACCCTTTAATGCAGTATCTGGTCACATTGCAAGTCAATATATGTAGCCTGTACTGGGGAAACATTACTGTACTAAGGTACTCCATATGTAGCTAATTTAGCAGCTAGCATGGATGACAAAGAGAAATCAGAAGAGTGTTGATGTCACATGTGAAAAGCTCTTGATACATTTACAGTATTGGAATAGGAATGCTTTAATTTCAGGTCATCAAGAAATTGAATTTTTCCTCTAAATTTGAAACAAAGAGATCATTCGATAGATACATACATGTGTATCATTAAAAATCAGGTAAGTGCAGGATGTCCAATTATCTGTATGTGTTATGTTCCAGCAATAGGCTATAATTACACAGTTGCTTAATTTGATTGGCAAAAACATTCTTAAAACCCATCATTCAAAGCACTGCTTTGTCTCTTCAGTCTATAGATTATCATTATAAAACCAGTCATCTAATTTTGAGGTGTACACGTACAGGTACATTTAGTCAAATGTGTAATTTCTCATTTACTGTACATATAGCTCAAAGGACAACTTCAGGAGGAAAGGAAACAGAAAAACCTTAAAGATGATGAACTTCTCACTGCTACTGCAATCCATCACTCCTGGAGATTAAAAGGAAATGCCCTATCAAAGGAGATTAAGGTAAACAAACAGTTTAAAAGTGTATTAAGTATAAATTCTTGAGACACTGGGTAAACTAGTCTAAATTACAGCACTGTTAAACAAGGATCAGTTTTTTCAGTGTCATAGTTACAAGTATTTTTGAGACAATACTGTAACATACATTACATAGACATTCCTGGTAGGGCTCTGAATGTGTAACAATTAATCGCTAAACAATCGCATGTGGAATAAATGTTTGAACAAAGCTTCAAGCAATTAATAGCAAATCCTGTTTTTGACAGATTTTTATCCATTTGTATACTCTGATGATCCCTAGGTGTTGTTAAATGGAAAATTCTGGGCATATCTGAACCTTGTAGGTTTCAAAATTGCAGAATAATTTGATTTTACCATGCAAGATAACAACCATTATTATTTCAGCATTACATGTAGTAGGCCAATCAATCACTACATACTGAAATTATTTTTTTTTTCTGTGATAAGGCAATTACGATTAATCACTAAACAATTGCAATTTTTTGAGATTAAACGTTTAGTTATTTTGCTAAATGTTCTCAGCCCTAATTTGTGGGTTCTGGTGCATTGATACCTTAATTAGCTGTCTGCAACCAGTCATGTAGTATGAGTTTTTTTGGAAGTGTGAGCTGAACAGTATATTTACCATGTATAATATCAGTAAAAAGTTCAACATTAATGCTGGTTCTTGTCTTTCAAGATTTTAAAGTTATGGTAACTGTTAAAACACACTACTGAAACAAATGAAGAGAAATTAATATATTAATTAGTTTGAGTATTTAAAAGGTACTCAATGTTTAGGTTTTTATGAAAGTATCTAGATGAATCCAATCAGCCCTAGTGTTTAGTGACTTTATGCAGCCATTAGTGGGGTCCATCAGCCATAAATCATCTTCATTTATTGTCTACATGAATTTTAAACCTTCTTATTCAGTGCAATTGAAGGAATCGAGATAAAGTTTAGTGTAAAACCATCCATGATACACAGTTAAGCAAGGAAATTGAAAGATTAAAACGTGATAGACCCCAGTTATGGCCAACTAAAATCAGACAATCACTTGACTGTACGGATTCATCTATAGTATGCTCTATATTTTTAAGGTAGTTGTTTTATTTTAAAGTTCAAGAAGAATTTAAGTTGACTTCAATCCACAAAGTATTTCCTTGTTTCTGTATCTGTAATTTTTGATAAATATGGAAAAATGAATGAATGAAACCATTGATTATGATAAGATTGGGGCGTCATCTGTTCCAAATTTTTGATCCAGGTGGTACTGAATTAACATTGAAAGCAGTCAGGAGGAAGAAGCCTTTATATAAAAGCAGGAGAGCTAACTATGATAAACTTTGTCAATAGTAAAGCTGGCTTGATTCAGTGGGATTTATAGTTTGGCTTTATTTTGATTTATAAAATGAAGTTACTTTTTGCAATTTTCAAACTTTATTTCATATTTTGCTTGATTTATCACATCACAATTTTACCAAACAACTTACAGAAGGAAGTTTTGTGATAGGATGTGCACTGGAAAGGCCCTGTAGGAATTAACAACAAATGACAGTCCCTCAGAAAAATAAAAACAAATGATTACATTTAGCAAAAAAAGCAACTTATTTATGTATATTCCCTACCCATCTATCCCCACCTACTCAATCAGAGAGGCCCCCAATCCAATGTGTTACATATTAAATACCTCTTCCAGACACTGAGAGAATGTTTGACAGAACTAAAAGATGAAGTTGAAGACATTCCCTGTAGAATGGAGGAAACTATGCAACCAGCTGTTGATGTAGCTCAAATTATAGAAGAGAGGTTGTCATTGAGGGATGCCACCGTGAGAGGTTTGGATTCATTAGAGATTTTGTCTGATATGTTGTCTTTTTGTGGAATTACTCATCAGTTTGCCAAAGATGAACTACTGTACCTGTTGGTTCTCAAAGCCAGCATTTGGGGTCACTACTTTGTTCTCTTGTACATCATTTGCTAAATGCTGGTGACATGGAATGTTTAGATGTTATACAGGACTCCCACTCAGCCCCCTTGTCATCGTAAATAAATAATTTCACTTCACCCCTGGGGAAGTTACAGTATTTTAGTTAAGAAACTTATCTAAATATCTAGAGTTCTATTACATTTCTGTAAGTCATTGATAATCTAGTTACAGTATATGATGGATACGTGTTCATATTACCAATGTAATGGCGTGTGTGTATGTGTGTGTGTGACGCCCGCTTGTAAACACAATATCCCAAGAAGGGTAACTCTTAGTGATCTTAAACTTGGCATGTAGATTGCCCACATTGAGTAGAAGATCCGTATTGTTTTTGGTGGAGGTCAAAGGTCATTTTGGGTCACCAGGGGTCAAATGGTAAATACCTTGGAAATTGCTTGTAAACACAATATCTCCAGAAGGAAAAATGTGAGTGATCTCATACTTACCATGTGGATTGCCCATATTGAGTAGATAATCCCTATCGTTTTTGGTGGAGGTCAAAGGTCATTTGGGGTCACCAGAGGTGAAAAGGTCAAAACCTTGTAAACACTGTATCTCAAGAAGGGTAATTGTGAGGGGCTCTTATACATAGCATGTAGATTGTCCATGTTAAGTAGATGATCCCTATTGTTTTTGGTGGAGGTCAAAGGTCATCTGGGGTCACCAGAGGTCAAAACATCAAAACTTTGTAAACTCTATATTTCAAGAAGGGTAACTGTGAGGGATCTCATACTTAGCATGTGGATTGTCCATATTGAGTAGATGATCCCTATTGTTTTTGCTGGAGGTCAAAGGTCATTTAGGGTCATCAGAGGTTAAACCTTGCACATACTTTATCTCAAAAAGGGTAACTGTTAAGGTAAATATTCATTAGTGCATAGGGTTAAGGGTTTTGAATGGCATGAGTAATGTAAGATGCATAGGTAAGCTTTTGGAATCCACTTCATTATGTAAATAATCAAGTTGGGTAATTTCAAAATATGTACTGAAGCAATCTCACTGTACAGAGAATGTCTAAAGTGCATAAAAGTGCATTTGTTACAGTATTTATGTTGATTTGGGTTTGAAGTTTTGCCATATGACATTTAGTGCCAGTATTAATATGCATAAGAGTAAGTAGGTAGAACAAAATCTGGAAAAATTAAAAATGAAAATACTGTTCATCAGGCTGACATGTTAGTCAATTTATCTTTGTCATAGGTATGCTGATTTTGGCCTATAGATTTTCATGAAATATATTTCCTACTCTTAAGTGGAAGTTTCTAGCAGTGTCTGGAACATGTGAGTAAAACAAAGGCTGTACGAGGGTTATTTGGGGACATAGTCTGAACATATTAGAGAAAGCTTCCATGCCCACAAAGCAGAGGAATTGTTCAGTGCAGAACTTCATAAGTGTTAACTTTGAACAGATCAAGTGCTCTGTATGATGCCCAAAATTTCTTTTAGAGCATACAAACATTTTTTCTTCCGTAACCCTAAAGAAAAAATGAAGATAACATTAAATTTAGTATCAAAGATTTTTAAAAGTTACAGACAAACCTTGTGCCACTGTCTTCATAAGGACATGTAAGTGGGAACTAGATAATTAAATATACCACGGGTAATTACAGTAGCTTTATAAAAGGAACTAAATAACTGATCATTTGGATCAAATACCCTTGAGCATGCTTGAACTGAGATTGTCTAATTGAATGAATCAAATTGTAACTGACCCACCAGAGTCTGTGAAAATTGCTGGTCACTGTTATCTTACCTAATTTATCACATTTGACTGCCAAGGTGTCCTGAGGGGTTTTCTCATTGAATCATACAGCTCAATGGATTCAGCCATTTCCTACCTGTCTGGAGATAGTGTCTGACACTTATTTAGCCCTCTTATTAGTAAGGCTTGTTTTTCAGAAAGTACTGTAGCTCATGTAATTAAAACAAGCATAATAGTATTTACTGTGTATCAAACAAAGGACACTTGACTTGTACTCTGTTATGTGGTGTTCCTACAAGCAGACAATTTAAGGTAAGTTACAGATCTTGTTAATTTCTGAACTAATAGGGTTCCCATTTTTTGTTAATTTCCAAGGATGTCATAGTCATTGGGAAGGGCATTACACCAAAAAAAAATACAAAAGGACCACCACTAATAGCCAAGGTTACACCTTTCTGTTGAGATGTCTCTACTGTATGTCCCAATTTATGGATGACAGTTAGGATTAGGGCTTGTTCTAACACTAACCTCAATGCAGTTAACTTTTTGGATCATAGAGACATCATTATGTAGAGAGCCATCCTCAGTACCTGAAATTTTGATTTAAAGGAGAATGTTTCAAAAATATCCCTTTTTCAAGTTAATAGACAACATAGTTTACCAGCATCATAACTGCGTGGGAGATTTCTCTTGTCAGTGGAGGTCAAAGGTTCGGGTCACAAAAGGGCAAAACCTTGTAGACATGACATTTTTATGTGGTTATTGAACTGTGGAGGGATCTCATACTCAGTTTGTGAATTGCTCATATTTAGCATGTTGATGGTCTTTTTAGGTAGTTGCTCCCTATTGTTTTAAGTGAGGGTGAAAGGTCATTTTGGGTCACATGATCTCAAAAGGTTTTGACCTTACTAGTATACCTCAGTATTTGTGAGGGATCTCATGCTTGTCATGTGGGCATCCATGTTCATTATTACAATATATCATATGGCAAGGAATCACTAAGCCTTTTGGCTTTCTAGTTGTCTTACATCAGTGCTTAATAAATGCCAGATGCAAACAATTAATTATTCCTAAAATGTAATCAATTTCATCTCTTTAACATATGTGTTGCTATTACAGTACCACTTAAAAGAGCTTTGTTAGATGAGGCATTCTGTCCTCACAAAAGAATGTGTTATTGGAAGTAAGTCTAGATTAATGTTTATGATTTGCAAAGACACATTGCCAAATAAATATTTATTTGAACAGTTTTTCACCATTTGCTTTCTCTTTTCTCTTTGGTGTAGATTTGGAGGAAAATCTCCAAAAATATAAAGAAGAGTTAATGGAGACACAAGAAAGATATCAGAAAGAAAAACAAAGAAGAAAAGAACTACACAACACCTTGGTGGTGAGATTTACCTGTAAACTTGTCCTTTGAATATTCAAAGCTTGTCATTGAATATTCATAGTATTCAATAATATAGAGTCTGCTTGCAGTATCATCAGAATTTAGATTTGGATGGAGTTTTATGGCCCAGTTCCCAACCAGTATCATCAGAAATCCAGCTAGAGAGAGTTAGTTATTAAAAAACACACCAACACAAATGTGTTGTATAGTGTCAACTAGATAGAAAGGAAAAGTTGAAGTATGGTTTCAAATATGGTTCAAGTAAGGTTTTAAAAAAGTGCAAGCCCTTCTCTTTAGTCACCCCACAACAGGTGGGAAATAACATAAGTATATACACCTGTGCAACCCCTTTCCCATAGGGTAAGGATGCAGCTAGAGAAACATGGATGCTGCACATTTTGTCCAATGAGAACAAAGGGTGTTTAGCATGAGTGGTGTCCAAAGGTGTGTCAAAAATAGCTACTGTTTGAATAGGTACTCAAGGTTACTTTTGCTATCACCTCTCCGAAAAATTGATTCAGTATGTATGTCTATGTACAGTAGGTTCAGGTACAGTAGCTATAAGCTGGTCTAATAAGGCAGTTTATCAGCCATTTATTTGTTTGAAGATTAGCTAATATATTAATCTGCTTAAGAAGTTAACATTTGCTGACCTAAGTTCCTCTATATCAAATTGCCAACTTTATTTTTTAAAGTATACAAGTAACAGCAAGCACAGCATGTAATTTTATTGCATTAAATATTTATTTTAGCTTTTCTTGAAATATGATTGTAAATTAATTGTAAAAAGTAAAAGATGAATATAGAAATAAGCATTATAAGTTTAAAATGTCAAAAGTTGGTAGAGCTATTGTTCAAGCAAAATTACTGAGATGATATTAATATTAAGTTTTTTTTTCATTTTCCTTGGGACATGATTGTGCAAGCATCAAGACTTGATTCACTAAACTCATGACAAAACATCTCACTTGTTTACATCTCACTTGTTTACATCTCACTTGTTTACATCTCACTTGTTTACATCTCACTTGTTTACATCTCACTTGTTTACATCTCACTTGTTTACATCTCACTTGTTTACATCTCACTTGTTTACATCTCACTTGTTTACATCTCACTTGTTTACATCTCACTTGTTTACATCTCACTTGTTTACATCTCACTTGTTTACATCTCACTTGTTTACATCTCACTTGTTTACATCTCACTTGTTTACATCTCACTTGTTTACATCTCACTTGTTTACATCTTACTTGTTGGGAGGTCGGGAGTTCGAATCCCGGCCGGGTCATACCGAAGACTTTAAAAACCTACTGCCATTGTGCTTGGTGCTCAGCATAAACAATGGAGTAGGGGAAACAAGCTAGTGAGCCACAACTGGAAAAAAACCATTGCTGGCTGGATTTGAACCAATTATTTGGAAACTGGACTGTAAAATTCCATTGAACCTAACCTAACCTGCATCTGACTTTTCTCATAATGATTTTCTTTTCTACAAACAGGAATTACGGGGAAATATCCGAGTGTACTGCAGGGCACGTCCTGTTCTATCCTTTGACGGAGGAAGTGACCACAGTGAGCTAATGCATAGGTAGAGGAAATGATGAAGACTAAAATTGTTTTTAAAAGGGAATCATTGTTATTGATAATTAGTAGTAAAGGGTTCTTAATTTAGTAGTCTCTGTAACATCAATAATGAAAGATCAAGTAACCCTTGCAATTTTCCCAAAATATTTAAATTTACCTTTTTCATGATGTATCAGAGCACAATCATTGTGTGTTTGTAACAAACCTGTCTGACATCGCTATTTAAAATTTTTTAAATGCATTTAAAGGTGTTTTGGCATGATTCAAAAGAACCATTCAGGAATTGGTATAACAGGGTATGTTAATTCAAACTGGGATGATTGTTATCTCATTCAAGTTTTCATTTGATTTTGTGTGTTTTTTCTGGAGAATGGGGATAAGTGTAGTTCTAAGGAGTAGCATTTGATGGGGCAGATTTTCAATCTTACAAGTGTGTGTCATTTAACACATTGAGTTGCTGCAAAATTTTTCCTAACGTGAAAGGGTTATCTTGAGTTTAGATTTGTATAACAAATGCCACCATCTCATAACCACACTGCAATTCTGTCTGTCTATATATTTATTTGAAAAGGTGTTGATGAAAAAGTCTATGATTAATGTTGATCATTGTAAATACTACCCTGTGTAGCCTGCTTTTTGTGAACCAGTGACTGCTTAAACATGTCTAAGTATTTGGGAGGGGAACTGCAGAACTGACTTTGGTCCTGTGCTTATTCGAAAATTGGGCTTATGGTGTAACATGAAGCTAAATGAAGCAATATTCAATGTTGCTACCTAAACAAAGTATAATTTTTGCTTCTTGTCTGATAACTAATCTGTTCTTTTGTATCTGTTCACAGGCCCATCTCCTCCAGAGAAGAAGTCATCAATGTGTTAGATGATGTAAGTTATCTATTATCTAATGAATTTGCTTTAAATCTTATTCACAACATAGTTTTTACTCAACACCTACATGAATATGTCAGCTCTTAAATTGTGTCAATTCCATAAATGATGTTAATGTAGAATTTTCTCCTAACCTGTCTGCTTGTTGATGCTATTTGTACACATTTTCTGAACACCTTTGCTTTGGGCAGTGTAGACTTCTGTCTAAGTTATGAACTCTTCTGGATTTGTTTTATATTTAACTTGGGTAAAACCACCAGAATGTACAACAATTTTCACATTTATGGTCTTTTTGTTTTTCCTATTCTATTATTTATAAAAGGAAACACTGTCCGTTAAGTGTGACAGACCAAGTGCTCCAACCTCCAACAAATCTTTTGAATTTGAGAGGTAAGTTGCCTTAGAATCCAGACTTTATTACATGATGTGTATAAATGTCTACTTTGAATGCACATATTTTAATTGAACATACTAGCTGGTTTATGTTGCCATTTTGTTATTTTTCACCCAGCTGTATTCATTTTTCCTTCTTATTCTTATTTCATCTGTCAGAGTTTTTGGACCTGATGATAGTCAGAGTGTTGTCTTCTCTGATATCAAACCTCTGTTGACATCTCTATTGGATGGGTAAGATTCTCACAGTAGATTATATTTCCTACTTTCTTAAGAAATGAAAATTGAAGTGTTTCCATTCCCATGATGCTCTACAATCCTCTTCTCAAAGTAAAAGTATCTTCACACTGTGTGTACATACAAGGCACCACTTTTTTATTCAGTCATGCACACAGAGCAATTTGTGTTATTAGCATAAGTATTCTGTGTTTCATACCTGTGCAGTACAATACATACTTTTGTACTGTACATATTCCTGTTGCAGTTTAACTGCTCAGTTTGTAACCAATTGGTTAAGGTCAGGCCAACCAAGGCCTTTTCTCAGTTGTAACTCACTGGCTTGTTTTCCTTACTCCATTGCTTATGGTGAGCATCAAGCACAACGACAGTAGTTTTCACATTGAATCTTTGGCATGAACTGGCCAGGAGTTGAACTCCCAGTCTTCCAGCTGCAAGTTGGATTCTCTAACCACTTGACCATGCTAGGGCTGTGAACGTGTGGTGATTAATTGCTAAACGATCGCATGTGGAATAAATGTTTAGATCAAAGCTACAGGCGATTAATCGCAAAAAACCTTTTTTTGACAATTTTGTATTCATTTGTATACTCTGATGATCCCTGGATTTTGTAAAATATGGAACATTCCGGGCATATTTGAACCATATAGGTTTCAAAGTTTCAGAACAATTTGATTTTACCTTGCAAGATAACAGCTATTACTATTTCTGCATTACATTTAGTATCAATCACTACATACTGATATTATTTCTTTTTGTGATAAGGTAATTGCGATTAATCGCTAAACGATAGCAAATTTTTGAGGTTAAACGTTTAGTTATTTTGCTAAAAGTTCTCAGCCCTAGACCATGCAAACCATGTACTCCTTTGCAAAAATAATTGTGACGTGGTGTTGTTCATTTTGACCCTACAGATATAATGTATGTATGATGGCATATGGACAGACTGGCAGTGGTAAGACGTATACCATGTTAGGGCAGGACTACACACCTACTGGAATGTCACCAGAGGCAAAAGGAAGCACTGATAGGACCCATGATGGTATCATACCAAGGGCTGGAAGAGAATTATTCAGGTTTGGTTTAATTTGTTGTACTCTATCAAATGCATACATTTTGACATTGTTAGAAAAATACATGCACTGAATCATGTACTATAGGGATAGTGTTTAATTTGAAGTTATTCCAAAGTTGTGGTAATAATATTAACAAATACAAATCAAATATACTTGATTAATATGTAAAATGAACTATGCTGCCCAAGATAGTTTCACCCTCACATGTGGGAATGCTAGTTTCTTGTAACTGGATGTTGATTGTAAATTCATTTTGGCACCTCAAGTATATTTTACAATGGATGGTGTATAATTAGGGCAGAGGACTGTGGGTTTTTTAGACAAAGTAACCCAGGGTTTGTCTATTTAAACACTTGGTACAAAAGTCTTTATACTTCAGTCCTAAATACTTCCATTTTTGTCTTCAAACAGTCTGGAAAAATCTGAAATTTTAATTTTTAAACTAACTCTGGATCCCTGGATATTATTTTCAGACTGTGCTTTTTCCATACCTTAGTTTCCTTTCCAACTTCATTGTGAAAAGGAGTACTTTTGCAGTATTTTATGGCCTCAAGTTTTTTTACAACAACTTTGTGAAATTTGGTTTCTGCTTTAGAAGTATCTTATCTTAAATTTCAGACTTATGAGAGAGAAATCCACAGCAACATACACAGTAGAAGTATCTGTTGTAGAGGTATATAATAATGAGATTCGTGACCTTTTGACCCATGATCCTGGAGGCATGAGACACGATCTATTCACTGCTGAAGATGGAGCTATGGAGATTACAGCACTATCAACCAGGTGTGAAACTTCTGAAAGATGCATGCAGATGCCAACAGGAGAGCACTTTGAACTAATATGTTTTATATCCTGATGGAAAGGAGGCACATTGTGAAGCTAAAAGTCAATTCAGCTTTGCCCTTCAAATCTTGTAACCTTTGACTGGCCTCGTACGAAATGACTTGTAATTCGACTTGGGATCTCTGAATTGACAACATTGGTACTCTCAATGAATGACTTTTCCCATCTCTTGGTGTAAATTTACAGACCAAACCCTTCCTTGGGAGCATGGCCAGCAGGGTTTAAAGGAATCCTGGAAAAATTTAAAGTCCTTGAACTTGATCATTTTTTTTTAAGAACTTGAAAATCTGTACGTGCTCAATTTTTATGGTAAAGTCTTGGAAAACTGTTCATCACAACTTATTAGCAAAAGTTTGTCTGAACATTCACTTGAAAGTAAAGAACTCTTATAAGAATGGTCGATGTGTCATTAACTCTCAAATTTTTCTTCAAAACAAGAAACTTGATTTATTTAATTAATAATACAGAAAATGATCCTTTAGGATAGACTGCAGCAATAATTACGATATCACAATGTCATCGATGTAGTTTTGCTATGACTATATCAACTTAGTGACTAAATCTCAGTGAAATATCTTGTCTCTTTCACTTGGGCTTCTTGACTTTACTAACCTTTGAATCTTGATGTATAGGTTTGAATGTTAATGCATATTGTGAACATCTTTGTGGGCTGCACTGCTGATAGGGCCAATGCATTGTTGCACATGGCTGACTGGGGCTATGTTCAATTTACATACTGTTGCATAAGAATTAATACAGTTGTAAGCATGGTTATGGCAAATGTTAAAGCCAGAGTGTGAACTACATGGCAGGGCTCAAGACAACCAAAGGCACAGATGGTCATGGCCTTTGGGCCCTTTCTGATGGCCATGATGCCCCTCAGTAAATGTCTGTTGAAATAATACAGACCAATGACCATTTTTCTCATTTTGGCCGTGCCATTTTTTAAGCTTATTTCGAGCCCTGATATGGTATTGCAATATCGTCTTGAAAATAATGGCAATATTGCTGAAGGAAATCTGATTATCACAACACCTTCACTTTAAGAGTCCTGAGGGTGACAGTTTCCAGTGATATGAAAAAGTCTTTGCATAGTCCTGGAAAATGTTCAATATATAAAGGAACCCTGCACAGTGAAGGAAGATGTAGTACTCACTGTTTATTTGTTTGTATTTCAGACTCATACATTCTGTAGATGATTTGATCCACTTTGTTCATCATGGTATGACCCATCGACATGAGGATGCCACTCTGGTCCATGCCCACTCCAGTCGGTCACATCTGGTGGTCACTCTGACAGTCACTGGTGTACCCACCCCTACAAGGACTGGTATCAATACTGGTGATGAAATAATCAAAACTAAACTGCAGTTGGTGGACTTAGCTGGCAGTGAATGTGTCGGTGAGTATCAGTGCCTTCAACACTGTGGTTTCTAACCTTTTGTGCTCCTTGCTGCAAATTTGTTTTGGTAGTTCCTGGTGTGTATTCACCCTCCATTAGAAAAATGAAGAACCCCATTGGTACTCTAAAAGTGTCTTCACGCCACTATATCTCATTATTTTATAGTGCCACTCTTTAAAATTGGCTTCCCAGGTACTTCCTATGGTGGTCCCCATTACCCCCTGGGTACTAGTATCCCTTTTTGAAACCAGTACTTCATACAGTGGTTCCTTGTACAGGACTCTGTGCTATATCCACTTTTTTTAAACTCTGCACTAAAATACTTGATCACATTGCCCAAAGGAGCTTGATGCAACAGCTTTGTAGCACATTTGGAAGTTTTATTAGAAGAGGGAAAAGTTCAGCTTTGCAAGAGTTGACCGAAGGAGAATATCAAAACAAAGAACACCTTTTGAACTTAAGAAATCATGTTGTTTTTCTATATTTAGGTGTGTCTGGTGTTAAAGGCACAGCTCTTAGGGAGGCTTCCTTCATCAATAGAAGTCTGTCAGCTTTAGCTGATGTCTTGGGAGCTCTAGCTGAAAACCGTACCCATGTCCCATACAGGAACAGCCGTCTTACACACCTGTTGCAGGATTCTATTGGGGGGGATGCCAAACTCTTGGTCATCTGTTGTGTGTCCCCTACTCGTAGGTTTCTGTCAGAGACCCTGCAGTGCCTTGGATTTGGATCCAGGGCCCGACAGATTCAGCGTGGACAGGTCAAGAGACGTCCAGTGATTGGAGGACCTTCTGATGCCACAGGTTAGCAGGATTTAAAGTCAAATTAAAGTAATTGAATATCTTAACTTCAGATGAGATACATCTGACTAATAAATATAAACTTTGTAAAATTTGAAAGACAAAGGTCAGCTACCAGTGATAATGGAAGAGGAGAATATTACATGTTGGTAGTAATTTATTAGAAACTTAATTCAAAAAAAAGATGCTTTTAAACATTACTTATTACAGTATTGGGATACAGTGTTTTACCAAGATGATATAGTGTATGTTTTATTTTTACCAACAGGTGGAGAAACAATGAGTCCAGTAGTTAGGACAAAACGAAGTCATTCTCTCTCATCAATTCAAAGTAAGATGTTTACATTTAAAGAACTTTTTGAAGTGTGGCAACATCTCAGAATTTTGGTTGAAGACAAATCTTAATGCCACAATGTCTTCATTATTTTTTCTTATGAAGTTTTTAAATTCCTCGCACTGTGGTCAAATTAAGGGGGGAAGAGGGAGGTTCGGAGAATGTATTTTATTTTTCCTTATTGAGGTGAAGGTAAACTAAGTAGCATGACTGCAGAAATAGTTTCCCCCTGCAGAACAGAAGAATATTGCAGTATAACTTTCCTGGCAATACTTTAAAATGCATGATTCATAATTTGTGACTTGAAAGTTTTTTTTTTAAGTTAGGAAAAGGTGTAACTTGATTTTTCACATGTACTTGTTTGACATTTTTATAGGGGCTGCTTCTCCAGAGACGACTCCAACCACCTCACGATACTCTCACAGAAGTAGGTTTGGTTTCAGGCCACCTCCTACCTAAAGAAGAACCCATGGTGTAAGTATTTAGAGTCCCTTTGAATTTGAAAAGTGACCTTCAAATGTTTCTGCTAGGGGGTGTGAGGGCATTCTGTCCCTGGATGCTTTTTTTTTTTTTTTTTGGAGTGGGAAGAATACCAACCTTTACAATTTTCCAAGAATGAACTGTTATTATCTTTGTTATTGTGTTTTATTAAAGATAAAGATATGTTTAACAAAATACTTCTCCTTTCTGCAAATACAGAACTCTTTCTAAATTTACCCCATGGGTTTGATATTATGTTTTTCTGTAGTAGGTGGTCATTTCTCCAAATGAAAAAAGTGCCATTGTCTTTTGTAATTTATAAATCCAGAACTGATGTCCTAATAAATCTCTTGTATGAACCACACATCTGTAGGACACAAAGATTAGACAAGAGAAGCAAGTTTCATTTTTCTTACGTAAGTAAATTTTTTTCAGTCCCTTCTTCACTGCAGAGATTACAACAAATCACTTCAAATCAAGATTAACAACATATGTTAACTACTGCATAGATAGTAATAATAGGAAAATGTTTACATAAAATCTGGACATGAATTTACAAATGTAACAAAGAAACACATATTTATTACTTTTATGCTCCTGGACGGAATCATTACAAGGGAATGCTGTTCATTGTTCAAGGTGAATAAGTATTTGCAGCTCTCCCTCCAATCAATGTTTGCAGTGGTTCAATTTACTTCCATTTACATTGCAACACCAACTTTGAGCTGATTCATATTTTCATTAACATGAAAAATTATCAGTGTGCTATGCATAGTTCCCATGTGATATCACAGGCACTTTCACATGGCATATTTCAACCATGTTTGAGGGCAACCCTTGTATGCAGATACAGGCTTGCGCTCAGACATGGTATGTTGCTAAGAACTGCCTACAGGTTAAAATATATACACAATTTATATATACAATTAATACAAACATGTTCCTTCTTTCAATTCCTATCCCCCTTCCCTACCCTCCCTTTTCTTCCCCCTACACTTCAAGTTGTCAATTTGATGTATGGGCATCGAAAGTAACAACTTATTTGCACAAACTGTGCTACCCTGATGATAATATTGGAAATTGATAATATGACAGGTTTATTTGAAACATGTAAAGAAAGTAAAATACTATATTCAATAGGAACTGACATATCCCATCAACATGAGTACAACTGGAAAAATGCTGTGGACAATGCTGGATTAAACCAGAAGTATATAAATTAAATAACTAACAAAAACCTTCACATTATGTAACTTATGAAGTCTTGAAATCCATACGTCTAAGGAACACTTTGAAAAAATATGTTTTAGCTTGCATAGAGATTTCAGATGTAGATGGTCGTCAGACATCTAAGGAAGAATTGGTGGTTTATGTACTAGAAAACAAATGTATTGCCAAAGAATGGAGGGTAAAGTCTAAATAGGCAATTAGGGGAAGACTTTTATGTAACCATAGCAACACTGAAATGTTGAAAAATAAACATATTGCCAATGAAAGGAGAGGTATTACCTAAAACAGGTAGTAAGAGGAAGACTTTGGTGAAACCACATTTCCTAGTAATGAAGTATGAAGTGTAAAAAGAAATTTAGGGGAAGACTTCAGTGTAAACATAGCAATGCTCAAATGTTACCACAATGTTACAAATAGTTTTTATTCCACCATTACAGTACAACTACTGCATTTTATTTTTTTTGCAATTCAAAATTGGGCAAGGTATGAGTCCCTTTTCCTGCAGAAAAAAAAGAATAATTTTGAAGTCCATCTTGTGTTCAGCTCTAACAATACTACATTTTACCCTGGTCATTAACAAAGAGACTTGAGTGAATTACAGAAGTTGCTAAAATGATGAAAAGATGACTTGCCTCAAAAAGATTGCCTGGACGACAAGTCTGATGCACCACTGTAAATCAGATGCAATAGATACAACAGGAAAGATTCAAAATGCTTTCAAAAACTGCCAAATTGCACATCTAAGAAAAATTGACTTCAAACTTCTTTTTTTTCTAAAATGGTCGAATGGTGGCTGCAAGACCCCTCAGAGCCCACTTGGAAACAGAAACACTTTCATGTTTAACATCCATGTGAAAGACTGGCTCACTAGGAACCAAACGGTTCTGATAGACAGGGCAATAGAAGGTATCATTACTGCGGGGTTGGTCGCCCACCACTGCCCTTTCACCAGGATTTGCACATGTGATATGGATGATTGGAAGGGGGGTCGGGCCTTGTCTTGGGGGTGCATCTTGGAGTTCTCCTGTAGTTTTCTCCCAAGTACAGCCCCAGATGTAAATGCCATATACAAACATTCCTTCTGATGGTGGGTCTCGTACCTGCAAGAAAGAGAGGATGTCTTCATCAAGAAAAGTCTCAAAATATAATGTGAGGTGCATTTTATGTATGTAATAGACCTCCTTGGGAAAAAATTCACATATTTTTTCAGTAAGAAAAATTTATAAAATTTTGAACCAATACATAGATTATGCTTTATAGTTTACTGGGTTAGCTATTCCTTTAACAAGTTTCTAAACTGTAGATGAAGTCTGAACATAAAATATAAGTCTTTTAACTGTTCTCACAACTTTATATTTGTTTAGGATGCTTTACTGGCAAGATATACACCACACCTAGCTAGAGGATGCTTTACTACTGCAGGATAGAATGAAAGACTGTGCAGCCCCCCTACATCACATGTACAGTCATGACTGTATCGCATCCACAGTGATCAAAGTTCCTGGAATCTAAGGGATACCAGTGGAAATATACAATCATGATCTGTGACCCATAACCTTACCAAGAAGCATTGTGCCCTTACTGTTTGACACAAGTGCTTGTAGAGTATTTACAACACCAGAAGTTAGGTATGTAACTATCTACCATACACAGTGCCCTCCATAATGGGTGAATATGCCTGATTGGACAATTCAAGTAGAATCTTCCTTACGTGATCTTTATCCCTGGATGTAATCTCAGTTTGGAACAAGACTGGTTCAATCTGGTTGGTACTGGTACTACTGTTCTTGATGGCATCTTGTTTGAGAAGAGCAAGGAGACATCTTGGATGGAAGAATGCCCCCAACCAGTAAGCAGGAAACTTCTCTCTTCCCTGAAATAATAAAATGCAAAACAGATTTTGACACCAATGTAGCATACATGTACAAACTGTTGCAAATAAACACATATGACTTCATTTGGGGAGATTTATCTTGGTACTTGATGTATGAAGCGCTCGTAAAAAAATGTTTTGGAATATTTCTTTGCTTTTATCATTTCAAAGCCACAAAGAATAAATTATGTCACTGTAAGGTGTTAGTCTAAGCAGTCATCAGTAGGACGTAATATCAAGTTTATACAGGATGTTACTGCTTTTAAGCAAATGTAACATGTAATCACTGCACAATTTTTTATTTATATTTTAAACAAGTAGATGATGTCATAGTAGTTGAAACTATTTATTTTAAGGTGTTGACATATTTAAGATCAGTGTTAATGCTGATCTGTTGATGTTATTACTGTCACATCATTGACTGCTACCAATATTTCACTGCCAAGAATATAGACCAATACAAGAAATACTTCTGTTGGTGTGGTATTATTAGAACAATTGTCTTGCATCCCTTCTAATTCTAATTGAACAATTCCTCAACTCCTCACATGCATTTGCCCCCCAAAAAATTTGTATACTCTACCAGTACCCCTCATTTTCAATTTAAATGAAAAACAATATCATGACCAGTACAACATACCCCAACCTTGAATACAAAACCCTCTCAGACAGAGTGTAAAGGTCTCACTGCTGATTAATTTTTACTATTTGGCCTAGTACAGCAACACTCTTACCTCATCCATTAGCATCTCATGCTAAACTACCTTTTTTCATCCCCCAAACATTTTTGTTTCCACATGTTCATCTTACTATTAAAAGGCCCATGAAATGACTTAGTAACAATGAGTTAGGGTCATTCTCTGACACTATCTATCAACAAAAATAGCATTTATTTTGAAAAATCCCATCCCACGAAAGAGAAATGCTCAAGTGAAATGGTATCCCTTCCAGCAAAACAACTGAAAAATGTAAAAGTGCATTGAACCAAGAATGACATCATCTCAGGAACCCAACTTCACAGTGTGTGAACTACAGTGCACTTGGAGTATACCTTGCTCTGTTGATGTTACAGAATCTTGCATGTATAGATGGCCTAAAATGATTGATATAATCAATAATACAAAACCTAACCTTTTGCTTCACAAAACTAGTGAAAAAGAAGGTTTCAACACCTAGGAATACCCCTGTTCAACAGATGGAGTTTTGTGACTTCTCAATATTCCTTGAGCCAACTAGCAGGGAAAATTGTTTGGTTTATATCATGAAAGTGTTTGGAAGTTCCCTGATAAGAGGTTATACACACAGAAAAATACCTTAGGCTCCTGGGGGATGTAACTGCATCCATTTGTACTCCAGTGTTATGTAACTATTATTTTTATTGGGGAGGAAGCAGTAATTCTCTCATTACACAGGCGTATATGCAATCCTGTATACCATTCTGCACAGTGGCTTAAATACTACCAACAAGTTCTGTGTTGTTTTGAATGTATGTGCTAATGCTGAAATTTGACTTGGTTCAAAGAAAAGGAACAGTGATTACAGTGAGAAAGAAGACTAGCTGATATTTAGGTCATTCAAGGATAAGGAAGTATTCTGTATTTTTATCAAAAGTTGGCATGAAGTTACTATTTCAACTTCACTGCATTTTGAAGTCTATTCTAGTACAAGATCCATTGTATGATTTCCACATTAATGTTTGTGACAAATTTACTTGGAAGGGATGCCTTTCAAAGGGATCCGGGTGAGATATCAGTCTTCTTATTCAACAATCTGATTGAATGTGAGTTGAAATATTTTCTTTTTCTGGTTGAAAGAATTGCTGTCTAGTCATAAATCGACTAGATTGCTGGAACCAAAAATTCAAACTGATAGGCCTAACATGACAGCTTGAGTAAATAATGACAAAATTCCTCTTTTGAGGAATTGGGAGTGAGAATTTCAAATTTTGATTGGATATATTTTTGGCTGAAATACTGGGACATTCTTCAGATATAATTCAGCAACTATTTGGCCAGTACCGGTGTCATGCTACGCAATCTGTGAGCAATATGTTACTTAAACATAGCATTATAATACACACACTGTGAAGTTGGGTTCCTGTGATGATGTCATTTTTGGTTCAATGCACTTTTATATCTTTCACATTTTTCAGCTGTTGTGCTGAAAGGGGTACCATTTTACTTGAGCATTTCTTTTTTGTGGGCAGAATTTTTTAAAATAAATGCTTTTTTTGTTGATAGATAGTGTCAGAGAATGACTCCAAATCATTGCTATTGAGTCATTCATGCGCTCTTTAAAGTTTGTCATATGGTATTGCATCAATCATGGAGGCTATTATTATTAAATCATCTCAAATATTATCCAGTTAATTGTCCTATGCTTTAGTCCCTGGGGAGGGGGTCTCCCTTGAATCAATTGGTAAGAGGTTCTTTCTATAATTCTACCTGGATAATGATTCTTTCCAACTGCTGACATCTTGCTGATAGATCTGTTATCCATTGAGCTAAATGCCAGTTTGAAGGTGGTGCTGAATCCCCACTGAGGTGTAACCAATATTTTGGGATACGATGGTGGAATATATCATCAGCTATTCCAACCAATTTCTGTGACAACTGGTCACCCAGCAGTTCTGTTGGGTTTTCTGTCAAGGACTTCAGTTTCTGTAGGTAAAAGAAAGTATACAAGTGGAAAATGAACAAAGCAAGATTATATAGATTACACAAGCTGAGGCGACATAATACTGGTATTGCAGGATACACAACTGTAACAGGCATTCCCAGTCATCCGAAGTACACCAGTGTTATCACTGAAGACAATTCCAGATTCTTGGCAAGTCGTTTCCTAAATTATCAACATAGCCTACAACATTTTGGCTAAACCAGGTCTCAGTTGCATGTAAAGACCCCTTGGATTCATGCTTTCACAACACAAGTTCCTGCTATTTATGCACTAAGTCTGATATGTTACTCTTGTGACCTCAGGAGACATCCTTGAATAAATTTACACCTTATACCTTATACTTAAACAGGACCCTTGCAAATATTGTGGGGCCCTCCAACTTTTAACCAGACTCTTGAAAAAAATATCACTGAACCTGGACTCCTGGGTTTTAAGCCCAAACAAGAATACTCAACTAAAATTTTATGTCAGACAATTTCCACAAAAAATATATATGTTTGAACATTACAAATTGTGCAGTTTTATGAACTACTTCCTGGAATCACTGTCATTGGCTCATCTAAAGGTTGCGGCATCTGGCCTATCTTTTGATGGAAATAGGTTCAAAATATTCTGTAACACTAAGAAGTCCCTCCATAGTTTACATATTTGCACAGATGTAAAAGCTATAAGAGCCATGTCATTCCTTGCTCTGCCAAGCCAATCAGTGATGTAGCTCAAATCGTAAATTTCATCACTTTATCATAGCAACATATTGCTGTATTAATTGGCTTTAAAGCAAAACGTTTCACATTTTGCCAACTATTTGATTTCTACAATGTGTAATGTATTGACAGCTCTTTTTCAAGTTTAGCTTTGACCCCAATTAACTACAGTTGTAAGAAAATTTATCATAACACTAATCATAACCAAACAAATGTTATGTTATCATTTTGTACCGTTAATTATAAGGAAAAAGGAAAAAAGTGGGCTTTTACCTGTAAAGATGATCTCATTTCAGCCAGCAGTTTCAACATGAGATCAATCTCTCGTAAAATGAATCTGTTGAATGGAGTGTCTGCTCCAGTCTTCCGAATCCTTTCAACAACATACTCCTGTAACCAAAAAATAGCATCAAATATTCAAAAACGTTAAAGAAAACCTTTTAAATTTGTAACTATTAGCACTTCCTTCTAGACACAAGGTTTATTTAAACATTTTACTATACTGAAATTCTATTGGACTGAAAATGTACTTTGATTTAAAAGAAGGATTAACTTAGGATTTGGGCTGAACACCACAGAACTAAATTTTAGATAGGGTAAGTGTTGGCCTTGGGTACAGCTTGGGTGAGGTTAGGATTACGGATAATGCTAGAATTTACTTTAAGTCACAAGTTCCTTTCACATGGGCATTTGATCAAGTAAATGTAACCATCTAGTACACTCTGCCCAATCCTTATACTTTAATATGTGTCCTACATATAAATCCGTAAACATGAATTTATGTGAACAGAACCAGCTTTAAATTTCCATTTAAAGTTCCCTAATTCATTCTGAGTAATAAGCTTTGACCAACAACAAGGTACATTTTCAGTTGGATTATGATATTGCACATGAAAAGTGTTATAGCAAAAATTATGTTTGGTATCTCTTCCAAACATAACAATGCATGTGCTATGATGTTCATATTCACTTCCCACAATTCTCTAGAAGGACTGGCAGGAGATGATTCTGGTTATTTTCAAAGATATAATTTCAATCTTTGAAGGGCTTGATTCCCCAATAGTATCATTTCATCACCATTTATCATTTTGATGATACCCTAAAATATCACCCTTACCCGATTCCAACCTCTTGGCAGTTTTCCAATAAGTGAATGACAGACTTCCCAGATTTCAACTTCCTTTCTGCTGTTAACAAGAGATTCACTTGCACTGGCATATAAACCTATGGCTGCAATGACAGGTGTCATGGTATGACCTGTGACTGATGCCACTGATGGACCTGAAAGTAATGTAAAAAAAAAGAGGTGTTTTGGACAAAGATGTAAGGAGATTTGATGAAATTCTCATTCACATCTACAACACTTAAAACACATATTCTAATAATAGAAGAGAATATACATTTCAGCTTAGGAATGTCCTGCTCACATCAGTCACACTTACCTTACCCATGCTGATTTACTTCTCAGGGAGGAGAGACCATATTGTATACTCTATGCCTGTGCTGTCATAGTCAGTCAGTCTCACTGACTCTTCTGAATAATTCCATATTAGCCAGAAATACCCATCATACCTACAGACAGATTTTTCACTTATTCTAGGCTTTCTCAAGGAAAGTAAACTGTATAGACGTTTACTGACATGACTCCCATGCATTTGCCTAGACATTTTAGTGAAATCTAACTTTGCATTTTTATTTCTTGGGGGAGGGGGTTGTTGCACCCAACACTGTACCTTTTTTCTATGTGACACATTGGTACTAATATGCATTGTAAAATCCCATCCAACTATCCTATAAGAATAGGTTGGAAAATTTGGGTTTGCTTATGAAGGGTTATTACACATTTTGGAAAATATTAGACAGTGCAATTTTCCTTCAAATGAAACAGCTGACCATAATACTAACCCTTATTTGGTGCAAGGGGTTTAGGGTGTAAGACATGACTCAGTGTGTTAGATGAAGGCATAGCATCCAGGATGGTGTTAACCCTGGTCATCACATATTGGTCTATCCCGGTGACAGTCTGTACAAGAAATGAAGGAAGACAGATGCAAAATGGTTAACATTGGCAAAGAAACCACATTTTTTCAACAAATTGCAAATTTATGACTAAGTCACTCTTTTTGTGGCATGTCAAGTCAATTACAATCATTTGAGGTACTAGAGACAAGTCATGACCAGAGTCACTGTTATTTCAATGAGGATAAATTGGGTAAAATGTTTTACTGCAGGCAATTTTGGAAGTAGTGACTTGATTCATGACTTGATAACAATGCTGACAAATTAATTATTCAGCAGAAGTCAAATTCCCAAAAAACATGCAACATTCCAGGGAACTTGAGCATATTTGTCCAACGCATTTAAATATTAATTGACAAATGATGCTGTCTGAGTCTCACAAAACTATCGCTGACTGAAACATACAACCAGTAAAAATTAATGTACTGATATGTGCCCAAGTAGATGGCTGTGGCAGTTGAGGTAGCTCATTGAAAGGAATGGGTTTCATTTTAAGGTATCCTGTTAAACTATGACATCTAAAATGCCATTTCATGTTGAAAGCTGGCTAGAATGGTAACCATGAATGGGTAAACATGAATGGGTAAATCAAAGGCAATGGGTTTCCTAGACATTTTATAAATGCTCTCCATATTATTGAATAACTCCCCTTCAAACCTGGAAGTATTGCTACAGTTGCAACATGTTCATCATTATATTCTATGATGACATTTATGAAACAAAAAGAATAATCACAAAAAGTCTAACCAGCCATTTGGGACAAACTGCATAGGAACTGACAGTGGAACACAATCAACCCTGTGTAGTTCAAAACTTTTGGGACACTCAATTTTGCAAAGACTACACACATGGAAAAATTGTGTTTTCAAACAGTTTTTAAGTTACACTAGTGTAGAGTACAACCAAAAGGACAATCAAAGCTTTATTTGCACAACTTTTTACTGTAATTCTGCACCACAATACTTTAGCAAATCACAAATTGTCGTTCATCATGGTCTAAAGATGTGATTAGTCAACATTTCAAAGATCGTGTCTTGCATTTTCACAGGAAGTTTTTTTACCTGAAAATAACAAGAAATTCTTATTCAGCAGTGATTATCATAATGATTTAAGTTTCTACATTCCAGAAAACAATCGCATTAGAAGGAAAATGGGATTGCTGCTACAAAGTCTTTGCCAAACTATGATTGTCCCTTTAGAATTAATACACAATCAAATTACACACTGATTTCCCACATAGGGTGACAGAATTTTTCCACAGCAGAATTAAAACAACTTAGGAGAAACTCAAAATAGAAAAGAAAAGACAAAGTCCAGATTAGAGATGGTGACCAGGTTTCCCTTGCCCACACCATATTGTGGAAGGGGAAAGAAATGTTAAGTAATGTCAGTGAAGAGGTAGAACAACAGATACCGAACTTGAGTCTTTGTATCCGCCACCTAAACTCATGTGTGCAATTAGAGGTATGTGTAGTGCAAGCATCACAATTGCAACTATATACCACACAGAAACACAGATGCACATGCGGACAGATTTCAATCTTTATCTTACCATGTAATGAAAATCATCCTTTGAGAAGAAACACAAATATAAAACAGTAATGTTACATTATACTTTGGAATCCAAATCACTGGGAGCTAAACTTTACACACAGTAACATCTCAACACAATAAGGAAGAATTGTTGTTTAGATGTTGTCATGGTTATTTTTTTTACGTAATGTTTTTACCACCCATCCATAGAAACCTACAAGAATAATTTACCAGGTTATATTACCTACAACTTGGGAGTTAACTATATACTGCATGAAAAATCAATGAATAAAATGATATCTGCAACAGATGGTAGCTACACTAAACATGTTACCATTCTTTGCTTACACACTATTTTGCTGGAGAATTCAGGAAGATGTCTGAAGAAAATGTGTTTTGTCTTTCCTCCACAGTGAGAAAGTGGTGGAAGAGAAAACATTTTAAAAATATCCTGGAGGTCAGAAAGTACCATAAAAATTTCTTCAGTGATCCAAATTGGCAAAATTTGTTCATATGCACCCCTTCATTTCAATTTGATGTAATATGTGAGGCAATAAGGGGAAAATTTGCCTACAATGCTGAGTAAACTGACCAAGGGTAAGTCTTACTCTTATCTTGAGTGCTGTTTTATTGGAGAATTTATGATGATGTCTGAAGAAAGCATTGGCAGGGAAGATAGCTTAAAAGTATTTCGGGGATTGAAAACACTCACAATAATTTCCTCAGTTATTAAAAAATGAGTTTAAATTTGATTTTTACATTTCTGGTACTTTGCCCTTTTTCACTGAAAGACACAGACATGTTATAGTCATAAAATAAATTTCCTAAATTCTGACAAGTGCCAAGGATTAACAGTTGAGAAATTATTTACAGACACAGGATTGTTTTCTAGCAATCTGCTTTTGCTGCCACCCCCACCATCCTTAAGTTACTGCAATATTGAATAAAACTTTACCTCCATGGTGGTGTGCATGCAGCAAGCCTCTGGTACCTCCATCATGAACAAAGGTATCTGCTCCAAGGATTGTACCAGTGAAGAGTGACGGATGTAGTTATTGAAAAAACTCTGAGGGGTGCGGTATTTCACTACAAAGAAATGAAAACACTTAATTGTGACTCAGAATGGATCTCAGTGTACTCTTAGTCATAAATATTGTGAAAATGATGCAGAACTTCATCAGCAATTCTTAAACTTAATTTTTCAATTGCACCACCCCTTTTCACTGAACGGAATAGGCTCACCCTGCTTCTCTTGAGTCTATAGCATAGTATTGCTATGAATGAAACCAGTCTATTTCACTTCTCCTAACCTTCTATTTACATATGTATTTTCCGGCCTAACAATACACATCTGGCAGGATCCTAATGCAGGCGATGGCCTCACCCTTCCATATGTGTGACAAGCTCATTCAATACATATTGAAGTAAAAGTGTAGTCTCACAAATACCATCAATTTTACCTGTGTGTCTGACACAACTGAATTAAACTAGTGGCACTGGACCAAAACACTGACACCCTTTTGAAATGACAGATCCTCATCTAACAATTTAAGGAAGCTTGAAAGCTTCATCACATCAGTCTGGGCAGAAAAATGATTTTTTTAATTTAACAAAGCCTGGTACATGCGGTATATCACCCACCACCTGAGAATCTATGGTCTACATATTTCAATAAAGATATGGTAATTTGTGTACTTTAACAAAAATGAAAGTTCAAAATGTTTTGCTTATGTCATCTAAAGAAAGCTTACTTTACAATCAAGGATATCTTGGAAACAAACAGTGCATGCAGATTAAATAACATCACAGGATATGTGAGACATGACTGGCTGGCTTTTGCAAAAGTTAGACTTGGCTTCTCACAAAAAGTTGAAAATGTAAAAAAAGGCACCAAAAATTAATTTGGCTCATTGAAAAGCACCATCCAGTCTATTACACCAGACCAATCAAACTACAAGTGTTTAACAAACATTAAAATCACACCTCCATATCAGGTCAAAGAATTTATGACTTACATTTTGTGGCTTCAAACTCTTTCTTGACAGAGTTGGGTCCAGTCCAGTAATCCACCAAAGCAGAAAGATTATTCTGATCATATTCATTAGTGATATGGCTGCCATAAACAATCTCTGACAATATGTAACGGAGACCAATCCATGAGATTCCCTTCAAGGTTTCCCCATCTGCACCAGGAATATCTCGTATAATCTCTTTTGCAACAGAAATTGCTTCCTTTAATGAAAATTCAATAAACACAATGCTTAAAGAAGACGAATCATCTACTTTCAACAACTTTTGATTGAGGCAGCACCTGCAAAATCTTTTAACTAAATGTATATTGTCTTAATATACATTCCTAGCATCAAGCTATACATTTTATTAAGCACATTGACAAACTAGTTAATTCATAATGAATTGGTCACAGTTCAAATGTCCCTTTGCTCTTTCCTTGTCCATTACATAATGCGATAATCATACAATAATATACCATCGAATCATTGAAGCCAGCTGAAAAAAAACCTAGTCACAGCATGCAAAGAATACAGAGAGAGAGTTTTGTTTACAACTCTGTGCAATCCACCATGTCACTGTTTGCAAGCTAAGTAAATGAAAAGCTTGGTGAAGTGATATCATCATACCTCCAGTAGATCTGAGGTTAGAGATCTTCACTTAGGTAATATAAAAGTGAGATTTGGAATCTGATTTTATTTATGCATCAAATCAGAATGGACAAATGCAGCTCATTCCATCAATGTAAAAGAACGTTTTAACTAGAAAGCCAACAGGCTTAGTGATTCCTTGCCATATGATATATCATAGCAAACATGGATGCAAACATGATATGCATGAGATCTCATACAATTATCCTAAACTGAGATATCATACTAGTAAGGTCAAAACTTTTTGACCTCATGTGACCCAAAATGACCTTTCGACCCCATTTAAAACAATAGTGATCACCTACCAAATAGGTCCATCAACATGAGCAATTCAAAAGCTAAGTACAGTATGAGCATGGAAGTACTACCACCATGGTATGAGATCCCTCACAGTTATTCCCCTAAAAATATTACATCTACAAGGTTTGACCTTTTGTCACCCCAAACCTCCACAAACAAGAGGAATTTCTCACACAACTTCAATATGCCAGAAAACTGTGTTTGTCTCAAGACTTGATAAAGCAGTATTTTTAAAACAATTTTAATCAAAACTTTGGATAATGGGGACAGCTCTCCATTCTGAAGTCTCTATGTTCCCATGCCTCTATGTTTCGAAAAGTCTGCATTGAGGTGTTAAAACAAGCCCTCATCCAAACACTCTGCTACATACATTGGATCAAAGAGACATCTGAGACAGATGTGTAACCTTGGCTATTAGTGGCAGCAATTTTTGCTTTATGGGGGAAATGCCCCACCCATTGTCTATGGTATCCTTGCAAATTAGCAAAAGCTGATATCCCTATTAATCCATAATTTAACAAGACTTTTAATTTGCCTTTTGTCTACTTATACTGCAGGTACAGCATAACACACAGTACTGTACAAGTATTCCTTGTTTGATACACAGTATACAACATTATGCTCGCTCTTATTACCTGAACTACTTTTAAACGACAGCAGCAACGCAAAAAAAAATCTTAATACTTTTGAAAAGTGTCATTAAAGGTAATCTTGAAGCAATGGTTCTATGCATTAAGCTTCATGATACACTTTTTTTTTTTGGGGGGGGGGGGGGGGAGGTAGTGACATGGATGAAAATGAAATGTGAGACAAAACTTCCCACTCTGTGATGATATTTGACATAACTATGATCCTTCATACAGGGGTTACTTTTTTGGTGCGGTTATCCAGATATTTGCAGAGATGAGGCAAGTAGTATGCTGATACATTTTATGCTATCAAAAATTTAGAACAACAAATTCCAAAATGAAACTAAGTGATAAATATTCACTGTAGAGCATATCGAAACCGTAAAGCAGAAGCACCAATCTAGATAGACACCAATGTTTAAAGTTGTGTTCAACAAAAATCCTAATACAAACACACTATTTGTTCAATTCCACCAGCTTCTATGTAAAGGACACTATTTCTGAAGGGTGTCAGGCTACAGTATTTCTAAGATGACTTTCAGTTTAGAAACTTGATCAAGTGTACATGAACTTCTCCATCTCCAGACAATGGCTAGGCAAACAACTTTTATTTGTGGTCAGATGAGACAAGATAATGTGGACAGTTATTTTATGCTTGATTTTGCAGAGGTGTGACTTTGATGGAGGTCTGACATTTTGACCACAGATAGAGTACTGAATGCCTGCAGGGAATGGCAGGAAATAGGAGTATATACAAACAATGGGCTGTCATGGTTATGTGCTGAGATAAAAATAAGCTTTCTTCAGAGGGTTTATAAGAGTCAATTAACACCACTCATACAGTAAAAAGCTTAAGTCAATTGAGCTGTATGTTTGTATGAGGTAATCCTTCAGGACACTGTGGGGATAACTGGCAGTCAACTGTGAAAAATTAGGCCAGATAACTGTGACCAAATGGCAAAGAATGGGTCAGTCACAATTTGATTCACTTTATTAGGCAATGACAGTTCATGTGCGCTGAAGGGTATTTGATACCAAATGATCAGTATAAATTAGGTTCTTTTTTGTAAAACTAATTAACTGTGGTATATCTAATTAATCAATGCATACTTACATGCACATGTCCTCATGAGGACAGTAGGCACAAGGTTTGCCAAATATTAGCACTTTTTGCCACTAAATTTTATGTTTTCTTCAGGTTTTCTTTAAGGTTATTGAAAAAGCAATGTAAGTATGTTATAAAAGAGATTCTTGTGCATCACACAGAGTACTCTCTGTTCAAAGTTTACACTTATGAAGTTCCACATCAGTCATCTACTTTGTGTGCATGGAAGCATCTTCTAATATTTTCAGACTATGTCCCTAAATGACCCTTATACAGACTGTTTAAACTCACATGTTACACATCAGTTTCATGAAAATCTATTTACTTGTGGCTGCAAAATCAGCATACCCATGAGCATTGAAGCATGTATGCCAGCCTGATGAACAGATTTTGCCTTTTAAGATTTTATATTTTGCTCTGCCCACTTTTTCATGTATTAATACTTGGAAATTAATGTAATAACAGGGCACAATTTCATGCCAGAATCAACATACTGTACAGTAACTACCATGTGATGTGCCTTTTGTGCACCTAAGACCTTCTTCCTATGAGTTTGCTTCAGTACTTTACAAATACATTTTCAAAATTACCTCACTAAAGAATTTACATAGTGAAGTTAATAAACTGTTCCCAAAAAATTATATACCTTATGCCTATTACATTACCCATGCCAAATTATTCTTACCCTTTCACCCTAACCGCTCATGGATATTAACTTCAACAGTTATATACTCTTTTGAGATGTAGTGCTTGCAAGGTTTAGATGTTTTGAACTCTGATGACCCCAAATGACCTTTGACATTCAATAAAAACAATAGGGGTCATCTAATCCATATGGACAATCCACTTAGTAAATATGAGATTCCTGGCAGTTACCTTTCTTGACATATGGTGTTTACAAGTTTTTGAGCTTTTCATCTCTGATGACCCCAAATGACCTTTGACCTCCACCAAAAATAATAGTGATCATCTACTTAATATGGGCAATCCACCTGCAATGTATGAGATCCCTCACATTTACCCTTCTTGAGATACAGTGTTTACAAGGTTTTGACCTTTTTACCTCTGGTGACCCCAAATGACCTTTGACCTCCATCAAAAACAACAGGGACCATCTACTCAATATGGACAATCAGCATGGTAAGTATGAGATTGCTCACATTTTTCCTTCTGGAGATATCGTGTTTACAAGCAATTTCCAAGGTATTTATATTTTGACCTCTGGTGACCCCAAATGACCTTTGACCTCTACCAAAATAATAGGGACCATCTTCTCAATGTGGACAATCTACCTGCCAAGTTTGAGATCCCTGAGGGTTACCCTTCTTGAGATATCGTGTTTACAAGCAGGCGTCACACACACACATACACACACACACACACACACACACATACACACACACGACATCACCATCGCATAGATTCCTTGCCTGCCTTCGGCAAGGAATCAAAAACCTTTGTTCCAGATAAATTTTTAACTGTCCTGAGGCCAATTTTACTTTTTCTTCAACCATGTAACTTTCCTAAATTTTGTTTTTTTGTCTTTTTTTTCAATTCCTCAACTTCGGCATGAATAGAATTTGAGGTAGATGATTTCTACAAGCTCCTAATCTTACTGGGATATATAAACCCTGCAATCATGTTTTCTACTGAAGGTCAATAGAGACTGAAACTTACATGTATTTCATTGAAGTTGAAGTCCATTGTAGCAGGATAATTCCAGCCGTACATTCCATACAGACCCCTCAATCTAGTGGTGGCATGTAGCATGGCCAAATTATGAAGAAGAGGAGCCCACTCTGTCCTGGAACTGTGTTTCAAAGTCTCAGTGTCCAAATAGCTGATGGTCCCAACTAAACTGTTACGTACCATCTGCGGAAAATTAACACTTGTTACAATCATTTTTAAGGTAACACAACTTTTCTTTTCAAATGCAAAATGAAACTTTACAAACTAAAGAGAAGAGAAATATTTTTCCCAGTAAGTGCAGACAAAATTACTACAAAATTCATTATTTATGGAATAGTTACCATCTTTGGCTCAAAAATTTTTAAAATGATGATTTCAGACACAGAATTTTCTCTCATGTACATAAGCATGAAATTTGAAGAATCTTTATTCACATGTTATAATATAAAATTGAAAGAATTTTCTGCAACATGACTAAACATGGAATTAAAAGATTTTCCTACCATATGACTAAACATAAAACTTGAAAATAGATGAAACAAAATTAGAATGAATTTAAACCCACAAACAATGGTACTTAAATTATTGATCATTTCATAGTATTTTTCATCCTTACAAGACAACTTTCATCAACTTTGTTTGGTTTTTCTCTAAAGTTGTTTGCTCACCCTTGATGTGTCAATGACTGCCTTTGTTGCAATCTGTAGCAACCTTACAGGAAGCTTTGTACTCATCTGGGCTGAAATCCAAACACGAAAGGTGCTCTCACTTCCATTCTTTAGGTCGCCCTCTTTGAGAAGTGTCTCTAGAGTGTTCATGAAATGAATGGCATTGTGCCCATTTTGAAGGAGAACCCAGGAACCCTGCAGGATGAGAAAAAAAGTGGAATGTTGAAATTATGGTGTGAAACCCCTAAAGAGATATTTACTACAAAAAGAAAAAAGAGAAAATAAAAAGCCACAAAGGTAGTAAGAGAACAACTTTTCAAGAGAACCCTACACTTAAGTGGACGTTTTTAATTAATGTTTGCCTGAAAAATTAAATTCAGAAAGCTTTTTTTGGTGTGTGTGTATGTGTAGGGGGCTCTGTAGAGACCATACAAGAGTAGAATGTGGAAAATTGCAATTCCTGAAGTATGTAAGTTCATGGATATCAGACACACATTTCTAAAGTACATACCACTGATGTCTCAAGTGGCAATATGAAGTGAAAATTTCAATACAGAATGGTTTGCCATTTTTTAACTGCACAATGATTTCTAACACATGCCTAACTGTAGAAATATTTCCAGTTTTTCCCCTTTTCTCTGATGACACGAAAATACAAAGATTTTGCATTCAGCTCCATCAGCCATAAAACTGGGAAACAATTCTGGCTTCATCTACCTGCAACTCAACCTTTCCATACCACCCTCCCCCCTCCCCCATCCCAGCCCGCAGCAGGGTTCCTAGGAAATGGTAATGACATAAACAAGTGATTCAATTTGTAAAAGAGGTTTAGTCACAAATCAAAACAAACTCAAGTTTATTTATTTCAAATCTGAAAATCCATTACAAATTGAGCTTTAAAATTCAGTTCATTTCATATACATGAAGAGTTGAAAATAATACATAACTTTTGGACCTTAAATGCAATGATTTCACACAAAATCATTTTAAAGGCAAAACAATGAACCACACATTATGTATGACATAGACTTGGCATGTATACACAGAAGACATAAAAAGAGTATATCCAACCTGTATACAAATCAACTGTTCATTGTTGTTACTTCCAACAAGCATGCTTTCCATTGGAGGAAACACTTTGTGTTTGTCACATTATATGCAAGGTCCACATCATGTAACAACTCTGCATATCCAACCCAAGCAAACATTAAAATTAAAATCAAATCCATTAAGCCTCACCCACACTATGAAATGCGACTTATTGCAACAAGACTGTCTTGTCGTGGTGAGCGACTGATGACTAACTAGTTTTAAGAGCATAGGGTTCACATTATGCAACAAGTCGCAGGTCCATGAAGCAATTCACGCAAAATTCTAATGTTAAACATTCTCTTTATTTGTTACGTTGAAGAGACAGGAATGTGTTCTGTCCATTTCTATTAACTGATCTTCTCGCTTCATTCCAGAAGTCCGTCACTGTTGTCAGTTGCGCGTTTCAGTCTCATGCCACCAAACAGTTGCATGAAACTGGGTTGCACCTCTGTTTGCAAACTAGTTGCAGAGCATTCCACACTTTGCAACACATCTAAACAATCTTGTTGCAATGACTTGCATCGCATCGAGTCACATAGTGTGCATGGGGCTTTAGAAATCTTCTACTTGTACAATACATTAGCTTACATCCTGCATTGCCTTCTTGACAGCCTTCCTTGCCTTCCTCTCCTCATTGGGCCCAGAATTATTCAGTGCAACAACAGTGATGGTACACTGTTTCTTGTTAGCTACATCATGAAACATCTTGGTAGCCAGGTCCCCCTCTGAGGTAAATAGGAGGAGGATGGGAATCCTTGGGGTACTCTGATGTATAATGGTAGGAAGGTCAAAGTTGATGTCTTGGATGTATCTGAAACAAAACAAAATAACTAAAAAAAATGGACAAAATACAATATTTTTGGCATCATTTAACATTTTCACGAATTTAATCAAGAATGTATCACCTGCAATACTATCATTGTTTCTGCAAAAAGAAAACAAAGCCCCATGGGTTATGGCCTTTATATTTTTGGGGAAAGCATTGGTACCCTACAAAACATCAAATTTTTCAAGATCACCTTGCCCAATTGTATCCCCTAAAGGAGAAACTAGATCAGTTTACACTAAATTTTTTCAGTTTGCCTTGGTGCCCTTTAAGATACATAATCATTAGGCTACCTTCCCAAATACTTCAAAAACCTTGATCTTCTGGCTTTTCAAGGTATTTCTACTTCATTAATTGCCAAGTAGGATAAAATATCCCAGTGGACCTTAAAATTGCAGATAGTTTGCCAGCAAATTCTCTTCTTCAGGAAGCTACCCTGTCACTACAAGGAAGCTTTCTAATACTCGTTGCTGTTATTCCTGCGTATTCAGTCAATCAGCAGTGTTGGCAATGGGACATATAGTAATTGTTTACACTCAGTGACAACAATGAAGATGCAACATGGGAAGCACCATGCTTTTTATCTTCATGTGCTCTCAAAGCAAGAGTGAAAAAGGCCTCAACCCCATGATATCATGATCTTATTCCTAGGCCTCAACCCTCATGATATCATGAACGTATTCCTAAGCTGACATCATTTTGCAAAATAATATGGGGATGACTGCAAACCTTACAAGAAGTAAACTTATGCTCTCAATTTTCACAATTAATATAAACCAACCAATTTTGCTACAAACCTTTTTCCTAAGACAGTGCTAACAAATGCCACAGCACATTGTTGAACTCTGTCTGGTCTGAATGCTCTCAAAACCAGTAACCTTTGCAATGGGTGGTAAGCATCATCCATCTTTTCAGGGAGGGGGAAGTTTTCTGGTATGTCATGTTCTCCCAATGTACGCCACTGGGTTTCACGTCCATCCTTTGGCATTCTCTCAAACATGTCTTGGAACCATTCATAATGTAAAGCTAGGGACTGATCAACAAGAAAAGTAAATAGAATCTATGGGTGGAAAAAGTTGGGAAGATGGGAGGCTCCTTCCCAGGAAATTTGGCTATCTGGAGGAAAATTTAGGCAATTGGAGGGAAATTTCCCATTCTGTACATGAAAACATAGGGAGAATTGTGGGAAATTTAACTCCCTTCCAGGGAAATAATTTTACTCCCTTCCTGGGAAATAAACATTTTTTCCAGCCCTGTACAACATCATGTAAACATCAAGAGCTCCTCTCAATGAAATGCATATCATATTTAACCAGTTTTAAAGTTTTCCTACAACGAAAGGAAAAACAAAATAGCTTTCCATCTAGAGTGCTTTCACTGCTCTCATTGAAGTCACCAGTCCCCCCCCCTTTTGTTGGGCAAAATCTAGTGTAGTGCACATTTACTGTAGCTAGCTGAGAAGCAGCTGACGACCTATGTGTGACTATTGCACTAAAACACTGTTTACTTTTGCCCTACAGTGGGCAAGGCTTACCAATTGCAGTGTCACATAAATGCACTCTATAGTGCTTATCTTTAAGTTCACTATGAAGAAAAAAATCCACTTTCAAATCCCTATATACTGCAAACTGTTCTGGCCAGCAGGATACGAATGTGTTACAGGCCTTAAAGATTTACTTGTAAGTACAAAATGCATGCACACATAAAAACAGTACATGTATACTTTTGTGTTCAAACAGTTGCAATGCATTTTGCTGAGGTGACCAAGTTACACACCTGACAAGATATTAATATCAAGGTTGGTGAAGTCATCTTGTATTTATACATATCAGTAAAGTTTCTTGATAAATATCAGTAATTCAGAATGTTCTTTAAGTTAGGAAAGGGGTGGGGGAGCATATGGTGCCCTTTTACACTCAATTAATGGGTGGGGGGTAGTGTGTACCTACTACAGGGCGATACACAATGTTTAACAAGAAATTTCCTAACTGGCTAATGATAGCCATTATCCCTAACCTAATCCCTAACTCTAACAAAGAACACAATCGATACGATACAATGTCAACAACCAATCAAGAAACACCTTGTTAAACATGCACATCTACCCCCTACTACCCAACTGCATGTTGTACCTGAAGATTATGAAACTGCTCATCCAACATCCAGTCAAATGGTTTTTTGATCTGCATGATCCGGTGATCTGTGGCAATAGTGTGGCCCAATGTACTCATAATGGATGATCCCAGCTGAGGTGAGATAAGAAACTCTCGTTCCCCAAGTCCAACACGGCACAAGGAGTCTTCAATCTACACAAAATATGACAAAATCATTAAGACTTTTGCAAAAGCTGGGAAGATAAAATGGCAACCTGTATAAATTCCATTTAACTCAAAATCTATTCTGATTAAAAAAAATGTGATCTAACAGGTATTTATCTGCTTTATGATTTAATCTCTTTAACATTTTTTTTTTATATTAACATCTACAGTATTCATTGATCCATGTGAAATTCCCAACTTTCTTTGCTTATAGGCATATTATGGAGACCAAATTCGTAAACTTCAAAATAAGCAGAAAAATATTCTCTTTCAGAAGGTAAAAATGACATCCCCATAGCTTATAGCATTCGAAAGATGCAAATTTTTCTTGGTATTGAAGCATCATGGAATATCTGTGATGTCACCATGGCACATTTATTTTACTTTGCATTCAATTATTTATAATTATGATGCCGCTGCAGGCAATATTAAGCAATACTGTTGGTTGCACTTTATGTATGGTGAAGGGTAATGCTAGAACTACAGGAAAAAAATATTCAAACATTCCAACAGTATCAAATTTCAAGGACAGATAGGATGTTTAATTATAAAGGAAAACAAAGCAAATTTGAAGCAATGTGCCCATATTACATAACTTTTTAAGGTTTTGTTAAAAAAAAAAAGGTATTTTTTAACAAAAATAACCAGTCTTTAAAGTGAGATATCTTGAGTAAGGAAACTGGTATTGTGATAGGGTTTGAAGGACATGGTGTAGATAATTTTGGTCTTTCTTACAAGACAGAGGCAAAAATCCACCAGAATGCAAATAAGGGTCATATAAACTTACCTCAATGGCCAGCAGCAATGCATATATAAACCTGTCCCTCTCCAGGAGTGCCCTGGCACTTGACTGGAAGGCATTAGCTGTCAGCTTATCCACAACAGCTTTTACAGCACTCCTAAAATGCAAAGATACAGTAAAAGACTGTAGCAACTTGTTGAGCAATGATATACTTGAAAAGACAAGATAAATTATCAATCAGCTGTTTCCCCCAAAGTTTCGTAGGATGATCAAGGAAGCAAAAAGAACCATAAATAATTTCCTTCAATAGCAAATAAATCTTCCTCCATTCCAGATCATGGAAGGATGGGAAAAAATTTGTTTCCCAAGAAGCATTTACAATTTCCAAAAATAATTTACACATATTTTTTCAAAACAACAATCTGAATTTCCCTCAAAATACTCCCATTTCCAAATTACCTTGCAAAGTTACATGTTCAGACACTTTTGAGGTTTTCAAGGCAAGGCAGGTTATGTGTCCATGCCTTGTTAACACTTACCACTATATCGTACAAGCTTTGACGACAGATGTAGTATTTTGCACAATCACAGTTACAAAGTGTGGAATAATGAACCAGATCATGTACAAGCAAAGTGTACTACAAATCTATGGGAACCCTTACAGTTGCTAAAACCAAAATTACTTATAATTCAGAAACTGAAAGCACAACTCTCATGATGTTAATTTATCACATACAGTGCAAAAACCTGTAATTCAGTACCTTTCGCACAGATGTGGTGAATTTAGAACATAAATCCAACCTTTTACCAGCACTAGGCTACAACACATTCAGTATTTATAACCCTGACCCACTTTAATCTACCAAAAGATGTGGGTTAAAAACCACCACCTAATAAATATATTGACATTATTTCACATCAAACAATGCATTTAAAGAGTTCTGGTCTACTTTACATGCAATGCATACAGTGATATAGGTATAAAGGTTTTTTGTAATGAAATGTCAATGTATTACTCTACTAATATTATGTACTTTAGGAGCTGAAACGAGAAAGGAATGGTTCTTTTTCTTTTCTTTTTTTTGGGGTAAATGGGGTTTATAAATGTTTCTATCCTTAAACCTTTGAGGCCCAGAAGCTTTTTAACATGAACTAGAGTAGGGTTTTTCATGCAGTGAGATCAGGAGACAAAAGGTAATTTAAATTAGAATGGCAGTTGCAAGCACAGGCTGAGCATTGACACTACGGCAAAAATTTACAGTTGCTTCTCACAGATTCAAGCCGCATATATTTTTTAATACTTTGAGTCAGAAAATCGGAATATCCTGGTTTTTACAAAGTTTAAAGTTCAGAAAATGGAACAGTCTACTCAAAAGAGAACAGTAGGCAAACATGCAGCTTCATTTTAATGGAATTAACTTAAGAGTCAAAAGGTTAATCCAATGGGTGACTAAACAAACCTTGACCCTGGAAGAAAAAATAAAGATGTGATAAGCTGAATGAAATCATGAAGTGTGCTTGTGGGTGTACTACGAGGGGTGGGATGGGGTGAATGATGAAACTAGAAGGTGTCACACATCTCTCTACAAACTATTACATCACATTCCATGCTTCATGATTTCAATATCAATGTATGACACAAACATGTGAGGTAGATGACATTTTAAATTCACTGGAGTAATACATTTTAAAAGGAAAAGTTCCACAAAACTAAACATTTGACCAACAAGAGTACCTTTTCTAATTTGAACCAACAACATATAATGAAATTTCTGTTTGGGCAGATTGCTTGGATCAGACAAAAAAAAGTAATCCTGTTTCATCTTTGCCAAACTTTTCAAAAAGGAAACAACAAATTTTATCTACATGCAATATATCACACATTTTGCAAGGTTGTTGCCACTTAATCAAATCTCTGAGTTAGAATGCGATTCATATCTCCTGCCCACTTACTTGACCCACAAGACACCTAGTCTACAATAAAATTGAACGGAAGATTTAAAACAAGCGTGTCAAGTGTGTGTATGGAGGGGGGAAGGAGTAGGTGGTATGTGTAGTTGTGTATGTGTCGTTAATATGTGAAGCACGTACTATCTAAAATGTGCACAAAGTCTGCAGTGACACAATGTTTCGAGGTAGAATTCTAAAAGCTACTGTGACTAAGCATCAACACTAATTTTAATGTTCTGTGAACTTCACTCCCTACAAGAAACTAAAGCTAACTAATCAGTGAGCTTAGAAGTAACATAACATACCGTGAACACACAGATCAACATATAATTCTATTCAACAAATTTATACAAATATTACTGGTTTCTTTGACTTTCTACGACATGAAGTTGTATTATCTTCAAAGATAAATTTCACATTAATACCACTGCTTTGTTCTTCTTATCAACTTCTTCAGCTAATTAAATTATTATTAAATTATTATTCTTCAGCTAATTTAAATCCGCAGTCCCTCACATATGCTTTTTTATTGTTCACTATGCTTTTTTCTTGTTTACTACCCAGTTAGTTTACAGAAATTAGCTATCTAAGCAATGACAGGATAATCACATGTTAACAGCATGGTAACAATTGGATTTGAATTATCACTTCATCAAAATTACAATTAGCTAAATGACAGGTATGAGTGGATGATCTATTGATGCATGCACACTGCACTATGTTCATTTTAAAAAGGAGATGCTATCAAATAAACAAGCATTAATCTCAGAAAGATTTTCAGGAGGGACAGATGAGTTGACAAATGTATCAACAGATAGACACTCATATTAGGAACCAAACCAATAGGAATCTTTCACAAATAGCACATTTTTGTTCCTAGAGACAAACACCATTTTGAAGGTAAATTTACTTTACATGCAAGACAGTCACAATTCTACCAAAGTTACCTCTACTCTAGTCCCCTGCAAAACTGCCAAACTCACCATATTGCTTCTTTTACAAATGCTTACTTCATAGTTTATTATGTAAGTACATAACCTGGTAAGACCATCAGGACCCTCTGAAAGCCAAGCCCTGTCATATGACCTACTCTGCATCTTTTGAATTTCACTTCTATCAAAGACCAATCACAATTGACAATTTTTCTTTTCCCAACAAAATTGTCTCAGAATTGATGAATATCTGTCTTAAACCTCATTTCATTTCTACTTTTTCAAGCTCTAACTCTTTCTACATCTAAGAAATGGAGTGGAAAGGTGTCGAAGTGTCTAGTGAACAAATCTCTGCAGAGGTGGCATATAACAAATTGAAACACACTTACGATCTGTAGATATGATGACCCATGCAAGAAAAAGAAAAAAGATGACCTACGGCTTAGGATGTTAGCAGAAAAAACAATAAACTTTACTGCAAGATGTGTGAATCATATGAAAGAAATACATTAACACACTCAATGTCAACAAAAATAATGATGAAAAACATAAATATGAAAAATATGATGGTTTCCATAGGATTGAGATATTTGTTTTAAGTTGATAAGTTTAATCCATGTTAGCACATTAGTTGAGTAAAATTACTTATAAGCACTTCATAATTGGTTTTATGAATACAATAAGGATACTTTCTCTCATAAAGCACTAAATCTTTACATTTCATTAGAGATTTCGTCCCCTTAAAGGAACAACAAAATTGCCTTCGCCTGCTTTAGGGATTATATCGCCAGATGTCACATTTTTGCGGTTAACTCACTTGCAGTGGGCAACAAGTGGCTCGAAGCATAATGAAGTAATTTTTGCAGTTATAGGAAATAATTCGCTAAAACTGAACTTCATGGATAAATTGACATTAAAACAAATTTTAAACCAGAAAAATCGGTCCAGGTTTGGTGGAATCATAGAAAATTTTTAGCACAAAAACTGTAACAGAACAATGGTCAGTTCTTGTCTTTGGTGCAAGGTAAATATTTGCACCAACTAAGCAAACAATCTCTTGTGGTTAAATGACATCAAAAAATCGGCCAGTTCGTTCCCTGGTCGGCCAGTTCATTCCGCCGTTCTTAAAGCAGACAGATTTTCTCATGTTAGTTTGTAAAGGTCATGTCACATTCATTTCTAGAGACATGTACATCATGCCTGACATCATGTCTCAAGGTTAGGTCAGAGATGAGGTTAGCTTAGCGTTGGAAGGTCTTGAGACTTATTATTTTACATGATATACTGTAAGGATTGGGTGCATGATGGGAAAAAAATCAATATGTATTAGGTCAAAGGTAAGGAAAGTTACCTTTCAGAGTGTTTGATGGATACATCGTATACTTCTAGGAACTGTTGCCATGATGTCTGGTAGATGGGGTTGATCTCAACCATGGATCTGGATACATCAAAACATACAGCACCCCGCTTTGCTACAGCTCTGTAACCCTCCCTGGCATTGTGGATTGCATTTTCTGAAATCTGAACCCTTTCTTGACTGAGAGGAAAAAATGAAATGGGGAAAATATCTACGCATGTTTGACTGAAATGGATACCATTTGGTAGTGATGCATTCAAGACATAAAATTACCTTTGCTCTCCCAACCCCCCATCCCACCCTAAAAAATGGTAATGAACTTACTGGCTCTAGAATCTCACCTAAGAGAGTAAATGTTCTGTTGTATTACGTTTGCTCTAAACTTCTCAATCTTAACAAAACACTTGGGTACTGAGTACACTAATGGAACGAGGCAGTATGCTGTACACTGAGTTTCAATTGCTCAAAACCACATTGACACAGTGTGTGTTTTATTGGGAACGAATAACTGTATAAGTCATTATAAACCAATCAGAGCAGAGATATTGTTTGAAAGAATATAAATGCCAATCAAAGGGCAGATTCCAATTCTTTTTAGAATGATAGGTCTGTTATCAATATATTTAGAGGGTGTAACAGCACATTTAAATATATTCCATAGAAAGGTGGGCAAGTCAGATTAAGGTTAAGTGAAATATATTTTTAAAACCTTACATTAGAACCCTTTTTTTGAGGACTCTAAGTGAAGAAGCAGGAATCATATTTAAGTACTCCTTAATGTAAACACTGAATTCTGATTTTCAATCTAGAAGCAGAGATATTGCTTCATTTACAAATCCTTTCATTACAAATGGCTGCTGAGTCAAATGACTTTGAATTCAAGTACATCAATGAATAACACCCCTACAGATTCTAAATCTTTCATACTTAACAAAAATTTCAGTGTTAAGAACAGAAAAAATACCAAAAACTATGCTAAACATACCTTTCCAAAGTTTCATCATAATGTTTCTTCATATCTGCAAGTTTTCTTGTCATGGCTAAATCATTTAAAAGTCTAGTATCTGAGGCTAGACAGTCTAACATCTGTTCTTCTAATTCATTTAGTTGCTTCATGTTGGAAATTTGCTCCTAGTGGAAAATGTTCAACAAAGTACACAATTAAAACATTAAAACTTTTGTGGCAATATGAAACGTCACTGGTCAAAAAACAAAAACCTTGCCTATTTTCAAAAGTGCCTCAGTAGTCTGTTGGATATACAAAAGAAGTTGCTTGAAAGCATTGCAATATCACAGAAACTGCAAAAAATTAAAAATTATCATTGACTCTGGTTACAGCTCTATAAACATTCAGCTAGTCTAGTTCTATGTTTTGTAAGGTTTAGCATGTACTTGTCCCATGCACAGATATTCTTATACAAAAGAAAAGCTGTATCTGCCACAAATAACACAAGGCAGATATAATAACACTTGCAGATCATTCACAGAAAACAATCTGAGGAACAGGCAATGCTGGTGCAAGTTGCAGCTGTTTTGCAAGACCCTTTCAGTTGTTTTGCTAGCTAATAATAAGTGACACTTGCACTTTTGATCACCATAAGTTAATTAAAAAAAGTTTTTATTGTATTAGAATTGTAGCAAAAGTTGCCACTAATCTGCTTCTCCTGATGTTCACAACTTCACTCTCTTCATACCAGCCCCTTCCTACCAGACACAAAACAGTCTTCCCTGCAGTAAAGTAAAATCCCAAACATGAACTTCAACTACCACATGTTGCTTCTCATCACACATGTTCACTGTGACAATTTTAGACAACTAGAGGGACAACTAGAGAGAAACTTGACAAAGCATCATCAGAGATTATTGAACTTTAATTCTGAGACAAGACATTTGTATGACAACAGCTTTGGTTGCACTGGGGACCAAAATTTTGTACGAGAAGGCAGGGGTTACTTTACATTTTTTTCCAGTCCACAGCAGTGTTAGCACTGGGATTGAGAATTAAAGAGAGAAACTCCTCCTTCAATAACAATAACCTGAATACATTGGTAAGTAAAAATAATGCTTCAAGGAACTTTAATTTTGCCAGGTGAACGAATAATGCAAACATGTACCAATAGCCCAAACACTATTGTACAAGGATTTTTGTAAAGTGGAAGTGTCTTTAATCTTGGATTATGCTCACCTAGTTAACAGAATGCCCCACTTTGATTAAGGGACAAGAGAATATGCTAAGGTATGTCGAGCGTTGCAAAAATTTGCCCAAATTTTTAGGAACGTTTTCAACTTTCAGTTGGATGTAAGTTGCAATGAGACATATTTTTGGCTTTTTTACCTTTATTGCAGTGATTCTGTCTTCATCAAGGCGAGCTTTCTCCAGAGCCATAAACCTGTCCAACAATTCTTCCTCCACATCAACCCTTCCCTGATAGAAGTATACAGCGCTGGTGTAAGCTGCCAAGGAGTGGGGTAGCAGATGGGGGAAACAGGTGGTATGGAAGTAAATATGAAATCCTGGATGACACTCAACTTCATGATCAGCCACCTTCAAAAAGAAAAATAACTAAACTCAGCCTGAAGTAATCTCTGACAATTAACCCTAGGTATAGGAAGGAAGAAATATCCATGTAACTTGTAAAAACTTTAACACAATTAATTTTACAAATACTGCAAAGTGGCTTGGATTGGTTTGGTCCTCCAGCTTCCCCACCCACTAGATGTATAGGTCCTATTGGTCACTAGTGCCTCCTTCATCAGAGGTGACTCCACCCATCTGTTCACTGAATAAATAAGGGTGAAGGAACCTTTAAGAACTGCAGTATCAATTTTGCCAATTTTGCATTTAAGATTCATTTGTGAACGGTTTAGTTCCCCACAGAGACAAAATAAATTTCAGCAAGAGCCAGATACCGAACACATCTTCTAGTTTAGCTGATTTTAATTTTAAAAATTTGACATGATCCTTTCATGAAATAGGAAATAAGTAACATCTACACTTTGTGATCATAGATCAATGTCAATATTAGATTGAAATATTTGCAACCAATTCCAGAAAACCAAGGCCATGAAATGAGTAAACTTTTCAGAAATTAAGGGTAAACAGTTACCATCATTTTAAAGACAGATGTAGCAGACCAAAATCTTCTCTTCTGTCTAAGGAGTTCAAAGAAACGAGGATCCTCTGCCAAGGCCTCAGGGTCACAGTCCATTAGGACCAGAGGTGTACCCTCTGTCAGGCAAGATTCCAGTTGTGATCTCAGCTCCTGGGTGACAAACAGACAATAATGTGACTGAAGTATTCAATACAACCACGTCACAATTCAATGATACAAATAAAGAGTAAATTTAGTAGTCTATTGCCCCTTTCTTGCATTAACAGGAGGTAAAGAGAGGTGAAGTGGACTAAAGCTGCAATGATACTAAAAATGAATTTGAATCAGACTTTGATCCAAATTTTTTAGGATTTTCATAAATTCTACTCCATTTTCTGAAAGAGCCAAAAGTTTGCCAACCTGTGTAAATATATGGTTTGAATCATGATTTGAATCTTTGAATGTAATAAAATGCTGTTACACCGACAAACAGCATTCATCAGACATGCATAGTCCGATAAATGCTCTCTGTCAATGTGGCATCATAAGATAAGTGTAATGTTTATAGTCATGCAATACAAATTATATGTTTACACAGGTTGGCAAACATTGGATTCTTTCTTTACTTGGATGGATAAGGTTTTAATAAAACTCCAAAAACTTTGATCTGAATCTGACCTAAATTTGTTGTGATGTGACTGCGGCTTAAGGCAAGGGAGATTTATTTTGACAAATTTGACAGGCAGGTGTCTCAAATTCTTAGTGGGGAGAAAAGAATGACTGCAGGTATAGTATTCAGTTCTGTTGCATTAGAGGGCTTTTGATAAGAGAATTCTACAAGGGTGAAGCACCCTCTGTCAGCAAAGGGGAAAGGTTAAATTGGCTGTTTTTGCTCAGGGCCCCCGCTTCATACCCACATACCCCATCAGCAAACAGTTACATTGCTTCAAATTACACTAAGTGCACCAATCTTTTATTCAATACACACAGTATTTTCAAAACATTACACTTTTCATGACACTACACTTACATTACATTCTGTCGTATAATGCTTACATTACATTTTATGATGTTACATTGTAAGACTTACATTATACTTGACAGTAACCAGTTTACCACTAAGGTAACAGTGCATCCAGTCTAATACCCGGCTGGTAGGGTCACAGATGAGAGGCCAGGCACTACAACTCTCCTCTTGAAGAATAAAACAAGCATTGTCATTAGCATCTTTAGTTCTTGGAAGTTTCAAGATTCTGAGAGATTCAATTTCCACCTAAAATAAGAGTAGGAAATAGGAATAGCATTAAATGGATACATCCCAACATGTAAGCATCCTTCCTGTATACAATATCTTTATCTCCTCAAGCATGAACTAAAACGTAATTTACAAAACTGGCATGTTTTTACACGATTGGAAAAATGTCTCTAAAAATAGTTCCAATTTCTGAAGAACAAATATTTTCTAAAGACTTAAATCCACCCTGAACAATACATCAAATAATCCAGCAATTACTTGTAACAGATGCAAGTTCTTCAAAATCTGTCCCTCTCTACAACTTTTACTGGACCCCCACCCCTAACCCATTGATTTTTTCCTGGCCATAGTTTCTGACACCCTGTCAATCCAGTGACCTACACCTGGAAAAAAGACTGTGGCCACAGCTACATAAAACCACAAGGTTATTAAGTTGAGGTATAAAACTCCAACAAATCCAGCCAAACTAAACCTGTCAATCGGAAAAGCTGCTTAAGAACCTTAACATGTCCATAACGTCAGGTAAAAACCCTTTTAAATATAAACTCTGCCTTGTCATTCAAGTGACCCAAAACTGGAACTAGGCTGTGGTGGGCTGGTAGATAAAACCAGAAGGTTACAGATTGTGATGCAAAACACCAAACAATCCAAACCAAATCTGTCAACTGGAAAACCTGCTTCAGAAATTTTAATATGACTATAAAAGTTTGCAGAGCAACCACAATAATTCAAGATGAGAAATTTGCTTGAACTTATCTTCTTCTACACATACATACCTCATCATACAGGAAGTTTATAAGTGGGATGTCGACAAAAAGCTGTTTCTTGGGGACATGTAGGTTGTGTTGCCCACACATGTCTCTGATAATTCCAGCCAAACGTTTTCTAGAGTCCAGAGTCATGGCAGCACAGTATGCCAGGTACGCTGACCCTACCAAACAATTGGTCAATAACCACTCATTCTCAGCATTCTGATCCACATAGGTCTTCCATCTTTGACCCTCGGCATGAAGGCTTTTAAAAAGGAGGCAAGATGTATTAGTAAAGGCAACTAAAACATATTTTTCATTAGAATGATGTTCTTTTATTTCACAGTTTTCAACCTTTGTTTATATTACTAGGATAATCACACATGTGAATTTATAACCAGTAATAATCTTAGATGATTAGATTACCAGTAGTAATCTAATCATCTGCTGTGATTCATGACGCAAGAGCATCTAGTACTTTGCAACCTAAAGTAAAAATGATATCCTTTGAGGAAAAGGAGAAAGGTTAACGTAGACTTCAAATGGATCTGTGCAGATGGGTTCCTGCACACACTGAAAATGTAAGCATGCTGCTGTATCAGACACCAAAACCATCTAAAGACTGCTTGTAAGTACATGTAATGATATGGATTATCACTAAAGCTACATTAACAGTTGTATATTCACTGTAAATTTCATACTATAATCACCTCATTGCTTTAAAAATTAAAGCCTTTACTACTGAATTTGATTTATGCAACTGTATGCCTTTGATATAAATTCTCAATCTGCAATAGTTGGATGATGTTGTTACCCTTTTCATTTGTTAATTCAACACCCTGTCCCTTACCTTACAATCTTTCACCCTTCTACCATTTTCCCTTCCTTCAACAACCCCCCCCCACACACACACACACACCCCATAAATTCCTAAAATTCACTTTTCTTTACACAAAACCTACATTGACAGACCCAAATCACTTACATAGTTGTATAAACTAGTCACAGCTTTTAAACCATTCACTGCTAGCTGACCACTGTAGGCCATATACTATCCCCTCCGCTGACTACACACGTCACTTACCTATGTATCATACTTGTTGCAGCTTTAAGTCTTTCATTGCTAGCTGATAGCTCCAAGTCTAATTTATGTTTGATAACTACTGCAGCATCAAACTCCTGTTGTAGTTTGGTGACTTCCTCCTGAAGCATCGGGATATCTGCCTCTGAGTAAATGATCTCCTCAACTGTCTCTTGTTCTTCCTCCTCAGGTTCTCCTTTAGAAGCCTGGTGGATTCACAAGATTTAAAAATATTAAGTACTTTATATATTCCAAAATATAACTTCAGAATTGACACATTCTAAATCTTTTAAAGCAATCCTACTTCAGAAGCTCAAATTGCTAATATTTTTGACTTGCATGTACATTGATTTAAGTGAACTCGCTTTCAATGCTTCTACCATATTGTGCATGAGAGAGAATGGCATTTGGTGTAATATACACCTTTTCTCACTGACATAACATCAACTGTATCTAGTGAAAGGATTATAAATACTCAATATAATGATAAGGTTTACAGGATTTCAACTTTGATCCCTCACAATATCACACCAGTCAATCTTAAATAACTCACATTACATGAGGTCACAGTTTCACTTAGCATATTGGGTCTTAATAAAACAGGGTTGGGAGTGGGGCTGAAATAGGAAAATTAACCAAACTGATGTTTGTAGCTAAAAGATTCACCTGGCACAAGGATGCACTTTGTGCTAGAGGTCTTCCCCAGTAAATATAGCACTAATCAGGAGGTCAAACATTCATTCAATGAGAACAAATTTGGAGATTCCTTATCTGTCAAAACATTCCCCATTCCCTTTTAAAGAACACAATTCTGTAAAAGTTTGCAGCTATTTTAGATCAATATATGTGATGGAATGACAACACTCAAACCATGTGGATTAGTATGTACAATTAGCATACATAACATGTTACCAAACATCTTTTAGCTATATGACTTGCAATATAGAATCTTTTACTTTCTCTATTCATTAATAGAAAACAAACAAGTTTCCATGTATTACTGACAGGACATGACAAATCATTCTGTCTTTTCCAAAGGCTTTCCAACTATCTGGTGAACAGCTGTGTAAAGAAACCAAATGCTTATCTTAGGAGTTCTGCTTACCAAGGGTGGTACGTCCTCAAAGGACATGATACTAAACTGACCCAATCATACTTGCTATAGCCTTTCAATGATACAAAAATTGCCACATCAGACCATGAGAGCCCAATATAAAAACCAAGAGCATATGACCCTCTTTTGGTAAAACTTATAAAACTTGCACCCACACATTCCCACAAAAATGCATGGCAGACACAAAATGATCCCAACAGCAAGCACTGTGTACTGTCTTCTGTCAAATTTGTCTAATCAGTAAGTATCATCAAACCAGTCTCCCTCACAGATGTAAGGCTTACTAATTACTTATAGAATACTCATTTGTGCATATAAAAATGAGAGATACTATTTGATGTACATTTATGAATAATCAAAATAAACTTCAGTCCTCTGGGTGACAACAAACTGCAATCTTGTGACCAAAATGGCAAATATCATCCCATTTATGCAAAATTATGACAACCTGGATTAGTAAGCTAACCACGGTAAAGAAAAAAGAGATCGGTTACTGAAAGTTGTTGTGGTTATTGAAAGTACATTTCATGTCTTTGTAAAGTTTTTATTATTAAAAATCTAAATCTGAGAAACATTTCCCAACTGTGTTCATTTTTTTCTAACTAAAGACACAATATTCACCTTGGACCTATGACAATTAAGGAAGGAGATGAGAGGACATTTTGAGTAATGCTCCCACCCACCAATTTAGCATTCTACCCTGTCCTTTAAGTAGCCAGACACAGAACAGTAAATTATCTAATGTAAAATATAGTATCAGTGTCATAATCACTCAATGACCATGTATGGAAAATATTTACCAAGGCACCTAATAAAATAAAGCTGAATGAAGTTATGTCAGCGCAGAGTCATTTATATAACTCAGTATTTATTGCCAAGTCACTTATGAATTTCCTGTGCCCACCTGGCCATACTGCCAAATTAGATAACTGGCTCTCCTTTAACCTAGTCTTTTCCCATAAACTTGCTCTTAATAGATATTTGAAGGAACCTTTATATAGGAAAGTAATTGAGTAAAGCATCACAGCAAACAAAGCATTAGATAATATGCAAATAAGCACCATCTTTGAGAGCAAATAGCCACAGTAAAACCACTAAATAATGTGTGGCATGAGAACAAATTTTCGTAGGTCAATGATATCGTTGTCTGTGCACTATCAGATGATAAGGCCTCATCTGACTAACAATATTATAATATTTCCAGGCATCACTTAAGATACCTCTATTAAATGATGATCTGCCCCACAGGACAATTCCTGAACAATGAAGCTGTATTATTATCACAAGATATTGAAGGCACACTCTTTTATATGTTGAAAAGCCTGAATCATTAGTGTCACATTTCTAAATTTCTCCCCCAAAAAAGAAAGCAATTTGGTATAAAGCAAATGATGCCAGTAAATAATGCAGGTTACATAAATGTAAAGCTTTGGGAGGGTGGCAATGAACTGATATACATCTTTGGTGTGCAGGGAAGGTGTTGTAATGGAAATGATATCATTAAAAGAATAAAATATATGAACACATTTTATTTGCCCTTTTTCTCAAAGATGATGCAATTTGCATTCTGTTATACAAAAGCAGAAAGCAAAGCATGTGCATATAAGGGTTTTTTTTTCTCTTTTTTTTTAATTTGGTGGTGACTCTTAAAACAATCTTACCACTGTATCTTTCTCCTTTTGAAGGAAAGACACAAACAGGTTACCATAGAAACAGTAGAGAAAGAAAACAAAAGAAGGGTTCAGTGTATGACAAATTATATAAAACATGCTGATATTAAAATATATATACTATTTAATGCCTCCATAATAATATGTTGCAGCATTTAAAATTCAATAATTCTGGGTAATTATGACAACATAAATTATTCATTGGCTAACATATTAATACCGCACATTCTGTGCACCCAAAAATTAATATACAAAAAAAAGGAATGGTCGCAACACTGAGATTAACTGATGCAACCCTACCCATTCCTTCCTCCCCCACCCCATCCTACCTCCCTTCCCCCTTCAATGGGAGCTATCAGTTCTGCTTCAGTGAAGGATACTTCTTGCTTGTTGTTCATAATAACTTATATCAATTTTAGTGTAAATGAATTTGTAACACTGCAATAAATTTTAATAATTAGTAAAAGATTGCAAGGTTTTGCAAGCAGAGAACATGTCAAAAACTTGTCCAATACAAAGCTATAAATTAGCCTCACATTATGCACAGTTAGAGAAAATCTAAGGGAAAATTCAAGATATGTTGTCAAAACAATAAATTCAGCAGAATAAATTAAGCACCTTCTTGCAGCAAGGGTAGGGGCGGGTAACTTCACCATGAAGAAACACAAGAAGTATCGGATAAAAAAAAGCAAACTTTTAAGTTAATTGAAAATAATGTGCAAATTTACAGTACAACATAGTCACAGACACATTCATTGATGGTCAGAATTAGGCTAGGACAACTTGACTAACATGTTCATTTTAATAATGATTTAATCAGCTTGATAAGCACCTGTTTAGAAGGTAATCAAAGTTAATATTTCTTTGATAGTAATATTTGAGGCCTTTAATCACACCTTTCAATCATTGTTTGGGGAGGATTTAGAATGCAGGGGTGAAATTAACTAACATTAGGGTACAAAGTTTTGTAAGGTAAGATATTAAAATACTTACAAGTTGTGTAAGAACTTCCTTAAGTGGTATTCATTAAAACAACTCATGCAGTAGTCTTTAAAAGTGGGGTGCATTAGCTAATCGTGTGAGGGGGCTACAGCTTGTGTTGTCACATTTTAAGCCAATAAAATTGTCTCTAATTGTTAAAATGATATACACCATTTTCTGTGGTAACAGGTGTGCACCAAATGTGATGCAGCAACTCCTTGATACAGGGAAGCCTTTGTGTGTGTTGCCACAGCATTTTGTACTTACAACAACTCCAGTCTGAAACTTGCTTGAAGTATGCAAAATATTTACGAACTTCTGCCTTCGTGAATACCAACATAGAAGGATATGTTGCATAAGTCAGACTAATGTAAGGTTTTGGTTGTAAAGTTTGTGTGAATTCAGCCACAAGCTTGAAAAGTATGTCACAAATATGGAGACTGGATGATATTTCTGGGTGAATCTTTTCAGATCATCAAAATTTTTGACAAAGATAGGTTAATTGACATACCAACTCATCCTTCTCCTTCTGCAATCTGTCTGTTTCTTCTTTCTCCTTCCTTAAGTCGGTTAGTTTGTTGAGTGCACTCTGCAGCGGTCCACACTGGTAGGAATATTCCATTATAGCGCAGGCGTACGCCACTAGAATAGCTGCATCTTCTGAACTATACCTTGTAGCACCTATGGTAATGCCAACATGTTCCCCTGCAGGGGTAGGACTTCTCCTTACTGATGGGGGCAATTGAGTTCCACCTTGATTGAAGTACAAAGGCAGTTGCAATGTTGTCATAATAAAAGCCAATTAAGATTGTTGAAAGCAATTTGATGAAAAAATCTCACTAAAAAAAAATTTATTCTCCTCAGTCTCTCAGATGTCCAGCAGTTGTGTTTTTATCCTAAAACCAAATGCTGCACTTAAAAGCAAAGTATATCATCACAAGTAATTTCACAGGAAAGACCCAACCACTTACAAGCAATTAATGTACAGTCCACATTCTACTACAGAGTTTTTGAATAGTAAATTATACTATGAAGAAATCTATTAGAACCAAGGATATGGACAGAGCACACTGCAGTAATGTCCCATGGATTGACTGCAACTACCATAACAGTAGTACAGGGATAGCAAGATGGTTACATCTTCTGTGGTCTTGCATGCAAAGTTTGGACCTGATCACAGGGTGTTTCCTCTACATACATATAATTTGTGAGAATCTTGTAATATTCTCTAAATTTAGGCCAAACTCAACAAACAGATTGAATTACTGTCACATATTTTACATTGTGGTTTGCATTTTCTCTGAAATGTTACAGACTTTTCTTCAAATTATGCAAATGAAAACTTTGTAGGGGGTATCTTGGTATGACCAGGATTGTTCAAAATGTGGTGACCAACCTGTTCCTATTATCCTCTGTCCATATACATATTCGACAGCATTGTCATCTCAGAAAACAGAACATATGTAGCAGATGATCCTACTTATATGGCAAGCACAAAAGCAATAAAGTCAGTGAGTGGGATTCAGGGGGCAAAACTCCTCTCTTCCTCTCTAAATATTCAAATCACATGTGGAAAACATTCAGTTGTAAGCAAATATCAACTTTATTTTGCCAAGCTTGTGCTTTGCACTTATTCTTATCATTTTGAGTAGAAGTAGTTTTTTTATACTAAAAGTCAGAAAAATAAAACATTCTGATTTGCATGAGCTTTAAAACTCAGAAAAAGACCCCTTCCATTTAAAACAGAACGGTTGGCAAGTATGCATGTAAATGGCAAGTCTGTAGTAAGAACACACACCTGGTAATTCTAACAAGGATCCTTCACCCGTCACACCTTCCCCATCATTCTTTGGCAGGAAATATTCTAAATTTGTCATAGTTGAATGTTGAAGTCCATTTTCCCAGTCAATGTTGTACAACATCTCAACAAATTTAACAGAGTCATTCATCAATACTTGCATCTGTTTCCACTTCTTCTTGTCATCAGCACCTTCTCTCCCCTCTAAATATGACAACAAGAAAAAAAGGTTCAAGTTTCAAGTCCATGACATTTATATGGTGCATTATTTAAAATAATTATTCTAATGCACCTCACAAAAGAAAGAGGAAAGCAAAACTAAGTTAATCTATAAGATACCATCAAAGGCACAGCTAAATAGGTGGGATTGTGGGGACAACATCATTGTGTTGTAATGGCTCTAACTTTGATTGAAAGGTAAAAAAGATCTTTTTTTTAATGCCACAATATATCAGTCCCAACCTTTTATGAAATGGAATCCTGGTATATTAAGGATGACACAAGTGCAATAAGTTGGATTAATTTGCCATACTAGTAACAGCTTCTACAGATAATCAGGAAGCTTAGATAAGGTCAACATGAATATATGATTACTGATGTGAAAATTGCAAAATAAAAGGAAAAAATTATTGTAATATTCAATTTGTTAGTCTTTTATGTATGTCAATATGATAAATATTACACTAGTCAAATTTAGAAATGAATTACTTATTAACATAGAATTATCTCTGACATCAGCAAAAGTGTAAGTTGCTCTTTCAAAAAATATTTCTGATTTTGTTTTTACTGGAATATGAATTATCTTCACCGGGACTGATTTCAATCACCCTGGACTTAGTACAATAAACAAAACTGAAAAGTGCTTCCTATCAACATTATCTCCTGTTACAAAAATTTTACAGAAAAAAAGCACAAACATGCAATCAAAGGGTGTGGTAAAACTGGAAGAGCTGCGGTGGAGGGGCTGCTCTCATAGTCTTGTCATCCAAGTGAATTTCCACGGTGGAAAACTCCACAAAGGATATATTTGCCACATTTACATTTAAACAACACCTCCCCCACCCAAAGTGTGCTAAAAATGATTTGACAGAAGACTTAAAAACTTTACTGTATGAGAAATCTCAGCATCATATCTACACAATCACATGAACACTTCAAATCAAACAAAAGAAACATTTAAAAAAAAACAATGAAACATTAAACATCAAACACAACATAGAGTATCATGCTATACATTCTGTCTTTGATAAGTTTGTCTCCCTCTAACTTAACAGCCCCTTTAATTTTCCCCAAGAACACCATCAATTGAATAGATGTGGAAGAAAGAATTATCTCAGCTTACATAAAGTAGGAGCCACTCAGGGCTGACACATTAGTTAAACATGCAATTTTGCAAATTTTTACAAGGAGCTCTCTGAAATAAACCACAAGTTTTGCAAATGACAAAGATACAATGTTTCTATTTGGAATGCACCAATGTTTGACCAACTTTTCTTTCAAGAATCTCCTTCATATCTGGACACATATATGGGTACCTTTTGCTTTACTCCCTGACAGTCCACCTGCAAACACCTTCCATGTTACCACATTGAAACCAGTCAACATGAAGAGGATTGTTCTGTTTCATGGTAATGGTTTGAAGGTTCTAAACGCTCTAAAGCAGTGGTTCTCAAAGTGGTCCCTACCGCCCCTTGGGGGGTGTTGAAAAGTTTCAAGGAGGCGCTGAGGAGTTTGCAAGCAATAGGGGGGTGTTGGTATTGACTAGGGGGTCCCTGGAGGTTCTCATAAATTTGTGCAATAAAGGAAGCTAGGAGGTTGCAGAGTGGTTGACACAGACTGTCTTCTCCAAAAGGTTTAGCAACTACTGACAAAAATTTACCCAATATAAACTTATCTGGGTCATTTTGGTTCTGGAAATTGAAAGTCGAAAGCTCAAAGTCAAAGACTTATATAAATATGATGGCATGCTGGGTGGTGGGGGGGGGTTGGATCAGTCATGGATGCCTTATGGGGGTGGTATTTTGAAAAAGTTTGAGAACCACTGCTCTAAAGTATGGATTCTTGTAACATATTTGCATGAAGGAAATTGCTTAAAAATGGAGGATTCACATTTGACTCACATAATTTAGAGATAGCGGCCAGGCTATTGAAGGTTGTGTCACATGAAAATAACAAAATTGGGTTTTTGATGTAAAAAACATTAAAAACAGAGAAACTAGCCATAATTCCAATTAAAATCCATCACAAATTGACCATTTGACGGAGCAATTTCTGATTTGCATTTAGTCATTAATAAATATGGGCTCAATATGAAAATTTTATGTCATGAGAGGGACATGCTATATATGGCTAATGTTATCCTTTGTTTTTATGATATGCATTTCAAGAACAGTTGCAACATTAGTTTGTCCTGAGGTATTTATTTTGAAAATTTAAATTTTGTCCTTGGAAATCATCAGTTTCAATTACCAAACCATAAACTATTTGATGAGCAACTAAGAGATAGTTAACATAGGGGTAAATAAATGTGGACACTGTGCAACATTCCACTTCATTATTTTTGCATAATTAAGCAACAAGTTGTTTCAGAAATATATAAACTTTGGAGAAGTATATCTGGAGAGCTGTAAAAGATATTGAAATAATTCCAACAATTTTTCCTCAGAAAAGTTCACTCCATAACTGTCAAGTGAAGTCAGGTTTTGCTGACATGTCACACTACCTTTAACTGATCGATTCCAGTTACCTTGGGGAACTACGTAGAGAATACTTAGGTGCAAAGAATGGGAAATTTGTGCAATCACAATCAACTCAAAGAATACAACATAGGTACAGTATGGATGTATTACTTACTTTCAGCAACAGACTCTTCTACAAAGCAGATAATTAAAGAACAACAAAATCATGACCATTTGCAAAAAAAGAGAAACAAAACATAACAGTTTGCAACATAAACCAAAACTGGGTTATTCATGATAAGGGAATGATGAACTTTAACAATATGGCAACAGACCCTTTTCTAAATTGCATATTACAAAGGATTATGGGATAGAGTACTGGTATGTATCTCACTTTTATTAATGCAATTTCACTACATAACATGTACTAAAATTCTGACCCATAATCCCTTGTAACAGCTATTTGTAAAGGGTCTTTTAAGTAGTAACATACTGAAAGCCAAGTAATGTTAACATGGGATTAAATTGTTAAATTATGACATGGAAGAAATTAAAAAAAATGTTTATGGGAATGAATAGGAATGTACTTTACACTGAATGGTCACAAATGAACACCAAAGGAGTAATTATTCATTAAAAATACTTGGCCTTTCAAAGGTTAATATGAGCAAAGCATTTTGAAATGTTCAAAGTTTTTTATGTTGGAAGTCAGAAGACCTTGGGGTTGGAATAAAGTAATGTTAGGTATAGGGAATGTGGGGGGATCTGTGACTGCTTAGAAATGGCACATTTGTGTCAACTGCATGTACCTCAGCATTTCAAATTAAACTTGTAATATTTTCAAATTAGAAGCGAGTTTAGGTACGGAAATATTAAAGCAGGACTTAAAAAGATACACCAAATCCTTTGGTTTGGCTATATATTCAAGATTTTACATTTTTGATGCATTTCAAACATGGAAGGGGAGGCAAATCGAGGGAAGAGGAAGGTGTTTTGGAGGTATAAATATTTCAGAGAGAGTTCTTGCAGGTGGCCTAGGAATGCCTAAAAGCCCCTAGTGGGGTCCAGGAACAAATATCAGGCAAGTCCCCCAGAAGCTCTGGGGTTTCAGCAAAGCTCTGGTTGAAAAATTTAATCTTATGATAGGTATTTTTAGCTATAGCAGATTGTGGACCCAATTATACAAGCCAGCTTTAAATAATAGTTTGAAACTTGATATGCTGTTAATGGTTTTGATAAAAAGTTGAGTGTAAGCAATATTTGCAGCATTTTAATAGCTGAAGTATAATAAGGATAAAGAAGGTGACCACTTACGTAGTGAGTATGACTCCCCTAAAGTCAGAAAAAAATTAGAAATAGCAAATATTCAAGAATTAGTTTCCATGTCAGGTTTTGGGGAAATGCCACCCTTCAAAAGATGCCTTTTTATCATTCTCGCTCCAACACCCATCTCCCTCTCCATGGATAAATTTATGCTTGGACCTATTTGACTATTTTTTTTTTGCCCATTAGTTGGCAGTTTTGCCATGAAAAAGAAACAAAGAATTTAACAAAACAAGAAGACATGTAAAGGCAAGTTTTATCTGAAACTAATTTGAAATTAGCCTGAACTGAATCTCTAACTATTTGTAGCTTCTCATATGTTTTTATGCTAGTATTTTGAGACAAATGGTTCTTGCATGCTTGTAATATCAATCCTCAACTAAATCTAGCTATTGATTTCTAACTTATGCACAACAGTTTTAAAATACCCACAAGGAAAATAGCTTTACACAGAAACCAATTCTGAAAGGCTAGGCTTTCTTTTAACCAAATCTTTACTACAGCAAAATGCACATTATTATTATCATGCTACAGATATTGTTGGCCATTTTGTAAGCAATCAGTTTGGCAACAAAGAGTAAGTCTTGTAATACTGAAAATCTTGTAATTACAACACTGAAAGCCTTGTACTACTGAAAGTGTCATGATCAATATTGCATTATTGATTATTGATCAGCAATATTGCAACGTTTAATACCATCACAAGTAAAGATGTGAGCACTGCATGAGGCTGGAGGGAACAGACATCACCGGAGTTCCAATTATGCAAGAGCTATTCAAGAAGTGGAGCTCTTGAAAAGGTGCTTTCTTTCCTAATAAGTGATTTAATTCCCCCCATTCAAACAGACTCAAGCTTCCAGGTACCAAAAGCTTAGTTACATATTTAGCTCAAAAAACTTACTTCTGCCTCTAGCCATCTTGGTTGGACTTTTAGAACTAGGACTGGTAGAACCAGATATGACTGAAGCATCTTCATTAGGGAACCGATCCATAGATGATCGGTGATGGGCACTGGAAGCAGGTTTATTTTTCTTGAGCAAAGCCATGACCATCTCCATCACTTGGAGAACAATTTGAGGAGGATTCTGAAAGGAGCGGAGTTTCTCAATACAGGTTCTGTCAACCTGATCTCTCCAATGATATACCTGGAGAGTAAAAAGTGTGAAGATAATAAATTCAATGAACAATTACTACTTCAATAGAATATATGCAAAAGCGATTGGCTTGAATTCATTTTATAATATTCATCCAATGTTTTGCACATGACACCAAATTTAGGAAAACGATACAAATTAAGCCAACCTTTCCCAAAGTCAAGCAGGCTAAAAGCTGGCAGCACTGTTGGATACTGACTTTAAATGGTGAGTTGTCCTACAGCAAGCATGAAGACCTAGCTAGGTGTGTGAGTGGGGTGGGGATCTTTACCAGGGAACCCTACAAAATTCTGAGACCTCCAGAAAGCCCAAAAGAAAATCTCACTGAATTATTGAATTTTTGTATATCTTAACCGACGATATCTGGCTACATGCCTGCCTTACAGGGACCCTTTTATAGTCGGCTTGATATTTTCAAAGTGCACGGCAGAATGAACATTAAAGAAATCAGCAAACCAAAGTTGGATCACAAGTTCAATGACATAATTACTTTCCTACCATACTATACTCAGAAGGTATTTAAATAATACGAACTTGCTCCTTGTATTTATGAAGAGCATTTCTGCATTCATTGACAGTTTTCTGAACTTCAGCCAATTCTTCTTCTATTGCCACTCTTCTTGTTTTCAAATTTTCTTCTCTCAGTCTGTCAAATTCACGATCATATTCATCCCTCTCTTCTGAAAATTTGAAAAAAGGGGCAAAATTTCATGAACTGTAAAATAATATAGTCAGCTGGATTAAGTCCAACTTGGTTCAAAATAGCACTTTATTAATTAAGATTTGTACCAAAATTACAACAAAAATATCTGAAATCTCCTCGGGAATCTTGTTATACTTGAATTATGCTTAAAACACAAAATTGAGAGGCTTGCTCATCAACAATAAACTGAACAGAAAGATAAAAACTCTAGAGAAAGTAGTAAATCTGGTTTATTTTTTTCACAAGTAACTTTTACAAACCTTCAGCAAGTAGCTCATCCTCAAAATCCTCTTCACTCTCAATATCATTCATCTGTAGGAAAGCGCTGAGGCTGCACTCTTCAAACTGAGCCTTGGTTTTTTCCAAGGTTGTAGCTTTTGCAGTCAGCTTTCTGAGCAGAGCAGCAACATGAGCACTAGCCTCCTCATACTGGACCTGAAGTCGTTTAATCTCTTGCCTCTTGACTTTAGTGTCATGGTGAGTGCGAGACAGACAAGCCAAGGCTTTTCTAGATTTGATAAATAAAAATGTGGTTGTAAAGTGGCTGGGCAATTGTGAAATTTGAAAAAGTAAAACATAGCAACCTTAAAAGCAGCTGCTAATCTAAACGATGATGGAACAATTTTCTCCATAAAACAAGCAGTGGCACTGAAATAAAGCTCACCTACCTGTATAAGATTCTATCTTGCTTGAGTGATTCTATAAATTTTACCATAATACTCTTCACTAAGATTTAGAGATATTGTTACATACAAAGAAAAGGGAAACCAGAAAAATGTCCTGTTCTCATATTAACAAATATGGAATACTTGACAGTCATGTGAAGCCCAGTTGGAAATCTACCAATTTTATTATCTCCTACATTTGTAAGGTACTACAGAAAATGGAAAACAGGGGAAGACAAAAGGAGGGAGGTGTTCAGTCTACTGACAATATTTGCAGTTTTCTTACACCCTTTGAATATGTTTCTAGACATATGAATTTTATCTTCTCAAAGAGGTATCTATCCAGATCTGACTATTCTATGCCACTGTCCTCTCAAAAATCAATTCATCAACTGCTTTTGTTTTCAAGGATATCAATGCGTGGGGGCAATCAGCGTTTGACAGCAAATACTTAACTTTTCTCTATCACTTTGTGTTTCCTTATTTTCAAGAATCAAGAGACATTGAAGAGTTATTTCAAGTAAGAAGAAAAAATAATTCTCTATTAAATACTGTTGAATTGGAATTTTGTAATATATTTCAGGTAAAAAACTTCCATACTGATGCAAGACTAAACAGTCTGATCCATATAGTGACCAATTCCAACATCACATCATGATGACAGATTTAATAGTTTTACCTCAACAAATGATTGTGGTACAGAATTGAAGTCACAGAAGAAAATTACCTCAATTTTCCTACTTTTGCAGTATTTTCTTTACTCTTCTTGTTGAGGATATACTTGAAACAATCCATGAACCTACGGAATGTCCTAGGTCCGACAAACAGTTCATGCTTGCCTGGGTTGGAAGAACTGTAGTGGTTGAGCTGAGAAGAATGAGGGACAAAATTGATAAAACACAACATGGTTCTCATTTCATCTAAATTACTCAGATTTGCAGGTCAATGAAATACAGTATCTTTTCTCGTCAATGGGTATAAATTTCTGCTTTAAGCTATCTGATATCTATGAGAAGAACCTGAATGTTTCAGTACACTCAAAGTAAGTTTTTTTATTAGAATGATGCAGGTTTTGCCTGATACAGGGATTAAGGGTGTGACTTATCTCCTCACTTTAAATTAGTCCATGTTAACAATATTTTAGGCTGGATACCTTTCACCAAAATGCAGCAAAAAAAAAGATGAAGTGCAATTAACCACAGTAACAGGAGAAAGTACCAAACTGTTTACCATCAAAGTATCATCACTTGAGTATCCCCATCACACAAAATAATCTGACTAGGGATCGAGCTACGGTGGGCGGCACTGGGCAGCCACATCCAGTACTCGATATTCTCACCCAGCACTCCAGGCAAACACACGTCTCCCCGCCCACCACAAATCTGCCTAACCAGACCTAAAACTACCCCCAAATTTGCTCCCTAAAGTTAAATGAGGAAAAGATGAAAAATTAATGGCTGAAAAATGAGGTAGATGACATGAGGTCATGTGAGGTGCTTTCCCCGGATTAGACTATTACCTAGCACTCTAATTTGGCTAGCTATATCCCTGAACCTGACATACCATAATTCTCTCCCTGAGGATGCTCTTGGTGTATGGGAGGTTGGGGACCTCTGTGGGCTGTGCCTTCACCAATTCTTTCTTGCCGTGAAGTTTGAGGGTGGTGATGGTTACAGTATCATCTGTGCTTCCAGCCCAGGGAATCTGATTACAGTCTCGTAGCACAAAACCATGTATGTCAGATATACAGGACACCAAATTTTCCCTGAACAAACAAAAATTACATAATGTTAACAATGCAGCACTGACTAGCTGAATGAAGTTCCTTTCATTAAACATGTGTTTCTAACATTCAAAAATTATGACAAGAGATTAAATCAAAGGGGTGACTTGGAAGATGAAAGCTTGAAGCTGGTCCACCCAGAAACTTCTTTAACATAATAATTTTACACTATCATAACATATTCATATTGACAGGATACTATCATATTCTCATAGTATCTTATTCAGTCAATCAAAATAAATATTACTGTGTGATTGTTAAATCTACCTCTGCAGGCTCACCAGATCAGTCAAACTAAAGACAAAAATGCTCCCTCAAAGTGTAAAGTTTTTAATGAACTTTAATTTCACTACCACCCCCCCAAACCATTGATTTCACTCCCTTGTACCTTTACCCTCATAAATTTTTTTAATGCTTCAAACTGTTATATTGTGGGACACACCTAGGGACTAACAAACCAAGCCTAGCACATAGTGTATGGTGTCCCCTTGTTTTCATGCTGTGCGTACATACAACTACAAGCATAAATCTAAGTTCTAGCCCAACCAAATGAAAATAAGTGCCTCAGTCTTGCTTTATGGCAGCTTAAAATACAATTTTTTGACCAAAAAGGTAATTTAGATACAATCCACATGCAAAGCCACACTTCAGACTCCCCTTATATTATGGTGATCGATTAAGGATGAATGATTCCACACATGCCGCTAGAATTCAATAGGGTCGTTTAGCCAAACTTCCCCGGGAAAAGGCCATTTTCTCGGGTGAAATATATAGATGTCTTATGTTGCCTGATGGCTAAAACCTCCTATTGAATTCTAGCCTCATGAAAATTTTCAGGCAAACTCAAATTTTGAGCATATATTGTAGGTGTCTAAGCATGATGTTTATCACAACAATTTGGAGGTTGTGGGCATGTTCAAAGCCCTCTTATCATAAAACTTGCCTCGCTTTTTTAGATAACTTTCAACATCCTAAAAGAAAATGCTACATCCGTCTCTTACCTTATTTCTGGGGAAAATTCTTTAGCCAAGCCATGTTTTTGCATGTAGTATTTAGCTTCTCCTAGCAGGGCACTAGGGGACCAGTCACAGTTCCAATTGACCTGCATGCCTGTCAGTAATCCTGGGTATTGACTGGGATAAATGGAAAAACATTTGATATAAGTAGGGTCTTGTCTGTTTTAGAGAAAGGTTTGATAAAAGAATTTAATTTTTAGTTGCCTTTTATATGAAAAGAACAGAAAAGACCAAGGAATGGCAAATCACATAACAAAATTTGTATAAAATATTCATCTGACACACATAAGCCACTAAAAGCCAGAGTGCAAAGAAGAAAGCTTGAAACAGTTTTTGCTTTGTAGGAAGCTTGCTTGAAAGGTTGAAAGATCAAATGCAGTGGATGAGCTAGGTGTCCTTGAAGACATTGCACCATGCACCACATAGCTTCAGTTCACAGCGTATCAAATATGCATTTATTTGTCCTCCAGAAGTCGGTTGTGTTATTTGACTTTGATGGTTAAAGTTTTCTTATAACTGAAAAATTAATTATTTTGCAAAAGTGGATTACGACAAGACTATAGAATTGAATGTGGCAACTGAGTGAAACTCATACTACTGAAAATGGTAACTTGAAAAAATTGCAGATTACAGCGATATTAATGCTGGACATTTGCCCAAAAAGTAGCATTGGCAATATTCAAAACTGAAAGCAATGCACATGCAATTTCAATCAAAATGGTAAAAAGCTTTCAGTTGAATAGCAATAAAGAGTTGTACCTTGAAGCAATCTTCAGTAGTTCATGTGTTGGTGGAATGCATAGTATGATATGCAAATTAGTCTTGACCCTTGACACAAAGAACTTCATGGGGTCAATCATAGTATTGATGGCATTCCTTTTCATTGCTGGGGTCAAAGCCTGAAATCAATCAGAATTATAAAACAAATTTGTCTTTTATCCCTGTTTATTCTCCTCCTTTATGAGGATTATATAGAACAAGGATGCAATTCCTGGTAATGTATGAGTTCTGTAACTCTAAATGAAGAGAAAGATGACATAGTTTCCACAGCCATAGGTTCACTACATGACCCTGTTCATAAAAGCAGAAGTAAGGATATGAAAATACAATGGTTAAAGATTGATGTTGAGTACTGTTGTCTGTGTTTCCATAGGAGACAGAAGGGGAGCCTTACAGCTGAAGAGGAATCCAGTCTGCTTCGAAAAGCTTTCTTTCCTTCCACAAGTAAGTCCTCTTAAGCGTTGAAAGTGGTAACCATGAATCCATCAAAAGTATGGATTAAGGCACTGGCCAGAATCAGGCAATTGACTAAGTCAATCACCTTCTACAATAACACAACCTTTAACCCATACCAATTTTTGCAATGAATAACCCTTACACAAGACAAAAAAACTTCTACAATCTTTAATTTGCTAAACCTTGAGCACAGATTTCAATAACTTCACAATTTGAGCAAGCTGTCTGAGTGACCTTTTCATAAAGAGAACAAATGCACTTGACAAAAAAAAACAGAGCTTAATCCATAAAATTGTAACAGTCTAAGAAATGAAAGACAACCTGAATATAAAAACAAGAACTTACTGCAAGAAGACTCTCCAACTCATCATTAGAGAAAAGTTGAGGGTATTCCCCTGCCACCAAAAGACTATTAATAGCATTGAGGTAATCCTTCTGTCTGAGGTCACGACCCTGTCAACCAAGAAAAGCAAAGTCAGAGAGTCATGGCATACCATATACTCACCACAGAATCATACACTTTATGACTTTTTCCTGCCCACAAAGATCCAATGTTCCCTAACTCCAACCAATGCTTTATCTTATATTCTCTACATTCCATCTTGTACTCACAACACCCCCTCCCCCTCCCCCAAAAAAAAAAAGTACCATGCACAACAAAGACAATGTGATGTAGCATTTATTAGTGGTATTCAACTTGTAACTTTGCATAAGGTAATGGTTCCAGTAAATACAATTTACGATAAAAAATTTTTCCTGTGACTGTAACTCTTTTTCTAAAACATTTATCAATATCTTATTTCCTAATAACAAAAATAGTCACAATCTGAGATTAAGTTTACTGTCAAGTCTCCTCACATGACAATCTCACATAATTTCTTCACACGGTCATAAATTTTCATTTCAGTCTTTAATCAAGCTGAAAAAACTTACTGTGAAGAGCAGTGTCAGCATTTTACCCTCTGTACCAGAGAGTCTAACAGCAGATCTGAGTCCATCAAAGAAAGTGTTACTCCTGGAACTATCTATAGGATGGATGGGCATGTCAGCTACATGGAGGGCTAGGTTTACTAGGGTAGTCAGGTGATTACCAATGGCACCCACCATTAACATATTACCTCTGAAATATGAGAGAAAGAAATAATATAAATTGTATGATGTGGAAAAATGTAGGTTAATCTCAAAGCATTATATTTACTTTTTCACCCGTTAACCCTCCACTGCCCAGTGTAGCATATTTGCTACAGACAGAGAGAGCTGCCCACACAAGTCTTAACTGTTTCATGCGGAGCTCGAAACTGCGAGTAGCTACCCAAAAATTCGGCCACAACAACGAGAGGAACAATAGATTAAGGTCACAGGGTCAATAGAGTACGGAAGCCGATCCGGGACATGCTATGTCCGCTTTTCCACCGACCCCCGAGGCGTGCAAATATGCCTCGCTTTGAGCCGGGCCCTAAAGGGTAAATTATTTGTAACATAAAAAATAATATAAAGTCCTTTCTTGGTATGATCCTCTCTACCTAGAAACTGAGCCATAAAACCTTCTCTTAGGAACCCTACCTAGCATCTTGATGCTTTGACCAAGTTGATAAAGGTGGCAGAATTTAAGGCAATGAGGCTCAGCAACTAGGAGGTTTGGGATTCAATCCCTCTTAGGTCAGAGTTAAGTGGGGTTTTCAACCAAGATAAATCTCTGACTATTCTTTCTGAACTGGCCTTTGGAAAGAAACCAAACTTGATCATAAATTGTTGAGTTGGTTGCCACTGGAAGTGGTGATTCATGAGTCATCAGCTTTTTTCATACTATTAGGTGCTTTTACATTGTAAAACAACTGATCTTCCAGGCCTGACTTCTTATAATTACACAAATCAGGAATAAAACAACAAAATAGCACAACATCAAGAATGTACGGTAAAGCAAAACAGAATTGAAGTTGCTATGGGTCTTAAAAATTACTGGTAAACTGTGTTGGCTATTACTGTTCATGGCAACAAGTTATCACTATGGTCAGTTTACAAAGTGGGTTCAACTGGAGAGTTAGTATTGCTGTAATTAGAAATTCTTAGGGAAGAGAACGGAACATAAAGGTTTGACTTAAACCTGCAATACACTTGTATGTACACATTAAATCTGTGGGTGCCACCTGAAATTACAACATAAATAAGTTCCACACGAGAGAGTTTCAAACAAAATGTTTAACATTTGGCCTAATTTTGTTCCAATATAATAACCTATGTAACTTTTTCTATCCAGCAAAGAAATATAATTTCTATCCAAAAACTCTTCAGATTTGTATACAAAGTTTAGTAAATGGCTCAAAATAGTAGCACTAAGGCTGAACCACAGCTTCTGCTACATATCACTACCTCCATAACTTTAAAACCACCTAAAATGACTTATTCTTACCCATGGTGGAAGCTAAGAATACGGTGTATCCTGATGACATGATAGATCACATGATCAGACAGCATGATGTTGATGGTGACATTACCAAACTCTTCATTGTATCGTGTAAGATGGGAGTGAACACATTTGTGTACCTGCTCTAGGCTGGGGACTGGCTGAAGGACCACCTGGGAGTATCAACAATATGAAAAGTGAATTTAACAAACAGTGCACAAATATGAGATATGAATGTACTTATTTTGCCCTTACTCCAATGGAATCAAAAATTAAACTTTGGTATAGACATTCAAGTCATTCTGTTATAAGAGGAACATGGAGTAAAACACAAAAGTGACTTCATGGCTATGTGGAACAAGACAAGAAATATCTTACATGACCATGGGCACTCATTATACACCTTACTACTTTACTGACGTTAACGTTTCACTGAAGGCCAGTGTACATTACACATTATACTTAATTTAAGCCTGACAAAATTTTTGTCACAGAAAGTGGAATTTCACCAGCTGACTCCATTTTCACAGCTTGTGTCATGTCGAACAGTAGTTGCAGTTCTAATTGAGATTGACAACATTTCATTGCTTACATGTTCTACTTCCTTCCTATTGCCCTCGATCCCCAGGCTCCTTACTTCTGGACTTTCAGGAAATTTCCGTAGTCCATATTTCCAACATGCACAGTTTATGGGTGTGGATTCTCAAACTCTTGTCCCCCTCTGATTGGTCAATCCTTCAGCCTTTTTATTCAATATTTATGTTTAGAAAGGAGCAGTGACTTTGAACCAATCAGCTACCTTTAACCCATAATAGTTCTAGACACACAGGTTCAAGTTTCATGAAAGTTTTCTCACAAGATCATCAATTCATGTTCCAGACTTCTTGGACAGTGCATGCAGTCACTTATAGCTTGAGGAGCATGTAGCTCTAAATTACTTTTTCAATGACAGGCCAGTATAATTTGATATTTCCTCTCCCAATCATCTGTAAAAGTTTAACTTGAGAGAGAAAATACCTTGTAGTTTCCTCTACTCGTCTGGGACTCACACCAATGAGTGGTTTACTTTTGACATCTTTACACTAGAAGCAGTCATTAAGAGTGATCTCCCACCACAACTCTATGGTCCACCTTGCAAGGGTAGCATTGCCAAGGGCCTAAGGGAGACACACATGTCTATGGTCCACCTTGCAAGGGTAGCATTGCCAAGGGCCTAAGGGAGACACACATGTCTATGGTCTACCTTGCAAGGGTAGCATTGCCAAGGGCCTAAGGGAGACACACATGTCCCTGTACCTTTACTATTCATGCTACTCTTAATGGCAGTCATTTCTCATCCCAATTTTATCTGGTCAGAGTCTACCAAAATTTTTAATTTTCATAGATTTTTGATTGACACCAAATTTAAAAAAAAAAGTGCAGATTAGCTCAAACTACAATGCTTGCACTTGATAGCATTCTGGGGAACTGTATAACTGCCTTGAGAGAACTGAAACTGTCTCGGGTAATAAATAACTGTTCTTTACACATTTGTGGGAAGGACTAGAAGCAAGTAGATTGTTAGAAATGGAAAAGTCTGTGGTAACGAACTCCCACATCCAATTCCATCAATGAATTACTTTCTTCACATTTTCTTCCCCTCATTTCACCAATGGGGCAATAAGTCCCTCTCCCTCTTAATGTAAAGAAGCATTTTCCCTTTCCATAATTGTAACTCACTCTGATAGTCTTCTGTGACATTGAAGTAACTGGTCTCTGATAAGCTCTAGGTTCAATAGGGAAGGTAACAAAGTCATCATACCATCCTTCTCCTTCCTCAACTTGGGGAAAATACTGAAAGAGAAGTCAAGTTAAATTGTCAAAAAATTTCAAAAATAAGTTTAAGTTTCATTTGATTCTTGTTTCTTATTTGTTTACTTTTCTTAGAAAATGCATTCAAAAAGTCAAAAGCACACATGGCTTATTTTGTAGTTCTCCTATTGTTTGCACCATTTAGACTGACAAATTTCAGTAAATGTGCCACTCGCTCTCAAATATGAAGAAATTTTAAGCAAAAATTATTCTGAAGCCACAAAGTTTGCTACTAAGAATAAAATTTCTCTCTCTCTCTCTCATCTTTGCAGCTCCTCCTCTCCCTCACACTTACTACTGTTACATATTTTTCATGTCTTCATATGTTTGCAATGACCATATCATAGCAATTGACAATAAGATGAATATGTCTTGTGAGCAGAAAAGTGAACTTGATATTTTGGGTCTTATCATAGAACATTCCATTTTGATTAAAAAGAATAGCAGAAAATCCCCTACACATTTGTATAAAAAATAAACTCAGGTTACATTCCCCAAAGCTTCCTTTTCAACTTCAGTTCCCCCTTAACACCAATTGATCCCATAAAGTCCTACCCCCCTCCCAACTTCAAACCATACTATCATGAATGTTCTCAATTTCCTCTCCTCTTTTCACCTATTTAAGCAACAAGAGCAATACTCACAGCCTTGACAACTTCCTGTAGGTTCTGATCAAACCAGTTTAGGTCAGCAGTTCTACACAACCTGTCCTTCATAATTCTCTGTACCTCATGACGCCACAGAGAAGCTACCATACTAACTTCACCTCTAGCCTCCTCAGACAATCTCATCAGACACTATATTAAAGAGAAAACATAAAAGTGACTCTAAGACCAATTTAAAATTTTAAATTCCAATTTACTACTTCCCACAAAACGGAAAAGAATGAGAGCATGTTAAAAATTTGCTCATCTGAGTGTCTAAATTCAATAACATCTAACTTTTACCAGTTCAAAGTATCTCATGTAGGATTTACAAATTGATTTTCAAATACACAGTATCGTGATTTTGTAGGACTTTCTCCTACTGTCTCCTACTCTAAAAATATGCTGGATCTCTTATAAAAACTATGGGCTCTCCAATTAAAGAATGGCAAAGAAATTTGAAAAAAAAAAAAATGCCTGAAATGTTTTCACAAACACATAACATGATTCATCTCTAAATACAATAACAAAACAACTCACGAGGAAGCAAAAGAATGCATAACCTTTCCAGTGACAGACCTAAAGGCAATGGCTGCAAAAATTTACAGTACTGTGCATTAGTTTTATGGGACAAATTCCCAGATGACTTATTAAGTTGAGTGGAACTCCCTCTTTTTAATAGTCTACTTTGTTCTTAGTTTTCACTGGTAATTCTACTTCAGGAAGCTATTAACTTTTTTATTTCTCCTGTAAAGGGTCTTTGGCAGTAATTTTTGAACTGATTAGTGCTATATAAGACTAATTTATTATCATTATTATATTAATATTGAAATTCTATCACTCCAACCTTGCCCAACACTACCCTACTTAATAAAGCCAGTGAGTCAAGAAATATTAGCTCTAGTAAAAACATCTTTTGTAAGGAGAATTCAGTTTTGGCAATAAAAGATGCAATTTTCCATCTCACCTGAAAGGCTTTGGTGATATCTCTGAGAGTGAACATGTAGTGATGTCGACCTGGTACAGGAGATGGTCGAAGGACTTTCTGGACAGTGGTCAGAAGCTGACAAGAAGCATGAACAATAGCTTCATGAAGCTCTTGTGCCAAACTTTGACCATTATGTTTGGTCATATTACCATCTAGTAGAGCATCAACAATGGAATGTAGAGTTGAATCTCTAGCTTCAGGGAGAAATACAACTGCAAAGTGTCTCTGTCAGTGAGAGAAAACAAGGTAGGACAATAGTAAAATATCCACATACAATAAGGTTCTAGAAAGAATGATTTGACTGTAATTTATAAGCAGTCATGACAGGAGAACAGAATGATATGTAAAACGTGGAATGAAGAAGGTTGATGTTGGGGGGGGGGTTGTGGTGTACTTAGATCAGTACCACTCTGTGTCATGGGTTAGTGCCATCTAACACGTTTCCAAACTGCTAGATTGCAATACCCTGAATGTTACTCCATGTCATGTATGTTTCTCTCTTAGAGTGTCTTCTATGATAAGGAAATTGCAAACACCAGAAAAGTTGTTCAAAGTGTTTTTGAAAATTTTCAGAGCAATTTTGAATCATCCAAAGAAGCAATATGCTTTCTCTCCCAAGAAACTGCAGTATTTGATGGAGGTATTTGTAACCTGCAAAGATCTATAAAACCATTTAATGATAACAATATATTCTGTTCTACAAATAAACAGCAAATGGAAGCATCAAGATCTATAAATTAAAGGGAGCAACTAGATCGGCTTCTCAAAACTTGCAACCACCAGATAAGTTTGAGGAAATTCCATTGCAACAATCAAACCAAGTAAAGTTGCTCAAACATTTTAATTAGCAGACATTTCTTTTAATGACTGCATTCACCTAGCTTGTATTATCATCCAATGTAAAGCTGTCCTTTCAGGTTCTACTTCTACAACAATCCCTCTCCCACTGACCCTCTCCCTGCACCACCATATTTTCAACTTGATAGACCACTTCTTACCATGAGTCTGTCACTAGGAACCTTGCTCTGAATACTGGGAAAGTGACTCTTGGTGAATGCTGACAGGACCACAAGGTCCTCAATAGTACGCCACTCAAAAGGTTTCTCAAGACCGACTAGAGCTTTGTCATCAAGTAATTGGCGCAGCAGCTCATTGCACCTTTGAACACCGCCTTCATCCTGAGGTGGCAGACTGAGGTCATCAATAAATACTTGAAGTCGTTTGTTGTCTTTGGCTCCATACACAAAACCTGTCAAATGAATGTTTAAGGTCAACATGGTAAGAAATGAATACTTGACATATCAAAATTTTATCTAACATGTGCAAGTATAGAGTCTTAACAAAATGATGGTACTTTGTAAATGTAAGTGTCATGGGCACTCTTCGTGGTACAGCTAGATACCTCAAAGTACACAATGCTAGTACATTTCACCTTCACTTCAACAAGCCTTCAATAATCACCCTGTCCAGGAAAAATTTCCAGAGAAGGAATGTCTTTTCAAAAGGAAAGCTCATTCAACTAGTTTGAAGTGTCTACCAAGAAAGTATCTTCAGTTAGACACATATCTGTGGGTATTTTTTTAGACTTTTCAAAAGCCTTTGATACAATGGACCATCAAATTTTATTTAATTATTAAATAATTTATAAAATTTTATTTTCTTAACTCTCCCATTATGGTATAAGAGGAATCGCCCTTGACTGGATTAAAAGTTATCTTTTGCATAGAGTCCAATTTACATCTTCCAGCAATACAAACTCAGATCTCCTGAATGTAGTGTGTGGTGTCCCTCAAGAATCCATTTTAGGACAGCTCCTTTTTGTAATTTATATCAATGATATTTATCAAGTTTCTGAGAAGTGTTCTCTACCATATTGTTTGCTGATGACACTAATATTTTCTTCACTGGTCATAATGCAAATTTAGTTAAGGACATAATCTGTCAAGAACTTAAAGAATTTTTCACATGGTTTTCAGCCAATAAACTTTCTCTCAATATCAGCAAGACCAACTTTATCGTTTTTGATAAAACTAAAGGCATTGTAAACAACTTACTGTTTGACATTTCAATAGATGGGAATTATCTTAAAAGGATTCATAATACAACTTTTCTTGAGGTAATTTTTGACTCTGGGTTAACATGGCATGATCATGTTAAAGCTATATCAACTAAAATCGCCCGAGGTGTTGGAATTCTTTCTAAGATAAAGCATTTTCCACCTAAACAAGTTCTGTGTTCTTTATACTTTACTCTTATTCATCCCCGCCTAACCTATTGTGTGACTGTATGGTCAGGTACCTCATCCTCTAATGTCAAGAAACTTCTTACCCTCCAAAGAAAGCAGTCCGTCACGTCTGTTTCGCTTCTTTTCATGATCACACCAGTAAGCTTTTTGCTTCTCTCAATATTCTAAAATTCCCTGATCTAATTCATGTTCACGTTGCTATGTTTGTGTACTGTTCTGTTAATAGTTACAACCCTCCTGTTTTTAATAATTATTTTACACCCAATAAGGACATTCATAACTATAATACTAGGCAAGCCTGTGATATGCATAAATCTCGACCTCGTACAAATATTTTCAAACAGTGCTTACGTTATCGCGCTAATACTATTTGGAATTCTCTGTCAATTTCTATAAAACATCATCCTTCACCTTATTCGTTTAAACACAATCTTAGTAATCATTGTTTTAAGAGCTATTGTTAAAGAAGGTTTACATGTTTTAAATAGTTGCACAATGTTGTTTCGCTATTTACTTGTATTCTATTAATGACATTTCTTTTCTTTTTTTTCATTTCTTAATTATTGTTTTGCTTTTTGGGGAGTGGATCTTCTCGTTAAGCCTTTAGGCTTTTTAGACTACTTCCTTTCTCTTTTGTCAATTGTAAAGAATCTAAGTTTGTTCTATTTTGTATTTCTTATGGAAAAGAGAAAAAACAAATAAACAAAATGAAACAAAACAAAACATACCTTGTCTGTGGTAAATATTTGTCTCAATAAACTGTTGCAGATCAGATGCAGTGGATGCTCCTGAGAAAACCAGACGTTTGGTCACCTGATCACCAGGATCTGTAGGATAACAGTAAATTGTTTTATGAGCTGACTTTGTTATCAATATGTTAATTAATAACATTATGATGTAATGATCTTCCAAGCTTTTCTCACCAACCTCCCCCACCCCGCTCCTCAAAAAAAAAAAGATAATACGAACACCAGAGACTTGCTTTTGGTCCAAAACAAGGGAGATTAAATACTGCAAGTAGATTTTAAACCTGATATACTGACAAGAATGGACTTTTCTTACTTCCAACTACACATAGCAAAAATTAAAAGAGATAATTATTAATATTTTTTTGAAGGGAGGGGTTGTGTAAGAAAATAGTAAACAAATTTATTAACTTGCATTTGTAGTGCCCTATAACTATACAAAACAGAAAAGTACATGTTACATTCAAATTTTATGATGCTTTGGCTCATGTCAATATTTTTCTACACCCCAGCAGTTCAAAGGTTTGGTGGGGTAAAACCATTTACAGTGATATTTTATGAATAGGCCACCAGTGTACTCAATGAAGTAGAAGTACAAGAGCTTGATGAATGCAAATAACTTATTTACCCAACGTATTGATGAAATCATTAATCATGGCAGTTTTTCCACAACCAGGAGGTCCAACCAGGAGGACATGCATATTAGAGAGATTGGCAAACTCCAGAATCACTCTGGTACGAATCTGGAAAAAAACAGATCAGATATATTGTTCATATTATGGATGGTATTCATTTCTAATAGCTTTCAAATATTATCTATTAAAACTGCCAAAGTCCCCTTATAATGACCAAACTAACAAAGGAAGCTCATTGGTTGACAAACTATGAAACAAAAGAGGCATCATACTGTAATTTGCTGTACAGGTAAAGAAGCCTGCAAAGTTTTTATATATTCTTTAGCTTTTTAGAAAAGCTTTTTAAATAAGAATGAATAAAACATGCCTCAGGATGATTTAAGTGTGATTTAAAAGAGGCTGTTTTAATTATCACTTGATGCCTAATACTAATGAAACAACAGTTCAATATAAAAGCTCAATGATTGTTTTGTTGACAAATACAGGAAGGTTGAGCATTTGTGAGATTTCACAAACGAAAGAAGTTGTAAATGTTCACGAGCATAAAAGACCACTAAAGTAATCAAATGTAAAATATAAATGTTGTAAATGGTCTAATTATTAATGGATGGATGTCCTTGTTTATACTGCTACCTTGCATATTTTGATCAAATCCCTGCCTTTAAATCACACCCCCTCCCCCCTCACAACAATCACCTTGCATGCATGCTTGTATTTGATCTACACAGTTTAAACACATATTACTCACTGTGTCTACTGTATCCACAAAGATTTCTCCCAGCAGATCCCGGTGGTCTGTGACAGCTACTTCTGGTACCTTAGATACCCAAGGATCCCATTCCCCAGACTCATCTACATAGTAATCATATACTGATATCTCATGGTCATAATCTGGTAACCTGAAAGAGGTAAAAAGTGCAATTAAAGCAGAAATACTCCAAAATAAAACACACTGAAGGTTTCTCCTGCAAACCTCTGTCACAACCATCATACCAATTTGCCATTAATACCCCAAATTCCAACAACAGACAACAAGTTCTCTTGAGAAATTTCATTTCACCATGCTTCAACAATGAGAGGTTGAAGTGAATATTGCTATTGAACAACTGCAATTCATTTGACACATGATAAGAGGATATCATTATTTACAGTGATGTGGGATGTTTCCCTTTGGAATGGGTCATATTCACTTTGCAAATAAATCCCAACTTCTGAAGAAAGAATGCCAAATTTTCAAGATACTGTATTCTCATAGCAGTACTCACATAAACTAGTAAAATAAAAATCTTGTGAGGTAACAAAGAAAAAAGAACAGGTTGAGTTATATATTCAAATACTTTTTTATTTTCATCTTAAATACCTATAAACTCAAATACTACCAGAAAGACACATTAATAGTTCTTAGAGCAGGATGTCTGGGCCTTTGGTCATTGTTGACCAATTCCAACCGACCATCCAGTCCTTTGCACTCTACCCTTTTATTCATAGTACAGCTGCAAACTTACGCTGATGTCAGTGTTCGCAGTAATTCACTGAAGTTCTTCCTGTCACTTCCTTGCAGCAGCCCACCAAATGACCAGATCAGACAAAACAGGTACAGTCGTTCAATGTGTAGCTCTCCACCAATGCTAATGTGTTCATTCAGCATAGCCTCTAATAATCCAATACACATGTTGAACAGCCCAGCCTCAGAAACATTAACAATGGGTCTGTTGGCAAAGAAATCAAATAAAACAAATAAAACCTGTCTCAGAAACATGGTGTAAATTTACAAGGGCAATAAACAATGTTTTCTGTTAGTGTTCTTAGTAAAGCATTAAAATTATTCAGCTCAACAGCTGGTAAGGACAAAACCACATACACATAATTTACAGGAAGGCAATTTGTGAAAGCTAACATACACTACAGTTTTTACTCATAAGAGATAATAAGTGCCCACTTACTTGGTATCATATAACACAAAGTTGACAACCCCATCCATTGTTTTGTTAAAGGCCTTCTGTAAGCACTGGGGAAAAAATAATAAGCTACATTTAATAAGTGATAAATCTGAGGCTGTCATTGCATTAAACAAACACAACAGAAGTGAGCACAAAGGCTTCTTACAAATAAAAGCTTTTTTAAGTCTGACCATAATTATCATACCTTTCCCTGGTTGGGAAACTCCGCGAACTGACTGCTTATGTAGAGATTCCAGTTTTCGTCAGTCACATGACGTTGATAGTACACGAGAGCCTTGTTGTTGGACTCTCCATACGTATTGTATATATGCAGACAAGGTAAACTGATTTCTTCGAGTCTCTTGCGAACAATTATCAAACTGCAATGACTCAGTTAGGGGGTATATTATTGCAAAAGGTTTGATTGATATTTCTGTCTTAAATCAGAACAGCCGTACAGCGAGAATAACTGTACCCAAACTAAAATAGCGGGACAATCGAAGCTGGGCTAGCAACAGTCACTTTGTAAGCACACTCAACATGTTGAATTGCCCTGCCTATAAAAGCCCTGTCCATACCTTTTTGCTTCAGTGAACGAAGGTCAACAAAAACCAGATAAGAAATTGCCCTACTGCTTGCCTTTCACACCTTGCAAACAGTGGCACATCTGGCTGGTATTATTCAGCCTTTGTTCACATCTTCCTCTAGCTGCCTCTTATCAAGCTAGTGGTTTCTTGGAGCTTGCTTGAATGAGTTAAGCAGGAAGTCGGGTAAAATTTGATTACCCCACCAAACCTCCCTTTTGGTGGGGACTCGGGTGAAATATCTAATAGGGCAAGAAACTCCTCATGAACAATTCCGCCAAATTGCGAAGCATGTAGCAATCGCACTGTATAACGTTTGACGAGTTGGATTGAACAATTTTAACAAAAGAGTGTCATGGCTCATCAGACGAGTGTATTTACAATATTTATCAGTAACTATGGTCGTACAAAATTTTAGGAAGCCCACCTAGTGTAATGAAGTAGGTCTACTTCACCCTTACCGCACACTGACTGTGGTATGATAAGCCTGTAGCAGGGCCTACTGAATGTCATCAGCAAAGGTCTCCAAACACCAGGCCTTGGAACCAGTATTTTATGTTTAAAAAGAGAAAAAGAAACCCGAGAATAAAGGATTTCTCCATTTGTTCAAAAATCTTAAAAACTTACTGATTAGGAGGCCTTTTGCAGTTCCCTTTTAACCCTTGGGTCAACTTTAATTTCACTTCCCAGTAGAAACAGTACATCACTCAATGGAGCCATATCGCTACTGATTGATCGTGTGCATCTTCAAAGTCACGTGATGAACTTTTTTGATGAGCTCAACATGCTTTTACAGACATTTACCGACGAACCTTACAAAAACTATGAACGTACATACAGCTTCTATGTCTGTGCATACACAGTGTACGTAAGGAGTTTCGCAACCAGGGAAAGGTATAATAACTGTGGTCTGACTAATGCAGCATACCTTTGGTAGTTTGTATTTACGAAGGCAAAGTTTGTAAATAATTTTGTACTATTATGCAAGATTTCATACTCATACCTTCCCATGGAGATCTGAAGGGTCTATGAGGGATTTAGAGCCCCCACTGTCTCTTAAACATCAGCCCCTGCAGGTCCCACTACACCATTGAAATCGACATAAAACTTACCAGGGTCACACTCTTGTAATAGAATGACCAATCACTATAAATAACATACAGACTTGCTTTTCCAAGCAATCACAGCAAAAATTTTTGTCAATAAAGGACAAATATATGTATGAACAGCAAAACCTTTAAGTACAGCCCCTGCAAAAGGCATTGATTTGATATTCTTCTGAATTACGATAATTCTTGGTGGCCATGTAAAAGAAACCATTCCTGTACTAAGTTTTAACTCTTCCTTACATGAACTTCTTGCTGGTTACGACTCTCTAACCAAGACTGTGCAATAGGTCTCCATCCAAGTGATTCCCTGTCAAAGAAGACAATTCCCTGTAAAAGAACAAAAAAAGACATCCTATGTTAATACATTGAAAAGAAAAATCACCCTTGCCAAACATGACTTTCTGAGGATTGATTTATTTCTTATCTTTCACTATAAGTAACCTGTTCAGAAGGGATGTTGGTCTTTCTCAGGGCCCTCTGGTACAAATGAAATACAGTACAATAATCATCAAAGATAAAAACATAAAACATACAGACATGGTAAATGTCATCAAAGAAGAGAAAAAATATTAAAACAGAAAAACAACCTTAAAGATAAGAAATAAACTTAAAATAACCCTTTATGACAATGTTGCAAAAGTTAAAAGTGATAAAAAACTAATTAGTGTCGAAAATTGATATTTGCTGATACAGAACAGAAGGTTTAATCACACCCAGACTATCACCAACAAATCCCAGTAATTAACCTTAACAAAAGGATTTTATTTATCTTTCAAACAAATTTTCAAAGATGCTACAGGAAACATGATTTAAAGCTCTGTTGGTGCAGCTCTTGAAACAGTTTAGGAAATATCCTCTCTATTTCTTATATCCTCCAAAATTTACAACCTATGCAATACAAAACAAACCTTCTAAAGTATTCATTACAGTGTCAATGCATCTGAAACAGGTGCACCACTTTCTCTGTAAAATACGTTCTCATTTATTTCATCTCGCTGAGTCTGAATTTTGTTAACCAAATTACACTAAGAGCATGCATCACAGATCCATCAAACCAAAATGACTAACCGTTCTTGCAACAGTAGCTGGAGAAGCAGACATCAAGTTAGTGGTTTCAAATAATAGTTTGACATTATCACTCAGAGTTAGGCGGTCACCGTTGTGTAGATGTAGGATTTTGTCTCCTTCTAAGACAGTGTTAAAGTTATCTGCCCAAGAGGAAGTCAAAGGTCCATCTAAGCAAAGCCAGGTAGTGCTCACATTCTGTCAAAAAGGATAACATCAAAATTTTAAACTATTGGACTTGTATCTCTGAGAAATCACTTTATATGACAAATTCTAAAGCTGAATTAACAAACTGTATTAAGCCACTGGGGCTCATAAAAGGTATTTTCCTTAACTTGTTAGCCATGTTTAACCTTTTTTACCTGAAAGAGCTGAAAACACAAAATAACTTCCTCGTAATATAGGCACTCTTATGTTGTTTTTTTGTAAATAAACACACACAAAAAAGAAATTTCCCCCTCCTTTTCTTTACATAGATGACATTTCACTTTGTTCAATCTTTTTGTGGTTTGAAATTTAAATGCTTTGACATTAAAAGTGATTGTCAGATAAGTGTGTTGCCTGAATTAAGTGAAGAAAAAGATTTCATGGTGGCTGTGTTTACAAGGATTGAAAAATGGCCTTCAAAAAAGAATTAATGAGTGAAATTTAACTTTTATGACCAAAAGGAAGAGATTTTCTCACCCTGTTTGCTTTTCTCCAGATGTTGGTAAAGACACCATCAACAAATTCTTGGTTTGGGTTGACCTGTCCAAACATTAGATGTAGATCATCTACAACCATGGGATTGATTCTTTGAAGTTTGTGGCTGATGGCTGTAATGCTGGACACACTGTTACGTGATTGCTGCCTTGAGACAGCTGGTACCATCGCAGAAAGGGCATCTACTAGTACTTGAATACAGGAAGACTTACCAGTACCTGGACCTCCAGCTACAATTACACCTGGAAAAAAGACAAGATACTTCACTCATCAGAACATCACACAGTTGATTAAATTGAATATTTGTATGTGCTATGGAATGAAAAATTCAGCAGTTGAACAAAAATGGCTAAAAAATTTTCATAAGATTTTGCACAAAAAGTGCGTAGTTACAACTGCACTGAAGTAATGAGAAACTTAAATAAGCACTGGAAAAGAGCTTTGAAGAATAATTGAACAACATTTAAATTCAACTTGAATGAATATGAGATTTCAAAGGGAAATTTTCCCTTCTAAAATATCTCTGGTAGCAATTCAATGAAACAGTGTATGTATTCTTCCCTTACTGATAGTATCATCTTAATGCAATTGGTAGACAGAAATACATACTATATGATGTGCAGGAGTAAAACATTAACTACTGTAACATAGCAAAAATATCCCACTGGAAGCCTAAAAATAGAGGTGGAGCAATGGGGATTAAAAAATGTCAATTTGCAATGTTCTTCTTTTGGAAGTTGGGGGACTGAGAATGGAGGATGGAAAATCTGTAGAAGTCTCATATGAATAAAATAATTACATTGACCTTTGACCTCAAGAGGGTATAGGTATACTCACCATGGTTGACTTGAGAAACAGTGTAAAGCTGCATAACTTTCTTGACCCAATTAGTGCTTGGTGTGAAACCATTCTCATGAGCCTTCTCTGCAACCATCTGCTCTATGCTTAGTCTAGTTCTTTGGGCCTGGCTGGAGAGGGGGGTAGGAGGATCTCCGACCCCAGAGAAAATATCCTTCACCACCTGACCAAATATGTAAGCAGCCTATAGAAAATGCATAGATGGGGACAAAGGAAAAAATATATATATTACTACACTTGTAAGCACTAATTTATTAGTTTGAAAATATGGTACAAATTAGTAATAACTGTGTTAGCCTATCATATTAGTAGCTTGGTAATTATGACTAAACAATACACACTTGCAGTGGAACTATGGAACCTTAGAAACAAAAAGCTATTAATAAGACACCACCGCATCCACCTTGCCATCTAAAACTCTAATTATCAACTTTACTTTTCCAAATCTAATTCACCATACTCAGATTTGGGAAGCATTATAAGCTTCACTGGGTGACAGGTAATGTGCCCTGACTGAAGTTAAAATGACCCCAAAAATGGAAAGGAGGGCCACCAAAAATGGTACATGGAACTACCACACCCCCTCCTACATGGTTGCAAACAGAAAAAATACAAATACCCCATGTGGACCACAAAACAGACCATGAAAAATTTTTAGGGGTAGATTGTCTTTATAAACTTTTTCAAAACAGCCCATGCTCATAAATGAGGAATAACTTTTACCCTGATGGTGATGCAAGGTATCTCTGAAGAAATCTCACTTGATATAAGATATATCAGTCAAGTAAATATTTTAAGGCAAACCCCCCTATTTACACTAGAATGTGAATTCAAGAGGGAACAGTGGAACAACAATCCAATCACATCTATGAATCTAATTCATAGATTATAGGAAGTGTTTGACAGAGAGATAACTCAAAAAGTTGAAAACGTAAGACAATGTGAGCATGTTTAACCTATCCTACAAGAAGTAATGAGTTAATTTTTAATAAAGCCAGAAAAGAAAGAAAATTAACTGAGCTAAGACAAATCTTTTTAAAATGTTCCAGTGGTGTATAAAAGTTGTCTCATTACACAACATTACACATTTTAAAATGTTTTGTACTAGCAGGGCTAATAATGAACATGTTTGCAATCACTGTTTTCACACTTTTGCTAATATTGTAATTTTAATAGAGATAATTTGTTGTGTCTTTTATTTCAGAGCATTAAAATAAAATGGTGTTACTCACATCGGGTTTCAGTCTTGGTCCAATGACTTCATGTAGGGCCTGGGCCACTACAGCATGTTCAGCTTTAGCTGATGGTGTCATTGGATTGGGTACTCCTGGCTTTCTGACTGGTTTCTCAACAGTCTTTAGCATTGCAGCAGAGGCTGGGGGGATGCAAAGAAAAAAAAATGAAGTGAAACTATTAGCACACAAAAAATAAATGGACAAAACAGATTACGTCAACAAATGTGAACAAGCCTGTGAGTAGTATATGTTTAATGACACTTTAAGCAATGACTTTGTGCCAACCTGCAAAATGATATGAAGGAGTCAAAAAGGCATAAAGTGCTGGTAAGTTAGGTCAGCCCTTTGGAGGACACTAAACAACCCATTGCTACAGGAACACAACTTAAAATTTTGAAAATTTAACTCAATACAATCACATCTAAATACCATAGTCATTTATGTTCTTAATTAGTTATACTTCCTTGCATTTCAAAGACAGATAAAATCAGTAAATATACAAAGTGATTACATTCATGGGTCAAAGCAGGCAAACACTTTGTTCAAGTAGTGTGCAAACTAAATCATGTGGGTCTGATACTTACGCATAGCACTTCCAGGTTGTACCAGAGAGTTCTGACTGCTTGCTCTTGATAATACCAACCTCTCCTCTTTAGTCAACCTCTTACCCATCTTGGCTTGTTCAATTGTATTAGCAATGGCACCAATACTAAACATATTGTGGTACTCTCTGGACCTGTTATAATTGGGGGAGAAACATGAAAATTAACTTTTAAGGGCAAGGAATTGAGAGTAACAGTTGAATGAGGGTAGGGTGTTTGTAAAGACAAAGGAAAGTTAAAAAAAAAATTCAGTAATGTGACAAAGATACTTGTGAGATTTCCAAAATACATATGGATTACGAGAAAGAGTAGTGCAACCTATCAGCTCTCAGAGGCTTGAGTCGCATTCTAATCTTGGTTACAAATCAACGTCTTCTTCAGATTGAAAGGAAATTAGACCATCCCTTTGCTATTTGAATTTATCTATACTCTCATACAATTGATCAAAGAGGCCCACCCATCTATGACAAATAAGATACAAATAAATTTTTATGGCTAATATATACACCAGTTGATAAAAATCTTCAAAACATCATTCACAGAAGCTGTGTGTTATCACATGAGTAGAAAGCAGTGAAGGGCTAATCCCCCAGTTGTCTAAGTTGCAAATGCCCCTTCATCAAACAAAACTCTCTGACACCAATTGGCTTTTTGGAAATTTTCTGTTCCTATTTCCTACATCCCATCATCTTTGGAAAGTGCTCTAAACTTTTGTATGTTACACATTTAAATCAGTAGGGAAGCTTTAAAAGTGCAGTATCCAAACAAATGATGATAACACTGAAAATACTGTACCTTCAATCAAGCCTCAGTGACTGTGTTTGTGACTTCTACCTTACCTTGTTATCTAGAAAACCCAACTGATACACTGTTACAGGAATTGGTCAAAAAGGTATGACTGCACGTGTATTTGCCTGAGGAAACATTTGCACACCTCATTGCACACCAAGTACAAACTGATCATTTTGTGTTACTTGCTTTATATTTGGTTTCAAACTTTTGGAATGGACACATATACCAAGATTTCTTCACAGCATATCTCATTTTGTCTGGGACAAAGGTCATTGCCAAATAAGCAAAGACAAAGATCCTCATTCAGTTCCAGCCCTACTCCAGTATTGACCTAAATGTTTGTGGCATAAAGTACAGCTTGAAGCACATGAAAATTACATTCATACAACAAAAGCAATCTGCTGAAAGTTGTGTTATACAAAGCAAATAAATGGATTCCTAGAGACAGGTTACATGTTACCCAAGGATTTGGGATAAAATGGTAGACAGTTATATCAGACAAGTCACTACATTTTATTTTTAGTCTCAAAATAAAGATTAAGCTGCATCCAATCAGGACCAAGTGAAAGCAGAACTTTACATGTTTTGAGAAAGCAAATAGATCAGGTGAAAAGAGAAAGATAAGATTACACATTAGCAACACAATCACAGCACCGCAATCAGCATGCATACCCTTCAACGTCATGCCAAGTGGCGACAGACTGTAAGAGCACTGTTGACAAGGTTTTCATGTTAAAGAGTCCTAATTCTTCAGGGTTTCTGTGAATATTTAACAATTTGTGAGATGAATGAATTAATATTACAGATAATACTTGAAAATGAGTTGGAATGTTACACAAAATGACAGTAATGTAAAGATTTTTTCAGAAGTCTGAAGTTAATTTTATAACCATATCAGTAAGGAGGTGGCTAATGAACATACAACTAAATTTAAGAATCATTTCCAAAAATGTTTGAAATGGACCATTAAAACCACTGACTGCTTTGTACCAGTTCATAAATTTGTATTTTTTTATCAACAACTATCAGTTGTGTATGATTTTGTAGCAAAGTTGAAACAGTTCCGAAGTTTCAATTTTTTTCAGTGAGACAGGCACTTAAAATTTACAGACTGTAGATTATTACACTTCATCTGTCATGACTATGTCATAACTATATGAGGGAACTATTAACTCTGGATGTATTCTAAACAAATTTTAAAAACTAAAGTAACAAGCACATAGAAGAGAACAGTCATCTTCCAGGACTACCAACAATCACAGCACTCCCAATCTCAAAATACTAAACACTACGTGAAAGGATGAAAAATGATACTATCAAATATATCTGCAGGACATGTACTTAGCTGTCAACTTAAAGGTTACTTCAGGCTAACCATTTCTTTCTGAATGTCAAAGGTTACATGAATATCCATTTCTCATCAAGTTACTGTGAGTTGTTATAATCCCAATACAACAGCATAGCAAGACCCTGGAGGTTCAGGGACAAGAAACATGGAATGGCTCCCAAAACCATTTTCTTAAGACTTCCTATCTTCATGAAGTAAGAGTGAGACCTTGTATCCACCAGCTCCAGGTTGGCTGGCCCCCTGAACCTTCCAGGCCCTTTAGCATTGGCCATCAATCATTTTAACTACTTGCTACCTTGCCCCATAAATCAATAGCTTGCATGACTTATGAATTGTGTTTTACACCACTGAGAGCTGTAACCAACAGAGACAGCACATGCCAAATAGTAACACTCTAAATTGATGCACTGATGTTTCATGTTTCAGTTGACTTATAGATGAATATTTACATTCAGGGGATAATGCTTTTGTTAATATCCAAATGGATTAGTACAAAGGAACAAAAAAATGATATATTCTTTACGCGCACAATATTTGCAGTGAGTACAAACTGTGTTCCTATTTCATTACATTTTCCATTTGTATATGTTATTGTTCATGTATCTAATTACATGTAGCTTATAGGAAATGTAGCAATCAGTCAGGATAATGAAATTGGACTCTCAAATTGGTACTCCCAATATGAAGTTTTCAGGAAAAGAATTCCCAACTTTGTCCTAAATGTACAAGTCTGACTTTTATGAAAATCACATCCAACAGATATAGAATGCAAAGCACTTTCCTCTAACATAATATTAAGAACATATTAGGAAGAATTAACTGAAGAACTGTTCACAATGTTGAATACATGAACATCTAATGTTCTATGTTTATACATCTATCAGGTATACTCACAATTGATCCCTGCACTGCTGTACCACCATCTTAAGACGATCTGCCAAAACTTTGGGTGATCTGAATCCAAAGGCTGCACACTTAGCCTTCAGGATGAGAGAAATATCAGGAGATGCAAGACTAGCTGTCCTAAACAGAAGTTTGACATCATTAGATATAACTTTACTAGAAGCACCCTCTGTGTTGACAGTGATGAAAAATGCCATGTTTCCATTCAGGTGCACCTGTGAAGATTATGAAAAGGGTGTGGTAACAAAAATATGTATACTGGAAAATACTTCACCAGTCTAGCTCAATGTGTGTTACCTGACTTTGTAACACAAGAAGCAAATTTACTTGCTTGCTTCAAATTCAAGAAATTTTGTCCCATTGAGAAGGCCTGTTCTGAAACATACAAACTCTAAGTGAAAATCTTTATGCTGAAAGCTATCTTCTGCAGAAAAAACTAGACTAGCTGAATATGAGTTGTATTACTCTACACCACATGAAGCAACTTGAATTTAACTGTTTGATTTCAAGGAAATAAACCTCATCAAGGAGTATTTCTTCTCAAACATATAACCAGTCTCTCTAAGGATTTTAATCAGTATACTATCATATTCTTTATGAAACAAAGTATTCAAATGCAAAAACAATATCAAACACACAATTTTGTAAGACCAAACCCAATAATTGCAATTTTTTTTTTTGGGGGGGGGGTTGAGGGGAGTGGGGCCTTAAAACATTTTATGAACTTTAATTCATCAACATAGTTGTCGCTGGGGAACAGCACAGAACTTTGATGTCCCTGAATGTTTTTGAGTGACAAAAGCTGATAGTAATTAAGCCTAGTAATGATGGTAATAACCTCCCTTTGTGTAATAATAAACATTACTATTTTGTCTGGTTTAGAAAGAAATGAGAAGAAAAAAACTACTGCTCTGCCTAATAACTACTTGATCCCAGTGAACTGATGGAAAATGAAGAATATATTCCAATTTTTTGGCAATTAAACAGAACATTGTGGTTTGACTCTTTACTGTAACAGGCCCTACTTAATTTACTGAACAATTGGTCTAGCTACATCTGCATCCAAAACTATGTGCCTCTTCAATATGGACCCTAGAATCCATCAACCAAAATCTTCTGTGAATGATTTCTAAGAAGGACAATACCATAACCATATTTTCCAGGTTCATACCTTGCTGTTAAGACTTGGGGTGGGAATGGATGGCAAAATCACTATTTAGTAATCACCAGGGAAAATCTAAAAGATTATCTGTGTAAATAAACTATTACTGTGTAAAAAGTGGGGGACCTAATAATTTGGGAGATGCTGTCCAAGAAATCTCAGTGATATGATATTACCTCTTCACCATCACCAAGGAAACACTTTTTCTGTTTGGCTTTGAGGGCTGTCAGAACAGCTTGTACATGATCCAGTATCACAGCTACTCCCTGAGTATTCAGGAGCTGGAACTCATCAAAACAACCCCAACTGTCATCCTTGTAAAACAAAAATACAAAATAACATTTAGATAAAGAGAATTTTAACACTTCTACTCTCAAATAGGTATTTAACTTTGATGTAAACAACTGCTGACAAAAACATCTGACTCAAATGAGTTAAGGTGTGATTACAAACATATAGTTGAAAAATGGTAAGAGTGAAATTATACAACTTTTCATAAGCTACGGAATGCTAAAAGAAAGGACTACTTGGTTATCACCATAAGAAAAGACACTACAATATAGGAATTACCATAGCAAGTCCTTGGACAATCTTTCCCATTGCTATAGGATCACTGTATGGTGAGCAACCAAACATAGCCAGGTATCTTCCAAGGGTGTAAGCAAGACCCTTCACCGTTTCTGTTTTACCTACACCTGTAGCACCAGTCACAGCTGCCCCTCTGTGCTGTCTCAGACACTTCAAAAAACAGATAAAGATACATAAGTTTCAACACAAACCACAATGCAAAAATATTTGCAAAAGAAATTAGGATGAAATTTCCTACTTTGCTTGAATGAAGTTTAACAGCAAAAGGAAGCTTCAACAGTTTCTGTTCAAACTCCAAACTTTCAAAAATTCCTAAATATTATAATTCAACAATATCATAACAACTGCTATATGTCATCCTGTGTTGTTGTTTTTCCTCTGCACCATCTTTTCTTTAAATCATTTTGTTGATCCAGGATTTCAATTGAAAGCTTGAACATTTGTAAACATTGCAACATTGTCTTCTGATTGGTAAAACATACAATAAAATAAAATTTTATTTCCTTAAACACACCCTTCCATTTTGTCCCACCTAGCTCTAAAAAATTTTATGACCAAGTTGAAGAATCACCAGAAGCAGGATTTGATGGAGTTTTATGCCAGTTAATTAAGCTGCACATATCACCCTCTTTCCAGCTGTGGGTTGTTCTCTTTTCTCTATTATACCAAGCATCACACACAATGGCAGTGGGTTCCACTTCTAGGACTGAACATTGGTATGACTTGATCTGGAAAGCAAACCAGGGCCTCCCCTGTGAGAGGTGGATGCCATACTACTGATGCAAACATGCTACTAACACACCCCTCAAGTGAAACAAGTTTCTTATGCTGCATACCACTGTGTTAGCAGTTCTTTTCTCTATGCTCTATGCTTATAATTTTGTGGTCTATACAGAAAATTGAATAACATGGACCTTTTCCAAAGGGACAATCACTTCTCAGCTTACCTTGTGTTTATACACTTACTAGAATAGATTTATTCAATCTAGAAATCGCAATCCAAACAAAAACCTTTACTTTCTCTTATCAATTGGCAGGAAAATAGTTTTTTTCAGGTAGCAGACCAATCATTTATCTTTGTTTATGTTTTGTGAGTTACAAATGCATTTGGTAATTGATACTAATCATTCATTCAACAGATGTTGAAAGTAATATATATAGTATAAATGCAAAATTTTGCACTCATAGTCAAATCAAAAACATGTTTATTCATAGTTGCAACCTCACACAACAAAACAGTATTCAATTACATTGTATTCACACTAAAAGTTCATCTTTAAAAGTGCCACTACCATTAGTAGACAAGATACCAGAATAGTTCTCTATCTTCTGAAACACTTGTATGACTGCTCACTTACCACTGACATGGTAAAGAAACATCTCTCAGTCAGCGGGGTCATTATAAGGGAACAACGACCACCAAAGAACTCATTACCATAGCTGTGTTTGTCTTCATAGATGTAAATCTCTGGCTCAACATGTCCCTCTGTGGAAAGAAAAGTGCTTAAAATGTATGTAGGTGCTCATTTGTGTTGGCTACACTCAAAGCCATGACTGGCTGTCATGTGTGTCTATGATCAAGGATACAACAAATCTATTTTGTATGATATATATAATTAGCAGTGGTTTGCAGTGGTTTGGGGAAATTATTCCAACAAAAACATAGTAGCTAGGTAAACAGAAGAATAATTATATAGGAGAGTTGAGTCTCCTTTTTTGTCATAAGTATTTACATACTGTTGCCATCCATTCAGCATGACATACTTGGCAACTAACCATAATCTCCACAACTCTGCTAAGATCTATATTCTCAACATAAATGAAATAATACCATAGTGAACCTGGATAATTGTGAACATTTCAAATTCTCCACAATTATTACATAAGACCACCTTCATGCTCTTCAATCACTTCACTGTATCCTTTAATCCCCTTCTTCTGTCCCAGAGAAAAGAATATACTGTCCCAATTGTCTTTAATAACATAAAATGATTGTTTGCTACACCTTGTTGAGCTCTCCATGAAACTTACAATGGAATGATTTCTTCACAGCCTTACCCTTATACTTCTGCCAATTTTCACCTATCTACTACACCCCAGTAACAGTCACTTTCCAGTACTAGGAGAAACTGACTTGCAGAAAAAAAACCCTTTATTACCTATTCTTTGATAGTAATATCTGATACAGCGTCTCCACTCAAAGTCTCCCAGTTCTCTAAGTTTGCGAACAGCTAGGTGATCCAAAGTGTCTCTTAAAAAGTGGCATTGCTAGGGGCAAGGAAAAACAGTTTTGAAATAAAAACACTTAAGATCAAACACCAATAATGCAATCTGGTAAAGTCTTTCCATTGCTGCTCCTAAAGAATTACACTCAAGATCTGAAACATACTTGTCTACCTACACCAATGATAACTTTCTCCAACACATGTAGCATAAAGACCATCATCACTAGTCAGCCAACTCCATGGCTACTGACTCATCCTTTTACCACTCCTAAATAAACAGAAGCCTACACTTTCTTTGGCATTAAGTTTTTGAAAAGGAGAGACTCAATTTCCTTCCTGTGGCCTCTCCTTCCTCTCTCTATTCCCCCCTCCTCTTCTTCCCCTGCTCAGTCAACAGGCTCATGTTTCACTCTCTCAGTTCTTCCTGAAGAAAGTAAGGCACTAACACCACCACACCCCATCCCCCACCCCAACTGCCTCCATTTTCTATCCTAGCCTCTTTTTATACAGTTACCAAAACCAATAAATCCTCAAAACCTCCTCATTATACTTTCACATCTAATACAGACTCCTCTTGTCCTCATCATTCTTAGCCCCCTCCTATTTTTACAGTCCCCCTTCCTATTTTCATAGTCCTAACTCTCTCTTATTACCCTCGTGCAGTACTTACAGACACCATATTCTCCAGTCTGAGTCTTTGTATCGGTGACACTGACTCTTCCAAGTTCTTCCAATTTCCTTTGGTCATAACTGACGTCAGCTTGCTCATGGTGCTTGCAAACTTCTTCAGGGCATTGGGAAGGGCTCTCCTTTCATTTCTGAGTTCTAGAATTCCAAGTTCACATTCTTTGGTCCAGTACATAAAAAGACCCAATAAGGCCACCTGTGTAGGGTACTGGTGAAACAAAAAAAACACAATTAGACATCCAGTTTGAGTAAGAGGTACACCCAGACAACTAAACGCCGATCAATACACCTTTACAAAATGCCATTTTCTACATAGTACATTCAACTATAATTCTTCTAGGCTGAATGATGGATGTTGAGTTAATTGCACAAAAACTCACTCTCTATGCAAAGTAACATACTGCTAAGGCTTACAGAGATATACACAGCAACATTAAAGATAAAGGAGTCATGCTGATCAACCATTCATACTTTGGGCTTGTTTTAAAATGTTTTTACGAATTTAAAAGGAATAAGGCTAAACATTTATTTAAACCAAAATTAACTACAAATATTTCACTGAAACACTGTGACCCTTTCACCACTGATGGTGCAAGGACAAAAAACAATACCACTTCCCTAAATCTTTTGCCATTTCACTGAAGAAGCACCACTATCTTAAAACTTTTAATTATAATAAGCACAAAATTTGCAGCAGAGATATAACCTTGTAAACAATATCCCTACACTCCCCCCACAAAAATGACCCTCCCCCTCCCCACACAAACACTCACCCACCCTTTTCAATTTTACTCAGACAGACTTACGGCAAAAGCAAGTTCTTCAATTGGAATGTTTCTCTCCATGTCTTCTATCATCCTACAGATGGACATGTGAACAGTCTTGGAGATGGAATCCTTCAAACCCATCAACCACACCTCAACGCCATCTTTAAGATCAACCTGTTGATTGGTCAAAGGTTATATATAACTTGAACATGATATCAACCATATTTTGTTTTTGCACATTAACATTATGAAAATATTACACCAAATTTACAGGTTTATGGTGATCCAACAGTCATTTTCAATACTCAAAACTTCCACTTAAGTTTAAGTGCGCTAAGTAGATTACATACTAGTCATAAGTTAATATTGCTTTCAGAAATTGAAATTTTACAAGTTGTTCACCAGATTAAAGAGTGCATAAAGTGGCAAACTTCAAAAATGTATCAAAGCATGAAAAATTTAGTCCAAATCCCACTTTTACAGGACACTCCTAGGTTGCAATATAAAATTTTGTGCAATAATTTGTGATGTCAGTAGTATTACTTTTATTCCCTGAAGGCTACAGCACCTTGAGACTAAATGTGGTCACTTTCTTACAGCTGTCAGGTGATTTGATTATTAACCTGTTGTCTCGATCTTTACAACAAGCTACGTGTAGAAACAGGAAGCGTTCAGGCCCATGTAAACATGTTTAACTTACAAAAAAAAAACACAAACAAAAAATACAAAGCATGTAATGTGAATTATACAACAAGAATTGTCACAAACTATTGTGCAATGGGCTATCTGGATTTCAGTGAATAAATTTCAACATTTGATATCATAACAATGGAACAAGCTATGACTATGAAAAATGGATAAGATTCATTTGCAACCTCTAAAATATATATTTTTAAAATTCTACACATAAGTTACCCTTTAAGGTTAGATATAAAACTTACTGTGTCTTGAAGTTGGAGCAGCTCACCATCTTTTGAAGAAACTGATACAACTTGCAACACTTTTCCAGATATTTCTTCTTCATTTGTTGCAATTGAGAGACCCCCGCTAGTAGCAACAGAATTCCTTTTAGCATCATCATGACCAGGGGAGAGACGTATTTCCTTGGTGGGGCTTTTCTGGGGAGAGAGACTTCCAACACTCCTCTTTCTCTGAATTGGAGTAATTGATTGGGTCTGCTCATCTGATGAGGAATCCAGGTGGATGTCATACACATAGTTAAACATACACCTGTAGGAATATACAAACAGCAAAATTTAATATTATCTAACACAGGGAGAATATGGTCATTTCTCATAAGCCTGTGATAAAGAAGTGTTGAGTGTAATGGCTTTGCTCAATGATGGCTGCTAACCTTGAATGGTTGCCTGTCCATATGAGAATACAACTATTGCCTCTTCACTTGTTCTGAGTCCTATTGAATAAAAATTAAATGGCAACCAGGTCTCATATATATATCTTTCCAAGTCAAAATGAAACATTTCCTCAGGGTTAGATTTTTTTCTAATTTTTACAAAGCTTAAGTTCATCATTTCTCTGCCTTTTGACTAAGATTATGTGTAGTATCTGCTATTTTCAGCAAGTCCAGAATATAGCCACACATGAAATATGCACGATGTAGAGGTGTGTAGGCAAAGAGGTTTATCATGTTAAGTTCTTCTTCCAAGGCACAGCTTGTTCTGGATGCTGAACCCCTTCCAAACTTTGAAAGAGAGTTGAGGGACTTTGGTAAAGGTACCATGTTTGCACTGCATTTTAAATTATTGGAACTTTTCAAAAGATGCTAATGATGAATAGCCTACAATATACCTTAATGTGTGTAACTGACAGAAAAATTATGCCCTTATTCAACTTTAAAATATGAAATCAACAGAGTTGCAATCGGGCCATTGGGTTTAGAATTTTCGGGTGTGCTACTAATCACGCTAATTAATTAGCGTGGTAGGTGTGCTGCTTTATTTAAACTTCTAACAGATTTATATGGGAATGTTTTTCATTTAGGAGTGCAAAAATTCACACCCCTAAAAGTGAACTGAGGTAAGTGATGGTGCAGCACTCGCACACGTCAAAATTCAAGGCCTGTAGTAATGTGTCACTCAGTTTTGCGGTTGAGTGGCGTCATTCGCTACTTTTAGAAAGAAGCAGTTGTATGAATGACTTGTATTACTTCTATGAGAAAAATTGTGATACAATTCTTCCAGCCATTTCCTTTTTGAAAATTAGTGACTGAAGTCATGACTCATTAACAACTTTGGAAATAATAGAAAAAGACTTGAGTACATCAAAGATTTTTAAATGTCAAATTTATTATTTGAATACAAATACTTTTGAGGGGTTGAAGGCTTTAAACAAATCTATCACCACTACGTTTACTGACTTTGTGCTCCATATGGCTAATACAAATAAATTTAGTTGGCTAAAAAGCATCACATAAACCTTCAGAGTCACCAAAGGCTCTAAACAGTTGTAAACATTTTTCTCTGAATCAAGGGTTCCCAGGAACTTCCTCCATGGTTGAAATAGACAGTGAATTATGATTTTGAAATTATAACAGCAGTAAAGTCTCACCTGAGGTGTGGTCTGACAGATTCCAAATCCAGTGGCCGGCTCAAAACTGCAAGTAAAACTGGGTCCGACAGAAAATAGAATCGTGGAAACGCCTGACGTTTCTTGTCCAGGTATCCAACCAAGGATTTAAAACAAATTTCAAGTTCATCATAGATGTGACGGAGTACAACACCTTTGGGGATTTCCCCACCATATGTGCACTGTAGACAGAAAAATTATCATATTATCAATAACTTTTTAAATTGTACTTTGCTGCCCTGATGAAGAAGTCCTACAAATACCTTCCATTCCCCTTACCTGAAAACCTATCTTTACAAAATTGATTGTTTTCACATAGTTTCTGTGACTACCATTGCTACATGATACCAAATATTGTTTTTTGAGTGGAGAGTTTTGTACAACTAAAGATTATTTTCTCAATGCAGTGATGAGACAAGAACCCTGCTCTATGGTGTGTGGACACAAAGCCCCAGTCTTGAAGCAAAATATGTAGTTCCTGCAAGGTCAACTTGACTTCTTTTTCTTCAGTGATAGATGTGTGCCTAGTTACTCATTTGTTGAAGGTTATAAGCTGATTGCTCATAGAAATAAGAGTGTGCAGCCTAATCAAATAAAGCTAGTGACTTTTTGGTAAAGGAAATAAAGCACAATAAAGATTTTCATCTGTTATCCACAACTAGCTCTCATGAACATCACTTGTGGTTGAGTGAAGCATGATGACAGATGTCAGAACAAGTGACCTTGGAGGTAAAAAAGAGCAGGGTTTTGCCCAATGTTATCAACATTACAAACTTCTGATTTAACTGAAATACTCCATGCACCCCCTTCTCTTGGTGCCACCAAAACACCCACAACAACTTTTAACTTATATTTTTTGCTCAGTGTCTGGATTAATCAATTTTACAAACTTTTGACTGGGGGAAAATACCCCATTCTTCCCTTCGAAGCCACTACTACATCCAGAAAAGTTTTTAACTAAATTTAAAAAATAAAAAAAGCTGTTCTATCATTTCATCTTTCCTCTTTCAAAACTGAGATTTTGTGCAGCTTAAACTGACATCTTCCAATTGAGAAACAGGTCCTTACTGAGCAAATAACCCCTGTGGATACAAAAGTAATTATGCTTTTAATTTCATTAAAATCTTAAAATCATTTTCTGATGTTGACACAACAATTCCTGTATTTCTTCTTTTTTGATGCTTCACTGGTTTCTCCATTTTTTTTAACCAAGTGACTTGATTAAAGATCACAAAATGAATGGAAGCAAAGGTTTGCATACCTGAAGGACATTTCTAGTGTCATATGCTCGTTTCTGTATCTTGGTCCAGCTTCTGTCCAGTCTGCTAAATCTCTTGGCTTCTTGAGGAAGTTCCTTAGCTGTCCTGGGTATGCTAAAAACTGCCTCAAGGTATTGCCAGAGATCTTGTACCTCTAACCATTGTTCAAGGACCTCTGACACACCTAGTACAATGAACATAATACAGCAAAGTGTCAGAAACTGGTCACACTTATCAAGCAAACAATAGGCTACATGTATTTAAACTCATTTTGTACTTTAAAAGGTGTTTCTTGTATTTTATTATCTTTTATGAGTTTTTTTTTTCAAATTTGGTAGTTGGGTCCTAAATGCCCTCTATATTCCTTTCTGTCAATCAATCATAAATGTTAAGGTAATTTTGTATGTTTTGCTATTTTTTGTGCCAAGCAATACAATAGCAATACAGCACCACATAGAACCACATCAATACTGTAACATGAAATAACATGTAAAATCACCCCAAGAGATACCTTTCATACCTTTTGTTGTTCCCCCCTTTTACAACACCATACCATAGAAATATCAGATCATACCATCTCATTGATATGGTACAGCAAAACCAGTGCCTCATCACAACCAAGCCCTTACTGTAACATAAACTAATGTGCAATAACAAACCATACAATGTTCCCTTCCTCTGTCAACATTATGGTCAATCAGCAGCGGGTATCATCAAAGATGGCACACACTTTCCTTGCAGTATGACCAGCTTTGTCAACATAAAAATCATAATCTTGAAATCTTTATACAATCATGTAGCAATTTCAAATCTGATTTTTTTTTTCCACAATTACTTCTTCTGTTAAAGGCAATCACATTGTGACCCAAGATGACAATGGAAACTTTAAATATTTTTATCAATGTTTTTATGTGATTGTTTTCTAGAACTGGAACATAGGTATCACTGATACTTTTGGGAAGAAATTTGCATCAGTGAAAAAATTGGAGATGGACTGGAAAGAAGTGTGTAAAGACTAGAAAAAACATTTGAGAATGAAAAGATGAATCACACTGGCAAAATTGCTATTTATCTTTAATATTGCTGTATTAACCATCCCCCCTGCCCTTTTTCAAATGTTTCACTCATTTCTTCCAGGGCTCTCACCTCTGAGTTTCTCAGCCCAACCTGCAGCTTCTTCTCTCAAGGGACCTACATATTTTGAAGTAAGCATGTTTGCTAAGATGGCTTGAGCATTCTCTAGCTGCTCCAAAAGATGTTCAGAGTAATCCTTTTCCAAGAAGATGGGACCTCTGTTCTTATAGTTGACAAACATCAGCACCTGTTAAAGGTAAATAAATAAGTCATCTCACAATAAACAATTTGCAAGCAATGAAATGTTCCCAAGGAACTTGAACATTTCTGATCATATCAACAACAAAGTCGCTTATCAACAGACAAACCCTTCACTGCCATTAAAATTCTATGGTAACAACGTGGACATTTACTGTAGCAGTTACATGGGTGGCAATACTGTGGGGAAGGGGAACAATGCCTGATATTTGGATATTTGGAAAACTGCCTGTTTACTTTAAATTTTCACTAAGTAGTATTTTTGAGAATGAGTTAATATCCTCCCACCCTCCATCCCCAAATGTTGAGAACAAATGAACTCCCTCAGGCAGAAGGGTAGTTTATCAAAAGACAATAAGTTAAAATTAGAATATTTAACATATTTCATTGACAACACATACTTCCTCTGAACACATAGTACCATCCAGCAAACTATTCACATCCACACATGTGGAGATGTTTTATTTGTCCTTCTATCTGTAGACACAAGCTTGACAAAAATTTGGCTCCATGTGGGCTGGGGATTGTAGAGTATGCCATAGTATTTCAAGCTTGTTGTAAGAAGAGACTGAAAGATAGGACTTGGACCATATTTGAACTGTATTTGAAACCAAACTTGGAAAGTGTTTTAAACCACCTTTAAACGTCACCTTTTGATCCAGTTGACACTTTAAAACACAATTGTGTTGAATGTTGTTTCTATCTACCTAATAAAATTGATAAATGTCTGTTGTTTCTAGTGTCCTGTCTATTCTTCTTTTTTTAATGTGAATGATAGAGACAACTAGTCCTCACCCTCTGAAATTCTGTTTTCATCTCATCAATTTTTGTAAATCACATTTAAATCTTCAGCTCCAGTCTCTGTCAAACACTAATCCTACCAACCCAATGCAAGAATCTTTCCCTTTTCAGCAGTTTTTATTATAATTACCCACCAGCTGGACCATCCTTCCACCTGGTTACCACAATATTACAGTCCACCAGCTGTAACACCTTCCCACTAAAATTTAGTTACTGTTGACCATGCTTTAAACATATATTTCTGTATTCAGCGTGTACTTTCTGATAGTTATCTTCTTTTCCACCCTCATCGATCTTATCTACATCTTATTTTGACCACCACTATGCACCATCTCCTATATAAACCACAATAAATCATGCACCTGCTCTGTCCATTCTTCTTCAGTAATTCTTAGTTTGACTTCCAGTTCCAGCTCCTTACTAGCACAGTGACATATCTCTTCTATTTCTTCCTGATGTCTATTCACAGTAAAGAGAAAAAACATCACAAGATTAAGTGACAAAATACAGGCCAGTCTGTCACGGATTTGCTTTTGGTTTAACATTCAACTTAACGAAAGCTGTTACTTTATTTCTTTTTCTTAAAATCACAACATTCATTTCAGGAACATGTCCTCCAGTGACATTTTCTTTCCAATGTTGGTGAGAAAAGTACTGAATTGGGGTTACACTTCAACACCTCAAACAGATGATCAAAGATAAAAAAAAAACAAGGTTGAAGGTCACAGCACTTGCTTAGTTCAGCTACACTTATTCCCTGAAATGCACAAATGATATACTAGAGTTCATTTATTAGCAATGAAAATGCTGCAAAATGATAGAATCATAATACAAGTTTTACTCACTCTATTAAGCCTGCATCTAAAATGTGACAAAGTTTAAACACATTGGCTTCCAGTTGAAAGGAACTCCCAGTGACAGACATGACTTGTAGCCAGTGACGATTGCGAATTTCCTGCGAATGAACATTATTTTGGATCCATGTTAATTCAGGTCAGTTTTACTAATTGCAATATCCTACAGATCAAGATTTAATTATAAATGCATAGTATAGAGTATAGATCTTATCATTCAATTTTGATAATGGGTGAGGGGCAAGGATCTGATCCGTTGCATGAGATTCACTTTGAAGTGTGTATGTCTCAGGATTTAAAAAAGCTTTTAACAAAAGAACTTACACCTTATTGTTCTGCCAGAAGGTGCAATAAAAAAAACTTCACAGTCAGCACTTCATGGCTTCAAGACTTGAAGGCTGTAAATATTTATTTTTATGATGTTTTAACTGCAACACAAATTTCAAGCTAAATTAAGTTTCCAAGTCTTTCTGTTTAATCAGCTAGTTTTGCAATTACTAACATCAGCCTAGAAATGATATAATTACTTAACATGAATACAACATAGTTTGTTCAAGTGCAATAATCTTAGAATCACATGCTTTCAGCCTTGGGGGTATTTCAATTATGCTGTCTGATTGTGTTACGATTGTGATAATTTTTTATATTGTACTGTAGTGTACAGATTTTTTGAGGCATTTTCTTTTTTTCTTTTTTTTTTTGGGGGGGGGGGGGGGGTGTCATTTCACCTTGAACATGTAGATATGTGCCTGATATCATGACAAACAACAGTTTTGCAGTTTGGGGCTCTGTAGTAAATATTCAAGGGCTGCAATTTAAAATGTTTCTGAACAATTGTAGCAACAGATTGAAACATTGGCCACCAAATGGCTTAAACACTGGTTTTATGGCAAGTAAAGTTATGAATCATACTTACCTTAGAAGCTAGTTTATGAAGTATTGGAAAGACATCCAGGTAGAATTTAATTGAATTTTTCATTTCATTGTAAGCATCCCAGTCTTTTAGTTTTGAGGGAAGATTCTGGCACTCTTCCCAATAAGTCTCAACCTTTAAAGGAAAAAACAAAATGAACATTACAGCCACAGGTGAACAAGGCTATCTTGTATAAGGGAAGCTTGCTTATTTACACTATAATATGGTTTATGACCAATGCCAAATAATTGCCCTTCGAAGAATTATAATTATCATACAGATGTCATCAACTTATTTACTACAATTTCTACATATACATGTAAGCTTTAAGCACTGGAAAATTAATACAAAATGTTTCTGATACTAACAAGCTTTACCACAAGCAAAGAAATCTAAATAAATCATAAATTCATGTTTGAATTTCAAAATCTCAAGTCTTCTGAATCTAAAACCATAAAACAGTCACTCATGGTACAAAGAGTCTACAAGGTGAAATACTTAACTGCCTACACTTAAATACCACCATTTTCTTTTTCATTACAAATTCCTGAAATATTTGCAAAAAGCATACATAAAAATCTTTAGTCTACCAAGTAACTCATATTTAATGTCATAAAGTTACAAAACTTCTGCAGTTCTTCACAAATACTATTTCAAAAGTCAGTGGACACTCTGGATGGTTTGAAATTCATGAGGAAACCTCGTCCCTTCAAACGGCATATTGTGCTGGTTCTTGAAATTCACCTAATTTTCCTAAGCCTGTATGGGTTTCTTCACATACTTGCGACAAATGGTCAAACTTAGAAAATCACCTTATTCTACATACGAGTAAATGTTTTATGAGTAAGTATTCAAACTGGTTTTTAAAAATTCATCACCGGACACTTTCCTGAATTTTGCACATACCCATTACAAGCCAGAATTTTAAATTCAAATTTTGTCTTTTTTCTAAAATTTGGATATGATATAAAACTTATTAACTATTTCTGATAATAATGAGCATTGTCGTGTGGTAATACCCTTCATCGCCCTTGAGTTATCCATATCAACTCAATATGTCTCCTTAAGCATGTGACGACATCCCGCTTTCTACTTATATTTACCTCACTGTTAGACTTGCCCAAGTCTGCATCAGCCCACAACCTGTCCCTGAACTGACCATCAAATGCAATAAACTTCTGGAACAGTCCATAGAGGAGACCAAGAAGGTCAAGCTCCTGAAATGTATATGAAAAGAGGAAAAAATATGTACTGACCCAAAGACAAAACTATTAACAAAGAAAGAAATCTTCAGTGCAGACTAAGGCCAATGACATGTAGTTTTACAGAATGTGACTGACTCAATGTGATCTCAAGGAAAAGACATCACAATATGTACTTTAAAACAACAGGAATTTTAAGGAAAAAGGAAACAAGATGTCAAACATTGGCAGTATTAATGGAATAGATAGGATTTCTTCATGTTCAGCTAAATCTGGTACAATACTAAGATAAGAAGTACATAAAATACATCAATTTGTAACAAAAATGTTTATTTACCTCCCCTGTCTTATCGAGCTCTGGAAATGGTTTGCAAATAATTCCAAAGAGCCTTGATACAGAATCTAAAGTTTTCCTCTTTGAATCATAAAGCTTAAATATTTCCTGGAATTCATGTAGTCTTGCTACTGCTTCAGCAGGCTGGACCCCTGGTACAGCTGGACCCTGGGAGTCAAAGCTGTTCCGGAATTGGATCACTTCTACCACGAACAACTAGAAAAAATTCATATAAAATTTTTAACACCAGAAAACAGTGTACAAATTAGCTCACTTTGCACCTTTAAACAGCAGTAACTTTTGATCAAAGTTTTGCGGATCTGATGGTGATAAATGACACACTATGACTTTCACAAGTTGCATAAGGTATGTGATGCAGTTATAAGTTGTTGCCACTGCTAATATAAACTTTATTGATTCTTTTAAAGTTTATTCACCATTCATAAATACTTGTATTGATTTCCTGGATTCTGATTAGCTGAAACTATTCGAGACCGGTCTTGAATGGCATTCGAAACCGGTCTTGAATGGTTTTCAAGAAGTAAGGAGAATTGAATTGAATGTGATCACTATACTTACTGTGCACAGTATTTTAAGCCCATGCTAAGTTGCCCTAGCAACATGCAATATTCACCCCATAGTTTTGCACATCTAGGCCTACTGTAATGTCATACAGGTAGCCAAGTATATGTTAGCAAGATAAAAAGTAACACTGAGACACTGTACACTGTGTCAAGTTGATACCCTAGTCTTCAGAGTTAACACTCCCAAGAATAATAACTGGCAGTGACATAGACATAGGTTAGCCTAGGCTAATCATTGCTCCCCACAAATGGATATTTTGATCACACCCACATTCTGTTTAATAGGTCTAGGCCCTAGGCTAGAACTGCACTGAGCTGCAATGACCGGCACTGTTGTTAACGTGTTAATCCACAAATTTGGAGGGGTCAAATAAAACATGACTTAAATAAGCATTAAGCCTATAAATATTGTTACGCCTACTAAAGTGTCTAATGTTAGCGACAATACACACAGGCTTTGGCACAGCGACAGTGCTGGGGTCACTAATTCTAAGACTGTATAAACAGAGAAACAACAGTAACATTACTCGTTAGGCCCACAGGCTAGCAAAGTAATCGTCAAGTTCAGTAGCCTGAGTGGAAATTCCGTAAGGAAGCCTGGTGTAGTTTACCTGTAACCTCAGTCTTTAAAGGCTAAAGCGCATTTTAAAATTGCTTCCATCACTTACAAAGAATTTATATCACCGTATCTGACCCATAACATCAACTAGGCTACGTCTGCATGTCCTTCTCGCAGTATGATCTGCTAATGACACACAGCGTGCAGTCACTCACTCTTACTGCATATAGGCCTATAGTATGTAACGTTAGCTCTTCGCACCACTGTAAACACAGATAACGAGAAGGTAGTAACTTTCCTTGACTTGTGGCTCAACCTCATCTCCAAAACGATGCCATACTGTGATCGGTGTTTTTCTGTTAACAACATTTGCTTGTAAAACAGCCGATATAGTTCTCAAAAATGAAGCAAATTAAAGATGATACTGAGCGTATCGGCCGCGACATGCAGTTCAGAATGTTCGTCTTGCTAGCATCAGTTCAAGTTCAAGATATCGATACGTCACAATGGGGGCTAAAAAACTGAGGAGAATTAAAACTTAATCTCTAAAATTTGACCAATTTTTTTAATTTTTTCATGTTTTTCACCCATTTTCCTCAAAGTATTTATGAATGTGATTAAAGACCTCCAATGACGTCATCACAGAGGCAGCGGACCTCGGCTATCGCCTCGGTCTGCTCAGCCTCTATGATGACGTCATCGTCGGTCTTAAATCACATTTAGACCGGGCACCCTCGCATTTATCCCCTAAATAATCAATGGGAAAGAAAGCATTTGGAAAGTTTTAAACATGCCCTAACACCATGAAAAATAACGTTTATTATCAATTGTTTCATAACTCACAACAACATTACCCAATGATGTCTAATTGTTGGCAAAAGAAGATCAAAAGTACAAATATTAACCAGAATGCAAAAATGCATTGAGGTTTCGATGATACATACATGCTCTTTTCAATAAAATGCTACATTTCTTGTAACAACTGGTGACCCAAAATAGCCTTTGTCTCCACCTGTAAGTGACTGGTTTTTCTTTCATACTGTGCCTTAAGATATTCTGCAAAGAAGGTTTTCAGAGTTTGATGCCAGGTGATACCAGATGACCATTGACCTCCACCAAAAACAACAGGTACAGTACTTTCAACTCACCATAACACATCCACATACTAATTGGGAAATCCATTCAAGTTTCCTACCTTGAGATATCCCATTTTGACAAGTTTTTCAAAGTTTGACCGATCATGACCCCAGATGTCCTTTCACCTCCACAAAAAATAACCTTATACAGACCATCTTCTCACCATAATTCATTTACATACTAATTTTGAAATCCATCCACCTTTCATACCTTGAGCTATCCTAAACAAGGTTTTCCGAGTTTGACCCCTATGACCCCAAATGACCTTTGACCTCTACCAAAATCAATAGGGTTCTTCCTCCCATCATAACGCATCAACATATCAAGTTTGAAATCAATCCAAGCTTCCTCCCTTGAGATATAGTGTAAACAAGAAGTTCGGAGTTTGACCCCATGTGACCCCAAATGACCTTTGACCTCCATGAAAATAAATCGGGTTCTTTCTTACATCATAACGCATCAACATATCAAGTTTGAAATGAATCAAAGTTTCCTACCTTGAGATATAGTGTAAACCAGGATTTCGGGGTGTGACCCCAAATGACCTTTGACCTCCACGAAAATAAACGGGGTTCTTTCTTACATCATAACGCATCAGCCTATCAAGATTGAAATGAATCCAAGTTTCCTACCATAATGTATCATGTAAACAAGGATTTCAGGTTTTGACCCCATGTGACCCCAAATGACCTTTGACCTTCACAAAAATAAATAGGGTTCTTCCTCCCATGCTAACGCATCAACATATCAAGTTTGAAATTAATCCAACTTTTCTACCATGAGATATCGTGTAAACAAGGATTTCGGGGTTTGACCCCACGTGACCCCAAATGACCTTTGACCTCTACCAAAATCAATAGGGTTCTTCCTTACATCCTAACACATCAAAATATCAAGTTTGAAATTAATCCAAGTTTTCTACCATGAGATATCGTGTAAACAAGGATTTCGGGGTTTGACCCCACGTGACCCCAAATGACCTTTGACCTCCACCAAAATCAATAGGGTTCTTCCTTACATCATAACACATCAACATATCAAGTTTGAAATTAATCCAAGTTTCCTGTCTTGAGATATTGTGTAAACAAGGATTTTGGTTTTTGACCCCCTGTGACCCCAGATGACCTTTGACCTCAACCAAAATATCTAGGGTTCTTCCTCTCAGTATGGGGTATCTGTGTACCAAGTTTGAGAACTGTCAGATCTTCCCTTCTCAAGATATCATGTAAACAAGCAAAGTGTCACAAACACACACATACACACATATACACACACACACACATGCACATACACACGTACATACACACACACGCCATCATGAATGCATAGGTTTCTCTTTTCATCGATCAATTCAGGATATACAGAGAAGCAGTAAAAAAGCTTGAACAATTCATCAAATAAAAAGAATCAATTTCAATGAACAGAATATTAATTTAACTTGTTACATAAAAGTCAGAAAATGTTCTTCCTGTACCTTCACTTGTTTGTCAAGCTCCTGCTCAAATGCACCTCTCTTTTCTCTCAAGAGACGAACTCGACACTCCTCTGCAAGATCCAAGACTTTCTGCCAGCTGTCTCTGAGGCCTTCAACTTCCTGAACTTCAGTCCTTGGCAGACGTAACTTGTAACTCCTGGAGGAGAGACAGTACAAATAATTAAGTTATAGGCTTCATTAGGAAGATGATTGCTTTAGAATGCTGTCAACTACATAACCTGTGAATCAGGCATTTGTACTAATTAGTAAATGCAACTATAGGTCATCCAAGCAAAGATAAGACAATCAATTTTTTAGCTAGCTGAAGCAAACAAACTTTCTGCCTGCTGATAAGAGAAAGCAGAAGATTGCAGGAGACTACTTGTGTTTCCCCTGGCTTTAAGTGGTTCAGAGGTTGTCTAGTCCATGGGGTAAGGTAAAGTAAAATTATACCAGCTTTGAAATCAATAAGGAGCAATTAATTAATTTTCTGTGAGGTGGTAGCCAAAATCTGTGAGATGGCCTCCTCACAAACAAATGACAGAGGAAATACTGTAGTTGAAGTTTTCAATGAGTGCAATGCCCAAAAGATAAAAGTGGTACAACTGAAGAAGCAACTCTAGAGGTTATTTTCTCTTCATGAAGGTTATTATAATTATTCATTTTCAATGCTGGTGATTCAAGAATGTGTAACATTATCATAACCCATTTGCTTATTCATTACAATAACAACAACAACAACAAAACAGACATCTTTTACCTGTAACAATAAAGTAAATTCAAAAATATTTGAATATCAAAGCCATGTGTAATGTTACTCCCATATGCAGGCACAGGAAGCTATTGATACACATTTATTTCATTACAGTGAAAAATTTGCAGGTATCGCATAAGCACAAGTTCATATTTACTAAATATTTCCAACTAGAGAGGCATCCAAATGGAAAAAAGATAAACTCTGCACCAAAGTAGAGGATCAGTAAACAGCTCTTGCATGACAGACCAACACCTAAAAAATGAGCTCATGTGTGGTTTCACTTTGTCCTCATTTTTCTTTTATTTAACAGCAGGAGCAGTTGTTAATAATACTGTTTCTTTCCTTTATAGAATAAACAGAAAGTACGGTTAGTATAGTGCTGCTGGTGCACCTACAATATTGCAATATTGTAAACAAACCTGAGATCATCATAGATGGTTTCAATTGGAAGATAGATCCCGTCAATTTTGTTCTCCATGTCTCTAACCTCTTCTAGCAGATTGAGGGTGCTATTCAGCTGATCCAGTGTAGTAACATCAGCCTGTAACCTGCTCTGTACATTAGATCTGTACAGCAACGCATTGTCAAGTTTTCTCTGTCAAATAATAAATGCATTTTAAAGTATAAAGAGTGTGAATTCTGATTACATCAGCACTGGATATGTTACTTTACATGATTATAACTGTGGCTCTGTAATGATGTTTTGAGAATTTGAGTAGATACTCTGACTACAACTGACTGGGCTGCTGGTGCACTACAAAGCTTGTGAAACAATTCATACTTTTTAGACGAATCCAGACAGTCAAGTGATAGTCTGATTTTAGTTGACCATAACTGGGGTCTATCACCTTTTTCAATTTCTTTGCTTACTTGTACCATGGGTGGTTGTACCCTAAAAAGCCTCCTGATTTCCTCAATTTCACTGATAATGAGGGTTTGCAATTAAATTTAGACATTAAATGAAGACAATTTAAGGCTGATGGACCCCACTAATGGCTGCCTACAGTCACTTAACACAAGCCCTGATCGGATTCATCTAAACGCAAAAGATAGTACATAATTAGCAAATTCAGCAAAAGGTGTAAGCTTGTAGTTTAACACAGTGCTAGTCTGAGCAAAGAGTTAGGGAGGTTTTACAGCTTACTTTCAAACCAACTAAGTCAGGCTGGCATGAACCCTTTTCCCATAGGCTCACTGGCTTGTTTTCCTTACTCCATTGCTTATGCTAGGAATCAAGCACAGTGGCAGTTGGTTATGGTTTTAAAACCTTGGGTACTACATGGCCAAGCATAATCAAAGAAATAACTGCTACAAAAGCTGGTCATGTTATAGCTAAAGACTGCAACTGTGGTAGGAGACTGAAAAATGGCAACAGAGTTGAAAATATAATGAAAACAAATTACAGTTAGTAAAGCTTATGGTGGTAAAGATTCCAGAAACTGTTTAGTTTAAACAACCTTCTTACTTTTTCTGAATTCTTGAGTCTTACAAGGCTCCAAATAAGCGACGGTACCAATAGCCATGGCTATCAGTTCCTTTGTGATGGCCATGGTGCCCCAAACAAATGTCACATTGAAATAAAATAGACAGAGAGCCATTTTGCTAATTATGGCTGTGCCCATTTCAAATCTTATGTCAAGTCCTGCTAATGATAATACTATACCTTAGCTTCTTCATGTAGAACTTGTGCATACTGAGATTTCCACTGAACAGCAAATCCATAGAGGGCGTCCCGTATTGGCCTTGTCTCAAGAGAGATTGGACCAACCGGCAACACTGCAGGAACATCCTTAATCTTATTCTCAATATGTAGCAATCGTTCAACTTCCCTCTTAATAGTCATAGTGCCAGGATCATTGCTGATAAAGTCATAGTATGTTCCATACATGTCATCACGCCACAGGAAATCATAAAATCGGAAATGATATAGATGTTGATCAACTGTTTGTTGCAAGTCTGCAAAAAGAAATGAAATTTTAAAACCCTGTTCTTCCTTTAAACCCAAATGGTAATGTAAGCTACATTAGTCATGTCTGTCTATGCTGTTGGTGACAACTACTTAAGATAAATTTTCTATAGCTCTAAAGTATTAACTGTCTACACTATATTTAAAGGCATGCAATTTAATCTTAACCACATCTCCACTACAAGCAATCCTGCAGAGTAGAAGAACTTGCCACTGTGATCTTAAAGTTTTACTTAGTATTTAAACAGACAAATCCAGTGGCTACTATATACGACCTTCATCTAAATCAGCTAAGATTTGCAAAAATTACTATAACAGCTGCAAATCTTTTCACTCAAAACTACCAAGAAGAGCAACAGTATTATAGACTTAATATACAAATGGACAGAGCACACTGTGATTATATCGTATGCATGGATTGTCACTATCAAATGTACAGGCACAGGCTTTGTAATATGGTTGTGGGGCATGATACTGCAAGTAAAAGTTGACAGATTTGCAAGATACCAATATTTCTAAATTAATGCAAGATAACCCTTAGCCTAAGCATGGTTTTGCTGTGAAACCATAATTTACAACTGCTTTATACAAAAGGCTTTGCTACAAAACCATTGCACTGATTTGTCTTGGAATAGCCCGTTATAAACCTAAGATGCATAATTATGTTTTGGACACAAAATAGGACAAAACAGGCTTGGATTATTGTGAATGAAAATATGGTGGTCTCCATACAAAAACGTAGTACTTGCAGAACCTGTGCATATGTAATGCATTGTATACAGCTTGGTATGACAGCATGGACCCCTCCAAAAGCAAAAGGATTAAGGACAAATACAACAAACATGCTGAAGGACTGTGATATTTCCTTCCACTAATTTTGTATTTTGCCTGAAATGTGACAGATTTCAAACTACACAAATGATAGTTGCATGGTGACAACCATCTTGGTAAATCTTAATTCTTAATCTTAACTTCCCATTAAAATAGTTTAAAAACAATACCTTCCAGCAATTAACCCTTCCTAACATGATCTAGTGATAACTGGACTGTGAAAAGTCTTAACTGCCAATTAAATTGACCCAAATACCACAACTGCAGTTACATCCAGCATATATCTAAACTTACAACTATAACAAAAAAAAAAGCTGAAGATTTAAGAATGGTACATGCCATATCATTTCTTACCATTAACAACTCTTTTTAGCTGTTTGACAGTACTGTTAACTGCCACCTCTTGTTGAATATCCAGCAAGAATGATTCACCGGACCTTTCTCCAGCCCACCAAACAGCTTTATCAGAGGCTTGTAGGATGGCATCAGCAATCCTAGTGAGGGCAGTCTTCACACTATCCAGTGTAGGTTCAATAATAATGTTTGGGATTGCAAATTTCACAGCCACCTCAAACCTGTCACAAGAAATAAAATAGTAGTATAAAATGAGATTTAAGGTCATCTGGTGCAAATGTGCACTCTGGGGTTGTTTGCACCCCTAGAATACAGTTGAAATAATGACATTGAGGGAGCATAAAACTGACTTGAGCTGAGTTGAGTTAAATTCACAATCAACGGTTTTGTCTGTGGGATAAAAGATGCAGAATAATAAGTAATTACAGTGTTCAAAGAAAGAAATTCACTGCTTCACAGGTAACAAATCTTTTGCATAATACAGTATTCAGATATTTTAATAACAGAATGTCCATAACTCTCAAAATATGCAACATCCAGGGGAAGAATGCTACTGGTGCAGTTCATTAGGGAGACATTAATTTGTAAGGTTTACAACATGCAGTTGTATGCAGTGCAAACACAACATTGCCTTTATGACTGAACTGGCTGAAACTGAATTGCAGTAGCAAACAGAGAACTGACTTGAACTGAAGAACACTACCAAAAGTGTTCTTAATTGCATCTCATGCACTAACTAATCTGATCATGAATTGCATTAGAATAAGGAATACAACATCAGTTTATGTCATATTCCCTAAATGGTAGACTAGTATGTAGTCTAGTTGGTGCAGCATCTGACTCTCACTCAGAAGGTCATGATTTGATTCCAAGGATGAGTCAAACCAAAGACCTAAAAACAAACCCACTGCCATTATGCTTGATGCTCTGCATAAGCAACAGAGTACAGAAAACAATCCAGTGCCCCACTTAACCGGAAAAATAACTGTGGGTGCTTCTTGGTTAAACTAGAAGGTAATAGACAAATCCAATTTAATAGTGCTTGTGTTTAGTGTCTGCAGTCAACCATTTGTGGGGTCCATCAGCCTTAAAGCATATTCATTTATTGTTTACATGAATTTCAAACTCTCATAATCAGTGAAATTGAATGAATCAAGGTACAATTTAGTGTACAATTAAACATGATACAGGTAAGAGAGGAAATTGAAAGATTAAAAGGTAATACACCCCAGTTATGGCCGACTGAAATCAGACCATCACTTCCTGTCCAGATTCCTCTATAAGTTGAGAAGGAAAACCCTATCTACCCCAAGCAACCTTGACAGAAACAGATTCATGGAAGCAGCTCAATATTTCTGTCCTGTGACATGAAAATGGAAAAATTGGGTATTGGATATAAAGCATTTAAAACCATGAAAATAACCACAGTTTCCATCAAAATCCATCAAAAATTGACCATTTTACAGGGCAATTTCCAATTTGCACTTAATCATTAATAAATATGAGCTAACTATGCAACTCTTGTGATGTCATGGGAGGGACACACCATATATAGCTAATGTTATCCTTTGTTTTTACAATCTTCATTTCAAGGACAGTTGTAACATTAGTTTGTCCTGAAGGTTTTATTTTGGAAGTTTAAATTGTGCCCTTGGAAATCTTAAGTATCAATTACCAAACTATAAACTAACTGATGTGTAATTAAGAGATAATTATAAAGGGTTAACAAAAGAAATGTCAACACTACGCAACACTCCACATCATTATTTTTGCATGTGCAACATTTTTCTTCAAAAACATTCAACCTTTGAAGAGGTGTATCTTGAGAACCATAAAAGATATTGAAATAATTCTAACGGAATTTTCATTAGAAAACTTCGCTCCACAACTGCCGAGTGAAGTCAGGTCATTTTGCTGACATGTCACACTACCTTTAACAAACTAAATACATAAAGCATTTATTACCTTATATGAGTAGAAGCATGTACTCTCTCTGTTGTCCACGACATTTCTGACAAGAAGGAGAGGCGGGAAGTTTCTTGCCTACTAGCAGATGACTCACTGAGAGTGCTGCCTTCTCGGCTGTACATACTAGATGCATTCGTACTAGCTCTACTTTTTGATTTAGTTCTAGATTCTGATCTGCGAGGAGAATCATACTGTTCCTCTAAATCTTCCTCTTCAAATTCTTCATCATCTTCTTCCTCCTCTCTCTGATCCTCTTCATCATCATCAGCATTTACCATATTCCTTGAAGCCATCTGAGAAGCCCGGATGTCATTTGTTATTTCTTCAAGAACAGCTTCACAGCCAGCAGCTTCTGCTAACGTGATGAGTGATCGACAGATGGATGACAACACAGCATGGTAGACTAGTTCTGAGTAGTAACCTTTCAGCAAAAGAGAAATTAAACAATTCCTAAAAATGACATGGAACCATTGAAGATCAAAACCCACAATCCTTTACAAAAATACATGGGACAAACCCTGCTCCTTGTATCAGTGTTGAAGATTGAGAACACCTTGGGCTGTGGTAACATTGAATGGGAAGTGAGAGGGGGTTGCACGATCTATTCATTGCTTGTTTTACATGCTTTATTCCATTACTTTGTTGAAGATTGAGGCTTCTTAAATACAAAAAAAATCTGGTGAACTTTTCAATGCTTGAGTTTTGAACAATCTTAAAGAATAAATGTCATTGCCATACAACACTCAGGCCAGATCTAATACCAAAGCTACCATAGAGAATTTCAAAAGCACTTACTAAGAAGGTCTGAGATAAGAATTTCATCAGAGCCCATGATTTCACTACTCACAGTATCACTGCGAGGAGTAAAGAAGGTCATTTTAGGAGCAGAGTGTTTTGATGATGCAGCTGATAGGGCACGACTGATGTTTGAGGCTGGCTTTCTCTGCAGGACAAAAACCAAAACATTATAATTTAAATATATTTTGTTAAAAACAAGCAACTACTTGATATATCCAACAAAAGTGTGAGACAATTAACATTGGGGACACAGTGAATATATTATATTCCCATTTTTGAAGCATTGGGTAATCATGACACATTCTCTTTGATGGGCACTGAATTTGCACTTTCCACTTGCCTTCACAAAACTGTCTTATCAAGCATATGCTATTAGTTAGACAATCTGTTTTAATTATCCCAAAGTTAACCTGCCAATGAGTAAGCAGCTTTGTTGCACCAGTTTGCCAAAGAACAGCCCTTTGTCTTGGTAAGAACAAAATCTGATAAGAGACTAGCAGGTGTGGCCAGGAAAAGGGTTCAAAATGCCATTATCTAAAACTGTGGTGTTTGACTCAGTATTGTTTACATCAAAAGACTGTTGCTCGTTGGTTTTTACCAGAGAATTCCGTATTGGGCTTAACACAGCATGTAATGTAGTATATAGCTTTGAAATGTATCCCTTTCAAAAGTCATAGCAGATTTGCAGAATCATGCATCACATTTAATTCACATTTGCATTAGGAAGACAGTTGCTTAAAAACTCTGTTAACCACATACATGATGAAATCCAGCCCGATGCTCATATAGCACCTTCACGGTTGCTTAAGTGAAGTGTAAATAATGCTCTCAACTCCCACTGACCACTCTGCTTGTTGACTGACTACACTGAGATAACAGCACAAAGCTTATAGTCACACTATGTCTTTATGGAGAAGAGTCTTCTGGCACTCTATCTGCAATTTCATGGTCCACTAGGCCAGGGAGTCTTTATCTTACTGCGCAATTAATGAAGTGGAAATACCCTGAAAAGGGCCTCAAAATCTGGGTTTGTGGAGCATCGGAGGAGTTAGCCTAATGATCAGCAAAGCAGGCATTTGGACCAGTATCACTTACCAAGTGCAGTGAGAACTCACCCAAGCATAGCAAAGATAAGGGAATCAATATTTCTGCTAGCTGAAGTAAGCAATCTCCCTGCTCACTGGTGAGGGGAAAGTAGGAGGTTACAGGGGACTATTGTTTAGTTTGCAGTTTTTGATCCAGATTAATTACAGTTTGTGAACTTCAAAGGACTTGTCCATCTTAGGCAACAAAGAGTTCATTTCCATGATAATGCCCATAATTCATTGTCATGTTTATGGAGCAATAACTGCCTTCTTTTTCCAATGAATTTGTACATATCTCCATCAATAAATATAAGGTTCTAGAACAAAAAAAAAAGGATATCCTTACTGGACCCAGCAGAATATTGAGTATTTCATGCACTGCTTCTTGGATCTCTTCCACAAGTTCCTGAAGTTTCTCAGCCCTTGAAGAAACATTTTCAATTATTGACTCTGAGAACTGTTCAGGAGGCTGGAATAAACCAAATGAGAAAATTAAGAAGAAAGAGAAGGCAAATAGAAATGACAAATGACAATTTACTTTATTACAATGGTACTAATATACACAGGCTCTATGGAAAAAAATATTTTCTTTGTGCCAAAAGTACAACCCTTGTAAGGTATTTCAGCTGGGCAGAGAATGAACACAGCCCTATGAAGCAAACATCCAACAAGAAACATAAACAGGATAACCACTAAAAGCAGTCATCATTTTTCAAGCATTAAAATGAGATTAAAATAAAAATGTGAGATTAAAATGGCAATTTAATCAATATATCCTTTTTGTTATTGCATAAACAGCATATACTATGATTTCACTGCATCTCACTTATCAGTAAAATAAGGCTGCTCTTTGAAATGTTATTTTCCCTCCCAACTCTAGCTCCCTAATCCAAACCCCCTTAAAAACCTCTGCCTCCTAAAATATCAACGAATCTACACACCCATGATCTCTCAAAGGCAATATGCATGTCAAAGAGAAACAGCTCCCTCAGTGTTTTCAGCTTGGATTCTATTTTGGTATCAATCACATGGTTAACCAATTCAACTGTCTGCTTTAGCTGGGCATTAGCTGTAAGAGAAACAAAAGATGTTGTGATATGTAATCAGTATAACTTCAATAAATAAGTTAAAAAAAAAAAAAACAACTTAATTTCTGGCTTTAAATGAACATTGGTATTAGAGCCAAGGCTATCTTGGACACATGAATATTCAACCACAACAGAATCAGCAATTACTATGAAACTACAATTAACTATAATACTATAACTATAACAATCATAAAACTATAATTAATTATTACTAATTATATTGTATGCACATCACATTAAAAATTCTAGCAAATACTCAATCAATTCACAAAGTTGATCAATTGTTAGTTAGATGGAGTTTTACAGCCCAATTTTCAACCAATTGTTTTGAGTCAAGCCAGTCACAGCCGTTTTTTCCAGTTGGGGTCCACTGACTTGTTTTCCCTACGCCACTCTTTATGGAGAGCCCCAAGCACAATGGCAGCAGGTTCTGTTTTTAAAGTCTTCAGTATGACAGAACTTGCACTCCCAACCTCCCAACTGCAAGTCTGATGCTCTAATCACTTGACCATGCAGTTGGTCACACAAAGTTGATCTAAAACACAAGTCCAGCAAATATTCTGAACTTTGTAAAATTTCATATCTCCTATAAATTTATTATTATTAAATCTTTGGTAACTAACAAACTTTAAATCTAGTTCAGAAACAAATGACTTGTGCTTCAGTCGGTGACAAACTTTCATTTGCAAAGATTCCTAAGTACTCTTTATAAAATAGTGCCCTAGATGGGATTCAGTAACATTTGCATACGAACTTTTGTAAGTGGTATTCACAAAAACAACTTACACACTTTGAGAAGATACATTTCTAAATACAACAAGTGCACAAGAGCCAATTGTGTTGGTGGGTTGCAGCATTTGCTGATACATTTTAAACCAATCAAATTATCTCTTGTTCTTTTATATATGTGCACTGTTTTCTGTGGTAAGACACGCTGGCCAATGTGGTTCCCAGTTCCTTGGTACAGCATGTCTTTGTATGTGTAGCCACAACTTCTTGTTCTTATAACAACTCTTAAACTTGCATTAAGTTACGCAAAGCAGTTATGAAATGTTATCTCTGTAAATACCAACAAAGAAAGGTACATTGCAGAAGTCAAACTAATGAAAAATTTTGTCGGTATTAGAAGTCTATGAGAATGTGGCCTCTGGTCTTATTGGTGTTGAAGTTGAAGACATTGTTACTGCTGCCACTGCCACTGTTGCTGTTTAAAATGTATTTCTCACAACGGCTGCATTTATTGTCATCCCCACTGCTAATTTCATTTTGAGCTACTCTTATATTAATCACTACCTATGTCACATAGGTTTTCTTCTCTTCATTTGAAAAGCAACTGCAGCTCTTCTATGTCTTGCATCAAATAAGTGAGTAATGTACCCTGATATACAAGTCAAAGAGTCATTACTGGAAAAAGGCTGTTGCCGGCTTGACTTGAACCAATAGGTTCAAAACTGGGCTGTAAAACTCCATCTAACTAACTAACCAATATACCAATCTTAAAGTCCCAGTTCTCTCACCCCAAAGAGTACCAATTCTCCTAACCTTCTTACTGAAGCCCCTCCCACAGTTGTCTGAAATTCATCCTCATCCAGTTACAATCTCAGTTTATTGCTTCACGCTGAGTATAGAAAAACTCGATTCATATAATGAAAACACTCTCGGTGCCATTCATGCTGTGTAATATAAGTGTTGGTACTCTGCATTGTTTGAATTAGCTGCCAATTAAAGAGCTGAGCCAATTGAGAATTTTGGTACCCAGGTACCATAATTGTAGTTTGGGGTGAGAGGTTTGGCTCTTTAATGAAATATGAAGTTGGAACCCTCAAAGATACTATGGGGAAATTCACTCTCTGAAGGTTAGTCATGAAAGAAAACTCAAGTTTTATGGTAACTTAGCAAGGGATTGAGGAGGTAAATAGATCTAAAAGGTGAAATGTTACAAATTAAAGGTCAATGGATTATGCTATTTATTTGCCAATTTAATTACAACATATTCAGATAAATGATCTTCACCAACCTGTATGAACCTGATGAAGAAATGCATCAATGTTCATTGAATTCCACGCGATAGAATTTAGGCCAGGTTGCAGAGTCTGATGGACTTTACCGATATGAGATGCAAAGAGACTCTGCATAGGAGGACGGATGTCAGCTCTGATCTTACTCAATTCCTGAAGACAAAGCTTCAGATGGTTGTTGTAGTTTTTAAATCTGTGCTCCTGGACAAGATAACATGAAGAGTAGAACAGTCAAGTGAAAGACTACATACAAATGAAGAAATATGACAATTAGGATATACAAAGATGACATCAGGGTCAAGGTATCTCAAGAAGTCTTCACCTTGAGCATTTTACAGTGGCTAAAAAAACTAAAAAAAAAGTTTTAATGAACCTACTCAATATCACATCACAGTTATGCATTAGTCAAAAGAGACTCAACAGAATGTTTTTCCTTTCATGATGTGATGTGTTTTGATTAATTTTTCACATGTCCAAATGCTTTTAATGAATGGCCATAATGAACAATGGTAATGAATTTTTGAAACAAGTAAAGCTAGGGAGAAACTATTTACACAAACAGGTTGAATTTCATCCTCTTCCAAGTCTCTTACAACCCTGAAAACATTATTAATAATGATAAAAAGCATTCCATTCTAATAAATGTAAAAAGGAATTATCGTTTCATGTTCACTATATAATTGTAGCTGGTAAGGCACAACAAGCAAATACTTCATAATCCACTCACCTGTTTAGCTATCACGAGTGCTCCTTCAGGTACCTCCAGATTCAGCCTGTGCATCCAACGACATTCTTGAAACAGCTGTAGGATTCTAAAATTGATAAGGACAAGAAATTATGTAACAATATTGTTGAGACTAACTTTATCCTTATGTAAAGCTGAGTTATAATTTTATTCATATGAAAAACACTCCCCCCCCCCAACATTTCTGACGAAAATAACAACAACAGAGAGTTAAATATAGTAGTAGTAACTCTATAACAACAACAGAGAGTAAAATATAGTAGTAGTAACTCTATAACAACAACAGAGAGTAAAATATAGTAGTAGTAACTCTATAACAACAACAGAGAGTAAAATATAGTAGTAGTAACTCTATAACAACAACAGAGAGTAAAATATAGTAGTAGTAACTCTATAACAACAACAGAGAGTAAAATATAGTAGTAGTAACTCTATAACAACAACAGAGAGTAAAATATAGTAGTAGTAACTCTATAACAACAACAGAGAGTAAAATATAGTAGTAGTAACTCTATAACAACAACAGAGAGTAAAATATAGTAGTAGTAACTATATAATTTGTTTCCTCCATTTTTCAGGATGAGTTAGATTAGAAACTGTAAGGATAATGGTTTTAAATAATACCATTGATTAAAATCAACTTTTCTTAACCTAACAGTTCTTCAATTAGTTGGGATAGTCATAAAATTAAACTTTAGACTTAAAACAAACATATTGACTTTGAAGTTGAACAATTTGTGAATCTTTGATCCTCTCCACATAAACATCAAATTCTGATTAACTTTGCACCTTTATAACAAACCCACTGTCACAGTAACTTTTAACTTCATTCCATGGGAATGACATTTTTTCTGACTAAATATTCAGTAACACACCCATCTCATGTAGGCATATGAAATTTATTTAAAGAAAAAGTTACTAAGACCAGACTTTTAAATTTGCAGATAAAATTTCTGTGCTTTTGATTTGAAAGGCTGCATCCAGACTAATACCTCCATTAATTTTGTAAGCATTTCTGACCAATGCCTTCAGGGCAAGTACCTCCAAGTGAAAGTCAATGTAGAAAAAATTGTCCAAGGGGCATGAGGATTAAAAAGCCATGTATGATGGCCTCTAGTTAGTTAGCTGAATGAGGTTTAACGACACACCAGCACAAATGTGATATATAGTGCCAACCAGATGAAAACATTTAAATATAGTTCAAGACCAAATTCTGTTCAAAACACAGTTCAAAGAAGGTGCAAGTCCTTCCCCTTTAATCAGCTCTTATCATAGACAGGAAAAGTCATGGGCATATTTTAAAGCCCTCACCCTACAGGGAGAATGATGGCTTTTAACATTTGATCTCATTCACTATATTAGAATAGTATCAATTCCAAAGTTCATGTCAGACTGGATAAAGTCAAGACTGCCTGCCCTTTAATGGGAAAAGATTTAACTTAAACTTGAATTTTCCCAATAAAGTGGGCTATTCTAATTCCAATAACACTCCCTACTATCTAATCAACCACCCCTTCAGTGACTTGATTAACTTTCTGCATTCTCTTACCTTTCATCAACATTAACCACAACATCTTTCGTTTCTGAATTGGTTGCTAGTATAGGGCAGCGTAACCCTGCCTTAGCAAGGTCAATCTGAGACTTCCACTGATTCAGCCACAAACTTTCAAAGGTCACAAGAGCAGTGGCAATGCGATTGTAAAACTTGACAATTCGAACATAGTCTCTGAGATGGCTGACCGCTCTGTTATCACGAAAGACTTTCATTGGTTCTTCTATACGCTGGAGGAGCTGTCTGGACCAATGAATGGCACCTGCCACCTGGGGCGCGTTTCTAACAACTGGTGGGTCACTCTGAAAAAAAATAAGGATGATCAAGTATCAATTATGGGACAGCTGCTTTTGATTTGACTACAAACCTGCATTACCACTGCCTAAGGTGATAATACAACTGCATATGATATGGAAAAACTTTGCAGAATAAGCATTAAAGCAAAGTTCAGTTGAAGAGCTACATGCACAACAAATGCATATGAATCGAAGGACCTGAAAGCATTTTTTAATTGCTCACTCTTGTGTCAACAGAAAAGACAACTTGTGCTACATATTTACTACAAGCAGATCTTATGGTTTAAGATGCATTTGTAAAATGTGCACAAATGAAACTAACCAGCCACTCAGAAGGCTTTTCATAGCCAAGGGTGGCAATTCTGTCATGACAATTATGACTATTCCATTATGCAAAGAGATAAATCTCACCTTAGCTGCTTCATACATGTCTTTAACAGCCTCTAAGTCCCCCTCATACATCATAAAGATATCCACATATTTGTCTGACACAACTCTCTTTGTTCCTTGCCTGTGCATGACTGGATTAAATCTGAAAACAGAAGAACATATTTAAAGGAAAATATTTATATCTTACTTACTAATCATTTACATGTTTAGAAATACTCTTCACTTTATTCTTTACTTCCCCCCCCCATTAACCCTCATCTTGATTCCCATGCCCTACATACTTTTACATCCTGATGCTGACTAACTCATTCCTCTCTTAAGTCACTCCCTGCCCGTTTTTGCCTATTCCCTCAGTTCCTATCCCATTGTTGTTTTCACATTTCAACTTTCAGTCATGAAAAATTTTATCATTCCAACTTGACCATCCCAAGTCCCATCACAGCTTCTCATGGTGTAAACTTTAAAGGTGGAACCATTTGGTGCCATTGTGATTGGTGTGCAGCATAAGCTATAAAGTAAGGAAAACAAGCCAGTGAGCCACAACTGGAAAAAGGCCACAGTTGGTACGACTTAACCAATTGTTTAGAAACTGAGCTATCCTAAAAAGCCTCATCTAACTGAGCAATTTCCCATTACCAGCTCCCCTCCTTAAAAATCTGAGCACTCGTACCCTACCTCACAAAGAGGAGGTTGGGTGTAAAGAAATCCGCTTACCAAATTCGTTGCACAATAGATAAACTGTTGTCATTTTCTCCAATTGCAAAATTAAATTTTTTAAGGATGATAGCATCAGGAAGTCCAAGACCAAGTAAAATATCACTAGATACATTTTCAGTCTCCATTTGTAGTTACCTAGTTAAGACATTCAATGCTTCATTTGTCTTCATCTTCCTCAAGAAGATAGCTTGGATATAAGCACACAGATACATTTCAAGCTGTTGTACTGTCGTCAAAAATTCCTGATAAACAAAGCCAAATTTGTCCTTGTCCCCACTTTCAACGTCCAGCAGGATAACTGTTGTCACATTTTCTGAGAGAAGTTTTTTAATGGTCTGGATGTGGTCAGTAACAATAGATGATAAACTTGGACCTTCCTGGCCTTCTTTAGTGTCATGATACAATTTTCCTGTTGGACGACCAAAAAGGGACAAAATAAATACAAAATATCAAAATACAATGTTCAATTTCAAAAGGTGAGTGCTATTAATTATAACCCTCACATTTATTTCCTCCTTTGAGGGGGGAGGGGGAGAAACTTAGTGTTCTCTGACAACCAGTACAAAAAAGTAAACTGAACCTTGCAAAGGTAAAAACATAAGAGTCTTCAATGTGGCTCAAATCCCAAGAGTCCTTAACTACTAATATTTTTAGAAATCTAAGGAAAAGTGTAACATTTTCAAGAGTAACACAAAAGTATTTGCATAAAACTATGCAACTGTAAATGTATCCCATACAGGGATTCACATATCAAGTCAAACAGGTACTGAAAGCCAAAAATCAACTGGCCCATGCTTAATTTGACATTTGGACAGTGAGTGGTATGCTTGTAAACTGTTAGTTCAAGAAGTTTTGCAAGATACTGAGCAACACACATCAGTGCATGAATAGCTGGAGCTGGTGCATCTTGCTGATGCAGAGAATTTTTCCCCAAGCATTTGCAGGGACTTAAGATACATTTGAGACTCAGCAACCCGGGTCGGCAAAAATGATGAACTTACTCAAAAGAAGTGTGTTCTGCATGGATAACCCAGTGACAGTGCTGACTAAGTCATGAACTTCATCAGCATTAGATATGATATCACTAACACTCTGATCATCTGGTTGAATGCTACCATCTTCATCTTCTACTTTGTTATTTGCATCTGCTCCAACCTCTTCTTCCTCTGCTATTGGTGGGATGCCAGACAGGTGGGAGAAGGATGTCTTGACAGGACTGACGGGTGTCCTGGTATCAAAGGGGGAATTTGCTGAAGGAGTAAAGAAATGGTGTAATTTCTGCTGTTTACATTGACTTTTTCAAGTAAAATGACAACATAATTATACACAATTAAGCAAACTATGCAAACACAACTTGTCCCCAAAATCCCCCTTGATGTAGTTTAAAACTTGCACAACATTATATCATTTTATCTATATTTCTGTTACAGTAATACAGAATCATGAAGTTAGAATATACTATTTTATTAATAATCATAGAAAATTATGTTTCATACTTAAGCAAACTATGCAAACACAACTTGTCCCCAAAATCCCCCTTGATGTAGTTTAAAACTTGCACAACATTATATCATTTTATCTATATTTCTGTTACAGTAATACAGAATCATGAAGTTAGAATATACTATTTTATTAATAATCATAGAAAATTATGTTTCACACGGCATCAGTTATAAGATTATTTTCATTTTCAAACAATCTTTTCCTCTATTCTATATTCCATCCATCTTCTATGAATCACTAAAATGTCAGGGTATAGCACTCACTGTATATTCACTGAAAATTGATTCAAATTATTTTTGAGGTACTTCATTTGGATTTTTTTTTTTCACAAAAGAACAAAAAGTCCTGAACTTCAAGAGACATGCAGAAATCCCAAGCTTCCTTTGAAATGCCATGTGAATATTACCCATGCCCCCATCATGATGCCCGATACAATATTAACTTTACCAGAGAGTAAAGCTGATTACTTCTTCACAAAAATTTTGATTTTAAAAAATTCAAAAATCAAAAACACAATTGGTTAGTAGTTTATGTTACATATACTTTTGACAGATTGTCCCACCTTTTAATCACAGATAAATCTATTTCTTACCATCAACCTCACTCTGGATAGCAGCTGGTGTAGCAACATCCACTGCCTCTTCCACAGATCCCTCCTCCACTGCTAAATCATCCTTACGAGGACGAGGCAGGCCCTCTGCATTGTGGGCCAGTTTGCCATACTGCACAAGGGTATTTATAATCTCCAGTAGTTGTCGCAGTCTGGAGCAAAAGTTTTCCAAGTGTCCAAAGAGGGACTCCTCATCAGCAATGGATACTCCATGTTCTGAGTCTCCTTGATGGGAAAAATTTTCATTGAAAATTATTATTTATTTTTTTTTTATTTCATTTTAATACTCTAGGATGGAGGTTGTAACTTCAACAGTTCACCTGCATCTGTTTAATTCCATCAAATATTCACCAAAGGAGAAGAAATCTTAAAATTAAAGCAGTCAAGTTTGAGATATTGGTTTAAATGCAAAACTCCACAAAAGTGTATTTGATAGAAACCATCTCCCAGCCCATGTGTATGTTTAACAATGTCCAAAGTAATAATGGAGACATTTTACAAAAGTGTAAGGCATTCAAATTTTTCTTTTTTTGTACGACACAGATATTAAATATCATTTTTTGTAATGTAAGAGGTTAACAGGGAGACAAATAGCAATACAGAATATGCCTCTTTATCAGCATCTTTCATTCCAATACCTTTGGAGTATGGCATGAGAGAAATCTAGTATTCAAAACTACATTTTCTAAGTACAAAAGATATTCTGTAATCTGTGGTACCTGTTACAGAAGGAGTCTTGGATGGTTTTCCATGTGATACCCCAGTCCTGGCAGCACCTTTGGTCTGACGATTTGGCGTTGCCCCTCCCAGTGAACTGATAGAAGGAAAGGTGGTCAGGGTGTAAACACCACCAAGACTGTCTCTGACATTTCTAACCATGTCCTTATAAGCAGTCTGTGTACAAATAAAAAGTAAGATCAAATTTCAGCAGGTAAGCTGGCATAGAAACAAATTTGACATTTTTCTCATAACTGTAGTAATTACATTTATTCATAACAAAATGAAATGTAAGAATGTACAAGCACTTGATAAGAAAGGATGGCTGGTTGATCTAAAAATTTTTACCTCCAAAAATGGCCTAAGTAAATTTAAACAAAAACATTTACATGATTCTAGTAACTTTACCTTCTCTTCAAATCTATAAAAAAGAAATAACCAGCATTGTATTAAAAGTTGATATCATATGGTATTTTAGTAAAAACAAATCAAATTTTCAATACAATTTCTCATGTCCAACTATTAATTTAAAGGAACATGTATGAAAAGGGGGAACACTTGTAAATTAGATCCAGTTAATATCTTTGTTCAACTTACATAGAGCTGGACACAAGCCTTCAACTTCCCAAAGAGAGTATCACTGTCAGGAATATCTTTAACATCTTTTTTCCTGCTAGTTTTAGTTCTATCAGTTGGTTCAGTTGCTTTTACTCTAATTCTAACTTCCTCAAACAAGACAGACCAGAGTATATCTTCTTGGCTTCCATTTAATGTATCTCCCTGAATGTACTCCTTGCAAGCATTCACAATCTGGTTTGTTATCTGAAGAAAAAAAACACATAGGGGAAAAACAATATTAAAGTGGACCAACCGCAGAAGGGAGAGGGAGTCACATTATTGGCTCCTCCAGCCAATAAAGTTGATGTGTAACAGCTCATTTTCTAACCAATAATGGAAATGCTGTGTTTAAAAGTCACAGTGCTCCAACAAAGAGTACAAAGAAAATGGCTCAGACACTATCCAACAATTCAGTCTTAACTTTCAATGCCATCAATAGCTGCATCTCTTCAAAATACAATGCGCAATGAGCCATGGACGTTGCATCATTGAAAATGTTGAAAGTTTGGGTGAACAAATTATTCTTGAGAAACAAGCAACTGAATTTCTATCCATGGGAAACTTAATTCTTGAAAAGTAGGCTCCCACACTGCCTTATTTTTTGATAATCCATCACCCTGTTCCAATAAATATTAGTTTTAAAAGTATGAATTTTTCTTACAAACAAATGCAGTATTTCTCTTTAAGTCCGGCTGGTCATGCTTGTAAATTTGAAAAGCAAATGTACAATAATTCTAAAAGCATTTGAACCCAGAGTATGTGTGACAGATGATACCAGCTGTGGAAGTTAAAAAACCATGCACCAAGATTATTTTTGGCAAAGCATGGGAGCTCTACTATGACAATTTGTCTAGGGTCTTAGTAGGCCTACAGTAAGATGGCAACTTTACTCTCACATAACAGAAGAAAAAAGACTAACCTTGACGAATAACAATCCTAGATAACCACTCCTGGCATAGAACCGAGATATGGAGTCCATCTGTTTTACATTATTCATCAAGCCAGGTAAAGCATTATGCAGCATACTAGAAGGTGTTGCTCCGTTGTAAAGCTGTTCAAAGTATCTTCTTAGTGACTCTAAGTATTTGACTTTATCTTTGGTTTCATTGGCTGCATCTGTAATGCTATAAAAAGAGAAGCATGAAAAAGTTATCAGAAATCAAATATGAACACTGAAATAGTTACAGTAGAACCTTAAAATAAAGGTAGTAATTCAGTAGTTATTAAGAACTCTTCCTCCAGCATTGTATATGCTAGGTTTTACAAAACAAGAGATGAGATAGTATTTAATTTATTTGCTGGTAAGAGCAAATAATGAGGAATATCAATGCAGAACAAATGAAGAAAATTGATTTTTGTGTCCAACTCCACTTATCCAACCCACCCCACAAAAAAGGGATTGACTTAAATTATCATCACCCACCACCCACACTATGATGTACAATTCTGAATGAAATGTGTAATTCAATTTAGAAGTCAAAACATGACTATGCCAAATAAGTCTGCATCCAAAGTGCCACGCCTCAGTTCCCCTCAAAGATCTTATTTATAACTCTCCCACCAACAGAAAAACCGAAACACCTTGCTTCAGAGTGTTCATCCATTTTTAAGGCAGGTTTCATAAATTGTTCATCCTTAAAGATCTAATGAGAGCACAAATGATTCTGATTTGTCATTCTGATAAATCTCTGAATATCAAATTTCTTGACAAAGTGTGCACAGCAAAATATAAACAATATTCAAAAACAGATTTGCTTCACCTTTCATACATTGAACTTTTTTAATTTTTTGAAAACTAATAGTAAAAAACATTATTTCCATAAAAGCTTCCAATCAATACCTAGCATCAATGGCCTTCCATTTCTTGAGCACTTTTGACTTTGATGTAATGAGAACACCTATGACCATCTTGCACTCCTTTCCTTTCAGCTGTTCCATGATGCTGGAGAGCATCCTCTGTCGACGGCGCCATCGGTCTAGCTCAGACAAAGGTCCTGAAGAAGGGTCCATAAACCTGCAGAAGGAAATGTCAATATTTGTAGAAGACTTTCTTCAAAAAACTAATCCATTTTTATTTGTTATGAAAAAAAATTTGTTTTACTAACAAAATCACTTCTTTAAACTTTTGCATTGGCTGTAATTTTATTGCTAATATGTTAAGAACAAATGTGATATTTTCAACTCCACGGTAACAAAACTGACTTTGAATTACATATGATTTACAGTACATAAAAAACGTACTCTGTGATAATTGTTAAGCTAAATAATTTGCAAGTGGTGTGAAGAAGAACAAAACAGGTTTTCAAAAGAGTGAATGGGAGTGGTATTGCAGTTGAAGAATACAAACACACCATTCTAGATAATACCATTCTGTATTTCCACTATAACAACACAAGAAACAAAAAGAAACTGTCACATTTTTAGCTGCAAACATTTTTATGGCTGGTATTTCCAATTACCTCCTGTTGTCAAACCTGTCATAACCAACTTGGGTAAAAGAATCAGGCCCCCTCATTGATTTGTTTAGGTCAGGTTAGGTTAGAAGAAGTTTTACAGCCCAGTTTCCAACCAATTGGTTCAAGTCGAGCTGGCCACGGCTTTTTTCAGTTGTGGCTCACTGGCTTGTTCAATTCCATTGCTTATGCTGAACATCAAGCTAGTGGTTTTGGATTTTTTTTTTGGGGGGGGGTGAGGGCTTCCTATTGGCACACCACAGCTTTTCAGTGTGCCATGTACTGTATGGGCAACTTTCAATAATGCAAGTTTTCTGGAGCCAAGATGAGCTTCAAGTCTGCCCTAGAATTGAGCTGCACAGCATTAAGAGGATCAGTTTTGGTTTGAGTTTTTCTAAATTCTACCTAATGGGTATTTCCTCCACAGGCTCCACTGTTTAGTTACAGTAGTACATACTTTCACCTGTAACTTTCCATTTTTGAAAAAACTGTCAATTGTAAGCTTTTTCAATATTTTTCTTCTACACACAAACCTTTCATCCCCTCCATCAGCAAGGGCATTATCGATGGTACTAATCCATTCATTCACAAGTGATTCATATTCTGTTATAATACTCTGGTCGTAAGATGTAGTCCTGTGTTTGCTGAATTCATTGCTGACAAGGTTATCTGGTCTCCGCAAAACCTAAACAAACAACAATGGCATTTAATGTGAACAGGTATGACATGATATTTCATATTTCAAAACTGATGAAAATAACTTGCAACATACAATGTCCAAAACAAAGTATTACTCAGTGCTTCTGAACCTTAAGGATACATATTTTCACTCAAACCATGAACTTCTATTTACTCATCTAGTTGTGCTCCTCAGTATTTTGGCCAAAGCAAACTGTTGAAAAATAAGGACAATATCTTCAAAATTAGTAGGCCTACTACTGTAAACAAAACGTAGTGCAGGTTTGTTATCAAACATGCAAAGACAAAGCACAACTATAAACTTTAATGTGAAGCTAAATTTAGTTGATTACAGTTCTACACCCAATAAAGCTTACACTATAACAGACAAAGACTGTGTGAGGTGTTTCTGGAAAGGGGAATTATGAAAAAAATTGTGAGATTTAGCTGTTGCTTCATAATTACGTAGATTTGGGGAACTGCTCTTGTAAAGTGAGTACACAGTCTGATATTGCAGACGAGATAAAATTAAATAGAGTAAAAAGTTTGACATTTTAACTGTACAGCTATATGTAATATCTAGAAACTAGCTGACTGAAAACTGTAAAGCAGATTGAAAAATATGCTTAAGTTTGGAAAGCGGGCAGGTATGCCATTAAAGGGCAAAAACATAGCTAGAGAGCTTGTGAAATTTAATTAAACTGTCATACAGTACGTTCAACAACAAATGCTGCACAACAAAAACATGTAAACTATGCATATATGGTACTGTATCTACTTTTCTCTCTGTTTTCCAAACACAATCACCAAATAAGCAAATGTTGTAATTTTTTATGTTTGTGCTTTGAAAGACATCATGACATGTCCAAAAACAACAGCTTTTGGAAGAAGTCCACACTTGGAGGTGAAGATAGTTCTGTTTTTTTTTTTTTGGCAAGTCCATAACAACAATCTGAGGGGACCTCACCCTAAACATAGTGTAATATTATACACTATGTTTTTAGTCTTCAGACAAAAAAGGTTCATTACGTTATCTAATGCCAGAGAGACACATAGACCTACACTGGTAGTACAGATGATTTAGGATAATAACAGCCACATGCACTTAATAATTAGACAAAATGAGTAAATTTGATTATTTTGAAATGTAATGTTCCATTTACCCAACAAAACAGTACATAAAGCAGTTGCCAGATATTACAACAAATGATGGGGGAACTCAAGGCATGATTGTAATTGGTTGTGATGTATAACAAGAAAAAATAAAATTTAACTAAAAATGTAATTTGCACTTGTTGTTCTCATAATGTATATAAATTACAGCAACCTCGGACACCCAACAGACCTGTAACCTGCAAGGCCTACATGAGTGCATGCCCTGAGAAGATTCTTTAAAGGTACAGTACAGTACACTAATACATAGCACAGTGTATCTCATGGCTATTGTAGTTTCATGGAAACATGACCTTGGACAAATTATACCATTCATGTAAAAGCTTTTCTTGTTTACTGAGAAGGAAATTTATCAGTTAAATGAAGAACTGCAAAGTAAGTAACACAGCCAAATTTAAAGTATGAAAAGGATTAAAGGAACAGCACATACAGTATACTGTAAATCTATGATCTAATATAACATTTTTCAAAGGTGCAAAACACTGAAATCAAAAAGTTCAAGCATGCAACTGTTTACTCATGCCAACTGGACACATTAATTATCTACATAAAAAGTTAACTGATAGCCATGCAAAACATTTGCTAGTACTCTACATGTATAAAATCATTTAATACTTACCACAGAATGTGGGTAATTAAATTTTCCCCATCGCTGGTGGTATCAAAATGTAGTCATAAATTATTTCAAATGGCATCAAAAAAATTGACTGACCAGTGACATCAACCATGAAAAATTCATTCCTTTGAACATTAGGCCTACCGCCACCAAGATGCATCACATGATAATATTAAACTGCCTTTAACATTTGCAGTGCATTCTGTATAAATTTACAATTTAAAATTGGTCAACACATCCACATTTATAAAACAGTTATTTTCCCTTTTAAGAGTATGTGTTCATGAGCACGAAAAATCCCAACTTACAGTACTTAGTCCATATAACTGTGAGTTTTAAGGACCTGGGTAAAAAGAAATCTTGAGGATAAAGTTTTTTCCAACTACTAGAACACACAACCTGGTATGTTTGAAAATGCTTGTCACTACAATTCCCATAATCCACAAAAAGTTTCAAATGTTACTGTATCATCTTGCGATCCTCTCTCCCACCCCAATCTTTACGTAGGGATACCAACTGTCATGAAAGACAAGACTGTCCCATTTTTGCAAGGAAATGAGAGCATCCCGGTCAGTACTTAAGGCAAATTGTTCTAACTTTCCCACTTCCAGCTAACAGAAATATGGTAACCCTATTTTTACAGACCCACCGGTACCACCACACACTTCCTCAATTCAAACACTGATGTTCCTCAATTGAGACTATATTTTTTTATGAACTATCAGAGTGCAAAGCACTTGTTTTGAAACAGTTACAGCAACACACTTCATTTTCAGGACTGCCAATTGCAGACTTTTTTGGTCAGTTAAGTTCAACTCTGTGTAACTTGGAGAAATAAAGCAAAGCACTGTCACCAAGTTCTTTCATGAGAAGGAAATAGTTACTGGCTGCGATAAATCAGCAAACCTGGAAGAATTAACATTAAAATTAAAATATTTCCTCCCAGAAACAAATTTATTGCATGTGCCTAAATAATTTCTCTAAGGTAAAATTATAACAAAATTGGAAGCTTTTCTGACCTTCCTGCAAGCTATGCATGCTTTTTGCACCCTTTTTCACACCAACTGGATATTTTAAAATTTTCATCCCCACTACAGAAATCATCTCTCCAAGTCCTAAGTAGCTGTTTACAAGGTCAGTTGTTTATCAGGAATGTAAAACATTTTGTGCATCAGTTGAAACACCTCTTCGTCAAAACTTGGAAGAGCATGACGACTGGCCTTTACCATACAGGATGTCCATTTGTCCAGTTTTTGCTGGAGAATCTGGCCTTCAGGCATATTGTCTTCCATTCTGGTTCACACTTTGCCTGACATTTAATATTCTTTGATCCATTTTTAAAGGTAAAGAGCAGTCTCCCAAACTTATTTTGAAGAAATAGCTAAATAACACAATTTTCCTCTTTTTCTCTTCAAAGTATCTTTCATTACATTTTATTACTTTACTAATTGCATATTCAAGGTAAATCAAGCAGTTATTTCTAGTAAATTTCACATTTGATGACAAAAAATGTTGTCACATAACTGATCTAAACAGCCAATCATGAAACTGGACAGTCTATTACACCTCTTCAATATGGGATGACTGCTCTTGCCCTTTAAATGAGTATTTTAATTTCTTGATTCTTATCATGTACAGCTTGTAAACACCAGGAAAGATTGTTGAAGGGCCAATCTCACCCCAAACTACAATTTTGGTATGGAGGTACCAAAATTCTCAATTGGCTCAGCTCTCTAATTGACAGCTAATTCAAACAATGCAGAGTACCAAAGCTTGTATTACACTGCATGAATGGTACTGAAAGTGTTTTGATTTAACTGAGTTTTTCTATACTGACCTTGAAGCAATAAACTGAGATTGTATCTGGATGAGGATGAATATCAGACAATTGTGGGAGGAGTTTAAGTAAGAAGGTTAGGAGAATTGGTACTGTTTGGGTTGAGAGAACTGGGCCTTTAATGTTACTGGCCACCTAAGGGGGTTTCTGGTACTGTACAATCAGGGCCTGAGGAGCAAATTTTGAAATGGGAGGTGGGGAGGGGGGGGGGGCTAATCATCAAAGTGGCCCATCATGTTCAAAAATATATAGGCCTAGCAATGTAAGGTGGCCCAAAACATCAACAGCAAAAAACGGAAGGGGGGGGGGCTACAGTAATACCCCACTGTCCATCCCCTTCTTTTCTGTGAACAGAGAATGGCCACCCTACTCACTCATGCCCAGGAATATGAGGGTGCATCTTATGATGAACCATAAGTGCATTGCTGCCTGGCTCTCACTGCTTATAGTACACAACAATAAGGCATGTGATAATCCACAATAGCTCTTACAGTAGTTCTAGGCTGCTGTGGATGCTATAAATTTCTCAGTTCTCATGCTTAAAAAGGATACACATCTTAAATTTACAACACAGAGGTCTAATATTTGAAATTATTATGTTTTTTATTCACGATAGACTAGCCTAAGTGTGCCCAACTGTTAGTCCTTGATAAGTATGATAGCCGTTGGCTATGACCCATGTTATTGGCTCACCTGTTGTCTACTTGATGATGGGACATTGACAGTCTCAGCTAAAATATTTGCATATTTTTCCAAGTTTGTTAAGCACTGATTGACATTTTCTTCACTGCACTTTCCCCAGTCTTTTTGGGCTTTTAGCAAGGGCAAGAATATATCTGAGAGGAGAGTATTCAGATTATCAAGAACACTGTGTCTGAGTTCACCACAGAATATGTCTTTTTCCATCCGAACTGGATCAACTTCACGAGAGACATCATGTCTTAGAAAGTAAAGACAGGTCGTTTCTTCAATGTTGACACCCTTCAAAGTTGCCAGAGAACTAACCACATGCAACTGTCGAGTACTTTGAAGTCCCGATGGATTCACAGACGTACTCTGAGGTCTGTCAGAATAAAAGAAAAGTTTGTTCGTACCCCCTGCTCCTAAAAATTGGTTTATCAAGTCGAGGGTCTGCGGCTCACACAAGAAGTCTTCCAACAATGTTGGGTTGTCACCGAAGCCACCGATGTGAAATGACTCTTGGATTTTTGTGGCAATCCACCAATGTCTTTCATCCATTTTTGAACCAAACGCTGTCTTTCAATCGAAAATTTACACAGACATTCTTTCCATAAATGTGATTCGAACTAAACGAGTAACTTCCGCCAAAATGTTAGTGAGACCTGTGAGAGAAAAATGTTTACTGTACGCCGCCATTTTGATAATCGTTGTCCGTAACAACAAAATGACCCGGATATGGCCTGTGCGTACGCCCTGGCCTTGGAATCTCAAGGCAGTTCAGTTTGATCTGTTTGCATAGTCCCCAAAATACCAAGCCTGGTACGTAGTTAAGTCCGAGGCACTAGATTATTGATTACCACAAGTCAAAGTTGTCACCCAGCTGAAGTTAGCAGAATATTCTGCCGACAGAATATTCTGCCGCAGATTTCCTGAAGTTAGCCGAATATTCTGCTGGCAGAATATTCTGCCTTATATTTCCTTAAGATAGCCTGATGTTCTGCTGGCAGTATTATTTCGTACTGTGTAACAGGAAAATGTGTTCCCATGGAGGATCTGTCCCCTGTGAAAAGTGACCTGACGCCAAAGGAATGTTTCAAGCTAGAAATTAAGAAAATTAGAAAGAGACAGTTTTTAACTAGGCCCGCTCTTTAAACTAACACAACTTAGCCCATATCTAATAACGGGGACATAATAGAAGTACGATGTACCCCACTTTTGCCCATCGTACCCCCTTCCCACTTAAAAATGGTAGGCAGGGATTCGGCTAGCAGTGTTTTTTTTTTTTAATTTAATTAAGAGGAATGAGAAACCATATATTAATGGATACAACAAGGTTGGTGAATTTAAATGAATCTTTTTTTTTGCATAACTTAAGCCATTATCAATGCAAATATGCAAATTAGGTGACGTAATCATTTTCGTCATTTCTTCATACAAAAACTATCTACAACCGCATGATTTGTGTTTAAAGGTACAGGATATTATATTTAAACGGTTTTTCTTTCATTCCTAGTATAATCGAATTTAAGGTTGTGTGTTTATGATTTTATTTTCAGACCCATAGTTTTCTGGTTTAAAATCACAAATTTGGAAAGATTTTGACCCATTTTGGAAGATTTTAGCTTAAATGTCACTAACGTCCCTCCCGCCCTACCACTAGTTCCTCTCTCGTAATATTCAGAAGAAAAAATGGGTTGGGTAACCTATTTGTTATTCCCGAACCTTTTTTCTAATTTTGGGACCATTTTTAGCACTTTTTGAACTTTTTGACCTACTAAGTGAAGTCTGTTTGTGGAGTGTACGGCATGACAAGTTTATTTATTTATTTATTTATTTTTTTGAAAAATGTCTCCTTTGGGTAACTTTTCAATGCCCTCATGATTTGCATAAAATCTTAAATTATCATTCAATAATTTTTTAAAAAGACCTATAGGGTCCCGATGCTTCAGACGTCCTTTAAAAAAATTAGCTAAATAAAGAAAAAAATTCACTAAATAATTTAATGATTTCAAAGTAATAATATTTAGGGTATGGTTACCAATATATTTGGCTAACAAATCGTCTTTGTGCTGGCTTTTCGATACCCTCATGATTCACATAGCATCATAAATTATCATTCACTAACTTTTTGTAAAAATCCATAGGGTCCCGATGCCTAAAAACGACGTTTAAAAATGCGATCGTACTTCAGCATTTACCATGAAAATTATATGATTGTATTTTGGGGTAAGCTTTGTGTGGCCTTTAAGAGAATTTATCGTGCTTGTGCTGAAAATTCCATCAATTCATCATCAATTCTAAGTAAAAAATAGTCCAACTACACCAAATTTTAGTACATTTAAAGGGTCATGATATGCAATAACTAAATTTTAAAGACGGTGGCCCAAATTTAAATGTCCTTTTAAATTTCCTAAGTAATGATAATTTTTTTGTATGTTTACCGGTGTATTTGGCTAACAAATCGTCTTTGTGCTGGCTTTTCGATACCCTCATGATTCACATAACATCATAAGTTATCATTCACTAACTTTTTGGAAAAATCCATAGGGTCCCGATGCCTAAAGACGACGTTTAAAAAATGATAGCGCACTTCACCATTTACCATGAAAATGATTTGATTGTATTTTGGGGTAAGCTCTGTGTGGCCTTTAAGGTAATATATATCGTGCTTGTGCTGACAATTCCATCAATTCATCATCAATTCTACGTTAAAAATAGTCCAACTACACCAAATTTTAATATATTTAAAGGGTCATGATATGCAATAACGAAATTTTAAAGACAGTGGCCCAAATTTAAATGTCCTTTTAAATGTCCTAAGTAATGATAATTTTTTTGTATGTTTACCGGTGTATTTGGCTAACAAATCGTCTTTGTGCTGGCTTTTCGATACCCTCATGATTCACATAACACCATAAATTATCATTCACTAAATTTTTGGAAAAATCCATAGGGTCCCGATGCCTGAAAACGACGTTCAAAAATGAGGGCGCAACCTAGCATTTACCATGAAAATTATATGATTGTATTTTGGGGTAACTTTTGTGTGGCCTTTAAGCTTACATATCGTGCTTGTGCTGACACTTCCATCAATTCATCATCAATTCCAAGTAAAAAATAGTCCAACTACACCAAACTTTAGAACATTTAAAGGGTCATGATATGCAATAACTAAATTTTAAAGACGGTGGCCCAAATTTAAATGTCCTTTTAAATTTCCTAAGTAAAGATATTTTTTGTATGTTTACCGGTGTATTTGGCTAACAAATCGTCTTTGTGCTGGCTTTTCGATACCCTCATGATTCACATAACATCATAAATTATCATTCACTAAATTTTTGGAAAAATCCATAGGGTCCCGATGCCTGAACACGACGTTTAAAAATGAGGGCGCAACTCAGCATTTACCATGAAAATTATATGAATGTATTTTGGGGTAAGCTCTGTGTGGCCTTTAAGGTAATATATATCGTGCTTGTGCTGACAATTCCATCAATTCATTATCAATTCTAAGTTAAAAATAGTCCAACTACACCAAATTTTAATATATTTAAAGGGTCATGATATGCAATAACTAAATTTTAAAGACGGTGGCCCAAATTTAAATGTCCTTTTAAATTTCCCAAGTAATGATAACTTTTTTGTATGTTTACCGGTGTATTTGGCTAACAAATCGTCTTTGTGCTGGCTTTTCGATACCCTCATGATTCACATAACACCCTAAATTTTCATTCACTAAATTTTTGGAAAAATCCATAGGGTCCCGATGCCTGAAAACGACGTTCAAAAATGAGGGCGTACTTCAGCATTTACCATAAAAATTATATGATTGTATTTTGGGGTAACCTTTGTGTGGCCTTTAAGGTAATATATCGTGCTTGTGCTGACAATTCCATCAATTCATCATCAATTCTAAGTAAAAAATAGTCCAACTACACCAAATTTTAGTACATTTAAAGGGTCATGATATGCAATAACTAAATTTTAAAGACGGTGGCCAAAATTTAAATGTCCTTTTAAATTTCCTAAGTAAAGATATTTTTTTTGTATGTTTACCGGTGTATTTGGCTAACAAATCGTCTTTGTACTGGCTTTTCGATACCCTCATGATTCACATAACACCATAAATTATCATTCACTAACTTTTTGGAAAAATCCATAGGGTCCCGATGCCTGAAAACGACGTTCAAAAATGAGGGCGTACTTCAGCATTTACCATGAAAATTATATGATTGTATTTTGGGGTAACCTTTGTGTGGCCTTTAAGCTAATATATCGTGCTTGTGCTGACAATTCCATCAATTCATCATCAATTCTAAGTTAAAAATAGTCCAACTACACCAAATTTTAATATATTTAAAGGGTCATGATATGCAATAACTAAATTTTAAAGACGGTGGCCCAAATTTAAATGTCCTTTTAAATCTCCTAAGTAATGATAATTTTTTTGTATGTTTACCGGTGTATTTGGCTAACAATTCGTCTTTGTCCTGGCTCTTTGATACCCTCATGATTCACATTACATCATAAATTATCATTCACTAACTTTTTGGAAAAATCTATAGGGTCCCGATTCCTGAAAACGACGTTCAAAAATGAGGGCGCAACTCAGCATTTACCATGAAAATTATATGATTGTATTTTGGTGTAACCCTTGTGTGGCCTTTAAGCTAATATATCGTGCTTGTGCTGACAAATCCATCAATTCATCATCAATTCTAAGTAAAAAATAGTCCAACTAATTCAAATTTTAATATATTTAAAGGGTCATGATATGCAATAACTAAATTTTAAAGACAGTGGCCCGAATTTAAATGTCCTTTTAAATTTCCCAAGTAATGATAATTTTTTTTGTATGTTTACTGGTGTATTTGGCTAACAAATCGTCTTTGTGCTGGCTTTTCGATACCCTCATGATTCACATAACATCATAAATTATCATTCACTAAATTTGTGAAAAAATCCATAGGGTCCCGATGTCTGAAAACGACGTTCAAAAATGAGGGCGCAACTCAGCATTTACCATGAAAATTATATGATTGTATTTTGGGGTAACCTTTGTGTGGCCTTTAAGCTAATATATCGTGCTTGTGCTGACAATTCCATCAATTCATCATCAATTCCAAGTAAAAAATAGTCCAACTACACCAAATTTTAATATATTTAAATTGTCATGATATGCAATAACTAAATTTTAAAGACGGTGGCCCAAATTTAAATGTCCTTTTAAATTTCCTAATTAATGATAATTTCTTTGTATGTTTACTGGTGTATTTGGCTAACAATTCGTCTTTGTGCTGGCTTTTCGATACCCTCATGATTCACATAACATCATAAATTATCATTCACTAACTTTTTGGAAAAATTTATAGGGTCCCGATGCCGGAAAACGACGTTTAAAAATGAGGGCGCACTTCAGCATTTACCATGAAAATTATATGATTGTATTTTGGGATAAGCTTTGTGTGGCCTTTAAGCTAATATATCGTGCTTGTGCTGACAATTCCATCAATTCATCATCAATTCTAAGTTTAAAATAGTCCAACTACACCAAATTTTAATATATTTAAAGGGTCATGATATGCAATAACTAAATTTTAAAGACAGTGGCCCGAATTTAAATGTCCTTTTAAATTTCCCAAGTAATGATAATTTTTTTGTATGTTTACCGGTGTATTTGGCTAACAAATCGTCTTTGTGCTGGCTTTTCGATACCCTCATGATTCACATAACATCATAAATTATCATTCACTAACTTTTTGGAAAAATCCATAGGGTCCCGATGCCTGAAAACGACGTTTAAAAATGAGGGCGCAACTCAGCATTTACCATGAAAATTATATGATTGTATTTTGGGGTATCCTTTGTGTGGCCTTTAAGCTAATATATCGTGCTTGTGCTGACAAATCCATCAATTCATCATCAATTCTAAGTAAAAAATAGTCCAACTAATTCAAATTTTAATATATTTAAAGGGTCATGATATGCAATAACTAAATTTTAAAGACAGTGGCCCGAATTTAAATGTCCTTTTAAATTTCCCAAGTAATGATAATTTTTTTTGTATGTTTACCGGTGTATTTGGCTAACAAATCGCCTTTGTGCTGGCTTTTCGATACCTTCATGATTCACATAACATCATAAATTATTATTCACTAAATTTGTGGAAAAATCCATAGGGTCCCGATGTCTGAAAACGACGTTCAAAAATGAGGGCGCAACTCAGCATTTCCCATGAAAATTATATGATGGTATTTTTGGGTAACCTTTGTGTGGCCTTTAAGCTAATATATCGTGCTTGTGCTGACAATTCCATCAATTCATCATCAATTCAAAGTAAAAAATAGTCCAACTACACCAAATTTTAATATATTTAAAGGGTCATGATATGCAATAACTAAATTTTAAAGACGGTGGCCCAAATTTAAATGTCCTTTTAAATTTCCTAAGTAATGATAATTTCTTTGTATGTTTACTGGTGTATTTGGCTAACAAATCGTCTTTGTGCTGGCTTTTCGATACCCTCATGATTCACATAACATCATAAATTATCATTAACTAAATTTTTGGAAAAATCCAATGGGTCCCGATGCCTGAAAACGACGTTCAAAAATGAGGGCGTACTTCAGCATTTACCATGAAAATTATATGATTGTATTTTGGGGTAACCTTTGTGTGGCCTTTAAGCTAATATATCGTGCTTGTGCTGACAATTCCATCAATTCATCATCAATTCTAAGTTAAAAATAGTCCAACTACACCAAATTTTAATATATTTAAAGGGTCATGATATGCAATAACTAAATTTTAAAGACGGTGGCCCAAATTTAAATGTCCTTTTAAATTTCCTAAGTAATGATAATTTCTTTGTATGTTTACTGGTGTATTTGTCTAACAAATCGTCTTTGTGCTGGCTTTTCGATACACTCATGATTCAAATAACATCATAAATTATCATTCACTAACTTTTTGGAAAAATCCATAGGGTCCCAATGCCTAGAAACGACGTTTAAAAATGAGGGCGCACTTCAGCATTTGCCATGAAAATTATATGATTGTATTTTGGGATAAGCTTTGTGTGGCCTTTAAGCTAATATATCGTGCTTGTGCTGACAATTCCATCAATTCATCATCAATTCAAGGTAAAAAATAGTCCAACTAAACCAAATTTTAGTACATTTAAAGGGTCATGATATGCAATAACTAAATTTTAAAGACAGTGGCCCGAATTTAAATGTCCTTTTACATTTCCTAAGTAATGATAATTTTTTGGTATGTTTACCGGTGTATTTGTCTAACAAATCGTCTTTGTGCTGGCTTTTCGATACACTCATGATTCAAATAACATCATAAATTATCATTCACTAACTTTTTGGAAAAATCCATAGGGTCCCAATGCCTACAAACGACGTTTAAAAATGAGTTCGCACTTCAGCATTTACCATGAAAATTATATGATTGTATTTTGGCATAAGCTTTGTGTGGCCTTTAAGCTAATATATCGTGCTTGTACTGACAATTCCATTAATTCATCATCAATTCTAAGTTAAAAATAGTCCAACTACACCAAATTTTAATATATTTAAAGGGTCATGATATGCAATAACTAAATTTTAAAGACGGTGGCTCAAATTTAAATGTCCTTTTAAATTTCCTAAGTAATGATATTTTTTTTGTATGTTTGCCGGTGTATTTGGCTAACAAATCTTCTTTGTGCTGGCTTTTCGATACCCTCATGATTCACATAACATCATAAATTATCATTCACTAAATTTTTGGAAAAATCCATAGGGTCCCGATGCCTGAAAACGACGTTTAAAAATGAGGGCGCAACTCAGCATTTACCATGAAAATTATATGATTGTATTTTGGGGTAACCTTTGTGTGGCCTTTAAGGTAATATATCGTGCTTGTGCTGACAATTCCATCAATTCATCATCAATTCCAAGTAAAAAATAGTCCAACTAAACCAAATTTTAGTACATTTAAAGGGTCATGATATGCAATAACTAAATTTTAAAGACAGTGGCCCGAATTTAAATGTCCTTTTAAATTTCCCAAGTAATGATAATTTTTTGGTATGTTTACCGGTGTATTTGTCTAACAAATCGTCTTTGTGCTGGCTTTTCGATACACTCATGATACACATAACATTATAAATTATCATTCACTAACTTTTTGGAAAACTCCATAGGGTCCCTATGACCCTTTAAATGTACTAAAATTTGAATTAGTTGGGCTATTTTTTACCTTGAATTGATGATGAATTGATGGAATTGTCAGCACAAGCAAGATATATTAGCTTAAAGGCCACACAAAGCTTACACCAAAATACAATCATATAATTTTCATGATAAATGCTGAAGTGCGCCCATATTTTTAAACGTCGTTTGTAGGCATTGGGACCCTATGGATTTTTCCAAAAAGTTAGTGAATGATAATTTATGATGTTATGTGAATCATGAGTGTATCGAAAAACCAGCACAAAGACGATTTGTTAGCCAAATACACCGGTAAACATACAAAAAAATTATCATTACTTAGGAAATTTAAAAGGACATTTAAATTCGGGCCATGGTATTTAAAATTTAGTTATTGCATATCATGACCCTTTAAATATATTAAAATTTGGTGTAGTTGGACTATTTTTAACTTAGAATTGATGATGACTTGATGGAATTGTCAGCACAAGCACGATATATTAGCTTAAAGGCCACACAAAGGTTACCCAAAATACAATCATCTAATTTTCATGGTAAATGCTGAAGTACGCCCTCATTTTTAAACGTCGTTTTCAGGCATCGGGACCCTATGGATTTTTCCAAAAATTTAGTGAATGATAATTTATGATGTTATGTGAATCATGAGGGTATCGGAAAGCCAGCACAAAGACGATTTGTTAGCCAAATACACCGGTAAACATACAAAAAAATTATCATTACTTAGGAAATTTAAAAGGACATTTAAATTTGGGCCACTGTCTTTAAAATTTAGTTATTGCATATCATGACCCTTTAAATATATTAAAATTTGGTGTAGTTGGACTATTTTTAACTTAGAATTGATGATGAATTGATGGAATTGTCAGCAAAAGCACGATATATTAGCTTAAAGGCCACACAAAGCTTATGCCAAAATACAATCATATAATTTTCATGGTAAATGCTGAAGTGCGCTCTCATTTTTAAACGTCGTTTGTAGGCATTGGGACCCTATGGATTTTTCCAAAAAGTTAGTGAATGATAATTTATGATGTTATTTGAATCATGAGTGTATCGAAAAGCCAGCACAAAGACGATTTGTTAGACAAATACACCGGTAAACATACCAAAAAATTATCATTACTTAGGAAATTTAAAAGGACATTTAAATTCGGGCCACTGTCTTTAAAATTTAGTTATTGCATATCATGACCCTTTAAATGTACTAAACTTTGGTTTAGTTGGACTATTTTTTACTTGGAATTGATGATGAATTGATGGAATTGTCAGCACAAGCACGATATATTAGCTTAAAGGCCACACAAAGGTTACCCCAAAATACAATCATATAATTTTCATGGTAAATGCTGAGTTGCGCGCTCATTTTTAAACGTCGTTTTCAGGCATCGGGAGGCTATGGATTTTTCCAAAAATTTAGCGAATGATAATTTATGATGTTATGTGAATCATAAGGGTATCGAAAAGCCAGCACAAAGACGATTTGTTAGCCAAATACACCGGTACACATGCAAAAAAAATATCATTACTTAGGAAATTTAAAAGGACATTTAAATTTGGGCCACCGTCTTTAAAATTTAGTTATTGCATATCATGACCCTTTAAATATATTAAAATTTGAATTAGTTGGACTATTTTTTACTTAGAATTGATGATGAATTGATGGAATTGTCAGCACAAGCACGATATATTAGCTTAAAGGCCACACAAAGGTTACCCCAAAATACAATAATATGATTTTCATGGTAAATGCTGAAGTACGCCCTCATTTTTAAACGTCGTTTTCAGGCATCGGGACCCTATGGATTTTTCCAAAAATTTAGCGAATGATAATTTATGATGTTATGTGAATCATGAGGGTATCGAAAAGCCAGCACAAAGACGATTTGTTAGCCAAATACACCGGTAAACATACCAAAAAATTATCATTACTTGGGAAATTTAAAAGGACATTTAAATTTGGGCCACTGTCTTTAAAATTTAGTTATTGCATATCATGACCCTTTAAATATATTAAAATTTGGTGTAGTTGCACTATTTTTAACTTAGAATTGATGATGAATTGATGGAATTGTCAGCAAAAGCACGATATATTAGCTTAAAGGCCACACAAAGCTTATGCCAAAATACAATCATATAATTTTCATGGTAAATGCTGAAGTGCGCCTTCATTTTTAAACGTCGTTTGTAGGCATTGGGACCCTATAGATATTTCCAAAAAGTTAGTGAATGATAATTTATGATGTTATGTGAATCATGAGGGTATAGAAAAACCAGCACAAAGACGATTTGTTAGCCAAATACACCGGTAAACATACAAAAAATTATCATTACTTAGGAAATTTAAAAGGACATTTAAATTTTGGCCACCGTCTTTAAAATTTGGTTATTGCATATCATGACCCTTTAAAAGTATTAAAATTTGATGTCGTTGGACTATTTTTTACTTAGAATTGATGATGAATTGATGGAATTGTCAGCACAAGCACGAGATATTACCTTTTAGGCCACACAAAGGTTACCCCAAAATACAATCATATAATTTTCATGGTAAATGCTGAAGTACGCCCTCATTTTTAAACGTCGTTTTCAGGCATCGGGACCCTATGGATTTTTCCAAAAAGTTAGTGAATGATTATTTATGATGTTATGTGAATCATAGGTGTATCGAAAAGCCAGCACAAAGACGATTTGTTAGCCAAATACAAAGGTTAACATACAAAAAAATTATCATTACTTAGGAAATTTAAAAGGACATTTAAATTTGGGCCACCGTCTTTAAAATTTGGTTATTGCATATCAGGACCCTTTAAATGTATTAAAATTTGGTGTAGTTGGACTATTTTTTACTTAGAATTGATGATGAATTGATGGAATTGTCAGCACAAGCACGATATATTAGCTTAAAGGCCACACAAAGGTTACCCCAAAATACAAACATATAATTTTCATGGTAAATGCTGAGTTGCGCCCTCATTTTTAAACGTCGTTTGTAGGCATCGGGACCCTATGGATTTTTCCAAAAAGTTAGTGAATGATTATTTATGATGTTATGTGAATCATAGGTGTATCGAAAAGCCAGCACAAAGACGATTTGTTAGCCAAATACACCGGTAAACATACAAAAAAATTATCATTACTTAGGAAATTTAAAAGGACATTTAAATTTGGGCCACTGTCTTTAAAATTTAGTTATTGCATATCATGACCCTTTAAATTTACTAAAATTTGGTTTAGTTGGACTATTTTTTACCTTGAATTGATGATGAATTGATGGAATTGTCAGCACAAGCACGATATATTAGCTTAAAGGCCACACAAAGGTTACCCCAAAATGGAATCATATCATTTTCATGGTAAATGCTGAAGTACGCCCTCATTTTTAAACGTCGTTTTCAGGCATCGGGACCCTATAGATATTTCCAAAAAGTTAGTGAATGATAATTTATGATGTTATGTGAATCATGAGGGTATAGAAAAACCAGCACAAAGACGATTTGTTAGCCAAATACACCGGGAAACATACAAAAAATTATCATTACTTAGGAAATTTAAAAGGACATTTAAATTTTGGCCACCGTCTTTAAAATTTGGTTATTGCATCATATCATGACCCTTTAAATGTATTAAAATTTGGTGTAGTTGGACTATTTTTTACTTAGAATTGATGATGAATTGATGGAATTGTCAGCACAAGCACGATATATTAGCTTAAAGGCCACACAAAGGTTACCCCAAAATACAATCATATAATTTTCATGGTAAATGCTGAGTTGCGCCCTCATTTTTAAACGTCGTTTGTAGGCATCGGGACCCTATGGATTTTTCCAAAAAGTTAGTGAATGATTATTTATGATGTTATGTGAATCATAGGTGTATCGAAAAGCCAGCACAAAGACGATTTGTTAGCCAAATACACCGGTAAACATACAAAAAAATTATCATTACTTAGGAAATTTAAAAGGACATTTAAATTTGGGCCACTGTCTTTAAAATTTAGTTATTGCATATCATGACCCTTTAAATTTACTAAAATTTGGTTTAGTTGGACTATTTTTTACCTTGAATTGATGATGAATTGATGGAATTGTCAGCACAAGCACGATATATTAGCTTAAAGGCCACACAAAGGTTACCCCAAAATGGAATCATATCATTTTCATGGTAAATGCTGAAGTACGCCCTCATTTTTAAACGTCGTTTTCAGGCATCGGGACCCTATAGATATTTCCAAAAAGTTAGTGAATGATAATTTATGATGTTATGTGAATCATGAGGGTATAGAAAAACCAGCACAAAGACGATTTGTTAGCCAAATACACCGGGAAACATACAAAAAATTATCATTACTTAGGAAATTTAAAAGGACATTTAAATTTTGGCCACCGTCTTTAAAATTTGGTTATTGCATCATATCATGACCCTTTAAATGTATTAAAATTTGGTGTAGTTGGACTATTTTTTACTTAGAATTGATGATGAATTGATGGAATTGTCAGCACAAGCACGATATATTAGCTTAAAGGCCACACAAAGGTTACCCCAAAATACAATCATATAATTTTCATGGTAAATGCTGAAGTACGCCCTTATTTTTAAACGTCGTTTTCAGGCATCGGGACCCTATGGATATTTCCAAAAAGTTAGTGAATGATAATTTATGATGTTATGTGAATCATGAGGGTATAGAAAAACCAGCACAGAGACGATTTGTTAGCCAAATACACCGGTAAACATACAAAAAATTATCATTACTTAGGAAATTTAAAAGGACATTTAAATTTGGGCCACCGTCTTTAAAATTTAGTTATTGCATATCATGACCCTTTAAATGTATTAAAATTTGGTGTAGTTGGACTATTTTTTACTTAGAATTGATGATGAATTGATGGAATTGTCAGCACAAGCACGATATATTAGCTTAAAGGCCACACAAAGGTTACCCCAAAATACAATCATATAATTTTCATGGTAAATGCTGAAGTACGCCCTTATTTTTAAACGTCGTTTTCAGGCATCGGCACCCTATGGATTTTTCCAAAAAGTTAGTGAATGATAATTTATGATGTTATGTGAATCATAGGTGTATCGAAAAGCCAGCACAAAGACGATTTGTTAGCCAAATACAAAGGTTAACATACAAAAAAATTATCATTACTTAGGGAATTTAAAAGGACATTTAAATTTGGGCCACCGTCTTTAAAATTTAGTTATTGCATATCATGACCCTTTAAATGTATTAAAATTTGATGTCGTTGGGCTATTTTTTACTTGGAATTGATGATGAATTGATGGAATTGTCAGCACAAGCACGATATATTAGCTTAAAGGCCACACAAAGGTTACCCCAAAATACAATCAAATAATTTTCATTGTAAATGCTGGAGTACGCCATCATTTTTAAACGTCGGTTTTAGGCATCGGGACCCTATGGATTTTTCCAAAAAGTTAGTGAATGATAATTTATGATGTTATGTGAATCATGAGGGTATTGAAAAGCCAGCACAAAGACGATTTGTTAGCCAAATACAAAGGTTAACATACATATAAATTTTCGTTACTTAGGAAATTTAAAAGGACATTTAAATTTGGGCGACCGTCTTTAAAATTTGGTTATTGCATATCAGGACCCTTTAAATGTATTAAAATTTGATGTCGTTGGACTATTTCTACTTGGAATTGATGATGAATTGATGGAATTGTCAGCACAAGCACGATATATTAGCTTAAAGGCCACACAAAGGTTACCCCAAAATACAAACATATAGTTTTCATGGTAAATGCTGGAGTACGCCCTCATTTTTAAACGTCGTTTTCAGGCATCGGGACCCTATAGATATTTCCAAAAAGTTAGTGAATGATAATTTATGATGTTATGTGAATCATGGGTGTATCGAAAAGCCAGCACAAAGACGATTTGTTAGCCAAATACAAAGGTTAACATACAAAAAAATTATCATTACTTAGGAAATTTAAAAGGACATTTAAATTTGGGCGACCGTCTTTAAAATTTGGTTATTGCATATCAGGACCCTTTAAATGTATTAAAATTTGATGTAGTTGGACTATTTCTACTTGGAATTGATGATGAATTGATGGAATTGTCAGCACAAGCACGATATATTAGCTTAAAGGCCACACACAGGTTACCCCAAAATACAATCATATAATTTTCATGGTAAATGCTGGAGTACGCCCTCATTTTTAAACGTCGTTTTCAGGCATCGGGACCCTATAGATATTTCCAAAAAGTTAGTGAATGATAATTTATGATGTTATGTGAATCATGAGGGTATAGAAAAGCCAACACAAAGACGATTTGTTAGCCAAATACAAAGGTTAACATACAAAAAAATTATCATTACTTAGGAAATTTAAAAGGACATTTAAATTTGGGCCACCGTCTTTAAAATTTAGTTATTGCATATCATGACCCTTTAAAAGTATTAAAATTTGATGTAGTTGAACTATTTTTTACTTGGAATTGATGATGAATTGATGGAATTGTCAGCACAAGCACGATATATTAGCTTAAAGTCCACACAAAGGATACCCCAAAATACAATCAAATAATTTTCATTGTAAATGCTGGAGTACGCCATCATTTTTAAACGTCGTTTTTAGGCATCTGGACCCTATGGATTTTTCCAAAAAGTTAGTGAATGATAATTTATGATGTTATGTGAATCATGATGGTATTGAAAAGCCAGCACAAAGACGATTTGTTAGCCAAATACACCGGTAAACATACAAAAAAATTATAATTACTTAGGAAATTTAAAAGGACATTCAAATTTGGGCCACCGTCTTTAAAATTTAGTTATTGCATATCATGACCCTTTAAATGTGTTAAAATTTGGTGTAGTTGAACTATTTTTTACTTAGAATTGATGATGAATTGATGGAATTGTCAGCACAAGCACGATATATTAGCTAAAAGTCCACACAAAGGTTACCCCAAAATACAATAAAATAATTTTTATGCCAAATGCTGAAGTACGCCATCATTTTTAAACGTCGTTTTCAGGCATCGGGACCCTATGGATTTTTCCAAAAAGTTAGTGAATGATAATTTATGATGTTATGTGAATCATGAGGATATCGAAAAGCCAGCACAAAGACGATTTGTTAGCCAAATACACCGGTAAACATACAAAAAAATTATCATTACTTAGGAAATTTAAAAGGACATTCAAATTTGGGCCACCGTCTTTAAAATTTAGTTATTGCATATCATGACCCTTTAAATGTGTTAAAATTTGGTGTAGTTGAACTATTTTTTACTTAGAATTGATGATGAATTGATGGAATTGTCAGCACAAGCACGATATATTTTTTTTATATTATTTTTATATATATTTTTTTTGTACCCTTAAGGTACCCGATACAGGGGGTCTGCCTGTACAAGCTTTTAAGCTTTTTTCAGACCTCCCCCACAATTTAGTGTCTAATGTAAATACTGTATCATAAGTATGTATATATTATTGTGGAAATCTTCTCAATACAATACAATACAATACAATACAATACAATACAATACAATACAATACAATACAATACAATACAATACAATATTAGCTAAAAGGCCACACAAAGGTTACCCCAAAATACAATAAAATAATTTTTATGCCAAATGCTGAAGTACGGCCTCATTTTTAAACGTCGTTTTCAGGCATCGGGACCCTATGGATTTTTCCAAAAAGTTAGTGAATGATAATTTATGATGTTATGTGAATCATGAGGGTATCGAAAAGCCAGCACAAAGACGATTTGTTAGCCAAATAGACCGGTAAACATACAACAAAATTATCATTACTTTTGAAATTTAAAAGGACATTTAAATTTCGGCCACCGTCTTTAAAATTTAGTTATTGCATATCATGACCCTTTAAATGTATTAAAATTTGGTGTAGTTGGACTATTTTTTAACTTAAAATTGATGATGAATTGATCGAATAATTAACACAAGCACGATATATTACCTTAAAGGACATACAAAGCTTACCCCCAAATGGAATCATTTAATTTTCATAGTGAAAGCTGAGTTGCGCCCTCATTTTTTAAACGTCATTTTTATGCATCGGGACCCTGTGGATCATTCCAAAAAGTTAGTGAATGATAACTTATGATTTTATGCGAATCATGAGGGCATTGAAAAGTTACCCAAAGGAGACATTTTTCAAATTTGTCATGCCGTACACTCCATAAACAGACTTCACTTAGTCGGTCAAAAAGTGCTAAAAATGGTCCCAAAATAAAAAAAAATAGGTTCGGGAATTACAAATAGGTTACCCAACCCATTTTTTCTTCTGAATATTACGAGAGAGGAACTAGTGGTAGGGCGGGAGGGATCTTAGTGATATTTAAGCTAAAATCTTCCAAAATGGATCAAAATCTTTCCAAATTTGTCATTTTATACCAGAAAACCATGGGTCTGAAAATAAAATCATAAACACACAACCTTAAATTCGATTATACTAGGAATGAAAGAGAAACCCCTTTTAATGTACTATCCTGTACCTTTCAACACAAAATAATACGGTTCTAGATAGTTTTTGTATGAAGAAATGACGAAAATGATTACGTCACCTAATTTGCATATTTGCATTGATAATGGCTTAAGTTATGCAAAAAAAGATTCATTTAAATTCACCAACCTTGTTGTGTCCATTAATATATAGTTTCTCACAGAGAATATTCCTCTTAATTAAATTAAAAAAACACTGCAAGCCGAATCCCTGCCTACCATTTTTAATTCGGAGGGGGTACGATGGGCCAAAATGGGGTACATCGTACTTCCACTATTGCGCCCTTATTAGATAGGGGCTAGGTCGTGTTAGTTTAAAGAGCGAGCCTAGTTAAAAACTGTCTCTTTCTAATTTTTTTTAATTTCTAGCTTGATACATTCTTTTGACGTCAGGTCATTTTTCATAGGGGACAGATCCTCCAGGGGAACACATTTTCCTGGTACACAGGACGAAATTATACTGCCAGCAGAACATCAGGCTACAGGTATCTTAAGGAAATATGAGGCAGAATATTCTGCCAGCAGAATATTCGGCTAACTTCAGGAAATCTGCGGCAGAATATTCTGTCGGCAGAATATTCTGCTAACTTCAGCTGGGTAAAGTTGTCTTTTGTAGTCAGGTAGTAGGCCGACATCTAGTCGTAGTATCATTCACTCACCTGGGTTCTCTGGTCTAGTGAAAATATGTTGCCGATTATGCAACATTTGAAAGGAGTGTCTTCAGTCTTCAGTTACAACTCCGAAAAGGCTAACAAGCCATCACAGTCTGGGTGTCGTCAGGAGTTCAGCTAAGAAACTCATGACTGACGGGTCACTGGCAGAGCACATATTTGATGGTCAAAAAGGCGTACGGGAGCATTTCAGTTTAGGCCAGAAGTTTTTTGCCCGATGAATGTAATTCTACCTTAAAGACAGAGTGCCACCATTATTTGACACGGAGCGCGTAGAAACATTTTGGAAAATTGGACCCTTCAGACAGCCGGATATGACACTTTCCATGGCCAGGCATACTGAGTTCAATCAGGGAGTTGCGCAACTCCCTGGTTCAATTAAGTAGTCTATATTTTAAGATTTCTTTTGCAATAAAATATTCACTTGAAATAAAGAAGCAAAGTGCAAACTGATCAGAAGGCTACTAGAAAGATTTTTGCCGAAAAATGTATCTCTCGAAAAACTATCTAAGAGCGCCACCATCAGTTGACGCAGGGTACACAGAAAATTTTGAAATTAATTAATTTACACGGACAGAAGGGAGGATGAATTAAGTTAATTGCAGTCTTCAGTGTCTAATAATTTGTCATATATCCTACTGCTACGGCCGAAATTCGGGCAACGGTACATATCGAAATGTTTTGTAAAAAAACGATCATTTGCTCATTTTATATCAAAATTTTTTAAATTTTCTAATTAAGGTAAGCTAAATCGACTATGCTTTGGAATGATATGTCAAGGCGAGAGTAACTCATGAAATGCCGATCCTCATTCGAAATACGTGATTTTTGACTAGTTCAAAGTTTTGTGACGTCATAATTTGAGGAATTTCCCCCAAATAGTGGGTCTTTACTTCACGCGTTTTACGACAAAAATATAGTTCCAAATAAAACCAGTTCTTCTCCTCCTGTTACCTGTGACATGCAGCTCCCATAAACGCGTTTAGCCGTGTCAATATATTTGTGGCTAGAAGTGTTAATCCTCTAAATTATGTAAAATTGGAATGAAAAACGTTTTAAGCCCATAGACATCAAATCCCATAAATTAATGATTTACGACAAAAGTAAGGGTTGTGCCCAGTCAAAAAAGCATTCACTAGATGCGCAATAGTATGAACATCACAAATCCAGTTTAGCCAGACCTTAAAACACAACCCCGAATACTACATAAAGCGAAAAACCTGAAAATGCAAAATGCCCACGCACACTCTAACGCATTTGGGAGGTTTATGATCGAAACTTTTCGATACGATGAAAATCACGGGTAGGTTGTATTTCAATTGCATAATGCTATTAATACAGTGTGAAAATATTTTCCCGTATATGCCTGGAAATTCATTTAAAACCACCTCGTAACTTCCGTGACATTTTTTCAAAAGGTGTTAGAATTAAAATCATCTATAGTCAGGAGTTCGGGCAGTCACATGGACGATTCCACCAATTCAGCCTCTTCAATATAGCCAAGAGTGCTAATAAGTAGAGTTTGCGTTATTATCTTTCAATCTGCGTTGCATATGTAGTTTTTTTCCCCGAATAGATACAAGAGCACTTCATCAAGTTCAGTGGTAGTGGTGCATTTTATTTGGTAATTTTCTGATTACTTATGGAAAGTTACTGATTTTGTGTTTGTTATTAAAAGCTCAAAATGAAAACTGCTTCATTCCGGGTTACAATTAATCCTAAGAAATGCCATTTCCAGGTGTTTGAAAATTCCGATTTTCAAAATTTTCTTTGTGCTCCGCGCCAACCGATAGTGACGCTCCGCGCTGAGATAGTTTTTCGGCAAAAAATCTTTCTAGTATCCTTCTGGTCAGTTTGCACTTTGCCACTTTATTTCAAGTGAATATTTTATTGTAAAAGAAATCTTAAAATATAGACTACTGAATTGAACTCAGTATGCCAGGAAAGTGTCATATCTGGCTATCTGAGGGGTCCGATTTTCCAAAATGTTTCTACGCGCTCCGTGTCAAATAATGGTGCTACATTTTATTGCGAACGAAAATTCAAATTAGCGAAAACTTTAAACCCTGGGAAATGTCACTTTGGTCGAATGACGGCGCCCCGCTTGTACAGTCTTTAATTTCGGACGGGGTTACATTTTCCAGGACAACCTTTAGCCCCCTCCCCCAAACTGAATGAAGCTTCCGTACGCCTATGTTTTCCGCCATAAAAATTCCTTTAATATATAAGCCTCAGTTTCACAAATATATGCTTCGAGGAAGTCAAACTTTTTCGGGGAAATTTATTAGTACTGGCGGGGGTACTCATCTGCATGATGATATTCAGTAACCCCCACAAACTTCGAGTACTTGAGTCCGATAAAATGGTCAGATTCTTCAATAAAAAACTAAAAATATATCACAAAATTACAATTTTCTCTCCGATATAAGCTTCAGGTTTTCAAATATTTGTTACATATGGCAAAATACTTTCTGAAAATTTCCCAATTGATGGATTTTCCTTACAATGAAAAACCATGAAAAGTCAACTTCAATCACTCGACATTCAACTTAGTTTTACTCTTAAAAGGCAGATAGTAGATAGAGTTTTACGGCCCAGTTTCCAGCCTATTGGTAATTCAAGTCGAGCCGGCCACCCCCCCCCCCTTTTTTTTTCCAGTTGTGGCTCATCACTGGCTTGTTTTCACTGCTCTTAAAGGCAGCTGGATCACTTAATAAAACCCTAAATTTTTCAAGACAAAAAGCCACACTTTCTTTCATTTAATTGTAAAATTTGTCCAATATATAAGCTCTTAATGGTCAAATCTTTGTTCACGGTAAAAACTTTCCGAGGGCAAATGGAAGTCCTAGTTTCGTTTGAGATATAGTTCGTAGGCTACAATAAAATAAAATGAGTTGCCCCAAACGGATTTCAGTCGTCCATACCGTACAACTTTTTGGATTTTGATCTTATCAAGGGCAGGTTCTTCAACAAACATCTCGATTATTTCAATGGCCTTTGCAAAGAGCCAAATGAAGTGTTTCCAGTCTTTGACCCCCGTGACCCCAGATGACCTTTGAACTCCACCAAAAACGACAGGGTTCTTCGTCTTAATAAGGGGCATATATAACAAGAGATATCGCGTTAAAGAGTTAAATTGAAGGTGTTTCAAGTCTTTAACATGGTGACCCTAAATGACATTTGAACTTAACCAAAAACAATAGGGTTCTTCCTCCCACCATGGGGCATCGATACTATGATTAGATTAGATTAGATTAGATTAAATAAGGATCAGAAAGGACAATGCCCTCATAAAAGATCCTGTAGACAAAATTACTAAACTCTACCAATGGCAGCAAAATGACAATCCAGCCTATTCTTAAAGGCATTTACACTGCCAGCAGCAACTACATCCTCTGGCAACCCATTCCACTCCTCCACCACCCTTTGAGAAAAGAAATATTTCCTAATATCCAACCTACAATGTCCCCTTTGAAGCTTGAGACCATGTCCCCTGGTATGCCTGATGTGAGAAAAGGTGAAGAAGTCATCGAAAGAAAGCCTATCATACCCATGAACTATCTTAAAGACCTGAATCAAATCACCACGAAGGCGTCTAAGCTCGAGTGTAGTGAGACCCAGTTGAACAAGACGCTGTTCATAGGGCAAGTCACTGATGGAACTAATCAACTTTGTGGCGCGTCTTTGAACCTGCTCTAGAACAAACTTATCTCTTGCTAGGTAAGGGTTCCATGCCTGAACTGCATATTCTAAATGCGGCCGTACCATCTGCTTATAGAGCCTAACAACAACATCTTTATGCAAGAACTTGAAATGACGCCTAATTAAACCTAAGATCCAATTTCCTCTCCTAGCAGCCTCTGCACACTGCTTGGAGGACTTCAAGGAAGAATCAACATGCACACCAAGATCCTTCTCCCTATCAATAACCTGCAGAGTTTTACCATCCATGGAGTAGGGAAAAGAAGGGTTGCCATAACCCACATGCATTACTTTACACTTGTCCACATTGAAGAACATGCCCCAGTCTCTAGACCAATTGGATAAACTATCCAAGTCAGTCTGGAGACCAGAATAGTCTTCCTTAGAACTAACCTCCATATAGACCTTTGTATCATCAGCAAATTTCTTCACAGAAGAAGAGACAATGCAAGTATCCAAGTCATTGATATAAGCCACAAAAAGAAGTGGCCCCAGCACTGATCCCTGTGGGACACCACTGGTAACACTTTTCCAGGAAGAAATTGAACCACCTAGCACGACCCGTTGTTTCCTACCCTGAAGCCAATCACCAATCCAATCAAGTAGACAACCCCTGATCCCTAAACTATTCAATTTGAGTAACAACCGATTATGAGGAACTTTGTCAAAAGCCTTCTAAAAATCTAGAAAAATCACATCGACCGGCTTACCCGAGTCCACAGAGCAAGTGACATCCTCCATAAACTCAAGGATATTCGTAAGACAAGAATTGAGAACTCTTAAAATTTTCAATCTTGAGGTTTCGTGCAAACAAGTTAAATGTGAAGGGTTTCAGAACTTTGACCCCAGATGAGCTTTGACCTCAACCAAAAATAATATGGTTTTTCCTCGCCATATGGAGCATCTATGTAAGTTTGAGGACTGTCGCTGATTCCCTTCTAGAGATATCGTGTAATCAAACAGTATCACAAACAACAACAACACACACACACACATACACACGCCATTATGAATGCATAGGTGGCGAAAGTTGGGGACAAGGCCCCTCCGAGTTACCCTTTCGTGGCTACGCCGCCACTGTATGATTTGCCCGACCGGGGAAGGCCATGCAAGCTTCCCGCCGAATGAGCAAATACGTTATCATTTTTTTCAAAACCATACAAAGGTTCACCCTTTCCTTTTACATTTTACGGTTTTGTCGAGAAATCGATAAAATTTCTCTTTTTTGCTGCTACTTGAAAGGTCCTTCATTCAGGCACAATTTCATATTGTGTAGAAAATATTAAGCGTCATAAGTTCAGGGTATTGGAGAAGACTATCCCCCGAAATTCGGTGCATTGAGATTTTAACCTAAATATATTTTATAGGAGAAAGCTAACTTCTTAATTGCAGAATGATCTTTGATTATCATCAAAGTCAAAAGGTGCAGAATTGTTGACATTTTTAGCATGCACTGGGAGTTCGCTGATTACATATTATGGACTTGCATGCCTATCATAAAGATCAGGAAAATTTTGTGAACAGGTTAATAGGATAGGCATCTGCTCAAGGACTCGAGCTCGAGACAGTTCTGGGAGGGGCTTGGAACAAGTTATTTGGGAAAATTAAAGTTATCTGGTATGAGAACTTCAAAAGCTCGTCCATTTCATTAACATGCATGAGCCAAATATTTTCAGTATTTCTTGAGCAAAACTCCCACATTTTTGACGCGTATCCCATGCAACTGTTTGGTTCAGGACATCGTTTCTGAAAACCGTCACTTCTGGTGCAGCTTCGGGTTGCTGGATATCCTTAATCTGCCTCATCTCCTTTGTCATGTATATCCTTTCACGGCCCCTTTTACTAGGCTATATAGCAAATAAATGTCTTGCAAAATATCGGCATAGGCTTTGCATCTAGGACCCACAGTCGAAGTTGAACCATAGCAAATATATACTTTATTACAATTGAAGTTAGTTCCATCTCTTCCATCACCTTTTGAGGTTTCACGTAGCAGCCTCATTGAGTACTAGACTAACAACAACATACCGTAATGAGTGGGATACTTAATTTGAAGTCGAGCTCGTACCACAAATTTATTTCAAAATTAATATTTTCTTTTCAGCATGAAAAATTCATTCCAAGTAAAAACACTATACCCATCAGTACTGAAGAATGAATCTGCTATTCGATGTCCTGCTCAAAGCTCCGCAACTCTGTATTGAAAAAGGAGGTGGAAATTCACACAAGAGGAAAATTGTCCAGCGCTTCGCGCGCACGAGTACATCGTGAGTCGCATCCACACAGCTAGGATTTCGGTTCTAGCTAGGCCTGATGCTAGTTGAGAAAAAATGTTAGGAGGTGGGTTTTAATGAATATTCAGGCAACTTATGAGAACACATTCCCGTACTGAGGAACCGAACTGAACTATCTGTCGGTACAACTTGGCAATCAAAAACATTCCAGAACTTTTACTTCATTTTTCGCCCGAATATATCACAATTTCAGGCAGTATTTTGCAAGACTACGCTGTGAGGTGTGACTGAGGAAAACTATCCACATGTTGCTCGAACGTATCGCAAATTTTTGTAATCATTTTTTTTTTTTTTTATTCCATGAAAACTTAACTTCGAAAATGGCGTGTTTGTTTTTCGGGCAACTTGATTTTGAAGGAATTCAAGCAGAAAATCGGCAATTTTGGACTTTCAAGTTATGCAGATGATTTAACAACAGCGCAGGCTGAGGAAACTACCGTTTCTTTTACGCCATAGGCTTCCCAATAATTTCTTTAATTTTTTGATTTGTCATAAAAATGTTCTCCTCACTACGACGACGCTTTTGGCAAATGTTTGAAAAAATTCGGATGTTTGACTATTTCGGGCTTTGTGTTGTTAAAGACCGAAGTAAGGCTCATGAGTTACAGCTTTTCTGCCCGAATACGTAGCGAACTTCTGTATTCTTGTTGATTTTCACCTTTCATCGAGCATACTCCTTTAAATTTCGGGCACGCATGGAGTAATTAAAACCATGCCAATTTTCAAAACTCAAATGTTTGACTGATTTTTTTTTGCAAATTTCTGAGTGAATTTTAGATCTTGCAGAATTTTGGGCCAATCTTCCCCCTTGTATATATAAGCTACCACCTTGTTTAACATAACATAACATAACAGGTTGAAGGGCAAAGAAAGCCAAGGCCCCATAAGATGCCCTGAAGTCCAGGCCCTAATCATTTGGCTCATTGAAGATCCTATGCCAGAGTGAACGTGGATGAACACCGGCGAACTTCGCCTTCCCTTTTCAACTAGTGCTCAGAGGTAACGGGGCAGGCGTGTACTAATCGCTCCCAATCCTGCTCCCGGGATTGCCATTTAACGTCCCCATCCGACGGACGTGAGCGTATCCCCAGTCTTTAGCCACTTTCCCAAAGGCTGGAGGGGGTGGAGGTTATACTTGCTCTGCACCACTGCTCAACAGTTGAACTGAGCAAGCCGACAACTTCCTGAAACGGGTTCCTGAAACGGACACCCAATACCCAATTTTGTAATTCACCAATTTTTAAACCCCCTCAGCATCACTGTGAACAGCTATGCTGAACAAGCTAATTTTTAAACCCTGGGACCTGATCCGGGGACCTTCAGCATGCAAGGCAGTATGCTCAAACCACCGAGCTGTCTCCACCCCCACTCACCTTTGTGCAGAATTACCTAAAATAATTTGTGTTCCCTTGTGAACTAGCTCCAAAATTAAGGAGGTGCAGCCTCTGGACAGCTAAGGTGTGTAGCAAAAGTCAATTTCAAAAATGTTCTCTAAAGGTTAGGAAAATCTTCAAAATTAATTTCATTAATCCAACTCTCATTTCCATGACTTACTTCCACATGCTAAGCTATAAAATGTTGAAATTATGCACTCTATATAGATATATGCACTCTCTCTATATATATAACCAGTTCAAACTTTCTTTAAGAGGCAGAATTGCGCTGTCAGGTCAAAGGCCAACGGGTACCATTTAAACTTGTGAAAAGCTGATGGCATGATGTAAACACACATAAAACAGTATGCTAATGGTGGACGGTGCAGCATTCATGTTTTGATACTAGTTGACCTGAATAGAAAGGTCACGAATGCATCCTCAGATATAAAACTTCAAACTCATCTATTGGAAGTACTCAAATGTGCAATAATTAGTTTCACCCATCTTATACGAATCAAATTGAATGCTCCTGTTTCCTAGTCAATGAAACTAAAATGCTCAAATGACCTTGAAAAAGGTAACTGTTTTATAAAGGATGTTGTACACAACTTTTGTTTTCATCTAGTATTCCTATTCCAGTATTCCAGTGATCACATTTTTCACAAAAGATGCATTAATTTTCAGAGAAAAAAAGAATACCAAAGATGTTAGTACAAGAATAACATCAAAAACTATGATTATGCTGTCCACCGTTTTGATACCATAAGCTTATAAGCAACATATTTCACCTCAGCAAAGGAACATACCCTAAAAAGATGAGAGTTGGGGCATTTGAATACACTTGCTATTAAAGCCCAGGTCACACTACCGTGATATCAGATGGGATTCCGTTCTGATTTTTGTGAGTTTTACTTCAAATCTCCTCCATCTAAAGAAACAAAAATTTGCCAACTTGTGTAAATATATGATTTGTACCGCAGGACTACAAAAATCTAAGTTATACTAATTATTCTGCGACCTCACATCTGCAGACAGCTTTTATCCGATAGGTGTAGTCTGATAAAAGCTATTTGTCAATGTGACGTCACGAAATAAATACTAGTTTACATTTTATTTCCATGGCCCCCTCTCATACCGATCATAATTTTACACAAGATGGCAAACTTTTGGTTCTTTCCATCAATGGATGGATGAGATTTTAACTAAATTTCACAAAAATCGGATAGTAATCTGATCCAATATCGCTGTGGTATCATCTGGGCTTAATTCTTCAACAATGTGTTTTGAAATTTTAGACATGCTTCAACACACTGCCAAAAAATGCAACACAGTTTGGTATCTGTCTTGACTTTGTAATACAGTAACTCTTCTGCAGTATCATCACATAATGAGAGTAATGTAAAATTTTGTGTATATTTATTCTTTACTTGGCTACTACAATCAGCAACAATAGTGTTGGAACAGCCAATGGAATTGGTCAGCCAACTTCTCTTAACCTTCCTTACCCACGGTCAATCAACGGCCAATCAACCCCCCTGTCCCCCAATCAATGTTGGTCAGTTGCACAAAATTTCTCCAAAATCTCGGATTAGCAACACTGAATGGGGGGAGAGGGGGTTCTTGTTCCAACTACTTTTGTCGCGATTGTAGTTTACTTTAAATTGAAACAACTTTCTTTCAAAATTTTTTATTAATTTGAAACTTTTCAATCCTGAGTTCAACTCATACTATAAATTTAAATACTTAATTTTGCTAAATTATCTGGAATGTTTGCCCTATTTCTTATGCTTCTTTCAAAGTACATTTTGAAAACAACTTTGGGCAAATGTTTCATATAACTAAATTTCCAAAGAATGACAAATATGTTGCAGCAATGAATCACAAATTCTTAATTCAAACTGAAAAACCATAATAATTTGCACTCTTTTTCTTTCATCAACATTGTATGCACCAAGTTTGGCTTCAGATTACAGAGCTGCAATCACTAACAAATAGCCAGTCACTAATGATTGCATTCTTCATGTTTTCAACCTGCCAGTGCATGACCACCACTCCCAAAGAGACACTGGGGTGGGGGAACATAGCTTTGACCAGACCCAGTGAAAAACAAATCTGGTCTAGCATGGAGGTCTAGGGTTGAATTAAAAAATCCAGATGTTCTGTGGTGAAACAAAAATAACATTTTCAACTACTTTAATCTCTTTTAGCTCAATTCTGCAAAATAACTATCATTTTTGTCAAATTTTATTTCCAAGAAAGGCATGCATACTATTTCTTCACAACTGGCTTAGATGGGGGAGGGGTGGCAAATGATATAATCTCCCTTTCAAAAGTAGAGGGACATGGAACCAATATTCATCGCCACTGACATTGTGATATTAATTCCAAACCATGTTGTGTTAACCTCAATTAATCATAAGTTCATAAATTTGGTTTCCATCATGAACAAAACAGATCTAGGAAACACAGGATAGGCTGCCTTATGCATACGATGTCACAAGGAAAAAGTGCTCCCTGCTTGGCACAAACACATTTATCACTGCAAGTTACATCATCAAATTCAGACAGCTAATTTGTTAACCAATAGGTATTTAGATGGAGTTTTACAGCTCAGTTTCTAACCAACTGGTTTAAGTCAGGCGGCCACAGCTCTTTTTCCAGTTGTGCTCACTGGCCTATTTCACCTACTCCACTGCTTATGCTGAGCACTAAGCACAATGGATGTAGGTTCCATTTTCAAGTCTTCAGTATGACTTGGTCAGGAGCCAAATTTCGGACCAATAAGATACATGTTAAAGTCTACTACACATGCATGGCATATCCTCCTACATGCAGCAATGCATAAAATCGTCTTTCTCTGAGAGAATGCCTTTGTGAAATCAGATGCATAAGGTCTATACATAACTCTGACATTCTGGGAATTGCCAAAAAATAACAGACTTGCTTCAAGTCTTCCAATGATGTAATTATACCAAACAAACACATATCTCTTTCTGGACATAAAACTTTGTCCTATGTCTGTGATAGAAACATGACAAATAACACCCAACCCTACAAAACAGCAACACTCATTTCGTACATCTTTTGTTCCCAAAGTGAAATATTTACCCAATTTGATTTGATATGATAAATGAAAACTGCCATCTCTAAGAATGGTTTTGCTTTACTCTTTCAAATTGTTTACCTCTTAAATGCTATACAAAAGAATATTGCTTGCCTTGACAATGGTGTTCATGGTCAGATGTGACCAGAATAACTTAAATGCTGAACCCAAACTGATGTCTCTACAGGCTGTTTCACACTTTAATCCTGTCACTATTTATGATAGAAAACTTAACATGGTCATCTTGTTATTCTACAGTAGTCTAATCAAACTTGACTAGACTGGAACTTTCACCGATTTAAGAGCTGTGCAGAAATATAAACTGTTTATAAACTGGTCTTCGCTAGTGAACCAATGAAAATCAAAACAAAAAACCTTTGATGTTACCAATGTCTTGATTCACTGCAACTAAAAAGGGATGTATACTCTACACTGAGCAATGATTGTTAAGCCTAAATTAACAACTAGACACATAATAAGCACTCTGCATTGTGCCTAAAATGACTATAAGGAAAATAGAAGCTTTCAAATATTGCAGAGCATTTGAAAACTAAGTCACTGGTGTATTGACTCCTCTCTGCTTGGCAAGACCAAACAGCCCCCTCCAAAAAAGTAACATTTGCCCCAATTTCTGCAAATGACTACACATCTATACGTTTTCAGCAAAAGGACCAAAATGAGAGGGACAGACACTCGGATGAGTTTAATTTAACAAAACGTTAGATGAAATTCAATTTCGGAACAAGGTAAAGGCTTAAATTGCTGCATGAAAAATGTAAACCTGCCAGAAAGAATAAGTTGAGTGCCACCATTGCTTGGTGGGTCCTGAAAACTTTAAAAAATTACCACTCAGATACCTGGCAATGGCACTTTTCAGGTTTGCAAGTAGAATTTGAACAGTCTGGGATTGCCTTTTTTGTTTGCAATAAACCTTTCTACTCTGCCCCAAAACTGTATCACTGCCCATCAGCCAATTAACTTAGTAATGTCCATAATGCAGTCAATCCCATCTCAGATGCATATCTTGATATCAATGCGTAAATCATAAGAACATGAGACAGTGTACCCTAGATGGTTGCAGTTATGCAGAATAAATCTATGATTTACACTTAATACACAACTTCATGTTCTGAAGCACCATGAATGATTAGTGGTAGTTAAACTTCTTATACTCTTTTTCAAAACTCTAACTCTGACATTTCCAAGTTACCTCAAGATAAGAACCAATATCCTTTCATATAAGCTGAAAATTGTGCAAAATTCACTTGAGGAAGTTACCTTATTTTGACAAAATTCTTTGGTTAGTTAGTTAGAGAAAGTTTATCGACACACCAACACCAAATTCTTTGGCTACTTAATTTGTTGATGTTGTCATGGCAACACATTCTATTTTCAATTCATTACACTTTGCAGATGTAATGAGGAAGTAACTGCACAAAATTTCTCTGATGAATACAACCAATGAAATCCAGCCAAACTTTGAAAATGACCAAGAGCTGACTAATATTGAGTGAGCTGACACCAGGAAGCAAATCTATTAGACTACATATGCCTGCATCCTCAACATCATCTGGATAAACATAACAAAGTAGTACCTACTATGCAATTAGGCTCTTTCCAAAATTTGACCTTTTATTGGGAAGTTGTCACATCATCCTTCTTTAGATCTGTATCAAATGTAAGACCTCCCTTTTGAGATAAAATTTTATGCTATAATCTGCTGCAAAGTGTGCATATTACCAGTCCTATATGCTCAGCTCTCCACTCTTTCCCCCATCATGTTCCCCCCCTTATAAGCTAAATTTCAATAATTAAACTTGTTTATTGAAGGTACAATTTTCCATGTCACATGATCCCATTTCCAGCAAAGACACAATTTTTATTTCAATACTTTTGAATACATGGAGCTAGGGAAGTGACAATACCTGCAGCATTACCAATTTTTAATTTTGTGGGGCAATTTGTTCCAGGATACAAACATTTCACAGTCATTTTACCAAATGCTAGATAACAAAGTTTTCTTCTGCGGGTTACGATTGAAACTGGTATCTACCTGAACGGTTACAACATGTGTATTGCTCCAACAATAAAGCACATAAATTAATATTCTAAATGAAGGAAACCAAAGAAATAAATCAAAGAAATAAATTACAAGACAATAGATGGTTTTGAGTATTCCTAATAAATCCTATACAAAATATTTCATTGGTTGCTATCTCCTTCGACTAGTTCTTCTTGACGAACTGTGTCGACTACTTTTTCTGGTTCTGTTTTCATCCCTGTCACTAGATCTGTGTCTTTCTGTCCGTGATTCAACTATCTTATCATCTTCACCGCTGTCATCAGAATCGCTCCTAATTTCACCATCTGATAATGAAGTATCTACTTCTTTGATGGGTCTCACTTCTTTCTTTTGCTCTGTTCCTGATTCAGTTTTCCTTTCCCCTTTACAATCTGAATGTTTCCCTTGTTTTTCTTTGCTTGAACTCTTAGTATTCAAAACACCATTTCCATCACCAGCTACTTTTTCCAAATTCTTGTGAGATCTGTCTTTAGATGTACTACTCTTTTTATCATGTTTTCTGTCTTCGGGATGATCTTTAGATGCCAACTCCTCTCTCAAACTCTTTGCTTTTCTCCTTTGCCATCTATTTTGAGGTTGGCTTGTCAACGGATCAAAGATGTAATATGTCCTATTGCGACTGTCTTCACGTCTATACCTGCTTTCACACTTAATTCTGTCCCGTTTTAAAATCAAATTTCTAAGATCATGTGAATGTCTTTTCCTCTCTGGGCTGTCCTTAATCAAACTATCATGGGGTTTACTTCTCTGTACATGTTTTGCTCGTTGTAGATACTTTTTAGCTAATTCTCTCTTACTGGACACTGGTCGCATCTGTGAGACACTTCTTTCTCTTCCAGGATATCTTGAA